>CM062573.1:18166435-22966435 GCA_031468815.1 Morus bassanus
TATAATTGACAGCTTGTTAACAGCTTATTAGGGACTCTGAAACCCTGTAACAAACACCACACACAAAATAACAGAGTGGACAGAGACTCTAGTTATAAATTCTATTTAACAATCCCAGCTGAAACCCGCAGGTCAAAAACTGTATCTTGATTGCATGAGAAATAGTTATGATCGGGGTGGGGCCAGTAAATCAGCAGATACAGTAGTAAGACTATAAGAACACCGCCACACCGGGTCAGACAAATGGTCTGTCCAGCCTAGTTTCTTGTCTCCAACAGCAGCAAGCACAGGGATAGCTCCGGCACACTCTCTCAGCCTCAAGCAATCTGCAGCTCTGGGACTGCCTAAGCCAGGAGTGGTGTTTCATGTTTAATAGCCACTGATGGATTTTCTTCTGCTATGAATCTCTCTAAATGTAATTTGAACCTCTGTAAAGTTTGAGCACAATCAAATGGTGTAAAACATCTTGCTCTTGCCAATCTTTCTGTAGATATCGTAATGCTCATTTTTGGGAGGTAAAATAAACAAACAAACAAATTAATATGTAAGCTGCAACTCTTATTTTTCTGCATTTCTAAACAGAAAGTAGTTACAAGATGGCCTTACCACAGTGTACGATGGAAAATGTCTATTAGCATGAACTGCAACATATCACATGAAAGACAATAACAGCATCATAACACATAGAGAAAGCTATTTGTATTTTCTGGTGAGGGAGTACAAAGCTACTGAATGTTGTCCTTACTTATCTTAGGATGAAAGCCTTATTATAAGCTCATTTCAGTTGAACAAATCTCTCTGGGCTCCCTGCTGAGCAAGGCATTTAAACTTTAAAGCTAAAGGCATTCATTTTCCTTTGCTGACAGTGAAAACCTTACTGCACAAGCTCCACGATGCACATGGAAACTTTTAGATCGCTCACTGGCAGAATGCATTAAGGCATTTAGCTGCTTACTGCGTTTCTCTGCAGTGAACAGACATCAAAGGCACTCATTTCCACGGGTAGCAAGAGTGGACTCTTCAGTGCAACTATCGTTATCCTGCTCAGGTTTAAGTGGTCTTTAGATTCCAAATACAGAATATGGAGACAAAATATTCTGGGCAATATGTTTCAGATCATTCTCACTTGCTGTTATTTCTGAGGAGTATTTAGCATAGTGGTCCAAGCACTGGAGAGTCGAGAGGCTCTTCTCTGGGTCAAGGCACATAATATCCATCAATATGGAAAAGATGCATGTTACAGAACCACAGCTTCCTATTTTTCACTCTCCATGTTCCTAACAGCTTCTACTAGCAAAGCTTTTTTTGTTTTCCTTTTAAGCAAAACAAGCTTTTGCTTAGTCCAGCTGACGATCTCTGTCTCTGAAAAGTTACTGTCAAACACAAATATTCAAAACCCTGACTACACACTATGAACGGGACCAAGCACTTTTGTATACACACTTACAAGCAAGATCTTAAATGCTTATCTTCTTATGTATTGGGTGACTCAGAGATCAGAACTGAAGTTTAATCACTCCAGTTCACCAAAGTGTAACATGTCCCCAGATCCAACAGCCAAACCATAAAAACTACCTGCCACATACAGCAAGGCAAAAAAAAAAAAAAAAAAAAAACCAACAACAAAAAAATCATTTCATGTATCTCTTCAGTTTTACTTAACTTAAAATGTTGGACCTAGTCCTACACTCACTGATACTCACTAAAATCAACAGAAGCATGTTTTGTTTCACAACAGCAGCTTTTGTTCATCCACTCTCAGAAGCTTCTTCTATCGTAATAGCAAAAAAAATATTTTTAAACAATGATGCTGTAAATATGGCAAAAACAACAATTCAAATGAAATATGTTGTCTGTTATAATTTATGTGTAGGAGGTTTTTTTTGTTTGTTTGGTTAGGTCCTTTTTAAACATATTCACAATTTACTGTTGAATATAACCATGAGAGTAACTTAATACTAATTGTTATCAGTATCTAGATCAGGAAGATTAGGAAATTACTGTGTGACTGTAGTGTTCATTACCTAGACTGCATGCAGATAGCAATACAGAGTTCACAATGCTGCAGGAATAAAGCATGAGAGCAGGCCAAAATCTCACTGAAACACAGACTAATTGACACCTGAAAAGCTAAACAGATGCAAAAATTATGGAAACACCAGCTTACCAGACTATTTTTTAATATATCTATGACAAAGGTAAACGCAAAACACAGAAACAAAACACCAGCAACCACCATTATTATTATTAGGTCACAGCTTCAGGGAAGATTCTGTCCTGGTCAATCCAAAAAACCACATAGCCCTAAGAACCCATTTTGTTAGGTGACAAATACTTTATCTTAGTCTACAAAAATAGGTATGTATGCTACTAACTTTTGAATGCATGAGTATTTGAGCTATTTTACATTGAAGTCAAGGGACTATTTGCTTAAACTAAAGAACCGTACAGTTTTCTTAATTAACACCAGTATTAACATTAGTATTCAGCACTTTACTACTACTAAGATTTCTACCAGTAAAATAACAAAACTGTTGCCAGTTTATGTTACTGAAAACTGTGGTGGGGATATTGTTTTTATAACTACATTATACTACATGTTTTGCTTAATGTATTAACTCTAAAAAAATAATATATATGACTTAAACGCAAGATTTCAAATAAACCTAATAATTAAATGAAGACAGAAAATCTTAAGCAGAAGAAACAATCCATTCTTCATTGAAAAAAAACCAACCAAGAGTGGGCTTCAACTGTGGTAAGAAAGACTTAAATTAAACATTAATAAAAACTTTCTAATGACAAAGATAACAAAACAGAGGAACAGATGATTAGAAGTGGTCAGGTCTTCATCATGCATATAAACTGATATGCCTTGCCTATGGACTAAGTAATCTTTAGAGGTCTACTTCAGGCTACAGCTATGAAAATGTTTCTCTAATGTCAAATTCGAATACAAAATTGTTTTATGAAAATGAAAAATTGTATTTGTTCTTATAGCTGTCTAACAACATGCATAAAGAAAAATCTGCTGGAGCAGACATGAAGACAAAAGCAGTTCTGCTATCGGGGCATCAGGTAGCAAATACAGAAGTCTGAAGAATCATCTACAGCACTTATGTACCAAGAAGTGATCCCAGGAGGCAGCGAAAATTATGTAATGGTTACCTATAAAATTAAGAATTTCTTTTACAGCTTATTATATAACTACTAAAACTATAACAGAGTATTTCATGCTTTACCTTTTCTTTACAAGGGTTTTAACTGACATAACCAATATTAACAAAAATTACTTAACACTCCACTTAATAAAGCTCAACAAGAATTTCAGTCTGCTGTTCAGCAAATATTATATATCCATAGTACTACTGACATGCCATTTATTAGGCTCACAAAAAGAATGAGTTAACTGTACAGTCTGTTCTCTTTTGGTGTAGTAGTCTGCTTGCTTTGATATTCAGGCTCTGCCTATTACTACTTTGAAAATATATTTGTAGAATTGGCTTTAATGATTAAGAGTATGACAGAGAGCGCCAACCCACAATATGGTAAATGTTGAAGTGGCAAGATTTTAAATTTAAATTCCAAGTGTCCAGCAACTAAGCAGGGCAAGCTGAAAAGAGTGGGAATTGCTACAACGTTGGCCCTGAGTCAATTTTTACATGCTGATTACCTACTGTAACTACCAGCAATTCTGATGGTGTTTGGCAATCTTTATTTTACTTACAAATATTTGCATGAAGGCAAAATAAGGCATTTTAAATAGCCTCAAATCAGTTGTAAGAATAAAAACCAGCTGAATTTACTGTCCTCCTAAAAGGTCCCTGCTGCTGTACCAAAATTTGTGGTGCTCTATAACTACTGAAATTGTGATACAAGATCGCATTCACTTTTATCTTACTCTAAGTAATACTATTTTCTACAACTGTAAAGGGACTGCACCATCATATACTATGCACTACCGTATCATAATCTATTTAAAAGAACTGGCACAGCTACAATAAAAGTCATCCTTTTCTGTAGCTTGTTCTTTGCAAATCACCCAAATGCTAGCATTTGAAGAGAGCCTTTGATTTCTTTTCATGTTGGCACTGTAAACCCCCTCTTGTTCGATACACACATATCCCTCAACTTCTGTCAAAAGCAAGAACAAATTTCCTAACCAAAACTGAAAAGTCCTTGGCTTTTCAAATGACTATAAATTGCATGGCTAAGTGCATATGGCCACAGGGCTGTCACAGTTACTTTTCTTGACAATTCATCATAGCATACTAATTCTGTAATATCATTACTGTGTCTCTTCTCACTGTACTGATCCAGCCAGTTAATTTAATCAACTAATAATAGATTCAGAAATGGATGCAAAGGGCCCTAGCACTTCAAATTATATTACTAGAGATGCACAGCAGTGAAAGCAACGTATTCTGTATTTGGCATTAAATATAACCCCAATAAGTTATATTCTTCTAGTAAGTTGGAGTTTTTCCTTTAAAAGGAAAAGAAAAAATATTTGTGGAAGTTCAGAAAAGGTCTTTTTCAACAAGATTAGAAAAGCAGTTTATTTCACACTAACCATAATTTATATTGCATTAATTTGAAGAAAAAATTACAACCAACTATTTAATAAATTATCATAATTACTGGAGATAAGTTTCAAGGTAAAAAAATACTGCAGGAAAGAAACATACATCTGTAGTGGAAGCTAAAGGTGTATGATTAACTGCAAAGTGAGCCATTCAAACATGGACAATTAATTTTATTAAATTTTAATCTTCTCTGAAAATGTCAATGATGATTAAAAACATTATTCCCTAAAATCTCAGTCCATTTTGCATGTCATGAAGACTAATACTTAAACTTTGTATGCTAAGAAAAAAAGAAGTAACCCAAAATGTAGGCAAAACTGAAATGCACACTGCCTCCAATTTTTGCTTCTAAAACACTGATGACCAAAGTAGTACCCCATGAAATTTTCGAATATGCAACACAGACTCTGATCTAGTATCTGCTCACTTTAGTTAAGAATTCTACACAATCCAAAGGGCACATCCTGCAAGATGCCACAGACCTAACGTGGGGATAGATGTACTTCATAGGCATGTAAAAATTTGTCATACTTCAAAAGGTGCTACCAGCTCTTAACAATATTCCAATACACATACATAAAAGTGTGCGTGTGTGTGCATGCAAGTGTACCTAATATACCTAAGTATATGTTCAAAGTAGCTGTACCCTTCATCATCAACGTAGTTTTGCTTTACTGTCCTCACAAGATGAGGAGCAGAGCTCTCATGCATGGCCGCATGGAGCAGTTGTGCGCTAACTGCGTAAGTGGCCGTTCCCGGTCCTGACAGTGACCAGGGACTGCACTGACCTGAAGCTGTTGACTGAGCTGCTTCAAGTCCTGTTTGCATTATCGGAGCTTTAAAAGGATTTAAAAAGGACAAGGATGCCACTCTGGATATGGTGTACTGTGAGGAAATCATGTTCAACAGACCTGATTTCAACCCCCATGCAGAATTTTCTACTTAAGATTAAATGTAGATGAATTGCCAATGTCAATCCAATTAATCTTTTGGGGAGCTTAGACTAAAGTCAATGAATCTCTTCACTTGCTGAGGCATTTTGTGTATTGGGGCCTAAAACAAGGCAAGAGTGTGTTTCCTGATGTAAACAGAGTTAATTTTGGCAAAACTCAGTAAGCAAGGGTGATAGAGATTTATAGACTTACTCTCTGGCCATGATTCAGGAAGGCAAATCTTTAACATTTTAAAAGCGATTAGAGGCCTCCAAAATGCAATGAATCTTCTGTACCTGCTAAAGCACTCTCCCTGAAATGAGGGTGCCTGAATTCAGACTTACATTAAGGCCAGACTAAATACATATTTCTTAAAACACATTATGCAGAGATCACTGTGGACTCTCTCTTTAGGGTGTCCAACGTCACTTGTTACTAAGTGCGACTCAAATTATGCCTACCTAGTCTAAAAGCAAGGCATCTGCTTGAGTACCATAATCTAACAAAACAAATAATTTTCCTTTCATCAATATACAACAGCTTTGTTCATTACTGGGAAACGTTAGGTGGTGAAGTATTGAGTGCTATGCATTTTACGTTTAAATCAATGTACTGTCTTGCAGTTACGCCACCTAATGTGTTTTTAAGCCATGCGCTACAGAAATCAATGTGGTTCTTATTTGATATTCAGTGTTAAGTTCAGCCTCATAAATTTAGAATTGCACTCTGTTATTTTGATGGTTATGTATTAACCATGTCCTGTAAGTTTTATGATTTTATATTCAGACATGCAGTAAATCACACCAGTTATACACAAATGGCATACAGTGGCTTTATTTTTACTGTCCATTCTGGAAGAGAAAGAAAAGGATGATTCATTTGACCTATCAGGGAAGAAAAATACAGTATATCAGATAAATTTCAGAAGGTGTATCAGTAACAAAATTAGGCTCCATAAAATTTAACTGAGTCTCTTCTGAGACAAACTGATTTGCAGCAGATAAATGTGTTTGATATACTTCATCTTCCCAACATTTTACACTGGAAGAGGCACACAACAGTTGATCATTCTTTGTAAGACACCTAGCAGGTGCTAGGCTATTGTCTAGAAATCAAATGCTATACTGTAAATATTTTTTTCTAAAAAACTGATATTGGTATACAGAATAAAAAATAAGCCCTTTCCCAGCAACTTCTAAGATGTTTTAATAATGGAAAGTTTTCTTATTTTGTTATTTTTTTGAAGTACCTAAATAAACTTTCTCTTGTACAAGAAGCCAGACAACCAGTGCTCTGCAAGGTATGGGGGTTTTTTTGTAAGTGGAAATTTTATTTTTCTTCCAATCTGCAATTTAATTTCTTGCCATGAAACAAACCACAGGTTCCTAGACCACATGGCAATATAAAGATTTTTTGCTAGCTTCGTTAAATATGGCTACTCTTCCGCATTTTATACCACATTTTTTCATGCAATGGTAATATCACTATTTATTCAATATATTTCCAAACAATTATCATCCATAATGACCGATCCCATCACATGGGAAATTTACCCGAATAACGTCAATTCTGTTAATTTGAGAATTGTTTTTCCCTTCATCGTTGTACTGGTTTTGGCTGGGATGGAGTTAATTTTCTTCACAAGAGCTTGTATGGTGCTGCATTTTGGATCTGTGGCCTAAACAGTGTTTTAGCTTTTGCTGAACAGTGCTCACACAGTGTCAAGCCCTCCTCTGTTTCTCACACTGACCTGCCAGCGAGCAGGCTGGGGGGGCACAAGGGACTGGGAGGGGACATGGCTGGGACAGCTGACCCCCACTGACCCAAGGGATATCCCACACCATATGGTGTCATGCTCAGCATATAAGGCTGGGGGAAGAAGGAGGAAGAGGGGGACGTTGGGAGTGATGGCGTTTGTCTTCCCAAGTCACGATTAACATGATGGAGCCCTGCTTCCCTGGAGATGGCTGAACACCTGCCTGCCAATGGGAAGGAGTGAATGAACTCCTTGGTTTGCTTTGCTTGTGTGTGTGGCTTTTGCTTTACTTATTAAACTGCCTTTATCTCAACCCACAAGCTTTCTCACTTTTACTCTCTGATTCTCTCCCCCATCCCACTTGGGGACAGTGAGCGAGCGGCTCATTCCTGAAACAGGTACAAAACAGCCTCACATATCACTGAACTGACCAGCACAACCAGATTTTCCCAGTCTGGCAAATTTCCAGATCAAATGACGAGCCAGTGGCAAGACAGTGTAATGCCCTTAGTGACAAGAGGACACTACGGTTACACCAGACCTCCTCTATGGTTGTCTACTTTCTCAGATGAAATCCCGAAACCAAAATCCTCTTTCACGTTCCAAGAGCGGAAAAAGGCCATTTCAAATCAAATGGTGTGCCACATTGTAATTTTTTTTTTTTTTTAACGTCACTATAGCTTCAAAACTAAATGGATAAGAATCACAGGAAAGACTGTGTGTTTCTTCTGATAGCAATTCAAATCACAGAAAATAATCTGACAGTGTAATCCAGGAGAAAAACAAGAAAGCTTTTCTTTAAAACTAGTAATGTATACACAGGGCCTTTGCATGGATTCCTATCTAATCATACCTCAATAACCCCTATAGCAGAACAAAAAGGTGTTAATTTATGTCATCCCAGTGGGCTGGAGTGTCCTGACTCTGGGGGAGGAGGCACTGTACTCATCTGCCCACCATTTACCCTGTCAAAGTTTTTTGGAGTTAAGCCCTTCATTTTCTGAATTACATGTTAGATCTATATTCCAGTATATGCTGCACTTTACAGTTCAGAATTAGCCCTGCCACTACAGTAATAAAACCTAAACATAAATGAACCATGAAATGTATTAAATGAGGCACTGTCAAACAACTGATTTGGGTTTGCATGACTTAGAATAGGCAAGTAAGCTTGGTTTATCAGGCCTCACCTTTTATACCGATTTTGTTTTATTTTTGAACATATTTTTGTTAGTTGCTTTTGTTAATAAATACAGAATGACTCCACAGGTCTAATTTGGGTGAGTTAAGAATCACAAATAAAGCCACTTGGCCTTGTTAGAGGAAGGCAATGAAAATGTATTCTATTTCTGCCTATGCAGCCTTTGCCTATGCACTGGGATAACTACTACATACAAGTCTCGATGCCATGAATTCTTTCAGTACAACTTCTATCAACTAGGTCTGCAAACATCTTGTGGTAGGAGATTTATTACTAAGGCTATTCTGGATTTATTGTGAAGCTAAAATACAGTTTATGCTATGCATTATTAAAATATCTTACGGCATTTGATTTGTCTTGCTTCTACTAGCAAACTAGCATCATCTGGTGCTAGGAATTAAAAATAAATTCTCCTGAGGGTAAGATCTATCTTTTCTAGAAGATGAATCAGTGCAGAGAGCTCTGTAGTTTTGAAGGTCCATAGGTACTTCTTTTCCTTTTGGAACAGTCATCAAAAACTAACAAGTGCACTGTACACACAGAGAAACAACAACAACAACAATTGTTAAGAAATTCCAAATGACTGATAAGAAATATTATCATACTCAAATTAGCTGTTGTAGAGTTTACTATATATACAATGGTACTTGTATTCTTTTACAGTATTTTTTTCTAAAACAGAACACCACGCTGGCAAGCAAAATTAGATGCTCTTATCTTCCAATTTTCACTACAATGCTGAGTCCTGATTTTCTCTGCACAAACCACATACAGATTTATATTTTGACAGTGAGAAGTGGGAAATATTTATAGTTAAAGAGAAGGAAAAAAGGAGAGTGTGCTACAAAGTATGTTATATAATAATTATCTCTCTAAATGAGAAATGTTTTTATTCATCGTATCTGGTAAGTTGAAGGAGTTTGCTGCCATGGTAATTTATGGAAAGGATTCCCTAGAACTCAAGCAACTTGGTTGACTGAAGCCCACACAACAGTATCATGAGGACTGTGACATTTTTCCTTTGATGAAAAACTTCATGTTATGTCAACAGCTAAGGTCAACATCCAGCTAAAAGTCACCTCATAAAGACACAGAAATAAGAGAGGGCAAAGTGAGGAAGAGAGAAAGCATAATATGGAAACATGACTTTTTTAAAAACATTAACCTACAGGGTCCATTTCAGCCGTATTTTTTAAGCAGAAAAGTTTTTGGGCAGGTTTCACCAGCACACCAATAACCCATATTTTAACAACCCAAGGGGAGATACAAAGGCAGCAGACTCTTGAAGAATAAAAAGAGAATCTGTGCAGCATGTTTCCAATTTTTTTATACTGGCAGGGAAAAAAAGAAACCTAAACAAACAGCAGCAACAAAACCAACCCCTTTCCAATCCACAAACTTTGCTGAACAAACTAGCCCTTGGCAAACCAAGAAACCAAACTCTCTAGGAAAGTGTAGGGCTAGAACAGATCAACACAGTGACTTACATGGAACAAGGGAATATAGGTCAGACTCCATAGAAAAGTCAAGAGAATTGATTCCTCCACACTCCCGCTCTGGATCACACCTGCCCAGAGGCTGGCACCAAGGACCAGCTTTTAAGGAATCATCAGGTGACAAAGACTTTGCACCCGAGAAGGAGAGGTGGGAAAAATGCTATCAAGGAACACACTTTGTTTGCTAGAAAGGGAGAGCAGGAAGATGCTCAGAAAACCTCATTCCAGGTATGCTCTTATCATTTTCTCTGAAGGAAGAAAGGAAAAAAAATCCCCTCTGCTACCACCAGACTCTTCACACCACACCTATGCCTCAGTATTAGCACCACAGTGCAGAGGAGCCTGCCTTACGTTGGTATCCTTGCACCTACAACAGGACGCCGCTTCAGCACTTGAGCATTTGTATATGATGTTCATTTATATATCCAAGGTCATTAAAACTTGCTTCTGCTATAAATACCAATGCATTACATCCATCTTTTTAATCTCTGCTTCTCATTGGGAGAGCACTGTGCTTTAAAATCTGCAATGTATTTTTTCTGAAATGTTCTTCCTGCCTACCATGGGAAAAAGATTTTCCAGCAGCCATTAGCTACAGCCATTTTCACATCTCATTTTAACAAGCTATAAAAGCAGAACGACATGCCAATTACATGAAATAAATAAAATGAGTGGGTACAAGATGGCTAAGAAAACCTCTTGCACTGCATATATTTGTTAGGGAGTGGATTAGGGTTTCACTAATGCATTTATAATCCAGCAGAAGTCTGGCACATCTGCATCTTCAGTATAACAGAACGGCAAAGATGATACAATCCTCAGAGAATTTCTATTTGAAATAATTTTAGATCTGTTTTATGTATACCAAGGAAGCTGCCAGTCAATCTGATCTTCAAACATGCTGAACTCCACAGAGGGAACTCTGGTAAACTGCAGACTGCTCACCTAAATGCATTTATTTTAGCAACATGAAAACTAGTTGCTCTATTTGGCTAATAATACGTTACACATTTGGAACTTTGTTAAATACCTTAATTGTGTAGCAGAAAATAAGGCAGTTAATTTACAGAAAAGGACACAGAGGTGAATTTTATGTCTACATCGCAGAACAAAATAAGTAAATTCACTGAACATATGGCTTATTAAATTTAATAGTTCCTTTCCAAGATGATTCTGATTGCCATGTTTTGAAAGATAGGATTTAAAAAAAAAATTCTTTTGGATATTTGCCGTTAAGCAGATACGCCATCTGTCTCCCCAAACGAAAAGAAACTCAAGACTTTGATTACTATTTTCCTAACCAAGATTTAGGGGAATGTATTTCTAGTACACTGATTAACTAGATCTTACATCACATCTTGGACCTGCTTATTATTAGTTTTCAAAGAACTACCCACATACATACCCACATACAGCACAAATATACTACATGATATACGATGAGAACCATAAGGAAGTACCATCACCTCTTGCATCACTTTTCAAGCACTGTTGATGACACCATGTTATTCAAATAGGCATCTTGTATTTTCACTCAAGTTTTAAGGAGACAGATGTCTAAAGCATAACACTCCTAACCGGACTTAGATTTTCTGTCATAAAATGCTCACATTAAAAAAGAAAATAAAAAAGGAAGCCACTAACAAATTTCATTGTAAAAATACATATCACAAATAAGATGCTGGACTGAGCAGATCACACAAATTCTATATATCAAGGGAAAAAGTGTAAGCCTGACAGTATGCCAAATTCTTGTAATTTACATATCTTATACATCAAATCCTCAGAAGTCCAACTCATTTTCCTGTCTAGTTATTTTCTAGGGAAATCTTTTTCGCTAGTAGCCTTCGAGCCAACAAAAGCAGTAACTCACCTGTGTCTGAACCAAAACGATTATTTCATTCCCACTGATAAATGTATAGATTATGCATCCACTTCTTAAGTCACCAAGTGTCTCCTTCACATCCAGCGTGAAGTGGGAGAGAAGCCCAGGAGCAGCAATCAATGGACTATTGGCCCCTAATCAGTCATAGGGGCCAACACAGCCATTGCTACCACAGCAGTACTGTACCGTTTAGTCCTGGCTCAGAAGGCAAATATCACTGTTCATTTAAATCACATGAAGCTTCACTTGGGACTCTGGAGCATATTATGGTCAGCACATTTCAACAGAGCTGAACAAAAATAAATCCTATATATAGTCAAATGCATGGCAGATAACCACAAGTGGTGAAAAACCAAAAAGATATAAAAAACAGGTTTCATCACCCAAGTCCTATGTATACTACGGAACTCATTTATTGCTACAATACTTTTCTGCTGTTTTAATATCTGTATTAATCAAAGCATTAATCAAAGCAGCTTTTAAACCAGAGCTTGACTCCTAACCCACGGCTCTTCAAACAGTGAAAGGTCCATGTGGTGCTGCCCTCCGTGCCCCTGGTTACCACCGCGTGGCAGGGCAGTGCAAGGCAGCCGCAGGCAGCTCTAACAGTTCCCTTTTCAGTACACTATGGACAAAAACGGGTTATGTGAATGTTGTAATGATGTAAAAAAATTAGTTTTAAAAGTTGCATTTTAAGCTAATCTTTTTTTAGTTTTCTTTTGTACTGAGACAACACAGCCAAAGCAGAGGCTACTGTATCCCTAAGGCAGGATGCCTGCCTTCCGCCTAGACAGAAGGGCTCTGGATAAAACCTGTACAACTTGCAACAGTGTATGAACATTTTTTAATATTGTAACACTGCAAGAAGCACAACCAGGAAGAGCGCAGAAGCATTTTATAAAACCATAAAATTAAGTACATAAATAATATATAACCACACGGGCAAAAGGAGAGTTGTGATACAGTTGGACAAATGGGGCACAGGAAAACATGTGCCAGAAGCAAAATCTGCAAGATAAGAACAAGGGCTGTAGAACAAGCAAGAAGGGTGTCCAGAGGAACATGGTGCTTAAAATAAGATATATATGCTGGGAGCAAATGAAATCCTTGCTTTTGGGGGAGGAGGGCAAGAAGCATAAAAACACTGAAGAGCAGCAAGGGAAAATGGGGAAGATAAAGTTTCTCACTTTGGTTCCAGCTCCTCACTCACAAGATTTCTGCAACTGGTGGCCCACTCCCAGCAGCGGAGAGCATGGGGGAGCTTGGCCACCAGCTCAGCCCCGGGTACTGCACATGCACTGCTGGCTCAGCATGAGACTGGTGAGCACCAACTCTGCAAGTATGTAGTGATTCATGATCAAAAACTAGATGTTTATTGCTAATGAATATCAATCCAGTAAAGACTTATTTTGAACTTTCAAACTTGCTGGTCTTTCCAACACTCTCCTAACTGGTAAACAAACATACTTAAGCTGACATTCAGTTTCAACACAGAAGGCTGTTGGCACCAGGAGTTCATCAGTCGCATGTGGGAAGTGATGGTCACCACAGGCTAACATGAGGCAGCTCAGCTCAAACCGGTACGGACTGTGCAGGTACATCTCTTCTAACACAGAACAAGATAAAAAGAGACAAGGTGCAGTGCAATGCTGGGAGAGACTCAGCCAAGGGGCTGTGCAACACCATCACCCCATCAAAGGGCATCCTTAATCGGGACATAAAAAGCAGGGATGCTTGGAGGCTCACTAGACATGGCTTTAGGTTTGAATCAACCACATGGTGCAAATGCAGTTCATGTGCTGCCTGTTATGGTCCCATGTGAGAGTATGCCTGGGTGACAGGTAATAATTTTTACATAACAAAATTACTATGAGATAATTTTTCTTCCAAATATTTGATTTAGAGTATAAACCAGTACTCAAGCACATGTTCAACCTGCCTGATGATCTTGCTATTGCTAAATAAAGGCTGCTTGGCAAGGGCTTTAAATTATCTCTTTAATAATAGCAGCTGAAATGAATTTACCTAGCAGGATGGATCTCTCATAGAAATTCTTGTACAAAATGATCAGAATTCACTCACTGAACTTTATGTTTCAATAGCATAAGAAAAAGTCTGTAAAAAATGTTGCCTCCCTCATTTTAATTCCTCAGACTTCAGAAATTCTTTAGAAGATAAGTATTTTGAGACCATCAGTATACAGAACTGATTTCATCAGGTTTGCAACCTTTTCCTAGACTGATGAATACATTTTTGTTCACAAATAATTGGAGCATGGACTACACATTAGTACACAGCACTGCTAGAACTGTGCATGTTTATCCTAGGTTCCATATCTACAATCATCACATTTTTACAGCATTGCCATAAATTCACAATTTGTAACTTTCCTTCATTATTACTGATAAATCATAATAATGAAGTTACTCTTTGATTATTTCTCAAAATCCTTCTTAAAATATCAATAGTATTATTTAATTAAAACTTAAATGGACTTGCAGAACCAAGCTTTTTGTTTTTAATTCTTGCGAAATTCCTTTGAATGTTAAGATTTAGTAAACTTGATGACAACATATTCTGCTTCCATAAGCATCATAACTGCTCACAGAATTGTGGAATTTACCTTGCCTTCCATGAATAAGTAAAATAGATCTTGAAAAATTAGATAAACTGCAATGAAGACTATAAATTTAATTACAGTGCATCTTTCTCTTGGGGGGAACAGGCAGGTAAGGCTTATCTATGAGTCTCATATGGAAAGCTACAATACAAACTCTCCTTTCCTGCTGCTAGCTTTTGTCGCAGCTGATCTGTTAGAAAAGGTTTCACTATACTTGTATTCTGATGCAAAAATTATTAATTAACCAAATGATAGATCCATTCACAAATGCATTTTAAGCATGAATGAGTCATATATGTGCTCACATAAGAAATGTGAAACAGAAATTATCATCATATTAGGTGTTTTGGTCCAGCATCTGCCATTGGATACATATGTCTCATTGCTATGAAAGTCTGTTGGGTTTTTATTAAATAGCAGAATTTTTTCATAATTACAGAGTCAAGTCTGTTGATTATAATTCCTGTCAGAAATATGCAACTTATGTCCATACTGATATATGTTAGCTAATTACTTTCTGTTCTAAGAATCACTTTTTTTTTTTCTTTAAAGAAATTACAAGAAGGTATAATTTTATTCACGCTGCTAGGTATACAGCTTATACTGCACAGGAAGACTTGAGTGACATCAAAGGCTAATGTTGGGCTTCTGAACAGTCATTGCATTACTCCAGATTATTTTACGTCAGAGCATTCTAACATCTCTGTAAATACAATCAAATACCTGATAAAATAAGATCATATCGATATCTGATAATATGTGATCATATCAATAATTTTTCCCATCACACTCACCCTGACTCAGATCACATTCCTAACAAGTGCATATGATACAGTACTTGTGTGTTGGTTTATAACAAACTTCTGAAAGTATGTCTTCAGGTCTATGTCTACAGTAATTTCAAAGCCACTGTCTACTTTCTCTTCTCTGTTCTTGTGCAAGTTTGTACATCTTTATAATACCTTCTGATTAATTTATCACATGGTAAAGATTTTAAAAAAATCATTATCCTTTTGATCTAAAAATCCTTGTATTTCATCTTTAATATGTTCTTTTGAGAGGATCTTTCTGGAGAAGTTGCCATGTATGTTCTACTCCTCTGAGACATAACAGCAGAGCTCAAGTAAGACTTCAGGAGCTTCAAATCACATTTAAAATTGTTTGAAAAGTTTTTGTTTGTTAAAAAAACCCATTTCTTTCATGCTAAGAAAAATGAGAGTACTATTGCAGTACATATGGCACAAGAAGACTAACAAAAAGGAAATACATAAAACCAGTGTTTGAGAGTGTCAAAATTTATCACCACAGAAGTGATTTGAAGCATTTCTAACATGCAGTTATTTTGTGAACTAGACTCAAATAAGGAGGGACAAAAGTAGAGAAAAGAAAAATATTGATTTCTTCAGATTGTTTTTCTAAGGTGATCATTATTTCTGTAAGATGACCTATTCCTCCATTTTTTTTAAGCCATGCAAACAATTCATCATACGTAGGAAAAAAAAAAATAATTCTCGCTTTGCACATTCATACTGTAATATTCTGCTTTATAAAGAGTGCTTTTAAGCCATCACGTGTCAAACAAAACTAGGAGATTATCTGGAAGACATTAAAGTCTTAAGCTCAAGGCACTATGATATATTAAAAGAAAAAAAATGCAGAAAGGGAGAACAAATGGTCTTTCAGGCAAAGACTAGCAAATGCCATAGTATTTTTAGCAAGACTGAAAATGATGGGAGAAAAATAGGGTGAAAAATACCAGTAAAAGAATGAAATACCTAAAAAAAAAAGTTAATATAAATTATCAAGGGTTTGACCAAAGCCATAGAAAGTGTACAGCTAGCTACCCAGTCTATCTCCTTTACAATGTACCGTGTACAATTATTTTCCTTAATGATGCTGACTGTGAAGGTCTCAGAATTATGTTCACATCATCTCCCCACAACTCCAGCCTTCAATTTAGAAGGCTGCAGTACTGATTGCTCCCAGAATGTTTCCTCAGGATCTTTAGCAAAACAGCTGGACTGAGGATAAGATAGAAAACAGTGATTATTAATGTTCCTCTTGTGGTTTTAGATCTGTCTTCTAACATTTATCATAGGTCTGTTATTTATCTTTCTCTCTTTAAAAAAAAAAGGCATCACACAAAATGTCATAATTGTAATCACACCATGCTGCCTCCATCTCTCCTGATATCTGTGGAAGTAAAATGTAATGAATTAGTTCAAACCACTCAAAAATCTGAAAACATAGGAGAAATTATGCTTTTAAATTAATAGAAGCATGCATTTGAACAGATTAGATGGCATTCTGTCACCTAAGAGAGCCGATACAGTGCTCCATTAAGTATAGAATGTCCTTACTTCTGGGTAAGGACATTAGGTCCACAAATAGAGTGTCCACAGGGGAGAGGACAATAAGTCCTGATTGAGACAGACAGAGGACAGGCTTGGAGCGTGATCCAATCCCAAAATTTAGGATTACACTGAATACGGGTACCCATCTTAAGATACTCTTAGGGAAGTCAAATTATAGGTCAAGAAATAAAGTATCTCAAAGAATAAAAACTGGCTAAGTATCACAATAGAAGTGGTCTTGAAGTGTGCAGTAATTATCCAAAAAATTAGAGCTGGCAAATCAATCTAGATGATCAAGACTCAAGGAATCTTTGAGCAGCTACCCAGGGATATATTGACAGGACTAGGCAGATAAGGTTTATTATTTCACTATTAAATACTGAAAATGTAGAGAACTCTGCAAAGGAAGGAAACAAACTGAAAAAAACAAAACAAAACAAAAAACCATAAAACAAACAAAAAAACCCCAAAACCCAAAAACAAAACCAACCACAAAAAACATCCCTCCCTCCCCCTGAATCATGATTACTCACTCTTACAGCCCAGCATCTGAGGAAACAGAAGCTATATTTTTACTCTCGAACACTAATTTGATGTTGAGAAAAGTCTCTTAACCATTTGTGTGACAAAATCCAACTGCTACCGTTCAGTATTTCTGAATGACAGTCATGGCTCTAAGCAAACAAATGATGCTCACATATTGTGCCTTGCCTACAGGCATGATGATGTAATTGAATGATATTATGCCTTCTTACAAGATGGTATCAGTTTCAATAGGCAAGGAAGTATCAGTTTCCATAGACGTCTTGAACTTCCTGGCAAATACAATTTCATCAACTGAACAGTCTTCCTCTCTGTATCAGCATCATGCTACTGGAAAGCCTTAGAACGACTCGAACAGTCAGCAACTTCTGAGATATTTATAATAGCTTCAGAAATCACAAAAGCCATCCTTTCCACTGAATTGGTGCTCAGCTCTAAAACTGGTCCCAGAGTGATGTTATTTGAAAGCCCTCAATAATACCAGCATGGTTTTTAAAAATCAAAAACTAAAAAACCTACCAAAATTTCCTCTTCCATCTTAGCCGATAGGAAAAGAAGCTTGATACATTCATATTTTTATTTCATTTACCTGTGTAGCTGCATTGTGTATTTGGGAGCACAGAGAAAATACCAAAGGACGGAAGATATAAATATGAATTCATATTGCACCTAAATACAGCCTGACATACTCTGTGAATTAACTGTACCTGTGATATATTCCATGAATCAACTAAGCTTCTTAGAATCCAGGTTGTGTAAACCTCCCTCTCAGAGCCCATCACCTGACCACAGATGGCTAATCACTGTGCAACTACAGACTTAAGTGGACAGATAGGACGCACAAGCCTAAGGCTCTTACACATTTTTAATATTAGGAAAGGGACCTTGACCTGGACGCCTTGAGGAGCCAGCACAGAGTATATCAGCAGCTTATTTTGCAGTAACTGTACCTCTTTCTGTGACTCAATTCACAAATAAAACTGCCTCCTCTTCTGACACCAGTGTTGTTCTGCTGCACAGTACTAAGTAACGAAACTCGAGGTGATTTTCTCAGTAAGAAATGAGTGATCTAGAGTTTGTACACAACTACAGCATGAGTGGTGCCAGTTAAATGTATTTACGTAACAAACCCAAGTGGATAACCAGGAAACAGCCCCTTTTTAGGACTTGGTTTTTCCAACTACTGCTTGATTTCTGAAAGCAACAGCACCTGTAGAATTGAATCTACACACAGTTCTGCTGCCAGTTGTGCAAATTATTCTCCATAAGGCCCAATTTTCTTGCCCTTGCTTTACAAAACTAAAGGAAGAGGTACCGTTTAGAAGCAGTACCTCCTCCAAAATTCAGTGGGTTTTAGCACAAGAATGTGGAAGATCACAGCAATGGCACCCTCTGGTGACAAAGAGTAACACATTATAATGAGATAAATTATTCAGCCTGGAAAAACGTTTAAAGCTACTGCTTCATGTAAACCTATTCACATGGAAAGCATTCATACAGCAAGTTGCAAAATGTAGATGGCTATTTTTAAGAACAATGATAATTAGCCTTCAATAGCAGGTAACTTTACTGAAAAGGCAAGTTCTTCAAAATACTTTCATCCCTCCGGTATCATTGTATCTTCCTTTTATGGGTTCTAGTCTAACCTGATGTTCTGTAACTATCAGACAAAATATAAATTGAAAAAATGGTCCTTTATTTTTAGCATAGATAGTATTTCATGTTCACTTTAGTTAAGATTTCAGCATGGTCTCTGTAGTGCTACTAACAGCTTTTGAGATGTTGAAGAACACTGATGAGAGGTCTGTGAGCCAAAGACTTAACAGGCGAGTGTTTTGGAAGTGGACAAACAGCTGCTCATAAGAAATCTTTCACTTGATTCAAGAGGCAGAACTTCAGCCTTTCTGAAGCACTGCCAATCATCCCCATAGCTTCTTAAAGCAAGAACGTCAGAGAGTCAGCAATTTCAAATGCTACAGAAAGACTGAACGAATATATAAAAGCATTCCCCTTATCAATGTCAAGGAAGGAGACTGTCACAGAATGTGTAAAAGCTTAAATTAAGCAGAAAGTTGTCTTTAATCCATGTGAAATATAGTGAAATTAAAAGTAAAGAAAACAGTTGATTTCCAGATTGCTCCTATAATATCTGACAGAAGTCGTCCAAGTCTGCCAGGAGCTTGTGCAAAAAGTTGAGTTGCAAAAAAACTTTATGGGTAAAAACATACAACTTGGGCTCATGAATTAGATTTCCTCTCCTCTGGTCTAAGAAATGGAACTTATGGCACATATTTAATGTTTATTACTTAAGAACTAAGTAAAAAAAAGTTTTTTTTTAATAAGAGAGAGTAAAGTAATTATCTCTTTTGAACCTCAGTAATTATGGGATTATTTAGTTTTTAACAAGTTCTGCTTATTCTAATACATACATATTGAAACTTTGACACTAAAAGAGCTACAGTATAGTTTCCTATCCATTTTCTAACTGAAGATAAATTCTATTCTACCTAAATAGAGTGTTACATTTCAGCATCACATTAACAATCAATTCAAATACATTGACTTCAACAAGCTGCCAGGTTACTTGAAAAGAACAGTGTGCAGAGTGTAAACACAAAGCATATAAAATGAAATATTTAGAAACAGTAATAATACCTAAGCAGCCATATACGTGTATAGCTTTACACATATGGCAGTCATTCACTGTACTCTGAGTTAATTGGTCAGACTCAGGCCAAGCTTCATAAATGAAGGGTTGACTAGAAAAAACAATATGTAACTTGACCTAATTATGCACTAATCAGTGAAATATGCAAGTCTTTGTAATTAGGAAGATTATTAATAGTAGCATATGCTACATGAGCAAAGGTGCCAGTATCTGACTTGACAAATTTAGAGGAGGCTTTTGGTAAAATTTCACAGTCTTTTGAAGGAGAAGACAGAAAATAAATTTGGTGTATGGTTTCCTGTGATGCGTGCTTCAGTTTACAAGGGAAATATGAAATAGGTATTTTTTTTTTGTTTCACTGTGATAAATTTTGTTAAACACCACGTACAGGCAAACCTTCCTGCAAGGGTTTTATCACTCATCAGCCACTCACAATGCACTTATTACCAAGCTGGATTAACTTTATCAGATACACATCTCTGTTACACAAAAGTATAAAAAGGCATTATTCTAACTCAGCTATACTTTGAACAAAGGCACTGCCGCTTGCTTAACTGGGTTACCTATATCATCTAAGTTTGCTTTTCTAAAACTAGTAATTGACAAACTGAATGATGTGCTGTAATAGAGTTCTTGTTAAACATAGTTTCATCATTTGTCTCTAGTAGATGGAAAGGTTCATAATTAAAATATTAATTGAAAAATCTCATGGTTACTTTGAGAGTTTTTTAAAAAGCTCTCCACGTTGTGACCTTCACACAATGATGTGGACACAGCTGCATGCAAAAGCTCTTTTCCTATGAATTCAGGAAAAAGGAAGATCACAGCTAGCCTCAGCAGTTTATGAGTCCAGCTGCTGCACCAGCCTGTATTTCTATTTTCCTCAGTTTCCTGGCTAAATGCTGGATTTCATTTCCCAGGTCTCAATTCCTGGCTGCATTGGTTCATGCAATTATGTAGAGGGCATTCATATAATCCAAAAAAGTCACTCTGAAGAGAGAGACTGCAGAACAGAACAACAGCTTCAGCCAGGTCCTAATATGGTAGATGGACAAGAAGGACAATGGCCAAGGCCCAGCAGCCAGAGCATGGCACAGACAGTGGCAGAGGTACTGAAATCACTGACACCTCTGAGAAATGACAATTTACAAATTTTACAGACACTGAAGCCCTGACTCAGATGAATGGGCAAGATTATTACAAACACCCATGGTATAAGACCTCACCACACCATACGTAAGAGGGGTTTTTAATTTTTTTTTAATTTTTTTTTTTTTTGTTCACACTCCATCCATTTCTTCTATAATCATGAGGGCTAGAAATATGTATATCTCTGGGAGAATAAAACCTGAGATCCTGGTGTACATCTCTCTGGTCAACATTGAACTGAATGGAAGGTCTAATGGCCGCCAGATTGCTGAATGCCAGCTACAAGCAACTGAATGTCAAGACAGCATTTTTTTTTTAAACCTTTTAGGCCACCTAAGCAGACCTGTCACTCTTGCCACATCTGCATCATTACTTTCTAGAATATCACCAAACACTGTGATACAGACAGTATTTATTTAGCTCTTTCAATATAACTGTATGTTTAGCATTACTTCCATCACATCATCCTGCCGACCCACGTTACAGTGTTATTGGGTTATATTAAAATCCTAACAAATGGCTAAGATTTTATATACTGTCATTTCATATTCTTGTCTTCCACAAGGCTTTAAAGTTTACCAGTACAACATATCAATTTTTTGTCCTTAACCCTATCATCTAGCCCCACCCCCGCACTGAATGCATAAGCCATGTACCTGGACAAAATTGTAGTTGATGTGTAGTTAAGTCTTTAAAAGTCATCCCTGCTAGTCAATTCCGTCATTAGGAAACCACTTCCTATCAGAAGTGCCCTCAGGTTTTGAGAGCACATCAAAATTGGATCCACTTAAGCAACCGAGCTTTGATACTGTGCTTAATGACTTTCTAAATTTGTCATTTACAAAGTACTTTACAAGCTTTCCTAAAGAAGAATGAAGTATGCCCATGCACAAGCTAAACTCCCTAACACTCCTCCTTAAGAAGTCTAGTTGACGTATGACGTATGCAATTCCATTTTCTGAGTATATGACATTTCATTTAAATCTCATCATTTCCTTAGGACCATCTGGACACTTTCTCAGTTATGAACAGATCGTACAACTGTGGCAGCTTTTCCTCTCTTTTCTTTCATATCTGTCCCTCCTGCTGTTTCCAAGCTACCTGGGTTGATCTGGGAGGGAAATGGGAACTTATGTTCCCAGACAGTACTAACAGCTGAAATTAGCACTCTGCTATGCAATGTACAGTAAGTCTACAGCTTCCCTGCTTCTTCTTGTACACAAAACACAGATATACTATCTCAAAATGGTAATGTCATATTATCTTTCTCCCCCCAATTAAAGACTACACAGATCTGTTCTAACTGTACCACCACTGTTTAAACACCCCATTTTAACAAGTAAAGTATTTCCGATAGGTGAAAGTGAATATCTGTTAGTGGGAATATTTAGGAAGCAAGCTTAATTGCCCACTTTTTTAACCCATACAGAATTCTGTCACCAGGAAGGTTAAAACCTTCTAGTTTCAAACTGGTTTTACCACTCACAGACATTAGCATGCATAAACAAAACCAAAATCTTCTCAAGAGCAGAATCACAGTTTCACCATAACCTTTTCTGCAAATTATGAAGTGTGAAATAGAAAGCTGAATAAAAATTGAAGTAATAAAATATTGAGAACGTGTCAAAATTAAAACAGTAAAAATAAGAAAATAAACTCCTCGGCTGTCATCTGAAGGTCTGGTGCCTCTCTGTACACTCCTGTGATGAGGTAATATCTTTCCTTTGCCATTGTAAGTCTAAGTCTGTTATTCAACAACATCCCAGGAAAAGCCCAGATGATACTGCTCATAAAATTGAAGCAACAATAAAATATGAGGTCATTTTGAAATACCTTTTTTTTTTTTTTTTAAGATTTACTTTACATATGCATTTGAGAAATGACTATATGAAATCACTACTGAAAACTTCATAGCGGGGGTGGGGGAAAAGGAAAATATAATTTCCCTATTTTTTCCATAAGATTCAATCAAAAGTACAACACATAAATAGTTTCTCATATTTTATCTTACAACTTTCCCAACTTCATTTTAGTTTATTCATGGTACTCTATATTTTTTAAGTGATATGCACACATGGTATTGTCTGGTATTCAAACTTCTAGTTACTACATTAAAACCACCATCAACGTAATGTGGAAAAAATAACAGAATTCATTGTCACCAATATGTCTAGCATAGCAAATACTGATGAATATTGAACCTGAAAATATCTCTGAAGCATCCTACAAAACCTTTCCATGTGACTTGAATCCTCACACCTGATGCTGGAGGCAGGCTGGCTCCAGTGGAGTAGGGAAGATTTTATCCAGGAAGAAAGGGAGATGAAATGAGGAAAGAAAAAGTGCATGGCACTACTGGATTCAACATCAGGACTCTCTAGGTTCATTCCAATAATGCACCACTTTTCCAGACCTCACCAGGTACAGCTGGGCTATCAATACAGAAGTGGTTCCATATATTCACGATTATTTGCTTTTCATAGGCATTATCTACACAGAGCTACCAAAATTGCAGTGTTTTATTGCTGATTTCTTTAAAACATACACACAGATTGCCACAGTATGACCTTGAACTATTTCCCTTGTTTTGCTGAAGTTTGAGATTTCTTTATTTCTTCCCATTCATTCTTGTCTTGCCACTCAATTCAGAATCACTACTAGTAAGATAAAAGCATCCCTTGATCATCTGGTTTGGTCTGACACTATTTTAATAACACAGTTTCAGTCCTGGAAGTTCCCCTTCTCCCCCAAGACATGCTTTTTTTCTTTCCTGACACACAAATGTAAAACAGAAACATCTCAAGTGTATAATATTATAATATCAGAGTAGAAATCTCATGATGAGCATTTTATGTTATGTCCAATTCTACCAGTGATATTACCCATTATATACAAGAATGGTACTAATACGAAAAGTGCCAAGGTAACAACCTTGTACCAAAGACAAAAAAAGTCACCAACACTGTTCCAGATGTTTTTTTCTTTTACAACAGGAGGATTAACACGATCTAAATTCATATCAAATGGAAAGCCCTTCTTGCGGATTCTTGTTGGGTCTACTGGTTCATTTCAGCACTCTGAAATATTACCAAGATCTGCTCTGAGTTTATGTGCTACTTTTCTGTTCTCCTTTCTTCCAGCAAGGATTATGTTTCCTCTTCTGTATTACTGGTTTGTTCAGCTTTTCATTCTCCTGTGTCTAATGCTGGTTGAGTTTAATCGCCTCCCTAACGGCATGTAACTGGTCATTCAATAACAGTGAAGCCAGGAAAACAGAAGATTGCAGATCTCTTGCAAAAGCATTCTGAACATCAATCCTCCTTAATTATGACTGTTCTGTTTTCATGGATTTTTAAATTGAAAGTTACTTTATTTTACAACAGGCCTTATATTTTTCAGAAGAACATAACTTTCAACACAACCTAAAAAAAGAATAACTGCTCTACTTTAAAAAAAAAAAAAAAAAAGAAAAATAACTAGCCCTGAAAGAGTACTTGCTTCAAGGTCACTACCTAAACATAATCAGCATGTAAGCTTTACTCTGGAAATAGGAATACTGTAGGCTTAGGAAAGAACACATGACAACTGATGGCAAACGCTACTTTAGAAAAGTTTTTTGTGACGTTTTGGCATAAACAGTTAAGGATTTAGTAAAAGGAAAGAAAAAGTAAGCATTTAGGAACCCGCTGGTTTATCCCCTATACTCTGTACCTGTGGGTCCCCACAAATAATTCTCTCTACAAAGCTGGCACATGACATCAGAGGTGAGCTATATTTCTAACTGACTTCTTACATTTGTATGTATCACAAAAAGATTGATTTACTTAAGTCTCGCAACTCAATACATCATGCTGAATTACAATTTGGTGACAGATTTGCTGTTATATATTCACAGTGCCATGTCTAAAGAAGAGATGGCCAGATCAAGACAGTGGTAAAAGCTGCGAGATATGATAATTTAGAGCCTAATCAGAGTTGTGAAAATAAAAATGTTGCTTTTCAAACTGGATTGTCAATAAGGTGGTTTGTTAGGAAGAATTTTAGTATACCAAGTAAAACATTGAATTTAAATGAGTTTCCATTATTTCAATTTATTTATAAGCATTTCAAACCTGCTAATATTTCAAGGTTCACAGAATTCTAATTTATGATAAAATTAAATCATACTAAATCTAGAAGTGCAGAAAATGGTCATACGCTTTATGAATGGATTTGAATAGGAACAAAATCATACTGTTAGAGCAAGTTCTAGAAATGAAGCCTCCTCTGTGCTACTTAGAGATGTACTAGAAGTAAAAAAATAGATTAAATATTCCAGGAAAAGTGAGAGGTATGTTTCGATGTTGGTTTGTTTTTTTTTTTAAGTACAACAATATAAATTGTGATAGCACCTCAATATCGAATAAAAAAAAAAATCGCCTTTTGGAGTTGAACTATTGTTCAACAGTTCAACAACAATTCAACAGTTCAACAACAGCTGAACTGTACCGGGGAAAAAGCCTCAGCAGCATTTTAAATAAATTCAGTGGTCTATGCATCATGACTTCCTTCTAATACTGCTAGGCATAAATAGATAAAATCTCATACCAAGAAATGTCTTGTTTTATGCTAGCATCCTGCAAATCTGAAATCATATCAGAGAGTGAATTGCTCTTGAAGTATAGATTCTTGTTACTTCTATTCAAGACGAATACCTAGCAGGTTATTGATCTGCTGCTGAAGGACATAGTGTTTATTATGTAGGAAACCACTGCTGGGCACAAGCATGAGAAATTAATCATGGCTTTGTAAGTGTCCACACTGTGGTGCTGAACCAGTGGGGCAACTGTCAATCTATATGATAATGCATCCCAAAACTTCATAAAATCAGTGATGTGAAGAAGCATTGATTTTTGAGCTAACCAGGATTTGTGAGAGAGTAAGACTAAAAAGTTTACTGAAGTTAACACCTCTGTGTATAAAATAGTTGCTTCATACTTGAGTGTTTTGTTTTGTTTTTTTTTTTTTAAACAACCAAACATACAGAAACCCTCATCATAAAAACCTGTCCAAATAAAAATGAATTCCACATACTGGTTTGTTTCTTGCATGCTCTTTGATCATGTCCTCCTTTCTCTTATGAACATCATTGTTAGAAAAATTACCTAGTCAAAATGGATTCACTGCACTGTGTTTCCAATTACTTAATAATTCACTTAATATAAGGAGGAAAATGAAATGCAAGCAAGCAGAATCATTCTTTTATCAATGTCTGCAACAGTATGTATGAAAGTAGGTCCTGAGATTAAATCTTCTCAGACAAAAGGTGTGGCACAGTGCTTCCACTGAAATGGAGACAATTACCTTCAGAGAAGTGAATTCATGCTACAGAAATGAATCCAAATCATTCCATAATGCCAAAATTTCAGTAGTCAGGTTTTTTATTTGAAATTATGCTCAGTAGCCTTACAAAACTATACTGAAGTCAATGGAAGTTGTCATATTTTCTGCAAATGTATCATTAAAAAAAAAAGGAAAAAATCAATTAGTCAGTCACTGATTCTTTTTAAAATACTGTCTTTCTTGTACGTACCATTATTAGTAAATATACATTTCCTCTTTGGTTTGATGAGGAAGTGTATCCTGCTATGCCTAGGGAGAGGAGATATTACTTGAAGATTCAATTTAAATCAACAAAAAAAGACGGCTGTTAAAAACAAAATCAATTGCACTTTTCTGAACTTTTTTCTACCAATATAAAAACTGTAATTCAGTTTTGCCTTGTTTGCTTTGACAAGCAGTTGCTTGTGCTTCTAGTGCCTGGCACACCGGCTTTGCTGAACCGAGACAACTGTCAGTAAGCGTGGGGAGGAACCTAAAATAAACATCTAAAAAATATCCTCTTCTGAGGCACCCAACATGTAACCAATTAAATTTTATCACAAGTAATATACGTAGTGGAGACCTGGATTCATTAGCTGGTATCAGCTGCCTGAATAGTTGCTCTGAGGGTGTAACACTAGGGAGATTCCTCTTCACCCTCTCAGAATGGCAAGTAGCAGAACCTTTAGTTTGTATTTTAACTAAGCTGAGTTTGCACCTTCATCACCCTACAGGATGGAGGAAAAATTCCTGCAAATCCATTTTTACTATTTTTCTTCTTTGGTTTAATTTAAAAATATGTGAGCACAGAAAATTCCCCAGGTAAAAATTTTTAGCTGATACGTATGAAGAACATGAATCTGGGTTATATGTGTTTGAAAGGACAGCTGGCTTAACGCAGTTTACTTTGAGAATCAACCAATGTGTAGGTGTTTTGTCACAAATGATTGTTGCACTGTCTAAAGTCTCATTTCTATAAACTTAATAAACTACACTAAACAGAAGTGCTTCGCCTCAGTCTGATGCACAGGTTTGCTTTCTAAAAGCCCCCCAATACTTACCAATAAGAATAGCAATTTTTTTTTTTTTTTTTACAACTTCAAAAACATGAAAAACCACACAAAATTAAACCTGATTGTTACAAATTAGCACCACTGTTACAGCTACTAGCATATTGTAGATTATTAATATTACTTCAAGCTGTGTATAAAAATCACATATGAGAAACTATTAAGAAATTTGTTTCTGCTTCTCATCATTAAGTTTAATTTAATGTACTCTGAGCACAAACCTGTGAAAGATTATTGCATGGAAAGTAAATTGTAAGATAAAATGCAATATATATCATATTATATGATATACATGTAATAGAGTTTCCTGATATTGATGCTAAAAAAAACCCCAAAACCAACATTAAAATGCAGCTTCAGTCAAACTGAGAAAGAAAACTGAAAAATTCACCTTTAAAAGAATACTCATGTATTTTTAAGGATGATCACATTCTCATACATGTGCATTAAGAATATATTGAAGAAAAAGGCCTACCATTTTCCTCATCTGACTTATTTTCATTGTCGGAGTCGGTAAGCGTGAGCGCTGAGTTTTCACGACTTGACAGACCGGAACTTCGCCTGGACTTGATCCCTCTTCCCCACAGCCTGATGGCATGCTCTGGAGACATTCCTCCCTCCGTGTCTGAGTCAGCATCAGAGCCAGTGCTCAAGGAATAGCCTTGATGGAGTATTCCTATGTCTGAGCAGTAGCCGCTTCGATGGGGAGAGGGCTCACAGATTCCTAGTTCTGCAAGGGTGAAGTTTGTTCCTAGAAGGGCAATAAAAAAAAAAAAATTAAATGGTTTAAAACCTAGGGGATTTATTTTAAGTTTGAAAAATAATAGACCTTTTTAATTTCTCTTAACTATGCTGTATGCCAAGCCTTTGTAATGAATTACATACAGAGATCTCTGGTGCACGGACCTAGGAAGACTTAACTAAAACATATTGAATATAGTTGACACACAAAACAAAAGTAAGAAAGGTCTCTAAATTTTAGGTTACTATTTTGGCCCCAAATAATTAACCACTTAGGTATGTGATTAACATAAAGCTCATGACAAGTGCTAATGACATGACCTGCTTTATTATGTGTCTGACCTTGTATTTGTAGGACCAGAGCATGAGCTTTGAAGTTGAACATTTGCTTACTTGAAAAGAGGAGTTTTTTCTTAGGAAGCTAGTTTCTCACACACGAGTCTTGCATAGAGATAGGATTTTTTATTCTAATTTTCTTATAGTTTCCTATTTCATAGAACATAAACACTTACTTGGGAAAACAGTTTCCAGATATGGATCACTTGAAAGAATGCAAACCTATCAGCTATGTAACTTGAAACCTTGTCAGCAGTTCTGCGCTTTGACCTTTGGTGAGATTGGTAGTTTAATATCTGGTATAGAAATCAAGAGAGAGCTCATAATCATTGTAATTGTTTTCTACCTTTTTTCACCATATTCAATAAGAAGGCATGCATCGACACCAAAATCAAGAGGTCACTGGGTGTAAAGGCAAAACTTTAAGGAACAATGTCAAAACACGTGACCTTTAGCAGTTAATAACAACTCAGGGGACAAAGACTCATACATTTTTAAAGCACATGGAGTCCCCCGAGGTTCTCAGAAAGTATGGACTTGCTGGCTGATTTCTGCTTATGTATTTGTTTCTTACAGTAATGAACAGGACAGTAAGAAAATATAGGGAAATATTCATTGGTCTCCAGGGCTTTCAAAGATTTTGAAAAGCAAAGTGATTTTACTTCACTATTTTTTTTTTTTTACTTTACTTGAAAAGCTTTGTTACATTGGGCTAAAAATGAAGAACAAAGACTGAATCTGCCAATTATTTAATTAATTTCTTAACTCACAGGGAAACTAGATTTCTGGTCCCTTTTCTAAAATGGTAGTTTTATTTTGTCCACAAGCAGTTTATATTTTCTCCTCTTCCTCTATATATTTATCATAATGAAGTTATACAGTGGTAGTTCATACACTAAAAAAAAAAACCCATACTTAAGTGTCTCCATTAATAAAGATGCTAAAAAAAAAATCTAGTTAAGTATTACAACTTCTTTCACAGATTAGCCAGGAAAGATTATACAGTATGAAATCTATCTGGGTCATCTATCTGTATCAGCCTTCTCCAGTCTCACACCTAGCTGTTAAACAATTTTTTTGATATGGGACGTATGCACACATCCTACTTAACATTTATTCCTAGAGCTCATCAATTAAAGGAAGATGGTTGATTTCTTCTGGAAGACAGTTGATTTCTTCTGGAAGACTGAGCTACGTCTTCATCCAGCAACAGCTAGAGAGCAACATAGAGCATAACGAGAGGCATGAGGAGAGGAATGAAGCATTTAGTGGCAATGTTTAAAAAGAATATAAAAAGGCTGACAATAAAAACGTCTGCTCTCTCGCATCAACACAAAATTAACCCAAACCCTCCTAGTCAGGAGCATATTTTATCCTGCCTTCTAATATTTATTCTAGCAATCAGAAATTTTGTGGTTTAGTCAAAAGCAATGAAGCGAACAGTCCTAAAAATGAGCTTCTGAAGTGCACTTCAGTCTAGAGATTTTTTGCCCTTTTTCTTTTTTAAAATAACTAAAGAGCTCTAGCATGACACTTAGATGAAACAAAGTTACTTTTAAAGAAAATGTAGATTTTAATCACGTGCAATTTCAGTAGAAGACATTTAACAAAAACAGCTGAATTGATTAGAGGTTTGTTTTAGCCATATTATCAAACTAACCTTGGTCTCATTAAAAAAAAGGTCAAAATCAACCCAAAATATAAAGTATATATAAAAAAAATAAGTGAACTGAAGCCTACCAGCCCTACACTTTCTGACCTACACAGATAGAGTGCATGTTGACACTAGATACATGTTAAAATTACCAAACTCATCATGAAAGTGAAGTTTTTCAAGTTTTTTTGTTTGCTGGTGGCATAAATGTCTATAAATACACACCGATTATATTAGCTTAATTAAGCTGTTTTACATACACAGTAAAACATTTTAATGATATTCTATGATTTTAACAGCCATTACAAGCCCAGATGATTTCACTCTGATTAGCATCCCATATTGACGCCAAAACCTGACTATAACATCTGATGCAAAAAGCAATCTTCAGAGAAATTCTTACTTCACTTGTCTGAGGAAAACAGTAGAGGCACTGAAAGTGGAAGGAAAATACAGTAGTCACAGAATTCATTCATCCATTTGAGTTGTATTATCTGGGAACTTGGCATCTTCCAGAAACATGGGAAAAAGACTTGAAAACTGCCAAATTTAAAAAATTTTAGAAGTGGATCAGATCAACTCAAGAAAACAAATGGAATCAGCCTTTGAGCCTCTGGGAGAGGATTTTCTATGCTGCTTCTCAGATATCTCCTTACAGCCTTATAACAGAAAATCTCGAGCGTCCTGATGATAGACATGAAATATTCTAGAGATTTCCTTCTCTAGCAAAAACATGTTCTTCTCTGGTAGACTCTAAATTAGTTTTATTTATTGATTTTCAGTGTTCGCTTCTGCAAAATATTATTTGAGAGTGATCTGTAAGACAGCATACAATGGCAGAATAACTTGTCCTTGGATACCCATGGATAACTACATATTTTGGAGATGTTTTTCACATCTATACAAAATACATATATAAAAGCTTTTTTCAGATCTATATTTTATATCTAAATATATAAAAATGTATCTATAAATATTATACTTCCTGATACCTTCATAGCTCTTAATTTACAGTAAAATCTGAGAGAAGGAGATAGAAACACTGTAGTTATATTCTCTAAACCTTTTCTTGTTCTGGATCATATTCTCCTACATGCCTTGTTTCCCTAAAATGAAACCATCCACACCTCTTGAATAACATATGAACTGCTTTCACTAATATATTATTCTCTTATTTGCTCAGCCATTATTGCGCATTAAGATATTAATGGCATCAGTAGACCACTCTTGGAAATTCAGATAGAGGATAAATATAGTTCTGGATGCACAGAAATCATTTATCCAATAATTCACAGCAGAAAGAACCCTACTATTACTTTGCAAATAAAGTATAGTCTCATGAAAAATGAGAAAATGTCTAACATTTCATAACCGCTCATACTGGCAGAATACTCCATATGGGATCCTGATGACAGAAAGGTCACCAGGAACAATGCAGCCTTCCTTGCCCCCACTGCCAGAAGAAACTACAGCACCTATAAGCTGGAGCAAGCAAACATGGACACTGCCTGGCCTGGGGTTAAGCGTCTCCTTCAAGAAGTATCGTCCTTACAGCTCTTTAAGTGATTTGGAGATCAAGCAAATCAAGGCCTCATAGAAGAAAAGCAAAGGAAGGAGGGCAGCAGTACCTGTTGCTTGCAATACCTTGGGAATTAAAATTGTACTGCTGTGTATTCAGAGAGAGAAATCTGGTCCATGAGCTAAAATGTGCTCCTAGGACTAGCAGTCAAGGCAGATGGATGGCTTCTTACAATGTTATACAGCATACTCTATCTCTAGGGCTCACATGGAGGTGAGAGTAACTGCATTATACTGAAACTTCACTTGCAAAGTAGGATGGAAATGTGCAGGCAGAATCCATTCTTGCACATTCAAAACTTAAGGGTGTTTTCTTTCAGATTCTTGTAGCATCTGCTACATTGCTGCTGACACTAAGTGAAAAGAGATAAATAACATCAGATCCTTATTGGGAGAAAAGAAAGAAACCTCTTTCTCTCGTAGAACACGCCACAGAAAAAAAAAGTCACAAGGTTTTTTGCTTTTTCGTATGCAACAGAGCTTATTAGCCTCCATTCCCAGTCCCTTCATCCCCACCTGCAGAAATCATTAGACCATTTTCATTAAAGAAAAGCAGTTAATACCAGCTGCTCCCTTAAGGTGTATGTAATCTCTCCTATAAAAATAGACCAGTAGTATACTAGTTTAGAAGTGTAATATAATGTTATGCACTTGATCATCATTGCCCATAATCTACATGTTGTGAATAGTCTCTCAATAGACTAGAAAAGATGTTTTCCTTTTAATGAATACATTACTTGTATCATCTCTTGAGCACATTTCCTTTTACAGACCTTTACTACTTAAGTTATTTAGTATATAAATGCTTACTAAAAGTGTGTTTAATTGAACGATGCACAATTCTACTCATTATCTCAGCTAAGACTAGAAAGCATTAACCATACAAGCAAAGGTTATTTTCAACTAACCTCTAGGCAGAGGTCTCATTTGAGTAATTACAAACTGCAGGAATTGCCCTTCTGAAGATTAATCTAATCCAGCTGTGATCGCTACAAGATGCCTCAGAGGAAGATATCTGAAACCAGTAATGCACATATATGACAAATTTGCCTTCAAGACTAGATCAGCAGTTCAAAACTGGGCTAAGTCTAAAATCAAAAGGATAAATACCACTTACGTTCTTTGCTGCTGTAATCAATTACAAGAAGTAAGGCTAATAAGAATACATTTATTTAAGGCATTCCATCCCTTCTCAAATTTTTGTTATGTTCATAACTATAATGATTTTTGCTGGCACGAGTAGCACAATTTAGCTCCAATCTGTGGTATACGAAGAGGCCATTCTTTTTAAGAAACTCTGATGTACACTTAATTTTTCTCAATTCTTTATGAATTTATTATATATTATTCTCATTTATTATAATGACAGGGAGAACAGATGACTACAGCCTCATTTTTTTTAACCACTTACCATACACGCTGTTAACATTTATGCCTTTCACTCATCTTCCTTATCTGATAAACAACTGCCTTTTTTAAGCCTTCTTTCTATTACACCTTTTTCCAATACTGTTTTCCCGTGGTTAAAGATCCTGCTCTACAAAATGTTTTACTTAATTTTGTTTCTAATTCTACACTATCAGATACTCCAAACTGAGACTCCAAACCTAAGCTGAGTGATACACTACTGTCTTCCTGCATTTTTGAAGCTTTTCTACTATTTTATTTACAATTTTTGAAAAAAAATTGTACTAATGTAAGCCCTTTCTTTTGTAAATGTCCTCCTCCCCTGCCCCCACCCCACCTTGATATATGATTATAAAATACACTGCATCTTTCTGGTAGTTTAAATATACTTAAATCGGAAGTATCTTTTCTGTGCCACATACAGGAATTTTAACCACAATGACTAGCCTCTGTGTCAAGTTTAATATTAGCATAAAACATGCCTGGAAAATTCTGTCTCTTAACATCATTGATATTACAATGACTGCAATATTCCATCTCCGAAGAAAGCACAAATTCAAAAAGAAATGCACAAGGAAAAGATAAGTTCTTCTTTCACTGTGATTCCTCCAGGTAGAGGAAACACCCCATGGTTCAGGAGGCCAGGTAAGAGAGAGGACGCACTAGCCACTCTAGTCATGAGACTCACCAACCTACAGCAGGTTACTGGGCTAGCTTTTCCTCCCCTTTATAACAGCCACAAACATTATTACATAAACTGAACTGTTTACCTGAACTCCCCTAACATGCCTACTTCCTAACTCTCTATCCATTTTTCCCTAATAATAGTCCCTTGGTAGCATGGGGAAGGGGCAGTGTAAGCTCCCATGGAACACACTCGCCACTGATCAAACACTAAAAATACCAGAGAATGGATTCCTTAGAAGTTAGAAAAATCACAATAATAAACAAGCTATACCTTGTTCTAGGTTTTAAGATCTATAGCTGGGGGTTAACTACACATTTCTGTTACTGCCTACTAAGATTTGCAGATGACATTTTAATTTAAGATTAGTAAATTCCAGGTATTGCTAGTCAGGAAAGCTAAACATTTTATAACTAAGTGAATGTTAACTTTAACCTTTAATGATGAAGAAAATCTTACTTTCATAGAGCACATTTGTGACAAAGGCATCAGGAAATGCATTATAGATGTTACTGAGAAGTATGAGAATACCATGGAGGTCTTGATGCCCATCTCTGATGCACTGTCACCCAGCCCACATGTGTGTACGTACGTACACACTCCACTCCAGTAACACTTACTAACGTTTAGAATATACATGTACATTGTGAAATTTTGTTGCAAATACAAACACAGTGGTATGCGGACAACAAGTTCTCAAACTGAACTGAAACACAATGGTTTTCTTAAAAGTGAAACTCTGGCAGCCTTGGTCCCTTCTGCAGCAAACAAGACTAGAAGCAGCAAACAGAAATCCATACACAAATTACAACATGTGGTTTGAATTTGAAATATATTTTCTAGCTTCTCTCATCAATGACAGCAAAATCCTTTAATTGTCTTTTTTATAATCCTCTTTCTGCCTTGCATCTTTCCGACAGCAGAAACGATTCAGAGATCCCCCAGCGTAATACCAGGATACAGATGTTTCTCTTTTTGACAGTAAGTCTGTTGACAGTATTAATACAGTAGATTCATATCCACTTAAAGAAATTATAAGGTTTATAAAACCTAACATCTAATGAGATTTCACTCTAGCTCACAATATTATATAATTTTCAGTTATGTGATCATATTCTATTTTTTCAGTAAAATTTCCTCCTTCAGTGACTGTGGAGCTACTCTCATTTTTTTAACCTTCTTCATTCAGTCTTCAAATAAGAAATAGAGAATACAATATTTTTAATTACTTCATATGCATTTTCTATGGTTATGCTGAATGTAGTCTCCGAGAACACCTCAAGCACAACTTTATTTATCTTCACCTCCTTGTGAGGTGAGCTTTCATCATCCCCATTTTATAACTTTTAAATGAAGGAAAGGGAGAACAGAACTGCCTCTTTCCGGAGCACACACTAATTTTGGCAGAACAAGTGCCATCCAAAAATTGTATTTCTGGCATCACCTTATGGTGATGAACTTACTTTTAATGATATGTTGGTTTACAGCAAAGTATGCATCTATCGTTTTCTCCTCAAATGCTGATGTTAATTATGGAAAAAATCAGATTTGGGAGGAGAAGAGGATGGAGCTAGGTGGCAAGCATGATTATTATTTATTTACTTATTTACTTATTTACTATATTTATTTACCCAACACAGCCCAGGTTAAAATGTAATTCTTCAGGCTAACATTTTACTTTCTTAGGCAGTCTTTCATTTATTGTAAGCTCTGCTGCTTCACCCTCCTGCATTCTGGCTAGGCACATTTCTCCTCCTCCTCCTTGCTGATTAAGTGCCAGCAGAATGCAAATTCAGGGCTGAGCCTGCCCTGTTACTCCCCGTGCCAGTGCTTGGCAGCAGTGCAGGAAGAAAAACTATGGGAAAGTCCTGCTCAGACCTGACCCCGCAGGTCGGCAGCAGCTACTCAGCACACATGCGAGCTTTCATCTATTCTCCAGTCAAACGCCAGTAACTCTACCATATTTCAGCAGAGATACATAGACAGAGAGCAAGGAAAGATTTTTCCAAACTTGGAATCTCTGATTCAAAGGATGGAGATACTTTAGTTTAATCAACACAATGGTCATGTGATGTTTTCGCTGCAGGCAAAATCACATATTTTCTCTAGCATCATTCTCAGAACCAGTCAGAAACTCCCTGTCCGTCTCCAAACAGATCAACCCGAAGTAGACAGAACTAATGGCAAATTTCAATCTAAATAGTTTAATCTATTGAAGTTTTGGGGTGTTATTATAATAATTGTTTGCAAACTCAAGTATACGTGACACAATAACATGCAAATAGGATCTTCCTTTCTCAAAGCAACTTTAGGCCTTGCCATGTCTCTACTTACCTCTAACGAAATGCATCATCCAACATTTAGAAGGCAATGACTGCTTTGTGATCAAAATCAAATTAAAAATCCATGGGGTTTTGTGTGCTAAACACGCACAATGCATATCTGTATTTGCATGAGTATGTCCCATGTCAGTGATGGCTTCCTGGGCAACCTCCAGCAGAAGGAAAAAAAAAATCTGCTCTTTTTAGGACTGTTCAGTGTCTAGTCATCTAAAAGAACTCTAATCCAATTTTCTGCACTTTTTCTTAAAGTGACAAGAAAACATGAGAAACGTTTTATATTTAAAACTACAAGAAAACACTTTTTTTCCTATGTGAACAAGACTGGAAATGCTTCTGCAGATGTGATAGTATTCTGAAATTAGTTGTGCCACATTACTCATGCCAAAATGCATTCACTAAAGTACAAAGTTAACAACTGGGTTGTTGTGCAGCATTGGGGACTAGCAGAAACTAACTTCCACATACTAAAAAGAAAGACTGAAGGCAACCCACAAAAACTGTGACTGGGGGAAAAAAAGCACAAATTCTGTTCTTTTCATCTGTAAAGTGTAGACAACAACCTTGTGCTAACACAACTGTCCAAATGATCTAACCTACGTCTGCAGTGACAAATAGTGCATTTTTGGGATAAAATCTGTACCAATTCACAGCTAGGTACTGTGATACACTCCAACAAGAATGTGGTTATCAATGACTAAAATTCAGTTCCTATTACTTTTTCTTTTACAAGCAGCAGAGAAAGAACAGAACAAGAAGATTCGTGGCAAGAAATTATGTTCTTGCTGTAAACTTCCCAGCTCTAGTCCAAACACCATCAAAGTAATAGTGGTTTTTGGAGAGGGTGTGGGTTGAGGTTTTTTTTTGATGGAATCTTATGAAAAGGAATTAGAGTGCATATTTTCTATTCCCAGTCCAAAATGACTCAAACTGCGGAATAGTTTTGTTATAAGCCTGTTTCCTTTTTAGAGATCATGAATTGCTAAATAAAATTCACCACAGAAGCACCAAAAAGATTAAGAATATATTGCATTTGTGTATGTAAAGTGATAGCTACCATAAAAGAACACGGAAAGAGTTATTTTCAAATTGCTTTTTCATGTTAAACCATCTGGTCAACACCTAATAGTATCTCCTGTCACACTAGCATAGTATTTTCCTATGAAGGAATGACAAGCATGGCTCCATGGAAAATGCAAACTTCAAAGAGGAGTCAGTTTTAAAGATTATAAAAGGAGAGAATGGAGTGCTATCCCAACAGAGAAGAGCTAGCATTTAGTATCTGTACTGATGATCCATGTCTGAAATGCACAGTTAGGTGCATTTGACACAAAGAAGTATAAAAATTAGACTATGATATCCATATAATCTAAGATCTCAGTTTCCACCACTAAATAACAGTATGAGTCATCTGCATTCTAGTCTAGCTCATGAAGCTGGTCTTCTGTTGTAAAAGCATTTTAGTTATCTCAGAAAAGGACAGCGAGTTCTCCTTGGTCTCCAGAAAAAAACCCTCAGTTGACCATAAATATAAAGATATGAGTACTTTTGGATAAAATCACTGTACAGCTGCTAATCTTCATTGATACATGAATCTGAATTCAATTATTAAGAAAGATTTCTACAAAAATCTGTAGGAAACCACCAGGGGATAAATTAGCTGGTGATGATTTGCTGAATTCATGAAAAGCCTTTTCTTATTTTTATACTGTTAAATCAAGATTTAAAAACAGTAAAAAATAAATCACTGTATATGACTTGATAAATAAATTGTGCTCTCAAGAAATAATAGAAGTCACAAGTAATAAGCTTTCATACTTTCATAACTGTTTAATTGGGAACTCTCAAAAAACCTGAATTGGCTGTCATCACAGAAAAAAACTTAATTGTTTTCTTTCATACCTTGCTTCATAAGTTCAGAACACGGATATTCTATATTTTATGAAGGTCCCCAGGCACATATAAAGATTTCTTAGCACTACCAGCTGTCAGCTGTTTAGTCACAAGGTGCTTCTTCACTGTAAACATCATGTCACCTAGAAATAATGGTAATATAAATTGTATCCTGTACAGTAGAATAAAGGAAGTTTAAACCATTATTTGACTCAGAACTTCTGTGTTTACATTCTGAATGATGTTGCTCATAACAGGTTTTAGAAATGCCAGAGATGCCAACCTTTAACTCTGCGTTTCTAATCCTGCTAGGAGGACAATCAGCAGATCAACACGAATGACTTTGAGGACTGATAAAGGAATTAATCTAAAATGGAAAGGAGAGCTTCGCAAAAAATTCAAACAACTTAAACGCAGCACCGTATGAACCAAAAAAGCATACTGAACAAATCCATATAAACTTTATGCCAAACTTAAAGAATAATGAAATTAAAATCATTTGAGCACTATAATTTTGAAGATAAAGATATAGCTATATTATAATCAGGTATCAAGGAAAACAGATTAAGCTCTCTGAACCAGCGTACCAACTAAGAAACAGACACAACCAACCACATTTTCTTTTATTCATTACTTGTGTTCATTTTATGAAGAGATCAGGAAACTTCTTTATTTATTTGATTGAATTATAAATTGCTTTCAGCTTTTAATTTTTAATCCTAGTAAAATAATCAGTTATTTTCATGGCCAGTCAGTTATGGATTATAAATGGAACAGTTGGCACCAATTCAGATTACTATTGGTCCTGAACTTTGCTACAGATGAAATATACACCCTTAATACAGGATTTCTTTTATCTACCAATGACTATAATTTGTAGACTGCATATAGAATCGCAAACACAGAAACTGAGTGCATCCTGGCTTTTCTGGCATGTACAATAGCTGCAATGCTATAGGCAACAGTGCAGCAGATCTACCATGCTGGAACTGACTGGTCTTACCAGGTTTTTGCAGAACTATGGAAGGAATCATAGAATCATTAAGGTTGGAAAAGACCTCTAAGATTACCAAGTCCAACCGCCAACCCAACACCACCAGGCCTCCTAAACCATGCCCTGAAATGCCATGTCTAGATGTTTTTTGAACACCTCCAGGGATGGTGACTCTACCACCTCTCTGGGCAGCCTCTTCCAATGCCTGACCACTCTTTCAGTGAAGAATTTTTTCCTAATATCCAATCTAAACCTCCCCTGGTGCAACTTGAGGCCATTTCCTCGCATCCTATCACTAGTAACTTGGGAGAAGAGACCAACACCCAGCTCGCTACAACCTCCTTTCAGGTAGTTGTAGAGAGCAATGAGGTATCCCCCCAGGCTCCTCTTGTCCAGTCTAAACAACCCCAGTTCCCTCAACCTCTCCTCATAAGACCTGCTCTCCAGACCCTTCACCAGCTTCGTTGCCCTTCTCTGGACACGCTCCAGCACCTCAATGTCCTTCTTGTACTGAGGAGCCCAAAACTGAACACAATATTGGAGGTGCGGCCTCACCAGTGCCAAGTACAGGGGCATGATCACTGCCCTGCTCCTGCTGGCCACACTATTGCTGATACAAGCCAGGATGCTGTTGGCCTTCTTGGCCACCTGGGCACACTGTTGGCTCATATTCAGTCAGCTGTCAACCAACACCCCCAGGTCCTTCTCTGCCAGGCAGCTTTCCAGCCACTCTTCCCCAGCGTGTAGCATTGCATGGGGTTGTTGTGACCCAAGTGCAAGACCCGGCACATGGCCTTATTAAACCTCATAGAATTAGAAGAAATATGACCTCTTTCCATGCACCTCTTTTCCTTCCCTACAGTGGCATTTTCCACACACACACAAAAGAAGCTGCCATTCCCTTTTTGCTAGTCACTGTATAGCCAAGTACAACATCTTCATTTTAGCCTGTTGCACTTGGGCCACTGTGCTGGCAGGCGCCTGCTGTTCCCAACATTCTCTTCGTACCTCAGAAGCACAGCTCTGCTTGGTTAATGCAATCTGTTTCTCTATTTTATACCAATTTCTTTCTGTTCCAATGGTTTAGAATTTCAGTTCCAGTGTTTTAATTTTAATTTAGATTACTTCCCCCTTCTTCTTCTTCTTCAGTGAACAGAAGCGAAGATTTGTGGTATGTGCCAATAAATAGATTATAGATTATGCTTATTCTAACTTTCTGCTGTTTGAAACTGTGTCTTTGTTTTTATAAAACTCCATTTTAATGATAGGGCCAGTTGTTGCCCTTCCATTGTCCTTTTCTGTCCATTTTTGTCTAAGATTTGAAGCACTGCTGGCATTGACTTCAATTTGGTTAATAACAGAATGGAAATGCAAATGTGGCAAGCGGGAAGTTAAGTTCCAACCACCACTTCAGCGTTGATCCTCTGACAAGATAATATCAAGGTACCTCAACCAAAACTATGATTTTGTCAAACCTTCTTTTATGCATGGGAAAATGTTGACCCTGATTTTTAAAAAGTGATTTTAAAAAACTGATTTCCTCCCACTAGGTCAGGTATTCTACATAAGAACCAGTTGTAATAAAAAAAAAAAAATTACTGCCTAGCCCTTCTTTATTGCTTAGTTCTGCATTAAAAATCTTCATCTAAACCCAAAATCTTAGTGAGGTGTTATTAGGAGATAACACAGGAAGTACTACAAAGAAAGCGAGACCAAAATCTGGTTCATTTGAAAGAGCGTTACTGTGCAGGATGTGTTATCTGACTATTTTTAACACACACGTCATCTCACTTTGTAAGTGCTTTTACTTGTTTCATAAGTGCCTTGCAGATCAGGTGAAATGATAAATTCACATCTCACTGATAAAGGTCAAGTATACCTAGGTATCATACGATGCCATATTTTTTTATTTTTTATTATTATTTGTTTTTACTTTGCAGACCCCAATTATAGAATTCCCTGGATTTAACCAGAGCAAGATTAGATTGGATTATTCATTAATCCTCACACTAGTTCACACTTTTTCCAGTTGCTAACCATTTGCAAAGAAGCATTTTAGGCTAGTTCACGTATTTCCTTTTTGGCTATATGGGAGTCACAGGCAGTTTTCAACCTAAAATCAGGTTTGTTTTGAAAGGGAGTATGGAGTAGGTAAGGACAGCACTGAAGACTAGGGAAAGTAAGAAAATCTCCTCTCTCCTGCTTACAGGATAACTTACATGAGAGAGCTTGCCCATTCTGTTCCCTGTCTCTTTTTCCATTATGTGAATACCAACAGAAATACTGTGGCTGTGTAGTACTGTTATACATCTCTTGCCTCTGGCCTTTCAGTCACTGTCTTATCTGAAAAAAATTGTTTTCTTAATTACCAATGTGATAGAACACATGAGCTAAGCTGGCCAGTAGCTTCAGATGGCTTAAGCTACCATGACAGGCTCTGAATACTTCACAGATTTATCAATCACTTTCAGCCTGATGAACCTCTGATTCAGTTAAGCATATTAAAACTCATCAGCACGTCTATTTAAATTTCAGATTTCTGGTTCTCAAAGGCATTTGGTTGCCCTGTTTTCTTTTTTGTCATCTCTTTAATGACTTCAGAAAAGGGAACAGGCATACATGTTGGAAAACTACCCTTGATTTAAGTTCTCCTACAACTTTTGTCATGGAAACGGAACACAGCATATGTTTTATACTTTTTTTTTTTTAAACTGGGAATTTGGCAAACAATATGAATGGATATGTAATCAAGGAGAAAGCCATTTCTCTCACCCTTCAATGGGAAAGCCAAAAGTAACAACCCAAAAGTTTCCAGGGATTTCTGATCTGGAAAGTCAAAAGAGAAATCTATAGCTAGATAATCAGAAGTGTACAGTACTGATCAACTGTGGTCCTCTAAGTCATTTTAGGGATAACTTTAAGAAGTCCAAAATGAGGTATCCACAAATCAAGACATTCAAAGTCAACTATGTTCTCTGTAGAGGGGAAAGATAGTTTTGTTTTTTTTTTTTTAAAGAAGAAATGATCTGCACAAAATCATAAAATGGTATGAAAGATGGCCTGGTAAAAATCAAGCACTAAACTAATCATATTTCTGTTGATTATTTTTAAAGCTACTAATATCTAAGAATATGTTTGAAAATGAGCTCTAAAGTGAAATTGCTTTTAAAATTAAATGCGGGATAATATGCATGGACACACCCTCAAGAACTACTCACCCAGTAAATATTGTGCACTGATCATCACGTACATACCAGAATTTTCCAATGTGGTTTTGTGGGCTGGAGCACCCTTACTAACACTTCAGTCTATATGTTCACCATCTCATAGGACTGGCTTGACCGGTCACATCTATCCAGAATTAGTAAAACCTGACTTCAGAGGACTGGTAGCAGAAAATTTGCGATCACGGAACTGAAACAACGATCCTCAGGCATATGCTCTCTTCCAGCTAACCCACCGGAGCTATATTAAAATGACAAAAACATTGTCATTTTGTTTCCACTTTACCTAAAAATTTGGCTTTTTATCTTTGACCTCTTTAACAATACTTGCCTCTTCAGAGTTCCACTGCAGGCACAGCACACAGCAAATGGTAATACTGCTGAAAATTTGTTTCCATTGCAGGCTAATGCTACTGCTATTCTTTTATCAGCTTTTACACTTCTGTTATCAGCAACGTGCCCTTTTTGGAGGGGGGAAAAAAACCCTACAGAAGGCTCCTTTTATGAATGCCTCAAGCCTTCAAAATTGACAGCGAGAATCTTGTGGTCACTGTATACTCCTGTCTTAAGAGCAGATGTGGCACTATATAGTTTTGGTATTAAGTACTGTCAAGCTCCCTTTCAAGCAAAGAACTATTTATCTACTTAACACAGGACATAGCCAACTTTTGTAAGTTTCATATATTACATTTATTTCAAAATGCTTGGCATTATTAATCCTTTTTATATTGTTAATATAAAGATTCTGCTTCAAAAACCTCAAAAACCCAGAAAGTTTATTTTTTTCTCTCTTTTTTTGCATTGCATGCACTGATGAACTAGCCTGCTCAGCAAGCATTTAACAGATTAGACACTTGAACATGGTTTCAGGCAATGCTCTCTCATGTTTCTGCGTATTGCCTGATAAACACTTCAAAGTAAACCGCTCATAAATATGAAATGAAAAGCCGAGAAGTCGTTATGCACAGCTTTGAGATACAAATCTCTTTATTCCCCTCTGAAGTGGAGTTTGATTGACATAATGAGTCATAGATCCTGTCCAGGGACACACTGCCTTATCCCCTTTTCCTCAGGAGACAGGGAGTCTTTAAAGAAATCCACTTCAGAACTTTCTGATAGACAGCTACGGAAAAGTTGAACACTACACAAATTTATTATTTTGTATTAATACCTACTTTAACAACTATGACATATGTCAAAGATTGATTCCAAAGCCATGAAAAGGCCCTGGCATCTAAACCTTTTAAAGGAGGCCAAAGCCAAGATGTATATTTTTATCTAGTTATCACTGACACGGCAACACAGGCCATGGTTCTGCAAACAAAGGAAGACTCTTCAAGCCAGAGAGGGCCTTCACTGTGCTTTGTACTGCGCCCTGCCGCTGCAGGGATCTGCATATCCACAGGCCCCCTTTGTGAGTCTGGGGAGTAACAGCTCCATTCCCACCCATTCAGGAACAGCTATTACTAATAGAGCTTCATGAAGAAATAGGTGAGCCCTTTTGGCTTGGGCTAGTCCAGTACCAAGCCTCGCATGTCCCCTTTGATGTCTGCACAAGCAGCTCCTGAACGCAAAACGACATCACACACATTTACAGCACAAGACCCCTCTACTGCCTTGCTTTACCTGCTAGATGTGTCTCATCTTGGGGTGAGAGGAGAGGGAGAGGGGTGGCCAGGGGATGCTATCACCCTGAGGAAGTCCATACGGCTATGACCTTCATTAGAAGGTGTATTTATCAGGTACAAACCCTCTATAGTCATTTCCCATACCTCACAGGTCTATGCTATGAAGGAGATTAAGACTTCCATGAGAAAAGGAGCAGTTAAAATTATCTAGCCTGAAAAACCTCTGAAATGCTAATTTAGATATTGCTGTTAATAAATGATACCCATACAAAAATGACAAAAACTATGGCATGTATAATTGTTGGCCGTTACTATTCCACAAAAAGTCGAGCTTTAAGCCACCACGGTGAAACTGTTAATCAGTAGCACTATAAAAAAAAATTATGGTGTAATAAATTGCTACCCTACAATGTTATATTCACAACCTCATTTGTAGTATCTGTGGAATTTTTTAGAATTAATCCAGCAAATATCTGCCTAAACTGAGATGCAACTTCAGGCACTTTATTTGCTAGCCATACTGTATGCATTAAATGATACATCATTACTGGCTTTTGTTAGTTGCTACTCCCTATGAAATAACCGTACATAAAGTATACAAGACCCACCACTCACAACTTCACTTTCTTTTGTTATTGGTAGTGCTATTAGACATAAGCCATTCACATAATTTATACAATATATACATCGTTAAGATTTAAAAAGCAACAGCAAGAAATTAGTTTAATTTGTTGTGTTCAAAATGCACTCAAAAATATTTTGATTTTGCCAACAAAATTGAAAAGGCTAGTATCTATAAAAAAGCATACGGTGGAACAATGCAATGATGAGAAGACTAAATAGTAAAAGAACTGAATTAATATTACATGTAAATAATGAAACATTCAAGCCTAGTTTTGCAGCAAAAGGCTGAAAGGGAGATTTAGAAGCTTAAGAAGATGAAAAAGGCACAATGTGGTATCGCCATCCATCTACAAAGAACATTGCTGCTTCTTGACAGTCCTCAGTGACTGAGATTACTAAGTCATTATTTTTCCCTCTGAAACATTTATTGTTAAAAACTTTAACTGTTGTTACTCATTGTTTGCAAATTGCAAACACATTTTGACCCTGCCCTATATATTGTGAGCACTCTTCTTTCTCTGCTGTACGTGATCATTCCCATCTTAAAAGTCAATAGTCTGCACTGGCTTTTCTAATCACTAGTAAGCAATATATATTTACGTCGAAAAACAAATACATGAATTGCAACTACTGAGCAACATGGGGAAGTGCTGAAAAAGCCAAAAACTAAATCAAAGCTTATGCCTTTAAACAGCCATTCTCCAATTTTGCAATTTTTGATTATGGATTGCCCTTTCTATGTAAATTAAAAATCTTTGGCCCAAATTGAAATAATTTGTAACTATTTTGACTATTTGTGAGGAATCATTATGATACATACAACTAAGGAATTACAGGCATGCATCTTGGCACAGATCTGAAAAAAACTGTCATGCACAAGTATTAATGTAACACGTGTATTATTCCAGCGTACTTTTGATATATTGCCACACTGAAAGGCAAGTAAGGCATCTGAAATCTTCTGAATTACTTTAAGTCTTCACAAAATCTTCTGCAGCACTCAAAATTCATATGCAATTTAATTAATATTAGACATATTAGTAAAATTAGATACTTCAAAAAAGAGCTAGACCCTAAAATAAACAAGCCTTTTTGATTACAACTATGTTAGAAATAAAGTGTGTTTCTAGAAACTAATGTTATTTTAACAGATTACACCTCTGTTACTGAGCTTTCATTACAAGATGTGAAATATTTTGAAAGGGCTTCAAGCTGCATTAGGTATTCTGATGAGGTCCAAAAAGCACAGCTGTCAGTCATACCCCTGGCTCTGTCAGTCACTTCAGCACACTGAAACCAGGCTGTCTCCAGGATAAGTGCTCCTTGGAGATCTGCAGTTGCTGCTTGACCTACAGCTGAACAGCAAGTGCTTCGCTTACTAGATCTATTAGCCCTTTGACTTCGTTCATTCACTAGCTAATATAAATACATCGCTAAAGTGAGTGATTAATTCAATTTCTTTATAGAGAGTGCTAAATTCTTGAAGCCTCTGGTATGACTACCCACGGAGGTTCCAAAACATTAATATAATTCGTTATTAATTATGGAATTGCAGTTAGAAATCTAGTAAAAGCCACTAAGTTTTTCATTTTTTTCTTTTCATCTTCCCTCCAACAATACCCTTTCCTTACTGCACCATAGCTTCATTTAACATAGACAATAAAACAACCATCATCTCTATCTGTTTTTCTGCAGTTATCTTTGTGCTGGAAGTCCGTTCAACAAATCATCATCTTTCCATTTCTTGTCCATGCTTTCCAGGTTTGACATCAACACAACTGCTTAAACAATAGCTTACTGTTGCTCCTAAAGGAACAAGGTTTTCATTAAAAACTGCAGGAGTTAGACAATTTAAAAAGAGAGGAAGAAGCCCCAGAACACTTATGCACATACTGTTGAATGCAAGCCTTTCCCTCCATTACTGGAGAGAACCACCAAATATTTAGAACTACCTAAGATACCAATGTATAACAAGGAGTCTGGAAAGCATTCTGACATAAAAATCTGGGAATCTGACTTGACAGTCCATTGCTCTGACACGAAAAATGCCATCTTTTTTCTTCTATATTTAAGATATAATATACCTTGGCATCTTCTGATCCAAATATGGCACTATGATGAAAACTAGACAACACAAGTGTCCAACCTAAAAGAGGAAGTTCTCTTCCAATCATGTTGACAATTTTTTTCATTTGTAACCAGACAGAGAATATACATAGTCAGTTTTGGTTCCTTCTTAAGTTTTTTAAATGTGGCTTATGTTAATCAAACAAGTTCCACATAGCTGGACTTATTGGGGTAAACAAATCCACAACATATTTTGGAAGCATCTATAAGGATTTCCATCCCTGCTTAAATCTCATTCTGTAGAAAGGAAAGAAGGAATACTCTTACATATGTTATAGTCAATTCTAGTTTTACATACTGGAACAGCTATAACTGTAAGAGAGGGGCCATAACTGCTAGTTCACTCATCTGAACAGCCTTAAGCTTCACCAGTTTTCAAAAACCAAACCAAACCAAAGAGCATACACAAGAATGCCACAAAACCCCACAGAATTCTGCAAAACGTGCAAAGAGGAGCGCTTCACTTTTCAAGCTGCTGGTAATGCAGGCATTCATTTTCAGTACACACAGTTGTAGCTTAGTCCAGAGAAATGAGTAAGAGTATTTTCAACTCATGCCTATGTTTATATTTACAAAAAATTCTTCACATTTATGCCAGTAGCTAAAAATTATTAGATTAGCTAAAAATTTCTGATGAATAGTCAAACATTCAGCAATGTTGTAACTCAGAGCTTATTTGAAAGCAGGGAACCAATTGGAAGAACATGTTTTTGAAGTCAAACTAAAAAAAGTAAAACATAGATCACTATATGCACTTTTGTTGCCATTTTCAACAGTGACATATATATATTCTAGAATCCTCAACTCAGGAAACAATTATTTTTTGATAAAAAACACTTACTTGGGACAAACTGCACTGCACAGTTGTCTGCGCAATGGTCAACAATAACCTGAGCTCACCATAACTTGAAGGATGCCTTCAGAAAGGCTGCATTTCAGTGATGGAAAGCATGATCCTTCCTACACAGTATGCACTGCACTATGCATTTAATCCTTTGAGAGCTTTCAGGATGAAAAGACTATAGTTATTACTACCATCATTATTATTAATGAAAAATACACATGTAAAATTAGGTTTCAAACATAATGTTTTATAGCCCCTATTTGTCTCTGTGGACATACGCCATAATGGCTTTAACAGACCTTTAACACTCACTGACTAATTAATCTTTACACTCAGGACCCAGCACTAAGTTTTATTCAGTAAGGAGCAGAAAATAGCATCTGTGGATTGGGCTTGCAAGGTCCACTGCATGAATAAATTGACAGGCTACAGGAAGAGTCAGTATTAAACAGCTCCTCTCGTCCCCTCAGTACTCCTGTAACAGCCTTCACCAGCCACTGAAGCTTCCCTTCGCAAACTTCTTACATACAATTTATTTTTATTTCCTAAAGTGACTCTATTCAACCTTACAGAGACTCAGTCTTCCAAATACATTGACACTGATAGAAAAAATATTACAGGGACTAGATATCGCTTTAAAATATAACTGCATTTCTGACAAAACTGAAGTATGCACCAGCAAATTCAGCTTTCCTACGGAGGGCACAAACGAACCATATAAATTAATAGACCCCAGCAATTCATCAGAAAAACCTTTAGGCTTCCATTTCAAACTCAAACATGTTCTAAATATGAAAAAGCACAGGGAAAATATTCTGCAAAAATAAAGCAGAAAGAGAAAATACACCATGCAATTTCTTAATAGAATAAATTCAATCTTTCCTCCTTTTAAAAGAATTTTAAACATATTGTAAAAGAACAAGCATATAGGGGTAAATTTCCCTGATCTCATTTGCATGATACAGCTATAGTCAATATAGCTTATGTGGAGTCTTGCCTTACTTTAGCTATAAAGCTGGAAAACCAGAACACCATCTTCAGTTACAAACAATAAAATGTTATGTGTTTATTAGTCAAACTTCAGTGGTAGAGATTTCATCAAGATGAGATGATTAAGGATTCTAATTGTCTTTTCTAGTATAACTAAAGGTAAATCCTGGTAACACTATGAAATTCTAGAGTGTGGTATCTGTTTTATTCCATTAAGCTACCTTGAAGAACAGCTTACTCCATTTCTTTTACAAGTAAAATTATATTAGGAAACAAGCCTTGTGAATTGCAGTGCAGTAAGCAGTAATGGCAACAGTACAGCACTCATTTTGAGAGTCAGAAATGACCTCCCTAGACTATTGCTTTATCAAGGAAGATCATGAATTAGTTATGGTATATTTCTCACAACAAAGCATTTATTTTTCTGGGTGCCTACAGATATAATATTTGTCAGATTAGCTCTTTTTCCTTTGGAGTTGTTATCCACTTTTTTAGCAAGTCTACTTTACACAGCAAATAGCTATTAATTAAAGGTCTGGTAGGACTGAAATCTGCCCTTATTAACAGTTGGACAGACCCAAGTAAAGACACATATTGTCCTACACCTCAGTCTACTCTCCTTACTCCCCTTGGTTTTCCTCACTTGTTGAAGTACCTTTTCAGTTTCCCTCCATAAATTCCACAAAATCCTCCCTATCAATGAGCCATATTCTACTCTCAAGCCACCTCTAACTGATTTCTCAGCCTGAAAAAGGGAAAGGGAGGTGAATCAACTAGGAAACAAAATCCTCATCTGTCATTGCTTGATCAGTTACAGCTTATGGTTTTATCTCCCAAAATGTTTTCCCATTATAAAAAAAATGAAGACTAGTAATGCCCTATGCATCAGTATATATATAAAAAAGACTTCAAAATTTAATAGGAGTTTATAGGGACTCAGCTTTGTGAATTACACTCAAACAAAAAAAAAAATCTGAAGTCATTTTTATTTGATTTGAATCCCATTTAGGTATGACAATATCTGCTATGTTAAGAGATCCGGACAGGAAGAGGAAGAGTTCAACTGAAATTGCAAGCTCATGAAGCTGCAGCTGGCTGTTTTCCCACTTACCTGCAATCCTCTCAAGTGAGGGAGGAACATTACCAAACACTGTGTAAAGCTTCACTTCTGCTTTAGAATTAAAATAAACCCTGGCATACAAACGTAAGGAATCCATTAGATTAGTTTTTACCTGATTAACCATTTACTCAAAGGTCACATTTAGACAAACTTCCTAACTGGCAACAGATTATGCATACATTTTAAGAGCAATATGGTGTAGAAATAGTCATGTTGTGACTAGCTACATCACATTCATCATTAGGACTGATATAGTCATAGCCCTGTCCATCAGAAAACCATAAGCACAAGGAAAACATAAGTCCAGCATAAGAACGACTGGAAAAAAAAGCTGCATAATTCCAGTCTATTGGTCCAGTTCATCAGAAAACACAATTAAGATCCACAACATATCACTTATATGTAACATGAAGGCTATGGTTCAAGACCGAAAAGGAAGGGAGCTCAGCATTAAACCAGAAACTTAACTTCTGTACCCTACCACCACAGCCTCATCTTCACTGTGACGCAGTTTCACAGCCAGGAAAGAACAGGCTAATGGCTGCTGTGAATTGAAAACTGTATTACACGCAAGGCAAAACTAATGTAGGACTGGGTCTAGACAGTATCAGATGTGCCTTGATTCCTTCTGCTTCATGTACGTGAATTGAAACGAGACAGTGACCCTTGGACCTAAATTTGTTAATGGTACCTCCAAAACTGGAACAGTTGCAAGCTTTTTTTTCAGACTAGAAGAGAAACTAATGGTAAATTACAATGTAAATGGTATGGTTTAGGTTTCTTGTTTTTGTAACATCTGTTCTGAACAGAAAAAAAAATCATCATCAAATGTCTCATAAAATAGGTCAGAACATACATTCTTCATAGAACAGTGCCATTAAAGTGCTTATTTATATAGAACACTTAGTTTTACTTGGAACATTTCTCATTATTATTTGGAAGCTCCTGCACAAAATATTCACCCCCCTCATTCTGTGATATCAGTGCTGTAGCTGAACATCATTTGCAGCCACAACTGTGACATGGGAACAGAAGCTTGACTTCTGCTGGGACTTCTGCATTGGACTGCTACCTTAAAACACTTGAGAGCCAAAGTCTTTATAAAAACTGAATTATCTATATAAATATGGCTGGGTATGAATTTAACTGCACAAACCCAGAAATGTTAAGAAGAAAATTTGACAATTAAACTAATAAATATAACTACATAAATTCCAATTTTTAGAAATGTAATAGTTTTACTTTGATGTAATGGCTTCCAAAAATCAACTAATGAAACTGAAGCAAAGTCACTAAAATTCTGAATAAGAGTGCCCACAGAGTGAATTAATGCAGTTCAACTACTATTTTAAATTCCTATGATTATTTTTTTCTCAGTGTCTTCATTTAGATACTCCTGATTTTCTTGGAGGCAGTGATAATTACAAGCATTGTATCCATATAAAATGTTTTGACTTTTATGAACAGATTTTTAAATTACTCAGATTATGTATGGATGGGTTTTTGTTTAACCATGTACATTTAAAATTACCTGGAATTTAAAATATTTATTGCATGCATTTTTTCTAAAGTTCCATGAATTCTAAAGACTATCTTGCACTTTACAGTTACCTGAGGGTAACTCATATTTTCTTTCTTTCTCAATATAAAATGGGTGGATAAAGAAACTCCTGTTCTCCAGGGACAGATGAGGCTGGTCACCACACATATAATCTCTACATGTACATTCAGCACTGCCCATTTTTAAGGTACATCATATTTTGCAAATATACTGAAGTATCACACAGAGAAGAGACTCGTACCATTACCCTCTATGTTACAGATAGGAAAACAGAGCTCTTAAACGAGTGCTTGCCTGAAGACTTAGAAGGATTATTGGCCAAAGTACAACTCCTCAAACCCTGCATTTTAACTTTATGTTTTAAGTCAAGGTTGGCTAGATAATTCTCGAAAATGAGTATTTATTTTCAACAGTGAGATGCACCCTGAATTTCAGAAAAACAGAAAATTATCTTGTTTCAGGTTTTTAATGAATGCAATACATGATTTACATTGCTTAGAAGGATGGAATAATCTGAATAAGCCAGTCTGGAAGTCCTAGCTACTTCATTTTTTGCTAAACACTGTAAATATTGCACACGGGACTGCAAATTGTACTGGCACAAGCAATGCAAGTTGTTATCAACACCAGTATTGCAAAGAATCAAGTGACCACAACAGCATACTTGAAACACAATTTTCCTTCTGCACTTCAACCACAAAAGCACTTCTCTGCTAGAATAACAAAAATCCCTCAGATTTAGACCAAGAGGGTGGCTGAAATATTTGTGCTGGGGCTTCCAAATGTGAAAGGGGCCATATCCGTGCTGTGTTAAACATTGCCTTTTTTCCTCCCTCGTGATGCAAGAACACCCACCCACGCTCAGCTCAGGGGCTGCATTTTGCCTGCTGCCTTTTCCCAATGGAAAGCTGATTTATGATTAGATCTCCTGACACGACAGTACACTAATAAATAAGAGTATTACTGTAACAGAGACTGGGGTAAATTTTTATTTAGAGTACCACTCAGAGCAGCAACAAAAAAATCCTATCTCTGGAAATGTCCTGCATAGTGAATATCGGGTTTAGCCAGCAAAGCAAAAGTCTTCTTAAAGCATGCTCAGCCAAGTAGTATTTACATTTTTTGAGAAGTCATCACAGTGAGAAAATGAACTTTGATTCACAATGAAAGACATGGTTATCACTGACTTCTGAGATCCTATTCCCACTTATAAGTCAGAGCTAGATGACTCCTAAACATTTTGGCAAATTCAGCTATTTTTTTTTCTTCCCTCCTTCCTTTAATTTTCTTTTATTTTACCATTCATCTCTAAGATGTTGGAGTCCTCATTCAGCCTCCATTGTTGTGTTTCTTGAAGCCTACATTTCCCATCTCTTTGACTATCTTTTGTTCTCCCCAACCCAGTAGTGTCAGACTTCTTTATTAAAAAATTATATTAATAAAGCTGTCAAACTGCTTGAACATGAGTAATTCCTATGTTAATAAAACCCAGTAAAAGCATGTCTTTGACTTCACCTTCATATTTTTTATTTGTTGTTGCAAAACAGAATTTAAGCACTCTAACCTTTATTTTTCTAAATTATTATTACATTTCTGTGATGGATGTATTTGCCAGAAACACCAGAAAATTAGACAAAGGCAAGACACATGGAATTAACTGAAGTGAAATTCTTCCTTGTGATGGATGGCTTGAAGTTTCACTAATCAGAGAATTTTGCTTAGAATCAAAATAATTTTTGATCTGTTAAGAATACATGCTACAAAGAAAATAGATATGGAAGGAAAAACCAACAGTGAAAATATTAGCTAATATAAAGAAAAATGGATTACTAATCTAAGTGCAAAGATTTTTTTTTTTCCTTTTTCTGCTCACAATGTTATTCATGCCCCTAAGCAACTCACTTCATCTTTTTTCTCACACAGTTTGTCTGTAAAATGGGAACGAAACAACATAATTTATCCCAATGGTATAATACGTGAGTTAGAATAAGACAAAAAAATAACAAAATCCAAACATCTCACAATTATTTAAATAGGATTTGGTACATCAGTATGACAGAGAATGTTAGCTTTTGTTCTCTTCAGGAAAAAAACCCTATGAATTACTTAAAATGCATACATTTTTCACTCTTAAGCATTCAACTAAGTCTGTCTCTTCTTTCATTTTATATCATTTTCAGCTAGACAAAAGATGAAGTAGATGCATTTCAAGTTGTTTTCCTTAGACTTTAAATCTTGGGTAACTCTTCTCATTTACCACCTTTTACCACAAATTAGCATGCACATCAAGACAAGTTCATTATCATTTAGAGGCCTGTTAAAAAGATGAAAAAAGAATTGTTCCTTAAAGTGCCCTGGATTATCTACTGGTTAATAAAATCAGTTCTGAATAATTTTATAATTCATAATAATCAGTTTGCTTTTCTTCCTTTCTAATCAAAAAGCTCTGAAAGTAAAATTTACATTCTAAGTAAATAAATGTTCATTGTTGGAAAGTACATTTGTTTCCTGAAGGTAAGAATGATGTCTATATAAAATAAATAACAAACACAATTATATAAATAAAGCTACGATATGAATGCATTTTGGTGCTTCTAAATACAGTACTTTGGGCACTGTAGTTGAAAAATTACTCTTAACACGCAACAATCTTAATTCAGAGAAAAATGTTACCTGCATCTTATGGATTTATATAAAAGTTCCATTATTAACACGTTTAAACTATTTGTACACTACCTAGAAGAATCATATATGACATTCTTCTGGAACAAATAAAACCAAGCTTAGCATATGATTGTCCCAACATGAAATTTCACTTCACGTTAGCAAAGTGACAGTTGCTTTATACACAGCCCCTGTGCAGGAGAACCATAAAGTGAACAAGCATTCAAATACATGAAAAGTAGTGGTGGCCAAACAGTCACAAAATCATTGTAAGCAAGCATTAATAATGTCATAATGAAAACTGTAAAGCTGCTTTTTACAGTGAACTCAGATACACCATGCCTGTTAATTTTTAAGGGTTAGAAAAAAAAAGAAAGAAGAAGGAGAAGGAAGAAGAAGGAGAAGGAAGAAAAAAGAAAAAAAGGAGAAAATAAAAAGGAAAAAAGGCAGCATTCTAGCTATAGGCCCTGCAGCAGCACAGTACTTCAAGGTCTGAAGTAGTCTCACTGAGTTCAGTCACAGACACAACAAATATGGATTCTGGGGAAAAAAAAAACTTAGGTGAGGAAAGATGATACCACAAGAGCAATTCGAAGTCCATAGAAGTCTATGCAAAGGCTGCATTTTGAGTTCAGCGTTGCCTGAGCTTTAGAAGAGCACCTAATAATGCACCACACACTAACTCTGCCCCCAACAAACTCAGGTACCTTGCTATTTTTTTTTTTTTGTCTCAATACTATATTAATTTACATCTGCACTGAAGTTCTCTAAAAAACATCTTTAAACATATTCTTCAGAAATTGCCTTTTTTTTTGGGGGGGGGGGGGGGGGGTGTAAAAAAAAAATTTGTCCACCGACCAGTACAATCTTCCACTCCCAACAGCACTCTCAAAAATAATTTTTATGTTGCTTATCACTGTATGTGACTTCATACTGCATTTTTTAAATGCCCTTGGAAATTTAAACAGCAAATAAAAACCCCTAAACTCTGTAAAGGGTGTCAGGTGACCACAGAAATCCTTATCCTGCTGAAGAACTATGTGCTGCCAGATCATAAAGTCTTTTAAAAAAGAGACTGAACCTTTGCAGTTGATAAAACACAATGTCAAAATACTGATATAAAAATATATACAGCATTTGAATTGTTGTGTACACATGTACATATTCATTGTTTTGTGATCTTTTGCTTTATTTACGCCATTTTTCCTTTTCCAGTCTCCAATTTACTTTTTGATCCAAATGGCTTTTGAAAGTCTTATTATGATTTATTCTGGAAAACAGACAAAAAAATCTCCATATAATATAAACATCACAGTCTTTTCACCTGTCAGCAGGATGTATTGAAACGTCATCTGGCTACGAAAACAAAAAAATCTTGCCTTCACCTTGGTGTTCCCCCAATGGGCAAATTTAGCAGATCAACTTGTACATTCAGAGCATTTTAATGTATCAACATTTTAGCATGCCACTTACTAGCTGAGCACTCTTAGCTATATCTATCATACAAAATAAACACACAATGACCTGGAAGGTGGAATCATCATACCTACTCCATAATATTTTGATATTTTATTTCCTCGGTTTTCTATAATATTAATGCATTGTTGTTTGACAAAAACTGGAAAAAACATAGTGCTAGCAAAACATTGGATTCCATTCAATAGTTCAGCATTCCTCCTAAATTCTTATTTAGTGATCTAGTTAATATATTTAATGATGACAGTTAATAAGGAAAACTTTTTTTCTGAACTTTACTTAGTCATGTGGAACTGCTTTCCAAGATGTGAGCAACCACTCACCTGTCCCACAGCCCATGCCAAGGTACCCTGCCATTCACACCCACCGTGTGGGTTGCAGGTTCTGGGCAAGTTGTTTGCTTGTGCCTTATCCCTCCTCTCTCAGATAATGCTTTCTCTGTTTCCCGTCTGTTGGAGCACTCTTGCACTTATAGGCAAAGCCTGCTATGTCAAAAACTATGTTTTATTGTGACAATTGTATGTTTAACACAGGGTATTTTTGAAATCTTGCACATTAGGTATTCCATATAGATATGGGCTTGACTATCACAGCATTTCAGAGCAAGTCCCAGTTACACCATTGATTTTTCCTTCAGTCAGTCTGTGGTTTTGAAACAATAAACAACAACTATATGGCAATATGAAGTTAAGAGGCTTTTTCCCTCAAGAGGTGAGACAGTATTTATATTTGGAGCCTAAATACTTCTTAATGGACACCGCTGAACTCAGGAATCCAAAAAAAAGCTCCGTACCAGGAGAAAATTTCTTAAGGTTTTAGGAAAGGCATTTGGCACTATTTTTTTCCAAATTAACACAAAAAGCCAAATGACAATTTAAGAGAGCAGGTAGCAAGATCATTTGAAAAAGCTCATTAGCTCTTGTTAAATTAGAAACTCGCAAGCTGAAGAAGAAAGGAAGGAATGCTAAATGCAATTCAGTCACATCACTTTCAGGTAAATAAAGCCAACCACATATATTTCAGCCATCCTTAGGCATCAGTTGTGCCATATGCACTAAGCAACAAGAGCAGAGAAAGAATTAGAAGTATGAACATCCATTATATTTGCCAGCACCACTCACAACCTCTTCTGGGCTTGGTCCATGGAAACCCCTGGGAACACGCCCTCCTGTTCTGTCCTTCTGACATTGTCAGATAACGTGTCCCAGGTTGTAGAATACGTGATCTGTTTTCTTGGCTTCTGCTTCCCAAAATGGAAACAAAATGCAGAAGAGGAGGATCCAAACAGAGTGTGAAGGTAAGCAGGGTTACCGCAGCATTTGCCTATGTTGCTGAAAACACGTAGGTTGCTGATGAGCTTCAGAGTACTGCCTCTGTGTACAGCCATGATATTGGCTTCCCATAGATCTATTTCAGTGTTGTCCATAGCAATTCTACTATGTAGGCAAAAAGCAAAACCCAATCTTGTATCATCACCACCAGCCGACGTTCCTAAGTTGTACAGAGCAATGCCAACTGATACCATTTGACACATGCTTTTCCTTTTATCTCCTTCCAGGTTATTTTGCAAAGCCATTCTTCCAGTTCTCTCCATGGTTGGGATGGCCATTTTGTGGATAAGACTTTCCAGATAATATCTAGTTCCAAAAATTCTGTTAATCCTTTCTCTTTTTGCTGCTTCTGTCCAGAGTTCGCACCCTAAAGCCAGTACTGATAACTTACTTTCTTTATCCCTCTTTCAGAATTGCTCCTGACTAGCCTTATTCATTTTCTCTTTACCTTGGTAACTCTCTTCCATATCAATTCTCATACCTCAAAATTACCTTGCCTTTTCAACACCGAAGACACTGCCACTTCATTTAGCTTCACTAGAAATTTTTTTCTGGGATTTTAAAGGCCTTTGTTTACCAGTATCATTCTGCAGAGGTTAGGAGTCCTTAAGAAAGGACAACCAACATGAGAAAACCATGTAGTTGGTTGGTAAATGCAGAGAAAAAAAGAAAACACACAAATGCATTCAAAATATTTTGCCAAGATTCTTGCAAAGAATTCCTTGAGAGAAAGAAGAACCAGAAAATTTGACAGACACACTCTACCACCTGCATATCCAAAAATATCTACAGATTTCAGCAGAAATATGAAACTTCAAGCATAACAGTCTCCTTGACAGTAAAACAAGAAGCCACTTTCCACAAGTGCCCTCTCTCCCCTCATCTGCATTTCAGATTACGCTGTATGTTAATTTACAACCTCAAGTCATCAGAAATCTAAGATAGTCCATACAAAGATGTTTTTAAGTAGAACAGGAGGAAGTTAAATGATAAGGGTACACAGTTTGCCCTCCAACACAACAGGGTCTACTTATTACTTCAGCTGCTTGAACTGCTAACAGATTTCCTTTGGGGTTTTTTGGGGGGAGGTTTGTGGCTGCCAAAGATCATATGCAGAATTAAACCACAATACTCTCTTCTCAGAGCTGCTGACAACAGAAAATTATCTTTTAATAAAAAGGCTGTAGGAAGGTAAAGTTTCTGCAGAGATTTAGCTCAACTTCACCCTCTGCCTTGAAAGCTGAATTGATAAAGGCCTTTTAGATATGTCATCTCTGTAGGGGAGAATTTCTCTTACATGAGCAAAAAATAAATGTTCTTATTTTAAACATCTCATTAGATATTAATAAGATTAATGTAAACAAAAATTTCGCATTTTTTCAGGCATATTGTATAAGCAGAGCTTTAAGTAAATTATACTGCTGGACTTAATGTAGGCTTTAAACACATTAGGTGCAATACTTCTTATTTTGAAAAGCATACTTGATATTCACTGATGCTACCAATAGCTACGAGTCTGTTTCCTTACTAGTCATATGACCTCCAGAGACATAGATTTTAATTTCTATTCTGAAACAACTGTACCATAAACATGTCCAGGGCCTTAATTTATTCAATCATTTGGTGGAAATTTACTGTGCATTTTGGTAACAGCATTTTTTGATATGCTACTGTATCTTTTCTCTTGCAGAACATTATTTAAGTCACATGAAGAGGATCTAAAGTAAATCTCTATCAGTTTGAGCCATTTGTTTAACATTTGCACATTCCTGGTGTGAATGCAAGTATAGAAGTCTCTCCCAAGCCTGACAAATATACTAACTACTGTAATTTCTCTGTTATCTGGAAGACATTAAGAGCAACAGAGGAAAAGTATCAACTTCACCCTCTCCAACTATAGCTTAAACAGTGAGGATACAAAAATAGTGATGCTGGGGTAATTAAAATATTCTTAGAGTAGCATTCAAAACCACTATACATTAGGAAAAGCATAATTTTCAGGAAAAAAATTTGAATCTAAATTAAATTCCTATTCTCCCAATCCACTACTCCACAGCTGAACAGCTGAGCAAATTGACACTTTAGAGTCAATAACTGAATCTGTACTATTAAACAATAGTTGTATATTTTACAACACAATATTACAACTGTGAAAATCACCTCTTAATTCAGGGTTTCTTCAGTCTGCCACGTCATTCTATTTATTCTAAGTTGTTCCTGTGCACAGATACCCCATCTTGTTCTACAGGTAATCATCACGTTTCGGAATGCCAAAGTTTCTGTTTTAAAAATATCACATCTGTATGGTAAAGAGGATAGGTTGTGACACTTCGGAATTATATATTTTTTTTTTTTTTTTTTTTTTTGGTATACGTTTTCTTAAACTGGATACTAAGATCCTCAGCAGCAAAAGAGAGAGTGGAGAAAAATCATAAATCCTATCCCATTATGTTTTTGCAAGCTGTAGAAATAAAGAGAAAACACACAGATCAACAGAAAATTCACTCTGAAACAATACTTCAGAGGAATTTTATTAACAAGGACTGTTCTGCCTAATGTAGCGATGTCCATAAAAGAACCCACCAAACAGAAAACCCCCTGTGTGGGACAGATATACTTGGATCAAGGTATAACATTGTTATGCTGTCAAAAAATGAAGGAAGAAGATGAATTTAATAGACTGAATTTAAGATGGAAGAGTCTGTCATGCAATAACAGCTTATAAGAGTTAGAAAGCCGACACATAAACATAAAAAGCAAAGCTGACACACTTGATAACCACAAAGCCTGCTTATTCCAAATATACTCTCAATTACAGTCATTCTGGATTACACAAAATGAAAAAACAAGTTCAGGGAAGTGCAGTATTACAATGCTCGTCTCAGTTTCTATGCTGTCAACCTCTCTGTAATGGAGTCTCCCCAACCTCTCGCCTGGGCAAACACTTGTGGGAAGAGAAGGCAGTTTCACAGCTTCCAACCATGCAACACATATCCCACCCCTGCACCGATACTTGGGGCAATGCAAGAACATGGAAAACATGTCATAGCAGCTTCTTGTGGTTTGAAGCTGAATGTCATCATGGAAGTTAGATGTTTTCTTGAAGGGTCAATTCTAAAAATCAAGCTAAGTCTTACCTGTGCAATGCTGCCTCTCAAAGGCAAATAGTTGTGAGTAGTGGACTTTTTTAAAAGACCTTAATACATTAAGCCAGCACCTCATCTGTGTTGCTTTGTTGCAATTACCCCAGAATAGCCAATGCACAGTAACAAAAACTCCATTACAGTTTGTTAATAGTAAAAGCAAGCACAAAGATTCATTTCACTTAAGAAATGGTAGAGAAATGGGCAAACACAGATGAGAGATTGTTGCACTGAGTCAACAAGAGAGAATCACGTAACTGAAGTACTGAAGACATCTAAAGACACAATCTGTTGTGTACAGAGTGATTTCAGAAAGCAAATAACATTTCATTTTTCTGTGCTGTGTTCTGGTCGAATCATCCACATTCCGACAATCCTAAATACAAGATTTTAGTCCTCTATCAAGAGATAATGTATATTTCCAAGGTAACATATATTTCCAAGTCCCTCTAATTTAAGGTTTTTTCTTCTAATTAGACTGGTGCTAGATCTGTAGCCAGTCTTATAAACTGCTTTAACCTCATTTTAATTTTTCATTATGAAAATTAGAACTGTTCATTAACTTTGGAAGACACAGCATTACAGCTATAATGTATCACTCCATATTATTAACAATCTACTTTATAAACTCAGTGCTTGAAGCAGACATGGGTAATAATGTCTTACGAGTTTTATTTTTGTGTTTGTAAGAATTCAGAAAAAAACTTAATAGGAGCATACACACTTAGTTGCCTGTCCACACACAAGTTTTTATTCACTGTCATGATTTTAAAATTAGTGCCAAAATATAACTGCACCAAATTTAGCAGACTCATTAGAAACTAAAACCCAAAACAAGAAACTATCTGACTATTACTACCCTCCCCACCTCTCCAACTCTTTGGTAGGATCACTTAAGCAAGAATGATGTCCAGATTACCACTGTTTGTGTAGCAAACTTTTAGCATATTGTGAATAATTTTCATCGAAGGTAATAGTTTCCCACAGAGATTAAACACCATTTTAGCTTTGCTTCAATACTGTTCAAATGCCTCTCTTAGGCGTAGAAAAAAAATCCAAGATACAATTGGATATTACTGTGAAATCAAATGGAATATTACTTATAAAAAGGCTTTTTGGTCCTGTAACTACATAATTTGAAATATTAATATCATATTTATAATATTTAATATGTCAACTTAAATTGCCATCTTTAAGACAGTATTCTACTGGAAGTAATTCTAAAAAGCTAGAATACTGCTGGACCAGTTACCATAGAATGAGCCATTTGCTTGAGGGAATGAAATTTATGCAACTTGTTCTACATGGTGGTCTCTGGCTTAAGTAGTAAAACCTAAAATATTGATTTTTTTTTTTTTTTACTCCAATATATACAAACTGGAGCAATTAGTGTATTTGAGAAGACAAAGTTGTACCAAACAATCATCCTGCAGCTGAGCAGGTTACTATTTCATATAATCAAAATTTAAACTTCTTTCTAGCCAGCAGTCAGCACACAACTTGCTAATTTCTAGGTAAAAACTGATCAATTGCTATTCTACCTTTTTCACAGGCACTACTAGAAAAAATACTACTGATGTTGGATATTTGTTTAAATTTTCTTAACATTAGATATTTCTTTACATTTTACAACTGCTGGTAGAACTGCCAAACTAAAAAACCTCAGCTGTAGCTCTTTGTGTAATCCCATCATACGTGAAACTTTCCATGAAGTTTAGGTCATGTATGAATACGTTCAAAAGATATGCTAAGAGAAGAAACACAGTGACAGCAGCTATGAAGATTCAGAACCTAAGAGTGGATAAATGAGCTGATAAGGAAAGAAGGAATAGGACAGTGATGAGCACGCAGCTAAAAGATGTTTACAACACTAGGAGTAGCAAGGCATACCTGGGCTGATAACTTGGAAAGATGAAGGATGCAAGGAGTAGAACAGGATGGATATTGGTAAGATCTTCCAAGCAAAATGTTTATTAAGCTGAAGAAGCATCTTGCATAGTAATCAACAGAAGACCAAAGTTTGACTTTCAAAATTACACCGGGCAAACTACACAAAAGAGACATTTTAGCACTGATGGTCAAAGTGTTCTTGTAAGCTACTTCAAGCAAGTTTCTTACTTCGTGAAAGTAATGACTGTGAAAACATTTGACTGTCATAAGGAAAACAGAGCTAACTAGCATTATTGAACTTGATGGTAGTTACACAGAGCTCAGAGAACAGAATCATAAGTAAGACAACAGGCACTGCTTTTAGTGTTATGTCAAGAATATTTTCAAGTGTCAAATTCAGTTTGTAACACCCAGTTTTTGACTAAAGTTTAGAAAATAGCCTAGTTCTTAACTACTGTGTTTTCCATGACATTTCTTTAGGTGGGTAATTCCTCTCTCCATTTTCTGGACTTGCTCAAATTCAGCTAAAACAAATTCTCTTACTTGACTTTTCACTGCTTTAAGAGGAAACAGAGAAATCTCTGAGTTTTCATGTATAAGCTTTCTGCATCCATTTTAACAAGGTTCTATCACACATACATACAAACATCTGAGACCCATTCTATATCATGTATAAGAAATGGCATTCCTCAGAGAGGCTTTTCTCCAAACAGTTTTAAAAGGTATCTTTTGATTCTGAATTAAACCGGATGTAGGGATTGCCACCAGCAGAGGAGTAGGAATCACAAACAGCTATAACCCAAATATTCTAAGGAAGTGTAAGCAAGTAATTACAAATAAAACTGCTTACATGCATGCAACTTGTTTGGCAAAAGCAGTATACCATAAGGAAAGCTGCTACAATTCATAACAGCATCTCGTAATAAAACAGCTTTATGCATCCCTTTCAAACTGTTTAGTGCTCAAATCTCATCAGATGGCTGAGTAAGCATTACACTTTGGGACAGTAAATCTCTGTTTCCAATATGGTCTACATTCACAAAGATGTACTTTTGCATTCACTGTAAGACATTTCCAACTAAGCACTCACATAAAAAAATAGCTATATATAAAAATATCTGCATGCTATTTTGTCTAGTCAGCTATCTAGACCAAAAAAATTTAGGAACCTTGTTCAACAGGAAATGACTGCTACCAGGAAAAGCTAATTTGAAGTTTGGATTTACAAACATGAAAGTAGTATGAAAGGGCTATCTTCATACAAGTCACTGTCTCTTCAACATGTCTTTATCCACATCACTGAGACATATATGGCATTGCTATGGTACATTTTGCTTCCTTTCAAGAAAAACAAAAAGGTAGGAAAGGGCTTAGAAATGAGCAACAAATCTGAATTCACGACAGACAATGACATCATATGGGCAGACGCTTGAAGAGCTCTACCTCCATAGATAGGTAGAGCTCATAGAAAAGATGACTGGCTTAACTGCAGCATCTAATCAAATCTGTAGAGAAAACACACTGGGTATTATGGATGTTCCAATAAAACAGAAAAGGGCATCACCAGATCTAATGGCTAGCAACTGAAGCACGTTTCCAAAATCCAAAGAGAAGCTGGCATCTACTTTTAATGTGGAGGTGGACTCCCCACAGATGCTGCCCACCAGTGGAAACGATGGACTTTCCTGCCTATTGATGTTTTGAAGACTCCAGAATGTGTTTCATTCAAGTACAGATTACTGGGGTCAATGTGGAAATAATCTGGTGAAAGTTAATGAGCAACTTGATAGGAGGCCAAACAAAGTAACCGGTAACACTTTTGACCTTAAACTCTGAATCCAGAGACAAATAATATTAAAAAAAAAAGAAATAAAAAATGCTGGGCCCTGCTTACCCAATTATACTTGTGCTCGTTTTCTTTTCTACTAATTTTGATTCCCATTTATAGGCTTTAAGTGAATCGGTCATCAGCACTTTGACCAAACTCCGGAACATCCACAGTTCTCTAAGGAAGAAAATGAGTTTTGGATGGTGGGGTTTGTTTGTTTGTTTGAAAGTTTCCTTATGTTTTTCTTACTAAGTAAACTGTGCATATTTGGGTCCAGTCACAGTATTTGAAAAGCTTCTAAAAATCACATAATCCATCTGAGGTATTAGGAGAACAAATAGGGACAAGAAAACAAATATAAACATAGTAATCATCACCACAGACCAAACAGTTGTCCAACTGAGTCTAGACTTTAGTCCCCAACAACAGTAAGATATTTCAAAAGAACCTGGGGACAAAAATAAGGTGTAAGAGACAGTTACAGAATAAACACAATAAACACCTAAAATCTGTTCCCAATGCATTTGAGCTGAAAACTGACTTGCGCACTGGAGCAGTGCATACACTCCGGTGCTTTAGTGATCTTTCACACACTCCAAAAAATATACAAATGTCTAATCCTTTCCTTATTTTTCTGCAGATGTGGACCTTAAAAACATCTGGTATCGGAGAGTTCAACAATGTATCAAAAAATAATAAAAAAAGCATTTTGTCAATTTAAAATGTACAGATTTCAATTTTATTTAAATATTTCTTTCTTCCTCTGTCATGAGAAAGGAGGAGGAGAAGCAAATGGCCTGATTTCTCTTCACCAGAAAACAAGCTTTAGAAGGGTTCCCAGGTTCATAGCAGAAACAATACTCACTAATGCAAATTCTGGACTACATGACTTCTAAAGACTAATTTTCTGGTACATGCCTAGGATGCAGGGATAAAGATGCCCAATTCAAACCCAGATTAAGTGTAAAAGCTTTTTAAATCTGAGATTTTCAAAGTAACAGGTATATTAGAAAGGCACCTGAATGTCTTCCTTTCATCAGTTTGAGAACATTCACAAGTAATCAGCCTCCTTTCCAAATTCTTCTTGCTGAAAAATACACCCTAAAAAATATCTGTGTTAAACTGCAGATCCTTATGAAGACAAGAACCCAGAGAAGGTGAAAAATTTGCAGAATTTGTGCAAGTTAGCCATTTTTGTTAGTAGGATTAATCAAGAAATAAGTATTTTCATTTAGAGTATCTTATTTTAAAAAGAAAAATACTATTTCAACTCCTTGGAATACCTTATTCCCCTTTATGATGGATTTTAATATGAGAAAGAGTATCCACATGGATGTGCGTAAATATTACAAACTTCTTAGAAGAGAGTGTGCACATGTGTGTACGAGAAAATGGAGAAGGATTTACAGGATCAGATATTACTATTTTCAATATCCAAAGTCTTAGACTTCTATTACATAGCTGAGCAAAGGGATGAGGAGGAAAAAAGTATACAGAGAACAGGCTTTCTTCAACATTCACTTAGGCCCTAGCATTATAAGGAGAGCAAACACTACTCCTCTATTTTGAAGCACAAGAGGTTTTTGCTTGATACAAATTTGTAACTATAAGGTATAGAAAGTATAATTCCTATTAACTTTGAAGTGCTTTTGAAAAGGTATTTGCATTAAAATGGTTACTATGCCTATTCTAGAGCAGACCTATGGTTTTTTTAAAAATTTATTTTATTCACAGTGTGCACTAAGTACATGAGTTGATAATGTCTACTTTTTACAAGTTATCATTTTATATCTAGTTTATATAATGTTCATGTAACTTTGTAAATGGTAAAAAAAATAGAATCTAGTTTAACTTAATCATCAACTATTGAGGAGTCCAGTACAGCAGCAGTTAAAAAAGCAGAAGCTTTTTTTGAAAGCTAAATAACTGTTTAGAAAAAAAGGAGCATATATCTATACATACCTATATATTTGCATCGGAAATCCCTGCATTCCGATTCTCTAATCTAAACTGTAAACAAATGCTGATTTTTAATAATGATCACTAGAGAGAAACTGCCAAGAATAAAAATTATTCCCTGAGAGAAACTGTGTGTGTACACAGAATTCACATATTATGTCTAGCTGTTTGTTGTTTATTCTACAAATACATATTAATATTAGAATAGCACGGTACTTTTCAGGACTGGTCATATTAATTATTACTGGAGTCCTCTGTCAGCATCATAGCTTCTCTATATAAAGTTTCAGAAGACAGTATTTTGTGAAACTCCAACTGCATCTTTATTATGTCCACCTAGAACAAGAGTCCCGGTAATACTTCAATTGATTACATTGTGTAGTTAGCTTGCTAGTTGATTACGTTCTTTCCATAGCAATGACATTTGAAATACTTCAACATGCTGTATTGCAATGGCCACCTCTGAATTGCCATGCTGGAATACCTTGGCCTAATGGCTAAGATGCTGATCTAGAAGCTGGCTGAACTAGGCAAACAGCTAAGAGCAAGAGTTACACCTTCATTCAACAAGGCCAAGTCAGAAAGTCTGACTTCCCTATGGTTAGTTCCAGCAGGTCTGAGCAACCAACCACACCAAGCAAATTAAGTCATAATGTATGAAGATATAAAATGGTGAAACGCTAAGAAAGGAGGATGGAAGGGGAATGAAACGGAAATGGGAAGCAAGAGTTTATCAGAACAACCAATTTAAATTACCATTTACGAATCAGAGAGCTTGATGCTCAAAAGGGAAGAAAAACAAAAAACAAACAAACAAAAAAAAAACCAAACAAAAAAAACCCAAAAACACCAAAAAACAACAAAACCATAACAAAACCCACAAAAGAACAAGAGGAAATGATTTATGCATATGTACTCGGAAGTACCCTGAAGACTGAGAGTCTATTCCATGGTGTTTCCCTAAAAAGCCACTTCTAAAGGCATTTCCTTCTGATTTTATGTTACTGTGACTCTTAACATACACAAAGTTTTAGTTTAATTCCTATTTATCAGCAGATCTTAATACTACAGCTTAAAAGGCCACTTGACTGATGTGAGAGTATAAATGAAAGGAGGCACGTTAGATTTTGGGTTAGACTTTCTTACATTTTTCCCTTCCTAAAAGCATACTGGGGGAAGCGTGCTATAAAGGTTTGTGGTTTTATTTATTTGCCAGTCTAGTAATGCTGCTACATAGCTCCCTTATTGACAAAATTAACACAGATGAAAGCACAGATGAAAAGTGCTTTCATGTTTTTAAATCACCTAACAATAAGAACCATATAATCTTTTATATGGGGAGGGAGAAGGTAGGGGAGGGAGTTTTTATGCAACATCTTTGCTTTAATAAATAAAGTATACATATTAAAATATAAATTTTTATTTCTCACTAATGCCGTGCTTTCTAGAGAAGAGAAACTGAATACAGTTGTCTCACCTTCATAAATATTTTACACTGGGATCACGGATCTCTTCGGTAACCATTAAAAGCAAAGTAAATCTTGATTCAACAGCAGTGCAAGTTACATGTGTGTACTGGTTATTAACAGGAAATTTGCCTTGAGGCCTTTTTCCCCACACAAGCTACCCTACATCTGATTCCACATTAAGGGCTTCCTCCTTAAGCTTCTACCACCTGCCTCTACCTTGAATTTTGTTTGATTATCTAAGTATATGAATATACCAAAAAGCAACGTATTGCAGAATGCCACTCAAAACCTAATGTGACAAAGGAAAACTAAGAACATACTCCCACTCTAACCAGAATACAAGAAAAAGTTGTCTTTAATGTCTTTAATCCAAATCTATATATAGAATATTTAATTTTCAAAAGGTCACAGGTTCTGGGAAGAAATATTAGAACTAAAATTAGTAAAACTCAGTTGGATTTGGAAGGGAAACACTAATTTGAGCCTAAAAGTTGAGTATGACTCATGTTTGATGACAAGGTGACCAAAATTTCATCTTGGTGTTATTGCGAATACAAGCAGTGAGACAAAGTCTAGTTAGCCTGACAACTTGTAACAGCAACTATCCCCTCTATACAGCAGCACATTAGTTGTTCCTGAACACAGCATACCTGACCACAATAACTTTAAATTTGAACAAGCTTAATCACTCTCATGAAATGTTCTTACTGCAGTGTGGTTCTTCAAATGAGTCCCAGTAAATTATTTGGTGACAGATTTATGATGTGAAGAACAAGAAGAGAAAACAATATTTGTTTGTCTCGGCTATCAGAGCTGCCCTAGAGTAGGCTGTAAAAAATAAAATGTAGATTCATCAAACCGGTTTAGATTGCTTTGGTTTTGGGGGTGTGTGTTGTTATTTTTCTTTTTTCTTCAAGAAACCTATTCAACATATATATATGGAAAAAAGATGCAGTATGAAATTCCTAAGAGGTGATGAGTAGTACGACATAGTAACACAACTTCATGTGGAAGAAAACTGAGTGCACTGCACTTTCCAAGGGCCCCTCTCTGACGATTGTACTGTGATAGCTTAATTTTCTATTTGATGTTAATAAAAACACTGGACAATCTTAAGGGACATTATAAGGGATTTATTATAATCATTCTCACTACTTTCTTCTAACTCCTTTTAGCATACCTATAGTGTTAAACAGGATATAAAAAGCACACATTTTTAGATATAATAAAAAAAATGGAATTTGACCTGATATACAGAAAGGCATTAGCTGTTGTTCTTTACTGAAATTATCTTGCCATACAAAAAGAGATGCTGTGACATATAGAAAGCAATTCAACTGTGGTAAAAAAAATTCAAAATATTTCAGAATACTGTTGGGTCCAGTTAAATATGATCGTGGTTTTTAGACTTGTTTTTAATAAATTCAATCATATACTCTAGTTTTTCTAACATTTCACAGCAGAGATTTACTGCTAAACTAGATCTGACCTGAGAATGAGAAAGCAGTCAATTCAGTATAACTATTCGCTAATAAATTTTGCATCAGCTGAAGCCTGGCATTTGGCTCAGGCAGAAATATAAAATCCATGAGCTATGAATGCCAAGTGAGGAACTCTGGAATAGTAAGGTTTGCAATCATCCCTTTGAAACCCGCTTTAAAACTCTTAATAACTCAGTAGAGTGTTCTAATCACAATTTGGTTACAAAGTATCCTTGAAGAAAAGTTGCCTTTCAAAGCAACCTCTTTAAAGAAAGGTTTTCAAAAAACCTCATTTTTTGCCTTGAAGGACATCTACCTTCACCATGCTGCATCAGCAGACAAAGTCAGAAAGAAGGCATTTTCTTTTTTAAAAAAATAAGATAAAGTTTGATAATTGGTTCTCTTTGGCAGAAAATATATGGCCTATAGAGAAATTCACGTATTACAAGATTGTAAAATATTCCAAATATTCAGAGGCATCAGAACTATTGTCAAGCTTTTGACATAGCCTAGCCAAAAGTAGAAAAGTTTCTATTCATCTTAAAATACAGCATTCAAAAAGGACTCCTCAACTTTCAGTAAAACTTGTAATGTTTGAATGCTCTCTCAGATCCACTGAAGGACTGTATTTTTCAGATCGATTGACTAATGAATATCCAGTGCAGGTACTGCATTACAAATACATTTCTATCTATATCAGGTAAAATGTAAGAAAATTAATAGGTCGAGCATACACTGGACCTGTCATTTTAGCCAAGAATCTGAACCCCTGTTTTGAAGATAATCAGAAAATAAGCTTGACACAAAAATACTAAACCTATTCTAAATGACTTTGTACAAATACTATTACTGATACGTTAAAAACAGACTTTAAAAGGGGAATTTTATTACTTAGAAAAATTACAGGTAAACATCTTGGGAAGAGCACAGCAAAAGTAATGCCAGACTAAGGTGCTTCAGCTAATATATAGTCATGTCATCCTTCATGCCTTTATATCAAAACTTCCAGATGCCACACTAGAAAGTAGCATCTACGACTAAGAGGAACTTTCTTTGGTAGGCGCATTTGTCAACGATTAGCACAAGAAGCTTATTTCGAAACATGCAAACGATGACAACGTTTTTAAATTGTATTCTCAGAGCTAAATTTCCACCAACATTCAATTTTCCTATCAAATGCTTTATTCACACTAGCTCAGAGAGGTATTTATACTTTATAGATCTGCTTTTCCATGAAGAAAGAGACAAGTCAGAACAGAAGGACAATAAAATACTAAAGCAAACCAAGAAGATCTGTTTCAGACTTCTGAGCTCTGAATACAGTTTTTGTCAATAGCATTTCACTGTTGAACAGTCATAAACAAAAATGGAAGTAGTACAACTTGGTTTTGCGCTTAACAGATTTTCAAAACCAAGTAACATATGAGCAGGCAGCAGCTAAAAACAACTGCTTTGGGCAGTTCCAGTGCCATGGTTAAACCAGATCCTTTGCAATAAGTCAAATGCATATAAGCTTTACTAATGAAAGAGACAAAATATTGAGGAAAATATCTACAATTGCTTAAAAAAATATGTCAGGTTTTTTTATAATAGAAGAATACAAAATTCTCTAAAGACTATTTATTTTAAGCATGTTTATTTCCTACAGAATTTAATCCCATCAAAACACCCACTCAAATTTAGAATAAATTTACATGCATAAATTCCTAGATGTCTGCAGATGGAAACTGCATGCATAAGATGTAATGAACAGTATTTCCTACTATATGAACCACATTTTTATCCATATATTAATGTAGAACGCGAGAACATGTAAAAGTCTTCATCAAGATCTACTTGCCCCATTATCTCAAATTTTATGTCAGTAGAGGAACTTTATAATCAGAAAGATACCAAGCTTTCAATACAAAGAATCATCATACAGACTGATTTTCTAAAGAAATTTGCTTTCTGAACTTAACTGAAAGCAGGAAAATAAGGAGTTACTGCTCATAGTATTTAACAAAAAACTTACTTTGGCTTTCTAAAATAATCTTTATTCATCTAGACATAAAAACACAGACTAGAAGGTGGGGGGGAATAAAATCTTCAGAGTGTTTCAATTCAGTCACCAATAATTTGCACTCCCCTTCATGAAGAGGGCAGATAAGAACACATTAAGAGCAGGAGGAGGATGAACAGTTGTCACATCAGTAATCAAGAGAAAAAGAACACCCTCATAAAATGCCAAATAATGACCTGGAAACTAAAATGAGGCACTCGAGCTGAAGCATCAATCATCCAGATATGGAAAAGTAACATTTAGATGACTCCTGTACACAAAGGCTGAACAAACCACAGCGCAAATGGCTCCAGTAGCTCATATGATCTAGTTGCAGTTTGATGCATTATCTGTAGATAAATACCTATAACCAAAGAAAGACCCTACAAGAACAGAGATTACCTCAGAAAATAGAGCTGGGTGTTTGAGAGACCAAGCACAATGCACATGCTTCCAAATGTCCGTACACAAATGTGAGAGAAACAAGGGATTAGACAAGGGTTTAATTAGTGATGCTAATTAATAGATATTTTGCTTTAAAGGTGAATACAGACACTGACTGCTGGCAGAATGCTTTGAACAAGTTGCATGACATGATATCAAGTATAAAAAATGACTTTTCATTGAATGATCTCCACAGAAAAGTGTGATAACTTAGAATGACCTGAGTCACAATATTAGAAATGGGTAGTAGAGAACTAACATGTGCCATTAACAAGCATATATATGCAAAAGTATAGTTTCAGTAATTAAAGATGTACTAGATAATTTACCTTCCACTGAGAGGGGCACAAAGGGCTATACATTTATGCCTCAAAACTGCCTATATCTTGCTTGATACAAACCATATCTGACTCTTCAACTGAAGCTAAACCAAGTAATTTATTTTAAAAAACATATCTAATTGTCAATTGAGTGACAATTTAATCAGGCTATTTGGTCAAGTTAACCAGATAATTAAACACTGTTCCTATGAAGCAATGTTCACTAATGGTTTTAATGCACACACTTATGATTTATTCAGACAAGTAAATACTGGAACGACAGTAAAACTATGTGTGTGTACAGTGCAAAGGCATAATCACAGTTTTTTCAACTAAAAACATTTAGATTGTTAATTCATTAATTCATTGGGCATAACAGGTATTTAAAGCGAGGGACATTTTATAAACTAAGAGATTACTTCACCTCTCTTACAAGTTCACACAGCCAGGTTATTTCCAATATTATTTCTAGGATCTTGATGCTGCAATAACGTATTGTAGCCAATTATAAAAGTAATTAGATTGGTTTCCTCCTTCCAGTTTTTATGAGGTGAAGGGTAAGCAGTAAGGGTAAGCAGTGACAAAATGAAGTCAGAGGAAAGAGCATTCCCATTCCCCCATTTCAATTACACAGCAGTTAAGAACAGCAAAGGAATTCCGAGGCACCTGATTAATAATGAATATGTATTAGGTGTATGGGGTTTTACCATAACAGTGTTTCAGTTATCTTTTCAGTACAGGTACTCTGTTAAAGACAGAAAAGTTAAGGTGAAAATGCCATTATTATTTCCAAAATGAACCTAGTAAACAGAATACAAAGTTAGCATCTTGGATAACCTTGAGATCTATGACAAATACAACATCCGGTTAAGGGTCACCAGCATTTGTGTTTCTCAGATGTTTTGAACAGTGGATCCTGGTTTGCCTCATTTACAAACTGAATTCTGACAGCATCAGAAATCTGAGAAGAGAAATAACTTTCTAATGTAACACAAAACAGTTGAAACAATGGTCAAATGGCATCCATTCTCCTACAGTTCTTTCACTCAAGCTCCTTATAACACTGGTATACTTTAACAAGCAACAGAGGTTGTCTACCAAGAATTACTGTAAAAGACACCAGTTCTGAATTTAAACATACCTTGCCTTGGAAACTCATCCGACTCCCTGTGAACCAGGTCAGAAACTCGATTTCCATAGTGCATCCTGGTGTCATGATCATACGCCTTCAGTGTCTCACTTGAGCTGTAAGACTTCTGAGTTGGTACTCTGCAGTCTTCACTGTCCAGAGAAGAACTTGTATAGCGACATTCCTTTCCACACCGGCCCCTCGTCAGAGAACGGTGTCTTCTATCTTTTATATCCATTATTCTGAGTCAGGTAGGACGTTTTCAGAAAAGCCACTCTTATATTTGGGGTCAGTCACTGTCACCTAAAACCAGGAAAGGATAACAAAAGAGTGAGCAATGTTGCTACTACATTTTTTTTTTTTAATTCTACTTTCCCTGACTTATCCTTGAAGAACAATGCAGCACAGGTCGAGAAGAAAGAGAAGACCCACATGATGCATCCTTAGAAACTGAAATAATTGACCTGAATGGGGAGGGGGTAGACAATCAAATGCTGTAAGAGAACTGCATTCTAAATTATCATCTCATTGAGGAGTTAAAAAAATAATGTTAAAACAAAAACACTGTTATCTTTTGATTTTTGAATGAGTAGTGATAACAACACGGAACTGACAAAATAACATTTGTTCCTGTTTTGCAATAGTACAAAGAAAACCAGCTTTAATTATTTCTGTTCTTCCTGCAGGAGGGCTTGCAATTAAGAATGACACATGCAGGAGAGTTGCATAGAGGACACTATACCTATTCAGCATTAATGCATTACAAAGGCATACATTATCCTTTAACAATGTGTTCACAAGCAGAAGCAACTGATTTTATTCATAAAATATGGATAACACGGATAACAGAATCCAAGGCCCTGTTCTCAACAAAAGGTTGGACCAGGTATCTCCAGAGGTCCTTTCCAGCCTCGACATTCCTGCATTTTTATGATTCTCTGAACATGCTTTCGGAAGGGGCTGCTCTTGTGCACCACAGAACGTGACTAGATGCTCTTCTTCACAATCCCTTAAGATGACCACTTTATCCATCTCAGCAGTTGGAGCTCTTCAAAATTGTGCAAATATCTTCTTGCTCACTGGACCAGAAAGAGATAGATTCTTACAGTCTACCTAATTAGGACACCCTTACTGTGGCATATGTATTTTAATATATGCACAGTTAGCATGCATAAACAGCAAAATGAAGGAAAGTGTGGAAAGCGAGAAATACGCTAAGCATGAGCACCCTAACCACTGGGGTACTAATTATTTCAAGTTGGTATTTGTATGTATATCTTTCTCTCATGGCATCCTATGCCCAGGCCTGTACTAGTCCTGAGAAATCCTCATGACAAAACTTTTTGCTGGAAATGAAATCTTCCCACACAGAAACCACCCAGACTTGCTAACAAGCACAACTTGGAATAAAAACTCTGCTTTTCTATACATGCATGGCTAACGAGGTGAAGAAATGGTTTTAGCAAATTTAGCTGGGACAATTGAAGACATTCTCTTTCTCATTGTCCCCTCTCAGTTCAGGTGCTTACTCGAAAGCTCACCCAGCAGAACAGCAGCAGGTCCTGCATGTCAGCTACACCCAGTCCCAGGCCAGAGCCTTAAACTACCAAAGCATTTCAACAGTATGATTTCTTCTGCCACCTCTGCCACCAAGGTAACAAACTCCAGTGAAAGACGATAAAAAATGCAGAAGGCAGTCATGTCTTTCATTGTTGTAGTTGTTTGCACCCATAGGAGAGGAGGTCATAACACTGGCTTAAGTATTGGCTAAATCATTGCTTTTTGGGTGGAATAGATTATGTCCCTGAGAAAGAATAAATGTACTTGGCCAGAGGAGCTAGTGAACTTGAGAAAAGGTTTCTTGGCTTCATTTAGACTCTGACATTTAGACTTGTGTTTTGGGGTTTTTTTTATTTTATTTTTATTTTCTATATTTTAAAGAAGAAAGTTAGGTAACCAGGAGAAACAGCTGCTTTAAGCCACCCACAGGTACTCTGCAATCTGTGAGCGATAAAAAGTGTAAACATGGTTACTTTTTCCTCCTTTTTCTCTTATTTTTAACTATGATGGTACATTTCAGAGGGGAAAAAAAACCACCCCACAAAACAACACACACAGAAAAGCCAAAACAAAATCAGAAAACATTCAGCACTTAAAACTGGGAGGGTTACTTTTTGAATTTTAGATTAAAGAGAAAGGCATACTCAATATACGCTCCCGTTTCTCACCTCTCTGAACTTCTAGTGGCTAAGCTGACTTCTCTATATCTGAATTTTTCAGTTCAATTCTTTGGTTCTGTAATATTTATTAAACTGTAAAGTATGTTAACTGTAAAGCATGTTAACACTGGTGGCACAAACACTTGCTTGAAGTTTGAGGAGATGTATGATCATTTAGATTAACAACGCCTGGCTCTTTGATCCTAGTTCAATACTATCTCATCAAATTCAGATATCAATATATCACAATTATAAAATACAAACAGATAAATACAGTACAGTATTGAGCAAAACCTGCCAATTACTGTCTGGATGTCTTCACACTACTGTTCAATACAAAAGCCTATTATTCCATATGAAGGTATTGTCTATCAGTTCAGAAAAACAAACAGGTTTTTGTTTTTATGATTGCTAAACTTCAAGCTGTCTGGGCTGATTTCTGTTTTTTCTGAAAGAACATTTAATTCCTCGTTACTACAGTTAAAAGAAGGATTTACTGTGACTGAGATAGAACTGAGTATTTCCATGATATTAGCTTATTAAAGCATCTTCTCAGACAGACAAGTTTTTTTTGAAATTGTTCTCTCAGTAAACATTCTTTCATAGAGTTTTGTGCAATTACCCTACAAATACAAAAATAAAAGGAAATGGTAAGACAATGTTCTACTGTTGATATTGCCAAGAAATATCCCTCATTAACCCTCATGTGCAGAATGCAAGGTGCAACGTCTGCACTGTGATTGCCATAACAAATCCAACAGGTTAACACAAGAAAACAAATGTAGAAATATGATAAATACATCCCAACAGCTTTATTTTGACCTTTCTTAAGGAAAATCTTGTTACAAGAATCAGTCATCATAATAATTTGATGAATAACTTGATCTTTATAATACTATACTGTTAAAAATGTCTTGAACTTTAGTAAATTTTAAGAGATGCTTAAAGATATTATAGATAATTTGAAAAACATTTTCATTGGGGTTTTTACCCAATGACATGTTCATATTTATTACAGTACTTCTAATTTTTTTCTGATTTTTCTTTTACTTGAGGACAAATCCCAAGCATCTGAGACTACATCTACCTAAATGCAACAAAATATTCTTACAGATTCTTCTCTCACCCTCATCTCTGCTTTGGGGATTTGTATGAACAAGAGAGTCAGGCAAAAGCAGTTCCATAGCATTGTCAACAAACCACTCTTAAAATTCAGACAACAATGTCACCATATGTGGCTTAAAATACGATGAAATGAAGTTGTAACACTCCTAGAAAACTTGTTTCACATTTTTCTCATACTTATCTTAAATAGATAAAGTACTGTTTCAATTCAATGCTAAACACCTTCCCTGTTAGACAGTCAAATCTTTATGTAATGTATTCCTGGAAAGGTAAAATGTGATAGCTTTGGTTAAGCGAAAATAATGGTGAGATTCAATTTGAGTTTAAAATTCCTAGTACTCTTTGACTTGCCTGTCTCAGGGGCACTCTATGAATGGCTTATTTTGAGTAATTGACCTAAATAGTAACTGATTTAATAATTTCTTTTGTTTCAAAGGATTTCACTACAGCTACTCATATTGACCCACTTACACTACAGAATAGTACAACCACTAACAACTGGCTTCAACTGTTTTCTCGTCTGTCATTGTTTTAGTTATCTATGAAGCACTAACAGAACCCCCATCTAACTTTCTGAATAAGGTATTTATGGCTTGCAAAAGGGTTGGACAAGTTTCAAAGGTGTGTAGTGTCACTTGATCTAGACCTTCCACTGATAGTAAGCCTAAAGCAATAAATGGGACATGCTGTATTTGCTGCTGATGCACAGATATGTGTCACATGTGGCGCAAGTTACGTGTGTCTAATAAACTTTGGACTCACTATTCACCCAATATAAGATTTCTTGTGTTCATGTGCAGCAACTCTTTACCTGGACACGACTACAGCAGTAGGAACAACGGCATAAGGGGTAACCATGGGGTAGTCCAAGGGCATTAAAATGCTATATGAGGAGAGAAGAAGAGAGGGAGAGGAGAGAGAAACAATTTTTTGTTTAGGCATTTTTAAAAAAATTGACCACTTCTTTTTGTGTTAGCAAAGTCAAATCAATAGGAGGCATGGAGGGAGGACTCGAAATGAATGTTAATGACTTAGCAAAGCCTACGCTAAAACTCTCTTTAAGTCTGAAGTTGATTTGTACACTGATCTTACTTAAGTTATGTGTGTTTCTTGCATTTTCTAATGATCCCTTATACTATTAAAGCATACATGGCCATTAGAACTGCCACTCACAATAGACAGAAATGCAGTAATCACTTGGAAGTTCAAGAGAAAACAAAGCACTTCACATTTACTTTGTGCCCCTAAATAACCTAGCACAACTAGATCAAAACATTACAATAGTGCATACAAAGTTAGAAACAGTTGTTTTTTTTTTTTTTTAAAAGTGGTAGTACACCATGTACCAATCCGTTCATTAAAAAACAGGTCTCTTAAAAGCCTGTACTTCTTTTCATCATCAACAATTCGAAATAGGCTTGTGATTTAGAGATTCAAATCCTGTTCTCATTATTTTATGCAAAGACTATTTTTGAAATGAGAAAATTCAATAATTTAGCTTTGGCACAGTACAAGTTTTCAGTGAATAAATAAAAGGGTTATTTAACTGCTGTATTTTTTGCTGATTTTAATATTAGTGAAAAAGTATATCTCTACATCTGAATCACCTCTGCCTTTTAAAAAAGGCAATAAATAAAAAGCAATTTTTTAATGAAATACTGGTATAGTATGTATAGTTTGTTACATGAAATAATGTTGGTGACAAGTATGCTGGTTTTGATTTGGACCAAAAGTCAAAGTATACTTGGACAGTCCATTTGGTGTAATAATGTAACCTCATTTTCCACTGATAAGTCTTCTGAGTTTTCATATTTTTTTTTTCCTCTCCAAATACTGAATTTTACTTCTAGTGTAACTACTCTATGTATTGTGTTGCAAATTAGATGTATTTAGCATGACACATGAAATAGCTATTTCAGAACAGTTTTGATGAATGATTCAAGTTTATGTAATACAAGACATACAGTGCTTATAGGCATTGTGTGTTGTGCTTTACTGCAGAGAAAAACAGCTTTTTTTCTTCTTTTTTTCTTTTAGTAAATAAAAGCTAAAGGAAGTATTTTCAGACTAAGGGCAGTCAAAATTGTAAACACAACAACAAAATCAAACACTGTACCAAATATTTATATCATATATGTATTTTTATCTACTTAAATATATATATTTTTATTTCCAGACTATCTTCTGAGATTTCTGTACTCCGGGAACTTCTTACAAATCCCAGAACTGTTTAAATCTATTATGAAAATAGCATCCCATTAAGAAAATAACATGCCATCAAGAACTGATGAAAAGCCCAGGAGCTACGAGGCAGCTTTCTAACAGTCTTAGTCTCACATCAGTCAGTGACTGCAAAGGATTAACCCCTTATTTTCCACTGAGTGTTGGACAGTGAGGGTTGATACATGTGAGCACGTCCTCTTCTCCATACTGAGAGGCTTCAGAATCAGAAGTTGACCAGCTGACACTGAGGAAAAATGTGGAGTTTCTTTCTTAAAGGTACTTCATCAGTTGAAAAAGCAGCTAGACACACTTGGATACAAATTCCTAAATGTTATTAAATGTGGCTTCTGGTTTATGAACCTCATGAGTTGGGGATCACCACAGATTCAGAAACTGTACCAGTAAAATTTCACTATTAGCTAAACATCTGCCAGTGTTCGAGGTCTGAGGCAGTGTGGCACATATGAACTAACCAATTCTCCATTTTCATCTCATCTGCTATGAACTGTGTGCTTCCCCACCTCTGAGAATAACATGAGAAATAGCAAGCTTCACAAACACATGTGATAGGTTCCAGAGCAGGAAGAAAAATATTGGCCTTTAAGCCTCCACCACACAAAACTAATTTAGTGCCTCTATTAGCCCACACAGTATATTTACATGATTTTTCTTGAAAAGTTATTTTAAACTCACTAAAGTATTATTTGCATCCTACATATTTCACTAGCTGGTCATCAAAAGAGTATGGCAACTATCATGTTGATTCCCATCCTATTTGTTACACCAGCCATTAGAACTAGATTGCATCACATTGACTCAGAATGGTGGCCATGTTTTGTAAAAACATGTGATGCAAACAATGAAAAAAGTACAGACATCTACAACTAGCAAAAAGTTTAACTCATTTTTCCATGTAAGGGCTTATAAACCCACCCAAATCATTACTTTTTAGAACATTACTAGTTATATAAATGAGGCTGAAATGACATCTACTTCCTAGATGCATGGGAGTAAAACAGCTTGAGGCTAAAAGAGTTTGAAGGAGAAGTAAAGAACAGAAAGTGAAAGAATAAGAATTTTTGTGTGTCCTGGAGTTTCTCAGCCGTAAGAATTTTTCAAGTTTCTCATCTTGGAGAGTGTTTTTCCTTCTTTTCTGAATGAGGCATTAACATCCCACACCATTCCAAACACTGACTAAATAAACAAGTAGAGGTTTTACCCTGGGATAACATATTTCCACTCCTAACTCAAAGCTATTTAAAGGGTGGCTACAAAGATGGAGACTCCCTTTTTACTAGGAGTCACATGGAAAAGATGAGGGGTAACTGGCACAAGTTAATCCTGGAGAGATTCCAACTGGACACAAGGGGAAAATTTTTCACAGTGAGAACAAGCAGCCTTTGGAATAATCTACCCAGGGAAGTGGTGGAATCCCCAATATTGGACACTTTTAAGACTCAGCTGGACAGGGTGCTGGGCCATCTTGTCTAGACCGTGCTTTTGGTAGGAAAGGTTGGACCAGATGATCATTGAGGCCCCTTCCAAACTAGTATTCTATGATTCTATTTACAAATATTCATTAGGCTTTAGGACAGCCACAAGAGCTAACTCTCTATTATCCTTATTCTACAGAAGAAGTTAAACACCAAAAGGATAAGTGTCCCACCTGATGTCATACAACGAGTTTGCTGCACACTGGGTACCACAGGTTCCAGTTTTTGGTTTCCTGCTCACAGTATAATTGTTATCTGCATACTTCCATCATTTTATGCAGTCAGATAAAAAAAAAATCAAGTCACCATAGAACAATACAAGCCAAATTCTTAATATAATTACTTAAAATTAGTATAGCTGAACAAGTTCACAAAATAGATTTAAAGATCAAATATGAACTGTCCACTTCAAAAGACTGTTTGCTAAAAATAATTACGTAAAGAATATCATTACTCTTCTACTGCCTAGAAAGGACAAACAATACTATTATCTACTGCTAAAATGTTGTTAATAAAGAAAGGTAGAATAATTTATCATTGCATAATTAACACAATGCAGTCAAGGATGCTTTAACGATACTGTATAATAGTTTCGTATCACCAGAGAATACTTTTGAATCAGGAAATAATTGTATAAATAATTTTTGATTAAGTCTTTGATCAAACTGATCAATATTTATAGAAGTGAGATAGATCTAAATGCAATGAATGACAACTTACTTTATTTAATTGTCCATTGGTGATGTTCTTTTTTCTCCTCTAATCCTAGGGTAGAATGCTGTCTTTAATTAAGTTAATGGGATTTTTAACCTTACTAGCAATGGAGTCAAGGCATCAAGCCGGTTGGAGCACACGCTTTGCTCCAGCCATTCCCTCTCTCTTTTGCTTTCACCAACACTTAGTCATTAGTTCACTTAATTTTTTACAAGCATTTTCCAGTATTCTGTCCTCTTGTCAGGCTCCTCTGCCTTTCAATTTTCTCAAAAACCTTATTTATTCCCATAGTTTCAGTTACGGATTTGAATGCTTTTCATTACCACAAACCTTTTCCTTCACACCCAGGCTAATCCATCAGCTGTCTCCGAGAACTCAGGGGCACTGTGCTTCATATCAGACTCATGGGTTTTGATTTTAAACATATGACTGTGCTATACAGTTGGAGAAATGTAACTGACAGGAAAGGACTTGCACTTTTCTTGCACCCAAGCAGGTCCAATGCCAAGAATTTTAAGACAGTTCCTGCCTAATTCTCCACTTCGTTATATAAAAGTATTCTATAATTCTATACCTGTTGAGCACCTTCATTCCTGCTGGCAATAGCAGAAGCTGTACTACTGGGTAAAAGATCAGCCAAAAGAAAACCATTAAGAATGCAACTTTCATTTCCTGCTTACTCTTAATAGATGAATACACTGTTAAGGGGAACTTTTGCAGAATCTGAGATCAAGCAAAGCTCCCATATACATCTCTTCAGAGAATGCTATTATAAGATGATGATGTTGCTGAAGAGGTTTCTCAGTGATTTTCAAACCTCTACAAGACTATTCTCAGAACTCATCAAATGTAGTAATCAGGCAAACAGTTATGAGTTTATGTACTTTACTTATCATTTCAGTTGAGACCACCTGCTTTTGACTCTCAGCTTACATCAGTCTCCCTCATTCTGTGCAAGAAATACTCCCCTTCTTGTTTTAAAACTTCCATGGAACCTCTCCTACCTCAATTTGATATGAACAATTTTCATATGCTCATTAACAAGATGCTTTAATATGCTTTCTCCCTGCTAGCAGTGTCAACCTAGGAAAATATTCTTTGAGGAAGGTTTTACTAGACACCATTTGTAAGGCTGTATAAACTTATCATGAAAATAAAATGCAACAATATTTTTAAATGCCTAATAGTATTTTGTAGAATTTCAATAAAGACAGCTATTCCCAATTACACAAGTAAATAACCCTCTCAGATAAGCTCTGATACTCTCCTTTATTGGACAGAAAAAAGGAAAAAAAAAAAAAAGAAAAGAAAAAGGAAGAGTCTTTTTGTTTGTGTAAACTATTAGCCTTACTCCTTGGGAGCTCTCTGCCTTTGTAAACACACAGATTTTATCAGAAATAATAACTTATTAAAGCAATCCTTTGTTTTAAAGGTTCAAAGTAAGCTAAGAGAAAGTTAAAGGGAAAAAAGAAATATGAATGGAAGACAATGGAACATCACGTTAACACACAGGAAACAGACAACACTGTATCTCAATGGCTTTCATAAAAGAATTTTCTGAAACATTTTAAATTCTAGATCACCGTAGCCAGCCATGAAACTTGACATAATGAAGTAAGAAGGCTACATTATGAGTTTCTCAGCTAACAACTACACCTCAAGTGTTGTTCCACATTTCAATGAAGGAAAATGAATTACTTTATAAAAATTAATTAAACCTCACAGCAATGGATAAAATTAATACAACTACTATATAAAAGACCAACTGTAACTCAAAATCTCTGAAGTGAATTTCCAGTGTCCACACAGCAAGGGGTTGGCAGGGACAGAATTGAGGTCCTGTCACCCTGAAAGCTGGTCCACCCAAATCTGCAGTGCAAGGTTTGCTTGCATATTATCATAGCAGAAGAGGACAGAAAGGGTTATCTTGGTTAATGGAAATCTTTTTAATAACTTAAGTCAAGAAAAATACACTTCTAGGAAATCAACCAGTCCAAGACGACAAGAAGCAGCAAATACATCACAGTATTGCATAGTCACTGTGCAGACATTACTACATCCTCTGTTCCATCTCCAAATCATGAAGAAAAAGGCCACATCACACTGGAGGAAAATCATTCTAGAGGAAAAAGCCACATGCCTCAAGACATGTTAACAACATAGTTGTTTTAGGACAGTACACGTAATGTAACGTGTACTCTCATACTGCAACTTCCTTCTGCAGACTTCTTGGATAGAACCATCATTTTGCTTACTATACTCTATCTGTATCCCCAAAGAAAGCCTGGCATTTGCTGGGGGATAAGAGGTTTCCTCTGTGTCACTTTGTCAGCAGTCACTGCTCACGTGGCTGAGTTGTCAGAAGCAAGCCCATCCTGGCTCCTCAGCTGCCACAATTCTCAACCCTGTATGTGATCTTCATCCAACCCAGCAGGAGGTACCTGAGGGCACCTGGAGACAGTAAGGTCTTAAGCTGTACCAGCAGAGAACATGGGAGCTCACACAGGGATATTCTCAGATAAGCTACTGCATGAGAAATGCAAACAATCATCTCCTATTCACCATGCGCAGCTGAATTTTAAAAAGCAAGAACAGCCACAAGGAAGTAACCAGTTTAAAAACACTCTCAAAACTGCAAGGAATCTTTACAAAATCCATTTTGCCCTTTCCTTCCATTGCCATTTCACAGAAAGAACAATAACAAAGCTGCAACGTCTGATTTCTTCTCAAGACTAATCTCACTGCATTAAAGCCAGCCCCCACAATTTTGCCATCTGGTACCTAGACTGCCGTGTATCCGGAACGCAGATGCCTACATTCTTCAACTGCCACGGTCAAACTTCCCAGACAAAAGCATCAGCATTTTATGACAGCGTAAAGATCAAACCCAAGGGAATCTGGCAAAAAAGATTTTAAAAAAATTTAAAATAAATGTTATTTCACCTACTATTCAGATGTATCACTGATTCTGCACAATAAAATTTATAATTTCAGTGAAGACACTTGGTTTTAACTAAGTATCTAGTGTATCTGTACAGCTATATAGACATCCTGTTCTACATCCGCAGTACATGGAATTTAAAATATTTTAAAAATGCTATTGAAATTACTTATTCTCTAAAGATTTTGGAATTGATAAAGTTTATAGCTTTGTTTTTCAAAACAGAAAAGTAACTAGAGGTCCAAAACTTAGCTGATTCTTCTACTAAGGATTAGATGTTATGTACAGAGAACAAAAATAAATAATGCAGTTTAACAAAAATTACATCATGAAACTAGAATTCTCTGCAGTCATAGCCAACTTGTTAAAAGTTAAACACAAGCCTTAAAATGCTGTCTTTGTTCCAATGTGGTATTATCTACCTAGGTAAATAATTTTTTAATACTACTTTTAGCAGTACTTTACAGATGGCAACAACATTGCATCGAGTTCTGCTCCCCAACAAAACAAGAAAGTTGTTCATGAACTGGAACAAGTCCAGGGAAGGATGCCAGTGTCTCAAGGGACTGGAGCACGTGATCTGCACGGTGAAATGAACTGGGCTCGTTTAACCTGCCAAAGAGATGGCTAAGCAGGACCCTAGAAGGCTATGGAGAAGAGGGAGCCATAGTCTTTAGTGAGGGGAATTCAAAGGCGAGGGAGAAAACATAGGCACAAATTGAAGTACAGGAAGTTCTGATCAGAAATGAGGTGTGTAAAAAACACTATGGGGACAAATACGCACTGGAAGAGGTCTGCTGCAGAGGCTGGGGGATTTTGCACGTTTTCCAGACAACTGCACAAAGCCCTTAGCAAACTGATCTCAGTTCAGCTTTGAAGCTTGGATTAGGTGAGCTCCAGAGACCCCTTCCAGCCTTGATGGACTGTGACTCTGTGATAGTCTTAATTTAGGATAAGTTCCATAGTCATTAAAAAAAAAAAAAAAGAAAGAAAGAAAAGAAACTTATTTAGGAAACAAGACTGTAAAGCGAACACATGATGGAAGCTTTGTAAGCTGAGCACACAGGTTAAAAAGTCAGCTTTTTAACCTAGAAAATCCACCTAAGCTGGCAGGTTTAAAGCTGAGTTCAAAGCTTCAACAACACAATAAGGCAGAGGCTACATTATGTCTGCACACATGTGCAGATTGCAGAGGACCAGCAACATCACTGCAGCAGGGTCCTTCCGACACAGTCCTGCTGATGACAGAACAAAAGGAAGTCACACAGAAATGGTATGCCAGAGAAAGCAGAATGGGCTTTGCTGCTTCTTCAGTTTCACAATACAGACCATCCGAGGGAACAGAAAACACCCAAAATACAGTTCTAGAGTGAAGAAAATCTACAGGGACTAAAATCACGGTTTAACAAAAGTAACAAGCACAAGCTCTATCAAAATTCCCAAGACACTTCTGCAAGCTTATACGTTTCCAAACATGTCATTTGACAGTGCTGACTTTGAAACAGCCCCTTAAAAAAATGAAAATAAACCCAAAAGAAAACAACTCTGTCGTATGTCATAATGGCACTACCATAAATCTAAAGAAAACAACGCATGAAAAGGAATTGTAACCTCTAACACCCGAGAGTCCACCTCTCCACCAGTCACAGCCACGTTCCCATGTCATGTAAATCAATGCAGACATATTCTTTTTCCACTGAGGATTTTGTCTTTTGTTTGGCAGCCCAGCAAGCATGGCGTTCATCTGCACCTATGCCACAGATACATGGCCAATGACCAACTTCAGCTGTGTGTGCATGATACTCAGATATATGGTACATTATTCTGTCTTAAAAGCTATATATTTCAGAAAACAGAAAAAAATAGCAAAAACTGAAGTTGTTATAGTGATTTACATACCAAATTCTTCCATTTCTATTTCCACTGCAGAATATAGCACAGATAGTAGGTGTGAACCCATGACCCCACAGAATTTAATGGTGGTTGTAGAACCCTGTCTGCCAAACTGCAAAAGCCTTGTTAATTTTAGCCAAGATATAATTTTAGCCCCGGGGCGGGGGGGGGCTAACGTTTCCTCTTTGCTGTATTTAATTCAAAGCAGGGGTCATTCTCTATGTGCGGACAACAGAAGCTACTAAGGCCTGGGTATACAGACGGAACAGTCACATAACTGCATTCCTGGGATTAGTACAGGAAAAGTTTGGTCTCCCAGGACCACCCAGGTGTCCTGGCGAACCAGGAGGGAATTCGCCCATTGCTAACAGTGGTAGTTTTTAGTTATTGTCAGAAGAAGAACTGTTGTCCTCTGAGTAGGTCAGAAAACCAATGGAAATTTTCTGGGTTTTTTTGTTCTATTCTCCAGTTTTTACGCCCCACATGATCTTATTCTGGAGGAAACCCAATAGAATTGGAGGTGACCTCTAGACAGAGCATCACCTATGGTAACTGCATCAGAGTGTGATTGCTTTCGTGTAAAAAGCAAACAAATTAATTAAATACGCAACTTTTTCCCCAGCACCTTCACTTTCCTACAAGTTCTTCAAAGAGCTGCAGACTGTCTGCGGAGGATGAGCAGAAGTTGTGAAGGAAGGAATACTTCCGCACATTACATGAACTACTGTTGGTAGTGCTTGAGATGTGCAGAGTCAATAAAGTATCCTAATTAACCATCACCTTTGTAAATTGCCTTTTTTGCACTTATGTCTGAGACAAGTTACCATCAATGTGGATAGGTCCAGGACTTCAAGCTATATATTTCTATGTTCATGAAACTTGATCACCCAGGCACACACTTTTGGCTTAATGATAGTCACATATGCACTTCGATCCCCCAGACAAAGACTAAGTAACATCCTACGACATCTTTCACAAATGATTTTACTAATGCTCCACCCTTTAAAGCATTTCTCCTTTTTGCAAACAAAAGCTCTGCAATCCCTTATCTTAATACATAAAGTTACTGAGGCAAAGAGAAGAGCAAAGTCATGGAGCAACCCTGCTATTTAAAGCCTCCCTTTGCTTCAGTAGGTTGTTCTGCCTTACATGCAGTGGGAAGAAGAGTCTCCTATCTCTGTACCTCTCAGAGCAGGAAGCAAATTGGAAACAAACACTATAAATGCTTTATTATCCTGAACTGAAATCAATAAACTATGAACAATTTTAACCTAATTTACTAGGAAACAGAATCAGAAAGATATCTGACAAAGCTTTTCATACACATTAAGAGCCATCAGATTGTACATTTAGGTCAATACCTGGACACACAATGACCTACAGGTACAATGATCCATATACCATTATCAATTTGCTCAGTTGTCCAAATGACCTTAGTAATTTCTAACTTGCATGAAATCTTTTATGAATTATTAAAATTAAAAACAAAAAGCAAACAGTAAAGGAGAGAAGAGAAATCTCTTTCTTGATACTGATTTCAGTGGTATGCATATGTTGCTCTTCGAAAGCAAATTCTGCACAAACAGTGGTTGAGACTGTGACTACCAACTCCCAGAGGTGCCAGATCTGCGAGCTCAGTCCATGGCCAGGTAAGGCAGTGGTTCTTGGGTACTGACAAGAGAACGCCAGGTACCTTAGAATTAAAGAGCTTCTTGCAAACCTTAGACCTCTCATACTCGTCCAAAACAGAGCCTCCTACCTAAAAAAGAGCAGGATTGAAAAGTGTATGTTTGAGTATTCTGTAAGTGGCATAGCCAAAGCCACTTAAAGCAACATCTCTTACAGAGCTACCGTAAAGATTTCATGCAAGACAAATTATTGAAGGACTCTGGACAACTTTAGTTCTGTCTTTCCAGTAACACAGAATAAGAGGTGACACAGAAGACTGTATATGAATGTAGTGCATTAGGCAGCAACAATACCTCCTTTGTTAGTAATTCATACTGACTTCATTCTAGAAAAAGCTGCTCCCTGAACCATACAGCAAACTTTCTACAGACAAGAGTTTTGTGCTTATACAAGCAGCTAGAATGTAAACCAGAAAAAGGAAACAAGTATTTGTTCAATCATATACAATTAGACTGAAAAACAAACAAACCAAAAATCTGTGAATAAACCACTAAATTGCTTTCAATTCTAACACCATTGAACATACCAGGATCATTTATTTCAGCTACCATAAGGAAAAAAGGATTTCCATTTAGATCACCCAGCTATTCCCTGTTTCATTCCCATTTCCTGAGAGGCAAGCTAAAATGATGACAACCACCAGACTGAGCAAGCACGCTACAAGTTAACAACTGAGAACAAAAGCAACAGAAATCAAGCTTCAGCAGTTTAACAAGACCATTCTTCTCCACAACTGTGATTGAAAAGTAAGTTTTAGTCAAAGTCTGATATACATATGCAACTTACAAATTTCCCTGCTGGAATTTTTGCATAGGGTATTCTACCAAATAAACAAACAAGCTATTTACTTACTTTGGCTATAAGTCCCATTCCTCATTCTCATAGATATATTGTCAAGAACAAAACAGTTTGCATGAATCCTTGTTCCTTTATTTTTTTTTTTTTTTAATTATTTAATGTTATTTTTAAGCTTCAGGTCAACTTTCAACTTTTTTTTTTTAAATTAGTGTAATAACATGGTCACACACTAAAATAATAAAATGCAAAAAAAGAGCACAAGAAAAAGAAATACAATTCCTCAAGGGTAGTTTTCAGATCCGGTTTATCTCTCTGCAATTCAGATTTGGTGGTTACATTTATATATTACAAGATCTGCAGAGGTGAGAGTCTACAACATACAAATCTCAATGCCTAAGACTTAGGCAACTCCCCAAAAGACAGACCTGTAGTAACCTAAATTGCAACTCAATTTATGCAGGTAGAATAACCTTTATTCGAAAATAGTGATTCTTAAGCTTAAAATAAAACTAGTTATCTCATTTCCTGTAAATATCCTCAAGGAAATCTATACACTCACAGAATATCTTAATGGAATCCTCAGTTTTCCTGTTGGATTGGCTTAAATACTCAGAACTAATATTAGTTCCAAGAAATTGTAGCCTGAACAAGCAATCTTTCCTCTCTGTTTTGCAGAGGTGAAAACTGTTAGATATCTGCCTTTCTTGAAGTCACTTAGCCATCTGAAATGTTTTTATGTTCAGTATAAAAAAAAAGCTTACATGAGCCTACTGGAATACTTTCCAATAATCAAGACTACAGAATTAGAAAACATCACATTTAGAAATTGAGTTTTAAGTGATAAGAATGAAATACAAATTGGTCCATAGTTTCATGATTCCATTTAGACTGCACTAATATTAGTTCTGATGCAGTGCAAGTGCCTCACCAGATAGTTGGTCAGATCAGTGCTTCAAATGGGTATGATTTAAAAATTGTAATTCAACATGAAATTGTGATGTATCAGTTAACTAGGTTTTTTAAATGAAGAATAAAAATGCTTTTAAAAGTTATTTCTTCATAAGTAGAGACTCATCCATACTTTCTAAGAATTCCAGAAATCAGATAAATCTATGGATAACTCTACTTCTCTATGTAGCACCAGGCTAATCCTCACTTTGCTAAGTAACATAATTTATCAGAAGGACCAAAAGCATGCTTCCTTATCATTCCCAGTAAGAACTTAACTATGGAAAAGCAAGGTGTCATATCGTGAAAACCACCCATAATTTCTACTGAATCATAGAGTCATTAGATTATAAATGCTGTGTTCAAGCTCCACAGTTAAACCAAACCCCTCTGACTCATGTTAGAGCCCCGTACAGTAATAAAAGACAGAGTAACAACAATGGAAAAGTATTTGGGGCAGCACAGAACTTTGCTCTAGATCACAGTGTGACAAAAAGCAAAACAAGTCACACTGAAAGTGCCCAAAACAGATTTAATGGGCAACTAGGTAGGAAATTTATAGTGCAGCAGGTGATACTAAAAGATAAAAAGAAATAAAACGAAACCAATAAAGGTCAGAGTACAGCGCACACATTTCACAGCAGTATACTGACAATACTGTAACATTTTCTTTTTTCCATTCATAATCAGAAGTTTGTTAACATTCCTTGGGTTTCAGCTACTTGATTTTGACCCATTTTTGCCTCTCAGCTTTTATCAGCTTCTTAATCTTGACTGTTCCCTAAACCCATCTGCATGTCTGGAAATCCTACTCCTTCATTTCTCTTGGTTTCACAAATTTGAGGTGGAGTGGCATTTGAAACAATCTACAGTTCTCTTTATAAATGAATCCAGCATGGGGCAACAGCACAGATTTGCAAAATGCAGCTATTCCTCATGTGCATTTCCAAAATTACTGAAAATTAATGAGTTTCTACTGTGTATATTTATATGCAACTCTTTGAAGTAATCATTACTAGCCAGCAAAAGTCACTTGGAGAAACGGGTTGATAAATACGCTATCCTAGTATCTGCAGTACCATTCATTAGTACTTTTAACTGTTGTCCTGGTTCCAAAATGCACCCATAGACCAAACTCTGTATCTGACTAGTAATGCTGACCAAAATTATGAATTTTTAGGTATGCTGAACATGCCTTAAAAAGTGAAGTCTAAAGACTCTTCCTCCCTGGAAGGTAAGGGTTTTTTTCTACCAAGACTCAATTCCCTTTTGTCCCAAAATAAATAAACTCAATTGTGCGTGAAATCTTATCTGCCTCAAATCGATAAAAGCATTAAAATCAATCTTAAAAAAAAAAAGTATAGTTAACCAATCTGATTATTACTGCAAGTCTTGTAGGAACACAGATGTGCTGAATAAGAAATTCACTGGTGGAAAGGTACTTCGGAAGGTTTTTAGGCATTACTAGAATGCTTTCAAAACATGTGCAGCCACTTATAAAAACTATTCAGGTGCTTTACCCAGTTTGAAAATGAGTGCTTTTTCACAGCATTACTTTTATAATGAGTCTTTTCAGGCAAATTTCAAAGAATATATGGTTTACATACTTTAAACTGAATTCACTTATAATTCAATATTTGACAGAGCTAATGCTTAATTGTTTCTAAAGAGTCTACAAAGGAAAATATTTCTTTTCTTATTCAACAAACATTTAACTAAAATTATGTTTTGCTTTGTTTTCACACTGAGGATTGAATTTGACACTATAAGAGAGAAAAGCAGCCTGTGCTACTTAATGTGATTTTAATTATTGTAGTCACAATTCTCCTTGTTTTGTATTAGAAAGAATTTAATAAGACCTAAATTTTGGAATAGGGCATTAATGCTGATAGAAAAGGCTTTCTTCCAACAAATTCTGTTTCATCATCCAAGCAATTCAAAGAATTACTGAGAGGTGAGTTAACACTACCAGTGTGCAGGTTTGAATCCAGATATGGACACAACTGCATGTTTTCAAAAGCCTGTAAAACCATAGGCATAGCTGTTTTAAGCTATAAGTAATGTTAATGAAAAGGCCAAAGTCATTGTTTCCTTTTCAAGTCTAATAAGACTTGCATTTTCTTGTAAGAGATACCAGAAGCTACTTTCTGTTTAACAATGCAAGGTTGATAAACACTTTTCAAATAACGTCATAATCTACTGTGTAGATCTTCAGCACCAGTTTTATCTTCTTCACACAAAGATCATGACGATTATCAGCTCTGCAGCTCCTAGAAATCACTTCACCTCCACTGAGTTGATGGAGATATGTTGATTTGCATCAGCTGAGAATACTGCCATTTTCTGCCCCCAAGCAGGGTTAGCATGATCATTTTGAAAGCTCTTTTTCAGTGAAAATGGAAAGTTGCATACCAGTAAAAGTTTTGGTTTTGTCAAAACTACATTTGCATTAAAATTTAAATACACCATTTAGAATTTCAGTCAATTCAACACAGAACAGAGTTACATGCCAGCTGATTGTAAATGTCTGAGCAAGAGTGAACAATAAAATCTCAATGGCATTGGACACGTATGCCACATCCACGCTATATCTGCAAACTCAGGTGTATGCACATCTTAAAATCTAAAAAGTGGAGAGTTGTGAACTGTTGTGTTGTCTTACATAATCATCTAAGAAAATATATGCTTCTCAGAAAAGAGATCTGTATCACATCCCAGTCTACAATTGTGTAAAAGGCCCTTCTGTTTCTTAAACTTCAAACATACTTAAACCACAGCAAAACATTGCTGATATCCTACTGTTAGCAATGGAAAGTTTGCCAAATTCTCTCTCTACAGGACACTGCTAAAAGCATAGACAATTGAAATGTAAAATTAAGGCATCTCGTAATTCTATTGAGACCTGAAACCTGCAGTTGTCACACATGGGGCCTCCTCCCCTTCTCCCCTACACTTACTGCTTCCCAGGAAGTACCTGAGGAGGACAGAAGGGTTTCTGACTACGGGTCAATCCCACCCAGCACCCTGTTTACAGCAGTGGCAGTAAGTAGAAATCCAGGGAAAAGGAAGAAGAGAGGATGTAGGTCTGATATGTCCAAACTCAGAGCCAGGATTTACGCAAACTGATGTGAAGTAACTGAAGTTGAAAGTCTCCTCTGGAGCCTATGTCAATTTTTTGCAGCCACAGTATGTGTTGGCATGGAGGCTCAAGAAGCCCAGGCCACCCTCTGTATGAAGAGCCATTTCCATTTGTTCATTTTAACTCCAGCTGGAACCCATACTTGGCATTGTGGGGACTGAACATGCTTGAAAATGGCACGGAGTTTATTTTTTTAATAGAAAGTCTTCAAAAAGAAAAGAAAACTGATTAGTCTTACATAATCTAGGGGGTCGGGCAAGATGACTCCAGAGAACCCTTCCAACCTCAATCACTTTATGATTCTGTGCTTTTTATCTCTAAAATCACATTTTTTTTTTTAAAGGACCATTATGATGAATTGTCAGCAATTTCCTGTGTATATAGATGATGAAAAGGAAATGCAAAATAAGATGTAAGATTTGGATGCAGAACTTGTAATGCTTCATTACAAGACTTGAAATTAGTTGCTTTAAGGTACTTCCAAGGAGGCAAGCATCAAAACGGAGGCAACTTGGTGAATTTTCGCATGCAAGCTTTACCATAGTTTTCTTTTGAATCCAAAGGTTTTGCTCCTCAATTCCCCTTACATGACGTACACAAACATTTAAATGCAGAACACTTTTTTCTTTATGGAACATAAGAAGATGGGAGAATAAATTTGTGCATTTCATGTGTTTGGATATTTATTTATTTCTACAAGCAAATATTCTGGGTAGTTTTAGTAAAAAACCTTCCAGTTTGTTATTACCTGACAGATTTTTAATCTGAATAGATAGAAAATACTCTCTTCAGATTATTTTCAGAACCTATGGGAGGCTTTAAAACCTCCCATAGACCTCCAAAGGCAATTATAGCAGAGGAGTTTTTCAGATTTACACCTGACTGAGATGGAAAGGTCTGTGTACATCAAATATTAAAAACAAACCCACTATAAATAACCTCTAACTGAAGCACAGTCACAGTGACAACTAACCTTTTTTTCTTTTTCTCTCATTTTTGCCCCTTGACATAGCAGTGTGAAAACAGCAAAAGAAAAGATGGAATATGCATCTATTGAATGACCTAAAAATTTCTAATTCTCATGATGTTAGCAGAGAAGGAAATGTACAGGCATGTATGTGGTCATTACCTTCACATTCTAGTTTCTTTTTTGCATAAACAAATAAAATTGACCAGAAAACAGAGCACAGTGTTAATTACAATATAATCCTGCTACATAATTTGTAATAAGATATTTTATTTTTAACACTATTAAGAATAAGACTATTCCATATCTCTCCTAAAATATTTGCAAATTATATCACAGATTAAGAGGTGGCCCTAACTATCTGAGCACCACTTGATATTTGCTTTATGTTAATAGACATTGTCTTGAGTAGCTGTGCTTGAATATGTTATAAAGAATAAAAGGGAATACTTTTTAGCAGTGTTTTTAAAACCCTGAATAATATCCATAATCTGTGACAGCTGGCAGATTTTGATAGTATCGCACATTGATTTTTAAGTTTCACGATGACAATCATTACACTATTATCAGCAGTTTGAGTAGTGGAACCTAACCTCCTAATTAGTATAAAAAACTGCTCCAGTTGCAACCCCAGTAAGTCACAAGTCAATAATTTTAATAAGAATTAATTTAAAAAACTCTACAAGGTTGTACTGGAAGTTATTCTGGCATATCTCTTGATTAATACTTGGTATTACATCCTATAAAGGACTCATTAAATACAGCATCAATTGAAATGTAATATTTTGGTATTTCTTTGATTTTTTTTTTTTTTTACTTATTATAAAGTGAAATAAAATAGAACAAAGCACTAAAAGATTATTAAGGTAAAGTAGTTTTTCAATTGGATGTGTTAACTTCACACTACACTTGAGAGTAATACAATGGAGTATAGCACACTGGGCTATACTAAAAGGATATATGACTAAGAAAGCTCGTAGTTTCTTTGTATGTCAGCATGAAATATCTCAAATTTCAAAATATAAAATATCTAGTTGCTGCCACATACAGAATCAGTCATGTCTTGATTACTGTGTCCCTGTTTATTACCACCCCACAGACATATTTCTTTTTAGGAGCATGTAAAACTACATACACTAAAAACATGAGGAGACTTTCTTCATTTTCCATTTTCTGCTTGATGTTGGAAGGACATCACTAACTGAAAAGGCAACATTTTATTTTGAGATTTGCTAAAATAGTAACATTTATTAACATGGCACCTACTAAGACAAACTTGGAAAGCATTAATATTAGCTACAATATTATTATACCTATTCAACAAAAAAGCTTTTACTACCCCTGTGTCCATTTGTCTGAATTAAAAAGCTTTTCACATTAATATTTGAGGCTTGAAGAAACGTCTTTTTCAGCATAGACATTGATACTCTTAAAGGTCATAACAAGGTTCAACAGAAAAATAAATTTAAGTAAAAGCCTGAGAGTGATACAGTTGTAAATCCACAAACACACATACAAATCTGTGAGTTGATGCTAGGTGGCAGTACTGTGTAATTAAACACCAAAGTTTTCTTCACTGTATCTGATTCACTTCAGGCATTTTTTGAAACAACCAACTTGAACATTTTGAATAATAATTTAAACAACAAACGGATCTCTTTTTCCATTTAGTTTCACCTCCTGAGAACTATATTCCTTACACATAAAAGGTCTCCAAATTAAATTTCCTATCCACAAACCTGTGTTCTAGCACAGCAGCATTATATGAAACAGCTCACAAAATAGGAGCCAGACTTTGTTTCCAGCCTGTAGTATTACACCCCTATTCTTTGGTATCAGACAATTTCTAACGTCTATGTAGGTTCTGACCTCGCTTTTCTCTGCACCTCAGAAACAGAATTACCTAGTCTTTGAGGTATGTACTTTTAAAGCCTGTTTTAGTCTCAAGATGTATTTGATTGAAGAGCTCACTTCTAATCATTTGATCCCTTTAAATGCTACTGCTTTTAAAAAGTTACATGTTCACCACAGAGTAGTTGTAATTATTTGTAGCTACCACAGATGATCAAGGGTTACACACAGTTTCCTACACAGAATTCTGGGAATGTGTCTCACTTTGTACAATGTTTATTTCCAGAAGGAAAACTTGTTCGGTTCACATAGTCACTTCAATGACGTTTCAGAAAAGTTTTCCCAAGGTAAGTCAGCCTATTCAAAAACCATCAGTGACAAAGCTGTTAGGAAAAGTTTCAGTACTGTTACGACTGCAGTAATTAAAATAACATACAATGTCAGTTAAATTCAGCTTATTCAACAGTGACTACTGCTTATATATTATGCAGTGTATGTAAATAATACAGTGAGGATTTCTTTTTCATTTAAACACACATCCAAATGGGGATACACAGGAGCTCTTACTATAATATTAATACAAGAACAACATATTTGTTTTTACTGTGAAACAGACTGCTAAGGACCTGAGAATCACTGATTATGTATGAAGAGGTATCAAATCTCTCTTCCCAGATTTTACTAATGATACACATACATTTACTGTATTCATTACAGTGTATTAACTGAGATGTACAGAGTCCCAACTCAATAAAAAAAGCAGAGTAGTCAATTAACAGCCCTCAAAATCACAGCACTGACACTTATAGATGAAAGTAGAGGATACGTGGCTGCTCCCTCACTATCAGAATTAAACTTGTCCAAAAGTTCTTGAGTCTAGTTGCAAACACATCTGATGACATTGCTTCCATTGCCTGCCCACATAAACAGTCTTCTTGTCCAACTGACCTTACAATTTATTTCTAGGAGGTTAATTTAATGATCAAGTACTCATATCACATTTCTCTTTCTTTCCAGTTTTGACCATCACTCCACATTTTATCATTTGAAAATTCTGTTTATTTTGGGGTTTTCTAGTGCAGAACATGGACACTCTGGTGTCCAAACATATCTAACGAATCCTGTACAATCAGAGTCCAAATGTTTCAAATACACATATCATTTTCTTCTAACTACAACACAGAGTGAAGAAACTAATTGTGTCACTAGAACACAGTAAGAACTACTTACCATGATACTACCTATCCGTAACAACAATCTGCAGAAATGTTAAATAATAGAGAGGGTGGTTCTATTTTGGTGTATCATATTAACATTTACATATAAGAATGCTAATTTCTGCAACTGTGGTTCATCACTCAGTAACTTTAATGCCTGCCTGAATTCTTCTAAGGCACATGAGGAAAGTTACTCGGGAACAAAAAAAAAAAAAGAGGTTTGTAAACAATCCACATCTGCTGAAGAGCTGAGTCAGTCCTGTAATGCCTGGTGTTGTGCCACCCTGCTGAACGAATGCTTGAAGAACTAAACTGCAGCTGTGAATATTTTTCTCAAAAAACTCTTTTCCTCTCACTAGTCAAATAGTAATTGTGGCCCCTGTGGCTCTGCAAAGACAAAGGATCTTCATTTCAATCTACCATCTCAAACTAAATAATCTCAGAAAGAAACAGAACTCAGCTAAGGAACGCTGAACTTTCCAACTCCTATGCAAGTGAAAGCAACACCACTTTCTTCTTGCCTTTTAGCAGCTTTTCTAGATCCTTCCCACTGAATCATAATCACTTATTTTTTAGTAAAAGGTTAAACCCTTTCTGGAAATGACAGCAAGCCAATGTACTGTGGTTTTTTCCACAATGCAACAGTTTATAATTGACTGCTTATGTAGTAATTGCTCTATTTATAGTGATTATTTGCATGAGAGAAGTGATTGACATCACCTGGTATTAATGATAGAGAGAGGGTTTATTTCACACTCATGACCCAAAGCTCTTACAGAAATTATTTTCCCTTCCTAAGATGCTGATCTTAGGAAGTCTTAGAAAAGCATCTATGAAATGAAATGCCAGCCTTATCTTTTTTACATTAAGTATCTAATAAATATTACTATTCTTTCAAAATTACTTTTACAGTCTTCTCTTTCTGTAACTGACTAAAAAAGACTCTTCCTAGTTACTGAGTGCAGCAACACTTAGCAGCTTGGATCTCTGCCTTTTGGGCACCCATGTTTGTAATGCTGTTTTTCCTGTAAATATTCCAGCACAGTATGTATTACATATCCTTTAATTTTGATGGACAAAAGCTCTGATGTGCTATCAAGCAATAGCATTTGGCTGTCACAGAATAAAAGTAAAACAATTGGTAAAGAAATTAGGGATGGAGAGAAGATCCTCCTTCTCCTAAATTCTGAATCTGAAAAAGAAAAAAAAAAGGAAAACCTATAAAAGTATTATAGCCGTTTTCAGGAACACGGTTCCGTCCCACAGGAAAAAGTAAAGCTGACAAAACTAATCAAGGAGTATTTCAGATTGTAACTAATAATCAGATTCACCTCTCATATAATTTCATTGAGGTCAAGTGAGACTAAACAGTCATTGTGCAAGAAAGCAAAATATTCACAGAAGGCTTATAACCTTGCAGTGTAATTCAGCTATTCATTAAAAGGATAATAAATACCACGGCCTTTGAATTATTACACATTTATATTTCTTTTCCATGCCTGTGTTCTAGAACTGTAGCTTGTAGATATTTATACTTTGAATGGTAACACAAAGCCACATTTTATAGGAATGACTGAATATATTGCCTGTCCTGGATTCATCTGTTGAATTAATTTTTAAGAGATGAGAATTTGAATATGATTACAATTAATCCCTGACAACACCTTCTCCTTACTAGAGCCTGAGCTTGTAAATGAAAGAAAATGCTCTTTTTCTTTATACAACACGCTTGCTCTTCCACACCAAAAAGGCACTTACATTATTGTTTAACAACAAAAAAAAAAATATCAAAGACAGGGATCTGCACTTGTGTGGCACTATCTTCTTAATGCCATCTAAATCAGAACTTCCCATTTTGGGAAGTTATACTGGGAAGTTACAGGAGGGATTGATAAAACGACTTGTATAAAGCTTAACATCTTAATTCAAGGCTTAGCTTCACATTTCACAAGCTACTTAGGAAGTACTAACACCTCTTGCTCACAGTGAACCTTTGAAATTTATCAAGGAGATAGCCTAAGGGTTAAAGAAAACATGCCTTTTCCCCTTATGAGAGTTTATTTAGTTTCAGCAGAGCTTTAGCACAGAATTTTGCTTCCCCCTCTCCACCCCCTTCTCTTGGCCGCACACAGAAGATGTCAGTACAATAGGAATAATGACAATTTAGGATGAACTTTCTCAAGATGGGTCCCCTCTCTGCTGCCCTAACTGAGGCTCTGTGAATGCAGAGGGGGTACAAAGAGATAGACAAAGGTAGTAGGGAAAAGCTTCCCGCAGAGCTGCTGCCTTCTCTAAATTGAAAATGTAAGAACTGAACTCACAACTTTGCACCAGCAGCTGCACCAGCTGTTCTTCCTCTTCCCACTCCATACAACACACAAAGCAGTGCACTTTCTGGACTTCAGTGAGAGAACTGAGACCTGGAGGAACCCCTCCGGATACACCCTGAACTTGGCATCTGCACTCCACTTGCTGTCCAGCTCATACATCTTCCTTCCATGCCAGCTAGCCTAACACCAGCTAAACCGCAGAAAAAATTCAGGTTTCAATTTATGATGAGAATCTTGATAGAGTTTATTACAGATGTGTATGATACAATGTGCTATGCTTTTTGGAATTCCTTTGAAACCAGCTTATAAGCACATCCACACACTGATTCTTATTTACAGGTAGACATACTCAATCCTAATATACCAATGCAACTCATTAGTTTTTTTGTTGTGGTTTTAAACATACTGTTAGCATCTTTCAAGTCTACACCATAATAATAAAACTCTCTAGTTAGTTGAAATTTATTTTCAAAAATGTAAGAATAAGGATTAGATATAAAGCAGAACATCTAAAAAAGTGCTTTAACAAATTAAATATACATCATGACCCTAAGCCAACTGTTAATTCTGTAAAATTAAAAGCAGACAAAAGAATTGTTAAATGATGTTTGTGAATATTGGCAAGCCATGAAGAAAAACATTTGCTTCCCTCTCTCTCCCTCCACATTTTTTATTTTTTTTTCTAGTGGCAATTTTCATCTGTTACTCTGTATGGAACCAACATCCGTTATATGAAAAGATGGCATCTTAATCGAAATGACTTCTTATACAAGTCTATTTAATAAAAATTCATTGTTTTAATCTAGTAAGTGTAATATTCATGAAAATTAAATGGTGTCGCTTTATTATTCAGTTACTGATGCTCCTCTGCAGCTTATGGAACTAGTTCTCTTAAAGTTGAATATACTTTAAAAGACAATAAAACCCCCGCATTTTCTAATGACACAAAAAATGGTTAGGCCAAAACCATCCACAGGCTCTACTGCTATGTGACTTACACACCACTTCTGGAACATCCACCTTATCTTATGCAAAAAATTCAGATACAAAAACTATACTCACATAACTAGGATGCTTAACAGGTATATTATTGTTTAATAAAAATCAATGTGTCTCAGAGCGAGCAAGCAACTTGTAGTCATATGTTGGAAGTATATGCTTTACCTGACATAGTTTTAGAGAACATTTCACTTAATACGCATGTTCTGAAAAGAACTAATGACAATGGAAATAACCAAGGACAAAATAGCTGTTGTGATACTGCATGAGGAATTTTTTTTCTTACATTACACTGCTAAATATGCAATCATATATCCGTTTGGTCAGTAGGACTCCTGCCTCAGCACACAAGTTCAAAAGACAGAACAATAGACAATTTAGGTATACTACTGCAGCATACACTCAGTTCTTGAAAATGACAGTTTTTAATAGAGAGCTGAATGCTTGCAACTGTTAAGGAAAGACTGAAAATGCAATCCAAATTTTTCATAGATCAGTGAAAAACTTCACCTGTAATGACACCCACTGAAAAAAAAAATTGTCTCTGTGAGTGGGACCTCTAAGTTTCTCCCCTAATGTAGACTTCTCATTCAGACCAACACCCTCATATGGTAGGAGAAGCATTATCTCTTTAATCTCCCATCTGAACTCTGTTCTTCAGATGAAACCAATTTCTTGGACTTCTTCCAGAACACAATCCTACAGATCTCCTAACGCTACTCAGAGTCTCAGCCCCACTACTTGCAAATGCATTGAAGCAACAGACCAAACTCTAATTTGCACCTTTAAGAGCTTCCCCATTGGAAGCCTGTGTCCAGCAGTGTATCTAAACAACTCAAAGCGCAGTTTTCCTAACAAATTTAGTTATTCAAACAATCAAAACCACAAAGGATTGCTTTCATTCCTAACAATTGCTCCCCGTGATCATTTAAAGTTAACTCCCTCAGAAATATGCCATATAGCCTCATTCTCAGACTCTGCCTGCCCTCATAACTAGGCCATGCTCCCCAGTTAGGAAAAAGTTTGTTGCTGCTTAACAAATTTATCTTCATCTCTTGCCCTCAACCTTTGCGTACAAAGTGTGTTACACTGGGACACAGAGGAGAAAAAAAGAAACAACTAATTAGTGATCCAGTCATGGCCCAAGATACTCTCTTGAAACTGTTTATCCTGACACATTTTATCTCTGGACATTATTTCATTCATTAAGAGACTAAAAAATGAAAGCAATTTATTATGAAGCAAAGTCACTGAAACACACTTGATAAAAATAGAAGCGCAGGCCTCTCCCACATCTGTCGTAATAACTAATGCAAAAAAAGGCCAGTCTTGAGACAAAACACAACAGGTCTGAGAAAGTGCAGTGTGCACCTCAGGCCTGCAAATCCTGCCAACACTTCTTCAATGCTGATGCTTCTCAGCTATACAAGCGACATTTTACCTGCCAGTGTAAACAGGTGGTGGCTGAAGTCCTCTTTTAAACATGCTTTTCTAAGGGATTTTCTCATTTCTCTCATCTTTCCCTGCCAAGCCACATTACTGCCAAGTACGGCGGCTGAGGTATGAGTGTGGTGGTGGTATCTTCTGGGAGATGATGTCATGGTATAGCTCAGAGCTCAGTTATACTTCTGTTACAGGAGAGTTTTTTTCCCTACCTCTCTGCCAAGTGATGTAAAGCAAGTAACAGCAATACCTCTACACATTTCGTATCGCATACATCAATCTTTTCTACATTATTAACAGCATTTTAATACTTGTGTTTGTTTAGAAGCCTTTCCTTCCCTAACTCCTTTCTTTTTTTCGGGTCTGGTACCGTCTCCAATTGCCCATTACCTACAAAGCCTCCACCAGATTAGGGCAGCACTCTCAAACTTCTGCTAATGGTTAGCCTTAGATTTCTTAAACTCTAAAGAATCAAATGAAGCCACACTCCTCTGGTGGTATTGAATGCAACAGGGAGAGCTAATTTCGATTCCTTTCACTGAAATCTGACGGAGAGGAAAGGAGAATTTATTTTCCCTCTGCAGGGAACTGCCATGCTTAATGGCTGACAGAAATGTCTCAGACCTCTTCAGCTGCCTCCCTCACTAACTGTACTAAGTTGTGGTAGGTACCTGTGGTGGAGTTGTAATCATCTAAGGATATAAGCAAGACAAGTAACAATAATGGCTGTCATTAGACTAAATTATAGGTTTAAAAAAAAGCTTTGGCAAACAAGCTGTGATTTTTAACAAATTTCTCATTCCTCTTACAACTAAGAAGCTGTCACTGAAATTTCAGCCCCCTGTCCCACACAGTACTGTGTAATGTTCTTTCACTTCCCACTATCAACTTACAAGAATGCGTATTTTCTTTCATACACGGGCCGAACCTTGACATTTATAAGCATTCAGAATTGAGATCTCCTCAAAATCCAATATGAAAAGCACGTATGCCCCCCTCAAGACACATTGCTGGCAGTCAAATCTGTGGCTACTTACAGCAGCACTATGTGACAGAGTAATAACTACGGTGTACGACTACATACATTATCCACACTAAAGTAATATTATCAATTACAATCAAAATTCATGAAGCTCTACAAAATGCCAGCTCAAGATGATTTAAGTGCCATTTTACATTCTAATATTTACAAGCTAATGTTTCACAAAATGAGAAGGATATATTCAGTAACGTCACGTTTACTTCCTGTGGAGGCACTAGCTAAAGGACTCCTAACTTTTATGTTAGGATAATAGTTGAAGGGTGTTGACAGTTTTAACCTACATCCTTTTATTCAGAAAGACTTCTAATCTTGAATCTTGGTTCTTTGTTTTAAATCAGGGATGTATTGATTAACTGTGAGGCTGAACGTATCTCAGCGGTGGCTGAGTCGGGTAGCCACTACGGAATTAGGACAGTTAAACACTGGAATCGATCCTCTCATTGTAGAGCCATGGCTGCTGTGGCAAGCAGTTTCTCTAAGCTATTAATTTTATTATTAGCACACCTGGAGACATTGTTTCCCTGAGGGAAAAGCAATTCAATTGTGTGTGCTGCAACGACTAGTGGCATATGATCAATGAGACAGCTGGGACCACAAGCTTTCTCTTGGAGCTTGGGGTGGGTATGACAAAGTAGTTTGTAAAGGAGTGACGATACAAAGTAATATTGCTTTATGTTTTATGCACCTCATTGTACACATATAGAGAGCTTATGGTTTCCAGTATCTGCCACTTTTAAGCCTTTTTGGAGCAGTTCACTAGTCTCACTCTTTCAAAGATATCTTCCCTATGATATCTGATATGAATTGATGATCATCCTTTTCCTGACCACTAACTCCTTCCATTGTTCCACTGTGCCTCCAAGGCAGCAATATGCCACCCTCCCTTAAAAGGCAACAGCAACAGTTGTTTAACACAGAGGAGAAAGACTAATTACAAGTTCCTGAACATTTAGTTTTATTTCATAAGCATGTTAACAATGAAAAGACACAAAGCCCAATAGGCCCAGCAGCAAAGCATCAGGTATAATTGACTTTCTAATCACTTCTAATCACAAAATAACTGATGTGTCTCAAAAACTCTGATCCAGCAATATTTGAAATTTAGTCAATATTTAAACGTAAGTCAGTAGAAATTATCAGGAAAGGAGGATAAAACAGGGACCACTCAGGTATTACAGGCATATATAAATGATGCATCAACATTTACACACACACACAAAAAAAAAAAGACACACTAGAAGAACAAACCAAACAAACCTCTCATAAAAATAAGCTGAAGACAACACACTGCATCTGACAGAAACTGTAAAGGTACAACACCCCTTGCAAACCTTTCAGGAGCTTCGGATATTTACCCTGTTTCCTTCGGAATTGCCACTGTACCCAAAGCAAGTTCTTTGTTGTGAAACCTTGTAAAAGATGCTACACACGTTGTAAAGACCACAAATTAACAGAACTATTTAGCGTTTAAGACTTTCTGAAAATTATTAGGTCAAGTTGGTCCCCAGGCCACTGTCCAATTTATGCTTATTAACCCTGGTTTTTATCTTGTAATAGTACATTTCTGAAGACAAATGCAGTCCCTACAAATCCATCAGAATATATGCTACATTTTGGGGATCATAAGGAGAAATCAAAACAAGAATTACTTTTGGGACAATCCAAAGCTATTACTTTTTAAATACAAACTTATATGTTTGCTTTCAAGATGCTTCCCCTACCATTTTTAAATATGGTAAACTGTCTTATTTTAAAAAGTAATCCATTGTAGAGCAGCAATTTAACAGCAGATTCTATTATTTTTCAAAACACCAAATTATTTTTTCCATAAATTATTCTAGTCCTTGCATAATTACTGAAAAACCATTACTGTCTGAAAATCTCCCCCCAGCCCTCCCCCAAAATCACAGAAACGCTACAGACATTTTCATTCCACAGGCATCAAAAATCCAGTTAAAATAAAACCAACTTTCTATTCTAACTACACATTCTGGACTAGGATTTTATTTCTGCTGCACAACCCAGACACATACAGGAAACAATTAGCAACTCCCTCAGACAAGTAATTGGTAGTTTTTAAGTTCCATTCCACCCCATCTTTTTCCCCCCTCCCATTTAGTATTTGGCCTAATATAATCTAAGAGGATGTAGATACAACTAATGAGAGTCTCTTGTCCTTCTGCCTACTTGGTTTGTTTTTTGTACATTTGACCGGCAGCTGGTCATCTGCAATCATCTGTTAAATACTTTTAACTTCTTCTGGGGCCATTTTCAACACCAGGTTAAATGCCAAATATTCAGGATCTCCTTGTATTCCCCAAGAGAAGGGAAAGTAAATTTCTTATCTATAATATTTTTATTATATATCCACCTTGTTTATATAAAGATGAAAATGCTCAATCAGCATTCACATCATTCTGTGTGCTTTTCTGGAAGGGTGAATTCCTTCCTAACTAAAATTATCTTCATCATCATCTGATAGAGGTTAAAGCTGTGTAAACTGCATTACACATTATGAAACCCCACAGTTTGGTCCAAATCATCATAAGGCAGAAGAGTATTAAAAAAACTGTAGTAAAAAGAGAAAAATCGCCAAGTAAATCCTTCTGTCTGCATGCCTCCCTCCACAAGCTTTATAATAAGCATTAAGTATTTTATAGACAGAAAGAAATTTAAAGGTAGGTTTACATAACTTGAGAAAGACCCCTGACAGCAACAGATACAACCCAGCCTGACAAACAGCGAAGGCTCAGCTATCACGTTCCAGACTGCATAATCAGACACTCCTTTGTGGGTGGCTATCAGTCATTATTAAATCTAAGCTCTTATTAATTCCAAGTGTGACTACATAAGGTTGAAGGTAAATCAGGCCCCTGGATCAAGCTTGAATGAACATATGACCCATTAGTAGTGTGCAGTGGAGACCTTCAGTGATTGCAACGTCACTAGCCCAACCACAACTGCTATTTGATCATCATGCCAGCAAAGAAGGCAGGTTTTTTTGTGTATGTTTAGTTTGCCCAGGGGCTTATGAATTACCCTTTGAGCAGGTAAGCAATAAGGAAAAAAAAAAAAAGAAGAAAAAGAATCAGGCATCTCTAAGACCAGCAGATGAGCAGAAAGTATGTGCTGACTGGTTGTTTCCAGGTAGAAGACACGTACGCCCGGCTTGGTCCCTAAGAGCCTGATGGAAGTTGGTTTGCACTCTGAAATGCACCTTTGGCAGCTTCTGTGAGCACACTAGAAAGACTGTGTATTATGACAAGGAACAGGGTATGTTTTTTTGGGTTTATAAATACAGAAAATACACACCAGCTACACTCTCTGATCTATAAGGTCCTGTTACACAAGCTTGCTTGGTTTCGCCAAAGGAAAAAGGCACCCACTCCTCTGGAGCGTGCTCCATAGCCATACCTTCTCCTCCCTCTTGGTGCCCAGCACCCAGCAAATGTAAAGATACAGCCATCCCTTCTGCTGTCCACCATACTTTTTTAACCAAACACAACATAAATACTCATCAAATGGAACAGTGCCATCATTTTAGGACATGATCAAAAAGCATCACAGACTTGGGGGAAAAATGTTGTGGTCAGTTTGCTGTGGAGAGCAGCCACATATACTTTTGCTATCAGTCAATATCATTAGAGAACAGAGACAGAATCCTGGAGAGGGTAGCAAGGAAGTAAGACACATGGAATCAGGAAAGCTTTAGTAACCAGGAGGAGAAGCAGAAAGATGGGGATGGTGTGCAGCTCCATGCTAATGCACTGCAGTTACCTTTAATGCCACACGTGGTCCTTGAGGTACGGTTTTGCAACTCAACCATATTCAAAGCCTTCTTGGTCCATCCATTCACAGTTCACAAACTAAGCTACTGTCCTGCAGGCTGGCAATCAAGGATGACAGTACTATCCCATGTAATTTCCATTTCAGCTTTTGATAAGAAAACATTGATTGCAAGCATGATGAAATTCTGAGATTTTAATGGTTATTTAATAGGTCTAAAATTAACCTATCATTATTGCCACTTCTGCGCTAAAAAAACCATTCTATCACGATTCACTACTCTGATGGTGACAAGCTGTTCCACATAATCTAATTTTTGAGCCATGTTTCTCAAATCAGTCAAAGAATCTCAGTGACTAACCAAGGAACAACAGGTATCCTAGTCAGCAGATGTTATATTAAAACCCAAGACATAAACTTTATCCTTCAGTTTCCACTATTTCTAAAAGTGAAATAAAATAACACCTTCATAATTCACTGTATACACATAAAAACTTGGGGGGCGAGGGGGGAGGAGAGGGGAGCAATCTAGCCAAATCTTCTAGTTACTTGAATTTAGGGATCTCTGCCTCAGTGAGAATTTTTCTGCATGGAAAAACTATGAGATGGGTGGGTATTGGTCTCTTCTTCAAAGTAACACGTGACAGGACAAGAGGAAATGGCCTCAAGTTGCGCCAGGGGAGATTTAGATTGGATGTTAGGAAAAATTTCTTCACTGAAAGGGTTGTCAGGGATTGTAACAGGCTGCCCAGGGAAGCAGTTGAGTCACCATCCCTGGAGGTATTTAAGATGTGTGGATGTGGTGCTTAAGGACATGGTTTAGTGGTGGGCTTGGCAGTGCTAGGTTAACGGTGGGACTTGATGATCTTAAAGGTATTTTCCAACCTAAACGATTCTATGATTCTATTCTATGATTCTGTGCCTTCATGTGAGTAGATTTGAGACTGCACAGTTCTACAGTCAAATAAAATCTTTAACACCAAGCTTCAGCAATATAGTCAGTACGACCTCCTATACAGGACAAACAAGACCAAGGTTTTAGGGACTTAACTGATTTTATTTACTAAAAGAAATGAAGGTCTGAGTTTAGACTTATTCAGCCTGTACTACCTGTCTGATACTTTTTACAAAGAGAACATTAAAAGCAGAAATTGTTATCACGGAATACACATTCACAGCAAAGTACGCATCTCAAAGTAACACAGACATTGCAAGAATACTAACATCGTCAGCAAAGAATATCATTAATCTGATGAGATTACCTTTTTATAGAAAATAGGCACTTCCATTTTCTCACACATTTAACCACAGGCCTGCCTAAGCACTGAACACCAATTATGCTGAATTTGTTATACAACAGAACCATGAGCAGGTTTAGATACAAGCTTACCGAGTAATCAATTCCTGACTTGAAGACTAATATAAGAGTTCTTCCAAGCTGTTTATACCCAATATATTCCTCACCCAAAAAGAACACAATCTCAAAAATTACATACTAATATTTTTCCTTTAATACTTGACGAATTTAAAGAGAAGGTGTCATTACATCTCACATAAGTAAGATGTGTGAGGAATAAATGAGAAAGCATCAACACATGGTATCTGGTCAGTCAAACCAGGATTAAAGGCAGGAGAATGTAATTTCACATCTGTGTTTCACAGGACTCGCTTTTGCTGGTGCCTAGAAAACTTCTTTTCTATTTTGTTTTCTAGCCCACCAATTCTGCCAGCTATGCACTCATACAAATAGCCTTAGGAAGGCTTGCTTCTGGTCTTGCTTTTCTTCTCTTAATGAGTTAGTTCCTAGATTTGCACAAATTTGTTTAGCTATTCAATACCTACATAATTTTAAAGTGACAATTTATTGCCAAAATATTTTATTTCTGCCTAGGGATGCTATCACATAAACATTTACATATTTCTTGAAATTTAAATGAATTAATAGCCCCAATTAAGCTAGCCGGTCTATTCACCATCTTAAACATGTGGTCAATTATTTCCTGAATTGGACATTATATTAAATTTATTAAAATTAATAAAAATGTCTTTCCATCATTTTTGATAGGAAATACTGGAAATACAATTCCTACGTTGTAACACTGCCATTTACCATCTTCATACATTTACAGGATGAAAAAGTAGTAAAGACTTTATTATTATGTTTTGGAGGGTATTTTCACTTTAAACCCAGCTTACCTTAAACATCCAACATATCTCCCTGCTTTTAGAGGTGTTGGCAATTCATATGTGAAAGTCTGTCTATAGCAGGATTTTATTCATAAATTTACGGAAGGCAATATGATTTCACCTTGTAGCAGGTAGATTACATAGACTGTAGCTTAAATAATATTGTTTTGCTAATCAAAGAAACCCTGGATATAGTCTGGAATTTTAAATGAAAAAAAAATTCTTGCAACAGATAATCGGACAAAAATATATTGGGGACAGTTATTAAAAATCAATCAATAATATATTAGAAAAAAGTCTAGTTTCCAACAGAGTACCTGAAAAATTATGCACAAGCATTTTCATTTGCCTGGCTGTAGACAACATGATTTACATCGGCAGTAACACAACAGTTCAACAGTTCCTGGAAGCACAGAACTAAACCTCCTTTGGTAAAGTTGAAGCTTTTTGAGTTGCAGACTGAAGCCCAGCACAGCTGTCATGAATGAACAGATGCCTGAGCAAGACGAATTTTCACCAATTTAAATAACATACAGCTTCCTAAATCTTACACTATATTTGCTATTTTGCTTATCGAATAGGAAAGGGAATGACTAGGAAAATATTTTCTCCTAACAACAGACCATTTTTAAATCCAGCGAAATATGGGCATAATGCCTGAGTTGATCCTATGAGAGGAGACTGCAATTCTCCTCAGAGATCCATCACGATTAATTCCCACCTGGGCAGAGGTTCAGGGGCATATTTTTCACCCCTCAGAACAGTAAAATTCTCACTGCATTTAGGGAGACCTGACTGATGGTTTCCCTAGTTTTTATTCTGTATCTTTGAAATATCAAGTAGCCAGGTGGCTGTACAATAAAGTACAGTAATTCTCACTTTTGCTAGTGAACCAGCTCAGGACCTGTCACAACATGCAGTGTTCACCCATGCCAGGGAAAAAAGGAACCACTGAACTTTTTCCTTCCCATCCCCAAACCCTGCAGCCACTTAATTCTCCCATTTGTTTGAAACATTAAGTTAAGAGTAAAATTAAAAGATAACTCAAACTGCAATGCAGAAAGAAGAAAGCAAGCTGGCATCCATATAAAAGCATGTAGATGCTTTACAGAATTCACTCCACTTGTAATAATATTACTAAAAAGACATTTGCTAGATTCCCTTCTGTTTGATTCCCATCACCTGTACAGTGCTTGAACCAAACTGGTGAGACATGCACAAACTCAAAAAAAGGAAATAGGCTCTTATTCCACGTGGCTTTCTTTTCAAAGAAACTGGTTACCACTCTACTGAGCTATATCAACATGAGGTAGGTATTACTGGACAAAACATTAATTGTCAAGACAAAGTATTAATTAATTAACTCACATACCAAGATACATATGCAAATTGGGCTAATATTTGAGTTGCCAAAAAAAGCAAAGTACTGAAATAAAGACATGTTTTTTGCATTCCCTGGTAGGACTCGAAAATCCTTAAAGAGTTCAATAAGTTGTTTTAATACTATTATCTGCCCCAGTAAGACTAAGAGAGAAGCATATGTAAGTGCTGACCCTACAAACACTTAAACACAGGCAAAACTCTACTGACACATAGTTCCTGTCTTAAATGGCACCCCTCATCATTCACAATACAAAGACCTTCTACCTTGATCAGTGGAAGACAAAATATGGGTAGTTTTATGAACTATACATCATCAATGTAAAGATTTGTTCCACTTTATAAATGTAGTATTTGAGTAATTGCAAACAAACTTAAAAACTTTATAAAATAAAATTTAAAAATCGTATTTTATAGCTGTCCTAATAATATTGATTTATTTTTCACCTGCTTTACCATGTTATTAAAGTACAAAGAGATGAGGAGAACAGTAACATATTGAAGAAACTGGATGTTCTAGATGATGTATGTTTGTAAGCACACCTTTTAAAGTTAAAGAAGAAAGATTAATAAGGAAATACATGAAATTTTGCAAACGTGAGAAATAACAGTTTGGATTCCTGTGAGTATTGCAGAATGACTACTATTAGCAACAAATACTCATACATAATTTTTTACTTATCTATGTGTTTCCCTCCTGGTTCTAGAGTGTATTCTCACTGGATTTCAAAGCACACTCTAATGTTCCAGAAATAAGTCTTTGAGAAAAGGCCTTAGAAATGTAATTTCCACTGAAATGCTGTAAGTGCTGCACTGAATGACAAGCTGAGTATGCATAATTCAGAGGCTAGAACTAGTCTAAACTAAAGAGTACTTGGATGGATATAGGAAATAGGCAGTGTATGAAAAATGAGGATATGGCTTTTTTTTTTAAACAAGATAACAGGAAAAAACCCATCACATATAACTAATGGAAAGGGACACTCAAACTAAGGAAAGTAAATTCTATTGTGAACATGCTGCATCAACAGTCTGATATGACCGTGTGACTCCTTGTACTCCATGAAGATATAAGGTAGTTTGCCCATAAGTGACAAAAACATCTGATGTAGTCTAAGAACACAATTAGTCAGTCACCACAGAACAGATGACTTGTGAAAACAGCCTGACTTATTCTGCAATAACCTGAAAATGTGCCCATGTCTGAAATACTAACTGTGGATATGAAATACAAGGAGATGTTGAAACACACAGGTTTCATACATTTCTAAACACTTGAAATGAGATAGCTCTTTCCTTTGACATGTATACATAAGGGGACACAGTTATGCCACTCCCTCTGTCCTGAACGCAAGAATTCTGCTCTTCCACTCCTAAACCATCACTTCACTATATGTTGCTTCTGGCATTTCCTATAGATCTAACTCATCTGAGGTACAGAAGAAAAAAAAGAATAAGCTGAAATCAAGGTACTCTTATTCCCCTAGTCCCTGGCAGATGAGAGGATAAGTCTCTATGCCTTAAATAAGACAGTGTTATCAATACGTGAATAGAACACTTACAAAATGAAACCTGGTGAAGTCCTTAGATATTTGATGAAATGTGAATGAATGAGTGCAGATTGCACTCTGAGAACTAGGACTTTCCATATGCAGTTAACTGCCATCGGCCATGGAGTTGAAAGGAGGGGAAAAGACAATTTATGACTGCCTTATTCTGTGGACTGGAAAGATTCTTCAATGCTACTGTAATCTGTGAGGTTACTGGAAGACACCAAGGCCTGCTGCAGTGTCCTCATTCTCCTCCACAGGGAGAATACCTATGTGCCCTCCACGTCTTCAGTAGGTATTGCTGGGTATCTGAGCCCCACGGTATGCTAAATGAGAACAAATACACAGAAGGAAACTTGAGAGAGAGAACAAATTGCTGTTAGTATGTAGGGACAAATATGTATATGAACAAATACATCTTTAATCTCTACAGATACAGAATTTATACAGGCACCCCTAAGCAGGAATTATAGATGCTTACAAGCTGCACATGGCTTTAGCAGCCAATGATTCAGCTCTGCGGGCAGACCTAGAGAGCAATGCAGGGTATGGAAGTGAACCTGATCAGAAAATTGATGTATTCTATTGATGATGGATCTTTCTGTTATACATTGTTACATACTATGTGTCACAAGGGTGTGTTCTGAGAGTGAGATTGCATTATGTGCCACAGATTGGTTCTGCATCAATCCTACCACAGCATTCGGATGGCTTGCTACTAACCTGTGGGGTCTGGTTTCAAAATTAAGATCCAGTAATGAGCACAGCATATATATTTTTGGCAATATATGAGCAAGCTGTTGCATGTTAAAGCTGTAACACCATAGTTTCCACTTAAGATTGCTTATAACTTTTTTCTATATCACTTCATTAAGGTATAACATACAGAGTTATAAAACTTTTCCTATCAATGAAAAGCAGACACGCTTAGGATACAAGTGAGCAGCTGTTTAATAACTCAAAGCATTATTATACTGTAGTTAAGAACAAGCCACAAAGAATTAAACTGGTAGGGAATTCAGACCAAATCTAATTTCATGAGTTGGAATTTATCCAAGACACTGCATTTAACACCTTTACTCCTGTGAACAGTGAGTGAGTTCTTTAATGACCACAAGTGGTCAAGACCTCAGTTTTAGATCTCACCTGATAGACAGGCTAATGAGATTCCCACTACTACTAGGTTTTGCTCAGATTGACAGACACTATTCCATAATATTTCCACGTTCCCAATCCCTAATGGAACCAAATAGCAAAGTTGTGCAAAAATGGTAATACAGAACTTTCTTTTCCTCTCCAAATCTCAAAAGCAGTTTGACTCAGGGTCAGGATGAGCTTTAAGTGTATGCATGCATCAGTTCTTCTATCTTACATATATTTTTGCAGTCCTTGACATACAAACACATACACATAGCTCTCTGGAAGCCACCATATCAAGAAAGCCCAAAACATTCTTTCAGTATGTCATGACTATAGAATGTTCTTTACACAAGTTTAAAGGATTATTACTATATCTATGCCTTTCATACATAAAAGCATAATACATACACAATAGACTGAAATGTCTCAAAAGGATGTGCCTCATGCTAGCTATAAATAACTCAGATGGAAAAAACCCAAACTGGAATTAACCAGAATATCAGAACTGAACAACTATTCAGAATGCTTCTCTGGAACACAAGTATACCAGTTATTCAGTGATTACCACCTCTGAGTTTATCAGATAATCATCAATACTTTTTTATGTTATGACTATTAATCAAAAATAAAGTCTCAAACCCTAAACATAGCTCCATGTAAATCACAGCACTTCTGAAATACACAGCTGAAGCACTGCTGGTGGCTATGGAACAACCTTGTAGAGAAGTGCTTAACTTGTAGAACATGTGCTGCCTTCAGTCTGCTGGAATTTTCAATCTCAGCCCGTGATCTTCACTTGGAACGCTGATTTTTTTCAGGACAGAGGTCAGAAGTACACATTAATGGACCAGCACCAGTATCTGCCCATTCACGAGGGACATCTTTCACTGCAGCATCTCCCTTACAAATCTGGGAGAGGATGGCAATGAGCCTCTGGGAAACAATGTGCCTGGGAATAGGATGGATAAAGGTCCTGTTGTCAGCTGCTTACTCCCAGCTACTGTCTTTCACAAAGCAACTGAAGTACACAAGATGTCCATGTGCACATAGAATATACTGCACAATACACCAAGTACTTTAAGGTAGAATAATTTCCAGGCATGGATTATCAAAACAACTCTTGTGTGTGGCTCTCCTCTAACACTATAAAAAACTAATGGCTTGATACAAGCTTCTAAGAGATCAAGAAAGTACAGCACATTACTGTGCATTACCAAATGCATACATAATAACTCAGTAAAATTTTTTCCCTAAAACCTGAATTCCTGTATTTGAGCAACTGTACTCTATTGTGACTATGCTGCATTGTATGACTGTGTTTAATGCAGTGGCACAAATGTAAGGATTTTTGTTAACATTACCACATAAAGGTTTTTTATCTAAAGCCTCAATATAGTTTAGTAACTTTGAAAAGCATGTGGGTTTTTCATGTATTTATTTTTACTTTTCAGGCACAGTCCTATTAACTGGCTTACCCATAACTTTTCAATATATCAGTAGCAAAGGCAACAACTGTTCCAGTTGCAGTTTACCAATCCAAACATCCTATCACCTTTTTTTCCCCTCTATAAATAGTCTTGATTATCTTTCACAGGTAGATAAAGAAACTTCGCAAGAGTTAACAGACATTCATCATTTATAAACAGTGGTAAAAATGAGTACATCCTCAGAAACATTTTTCACACAAGTACCCATACTTGCTAGTAGTCTATTTACAAGCAGATTTTTATTTTTGGTATCAACTGCCCTCTAAACAGTTTCAACTATCTAAATTAGCAAGGAATTTATCTGCCAACTACATGTTGCATTTTAAGCCAATATCTCTCCAGTCCACCCTTCTGGGCCTAGGTTCATCCTCAGACTTTAATTAATTATACTGGAATTTATCAGACCTGCAATCTAGATCATAAAAAAAGAAGTGCTTTATTAAGGTGCATATTTTCTTTACTTAAACATATAGTATTCTATCATTATTATTTCCATACTATACAACAATAATAATTAGCTAGATAGTTCGGTACTGATCTAATGATTATGTCATTACCACCAGAGAATCAGGATCTTCAAAACCACAAAGCACTTCTCTACAGTGTTAAAATTACTTAAGGAAATAAATAATTCTGCTCTTATTTATCAGATACTTCATCGTATACATTGTACTTTCTAAGCTCTGGGAATTCCATTCACGTGGCATGTGCATACCAGTGATCTTTTTTAATCTATTAATTGTCAAAATAATGGAAAACAGTTACAATTACCTGTTTTTTGCCCTCAACATTTATTTTTATAACAACTCATTTCATCTTGATTTTTTTTTTCTAAAGATATACCTATACTACATGAAACAAGAACAACAGAGTACGGTGTTAAGTCTGGCTTCAGTGACAGTCATTTACCTGTTTGTAGTCCTATTGCTTTGCTGGTGAATGGTAATCTATGTAAACAATACATTCAGTAAATCACTGCACTATAATCAATGTACTTCACTATTTTCATTACATCTAAAAATTGAATACAAGGGATTTTAAAGTTTATTCATGTTATTCATTGTAACAACCTACAGGCAGAAGAGTCTAAGGCTGAACCATCCTGAAAAGCAGAGCAGGAGGGGGTCATCTGAGCCACTGTTTCCTGAAAGGTATTTCCTATTACTCCTGTCTAAAGCTAGCTACTGGCTTCTTCCCAATTAATTGCTGAATTTCTCATCTGGATAAATCATCTATGGGGCAAGCAGTCTTAATCACAAGACACAGGACTGACTGAGATGAGCAGAGTTTTATTTGCAACTCTGCTATTTCCTGGCAGTCTTTGTATTCTTGCTTCCACATCATCAATATAGAAAACCCGTAACTTCCTTAAAGTACAGATCACATAATACTTGTTTGCACATTGTTTGAGACTACAAGTGGTAACATTATTCTAGTAAAGAAAGCTGAGAAGTAAAGATCCACTGGTATCTAGGATATGGGGTTTGGTGGGATTTTTTGATGGTTTTGAGGTGGCTTTTTTGTTTGGGTTTTTTTTGGTCTTTTTTTATGTTGCTGCTGTTGGTTTTGGTGTGGTTTTGGGGTTTTTTTGTTTTTTTGGTTTGTTTTTCTCTTTTTTTTTTTTTCTTTAAAGAGTATTCTCTTCAAGTCAGTCACTGAAATAGCTTTAAGACAAATTGAAGTTTAGCACAAGGCGCTTAGGCTTGGCTGAACAGTCAAGGCAAAGCTGTGGAAGAGCTCCTTCCATAGGTATAAAGGCCTGCAAAGCAGCATACAAGGAAAAGCTGCAAAGCAAAGCCTATGCATTGCATTCAAGGACAAATGACCTTTGGTTCTAGAGATAAGGCACTTAGGCTATGGGGGAGAGGGCACGACCAAACACCAGTACTAGCGCCTGAACAGAACAGCCTTCCAATTTAATTTGTTTTTTTTTCTGACCTCAGCTCTGCCTCAATCATCTGAGGATAATGTGCCATCCAGTAAGGCACAGAATAACAGGTCTCAGCATCCAGTCAGATCTACAGCACTCGACGCTTTTCTGGTGATTTTCAAAATAGAAATTAAGATCTATCATATTAATATATTTCTCAATAAGTACAGGCCAACATTTGAAGCAGGAATCTGCTCTACTAAACTGAAAGCCTTTCAGCTTTCTTTTGAAAGCCTGGGGTACTAGTGCTCTAAGTAAGCACTAGTGAAAAATTTTATAAGCATCTTTTGCAAGTGCTGCAGCAATGGAATTGTTTGTAACAGAGAAGTGGGAATAACACAAAAAATATTTATGAAAAGATGTCTGATGGTCTTTCGTTAAATCTTAGACAATCTTTGTTCTCTCCTACAGTCATTATTTCATTATTTGTACTAAGTAATATATCACAGAATATGGGGAGGAATGGGAATTTGAATTCTCTAGGAAAGCTGTCTGTCCCATGTTGAAAAAACTTTTTTTTCTTTTTTAAGTTATGCTTTATATAAAGTGAAGTTGGCCCTATCAGTTGCATCCACAGACGCAGGCTCAAAAAGAAATAATTATTCCAATAAATGTGAAATTCCACTCTGTGGATTTTTTATCATGTATATACTAAAATGCCAACAGTATGTCGTGCCTAAGAAACATCCCTTTATCCTATTTTAAAGCCAGTATTCAACTTAAATGGTAAAGTGTATCTCTTGATCTTGTTTTGTAAAGGTTGTACTTGCTACAGGCTTAAACACAACTGTGGGAGACAGTATGGAAAGGATCGATAAAGCAGTATTACCCTTTGTCATAGTGAATCTCTGCAGGACATTCCAGTTTAACTCTGTTGCCTGCACTTACACTTCACACTTTCCCACTGGGAGAATGGGCTAAAACATAGTAATGGACTAACAAGACAAGAAGAGGTGTGTAAAAATTCACCTCTTGTTCCTGCCCTACAGTTGCTACCTTTCTGTAAGAGCCATAAAATAAAAAATATTCTGTTAATTTACAGGGTTTGTTTATTAAGACAAAAATATACTTAGCAGCATGATTTTTAAAAAAAAAAATTACGGTGCCAGAGAGCTATATATTATCACTGTGAATTTTACCACATGGTAACTCGCTTTGGTATTACAGAAGCATGTAACATGAGAAAGTTTCTGTTTCAGCACAAACTGGGCTGTTAGAAATCATGTGTGGGTGATTTTAGTGAGGCTAGTAGGCTATATCGATGACAAGTTCTCTATAGGAGAATCTGACTTATAAGTAAAGAGGGTTCTTGCTCTCTGAAAAAAGATCTGAAAAGACAGGTATTTTGGGCACAAAGCAAAGTAAACAGCTTCAGTTATAAGTACTAGCACGGAAAAAGTCACAGGCACTTAAGTGGGTCAGCCATAAGATGAAGACTGGCACAAAGTCAGCAGAGAAGAAAAGAAGAGGATGCTAAAACATACGAAGTTTTAAATAGAGTTTAGAAGAAAAGTTTCACAAATCAGGACAAGTGTTTTAAACTTGAGTCAGACGTGAAGGGTCTGACAGGTAGAGGATACAGAAGTGGAGGTGACATAGCTACTATAAAAGAAGGTTCCCTTTCTGCTAATACACACACAGATTGCTACAGAAGCACATTGCAAAGCATTAAAAAACACTGGTACAAAGACTAACACTGGAGCCAAGAGGCAGTTGTGTAACAGTACTTTATCAAATGTGCTAGAAATATAAATACACACATATAGAAACAAAATCAACTATCAAAATCTTTGTGCCCTTTAAAACTTAAGCATTCTAGAACCGATTACAGTGAGCCACTCATACAGTGAGTCCTTGAAAAGTGGCCCATAATATGCGTCTTATGTTCTCGCTCAGACTATTTGGAGTTTGAGATAAAAAACTTCATCTGAGTTTCTCTAAAATGGTGTAAACTAATAAAGAATGAAATGTAGCAGTGAGGTAGGCATGAAATTGCAAGCAGAAGAGTTAAAAAACAGGTGGTAGCAGCATGTGGAAAAAGTAAAAGACGCATTTGGAGACACAGACAGACAAATCCCAAAGCTGTTTGACTGAAAGGAGGCATGGAAATAACAACACTGATTAACTCAAGAGGCCCTAAACCTACTGAATTTGGTCTGAAAGCTATCATGTAAGTATGCATTTCTGCTCTCACCAGTTGTAGGAGCTGTTGTTTCCCTTATGTATCTTCTGTTTTCCTCCCACATCACCAAATCAATCACCCGCATCTCTTCACCCTTCCCTCTTCCACCTTTACCTGCAGCCAACTAAATCCCAAGAGGTTATACTTGAAGCTGTGTCTGGACACAATGGGTATGTTCCTCAAGGCAGTGATCTGTGGACAATTATAGCAGTCAGATTCATGAGCATTTTTGGGGAAAAAGTGAAGCATGTGTGGAGAATGACTATACAGTGCTGATTTTTTTTTTTTCCAGTAGTTCATTTTGATGCTTTCTACAATGTCATGGTTTTAGCTGAGATAGAGTTAAATTTTCTTCACTGTAGCTGGTATAGTGTTGCGTTTTGGACTTAGTATGAGAATAGCATTGATAACACACTGATGTTTTAGTTGTTGCTAGGTAGTGCTTACACTAGTCAAGGACTTTTCCAGCTTCCCATGCTCTGCCAGGTGCACAAGAAGCCGGGAGGGGAGGGGGCACAGCCAAGACAACTGATCAGAATTGGCCAAAGGGATATTCCATATCATGTGATGTCATGCCCAGTATATTAACTGGGGGGAGTTGGCCAGGGGAGGCAGCAATTGCGGCTCGGGGACTGGCGGTGTCGGTCAGCAGGTGGTGAGCGGTTGCAGCACTTGTGGTTTGTTTTTTTTTCTCTTTTCCCAGGTTTCATTTCTCTCTCTCGTTATTTTCCTTTTCATATTATCATTATTATTATCATAATCATTGTTGTTATTATTACCATTACTACTATTACAATTATTAAACTGTTCTTATCTCAACCCATGAGTTTTCTTCATTTTGCTCTTCCAATTCTCTCCCCCTTCCCACTGGGGTGGGGGGAATAACTGAGCAGCTGTGTGATGCTTAGTTGCTGACTGGGGCTAAACCACAACATACAAACAGTTTCTAACAGCAGAATGACAATACTCTGCCTCCTAATGGGAAGTTAAAAAATGTGAACGTGACAGCGTACAACCAGTGCAATATGAACAGCCTAATGTAGGAACATGAACTGCCACACCTCTACCACAAAGTTTAAACTAGTCATTACAATGAAATCCAAAAAAGGGATTAAAAATCTTTTTTTTAAATAAACTCTCAAGAACAACTAATTGTGTTAGAAAGATATTTCCATAACTGCACAGTTTTAAAGTATGCATATGTTAACAACTTCATAAGATAAACTTCCAGTCAAGCTATAGAATGTGAAAGCTTACCTGATATAAGTACACTGCCTGTTTGGACTTCAGAATTGTAACCCCTCTGTGTGCTGTTTTATTTTGTTTGGGAGCAGGCTTTTGTTTTGTTTTGTTGGTTGGTTGTTTTTTTTCCTTTTAAACAGCAATTAGCTATGAGTCTGAATAGCATGGAAGACAAACCGAGCATGTTCTTTCTTGTCAGGGAAAAGCCTTATTAATGATTAAGCACATAGAAACCCTTCTGAAAGAATCTCATATGGTGCAGACACGTCACATTTTTCATGATACAGAGATAATATACACAACTTCTGAAATTTTCTGAAATACTAGTTTGAATGTATTGCTTTTAATCTTTAAAAATAACATATTTGGATATATTTGAAAGAAACACATTTCATTTGTTTCCATCGTTAGTGAAATGGGCACTGTCGTTTACTAGAGCTCCATGCAGGTACCGCATGGAACCAACAACTGGAGCACTCACCCTGCAACAACTTCTTCCCCCCCAGGCCACAAAACAGACAAACTATTACTTTCAGACAACAAAACAGATGGTGAGATGTTTAAAGACTCAGAAGGCCAAGAGGCCCCACTGCTTCTGAGCCTGGGTGATGTTTGAGCACATCCCTGCCCCTTTGACTAACCACCCTGCAGGTTCTCAGGCTTGATCCAAAACCCCACAGGAGTCTTTCCATTGGCTGTGAATCATCCTCCAGAGTTTGGCTGTAGGAGAAGAAATTCATCCAGTCCCAGGGGTAAGTCAGCCAGGGTACAATACTGAATGGCTCCCAGAGAAGTGAAGACTTTCCAAACCTCAGTTCTCTCCACCGTACCCAGTGCTCCTGCCAAAAACTTTGTCATCCCATAAGAAAACTTTCCATAAATATGATAAATTAAAAAAATCCACCTTGTTTTATACTCAATCCTGTAAGACATCTTCATTATCAGGTGTTTCTGGTCTAAATATATTAAGAATTGAGACTTATTAACACAAATTTCTGCTAGTTACACAGAGCAATTGGTGAGTAAAGTAACCTGGAAAAATAAGTGTAATTACATGTAAAAATATTGCATAGCGTTAATGATATATGTAAGTGCTTTTATTACACAGTAATAAAAAATAAGGTAAGATGCTCAAGTAAGTATTTTTAATATATACATCACATTTACTCATTTTCAGTACACACACCCCTTTACAACAAAGGAAAGTGGAAGTTATTTATGAACCCAGGTCTTCTGCCAAGTGTTATAAAACTATGATATTCCTTCTCTTGCTGGCTTTAGCTGTGGGAAATATATTTAGATATTGCACACATGAAACAATTTTGTCCTTTTTAACCTGCCCTATGACTTCTTACACGTGCTGTCAGATTGCTAGAGAATATTTTGTCATTTACTGATATGCAGAACTCTGTTTATGAGCCAATTATTAAACTTCCCATCCAACTAAGTGCAGGTGGCATGAGCAGCTTTTTTCGGAGCTATTGCAAAATCGTATGTGTGATACAGTTTACATATGGGATTGAGTGCCATGGTCTCACTGAAAATGAACTGTAAAACTAAGCCAGAAGTACTAGTAAAGCTCTATTCACTGTATCTTGTTGCAAAGTGGAACCAATTAAAATAAGAAAGTTATCTGAAAATGTGTTGATGACTGAAATAACTTCATATTAATCTTAGTTAGCACTCAAACAATTATACTTCAGGGTTAATCTGAAGTTTTTCTTATGCTAAACAATGCAGAAATATATAACAAGCTATATATTGCTGTGTATGTATCTATATTTTATTTATATAAAATATACCTATATGTAATAGATATTTATATAAATATAGATGCTTATTTTAAGGTAAAAAAATTAGGATCATTTCTACCTTTACTTGAAAAACATGATTCTAATAAAATATCATCTTGTCAGTCCTTGATTAATGAAAATTTAAATTAATAGTTTCTCATTTCCTAATAAGCCCAGACTGACTGATGAAATTTCAGCCAACAAGTGGTTAAAATTCATCTTAGCTTTTCAATGAAAAATTGGATTCCACTTTATCAGAAAACTTTCAAATGCAATATTACTTTTCGTTACATATACAGCCTGCAACTTACCTAGGGCACTATTTATCATTCAGACAACTTAAGTACAACAGAAAAAATCACCTTGAGACAAATGAGAAATTCTCTCTTGGGAAACCCAAAACAGTATTAATATGATAAGCAGTAGAGCTTCACTTTTCCTTCATTAACTCTAGCAGACATTTCTGATATAGCCAAGTAAGAAGTTTAAAAAAGAAAATAAAAAAAAATAAAACCGAAAAAACCCTCCAAGGTTCAAACATCCTTCTGGTCATATCAATCATTTTCAACTCCACCAACTTTATTCATTGTTACAAAAGCATTAAAATCAAGATGGAAATCAGCTGAAAAATTCAATGCCCAGAGGGAACCCAATGCTTAGATAATCTAATCCATTTGGGAAATAAAAAGTTCATGTCAGGTATTTAGTAACCAAAGCAATTATCAGAAGCTGACTATTGAAATTGGGCTGAGTAATATTTCATCAGATTTCATCAATCCTACTGCAACAAAGAAAATTATGGGGAAGAAAACCACTCACTGTTGGTTACGCAGCTGAGATAAATAAAGATAAACTGAAAAAACATGCTATTGCAGTTATCTTTCTGCTTCTATTTCCTAAATACATTCCTCAATGTATACTAAAGATAATATTTTCAAACCACTGAAATATGCATAGCAGAGTAGCCATTTCTATGTCTGCATCTGCAGTTCAATTATGTTATCCAGAACTTTACAAGCATTCTGACTGTGTGTACATCTCTCGCTCTTCCCAGTCTCCTCCTAAAAGCAAGAGAAAGATCCACCCCTCAGTAAGCAAGATGTTTAACACCCTGGGATTAATATTATTAAGTCCCATTAGTTGAGCAGTTTGTAGGAAACCAGTCTGTTTCATGTAATCAGAGGTTTCCGAAGCAGATGTGCACCCACAGCACCTACCAGTGTGCTAGAGAAGTTTAAAAAAGTACTTTCACTGAGGATTCTTTAAGCTAGGATTTCTTTAAGTTAGGATTCTGGAAATATTTAACATTTCACTCAAACTCTCAAAAATTATGTTTTTTTAAAAACTTTGCTGAAAAAGACAAACATATTTTCAGTCAAACAACACTTTTAAAAGAAATTTCTACCCGTGAACATAAAGTAGCATCCAGGCAAATGTGTTTTATGCCTGCAGAATCTATCAAACCAGGTATTTCAGTTTGATTAAATATTTTATGTTTATAGTTTAAGATGGCTTTATATTTAGTTTAAAATAAAACCCCTCATCATCTTAAATGATCATGAAGTAGGCCTTGAACATACAGACATTATGCAAATGCTGGTTAACAGATAGGCCTGTACGCGTATATGGGCGAGCATTATACGCAGCTGCTTCGGAAATTTACTGAGTCACACTTGAAAAACCAGAAAAATTTCCACTCAGAAGAAAAATCCTTTGGTATACTAAGTTCCCATCAGCAGAATGTGATTTTTCACAGGGACTGTATGCTGAAGACCAGCGCTTACTCGTTTAGCACCAGCTAACCTCACATCTCTGCCTAACTGAAGTGAACAGGAAATTCAGTCAGAGACACATCTACCATTGCTACCACAGCCCACAAACAATCTTGTATCTCAGTACAGCAAAACATCTGAGGCACCATTACAGCTTTGCTTACCCAACTGATATTTAAGGTAAGACACGGAAGAATCAAGACGACTGCTCAGCAAACAGCATAACCAGTTAGCTATCAAGATCCAGGAAGAAATGGTAAATATAAACTAACATTTTTGGATCGGTATTCATTTGGAACAGCTGCTCCTTATTGAACAACTAGTGTCCAAGATGCTGGAAGTGTCTTAGATGAATGCTAAAGCCAAATACAATGCAAAATGACAAAAGCCTCTCATGAGAAAGAAATTAACAGCATGGCCTCTACTGCATGCTTGTAAGACCAGTTTTTTTATGTCTACTACATTTATGCTAAATATAAAAACATTGTACCAGTTTTGTCTCTGAGATGCATCTATTTGGTTATGTTCCTAATAAAACTTATTCTTTTCCTGGAGTCACTAACATAGACAAGAACGACCTGTATAATCCTCTGCCTTCACACCCTTTCCTGGTTCCAAAGGATTCTAGTTCTCAAAGATTTTTCCAGTGTTAACAACTCTGCAACAGTTCATCTCATTACACAGTTAGGAAATACAGAATTTATTCTAAGGCAAATTAATTATGTTACTGGTCTTTACATGGCAAATGTTTGCAAAGAGGTTTTGTACAAAGATGCCATACTTCAAAGAGTCAGTACAGGTATTAGAACATCAAACCTTTTTAGGCAAAACACTAGGTTACAGGATATTTATGAGGAAAAAGATAATCACCTTCAACATAACTAAAATCTCCTTGTAGGGTAATTCTTAGCTTATGATTCACAATTTCTCTGAAGAAAATAGTGAAACATACCAACCAATAAAAAAAAAAAACAGTATCAGGATATTCATGACTTGCTAACAAGCATAGCAGGATGGACAGAAGTAATTTAACTCTGCCCTGCTGAGTCACTTTGGCTGTCCATCTACACTGAATGAACCTAATTAGCTGGTATCAAAAATGCCACAGCTTGAGCAATGGGCAAAATATGAGGGAAATAAAAAAATCCATCAGCATGAGACACCTTCATTTCCATTTACTAAATATTAAATGCAGTATTTTGTCCCAAATTAACTAACAGCTAATGAAGGCCTTATTTAGCAGTATTCTTCTCAAACTCAGAATGGAAGAACGATTATTTCTGAGTACCCAAGCTTATCCATCCATTTCAAATTCTTACAGAGTACACTATATCACAGTGTATTTCAACTTGCATTTGTAACAGAACATTCAACGACAGAACACTATATTAAAATAACATTAACGGTCTGTCTTTAATTCTAAACCAGATAAAAGTAGAGACAAAAAAATGCATGCTGACACTTTATTATGGTCATCATCTGCTGTGCAACATACACACCCCCTGCCTCCACCAGACACAATAGCTTAGATTAAAACAAAAGTATCTGTCTGGATTTAGCAAAATGCTCTTGCTGTACTGCATGTACACAAACACCTAACACCTTCACCTTAACATTTTCTGTAGGTGCCTGTCTGTCTTCAAGGAGCAGGTCTGGATTTAAAGATGAGATGCATAATTTTATCTTTTTAGCTGTATTAACCATCACTTTCACATAAAAGCACACAGGTAGTAAAAAAAAAGATACATTTTAGTTCATATATATATATACTGTCTCATTGTGCTGGTTTTGGCTGGGATAGAGTTAATTTTCTCCACAGTAGCTAGTATGGGGCTGTGTTTTGGATTTGTGCTGAAAGCAGTGTTGATAACCCAGAGATGCTTTTGTTCCTGCTGAGCAGGGCTTACACAGAGCCAAAGCCTTCTCTGCTCCTCACCCCACCCCACCAGCGAGCAGGCTGAGAGGGGGCACAAGGGGCTGGGAGGGGACACGGCCAGGACAGCTGACCCCAACTGACCCAAGGGATGTCCCACACCATATGGTGTCATGCTCAGCGGATAAAGCTTGGGGGGGGGTGGGGGTGGGGGTTGGGATTGATGGCATTTGTCTTCCCAAGTCACCGTTACGCGTGATGGAGCCCTGCTCTCCTGGAGATGGCTGAACACCTGCCTGCCCATGGGAAGGAGTGAATGAATTCATTGCTTTGCTTTGCTGGTGTGTGCAGCTTTTGCTTTACCTGTTAAACTGCCTTTATCTCAGACCACAAGTTTTCTCACTTTTACTCTTCCCATTCTGTCCCCCACCCCACCAGGGAGCAAGCAAGCAGCTGAGTTGCCAACTGGGGTTAGACCACAACACTCACTGATTAATGCATTAATTCTATCAACATGAGCACACTACATACAACAAGAAGATCTATTTAGCATACATTTCATTGTACTCTCTTCTTCAGCTTTTATACAGGTTGTAGCTGACATTTCCACCTAGTACACATAGCAGCATTTTGATCTTGCTTTTAGAGGCTCTTTAGCATACAAGAATCTTTGTGGTTAGAGCCTGCAACTTATGCTGAATTATGGGTACTTTACAGTAAGGAAATAAAAAAGCATAGTCAAATGCTGACAGTACTCCAATGCTTTTCCCACAAGTCCTCTGAAGAAGCAGCCAATTACCCTGCAATTGACACAAGTGACTGAAAAAAGCATCCTCATTTCTAGCATTCGTAAATTTATTTGCAAGTAGCTCATCAAAAGTAAATGTATACTTATTACAGACACAAAGGCATGTTTAAATCACATTGAAGGGATAATTTTATGACACTTGTAATTAATTTCCAAAAAATTATTTTTCTATGCTGTTTGTTGTAAACCTTTGCAAGCTTTAAACTTAAATCTGTTTCTTTACTAAACTGTTCTCTTGCAGCGTATGCGAATACTGGTTTGCTATAATAGGATTGCTCATGAGCATCAGGCTTCTGGCATTGGTCTTTATAACAGAAAAAGGAACACTGAAACATTTGCTCCTGAGGGTGAAAAAATACACAAAAAGGACTGCATGGTGTTTTAGGAAACATTTACAAAAAAGGAAGCAGATCAAAATTGTGGCTAAATCAAAGATGTTTGCATTCCTTCTGCAGTCATGACAAACTGTCAAACATTATTGACATTAAAGAGTCTTATCTAATAATAAATCATTAAGATCTGGTGTTAGGTACCAAACATTTCTGGCAGAGGACGAAAAAAGAAAGATAAAAGGCAATGTGAAAGGAATAACAGTGGCACTCATGACTGTGTGATTTTAAGCTTCACTTAGAAGTTTATTCACAATGCTTGTCACTTGTTTATCTGAGTCTTTCATTCATAGGTATTTATGGACACACAGACACATCTTTTTCCTCCTTTTCCCTGCAAATGTGAGAAGCTTTTTATTTCTCTAATTAAAAATATGAATTGACAAATACAGAAATTTGTGGCAGAAAACACCCTGGATAACACCGTTTCCATGAGTCTTGCTCCTCTAGTCTGTACTATTACTTCAATTATGAGGGTATTATACTTCTTTTTTGACAGAATGTACCTTACTCTCCAACAAATGAAACTGCATTAGGGACTGAAAGCATAATATACTTTAAAAACGCATGTAAGTGAACAATAAAGAAAAAATATAATCAAGAATTAACATTTAACTTACAATATGAAATAGCCTGCTCTACATTTCAAAAACAAAATCACATTTAAAAGCCAGGAAACAAACTATTTAGTGAAGGACCATATTGAAATATTCTCCAACAGTCTCAACAAAACATTCCAATAATTTTTTTTTTTTTTTAACTTGGCTTTACTCTTCTTCAGTAGCAACACATAGATCACAGGTATCTGTTATGTTCACCTCAATTAGACTTTTTAAAGCTCACTTCTAATCAAATGACAGCAAATTTCAAGCTTTAACATTCAAGATAAAAACCAACCCTGTGTCTGGGTTTTCTGCTTTTATAACAGTAGCAACTCCTCAGTGCTTACCATAATCCTCATCTTCTAGTTCTCATCCTAGTCATCTTCTAGAGAGTTGACACCTCTTTCTGATTAAGGCTACCTTTCATAAGGCCACACACATCAAAATTGTCCTGAGCACTAGATTACATTATGTTCTAAACCCTTAGAGCAAGCTTTATATTTCCCAGAAAGTGGTTAATTTGTACTGATCCATTATAGTGAGCTGCTTCAAAGCTCCTAATTCAAAAGTCTCTGTGTTTGAAAGTCTGGACATGAACTGTCCCAAGTGTCCCTTAAAATAGGGAACAGAAGAAAAGACTGTTTTCACAGTTCCTGTGCCCAGGAATGAGAAGTTTCTAGTCCTCATGCAATAGGCTTATTTTTGAATATTTTTTCTCTCCTCACATATTTAGGTACTCATGTATTTATGTTTCCATCATACAAAAGAAATAATGGGATGATGTTTCATAGTTAAGTACAGAATAATTGTAATCAAGCTTCCAAGCTGTGACGTGGCTAAAGTAACACCTCATTGTTGTGGTTTTCTATATATAAGCCATCTGAATTTAATTCTCATCTATTCTTTGTGCATAAATGGCACCTCTCTCACTTGCAAAACAAGCCCTCTGAAACATGGAGAAGCAGCCGCAGTATGAAGGGCATGTTTCGCATGATGTAACATAGCCACTGGGGCTAGCACATAAGATTTTCTCCTGGCACAACAGATTGTCAAATTATCACATTGGGGTAATGATTTCACACTTAACTAAACATTTCTGTAATGTTAGCCCCACAGACATTTGCTGCAAGGGCAGTGACTTCAGCTAAGGGGAAAAAAACATGCTGAGGAAAAAGTTGTAAATTATTGTAAATTTAACTTGTGCAGAGTTAAAGCTTTGTGGAGAACAAGAACAGATGACACAGGGGTCCAACCTAAAAGTCAGCGCTAGGTGACATCCAACTCAGAGATCTCATGGGGAAAATAGAAAAGCATCACTAGTGTTACTCAGTGTTTGAATCACAGAGGAATTACAATGCGACTTAGCAGTCCACCTTAATCAAAGGTGAAAAGATAAATGCTAACTCTACAAATCCAGTCTAATTCCTCACCCAAAGACTGAGTACTTGAGAACTATGCAGAAAAGGGTAAATTTAATCTTTCATCTAAGTTGTAGCAGCTAGATAAATTACAGAGGCCCACATGAAATTGACCTTGAACTACTGCTTTCTGATAACAGAGAGGAGTTTCTCACCTTTTCTTTTATCAGATCTGTCTCAAAAGTTCCTGCAGCAAGATTTCCCTATATTTAGAAACGAATCAGTGCCAGCAGTTGCAAGATTTGCCCTCCAAGCAATCAAGGATAGGAAATACAGAAGTCAGGAAATCCAGTGAGGCACAAATTTGTGATCAGACTGTAAAGGAAGCTCTTAGGAATTTACATTCATCTAGAAATGAAGAGGCAAATCCTTGACTCTTGCAAAGCACAACACTTTGAGGCACAGTTCTGAGGTTGAGAGTTTTCAGGCTGCATTTCAGAACAACAGTTTGGACGAGTTGCATGAACCTACCAGGGCTGTCAAAAACTACTCAGCAGATAAAAAAAAGTACATAATCACTATGAGCTGCAGAAACAATCAGTACAGGAGGACACAGGGGAAACATGAAGCTGTTCTGAAGCAGTGTATTGCAGTCTTAAAGTACACCCATCTGGATACAAGGTGGTTCATGCAGCAGCATTGGATCTACAGCGTTTGATCACAGTATCTCCAAACACTTTATATTTTGAAGACTCCAGAAGCTGAGCTTTACCATGCACGGGATGCAGAAAGGGATGTTACTAAAGGAAGATGAAGGAATTTTTTTATCCAGCATGATTACGTCATCTCATGTTCTTCCTCAGACAGAAACATGGTACAACAGGAAATATTTCCTCACAAAACAGAAAGTTATGGCATTGCCACAGGAATTCCAAATTACTCAATTCATCTTAGGCAAAACTATTGGATTTCAGAATTGCACTCAGGCTAGAGAAAGGGTAAGACCTAATAAGCAGGATACATCAGAGCAGTCAAGCTAAAGATTGAGTATGTGTTACAGGCACTTTCTTATCAGTACAAAGGCACATATTTATCTTGGGTTTTTTTCAGTGACAGAACAATATAAACTAAGGTCATGCCTATCTCTCGCTCTTTTCATGGCACTAAGCACTTCAGCTTCACCAGTAGCAAGATACAACATACAGCCTCAAAACAAAGGCAATTTGCAGTCACCTGTACGCTGCACTTGCACTAAGAAAACCCTTAAGAAGTAATAAACCTTTCTCAAGGTAGATGGATTCATGTTAGTGTTAAAATTTATGTCCTGATTTATTGAAATTATGATTCTCAGGGTTCCCCTGTTAAACACAAGTAGAAATAAAGGTAAAAACCATCTCATAATTTATTTCAGAAAAAAACTGTCTTTGAACTCCTAAATGATTTAGAAAGTATGCTTCAAGACAGAGACGTGTTATCCAAGAAGACTATGCTGCAAAGTTACACAAACCCGACCTGAAATAGTCTTAAAAGATTGCTGTTCTGCTAAATTAGATATGGTTAGCATTTTGCACAGATTATTTAAAGTTGCAACAAATATTTAGTAACTGAAGCCTGCAACCTACTGTTGCCTGTTTGGAAATTCGAAGACTTAATTTCCTATTTTTTACAAAATGGGCATTACACATCCGTTTGATTTGCAAATTGCTTTAAAGAAGCTCTAATCACAAAAAGCAGGCTATTTCACTTGCCTTCTACAAAACATATAGTAATAGGAAACTATGCTTGCTTCTCATTCATTACCACTTAGCTTCCAATCATTATTTTGATAATCGGCAAGCTGTGTCTGGTTTAGACAGAATAAAATCCAAACAACCCTAAGAAGAACTAATTGGTATTTATTCTCACTCAGAGAATTAGAAATTATAAAAGTTGCTTTCTGTTTACTTTGTGTTACATTGAATTTCCATATTGCTGTCAGAAATGCAGTCTTCCAGTCAAAAATATCCACCCAAAAATTAACAACAGTTTTTCAATAGAAACACCTAATGAATCTGCTCTTCACAGCTTCTCTCATGCAAATTTCAGACTATGAACTAGAAAGAACGAATTTCTCGAAAAACTCTAAATAGTTATATTTCACCAAAGCTTTTTTAAATTGCTCGACAGATAAACAAAGTTCCCTCAGTAATAAGGGGTAAGGGGCTAAAAAAAAAACCAAACAAAAAACCCACAAAAAACAAACAAACAAAAAAGCCTAAAAAAAACCACAGAAAGAAGGCAATATTTTCTACTTTTAAAAATTAGTTAAGGTCATAACTACCAAGAGCCTGAAAATATGTAAATCTGTAGTGAAGGCTTAAAAAGGTTTTAATATCTCTTATAGTACCTCTCCTACAGTCAAAGAGAAGAACGGAAATCTTCAACTCATCGACAAATCCCCACTACGAGTTATTGTGGATAACTGATGAAGCTTATTTTTTTTAATTAAAAAAAAAGGCAACTACGATCATAGCCATCTTGTACCTCTACACAAAACCCATTTTTTTTTACAACTCTAGTGCTGTAGTCATCTTGCAGATCCTGTTTACAACTTGCAATAAAAATATGTCCTATTCTTAAAACACATGAGAGGTGCTAAAGTAATATGACATTCATTAGTTCTTCCAACTTCAGTAACATATCCTTCCATAAGAAGCATAAGACTGACTACCTCTGATATTTTGGAGATAAAACCTTGAATCTTGTGCAATAACTTCAAAAACACAGCTCAGTGTGGAATCGCACTTTTTCAGGAAGGAGCCAGAACATTTTGTGATTCTTCTTTTTTGACATGTTAATTGTTCTTCCATACACAAGGAGAACAAAAGCAGCAGCATGCCATATTTATTCAATGAAAGTTGAGCCACAGGGGTTATGGTACATTCTTTCTCCAACATCAGCCAAATTATCTCAGTGCCCAACTTTTAAGAGGCTGCAATAATACTCCATCATTTGAGGATGCTGGTAGGCTTATGCATCATTTTAACAGCATGAAGGCAGATTAGAGATCCTCTCCCTGTTATAGGAACCTGGAGACAAGCAGCAGCCCTGGTGAATCATTTTCATACATTATTACTCTTAACAATAATCTTAAAGAGACACTACCATGCTAGTCAATCTTCATTCAGTATACAAAGTAAGTTTTGTTAGGATTGAAAATGAGTTTATGTTGTGTCTACAATACCTGCTATTTTCTTTTTTTATATGTATATTTGGAAGGCTCCAAAATAAGGTCATTCTGTCTACCAAGAGAACCCAGGTTCCCTGAAATAAGTTTTTTGGGAAAAAAAAAAGTAGAAATAATCTTTGTAGGTATGAGAAAATCCATGATACACAAATATTAACCTGAGCACACTGGATTGTAATGCTCCAGAAAGAATAAAGAAATTTCTCTTGTAAAGTTATTACTAACAGAATTAGATGACTACGCATGCAAACCATCACATACACACAGATATTTCTTTAATAAAATTAGAATCTTAGACACAACAGAGTGGTGACTGATGAAACACTGGTGATAAATTAATTTAATTCTTAATGAGAAAGCTCATGGCCATTATAAAATCAGTTTATTTGAATATAAGATGTTAGTCTATGCTCTTCCCAGAAACCTAATCCTTTAAAGCAGGATTTCTTTTTTACTTTTTCTTTAAATAATTTTAATTATAAAGAATGGACCAAACCCACCCTTTCAAAGAAAAAAAATATGTAATTAAAATGTGAGGGCACTGAAATTCAGTTGAAGTTTTGTCTTCATATTTGTCGGAAATTTGGATATTTATAGGAAATTTGTCGGAAAATACCTCAATTTTATTTTCAGTCTGACTTAAAGTAAAACAGACTTAAAACACAGCACCAGAAGGGCTGCCAATTTTTATTAGGCAAGCAATATTTACACTTCTCCTTCCAATGTCACAACAAGTATAACTGTATTTCTAATTATGCCACAGAGGTTATTCCTTCACTGTTTCTTACATTAAAAAAAAAAAAAAACAAACAAAAAAAAACCCAAAAAAACCAAACCAACACCAAAACCAAAACAAAACAGGAAAAAAACCCACCACCCAATGCATATTTCATTAAAGTACTTGGAGAGGGTAAGTTGGTCTATTCAAATGGCAGTTTAAGCAAGAATACTATCCTCCATTTTAAAATCTAACATGTTTTCCAAGAGCATGAGCAATCAACACTGCCTTACCTTATGTCCTCTGCAAATTCACACAGGAAAGGATAGAACATTGGAAAGGGAAAATGTACCTTGAATACAGCAACTGCTTGAGTCAAGGAAAAAGGCTAAGGATGCCCCTGAGTGAGTGGTGTTTTAGAAAATGGGTATCGCCTAGTTAATAGTGCTTTAAAAACAATGCTCATTTTTCTCTGGATATGCAACATTGCTCTATAAGCTCTGATAACATAGCAGCCTATGCAGCGCACGGCTGTAGATTTCAAAAGACAGTTGTCTAGTGCAAGTTTGGCAAGTGGGAGTATGACAGGGAGAGCAGGAACAGCTGACTGAGCCAGAGAGCTTCATTCTGCTCTGCCACGCTCCAGGACCTAGATGAAGTGGTGCAGCATTCATGTCGCAGGGTGTCTGAGCTCGGGACACCAATGGCCCAGAGAGAGAAGTGAGAATGGCAAGTGGGTTTCAGGAGTGCCTCAGGGGAAAGCAAATAAGAGAGGGAGTCATAAAGGAAGACTGGCAATTCAGAGACTAAATCTCCAATAACATTTTGATTTTTTGGTAGAGCTTCATATGTAAAAAGTACAGATTCATTCAGGCCGTTCTAAAATCTATAGTCATATGTTAAGAGTTATTTTCTCATCCAAATCAATACAGAAACTGACACACAAGGTATCATCCAACCCAGACTACAGGACGCCACCGATACACAATGCTGAGTAAACTTCAATGACTTTGGCCCCTCTTGCCACCCAGACATTCCCAGGCTGTATCTTTGGGTCACAGACTTCTATACTGTGTTTTATTACAGAAATCAACAGTAGTGGCACTCAGAGAGTGAGATTACAGCAGGTAGCTCATTACCCAACAATATTCCGTTTGCAGGGAAGCAAACTAGCGACCTGACAGTCTCTCAACAGTCTTCAAGATTGGAAGAGATGCAACAAAGGGTTCATTAACAAAAATACCCAGCAGAAGAACCTATATACTGACTGACTTCGGACTCAAACTAAATGCCAGGCTAAGTACCTTTTGCTTTCTCTCAGGATAACAGAGATGCTCTTTGGTCCTTGAGTCATGATGTAAAAGAAGGTCCAAAAGTCACATCTGAACAACTACAGATATTCAGAGCAACTGCCCCAGGTAAATTTTTGCTAGCAGGAGCCACCATTGCCAGGGAGGAAGCATGTCACTCTATGAGAATGACTAGCACTAGAAGAAAGGACCACTTTAAAGGAATGTCAGTATGCTCTTCAGATTGTGACAGACAGGAGCGTTAAAGGCTTGGCAGTATGCGCCTGAGGGTTTCTACTTGATCTTTCTTTTAAAGAAATGCCAACAAGCTCAGAATCATGGAAGAAAGCAGGCGCAACAAAATACATATCCTTACCAGAATTCTTCTCCAATCTAGGAGCAAATATAGTTGGAAGAGTTTCAGAAAAGACAGGTTAATTTACAGTGTGGCAAGCAGTGTAGTAGTATAAATAATCAAAAGGAAAACGGTCAAGTCCCCAGAGGGTCATATGGTCAGTGAAGACTTTGTGCTTCCCTGGCTGTGATATAACATTCTGGTTTTTGTGCTGTGCATATGCTTCTCCTGAAAAACAGCAGAGCAGATTATCTGTTCTGCTTTCAGAGAACAGAGTTAGAAATCTGGCACTCAGGGGTTCCTGGGAGTCCATGACCATTCATGCCCAGCAGTGGAAACTGGGAAACTAATGTCTTCCTGTAAGGCAGAAGAATGTTTTCATCAAAAAAAGAAATATTACTCCAAATGCAGGCCTTCATGTCATATTGCTTAGTAATTCACATAGTCATTTTGCATGTGTAAATGGCGCAGATGCCTGATGAGAAGGGTGAGGGTGAATTCTTTTATATGCAGCTTTTCATAGATCATAGGTATTAGATTAGATATAGATAACAGATAAGCTATTTTATTTCATGTAGTCTTCTTGACTTCCTTCTCAAACCTTTCCAGGCAAGTGCATTTGTCGCAACGCTTTTAAAAATGGTTCAGCAAGATACATGGATTGGACAGTTTGTGAAATTTAACAGAAATTATGAAGATTTTGCTCACTTAACTCACTAACCAGTTTCTAGTCAACAGCAAGAGAGACAGTTTTTCAGATAGTTTTTAGTTTCAGTGTTGTCACTACTTGACACTTGCATCATAAGGATTTTTGTTTGCCTTCCTCAGCAGAGATGGGTCAAAAATCAGATTCTGTTAACCAGACCCTTCAAAAAATCAGCAACTACTACTTGATTCAGGCCTGCTACCTAGACGCTTTTTCCTTTATTTAACCATTCCTTCCATTTGACCATGCACTTAGTGCCTTCTTTGTTGCAGAACTTCATCTCTGAGAAATCAATAGTGCGGATATATGAACACTTGCTAATTCAAACTCACAAAATAGCAGAAAGAAGACAGAAGCCAATTATACCTAGCTTTATCAACAGTGTTAAGACATACCGTAGCAGCTCAGCAAAGGCAGATGCGTTTGGGAACAGTGCATACTGTGGATTTTATCTTTATAAAGATACAAGGAGCCAGGAATCATTTGATATTGTTACTCCTTAATTGGGAGAAGACAACCTAAGGACTACTTACAGGCCAACTCTTGCCCAGTTTTAAAAATTTTTTATGTAAAAGACTGATGTTCATGTGGCCAAACATATCCTTTGTTTGCTTGATGAAATGGCTCTGTACAAACCTTGTCATGTCAAAGCAAAATCACACAATTATAAATTCACGAGAATTGTTCTGTATGCCCACAGTACGGTATTTAAACAACAGTATTGAACAATACATTTATTCACAGCTGTTTCAGTATCCACTAATGAAGTAAAAGATTCATTATGTGGCTGGATTCAAGTGCAGGTACTGACTGAATACTGCCTCTTGGACATGTCATACTTGGTGACATCTGACATCTAATTGCAAAAGGCTGAGCACAATCAATTACCTCTACGCCCAGGGCTCAGTAAAAAGTGATACTAGGCAGACTGGGTGAGCTCGATACAGGGAAAAATACCAACCCATGGGAGCAACTACCCATCAACACAGGGTTTGGTGAACAGAAGAGCACAGACTTCTTTAGGCACAATTTCCCTCCTTCCTTCCTTCTATTCAACTTGGACTGAGTGATTTTGGCGTTGCCCGAGACATGGATTACATGGGTGAAATGCCAAACTCATAATCAGAATATAATTTATACCCAAAAAATACATTTAAAAAATATTGTGACCTGCCTTTATACATGCAAATTCTTTGATGTATATAGCTTCCTTTAAACTGCTGTTGGCCATTTGGCCTAGAACCCTATGCTAGGGCCAAGCAAATTGTGCTGTGAATACAGATTGATATTTACAGCCTTCATTCTCTGCCTGCTTAGCGCTAGTGAGAAGGATTAGGAAAAATAAGAGAGTATTAAACATCTTGACTAAAAAAAACAAAAAAAAAACAAAAAAACCCAAAAGAAACACCTAAATATTTAACTTCAAACCTGATAAACCATTTAAGATTATTTCCTTTGTTGTAGCACATGAGAAATGAACCACTACCAATGTGCAAAACATTACACACAAAATGAATGTCCCCCTCAACATCATAGCAGGGAGCCTAATCCAGGCTATCTGCACTACTGAAGAAAGTCCATAATTACATATAATAAAGGTGTAAGAAGCTCATGAACAAAAAATCAAGTTAGGAACAGTACAGATATTTTAATAAAGCTGAAACTATTTCAGCCAACGAAGGACTCTGACGTAGGCGCCCCAATGCAAGATTTTTCAATTGCGGTTATCAGTGTAGGAAAAGGCAATACTTTGCCAGCAATGTCCCTCCTCAAGTTCTTATGAAATAAATGAGTTCCATTTAGTTCCTTTAACTATGACAGTGACTGCATCCATTGAAGTTGAGGCACTATTCTTTTTCAGTTTGTTTTCATTATTATTTACCCATACCGCACAAGCCCAGTGAAAATCGTATATCCATTTGTTACAACTGTAATTACTGCCAGTCTTTACATCAAACTCTATTCAGCATACAAACAACATTTAACTCATGAACAGAGTAACATCCTACTGAAAACAAACTTAAGGCCATGTTTCAGGGTTTTGAAGAATACAGGCATCTCCACCAGCTTTAAACCACCTACTTGAATACTTTATTAAATTCAGGCTACAGCTATATCAAAGGCCACAGTGTTTCATATGTCATTGAAATATGAGAGCCAAAGATAATTACAAATGAAAGAACTGTTTATTTTATATTATTTCTCATCTCTGTGCACTTGGCAACTGGGGATGAAAACTCAGGCCTGGAAAAGGCAACAGTCAAACTACCATCAACCTGTTAAGAGCCCTGCTAATAAGCTTATAAATGTCAATGAGTTTGTCTTTAAACAAAAAAGGAAAAGGAACAAAAACAACCCACACCCAAACACAAGAAGCAAACAAAGCACATACAAATGCACTGTGTTGTTTAAAGACTATAAGACTATACCATAAAAATCGGCCCAGTCTAATTTTGGTGGTTTTTTTTTTTTTTGTGTGTGTGTGTGTGGTGTTTTTTTTTTTTTTTTTTTAAACTGAATTGTAAGTGTCCCTTGACAGAGTGACTTAATGACATTTTGATTTTGATAATTTGTTCAATTCAGCTCGATTACAAGCCTGCTACTTTGACATTATGTACTTAGGAGATACTGAACTAGTATTCAAATGTTTGACATTAGAGTGGCAAATCACTTGACTGACAGACCTTAACCAAAAATATAATTAAATCATTATATAGATAGGTATTCCTGTAAAAACAATCATAAGATATCATTACTGGTCAAGATAGTTATCAGCTCTGTGAGTCTCACCTATATTCACAGATGTGCATTATTCAATGAGATAGAAGAGTGCTCTGTAACAGCTGCAGATTGCATTTGTCTTTCGTATAAAAAGAGCAACTGTATAAACAATAAAACTTTTGCTGAGTAAGGAGGACTAAATAAATACAAAGACCAAACACCTATTTTAGCCACCAGACTGAAATAAAGCATACAAGTTAAGGAACATATACAATCAAAGACAGATACTGACACTGTACATGGTATCTGTAAGGAAAAAGCACAGGCATAACAGATGCTGAAGAAGTCCATTACTCACTCTCACTGTACAGAAGTCCTGCTGTAACAAGACAAAAGCATAAAAAGAATGACAAGGAAAACAGTAACTTTACCCAGCTTTTCTCATCTTTTATCTTCTGACAGTATATTTCAAACACTAAAATTTCTATCAAAAAGCATAATTTTAACGAGACAGCTACATTACAACTGAATTCTCTGCAATATAAGAAATGTAAATAAATGACAGTGTAGTTTGATTTCCTTCTTTGAAACTTATGCACACCCATGCAGGTGCCTTTTTTGTTCTTTTATAATTTTTTTCTTAAAGGAAATCATTAAGAGAAGCAGACCATTAAGTACAAATGGTACTGAACACTTTTATAATCACAGATTTTCCTATGATTATGATCATGTTACACTTGATTCTTCTTCTCCAGTTAAGAAAAATCAGGCATGTCCTTTGAGAGGGAAACTTTATAAATGCTCCAACTACAAGGAAAAAAAGAAAAGGTTGGGAAAAAAAAAATAAAGTAAAATCCAGGGAGAGCTAGTTATCCAGGAAAAAAAGGCTTCATTCCAGGGTTCCTGTGGATAAGGGAGCCGGAAGCCTTTCTACCACAGCATCATCCAAAAGAAATACACATTGCATGTATAAAATATAGCACAGTCTCAATACTCTTTTTGTTTTAAACTGCTGGTATGCATACTTCCAACACCTTAGACTTGCTCTTGGTCTGCAGGTCCCTTGGTGCGGGTTCCAAACTGGCTGTGCATGCCTGCAGGCTGCAGGTTGCTGTCCTTGGGCAATCACGACCTCAGACACAGCGCTGCCAGGTGTCTGAAACCTCCACCATAGAAAGGATGCCTTAAAAGATCCACCCAAACAAAATCCATATGAAGAAAAAGAGAGAATGTTCAGGAAAGTTCTGATCAACTTTCTGTTTTCCGGCAATGGGCAAAATAATGCCAGTCTTCCCTCAAGCTTATAGGATTGTCTGTCCTATAGCCTGGCAGAATCTATCTATCTTTAGGACATTCAGTCTTTTGTCAAATTTGGAAGAAGTCAGTCTAAAGTTTAAAAGTGAGTGAGGACAGGAAGGAAGAGGCAGAAGCAGGGAAAACAGGGATGGACTGACAGCATCATCACATTAAGACCAAAGGATAAACATCCTTAATTAAACAAACATCCCTCACCCTCTGCTGTCAAAAGCTCCCCAGCTACAATGCTGAGCAAAAGAAAGATAAGATTTTCCTAGCGAGTAGATGGTAAACTCATGGTCTTTCCAAGTCAATGTCAATTCTGCCTATTTAACTAGTTATCATTATTTTCACGAATTCTAGTATATTAGCTTCCTTCAAAGACAGCTAACCTACCTACGGAGTTTTCTACCAAATTCAGAAATTTTTGGTGTTTTTTTCTGTTTGTTTGTTTGTTTGTGGTTTTTATTTGTTTGTTTGTTTTTACTTCCTACTGCTGCAGTTCTGGAAGATACGTCATTTTATCTATGGCCTGAATTTTCTGACCTCCAGTTCCAAAATTTCATGTTCAAACAGGACATTCCATTCCAAATGTAAAAACCACACCAAATCAAAACAAACAAAAAAAAACACCCCAAACCCCCCTCCCAGCTATTCTTAGCAGTCTGTTCTGCTATGCCATCACTACCATAATATTTTTCCGTGCTGCTTCAGTACAATCCTCGTTATCATGTGCTCTGAAAGCTATACATCTGAAACGAATAAAGGAGGAACATATGGGCCATCAAGGTCACTTATTTAGTGAAAAGTCCTGCTATGAGAACGGATTGCTGCTGTGAGGGATGACCTTAGAGATGATAAATGCTGCTGTTCTTTACTGTGCATGTCACAGATTGATTCCCTTGGTCTGATGGTTCCACAGAGAGCTAACAGGAGCTAAGTGCTACTGGCAATAGGAACTGATTGGTTCAAGAGATGTCTTTATCTCTGAATAAGTATAGTGACAAAAGAGAATCATTTCAGACCGAGAGCTGATGGAAGTAACTGATATATCACCATAAATTTTTCCTCATTCATATAATTCCCAATGATGTGAATATTTGAGCATGTGTTTCATCACTTGAGTTGCTTCACTTTTCCAAGAACACCCTCTTTTTCTCTTGCATGAGTATTTCTATTAAAATTCACATATCTGGTATACTACTCAAGTAAGCACAATTCATTTTACAGTAATACCCTTCTCTTGCACTTACATGGCTCAGTTAAAGAAGCGATACCAAAACCCATGGCCCATAGTGCTCTAACCATAGGAGTAAATAAAATTAACTAGCCCTTTCCTATTTTGCCGTTCTGCCCCAACGTTTCATGTATGCATGGCAGCACTTTGTTTACACCTAAGGTTCACAGTGACTAAGGAATGGGGCAATAGCACTGCTGCCTACACCCAGAACACATGCCATGCCTCTGTGCAGCAACAAATCCAGCACAAACCAGGCACCTGTCATTAATTCTCCTTAAAAAGTAAGGCAGAGGGAAGGAGAAAATAAGTGACAGCAATGCTGATCTTTCACACAGTAATATGTAACCTTATGAGAGTACTACACTCTTGGTTTTAAGTTGGCAGAGGCATCTTGAAGCTTTTATTCAGCCATGTATATTCTGAAATGGGGCAAGAGTTGAAGGATATTCATCTGCCCAGCAGTTCTGAAAATGGCAACTGGCTGTAGAGTTATCAGCTGGCTTTATGCTCAGCACTGACAGCCCCTAGAGGTATCCAGTAGCACTTTATCTGTACAAAAATCCTAGGAATATAAACCGAAGTATAAAGAGCCCACTTCATAAGTCTTCAACAGTGTCTTAATGGTACTTTATTTGCCAGGTGTATTTACTGACCTAAGAAAACACTTCAGTTTCATATCCTACAAAGACTTTCAACACACTGTGATTACTCCACATTTACTTCTGAATATTCACAAAACATCCGCAAGTTAGCACGGTAGAAATTCACTGCTTACAGGATCAGAGTTAGAATTGTTGAAGTAACAGGCCTCCTAAATGTATCAGTAATCTCTCATATTTCTTACACACAAATTTTTATATAAACCCCCTAAAAATAGTAAGACTTTCTTAATCCAAATTATAAAGTTCTGTGACACAAAAAAATCTTCAGTAATTTTGCCATCAGAGCATATTTTAATGATTATCAAATAATATTTCAAAATAGTATGTATACATACTACCTCCATGCTATCCTTTCTGCTAAGAACATAAGGATGGAGCTTAATTACTTTATTTTTAGCATACTCTACCTCCATATTGGCCACTATTGTAACAGAGTGGTATCTGCATCACAGTGATGTTTCTTAATTACATTAAGCCCCAGTGGAGTACCTCTAAAAGAACCACTCAAAATTCTAATTTTTCCAAAGCAATAGTTACAAAAAAATTAGAGTGATAACATGCTAACTATTCTATCTTAGAAAAACACAATTTAGCTTTGGTTCATTTTGGAAACAAAAAAAGCCTTCAATTTCAACGAAGTAGAATTTATATTGTGCGCAAAAAAGAAGAATTTCTAACCACACGGGAGAAAGGATCATGTTAATTAGGACTGCTGTTTTCATTTTGCCACCTATGCAACCAATTCTCATGTAGCACAGACTTTTTAGTCATAAGTTTATGCAATAGAGTACTTTGTTTTTAGAGTAATTCAAACGATATTTGGCTTTAACTTAACATTCCTTTAAATTATTTTTCATTTAAAAATCCAGAAAAGTGAAATCTGGTACGATAGACTAACTTTGTGCACATTTTCAGAACGCATTTTCAATAGTTGTTAATTATTAACATGATCAATAAAGGGTTCCTTAGTTACTCAAGTGCAACAATTATCACAGTTATTACAAGCCCTAAATTTATTTCCCCATACTTAAGGGCTAATCCACATAGTCTGGTCCTTTACTGAAATTTTTTTGATGTTCTCCCTTAGAATTCTGAGGATAAAGTATATTTTTAACTGCCCAGGAGAACACAATACCAAATTACAAGCGTATGTTAGACAACTGCAAAAAGCAGTAACTTAGGTCTTCTTTTTTCTGCCTTCAATTAGGTATTTTAAAAGTACACCAACACTAATGTAAGTGAAAGAAAATAATCTGTGAATTTAGTTTGTTGTGGGTTTTTTTATGACCTCTTCCACACGCACAGTGGGATCTCTGCGAGAACTTACCTACAAGTGGAAATTACATACTGACATTGTTAAATGTGTTAAATCTATTAATTATTTGCAAATCCCACATATCTGATGTGAGAAAAACAAACAAAAACACAGAACAAAAACACAACAAAAAATTCACAGAACTCAGATGCTTCAGCTTCCCAAGAAATTTAGGAATGACATAATGCTTCTATAGAGCTCATTTAAAATAATTAGGATGTAATAACAACATAGGGCACATGCAAACTCACTGCAAACAAAGGATAATGTCATGTTTTCCTAGCTTCAGTAATTTCCCTCATTTTCCTCCATTGTACATGCTAGACGTAATGCTTATAGTCTGAAAAATGACTAGAAAATTGTACCTTTTATCATCTCTTATTGTTTCCCAGTCATTCCATATTGCATTTGTTTACCAAAGCAACTCTCATACCATACTCACACAACTCTAGGATTTCTTTTGTCCCCTTTCTGCCTCATTAGAGGGTATTTAACAATATCAACTATCAATTTCCTTGTCAGGTTTAAATTAGGATAGTTATTACCTGATCAATTACTCATTCACGTCAATAACTATTTCACATATCTCCTGCTTTCAAGAGTTCAAGCTTCCTTCTCTTCTGTTACGCAGGGCAGCTGTTATTTCATTGCTTCCTTTTACTATGGCAACATTTCAGATACGCTATGTTCACAAATGTCTTGTTTTAGTTGTATTTGTCATCTGCAGCCATGAACTCAAAGTCAAATTCCTTATAATATGGCTAATTGAGTTGACAAAATTTCTTTTTAAATTAGGGATGCAAAATGAGAGGCTTTGCCTGAACATGTCATCCACTGGACTATGCAGGAGACACCTGGGCTCTCCCTACACATAACAAATATTGACAGGGTTTATATCTTAAAAAAATGGACCAAAACTGTATGGACCAGAATTGCAAGTGTTGTTACATATTTATGTTCTTTGGTACGTTTAGATAGGCTAATTATAACACAACATTTGAGAAATACGAATTGTAACTGCTTTATAGAAAGCAAAAAAATATTGCATCTCCCTAACAAAAGAAATACCTTCTTGAATAATCACACAGAATTATTGCATCAGTTGACAGCTTTTACCCTCCTGCTCCCCTCTTTTGAAGCGGAACAACCTCACAAGAACTTCTAAGGCCATCACATAAATTAAGAAATCTTTTGTTCTTTGTGATCCAGAGAATCTAGATTTTGTTATCATGGATAAAATATGATCTCATTGACACGCATGAATTAGGCATGACTTTGCTCTAAGTTTATCAAAATCCTGAGCATACTTTTAATAACTCTTGCACATAGAACAGAATTCTGCTGTACACTCTGCATTGAAACATTCAGGCTAAGAAGATAAATTCAGAGTTTCACTGGCTTAAGAATAAACTGGTGCCATGTGCTATCTTGTCCCTGTATTTTAAAAACAAACCACTAGAAATTCTTGCTTAATTTAACAAATTGTTTTCTCCAGAATTTAACTGCAGGCTTGCATCAGACTGCTTGTACATTCTCACAGTTAAAGGAATACAACAGGCAATAAATCAGGACATAAGGTCAATGAAGCTCCTTCAGATCATATTTCTTTTTTAAAAAACAAATAAGCATATGTACTAATCAGTATATAATAATCTCATATTAGTATAAAAATAATATGAGCAACCTCATGTTAGCTGAATTAATTATTTCCATTCCTATGCATTTAAGTTCTTCCCTTCTGCTAATCCATTTTCTGGTTGTTTAATTTTTCTTGTAAGCTCCCCGACTTAATTTTAAGGTTATGTTTTAGTCTTCCTGTAATTATATTCATAGTCAAAAATTGCATGGAGATTATTTGATCCTTTTTTCAGGTGATATATTCACTCCTAGATGAAGGCTTGCATATTACTCAATTCAAAAACCATTCATAATGCTCACTTCAAAATAATTTGTCAAAACACATGCTTGCATAAAGCTATTTTACTGATAAATTGTACACATTGCTTTTTGAATCCTCCTTAGACAGTTACTTTTGTTCAACTTTATCAATACTGCGATTCTCATTTAGAGCTTAATTTAAAATCATACTTTTAAAATCATACTTTTAATGTCAGTGATTTTTTCCTATATTTTGTTCCTCTGCAAAACTAATTAAATGAAAATTTATTATGACCTTCTCTTGCAAATTATTCTTCTTTTTATGTTACAGATTGAGACTGCAGTTGCCCTTCCCAAGAACAGAATCCTCCCAACTCTATCAAGGATCATTTGAATTCCACAAATATTTTACATTTTGTCAACTTTTAACCAACTATTTTGCGTTAAGGGCGTTTATATTAAAAGACACAAATCCAATTGCCTCAGCATTTCAGCAATAACACATGCGAAGTATGTGAAACACTACCAACACATATGCGAAGGTTTTTATTAAGAAAACTGTCATATAAATTTTACTCCAGTGTAGTCAGAGCCCCATGACTGACAAAAAAAAGTTTCATTTTCCATCTCAGTTGTGTTGTTTGCAATTCCTGGTTTTGGTAGCTCTTCCCAAACAAACTCTGACAACTAATGTTGAGAAATAAAGGAAGTCAGGGGACATCACATACGTTATGTTATGAGGCACAGCTCTCTAGGCCTCCTTCCTACATATACACAGTCACACAGAAAAGAAAAAAAAAAAAAGAAAAAGAAATAGCCATTTGAAAAAAGCAGCCATGTAAAGTACACTGTAGAACAATTTTTTAAAAACTACAGCAACAGAAGAATGACATGTACAATACGGAAGGAGAGAATTTCAAAAGATATGTATTATCACTGTGCCAGTTTGATGGCATATAATTCCTGTATCCACAATGGATACTGGAAGCCTGTTCAGACAGAGCAGCAAACCAAAGCACTAAGCTCCATCACTCTGAGGACCACTCGTCCCTGACAACTTTTGTGACAAAAAATGTCATAGTTATAGGAAAGAAGAAAATCTTAGGTTCACACCAAAAATTACAGTATAAGCTGCTTTCCACATCATGCAATAATTTGCTCGCTACTGTGGAGCAAATATGGGCTTGTACTGCAAAAGCAGGTTCTCCATGTCAACATAGTTCATGTCTGAAGAAGCTGCAAGACCATCATAATGAAAAGCTCAGACTAAAAGAGCTGATTAAAGGCTTCAGAAAGAAGCAATGTAATAAAGCACGGAGAAACAGTACTCAAAAAAAAAAAAACCTGACAGAACTGTTTAACTGACAGAAGTGACTCTGGCACTTAAGGTAATGAAAAATGCACTAAAAAGCAGACAGAAATATGTCCACAGTATCTTTCAATGCTAAAATCCTTGCAGGATCCTATCCAAGTCTTCGAGGACGGGCCTTCTTTACGTTAACTCGAAAATCTGATACAAGTCTATCTAGAAATGTTATTACTCTTACAGTAATATAAACAAATTCAGTAACTGACTAATTATTAATTGAATATAAGGAAATGTTGCTAATCTTTAAGTGGCAGCTCCAAGAAATGCCTCTGCTTGCTCAACAGGCCTGGCTTTTCTACGAAATACCAGAAAAATCCAAGTTATGTTTTATCCACACAACACTGTTACATGCTTTGCTGGTAACTAGAAATGTTCCTGTCTCATTCTTTTCCCACCAGTTAATCTATGTAAAGTGCAAGAAATGGCAAGAGACAGATACTGAAGTAAATATTTTACATTACAATTCTATGAGCATAAATAAAATACTACTTAATTCCAACAATTCCTATATAGAGAGTTGAGGTGAGGAAATCACAGGAATATCTTTACCCTTAAAATTGACTTGTGCAAATTTAATCCAGTGTTTGTACACAAGAGAAATGCAAGCCAAACACAGATGTCTAAATCCATCGTGCTAGTGCTCATCTGAACGTGCTGATCTGAATCTCAGCTGCATTACTGGCTTACCACATCCTAAACAGTCTTTTAAGATGACAGGTCAACAACAAATGCAAAAGGACATGCAAAACCTGAACTGCAAAGGGACTGGCAACAGTGCATTTCAACTGAAATTGAATAACAAAATGGTTTCTATCCCTCAAACAAATGCAAGATCCTGGTTCTCTTGGCAACCAAGATTTACAAATCAATTTGTCCTCTTGTTAGCCAGAAGTTTTGGACTGGCTGAGGATGAACTGCAAGAGCACATGATGTGATGCAGGAGGCCAAGACTAACACCACAGACTGCTCCTCACTTTTTGCTGGCTCTGAGAAATGACACTCAGGCCCAGCAATTCTTAATACTATAATTCATGGAGTTGTTATTAATGATCAACAAAAGATATAGCTAGTTATCACTGAGAAACTGGCTGCTTCATTTCCTTCAAAAAAAATAACCCAACTGTTGCTAGAGGGAATCAACTGACAGTGAAAGCCTTGAGACCACACGCTAACACAGAATGACAACAGACACACACACACAAAAAGCTGGTTTATATCACTTCAGCCAGCTGCCAAAAACCACTAAAGTAGCGTGTATAAGTCTGTTTTAATATTCACCATTTCAAGATTTTAGAAACATATTCTAAGTATTGATGCTGGGCATTTTACTCCTGAAGTGTATTCATTTTTCTATACGTAATGTCACCTCATGAATGCACCCAAATGAACATGCACATTTCCTTTCTCTTTGTAAAACAATTAGAGTGCTTAAATCGTAAGTAAGTATACAACATAACCTGGAGAAAATTCCAGCACCCTCTATATACTCTGAACATTGAGATTGAAATATTCATTTTTGGTTTCCAATTAATTACTTTTGAGGAAGCTTAATAAACTCAAATATTGTTTATCTCTAATCAATGTCAGTATATTGGGAAAGAATTTGATACTGTATTTCTTCATCTAAGTGCAAATATATAGTACAAGAAACCACTTCAGAAAACGGATATAGAATTATCTACAGTAACACTACAACCTTACCAAATCTTATCAGGTCCATACACATTTTCACTTAATTTTCCAAGTATTTATATTAATTTTTCATGAAAACTCAACATACCCATTTGAAGAGAGATATTTTCTATAACAATTTCTCACAATGTGTAAACAAAAAAAAAAACAACAACCTATTTTTAAACCTCTGATGATGAAACCTTGCATTGTTGATTTCTCAACAAAAACTATTAGTTATGTGAGCAATGGAACTAATGAAATTCAGTTGCTGAAAAGATACATAAGATAACTGGGGGTGTTGATTGACTTTGGTGCCTTACAAGGTACATTCATTGATGGACACTTTTCTTTAGCTGAGGCATTTTGAAGTCAGTCCTCTCTTCAGAGGGCTCCCCATAATACAAGCATTTAAAAGTTCTCTGACATTTTGCAGGAGATTAGTTATCTCCGATATCTCTTAGCCATTAATCAAAGTCAGTGGACATGGTGAACAAGGTCAAAATTCACGTTGAAGAAGTTGATGGAGATGCAGAAAACATGATCTTGTAAGCCTTGTTACCATACGCAGCAGCTAAAAATGCCTCAAGAGAATTTTGCAGTCCTAATCTCTGTTAGCACCCCCATCTTCCAAACTCACATGGAATAATGTGGATTAGGTTATTTAAACTGTAAAATATGTTAAATGGGAAGCATAACTGTAATCTAACCACTCAAGAAGCAGCTTTCTGAAATTACCTTTTTTTTCCAAACTGAATGCAAATTGTACCCTCAACAGAATAAAAAGGAGCATAACTATGACTTGTACACATACTTCTAGTAGCTTACCGAGCAAGAGTGAGACTACTTTGCACATTCTTTAATGAGAACTTTCCAAAGGCAAAGTCTAATGGTTGGGTTTTCATGTCAGTATGAAGGTTTAGAATTAAAGCTGACTTAGACTATTTCTACTATTACACTGTTTCACCCAGTTTTACTTCTTTTTTTATGGCACAGAAAGAACATTTTCCAGCAACTTAAAAAGACTTAACTATTTTCTGCGCATTTCACTTCCTCTTATCTGCAGCCAAGCTAGCATTGTGTAGTAAAAGTATAATCTCCATATTAATCCTTAGTTACTAATTTTTTTACAGTACCTTCTTATTTCTCAGATTCGTACCTGTAGATGGTCCTCATTCTTCCAGTAGCATTTCCCTACATGCGTAATAGGCTCCGAGTTCTGCCAATGAAGTGTCTCTTTACCTTCCCATATGACTGATTTTCAGTCCTCAAACATCTTTCCTTTGTCTACTGCCTCTAAACAGAAAGGAGCTAGAAAGAATATGTATAACTGACTCACCAAAGGACCCTTCCTTTCAAGGAACATAAAACTCCACATGAATAAAACTCCACATGAATAACGTGGATTCAGATCCATGGCAAGATGTAAATGTGAAAATGCAGCATCAGGTTGTGTGAGGGCAATTTTAAGAATTTTGTCTTCAAAAGTCCACACAGACACATGCAATAATAGATACAGATCTTCGACCTATGTCTAAAGAAGTATCTTCAATGAAAGCAGCAACATGACAGGACCAACCAAGAATTTAAGCAATGAAGAGAAACCACAAAAGGCCACTTTTACACTTCAGCTCTGCAACGCCTGGTGCACTAACAAGCTGAACCAAAAAGAATGGATTGATGTTTAATAGCTACATATTCAAAAACCAACTGTATTTTTCTTAATTGGTATTTCATTAGTTGTGCTATATACAATTATGAAATAAAATATGAAATTATACATAATTCAAAAACATAATTTAAAGATCTATTACAGACTTTCTCCTACAACAACTATTAATCTTCAGAGAGCTCCTATAAAGATTTACTGCATTAAATCACACAAGAAAAGAGGGAGCAATCCTGATTTACATTATAATATAGATGCAACAGCTCTGACATTTACCAAAGTACCCAAGTTATCCTCAGGTACTTGGGCTCATCTCTTATTTCAGCAATGAAGTTGTTCAGAGAAAAACAGCTCCTACATGGCAAGAAGCAGACTAATCTATATATGGCAAGTGAGCTTTCTGTCAAATCTTTCTCATGTCACAAGCTAATGCGTATTTTATAATGTATGATTATTGTGTTAGCTCAGAAACATGGCATTGAAAGAGAAAAGACAAATAATATCCTCCAAATTAAGGTAAAAATATCTGAACAAATATAACATTAATCATTTCATTCAAGTAGACACGCTTCACTCAAATAATGTTAACAACAGAAGCACACTGATTTGAAGGGGAAAGGAAGGAGGCATGCACTTCCTAACAATGTTCAGATAATATTAATGGTCCAATTTGCCCATTTCTATATACACATGCATTTCCATAGTTACAGAGCTTCTATTTTATTGTACATGAAATAACATTTTCAAACAAATGTAATTTCTACTGTGTTAACGATAAAAATAAACATAATTCTATCCATGCCTTTCTTCCTGAAACAACTGGGAAATTATTTGTACAGAAAGTGAAGGAACCAGACCTGCAATGTGTTTTCCACTTGTAGCACTGTGTATTTTTGTTTCCACAAGATGCAAAAGCTTAGCATTAATTTCTATTTAGCCAAATACATTTATTTTTAACAAACCTCAACTTTTCTTTACATTTATAAGTAATTCCATTCTCATTCAAAACATTCTAGTGCAAACTTAACTTTTGAGTAGACACTGAAGTTCTTTTGCTGAACTAAAGCCTTTACACTCCCCAGAGTTTTTCTTTTAATACTCTTGCAATCAGGAAAGCAAGCAATGACAAGAATGACCTTGCTAACTTCCTCTGAGTAGAAGTTCAATCACTCTAATTCAGGAGATACTTCACCTGGGTTGGAGACTTTTGCTTTGCTTTTGCCTTCGGTTCCATACTTCCAAACTATGACTGAACAATTTGCACACTTACTTATCACCACAACTAGTACTTCTTAGACTGACACAAAGATAGCCTCAAAGTAACTTAACTTTTATTGCTTTATATGAAAATTTGGAGTCCTCATATGTTATTTTTAACTTTAACAAGAACTATGAAATAGGAAACTCTGTAATCCTTTTTCTGAACACTATGTTACAAAGCCGAACTCTAGACCCCATAGTACAAACTTCAACATACATTAATGTTCAAAAATTCAACAGGAGCCTTGTATTTCTCTAGAGAGATAAGTTTTTGGTAACCTTTTCCAAAGAATAATTATGTCTTTCTTAACAGCTACATAAAGGCAAAAGCAGCTTTGCATATACACAATGAAGATCTTTTTAAATTTTTGAAATCAGTAAGAAATTCTCACTGAAAAAGAAAAAAATATTGTATTTTCTAACAGAATTACAATAATGCAAAAAATTTTAATTAATTAGAAATTGAGGAGCTATTCCTCAGCTTAAACATTCCCACTTCCTATCCTGCAAATTCTTACTCAGATAAGAATCTCCATAAAAGTCAGGGAAAGGCTTAGCTGAAGACCCGAGGTTCACATGTTGGTATAGGTTCACATGTTGGTCAAGCTGTATGACCGACAGAGCATGAAAATGTGAACAAGTACTGACATTTGTGTCAATCAGCCAAACAGGTACGTACTTTGCTTTAGTACAGTGAGCAATTCACAGAAACTATTCATCACAGGAAAGCTAAATACACCTAAGTCACAGCAACAGTAGCTGAATTACAAACTACAGAGACATTATTTTATATGCAGAGTTAGGAAGAGAAGCGAGCCTCTCACACCACAAACAGTACATGTCTGCAGTTTATCATTTCAACTAAGCCAATACCAGTTTAAGGTGTCCTATCAAATGTCTACCTTCAAATTAAATGTATTTTATCTATATATAATAAAATAAGGTTGATATACAGCGTCTGACAAAAAACCACTTTATCTACAGATTCTGAGTGACAGCAAATCAAAATAATTCAAGCAACAAAATGCACTTTCTGGAAGTAGCTTATTTCACTGTGTAGGCTAAACGTATTTTGAGGAAGGATTACATTTTGTTTGGCGATTTATTTTATTGACAAAGTATATTTCATCAGATATTGCTTCACATTTTGTAGACAAATGCATGTTGTCAAATACACTATTTCCTTTGGTGGATGAAAAGTATTTTTCCACAGATTCTAAACTTCTCTGGAGAGCACAATGGATTCCCCACAAGAGTAGGTTCTATGGAGAAGGTGCTTATATTATAAATTTTTTAAAAATAGTATGATTCTTTAAGAGCATACCTGGAATATATAATAAAAAATGGCTTTTAGTATTGATATGAGAGACTGATCTGTCACAGTACTGAATCATCATCACAGTAAGGTAAAAAAAACATTAGCTAAGTCATTTCGGGTTCTGTAATTCTAACTTATGCAGTAGTTTTACTGAAAATTTACCCTCAACTCAAAATAAGTATGAGGTCTTAGAGCAGTAACTGCCAAACATTTGAAGACAATTACTTTTCATTGCTTTCTTTCTGTAATAAAAGAGTATATTTCAGGAGTACAGTGTCACTTTATCAGACAAAGAACCTAACATTGTGACAGAACCTAGGTCCAGCTTAAGGTGATTACTTCAGATTGTCCTTAGGCTAGTTTTACCAAACAGAAAACCCCCACAGAAATCCAAAACAACCCTCTCGCCGCCCCCCCCCCCCCCCCAAACCACAGATGAAACAGTCCTTGCAAGAATACTGATTAAATGAATTATATTCACATATTCGCATGCAGTTGTGACAACAGTTCATAAAAACTCCCCAGATTCTGAATATTCAATCCAGTTAAAGTACGCATTTTAATACCTATATTCGAACAACACCTACTTCAAAAATATTAGCTTTACATGTGTATTTTCTCCTCTCTGTTACCAACTGTAGTAATTTCAAGCTAAATCAGAATTACACTTGAAACATGAAAAACTATGTTTATTCACATTAGCATTAAACTGGCTGGGATTCATTCTTTGAATATCAAAGAATTCATGAGAAGTCTGTCTTTAAAATAACTTCTGGACAGACATCACGAAGAGCTGCAGAATTATCAGCTATTACCTTTGGGGTAATTTACTGAGGAGGTTAAAAAGGCACCCATTTGCTATGGAAGCATTTGAAAAGTTATATCCATTAAACATATTTGGAAGCACTGCTACCAAGAGTGCTATCTTCATCAAGCACCCTGTTTGCTATTTCTTTTTCACCCAGTGTTTCTTTTTTACTCCACTTGAATGTTAAAAGAATTAGTCATTTTCATCTAAATAAATTCAATCCTGAGCAAGTAAGCAAACCCATGGACAGTAACAGAGAGCATGCATATGAAACCTAAACACACAATTTACTCCAAAATACTCTGTAGGAATCATCTACATTTATTTACAGAAAGCACCAATATATTAAGCAATGATTTTCCAAAATCCAGGAAACACTGAGACAGCTAGTGCCAAGGGAAGTTTTGCATTTCAGTGAAGGATAAAGTTGGAAGAAGCAACAACAACAAAAAAAAATCCCTTTCATATTTGAAATGGCTGGATGGTCGGCAGAGGAAACATCAGGTAACTGAAGTTTCTGCTCTTCTTATCTCAACCCAACTTCTTCTTTTCCCACCTTGCAGTCATGAACTTTTGGGCACTCCTACAGAACTAGGGCATCTTGCAAAGAACCATACTGATGACTGTATTATTTCTCCAAGTGACAAAGTGTTTCCTCACTGCCTGATTTACAGCTATCACAAGAGATTACACTGTCTCCTACGTCCAAGAAAAGGCCTCCTATTCCAACAATTCAACTAGAAGAGAGTCAGAAGCTAACTTAATGAACTGCATGTGCAAGTTCACATGAAATACATGACCGCAGATGTCATATACCTGTTTTAATTATATTTATAGAAGTTGACACTGGCAGTAAGATTTCAAGTATTTAGCTACTCTTATTTTATAGGATTAATATTTGTTTCACTTGGAATAAAATCCACACCCAGTAGGAATAACCATCCACTTTAGCAGCCAGGATCAGGCAGAAGACTCTGCCTACAGAGAGGCAGACATCCATTGCAGCCGCATGTCATGCGTCCCTGTCTACACAGCAAGACACCAGGGTTTGGTACTTTTGTAAGGCTCTGCCCTGCAACAACAATACCTGTCATTTTTGTAACACTGTCCCTGACCACAGCTGATGAAAGTCTTCCCTTCCGAGGTCCTCCCGCAGATACCTTTCCTCCTCCTCCATCCACAAAAGTTACAGTAGGATGAATAGACAATGGTGCCCATCTTCACTAAAACTTAGCCTCTCCCTTCCCAGCCTTCCCAAAACCATCTCTCTTTACCCACCTACAGCAACCTCATCCTTGAGGAGCTCCGATAACCAGCTCCACTCTCAGTGTACAATGATACAAAGAACATGCATGTACTGAGGAATCAGGAATGTTTTAGTGTTTGTATTTTGGCCACTCTGCATGTCCAACGTGAATGCAGATGGCTTCCACTATTGCTTTAGCACAACCTAAGGGGTGAAATCAGAGTATAGCCTGCTATCTAAAACTCCCAGGGAAATGGCATTTAGGCAGCCTGCCCATCTGTCTAATGTGCTGGCCAGTTAAAAGGGTTACAGCCATAGTTTACTGCTCGCTGCTCCACCCAGCTCATCAGTTCTTCCACAGAGGAAGTTCTCAGTGTTCTTGGCCCTCATACAGGCACCAGATGGTTCTTTGGTAAAGCTTCTCAAAACCATTTTTGCCACCTACATGTGCCAGAAGTAGTCTCATGCAGAATTATTATTTTCAGGGTTGGAGAGAGTAAGAAAAAGAAAGCATATGGGAGCGTACAAATGCAATTGAAGGTTGTAGCATAACAGTAATTTTCTTCAGTTTTCCCCTCTCTAATTCAAAGTTTGGCTGGTCCTTGGAGTAAAATTCAGGTCAAAGGCTTTATTTTCTCTTTCCTGCTGTACACATGCTATAGTCAGAGAGCATTACAGGCAATAAGAGAATATGCCCCCACTCTGCCAAAGAAAAAAAATCAAACCAAAAAGACAACAAAAAAAACCCCAACACTCCAGAAGAGAAACCACAAGATATATATGCTGCAGAAGCATCCAAGAACAATCTATTGTGTGGCTTCAGCGTGCAAGTGCACTGAAGGAAGAACTTGGTACTAAAATGTTTAAAATGACTGACATTGCTCTTCATTTCACTGTAGAAGGTAAACAAATTGGTAAAATGCTAGTAGTCCTTTAGTAAATCCACACTATTACTGATTACATAGAAGATACATGCTTGACATGTTTGCAAGTGGATTTCAAATCTACAGTCCTGATGTTTCACGCGACTGAGGCTAGACTGGTCATCATGTACAACAGGCATAAAATTAGCCTTTTATGAGTCTGGCTGCACCTCTCTCCTCAAACCAAGATGGCACACACAGGTCTGGAGTTAGACTTTGCTTGTGAAGAGCAAGGCAAAACTGGCATCAGGTATTTAATCTTTTTCCATAGTGTCCATCATTAAGTTTTTTCCTGCAAGACCCCTCCTTGTTATTCTTGCTAGCTCTTGCTAGTTTAGCTCCAGTTGAGCTTAAGCCTTTCCAATTTCGCCCATCTGAACATTTCCCCCACCCCAACACTGTTACTAATCTCCATGTGAGAAGCTAAGCAGGTTCACACTATCGAGAAATAAGTTTCTTTTTCGCACTAGTTTTCAAGCATGTGTGCTGGTCCATCCATGTGCAGTTAGCTCTAAACGACAGTCACTCAAGACTATGTAGTAGCAAAGGGCCTTCCCTCTCAATACTGCAAAGGTAATTCTGTTTCTCTTGGCTTAGACAAACCAGTTTATATCCTGATCCCGCAGTCCTAGCTCATTTATTTCTAAATCTCACTTCCATGTGCCAATTTCTTGTGATTTAGGAATGCACTCTTGGCCGTACAGACGAAGATTACGGATCAGTAAGCCCTTCTGAAACCAAATAACTGCTTTAAATTGGGTTATAAAATCTACAGAAAAATATACAGTAATTTGAAAAGAGCATCGCTATAAAACAAAGCCCGTATTTTGAATTAATTATACTGTTTCATATTGTAGATTGACGTACAGAAATATATTTGTAAGGCCATGCATATTTATTCCTCTGTCTTCAAGGCAAACTCTTCACTGACTTGCTTTGAAGTTGCAAATTAATAAAACATTAGGTGCAACAACAATCCACACATTGATACTAAGTATCTCCTAAATAAACCAGAAATAGTCAAGCTCACTCTTGTCTCTGTCACACAGAAAAATCACACAATAAATGCACTATGAGAGCTGATAGATTATAGCTCACCTAACCAGCACAGGTTAACTAGATAGTTATATTTCAATTAAAGAGAAAAGCCAATTGTTGCATGTCTTATTATCATACTAAAGCATCTTAGCAACAATTAATAGCTACCCAATTCACAGAAATGGCCTTCATTATTTTTGAAGCAGCTACTTTCTTTGAATGTAATGACTAAGAGAAAAGAAACAGATGTTTCTGTTGCTAAGGAGATTGAATAAGAAAAAATAAGATAAAGCAAATATTTAGAATATTTTTTTGAAAAGGAAAATTCCTTCCACTTGGATTAAACTACTTGCTTTATAACCAGCAGTACTACCAGCTATCATATAACAAAATACCACTGTGTTTCTCTTTTTTTTGCATTGTGATTGTTCTACTGCAATATATTCTGCATATTTATTCTGGGACAACATAGCATAACAAATGAAGATGCCTAGACACATACACCAGCATCTCTATGTCTTGAGTAGCTGCAGATGCTCATTGTCAAAAGTGGATATCTGCATAATAAGCTCAATTTCTGCTAAAGTGAGGGAAACTTCAACTATCCGTGAAATGTGCCACATTACAGTTATGACAAAGCAAATATTAAAAAATAAGAAGAAAGACGCAATCTTGTAGAACAAAAAAAATATCTCTACCAGTAGGCTGATTGTTTTAATGTACATGCTCACATTACTGTAATTAACCTCAGTGTCCTACAAGCACGGACCAGATTGCCAGGGGCTATAAAAAGCTAGGTCAGTAAAGACCTGTATGAAGTAAAGCTGGTTCTACTGTACATGCTCAAAAAGGCAAGATTATACCCATCTGCCAGTAAAACAGGTGAGCAGGTGCTAGATTAAAAAAAAATAAAATAAAAATCCAGTTATACTGAGTTTATTATACCAAAATTATAATTTTAAATTTTTCTGCTGAAACCCATACTCTGAAAGTGAGGTATATTTTGGTTTTCTATAGGAGATCATGTAAGACAATGGTAGTCATACTGTTCTTCCACTTCAAGTCATTGTAAACATCCTAACATAATGATAAATGTTTATGTAAATGACAAACTTGTATAAAGGACAGTGAAACCGAGAATAAATAATAGCTTGAAGACAACTAGCAAACCACAACCTTCCCTGCATACAACTTCAAATTTAAAAGAAGAATAAAAGTGTAGAAAAAAAATTATTTGTGCTATGAATCATCTTGCCTCGTATACCTACTGGAATTGCAACACTGCTACAGTGCAGCATAATCTTGTCACTCTCCAATGCCCTACTGACATGTTTTTCTACTGCATTATTAGCACCCTTGGAGGACTCCCTATTACTCAAAACTGATTTATTCTTGCAAGGTATATTGCTCACTCTAATATCTCCTTTCCTGAAGTCAATAGCAGCCATCTGCAGGATGACATCTGAGCCTGTTTTCAGGCTTATTGTAACTGATTCATGTCCCAGCTTCAGTGGCAAATGTATATAGCTGTCAGATGGAGTACTGATGGTGGTAGCTCTTCCTGATACCAAAATGTCTGTAAGCGCTGAACATTTTGATTTCTCACTGTGATGGCAGTTTACCTCTATCTACTACTTATGTTTTCTTTCTCTAAAACCTGATTTTTGAAGGTACTATCCAAGCAGATATAGCTTGCTAACTAAAAGTTACCTTGCGATTTGATTTCAGACTGATTCAGAACTGGAGTGTATTTTATAACAGGCATTCAAAGTCTAATGAACTAGTTTACGCCTGCTACTTCTATAAACACAAACAGCGCAAGGAAAAGCAAAGGAAAAACCTGGAAGAAATTGTCTATTTACACAAGATTCCCTTCTCTTAAATATTTTCTTTAAACACACAAATATAAGCTGTTCATGTGGGCAAAGGCACGAGCCTGGACTGGAATGAATGGAACTCAAATGCAGCTTTATCCACTCATTCCTCACACATGTTTGATTCCACCAAAAACATTTATCACACACCTACATAGTCACAATACCTCAAACCACAGTCACAAAGTAATTAGAGAGGGTTAATTCCACAAAGGTTGCCGACTGCGAACCTTTTCCTTTTCACGAGGTAGCTCTGAAACAGTTCAGCTCAGCATTCGTCATCAAACATGAAGGGCTACATCATTCTCAAGCATAGAGAATTTCTTTTGAAATCACACCAAGCTTCCAGTAAGACTTCAGAATTGGTTCCACAAAAAACTAGAATTGCCAGCACTAGTTTTCAGTACAGGAAAGAATGGATAAAACCATAAATAAAGTGCAAGAGCACCAGAGCCAGGATTTTACATTTTCCTTCATGTCAGATACCCTTATTCAGCACTTGTAGCACGTTACATGGAAGTATTTCACAGAGTATCATCTGTGACGAGCTGTAACTCTTTTCTTTGGGCTCTTCAAGGACAGCCACAGAACGCCATTTCAGTTTCTAGTCAAGATCTGTTCATTCCAGCCTCACTTTAAGTAGTCAGGTAGTTATCCTAACATTTCTCTCAAGCTTGCATTCTAGGTCAGCATGAATGACTACAGCATTTTCCCCCCACCCGTTCATCCACAGTCTCATATTCCCATAGAAACATAAAGACGAGTTTTCTTTTTAAAATTATGACATTATTAAAACCTGCTCTTAGTTAGAAAAATCAAAGGTCAAAGCTCAAGTGTGTTCTGTTTGGGTTTGTGTCGTCCCGCCCCCCCCGAGCCTTTTTTTACACAAAAGCTTCTATTCCACTGAAGTATATGAAAAATATATGAATTATACAACTTCATGGCACAGAATGCAGGTTATTGTTAGTAAAATCTGTACCTAACTCCAAGAGAATCCTTATAAAATACCGAATACTAGCAGCATCTACTTATCAACACTCAACTTTTTATGCTACATAGTAATCACTCAAAAATCCAGGATTTCAAGATCCAGTTATCTCTGCCAGTACATTCTTACTTGACATTTAGTGATAATTTTGTGGTTTTATACAGTTAGTTTTTCTCATTACAGCCTCTCAGTCTGAATACTCATATCTAGAGTCCACTAAAAATATTTTAAGATACAGCAACCCTCCTTTTTTTTTTTAAATAATCCTAGACTTACTGTTCTGCTTGAATTATTCCCATCTTCCATATATCTGACAGAGGCCTGAATTTATCCAAAATAAGATTCAATTTCTCATCTTTTCATGCAGGACTTGAGAAATGACAGTGTTTCATTTATTTCCTCAAATCAAATCCTGGGTCTTAAGAAATGCTGCTAAATAAATTTCTCCCCCAACAAGTATTTTTTTGCAGTGCTAAGGCCAATGTGTGGGCATGTCCTGATAAATTGAAAGCCGCTCATAAAACTAAGTAGGTTAAACCCCATTAATATTCTAAACTCCATAACAAAGACAGAAATGTAAAGAAATAGTGTTTCTTCTTACTTATGTTTTAGTAAAACAAGTAATTGGTAATATGGCATAATTTACAAAAGCATGAGTAACATCTTAATTCTACTTCTGTAACCATCATTCATATTACAACAAACTATATCCTCGCTCTGTCATCATGCTGAACTATTGCTGATAATACAGGAAGCATCCATTTTACTGTATTCATTAAAAAAATAAAAACACTTTTCCAATGCACTGTTTCTTATTTGGGATACAACTTCCAGGCGAGGGGTGAAGAATGGGAGAACAACACCATAGCACTACTGATTTATTGGTTAGTTTATAATTTAGAGTAATTTACTCTAAGTTTTATGCTTACACGGGATCGTATTCTGCCTTTGCTGCCAAAACAGTTAAGCAGGAGAAAAATCAATAGCAGAAGTTACATTGGTTTTGTGGTTCCATTTCTGAGTGCAAATATTTTATTTATCAATTTTTGATTGTGAGTTTGCTGCTTAGGAAATAAAAGACAACTATTCAAAAACACAAGTATACAAAAAAAAAATCAATGGAAAGGAAATAATTTGCTTTAGGGAAGGATAAGAACATACTTAAATAAAATTGTTTACAGGACTACTTATTTAGAGAATATAGACTTCTTCCTCACATCTATTGACTACTATTTCAGCACAACCAGATCTTGTATCTTTAAAAGATACAAAGAGGTGCATTTATGCAATCTCATGGAAGTGAATCTGTTCAATGGATGTGGTGGTTGGATTTTTGCAGGAGGGTCGTTTTTTGGTGGTTGCGTTTTCCTTTTTTTTTGGGGGGGGGGGGGAGGGGAGCAGTGGGGAGGGTGTGGCTGTGAGCACAGAACTACACTAGAAAAGGGAAAGGACACAGAAAATTAAACAACTATGAAAAGCATTAAGTACAAGCACACTAGAAATTACTCTTAACTCTCACTGGAGGTACACCTCAAAAGCTGACCAAAACATATTACAGGATACAATGGTATGTGCAAAGGGCAGAAGTAGCCCTGGAGTTTGGCATAAACCACACAAGCAAGTCTCTGATCTATAGGCTCAAAACCAGAGCATTAGTGTTGGTGATGGATGCTGTCACTTACAAGATCCATGAACTTTTCACATTATTTTGTATGCTTCTGTTCCCTTTAAAAATCATTGAAAATTAACAAATCAAACACAGTAGAGAAGCATATAAACCTGATAGTAAAAAGAGGGCTACTTCAGTTTTCTCAAGTAGTTTTCACTATTCATACCAATGTGAGTTTACAAACAGTTTTCAAAACATACAGAATATGCTCTTTTATACAGACTGGCAGCCATAAAAGTGCAAAAAATTCTGCATCCTCCAGACCCAGGACTAAGAACAGCACTGAAGATGGCAGTGATTGAGGAGCTGTTTTCTCCCCACTCCCAGAGAAGAAGAGAATTTACAGTCAAGATGTGTAAAGCTAAGAAACTGAATCCTCCCTTGAGGATAAGGCCAGGAGGGTTTTGTTTAAGAAGTTAAACTTGTTTTTTCTTTAAGGCATGACTTTCTAAAGGCTTTGATCCACCCTGAAGGGATGATATCAGCCTTTGTTGAAAAGAAAACAAATAAAACACCAAAACAGAAAGGAAACCTAACAAATATGCTGAAACACTGATGTCACAGCAAGGGCCTCTGAATAACAGAGAAGATGCTGGAGAAGGACACAATGGAGGGAAATGAGTCTCGTTATTTGCTTGGAAACTGACAGCAAGTCTTTGTCAGTTGTATAAAGAGGAACAAATCAAAAGGCAGAAACAGGCAGTGCTCAGAGGCTGGGCAAACAACACAAAAGGAAGTAATTGAGAAGTTACCAGCACTTTGCCACACCAGCAACTCCACAGGAATGAAAATTTAATGAGGGAAATAAAAAACAGATGGTAATGGTTCAACACTGCAAAGTCAATAGCAGAGCCTAGGACAGGCTGAAAACAAGAGATGTCACCAGCACCCAGGACAAAACCCAAGACACATTCCCAACCCCAAACGCGCAGCTAAGAGAAATTCATTGTGGTGTGTAAAGACAGAACATCTCCCAAAACCCCAAAGCCCTCAAAATAAAACCCCAAATCAGCTGAAGTAATATACTGTGTGTGATCATCTTGCGGTACTTATGTTCTCCCCCATCCTGGGGGTCTGTGAGGACTCCTCTCTAAGCTAGAGGAATTGATGGATATCCTCTTCAGCAATGACTTCACTGCTACTGAAGGAAGACTCCGCTCCACACAAACATCACAGCACTAAGCTCTCTTGTCCTAGCATGTGTCTCGACTCAAATCAAACCCAAAGCAAACTCCCACAGCCATATGATGGGGAGCAGTAGGAAGGAATTTTTTTCCTCAGTACCTGAAAGTCCTTCCTGGTCTCAGTATTTTCCAGAGCAATGTAAAAAAGCAATATACAGGATCTAGCCACCATTTTGAAAGGTTTAAATGGACACACTTTCAACCTCAATTACTGCAGCGAATTATGAATGCGATTTCACATTCAGCTTTTCTCCTGACCTGCTGTCTGACCTTGGGAGATCACTCACTGTTATTCAGGTTCCTTCATAAAAAACAGGCAGCAAAACCAAACAAACCAAGACTACAGCAGGGGATTTTGAGATTGAGCTATCAGGTGTTTTGAAATTTTCACTGAGGATCAACTTCTGCAACCTTTTCCCAACAAACCGTGGCTGAGATACAGAGCAAAAGCGAGAGCTTCTGGACCAATATCACTTATTGTTTGTTCCCCAGGATTTTGTTATGAGAAGTACTTGTCAATCTGTTCTTTAACTATTTGAAGACTCCTTACATGAAGATCCCTTAAAACCAATATATGAACTTTTACATAGAGTATATGGGTACATTTATAATAGTAAAAACAAATTTCAGGAATCCCCTATTTCATTTTTCTAATTATACACAATTGGCAGAAAACTCAGACACGTAGAAAACTAAAAAAACCCTCCACAATCCCATCAGATTTTCTTTCCCAATATGAAGAATTACTTACACTGTAGCATTTCTGTTTTTCTCATCTTAATTTTCTTATACTACATAAATTTTGAAAATTCAAAGATTCAGGCACTTAGAATAATTTATTTTATAAGTAGGGAGCACTGACCTTAATTGTCTAAAAACTGAAGAAATACAGAGTCACGGAGTCAGAAAATAACCTTTTAGTAGAAAATATATAATGACATCTGATGGACCCATTGCAAACAATGCAGAAGAATGTGTTGATTTTTTCAGTGCGAGTAAAAGAATACACTTAGAATTTGGTGCTTGCCATATCTAAAAAAAACCACAATTTTGCCATGCTTTGAAAGAGATGTGATACAATTTAAAATGTTATATTAAACCAACTGCATTAAACGATTTATTTTACAAGGGGCACAATCTAGAATTAGTTTCTTAAGAAATACTGCCACTGAACTAAATGCCTTGAGTAAGAATTCTCAGGTGTATCACAAAAAACCTGTATTTGGTAAATTTAAAATCCACAAGAAAATAAAAAGCTCAAAATTAAAAAAAAAAGTTTTAAAATTTTATGGGGATCAATCAACTGAAGGTTATATTTCCTTTACTCCTGAGCTACTCTAGGCAAGATAGCCTACTTCCTCTGCTGGACACATTGGGATAAGTGTGTTACTGTATGTGTAATTGCATGAATTCCCAGGGCATATGTACAACAATAATTAAATTACAGGGTGTCTTGTGAGCATTCTGTCCAGCAGTTAGAGACACCACAAGACAACAGATAATTTGAAAGGTTCTTCTCTTTGTTTATCTTTTCTTTGAACAGCATATATTCTAGGATACGCAGATTTACAATTTTATGGTGCGCAGCCGTTCATATAGACTGAACAGTTTTTGTTGTGTTAAGAGTCTGAATAAAAGGCCCACTTGAGTGAAGAAAAATTTCTTTTGATGCCAGAAGCAATAAATTCCTAACATCCTCATTTGATCCTGAATTTGTCAGGATGGGTAACTCCAGCAAATGAAAATGCAGGTAGGTAGGAAAAAGGCATATTTCTTTTAGTGAAGCATTCTGAAGTAATTCAGTTGGGCTGGAAAAGACTGAAGTAGATTCTGTAAAGGAAAGTGCTGAGACAAATTGCTTTCCTCTACAAAAACACTTTCCTGCAGAGATCTTTCTAGGCATTTTTCAAGCATAGATGGAAGCACTTTGGTCGAATATAAACACATCTCAGAGCAAAACAACATACAAAACTGATGTTGTGACTACTCACTGAAAGAGGAGGTCGGCAATGCTCTCTTTTGCAGTCGTTATGGGTCGAGTCTTTGGCACATCAGGTGAGAGAGAATTCTTAACGTGTTGGTCAATGAAAAGCAAGAAGGATCTGTCAGGAAGAAAAAAAATGTATAACCTTCAGAAAAAATGAACTGTAAGTGTACTCTATCTCTGTTTTTAACTACCAGAAGGGCAACAGAATCTACCCACTCCGGGATGTAAAAAATAATCTTCTAGATGCATCTTTACTCATGCCTCTCATTTTCCCTCCTCCCTGTCCAGAATTTAGACAGCCAAGCAGTCAAATTGCTTAGTCATTTAATTTCTACACTGCTAAACTAGCAAATAGGAAAGGACCGTGTCCTCTCTACAAAACTCCCAAAGAAAGAAAAGACATGATAATCTTGGATAGTACTTCTCAAAACTTTTGGATCAAGACATTTTTTCCTCCAGGTATCTTCACTGCAAAAAGTTTAATTTAAAGTATTCTTAGATGTGACCACTTCACAGATCACTTGTTGCTTCCTCTGTCAATTTATTCTTTTCTTTCTCAGGATGCAATGCTTTATACTACCTGTTGGTTCCCACATTTTCTTAAGGATTTTCATAATCCTTAAAAGTATTTTTGGAAAAGAAAAATTGCCTAACATGTCCACAGCCTCAGCAATTGATTTATTTTTCACCTGGTCAATGAAATGATCCAGGTAGAGCTGCAACTATTTGGAAAAAACATAGGTTTCACGTTGCATTATGAAACTGAAAAATAAGAAATAACAGTCACGAAGTGATTGGTCATGTTGCCAAAGAAATTTGAACAGTTGATACCCACCCACCACCACAGGCTGGAGGTGGGAACAGACAAGCAAACTGTCAACGCTAGAGCCAAATATTTCATAAATACCTATAAAAACCTATAAAGACAAGCTAATGTTTTTCCACTGTTACTCATGCAACTTTTAAGCAATTTTCTTTTAACATTGAGAGTATTTAACACTGCCAGCTTTATCTATTGCTTTCACTGAATTTAAATTAATGGTACTTATTTTTGGTTAAAAAAGAAGCTTGATGTACTAGCACTACTTAACTGCTGAGGTCTATCTCCCTGGAAATGAATAGGCATAATTGTATTTCAGGCCAACAGCTTTCCATAAAGCATCAATTATTTAAATAAGACAACGAATTCAATACACATTCTACATTAGTATCACAGAAAATCTTTAAGGCCAGAATCATGGCGTAAGATCTTATAAGAATATGAATCAATGTGAAAAAACCCCCAGCGCTTTTAATTCACAAATGTGAAAGCTGAAATAGAGATAACCTCACTAATTAGGGGTTGGAATGCAGTCTTTACTTTCATAATCTCCTTATTTTCACTATTATGCTTACTTCCTTTTGTGCAAACCTATCAACCTATGCCTCAATGCAAATTACACTCCTATTACATACCTCCCACTTTGGTGATTCTGTGCCATTTACAGTATTTGCTTATAATTGCTATTTCTTTTATACCTTCCCTGTTTGTATATCACTATTTCAGGAACTGCTGAATTTGGAACAGAAACATTCAGAAGAGCAGCATCAGGTTACACCGAGATACAAACACTGATAATCTACCAAGAAAAAGAACAGTAAGTAATCTGGGAGAGCTAAAATCTGCCTCAACTCAGACTCCTGCAAAAACTGGCAACCAGACACGTAGGATAGCCTTTTCACCCTCAAGACCAACCATCTTATACAGGCTTTTAAATGACTACGGGAGCCGTCAACTAACAGACAGACACACTTGGCCACTCCCAGCTGAAGTTGAGAAGTATTTTGACTTTGCAAGCCAGCACAATGGGAGCACCCAGCGCTCCTGCTCAGGCCCGAGCCGCGGCCGAGCCCTTCGCCGGGGGTGCCCCACAGCCCACTGGCCCCCTCACCCACCGCCCTGGGCAGGGAGCCGCTGCTCGGAGCCCAGCCCTGTGCGCGGGCTCGGGCAGGACTCCCACTGCACTACTGGTATCACGGCTTCTCATGCAGCAATTTGTAGGGCAGAGACAAAAAATTATGCAAAAATGACTTTAAAAGAAGCCTACAGTAAGTACAGAGTTTTTCAAACTCAGGAGATTTAAAAGCATTTGATTTTCTTTCTCCTCTGACACTAAAAAACTGCAGTAGTGCCACAGTTACTGTTTTCAGCTTCTCCTTTGGCCTGTTTTACGTGTGAGAGGTCCAAAGAAAGACGAAACAGTCTAGCCATAACTGAGCAAAAACACCGCCTAAAACCATCCTAAATCCATATAGTAAATTAATTAACTAACAAAAATAAATCCAAGTTCCATGTTTCATTACAGGGTTTTTTAGTAAGCTATTTGTTACCAAGACCAGCTAAAAATGCATTCTGACAAGCTGAAATGTCTCTCTAAATTTTAACATATAATTTTTTACCTTCATGTTCCTTTCTCTAAGAGGACAGGTGAGAAATATTTGTATACATCTACCAGCATTTACAAATAAGTGAAACCAAGCAAGATAAGAAGCAAAAATCTATGGGATGGAGTTGTTCCTTTCAGACTCCTCTTACAACAACAAATAATACCAGATTCTTTAAAAGCAATTTTGGCAGATACTACACAACCAGCATAAAAATAGAGTATGCTATTTCTCAAAAGAGAAGGCATGTCCCATGGACCAGCCTGTCACTGACATTAAGTGTTTCTGGAGTCTGAGAGACTCTGTCTTCTAACTGATCAGCATCTAATGATGAGAGATGATTATTTTCTAAGCAGCAGGAAGAACAGGGGAATACCTTTCCAGTACCTATTTGCTTCACAGCCATACTGCAAGTTTATGACAGAATCGTCATCAAATGGTCAATTAATCAGTGAAGATAAATGAGAATTAAGTTTGTACTGAAAATAAAGTAAAAAAGGGCAATTTTGCCAGTTTTGTTCATTAATTATACAGGGTGCCGGTGCACAGGCGCTGGCAGCAGGGCGACAGGGGCCTCTGTGAGGATGCCACTGCAGTGGGCTTTGCACACTTCCATAATCCTTCTCAATGTCAGTGAGAATGAGGCACGTGTAAAGATTTAGAAATTCCAGTGGGTGTCCACGTGTACAAACACTTACCACACTTAGGCCACGGTCTATGTTGCCATTTAAATTTCAGCTAATACCAACAGTGCTAGTAACCACAGTAACAGTGCACCTAATAAGAGTACAAAGAGGGTTAATTAAAGTAAAGAAAGGTTGAAAATTACTTCGAGTGCCACTGGAACAATTGATATAAAAATCCATAAATTTACTATATGCTGCAAGATCTGGTTTTTAGAGAGTAACCTGCCAGTACTATTGAAATGATAGCTACATGTAGTCAGGCACTTAAAAAAAACTTTGAGAGAGGAATTAGCACACTTCATGCTGTTGCATGTCTTGCCCTTGTTAATGATTAATTAATGAGTTGTGTTTCTTAGATGAAGGTTATAGATTACACACACGGTAAGGATAGAAATGGAATATCACAGCTGCAAGCATGTAAAAGCCCGGGAACTGCAAAATCTACCTAACACAGACAATTTGTATGTACTGACCAGGATGAAATACTTTATATTGTAGTCCAGTATTAATTTTTTTAAATTTTTTTAGTCACTAAATCATTTCATGCAAGGTACTCACCCATGGAGCATCACTAAAACATTTTCCTGCTCATTTTTGAAACTACAGCCCCAGGCCAGACAGCCTCCCCACCTCATCACTGCAGCGTTCAGGGCCACGCAGCACCAACCACTCAACATTCACCGCACCCGAGACACCACTATTCCCATTTAATTGGCTAGGATCTTGGCACAGGAAGTCTGAAGCATCCACTAACACCATGTGCCCAATTTTCATAGCGCTTAACATTATACAGCACTTTGTGTGCTATAGGACAGCTCAGAGTGCCTTCAGCTGTAAACTGAGAATGATAACCATTTTTATAAATGAAGGTCTCCAGTAAATAAGGAACAAGTGAGCATTTACTGGCTATGCCACGGTCTGCTTAATACAGGTATCTATCACCATACAGAAGGCTAGCGGACACAGAGATTCCAGCTCGCCTCTCTTCTCAACACTGCAGCCACATGAATACATTAGTAGCAGTCATCATCTTTGTGTGCAGGCTAAAAGAGGCAATATTGCTACCAAAGGCAATTCTCTCCTTCCCTCAGCAACTGGCTTCTACTTTTGCAACATCTCACCTCCTTTGAGCCTGCACAGGAGCTGACTGTGTTCCTCAATGAACCTGACGGGGCACTTTACCAAAATATTCCTGTTTGTCTCCTCCTGCCACCGTTTTAGTCTCCATCGGTTCTTTAATCTGGCTCAGTGCATTACCATGTAAATACATAATGCCAGCACATGGGGCTGGGGGGAGTGCACGGGGCAGGAATGAGCACGCAGTGATGTTCTGATCAGGTGCTGATGACTGATGATGGAACTGTAGCATAAGAGAACATGCAACCATTTACGTTACAAGATGATCTCCCTCCTGAGCTATTTGTTTTTTTGACTTCACCCGAGCAGCAAAAAAAATCCCAATCCAGTGATCTTACAAATGACAGCATACTTGGCTTCGCAAGACTAATGTGTTCTTAGCATCTGATCAAAGTCCTGCGTAAAGGAAGTGTCCTGAGGAAAAGATATCATCATGCAACTTCACCCAAAGGCCAGGACAAAATCAAGGTAAAGATTTTAGTTTTGGCTATTCTTTGAGTCCTCTGCTTTCCGCCCCCTCCCTTTTTTTCTTGGCAGCTTGAATAATTGCACTCTAATACAGCCTATGTTTCAATAAAGACAATAGATGCTTGCAGATAGTCTGCTTTTAAGTAAAAAAGGTACACAGCATTTAAAAAAGTAAGAAATCTAGTACTTCTATGTCAGCTCACTTTGAATGTACAGTGCAAACTTTATATTCAGTGTATAGCATTATCATCCTCAGGAAACCAATGCTTTATAAAATACCAAACATTCCAACAGATCAAGGAATACCTAGAATTTGTATACATTTGATATTTAACATGGACGCCAATTACTGAAAGTGATATGGATCAAAACCTAACACCTTTGACAAATGATAGTAAAACTTTTAAGATATGCTTTTCCTCATCCTGGCATCACTACATATAATGGAAATTAGGTTTATGAGCTTTAAACCAAACTGGAAAGAAAAAAAGTGATTTCTTCATCCTATTAGCCAGCAATAGACATGAGAGTGGTAGATTAGTAAATAGAAATTAACTGAATTATGGGATGATAATAATGATAATAATGATAATAGCAGCTTTTAACAACCATGTGTTTATAAACACAAGTTTTTCACTATATATTACAGTTGTAGAACCAAAAAAAAAATTACAAAAAAGAAGAAATTATAGATTTCTCAAATATGTAAGTTCTGTACCACTTCATAACTAACATCTTTAAAAACTTCTGGCTTAAAAAAATAATGTTTTTCTAATGAATATTAGTAATAGTTGAAGACAACAGTTTAAAATTTTCAAGAGAAAATATGACCAAAGTCAACAAGAACAGGAATGCAGTCCTTGATGGTAACAGAAACGATCATGGCAAAAATCTAATAGCACTGCTTGCAAGAAGCAGAGAATGAAAGTCGCAGCTGAATCATAGCAGAATACAAAACACAATACACCAGAGAAGTAACTTTGCTCACATCTTCAGAGACACAGAAACCTTAATCCAAATAAAAAGAAAGGCAGTAAAAATGAAAAATATACCAGCCTTTGTGACATATCTACTGAAATATGTACCGAGAAGAGCAGGGTGAAAGAATGCAGAAGCTGAACTGAAGCAATATGGTCATCCAAAACACAGAAGAGGCCATGATTCCACAAATAAATTCAAAATGCTACAATGGAGTAACACTAAAAGTTGGTGCTTAACAAGCAACAGCTATAGTACCATCCCTGCAGGAAGAAGCCTCTTCTAGCATACAAATCAGGAGAGCCGACACTAATAAAGCAAAATTATGCTCAGTGAAAAAATAATCATTCACCACCACTGCTGGGTGATTTATCCATGATCTATATCTAGTTAGAAACAGTGCTTTAGATAGATTACAAACCCCTGCATAACAAGCTTCAAAGATTCTGTCCTGTTCCTGGGTATCACGAGTTCCTAAAACTACAAGAAGAAGAACCTGAAAGAAAGAGGCCCAAAAAACTCTAGAGGAGAAATTACTAAACCAAATATTTTCCTGTGAATTTAAAAAGACAAGTCTGAAAAGAAAGCTTATTAAATTTTTCAGGAACAGGTACAGTGCGTGCTTCACACCTACAAATAATACTTCTTGCTTGCTTGCAAATAAAACAAAGGACTGAAAAAAGTGTCAGGTAAACAGAGAACACCCATCAATAATTTGGAGAGTGAAGAACTGGCCAATTATGAAGAATTCATTAGTTTCTCAAGAGGAAGAAAAAGGAGTTGGAAGGAGCAAGCAAAGTGTCTGAGTGAGATTCATGAAAGGCACTCTGGTGGTGTGCAGGAGACCAGCAAGAAACACATTCTGGGCTGTGCCCACCACAGCCTGTGACTCAGTAAAGCCTGAATCTGTATGACCAACGAGAAAACTACTATTCCCCTGATATTTAGTTTTGGTTTCCTTTTGCTTTTTAAGTAGCTCAACTAAGCAAAACATTAATCAGTGTCGCTGCAGAGTACAGACAACAGCACAAACCTCAGCAACTACTAAAAGGTGCAAAGTGTTAGTATATATAAGTGCACACAGAAACAGCACAACTAGCAGCCTGACTCAGCCGAGTCCAAGGGATTCATTGAATTGATATAAACAAACAGCCAAGCTGATAATAACCAGAGCAAATGAATCAGGAGCTTCACTTGTAAGCATGAAAATAAATATAAGACTGTATTTACCATTACTTTACACTGAGAATTTCCAATTACAAAGGATGAAATAAAATAGAGAAAAGAATAAAACTTACAGTGGAAATGCCAGAGTATCATTAACTCTCAAAACTACTGCAAAGCTTCAAAGATGGGCATCACAGTAACCGGATTCAAACAGCAACAGACAGTTACTTAGGTGAAGCTGCAAACATCAGGGGAAGGGGAGAGGGAACAGAAGAGGTGGATAATCCTATTAGGCCAAACACAGCTCACCTGAGGATGAAAGGAACTAAGACTACCAGAAAGTGAAGGGAACCCCAGCAGGGGAGGGTGAAGCCCTGTCTTTATCAGCCATTCAGTGCTGCTATGAGCAGCAGCTGGCACAGAGTGATGGCTGGTCAACACCTAAATGGATCTGCAGCCTTGAATCATAACACACCCTGCAAATGAAGTCCTCATCTTTCCTTCTTTGCATTGCACCTGAAGCAACTTCAAGCATTGAGAAACATTTTTTTGCTGGGATGAAGGAAACTCTGCAACCATTCACAGCACCATCACCAGGAACCACTAGAAGTACAAGTGAAATTGGTCTGGATATAAGCAAAACTTAACTTTGCAATAAATGAAGAACTATTCCAACAGTATTTTATGAAAAAACAATAGTAATTGCAATTCCAAACAGTCTTTGGCTAAGAGTTATTATTTACGTGCATGCTGAGATAACCAGTAGATTGTCTCTTTAAAAGGGATGAATAAAGTAACTCCAGGAGAGTCTCTCTCTCATTCAGAGACATAAGTGTGTGTGTGCATAAATATATATATCATTTTTTCAGAGGGATACACACACACACACACTACTCTATATACACAAAAAGCAGCTAAACTGAATTGCTGAAGGTGTGTGCATTTGAAAGCCTGAAAACTGCCTCTTGTCATTTACCTGATCCTGCACAGGTATGCATTCCTATAAACTGTCTAAACCACAACAACAAGAATACCATGATTCACACCTCTTTACATGAAATGGTCAAAATCCCAGTTTGCTTTCATCGGATCTGAAGAGAATGAGCAACACAGCAGCGATCACCTTCCCTCCCCCTGCTTGGGCAGCTAGGAGGAACGCTTCCCCTCCCAAAGCCACAGGGCAGCACCTCCTCACCCCACCCCGTGAACAGCACTGAAAACAGCAATACAGCAAACAGTGTGGAATGCACTTAACATATTCCCCTTTGACAAAATCATACCACTCAGAGGAAAGGGCACCACAGAGAAAGCTGCAAGGTATGTTATCCTGACCTTCCTGACTCTTTCCATACAAGAACCAGGGGACATCAAATAGAAGTAGCAGTAGTCTGGTTTAAAACATTTTTTTTATTCTCTTTCTTCACCCCTCTCTAAAAAAAAGGTGGTTCTTTACACTGCAAATGCACATTTGCTGGAGGATGCTGGGGAGGCCACAGGTTTACAAGGATTTAAGCAAAGGCAAGAAAGATCCACAGAAGAAAACCCCACTGAGGTATCCCAAGAAGCCGAGACCACATCCAGCTCAGGAAGTCCCAGGACCAAAAGGGCTGAAAGCCTGGGAAAGAGTAAATGGCATTTCAGTTATGATTGCCTCTTTTACTGTCCCCAGGTATCCACTTACGGCCATTGATCTGAACCAGTATGGCCTATATTCTATTTCTTCCTTCTAGTGTCTCTCTACCTCTAGCCAGAGACAGAAAAGAATTATTTGGCTTGATACCTACCAGTTCATCTTGCTAATGTCTTTTGCACTGGCAAATGAAGACAAGAAGTCACATTTTCACCCTTCCCCAGACTATTAATCCAATCCCAGAATATTAAGTCAGTGCATCAAACTCTATGTATTACCTTATTTACTTAGACCCACAAGATGGTATGACGTAGAGACACAGAATTAAGCCACAGAACAAAAAAATAGGCATTATGAGGTATTAACCCCCTTCAGCAAACAGCAGATTCAGAAAAACCCTGCACAGTTTACAGCTGCTTTTTGTCGTTTCACGATTTTAGATCATCTTTCTTCAGTTACAGATAGCACACACCATTTTACCAAGTGTAACAAACACCATACATTTTCAATAACTGTTTCACCTGTAAATATATTCTCTATTGTCTACAGTATTAGTCATACATTAACAGCAATGGCTGCTGAAGAGCAATGTAGCACCTTGATGCTGATATACATTGCTGCTAATGAGCATAAACTGCTCTAAACTGTATTAGGAAGTGTGGAAAACTAGAAGAAATTTTTCAGTCCTCTATATTTATCCATATTTAAAATATCTAATTATGGGCTGAAATTGCCTGTATTTCCCCCTCCTCACAGAATGTGAGTTGTGTTCTAACAAAACTACTGTAATGAAATTTCCCCATCTCTAAGTATAGCGCTGCTCTAATAAAACAGTGACATAAAACTACATGGTTGGTTAATTTGTGACACAAAATAAAAGGCCAACTGAGAGGCAAGCCAGAACTGTCATTTGAAATTAGGGCATACGACAACCCTAATGTGATTTGAAATTCAGATTTATATTAGGCCTCATTAAGCAGTTTAAAGAAATTAATAGATCTTTTTATTGGGTCTTTTTTTTTTACCTAATTACCTTTGCAGAATGATGTACATAAATACATAAATAAAAATACAGCATTTCTGAATCATAAAATAAAACAAAACAATGACAAAAAATCTGGCATATGTATTGGATGTTGCTTCCAAAATAATTTCAAAGTAAGCAGTACCAAAAATTCAGAGAATTAAGCAGCAAGTTGCCAGTTGCCTTTTAGGTAAGGGTAATATTTATTGTAAGACTGAAGCCAACTTACTTTTACAGATTGTAGTTTAAAAGACAGATTTGCTTTTTTTATGTAGGTTCTGTTTATTTTTTCTAGTCCTTGCCTCTTACAATACCTGTCAACTCTTTAGCTTAGGGCTTAAGGCAGGATCTCGATACAACACAGCAATAAAACATGCATATCTGTAAATGCTTCTGGCTTATCAGTAGTCCCTCATTAACAGAAATAATTTCATTTGTTCATTAGTCCCTAAAGAGCCACCGGTACATTCCTTGCCAGTGCAGGATTCACTGACTGTGGCTTATTCGTTTACAAAAAATTTCTGCTCAGTACATTTATATGGTAACCATTACAGTCTAAAAATCTCAGATTTTTTTTTTAAAAAATGTATTTACTGAGAAAAAAAAAGTTGTTGGTTTTTTTTTTTTTTTTAAAGACACCTTTGGGAAAGCTACGCATGGAGAAAACAACTTTATATTCACCAGGAAATTTGGTGCTGTGAGGCTAAGCAAAAAGCCATCTTGCCAAGCACAGTGTAATTCTTCCACTCCCAGCTATTTCTATTGCCAGTGCTCTGCACTGAGTGAACAGGACAATTTTAAAACTCGCATACATTTTTATTAAATACATATTGATAAAAAATACTGTGCATGCTTTCATTTTTACAAAACACAGAAAAGACTCAATGCAACAAACGAGCTTAAAGGCCTCGATTGAGAACATCGGCATTCGGATACCGAATACTGGATAGCACCTAAGTGAGCATAGATACACTTAGATAGGATTTTCAAGCATTAAAAGCTAAGACAGGGAATCTATACATAGCCACTGATAAAAGCAGAGCCTAAAAGGACACTGATCGCTCCTGGCTTTGCTAACTTGAAACAATAACAGGCAAGAAGTTTGAACTGTTTCCCCTTTACAATGAAAATGGTAACCTCAAATATCCATACATACACAGGCAGGTCAACTTTTAGGTAGTAAACCTCTGGAAAAACTAAGAGTATCTACATTTCAGAGTACAGAATTTCAAACGACCTTTTGAAAAAATACTTGGTTTATAAAAGGATACCATGAGTTGCATCTAGGTGTTCAGTAATCCAAAGCAAATATTGCTGATATAAAAAAATGTGATATACAAAGTGCAAAACTTTATAAACATAATGGCTAACCATTCATACCATGATGAAGAAAAATAACAGCATAGTACCTTATGTAGCTATGGCTGACAAATTTTGTCTGGATGTCTGCTGGGTTTAAGTTTTTTTAAATATTTTCTACATTATCATGCTATTTGCAAAGAATCCTCAAGAAACCATCTTGAGGACAGACTGTCATCCAAATTTTATTCTCACACAGTGATGCTCAGCTCTCAGATTTTTACACCTTTTTCTGCTTTTACCAGAAAAGCAAATGTTCACCTGTAGGCTATTATTCAGATCTCTTCATTCTCAGGTAAGAATCTTTAAGCTCTGACATTTACTCCCTAATACTATGGTGGTCAAATTATATTCAGGACACATTTGTACACTGCACGCACTTCTGTGTCTTACAGTGTATGAGGAGAGGCTGAGGGCTGGGACCATTCAGCTTGAAGAGTGGGCTCAGGAGAGATCTCGCCCGTGTGCACGTATACGCAAAGGGAGGGTGTAACTGAAAAGAGCCCACTGGCAGGACAAGAAGCAAAGGGCACAAACTGAAGACACAGGACATTGCGGTTAAACGCTGCTTTCCAGCGCAAGTGGTCAAACACTGGAACAGGTTCCCCAGAGAGGTTGTGGTGACTCCATCTATGGAGATATTCAAAACCCAACTGGACATAGTCCTGAGCAACCTGCTCTGGTTGCCCCTGTTTGAGCAAGGAGCCAGACTAGAACTCCAGAGGGACTCCGGAAGCAGGAGGAACTGGTAGGACTCCAGAAGTTCCTTGCAGCCTCATACATTCCATTATTATTAACATCATTTATATCACTTATATGCTGTAACTATGCAATCTGCTATTTTTTATTTTTTGAAGCTAAAGGTTTTCAGTATTCATCTTCCTCTTTTCCTCTTGGTATGCTTAAAGGCAATAATTTCATACAGTCCTCAGGTGCAAGATCTAGAAGTTTATTAGTGGATGTTGCATACATGTCCTTAAAAATAATAAGGGGCTAAGCACTCCTTTCCTGATCTGTGCTTGCTTTCCATCCAGTTAATAATATCATAATATCAAGGGTGGTAACCACTGCACTCGATTTGTGAAACGAGAGAGCAAGATAGGAGAAAGAGCAGCAGTTTAGCAAAAACAAACCAAAATTAGTCTAAGAAAGACCAACCCCTGGAACAAGGGAAAGGGAATAAAGACATGCTTTTAATATCTGTTGATGCATTTCTATGAAATTTAACAGAGGGCAGTCGTCTTGAAGATATTAAATTCCCCTCATCTCTGGGAAAATCTCTCAGATAGTAAAACAAGAGACTCAAATTAGCATCACCTCTGAGAAGAGAAATCTGAAGCTAATAACTGTTTGCAAGCGGACCAGCTGCCACTCCGCACCTGAGTCACCCAGGGCCAGGCAGAAGTGCTGCTGATAGTTACAGGGGGCAGGAGAAACCTGCAGAAGGTATTGCAGGAAGGTTTAAAGGATGGAGGAAAACAGGAACTGGCATTACTGTAGGGGAAAAAGGACAAGGGGAAGATCATAGGGAACATGAGCAGAGAGAAACTGGCAATCCTTCTGGTGGGATGGTTGCTGAAGGGATCAGGGTTGAAGGACAGAAATCTGCAGGCAGCAAAGCTTCATTAGTTCCACTAATCAGAGAACAATTTGTTTACAGGAAAGTATTTTGGTTTGTTTGTTGCTTGCCTTACGAGGATGAACAGGTATCTTAATATATTCTGTATGTGGAGTAACAGAGGAACAGCCAATACTGAGAGCACTCTGTTCGGGCCCGATTTATAAATGGAAAAGTGATTCTGCATTCAACAGGAAGGATAAAAACGGTATCCTGCTGTTCACAGTGGGAGACAGAATTTAAATATCCTGTAATATAATTTGGTACATCACCACATGTCAGGCTTGACTTTCCTAATTTACACCCGTAAGTTCTTACACAAGAATAAATCTTTTCAATTCCAGGCAGTAACTTCTGATTTACATCAGGGCAAGTGGAAGAGCATGAGGCCCTTCTTATCTTAATAAAATTTGTCATCTACTGTTAAATGCATTAATGGCAGATATAATCATATGTTAGTATTGTATTACAAGATAACAATATCGGCACTGGATTGAAAGGGGAAATAGATTACTATTTGGTGTTAAGTCATTTACACCGTCATTCACAAAAATCAATTAATAAGTTGCAGTGTTCTCCAATTTCAGTTGCTTTTTAATTAAAAGAATAAATCAAATCACAGCTTAAAAAAAAATCAGGAGTACCCACTTTGGGGAAAAAAGTTTTTAAAGGATGGCTTTAACATATGCTATTATGTTCCATTTTAGATGACAGAAGGTCACAACAAACATATAATTTCTTTCAGTAAAGTCACACCTTAAACTCTATGGGGAGTGTTTTGTCTCCCTCAGTTCCCAAATTCTTCTATGGTATAATGGTGCTTGGCCACAGATGCATAGTTTGTAGAAGACAAAGCCAACAAAACACCAATCATAATGCAAATATCCCTTGCCTGAATGATTCTTATTAACATTTTTTAAATACATTCAATTTTTAAACAAAGATATCCAATTTAAAGGTACAGCTTTCAGCACCATTCTCATTTTCAGGCTGAACTGCCCCATGGCTCACCCATACGGATGCGATTCCAGATGCCTTTTCTCATACATTTTGTATGCAACTTTTTTAAAATATGAAACTTCATCAGAAGAGGGCATACAGACTACTACAGAAACATATCATTTCACTGTTGAATATTATTTTCCTTTTTACGTCAACAGGATCTGCATTAAGGAAAATTATAACTTTGCACTATGAATTGAAACTTTGTTGGCTTTGCTAGGTGCTTTGATTCTGTGGATAGATGACAGGCAGATGGATGGACAAGAAAACAATGAGACAGGTGGACCAATGCTAAGGAACACCAAGAGAGCAGGTAGCTACAAACACAACATAGAAGATTACATGTATAGGAACAGAGACTGCAGAATAGATTCAGCATGGAGATTCAAGAAGAGAGAGCATACAAAAACCATCCATGAAGTAAACTGTTAGGCAGCTATATCCCTCTCCGTACCGCAAAGTGTAGTTGCTAAAGGCTTTATGCTGCTTTTGGCTGTCACAGTATTCAGAATGAGAAAGACAGAGGGGCTAAACACAAATATACAGGGAAAAAGAAGACGTCAAAACAGCTTTTGGAAGAGTAAGTATATCCTAGATCAGTGGATAAAGGGACAAAGTATACAAGTGACCTCAAATTCAGGTCCAAGATGCAACTAGGAGAAAAGGAAGTTAGACATCATTTGAAGGGGAAAAAAAAATTTAAAAAGTCAATAAAAAAAGACTTTCTATTTGGCTAAATTAGATTTCAGCCCTCAACTTAACTAGGATGATGAAGTGAGATTTCTCCAGTCAGGAGATGGGTAGGTCATCCTTTATTTCTCCTTCTGAACCTTCTCTAAATCTACAGATGCCTATATACTTGAGAGCTGCTTCCTTTGATTTCCTCAAGCTTTGCAGCAACCTAGTTCTTCAGAAGCTCAGTAGGGGTAACAGGAGACTTGTCTATCTTTGAGGAAGGAGGACAGCTTCAGCCAAAGAATATTAGTTATGTGAAGCAGCAATAAACTCCTGAGATATACCTGCCCGGACCTAAGAAAGAACAAATTATTCCCAAGCTCCTCCACCTTTTCCTGCTCTTACCTTGCCATCTAGATCCTTCATGAGAAGAACAGCGCAGATAAGAAGTTTTCTTTCCCTTAAAGATTACAAGCCAAAAATGTGTATTTTTTTAGGGTAGAGTGTTTCTCTAGTAGAGATGAACAATAGGACTGAGGCAGTAAGAAGGATCAGTAATGCTAAGAACCACAATTAAAACTTAAAATTGATCTCAGGCTGCCCCTATAAATCTTTCATTATTCTTACCATTAGCATTAGTTAGACTTCTATAATAAAACAAATATCATCCTTCAAACGGCAGGTGGAGAAATCATCTTTCATGCTTGCTAACTGAAAGACCTGATAAAGGATACTAAGTATTAAGATGCATCCAGATCATTAAGTCTTTGTCTTCAAAGAATTCTCATCATTAGCCAGCTACCTTTCAGAGAATTTTTGGATGCATGCTAAAAAACCATTTTATTCTCTTCACATTTAACATAAAACTAAAACTTAAGCACTAGAAAAAACTAACTTTCAGTGTTTTGCTAAATCTAAAGCAGTTTTAGGATTATTGGGATCAATCTTCTAGGGCATTACATGAACTTTAATGTCATCACTTAAAGCAGGGCGTGGGGGAATAATCAGGCTTAATAGGTTTAGCCAAAATACAGCCACTGGCACTCGACCATGTGCCAACAGTTGCAAGCTTTCTGGAACAGAAACTTACCATACCCTCTCTTTTACCCTAATGTACGAAGAATTCATTTTTTAAAAATATAGTCCATTTCATAGCCATAAAAACAAGGTCAAACTTATATCCTCATAGCTAAAATGGCCTTGAAATAGTTAAAAGATGAACAGGTACCATTCATTTTTCTGCTCAATTTAGACGTACATGTAAAAAAAATAGTCATTTTAGTTTTGCTTTTCTTGCAATAGGTGGCACTATCAAATACCACTTTCTTAAATGTTGTGCACCATGTTGTTCTATATTCCAGTGAACGTCTGCAGGGAAATGTGGCTAAAGTTATTTTCCTTTCTGTTTCCTCAAAACAGAACAGAAATCACATCTTGCAGTTGTTTTGTTTTCTGTTTTAAACCGTAATAATGCTCAAATGCATTTTTATAACAGTTAGAAACTCCTGAGAAATACGTTGTTATTGTTTTGAAGAGTATGCTACTTTGCCACAAGTGGCAAGCAGATAAACATGCTACATGCTCCAGCAATCTGTACGATAATATTAACATCTAAGAAAAAAAAAAATCACAGTTTTAAAATAGGTATTATTTCAGCACTTTCAGCTACCTTTTTGTGACCTGTTAAAATACACAATATTACTATTTTTTCTTTCAATTTCCATATTTTCCCAGATTTGTATATAATACGCATGGTTGGCAAACAACACATCCTCTTAGCTTGCAAAATGAGCACTTTGCTACTCTCCCCCTTCAACTTGTTGACCACCTTTCTTCTTTCTTCCAAACTTCACTAGTTTCATTCTCTTGTGCAACATTCACTCTACATGCTGCTATCTTTTCCTTTCCACTAGTGGTATGCTAGCTCTGCAGTCCTCATTTCAGAAAGATGCTTAACAGCTGCAACACAGAGTCAGAATCCTGAGCTCGGTATTTACGAGACTGATCATGTACATAACATTGGTTTTGAGATTTGCCACTTCTGCAGTGCAATTTTTGAAGTCCCAACTCCAATATAACATGCTTCTCACCTAAGCTGTTTATGTACGGGATATAATTCATAGGACAGAAAAGGATACCAGACTAAGTCTCTTCCGGATTTTAATTTCTTTTGTTTCAAAGTAAAATGCACTGGAAGCGCAGAAACAACTTCTATTTGTCTCAAAGCAAGGAAAGAATTAAACATCAAAGCTATTTTCTTAAGTCTTCTCATTATTACAGCAAAAGCATTAAATCAGTCTTAAAATTACTACATGCCATTAGGCAACCTTCTACTCTTTCTCCAAAGATCAGCCACATTGCTGCAATTTCACAGCACTTTCTAATGCAAAGCATGCCCAGACTCCACTGGCAGCGGGCTGACACAACATGCTTCACTTTCCATTGTCCGCTGTCCTTAGCCGTTCATTACCTTGACTGCTGTTCCTACAGAATAATGATACACTTGGCCTGTGCCTAACACATTTTGCTACAGGGCTTCTTTTAATTGAAACATATAGCATATACTTTCTGTTTTGGTGCAACAGCCAAACGGTTAGTAGAGAACTTATTTGCTTCCCCAACTGGCAGAAGGCAAAAAGTAAATATGTTTTTAAGCAGGGGGTATGCAACCCAAATAAAACAGCCCCTCCCTTGCTGTACCAAACTTGGGGATTCTCACTGTGATCTAAGAAACATTGACTCTAAGTTCTGCCATGCTGGAAGATGCCTTCTACAACAAAAATCCCCCAAATATAAACAGTTTCAATAATAATAAAGCATATATGAAATTGCTAGAAAGTTTTCTCACCTGTAAGAAAAAACAAACTTGCTTTATGACTTGGTACCCATTTAATGATTTCAATTCTAAATAATCAGAATGGATTCAAGTACAGAATGATTTAGAGCTGAGCTTAGCCAAAAGCCAGCAATCAGCTCATAACTACAGCAGATGTTTCCCCAGCTGAAGTCACTCAGTTTAATTCTCTTACTCAGTGACAAGAAACAGGACATCTAAGGCTCAGGAACTGTCATATTTAGGTTCTCTCAGTGATACAGAATTACTACTAGAAAAGTTATCAGGCACGAAACTGTTACACATTTAAATAAGATGATAGCTTTGAATGAAAAATGTTCCCCAAAAAGGGCAGCAGATTTTGTTTTAAAGGCTTCATTAAAAAAAGTCTGAACTGCAGAAATACTCAGTTCTTTCAACTCCAGTTGAACAAAGGAAAACAAACAGTCAAGACACCTCGCTATCTGGCTAACAGAGTAGCAGCAGCCAATGTGTACAGGAAAAAACCCAACAACCCTATATATTATCTTGATGCACTGGGCAGAAATTGTTATTTTTAATTAAGATAAATTTACTAACATCTGACATTAACCACAACAATTTTTGTTTCACTGAGTTCTCAGTTACATTGCCCGTATGTCAGCAATAAATCCTACTAATACATACATTTACCATTAGAGTTCCAATTTATATTGTGACATTACTGTCCTGTATATGTTTAAACTGTATCTTTGTAGCATAATCTAACACATTCTGGTTGCCCTGGCCCCAGACATACCTCAAGACAGCTTCATTTAGTACCAGAAGTAAAATAACCTTGGCATAGGTGTATAAACACAGGAAAACTATGACAACAGTATCCAGTCTGCAACTACTTAAAGGACTCAGGTGACTGGCACTCAGGCTGCAAGTTGGTAACGCTCATCTGCAGCAGGCGGAACTGACCAATGGTTAGGAGGTACCATCCATCTCAGTGCCAGAACAGACTGATTCTGACCCATGAAAAGAGAAACGCTGGTCTTGATCTGCAGAAGACGTGTACACCAAGCAGTGAAGCCTGTGGTAGAGCAATGACACCGACTTTGGCTCCAGCTCCCTCCAAGAGCTCTTGAAACTGGACGTTTTAAATTCAGCAACCATCACAGCCAACATGGTATAATATAGCTCAGGCTTGCTTGACTAATATTTGTAATTTCTGATTGCTTTTCATTGCTCTCAGACAGATTGCCTGGTGTATGTAAACACACACTTGTTTGAAGCCTGGAAATTTCCCTGGTGCCTCGGTCTCTCAAAAAGCTCCCATCACAGTGACCCCCCAGTCCCCTAATAACAACAGCTACCACATCTTCTATCCCACTGACTCATAGCACTGTACAAAGTTAGATGGTGCCGTGACTCAAAACTGAGAAAGCAATGTCTTGGAGTAGTGTACTCTCATTTATTATGAGGAACACAGTAGGTTAAGATTGAAAAGGCAGGTTTCTGCTGTGCAAGAGAAGAACTGTTACAGGAGATACCAACAGGTGTGCTCTATAATAACTTTTAAATTGTCATCTTGATTTATATGTGAGCATGTACAGCATTACATGTCTTGAATGATTACATGTAGATGATCAAGGTTGAGCTGCTAAGGGCACTAAATGTTGCATTGATCACTGCTGCAAAGCCAGCTATTCAGATAGCTTCTCAAAACCCTGTAAACTAAAAAGACATACATTACCTTCATTGAGCAATTAAAATGAAATTTTATTGATGAAAGTTTGGGTTATTCTAATCTGCTTTAAAAAACAACAAGAGTAGACTGCATAAGCAATAGTCTTTTAGAGGACTTTTGAAAATAAGCTACCAGTAAATCTTCCCTGTATGTGGAACAATATTAAATTTCAGCTCTGCCTCTAGCATAATTAAGTACCCACAACAGCATAAAACCTTCATTAAATTATGGTGTTTGGAGTGAAATGTAAATTTGTCTTCAGATATGAGGTTGATATTTCAACCCCTTCACAGTCTGAATATCATTATGGGGGGCAGAGTGGGGGGAAGCCACAGAATAAGCAAATCAGAGTTACTGAGCACACCTCTTCTCTGGCTACTGCATAATCAGTAAAGATAACGCTTAAATGCCCATGTCTCTGCCACCTCCCCCAAGGGACAAAAGAAAATAAAAAAAGAAACAACAAAAAAGCTAATACTTTTTAACTGCTGTCTCACTAGAAATAATGATTACTTTATTATTTCTTATGACATTAACATGGAAGTTATTTTTTTTTCCATTAACAACCACCCTCTTCATGGGAAACAACAACAACAAAAAAAAAAAACCAAACCCACCTCTTTCAGAAATAACAAATCAACACAAAGGCTTGATTATGCACCCACTCAAAGTCTACAGCACTTGGTCATGGTTTGCAAGAGCATGGACTGGCTACTAAGAAAGTGAAATACAATACTGGCTGCACGTCACCAATGGGAGCAATTCCTATCACCTCCTCAATCCAACTACCGTGGAGGACATTGGCTGCTCTGTGAAGATCCTCCTCATCTGTTCATGGTGCCTTCAGAGAGCCTCGTCTCTGCAGCCCTCCACGTCCTCGAGCAGAGATCCAGATGATGCATGTATTTATTTAACACCAGATGGTCACCCTGGCCAGCATGTGCCCATGTCTGAAGGCATCACTGAATCTACTTTTGCATCAGGCCATTCGTCCCTAGAGAAGGATGCTGTGTGCTGAACTAAAATGGCCAACTTTCTATATGTAATACAAACTTCCTGACTTGAGTGTCTTGTGGTCACAATTGGGATCTGCTTAAATGTTTATAAATGCATGAATTTGACACCACATAAAGCTACAGGAAACCTGAAACACAGTATCTGATGAATGACCAAACAAGATTAATTCATTTTTGGTTACAATCAGTCAAAACTTACCTTAAGAAAGATCAAGCTGGTTTTATCTTGATCTATACTTTAAATAAACTAATAAAGATGACACTGGGTCAGGTTTATACCAATATTGTCCTTACTCTTAGATAACATTCAAAAACCCTTTCATTTGCATGTATACCTCCTGACTATTAGGGAAAATGCAGAAAATATCTGACCTTCAAGTTGGGTTTACTTGGAAGGCCAAGTACAGAAAGGAGGCACCAAAAATATGAGGGAAAGGGCAGGGGGGAGAGGGGGAGGGGGAGGGGGAGAGAGAGAGTGAGCCTGTACAATGTTACTTCCTAATTTTTTTCCTTTTCTAAGCACTTTACAGATTAACCTATCTGTGGAAATATGAGATACTAAAATGATTTCTCGATATTCCAGTTTTTTAAAAACATTAGGATTGAACAAAGTGCTTTTGGAATACATGTAATTCAGTATGGTCTTCTGACAACAAAACACTGTCCCTTTAAATATTTCTGTGTCTATGGATATTCTATAGACAACACTTTCATAAAGGTAGTAACAATATCAGTGATTTTTTTTTAAGAGAAAAACCTAAAACACAAAAGCTATGAGTGCTATAGAACTTGTAAAAATAGTTGGAATTTATCATGACTTCTGGGACACTGCACACTCTCCTTCCTCAGAATGTTCAGAATTGTATCTCAAGTCTCAAATTCTTGTTCAGTTTTAATGGCCAGAAACTGACCTCATGTATTTTTCCCATCTATAAAAACATTTCATAAAGATTTATATTTAGAATTTTCTCCTACAGCATGCCTGTATTTCTGAATATGCAGATGTGGGGTAAAACAACACTTCAGAAAGCCTAATATAAACATTCTTGTAAAACAATTACTGTCAGTTTGAGAAGTTCAAGATTCCATATATTACAGGAGCTTAGAAGATAAGAATATCTATAAATCTACCTTATCACTTCAGCTACTTACAATGTAAGTTAGAACACAGTCAGGTGGTTTTCTGGTTTGTCTACATTTCCTATCGTGTTTGAAGCCTCAAAAGACTATTTACATCAATCAACATTTTAGAATATAAATCTTCATCTACTGAAATCTAGAAAGTATGTACATTAAAAACAAGCTAGTACTATTAAGCTGGAATAATAATTACTTTTCTGTATTTATCTCCCAATGTTACTACAGCCAAATAAGAAAAAAAGCAAACATTCAAGCACTCATTTACAGACACTATCTTTTTAATGAGAACAACAATAAAAGCTATGAGATGGTACATAGCTAAAGGAAAAAGCTTTTCCTTTAGGTCAAATATATCAGTACTAGCTTGTAATAATCAAAACAGAAAGATTATTCCTTTAAAATCTTTTAATTCTTGATATCCACAGTTCTAATCCTCAAGTCATTGTTGAAGGCCACTTTAATGTTTGTGTTATACTGTTTAAATTCTGGTGTCAAGACTTTTTTTTTTCCAGTACTAAACCATTCATGCTTCACTTTCATAATTTATATCATTTTAGAAGCCCGTAATTTAATTAAAACCTTGTAAAACTAAGCAGGTTTCACTGCATTTTCTATATGCAAAGGAAGAGAAGCACATTACTTGGATATTTTGTCTGAACAGCTCATTTCAAAATTTATTATAGGTTACTATCATACCGAGAATAATAAAGATATATTTTTAATTACTTTTGCTCACAAGAACAGGCTAATACATATTCCATCAATATTATGATCCCCTTGGATGGAGAGAAGCTAAATGCTAACCCAAACAGATTTTAAAGCTATAATTACTTGGTAAACAAGGGAATCATACTAAATAATTATACATAGAGTTCATATTAAATTAAACTAAAAGAAGTTTTTAAGATCCTCTGTATTGTATTTTCCTCTTTTGCTCCTGTCTGCTGCAGTGTCATTGAGCATATCATTATCCGAGTGACATTGCTCTCCGAATGTGTTTTACACAAAGCAGGCAGACTTCGTACAATGTACTGTACTGCCTTACTTCTCTCTCCGGTGATGAAGTATAGATAAAGATACAATGCCACTTCACATACAGCACACCTTAAACAGCAAAATGTTGCTTTGATGATGCAGTGCCCAACTAACTAAAAAGCAACAAACCAGGAGGTCACCTGGGCAAGGTCATGCAGAAAGATTATTTCTAATCTGCTTTAAAAATATTATTTAGAGCTTTTTGTTATGATGTCTGTAGAAAGGCTCTCTGGCTGGCTGAATGATAAACACTGCTATCTGTAATGTTAAAAGAAAAAAAAAGGTATTCCAGCTCTTTTGCCCACTCAGCCATTAAAAAAATCTTTTTATTTACAAGGACTGATGACCTCCTCTGTGAAATTTAGTATTTCAGATTTAGCAAAAAGGATCTCCTTAAAAGACCATGCTAGAATAGAACACTGCATAAACAACACAACTAAGTTTCTCAGAACAGTCTTTCAAAGAAAGATATGGCTGCAAAGACTAATCATTTCATTAGAACACTTAGCTTTTCTCTTCTGAGCATTCCTCCCCAACCCCAAAACACATCAATACTGGAGCTTGCTAAATCTGCAGCTATTACTGTTAAAGGTCTTGATAGGTCACGCCCCTGTTTCACAGTGAAATCACCTGGTAACTTCTTAGTTATTCAGAGGCAGTATTTATCACCTTGCATTGGCAAGAATTTACCAAGTTTCCAGAAAAGCAAAACATCCATTTGTTCTGAACACACAGGAACATACACAATTAAGGGCTGTCCTTTTTGGACCTGACCCAAAACTTCCCAAGGTACTTAAAAGCCTTTCCACCACGTCCACTGGACTTACACATAAGACTAAGGCAGCAATGTTACCAAGGAATTTGGCCTGAGGAAAGCACGAGCACTGCAGGCCATACTGTGGAGCAGTACAGGATGATCATACTCATCCAAATACTTTACTTACAGGGAACGAACTGGTAACAATGCTTTTTAAGCTGCTACAAAATTATGCAATTGTAGGATGATGTTACAATTTTGCATTATATTGCAGATTTTTAACTTTAATTGGACTACAGAATAGCAAAGATGAATCACACCTCATTAAAAAAAAAAATTAAAAAAAAAATCAAACCTTGCCATTAAGCTCCTTTTGCATGCTTAGCACACAGAATATTTTTCACAAAAAAAGTACAGCAGTAGACATTGGTTTAATCCATTAAGTAGCTCTAAACCACTTGGTCTATGTTAAAGAAGTTTGAAATCCTGATTTTAAATGAGTTTGCTTACCTAGCCCAATACCACCATCAAAACCTGTCCCACAGTCCCCTACAGCCTCAGGACCAAATCCTAACACCACAGGCCCTGACTCAGTCAATCATCGCACATGTGGCCAAATCTTTTCTCAAGTCATTAACGGTATTTGATAATTATTCCTGCAGTTAAAGCTGCATAATCTCTCCTTGCAGCGTAAGCCCAAGCTGCAACACATCTAATCACAGCTCTGCTTCTCTCTACCTTCTTTGACATACCTCCCACAGAACATGGCACCAACCTCTTAAAGGCCAAATTCATGCCGAAGTCATCAGGCACCTCTTGATTTACCTCGAACTAATAGGCACTTGAACAAAACAAGGATTTGCATCTTTTCGCAAAGTTAGCTCACCACATATAGGGATATATAGCAACAACTACTACCAATAATACATTTTCTTCCAAATGGCCTTTCCTCTCATAATGTCAAAACCTAGCATTCTGAAAGGGCCTGGCTTCTCCCATCTTAGTGCGGGATGCAGCTAAAATTGCCTTATGTCTCAAAATAAGACGACCATGCCCTGAGAATATGCAACTAATAACCAGGTAGTGTTTCAAAGAAAAGCCAAATTAATACCCTCCATTTATGAATCAGTTAATGCTTACATAGACCACCTAAAGCTTTTGTTTAATCCTGAAGTAAAGTAGTAGTGAGAAACTAAAGAACATTTTGTTCTAAAAATCTCATAATTTGACCTTCTATCTGACAACAGAAGGGACAAGCTGACCAAGCTAGTGAAGCACAGTCTAGCTAGACAAGTAAGGGGTAAAGGGAGAAAGCTATTTCCAGAATACTCCATCCCAGAATACTCTAAGGGATCACAGTCAAAATACAAGAATGCATTGTGGCGAGATCCATAGGGACATGTGCTGGATCTAGTGCAACAAACACCTTGACTGAGAAGCTGCAGCAAGGCGTTGGGCCAAACGACCTCCCAAGATCCCTTTCAAGCTAAATTATTCTATCATTTTACAAAGTAAGATCTGTAGTATTTAAATCTAGAAACAACATAAAGATGAGGAAGTAGTGTGCTACCGGACAGGATTCAAATGAAAATTCAGCTTGACATATGGGCAAAATATTTCTGAAAAAAAGAATCCATGACAGTGAGAAAAACGGTAAGATTTTTCCTTTATGCAAAAATACTCAACTGCACACAAAGAGATGAGAAACAAGTAATTCTGCACTAAAAAAAGCTGTTTGCTGTGGCAGATCACAAGCTGCACAGGCATCAACAATATCATGATGTTCCTCACTCTCTAAATATATGTTTATATTTACAGAGGCCTGTATAAACAAAGCAGACTCTGAAATAATCCTTCCAACTCTGCTCAGTCTCAGTTCTGCACATAGTTTGCGGCATTGCACTTCAAGAATGAGGAAAGCCAGACAAGGTCCAGAAGAGAGCTACAAGGATAATCAGAGAAAACATGACCTACATAAAACCAGACTGAAAGAAATCTAGATTGTTTAGTCTAAAGAGGAGCTGACAGAGTAGAGAAAGAGGATGGGACAAGATAACACACTTTCAACTGAATATAATGCAAAAGTAAAAAGAAAAGGAAGAGTTTTATTCATATTCATGTAGTTACTAAGTTAGCAACAGTAAGAAATCTAATGGCACAAACCGAAGTAAAGGTTGAGACTAAGAAATACTTTTTAATGATAGAGGTAGAGAATAACATGCATAGGTGGGATAGAGGTTTCATAGATTCACCATTGGAGGCCTTTAAAAATGGCTTTGCCAAATACCTGATAAGAACGACATTAAGGAGACTGTATCCTGTCCTCAGGCAAGAAATGAACCAGAGTTCCTCTTAAAGTAATCTCCAGTCCTATTTTTATATGATCCTATCATTTCTGCTTGGCTGGAGGTTGCAGTGTTATCTAACATTGTATGACTCTGTTATACCCGCAAACATTATTTAGTTTTGCTTGCGACTCACTGCCCTTAAAATCCTTACCTCCAACAGCGGGTCTTCCTGCCTTCGATGTCATTCAAGCATGCTCTGAATCCCAATAAACCAGCGGCAGTCCTCATGCAGAGAGAGGTTAACAGGTAAAGTCCAACGTAAAGCCCACTGAAGCCACATCCTAAAACTCAGAGAATGGTGCTAGCTGGTAAAACACACGGTTGGGCATTTTTGGATTAGTCCTGATCTGCAGAATAGCCAAATACCCGAGTTCAGCATAAGGATTTTATACCATCTCAAAGCATTGTACGGGCATGCATGTGGCAGAGGGTTGGAAGGTCTATCACACTTATCTCAGTTATAAAGGGAATCATGCAGAGACTGAATCTTTTTTAGTCTTTATAAAAATATTTCAGAAAATCTGAATATTCTCCTTTTCCCCTTAATTCCTGCAATGACTTGCATTAAAATGGTGGGGGGTTTTGGTTTTGACAAGATTAATTTGGACCAAACCAGTTCAGTTATAAGCACACCTGGTTAAGAATTCGGTCTGCTCCGAAGCGTCAGACCACCTCACATAAGGTCTGCTATTTCACAGAAATCATATTATTCCATTATGAAGTCCTTAGGTTAAAAAAAGTTACTATATCAATAAAATCTACATATTGTTTCCCACTGACACTAATTAAGTATTTAGCTTTAATCAGTGGAAAAATGTATGATTTATTAATTCTTTTGAAAACCATTATAACTTTGACTCAATGGCAGTGATTCAAAGATTCAAGTTAACCTCCTCACACCCTTGATGTGGGAACGGAGGCACATAAAGGCAGCTGCACACCCACAGAGAGCTACATTCTCTTCAACATTCAACCACGTATTTTTGCAACAGTAAGTATAACAGCATTGGGTGTGAATCACTGTTTTGTTTGTTTCTGCTTTATTTACGATTTTCAGGTAGTCATGAATGCAATACTGTGCTCTGCCTTTCAAGCATTATGTAAACTCCACAGTAAGAGACAGATCACCAGTTAGGACTGCAACTTGGAACACATGCCACAGCAGTACAGCTTTTCTGCACAAGCTCAGTTGCTTTCTTCATCTGGGGTCTCCACGTGTAAAATGAAGAACTTCCTCTTTCTTACTACTCATACTATGTGGTTTTTTTTCAGCTGTTCGGGTGTACTTGACCTTCAAACTCCTAATCTGGGCATGAATGTCACAAATTTCTCAGACTACACTCCAGACATCTCCTTGCTGGACACAAGCACTCTGAGCTAGATTTATTTTACACTCTTTACTGGAATACCTTGAAAAACATCTTCTCAAAGACATCATTCCCAGTGTCCCATTTCCAAGATTTTTCTCTCTTTTTGCCATAGTTCATACAAAAGAACCAAGAACATTCTCCTGGCCTCTCCCATCCAATTCTACACCTTCATCCTAAAGTCAGAGCTTTGTCGTTACCAACTTCTATGTCCCAAGTTCCCCCTACCTTAAAGAAAAACTCAAATGTTTTTACATGTCTGGGTTAATATTAACAGGCCTTACATCATATGACTACCAAGTGAGTCAACATAATAATCATATGCCTGAGCCTGAATCCAGATAAAAGATCTGTAGAGCCTTATTCAATGAGAGCAGAAAATTCCTACCTGGCTCTGCTTTTTCATGGCTGTATTACAATCTCACATTATGCAACCCCAATTTTCCTGAGGGAATGTTTTGGTTTTTTTTTTTTTTTGTTTGTTTGGTTTTTTTTGCTGTTCCTCTGAATATAATACTAATCTCATCATGTATTTGTCATCTCACTTTTATGGCTTCCAATACTTTTTTGTGCATCTGTGCACTCTGTAGAAAACAAAGGACATCTTATTACCGTACACTTCACTTAACGGCTGCTAAGGTAATGACCTCCGCAATATCCCACCGCTGGGGTTCAGCAGCAGGACACCATCGTTCTAATAGTCTTGCAATACACGGGCACCATTTTGTTTTGCATAGCAGCTCAATTCATCACATTTAATAGACACTTACTTATACCACAGACTAAAATTAACTCACAAGAAAAAGAGAACACATCACTCCCCACTCTGCCACTCCCTCTTTCCACCAACACCACTGCCACACACGCACAGATTCTCTCTGAACAGCTGCTATCACCTTTTTTTGAAAGGTGATTTGAAACAGCACTGCAATTTAACTTAAAAAGGAAATTAAAATTTTGGCAGGGCTGGAAAACACAAATCCAGGCCACGCTTCAAAAAAACCAACAACAAAGCAAAACATGCAGAAAGGTGAATGCAGCAGCCTTTATTTTTGCTTTCTTCAACGAGTACAAAAAAATTTCAAGTCTGAGATGAGATCATTTTATCTTTTTATCTAAAAATATAACCCCTACTTTAACAGAAAACTTTTTATACTGGATGTAGTGGTAACACAAGTGTTAGGAGTTTAAAGAAAGACAAGACATAGGCACTTAAACTCCCTGTAAACTTGGTAACAAGCATTTCCTTAACCTACATCCAAGTCTGAATCATTCTTGGCATATTTGACTGACTACAGGAGAAAATTTAACCTTTTAGCAAGGGCACTGAAGTTGGCAGCTTCTTGTTAGGGGACATGAATACCTCTCAATACTAGGAATTACTGAGCAAGATGAGGGATCATAAGCCCATAGGACAGTGGGAAAAGTAATGGGAAAAGAGGGGAAAGCACACAGATCCTCTCTCTCTGCTCCTCAGAAGGCACTTCTACATTTGCACAGATAGTGAGTGCTGCTGAGGTTGAGACTTGATTGGGACTTGTCAGTCCTTCAGCAACGCTCCTGAGTCCCAAGTACTGTGAAGGCTCCATATAGGGACTGATAAACAGAAAGTGCAAGGTAAAGATAAAATACTGAAATGGCAGGGACTGTGGCGCATATCTGCCCCTGCAAAACATGTTAGAAAAGAGTGGAAAGAGCCTCCACATTTCCCGTGCTGCCACAACAGAATTTCAGTCCCTGTGAACTTTAACCAGTTCTTTAAGAAACGTGAGCATCACAACACAGCACCGTGTCACCCTACTTACAAGTTCACAGGTGATTAGTTTAAGCCTGACAACAGGTGTCCAGGTTTCAACTCCAAATCTGCTCTTAAAACCTTTTGAAATAAATATTCCTACTTTCTATGTCTAGAAAGAAGTTCCCTCCCTATGTCAAAAATAAACTTTATTTTTAGGCCAGAATGGCTTCTTATCACAAGTCACAAAAGCAGTATGAAAAACGTATCTCATTCTGGGAAGCCTTTAATTTGTATAGACATTTTGCCTCAAACTTAAAAGGAAAAACAAACAAAAAAATCCCCAACATTCTAGACTAGCATGTTATTGTGCCAGAAAAATTGTCAATTTAATTTGTCTAAATTTAGCATATGGGAAGAAGCACATTTTAGTGGAGCCTAAAAATATAGCTTCAACCTTTAATTTAAGAGACAAGTAATTTCCTATAAGAAGTACAACAGCTTCTCCAGATATGTTTTTCAAAGTTTTGCAAGTCAACTTGGTACTTTTTATAGATACACTTCAAGGCCAAGGGGCAATCCTAGTTCATACAGCCTGACCTCCTGTACATCAAAATGCTGTGACACTTCGTTTGATTACTCCTGGTTTGAGCCCAATAAACCATGTTAAACTATGGCAGAACTCCTAGTCTTTATGTAAAGGTTCAGAGAGAGACAGATAATTTATCAGTTCCTTTGGTACTTGATCCTAATGCTTGCAGATCAGTTCATTACTCACTATTTCTCTGTCTACGTAGGTGAGGATTGTTTGGGCCCTTTCTTATATTTGTAATAGTAGTGCTGATTTGTCGGTTTCTGAGTCCTGAAGTTTCTCAATTCTTCCATTTCTTATTAGCTTCTCTTAATATGCTTTTACTTCTTAGCTGTAAAGCTTAGCATCTGACTGACTCAGAATACATTATGTTTGAATACAGGCAGGATCAGTATAGATAGTTCTGTATTACTCCCTGCCCTCATTATTTACTGCTTTGGTAATCTTTGTGTCATCTGCAAATTTTATCACAGTCCAACATACTTCAGATCAATGGTGAAACTGTTAAATGGTGTCAAGCACAGTGCTGATCCCTACGGAGCTGCACTCTATTATTATGACTAATTTTTTAGGTTTGTCAGTTGGCCAGTTCTTAATCCCTTTAACTTGTGCTTCACTGATACAGGGCGGTGCTATTTTTCAAACTGCAATGTTATGCAATGTGAACAACTGTCTTTCTAAAAGGGCTGTTACAGCTACACCTTCACCTTTATCAGCCAAACCTTTGAACTTCTTTAAATACTGAAATAGAGCTTGCTCAAGAATCATTTCCTGTAAAGCTACACATACCCAGAAATACAGGATAAAGAAATTGCTTATTTCTTTGTAAATCAGTCTTTTGAAAGATCCCCAACATCATTCCCAGGACTGATGTCTGGGTGTTCAATCTGTAGTTACGCCAAGTCTCTCTATATCTGACTTCGGAACAGAAGATTTCTGAACAGAAACAGACATGGAGAGACTTGGCGTAACTACAGATTGAATATCTGATTTAACCATGTTCTTCCCATTAACTGTTCTTACCATGTCATCTCCTGAACAGAAACAGACATGGTAAGAACAGTTCATGGTGAAAGTGCTGATGCATTAACACAGTTAATGACACGATTTTTTTGGTTAAGTCTTAGGATATCAGGATACAGAAAGAAGCCTTTCAAATTTATGTCCACTGTAGACAAAACAGGTTCCCCTTCTCCTTCTAACCAAACTTTTTAGCCCTGTACAGAGGCAACTACAGGATTTTAACATCTTTAGTTGGTCTTTTGAAAGGAGTCTGTGGTAACTCAGCAATAAATACTGTAAGATCTGAATGCTCCTCACTTTTCTGAACTTCAGATACTGAATAACATCCAAATACCACCCTTTAGAACCACTTTCCATTCACTCATTTCTCACCACTGTATTCCATTCTGTACTGCTGTGACAATCCCAGGAAAGAGAACCACCAGAGCAAACTCCATACACTGTGCTGAAGTCAGGAACAGATATAAGGCAGGAACATGTTGTTCAGAGAAAGGCTGTAGATCAAACACATCGCCTATGGGTACTGACCACCCAAAGAGTCATGTGTACGCTGAAACTCCAGCAACATAGCTCAAGCAACGTTCCACTTAAAAAAACCCCAGACATGCCAGCCCATTTAGCCCTGCTCCCTATCTCTAACTGTAGGTAATAGCCAAGGTTAGTGGTAGTGATCCTGATGACAGCACTTGGCTATTCGCACCCTCCATCTACAAATCAAACTGCTTTGTGACAGAGCTAAGGCTGTTGTCTTCCCACCTCTCCCAGAGAGCTATATACACCTCCAGCTTAATAACAGATTAGCACAAAGTTTTCTGTGAAAACATTAATAAGTATGAAAAGAAAAAATACCATGAAGCTATCCATATTTGATTAATTTGATTGATTTTAACAGCTACAAACAAGTTTTCATTACCCAGCGCTGTTGAATTTTTAAACGAGGACCCCAAAAAATGCTATCCCTTTTAATGCTGCATTGCACCTTCCTCCCCTACAATCAATCCTACAGTAGACTGCAACTCAACGTGAGTGAAGGCAGCAGACTGAGCTGTATGTAATTACCCATTCGATCCTATTAAGATGCCTTCTAAAATTACGACGAATTCTAAAATTACAAGGCTGAGGAGTCTGCATTGGTGCACTGCCATATACATAGGTACTCAAGCAACTTCAGCCTGAAAAGCTACCTACAGTTAGCAGTTCAATTCCTCTAAAACAAACAGATACGTATTACTTAACATAATGCATTACAATAATAGAACTGTTATGCACAACTTCATCACTTTTAACATGGTTAATGTAGAGAACAATGCAAAGTAAAACTCTAGGCATGTAAAATATACAAATATATAATTTCTTTATAATGTCATTAATGAGTACATTAATGCATAGGTATTAATTTGACAGGAATATATAAAATACATGTGTAAATTAAACCTACTTTTGAGGAGATTCGAGAATTTGATTTTTCATTGTTGAATATCTGAAATTGCTACACAATCATTTATAATGAAAATTATAGCAGCATAACCCATGTTACAATACGGAAGCTCAGAGAAAAATATTCAGCACCACAGAAGCATACAATAAACTGCCAGAGAAGAATTTGGCACATTGTATTAACAGAAGCAGTAAGATACTTAATTTACGGTCCCAAAGAAATCTGGTTATTTATCTCAACTCATCAGGAAGAAAACTTCATTCTGAGAAAAGCATGCATGTGTTACCACAGCTTTCAAATAAATATCTCTATCAATCATTTTATGCTCATTTATATAATTTGCTTCTTTGCTACCTCATTAATAGATGACAATAGTCTTCTATTAAAGTGCAGAATTATTAATCATAAATAATCTACATTTACTTTTTAAACATTTTTTTCTGCTAACTTCAATATATTTGTGCAAATACAGTGTTGTATTAAGTGTAAGAGACAAGTAGCTCAGAGTCATCCAAGAGCCAGAAAACATTTTACACCAGGTCTCCAAAATTTGACCGAGTTCCATTCTCCTCCCCAAAGGACAGCCAGCTCCCTCAGTAAGGGGAAAGAAAAAGCTTGCAGCAGACTCTGAACTTTATGCCCTCTTGATCAAAGGACTTTCGAAGAGGTAAAAGAAGAGGAAAAATAGGAGAAAGGCATTCACTTGCCACCACTTGGAAGTTTTATTAAGAATAACACCTCCACCGCTGGAGAAACACACAAAGATATGAGGCAGCCGAGATCCTAACTGTTTACATTAAAGCCAGAGCTACTCAGACATCTTATTCTTCTAGATATTCCAAAATGTAATGTCTTGGAAAAATACCCTCCATGAGTTGCTGCCTGTAATGGAAGTGAAGAATGACCAACCAAGAAAGAATTTTTTTTTTTTTTTAATTAAAAATCAAACTTTCTTGGCAGCTGCAAATAACAAACAGTATTCTTGTAACCACAACTACCTGAACAGTCAGCAAGAGGTCAGAAACTGATACGATTGCTCTGCTGTCTAAACACCATATAGTGGCTAAAGCCTCTTGAGTAGGTCTGTAAGAAAAACACTTTCATGGGGGGCTGGGAGGGATGAAGGGGGTCAGTGTCTGAATCATGGGAGGAAAGGTTTATCTTGATACTAACTGTAATTAAGCAAATTTTTTTTGCATAAAAGGAAAAAGCAAAGATTCATAGTAGTGTGAAGTGAATTGAATCTCAACTTCAAATTACATTTTTTGCTTCATTTGGAGATCACCTCATCGCTTTTAATATTACCAGGAAAATAGAATTTGAAATCAAGTAGTAAAAAATTTTAATTATGAAACAGTTATTTTCTATTAACCATAGAAATAACACTAAAAATCCCATTCTTTCCTTAGAAACCACTATCCAAACTAATTCAGAAAGATATCTGAATGGAGGAAAAAAGAGTGCAAATATACTTTTGTTTCAAAAACTGTCCTAGAGGCACCTTTGGTTTCAGTGGCGAGAATTAAGTTCCAGAGGTCTTTGGCATACAATGTTAATAATCAATTAGTGAGGATTTTTGTGAATGTTGTTGGACTGCCGAATTACAGTTTCAGTTATACACAAAGACATTGGCACCAAAGAGTGAAGCAGAAGTACCAAACTTTAAACCCACCCACATACCAAGCCCCAAACCCTTCTAACATGAGCCATCCTAGAAAGCAGCAGTGGCAGCTCTCCTCAGATGGTAACACACCATCAGATGGCAAACCCACTGCTTGCAGGATTAAGCTAACATTTTAAAAAGCGCACACAAGAAGCAAGGACATTACACCACCAAGTTGGTATGATAAAGGTCTATTCTTCTCCTAAAGTTAACAAAAACAACCTCTCAGAAAAATAGTAGTTAAGAAAATGGTTAAAAACTCCTACTACAGCTATGCTTTTTTCATATGATAGCCACCAACAAGCTTACACAGATGTACACATACAACCTGATATTAAATGCTTCCTGCTAGTTGTCTTCAATTAATTTCCAGTATTTTGTATTTCCAACATGTTTATCCCTACTCATCTCATGAAGGAATTTTAATAGTGCCAGTGAATCTGTGATACTACTGAATACAACATGATGCTATTTATGTTTATTAACAGCTTGAAGAAAGTGTGTTGAAAAAGAAAATGGGAACTTATATTTTCAGGGCTTATTGCACTGGGCTAACCTATCTAGCTTTATATTTATATAGCTTTGTATATACTGTTACAGTACCGCTTGAGCAAAGAAAGGATTTGTTTAAAATAAACATTAAAAGCTGAATAAGGTGTAAAATAAAGCAACATGAATACACAAACTTCTCAGTTTAGTTAGTAGAAAGATTAACAGAGAACAAGACATATTATCACCAAAATTTAAATACAAATATGTAAATATCAGCTAATATGGATCACTGCCAACGCTTAGTGAAAAAATATCCAAATAGTCTAGTATGATATTATACTATATATGCAGCCTTTGCAGAAACCAAGAAGTCATAAAGTTAAGGAGGTGAGGAGTACCTTGGTGGAATTTACATGCTTTGATCTGACAACTAGGTTTGAATTCTAGAAACGGCAACAGGATTTATGACCCATATAAGACTTCAGCTCTCTTTGTACCAAGAATAATATTAATCTCTTTAGTAATGAAACAGCAGCACGGTACAATCGACAAGCATGAAATTATGCAGAAAAGTATTGCCGAGACTAAGGAAGGAAGACTGAGAAAAATAAAGCTTTATGTATTACCCTAAACAAGTCCACCATGTAGAACAATACAGTCTGTAAATGACTTCCAGACCCAATGTATCTCAGAATCTGTCCTTTTTTCAGGGTGGATGGCTAGATATTTGTAATGGACATTTGTCTGGGACCAGGAATGCAGGAAATAATTTCACCAGTGTTTGCCTACAGTCGAGTGTAGCTAGTACTAACTTTAAATTATCTAAATCCAGTATTAGTTGTTTTGGAGCACAGCAACACAGCATCCTCCGCAAAGAAATCATAGAAACTAATCCTTGAGGAGCTCCATACTGCCAGACCACTGCTTCCCTGACCGCAGGCAACAGTCACAGATAACTGACATCTACAGTAGCACAAGTAAGCCTATTTTAGCTCTGGCTGTACCAGCCCAGAGCATTTGGAAGCACCCACCTCAGACAGCAGCCATAGACCCAAGCCCAAGGAAGGTAGCACACACACAGGCCTACCAAAATTTAAAAAGTCAAGTGGGACTGATTGTCAAATTCTTGACAATTTTACATTTCAAGCTTGTACTTCCACAGTGCACTTTTTCAAAAAGCTTATTAATACTCCACCAAACACAGATGGATTTTAGATGACCAGAAGCATATTCCTGACACCATCTTATTCACCAGATCTGCCAGTCATCACCAAATAAAAAGCCTTTTTCACAGAACAAAACTCCAGCTTTCCAAAGGTAATCCACCCTGCAGCCTGCCCTTTTAGTCACTGAGCAGTCTGGTTGTTCTACAAAGTGCAGGATCCTTAAAAGACGAGCCTCCACACAAAAAAGAGAACTGCGAGCAGGATTGCTCTCTTGTACATGTGTGCCCTTGCAAACTGAGTCTGTTCCCACCTGCCCAGCAGCCCCAAGGTGAGCACAGCAGGGATAAGAACTAAATAAAATGTCACAGGCAAGACAGACACTACAAATAGCAGTACAGGTTTAGCAAGTAAACGTAGAGCATATGGATTTCAGGTGCACTTCAGTGTGATGCAGTGATCTTACAGGGGTAAATTGAGCATCTAACTGTGGTTTACACAGTTCTCTCTGCTTTAATAAAAATGGAGAAGTGAATACAGAATTTTAGCCTGACTGTATGTTGAAAGCTTATTCTATAAAAATGTCTTTAAAATATTAATGTACTCACACTTTTTTGTATGGTTGGTTGTTTTTTTTAAACTAATTCAGACATCTAAATAGAGAATTAAAAGTTTGGGCACGTGCACGTTTGGAATACTTTTTGGAGCATCACACACAAACCAGTAGGTGAAACACATTCATCCCTATCTTTGACAGATACTGTAATAGATAATAGTTCATTTATTGAGCAAAATATTATTTAACGTTATAACAGTACCATACATTAATGCTATTCTTCATTTCATTTAACAGTTAATGATGTATAAGCTAGAGGAGCTTGGGATGAAAATTGAGAAATTATTAAAAAGAGAGGAGAGAGTAAAGCAATTTCTTACTAGTTAATTTTATCTTCTGATTTTTGTTATGTCCGGCAGATGATGGGTTTATACTTACATCAGAAAATCCTATTACAGGAATTTCTCCAGTGCCCCCATAATTCCTTCTCCTTAACATTTCCCACACTGCCTCTCTAGACGTTAAAATAAGAAAAAATACAAAATGTGGTCTCTCTGTCCTATAAAACTTCCATCCTGTTATACCCTTATAGCAGAGACCAGCAGAATGGAATGGAGTGATGCTTTCACTAGCTAGGTGGAAAAAGATCAAGATCTGCCTTATTTTTTTCAAAGATGCTTTTCACCACCTGTGCTCATGACAGTTTTATTCTGGGCCAACAAATGGCCTTTTTTGAAATGTAAAATTAATTTGCACTGTGTTGACAAAGTAGACTGAAGAACAGACACTTCTTACAAAACCATCATCTAACAGTAAGTATTCTTTTTGTATAATAAATCAATATAGATGGTTGTCACAGAAGTGAACATCAAGCACTTACAGACAGACATGCAGATGACCATATACGGACACAAGTGTGGATAAAGCATTGTGTATTTTCTGCCAGAAAAATAATTTAAAAAAAGAAAAGGAAGATATTTGCACATATATTCACAGAGAGAAATATGGACCTACCAGTTCAGTGGAGGGGAGGAAATCATAATGTCATTTATCACGTGCTAAAAGATGACCTTTTTCTCAAAAAAGCAAACTCACATTCTATCTACAACCATCCTGAATATTTATCTACTTTGCAGTCCACAGCATTTTTTTTAGCAAATGTATTTTGCTATCTACTTATTGTTTCCTTTTGCAGTTTTCTAATAATTGGAATTGTAATAATTTCCATTTTCAGCAAGTACCAAATAAACCTCACATTGCTGCGTCACTCTTCATTTTTGGTTCATCGTTGGTCTATACCTTGTATAACCCAAAATAACTTTCTATATCTAGAAAAACTATACTAAATTGTTATAGAAGAAAATTTAAAACAAAACCCCTATATTCCCAAACAATGTATTTGAAACATTCTTTTTATTTTTATGTGCAGACCTAAGCTTAGAGCATTCTGTCTCTCTAGGAAGAGGAGAGATTATCACTATCACTTAAATCACCACAAGAAATACTGTTCCACAAGAAATACAATTCTACTTAGGTATTAGTGATGTTATCAGCTCCTACAAGAGAAAGAAAATTCAGGGGTGGAGTTTGGCAAGTTTTAAAATAAAGGTTTTTACACTTAAATCTTACTATAAATCTTACAGACTTGATTCAATGTTTATCGACTGACTATGCTTCAACTCTCAGCTAAATCACTGTTAAAAGACAGATGAGAAGACATAGTTATGCTTATGTTACAGAAATTCAAGCATTTTGTCCAATGAATAGCTATCAAACATCTTATTTTAGTTCATCCATCAGATACACGAAATATTAACAATATGCAACAGGAAAGTAAACAAGTTGAAGGACAAAATGTTACACTTCTGTAACATATGATTGTGTAGCACTGTCTTCCAGTAGTTTCATGTCATTAACACAATCTCTTTTTCATCCGAATATAAAACTTTATGATTAAAATCTTTATGTAACACTAATCTTTCTATTATGACCTGAGGGAATATACTGTAATAATATTAGAAATCTTCATTTGTTTCTTCATTCAGTGATTCAAAGATGATGTCCTGGATTAAACAGAATTAAATGACTTAAAAAAAAAATTATACTTATGGGCATTATGCAATACCCTTTTAACTTCCCCTACACAGACCAACAGCACCACTCACTTACTGGAGGAAGCTAATGCCCTCTGAAATAAACTATCACAGTATTGTAATCATTTACCTGTCATCCTAAGGTCACAGCAAAGGTGATACATCATGGAGGGTAAGTCAGTAGGAGCTCCAGCACTGAGGGCATGCTTCTTTCTAAATGCTGGGCAGCTAGTAGAAGACTCAAGAGGCAAGAGAAGAGCTCTTGTACTAGAAGCATCAAGTCAAGAATCTGGAATCAGGCTAAAAATCTGTTAAATAATAGCAACCATAGCAAGGACAGATTTTCAACCCTGTAAAATGCAATTCTTGCCACGTAAGCACTCTTCCTTCTACTCCCTTCAAATGAAATAGAAACAATCCCAAAGCACATCCCAAAGAGGGGGGGAGACCATGTGCCCCTCTTGTTCTCCTCCTCACTGAGCATTAACCTTGTCTTTTCAAGGATCAGTTCACCCCACCTGTCAGCTCTCGTGTAGCTTTTAGAGTCTGATATACCCCGACTGCACTGTAAATCAGCAAGCCAATTTAGCCCTCAAAAGATACGTATTTGCAAGGGTTAAAAGAATTTTAAGTCATACTTTCTATTGGCTAATCATTACTCAGCTTGAACTCCTGATGGTGAACTCCTTGACAGTAATGAGCCTACATCTGTTCCTCTAACTCAAAATTACTTTGCTCTATGAGCTACTTTTATTAGCAGACCAATGACCATAATGAATTTTTGACAATGGACAGCTATTCAGCACAAATCAGCTTAAGCAATCCTTCCATCAAGTTTAACTATATGGTGTTAAAGGAAGCAATTGATCACTACTGTAAACCTGCGCCTCCCAGGCAAGCTGATTTCTTTTCATGCGCAATTTAAGTAACCAAAAAGCAAACAAACAAAAACCCCACATGCTGGTTATGGATAGCCAGATCTATCTGTTATCAAATAAGCACAAAAAAAATTATATTTCACTGAAAGTCACAAGGTTAGATTATAAAGCAGATTAATTAAATGAAACAAAAATATAAATACTAAAAGCAACTCTCAGCTACCTAATCTAAATGACCTAGAGAAGTAAAGATACTAACCGGTCCCAACTCAAATTTACTGTGAGTAAAAATGCATATGGAAGTCCAAGAGTTGCTTTTTCCTCAGCAGTGTTGAAATGATTTGGCAGCTGGCCATAGAGGATCTATTTCTCCCTGGGTGTGCAGCTTTTAACAGTAGCACTACTCAGATGAACAAAATGGAGAGACTGAAGCAAAACTTTCTGTGCTTAACTATATTCAGTCAGGACTTGAGAAAGCTGGTTCATTTTATGATCACTGAGAAAGCTAGGAAGCTGATGTTTTCTCTCAGTTGTTTTGTTCAAGTGACCACAAATGAGGTGGTAACACCTTGTTCATATCAGTTTCAAGTAGGTTTTAACCACTGAAGTTTACAGATATACTACTTATGTTTTATATACCTAACAGCAAATGGAGTAACAAATAGGTACAGGAAAAAAAGCAAGCTGTGTGTCTTGTGGTATGTGAAATATGGTATGCATTATGCCCTAACATCCAAAGGAAAAAAACCCCAAAAGCCTCACTAAATTCACCTGCAGCTTTCAATCTCAAAATACAACCATATTCTTCTCATCTTAATAATTTTAGACTCCCCTTTACACCGCAGCTGTAAAGCACAAGATGGTGATGACACTTCAAGGTACACACACAAACTCAGAAGCAGAACACCAGATGAAATTTATGGGTCAGGTATGTCAAAAATACCTTATGAAAAGTCATTTCCTCTTACTAATAGTCTCTGAAAGCTCATAGGCATTGTCAGATCTTTTCTATATTCAAACCACAGTGCTGATCTGGATATTTATTTACATATACATACATATATATTGCATATTATATGTGCAGATGCTGAAATATGTTTGTGTAAAATGCAACCTATAAACCCCCAAGACACAGATACTGCTGATGTCTGACGCTTGACAAGGTCTAAACCAGTCAGAATAAAGGATTCCAAAATTTATTTCAAGAGCATTTCACAAGATGTCTGAATTTAAAAAGTCATGGTTACCAAATAGATAGCTGACAGTTATTTCTTGTGTAATGTATTTCAGAAATAACCTAACACGATCACAGCACCTCCAAACCTTACATTCTCATTAAGAAGTGAGCAGGTGGGTTTCAGAGTACATGAAAGCATCATGCTCCTCATAGAGGTAACCTTTTTTGTCCTCATTAGGATGAGTGATGACAGCGGTGAAAAAAATGAAGCATTTTCTCTTTTCTTTTTCCTTCCTTTTCCCAGTATAGTAACAATAACCAGCAGAGAGGATTCTTTGCAGCTGATGAATAGATCCACACTAGTTTCATGGTTTAGTTTATTAGACAAGAAGTATCCCAGGTATTTCTATCTTGTATTTGACTCAGGGTGACATAAAAAGAAAATGCTGCTTGCTATTGCAGCATTTGATCCAGAATTCTGCTTTCATCTTGTTCTTATAACTTTGCATTTTGTCTTTCCTTCTATCATTCTTTCCAACATACTGCAGGATACAAATCAAACAGCATACCACCAGAAGGGCAATGACTGCAAGATTAATAGAATGCATCAACAATCGTATGGCAAAAGACAGCAACTAAAGTTAGGAAAGACCATCCTTGTATAAAATCAGCTGGACACTTAATTCAAAGTCAAATTGTAGGGACATTGGAAAAAGCTGGTAATTAAACCAAAAACCCCTAGAATTTACACTAGAGAATTCTAACCTTTTCCATGACAACTCACGTTATCAAAAGTAAATACATTTACACACACACAAATGTGCCCTCCTAATATTTCCATCTTTCTACACTAATCATTACATACAGCTTCACTAACACTCCTACCTTCCCAGAGAATGTAGAAACTGGAAGGCATGTGCCTGTTGGGCCACTGTCAGGCTTACTGGGTCATTTTACTCTGTTAGAAAACCTCCAAGAATATCATCTAAAAGTCTGCCCCAGAAGAAAGAAAAATAACTCCATACTGTTTCACAGGTTAAAAAGCCCCCAAAAGTCATACTTCCTAATCTCACCTCAATTTTTTTCCTATTCTGATCAATTCCCTGTACAATTCTGCCTGCTCTTCAGCCCTCACGTAAATGGCAGAATGGACAGAATTTGTGTGCCATCCCACGTCTTTTCATTAACACCACAGCCACAGACTACTGGCTGCAGCAAACTCTGCTGACTTGGAAGCAGTAACAAATGCAAGGACAGGGAGAGCTTTTAGACCTCTTCAGTCTCAGAAACCAGGGGTAGTCACGGCCCATTCTTCGTGGCCTAGGGGAGGAAAGTCAAGGGGTTCTCCAGTTTGTTCCAGCCGTAGGTACAACAACGGAAAGAAGGGGAAGAGTATGGAGAAGCTGATTCAGTCTCACAAATCCTCCATTTAAGAACAGAGAGGAACAGCCCATTGCACTTCCATTCATCATTATTTAATTCAATCTTCCCTCTACCAGTTTTTCTGCAAGCCATAGGCTCAAAGGTCATGCAAGAACATACGTACTGCTGCAAAATTTGCAGAAATAAAGGATAGCCAGAATCAAAACAGATGAGCCCCAAAATCAGCAAGAGCCCAACTATGTTAGAGTACAAATGCACTTGATATATAGTTAAGATTTTGTTTAGAAATGTTTTTGATTCAAAAATTCACAAATAACATTGCACCTTCAAGTGCTCAAAAGGCAAAAACCCCGGCTCCCTCCAACATGATGATAACAAGAGGTCTAAGATATGCGCAAAAGACTGAGGCTGTAGGCACTGCCATACTAAAAGAGAACCAAAATGGTTGAAGGTCTTGAAAAAAATAGAGTTGACATTAAATACTCTGCAGCACATCATAAACAAGGGGGGGGGGGGGAAGTAGTTTCATTTTCTTAAGTTTCTTAATACTGAAATACGGTTCCTGTTCAAAAAGTCTCATAAAATTTATTTTAGTTTTGAAAAAGAGATATTTTGTTTTCAATTAAAATAAAAAGCTTTCATTTTGTTTTCAAATAGCAGTGACAAAACCAAATATTTACAAAATAATTGTGCATAAGAAAACAAAAGAGGTACTAGCATTAATTCCTACTACTACAGAATGGTAAGTAGGTTGCCTGAAATTGATTTAAAAATATTAATTACATTCAGTCACAGGACCATAAAATTAAGCAGCCTAATGTATCAACACTTGAAAAATACACTTGAACATACTTCCCTAGTGAGCAGTGGTCTAAGCTATCAGCTTCTGTAAAATTCAAACACCAACACCTCTATGCACAGAGTTTCAATGATAGCAATTAGTTAATAGCTCAGGGAGTTAACAGCTACAACATTGCCTTTCTCAATCTATGGGCTGTTCCAGCATTTCTCCTCTAGCTCGGGATACTGATGAATATTAGAATCAAACAACTGGCAAAGACTAGCTTCATAGCTCTTGTTCAGAAACACGCGGGAGGTTCTGCAGTTTATTTTTTATGCTGCAGCTACTGCTTCAGAAAGTCATAGGCTTGGACTCAAATTTTTCCTTGAGAGAAGCAGAGAGTATGCGGAACAGAGAGAACCGCATATCTATCTTTTCTTGCCCTCACCTATAGACAGGAGGCTTTGAAGGAGAGGGTAAAGACATAACAGTAGTTTTGCATCCTTACAGATTTTGAGTTGAAGTAGGAGAGGCCATTGTGCTTTTCTTGAACCATCACATTTCTTGAACACCTTTCTGCCTGAAGTGGCTATAAAAGTTGAACTCTTGTCTTTACAGACAGCGCAAGATATGTCCAAGGTTGTGGTACAGTAGAAACACCACAGCATGCTCTCTTCTGATGGGGGAGATAAAATTCTTTATAAAGTACTGCTTCTGAACTTACCTGCCATCCACTTTCACCCTTTTCTTCCCTTACATCTATTTTTGGCTGAGTATGTCAATTTTCTGGCCCAATAAATAAGAGTACCTCATACATTATGCAGTTACTGGAATTTAGGGTTTAACTGATATTATTTCAGGTCTTGAAAACCCAATCAAGCTCTTGGTAACCTTTCCTTTTCTATTTACCACATTACACAAAGTTCAAAACATCGAAGCTGAAGCTTCAAGTTCAAAGTTGCAGCCCGTCTTTAATATTCTAGTTCTGGAACATTATAGTCCTTTAGTTATGAAAAATTAGTAATGATTAGCATGGCCATATTTTATAAATAAGACTGTGCTCTTACTTCTGCAAGCATAATCAATAGTGTTCTTGTAAAATTTGGTTTGCTAAATCCACTGGAGTGGAGGGACTCGATAATTCCCTTTTAAACCGACTTTTACAATTTCCCAGCTGCCTAGTTCTCTACATTTGTCATGACAGACAAAGTTAAATTAAAAATTCTAAACAGTCACCCTAGGGCAAAACTTGATAGAGAAGTGTAGAGCAATATTCTTTAAAACCAGTAACAAAATATATCCCAACACTACAGAGAAAACACACTGTAATTTTTCTGTGTGCATTTACTACCCTAGCCCTTTTTAATAGATGCAATTTTCATGAAATCTAATCACAACGCACAACTCAAATGGGTGTCTCACAGTGTTCTTTTTTTGAGTAGTCTAATTCAATTGGTCACAGCAATGGAATCTTGTATTCATGAAGGCATGTGTTTAGGCACAGAGGTTAGATGTCACATCTGTGATTGATAATGTTTGTTTTGTGCTCTGCTTTTCAATAACTCTTCACTTTAAGCAGCATTTTGCTTCTAAACAGGAGTGGGTGTAAGGACACTCAGCATAATGGAATGGGCCAGGTTTAATTCCCTTAATCACTTGGTCAGGGCAACAGAATTAACTGTCCACATCTGTTCCTCCGAGCGCACATACTTAGTTCTCCCTCTTATGCAATAAAGGAGTGTGGGGTCATGATGCCACATCTAGCCTGCCTTTTCCTCCAAAACAGAATCCACAGAGAGAACCCACGGACTGACTGGGGATCAACACAGACTGACTTTAGACCACAAAATACTTGTGATGTGGCAAAACCAGCTCAATCTTGAGCCTCAAGAGTAACTTCTTATATAATATGCTATATGTGTCCAAAGGAAAAAGCAGAGCTGTTGTGCCACTTGTAAACAGACAGACAAACAGAAAACCACACGAAAACCCTGACAAAAAATGGTTGCTTGTTGAAGGTGGTCTTGACAGACCACTGAAAATGGAGTGTGACCGCCCTCATAGTTAGGGTGATCTGTTCAAACAGGTTCATTTTAACCAATTTAACCACAATAGTAAAGATGATGTTCAACATCATCAGTCACACTGATAGAGTGCTCTGGACAGCTGCTTAACAAAGTCCAGGGAGGGTCAGATTCAAAAGAAAATTTGGAAAGGTATCATTTAAAATGGCAATTAATTTAGACCCATTGGTTTGTGCTTCTGGCTTGCCTCTGAAACATTGTGTTTCTGTACCACTGAAAGCAAGATGATGGAGGTCAATTGCTCCAAGACCTTGGTGTTCACAAAATGGTGATTACCATGGTGCTCAGTCTCAATCTGGAGTCAGTAATGAGCCACCTACACTCACCCACTTTTGACATTTGTGTCAACAACGCTTGTTTTAGGATGAATACACACAGAAGTATTAAGTTCAGAAAAAAAACCTACCAGAGTTCATGCTGGGAAACAAACAACTGAATCACCAAAAGGGAAAGGGAGGAGTGACCAACAGCCAGGTAAGTACAGGGAACAAAACATGGAGTCACAGACGGGGATCTTCAAGAAAGTGACAAAACCCAATAATTTATAGGAACAGCTGCACTATTTTCTGGTATAAGAAATAAACTCATTTTGGAAAGAAAGAAAACAGCTTTCTCCTTTAAGGCCAAGGACTTCACAGTGGGATTGGAAGTAAATGCTACATTTCACCAAGAAGTTGTTCTCTGCAACAGGCATTTAAGACATACTGGATGCAAAAGGAGAGACTGCCAGGAAAACCTACAGGTCAGTTGACAGTAGAAAGGTGAGGGAGAAATTCCTGAATTTATTTCACTAAAAACTGATTAAGAATTTTTTTCCTCACTTACACCGTTTGCAGCAACATTTGTGTTGTTTCATTTGGATGCTGTGACTACTTTCAGTTGGCTTTTTGTCCTTTGCCTGACCTGAGCTAAGGGTGGTTTCAAGACAGCAGGTTAAACACAAAATAATCCCCTCTCAAGGCTGTGGCAGTCTATGAAATGAGGCAGGAGCTAAGACACCTCTTAACTCTCTAGAACACAATATTCCACAGGGTAATCCATGAAACCAGAGGCTGAACGTGCCTGTGCAAGAGGCCTGCGGGTCTGGAGGGGAGCTGGCATCCCAGGAAACATGATAGCAGCCAGTGCAGTCCAGAGAGCAGGGGTGAAGCACCACAGCACTGGGGCATCAAGCAAGGTAGCAGGGAGCACACCTGAGCCCCAGAGTCCCTCAGAACTTTGTCGTATCAGCGCTGAAACTTCATCCTCCTGGTAACAGCTACCAGTTTCTACATATGCAGAACCCATGACAACAGCACTTCAAACTTGTCTGTGGACCTCTGATTTTACCACTCTAGTAAATAATAAAGAAGTGCAAATGAGGATGATTATATTGCTTGTTTTACATGCAGAAGGTCAGAGAGCATGAATTAGTTACTCTCCTGTGTAGGCCACTGCTAGCTCTCTGACGGGGAAGAACAGACGACAAAGGACACTATTTCCCCTCTCAGAGTTAAGTAGAGACATGTGATCTGTGATTCTGCCTTGTCTCATCCATGAGCCCACTAACAGCCAAGGAATGCGTAGGAGAAAATAACCAACTACTGTCTGGAGATAAGCAACATATTATTTCTCCAGGGAGCAAGTGGGGGAAACAGGATGCAACAGCTGTTTTCAGTCACATTATTTCTGCCTTGGACTGCTCCCACTACATACACTGCCTTACTACAGCTTGAAAGGAATAGTCTATATTTATAAATATAGAGAGACAAATAGATATGTCTGTGTGCATATGTGCATCTGGTTGTAGTGCAAAAGTAAGGAGAAAATATCCTTCCCACACACATTAATGCAAAAATAAAGAGAAAATATCCTTCCTACATGTATTTATTTTATTTTTATTTTAGAAAACTGGTTACTTTGTCATTGGATTGTGTTCTTACTGCACTTAGCAGTTAAAAAGAAAACCCAAAAAGTATGAATTCAAATGTAAGTCACAGGACAAAACAAGTATTTATTTGAATTTTTAAACAGCCTGGCAATTTCTCTTCTCCATTTCCTACTATAATATAACGCATGCTAAATGGAAAAATGTGTTATGAATGCAAATCCTCTATAAGTGAAAGTGTATGGAAAGAGAATTAACCTATTGAGCAAACTATAAAATAATTATTCTACCAGCAGAAATGAAAAGTCATGTTGCCAAAAAAGTAAAAATACCTGCAAAACCAGATTTAGGTAATAAGTCAAATCCTCTGACCTGTATATTTTTGTAAATTGATCTAGAATTCATCCAGTGAACACTTAAGGACAGTGCTTGAAAAAATTTTTCATAACTGGAAATTTTAGAAACATTTGCTACAATATTGTCACATGTATCTAAAAGAGTGATATGTTTAACAGCATTCAGTCATCATATAATTACGTGCACTGTATACAGCAACCATTTAACAATGTAGCTAAGCCAATTTAGGACAATATGCTCATCCACTAAGCTATTACAGCTTAGAATGACGTTCTCATCCACTTTAAAGTTCAACTTACCATTAATTGATTAACACTAATAGAGTTCTGAATAAATAAAGTCAACAAATTAGAATGCTATAGTTAATTGTAATTAATGTTGCTGTGTGTAAAATCCTACTTTCATAAAAAGTGAGATGGCAAAGAAAATAGCTTCGCATCTTGCTAATGAAGTTTGAATTCTACGGCAAAACAACTACTTAGCACTATCACCTTCACCCAAATAAAAAACGGTCAGATAAAAAATAAGAATTAACAAAGAACCTCCTACATTTCATAGAAAAAAATACTCTCACTGTCATTATTGAGTTCATAGCAAGGGCATCTGCATTGTAAGCCTCTCCACATACATATGTATAGACACATACACAAAATATATGTATAATAAAGGTGACATCTTCTCAAGAACCCTGATTTATATGGTTTCTAACTGCAATGTACTGTCCTCTTTTCCTACATCTGTGTTCTTCTACTTTGTCTCAAGTTTCTATATTCAACTCGAATCTGGGAGGGAAAAACAAAACAAAACAACCCCCAACAAAACAAAATCAAAGCCAAATACAAAGGATTTTCGTCCTTATCTATCTGCCTGTATCTCTTGGTTATATAATCACTGCTGTAATCTCTAGTAAATGCCGACTCAATCAGATAGCACAATAATGCTGGGGAAGATCTCTCAAAGCTGTGATGTGTTATAGAATCTAAACCGACTGTCAAAAAGTTTCCATCAAATAACGAGACGGGCATGCAATCCTTTCAAAACTTCTACAACAATAAGTGTAGTGAGATCATGAAACGTTAGCTTCTCGATTATCTGTCTTAAACATTGGGAAGGGAATCTGAAAGAGAAACTTTTTCTCACATGTTCCTCAAAAATTATGCATAAAAGATTGTACCAAACCATATCCTCTTTGGTCAAATAACGAGTACTTGTTTGTGTTCTGTTTTGTGAATCAAATAATTTTATATTCACTTTCCTAAAATTAAACTGTGAAGTTTCTTGTGTCTGGTGAGAGCATACACATTTGTCTTCCTGAAGACAATGCAATTGTCTGTTGACATCTGCAGGTCAAGAAACATTTTGTGAGGTTTTAAAAAACAATTTACCCCATATAATATGAAAACTATGGTCAAGATGTGCGATTTAACTGGCTGAACAACAGAGCTCAGAGGGTTGTGATCAATGGGGTAGAGTCTGGTTGGAGGTCCATAACTAGCGGTGTTCCCCAGGGGTCTGTACTGGGTCCAGTTCTGTTCAATATATTCATCAATGACCTGGATGAAGGGACAGAGTGTACCCTCAGCAAATTCACTGATGATACCAAGCTGGGAGGAGTGGCTGAGGCACCAGAAGGCTGTGCTGCCATTCAGCGAGACCTGGACAGGCTGGAGAGCTGGGCTGAGGGGAACGTCATGAGATTCAACAAGAGCAAGTGTAGGGTCCTGCACCTGGGGAGGAACAACCCCACGCACCAGTACAGGGTGGGGGTTGACCTGCTGGAAAGCAGCTCTGTTGAGAAAGACCTGGGAGTGCTGGTGGACAGCAGGTTGGCCATGAGCCAGCACTGTGCCCTTGTGGCCAAGAAGGCCATCGGTGTCCTGGGGTGCATTAAAAGGGGTGTGGCCAATGGGTTGAGGGAGGTTATCCTCCCCTCTGCTTTGCCCTAGTGAGGCCACATTTGGAGTACTGTGTCCAGTTTTGGGCTCCCCAGTTTAAGAAGGACAGGGAACTGCTTGAGCAAGTCCAGTGGGGACCTACCAAGATGATCAGGGGACTGGAGCATCTCTCTTAGGAGGAAAGGCTGAGAGACCTGGGTTTGTTCAGCCTGGAGAAGAAAAGCCTGAGGGGTGATCTTGTCAATACTTATAAATATCTGAAGGGTGGGTGTCAAGAGGATGGGGCAGGACTCTTTTCAGTGGTGCCCAACGACAGGACAAGGGGCAATGGGCACAAATGGGAACACAGGAAGTTCCACCCGAATCTGAGGAAAAACTTGTTTACTTTGAGGGTGCCAGAGCAGTGGAAGAGGCTGCCCAGAGAGGTTTTGGAGTCTCCTTCCCTGGTGACATTCAAAACCCACCTGGATGCAGTCCGGTGCACCTTGCTCTAGGTGTACCTGCTCAAGCAGGGGGGTTGGACAAGATGATCTCTAGGGGTCCCTTCCAACCCCTACCATTCTGTGATTTTTACCTAATTTTCAAAGTTGTAACTTAACAGACTTAAAGCTGAACTCTTCCTCCCGAGTTCTACCAAGAGATTATCTCTTCCACAGAACTAAATGGGAGAAGTTTGGAGAAGAGTCCTGAGTGTGCAAGACTATGCAGCCTAGAATAAGAATGGCAAGTTCTCTTCTTCATCTGCTTTGTTTCTATGTGTCATTAAAGAGCTGAAGAGAATAAAGTGTTACCGTTAGAGAAATAAAATGCTATTGTACATAGTGAAGTGACTTGAAAACACTAAGGCATTTATACTGTACGAATTCAAGTCACACAAGCAAAGATATCTTCCAATTAATGGTGAACTCAGTGGATAAAGTCAGAAGCAGGACATCCCAAATGGAGGGTTACTAATGGATCTCCACAAAGCACAGGCTGGAAAAGAAAACACTTTAACACAGTATTCACAACTCCCAGCTATCAAAAGGATGCAAGTTGCCAAAACTGGTCCAGATGTAGCCTGGCTTCTTTTTCAATAGACTGGTTAAAAGTGTAATACACTGGTAACACTGTCTGGAAAAAAAAAAAAAAAAAAAGAGTAAGAGTAATGACTTAGAAGAAAACAATAGAGAACTTACAAGAAGGGAGTAGACCCAGCCTTTACTGTTCATACACAAAGAACAGGGAAGTCCGATCTTGTAGTGGTTTATTTAATACTGGATTTAATCCATTTTCAAGTCTGAGGCAGAGCTATTTTCCATCTATTTAGATGTAACAACAGGTGTTTGAACACCACTTGCTAAGCATTCTGAAAACTCCACATTAGGCTGCTCATTTCTATTCAGCAGGGCAGGAATCAAAGCTGAGTTAAAAATCCAATATAGCTATCATAGCTTTTTTTTTTTTTCCCCCTTTTTTAAGTATTATGAAATACAGTCCCTTTTAGAATATATTTTCTGTGAACTGTGAAAGAATGAAAGAAATCCATAGTACTCACAGTCTGAACCACACACAGGATTCATATTTCTTTTAACTTCTTGTTTCTGAACTTCCTCACCTTTAACCAAGGTGATAAACCACCCACTTTTTATGACCAAGCTCATCTGAAATGATGTGCTTACTATGCAAAATTTAGATGATACTTGCAAGTGGCCAGGATAAAGAAATACCTCATTTTCTTCAGATCTATCAAAAGAGTTGGCTGCAGGTGAGATTAGATTTTTAAGTCCACTCATGGTATTTGCTACACTTACCACATCCTTCGTCAGAGAGAAATCATGACTAACAGGAAGCTTGCATTATCAGTTGTGGAAGCATATCAGAGTACCACTATCTGGCCTTCAATATTTCACTTCTAAGAACACTCAGTAAACAAAAGGCCCACTCCCAGAAGATATGGCAATGAGAATAATGGAATAAACCTTGCTTCACCATTCCATACAGCTTGGAAAAGCCCAGAATTCAAAGTGCCAGTAGATTGAGTTCAAGTATGAAAGTTCATAAACTGTTCAGGAAAGACCTGTGACAACACACTTTGGTTTAAAAAGTTCATCCACAATACTTTCTGCATCTAAGTTGGAGATGCACAGGCATATCCATGCATATCTAACCATCACAGGTACTTTTTCCACACTGGCTGCTGTCACAGACAAGGTACTCGCAACCTAGACAGATAGATATGTCTGAAGCAGAAAGGCCATCACATTTTCTCATGTTCTGTCAGCTTGTCACAGATTACAAAATGAAAAATCTGTTCGCAGGTATTAAGCATTCACTCTTTAATTTCTCATACAGGGTACCACACCAATAAAATGATGATGGACAGCACTACTGCATCAAGCAAGAGGAGAAAACAACTCACCCCGATAACAAATCTAAGAATTCCTACCCTTCTGAATCAGCATAATTCATTCACTTCGTACTGCATGTCATAGATCCATTAGAGGGCTAGACCCCCAGCTGCAGCATGGCAGCCATTTCTCTTACGACAGGCATGTATTGTAAAGGCAACAGAGAGCAAAAAGTGAATCTTGCTGTCACACAGGACTGACCCAAGCAGTTCTGCCAACACTCATGCCTGGCTCAGGCTGCACCAGCAAGAGGTAAATATTAGATGGTAACACCATGTTATGCAATTGGTTTTGATGTGCCTTTGTCATTAGGAAGCAGTGTGAACTGCTCAGACAAAACAAGTTCTGCAGTTTTCTGTATCACAGAGAAGAAAAGTCACAGAGATTAGGACCATAACCAGTTCAGAGCCAGCAAGACCACTAACTCTGGCCTCTAACCTGCACTCCTGTCATCCTGCACGGCCACAAGAACCAAACGCACCTAGCATCAGCTATGAATTTGTAACCTTCAGTGCAGCAGCTGAACAACATACAAATTTCCTCTTAAAGTCTTACTGCTGAAAGCTCCATAAGCACCACGCTGAACATATTAACAACACGACAGCTATTCCTTCTCAAACGAGGTGCTAGATAACTTCATTACATTTCTCCCACAACATAATCAAGGATTTAACAGTCATTGCGCAAAAATAATCACTACACTGAAGATGTATGAGAAACCTGTTAGGATAGGTTTTGCCCCAAAAATGCATATTGTGAAAGTGTAACAGAGAAGCAAATTAAAGAGACAAATGTTTTAGAAAATGAGAAAATAATTTAATAAAGCTTTAAGAGTATTTTTTTAATTCTCTGATATAGTAAATTTAAGACTTGCAGACAGCATGTATTTGTCTAGATTTGTTACAGCAGTTAAATGCAACCTGATGAGGGATGCACAGATGCTTTTTTTTTTTCCACAGCAGTTCTCACTTGCTTTCTTTTTAATTTAAGAAAACTGAATATTAAAACAATATTATGCATGTGTAGTACAATCAAGTACTATATTGTGGTTTGGTTTTAAATTTTGAAATAATATATAAGCCCCTTCTCCAATATATCAAATGGAAAAGAAATTTGTTCAGATCAGTCATTAGAAGCCCTTTAGTATCTGATGAAGATTTAGGGTTTTTGAAAATGTCAGTATCTGTATTCCTTTCCAATTTTCACATACAGATCTTAAACTGGGAAACAATTAATATTTGGGTATGAAAAAGCTCAACAGACATAATCAGAATAATTTAATTCAATAATAATTCTATAGTCAAATACCTCCTCTTAACAAGAATTTGTTTCAGACTTTCTCTTCCATCTTCATGTAACCAGTAATCAGAAATTTAACTTCCCACACTTACTCTTCTGAAGGAAATTGTATGTATACATGCATATCCTTCCAAAAGTTAAACAAATTTATCTCAACACCAGAACAAAATAACAGCCTGTATGGTGTTGTGCTTTCTCCAGAATAGATTCTGAGCAGCAAAGATTTTATGTGATATTGTCTGCCAACTCTTAACTTGAACTATACTTTTGTAGTATTACCCTTACTTTAAACTACTGATTCACAGGAAAAGGCAGTTCCATCATTCTTCTTTCAATACTCAAAGATTTGAAACTATTTTTTTAAACTTTTATTCTGTGTTTACTTTCTGTCACTGAGAGAAATAATCACAATTATCTAATGCTTCATAGATGAATGTTATGTAGCTAACATAACTATGCCATAATAGGAATCAGTATGCTGTACAAAAAAAATTACTTTGTAGGTAGCTAACGGAAATTCACTTACTGTAGAAAGATCACTGGCTGATGACAAACAGATGAATGATTCACAAATGCAAATGAGAAAAAAATATTCTACAAAAAAAGAAAACTTGATTTTAGACACAATTTAGAAACGTGTTTACAAGATATTCTAAGACAAGACACATCCCTTCCAACACGCTTGTAAAAGTCCTCTACCTAACACAAAAAGCCTCATCCACTAACCCAAATCAACAACACTACCACTACAAACTACAAACAAAAAACCTGCAAACTTACAAAACCAAAACCTTTGTCTAAAAGTTAAATATTCTTGCATCGCTGAGTAACTGATTTAGTCATCTATGGTAGAGACATATAGTGGAAAGCTTTTACTAGTTCCACAGTGATATATTCACTGTGCATCACGCCATCAGGTTATCTGTGATGGGTATCCAACCAGCAAGTAAAACAGCAAAACGAGACTTCGCACGCTCCTGTTTTAACTGTCAGGCTCAACAATGCCATCTCACCTAAGAAGTCTGAAAACCGAACTGGGCTTTGACATCATGCATCAAGATAAGCAGCATCAATTCTCTTCAAGAGCCTAGTAGACTAAGTCTGTTGTTCCAAAAAATTCACTGAAGTATCTGTAATGATCACAGCTCTGTCATTAGGGGTGAAAAAGCCTGTTTAACAAAACCTGAAAAAATTATTGCAAAGTTTGACAGATTTTTAAAACTAACGATTCAGTAGCCATTTGCTATCTGACCTTCATTAGAATTTTTTTCATTATCATGTTGCAAAAATCTATTACATTACTGACTGAAGCTATTAGTCACTTGAAAGCCACTACCATGTTCCCCAAACTGGGGAATCATCATTACCATTAATTTCAAAGGATAGCATTAAAAGAGACAATATTCAATATTTTACTCGCTAATTCCACTGCAATTTATATTATAAAAGCATGCAGGAAGGTTATGCCAGCCTGGATGATCAGTCATTTTTTCTGAACCATTTTGTTTTCTAGGGAAAGCCTCAACAGTATCTAGGGCATCTGGGGATACCTCAGTGGAATTCAGAGTTCAAGGAGCTGTTCTGTAGTACTGATACAGTGGTAGTCACAGAGGGCACCTATTTCCACATTTAAAGAGATTAGTACTGATGCAATACAGGGAAACAAGGAGAGAGGCAGGGCATTCCCTCACAAAGCTATTATAGCTTAAATCTTTCATCTTACTCTATTTCATGTGCGTTCTAGGGACTACCATGAAGACTTTGGTCCTATTATCCTCTCCTCACAGTATTTATGTATGATCTAAAGCATGATGTATTTTGCTGTGCTTTTATTTCTCTCATGTCAGGTTCGTTTACCAAATAAGGACACTTTCATTTTCTTTATATGTTATTTGATGAAGTCTCATTAGCTATTTGGGTGCTATTCTTAGGATACATGATGCCAAACAAATTGCCTAGAATATACAAATACTTATTAGTGCAAAATTTCAACTATGGATTCAGAAGGTTGCTACAGCACTTACAGAACAGCTCAGCAAAACAGCTACCTTATTCATGATCTTAGCCTCTTTCCATACGTTAAGGGCTTGCTTAGATGAAGCATTAAAAGGGAAAAACACTTTAACAAAAACACAATATCCCCACCTTCTAATTACAAGGATTTTTGTATCCAGGTTGTAAAACCTTATACGTGCGTGCATGCATGCACAGATACATATTGCATACCTATTTAATCTCAAGTGGCACTAACTGCTATAATCCATTTTTACCATTCTCAAATTAACCAAGTTTTCAGTTCTCCTAAATCAAAATTCCAGTTCAGTACCTTGGAAAAATACATTAAATTTCTAAGATTCTGGGAAAAAGTTGGAGCATTTCTGGTAGACATCTGTTTAGATCCACCTATTTCTATTACAAAGTGCTAGTCCAGTACATTGTGGAAAAATACAGCTGGGAGAGATGGCCACTGCAAAGTTGCCTAATCTGTCCCCTAACTGCAAGACAGTATCAATGGTAATGCTATCATCCTAGATGGATGTTCATCTAGTCTGTACTGTAATATCTGTAACAGTCAGGATTTCATAGCCTCTGCAGATATACTATTCCAATGCTTCACTTTTTTTATCATTTGAAAGAGGATTTTGGGGTTTGGTTTTGTTTGTTTTCTCTAATTTCTAACTTCAATCTTTCTTGGTGAAAACGATTCAAGCTTTAAGGAAGTCCTAAGTGAGAGCAGGGTTGTACAAAGTGTACATGAAGTGAAGCACTGTGGCAACTGTGGAAAAGAACAAATACTCTTTCCGGGCCTGGAGGCTCTTTCCTGCCAGGACACGGGAAAACAGAAAGATGAGAAGGTCTGAGGAGAAGTCCTGTGGACCTCAAAACTAAGATGAATAGAACTCAGAGGTTGTTGAAGTGGTAGCTAGGAACTGGGGAGCCAGGTTAAGAGTTCCTTTGTGGCTATGTTTTGTACATAGGTATAATGTCTTTGCCATTATAAGTCATGGCACTCAAAAGATAACAGTGTCCTGGAAATGAGCTTTAACTGTAACACATGCACACAATGGGGGGTGGGAAGTCTATCTAATGGTGAAAGAAGCTATGCTCTGCTAATAAAACTGTGCAAATTCATCTTGCAAAATTTTGAATAACTCATGTACAACAGACTTGGAGACATCTACAAATAAACCACTAAAGAAAAGCAGGTAGCTCCAAGGTATAACTCACTCAATTTTCCCAAAAACATGCTTCCCGTTGAGTCACTATATTCCACTGTGAGCCACTGTATTCCATTATCCACAGGGATAATGGATTAAGTCACATGAGAAGACTGAAGTAGTCTTTGCCAGGAGTGTCCCAGGAGTCAGAGGAGCTCAGCTCTTGTATTCCAGAATTTCAGCTTTTAGTCAACACAGATCTTCAAAGATACCAAGGAAAGGGGAAACAAGATGACAGCGGGATTTTAGTGCTGCCACCCAGTTTTCATCTGTGAGAGGCACAGGTGCTTCTGTACTATATCACATAGTTGTGGTCACCAGTGAGGTACATCTGCCCTGCTCACCAAAGGATTTCAGTCTTCTAGAAGTTTAAAGAGAAAGGCTAAACTGGGCAGTCATTATTCTACTGAACCTGAGCCTCAGTAATTGAAAGAAGAATATGGTCCCATAATGTGCTAAAAAGCCACCAGTGAAGAGGCCACCTAGCTACCATATATTTCAAATATAATATAGCCATTTTAATTATTTCAGAAGACTCTTGTCCATGTTCAGACTAATCACAAAGGGAGAAGGTAGCCTCTATAATAAAGCTGTTTATCTTAAATTAAAAACAGGATTAATTTTTCTTTCCCTCCTACATTTCTGGAACCTCATCCGACTTCTATCATCTTCCAAATCACTTTCTAATTGAAACATTTGTGATAAAAAAGAAATAACATGGGCAAAAGGTGTGCAATTAGCAGACCTAAAGACATGCATCTTTCCACCAAACTGATACATTTCAGGCAATAAATCCAGTTCCCAAATGAATCTACTATGGCAGGTCTGGCAGGAAGGTGCAGTTTGTAAGATGAGCGGGTGAACTGAGCACCAGAATATCGTCTGCTGTTCAGAGGCAACGGATCCAGACCCTTATCTGTGGGACTGCAACAGTCCTTTTCCTAAGTGGAGAATAAACCTATTTTTCAGTGCATTAGCTTATCCTGCACCACTGCTTCCTACTAAAGGAAGGATTGTTTTCCATAATGCAAAAAGCTATTACAGATTCACTCTGTGAGCAAACTGATATGTTGAATAACTGCTAAGTAGGGAAGATGAATAATAGCTCTATGGACTTCCAAAGTAATCAAAGTGGAAATAAACATTCATTTATAACATTCAGCATTTAGCTATAATCTACTGGTAATGGACACAAATAAGATTTCATACACAACAGGAGAAATGGCACCAAGTATTCATACAACTTCGGGCAATAAGATAATTAGTCAACTACAAACATTAAACTATACCTGTAAAACCTTTCCCATCAATGTCATGGCTGAGGGGAGCAGGGTAGGGAAGGGGGAGGAAGGAAGGTGGAAGGGAGAAAAAGTACCACCATTCAACCAAAGAGATCCCTTTTAGGGTCGTGGGCAAATTCACCACCCAACCACCCTACACAGAAAGCATTATTTTAAAATACACAGTGATATGCATACCCTGACTTCTGACACAGGCAGACCTGTTCATAATAAATCTGGGGAGCTATACTCTAAAATATTTGTGAACTGACTGAACCAAGTCAAATAACCCTCGGTCATGGAGCTTATGTCTTGTACCTTGAAATACAGCTGTGCCAGAGTTAAGTTTAGAGCAGATAAGTGAAGTGAGAAGGAAGGCAGCAAGAAAGATTTTAATCCACATTTTTGCTAGCTCACCACCTGGACCCAGGAAACAGCACACCAGCCATAGTCTTTCCAGCCTGCCATGCCTGCCAATATTCTTTTTTGCAAACAAGGTAAGACACAGATGGAGTAGCACATAGCTGCTCTTGAACTACCAGGAGAGTCCCTGGTTTTAATTCTGTTTGCACTGCCTGAATGGAGAGCAATCTTAAACCAAGTATTGGGTATTTTTTCTTTAACCTCGGCAATTGTTTGTGTAATGTGTGGTGCCCCATTTTTTTTTTTCTTTTTCTTGAAAGAAAAACACTTAGAAACAAAGAAACCTAATCTCCCTACCCGGGTAAAAAAGTAGCATGTGTAAGCAAGGTTTGATCCAAAGTCACTACAATCATTGTGAGGCATCCATTAACTTCAACTGCCACAAATTCAAGCTCCTATATGTTTGTTGCTGCTTATATTGAAAATAAAACTTGCAAGCTATAAATGACAGGTTCTGATGTGCCAGTATTATGGCCTACTAAGTACTAAACAGCATTTCACTAGCAAAATTTAAAAGTGACATCTAACCATCTTTTAAGTGTCCTTCTTTCAAATGCATCAATTAAACTAAACTGCAAATGGACGACAGTGGGAAAAACAAGTTCTAGCAGAGCTTGCCTTAAGCAGGTGATCCTTTCTCACACACAGTCATTTCAACAACAGCAGGACAATAATGACTATTCACAGGATCAGACCCTAATATTCAAACATAGCTAAGTCAGGCTTACCTGTCATATCTGAGCACTGTTATGTTGCAAATTTAAAGACACTCCTACTCTACAATTCATAGGGACAAATTATTTGTTTTCATCAAAACTGCTTAAAGATTTTTGGAATACCCACCAGGGTTTCAGCCTTCCCAGGACTAACCCAATCTGACTATACAGAGGGCTTCTAACTCTTCATTCTAGGGGCCAGGAAATTTTCAGTAATCAGAGACTCTTTGGTATCCAGGGCTACATGGAAAATCTTTGGCAAATGGAGGTAGTACAACGCAGCAATCATAGCAGCTTTTCAAAAGATCGAAACCCCACACCTCATACTGCTTCTTTTCTATAGGAGCAAGGGAATGAAAAAGTATTGTTGCTGTCTCCTTTGCATGGCATCATCAGTGAAGAAGGGAATGACCATCTGTGTTGCAAGTATCAACAGAATCCGAATTCTGTCTTTCCCCAGGATGACTGCTGAGGCAAACAGAATGACACAGCTCTCCCTATTCCAGTATCCTTGTGCAAAGGGGAAGGCCATCCAGAAGCTGACCTTAAACTAACTGGGGTACAATTATAAATCTTAATCTTGAAACAAATGCTAAGTTCAAGATCTACAGAACTGACAATGTATAAACTCCAATACTTGAAGTCAATTAAGGTTATGGGCAAAGAGTGACAGGCATTGAGGAAATGCATAAGCTGCTCTGTAAAAAAGCACTCTATTAAGGGCTTATATTTTGGATGGTTTGAGAAACACAGGGGAAGTGATTACTGCTCCTTTAAAGGAACAATGCAGGAAAAAGAAAGACAATTTGAGCCAGGAGGTAGCTGATACAGAACGCCAGCTGAACTAGAGGAACCTATGGAGGCCCCTGGGATTGCTGGAGAGAGGGAAGAAGAGTTTCAGTTAGGTAATTAGAGCTTCAATAGAAGAATAAATACTCCACAGGCAATCCACAGGTTCTTCTCACCTCTCGCCACTTCTTCTCTCCAGCAGTGACAGCTACTTGTGAAAGCAAAGGGAAAGGTCTCTCTCATTCAATTCATTAGTTAGTAATCCTCACTGGTAATACAAGGAGGAGCACAATACCAGGAGGAGCTGCCAGCCCTTCTCTCCACTGCTCCAAGGCAGAACACAGAGCTCAAGGTCTCATAGGCGCTCACCCTAGTAACAGCGATGCAGTGGTGGAGCCAAAGGCCATGAATACACTTTTGAAAGAGAAAAGACACAACCCAGGGCAGGGGAGGCAATATTCAGGTCACTTTTTTCCTGCATTATTCTCCTGCTCCACCCTCTTCATGCCCCAGAGGGAAAGAGACTGCTGTTTGTAGCCAGGGTCCTGAAGCAGGAGGTAGCACCTTAAAAGGGAATGATCCTAAATGAGCAGGAGGAAGAGAGCAATGGCAGTGATCCACTGAGGATTCACTATTTCTGCTTTTTTTCCTGTGACGGTAAGATCAGTTACCAAGGGAAGGCATGTCAGTTATCAATGTTGTGATCTGAAAGAGACTACTTCTCTCCTTTGCCCTGCCATGATGAAACAGTCAAAGTACCATGAAGATATTTCCACCTTCCAGAGGGCCTGTTTTAGAAGGATTACTGAAATAACTGTGACTTTGATTCCCTAGAAAAATGCTGCAGCAAGTTCTGCTGCACAGTGAGTCAGTCAGGCATTGGTCCTGACCACTGACATGATTTTCTGCAAAGATACGTTCTGTGCTGCTTCACTCTCATGTCATCTCTCAACCTCAAGTAGGTTCCACAGAAGAAAGAAGGTGACAGGATTCTGGATTTCTGTCAGCATCCCTTAGCAGGCAGGAAAGCTGAAAGAAAGACAGCCACAGAGCTTATTCTTTATTCCATATCTGGGACCATTGGTGTCAGCTAAGATTTGCACTGGAATAGCATGTACTTCAGTATTGGTTAATAAAGCTGCAACCTCCAAATTGCACTAAGAGACTTTTTCTCAGACTCTTCTGTGCCCACAACAAGCAGCTGGAGAAAAAGAGAAAAGGAGAAGATTTAGGTTAGTCTCTATGCAGGGAGACAACTAAAGCCACCTAACTTCAGAAAAAAAAAAAAAAAAGGTTTAGTTCCTTTTGTGACCAAGGCTATATACAAGTCTTCGTTACCATACCTTGCTTTTTAGATTACTAATAATCTACCTGACACTCTACTTCTCATAAATCTTTCCTGAAAAGACTTAACCACCAAACACACACGTTTATTTCGGATGCCTCAACTGAAATACCTAGATGCAGGGTTTTTTTCCTCAAGGCTTTTCCGCAGCTACAGATGGAGGATAAAGTCCAGAGGGACATTAAGAATTGATCTTAAAGTAAGTAAAGCTAATAGGAAGTTCTGATCATCTTATAGGGACCCACTCATCTCTAAACAGTCAACCTTCTTTAAAAATCTGTTCTCTATTGCTTCACTTCCAATAGCAATCTGCACATTTACAGTTTCCCTCAACAGCATTTGTTGGTGTTCTTTAGCTGATATTTAGGCCACGTGTTCCCAAAACAGAAGGAACTCATTGAAGCCATTCACCATGGAAATTTGCTGTATCTTCATTGCTACCAGATATTCATGTGTCACATAATGTTTACATAAACTCTATCACGTTTTAGGTAACTGTACACATGTAATATAAACACTCAGATAAATCAAACTATTTTAAGATTATTAAAATTACAGATCTACTTTCATGGTACTGTTGTGTTTGCTTACAGCTATAGTTACAAGTTTCAACTCATTCAAATATTTTTCTATAAACTAAGATTTGTCTAAAACTTCCCCTTGATTGGAAGGAACCTGCTTTCTGTGAGATTCATTAATAATCCTTTTGATTTTAGTGCCCAGTCAGCTATGTCAAAGTGGAAGAGAAAACTATTTCCCTACCCTTTTATGGGCTTATGTTTTTGTGGATGTTCACGTTTGTACATTCTCATGCAAAACTAGTATACCAGCCATACCTCACTCTCTCAAAAACCACAGTCAATGATAAAAACATTTTCTCTGTGTCAAAACTATACAGAGAAAAGTTAGAAGAAATGCCTAGACAAGAAAACATGCCTTAAGAGAAAGTTCTGTGTTCCAGACCATACTCTTGCCAACTCCCGATAGAGCATGGCTTTCTGAATGTCCCAGGCACAAAACCAAAACCAAACACACCAAGAACCTGCACACATGCACATCCAAACCTGTACTCTATGTAAATATGAACTAAGATGAGAAGTTCTTTTCTTTAAATGCCTCATTCTTCAGTAATTGTGAATGTAGGTATCTACACAGCAACAGCAGAACTAGGCAAACAGCATGCACTGATAGGCATTTTGAATGAAATTTGATTTTTTTTTTATTTTCTTTAAGTGTATTAAGCTGCATATCACTTGTTGTAATTTGGTTCAGAAAACTCAGTGTTACAAGTCTGAAGTGTGTAACATTCCTTCCTAGAGAATGTATTTTTATATCCTATGATGCATTGAAATAAAGTAGCAAAGGTAAATATTAAATCGGTGTAAAGCGAACACTTCATTTTTCCCCCGAATCTGATTCAAACACAGTATTTCCTATAACACTGGCAAGATAAGTGTAGCAAGTAAAGTGAACTTTATTTTCAAGATCAAAAATCTTGTCTCGAGTGTCACTGTTATATTTCAACATCAAGTATTCTGCCTTTCTAAACACTCAACCATATTTTTTTTAGTATGCAGTACAATGTTGGAGCACGCTATTATGATAACTTATTTCACTGTAGATAGCTGCATTTTAAAGAGAGTTTAGAAAAATCACTAGGCAATCTATACTTACAAAAAGCTTTGGAAAAATTTGTTGTTTACATTTAATAGAACTTTCTATATTTTACTGTTTTTACATGTGTTTACATGTAAGCCCTGCGCTACTACGTAAGAATGGCTTCAGAACAGAATTGTATCGTTTCTACTTACTCACATTCATCCACGCCTCTTCAAACTTACATTTTCCACAATATATATATAGTTTACTTGGAGCACTGTACAGAGCCATTCAAAAACACAACAGAACCAACACTCCTAACTTCATTAGTTTAGGCAAAGGGACTTTCCTAAACATTCTCATTTTTCTCCTCTAAAAAAAAAAATCAAAAAAATAGATTTTTGTATTCAGAGTTAAGGGAACATGCATAAAACTTCCCAGGAGGCATCTAGATTCTTACATAGCTAACCACAGAAGTACACGCATGGAGAAGACACGCTCTGTTTGCTCTTGGACATGTGCACACTGATATAAAAAGATAACTCGCAATGTTAAGGTGCTATGCTAAAATTTGGCAGACCTGCACACACATCCACACTAAAAGCTTCTCTGGGTCTCTCAGATTGTGGTTCAAAAAATTTACACTAGCTGATATCCCTGTGCCCCCAAAAGCCTTACATGAACATGGATAAGCAAGAGAAGACAGTTTTGTTCCTACCGCTTACACTGCTTCCCCCACACAGCACCTCGGCATAAAACTATAGGCTGTTCTTGCTTGCCGTGCCTACTCTGCAGGCACACCTACGGTACGGGTACAGCTCTGGGCTTCAGTTGCTGCCTCTCCACATACTTCACACGGTACCTTCCACAAGGACTTTATACAGAAGTAATTTCCGTACTCTTAAAGTGTTTCACTGATATGTTCCTTAATGATTTTGATAGGCTCGCATACCCTCTCAGTGATCCCTGGTGCTTTCCTCGTCTGTGTGGGCTGAAAAACAACAGATAAATCTGGAGAATTGAGACCAAATGAAAGCTTTAAATGCTCCTACTAAAGACACAAAGGCAGCTACAGTGTGCCCCAAACTAGTATGAAGATCCTTCAAGAGCAGCTACTCATACGTTTTACACAATTTTAACACAAAATTTGTAGTTCTGAAGGGTTATAGTTAGTGTTTTGGCTAAATTTACACATTTACATACCAAAGTCCCTTAAGAACAAAACTAGAATGAAGACACTATTATCCAAAACCAAGAAGGGTGATACCTTGTTAATTTCTCCATACTACTTGACTGGCATTATAGTTTAAAACAAACAAACAAAACCAAAATCAAAACCAGAAAACCCAAAACCACCAAAACACAAACACCAAAACAAACACAAAACAAAAAAAAATCCCCAAACTCCAAAGCCAACCCCCCCTACCTCAGTGCAACTTTGCTTTCTATTCATCAGACAACAAAACGTAGCCTCTACAAAACCTGTTCCTGAGTTAAAGAAAGAAGTGTGACTTCAGATCAGTTGTTTGCTTAACTATTACCCCAGAATGTGTCTGAATACTGCCACTGGTGTAAGGCAGTATATGCATCATGCACCCATTGGCAACCTGCTCAACTAAACATAAGATTATAATTCAATGTTGTGCAGCCTGTTGCTAAAAGTCTTATAATTACATCCCTATTTGGATGACTACTAGGCTATTAATGTTCAGCAATAAACATAAAAGTAGACAATTTATTACTATTTGGCACTGAATGCCAATCAATTCAACCAAAAAGAATCTATTTAAAAAATAATAAAAAATGAATAATACCTAGCTTCGCATGCTTCCTGCTTATCCAAAAGGACTACCTGATAATATTGAGTTAGTCAGCAAGGTGGATTTAAAACAGTGTATTTGAACTTCAACAGCATTATGAGATCCCAGTGCAGACCAATAATTGCAAGACAAAATTCAGTTAACAGAGAATGCCCCGAAGTATCTTTTAAATCCGTACGTGGATTAGGTGAGACTGTATCACAGGAAACATTTTACACGTTGCTGTAGCCACTCAGCTAAGTGATTCTGAATAAGGATCAGAACAAGGGGCTCTTTGAGGCTACAGAGACGACCAGGACACAGATTTGGTCTGGTCTGTGGCTGGAACAGTCTGATGCAGCCAGAGCCATTTCACACTCTATCTCCTACATAAACTAAAAGTACACGGTACAGGAGCTGTTTTGTGCAGTAAGAAATTAGAAAGATGAGTCACTGTCGGTTGGTATGAAGGCTCTGGGATGGGACACCTCAGGCCAGAAAGTATGGACCAGTTCTGAATACGTTTAGTATCAGCAAACCTATCTTTTCTATTGTAGCACAGTAAGTATTATATAAAACCATTCTTCCTGATAAAGATCTTGTGAAATTATAAGTATAGTTAAAAAGAAAAAAAAGCCTGGAAAAAACTTGCCATTTCCATTAAATACTAACCTTCTGAAAAAACAACTCAGGACTAAAACATCTCTTATCAATCAGTTTAGTAGAAATAAATTTAATTTATATTCTAAGGGTGTATTTCCTGTTACGGATCCAGGGCGGGGGAGGGCAGACTTCTTAGAAGTATCCATTTATACAAAAGAATATTATTATTTAAAGGATCAGTCCAATAATTTTTTGGTCTTATCTTTAAGCACGGACTTCAGTGGTGCTGCTCCTACACATGCCTTTCGCCAAAAACATTAAGGATTGAGGGATTAAACTCACAGGAAACTGCAAACAAACACAAAACAGCTTTTCAAACATCAGTATATTGACTTGAGTGGTCTAGCAGTGGCTTAAGATTTGTCTCCATCTAATTTGACCTTCAGTTTAGTTTGACCTCTCAGGCAAGAAAGTCTAGACATTGACCTTGTTTCAACTGAAGAAACATTTTGCCTTTTCTGTGTTGTTCTAAACAATTTTAAGCACAAAATCACTAATACAGCTTACACCATTACTTACTCTAACAGTAATATTATTCACAACAAATTTTCTTTGACTGCAGAAACAAAAGTGACGGTATTTGACAGGAAAATGCCAAAGCCATGACCATAATATATCACAAGTTGATCTCTCTCTCTCACTCACTGTTTCTCCCAGAAATAAAAATGTCCTTTAAAAAGGTGAAGAAATTTAACTATTAGCCCCCCCAAATCAATGCTCCTACAACTGTTAATCTCTGTGACCTAAAAAACAAATGCCTCCTCTATTTTCTCATGCAGCTCTTTGACTTTTCGTACAAAATATTAAAAATGAAAATACAGTTCAATTTAATTAGAGGAAAACATCACTAGTGATGCTCATGTGTTAATTTTCGCCAAGCTACATAAATAGTTGAAATCTAATGACAGAGAAACACTATTACTTTATTTCCATTATCCACATGAAAAATAAGTACATGAGAATTAAAGATTATTGTTTTCATGTAAGTACTGTCTTAGTATCAAACAGATTATCTGGATCAAACTTTTTTTTTTTAATGCTGAAAGTGTTTTAACAATTGGAAAAAAAATACTTCTGTGAGTTCTTAGACATTGCCAGGACACTAAGAAACAACAGTTAAAAAAGTTTTCCTCTCAAAATGAATTAAAGCTCAGACTTCACAGCTGTCTTTTTGAATACCACACAATCTCAATCAGCGTAATATATGAATAGTTTTTATTTATTACTCAGTGACTAGAAGCCTAAGCATATGGGCCAAGCTAAAATAATCATCAACCTGGTTACTGATTTGCCAATGCACAGGAAGATGATGCCCAAATACATTGTTTGTGTATCTTTTAAACCTTGACAATGCAAGAAAAGCCACCTATCTTTAGGCTGTCAGCCCCTTGTAAAAATCCACTTTAGCTAGCACTTACACAAGCCCCTTAGAAAAATACCTGTCATCGTTCCACACGGTGGAGGTTCACCGGTTTCTCAACTCGGTACGATTTGAATTATAATACTTCTTGAGGAAGTATTCTTGAAGAAAGAATCGCCTCTCTCTCAATTCTTCTGAAGTTTGAAGAAAAACTTTTGAGACTGTACAAGCAAGATTAACTTACTTGCATAAAGTAACCACATTAACAGGTGATATTACTTTTTCATTAACTCTGCACTTAACAAAGACTACCCTCTTAAATACATCAGATTTTAAACAGCATTCCATAAAGCGCTCTACGAGAATATTAGATAACTGCACATACTTAGGGACAACTTGCATTCCGTATTGTTTCAGTCAAGGTTTATTTTCTTAAATTGCTACAATACTACTACTTCTAGGCTTTACCTCTTTAGAACGCATGCATTTTGAATTTCTTTGAGCTTATATAATCTTTTAACTATAGAACTAAATACTATAAACACAGTCTCCTTTAATTCTGTGTTCCTGCATTTCAATTCTGGTAGAATACCTGCTTTCTCCATGTAATATGAGGTTTGGTAAATTTAAACAAGTACAAGCCAAAAATTTTATATATATATACACACACACACATAAAAATAAATATTTACATACACACATATACACACAGAGACAATACTTGCCATTACATTTTGAGCCTTTTAAAAGGACAGAACACTTAAATATTGAAGTACAAAAAAAAAGAAAGCATAAAAAGCACACATTAAGACATAAATAGTACTAAACCATCTGAAATTACTACAGATGATTGTTCAAACTAGCATTTACAAGCACCGTAGCAAGAAATGTTGAAAAAGGAGTTTGGTTCAGAGATAAAGAGTTAAGAACTCAATTTGCATCCATTAAGCCACCTTATTTAAATTTCCGTTTGGGAGTATGCAAGAAACAAAATAGTATCTTGTCAAACTGCCACTCCATGTAAGGTCTAACACAGGGACTGGGTCTGGTGTTTAGCATACGTTGGTACATTGTCTCAGCAATGTATGCAATACATGCCAGCAGTCTCTTCCTCCACAGCTATGAATTTATTATTAAGTGCAATGTCGAAACAGCTCAATTGCAGGGCTATACGTGAAACACCAAAGCACTTCTACGTTTATTATCTTTGCAAACAACATAGTATTATTGTCCCTTACTGCTTCCTGCAAATCTGCAGCAATGATGCAAAGCAGCATTTTTTTTTTTTTTTTTTTTTTTTTTGTAATTCCCTTTCGGAATACAAATGCCTGCCTTCTCTTATTTCTGCCTGTTCCTAACCAAGGCGCACTGTGGACAATAGTTTCTGAATCAGCGATACCTTTCCACACTGTTGGCAAAAGCTGAAAATAATATATTGTACTTCAATCCCAGAAGAAAGGGGAAAAAGAAAAGGAGAAAAAAAATAAAAGAAGGAAGCAGCTTAAAGAACAAAGGCAACATTAAAACACCGTGAAAATAAAAGGAATACCAGCGATCAAGGATGAGAATTAATGGGCAGAAAGGCAGCAGCAGCACTTATTGCAGAGGCGCAGAGAATCCTCTTTCCCTGGAACTCATGCAACTAATGACCTCTCCAACTGCTGAATTAAACGGCTCCATGAAACAAAACACTTACTGCCTGGTTTTAAGACAGATACCAGAACTTGTCAACTCCGCTAAGGGAATAAGGGGGGTGGGGGGGTGGGGGAGAAGGTAGGAAGAAAGGGAGCGACAGAGACAGAAACGCTGCAGCTTTAGGCGCTGTTGCCGAATGAAAAGCGGCAAGGAGAGCCCGGAGCACGTAGACAAGTAAGAAGTGAAGAGCATTTACCAGCAGCAGCAGCAGCAGCAGCAGCAGGTTGAGCAGCCCGAGTGCCTCACACCGTCTCTGGGAGATAACTTAGCACCGGTGCGGATTCCTTCACTGACGAGGGGCACCCCTTCCCTTCCCTTCCCTTCCCTTCCCTTGCTCTGCTCTGCCCTCCTCTCCTCTCCTTCCCTTCCCTTCCCTTCCCGTCCCGTCCCTCCCCGGAGGAGCGGAGCAGCGGGAGCGGGAGCAGCAGCCTCCCACCGCCCCCGGGGAAGGGAGCGGTGCGGAGCGGCGGGACGCGGAGGAGCCGCCGCCGCCGCCGCCGCGGCGGTGGGCGGGCGGGCGGGCGGGCAGGAGGACAGACAGGAGGACGGACGGACAGGCGGACAGGCAGGCAGGAGGACGGGCAGGGCGGGCGGAGGGAGCGCGGGCCCCACGACCGCCCGCCCGCCCGCGCGCGCGCCAGCCGCGCTCTGGCTGCAGCCCCGCCGGCACCCGGCTGCACGCGCCGCGGCCGGGGCTGGCAGCCAATCCCCGCGCTCGGCCGCGCGCGCCCGCACCCGCCCGTGCGCGCGCCGCCGGTCCCCCCGCGCGCTGCCGGTGGCGGGCGGCGGCGCGGCGCTGAGGGCGGCCGCGCGGGGACGGGGACGGGGACGGGGACGGGGACGGGGACGGGTGGGCAGCGCCCCGCCGTCAGCCCGCCCTCGGCCCCCGCCGCCGGTGTCCGGGGGCCCCCGGCCGTCACTGCGCCCAGCGGGCGGCAGCGCTTCCCGCCGCGGCCGTCCCTCGGCGGAGCGGCCGGGCCGCCCCGGCCCGAGCGCTGCCGCCCAGGTGCGGGAGCGGGGGAAGGCCCCTCGCCTCCCGCGGGGCTGACGGCCGCAGCGGGCGAGGCCGGCGTCGGGATGCCCGCCCCGCCGCCCCAGCCAGGGGACGCGGACGGGGAGGGGAAGGACGGAGGCCGCCCCCGCGGAGGGCAGCGGCCCCCGCCGGCCCGGCCCGGCCGGGCCCTCACCCGCCGGGGCCGCGGGCAGGCGGCGGCGCTGAGGCGAGGGCGGGCGCGGGCGAGCGCGGCCCCGCCGCCCCCCGCACCGCCAGCCCGGCGGCGAGCTGCCCCTGCGGCGGGGTGACCCTGCCGGCCGGCCGGGCCCTGCCCCCGGGAGCCGGCGGGGAGCGGCGACGGCGGCACCTCCTCGCGGGAACGAGGCGTTAAAAATTGCTTCCGTCTTCTTGCCGCGAGTTAGAAACGTTTCGACAAACTGTTCTGCGCTCCTCAGAAAGGAGTCGCTTTAGCCATAACCTGCCCCTTCTCGGTGACCTGGCCGTGGCTGAGCCTCAGACACCGTGTTCCATATAACGCTACTTCCAAATACCGTGCAGAATACTTACCTTTTCTGTAAAGCAGAGTTGACTATGATTTAACCTTAAATTTTCCCCTCCCTCTTTGCCACACATCTGTGAAAATGGCATCAAAGAAAGGAGCGCTGAACAAAAGTGGATCAGGAAACAGGAGGATGGCGAACTGCTAGACGCAAGCTGATGTCAACCTACAAAAGTTTGTACAGATTCTTGGCAGAGCCAGAAGGAAAGCAGCAACTTAAATTAACCAGGATGTACAGAAACAGCAATGAAAAGGAGCCTTAGACATGGGTAACATGCAGCAGCGAGGCTAACAGTGCTGCTAAAACATAACAATCTTAATGTCTATATTTCATAAAACAGAAGATCTTTGCAGAGAAATGAAGTAAACTAGAGCACACTGGATTACCTGTAGCTGGGAAAAGCGTATTGTAAATGTCTGATTAGAGAGAAACTACTGCAGAGTTAATTTTCCAACTGCAACTATTGTAACTGTCAACAAAGAGCAGGAGTTTTAAGGGGCAATCCAGAAATCAGCAGGGGTGTATCTCTCAGCTTTTCAAGGTTAATTGAGAAGAGGGGAGAGCCGAGCATACTAGTAGCGCTTGGTAAATTACATACAATGCTGTAGCTCGAGGACTGCATCTATTCACAGGGGTGAAGAAGATCCACGTAGCCACAACTTCTCCCTGGCCTCATCTTTGTCTGTGGTGTTTCACAGATTTCAGATTTCAGGATTTGTCCTTGTCTCAGATGCTGTGGTCTAAATTTTAATGTAATATGCGTGGTGATGTCTTGATCCTGTAGAGAGACGTCTGTACAGAGATACTGTGCTAGTCATTTTACTGGCAATAATCTCTCTGCCTGAAAATAAACTAGATTGCAAAAACGAATGTTAGAGATGTATTAAAAAGATTGTTGCAGTTAAGTAATGAGTTGTCCCTATCAGAAGAAAGCCTGAGAATTACACTCGGATGGGAAACAAATCCTGTCAACCTACATTTTGATGCAACGCCAAGTTTCAGTGAAGAAGGTAATGGAATGTCTGTAATAGCGTCCATAAAGCATGTGACTTTATCCTTATGATGATTAAACTGAAATTAGCAAAAACCAAAATACATTTAGCCCATACAATCTAAAGGTATTTGTAAATCTTCATCTCATTGAAGTATTTCTAGTAGTTATACACAGACTATTCCAAAGTACTTAATATACCAGTGATTTGAGGGAGAACAAACAAATGGCTGATTAAATGCCATGCAACAAAGATTTGTTCATGGTCAGTTATGATGGGTTAAGGGCACAGATGAATTCAGGTGCCATGGCAGGGTGGCCTCATTTGTTCAACAGAAACATTGAAACCAAGGTCAGGTATCTAGTGAAAAAGAAGCTGGGCTACATTTCAGGTTGGGGGATTGTTTTCTGGAAGGCAGTTTACAGCGAACAGCATTAGTTTGTCCTGGTGAATAAGTGAATGTAGGCTCCCACTGTTACGGGCTCATAAAGGTGATGGCCGTTGGTGGCTGGGTAGCAGAGAGAGTATCAAAGCAAAAATAAACAAAAGTTATGTTCCTGGGCATTATTAGTAAGACCAGTGTAGGAATACTGACTTTGTGTCCACACTTAGGATAAACGATAACCATATAAAAATTAGAACATCTGAGAGACAATCAATGTATGTTTTAGAAGGGTAACCATGCCTTCTCCCTAAAGTGAGAGTCCTAAACAGAAGACAGGGAGCCATGCTCTCTCTTCCTCTTCTTCTCTATTTAAATTGATCTTGGATTCTTTTACATGTGGTGATACAGCTTCGAGGGAAGGGAGGTTTGCTCCTACCCCTTTAATCTGGTGGTGAGTGTATTCTGCGAATGGGAGACATGAGACTGAATACGCATGAGGCTGAGGAGAATAAACCAAATACCTCATTTCTTGGGTTAGAACTCTTCTTTAACTACTGGATTAGTAAGTAAATGGTGACCACAGTCTGCTATTCCTCCTCTAGCATGTTTTAAATCCTTTAGCTATGTTTAGTTCTTTAGAGGAAAGAATATTAGTGCCTCCGTTCAAGAACAAGTTCCGAGCGGTGACTCCCAAGTGAATGTAAGCATATTTCATCAGCCTTTAGGCAGGTGCCTGAGGAGTGGGACTGCAGGTGTGTCCCTGCCCTGTTTCCCCTTGGCTCTATTAGTGACTGCTCCATGCCCAAGACACTGAAAAGGCAGGCCTGTGATTCACAGCCCAGAACCTGCGCACTTTATTAGCTTTGGTCCCTAATATCTTCGGAGTCTCTCTCGGTATCACCTGGTCACTTACAGAACCTGCTGACACGGGAACATCTTGCCCACTTTCAGAAGGGCTGTGCCTCTCTTTCTTACACTTTGGAAAATTGACTTTTGATGTGATTTGAAAGGAAAGGAAAAAGGAGACAACAAAAAAGATTTGCAGTTTACTGGAGGTGAATGCTGGATGCTTGTCCCCTTGCCTTTTAAGCACGCGTTTGAATTTTCTAACCTGGAACTGCTGCTTTTTCAATGTGTCCCTATATATATTCCTCTATTAGTCTGTAGCTGCTCCACCACACACATTGCTATAGCTTGATCAAAACAGCCATAATTAAAGACAGTTTCCGGAAGCTGATGCTATGTAAATGCATTGTACAATGAAGGTGAAATTTTAATACTGCGGCTAATTAATGACTGGAACGTTTTACCTATAGAATGTGAATTCTGTGTCACTTGGAGTCCTTAAATAGAACTGAAAATCTCTCTGAAAGATATGTTGCATCTCAAATGTAAGTTATAGGATTGATGCAGTGGATACTTGGGTGAAGTTCAGGTGAAGTTCACTGGCTTCACTGAAGTTCACTACACAAGAGGTCACACCAGATGACAAGCATAGGTTTTTCCAACCCTGTAAGCTATAAATCATGATATGCAACGACCCACCGTAACAACATAGGACTCAACTTTTCAGACCAGAGAGCTTATCTTACTGAACAATGCCTCTCAAATCTTTACCACATTTTAAAGAGGATTATTTTATTTAATTGGTACAATTTCCCACATTTATTATATATACTGGAATATCATTGGTTGCACCTGATATAGTTGTCCTATTTTCACTCTTAATCCTATGCCTGCAATTGCATAGTAAGAAATACATCCTCCGAACAGCTGTCTGAATTATAAAAAAAAAAAATAAAAAAAATAGGCATGGGAGTATCTGTTCCAAGGAAGTAACCACATAGTGGTATGGGAGAAATATCCGAGTATAGTGCAGTGAGCTACCAACAGAGGAGGAACAGCAAGATACAGAATTTTAACACACTGAAATTACCATCTTTGGTAATTCGGTAAACGTGGTGCATGTTTGACATTAAAATAAGGGAGTTTGTGTCACCTCTTAAATATTGCCAGAAGCTGTCCATAATTTGTCAAACTGAAAGAAGAGAAAGGTGTTGAAATTGTACTAGTATTTTCAGGTAGTTTCCAGTCCCTTTAGCCTTTTTTTTTTTTTTTCCTTCCACAGCCAGCCCATCAACCTTGTAAGAATTATAGCCTGTCTTTGAAATGGCTCAAATGGAAGTACCGAGCAGGTAGAAAGCTACTTGCTATATGCTTGAACGGCTCTGAACAATTCAAAGCCATCAACAAGCTTACAGTTCTGGAAGAAGAAGAGGAGAAAAAAAGATGGAAGATCTTTGTAGGTAATACCTGCTCAGTGGAAAGTAAAGAAAATGTGCAGACTTTTATAGGCACAGAACACCGTTGTACTGAAAGAGGGATTGTTTTTCTTTAGAGAAATTGCTGTCTGCAAATGAGCACGTTCAGTATGCATGGCCATCCCTAATCAAACCCCCATCCCCACACAAAATTCAGCAGAATACCACCTGTCTGTTCCAGCGCATGTCGACAGCATGTTCTACATACACGAAACTCCAGACAGGCGCCTAAACCCTTTCTCCCCTATCTTATCTTTGCTGATCACAAATATTTCAAAGGAATGCTGAAGAATATGGCTGCCAACTTATTGCTAAAGTGGACTAGTGCCATCTCTAAGCAAACGATGAGCCTTTCCTCATCTGGCAGATCAAGAGGAGAACTCACTGGGCTCTGAGAAGAAATTTTGTGTTCGAATTGTCCAGCTCCCAGAGAACACCACCTTGTGGGTGCTGAAATTGGGTATCACTGTTGAAGAGTTGGTGGGAGGCGCTGTTTCCACGGTAGCTACTGTGCTGAAAGTGCTTATGTGATAATCCTAAACCATTAATAGAAATGTTAAACTAAATACACGAATATCAGGGCAATTCTTACTCATGTGAATAAGGACCCAGGTCTCTTACCTTCTTCTGGCCCGTCCAGTTACTGGGGTCATATTGGTTTCTAATACACATTTTAGATTCCAGTTCCTGAATACTGAAATCTGTATTCTGGTTGCTGTTGTAACATAAATGGAAGATCCAGTTGTTAACTAGTCCTTAGTTTGGTTTTGAAGCTACTGACTGCTATTGAGTGTAACTGCAAGCTATTACAATGTTAATTCTCTTCACCATTTTAATGGCTCTGACACCACAGGGGATGAACAGTTTCACTTGTCTTCCTGCAGTAATTACTCAGAGGTTGTAACCGTTACATTAAAGAAGTATATGCTTTATGTAGTTATCTGTATATGGAAATGCCTTTGCATTTTTGGTCTGGGAGAAAACACTACAAGGTGATTATGATAAAAACCATGGAGGTCAGGGAGCATTCTGGTTAGTAACGAGTTCACTGACAAAGTGAACTGAGGATTAAACCAACATTTATTTCTGATATCAGAAGTATTTTTTTCTCAACACTGCATGGAGTGGTATTGCTGTGGATGAGGTACACCACAGATACATACTCTGCACAAGAGAGTAAATGAAATTAAGTTTAGGTAAATGGCAATGCACACAGACAGGTCTAGCAGCTAGTCTAGGTGAAAGGTCAGTTGAACTGTTTTAGCCACAAAAAGTGGTAGAATAATGAATCTGGAACAATACATAGAGAAAGAGAAGAGAAAAAGAAACTAGCAAGGTGTAGAGGATACAGTAGCTATTTTGCATAATATTGACATTAATTCAGTCAGTACAAGAATTAAAGTCTGGCACAAAAGCAGTATTAAGTTAGCAGTCTGCTTCAGCAGTAAGCACGTAAAAGGTGCAGACAAATCATCTCCTGGAAGGTGCATGTAAAAATGCAAAGAATGATTGGGGAAAGAACGAGGAGAACCAAAAAAAAAAAAAAAAAGTAAAAATAGAAGTGATCAATACATAAAATAGGGCATGCAATTTGTGACAGTTTACCTTCTAAGTGATTCCCTCCTATCCCTACATAAAATGCCAATGCAAACTTCACTAATAGCATTTGTTCCTTTTAAAAAAGGCCACGCTGGAGATTGAGGAGAGGAGTTAGAGGGGGGAAAAGCTGAATTTGTTACCCAAAAATACTATGATATATCCGTGAATCTTTTAACTTTTGTAGGCTCACCTGGCAGTAGAAAACATAACAGAACAATATTTTTTTTCATTTTCTTAGTATGCGAGAATTACCAGGACAATGAGAAATGCTAAATAATAATAAACCAACATAAAATTCTCAGGATTGTAATAACTTTTCCAACAGATAGCATAAATTCTGTTATTGCATAGCATTTTTAATAAAATAATGAAATAATAGAGACTATGTAACAGATGTTTAAGCTATTTGTTAAACAATTTTATTTTTCATTTGCTTAACCTTAATTTAGCCCTATCTTTCATGAGTAATTGTTACGCTCTGTACCTTCTTTTACCCTCTTTTATTTTAATGCAAAATATTTTCCTTGAACAGAAGTTCCGCACAAGCACACAAAAGTACTTACTCGCTTTATTTATCTTCTGACAAAATCCACCAACCCCATTCAGGATCAGGGCCCCATTTTTGCTACTGACTAAACAATATGACACAGTCTTTTCTCTGAAGGTCATGGTTTAAGTGCCTGATTTCCTGAATATTGTATGAAAGAAGAATGATGAACTTAGCTGTTATCAGTTACTTTGTGTGACGAAAGGTGCAAGATAAAGAGGAAGTTTTCATGCCTGATCTCCTTTCATTATCTGTTGTGTTAAACTGCGGCGAGCAGTCCACGAGAAGCCCGATATTTAATGCATTGGCTATAACAGCACCAGGCAATAGATTTATAAAGTGATATGGTATACACAGTTTATTTGCTGTAAATGTGTATAATGCAAAGGAACATGTTCATTTATCACTCCTACCAGTAAGAACTCCTGCAGTGCACAAAGAAATGAAGGCAGCTGTAGAAGAACGGAAGGTTAGAGCAGGAATTATATTTGCAGGGATGTGTAATCTAGACTGTCTCTTTTAAGATTACAAAAATAATGTATTACAGCAATTGCTAACAAAATACCTAGATTCCAAAACATGGTTTGTTTTAAACCATGTTGTTTTAAACTGTAGATAAATAGGAAAGAAGACAACAAAACATAATCATTGTAAGGTTCACTATGTCTAGCTGTTTTATGAAGTTGAAATTCCAAGTGATGAAAAAGGTAAGAGAAGGCAAGTAACCCAAGGAACAATGAGAATATATACTCAACTGGATCAGTTTAATGGATGTTCTCTTTTCTGTTGTTTTCTTACCTTAATTTATATATCTCACTTAAAAAAATGACGTCATGTTTGCTATATAAAATCTGCCAAAGTAGTGAAGTACAATTTCCTTCTAGTTTTAATGTCACTTCATTGTTATTTTTCTGCGTTTTCAAACAATTGTTTAGGTTGCCATGCTCATAAAGACATTATTTCTTTGTACCCAAAGGAACTTGTAATTGCTGGTTAATGCACTGCTACACCAGGACTTAGTGAGGATGTTATGCTATTATTCCATTCTCTACCAAAGACATATAGGTATACTTCATTTACTTAAAATAATTGTCTGGGTGTTCTCACATTATTCAGTATAAAATATGAGAATGGCAGAACTTTCACACTGATACATGTTTGCAGAATTCACATTTGTGAAACTGTATTTATATGTTCTCTGCATTCTCCTGTCCTATTAGTGTTAGAAGGGTTTGGGGAATCCTTTGTGCCTTTCATGTCATAAGCTATTCCCAGGCTAACTTCTGATCTCGGGTAAAAAAGGTGTAAGGCAAGACTGTCAGATCCTCAGCACCAGTGCACAAATGGGATATAAAGGTACTGCAAAAAGAGAACTTAAAATGCTCCCACTGTTTCCTTAGGAATGTGAAACTTAGCTTACTAATACCAAGATTACTTTTTTTTTTAAAAAAAATTACTGCTATTGAAATAGTAAACTGAAATAGAAACTCTGCAATATAAATGTATTAAATATAAAAATGTGTATGAAATAAATATATAAAATCAAATACATTTTTTACATTGCTAATAAGATTCTGCAAATGGAATTCACTCATCATTGAGTTCATCATACACAATTTATCATAAGAATGCTGCAGTCTCTCAGGTCTCATGACCTGCTTCACTTACAGAAAGAGTAAAAACTGACTTTCCCAGCATCCATATAAATATGACTCTAAATATAATTAAGAATATATGCCTGTTAGGTAAGACTACACAATTTGTACTAATTCATTAATGCGTTCTTATTCAAACTTCAACACATTTCTAACAATGGGCCATAAAAAACTTGGTGTCTGTCCATGACACCGATTATTACTACTGGAATAATTAAGCTTGCCTCTCTTGCAATTAATCACCTTGACTGCCAACAAATAGTATATTTATCTTCATTATCTTCCTACATTATCTTCCTTTTTGCTGTACAGCAGAAGCTGATACCATGTTGGGCTACAGAACGGACAAAAACACAGCCGTAATGTAAGTGGAGGTGTGAGCTGCCCATCCCATCAGCCACCCAGCAAGGAAGCTGACAGAGCAGGCCACAGTTACAAACCGCAGCTTTGTCATGGAGTGGATCTGCACGACAGACAGAAACCCAGCCACCAAGAACGTACGGAGTAAATTAGAGCATGCCCATTTGGGCAAGGAACTCCGTGTGTTTGTCTAACTCTATGCTACAGCCAGAGGAAATCTGAGTATCTTTAAGACTATGATTTTGTATTTGCAGCTTCATCATATATTTTAATTAAAGACAAATGGAATTATAGGCAGTGCAATTATTTTTTCTCAAATGAGTAACAAAAGAGGGAATGCGAGGCTAATTTATTTGCTTTTGTTTGCATCTCTTTTTCTGTGATTATTTTAACAAATGAGTTTACTAGCAGGAATGTTTGGTAAAATAATGAAGCAAATATTGTTAAATATTGTGATTACTCATAGCAGAACCTATAAGTTATGTTTCTCCAATTGGAAAAGAGAAATGTGTTGTACGGCCTACATACCCATTCAAAAAAAGCTTGAATATTCAAAAAGCTCTGCTTATGAATCAATTACAGACAAAAAATTATGCATAGATATTATTCAGCTGACAGTTTGAACATATACATCAGAAAAACTAGTTTGTTTGGAAAACTTGCAAACACAAAATGGAGCAAAGAAATTATTCATTATGAATTATTTGCACAGCATCTGTCTTACTTTCTCATGTTAATTGCCTCTGCTAAACCACATTTTCTCCCCCTCAGTATGTAAATTTAAATGATTTTGCATATTCTTTGAATACCCAGTAAGTGCAATTTTCATTACCTTACCTCTTATATCTTTTTTGTCAGCCTGATTATAGTACAATTTATATAATTTTAAAATTTTACCTACCAGCTTCCTGCAGATTGCAACCTCTTCCTCTGGATTTTGAGTATTGCCTAGTATAAAAAAAAAAAAAAAAAATTAAAAACATGGAAATTAACTGCATTTGTGAAAGATCTTGTAAAGTATATGTTAATTCCCACTGCATTTATATATATTGAAAAAGTTAGTGTTTGTTTTAATCACAATACATTTAATGGAATTACTATAAATCTAGCACATGACCCACAATCGATCTGAATGAACACAGAGAATTGTGCTGACTTCTGAGAGCCTACACTAGACCTTCTCCTGCAGTAACTGGGCAATGTATCGCTGTGTCCTTTTGTACTTCATAGGAGGTACCACTTTAGTGGTATATAATTATTCTTACTACACCTAGAAGCTTAGATAGCAGGCAGTTTGATTTCCTCTAAATTACATCTTTTTTCACTGAATTTTCTGACTTTTTTATTCTTTGACCGCTGACTTGTGTTGTCTCTCCAAGAAACACGGCGAGAAGAAAATGTGCACATTATATCATGCCTTTTCTTTGCAATAACTTTATGCCACCTATAGAAATATAAGCACCTTGTCAAAAACTGTGCTGTTCTTAGAAATTAAATGGAAGTTTAATCCTTCTGGCCTCTTAACAGAAATGTCCCCCCCCAGCCAAATCTGTCCCACTGGGTCACTGAGAATGCCACCTGAGTAAAGACCCAGAATCAGTTCAACATTATCAGCATATATATTCCGTTAAAAAGACAGATCTGCAGAAAGCACTCTTTTTATAGTGCTATACTTAGAAGCCAAGCACTTTGAGTAGTACAAAGACACACTTTTTTTAAAGGCATAAAACCTTCTGTTTCGGATTCCATCTTCAATGTACCACAAAATACATAACCCCTGACATGATCTGTTTTTTTTATATTTTATACTGAGGTTACAAAACAGTGTTAACACGGGTAGCGCAACCAGGTAAAAGCATATTTATTCCTTTATTTCTGCTGTGGGCAAAAACCTGGTTGAACACTTACAGTCAGTGTTTGGCAGTAGCCATTCATACATTGCCAAGGCACCGTAGGTAGATGTTACTGCCTGCACATCTCTACTGAAAACTGCAATTTTGTAACATCTTAATAGACTACAATAGGGGAAAAGGAATCATGATAGTTTTATGATATAGTACTTTTTGCATCAATACGATATTTCATTGACTCAAGCTCTAGAGGTATTCGTGGGTCATAACAGAATTTCTGTCTTAAGAAGTTCCCCAGTGCATCACGGAAATCTCAGTACTACTTTTTGCTCCTGATCCACCTACCCTTCTGTTCTGTAATGCACCAGGCCTGGGCTGTGAGATGACTTCAGAAATGAATGGCACCAATAAAATTTTGGGCCTTATCTTTAGCAACTCATTTTTTTGTGATTTTTTTTTTTTGTAATATACCTTTACACTACAAAACATATCTATAGGCTTCTCCTCTGTACAGGATGTGTTGTCCTGTATGCTTTAGCAGTTCAGTGAGCTGAGCTGATTCAAATGAGCCTTGAAATGTTAAATACAACTTGTAATATCAAAGGTTCTCATATCAAATAATTTTCTTCCTGTGGATCCTAGGGAGATTAAGGACTCGTGCAGGGACTAAAATGTCCACTACTCGCATCAGATATCTCAGCATTAGCTATAACTTTACCTGTTCACTGAAGGAATGGCTGGAAAATATAGCCGCAGCGCTTCTTTCTTTAATTGTAAACCAAGCGCAAGGGGCATAGCATTAGGTCCACATGGCAATGAGTGAATGCCAAATGTTGAGTAATTGTGTGACAGTGTGACAGAAGCCTTCATGTACAAGTGAGGTGATGTTTTCTTTGCAACTGCTTTAGAAATTAATTTTTGGGTCAGACAGTAAACAATGCACTATGGCCGCACTTCCTCCAGTCTGGTTATCTCAAAGCCCAGAGAAACAAGTTGTCTCTTTTTTGTTGTTTTTCTGGTTTCGCTTTCATATCTTGCATCTGTTTATAGCGTGCTTACCTTTCTTTACTTCTGAGCTGAATTAAGATGAAGTATGGTTTGAATCATCCAAAATACCAGCCCCCCAAACACTCCTGTATTTTTTGAATTGAAGAATAGGAACTGTCAAGAAATTGCCTGCTTCTTTCCCACCCTTTGCTTTGCAGATGCAGAGGAGATACTTGGAGAAGAGTCCTCTTTAAATTTTACATCTTGGATTTGGTCTATTTATCAGTACAGCCCTTGTATGCTTGCCTTATGCAGGACAACCACACCAGTGCTGAGAGGCTGAACTGGATCTACAGTCCTAATTCTGGCACATTCTTAGTGATACATATTTTTATACTATATTTAACTTTAATTCTCATATCATAAAGCAGGACTATGACTTCTATCTATGCGCTTCGTGATAGTCTTATAAAAACTAAATATTTTGAAAGGTAATTAGTAAGTAACTCAGTGTGAAAAACAGGGAGAATGTGTTTCCCAGGACTGGCATTCTAATTGTAAATGCAGTCACACATGGAATCAAATGCTTCTGAAGATGCTATTTGAGTAAATCTGAGAATGACAGTGGAGTATAAGTGGGCATTACTCAGTATTACCAACAAGTAAAAGAATTATATTAAGATATAGAAAATAACCCCATATTTATTTCAGGATCCTTGTTTAAGGAGAAAATATGGAGTCTTGATACCACTGTGGAGCAACTGTTTAACTGCATAATGACAATCACGGTATACAGAAATGAGTAAGGAGTATTTTAATGGAAAGCATATTGCCATTTCCCTTGCATTAAAAGTCAAAGGCAATTAAAACATAATTTAATTAGAGAATATCTTTTCCACTGTAAAAAGTAAAATTGATTGCTATGCAGTGTAGGGCTAACTTGGCTCCTGCTACTTGTAAAGTGGTGGTGAGGCTGACAAATCAGTCACTTGTTTTTTTTTTTTATTTGATAATTTCATGTATTTTTTTATTTTCTTTCACCACTGAAGGCATTTTAATTAGCTAATGTTTGATTGCTCATTGTTGGGAAATGGAAAATGTTATAAATGTATTGTGATCTGAAGAGTTGTTGGCATTCAGATTAAGCATCTAGCATGACTATATCCTGCTCTCTCATTACTAAAAATATTTATCTGATAATAGAATTTTTCTTGTGAGTCGTTCTGTCTGTCTTCCTGTCCAATAAGTTGTTTTAGCCTCCAGCTTAAACATCACATGTAGCAGGAAACAGGTCAGTGTAGCTCACAGCAGCTACAAATCAGTGAACAATCTCCTCATTTGGAAGAATCCATATAGCTTACCCAAGGGCTGAATTTGGCCATGCAAGGAATAACCAATCAGACGTGATAAATGCAGACAAAGCAGAAAACCTATCCTTGTTTAAAAAAATCCTCAAAAAAAGGGATAGCCAAAAAAATTATAAAATCACTTACATTTGTTAAACCAGAAATGCGTACTCAATAGTTACTTTGGTAAAAATTGGAACGGTATCTTGAGTGCTTAATAAATAGTAACAAAATATCTGGGTATCTATTCTTTTCTGTTCTTTTATTCTTTACAAGTGAAAGAGTTAATGACATTTCATCATGTTTTGGCTATTCCTTTAGTTTTGTACTAATATTTCTTTTCTAACAGGAGAATATCAGCAGACTAATGTCTACAAGGATTACAAATTAATGCATTACTTCCCTCAGAATGAGCACTTCTCCAAGGAAATCCTAGGATGCTCTCAAAGGACTGGTAAATAAATTAATTAATAAATAATTTAAATTAAATCAGTCTGCAACACTTGACTACAAAACAGATGCCCATGCTTTAGTGGTAGGACACCTGAACTTTGTTTATAATCCCACTATCCACAGAACTTCTGCAGCAATTGTGTAGATCAACTGGATAAAGAAAGAGAGAAAAATCTTTTGCCTGACTAAAATAATATCTTAAGGGATATTTTTTCAAGGTTTCTGGTCCTCTTGTATAGATTTCTGCCTACAAATGTAGATCATACTTCCTGGGTCTATCAAAATATTTTCTGATTGCGAGGTATGGGGTTTCCCTGTCAGGAAAATCTGTGTAAAGCCACTTCTGTGAAGCTTAGTTTTCTATATGGGCTAACTCATTTCAAAGTGGAGAACTGTAACAATTCAGTGTGATTCATAAGGTAATTTCTGTTTTCATCAAAGAAAAGAGATCAGTGTACATGTCCGCCTAGCCTATTTACATTAGAATCAATTTAAGAGGACAGTTTTTAATATTAAATAGGTTATGAATAACTGGTCTCATTTAAAAGCAAGAAAATATATAGAATTCTGTTTAAATATTGGAACAGTCTGAGGAGGCAGAAATAATCTGATGAAGCAACTCAGTAGGTCTCCGATTTCACTGTGATACATTTAATTAAAAAAAAAAAATGCTAAGGTATATCAACAGTTGAGTTTTCAAATTGTTGGAGACAACTGCCCTTAGGGATATCAGATTATATATATATTTATACGCTCTTCAGTTATATAGCAAAAGAGAATTAATGTTAAACCCTGCCGCCTGGATGGGGTGTATAACATCAAGAAAGAAATCTGTATGAAAATGACATCACTATGTGGGAAGATATTACATAACAAATAGTATTAATACACTGAGATATGGTCCACAGATTTTTTTCTCACTGAATTGTATGTTTGGACATGGCAAAGACTGGGTTGCAAGGATGGAGGGGAAGGAGAGGGGACAGACAGGACCAACACTGCTCTGCAATTCATAGTACAGCCAATGCAAGTCTTTCTGTGTGAAGTGGTGCTTAGGAGTTGGTTGACAAAGATGTTTTAATTTGAAAAGTCACACAAAAAGCTGTAAGAGAACAGTAGAATGTTACTAGGGAATCATAAGTACAGTTAGAAAAGTATATTAGCTAATAACTAATACCAGAGAGTAATTTATATGTTTATGAACGAAACCACTAAGAAAGCCTCTAGCCACATCCAAAGGAGATGTTTAATGAAAAACAGTGCAGTTATTAGGTCAAAAGCTTAAAGAGATAAAATGGCAATTTGTTATTTCACCAATTAAAAGTAATCGGCAAGCGGTAGTTACACAGCCTAATAAAATATCTCTCATTTTTGCGGCTCATTATAAAATCTCTGTACTTCAGATACTTTGTACTGTGAATTTATTAAAAATATCTGAAAGCACTAGGGTTGCCAAAAAGGTATGATCACCTTTAGATAAGTAACAAAACAAAATCTTAGAAGTAATGGCAGGCATGAGACATCTTCAGGAACTGTTAGCTCCCCTCCAATTAATTTTACAAGATGCTTAAACATTTTATGCTAATCTATGAAGATAAGATCTTCCGGTCTGTGCGTGAAGTTACTGTTGTTTCCTTATTGCTGTTGAAAATATCATACAGCTGTTGAACGAGGGTATAAAGAATTTAGTAAAAGAGCTAGTTCATGGACTTCATTTCATGCTTTCAGTGTACTTAGTACAACAGGGTCTGGGTACCGTCAGAATGCATTCAGGAACACAGCCCACGCATAGGTATTCACACCATCGGACTTGACACTTAAGTATCTGTAGGAATATAAGCGATATTGTGAGGAAGAGAATAAGGGTCCTAATTTAAATGATCTGACTGAATTTTTGAGTCTTCATTACCTTTACTGGGAGTCCTCCTAGAGCTCTAAGGTAGCCAGCAAGTAAAAAGCCTCCTCTGTTCAGTTCTATGGAGATCTACAGGAGGAATATCTGTTCTTCATTTTTTGTTTTGAGGGAGGTTTTTTGTTTATTTGTTTGGGGTTTTTTTTATTTGTTTTTTACAAGGAAGATAAGCAATACCTTAAGGAACATATTATGGAAATCAAATTTATAGAAATACTTTAAAGTAGTTTTATATATTGATGATCCAAAATAATTTTTGTTTAGCCTAAAGATTCCCCTGAAAAAAGGACCTGAAGAATAATCCCTGGCATAAAGTAAAGCCATGTCTTCAAACATCTCTTCAAAAAATAGCTGAGTACAAACAGACAAATTCTGGGAATGCAAATCTCTAACAGCCTAGAGGAGATGGATGATTTAAATACAATACTGTTACTTCCACATGCCGGTTTACATCTGGGAGGCTGAAGAATGCTGGCGATGTCCACCTTGGGAGCAACAGCCACACAGTTCAAATGTACGTTTTCCGAAATCTCCCTTTCCTGTTTAAAAATCCTTCTCTAATCATCTGTGCTACAGTGCTAGCAGGAACATATCAGATGTTGTTAGGAATTATATAGGATAAAAAAAGATTGAGAGGAAGGGTCTGGATGGTGTTAGAAGGCACTTTTAGTATATAATGTTTCTTTTGAAAATGGCAGAAACATTGGTTTTTTACTAATGTAACCCATTTCTTAAAAAATTGTTAAAACCATAAATAAGGAAATAGGACAGGCAGTAGTATATTTTTGATGCATATTTCACTCAAAAGAATCCCAAAGCCCAACACAAACACTACTGATCATGCAAAACTGTAGACTCTGGGATAATCACTGCCATTTAAAGGAACTTAGCACCGTGTTCCCAACAATAGGTTTCTAATATAGTAAAAGAAATCCTCAAAAGTTCTTTCAGGTGATGGTAGACCTGACAAAAATGGTAATGGATTTCTGGCCAAGAAACTCAATATAAAGGCAAATATAGAAGAGATGTGTTAGTCAAACATAAGTTATTGGACTCAGTACAGAGTAAATGGATGAAATTATATGATATGCTATATAGAAGGTCAGGTTACACAATCTAATGATCCCCTTTGGCCTTAAACCCTGTGATTGTGTGAAACTCTACTCCTGCTAGAAGTCTGTAATTCATGTACTACTATTGATTTATTTATAAGAGACCATACACTGTAATAATACCTGTGCATGATTATTCATAGTATTTGTCCATTAATTATGCCAGCAAAAATGTGTTTAAATAGAATTATGACTTGCATGTTTTTAATTTCATGGTGAGATCAAGGCCTAAGGAGGAGAACAGGCATATTAATTTCCTAAAGGGAAAGCACAAAGTGAATTTTTTTGTTCACTGTTTTCCACCGTTGTTTACCAGCGCAGCTTCTCTGTAGCAACAAAGAGAGCTGGAACAGAAAAGTCCCAGATGCTGTCACCGTAACATCCAAAACATGTTTTTTCCAGAGACTTGCACCAAATACTGGCACTTCTCTATGTGTTAACATTCACATCATAGCTCTCACTAGAGATGGACTGGTGATATCACTGGGAATTTTGATAAGAAAAAGTCCATTAATGTGTTGACTCATAACGATTTACAGATGATCTCCATGCAAATCAAACAAATTTTTACAAAGAAATCAAGCGGTGTAATACAGTGTGACCACAATTCAGAGCTCACACATCTCTGATTCCAACTCCTGATTCTGTAAAATGGACATTTATTTTGTACTTCATAAAATGATGCAGCTGGCTTTTTGTTTTCAAGCATCATTAAGAAAATAAGAAAAGTAGTAAATTACTACATAAATACCATAGAACACTAACCATAAAATATTATAGCCTAGTAGAGCCTAGTGCTCTATGTTTGTGCATTTCATTTTATATGTACATATATAAAACTGGTGTCTAAAGAAATCTGTGTGTCACTTAAACTTGTAATATCAAATCTTAATTTTGGGTAAGAACAAAGTGCAATTAAAAATCCATCAGAATATATAAAAGGGAAAATCTTGCATTTACATTATGTATATCCTTCTGCTCTTACAAATATTTTGGGTGTTGAGTTCTAACAGCTTTTCCTTATTACCAAATTTTCAAAATAAAATCCTGAAAGATACCGGAAGCTGTTCAACAGTACACAACTGTTATTCATAAGACATTTCCTGCTTTTTACTATAATTAATCCCAGTATAATGATATTTGGGGCAAAAAGCCTTTGGGTATATACCAGAAAACATATCATCCACTTACTAAAATAAAATGAGGAAAACTGTGTTTACTTTCTAAGTATTTTTTATCTCCTGTAACAAACTTCCACATTCAATGGTATTAATATCATTATTTGAGCCATAAATATTATTTTAGCAGACAATCTGTCCAATAACTCTTCTTTCCTCCTATTTGCAAACATCCAATAAAGTGGATTTTGGTTAAAAGAAAGTGTTTGCTATACATACATTATTACTACTGTATCAGTTTATGGTTCGTTTTTCTTAAAACGGTGTTTGCTTTGCTTAGTCCTTGCCTATTTGCTATTCATTATTTAAAGCATATAACAAATTGGAGTAATGTGATAATATCAGAGCTGGCTGACATGATAAGTAAAACTATATAAATGGCCACTAAAGCATGAATTGCAAATAACTATCAAACATAAATACACGGTTAGCATAGGAATATAGGTTACACTTGTGTCAAATTACACCAAAAGACTCATGCACACAGTGAAATCAAATAAAAAGTAGGAATTTTAAAATGTTTACCGGTATGTTACCCCAACAAATGGTACTATTTTAAAACCAGTTATTTTCTGTTGGTGTATTCTGACTAATGCCATGTTACAGTAAAAACAATCCATTTTTTAAATATTCTGACATTTAGTAAATGTACTAAACAGTGCCTCCCAAATGACTGGTCAATAGCTTGTCATCCTGTTTAGCTGGCGTTCCTAAAGGATTGCTCAGATATTTTGTTCATACGTTGAGTGTTGCAATTGGTAACCATTTGACTAGATATGATCCTTTAGGTTAAAAAACTTAGAGGTTAAGCATTTACATGTTTACTTTCATAATTTAATACCTCTTTATAATTACACTGGCAATGAAAACAGGCAAGGTAAGGCCTGTTTTGGAAACAGTATTTTCAATTAGACCAGCAAACATTATTTGAAAAAGTTGACAAGTGTGTGGACATAAAAGTCTCTCTTTTCAGATCCCAAACCACCAAAAGCTAACAATGCTAGTTGGCCTAATAAAAGATATAATCCCTTCTTCCACACCATGACAGTCTATAGCTCATGGAGAATGCTTGCCACATATTTCCAAAGGAATTTATGAGCAGGTCTTCCTTAAAAACATTTTAGAAAGACAGACCTGAGTACAGATGTGTGATAAACCTGCAGTCGTGTTGGAGACTGTGTAAAGCAAAAACTGATCAACACAACCTGGAACCGTAATGAGGAGGAAACTCCTTCATGATCTCTTAGCGGTAGAGGGGCTGAAGTCAGGAAAGTTTTAGGAAGCAGGGACTGTAAACTCAAAGTTTCTTAGAGCTTCCTGCATTCCTGTTATCAAAAGCAAGACTGTTGAAATGATCTGAGCCAGAATACAGGCACACACTAAAGTATGTGCAAGTGCTTCTTGAAAGTGGCTTTATATTTTTTTCAAGGATAGGTTATGCCTGTGAAATAACACAGACCTATGTATCCTGTCACTTTTTCACCTGAAAAGAAAATCATAACAACAGGATAATGTTACTGAACTTCATTATGGGATAATTTATTTCCACTTCTGAAACATTACCAGATATTTCTCCTTCTCAGAGATAATTTGTGTAGGTAAATGAAAGGATAGGAAATAGTGCTGAACAGCATACCAGCTCGAGGAGTAAGACGAGGTATTTAAATCATACTGAATCAGATACAGGACGCAGACCCTACCCCACTCTCTCATGTACATGTGAACAGTTCAAGGATACTCACAAAATTTCACTGAGTTCTGCCCTTGCAGTATCTCTGCTACAGGTTTCTAAAGGGGCTACAGCAAGAATCTTGGTCTTGGTTTGGATTACTACTTTCTTCCATCACTTAGCTGTGGCTGTATACTTAGTAGTCCGAACATCTGAAAGCACAGGAGAGTAACTGGAGGGAAGGGCATAAATGGAAAGAAAGTCTAATACCCCAAGGCATTATTCTCCAATGGAGTGTTAGCATACATTGACCCTTGGTGGTTTATATATGCTATTTCTTGTTGAAGTCTAGCACCAGGAGGATTTTCATTCCAAATCTTTCTGGGAATGTTATTCCAGAGGCAGTAGATACTACACTGAATCTCATATTAATAAGCTAGAATGTGAAATAAAGCACCAAAAATCTTAATCAAAGTTGTATCAACAAGAAGTGAAGTAGCAGCTAATAGAAGATTAGCTGCTGAACAAAAGTTTTCTATGATTAATTATATTATAGCACAGTAATTTAGTTTCTCTCGATCTGTAACTTCAAATATCTATACTAATTAGTTGCCAACCTACAATATAATAAATGAGATAATGAAATAAAGATGTTTTAAATATCCCTTTCTATTACATGTACATTTTGCAGCATGTTAAAAGACAAGATAAATTCTGATTTTTTAAGGATATATTGGCATATCATTATGTCCATGAATGCCAAATAAAAATTTCTCACAAGAATAATGTTCATCTACTAAATCCTCAGGAATTTTGAAATAAAACAAGATATCATATATTAGATGAAGACTGGCATGGGTTAAGCTTATAGCAAACACAGACATCACACCTTTCTCCGTCACATTTTCACCCGCTCATGTGGTGCACACTTTGCTTTGATGGAAAATTCCCTTGGGTCTTCTTGGTGTAAAGCTGTTAGTGCTTGCAGCAAAATTTGCTGAGCTAGTGGTGAATAGAGAATGGTTTTTTTTTGGTTGATAAGCCAGAGAAATATCTACAACACTTTTCACAGTTCATGAAAGGGACCATCACTTTTCTGTTAGCTTTGTTCAATATATAGAAGTTCAAGTTATACAAGCTTTTTTCTTTCTGAATTTGTTTGGGAAAAAATATTTTTTTCTTCTGAATTTGTTTTAGAAAACTGCAGGTTTTAGATTCCAAATTTATACAAAAGAAATTTGCAGTATCGCCCATGTGAGCTGAAGAAACTCTTAAGGAGCATTGCACAGACCAAGGCAGTATTATTTTTCCTGAAAGCAGTGACGACAGTCAAAGCACGAGCAGCGTAGCTTGTTGTATATATCAACCTTGCATGTTTTCCTGTCAGCTTTGCAGTTTGTCATCCACAGCTTAGCCTCCAAATGGCACGAACTTTGAGGACAGCATGCTGAAATGAAAAACTTGCTGCCTCCTATAGAGAAGAAACAAGGGCACCAAGGAATAGCAGAATATCTGTTTATTCCACTTTATGTAGCCTAAAATGTGGAAAAATATTCCATTATTACTAGAAACGTAATACAATTCTGTTAATGGTAGTATAATTTGTTGTTACTATTTGGAGTAAATCTGTGAGGAATCTAGCTAGTATAACATGAAATCATAAAAGAAAATACTAAATGCAAAATCTGATATACAAAAGCAAAGAATGAGTTTGAGCAGCTGCAATAGCTAATTATAAATACTTATCAGAATTGTTCAGCTAGAGCAGTGTTTGCCAGCTGGAGTGCAGTTGTTCTGTGAGGGAGGTGAGATATTCCTCCTCTCTTTGTGGAGAAACAACGCAGCTAAGTGAGCATAAATGCACAAAGTGGTATGGGACTTTATTACTGGAATGATTCTCAGAGACAGAAACATGTCAGACCATTTTATGGCAGTGTTGCCAGAGAAGTGACTGGCCAGTCTGGAGCATGCTGAGAAAGTTTAGTCTTCTATCACTGCAATCTTTTTGTAAACATTATCAGTTGAGGGTTTTTTTATCCCTGTTATGAGTGCCCATTACAGGTGTGTGGTCAGCGTACTATCTGGGTATAACCTGCAGAATTTTCTCCTAGTTCTGCCAGGGGATTGAATGGCTGGGAATTTTATGTGTCCTGAGCAGCTACATTTATGATGAGAAACTTCCCATTACATCATATTTACAATTTATCTTGTCGGGTTATCATGGAGAACATTCGTTTGCAGGGCGATAAAAATTAGTATTGCATGAATTAAAAAAAGGAGTTCCAAACATCCATCACTAATTAAAATAAGTGCAAGAGGGCCTTTTCATTAATGAAAATTGGCATACACTGGGTTTATTAGACTGAAGGCATACAGCATGTTGGTCATTATTTTAGAATCAGTTATATTGTTAGATATGTTACATTGTTAGATATGTTAGAATCATGCTAAAAACACAGCATGGAACTAAGTTCACACAGACTTGCTGTTATACTCGTCAAACAGCACTAATCAAACTGTTTTATTTGAGTTTTGATCTAAAGCCCATGAGAGTCTGGCTACTGCATTCAGTGGGGATGGGGTTCAACCCTTGATGAAACTGAGCACTTTACCCTTGTATAATGCAATTACTTATGTCACTTGCTGAATATATTATTTCTTAGATAATTCTTAACATGTAGCCACTAATAGGTAGAACATCCAAAAACATCAGACCAGTTATTTTTGTTGTTTCCTTTTCAACTTTTTCAAATCCTATTTATTACTGCCTCCTGCTTCCGCTATCACTAGTATCAGCAAAAAATAGTTTCTCCTGTAACAAGAAATATTTATATCATTGTGAAAGACTTTCACGTGCTTTTAATTACAATATACCACATCTCCTATGTTCATTTTAGAAAATGATATTTTAGCAACTGGCATTTTATTAAATTAACTGCTGCAGCATGGCCATATTTTGCTGTGAAATGCAGGTACTCAATATAGTCATGCATGTCCATGTGAAGGTGGCATCAGCTTTTTTTATTACATTTGTCAAGGTCGGGTGAATTTGACCATCATCATACACAATCACACAGAATCACAGAATGGCTGAGGTAGGCAGGGACCTCTGGGCATCATCTGGTCCTATTTCCCTGCTCAAGCAAGGCCACCTAGAGCTGGTTGCCCAGGACCATGCCCAGACGGCTTTTGAATATCTCCAAGGGTGGAGACTCCACAGCCTCTCTGGGCAACCTGCTCCAGTGCTCAGTCACCCTCACAGTAACGCATTTCCTGATGTTCTGACAGAGCCTTGTGTGTTTCAGTGTGTGCCTATTGCCTCTGGTCCTGTCACCAGACGCCGCTGAAAACAGCCTGGCTCCATCTTCTTTACACCCTCCCTTCAGGGGTTCGTACACATTGATGAGAATCCCCCCGCGTATTCTCTTCTCTAGGCTGAATAGGCTGAACAGTCCCAGCTATCTCAGCCTTTCCTCATACGTGAGATGCTCCAGTGCCTTCATCATCTTAGTGGCCCTTTGCTGGACTCTCTCCAGTAGCTCCAGATCTCTTTTGTACTGGGGAGCCCAGAACTGGACACAGTGCTTCAGTGCACAGTGCAAGAATCAAGTCTGGGAAACATTTATTCACAAAAAATGCATAAACTAAAGTATAATGTAAAAGAATTATGTGAACTTACAGTTTGAAAAAATTAAGAAAAGTGGAGTCAGAAGTTTCTACGTACAAACATCACTAAATGAAGGGAATGAGATTTCGGGTTCATAACTGAGTAGATGAATACAGAGAACTTTTTGTACTCTCTAAATAATAGAATAGTAAACATGTCTTCTGTGGAGAGGATGAAACATGGCAAATCATCCATTAATATGTATCTATTTTCTTTGACAAATGCCTAATTATTCAGCAAAGTAATTTAATGTTCTGTATTAAGCTAAGAGGCTCACGGATTAAAATACCCACATCAATGGGTTCTGTTCAGTATACCCTACTCAATCCCACCAAAACATTCACAAACCTCTGCAGGGAATTTTCCTGAGAAGATCAGCTAATAATGCACTGTACCCTGCAAGTGAGCCCTTAAATCTGTAAAGGTGATTTTTGTCTACCAAACCACAAAACTGTCTTTCTCTCTTCCTTCTGTTAAGAATCCTCTCTGCCCGTGTACTGTACCCCTCTGTATATGCCAAGATGTAACTCCAGCTATTAAATCTAAAAAATGAAAATATCACAGTTTAAGGCAAAGCAAAAATTTCATCTTTAATAGACTTAAATAAAGCCAACAAGAAGTGCTTATATTTCAGGTGAAACAGAAGACTGAAATTTGGAGGCCTGTGGAAACACTTGAAAAGCACTTAGTCACAGCCAGAAAACAACTAGTAAAAAATGCTTCCAGGCCACCAAGCGGCAAGCCTGTAAGGGAGATGGTGGTTCTATTGGACCAACAGGAACTGAAAGGAACCACTATGTAGAAAAGTGGCATCGCAGAGTAGCTAAATGACAAGTGTGTAGAGGTCTGCCCCAAAAATAGTTGAAAAAAATACATAACTTGAGAGCTAATGGTCCCAACCTTTTGTCTGATGCCAACAGTAGGAATTAGAATGAAAACAACTAAAGGAAAGGGACCTGCAATACTATGAAGCCAGGGTCAACAACAAATTATTTCATGGTATTATTTTCATGAAAATAAAGATAAGGAAGTTTTAGCCATAGTAGAAGATACTGTACTGATTAACAGGAAATTGGTAATTGCAGTAGCTTAGAAGTTACCAGCGCTGGGTAATAGTGTACTTAAAAAGTAAGCAGCTGAAATTCTCACAGGGTATGCTATTTATTATTAAAAATCAGGGAGAAATGGGGGTTGAAATGCAGCTGTCTTTAAAAGTAAGACAACCAAGGCCTGCATCAATAACAGATAACTGACTAACACAGCAATTGAAGGACAGTATATTAATCAAACACCAAAACTAGTACAGTATGATAGGGTCAGACATCTTTAATCTCCAATTTACTGTATGAAATAAAGAAGCATTCAGATGGAACATGCAGAGATCACAATCCACATACTCTAGCACATTAAATGTCAGTGGAATTAGCTATGAACCTGACCTAGAAAAAAATAGTATGTGCTTAAAATTACAGAATATCTACATTTACATCCTATTCCTTCCCCCTGCCCCTGCCAATGTCAAGTTCTGCTTAAGTACTGCAGATACTGGATCTTAATGACTATACAATTTTTACCACAACAGGGATTATTAAGCAATGCCACCCCTAGCACAGGATGAAGAGAAGGTACGGCTATTAACAGCCACTTTTTTCTCTTAAGGCTTTTTCTGGTTTTAGCCAGTATTTTGTGCAAGTCTTTATCAATGTTTTTATGTATTTATACCTATCAAAACAATGCAGCAATAACACCTTTCAGTTATGGAGTTTCTCTCATCCAGGAATCTGAAAATATCTCCTATGCTTTAGTTTAGTCTCACATCTACAGAAGTGTGCACAATAGTGCTTTCTGCCTTAAGGCTAGATTCAATAAAGTACTTGCACGCCTAATCTGTAAGGATTTCACTAGACAGGGATGTAGAGGTTACACTTGGGCCAGGCATGGGCAGGAGCATGTTTAGCATGATCCTCAGTGTGCTTTTGGCGTAAGTCAGCCAGCACTCTACCAGATAACTCCTGCATGCAGTTGAGGTGATAGCATTGGCCAAAGACCACTCCCACCCTGCCTGTTTTGGATATACGAAAATCTAGCTGTATGCATGAGCATGATGTCATGCCAGATTCTGCCCCATTTTCTTTACTATACAGAACCCTATCCTCACGTACTGCATTTTTATCCAATAACCGTTTAACATAAAATACAAAAACAGTGCAGAGATATGAAAGCTGAACGGAAGGGCTTCCTGTGCCAGAGTCTGTGCTACTTCTTGTGCCTTTTCTCACCGGTGGGATAAGGCTCAAATTCCCTTCTGCATCATAGCAGATATTCAACTGGAGCATGATAAAAATATGAGAGGGAAATTCCCCATCAAAAAAGACCGTGAACTCAGGCCCTCCATTTCCTGGGAGAGAGCCCTCTTTTATAGCAGATAAAGCAATCATATTGTTGTAGTCATGATAATCTAAGGGTACAAGCAAAGTTTGAAGGAAAAATTATTATCTTTCTAAGGCCAACTGATGCAGTGAAACAAAAAAACCGCACCTTTTTTCAGGACTAGAGGGTTGCTGGTAGGCAGGATGAGCATTGGTACTATTACTTTTATCTTTCAGTGGGCTGTGAATGAATACAGAAGGCTGTCAGAGTATCCATCAAGGACAGGGCTAGGAAGCAAGACAGATCAACTCCAAATCATCATTCCTTTTCCCCTTCCAAATGACTATACATCATCATCTCTAATCACCTCCAGGCCAGTGATAAGCATGCATTAAGGCCACTTATGCAGACTGTATTAAGTATGATTACACATTACACTGCAAGGTTATAGGAAGTATATGGATCGATGTATGGCAAGGCTCCACATCAAGGCTCAAACATTCTTTTGACAGTTGCAAGGATTTTTTTTTACTTTTTAAATTTTTGAGGTAAAGGTAATTTAAATATAATTGCTTAACATCAGGGCATGCTATCCTAACAAAAGCAGTGGTCTCAAACCTGGGGAAATGTAGTGCTCTCCAGGCATTCTTTCCAGCCTATGTAAAGGGTAATGTGATATACTTCCATTCAGCTACAACTGATCAGTCTGGGAGCTGGGAATATGAGTCTGCAAGGTGGGAGAATCTCCCACTGCTCAGTGTTGCCCAGGAAAACTCTGTAGCTGGCAGCAGGACTGTAGGGAATACACCTGAACTCACAGGCTCCAGGCAGCTCTGCTACATTTTTTGCAGAGTTTGCTCTCATCACTCAGATCCGAGATCTGAGTGGGTATCCAGAGAAGCAGAACTGACACATTAGAAAGGAGGAAGGGGGTAAAAACAGTGGACACAAGCTGCAAAGTTTTGCACATCCTGTGCATGGGTTTTCAGGAAAGCATTTTTCAATTTATACTCCTACACTTCTTTTAAGTTCATTACTGGATTTAGGGCTTAGGTTCTAGTTTATGTTATGAACAACAATTTATTTCTTAACCAGTCTCTTTTGCAACGAATAACTAGTGCCTCTTTTGTAAACTGCAGTCCCCCTCATTGCCAGTAATATTTGTTTTGGGGGAATGATTTAAATGACAAAATGCTTACTTGTAACAACAAAAGAAATGATACAATGTAAGCTAAGTTTTAATAACTGAGAAGATCTTTAATTAAAATTGCTTCCCATTCAGGGGATAGAGTTTTATTTAACCAGCTGCCCTATGAAAGTTATTACCTAGAGTTTTCATTTTCCCAGTACACAGCTGCAGAAAAGATTTTATTCTGGTGAATGAAGGGCTGTACAACAGCAAGGACAAAGCTCACTTAAACTAACAATGGAGCCATGGCAAAAGTCATAACCTTCTGCTGTCTTAGGGGAAGCACACTTTCTGAATATAATCTCTCTGATTATGCCTAGTATGCAAAATGCAGTTTTATATCTGCAGCTCAAATAGATTTCAGTGTTACCACTGAATACTAATCACTGATGCAAAAAACGTACAGCTCCCTCAAGGCATTTCAAAAATCTTGATTATTTAATCAGTGCTCTTGATTTATAAGGCGAGCTGGTTGATGACTACCAAAATGTGACACATTGGACACTATCCAGATGGAATGCCAGTTTTCATTTGAGGTTAAAGAGGTAAAACTCTACAAGAGAGGTTTTCCAGTATCCTGGACTAGAGCTAGAGTTATATCAGATGATAAATAAAACCTGGCAGTTTGGCTTGCACATAGTATTAAAACAGAAACTTCACTGAACTGTCAGTTGCAAAATGAAGTAATCAATTTTCTTTTTGATTATTCTCCATTTCCACTATGGAATTTTTATTTATTTCATGTCTCCCTCTTAATGTCCTCTAACCTTTTACATAGCACTTCTTTATTTTTTTTTTACAAACATATAAGCGGTGAGTGCTGCCTTTTCATAAGCACTAATTTCCCAAACAGCTGGATGCAGAATTTGAAGAGTTGAGTTTCTTTCCCCCATAACTACAGAGACATAGACAAGTATTTGAAAATAATTTTGTATCTACATCTCTATATTTCAACATATGCTTAGGTATATAGGAAAATAATTTTAATTCCTGCTTTAAAATGCAATGGAATAGTCAAAAATTGTTTAAGATATAGATGCATAAGTTACATTCATTTCTGAACAGGTTTTCCTACCTAAGTTACTTGGGCTTTGACAATCCCATCTCCGTCTTTCATTGTCAGCAATTATATCCTGTTAAAGATTTCTGTATAAAATTTCCAGCGGTTTTCCTATTAAGATTTTAAGAGGCAGAATGACTTCAAATTGAGAAAACAAAGAATTAAATTCTTATTTAGACACATAATTCTAGGCCTGACCCCTAGAAGTTAGCAATTTGATCACTTTACATACATGCCTACATGGATATAGAGGCCTAACGTTTCAAACTAACCTTGAAGGTATGGTCCTTATTAGAAGCAGTGATTGGCACTTAATATTCAAAGCAAAGTTACAACTACAGAGAATTATTTTACCAAATCAGTCCTTTGTCCGTGTTCATGCTGCAAGCAGGCAGCACAAACAGCGCACCCAGAGGCACCCAGAGCTGGAGGCAGCCTCCCTGCCCGGGCGGCAGTACAGGCTGTGCCAGCACAGCTGGGCTCCTTGCCGCATGCTGGGGGAGCCAGCCTGTGCTCTGCACCCGCCTGTGCTGCTGTGTCTTCACTATTATTTATATCTGAGCTATCAGTAATAAAGCTAATATATCAATGCAGATAACCACAGCTCCGTGGCAAGCGGTCAGCCTATCATTTCAGCAGAACGGATCATGTACCAAGCAATAACACAAGCAATTTGTGTCAACCCTAGAAGGCTGACGTGGAGGTTAAAAGCATCCTCACATACTAGTGCAATCCTCTCAAGCCTTCTAAAACCAAAATGACTAAAATTATAATCAAAACATGGGAACTTGATGGTAAGTTTAATGATAAATAAGCACCAGGAGTATCAAAAGCCATCATACTGACACGCTGTAAAGTTACATCCACACCAGAAGCAATGACCAAAGTGAAAGACTTGACATTAACCATCCTTTGCAGTGGGTAAGAAGCTTTCCCAGGAGCCAATGGCCCTGTGAGGGGCCCATTACCATGGAAACAGAAACAGCCCCTCTCTGCTGGAGCAAAGGCGAGTGCAGGAATTCCCCTTGCACCAACTCGCCTCTCACGGCTGGGCTAAGGAGAAGGCGTGAGGCTCCTGGCCCTTCCCACCTCGGGTTCGAGGCGGTGCAGCTCAGCTGCCAGCAGCACAGTTGTGCAGGCTGATGCCCACCCAGCATCCGGCCTCAAGTGCGTCAGTGGTGATACAGCCTTCGTAGTCCCTGGGCCCTCGCCCCCTCACCTCTCTGCCAGGGACGCTTTCATGTCAGGTATTCCCATTCCTGTGCAGCCAGCGATCCAGCTTGCACTTGAAGTCTGTGGGACTTGGCTCAATCTCTCAGGGTGCATCAAAGAGTGGGCGGCAGTATAACACAGAGATGCAAAGCTAAACTTTAAACTAGCTTGCTTGGGTACGAGCAGCAGCACCAGCCGGAGCAACATGAAGAGCAGCATGTGCTGATTTACTACACGTAGCAGCCTTGCTACTGCAGCATAGCTGCATGCTTTCAAACTGCCTCGTGTCTGACTCCTTTGTTATGTTCTTTCTTCAGTACCTGTGTGACTAATACTCATAAAACATTGTTTTCATTCCTCATTTTAAATAGTTTGCTAGAAATTTCAGTACTCTGTATTGCAATGGCACAACAAAAGGAAACACAGAGAAGCGCCTGCGGTGACCAGAGCCCCCAGGTGCCCTTCCCCACCACACCCTGCCATTGCAAAGGGAGCCATGCATGGGTGTCTCTGGCCACATCAGCTGGGCACCAGGCCGGCAGCACCCTGTATGCCAAACTGCTCCCAAAGTTGTAACAAGTGACAGTGTCACCTCCGCAGAGGCCTCACATCTAGGTTTTGGCAAAACTGCAGATCTGTATTCTGTTACGAAGCCAAAATATTTTAATAACTGCAAGAGTTCACTTATAAAATCTGTGTTGTTTGGGCTTGTGCCCTTTACAATTTCTCTATACATGTAGATTTGTATCATCTGAAGCTTTTGAAAGAATATCTTACCTGACTGGACTTGTGGGTAAGGCAATCGTGGGGCAGTTCAAATAGCTGCATTATTTCAATTTTCTGTCAGGAAGCCAGAAAATCTTCTTGAAACACAGATGGCTCTTTCCCTGTCATCATCTAGCTCCTCAGCTGATCTCCTCACCGTTTCAACTTCATTCTCTGTAACAGTTTGCCCGGAGTAGGGAAGCTTTTGCACCTTCCACTGTAACAGAACAGAGCTACAAACTGCTAAGTGAGGATGTTTTGATCATATATGAGAATGTCTTACTGAAAACTGCACCGCTGGATAACACACTGGGTGACTGCCTCAGGCTCCGGGTACTGCAAGTAACAATGTTATATATATCACAGGTACCACTGGGCCTTCTGCCATGAATACAGCATGACAAAAATAGCTTGTAGGGATTATGTTCCCACGTTCCAGCCTTGCATGGCAGCAGCCATGCAGCAGGAAAAACACTGGAGCCGGAGCTTGCCTATGCAGGAAAAGAGGGATCTCTCCCCTGCAGGTTAGAGACAGCTGGGGAAATCATAACCCTGAAAGAGACAGGAACTTCTGTTTGCACATGGCAAATGACACCCTTGCTCACCTTGCCTTGTCCTTCCCCCAAGTCCCACCTAGCCTCACTATGCTACTAACTGTGGCGCAGAGATCCAAAAGCCACATGATTTCATAAAAGGCCCCATAGTCTTTGAACCTAGAAAAGGGAATCAAGAATACTCTTCTGCTACCATACCATTCTGTTTCTGCTATTTAAATTGGGGCAAAATTTCAATTCTCCTTCACTGGACCTAGCTAAGCAAAGTTAAAGCCAGTTCTGTGGATGCATCTGAACCATGAAGGACTTCCTGAATGGAAAAGCCCTCTGTTACACCTCTGGTATAAAGTCACTGGGACATTGACTCCTGTCAACTTCTCCACATCGTAGTATAGACACGTTGTGTAATCATATATTTAATCTTAGCTATGGTTTTAATTCTTATACTTCCCAGTTAGTTCCTATATATATGTTTACACCTTCTTGAGCTTTTTTTTTTTTTCCTAAATAAAAAGAAACACAAATAATCTTGGCAAAGCATCTCATAAGAATCATCTTGTGGATGGGCTTGTGGTTAACAGAACATCAGACAACAGGGATGAGAAAATGATCTGAATAATTTCACGTACCTGACACCAGCAGCAGGATATAGATGCATTAGGTCAGGACAGAGAACTAACACATTTCAGGAAAAGATTTGGACTACTACTTTTAATGTGTGGGTAAGTGTACATGAAAGCTGAAAATGTCATTATTCTTAACTGCCATCAAACCAATGACTATGCAAAAATCTGTCTCTGTTCAAAGAAATTTTCTGTTTCTTTGCTGCAACCCTATACTGCTGTACCAGAAACGTAATAGATGCAGTGAACTCTTTTCTTCCAGTTGATGGTGCAAGTACGGGAGGAAAGATCATACATTTCCATTCTTCAGAGGCTGGGTTTAAATAAATGTTCGACATTTCTGACTCTGAACAAAGGACTTCTAACAGGAGTAGAAAGCAATATCCTAATATTGCCTCACAAAATTCTGCTTCACAAAAATTACCAACAGTAACATCAATACAGATAAAAGCTGTACTCCAAACATTACACACATGTAGAATTATTAATGAAAACAATACTAAATTCCTGTTTCCAACAGTTATGTTGATTCCAATTTGTGTCCTACACCTGTGGGGTATGCTATTTGAATACATGTAGTAGGAAAACAGACTACTCCTTTCCAGAATTTGCATATATACCATATATAATTAAAAACAGAAAGTAGCAATAAATTGACTTTATTTGCGGTAAACCTGCAATTCTGTAGGATTACAAAAGGCAATAACACCTCAATCACTGGGAAATTTGAGTGTTTCTGAAAATATACTGCAATATGTGTATTAAATGTAGGGAGAGATAATCTATCTGCTTCCAGACAGATTATTCTGATTTGCAAGGACAGAGAACTGGGAGACTTTATTCCTTCAATTTATACACACCTTTGTGAGAACTAATAACCTAGTTCAAAGGCAAGAAGTTTCATAGTACTTTACTATGTGGCCTCTAACATGTCATGCTGACTGAATTCATATAATCTTATATATTTGGGCAACAAAAGCCCTTTATTTTTCTTAATTAGAAACACAGATTCAATGCAACTTGCCTAGAAAATAAATTAAATTCATATACATTACCTCTGAGCAATGCAAAATAGCACTGATTGAACAGGGCTGTTTAAATCTCTGCGGTTGGCAGTGTTCATCAGTGAATTTGTTTACAAAGTGGAAAGAATGAGATGCTGTCAAAGAATGAAAAATAAAAGCTAGATTTCTTGGGAAGGAGACATCCATCTTTTTCTATTTGTAAATGCTGACGAGCAGGGTTTAAGGAGGGCTAATGTCATCCATTCATCTTAATTAAAGAGTTAATTGCTCGTGTATCCTGATTTGGTTAGCTGATCTTAGTAGCATGAAAAGCGTTTGCTTCTATGTGTTTTATTGACCACGATAATGACATCATCAGTAAGACTCAGGATTTATTCATGCCTTAGCCTAAACTCATAACTTTAATAGCCTCCTACATGATAAAACTTTCAAGAGGGAAGGAGTACTTTAGCATGGTACAGAATACCGAGAGGTCTGTTCAGACCCTGTTCAGAAACTGTTAAAATGTCTTAGTTCATCTGTCATTGAAGTATTACTTCAAAGTCTAGAGTCATGAAGATAAGTAAAAAGTAATTTTAAAGACTAGTTCGCAACAAATGTATATATGGAAATAGCATAAAACATCTAAAAATCGCATATCAAATATAAGCAAGAGGCTTATTACTATTCAATTTTTCACATCTGTAGTCACAGTCAAGTAAGCAATGACACAAAAACAGTCAGGCGAGGTTGACAGCATGTTCTATGGATTAAAGACCAAATTGGTTTAGTCATATGTCTTACAACAAAAGATGGGAAACTCAGATCTAAGGGAGGACCAGTTAACTAACTAGGAAGTCTGTGAGGTTTTTCTGTACAATGTCTTTTAACATTTACTGCAATTCCTGATGTTATTTCTTAAAGATTCTTCACAAGAATGAAATTAAATTTTGCACAAGAGGAAAATGGACAGTATTACTGCTTTTTGATTAATCAGCTATGTGGTACTTAAAAATGAAATAAAAGAATACATTACAAAACATAATACATGACATTCGCTTATCCTGGTAATGAGTCTTCAGAACTGATCTATTTATGTTATGCTGCTTTCGTGGGATCAATTTCTATTGCTAATAAAGCACATAACTTACACGAAGGGTTGAACCAGCCTTTAAGAAGCACCATGCACCAAATATACCTCATCCTAACACAGCCTCGCATGCTGTGAACACTTAGTTTCATAACAGTCACAAGGAGCTACCCTGTGCGCTCTCCTGAAATATCTAGAAAGCACTAAGAATAATGTCATAGGGTGCTACAGCTCATCTAGTTTTATGAACTTCATGGGGGGCTTCACTTTGTAAGTGTTTTCTTTATGCAGTTTAAGCTTCTCAGCTGACTGGTTCAGAGGCCAGGACTGGCTCCCATGCTTTCTCTGACAGACAGGAGATTTTCTTTTTAATACTGATCAGGTTTCCCTGTTTTCTCAGAAAACACTCTGTAAAATATAATAAAAAAAATTCTAATAACATCTGTATGATATGAACACAAACCTACATTGCCCCTCTCACAGAAAAGCAGCAGGCAAGTCCAGGACTTATGACTGAATGTGGTGCAGTGCACCTCTGTTATCCCAGCCCAAGGTAGCCAGCCCCAGAACCAGACCCAGTCTGCCTGTGTCAGCCTGATACTACCTCCAAACGAATCAGCCCCACTAAGAAGTAGTATGTGTGAACATGGATGCAAGACCATGCTTCGGCAGCTGCTCTCCTCTTAGGTCTGCATTTCGATGCCATGTGGCTCAGGAACACGCCTTCAGCCAGTTCGTGCATCCCTACAATTACACAAGTGTGTGCAATGTGCAAAGGGAACAGCACTGGAAAGCGGGAGATTTGTTGGCTATCACCAACTCTAGAACTGCCGGCCACGTAACCTTTAACAAGTTGCTTCAGCAAACTCTGTCCCAGTAATCCCCCAAATCACCTGTATCCCTTTTTAGAATTACTTTGAGGTTCATTCATGGCAAGGTACTAACTGCGAGTTAAGCACTATTATTATTCCCATAGTCCACTACTGGAAAAGGCAGCATGGTCAATGTATGGGGTTTACAGTCAGAGAAGAGGACAACAACTGAGGTTGGATGGGACCTTGGAAAGTCATCTGTCCCAACCCTAAACTCAACACAGGGGTTGTTCCAGACTTGAAAAACTCAAGGATAGAGACTCCACAACCTCTCCAGGCAAGCCGCTCCAGTGCTGGACTGTCCTCTGAGCAAGAATTTTTTCATTATGTCAGGGAATGGCTATGGCTATAGAGAAGGCAGCCATGATAGCAGAATTTCTCAGTAGGGTTTAGATGTTACTCATCATCTTCTTTTACAGCTCACCTCCAATTAAAAAATCTTTTTAAATTCAAAATTGTTCCAGTTTCATTTACACTCCAGGTGAACTACTCAGTCAACCTTTCTGTCATATACTTGTCAGTCTGTTTAGTGCAGAATCCTTAAAAAGGCTGACAGGAATAAAGCTAATACACCGCTCTGCCATTTGGGCCTCTGTGCAACAGAATTAGCTTACAGAATCTCTTTTACATGAGTCCGGGCACAGTGACACTCAGACAGCCCTGTAGAGAGGCAGCTGTAGCCCTGCCAGGAATCCCACCCTGTCTCATGTGCTCAGCGACACCTGTTCAGTTAGCTCCCTCTGCACTGCGCTCCTCTGACTGACCACGTCTGCAGTGTGGTGTAGTGACCAGGGCACCACTCACACCATGTCTGAGCCTTCACACCATGCCAATGCTTGCTCTTTCAAGATCTTGAACATAAGGGTCAGTGACCTTGGAAATAGTTTTAAGCAACTGCAACTTTTTTATTGATTTTTAAATCTCCTCTGTTATCTCCAGTTTCTTTGTTTTCTCATGCCTTTACTTAAACGACAAAGTTATTTCCTAAACACTTAAGGGAAAAACTAAAAATGTTCTTGGATATAGACTGTGGACTAGGAGCAGTGACTGTCACTTTTGAAAGCTGCTCTACATAACATTAAAATGGAGTGTGAGTAAAGAGAAAGGCGCAACATTTTGTTGTTCAATGGAAACACTTTGGAAAATGCTGAAATAAAATCTCTAGTGGCTTGTGAAGTATTCAGTTGTTTAGCAACAACATCTTTAGATTTGTGAAGCTTCTACAATATCTAAAAATAACCTAAAAGAGAAAGTTTTAAAAGCTTTCTTTAACTAGCTAAAACCACCTGCTGTAGCTTGAATAGAGAGTAAAAGTTCATAAACACAACCTTTTCTTGAGATAACACATTTTTTAATTATTGTACTGTAATTTTTGTACACTACATCAGGCAATGGCTAGTGCAACTTCTGACAACATTACTAGCTTACTAGTAAACATGTGCATGAAGCAGAATGGTGCATACAAGTTATAATTCGTTGGCTGTGCCTAGTAACATAAACAGGTCTGATACCATCACTTGAAGAACTGAGGCATTAAAACCATCCAAAAGACTGATGTAAAGGATTGGACATGCTAAAAGAGATGGTGAAAAGAGGCTTCTAAGAAATGAAACAACATTCAGAAGTGAAGCAATAGACCCACAATGGTTTGTGAATACAAATATAACCATGAGAAAATGCTTCATCAACATAAAAGTTACAACAAAGCTGTGAATCTCAAGATAAGCAAAAATTGTTTTTGAAGAAAAAAACCTAGCATGCTAGGTAGGACTTCAAAGACTAGAAAAGATCTAATAGACAGAAACAAATAATACAAAAATTACAGAAGAAGAGAGACCAAAAAAATCATACTAAGCACAAGATTGACTTATTCTATGTCCCTGGTATTAGTCTGTTAACCCTTTAGTGCCGACACTGTGGAACCAGTTTAGTGATTAAAGGCAATAAATTGTTCAACACCACAGTAGTTGGCTGTCTTCAGTCAGTTCCATAGTTCTTCTGAGCCTGCTTCTTCAACCCTCCATCCTGTGTTTCACCCCACTATATATCTCTAGCAGCACACCTGCAGTTTACTTCTCAGCTGGAAGGCACAACAGCTACCTTGCCCAGCTCTTTATCACCCTGCTCCCATGCCTACCCACAGAATGCAAAATTGCCTTTTCAGAAAGAAGCCACACAAATCATTGTGCCCTGGGTGGGAAGCCCACTTGATATTGTATTTCTAATCACAGAGAAGAGGAGACAATACCTGCAAAAGAGGGACATAGAATAGGTAATTAAATGTCATACCGGTTCTAGGGTAGATGCTGCTGCTATTACAAGAAATACTGATTTGCTAAATTCAAAAACACCCACAAAAATGATTTTTAACTGGATTAAAGGAAAACAGGCAGGTAAAGCTATGGCTTTATGCAAAGTGCACTGCATCATTCTTTGGTCTTCGTTCTGAGTGATTGACACAAGGAGCATTTTTGCCACTGGCTTTAGCAGAACAGAACTAGTGGACTAAAAAGTTAGTTATCTTCTTCCCAGAAATTTCAAAATAATTTTTAATCCGGAGAAGATATATAACACCATTAATCTACAGTAAGATAGGATGGTAGGCAGAAATGGAGTTTAAAAGGTGCTGGCAAAGCTGAAAACTAAGTGGCTACCACACAGAAAACTATGCATAGAAAAAGAGATTTAAGCAAAAAATCAAACTCTAACACATGTTCAATGCTAGATGAAAACAGAAATGAATTTTCATGGAATTTACTTCCAATGTCTTTACATGTGGGTTTCTTTTCTTTGGTTGGTTGGTTTTCCAGAATTTCATCCTGACAGCTTACTCCACATCTAAGGACATCAAAGGACAGCAAATTCCAGAAACTTTTCAATGACAAAATCTTGATCATGATTCATACACTTCTAAGCACCTATTTCAATCCCCTTTTTCAAGTGATTTTGGTAACCATTGAAAAAGTGTGTATTGTTTTGGTTCAGCATATAGTATGCCATGAAAACCAAATTGTGTTTACAGCAGGACCAGATTTTCTATGATTTGATTTCAGACAGTCATTTTTACAGAAAAGATCTGTGACATGACAACCTTCTCTAGTTGCCCTCAAGACCTAGTTGTTTTGTAGCAGACAATATCTGACATCTTAGTTTGCAATTTCAGAAAAAGCCAAGAGAACAGAAACTGTCCTATCAAAAAAAAAAAAAAATGGCTTCAGCATCTGGTAAATAAATCACATTTCTATGGTGATGTGATAAAAATTCGTATGTTTGAATCAAGAGTGTACCTGCTTTATAATTAATTGTAGATGTCAATACCTAGAGGTACCTGCAAGGTACTTAACACTGTACTTGCCTAAATGTCACCCTATTGTAAATACAGAATGGAAATAAATAGACAGATTGGCCTAGTGCATGTTGTTTGGATTTGGAACAAGAATCTCAAAAATGTGAATCCTAACCGAGCCAATTTTTTATTATGTGCTGCTGATAAGCTGCAAAAGACTTCTCTCCTTCTTTTTTTTTTCCTGGTACACTGTGAGGCTAGTGCCACCCGTCTCTCAAAAATGACATGTGGAGATCCTTACTAATCAAAGCCATCATCATATTGATGAATCCTAACAAAAGCAAACCTATAAAAATTCCTGTATTTATGGCTGTAAATGGTGAGACTGACTTACGCAGAATTTTCTTTGTCATTGGAGCCCATATTGCTACATTTTATGATAAGCTTTACAGTGGCCATTGAATTTGATAATCCTTTTCTGTTCTGTCTTCCCCAATCTTATAGTCATGTGAATGACTGAGAACAGAAACACAACCATAGGCTGAGAGTTAAGGAGCTGACAAATAGAGGCTGATGTCACTGTTATACAAGATTGAATATACATTACCAGAATATCTATCAAAACTGACATTTAAATCCTATAAAAGGTAAACAATAAAGTTGACGACCACCACCCCCACTCCCCTTTTTTTGGCATTCAATCATGTTTTTACAGTGGATTAAAATCTTCTGAAAAATAACTATCTAAAGATTGGGCGGGGCAGGGGGGGGCTTTTCTGTTTCATCAAATAGCCAAGATTTTATTTTTTCCAGTTTTTTCCTCCTTTTAGCTATAACATATTAGCTGCTGGTGGCCTTTGGAAAGCTAGCACATCATATGATGCTGGCTCTCCTTCTTTCCATCTGCTAGCCTGCATCATAAAAAAACTAAAATATATATTAAATATTAGTTTTTTATGAAACTAATTAGTACAGATGCTGCAAGAATCTCACATGAGCATAAAAGGTTTTGTAACAGAACTTCCCTGTTAAAGTACAACTCATCTAGAAAGTTGGAAGCCCTTGTCTTTAAGGGTCTTTCATTAGTAGCACATGCTAAACAATGATCACTGCCATACAATGAGAGACAAATTAATGAATCAAACATTATGGATTTCATCACATTGGCTCATTTGCATTTAAGCTGGTTTCCAGCTCTGTCATGCATTTGCTTTTAAACGAGCCCCTGTGGATAGTGCCACAATGTTTGATTCATTAATTTGTTTCTCAGTGTACAGCAGTGCTCACTGTTCAGTATACGGTGAAATACTTTGAAAATATTTGTTTTAACAACCTATCTTTTATTTTAACAAAGAAATAATAACCCTGAAGAAGGAAATGCTGGCCATTTTGTGGAATAGCCCCTGCCAAATTTCCCAGTTGCTGCCCCAGCCCATCGTTATACCAATGTGATATTATCTGGATTAAGTCTTCACAGCTTGCTTTCACATATTCTACAATTTCATAAAGCTTTCATCCAGCTCTTTGGGTTAGTATTATGATGCCCAATTCAGCTCCTGGGAAGTTAAAGGTGGCTTTAAGCCTTTACTCTCTGATCCTTGGATCAGTCCCAAAGAGTGACTTAGATCAGCCTCCCAGATGCTCGGTGACATTCTGCCGCTAGTGTGCCTAGTACACCAGTTCCTCCACATTATAACAGAGTGGGTTGCTTGGCAAAGTCATCTCTGTGAGAGCTGCAAAACTTTGGAATTGGTTTTTGGTTTGTAACAGCTTGAATTTGGTGACCTTATAGTACGCTGCAAGCACCATCTGTTTTAGAAGAAAAAGTCATGTTCCCTAGCTGGTCAGTGCATGGAGACAAACGTTTTGGTAATTAGCTGGGTAGTTGAGTTCTCCAGTTCCTATGTGAACCTCAAATTTTTAAGTTTATGTGCTCGAATAGAACACTGATAATACACATACAGTTTTGTTGTAGGGATCATTGCTCATGTTTAATTCTAAAGAAATAAATGCACATAGCAAATGAAAAAGATGGAAGTTGTTTTAGTAGGCATTAGGAATTGGAAAGCAAAATGCTCCTCTAGCTAGAACTTCCCTGCCTCTAACATGGCCATGATGGATTGTGAGGTTATAAAGGCAAGCCCATTTGACAGGACGATACATTTGGACTCTGGGATTCATGGAAATGAGGGCCTAATTAAACAAGTTGTTTTGTTCATGAAGCAGACAGGTTTTCATATGTTGAGAAATGGAGTTAAGTAGCATCAGCATATTACGTTGCATAACCATTTTCTTCCCACTTTGATTTTTTTTTTTTAATAAAGAATCTCTCTGAGCAGCGTGTTATACATGTTGAACAGGAAAAGAAAAAAGTAACTGATGCCAAAAAAAAGAAAGCCATCAAGACAGAAAGTCAACATCCTCAAGCTATGTTTCAGAGGTCTTAAATGGAAATTAACATAATTCTCACCTTTGCTAACTCCAAGTAATCCACAGATACAGCTGTACACTAAAAAAAAAAAAAAAAAACAACCAAAAAGAACAAAAAACCATGCCTCACCGTCAAACATAACCAGCGAAGCTACAGTATGCCAAGTGCAACCAACACGAAGTCTACCCTACAGTCAGAATAAGGTGATACCAGGAGAGCCTCAGTGGGCTGTATATGAGACATTGCCCTGTACTGATTAACACACACACAGAGAAGTTGTGTCCTGTTTCCATCACATCAGAAAGACTATTCATTTTCAGTGCCTGTGTAGAAATAGGGGGTGAAGTTTGTAAGGGACACCCATACCTTTGGAAAGAGAGCTTGGCATTTTTTCCTATAATGTATACTTGGTATTTTCTGCAGCAGAAAACTGTGTGGTCTTTCCTTACAAATACAATAAACATTGTATTTAACCATATCCTTAGTTCTACCTGCAAGATATTATACAATGCTCATAAGGTGGGAAATTGTAAAAATTATTTGAAAGGCTGGAGTCACTTTAATGTTTATTATGAAAAATGTACCTCACTGAAAAACTTTTTTTTTAAACAATAATCTCCAGATTTTTCTTCCTTGAAAAATCATATTTCACAAAGACAGATCAAATACTCTCAGAGAAAAGCTAGGCTGTCTTCATATGAACACAAGAATTTATAAATATTCTTGTAGGAGCCTGTACAATCCAATTACAAGACAATTTTATATCAAATGCTCCATTAGGTCACTCTCTTGCTGGATTTCACTTGCTTATACAGAAATCACTTGCTTATACACTTAAGTATACTGAGTCAAATAAATATGGCAACAAATACTCAAAAAGGGTGGCAGTAAGATGAAAATATGGAACTCAGTGTCAAAAGCATGTTAACTACACTATACCATTGTTTTCTCTCCAACTCTCCCACCAGACTCATATGGAGCTAAAGCAGTAATGATGGAGGAGGAAATAAATCTTTTCATGAACAAATGTGTGTGCTGTCTTACTCTCTTAATCAGAAGAAACAGTTTGGCTGGTTGCTTCTCTAACTCATAAAATACCTCCAGATCACAGCACGGCTTAATCTCTTAAAATAGCAGACTTCATAACAAAGAGAACATTATCAGACTTCACAATATTTTGGTCTGCTTTCAGAAATCAACCATTTAAAAAGCCCTAAAAAGCCCAACCCACTTTTACAATTCAATACCCCTAGTAAGCAAAAAAAAAAAAAAAAAAAAAAAAAAGAAAACAAACCAAAACCCAACAAAACCAAAAAAACCCAAAAAACCCAACAAACCAAAAACCGCCAAAAAGCCTCCAAACAACCCAACAGCTTTAAATTGCAAAGAGGAAGATTCATGTTCAACATTAAGGAATTAATTTCTGTTGTCTAAATTAAGGCATTTTGAAGCCAGGCTTTTAGCCACCTACAGAAGGTGACTCTTCTCATTTTAAGGTGGGTTCAACAACACTTCTCACTCTTCACTCACTGGAATACAAGTCCAGTTGACACCTGTATTTTAGATGGCAAAGTTAGGCGAAATTAGTCCCAACCTAATGAAATCACATAAAGCTTATTTAAGCATAACAGATTGCCTATGGTGCCTATGAGTTTCCAGCACGTATTTTTTAATAGAGACAGCAGTGTAATCTCTGTCAGGTAGAGTTCAGGTAGAGTTTCATGTCTGGAGGTGTTATGAAAGTTAGCCGTCATTCTGGTTAACTCTTCCTCAGCTTTTTCCAATTTTTATATCTTCTGTTTTCTTTATTCACTAAAGAAAATTGATGCAACAAAAACCTAAATGTGCAAATAAACTAATGGTCTTAAACTGTAAGTATGAAAGAGTCCTTCCGTACTTCTCGCTGATATCCTTTCCATTTACAGAAAACTCACATAGCAATTAAACTCACCTGTTAATTAAAAGCTTGTCTGGAAAATTTCTTGCTAGTTGGAAGCAAAAGAAAGTGTAAAAAGCATCTGAATGCTGAAGCTTTGAATTTTAATTAGTTACTCCCAGGTTTGTTCGTGATCCCTCAGGTGTTGGCTGGGCAACAGCAAAGAACTGGAAAAAAGAAACAAAATTATTTTGTAATTCCTGCTGTGGGGAACAAAATGTATTGAGAATGCTTCCAGTTTTCTCTTCTTATCTTGTTTAGATTTATTCTTTATTAATGTACTTATAAGAAAGTATCTACACACAAAGAAAAAAGATTCTGGAAGATTACAGGCAACTACAGTGAATAATTATTCTACAAATTTGATAGTTTCTTTTTTTAATAATATGAGAGTTCCTATTGTGTTTCTCTCACAATGGATAATATCAGTATAATTATAAAAGGGGGAATAATGCGTACAAATCTGGCATAAGGGCTACAGTTTTTATCAGATCACCAATTGCATATATATATTAAATTTGATGTGTTGTTTATTTTTTATGCATCTAAATAGAGAAGACATTAGCAGATTTAATAAAAATTCTGGAACTCATAGGAATTTGATCTCTTCTCGCTAGCTACCCATATAATAATAGCTGGGGTTTTTGACCATTTTCTTTCATTCCTACATTTTTTAGACAAATATATTTTTTCTTAACAGAGAAGGATACTTCATCTTAAGAAAGAGAGTCTGTAAACTAAATATGGAGGCAGCGGATAGTTTTTCTGCTTTTCCTCACAAAGATAATCACCCTCTCCCCCCCCAAAGTCACAATATTTTAATAACCTGAATTTTTTAGTGTCCTTTTATTAAGGATAAATATCTGAGATTTTTATTTGGATCAGCCATTTTTACAACAAGAAAATTCATTTGTGACATTTGACAGAGGAACTTCAGGATTTCATGAGGTTTCTGATGAATCCTTGCATGTGAAAAATTGGGCCATCTGAATCAGACAGAAGATTTACACATTCAGTTCTCCAAGAACTGGAATGAGGACTTTCTTTCTTTTATGACATACACAGAGCATATGTCCATCTGTTTAAAAAAGTTCAATTATCAGTTAAACTACTCTTGCAAATTAACTTGCATGCAATTAGATGAGAATAGCATATGCAATTGAAGTAACTGTGTTCATATTAAATAAGTTTTCTTCCTCAAAATACTTAAGAATGAGTTCCAAATTGTAAAAAAATCAAACCTTCAAAAGGAGTATAAATGATAAACAGTTTATTTACTATGTATATGAACCACATTCAAATCTACCTGAGTGAAAATACTAAGCAGAAACTGAACATACATGAGTGTGGCTATTCAATTCTGATACAGGTTATAAGACAGTTGAAGAAGCAGATGCTTCTTTAAAATGCATTTAAGGGACTGATAATGTTAAACAGCTTAGATTCTACTTGTATTACATTTATGATGAAGGGTTCCTCATCAGATGACCAAGACTTTATGAACTCTAACAGCACAAGTCATTTTTGGCTCTAACACTCATCTGAGTGGTACTGTTTTAACAGTATATATTCAGTTATATATTCAAGTAGAGACTTCTGCTCACTGTATTCAGCTAAAATTTCTGAATATTGTGCAATTCAGTATTTTAGGGGCCTTAAATAAATTGAAATATTAAAGCGCATTAGAAGTGGATGAAGAATAAACCATAAGAAATTTTGTCACAGTTAAAAAATAAGGAAAAAAAAGGAAAAGCAAGCAGGCCTCTATCATCCATTTTGTTTTGAAGCCGAATGTCTTTCAAATGGAGACAATATCTTGTTTACTGCAGTTTACTGGGGGACAGGCCTTATAAGCAGATTCTTATTTATAATGGAAAATGCATTGCACCAGGAGCAGCCATGACACATTCAAATTCCCAAGCTACAATTACTGAGGCATTTTATGAATCTGTAGTTCATAATGGAATGCCTTATGGAAATTCAAGATATCAGAAGGTTTGATGTAGGTTACTTGTAAATATGACTTTAAAAATTAATATGTATTATTTCTGGAAGAATGAGAATCTTCTCTGAAAAAACTACAATGCCATATGCAGCTGAACTTCAATGTTAAGAGCTGAGGAAGTATTTTGTAGCTAACACAAAGTGTAATTTCAAATGTTTCTATTTAAGAATTTATTCAAATGACAATTATGTCTTCTATTGTTATTTATGAAAGGCCTTCCTTCAACAAGGGATGGACCCACCACATTCACTCCAAGGGGATGAGAATACCTTTTAGAATATTTTACATTCAGACAAAACATCTGTTCCAATGACAGCAGAACAGACTGCAGGCACAAGAATGTAAGACAATAAAAGTGGCAGGATAACTTGGATTATCCAGAGGGATGGATAACATCCGTCACTTGTGTGAGATCCACCTCAATGATGACAACTTATGTATAAAACCATGACATGAAAATGTAACAGAGGAAAAGTTTGTGATGTTACTGAATGCAGACAGCTGGGGTCCCTGAGCGTGCCCCAGACCAAGGTGCACCAGGTAAAGCTCATCCTGGACTTGATTTTTTAAGATATAATGGCATTTGTCAAGCCAGGTTAGGAATGCCTACTCTCATGTTTTGTCTGATCTGCAAACTGTGTAATCCTTCCACAAACACCAACTGTTCACTGTGAATATATTAGTCTGAGGAAGAGAGAAACTGTTGTGCACCTGACACTTGACAGTCACTGATGCAATGAATAAGTCACTGAGAGTCACAAAAGTATTTTTATTACCAATTATAGTAGCCACTGGATTCCTTTATTTCCTTAGTTTTATTGATCCTCTGGAAACGAGGGTGGAGGATAGAAATTCTATGCGAATTTTTCTGATCATCAATTTTTGCTTATATCTAAAGTTTGAGGAAATGTTATTAATCCTTTTCTGTTTATGACTGAACAACTAAATTAGGAGCAACAAACAGTGGAAAAATACATTGCAAGTTTTTCCCAATGTTTTGCATTGTTCAAAGCCTTTAAAAGAACACCAGCTGGAAATAATGGTAAGTTCCTATGAGAAATGGTAAATGCTAAAGATCATTTTCAATCTAATTCTCATGAGTTTTTCTCTTTATCACCAGTTTCTTGGGTTTCTTTCTTTTTTCTGTGCATGAATTCTTGAATTATTCTTCTCTCCATATATACATTCTATCCTCAAAATTCAGACATGTTTAAACAACACCACAAAAACCTTAACAATTTTTACTATTTCCAGGAAGCATTTGTCAGTACACTAACACAGTTCCAAATTGCTCTAGAAGTGTTATTTAAAGAGCAATAAGAAGTTCTTATTCATGCAGTCGTGCTTTTTTGTTATTCTTACTTGTTGGCATCCAACATGAATTCCAATATTTTCTGCATATTACTGTTAATTTGTGCTTCATGGGGCGTGGCTGTTCTTTTCCTTTACGACAGCAATCAATGACTACTTCTCAATAGTTATGAGACAGAATCCTATGTAGAAATGGCAAAACATATTAGGCTTATATATGATCCCTGATCTTTTGCCAGTGTGTCTGATCTATTTCCAGAGTACACAAGTCAGGCTATGTGCCTTGGTTAATAAGTAAACAGCTCCTGTACAACTTCTCTTTGCTCCTACTGTCTTAACCCTCCATGTTGTTTGAAGAAATGCATGTTCTATTTCAAACAGGATCTCTTCTCTTTTCTTAAGAGAACTTTAGTGGTGTCTTAGGCCTGAAACTTTATAAATGAAGCAAATCTCTTTTTGCTAGTGAAGCTTTTGGCAAAATATTTTTCTGTGTATTGCACAGTATGTTATCATCATGATCAGCACAGATTTTGTAAGTCCTAACAGCCTGGTCTCTTATGAGTGAGAAATTTCACCTCTTCAAGTGAAGTGAAAGGATAATGTATGTGAATTAGAATGGAAATCATTCTCTCACTGTTGAGCGCTTTTCTGGTTCTATTCTTGGCAAATATGAAAAAATGCATGTCATTATGATTAGTAATATAGACATGTATCAACAGAGACATGGACTATAGCTCTCAAAACACTTTCAAGTTGCCACTAAACATTTCAAGTGCTCAAATTAGAAAATTTTAGCCACTGCCAACTTGGTCTGCATTTGACACATCATCTGCAAGCAACTATTAATCAATTCTTTTATCAATTAAAAATTATTTTTTATTTACTGTTATGTTTAACAGTATAACTGGTTTAGACATACAAACTGCTGATATCATTCCTCCATTATCTGCTTTTCCACATTTCTGCCTGGTGCGGAAGAGGAAAGTACAGGGACTCTTCCTCAGGACAGACCTACCCCTGCTGAGCTTAGTGGTAGTGCAGCATAGGAGACTCATCAGCTGAACACAGCTAACATGGGATAGTTTCTGCCTCTCATATTTCACACCCAGAAGAGTGTGGGATGGAATCAAAAGCTGTGTTCTCCAGCACTGTGCAAGACAGCTCTTTCCCAAGTCTGGCTACTTTTCCAACTGCGCTAATGAAATGGGAGAACAAAAATTCAGAATGTGAGCCCATACTGTAGGCTTGTATACAAGGTACTTCTGCTTCTGGATGAACGCTGCTAGGACTGGGGGTTGGGTCACAATTTTTCCTACCAGCAGCATGACCTTTCAGCAGTTTGTGCATGCCTAATTTATATCAACATATTCTGCTGATAACTTTTGCTAATTTCAAGGATTTATAAATGAGTATGGAATACTTTGTCACTAGAAAAGAAAGCACAGATCAATAGATCAGAGAAGGATCTGAGCAGAGCAACAATCATGCTATAAATGTCAGAGCTGAGCAATTTCCACACAAATAAAATAAAGCTGCCATTGGCAAACAGTTTCAGACTCGAAGCTTCAGACTACTGCTGTGCGACTGTGTTACAATCCCAAGGTCACTTACACGGAGAGCAGGTGGCACGACACTCGGCAAGCCAATATTGCAGCTCTGCCTTTACATATATTTACTCCCCAGGAAGGCAAAGCTTAACACTTCAAAGTGTCTTCCACACCCCACACGCCTTTCACAAACTAAAGATTTCAAGGCAGGAACTTCTAGTTAACAAGAAAATGCAGAGGTTCTCTTTTTTTCTATTTAGTTTGTAACTTTGTCTTTCAAGTAGAGAAAGAGGAAATAGGGAAGATGCAACATTCATATCTTGTAATTTGTTACAGCCTATGGTTTCATATCCTCTCACCAGAACATCACAGAGGTCTGACAACTGACCATGATTTGCCTTCTGATGCAGACAAAATCTTGCATGAGAATCTGAGGAGCAAATGTGACTCTCAGTCTTACAAATTGAGTGTCATGACACAAGATGAAAGTAAAATTTTTCAAGGTTTTTCACCCCAAAGCTGTTCCTTTTTTGTGAAAACAACTCTTTAGTAATAGACTTCTGCATCTCATCTACAGCTTGAGATTGACATATCAAAGTCCTCTTCACCTTGGATATGTTTGTAGTTTCTTTGTCGTCTTATTTACCTAGAGGCTGACCAGGCTAGCCTTCTGCCTTACTGTTCAGACCATCCATGCATGTTGTGTCAAATTAAACATCCCATTTTAATAGGATCCCAATATTCAGTTAGAGTGTCAATCTCTGGAATCTAAAAATGATAGTCAGCATTTTAAAAACAGTATCAAATACATTCATTTAAAAATCTATAAGCCAGCTAAATAATGAATATGAGTAACAAAATCGTATATTTCGGGATTTTATAAGTTTGATAAGAATAAATGGGAGATTTTTCAGAAAGAATCAGCACTCAAATTTCCCCTCCTGCCACTTCTATCCAGACATTCAAAAGCGGTCAGTATCTCACATCATGAGAATACTTGAAAGTGTGGCCATTTCTTTCAGTATCTAAATGATGAACAAACTTTTTGAAAACATTGCCCTGCTGTCTCTAACCACAATGTGCTGGTGTCTTAGGTTAACAATAATTACATATGAAACTTCAGATGTGACAAATGAACACCTTTCATGAGCCTTAAATTCATAAAGACAATAACATCTCCTCCTCAATGTATTCAGTATTTTCTATGTGAAATATTACTATAATTTCAGCTGATCTGTAATCTCTTTCTGAACCATGACGCACATGCAAGCATTGTAAGCCTCTACTCTTGTACAGGGTAACCAGAGTTTTTTGACATTTAAAATATCTAGCGGCACGACAAGAATTTGTATTTGCATATACTTAAATTGTGCCAGGGAAACTAGATGAGTGACAAACCATCAACAACAAGCTGCAGCACTGCCTGTGGCTTTCACATCAAGCATGGCTGCATATAAAAATGTTACATTATCGTGGAAAAGTAGCTTGTCTGCCACTGCCCCTGTTTTCTATATTCTCTTCTGAAAAAGATTATATATCTTTTAAAAATTACTGTAAAGGGGAAAACTGTTTATTATATTTACTTGAAACCTTTTTGTATTGGCCATCCGTTGAGGGAAAAAAAAATGTTTCCTTTCTGATATGATACTTGACATAAACATCCATGTGCGGATTTTCTTTCCCATCCATCCCTGACTATCAGCAATGGTATCTCCTGAGGTTAAACCAGGCTGTATGATACCTGTGAAAGGTTCATTATAGCTTACTATTGCATCCCACTGGTGAGTCTTCCTTCCCTCACCTGAAGAAGCAGCTGAACTGTACAACTAAACCTACGGCTAGTGAGGATTAATGTCACAGAAAAGTAAAACTTGATTTTGTTTTCATGTGACTGATAGTGCATATATTCCTCAGAACCACAGCAGAGTCCAGAGGGACATTTCATGCAGTTGAAACAAGCAACTCATGCAAGCCATCTGCAGCTTAACCGCATGACAGACCCAGTGGTGATTTCATAGTGCCAGTGAAACAAACTCCAATTCCTCCCAGAGAGACAAATGCTGCTGCAAAACAATGCAGAATGTTTCCAGCTTGGCGTATGAGTCTGGTGAGAGCTGACCAAAAGAGAAGGAGAATAAACTAACAAAGAAACTGGAAACTAAACTTTAAAAAAACTCTCAAGCTAGAAACTAATGCACAAAGTAAAAACACTTTAATAACACAACATCCTGCTTTGTCTCCAGCTAGTAAGGTTACGTATTGTACGAGACAGTGCTGTAAGTTCACCAGCACCAAATTTAACATTTTGTACTTTCAGCTAAGACATTTGTACAATGCAAGATAAAAATGGAATGTGGAAATTGATATGAGATTCCTTTGCTTTTTTACTTTTCTAATGATGTCAAAATTTTTTAGAATTGCTGATGGGTCCAAACTGGTATCGCAGGGAGTAATGATAGAATCATTTAGGTTGGAAAAGACCTTTAAGGTCATTGAGTCCCACCGTTAACACAGCACTGCCAAGTCCACCACTAATCCATGTCCTTAAGCACCACATCTACACGTCTTTTAAATACTTCCAGGGATGGTGACTCAACCACTTCCCTGGGCAGCCTGTTACAATTCTTGACAGCCCTTTTGGTGAAGAAATTTTTCCTAACATCCAATCTAAACCTCCCCTGGCACAACTTGAGGCCATTTTCTCTAGTCCTATTGCTTGTTACTTGGGAGAAGAGACCAACCCCCGCGTTGCTACAACCTCCTTTCACAGAGTTGTAGAGAGCAATGTGGTCTCCCCTCAGCCTCCTTTTCCCCAGGCTAAACAACCCCGGCTCTCAGCCGCTCCTCATAAGACTTGTGCTCGCAACCTGCCCTTCATAATGAATATGTAAGAGTCATAACTGTGAAAGGCTCCAAAGTTTTCTTGGTTTTTGGTGAGGAGGGAGTAACTCCTGTCCAGAAAATGCTCCACTCCAACTGCTGGGAGAGGACAGGTTTATCATTGACCTGTGCATCGCATTTCTGACTCCACAGACTGCACCTGCCCTGGAACCCCTGAAAAGCCATCTTAATTAGTTCTTCAGAAAAGTTAAGTAATTTTGGCAAATTCTAACCTCAGTCAATTTAGTAACACAAGCTATCCAGGAGGTCCCAGGGGCACACACTGGCTCAACAACAGACGCTGATGAACTCAGAGGGAAGAGAGTTTTGTGGCACACCCTTCACCAAAACCTGACATTTGTAAATGAAGAGTACAGATGTATTTAGGAGACAAAGAGTTGTACTTCCTACCTCTTCCTGAAGTGTATGGTTTGAAAGGGGTATGTTATTTTGTGAGAAAGGAGAGCTGTATTGATGTATGCTTGGTAGGTCACAGCACTTCTCTTCAGCTGATTCAACAGACATCTGTTACATATCTATTAATCAATCATCTCTAAGCTGATTTTATGGTGGCAAGTAGCATAGTCACATTTCAAGCAATTTCTACAATTATGGAAGCAGCTAATAGCTCTATCCTGAATTTCATTACACAAAAAATTAATCTGAATCTGTAGAAAAGACTGAACAATGGAGGCACTTTTTCCTCTATATTACTACTTTTTAACAAGGTTAAATAAAAGGCAATTTAAGAAAACCACTTTGTTTTACACTGCTGAACTGATGGTCATTTTGTCACATCATCTGTTTGTTTGACATGACCTGATACTATGCATCACAAGATGACTTACCAGTTTAAAGAAAGAAAACATCCCCAACAGGCTTTCTCAGTTTCAGAGCCTCATATATTACACAAACTTGCTTCTAACCCTTCTGTTAGGAATTACTACCTGGAAGAGGTTTTAGGCTACGTTTTCTCTGCCTGTAACTTCTTGTGAGTAATTACTGCCTCAGGTACCAAACATACCTTGCCTTCTCGCTGCTGTGACACACTAATGTCCACACTGTATGAACTATGGATCTCAGGAATGCCATAAACATGGTCGTGCCAAACTGTCAACTAGTGAAAAATGATTAACTGTTATACCTCTATCAAATCTTTTCAAATCCCTGATGCTTTGGTTATGTAAAATCTTCAAAAATGCAATAATAACAGATAACAAGTTTTAGTGGTATTTCTATATAATGCAATACATTCATTTGTTAGGATGCCCATGAAGATTGCTTTTATATTCTGTAGTTTGGGCTACATAATCTGGGGAAATGAAAAAAATGCATCTATCAAGCACTTGACTGACAGTTCCTTACTTGGATGCCTACATAATAGTACCTAGAAAAAAAAAAACAAACAACCTTTACTAGGTTTTCTGTATTTATAAGTTAGGGGAAAGCCTTTCTTTAAACCTTGCAGGTCTAGATTAAGTTGTGTTCTAGTAACTGACACCTTTAAGGTACAGGCTATCATCAAACCCAGCAGCCATTTACCAACTTAAACCAGAGAAACACAACGATATAATTACAAACAAAATATATAGGATACTCTGCAATGCTTATTGGCTCTGCAAGCTCCTGAAGGTAACGAAAGCTTTAAAGACATGGATTATTACATTACAGAACCCATGTTCATGAGGTCTTTGGGATTTAAGGGTTTTCATGCAATGAATTTTCTGTCAAACTTTGTTTGGAAGTTCTCTTTCACTAACAAACCTCTAAGGGCATCAGTCAAAGACACTCCAAAAATCAGCTGTTTTAATCATGCTTCATGGCTAAACTGCAACAAGGGAAGGGAAGAATATTTATACTACCTAGTCTTATTTCTGATAGAAACCTCTAAATAAACCATTGGGTCCTCTGTATAGCAATAAAAAGGGTGAAAGAGCCTTGACTTAGTGATGACTTAGACTTCCCTGAATTACTTCCAAAAATGATCTTCCTCTCCCACCCCTGAGTATCCAGATAGCCAATGACACAAGCTGCCTATCTTGGGAATATCAGTTGACTTCCTGAAATTAGACTTTATGGCTACCTGCAAAACTCCCATCACATTAACTTCAGTTTCCACAGTAATTCTAGAAAGAGAGCTTAAGACAGTACGGTACTCATGCAAATGGTATCAGCCATGGAAAGTGCCTTTTAATACCAAACACCACATCCAAATACCTTTACTTTGTCAAGATCGTTTTTCAGCAAAGCACTACAATGTATTTCCTTCCTTATTGGATGTCTCTGTGTTCTTAGTTGCTATTTCAGATTAACCTAGATATGGAGATTAAACAACCATTTGGGAAAAAGTGCTAATCAGAGGGAAATAACATTGTCTAGTGTTTCCCAGCCAGAGTGGCTTTGGTGCGGATTAAGTCTATACCACAGAAAATGGAGATGACTCTTAGAAATAAGAAATGAAACCATCTATTTTCTGTGACCTTCTACAATAAACAAGGCTTGAGCACAGCAGCTGTGAGAATCCCCTGCATATGCTGGCTGATGGCAATCCAGGGCTGACTTGATTTCAGGCCGTATCCCTTGTGAATGACTGAAAAGCTGGCTTATTAATTTTGTGGCCTTATTCCTGTTGTCAAGGTTTATCTCCCCAGTCCTGCAATCCTTTGTGCACACAGCTCTCCATAGGAAGTCCCAAATAAAATTCCCTTCATCACCGTAATACTAAGTGCTGAGAGCTAACTTTTGCAACCAACATGACTTTTTCACAGTTTTGGGTTCACATGACACAGTGTACTTGTGGCACTGGGGAGTAGCTCCCTGAGTCAGGGTGGCTCGCTTCAGGTATACGTTTAAATGCAGCGCTGAGGTGAAGACTCCAGGTGGGCCATGGTGTTAAAGTGACTGAGTGTTCATGAAGATGGCTGAATCAGAATCAAAAGTCTGATGACAAGTCTGCACTGTTAAAATTGCCTTTACAGTCACAGGAAATAGACTTTTCAGACAAACAGAAATAGATGAAGGAAAACAAAAAAATCAGCTGAGGCTCTAGAAGTTGCCACTACATCTGGGAAACAACAGTGATCATAAAGGTCAGCAAGTTGTATGACTCCGTCATCTCACATGACCAGAGACAGCGGAGGATCAGGTAACAACTCCAAATTTCAGCCACCGTCAAATAAAGCAGAGAGGTCACTCAGCCTTCCTGCAAGGGCTGATGGAGGCTTCCATCTCAAGAAAAGATACCTGCTTCACTTTAATAGCTTTGGAGAGTCCTAAAGTGCCTTACTAATACTTGAATTAATGCCGCTGTTCATACAAAGTTCAGCTTACTTCAAAAATAACGATTCACATATTCAATAAGCCAAATGTCTCTTTCCATGGCTACCTTGATTCCTGCATTACTTACAAGAAATTATCATAATAATATTTTCAGTCAATTTATACAGCTTTTTAGCTTTTATTTTTTAAAACTGTATTTTTCAAAAGAGCACATGAATAATCAAAGCAGAAATAATGAGTCAAATCAGCAAACGTGGTAATTTCTATGTGTAAAATAGTTTCAAATCAGAAATTGAAGTTATATTTATACTAATGACAACCTTAACATCCTAACAGGCTCCAATTTTTGCATAAAATGATACATTTTAAATATCGAAAAGCTTGATAGGAATTTTATACTCTGTTTATGTTAAACCAAAAAAGTGAACTTAAAGTAATCATGTAAATTGAATGATAATAAGAGTTCTTTTATATTTTTAGACTACTTCAAATGAATAATTTAAAAGGCATTAAGCAAAATATTTTATTAACATAAAGTTAATGGTATATTTTTATAGTATCTGATTTTCAAAAATTCATACTAAGGCATTATCATAATCAGCTCATGCCAGTAGTATGCCATTTCATATGCTTTTATTTTTGACTAGAGTTAATGTACTCCCTGGCACAGACACTAAGTCTAAACCTTATTCCTGAGCTATCACTACCGCCTTTTTTAAAATACTTGTGATTTGTTAACTTTTACACAAATCTAAAATAAAGAGGACCTTGCTGTGTGAATTGAAAATCCCACAAGAGTGGGAAATTCCAGCACTCTCAGACAAAGAGAAGGAAAATAAAAAAGATCAGCCAGCTTATGTGTCACAAAGCAGATGATATGTTGTGAAAACAAGACAATCATAGAATATTAGAGATTTCCTCTTCATTACCTGGCTAGAAAAAGAAGAAAACCACCTTACTCTGTGCCAACTTGAGGACAGGGAAAAAAATCCCACTAGCATAACATTTGGATTCTAATTCAAAATATAATTTTTTTTCAAAACACAGATATACTCTTATTACCAGTGGTGAAGAATACTTCAAATGTGCTTTTTCTCCCACAGTCAAATGTTCATATTAGGTGCAGAAGCTGTCTGCAGGATGGCCACAACTTGCAGTAGGTATCAGCTTCAACAGTGGAGACCATGCAAAAGCAAGTATTTCCTTGGGTTGGCATTTTTAGGTTCGGTTAGGAGATTAAGCTCATGACACTTACTACATGGCAGGTATGGGTTTGTAAAACCTCACAAAACCTATGTTTAAACTACATTAAAATCCACAAAGTCTATACCACGTTAAATTAAAAAAAATTATTCTTTCATATAACCCATTAAAATATTTTTTTTGGAGAAACAGGGATGTCCTTTTTATTCCTTCTTCTGTCTTCCCAAATATAAAACTCTTGTTCTATCCAGACAACTCTCATCAATAATCAATGGAAAACTGACATTTATTTCTCTGTGAATGCACTTTCTAACATCCATTGTTTTATTCTCTATTCCAAAGTAATTCTTTATCATTAACTGTGATGATAAATATACCACCATTTAGAACTGGATAGAGCATTGTCATTGGCTTTGCTGTAAATAGAGTGAGATGAAGTAAGTCATGTAACATAATGAAAGACTAAGCAATTGCAGACTTAGGGCTATGGAAACAAACTTGGCGTGATTAATTACCCTTATCAAAGGACTTGATGATTTGATAATATACTGTGTAAAAATGCTGTAACATTTAAGAATAGTTTGAATTAAAAATTCCAATTGATGGTTTGTCAAAATAAAATATAAAAAGGCTATGAGGGTGAATATATAGCCTCATGAGTCTTCTTCAGTACTTCAGTGTCTTAATAATCACCCAGTAAACATTTGAAGCCCCCAAAAATGTTCAAATGATTAATTTAAAAAAGAAACAAAGCAGGAAGATTTTTGAATGTGGAGTCCTATGACAGACTTCAAAGATCCCTTGAAAAGAGAACACTTTGTGATGGAAATATTTTTCCTCAGGGGTTTTCTATCACCATTTGAAATTTTATGTGCTTTCCCCATAATGTTTTGCCCATTATATTACCATCTTCTCTACAGCAGCAAGGAAATTATTAAAAGATGGGAAGATGAAGAAAATCCACAAAATTGCTTGGTCTCACAAGTTTTGAATTGGGGGAATACATGATATTTTTTCATTCAAATGGAAAAATTAAGTCTGTAAGGAAGGCATCATCAAATTTAAGGCAATAAACTCTTCTGACACTGTCATGTGGTTTTTTCCAAATTATGAATGACACACTAAAAATTTTTTATTTTATTTATTAAACACTCCTAGATGTACACCGGAGTTCCACCTGGAGCTCCACATCTCTGGCAGTGAAATTTATCCTGTGTAAAGACTTAGTTCAAAACCTAAGTGTTACCTGAAACACTCCACTTAGATTTTGAAATCTCAGAGGACTCTGCAGAAACTGTAGTTTCCTAGGGCTGGTGTATATTTGCATCCTTGTATTGAAAACATGTCTACAAGATTGTAAAAAAATACACAAAACCCCCACAGATACCACTTAGTTCTGTCACTCCTATTACAGAAAACAAAAATGAAAAAACCCAGAAATGACAACAAAACAAAAATGCACAGCCACCTTGTTCGAATGTTATTTTGATAGTAAACACAATAGTTAACAGACTTTATTATTCTTTAAATACTTCAGCTACTAGAACCTATTCCAATTCTGATTCAGTTTATCAACAAATTTCCAAAAACTCATAAATGAAAGGAAAATTAAACACAATGAAATATCTATCATCTCTGAAGCTGAGAATTTTCCTATTATAGTCATGTCAGAATCTTTTTTTCTTTTTCTAATCCAATGACACGTTACATTAACATCAATTAATCATTGGAAAGAACTACCAAGTGAATTTGTACATTCTCATTTCCTAAAATCTTTAAACCCAGACTGAAAAGATTTCCAAAATATACTATTCATAAAAATAAGTCATTCCTCTTATACAGGAGTAATTAGATAAAGACCTAGCTCTGTGCACAGATCTCAAAATCAGATTACATGACCTTTCTGACATAAATTCATGTATCCAACTCCATCAAAATGATGAACAAAGCATGCAGAAAAGCGGAGTCCAGAGAAAACCTCATTCATCATACCCTCTGCATTGTCGTGGCACCTACGTTAATTTGTGGAAACACAGACCAGTGAGTGTGTTGTGAAAGGACTGTGATGGCTGGGGAAGTGTTGCTGAACTGGAGTAAGACTGGCAAGTAGATTAACTTTCTGGAAATGCTGGTAAACAGCTGTGTAACAAGGGAAAGTCTTTAACATGCTCCAAAGGTGACTAGTTGTGAACATTTCCAAATGATGCAAGTAGAAAAAACAAATGATCTTTCAAAAAATTTCTTTATATATTAAGAGCTGTGAATGTCACAAATCAAGCTTGTGTTCTTAAAACTGGGCTTCAATGATGCTTAAGATCCATCCTGAGGGAAACTTTAATCCATTATTATGAAACTGCTGAATATTAAACTCCATAGAGAAAAATACCATTTTCATTTTACTGCTGCAAAATATCGATATTTTAAATAGTTTAAAAGAGAGGTTTGCTGTTAGGGCTGGTTGAATGGCCAAAAAAAAAAAAAAAAATCCTCAAAAACACTTACTACATTTCTACTTTATTAAAACATTAATTATTATAAGCAAGGCAACATTTTCACACAGTTTTATTCTCTTTTCATTTGTTATATTAACAGCACCTTCACAATAAATATTTAAATCTAATTCCATTAAAGTGTATCCAAATTTAAATAGTCCAATCACCTAACTGAAAATAATAACTAAAGTTATGTCTAACTACTGACACGTTGTCCCGTTGTTAACAATGGTTTTATTTTGAGCTAATAACAACCACTCTCTGGAAATCAAGGATATAGAATGTCTCCTTTCAGCCCTGTAGAGAGACTCTGTAACAGTACCCCTCCTTGATTCAGCAGCTAAATATAACTATAGAAATACTAATTCATGAAGGAAAAAGAAAAAAAAAAGATCAAATCAATAAACCTGTCCTTTTGGCAGTTTAATATTGTATCTAATCATCGTCCCCTTGTCCATGAATGGAAAACAATCAGGATTAGTATCTCCAAAAATTCTGGGGAAATGGCCAAATCAAACGGTATTGGTAAATGTTCCTAGAAATGTTTTAAGACCGGCTCTAGCTTCACTACTCATGACTTCAAGCAAACCCTTGATAATGTAGAAGAGAATTATTTTAAAATGATTGTGAAAGCCAGGAATTTAAAGCCAGAACTGCTTTTTTCTTCTTTTTTGCACCCCCCTTTCCTTCTAACAGGACTAAGCCCCTCACTGGAAGACGTTCAGTCTGGCTTTGCCTAACTAATTAGACAAAATATTGTTTTTGAGTGTGGAGATGTCCAGCCTTTGTATGTCAAGTGGAAGGGCTTATTAGAGGTAGAAAGCTCAATATCAGGTCTCCAGAGGAGATGCACACACAGGTGGATGGAAATGGTTTGGTGGCCTCAGTTCTTTACTGTTTAATGCAAGTAGGCAGGAAACAAGGTCCACAATTTTCTGTGGCCTCCATGCTGTGGTTATTTTCTGCTGAATAGCACAGAAATAAAAGCTTTTTTATGTATTTTTGGAAGTAGAATTCTTACAGTGGTAAAATAACTGTAATCAAGAACAAGCTGAATATGGAGTGTAGGAGGATAAGAAAGGTTTTCAGGGCTAGAGGGTCTTGCGGAAGATGAGAAAGTCTGAGGTAAATGTAATATTTTAAATAGAGCTTTGCGAGAAACTTCTAGATTTAAAAAATTCCCTTTTGGGGTCCATGAGAGAACATTTCTTGTAAAATGTTTACATGGGTATTTTTTGGTGTATTCTCAGCTGTTAGTAGATTTACACAACCTTCTATGATTACCTCATTTGAATTAGAAAGCCATAAGCAGTCAGGATAATTCTTCACTGCACCTGCACCTACACAGACGAATAATTCCTTATCGCTTAATGCCAAGATGGAAAAATGTTGGTGGCCCAGATCAAGAACATGTCATGTACTTGAGGAAGTGATTAAAACTTTAAAAACAACCAGCAGACAGCCAGTCACATAGCTAGGATATACCTGAATGCTAAAATTCACATCTGTTTCCTAGTCTCATCCAGATATGATGATCAGATTCAGTATTTTGGCTCAGTCTCATAAATAAAAATGAATTAAAAAGTAAAAATATTGACAGAAATGATGAGTGTATAGGTTGACTATCCTTTGGTTTTGTACTATTCCTTTCCTCCAGCAAACTGTAAACAACTCTTCAAAAATTCTTTGTCTGCATTGTCAATACGGTTTCTCCTTCTGCCATGAGTAAGTATACACATAAATACTCTTTACTACTGTGTACTTAGAGTACTGTGGATGCACCATACGTGCTAGGGAGACTTGACATAACTACACTCAAGCTACCTGCTAAGGAGTTTGTTCTTTGTGTATATATCATTCTGTAACGACTCAAACAAATTCCTGCCTCTACATTGTTTATTTAAACAATGGCATATTTTTCAGAGATTGAAATACACTGCTTCAGTCTTATAATAAGAATTAGTTAGGGAATAATAGCAGTGCACATACAAAAGGAGAACAAAGTACTCCGATATTTCCCTATATGTTTTATTTTCATCCATCCACACAATACAGGAAAACACACAACTGTATGTACAGACAAATATTAAAGCTTATATGAGGAAATTAGTATAAAATATAAATGCACTGTATTATTGTGTGAGTTTTCATCACAGTGTCAACTGTACCTTTTTCTGCTTAGTACTTCTCTTTAACTCTTAAAGTTGAGACATTTCATTTGGGTGATATTCATCTGGACATCAGTGGTAACTTCTCTGTCTTGCTTTATGATATGTAATTATTCAATTCAAAAACTACAATCTATACAGAAATAATGCTTCATCTGTTGATTATAGTCCCAGGAAGAATAGCCACAAAAAAAAGAGGAAACAATTAATAACTTTAGAACAAGAACAAATGGCAGCATATTGAAATACTAACACAGAGCCATCCACCTATTGCAGGTATAAGAATAACTTTCCATACCAACTGCAACACCGTATACTCAGTGGATGTGAAGTGCATAGCTTGATGGATAATCCAAAAGAGCTGCTGCTTTGTTTTCTTTTCAATCTTCCCTTAAACCTTTCCCCCTTTTTTTTTTTTTTAAATATTTATTTTCACAAAAAAAGCAACAAGTTGCCACTGCTTAGGCTCCTGATTATGTTGAGACAATGCTGATGGATGGTATCTTATAGTATTCCTTGTACCCTTTACTTTGTTTCTTATACATGGTTTTATAGTTAACCTGTAAGGTCTCTGGGACAAGGACCATCTTTTGTTCTTTGTCTGCATGTACTGAATAATGTAGGATCCTGATTTGTGACTGGGCTCCCAAGTGCTATGATGTAATACAAATAATGAATGAAAGCACTTAATTTTTAATTTAAAATAAAATTGTCAAGCGTGATTACTAATTTTAGACTTATCAACCAGAAACAGCTGGGATCTCATTTTAAGAGATCCCAAGCATCTACACTCTCAGATAACACAAGTGCAGCTGGAGTGCTCAGATTGAGCACCCAATATCCTCAGCCCCAAAATGAATCGAGGATTTTGAAAGTGCTGGCTCAAATATTAGCACATTCCTTTGATTATCCTTTTGAGGGGCCTGTTTTTTCTGTGCCCGCCATGCAAGGCAAAGGGGCTAACTGTCTTTTTTTTCTGTCGTGTTTCATTAATCCCTTTCTTTTTGAAAGGACAGGTGCAAATTATGTCTCTACTTGAGGATACCCAAAGAATCAAACAACCTATACCTCAAAATCTAAATGCATTTCTACCCCTCCCTTTTTTTTACCTATGTCATTCTCTGCCCACATACTGGGCATCTTCCAATAATTTCCTCCAGCAAAGAGAGCTGGGACAAAGCTGCCTTGGATGTCGCTGGTGTTCTTGGATGGTCAACAAAGGGTGCTAATGGACATGGCAGCTGGCTTTCTCCCCCTTGAGGCTAAACATTTTCCCTGCACTAACTCCATACTTGACTGATCCAAAAGCTGACAGCTGTGAGTTTGTCCTGAAACCATGCTGCAGTAACTGCTGCCATTTCACAATATAACTCTACTTTCTCATGTGGATATAGTGCCAAGTACACAGCAGTTTGTGAGCCACGCAGTATAGAAAAAAAAGCAGAGGGAAACAAACATATTTCATTTCAGTCTATATTACCAGCACTTTTCCTTCTTTATTCAGAGGCCATGAGCTAAGGAAGAGCACAAAATGAACCTGAGGCATTTTAAAAGATAACGCCAGTAAAATCTGCTTTTGCATGAATGACAAATAGATAGAATTACAAAGTCTAATGGAGATTTAACTGGATTAGCTCTTAACACTATATTGTATTTTATTAACATTCACGAGCGTGCTTCTAGTAATTTTCATTAGGAATGAGTTGAGAAGAGTTCAGAGATAAAAAATGGGAGGATGCCACTGAAATGATGCATGTATCTGTGATAGCTAGAAGTAACTCAAAAGTTAGTGCAGCATTTGGCAATTTATGATTCTTGTTCCCACTATGTAAAGCTGAATGCTTTATTTCTACTTTTCAGACCAATGAACTGAGGAAACCAAAATAACTAAATACATAACCGAAGTCAGGAAATTCATAGACAGGAAACTCAATACGTGCAGTATGCATATGTGTAGTACAGTATAGCAACACTTGTCATTTCACTGCACTCCCTTGTATTTCTGTTTCCATTTGATTTCAGTCTCACAGCCTGAAGTATAACCAAATGCTTAAGAGAAAAATAGCAAATCATTTGCGATAATATTCCATTAAGCCTTTAGAAAACTGGAAGGTCCACCTGATTTTTAGCAGGTAAATAACTGTTTCAGAAGGTAAACAGCTACTAGAGACTATTTTTGTTTTCTGAGCATTTCAGAAATGTTAGTATGTCTCTCATAATTCATTAACATTTAGAGGAAATCGAACAACTAAGTTATGCTTTATTTTAAAAAATAAAATTTAATATAAAATATTTTGAAAAGCTAAAAATTCAGTCCTAAAACAATAACCAGAAATAAAATGGGTGTACTTATCAGAAATGCTACCAACTCTCAGGAACTCCAGCATCTTTGGAACTCAGGCCCCTCCTCACTTCCACGCCTGCACATGACCCCGAAAGTCCAGGGTAACTACAGCTGCCACACCTGACATTTCCAGCTCTGATCTCAGCAGCCAATTCATTTGAAAGCTAAAATTATTTTCTCTCTCTGAAGTTCTTATAATAGCATATTTGTGAAAAATACCGGTCTGAATTGATTCCTTGAAGCCAAAATTCAGGGCTGAAGAAAATACACACGCATTTATCACAACAATATAGCACTGGAAGAAGCAATATTACTGTAATGAATCTGGAACAAACAATGAGTACTGAGAGAGCTGGAAAACAGACCACTCCACCAATGCCAGAAAGATTTCATGCTGTAAGACAGTGTTTCTATTTTTTCTGCCTTTTTTTTTTTCTTTTAAGAGAATCAAAACTAATTTAAATAAGAACTGTGAATGTTCTCAAGCATTTGATACTTATATGCCACGTTTTTATTCTTCTAATACTTCACTTAACATTAGGGAAAAGCTTTTCTTTTTAGGCTACCAAAAGATTCCACAGTCACAGTCCCCGATACCCAGATTATCAGCAGAAGAGCTAAAGCTCAGACAGCAGCAATGCTGACTTCTCCACACTTCTGTCAGCAAGGTGCCTCAGCCTTGAATATCTCAGCTGCAATGGAAGCAGGGTTTTTCAACCTCCCCAGCTCAGATGGTCTTTGTACTCCCTTCTGCAACTGTCAAAGGGTGTTAATTATATCTGACTGTAGCCTGAGGCTTGGGATATGAGCACTTGCCTATTAGGAATGAACTTTCACACTGCTGCAAACCTGTACCGGCTTTAAAACAATGATGAAGAAGTAGAAATCCTAACATTTCTACCTGTTACTTGTTACCAAGGTCTCTAAACATTACTACTCTTAATACTTCATTATATTTTCAGAATAGGACCAGTGTGGGGACTATTACCATCTGTATGGGAAAGAGGAAATGAAACACTCTGAGCTGCTCCAGCTGAAGTACCTACGAGGGGGTGCGAAGACAGGACAGCAGAGGCTGGTGTCGTTCAGCAGAGAAACAAGGTCTCCACATTCTCTTATTCTTTTTTCTGATGATATGTCCACACTGACATTGTGAAAACTGCTCTGAATATGGACAAAGGGGGATGAAAGGAGCTTAAAATGTTGTAACTTCTGTGGAGAGGTATATTTTGATCACCCAACTTCAGTGCAAGCAGAGCTGAGTGATCTCTGGAGGAACCTACCTCATTCCACTGATCCTTGAGCAGCCTCTGAAGACTCAACAGCTAAGTCCCTTACTGTTGGATGCTGTGAATGATGCCCAAAAGATCACCCCCACCTCTCGAAAATCTCCCCTTGTCCTGCTATTATGGAAGATAGCACAGGGAGAGAGACGGGAGATGGCTCATTCTGCCATGTCAGTATTCAAAAAGCCACATCTGGAAGGGCCCTCAAAGGAAAACCCAGACCTTCAGCTGTCAGCTTTCTGTTCCTTACATTTCAAACCCCACATTTCTTCTCAATAACTTTTTCATCTCTTTTGATCTTTATTTGTTTAGGCAGCTGCTCAGGCTCCATTCCTTCACAATGCATCTTCTAAAAGTCATTTGTTAAGTAACAATTCTTACCTACTTGCACTGATTTAGGAGGAAAAAATACTATTTCCATCTCCTATTAAATTATCGATATGTCCAGTTTTGATTCAGTTTTGAGTGTAGAATCACAATTCCAAAATAAAAATGAAAATGCAAGGTGATGCAATGGTTATTCATCATTCCAAACTGCAGTATTTTCTTAAAATTACCAATTGCTTATTATATAAGATTGTATATTTAAAGGATGTGAAAAGGGCTAAAGAGAATGTAGCGTGTTTTTCCCTTTTTCTACCTTAAGTAAGTCAGAGAAAGGGAGCACAATCACAGTAAATATCGATTCCTCCTGATACTTTCTTCATTTTCATAAAGTACGCCTTTGCTTGTATGCTAAAAAGTAACCAACAGAGAGATTTGCTGTGAAGCTGAATTAGGAAATGGATGCTTTTTAAATGCTGAATAAGGAAAGAAATTAATTCTATCATTTCAAATGAAAATAGGGTAGAGCATAAGGAACTGGATTTCGAATTGAAATGAAAAGTTGTGACAGAAGCTGGTAAAATTATTGAAAATACTATTTGTTGAGAATGTATTCCTTTATCTGTTCACAATGCATTTATAAGCAGGCTACTTTATATGAATCAGATCACAATTAGTGGACCCTGGGTGAGAACATATCTCAGCATCAGAGTTGCTGATGAGTTATTCATTTTACTCTGCATTATTCATGATGTGCAATTGGTCAGCTAAAATCACAGTGTCACTTTTGTTCCTGGTGTAGACAAAACACTTTTAAACTGGAGAATAGAAAATATACCTACTCATGTGTGAATATCTTTGCTTGTAAGTGGTTGGGGCCATTTTTATACATAGAACAGTCATTCCACCAACAAATCCAGTTTAAAAATAGCCAATATGATGAAGACAGAAAAGCTCTCTCAAATTCAAATAATTTTTTTGATTTTGTACGTAATTACAAATAATGAGTCCTAAAAAATGGGTGACATAATGTGTATCAGTTAGTTTTTTTATTGGATGGATAATGTCACCACTAAGCCTTGAGAGAAAAATTTATATAGCTAACCTTCCTTTTTACATTCATTTTGTTCTTTTTTATGAACTCGAGTTTGATTTTTTAGAACTATGAGTCAGAAGTCCCCTTCCACATAAATATTAGCACATAAGGATTAACCACGGCTCCACTAGAGTCAGCAGTGATATTGAAGATACTGATCTAGCGAGGCACTTAAACACACACTTAATCACTTTGCTGAAAAGATTACTATTGGCTTCAGTAAAATGCTCTTTTTGCCATATATTGGAACCTAATAATCTTGAAGCAATGGTTAGACAAGCTGGAAAGTAACGGAGAGCACCAATGTTCAACTACCTCCCCGCTCTGCAGTGGGCCTCTGCTGCGGGGCAGAGGGTAAGAGCTACCAGGCATTTCCTTGTGAGAGACCTCAGAGCAGAACGGTTGTTGATATTGGCACACGGCAAGGTTTCTTCAGTAGGCAAGTCTAAGGAAATTAGATATCTATATGGACTTCTCTGTTGCACGTGCAATCCTGGATGAATTTATATACTCATACATAAGACAGGATACATGCACTTCTTATACCTTAAAACCTAAAACTTAGGAAGTGATAAGTCTTTCGGTAGAAAGCAGAAGACAGCAGATCAAAAAATAATAAACTGAGTACAAAGTATGTGATTAAGTCTTTGTAACTTTGTATTTCACCTGAGATATTAAAAAACTCATCAATCTCAGACTCTCATACATACTAACGGTTTCCATCATGTTTATAGAGCGTGCCTCTCAAACACCGTCAGGTATCTGGACCTAGGTTATAAAACAAATAGATCAGACAGACTAATATAGAACATAAGCATATTTCTGCTCCATAGGAAAATGCTAGGGGGGAAATCACACAAAAAAATCTCAAACTGAGAACAAAATGTCAGAAGTAGAATCAAGAGCTATAGATGTGAGTCTCCTAGCAGTATGGGATGAGACAAAGTTACAGATTAATAAATGTATGTAACTGATACATCATTCTTAATTGATCTTTCTTCATATATAGGCAAACATGGATGTATACCTCCATGTTCTGGTACCCCTCTTTAGTAAGGGCATATGTGTACACACCATCTCCTTCTACAATTTCGTGGTACTAATTAGTGCCATCACAAAACATCTTATACTTTGCTTCACTAGTAAAAAATGCCGGTTTAGTACTGAAAAATAAGCCAATATTTAAGCAGATACATTTCTTCAGCAGTTACTTTAAAACAGATTTTTTTTATTTTGTATTGTTAAAAACAACCTTGGTCAATCAAACATAGTTTCCTTGTTGCTGAGTCTTGATTGCTTCCATGACACCAATGCTATTTTACAGCAAAAATATTCTCATATATAATTAAGATACAGGATGCTATATCCTTGTTTATATTGAATTTAAAATATAACTTGAAGAACCCATTATGTTTTTTCAGTTGTGGTCTCTGAACAGTACTGTTAAATCATAAATATTAAGAATTAAGGGAACTTAATGTTCTGTTCTGTAATGGAGCCATTTGCAAACTGCTGTTAAAGCTCTAGATTTTTCCATTTAAACAGCATTTAATATGACTGACACGTTATTTGGAAACTGCAAGTCATGAAAAATGTAATAATCAACAAAAATAAATAAAGTAACGGCCAAAAAAAGGAGAAAAAAACTAACCCATACATGAAAATACAAGCTCATTCAAAAATGTAATCACTACCATGATATGCACCTGGTATTTCCTAAAGCATTGCAGAACACCTTCAAACACCCAGACACATTACAGTCTGCATGTGCTGCACGCAGGCTCTGCTGCCAATAAGTATCTGCAGCAAGATGTGGGCTTCTCCCGAGGCTTCCTCTTGGAAGTTCGGTGTCAGTCCTGACTTCTTTGCTTTTGAGAATTCAGTTCATACTCAGAGTAACAATTTTTTTTTTTTGTACTTCAGTAGTGATGCGACGATACCAAGGACTGTGACACAGAAGAGTCTGGAGTTTAAAAGTAAAATCATTTAATGAATGCATAGCACATGCCTTATTCATTATGCTGAATCCAGCCCTGGAGTTGGGCAATGCATACACTAATTCTCTATTAGAAATGTGATTCTATGTTCCTCATTTAGAAAATAGCATTAAAAGAAATCAAGATGTTTGGCTAAAAAAGCTTTCATACCATGTTTTTGAAAGCACGAAATAATCCTTTTTCTCAGCTATTGTGTTTTATTCTGTTAAGGGTTGCCGGCTGTAAAACATTGTACCTCCCTTTAAACTTTTCCATATAACTTGATTAGACAGCAGTAATCTCTAATGCTTTCATGTGCAAATTTAGGAGTGACCCGGAACAAACGAGTTTCCTTCATCTCCATAGCAACCAGGACGATGGAAGAATGCCACTCACCAGGCAATGCAAGGCAAATTTCATCCCTTTGATGTTAATTAACAAATTGCTTTCAGAAAAGTCAATGCATTTTTCTTCTTTAAATGTTTGTGATAAATTTTTAATATGTCTGAAAATGAAAGAGAAATACAGAAGCATTGGCTACTGACAGGTGAATTGTGGACAACTACCTTGGTGGATAACCCACGCACCGGTGCTACAGCAGCAATGCACCCAAGGAAGGGTTTGCATCAACTGGCTGCTCATAAATCACCGTGGGTGAATTCTGGGGACTTCGAGTTAAGGACTGATGCCTCCAGCTAGTTCAAACCACTTCTAATGCACACTGTGATGTGGGCCCTGCTACAAGAAAGTGGTCCATCCATTTTGGGTTTCTGGCATGAAAAAACAATCGGATAACACACACACACACAAATGTAAGGATGAGGTTATAAGCATATCCTAAATAATTTTAATATATTTAGCATGGAAACCACTTCTCACATATACATTTTGTTGGCATACTTCTCAGGCTACTTGTTACTCTTCTTCCTCTTTCCCCTATTGTCCTAATGTTTTTAGATAGTTATCCGTTCTTAAGACAAATACCTTTAGGGACTACTGAATTGTTCCTAATTTTCCTGATAAGAGAAGGCTTGAAAGTTGTCAGACAGCCAAAACACACCAAGAAATCTCACCAGAGTTCCTGCTATGAAGTAGTATGCTGATTCACTGATTAAGATGCTCCTAAATTCAGACTCTTAACCACAGGATGTGTTTTCCCTTCCATCCCAGGCTTTTTAGGTCATCCAGGACTAGTCATTTGGGCTACGAAAAACTTCATTACAGAGGCAATCTGAATAACTCCAGTAGAGTCAACTTCAAGTGAAACAACTGCACTGCAAACTAATACTCTACACAAATTGATTTGATTACTGTATGGTACGTTCTTACTGGACTCTGTTAATTTGATCTGTATCTTCTATTTCCTGATACAACAGCTTTCTTAAATAAGTTTTTTGCTTGCAGAGAAGCTGTCAGTCAGAGATGACACTGTAACTTGAGTTAACTTCAGCAAAGAAAGTTAGGATTCTTCTATTCCCACTTATTCAATAGGGATAGCAGAACCTTGGGGTCATAGGATGTTCAGGCACTGAACAGGTTGCCCAGAGAGGTTGTGCAGTCCCTGTCCTTGGAGGTTTTCAAGCCCAGACTGGAGAAAGTCCTGAGCAGCCTGGGCTGACCTTAGAGCTGCCCCTGCTCTAACCAGGAGGTTTGGACTTGCAACCTCCCGAGGTCCCTTCCAGCCTAAAATATGCTATGCTATTATCTGATGTTGTGAAAATGGACACAAAAAAACCCTGCGAGATGCAAGATATTATGGCAAAAGGTAAATGAACAAGAAGCATATTTAAGAAATCCATGTTTTTGATGGCACTTACTGCCCCAAATTACCTTTACCTGCAGCTGAACTGAAAACAATGCTCTGATTGGAGACTAAAATTCAAGTTTCTAATCCCCAGCAATGATACATTTATACCAGGAAAACCTTCCTTTCCCTGAAACTTACAGATTCCCCTACTCCAGTGCTATTTTGCGCCTCTCCATCAGTTAGGAATTGTGTCATAAACTCCACAATGTGCATTACAGTGAAAGATTCTCCCTCCACAACAATTAAAAATTTCAGAATAATTTCCACTTGTCCTGTATTTCTGTATGATCTTATTTAACAAGCTTGCTTCTCAGCACAGCAGGAAAAGTCCATTAGAAGAATAATATGCAGGAATTCCACCAGAGTATAATGAAAAGCTTCACAGAAGGTAAAAGTTACTTCCTTACTGCTCTTTGCTTGAACTGTTGAAAACAAAAGACTAAACATAAATCTGCATGGCTGTAATCCTAGAGAAGTAAACCTGGTGTGCTGTACTTCCATCTCACCCTAACTCACCCTCACATTAGCTACACTTACCTATACTGAATATAATTTTACAATCCAAGTCTGATCCAGTGAATTGCTAGATATTGGCCCGTACCTCTCCTTCAGGAAGGGCAGGTGGTAAGAGTAAATGATGACAAGATAAATATCCCACCTTGTACAAGATAATGGGCTGAAAACAACTGGATATTTGAAGACACAAGAGAACCCTTTGTGCCTGATTCAATGGAAAGAGAAATGTCCAAAGTAAAAAGCTTAAGCCAAATTCTAAATTAATTTTCTAAATCAGAAATTTTAAGATATTAGAAATTAGTTTAAAGAGATTCAGGGTACCTCTGCATCTTGAAAAACATTTAGAGGTGATTTCAGTATCTGAAATCCAAAACCTTTTTGTATACAGTGATATGAAAAGCACTTATTTCAACAAGACTTATATTATTTCCTAAAGAGAATAGGACACTTTCAGAGACTGTAGTTGATGTCATTTGCTCAAATTTCTCTCTCTTAATAGTTCTTTCTTTTTTTGGTTACCTTTTTCTTTTTTTTTAAATGTACAAACCTACAACTGAACAACTGTAGTTTGACATGATCTCCTGGTCAAACAGCTTTAACTGTTTTCTACCAGGCAGGTTTTCAGTATTGTCATAGAATCATAAAATCATTAAGGTTGGAAAAGACCTCTGAGATCATCAAGTCCATACTTGTCTTTCCATACTGATTTACATACAGGGACCTGATTTCTAAAAGATATGTAGTTTCATAAAAATATAACACCACATGTGGAAGTTGGGGTTTTTTTTAGCCATCTGAGAAGGTGTCACTCCTATCTGCCAATTAGAGAGTGGGACAGGGGGAGCAATCATGTTTTCTTGGAAAAACATGAAAATATGCCTATGCAGTATATACACTAAATAAAATTAAAATAAACATGAGATTTTTAATTCTATTTACTGGAAGTGGCTGACTTAACTGTGCAACTGCTCAGCCTTGTATGTGAGTCATGCTAATTTATGAATTCATTCAATACACTATGATTATTTTGCCAAGCAATATATTAGAAAACTCTTACCAGAACTTCCCAGAGCAGTCAGTCATATAAATTCGTATCTCAGAATGAAGAGCAATCAGACTGTAGTCTAATATGGAGCTACATAAGGATCCTTCCCAGTATCCTAAATATGAAGTATATAATTTTTGTATGGTTGCTTTCTACATGAGCATACTAAACCAAAATTACTATCAGAATGTATTGGGAAAATAACAGAAGTTTGAGAAAAATACAGCACACTAGATGACTCCCTAAGAGTTGATCTGTGTGTTTCCTAAGTATTTCCAAGATATTTTTGTTGCAAGTGTTACAAGACAAATGTTAAATTTTATATATACTATATACAATATATTACATTTGCTACAGAAGTAAAAGTATGTCAGTACTTTTACAAGCATTGAGATGTAGTACTTTCTAAAGGGTCTGCCAGCAATGGAGGTGGTGCCTGACTTGCACATTTAAGGAGACATAGAAGTCGACATTAAGTAAAATACTAGACTACTGTTCATGAACAGCACTGTGGGAACATTGTCTTATTTTCAACATCTACAATTTGTTATCGATAAGACATAAATTAACTCTAAAGTACTAGGACAAAAATCAAGTGCCTGAAAGGACCAGCTAATTTTAAGCTGGAGTCACCATTTAAATGAAAGACAAAGTATATGCATTTGCTGCTTCACTTCATGTACAATAGAAGTACACGCCTACCACAGAGGTTACTGAATGACCACAAAGGCCAAGAGCAAAACTTTTCAGAATAATGGGAAGGCTTCGTATTTATTTCAATTTTTTTTCTTTGTTACTATGAATGAACCAAAACAAAAAAAGAAAATATCATGCTGGAATATTTGTATTTATGTCTACTGACGGTATTTATTATTGCTTGTTTATTATGACTACTGGTATACAAAAAATATTAAGATAGTAACAGTAGTTTAGTAGTGGTTTAGTGTCATGTAAGGAACTGAGCCAAATTCATGTTGGCAGACAGAGTAAATTAGCAGACTTAAAGATTAGTAAAGATATTTCAAGCCTAAGGAAGGAGGAATTTCCATAGCTATTTTGCACAAGGATCTGGATTCTGTCATCTTTGGGGGAAAATAAAAAAAAGGCTTGGACAAATTTTCTTTCTCACACTGAGCGGAAACTTACAGTGTAGGTAGAGAGGAGAGGATGACAGTTCTTGGTGGTGGCACTAGAATTAAGCAAATGGGACTTTAAAGCAAAGAATTTCTTTTACACACACACAATTTATTAATTGGTTAATATAATAAATTGGCAGCCCCTCAGACTACTCTGTATTTGGGAGGTGGTTTGCAGAGCAGTGCCATACACTGCCTGACACAACAGAAGAGGTAGCTGTTACAGCAAAAAAAAAAACCCTACTAAAAAGACAAAGGGGGAAATCTAGGTTGCACTCATACAACTCTCCTTAATAAATCTTGCAGTAGAATGTTTGGAGAAAGCAGACATATCACAAATATATAAACAGGCCTCTGAAAATCCAGGAAACATTTCTGGCTAACAAAGAAACCCATGTACAGCCAAGTAGAGAGGTGCCTTCATTTGCGATTGGCAACCGAGCTGTGCAATTTCATATTTTCCCATTATGTTTCCTATTGAGACTCTCTATATGCGCTCTATAGTTTACATCAGAAGGCTGAGGAAAGGAGACTCTCTGTTGACAAAAGAGCAAAAAGAGAAGAAAAGAAGTTGTAATTTTTCCTGCTTGATGGCTGAGCCATCACCAGGACACCTTTCCCTTATTAAACAACAAAAGGGAAATGTGAATATGTAATGTTTATTGGTATGTTCTGTGCTTGGCAAGAAGTAGTTTGCTTCTGCAACTGTGATGTGAAAAATCTCTTCATGCTGGATGGCTTTAGTCTATCGGCACCCTGATGAGCACTAAGAAAGAATCACAGAAAGACCTGACATCAAATTGGCTGCCAAAAACACCCTCGCTTTACTATTGTACAAAAAAGAGGAAAACAAGGATATGCATGAACAGTATGGGTTTCTTTTTCTGTGCTTGTTATCAAGTAAGTTGCTAATATATTTGTGATATGAAAACATTTCACACATACATCAGTGCTTCCAGGCACCCAATTGAGACCATAGCAACAACAGACTTCACCGCATTACTGCAGGAAAAGACTTTCCTCCTTTGCTTGCTCTAAGTCCCTTTTAAAGCAAAATCAGCGACCACTTGTCTATACATCAGTGTGCTTGTCTCCTCTCCACGCACACCATTAGCTTATTTCAGAAATACAGCAGAACTTGCTTATTCCTGACTACATCAGAGAGAACAGAAGGTGTAATATCCTTTTCAGTAATCACTGACAATTCAAATATTTTTGTCTTAATTTCATACCCTTTTAATGTCTTTTTTCAGCCTGTCATAATGCACAGCATTGTGTCTGATTTACAGCATAGGATAATATAAAATAAACATTCTGATGAGGAGATGGTGAGATAAAGACAGCTACTTTTCATAAAAACCCAGAGCATAAATATCATTACTTTTCTGCAATGCCTTACTTTTAAAAAACATTCCCTATCAGTTTAGCCAGGTAAGTACACTATGTGCTACTTTTACTGCACTAGCTCCGAATGATTCAATAGATAATTACTTATCATAACGGTGCTAGAGAGATGCATTCAGAAACAAAGCAAAAAGTAAAAAAGTACCTTATTTATTGATATAAAGATTGTGCGTTCAAAGCTGACTTATGCTACTTACACTCTTATTTAAAGGATTCATATTTTACTGTGAATCTTTTGACTTCAATATATAACAAACCATATTCTATTTAAAAGAAACTTCTATTTAAATCATCAAGAAAGATTTATTTAATAAAAAACATCAGGAACCTAAGAGAAATAAAATGTAACACCAGTCATATTATGTCCATTAATACAGTCTATCCAATGTTTAGTAAATACATTTGTGTCCATAAATACATACTCTAGCTTGAAGGCATGCTGTCGATGAGGTATATTTTCATTAAACTTATTTCTTAAATGTTAAAATAGTCAAAACACTAAAACAACAATAATTCTAAAATTCTAATTTTTTTTCCTCAGATGCACTTACTTCATTTTTGCTTACAGCTCTGCTCACATTCTACCTAGAGTAACAGCATAACATCATGCCATACTGCAGACAGCATCGGAAAATATCCCAATAGGCTTTTTCTTGTCTTTTTTCATTATTTTAAATTTATTTTTTCTTTTTATTTCAAGATTTTACTTTTAATACTTTGACACTTTCAAAATATAGAACATAGACTGTTTGCTTATCAGTGTTACATTGAGGATAAAAAACAATTTTGCATATTCATCTATTGAATAATCACAACAAAATATATTTAAGCACAATAAGTCAAATAATTTAGAATTTAGCAAAGAGCTGTCATCCTCAGGCAGGCTAACACAAAAGTTAACTTGCAATAATCTTCCAGTAGCTGAGAAATTATAAGATGTACTGTACAAAGCACTTAACTGTTTTACAAGCAGAGTTTTCCTGAGTGTGTAAATGCATGCCTTCCATGAACTGTATTTCAAGCACACATATTTCCCAGGTTCTGAAGAACTACATTTTCCTATAATGACAATATGATTCTAGTAACTATTTTCCAGCTTATATCTCAGGAACTATTTTTCAGTAACAACGGCATTAGCTTACTGAGGTTGAATTTAGGATACCAAAGAATAGGATTTTCATGTTTTTCCATTATTAAAAATAATTTTAAAAAAGAGTCACATTTATTTGGCACACCCTAAGGATTGAGTGTTTTTAGGTTCCAGTGTATTATCAGCATCAAGTGCTACTTATTTGCTGCTAAGGTGGTATAATAAATCAATTTCTTATTTTATATTTTAGTGGCCAGCAAGGAAACATCAGAGCACTGAGCACTGTATGTGACATTCAGCAAGGCAATCCCTATATTTTTTGGTAGATTTTGTTCTCTTTTCAAAGCAAAGTGGGGTTACAGATGCTTTTTACACCTCTGCTCACTTATGGGTTGCATAAGTCATAAGTGTCCTTAGGGTATCCTCTTTTTACTGCTCTAAATAAAAAAAATAAAATTTAAAAAAAAAAGAAAAAAAAAGATTAAACGAGAGTGATGTCAGTGCATTACAATGTCAAAGTCCTGTTTCATGTTGGTCAAGATGGCTCGTCTCACAGTCTTTTCTCACTTTGATGTCGGGAAAGTATGATTGTGCTGTAGTCTCTGAAGTCCTTTCCCTTGTCAAGTATTTTGAATTTTATGATAATAAAATGAGGAGGGGGAGCAACAAGGTTCAAAGACCCAAACAGCATACAGGAATGCTGCTACAAAGCTAAATAAGCTACCTGTAAAGATTATAAGCAGAGCACTACACAATAAGGAATTAGATACTTAATTTCATTTTAAATGTTAAATGAAAATCCTCCATTTCAGCACTTGAACTTTTAAACAAGACATCTTAAAAGAGAAACACACAACCCAAGCAAAATTGTCCATATCTGACTACTTTACATAATCAGAGTTTATAATTACAAAGGTTTCTTTTTCTGCTTTTTCTTTAAAGCAACTTCCTAAAAATGATCTGCCCTCACTGTCATTGTTCACTGTCAGACTGGGAAAGTTATATGAAGTGCAAGCATTGACAGGGATATTAATTTGCAGAAGGTTTTATTTTAATGCAACAAAATCCTTTGAATTCTGCTTTGAAATAAAGTGGGAAAGCAAAACCACATTAAATGCTCACTACTAATATTTCATGCCAAGATAGCAGGTAGCCCTTATCTTCAGGCCACCCTGCCCTCACAGTCACCCATGCTGTCTCCAGGGAAACTGCTATCTACACTACAATATGTAGCTCACATATCTAATATCACAAATATATTGCAGATATATGAGACCTCTTGCTTTTACCTCTTTAAAAAAAGTAAGCATTACTACAGCCGCTCCCCAAATATTCCATAACTTTAGTCAAAAAATGGTATATTGCTGGCAGGAAAAATAAATAAATAAATAAAATAAAATCGACAAATATTAAACAGACCAAATTCACAAACTTCCTGTTCTGGAATCCAGCTCCCCTGGATGGGCACTTGTGCGCCCATCCAAGTAGCAGTAAAAGAGCCGAATGTCTAAAGCCAAGATTTATGGTATCGGCAAACATGAATAACAGATTAATCCAATTCGAGCAACAAATGACTGAACATTCCCCCACCCCCGTATTTCAGAGACTGTTTGCAGGGGATGACAGTTTCTCCATGCACAGCTGATAGGCTTTTTCAGCACCTTCAGCAGATCCATACAAAGAAGCAAGATGACAGGTGGCTTCCTGACACCATCTCCATGGACCCCGGCAGCCCCCCTGGGCAGCAAGAAACAAACCGAATGACCCTCCGTGGGGCTCCCCAGTGCTCGCTGCAGAGCACACACAGCTCTGGGATTGCTAATGGCCAATGTGGGAGCTATTGGACAAGGGCGTAAGGAAGGATGAACCCATGAGGTCATACAAGGTGAGAGCTGGGAATCCTATATATACCAAAGTCAGAGAAATGCAAAAAGTCGTAGAAGAATTAAGGTTAGAAGGTCACCTTGCCATCATCTACTAAAATCTCCTTTTAAAAGAAGGGCTACGTTGTTTCATAGTCAACTTCCTTCCCACTAGGACTCCCAGATCCTCCTTGGCAGACCCTCCTCCTTGTCTTCTACCAAGTTGGGTGGAACATTTGCTTTTTCCTGCAACGAGGGACCTTCCCCATTTGCCACAACCTTTCAAGGACCGTAAATGGCAGCCTTACAATGACATGGGCCAACTCCTTCCACACCTTCAACTGCATCCCATCCAGTCCCAAGCTGCTGCTGTACAGCTGAAGATCTATTGTATCAGTTACAGAAATACTGGAAAGGATTTGGAACACATATAACTGTGTGTTATGTTAATATAACACATAATCCCAGATGGGTTCACAAACAGAATGAGAGGCAGACAGAAATGATTGCTGAGAAGAGGGCACAAGACTGAGACATCACTAGAGACAGCCTGGAAGGGCTTTTTTTTCTTCCTTTTATTTGGACAGGGAGCATAAACTGTCCCATCTACAAGAAGAATCACAACTATGGGATATGACAACATGTGGCCTCTAAAGTTGGATGAGATGAATACAAATAGTCTCAGCCAGAGATTTTGAGGGTGCGAAGGAGGAGGAAGGATCATGTGTGTGGTATAGGTGTTTCAATAGAAACTATAAGAGACTGCAGTCATTGATAGTGTACATATATATGGGTAAATATATACCCATATATACCATATATAAAGATGATAATTGTGTATGTTATGTACACACTATAAAACCAGGATGTTTCCATCATCTTTTTATAGACATAGGGTGAAGCAAATTACACTTCATTCCTCCTGTGCTCTGCTGATCAATGGGAGGATTTGCCCACAGAGAACCACTCCTCCATGGGAGACTTGCCCCAGGGGCAAGGGGTGCCTGGAGAAATCTGTCATTCTCCTATTACTGAACATGCTCTTTTATTCTGAGGAGGGCCAGCAACATTTCTGAGCTCCTGCTATGCTTCTACCATTGCTTGGTATGCAGCTGCTTTAGGCTTTGATAGAGCATTTTAACAGAGACAGCCTAAGGGGTCATAAGAATCACGCGCTTGGTTGCATAAGCTTCCCCCAAAGGAGGGATAGATTTTAATACCTCCTCCACATCAGGAAAACTGGAAAAGGCGCAAGTAGGTGACTTGACTATCTGGAGGAATTTTCAAAGAGCAAATGACACATGTAATATTCTGAAAGGAAAATCCTACCTGTGCTCTGCTGCTGTTTGCTTTGCATGCTGAAATCGAAACCTGAACTTAACTGAGGATGACTGTTTAACAAACAAGATGTAGAAATATTCTAGATCCAAAAATATCCTGTTTGCAGAGATTAAAAAAGAAAAAGGAAGGATAACAACAATAGGAATACGGGTTTATAAGACTCCCTTGAAATTTCTGTTTTATCTCCTCTCTTGTCTGAAAAAAGCATTATATATTCCCAGCCATGATTTTTTGATGTTTCCCAATAGAAAGGATTATATAATTGTGTACGTTATTATCAATGACACCACTATGCTATGGAACCACTGACAGTTTAAACTTAATTACAGATAGCAGCTTAAGAAATAATTATAAAGAAAAGATTGGACAGCAACCACAGTGATTTCATGCTTCCTCTTCATGTGTGTTTAGCACAATGCTGTTGAGTCCCTCAACTTTAAAAAGTAATGCGAGTTATCAATCAAATAGTACTGTTGCAGACTGGGAGGTTGAAGTGGTATCATGTAATGTTTGCCACTCAAAGTCCACATCTTTGCAGAACGCATCCCCACAGCCTGTAAGACTGGCTGTCGGCCATGTAATGACCACTGCAAAAAGAAGTACTAATTAGCAAGCCAACTTTGCAGGCTGTTCAGTCAGGGTTATATACCATATTGAACAATGGATTTTCAGAGCAGCAGAATATTCCCTTGGGCCTAAAGATCTGAATTGAAAAAGCAGAATTTGAGTATGAGAATCTTACACCTGCTTGATTTCATTCTATGCCATTCATTTCCAACCCCAGTGAAATTCCCTCCCCTCCATGAATTCACTAATTAAATTGCCAATGGCTTTGATACTGATGCTACCTCACTCCAGGGAGAATTTTGCCTGGCTCTCCAGAGATTATTTTAATGTGTTCCTTCTTAAATCGGTAGGCACTTTTTAACCTGTTCCTTCCTGATTCCATCTCACCTTTACTACTATTAATGCATTAAGCCTGTAACTATTATCTTTTTAGTGAAGGGCTAACACAAAGTAGCTATTAAGCTTTTCAGTTTTCTACATATCTTTTTTTTTTTCTTCCACCCTCTTAAGCAGAGGACCCACAATTCCTTTTTTATTCCCTGGCTTCTTATGCATGTTAAAAGCATGCTCTTTCTGCCTTTTACATAGTTTTCTAATGGTACCTCATTTGGAGCCCTTACCTTTCTGACTCTTTGTTCAGATTCATCCCCTCCACCCAATCCTTCCTCCTGTAATTTTACTCTCTTCTAATGCAGGTACAGTTTTATTTTTCCACAGATGCTGAAGAATTTTGTTGGGGCTTTTTGTTTTTTGTGGGTTTGTTGGGGTTTTTTTGGTGGAGAGAAGAATAGGAAAGGGAGATTAGGAATATTTAAGTACAATATACTGGTTCTGCGTAATCCTTACCCTAAATATAGCATCTTTCCTTTTTTTCACTGGAGCTGTTAAAGCTCTGTGGTGAAAAACATTAATTACAAATTAATTCTGTCACTCTCTCATAAACTGCTTATGATTTTCCAAACTATAGGATGCTTGTTGTTTCAATAGCCAGTCACTTCCACCACATGATCAAATAATAACTAATCTAAGATCAAGGCTGCTGTACACTTTCAGTTTAGTAACTATGCTAAAAGTTAGGGTGCTTTTAGGATCAGGAGACTTTTTTCATCAAACACGAAAAGTGTTCAGGAACATCTGTACATTAACATCCACACAGCAATATTTTGCAATTTGTATTTCAGACAGAACTTGTTTATTAATCATTAGTTTCTCATTATGTACTCAGCTCTTCAGTGGGACGTTGCACCTTAATAATTTTGTTGCCTGTATAATCGGGCAACAGAAGCTGATTAACAAGTCTGTGCATCATATTATCATATAGAATAATTCAGACTGGAAAGAACCTCTGGAAATCATCTGGTCCAGCCCCTCACTGACCACAGACCACCATATTTTCAAATCATATCATACAGAAGTCTAAAATTTTAAGAAACATCACTGTATTATGATAGATAATATTGTAGTTAGGAGTTTACACATAACGTGATTTTGATCTGAAAGACGTGTGGCTTAATACCAAAAATACAAAATATACATTATAGGATGACAAAACACAAAATGAATCACATACAGTAGTGTAGTTTAAGGGACTCATTATCGTCTACATTACAGTGAAATAAATCAGGAGCAATTCTGTGAAATCAGTGGAGCTACAGTGTGTGTGAGAAATGAATCAAGTCCAACATTTCTTTGATCTACCCAGCATTTCTTTTCCTTGTTAGCAGACTTGCCCTCCATTTTCCCCAAACAGAAGGGACAGAGCAGAAAATTATCACCTATCAGTGATAACGGTGACTAATAGTATCGCCTATCATATAAATTATTAAAAATGTTTTAATGTAATCCTTCATAAGCCACTACATATAATTAGCAGATGGAGAGAAGAAAAATTACAGGCAAAATGCTGTGCAGAAATACATATGCAGACTCACTGTTGAACTTATTTGACACAATCTGACGTTTCTTGGTGAAAGAACAAAGTAATTCCAGAAGGACTTGGTGAGGCAACTTCTATGAATTCAGGCAAGTAATCATTCAAGAATATATCAAAAAGAAGAGGAAAACAATAGAGGTAGATGCTCTTAGAATAAAGCAAGAATGGGTTCAAGATATGTCTTATGACTATATCCTGTGCTTTTTCCTTATTTTTGGAGTTTTGCAGGGTCCTTAGCCTAGTCATAGCCTACTTAGCCAAGCTCAAGTAAAGTACAACTGGACATATGAGATGAATTGTACATAAACCAGTTAGCAGATTAAAAACTGCACATTTTTTTCAATAATAACAGGCAAGATTTATCTTTTTTTTATGCTTTCGTGTCTGCAACATATAAAACTGCAATAAAAGACACCGATTACGCTTACATGGCTGTTAAAGAGCTAGAATCTTTGGGCTTGAAACATGGAAACCAATCATTCAATCTTCCCACGTACGACCGATGAAAGCTGCTTCAGTGCTTTGTATCAGTCCAGCTCCTGAGCTGTACAGAGTCAGTTACTGGTCTGGCTTGCTATGAAAATCTGAATTTTCTTGCCTCAGTTTTTGCTTTAACCAAAATAACTCTTTTCAGAAGTTGCTACAGAAATTCAGTGAACAGCATATTTCTTTTGGAAATAACACCGGACTAATGTCCTAAAAAAGTATTAGAGATATTTGTCATTAAAGATTACATCTTGTGTATGAGTTGTAAAAAGTGGCGATGTTAACATTGCCATAATTAAAAAAATCAGCCTCATGTCCTTTGTTTTGCTGCAGAAAAGCTAGCCTGCTACTCATGGCATCCAGTTAAATCCTACTGACATATCCTCCACTTTATTTTTCCTTCTAAATTGCCATATTACTGCCTTTATTCAAACATTCTACAGAAGACAACGGACAAAGGTAAAATAATAAACCTATAGAAATTATTACAGAAATATGTCTTGTAGTTTAAAAAGTTAAAAATATCTTTATTGTTTTCTATAGATATTAGAAACATTTATTGAAAACTCTATCAAATGCATTCTATCAAAAGCTATTTGATTAAGAAATATTAAATTCTATAGGATTCTATCACAAAATTGCCATAAACCAAATTTATGAGGCAATTCCTGCATTTTCTGACAGTACATGATGATGGCTGGCAGACAGGGAAGCTGGAGGACACGTGTAACCTTTTCTGTGTATACACACATTCAAGTACTTTTTTCAGGGAGCAGAAATAATCTCTGCACGCAAGCCTGCATAAGCCTCACACTGATAATAACACTGACTTCCCCAGTCTGGTTTCACATGTAAAGAAACATAACCTGTACACTTTTAAAAGGTGTAGCGAGAGCCATGCTCCCTACTGCTCCACTTTGAGGCCGACTGAAGCTGCCTCAGGCACCCTGTGCCACAGGGGACCTCTTTGGGCTTAGTAAGCCTCTGCTTAACCTCTCCCAGGGCCACAGGTCAGAGTCACAGCTGAGATCACGTTGTTCAGAAATTGTAAATGGTCCATGGCCAGATTTACATTACGCGTTATTGATTGCGTTAGGATGGTCAACAAGTAGACAATTATCAAATGCCTGACATTATTTCTTATTCTGAGATTACTTTCTTTAAAACAGACATCCTCCTAGCACACAACATCCAAATGCCCCTCCTAAACAATAATATCAGAGTCTTTGAAAGAGTAACTCATCTGCTGGCATAGTATCCCTTATTCAGGCCCTTCCAGCAGCACCTTAACTTACCCATGTGCTGCTAACAAAGGACCAGCTTGTTGAGTTGAGCTCCTGGGCTGTTTCCAAAACCAAGACCTTGCAGCTGGGGTTGTGATACTTCTATAAACTGGAAACTAGGGCAGAGCCATTTGAAGTACCTCACTGCTGACAACTATACACATTAAGCACACATGCAAAAAGTCTTTTTTGTCTCCTTGGATTGGTTTGAACTCTGCTCTCAGAAGTGACAGAAGATGAATTAATCTCTCTCCCTCATCCGACTTTGTGCCAGTTTCACTGGCCCATTCTTACAAAGTGAGGTTTAATAGAAACCAATTCACTGTACTTAAAGGTATATTCCCGATCTCTGTTCATTTTAGTTACTCCATTTGTGAAAGTGCATTATAAAGCTGGAGAGGGAAGAGTGGAATCAAAAAGGAAAAGAGATTAATACAGTGCCTTGCCTCTACAGGAGCTCTGCCTTGAAGGTTGCCATGTCCCCATTTCTTGATTTAACATTATAAGATGATTTGACCTAACACACCACATTATTTATAAATTATACTGAATATGCACTATGATACATTTGAAAAGATGCCATTAAAGGAACGTCATGTATGAGCTTTTTGATCAGAAAAAGAGGACATTTGCATTAAAAGAAAAAATGTCTAAAATCTGAGTTGGAGATGTCAAAAAATTTAGTTCACTTATTAATAAGAGAAGTTTCATTTTCATAAGATTCTTCTTCCAGCATCATAGGCAGAATTCTAAAGGGGGCCTGGACCGCATGTTCATATTTAGGTACCCATACTTTTGACAAAGGCAGTTTTCCTTGTGGTTTCCCTGAACTTCTGAGTTTTCCGCATTAGAAATTCCAATTCAAATGCAGAAGAACCTTAATGGTATCAATTTTATTTGTCAGTGATTTTGAGAAGGCTTTGCATTATATGGTGTTTCTCATTCATCAAATTAAAATTATTAAATTAATAAAGCAATAAATGTAAGCTTTAAGAGGTTAATGGCATAATAGCAAAAGGAAAGGGAATTCAGTGGAAAAACAATGAAAGCACTTCTACAAAAGTAATAAAAATACAAAGCTTCCAGGAGTTTTGCAATATACTGAGGGAGGGAGGAAATAAAGCATTGCCAACAAGTCACAGGTATAGAGTATGAGAGAAAGTGAAAATGTTGCCAAAAGGGATAATGGTTTTGTATCCATAAGTCATTCATCTTGAGGGATGCAAGATTATGTAATGTAGTGGCATTGCTGCATCCTGATTCATTAAGAAGTCCTACAGAGTATTTTCTGCATTCCTAAGTTGGGATTGTGTATGAAACGCAGAGCCACTTTGTAAATTACTGACTCACGTTTTCCTGACAGTGCTGAATGCTCTCACGGTTTGAAGTTCAATTTCATACCAGTGGTAAGACAGGGTAAAAGTCTGAGCGACAGCTCAATCATCATTGCATGGGCCAATCAGAAAGTCCAGGATTAATCACACTGGTGTTGAAAGAAGAAAGAATAAAAGAGCAGATACACTTCCCACTAGATCATTAGTTTGCTCTAACACAAAGGGTGATGGAAGCTTGAAGGAGACATAGATAAAAGTGGCAGTAATAAAAATTGGCACAGATGAAATATGGGGCTCAGAATAAGGAGGTGAGAACTGGAAGAGAACAAGAGGAGAGAGGGAGTGTTTGTGACCATATTACAGAACATTTGGCATAGACATGACAAGTGAAGGAAGAAGCCAAAAATAAGGTCAACAAAGAAACAGCATTGTATTGTAATGAAAGAAGAAGAAAGGAAAACCAATTTGAAAAATGACTGATTATTGGAGGAGGGGTTATTGTAGAACAGAGAATGAAGCCTAAAATTTTAAACAGGGAAGTTCAACATAGGAGTAAGAAAGACAGAGGGAAATGGAGTAGCCAAGAAAAATTACAGTGGTACCTAATCTGAATTAAAAACACATTTTTCATTTCCACTGGGCATAAATTCTTAGATTTCTTTCTACATATAATTTCACATTTTTCAGTTTGAGGAGAAGTGTAAGTGTAATTCATCACAGAAAACACTGTGACTTTACCTCCCTTCACCCCAACCATGAGAAAACCTGTGGGATACCCCTGAGGCTTCCAAGACATATCTACATGATTCTTATGCTGCAACAACAACTCTGAAATGTGTGATCTCTTCTTTGCCTTTCAGAGCTGGGTTGTGTCAAGACTGTGCAATCAGGAATGCTTCCTGGAACAGCTGCTTTTCAGACCCTTGGGGTGGGACCCCAGGAAGAAGATACATGCATTGTCCTTGCCTTTACTGCCTTTCAGGATAAACCACATTGGGTCAGAGAAGGTATAATGGACACATGCTCTTCCTCAGTCTGGCATCATGACTCTTCTTTTCACTCAATCCCCAAATCACCCAAACACACAAGTGCAGTCATGCGGCTCCATGAGGGCACTCAGGAAGTAGCAGGGCAGGTGGGCTGATGGCCTCAGAAAGCCTCCAGGCCAGCAGGGAGGCCGGGGAAGTGCTCAGAGGACAGCTGTGCTGGGGTGCAATGGCACTGGTGAAGAACCCGAGCCAGGACCTTTCATACCAATCTCAATGTTTCACTGCAGTGCTTTACAAAACAGTGAGCAGATGACACACATTTCACAGTAATGTATTTGGAAATTGCCAAAACCAGGGCAATGCTAATATTTTGACAAGCTGAAAAAGTAAATGTAGATGCTTGAAAGCCTTTATTAATTTCATTTTTAATAGTGCCCAAAAAAGTGACTTTCTTCAAGCTCCATGTACTTTCTTGTAACAAATGCTACTGAAGTGAGTCTGCACCACACCCACAAATAAGCAGTTAGTGGCTCTCTCCAGGTCTGGGGTAATAGATACTCACAAAAAAATGCAGACAGTGCTGTGAAAAACAGCTGGAACTGTGAATAACTCATTCTGAATACTCTGTTTTTCCCATCCAAGTATGGCAAGCTATGTACATGTAATATATAATTTAAAATTTGGAAAAAATAACAATGTGTCAACCAAGCACCTCATGAGATGGAGGACCTGATACCAGATGATGAACATCTCCAAGAAGCATGGAAAGAATGTGCATGCTCAAAAACGTAAAGCCGGCACTTGCCTTGCACAGAGTGTTAACATCTCCTGGCCTGCCAAAGGTCTGTGAAAGCTGATTGTTCCTCTGCCTATCGATCTGAAACTCTGACTTCAAATTGCTTCTAGCATTTCTTAATTGCTATCTTCCCATAACCGCTTGACAGTTTGACAGAGACTGCATTTCTGAATAATTTGTCCTTTTTGCTTAGTTAGAATGAGCTTTAGGGTGTGATTAAAAAAAGGGAAATTGGGAAGAAATTTTGTAGTATCATCAAGGCAAGCATAAAAGACAAAAGGGATGGGGAGATGGAAGAGACTGAAAAGGAAAACGCACTTGGCTTCCTTTCATTCTCTTTTATTTTACTGTGGGGACCTAGTTACTGTCTCGCTGATCCACTGAAGTGGTTGGTGTCTTATACTAACAAGATTTCAGCCTTCCACTTCCACGTACACCTGTGCCTGCCATCATCCAGTTGGGTGTCCTAATCGAAGACACAGTAGTATATTCAGGGTTTCTTGTTTTCCTCTTCATTCAATTAATGTGTACATCTGGACTGAAAAGTCATGAAGAAATATTGTGCTAAAAGCACAGGAGGCTTAGCAGGCATCACCACCAGAAGTGAAAGACTGCTAATTGAGCACTTCCCAATAACTTATTGATTTAAATCCAGTCTCCCTAAAGAAGCATGCCAGCAGTAACATTGACAGCTGTGTGCAAGAAACAACAATAGGTAATGGAGCAACAGTGTTGGAAGAAATATTAAAGATAACGCTTTTCATAGAATTGATCTGAATTCAAATTCTGAACAGTATTTGTCCAAATACATATATGACAAGGAGACACCTTAAATTACAAGGAGAATCAGATTTTTCAAATTGCTATCATTTGAAGCATCTCGTTCTGTTACAAATAAGCAAAGCTCAAGCGAAATCCATTAATAAATGTCCATATATTGGGGTTAATAAAAAGCTCTCCTTGAAAACTAAGCTATCAGTTTTCCTTTAGACAGAGAGCATTAACATAAGAATGCTTAAAGAGGTTTTTTTTGATCAAATATATCCCCTCAGATAAGGGAAAGCTACACAGAATCATTATCCTGATTGACATGATAAGATAATATGCATTGGTCAAAAATGAACACTTCCAGAAACTCCTGTTTCATACACAGAAATAAAATACTATGGCAAGTTTTGGCTTTTGTAGTGTTGAATTGTTATTAATTTTAAATAAATCTTTGACAAGTACTGGAGTATTTTGCTGTGTGTATTTCCAGTATGTGATAAACTAAGGAGCCTACAGTTCAGACACTTGATGGCTGGTGGTATAAAAAGAAAAATATTGTATGCAAGAGACCCTCTAAGAGCATAGACTTGAAGCACTACGTTGGATTTTAGAGCTGACACATCTTTTGCTTTGTACCTGATCTGTGACTATGCTCAGATATGCTCTTTTGTCTCAGATCAAATGATCTAAATTGCCTTCAACTGAGTTACTGGAGAAACTGTCACTGTCGTCTTGGGAATTTTTCCCATCTTATAACGAAGGACAGTTATTTTTTTTAAAACCACTGCCATCTTGACTGTTGGGTTTAATTGTTGTTTCCTGGAAATCCCTAGGGATTCATTTGGATATTACAATTGTTTACTGTAGTTCTTTCTTTTAGACAGTGACAATTCAGTTTTTTCCTAGTAGAACTGGGAAATGGACCAAGTCTCTACAGATACCGCTGGGAATATATTGAACACAGAAGCCTATTGGTTTTATAAAGTTAGAGATCTTCTTTAAGAGTGGATGGATAGGAAAATCCAAATATTGGAAGTGTCAAAGGAATCTTTTTAGTGTCTTTATCAGTAGTAATGACTACACTGTGTTTAAGTGGAATGACTAAGTCTCATCAGCCTCTGCGAGTTGTCTTGAGATCACAGCACTTGACAGAGTCTTTCCCACCTCTGTCTTGTTTATCCTTGTCATTTCTCCTACACCAGCAATTGCTTTCCCAAAAATGTCTTCCTGTGAATCAGTTAGAAAACTTGGATCAATTTATGGCTACAGAGGTCATTTGCTGGTTTTCATTAAGGTTGTCTTCACTCAAGGAGCAAAGCAATATAACTTTGCAATACAATACAGTGGTATTGCTACCCCCTCAGTAACCACTGAAGTCTAAGTGTCCATCAGCTGTAGTCCAAAATATGCTCATCACGGCTGTCTTCACAGCAAGTCTATGTTCTAAGCTGCTGCATTATGTATTCAGTGCAAAGCATATTCATGGTTATCCTGATCATGTGTTTGGATTACAAAGGATGTGCCCTTGCCATGCTTGAATTACTTCAATTTACCAGTGGATTTACGTAATTCAAGCTTTCAAACATATAACCTGCAAGTATATAACCATAACCTGCAAGAACAGGCTGCCTGTAGCTGGTCAAGATTACCATTATTCAACATTTCCAAGTTGTTACTGCACGTAATCTTATGCTCTATTACAACCAGATGCTCAGTAACCTGAAACGCAGGTGCCAGGGCAAAGGTGCAGCCGAGGCTCGTGGAGGGGCTGGAGCTGGGGCCGAGCAGCTGCTCTCAGCTCCTGGCTTCTGCTGCTGTCCAGAACCAGCCAAGCCGGGGGACGATGCTACTCCACTTACCATCCTAATTCTGTGTAAAGCAGCATTTCTCACCACTTGCTAAATTTCTTTACCAGCACACTTTATGTTTGGGAAAGAAACCCATGATCTGGTACACTGCCCTTCAGTGGCTGAAAACCCAATTTTGCTGCAGTACCTGCCTGGGGTTCCTCAGCAATTCAGGCAATGAGATGATAGACCTGATGACCCTATTTATTGGCTCTCTTACCTAATGTGGATAACCAGGAAGGAACATACAGTGTTCCCTGTCTGTTAAATAGTCTGAGATCAACCATTTTTGTCACAAAAAGCAAAATCTCTCCACTTAGGTCTTGGCGACCAACCAGAAAAAGGTTTAAGTATCAACAATTATAATAATAACTGATTATATATCATTTTATGTTAGTATAAATTAATAATGCTGGTTATATAATGGTTTAAACATTTTAGTAAAGAATTACTGCTCTTTGTTACTGTACTGGCTCAGTTTTATTGCTGCTCCAAATCTAATTCTAACACCAAAATAAATTTTAAAAGCTTTCCATGTGCTAAGAAAACCTGGCATGGGGGAGTATCTCATGACACTCTCCCCTCCTTCTCTCTTTCCCCAAATTCTCAACATCTCCAAATTATCCCAGCCTCTCACTCCTAGCATTTACTGTCATACCACAGAAGTGAAGAAGTGTCAGCACACAGGTCAGGATTTAACCATAATTTTCTGAGTCACTAACCCTGAAGAACACTTTCCCATATGAAAGCCATGCTGATTTGTGTCGTGCAACTGCAGTTCCTCGCCTCTCATTTCACCGCCGCAAGGTCCACGTTTACAAAAGTACAGCAAGTTACCATTAGGTAAGATCAGTGTCACATCCACTTGTGCCAGCCAGCAAAACCAGCAGCAGCGCAGGCTATAATTGATTCATGAGATTCAGTCTACACAGGAGGAAGGTGTTTCCTAAGCATACACCATCCCCAGACTCACCAAAAGCATTTTCCAGATATAGGCAAATATAGACTGTCACTGAACCAGTACTAAGGAAAAGAAAATATTAAATGAGGCTGTAAGCCTGAAAGAGAATTAGGCAGAACTGTAAAGAACACTTGGGAATTCTTTCTTCCACAAAACCCACATGTTTATGTCATTCAGACACTAAGTAGATTTCTTTGAGAAAAACTGTTACATTATCTGAGTAAACATGTCAGTCAAGAACAACAACCAGCAATTTACAAAAATGATGCTCAATTATTTAACACTGGAAGAGTAAAGTTCCATGGGGAGAAATGTTTTTATTTACACACTGTATCTAGAACAGGCATAGACTGAGATGGAATAACCATAACAAATATTAAGGGTTTTGTTAACTCAGCAAAACTCCCCAGGCCCAGTACTGCCTTTTAAGTATGTTTGGCTGTAGTTTTGCTATGTGGCTCACTGACACATTCAACTCTTCGCTCCATGTACCTTTCAAGAGATCTTCTAAAGAGCAAGAGGTCTTCTAAAGAGAAAAGAGGGATTCCCCCTTTTTTAGGGGAATAAGGCAAATCCTTAAAGTGAGCTGGGCTCTAGCATTACAGACTCTTGAGAACTCCAATTTATTTCACTGTGCTCAGCACATCACCTGATTAGGCTTCGAATCGTTAAATATAGCTGTGCACAAAAGGAAATGATGGAATTACACATGGCTCCCCAGTTATTGAGGCTTTCATTACTGCAGGCTAATTTTCTCATTGTACTTTCATGGGGTTTCTCCTAACTTAACATTCTTTTAAGGTAGCCTGTGTTGAGGGAATTATCTTGTTTTTCAAAGCAAATTTCAGCTGATTACTAAGTATTTACATACTGTAATTTGAATGTCTAATTATACAATTAGTGTAAATACATGTAATATGGTTTATTTTTCACAAAAGCTGATAAGGTACATTGCTTTTTGCATTCCAGTGTTACGAGATTTTCATTGCTTGTAACACACAGTCAAAAAATCCACATTAAAAGCTTCCGGTAAAAGCTGCTTATTAATCAGTTAATGCTTTCCAAATGATTTGAAACATACTTCATACCATAAACCAAAAAAATACATCTGCCTTATTGCTAAAGACTAGAGTTCCCAACAATACCTTCCACACCTAAAGTTAAGAGTTGCTTTAAGCCTCTATTTTTTTCTTGCAGGGCTTCATGATAAGTTTCCTTCCATCTTAAACTATCCAGCACTGCATGAAAATTCACCTGTTGACTCTATTAATACATCACTTCTGGCCTAAGACGTATTTTCAGGTAACTTGTATTGACATTTATGATGATACCCTTGATGAAATATGGAAAAGAGCACTTGGGAAGATGAATGCAGAAGATGCCCCTCAAGTTTTAGAGCTGCTTCCTTTTTAAGCACCTATAGATAATACCTTCCTAATTAGAGGGCAGGAAAGTGCTTCTTTACTCTTAGTTGCTGAAGCAATAATGCATAGGCACCGAGCTGCAGAAAGCTACCAGCCACCTTCGCTCCTCCTCAAAAATCTGTTTCTAAAATCAAGTTTGACTAAATCTGAGGCTTCATTTATAATGATATATTTTTAAGTTTTATAATATTTCATCTAGTAGCAGAGAAAAATTTAAATCAGTACCATTGTGAGCAGATGTTTGCACTGTGGTAGGCATGCACGTTACCTGTGGCCAAGCAGGACAGACATCCAAAGGATACTCTATGTGGCTAGTGGGGAGTAGTGTGCTCATGTGGGGACAGATGAGATGACAACAGTTACTGTGATGGAGGCCATGGGGACCCCGAGCAGAAGCACAGAAGGAATCCTGTTTCACTGTTTCATTGCTCTTGGGGCAACCTGTTTGCAAGTGATCAGGACTCCTTTTTAGAAACATTTTATCCTCCAGAGATGCAGCACCTGACAGTGATTAAAACAATTATTTATACCCCAAGTATACAGAACATAGATTAACATCTAATTCTTTTAAATTCCTGCACAGGTTTTGAAAGACTGAAAATCAGCAGAGGCTTCCACAATTTCTGTAAAGGATGGACTGTTATTTCTGGTACAATACAAGTTTATGTCAGAGTAGGTTTATATTTTCAGTTTAAATATGATTTTCTCTCACCCAAGCTAGTGTTGAACTCACATGTTCCATTTTTTAATTTTTTTTTTCCAAAGTTGATTTTATTTTAATTAAACGTATGGAAATCTTATTTAAACAATGTGGAAAGATCAATTATGTAAGGAACATTTCTCAATTATATGTTATAAAAAGATTGCTTTATGTATATTTCCTTAACTTAGTATTCACCTCATAGCGGAAAATTACTTCAGTTGGATATTGGATTTTAGAGCACCCTGGAAAATTGCATCAACATTTCATGAGACTAAGCCTCATGTTGTCAACATGAAGCTTTAACTTCAGTAGCCACTGCCATTCCCCAAATGTCTTTACGGAAATGTCCTTCACAGAAATTAATTTTCAAAGGGCAACTATAAGAAAAGCAAAACTGAAACCAGGGGCCTTGACACTGGCCTCTGCAGCACTAAGAGCTACAAGCCTTGTCTAAGAGCTACAAGCCTTGTCTTCAGATGGCCAGTTGGACAAACCTATGTTTCTAAGGTACAATAAATGAAACTCTTCAAGCATGTAGTATTTTCCTAATGTATACATTGGATTTTGCTGTCCTTGATCATATTGAGAAATATCTTATCCTGAGAATAAGATAAATTTAATAAGGTACTATTAAGAGTAGGTCACCTGTTGACATGTGAAGATGTCAGATTCTGGCCTAAAGATAGCACTCCTATATATTTATTTCCTATTATTGAAAAACAGGACACCATTAAACCACAGTCAAAAGACTTAGCAGTAGGAAAGAATAAATCAGACCTGTGAAATAAGTATATTTGAGAAAAAAGAAAAAAAAGAAGAAAAATGATGTTTACTTTAGAAATACACTGTACCATATCAGAATAATTTCAAAAATACATTTCTTAGAATTCTGGGCCCAGCAATAGAAAATAGCCAAGTCATTAAAAATGTTGAACATACACTTAATTTTCAGCTTATTTTTATGCCCCCCGGCGTGGGATTTAAGGATGCATTTAAATTTTCTATTTAATCAAGGCCTCAGTTATGAGGATAATAATGCATTTACAGCATATATTTTTCCCCTGTAAGATGCAACGTACAAATCAAATGTGAGGAATATCATGTTTGGCAGCATTCCCTAGAGGAGTCTGGATCTATAAACACATGGATGTAATGCATTTGTTAATGCAATTCTTCCTCCATTCTCTGACAGTTATAATATAAATAATATTTTCTCCTTAGGAAGCAATCCAAATACAATCAAACTAGTATATTAATATCCACTAAGGTAATCTTCAACTTTGTAACTGTTTTAGAACTCCATTTTGTGAGAGACTGTAACAAACTGGACACAGACATTAGGCAGCAGCCATACATCACATCCCACTGCACAGACCACACAACGCTAGGACAGTTCTGTTATACCTTGTGTTACTTTGCTGTGGAAGGCAGAGGTACCTCTCTGCCAGCCAGCCTATGACGGATGCTTAGACATTATTCTTTAGCTTTAATCTCTTCTTTATTCTTTCAGTTTACTCTCAAACAACCTTTGTGTGAGCCCTCTGCAAGCTAGGAATCTCACCTGAAAGCCTGGACAGACAGGAAGTCAAGATGAGGGTCCTGGTCCAAACTCAGAGCCATTCTGCAGGAGAACATATGTCTGAGAACGTGGAAGGGTGGATCATGTCCAGCTCAGATATGAAAGTCATATCTGCTTCCATGATCTGCCGCTTAAAATCACTTCAATCCCACAGAAAATCTAAGTCAGGCCAGCAGGTCTAGTTAAGTGAGACTGGAAAGATCTCTTGTACATTAGCCACAATGAATCAATTCAGTCTGTATCAAAATAAAATAACTCACAAATAAACACAGTCATACAAGCCACTCGTTTATATGTGCTGGACTAACAAGCAGACATTCAAAAGAGCATGACAAAAAAGCCAGAAATCAGCCTGGGTTCAGAGGAACACAAGGAATCCCTAACATGGCTTTTTTTCAAGAACTTGCCAGTTAATCAGGAAATACACAGAAGCACAGAATCAACAGATTGGAAAACTCAGCAAAAGATCCAGAAGTTGGAAAAAATGTGGGTTGTGAATATTTTGTTCAAATTAATATTCTGGCAGCTACATTTTGAACAAGCTGTAATTTGTATAAGGCACCTTCTGTTAAATTTGTGGCACAGAATTACAAGGACCGATCCAACTTGAAATCAAACCATGGATTTGCATCAGTGCATCTATTTACGCTTACTCACCCAGGCCTAAACTACTGAGAATGAGATATTTGAAATAAGAGAATGCTGATAAGCACTTAAAAATAATTTTCCTTAAAAAATAAAAGATGCATTTTATCTCTCAAAGAAACTAAAGTAAAAGGACCCGAATAAGTCTTTGACCAACACTCACGCTCTGACAGCCTTTGTTCTATATATTAATTTTGTACACACATAAATTCATAGCTAGCAATGATGTTTTAGGAACAGAATTAAGGAAAGGACTAATCTCTCAGCTATGTTGTCAACACTATATTTAGAGAGATGACGGCAGAAGTATTAATCTGTCAAAGTCAAAGCCATGGACAATGCTCACTTCTGCAGGGTGGCTGAATCAAAATTTTTTTGCCATGCGTTTTATTTTTGAGTGCTTACTAGAAATGTAAATCACTTTAAGAGGAGTATGCAGCACAACAGTGACAAAATAATCTGGTAGAGAAATACAGTTGACAAATTATAACTTAAAGAAAAATGAATGACTGACTGTTCTTGCTAGGATAATATGGAAACTAATGGGAAAATAGATCAAGGCAGCATGAATTTTTAAAACAAAAAAACACCCAAGTAAATTATTTTAGCTTTAATACAACATGTACACGTGCTACAAACTTAATTTCAGCTCTGATCCAATGTTTTATGTATCTCAGTTTTTTGCTTCTTATGTTATTACTAGTGACATCAGCCATACTGGTTATGTTCGGTACAAATATCAATACCTAGGAATCTAAACAGGTAATTTTACTTTCCCATCAGTGATCAGATGCTGATTTTTCAAAGATATCCACAACCGTTCTATGGCACAAATATTATTTTCTGAACGTTGCAAACCAGAATGGTTATTACAATCACTAATTTAGAGAATAACACTTTAATGTCAGCCAAACTGTAGAAGCCACTCAGCATTAGGTGGATTGTACACGCTCTTCAGAATCATACCACTGATTTCAGCTGTCCTACCATGCCATTTCATAGGTTGATCATGTGCACAGTTTCCCTGAAGTCATATTTTATGTATTCAGTGAGGCCATACCTTGGCAATTGGATGACACATAGTGGGTATATACATGCTCTATAATTCAAAACAGCAAAGCACATTTCAGCTTTGATGGAAAGTGTGCTATATATCTGATTTTTGCTTCTTTTCATTCAACACAAATGGCTTTGATAACCAGTACCAAATTATCATGATCCAACCAGCTTTTATATTTTGATCAACAACATAATATGATTGTTATAAGAAAACTGGAAAGAAAATATTTCCAGGTCACTGCAGACCATGAATTTGGATAATCCTGAAGACACCCTTGAAAGTTATACCAAACAGCTATAACAGGTATTAACATTGTGAAGAGTATGCTGGAAACCAGCATCGTCCAGGCTTTGGAAGAACAGTACTCACCCTCCTCTGTTGCTTATTAGAAATTCAATCATTTTATGAGCAGTAGGAATCATCCAGTCATGTAATAATTTAAGTTGGAAAAGACCAAAGGACATAATCTAGTCTAACCTCTTCAAAGTTGGATCCAAGGTGAGCTGGACGGAGCAATCTGTTTCTTAAAGAAGGTGGACCAGCTAGCCAAACTCTAACATAAAATACTGCAGAGGGCATTGATTTTATGAAATCAAGTCACAAAACCTAGAAGCACTTCCACCTAATAAATGTCACAAAAAGGCCTACATAAACCAGAAATAAATGCAAATACTACAGTCACATTCATCAAAATAATACAGTACCTGCAAAACCATCGTATTGAAGTCTATGAACACTTCTTCAAAACACATCAAGCATGCTCACAGCCTCTACCTTTGCAGTCAATTTTTTCAGTGCATGATATAAACAAATGTCTTGCCTATGTTAAGCCCCAGAAGGATGGGGGTTGTTGTCTTTGCAAAGTTCTTTCAGAATGGAACCACAACTCCAGCTGGCAAACTAGTTTACAAATACCCATACTTCTGCTAAAAGCACAACATAATTCCCAAACCAGGAAGTTCTGAAGTTTTCTCTGTGAAGTACAACACAGCTCCATAGCCTGTGTCAGGCTCCACAATATCAGAAAAAAGAGCTGGATTCCAATTCTGAAAAATGCAATGAAAGTCTCAACAGGAGACTAACTGCTCAGGATGTCAAAAAAAAAAAAAAAAAAAAAAAAGTGAGGGTATGTGAAGACTGGAACCACGAGGTATACATGGGTTAAATACCAGGACAAACTTGTGAACTAGGATAGCCATCCTATGCACAGGAGTGCTACAGTCCCCCTGCAGTGAAAGGCTCATTTCCTAAGGAGGTATGCCAGAACAAGCTTGGGACCCTGGTTTGGTTGCAACAGACACAATGACAGACAATCTCTTTACCTTCCTATGGGTATCTAAGCAAAAAAATGTTTCCTGAAGCATCTTTAGTTTCTTCTTACTCTCTTCTTCAGGCTGGGTATATAAATGTAGCAAATATCTTACAGCTGCAGATAAATATAACTCCTGCTTACAGCAATGCTGTCCCAGGATGAATATTTTAATACAAAGAGCAGGGTCTTCGCATGACATTAAGAGCTGTATTGCCACCCCATATTCAGACTTTGCAGAATTGTGCATTGCATATGCAAGCCCTGCTGGTGGTTGACAAGATGAAGCACTTGTCAGTTATGAACCTGCAGAGTTGGAATCAGAATGGTTTATGTTGGAAGGGACCTTTAGAGGTCATCTAGTCCAAGCCCCCTGCAGTAAGCAGGGACATCTTCAACTAGATAAGGTTGCTCAGAGCCCCGTCCAACCAGACCTTGAACGTTTCTAGAGATGGGGCCTCCACTACCTGTCTGGGCAACCTGCTCCAGTCTTTCACCACCCTCATTGTAAAAAAATTTTTTCCTTATATCCAGTCTAAATCTACCTTCCTCTAGTTTAAAACCATTACCCCTTGTCCTGTCACAACAGGCCTTGCTGAAGAGATTGCCCCCATCCTTCCTGTAGACCCCCTTTAAGTACTGGAAGGCCGCAATAAGGTCTCCCCAGAGCCTTCTCTTCTCCAGGCTGAACAACTCAAACTCTCTCAGCCTGTCCTCATAGGAGAGGTGCTCCAGCCCTCGGATCATCTTTGTGGTGCTCCTCTGGATCCACCCCAACAGTTCCATGACCTTCCTGTGTTGAGGGCTCCAGAGCTGAATGCAGTACTCCAGGTGGGGTCTCACCAGAGCGGAGTAGAGGGGCAGAATCACCTCCCTCGACCTGCTGGTCACAGTTCTTTTGATGCAGCCCACGATACGGTTGGCTTTCTGGGCTGCAAATGCACATTGCTGGCTCATGTCCAGCTTTTTGTCCAGCAGTACCCCCCAGTCCTTCTCCGCAGGGCTGCTCTCAATCCCTTCATCCCCCAGCCTGTATTGATATCGGGGGTTGCCCCAACCCAGGTGCAGGACCTTGCACTTGGCCTTGTTGAACCTCATGAGGTTCTCACAGGCTCACCTCTCCAGCTTGTCTAGGTCTCTTTGGATGACATCCCATCCTTCTGGCGTGTCAGCTGCACCACTCAGCTTGGTGTGATCTGTAAACTTGCTGAGGGTGCACTCAATCCCACTGTCTTTGTCATTGATGAAGATATTAAACAGTACTGATCCCAGTACAGACCCTTGGGGGACACCACTCATCACTGGTCTCCATCTGGACATCGAGCCATTGACCACTACCCTCTGGATGTGACCATCCAACCAATTTATCCACCGAACAGTCCACCCATCAAATCCATATCTCCCCAGTTTAGAGAGAAGGATGCTGTGGGGGACCATGTCAAAGGCCTTACAGAAATCCAGATAGATGACATCCATGGCTCTTCCCTTGTCCACTGAGGTAGTCACTCCATCATAGAAGGCCACTGGGTTGGTCAGGCAGGACTTGCCCTTGGTGAAGCCATGCTGGATGCCTCGAATCACCTCCCTGTCCTCCATGTGCCTTAACATAGCTTCTAGGAGGATCTGTACCGTGATCTTCCCAGGCACAGAGGTGAGGCTGAAAGGACGGTAGTTCCCCGGGTCCTCCTTTCTACCCTTTTTGAAGATGGGCACAATGTTTCCCTTCTTCCAGTCCCCAGGGACTTCACCTGACTGCCATGACTTTTCAAATATAATGGAGAGTGGCTTGGTAACTACATCAGCCAATTCCCTCAGGACTTTGGGATGCATCTCTTCAGGCCCCATAGACTTGTGTATATCCAGGTTCCTCAGGTGGTCACGATCCTGATTTTTCCTTACAGTGGGAGGGGCTTTATCCCCCTGGTCTCAGTTCAGTTCAATGGGAAATAGACTCAGTGCTCAAATTACTTTGCAAATGGAGAAAAAAAGGCTTACATAAGGGTGCGACCATAACATTTTATAAGCCACCTGAGTAGCTGAGCCCCGCAAATCACTAAAAAGCGATTACTCTTCAGACATCAGAACTAGCTGCTACAACACCTTTGTGCTGAGGAAAGACACTGGCAGAAAAGGAGCTGTTCTTAGAGAAGACATAGGAAACCTCTGACCTCCAGCTAGAGCTATTCCTCTTTCCCTCTTTTCTCCTTCACCATCATTAATATGATTGTAAAAAACTTCAAGTAGGGAAAAGAAGCCCAGATCAATTTGGTTTTAATTAACTTTATCTAAAAAACCCCTGTCAGACTCATTGAATCTGTGTTACAGTAAAACAAGATGTTCCATTTTCCAGAGCATTTGATTTCTTTCTAACACACATGAAACCTTCTTCTATCTCATCAATGAGCATAAAGCAAAAACCACTTATGTAGGATATTTTGTGAAGGATATGGAGTTGCATAAATGACTTCGGAAAAAATTGCTTTACATTGTTCTGTTTGACACGTAATTCTTTTTTGTCTTCATGGGTAAATTGTAAAAGTATTTCTAAACAAAATCTTATCATGAACTCATCAGTATGCACATTCCGTGCTCACATTTAGAATCTATTTATAAAATCAATTCTGTTCTGGGCTCTGACAAACAAAACTGAAATGCAGCTGTGTGACATGTTGATAATTTTCATTAGTTCTAAAAAGTCTCAATAGAAATTACAATCTTACTTGTTATAACCAAATAATCCCGGAGAACCCACCAGAAAGGTGACTTTTCTATATTATCTTATTTGTTAATGGAAAGAAAGAAGGGAGAGGAAAGAAGTGGATAAAAATTGAAAGGAAAAAGTAAGATGAAAACTTAAGAATCACAGATGTACATGCTAGAAGCCATGCTGTCTTCAGCATCACTGTCAGAGGTAAATGTATACTGAATTACCTTTGAATTATTTGCACATCTTTTATTACATTAGAGGAGTAGTTGCTCGAATTTTGAATGAGCTTGTTATTTTAAAATCTGAAAACCTTATAGTATTTAATATAAAAAGCCCACATTCAGCAACTACATCTTTGAACAAACTAATATAAACATATTTCTTGCGCAAAAAATAATATAGAATGGTTTACAATGATTCTTTTTTGAGAATTAGGTCGTGGTGAAGAAAATCACAAGTACTTGGAAACAGTAATGGGGGAAGGCTTCAGAGAAACTGAGATTACATCATTACATTGTCTTTAAATAACGGTCAATAAAGTAGTTTTATTTCATTAATTCTCCTCGCTACACATGAGCCCCAGAGCAGGCAAACATCAAGTCTTTAAGTGTAAAACAGAAGCAGGAAAAGACGAAGATGACACTTTTTAGATCAAAAGTGTTAAGTTCATTGGTCCAGGCCCATTGCCAAACCAGGCAGCTACCGCACTGGCCTTGCCACACACTGCCCCTCTGTGAGGACATGGGAGCTGATCCTCATACACATGCCCTTGTCCATTCTCATGTGACAAAGTTATTATAAATTCATCCTTCAGCTGAGGAACTCAATTCCACATGTAGAAAAGTTCAAGATATGCCCTTGTTGTCATCTCCATCTTCTGACTGGTGCAGAAATTCCCACTGACCCCTGTCCCAAGGTGCTCGACCCTCCAGGCACTGACTGGAGAAATTCCCCACACAACTTGTAGTAATGAATTCTTTAACAGCTGGGAACATAAAAATTAGTAGCTCTACTCCTAGCTATCAAACTTCGCTAACTCCCATCTAGGCTTACACTGTGAAGTTTCCTGTGCAACCTGACCACAGTTTTGGAGCAGACAGATCCCAAGCTGCTCATTTTTAAGAGCAAGACTCAAAAAAACAGGAAAAAAAAAATTCAGAAGAAAACTGTATCACAGACAAACATCTGAGGACTGTACTTATTGACACAGAGAAAGAAATCAAAAGCATTCAATTGACTGAGAAGACAAAGTCTTCCCCTCCTTCCCTCCCAAATGATTTAAGCAGTAGTCTTCTAAATATCCACAGACCAGTTCTTTTTAAGCATAGTTCTGAAGAAGGGGACAGGCAATGACAGTGATATTTAGCAGTTCCAGACTACATTTGTTTCAAAGGAAGTTAGTATATAAACACTTTTGAGAATCCACTAAGCAATCCTTTACACACCGTAGATATTTTTTTATACAAGTCACTTTCAAAAATGAAACATAGATTCATAAAAGGAAATAGGTGTTTTGCAACTTTCCTCATTTTCTGAATATCACAGTATGAAAGAAGTTAGTTGGTTGGCTTTTCCCTTTTTGATCTGTTTAAATTGCTAGTTAAATTTGTACATTTTTGTACAATATATATACAAACTGCTATTTCTTTAATTTTGTAAGAGAGATAATAAGGACTGGTTTCTTTGTAATTCTACTGTAATATTTTTGTGGGTGGTTTTCAAGGTACATGATATGTAATTAGGGATAATGCAGACTTCCTTTGTTTTCTGGTGGATACCTAATTTTTTAAAAAATTTGGGGCTTTGTTTTTTTTTTTTTCTTTTTGCAAAGTAAATGCTATATGATTGGACATAAAGTGGAGAGGGAATTGATGCTCTTATTCATTTGTGGGTATTTACACTTTAACATGACAATATCTGATTTTAAACCACATGTCCTGCAAAATATTTAAAGAGAAGAAGGATTTGTTCAATCCAGATGCAAATGATTTAGGAAAGAACAGCAATTATGAAACAGATGACTGCTCAAATCTTCTTGCAGGATAATTGATATAAGCCAGCAAGAGCCACTTGTGAACTGCAAAAAGCAAAATCTGAGTAAAAAGCACACTATTGTACAGCAATATCATTCCACTGTGCATATGTGGCCATAGTTTTGAAGATAATGAAAATGGAGCATTCTCTTCAGTTTCACTGAAAAATGAATGTGTTCAGCAGCTCTGAAAAGCCAGATAATGCTGAATGAATGATTTTTATGTAATTATTGGGTATAAAAAAACCTGTACTGAATAGCAAAACATGCTTTTGTGAAAAAAAGATCCCAACACCATGCTTATGTAATTTCTCTTTGCACAACAGTATGGCAACAAGTGTCTTATAAGCAACTCTATTAAATGTAAAATCAAGTATCATGCTGCTGATCATTTCAATGCATTCTTACCAAATAGGTATAATCCTAAAAAGTTTGTATTCAAAGATCAACAGAAAGGAGAACACATGATACATGGAATAATAATGTATTGATTTACAATCTTCTTCTATCTATACTTGTACTTCACAGCTCTACTGTGAAGAAAAAGAACTAGAAAATTCCAACCACTCTTCATCTGTGCAACTGGTTACACAAACACCTAGTAAGACAACACAGGAGAAGACTGTAAATAACTGGTTCTTTCCATTATTGTATAATACTAATATGCAGTCAGTTATTTGGGAAAGATGCCCCAGATCATTCATCATAAAAGAACCTATGGTCCACTCTTTTCACTCTATTTTTCTTCCTTCACCTCAGTTTCGTTTGCTTTGCTTTTTTTGATATATTTTATTTAAACTGAGAAGAAAAAACTAAAGCTCTGCTATCAATATTCTCCAGAGATGTAAAATCCTCTTGCTGAGTATCCCTTCCCAGTCCTGCAGACGTGTTTGAACAATTCACTTCAAAATCACAAAACAGCGAGCTCTACAATCCACAGCTTGGGTGCGTTAGCATTATAATTTTTTCCATGACATTTAGTGAATTTAATTTTGTTTGTTATCAGCAAAAGAAATATCTAAAACATGCTGTCGTGGAAGCTTGCACAAACACTGAAATAAGAGGAATCTGTTGCTATCCTTGAGGACAATATAATTTCACCTTGCAAATAACATCAATGTAAACACTGTAAAAACAGATTCTGTATCAGTAAATATTAATAGTATATACTATACACATAACGTAGTATACTATATACTAATAATAGATTGTTTCATTCCTTTTTCAAAATTTTAAAATAACCCTTATTATATTGCTTATTCATTGTTATTTTGGTTTTGAAAGTTAACAAAAAACTTGTGTTTCCTGTACATGCTATCTTTTGAATATTATTAATATTATTTTAGCAGAAAATTAATTAAAATATTAATAACATCCCAAGGTTTTATTCTAAACTCAGTGTTAATGGGAGTCTGATTTGGCCTACTAAAGGACTAGAGCTTTTCTCAAAGCTTTTATACTGAGTATTTTTGTCCTGATTACAAAAGTCATGGTATGAAGACTCGATTTAGAAAATTATTGTAATGTAAACAATATAGAAAGCTACCTGAAAACTTATTTGAAAATCAGTATCATCGATAATTTTACCAAATTACCCATTAAAAAAAAGGTAGTACTTCTAGGACTTTTTGTTTTAAAAAAGATCTTGCAGAATTTCAGATTTCCCTTAAAACATATGGAAGTATAAACATCCCTGTAACCGTTACTTTCTCTTTTCACTAGAAACTGAAATCCTGTCCCTGTTATTCCGGGAACAAACCTCTTCAAAGCCTGGAATACTTGTTTTCCATCACTTCTACAGTATCTGAAATACAAAAAAGACCTGCCAATCCATGTCTACACAAAAGGTAGGAATAACTTAAGATAACACCAATTCTATTTCAAATAGGTAAAAACACAACTTGCTTTGCCTTCTTCTCACTTCAAATTTATGTTCCATTACTAACCAGACAATAAAGGAACTTCACTGAATAGAAAATGAAGAATATAAACACCAGCTGAGAGCACACTCCTGTAGACTTTCTGCACATTATCTGTGGGTCTCTAAATGCTAACATTTTAGCATATCTATTTCTTACATCAAACTGCCAGATAAAAATTATCTATTTACAAATTATATAGATCATGCTTCATAATAACTCCTGAGGATATTTTAGAGTTGGCCCGTTGACTCATTCTTTTAAAGGAAATTAAATCGAATCAAATTTTCATCATTCATCCACCATCTAGATTAACAGATTCACTTCCACAACCTTAAACTGCTGCCAAGGACCAGATTACTGCGAAACACACAGATGCTTTTCTTTCCAGTGCACACTGCTAGTTTTAAGAAGTTCGCCAAAGTTCTTTTTCCATTTTACAGTAGTCCCACAATACTTCAGATCCTCATCTCCACATTTAGACACCACTACAGTTTCCATAATTAATAAATCTGCCTCTTTAAAAAGCTTTGTCACCTATTTGGGCATAATTTATGTAGTACAACATTCATTCAGAGCAAAAGAGTTCTGTTCTTTTAACATTTTCAACAAAAGCATCTACAGGTCAATATTTTATATCTGTTAAGTTTTATACACACAGTTATTGCTACTAATTTCTAATGAGACAGTCAGAGCAGGACCCTGTCACACACGGATGGGGCCTGACGCTGACTCTGTCCATGTTCTTCCTGAGACGAAAGAGGCAATTCCACAAAATTAAATCAAAGGTTGGACAGATGATTAACAGAGTGAAATTAATGAGATACTGTCTAAACTTGTTGTAACAGAAATGCAAGGATCATAAAAAGGCCTTCATGGCTAAGCTATTCAAAATTTATTATCGTGAATGGGTGGGGAGTGGTGCATACTACACAAGTTATTTCTGTGAACAAGAGGCAGACTGTAAATGAGCGGCCTGGCAAAGCAGGGGAGCTGAAATATAACAGTGTGTTCACAAACTAAAAAGTTGCAAGCCTACTTAGCTGACTCAAAGTTGTCTTGTATTTAAGACAGGAGCAAAAAACCACTATGCCATAAAAGTCATGGAGCCACGTGATTTTTGCTGTACAAATCTCCTGTTTGTCATCAGACTGCAACAATTTGACACATGCAGTTTGGACTTACAGTACTTTTTAGATGGGATGTCACTGTTTCAACAAGAGCTAAGAAATGAAAGAAACCCCTATGCTATGCACTTTCAAAACCATGCAGCTACACCTGGCAAATACAAAGTCTAAAAAGAAACATCCAAAACCTTGGTAAGTTCCTTAGGCTTACATGAAACTGATACTAGAAATGCAGCAAGAGAAATCTTACTTGTTATTGAGATATCCATGCAGGACAAAATACAGATTTTAGCATTTGGAAGGAGTTTGATAGAGCTGGTTATGAACAGAAAACATGTATTTCGCAAAGCAACAATCAAAATGTTGCATGCCTGAATTAATTGCTTTGGGGCCAGGATGTCACCCACAGGTTGAAACAAGAGTCAGATAATGCATTGAGAATATCAGCAGTGGTGAACAGACTCAAACCCCTCAGGAATATATTCAGTGAAATTCAGGCTAACTTCAAGTCAGTTATTAACAGAGTACTGTAGGTTAAAAAAATGGCAAGGTTCTCTCCATTATAAAGAAGGTTGCTTATTTTTCCAATCAGTTCATGGTAGAGATTCCTGTTGTATGATCACACTTGTCATATTGACAATGCCAAAAAGGACAGATGTGACTGAAATTCAAAGAAAGATATGGTTTCTGGAATGGCAAAAACAGAACAGGAAAAGGAAAAAGAAGAAAACAACCACGGGAAAGGAAAAAGGGAAAAGGGAATGGGAAAAGGGAAAGGGAAAGGAAAAAAGAAAAGGAAAAAGGAAAAGAAAAAAAAGAAGAGGGAGAGACCCTGGTATCATAAAATCACAAAGGCTGGTTTTAATGTTGGATGCCCTCAACAACTTCACAGTCCTCTCAGAGGTTTGTGATTTAAAGATACCATATATACAAGAGCCAGAAAACTCACAGGAATAAAAATCATCATACAAGCAAAAAAGGGCAAAAGTATGTTGTTGTCTCTACTACTGAGAAACAAAGGGACCAGCCATTAGCAAAGATATTTGGGGTGAAAGAAATAGATAAGCACACAGACACTCTGTGCAGAGCAATTAGATGAGGCTCCTACAGATACGAGAGTTGTAAACCACTAGGAAAACACTTTGCTAAGATGAAGTGTCATCACCACACACAGCTCCATGGCTGGCTGATTTTGGAGAGGCTGAATCTTTTTGAGCTGCCACTCTTCTGAACTGTCTATCCATTATATGCTATACAGTGCTGAGGACTATGAAACCCGAACGCCTCAGGGAAAACAGAACAGAGCCAATCATATTAGAAGAGGGAAGTATACATAGGTGGTAAGCCAAACTGAAGTAATCAATACCAAATGTGAAGTGAATGATAATCTATTCACACAATAAACTTCTGTAATACTTTCATTTTTGCTTATTTACTGTCATTACAACAATGGGATTCAATAACATATATATGGTAGAGGTGAAGCAAGGGGTATAGTATAAAATGAAAATAGAAGAAAGCACCCAAAACTACTTTTTAACATGTTTGAGGAGCATTGGTGTGATTGGCATCTTTTCTAACTTAGAGAAACATAAATATTGATTTCTTCCCAAATATGATTTGATTCGCAAACTCCAAAGACATTTGTTAGCATTTTAAGAGATCAGTGTATTTCAATATTATCAGTATAAAAAGACAGCAAACAAAAAGAGCAAATGGTAAAAAATATAGCACCTAGAATACAAACTAGATTTAAAAGGACTTATAAAGACGCTTAATAGGTATATATAAAGCTAATGAAAAATTAATGGTCCTGGAAACTATATATACTCTCAGAAAAGATACTGGGCCTTCCCCTTTCTTCACCCTGTCATATGCCAATGCTATCTAAAAGAGCAAAGTAAAAGTTTTGGATGAGAAGACAACTGGGTTTCTATACTCGGGCGTGCCTCTGCTGGGCTTCAGCAAGGCTGTGGTGAGTGGCAGCAGGGCTAATCCACTGCGTGCTGCCCTGGAGGAGAGCTGCAAACTGATCCCCGGTGGCTCCTGCTGCAGATACCACAGTAACACACGAACTTAAACACCTACTCTGCCTGCATATATACAGAGGACTTGGAACCAGATTAATCAGAGTTTCAGTGCTGTTTACATTCACACCTGATTTTGAAAAGGAGCACTCCTGATAATGTGAGCCCTGTTCTCAGCCACTTGCTAAATCAACCCCATAGGACGCAATTCTGATTTCACAGAAATCAAGAGCATACTGTGTAGCCCTGTACAAGTCAGTAAGCATCTATGGGCTTGCATTACATTAGCATGTTTGAAATTTCAATAAAGTACATTACTTCTAAACATCCAACAAACAAAGGTATGTTACCATGTTTGGAGAGGCAGCAAAATATTTGCTGAGAAGGTTTCCCGAAATGGTAACAATATTAGAGATTAACGCAAAAATGTCTTTCTTCAATATTAAATAAAAAGAACATTCTATATTTTTTAAAAATATATATATTGGGATTTGGACTACATTCCCAAACTCAGCGAGACTAAGAATCATATAAGGAGAAAAAGAAAAATCTTATGTTTATTCATCTTTACATGCCAATATATTGGCATAGATATGAACAAACATAAAACTCACCATCCAGTATCAGAATTAGAATACTGAATATTGCTGATGGATTAATTATGTTTTTCCAAGCTATTCAGATAATTAGACATACTAAGTTAAGAGCTATTTTTGCAATGATAATGGACTTGTTTTGTTGTGGTCTATTTAACAAACTGTTGGATGGTTTTTCTAAAGCTTGTTTACATTCCTGTACGTCCTAGCTTTATTGATATTCTGTCCTTTGGATTATAGTGTCACACCAGCAACACCATTGAAATAGCTCAAGACAACATAAACCTTGCTTTTCAGAGCTCTACAATAAATCAGACTGCACCAGCTCTCTAGATCCTTCCTAAATTGAAATACGGCATACTATGCTAAATAAGTTTCTTTTTAATTTTATACACACATATATGTGTGTGTGAGAACTCTAGACATAATGGCTTCCATTCAGCAAAGTGTTTCAGAGCTTGCATTAGTTAAAATTATTCAAAATTACATGTAACCTTAAATCATATATAAAGCACTCACCAAATTCACAAACAAAACAAAATTTAAGTATTTTCAGTCCCAATCTTTGTAAGTAACATGTTTAAATTCAGGCATATACATGCATGAATAACCCTAATCATACTAGGCAAATTCTTACCTTTTTACTGAGTCAGCTTTTTAAGATGCAGTGTATATTGTACTGAAGTCCCATCGGTCTCAACAGTCTCATATCACATCAGTCTTTGCATTTATGCTACCAAAGAAGAAGCACGTGAGGTGCCAGACATCCTCAGCTTCCAGCACAGTCTGAGACAACATTCTGCAACTCATGCAGTCAAATATTCCAGGAAAAGCACATAACCAGCACTGGCTATTCTGAAATATGGAAAGCTTTAAAGAGGAGCATTTATACATCTTCACACTTCCTTGTGTCATTCAAAATCTGATTAAGCAATCGAAAGAACTACCTACTTCTGCCACAGAAATCTCATGCATAACAAAAATGTATATGCATGCATTCACTTGTTTAAGATATACACAGATATATTTGTAGTAATTCGTGTTGTCTGGCTGCAACAAAAATAAACAAAAATTGCATATCATTTTTGAAAGGCTACAAACACTTAGCACCAGTATGCCTGAAATGTAAAAGTATCTATTAGCCCAAATACATTTCAAAACATGGCTTTGTTGTTAGCATGTTACAAATGAATAGATTCAAAATATGAAAAGTAACAGAAAGAACTGTAGAATTATATAATTAAACACTGCTTCTTTCCTTCTGGGTACCATTACTCACAATGTCCAAATGTATTATGCAAAATAACATTAAAACAGAATCTGCATTTTACCCTTGGGTTCATTCAACACTCAAGATGAGTTATAGAAACAGAAGTTGATTTAGGATGAAAATAAGACGTTTAAAAATAAGAGTTTTCATATTATCCTTCAAAGATCAATCCAAACAGAGACTTGAAAAGAACAATATGTCTGTTTCCGTGTAGGTCCATTTAAATCTCCACTTTTCATTCATATCGCACATCCCAAGAGTGCTGCAAGGACTGTTCTCCCACTTTGTTGTTTTTTTTTTGTTTTTTTTTTTTTTTTTTTTTAAAAAAAAGAGACACAACTGTATTCTTGATCAAATGCATTACTGGAACATATATAAGAGCTCTGAATACTAACTTGAATATCTTAGCCTTGTGAGTATTATATTTCCAAAGTTACAATTACATGGGTTGGAAAGGATTATACAGTACTGAATCACCTTATGTAAGCAAAATTGTAGATGAATTTCCATTGTGTATTCTATTTTATAATCCCAAGATGTAAAATTGCATCTATGCCTCATCTTTTTAAAGTTATTTGTTTGTTTGTTTTTTATTAATCCCTCATGCAAATTAGAAATGAAGATTTATTTATAACATTCATCCAAATCAGCTTTGCTATTTTATTCTTGTAGCTTACAATTTAGCTTGAGATTAATTTTCTTGGGGGATTCCTGTTTCTGTCTGTAACAGCTTTGCTTCTTTAAGCAATGCACTGACTGTGTGCGGGACTAGGACTGCAGGAGTTCATTTCTGTGTTCTTTACTGAAAAACGTTATTCTGTAGGTGGCAATTAAACATCGTATAGTGTGAAACAATATTCATCTCTTTAAGGGGCAAACCTCAGTTCTGTCCTTGCATTACCCTTGAATCTCCAAGAAAAAAACTGCACTGATGCATATGAGGACTGACATGCTGAGCATGAGATTGCACAGTTGTTTTGGTCAATTTAAGCGAGGATTCCACTGGACAACCCTGCCCTGACTTTCTGTGTCCTTCCCTTGAGCTAATACTGTGCTTTTACAAACACGTAGTGATGCAGTTCATCGTCCCCATCACCCGGCCTCCCTTCCCAGTAATTTTTTCATTATACCCGTACCCTAAATTCTCTCTACACCCAATCACTAGATTGTCACTATACAGAAAAGGTAAAAACACAGCTTAAAGGCAGAAAAAGGTCAGTTGACTAGTATTTAGACTTACTTTTCCATTTGGAGGAAATTCAACTGCAGAGAGCAATTAAAAATAGTAAACATTTCCAGTGTCTTTTGTCTCTCCTTAAAGGAATTAAACCACTGGTGACACAGGAGGAAATTAATTGTTCTTGACTGCAGCTAACACTTCGTAACTCCTTTGAGCTCTTCTGGTGATCATGACCCTCAGTTTGAGATACAGTGTCTAGAGTGAATGAGCATCTACTACCCCATGTCCAAGCCACAAAACATTATTTATTATTTATTAGAACAGAATTCTTCATCACTCTTGGCATCTGGGTTTCTCACCTCAAATGACTTGTTAAAACTCAAAATTCCAGTCAAAAATAATTTGTATCACAAACAGTCTTAACAGATAGCAAGAACATACACATTTGTTCAAAGTTGCTCAAAAGTCACTGGTGATGGAAAATCAAATAATCTTTATGCTCCAAGTCCAAGTATCTCAAGCTAAAATGCATTAAAGGAAAAAAAATAATCAAGTTTATATCCCTATCTACAACTTGTGGTGTGATATTTTCCTTTATAGCATTCTGAATCTTCCTCTTCCCAAGAACAATGAACTTAGAAAATAATGAAAAAGGAAAAATCTCTCTTGCTTTCAAGAATATAATTTGAGAAATGAGCCAATGAAAATAGTGTAGAACAAAAAAGATTTGGGATAAAAGATGAAAATGGTTATTCTATTTGCTTTGTATTGATTCTGCTTTAATCTCTGTGTAAAGACTAGATATTTCTAGGTGTGGAGCATGACAAGTAAGTGGAATGAATGGGACATCAAAATGACATGACAGCAAAGTATACTGTTCTTTGTTATATAGACTGTTGTGTGTATATATATGTATGAGATGGTCATATGCTCTGCACATCTAATTCTAGGAAAAGAAAAGAGAATACTGCTGCTGTTACTCTTTGGTTTTGTTGTGTTTTTTTTTTTTTTTTTTTCCTTCCAATTTTTGGAAATTGTTTTAGTGAGGCAATTTATTTATAGATTTCACAAAATCAAATTCAGATTCAGATATATGAATCTTCTATTCGTATAGACATCTAACAGAGAAAAACTTGATTAACTGAAATATTCTCTGTTCTTGAATACAAGCAGCAAGCTATGTAACTTGAACTGGTTTTCTGTCTGAGTTTTCCCAATGGCCATTGGAAATTTGAGGGGTTTTCCTCCCTTCTGAGAGCAAGAGAAATCTAAATCAAACTTCAGAACCTTACCTCCCAACACCAAAATGAAGCATTGACCTGAACATCAATGCTGGGCTGAACTCCTTAGGAACAGGGAGGCTAATAGACTATACAATTACTACACTGAGTCAAAAGGCTATTTCCATAACTAGATTATTAAAAGCCTAATAAATGTTTCTATAAGCCTGTCACTTTACTTTTAAGTAAATTATGTTTCTTCTCCTTTCCTCTCGTCTTGCCTACTCCAATTAATAATGATTTGATTCACAAAATGCTCAAGGATCACAAAGACAACAGACATCCTACTTGCCTATAATACATCTCATAAAAACGTAGGGGCAGGAAACAAAAGCCAGACAGTTACTTTAAGGCAGACAAACTGTAGGTATCCTAGGAAAGCAGCATGGTAACAGTTGCACTACAGAACACAATGCGCATCATATCCTGAATCAAAAGCCTCAATAAGCCAACAGATAAAATCAGCCTATTGGTCATTGCACAGTTTATAGTGCATGATGCCATTCCTGCTGCAGCTGTGCCTGGACAACAGGACCAACTTTAATGCCACCACTAAGAATCTTGTAACTGAGCTTGCCATTTAGTAAAGCTCCTAAGGACATTCTGAACCTCAGCTGTGACTTTGTATGTTCAAAATTTTCTGTGTTCACTGTCACATACTTCTCTCTTGATGACTGAGTTCACACTTCTACGTAAAAGATACATACCTAAGTGTTTTGCTACATGGTGTGTTCATAAGAGGATCCAAGGAACAACAGAAACAAGTGAGCCCTTGGCTGCCATCATCTTTTAGCAATATCAGACTCTCCTGGGAAAGGTAGCCATTTCTAGGGAAATGCATTTAAGTTGCTTAAAAAAAAACTTACATTTTTACTTTTTGTGGAATGGCATTTTCCTTCATAATTTTTTTCCATCTTACATACTTAAGACTCTATTTTATCATGTCAGCATCCATCCAGCAAAATATTTGTATTCAACTTTAAGCACATCTGTAGGCTCACACCAACAAAGTTATTTGGTCAGCTGAGAACTTGTTTAAATGTTTTTTTGCAGTTAAAGACAGAGAGCTCAGCACCCTGCTGGACAGGACCCCTTAACATAACTAGGATAAACTGGAACCCCAATAAGAAATTATCTTAACTAGTTAGGACAGAGAAAAATAGTTCTGTAAAATACATGAATATTTCTTACAGTTCGTAGGATTTATCTGGACCAATTTCTAGTTCTGAAATGCCTTTCAGAACAATGCCTTTTACTGCTGTTTAAGCCACTAACAAAATTGTTTAAAAGTAACAGAAGTGATTTTACAGTAACAAAATGGATTTCTCGGTAAATATATTGCAGAAGAGATTCAAGACATAACTGATGGAATTCTACTAAAATGCAAAAGAAATGTTAAAAAAAAGGTCATACTACTTGCAGCAACATCATCTTCACAACAAAAAGTACTTTTGAGAAAAGATAAAAGATCTTTACTCATAATGAACAGAAATATGTTCTACAAATAGACCCCATAACATAATTTAATGTAAGGAATCAATGTTTAGCATAACTTGCTGGATTTGGACTAGAACAACTGTGGGCTTCACCATGTATAGGTGCTGAGTGCTATGATTCAGCTTATTGAAGGCAACAGGACCAGTGTCCCGCCTTAGCTATTCTGCAGTACATACACACTCTTCTACTCACATCATTCTGTTCTTCACCATGCTACAGAAAAAGCCTTTCTTCCTATATCCCTCAGGAATTATACAGACAAGCAACACAGACAGAAGCTGTTCACCTACTTCCCACTTGGTCTGTCCAGCATTGTTTTTTTCTTACCCAGTGGTGGAGCTTACCCAGGCAAAGCAGGAGGGAACACCTCCATCTACCAGGGAAGAGAAGAGCAAGCCATGTTGGTCTACCAAACCCTGGCACTGTGCACCCTGGTAAGAAGAGGCAAGTGCTCAGTGGAAGCCACAGGACTTTGTGATTTATTTTACCTCCATCATCCAATTCAAAACACACTTTCTTGGCTAGATGAAGCACTCCATCTAGTTACAGACAAAGATATCTTAAGTAATTCCTCCTTCATACTAACATTATTTGCTGCAGTAATTTTGGATACAGATAGGCCAACAAAGAAACAGAAGCTGAAGGAAGATGAGGAGATAAGTAAGCCAAGGAGGGGCAAAATTCCTGCAATGTTCATAGCAGTAACTACCACTGCTCTCTGCTGTCCTGGGAGAAGAGTACAGCTGAAGTATTTACTTGGCTTATTTGAAAAGGCTTTTCCTTGTAATGGCACATCTAGACACAAGACTAACAAAGAGTGCTTAGTTGGTGTGCATCTTCAGTGATAGAAAAAAATTTTTACTTGGTGTGCAAGTTAATCTTTTCATCTGTGAAATCCAGTACTAAACATACATTTTTTTAAGGATGACAATTTCTGCTTATTCCAATCTGCACTTATAAACAGGGACCTGGCCTAGAAACACAACTACCTGGCCTAGATCAGACATTAGCCTTTTCAGGACTATTCCCATCTGATGAGAGATATCAAGCATATGTGACAGGGATTCTGACAGACATAGGACTCTGTACTTGAGTAGTCCCTTTAAATTGGGCAGGAAAAACAATATTATTACACACAATAATACACTGAATTACTTGCTGGTCATATAAACATAAAAGAAAGGATGAAAAACTCTAATGTTCATGATGAATAAGACAAATATTACTGAATAACAGTGTTAATCCTGAGAGGCCACATTCCTGGGCATAAAATGTGGTAAGGCAGGGCTCCATTCCTAAATTAAAATGAATTTGGGTGCCCAGCAGTACTTCATACTTTTTAAAATCTTCCCACAAAGTAGATTGCTAAGCCTGTCTATACTACTGTATATTCAGATTTGCTATGAACTCTAAGCAAGTACTGGATGGAAGGAAATGTCCCACAAACTTTCGTAAGCTACTCTTCTACGTCACAGTTTCCTGAGTTTTATAATTCCCATTTTCAGTAACTACAAGAGATTACATACTTTCAGCTGATGAAACCCAGTAAGTCATTTGCAAACAACTCCTTTGGTGCTCTCCTCTTCCACACATCTTCATGAGCACACAGCTGAGTCCTTAGCTTTGCTGGGCTCCAGGTCACAAATCAGGGCTGACAGAGGAAACACTGGACTGTGCGCTGTGCACAATCCTGAGGACGACTGAAAACTAGTCCAGCCCACACTGCTACACCTGGTATGCAACTTCTGACAGCTACAAGGGACCATTCTGACATCAGGGATTATTGAATGGTGTAGTATCTTAATCACTCTATTTGAAGAATGTTTTCTACTCTGGGGCTTGCAGAGAAGTTTTATAAAGCCAAAAACCCTTTAATTGCTCAACATCCAAAGGACCTTTTTTTGTGTCAGTGAGGCAGGACACTGTGCCCAGACAGCAATGAAAAATTATACTCTACGTGTGTTCTTATGCATACACATGAAAAAGATAACCTCTCTTTAGTCAAAGTGTCATCACGTAGGCAGCTTAAGTCATGTTAACTATTCAAATATTTAAAAAGTCAAATGTATTCATTTGTATTTTTTAAACTTCAAAGTCCTTCTGATAAATCTTATTTTGTGAGAAGAGCTGCCTCCTTCCTACTAAGCAAAATAACAGTTACAGAAAGAGATTTAAATATCAAAATCTTTATTTGCTAAAAGTTCGATCCTAAAGACTTTACTCTGGCACACCACCTTTGAAGTTTTAGCTGAAAATGGACAAAGATTTAGCATTGACTTATAGCTTCTTAATTGCTTTTAAAGCATGCAGGCAGCTTTTTCTTTGCTTTTAATGAAAATTCTCAAACACAGACTTAGGATAGTTGCTCCTAAAGCTTCGTATGAGTGTTCAAAACAGCTACCATCTGCTAAGAAGTGGAGAGAATAGCCAGTTTCTCTTCTGAAGTCACTATCACAACACATGACAACCCAGACAGAAAAGAACAGCAACAGTTCTTTCAAACTTTTGTTTTGGTATAAAACACAAGAAGTGAAAACAGTATTCAGTCTTTACTAGCTTTATAATTCATTTTAGAAAAAGGTAGAACTGAGGACTGCTTTAGTACGTAAAACACTAATCCTTTCATCTCTAGGACAGCTGTTTGGTCTAACACAAGATCCTAAACAAACAGAATTTGGTGTTCTGATATGCAACAGTAGTTCATATCAGAAAACTGATCACCACACTTGATTGAGAGCAATCAGCAGTCTTTGGCAGAGAGACTCAGCATTAAGCTATCACAGGCTGTGAATCACCTCTTATCCCAGGAAGGGTGTAATCGGGAGAAAAGGGCAGAGGTCAATAGCAATGCAGTGTAATGACAACATACATTTTTTACCAGATGCACAGTATTTGGTTATATGAATAAAAAGTCAGAACTCTCAATTTTCACCATTACTCTGACCTTCACTGTCCCACTCACTCCAGGATTAGAAGGAGTAAATGAAAAAAGAAAATTAAAGTGTTAAAAAAAAATTTACAGTCCCATATAGGACCTTTAGAAATTTAAATTTGAACTCCTGAGAGAGGTTGAATGCATAAAGGTCTGACAGCTGTAAAGTTAAACATTTTTTATATATCAAAACTGTAATATACCTGTGGAAATTTTTCCAATGAGATCTTAACCATAAGCAACCTCTGCAAATTCTGAACTGTCAGCAACAGGAAATTCAGAATTTTGATCAGTGCTTGGCTTTTTGAAGACATTTACTCTGAAACATTCTTTATTCTATAAGCTATATGCCTTGTTTGTCAATGAGTCAGTTCCTGTTAATAAGTCATGCAAAATGATGCAGATTGAAGTTATGCAAAGAAAATTATCTTTCTTGAAACTACTGTGTTAGCTGATTTGCCTACTTAACATGTTGTGACAGCTTCAAGATCTTGAAACTGTCTAGAGGTATACACAAACCATTAAAAACTCCAAGAAAAGCTGTATTTGAAATAATAGCAAGTGTCAAAATATCTTGGAAAACGTAGGGCAATAAAATATTAATAACAAAACAGCTGTTTAACAGCAGCCTTCCAAACAGTTACAACATGTTGCTGTTATTTATACAAGAAGAGACGGTATATCACATTTGGAAAATGACATCCTATGGTGGTTCTAGGATGCTTTAAGCACATATTAGAAAAGAAAGAAAAATAAAAAGAGCTATTTAACTATACTTAAATTTATCCGGTGTAATAACAAAAATGACAACTTAGCTAAAAAGCTTTCTTTGTACACTGACTTTTGACAGCCTTCAAGAAAATAAGAACAAATAATGCCTTATTCTGACGTTAATATTTTTGTTACCTGTCAGTGATTTTTGTTTGTTGGTTGGTTTGTTTTTAAATACCAAACACACAACAGCAGCCAGAAGACCCCTATTATCCATATAGGTTGAATGAGCTTAAGTAGATATATGTGATCTCCAGCTCTAAGAGACAAAAAGAAAATAAAACTTCAGATGGTACACTGAAAATCTAGATTACTCTGCAGGATTAAGGATCATCAGAATAAATGGATAACAATTTTTTATGGTCTCCAATTTTAAAAATATTGTAAATAAGTAAAATCTGTTTAAAAACCTAGATAGTACATGTTTAAGCACTCCAGTCTGAACCTGTAGTTGCAAAACTTAAAGAGCATGCAGTAGTTGCCCTTATGAAAAGGACTACCTCATCCTATTTTTTACAGTCTGATTTTCTGTACTCTTTAAAAAAAAGAAAGAGGACTTTTTTTTTTTTTTTTAGAGTGCCATATTCTTAATGAGAAATTGATGAATGATGACATCTGGCAAGAGAAAAAAGCATATGATCTAACTAGCTATTTCTACAGAGGTTAAAATCAGCTTTGCAATTTTCTCTGGTTGCTATTATGATTGACAGGTCATCAAATAAATCACTCGCTCTTCTCCCCCTCTGTGCTGGTCCTCTGTACCATCAAAGACACCAGGGGGTAAATTTGCACTGTAGCATATGAGGAATTAGACATGCAAGGTCCATTAACATAAATGGGATTTTTGCACCTAATTCCCTGCACAACATGCTGAAAAATGTAGCCATAGGATATAATATTCATATTTTCTTCTTTATTCTATTTATAATTTTTAATTATTAATGTCTATCATAATTGGGTTCTTCTAAAGAAAATTAAATGCCTAGTACGTTACCTCTAATATTGTTTAAGACCCCTTGAGCTTCATGTGGAAGATGACAAGGAGTATGCATATGTGCAATCCAAAAACTCAAAGAAACTAGGATGAAACAGAATTGTTGATGACACATTCAAACTGTCTCTGCTTCCTTCACAGCTATTACCCAAACCTTACCTGTTTTAGCCCAATCCATCTTATCCTCATGTCTCTCAGAAAATTATCAAAATGGATACAGTATTTGAAAATTAGAAGAAAATAAAGGGTGTTTAAAACTAACTCAGTCACTGAAACATGGGCTTTTTTTTTTTTTTAATAAATTATTATTAGAGCAACTCTGGATCAATGGAATGGGATAGAAGTGTGTTGGTTTTGAGGCTTTTTCTTTTGTGATCCTTCAAGCTGTCAGATAAAACCTGTTTTTCTGAATCATACTTAAATGAAGTCTGTTTCCATTCCTTTGTTTTCATTGAAAAATTCTGAAATTGATTTACCTAATTTCAATCTGCAACCATCTTAAGTATTTCATTTTTATAAAAGTACAAATAATCAATTTGGGTTGATCTGTTTCCCTTTTTTCAGGGGCTTAATGGCTATACTGAAAAAATTATAATTCAACTGCATTGGCATAGAAATGAGATATGAAAAATTCATGCTCAGGACATGATTTGCTATTGTAGAACACTTCCAGTTACAGTATATAGTAGCTTTCTATAGCCAGATGACATCTTTCTTTGCTTTTCTATCTTAAACTGGCAAGGGCACCAGAGTTGTTGAGACTAGGCTGTTTGTCTATGTTAAATCCATGTGGTATGACCAACATTTTCCAAAGGTTCAAAAAGAAGTGGTCCTTTGTACTGAAGGGCTCAAAAAGAAAAGATAATAGACAAAGTTTCAGGAGCAAAAAAAAACTAACAAAAAGAAAGTGCCATGAGGGAAGGTGGGGCAGGTTAGAGAAAAATAAGAGCCGAAGAGCAATGTAGAGTTGAGAAGGCTGAGTTTGCTATCGTACAGCTTAAGATCTGCAGAACTGAGATAACATTAACAAATTGCCAGGTCAGATGAATAATTTGTTGTAGTATTAGGGATTGAAGAGAAGCCGAAGCAAGGAATGCTGTATCAGTAAAGTTGACAATGAGGATGAAGCAAGTAAGTCCGATATCAGACATTTTGTTGAGGGAGATACTGTGAGATTTTGACATAATGGGCAAAAAGGAAAGGTCCAAAATAGCTCCTAGCTTGCAGATCTGAACAAGAATTGTCTTTTTGAAAGTGGTGAGGAAGAAAGGGGAGGAGTGCTGAGAGATTAAATGCCTCATTCATTTTGGCTAAGATTAGTAGTGCAAAAAAATGTCAATGGAACGTGCCAGAGAGATAGAAAAACACTAGGTGAAAGAAGAAAGGTCAGAATGGGAGTGTTAATTTTGCAACCTATTCAACACATTTAAATTTGAAAGATACAATATAAAACTATAAGATACCGTTTTGACCTTTATTTCCAGTGTTTGCTACCATGTTTTCTTCTATACTGTCAGAATCCACTTTTTAGAAAAATGTAAATTCAAAGTCTAGACAAAGCACGTTCATATAAGAATGGTATGAACACAAAGATTATTTTCTCTCTTGGTCCTTTTCTGATAAAACCTGGCAAACAGTGCCCTGTTCTTTACAGGTCTGTTTTATATAGCACAAGCTTATTTTGAACAAGTATTTTAGTAAGCAACAGCTATGACTGAAATGATTTCTATAAGATGTTCTACTTACTGTTTAATCTAACAGCTTTACACATCACTTCAATGAAGAAAGAAGGGAAACCTGTGCCCATTTGCTTCTCGTATGACACATTTTTATGTAAGAATATATTTTCACAAAGTATAATTGGGTTTTTCATACTTTATTTTTCTTAAGATTTTTTTCTTTTTACTTTCTAAAGCACTGATTGAGAAAATGCTGCAATCTCTTCAATTTTTGAATAGAAAAACACAAGCCTGTTTGCTTCTGTAGATATTTTTTAAGTTATATAGAATTTTTTTTTCTCTCTTGCTGCACCCAAACACAATGGGAGGAATACCTCCTGTTCATATCAATCTTCTTTCAAATGTTAAGGCCTACTTCATGTTTGCAACGTCTTATATATAGTCCCCTCATATCTGACATAACCAATTATCCAAGCAATGCGAACACTACCTTCATTTCTGCTGAAGAGTACATACATTTTGCAATCAGTCCTGAAATTACTGAGTAGGAGCTTTTTTGGATGTCTGCTAAAATGAACATGGTCATATTCGTCATCATTTCTCACAGTTTTATCACTCTGCATCCTTCCACGATGAACAGAACTTGAACTGATGGCTACATTTCTAATATTTCCAGAACATCTCTGTTGTTTTCATTTACCTAACAGCTTATGGTACTCCAACTGAAGCTGAATCTCCTGTGAATATACTTTCTGTTTACTATTGCTAGATTACAATGAACATAATTAATAACACAACACTAGGCAACTCAAACACTGTGTGTCAAACATGGAAAATAACAAATTGAGAGTCAAATAGATCTGGTTTTATTTCTATTGAAGACACGATGAAATGCTTAGCAAGTTACCAGAGATAGTGCCAAGAGATTAAGTCTTCTTGTTAATAGCATAGAAAAAATCAATGGTACTTTCAAGAGATTGCTGATAAAAGATTATAGACATATTTTGTCTCTTATAGGTAACAACTACCCCTCTTGCCCTTATACATTATTAAGAGATTCAAAATACTCCTGCTGACATATTTATTTTAATTTTTTTTTATTTTTATAGATTTAAGTTTAAGAGCCTGTTTGTTTCCATTCCCTTGGGGAATATTTTTCCCTGGTACTCCAAAGAATTTGATTTCCAATATACATACTGCATATAGGAAGAGTGATCATGAGTTTAATTTGTACACAGGTATGTAAAATATATGTGTGTGTGTATAATCTGCGTTGCCTTCATTGTGGTTTTTACTTACCTAGTTTTTTTCAGAAGAAAGTAAGTGACCCAGATAGTCAAAATTAAATGTATGTTTTGTCCCTTTTAAAACATGAAAGGAAAACTATGAAGGTACTTGTGCATGTAACTGTACTTTGTCTGAGGGCACTGTATGAAATAGTAAGCACTATGCACCGCATCTTATACATGTCTAAGAAACTCACTGTCTGCCTAAAGTATTTGAGCACTGTAAAGCTTTAAAAATGTGGCCTTCAGCATCCTCATCCTGTAATAATAAAGCTTGCAGTTTACTTGAAATGTAGTTGAGTAGGTGAACAACATATCCCTTAAAATGTGAAATCAAACTGCTATTTCCCAAACATTACTGTTCTTTAAATCTGACTGTAGGTGCCCTATCTATCTTGCTTTTCTCTGATCAGATTATAATTGATCAGACTTATCGGTAACGTGGTATCTTGAGTTTATTATTTCATGAGCTTTTCTGAAAGGGTGTCTTCCTCCCCTGTCCAAAATTGAGATGCCTTTTATATGCTGCTTATGGTAGTGCTGACCACTTTTGCAGCTATATCACTGTGCAGATTAATATCTAATTTGTTTTCCCACTCTCACCCCAAGGTCTCTCAGTGCTATTTCTTCAGTCATTTCCTCTCAGTTGTATGAGTTTTCATTTTCCCCCTTGAACTTTCCTATGTTCATTATGAAATTTTACTAAGATAATCTATTGATGAGATATACAAGGCAACAAATACTTTTTTCTTTTTTTTTAGATTCCTGAAAAATGATGCTGAAAAGGAACACCGTAAAAATCATCACGACTTCTCTGTAATAATGTTTCTTTCCCTTTAACAGAGGAGGCACAATTTTGCCAAGCTGCTTAAGTAGTTTCATAAATATTTTTGTCATAATTTATATTGGTAAATCACTTGAAAATCAAATTTCTTCAAATGAATTGCAGCCAATGCTGTAATTACAGCCAGTTGGGAGGTGCAAGTAGAATTTATTTTTGTTTTCATTATGGTGACATGAGAGATACTGTTCCTTCATTGGTCAACATAATTCTGTCTCCATATTTAGCTTTACACTGTAGAATCTTCCTACCTCATAAGAAAACTTTAAGCCAAATTAATCTATGAAAAACATAATTTAAAAAAATCAATTAAAGTAATCATCAGTATGATTACTATTGAATTTATGATACCATGTACCTGTTTCTTCGTAATACTGATGAAGAGGCTAGATATATCTGATGAATATATCTAAAGATTTAAAATCACCAGAGAGATTAAGTTCATTACATCTCACTAACGCAAAGTTACTCAAATATACAGTTACCTTGGGAAACACTGGTAATCATGATAGTTTTTGGGGTGGTTCTTTGGTTCAGATAAACAGTATCTTGTTTTCAATCATAATTAGTGTATTATTTTATATGTACATACACACAAAACTTGTAAATTGAGACACAGGTATCTACATGTATGCTTAACCTCTTCAGCAAGTGGCACATCTATATGATATTTATTTATAATAAGTTAGTTTCTAATGAACATTAATTCACCTATTTCCTACAAACTGTTTACTGACTAATGAATGCAGAAATCTTCCCCCATCCCATGGCCAATGATCACACTGAGAATATTTATCCCCTTATATCCTTGATTTGATTGTCTATAATCTGAAACTGCAATGCTTGCACACGAAGGGACCATTTTATGGCAATAAAGTTCTTCAAAGATGGCACCATCTATTGAAGTATCATTTACAGACCTTAATTGGTATGACTGTTTACAGGAAAACTGTGGAAGAAACCTACCAGGTAGTTAAAATTACTGGACAAAAGCAGCTTCCCTTTCAGTGGTTTGTTGCTATATTCCACAAAGAAATACACACAGAAAACAGTATCATATGTAGTCCTGTACATAAAATTGAGCAGCTTAAAATAGGCAGATTTCTTCTGTGGTTATTTTGAATAGTTATCAAGAGTGCTAAAACCCAACGATCGGAAAAAAAAACCCAAACCACCACCAACCAAAACAAACAAACAAAAAAACCCCCAAACACCCAAACAGTAGTAACTGATTTTAAATGGATTTTTAAAGGTGAGATAGGTTAAGTATCCCACTTAGTTATTGATTATTTCTTTATAGACCAATAAACAGAAGAAATATATCTAAATTATTTTAAATATTTATGTTTTGCATAGATGTGTTTCATAATTCATAAGAATAGTGCTATGTTTTGAGACTTTATTGTAAAGATAATTTCTCTTAATTTCATTCATAATTATATTAGTATTTCTGAACTGGATATAAAAAACAAATAATAAAATAAGTATTCTTGTGCCTAATTTGTCAGTAAAAAAAAAAAAACAAACACAAAAATCTGAAAACTGTCATAAGGTCTTGACATAAAGGAGAGGTTAGTATAGAAAGGATGTAAAAATTTACTCAAGAAAGAAACAGACCTGCCTATTTCTGTTGTTAATTTTGTAAAACAAAAAAAATACAACACAAAGATCTGCTTCACATCCCCTGTAACAATACTGCAAGCTCACCAAGTAGATGTTTTTATTTCTTAGTCTTATTTCTACACATCAGCTGTGCAAGCTAGAAACTTAAAGTTTTTTGTTTTCATGGTTGTGAAAACAAAATTGGAACTGTGAACACCTAAGTCTCAAACAACAAAAGGGAAATAAAACCATGATATTTGAATCTTAATTTCAAGTCTGTTATAGTTCATACAGGTTTGTTTCCTGTTTGACTACATAGGATTATCTGTGCTAAGACAGTATCTGATTTTGTCTCACTAAACCCTGTACTAACAGAGGAAAGAAGGAAAGATTCTGACCTAAAATATATGGAGAATATTATTTTAAATGTCTTAGCAGTCCCGGAATTTTCAGACTTGGTTAAGGAATGGTCAAAGTGTCCAGCAAAATTTAAAGGAAGCTGTGAACTCCAGACAGGGCAGCTGGCAAGGATAAAGCCACTATCAATGATAAAGGCAAAGGTCAGGGGGCAAATAAATGAAAAACACTTTGTACAAGTGAGGACAGCAATACTGTCACATCTGTCATTTCTTTAGAGCCTCTGAATAATAATTTCCCTTGGATCAGGACCCAAATAAGCCTTATAATATGACACTCGAATTCCCCTTTGAGTAAAAACCTCCTGTAAACACGATAACCTAAAGATTTCTGGAAGAGGGATAAACGCCATCATTGGTCACACAGAGGAATTGCACTGCAGACAACTCACAGGAAAGATTCCTCACTACCAGAATGCCCACAAAATGACACAGGCAGTACAAGGCAGAAAAGAAATAGCTTCAATAAAAAAGGATCCAAAGTCATCAGAATTGGAAGACTAAAGGAATTCCTTTTGGAGTTTGGATATGTACAGAGTTCTTTGCTGTGACAGAAGCTTTTAGCCCGTGACGAGTTGAGGTGTTATCCCCCTTCTCTGTGGCATGCTGTCCAGAACAAATGGTGGCTTGCACAGAAGAGGGAAAGATGTGTAGTCTGCATCTGTACTCAAAAGATTAAAAAAAAAAAAAATAGAAGCCTAGAAAGCTTAAAGCAGCACTGTCATGTAGTTAATGTGAAATCAATGGCAGCAAAATATTAGAACTTCCAGTGACGCATGAGCCCAGCTCAGTAAGAAGCAACCACAGGCTGAGAAAAAGAAGAGCCTTTTGATGTGAGACTTCATCCTATGAAAACAGACCTGAACCCCTTGTTCCTTTGGAACATTTTTGGGGTCTTCAAGAAAGGAGAGATTAGCATCAAGCTTTAAAAGTATGTTATTTAGAAAAGTATACACATATGGGTCTCAGCACTCGGATGCTAAAATTGGCTAGTGACAGAAATGGAAATGTATCAAACTAAGGACACTAATCACAGTAATAAAAATATTTTTTTCTGAACTCCTTAGCAAGATAAAAGCTACACATCCGAGACTTTTAGCCCTTCTACATTTGTTTTTGCATTTCCCATAGCTGATGGAAGAAAGCATATGCACACATGTGATCCACCCTGCTGCAGCAAAACAACCCATATTGATATCTGGTACTGCATTATGTAATCCTGTCTTCAGATAACGTAACTGTAATGTGAAGTGATAAATGCTGAATAAATCACTTATAAGTGTTTCTGCGGAAATGAAAGCCTAAAGGCACCCCAATGCTAGGGGAAACATTCAAGCTAAAATAGAAATGGCAATTGTACAGAGTATTCTCGCTGACCTCATGACATCCAGCAGGACTGGACAATGTATAACACACTGTTAATATTATTTCCCAAAAAGATCCACTTGCATAATCTAGGATTCCTGTATGGCAGTGTAGTATAGAGCCAGGTTTAATCATGGCCATAAAGGATGGTAACAAAAACACAATGCCTTTTTTAGTAAACTAACTCCAAAATCATAACACTTCCCATGTAATAGCAGTACAATTAATAAAATAGGGGAACGCATTTGACATTCATTTGTTAAATACCCTGTTTCTGAAATGGAACAATGGGTCAAGATAAGTCAATTACTATTTACACATTTATCCAGCTGTATGACAGCAGTAGTCATAGGTAAAGCACACATTTGCATAAGGGAAGGTGGCTGCTGAGAGTGGAAAACTAACCCGAGATTTGCCGCGGCCATCTCCATTCCCAGCTTTGCTCTGTACCATCCTCCTTCCTGGTCCCTCAGCCTCCTCCCCAGTGCAAAGGAGTTTTACCAAGGGTGGCAGATTGTTATAATTGCACTGAATAAAACAATGTACTGCTGAGCTTACTCTCCCCAGAGCCAGAGCCACAAAGGCTGAGAAGGGTATGGAATTTACTCTAACTGTTACATGCTGCCCTCGGCTAGGGTTGTAATGAGCTTTGCCTCTGGAGAAGGGCAAATCCCCATGCTTGGGGCAGGAAAGGGGGAAAGGAAGAAAGAAGGACATTGCTTCTTTTTGCTCCTAGTATTGGTGTGTGTTTTGAGGAGAGGGCTGTAAAATCGAAGAGAAATTGAGAGGTAAAAGCAGAACATGAAGCAAAGGGGGAAAGAAAAAGACAAAATGCAGAGATAAGTGGGAAGTGATAGGAAAAAAAAACCCAGGGAATTAAATACTTGCAGTAGCAAGGAAGCAGCAGGCTAAGAAAGTTACTCCTCAATTACTGTTTTAGACGATTCTGTTTACCCAAAGCACAGAGATGAAACATAAAATGATTAACAGCTGATGGAGTAAGGAATATTTATAACCATCTATCATTGTAGGAAGTAAATTCAAGTTCATGTAAAAAGAAATATCAAACTTGGTGGCATTTAAAATAAGACAAGGTTATATTATTTCAAATTAAGTTTTAAGTACAGGTGAAATTTATAAGTTGTTGTACAGCTGCTGACATTTTTGTTTTTCCCCAGACTCCTGGAGAGGCTAGGAGGCTTTATCTCAAAGAAAAAAGGGAGGACAAGAATCAAATTTCTGCTGAAAAGATGTATATGTAAAAAAACCAAACAAACCAAAACATTCAACCTGCGGTATCTCATGGTTCTGATCTCAATCTTAGCCTTTAAATCAGCACAGCTTATTGTCAGTGAGGAGAAGGTATGGAAGGGGGAGACAAATCACACAGGTATGTATGGGGAAGTAGCAAATTCAGCAGAGTTCTAGATGAACTAACAATCCTTTGTTAATATTAAAGACCAGAATGCGGCCACCCTACAGTTGATTTCTATCAGCAGTTACTCTGTGTTGATATAAAGGACTATACAAAGTTAATTTCAAATACTTGAACAGTCCTTCTTCTTTTGTAGTGTTTTATACTCACTTTGCACTGATGCATTATTCAACAGTCATATAAGGAAAAGGATAGTAAAGTCACTGGTCTCTGCCTGCAAAGAGGTCAGGTGGTTTTAAATAACATTTTAATTTGAATTATAATAAGGTTAAGAGTGGGATTCCGAAAAGTTTATGATAAGCAACTCCATAGGCCAGTACATCTATCATAATTTGGACTTAAGGTCAGGGAAATTTTGTTCTAATAATTCAAATTTCATTTTGCTTTAGTGCCTGTGCGTTTCTTTAAGTCAAAGCACTGCTCTTAAACATACCTCTGACACCTGGGGTGAGGTTCTGAAAGGTTACCTCAGGATAACAGCAGACAACACATACACAAGCTTGAAGTGTTACCTTTGGAATGTATGAAAAAAAATCCATTTGACAAATATTTAAAGACAGAATAAAAATAGGTATATGTGGGCAAGTTTGTCATAGGATTTGAAAGTTGCCTGTTCTTTTATCTTCTGCACCTAGTCATAGCTGGAACTGCAGTCAAGTCTTTATGCAGTGCTGACATTTTCTTTCCTTTACTTACCGAAACAAACAACTAACTGCCTCACAAACATCTTGTTTGATAGAGGTCCTTGGTCTTCAATTTTGGAATCAGTCTATGGAATAGTACCCGCAGAATGCAAGAGGAGCAGACAACACAAAAGGTTTCATACAAACTACTGATTAAAGCATGAATCTTACACAGGTATTACACCTGAAGCCAGAAGGTAATTTTATCTTCCCCACCCCAATGGGGCATCCTAAACAGGAAGGTCTGCTTAGGGCAAACTCTGTTTCAGGTACCAACCCCATCTCAAATGCTGGCAATCCCTATTAATCACTTTAAGTGCAGCGCTGATTTGTTTACTAGCAAAACTGCCACTTGTCAAACTGCTCGCAATACTGTTGTTTACAAGCTGCAGATGTAAACCCTGATATAACCATAGCAAGGTGACAGCAACGATGTGTCCAAGCTCCTTTGAGGAGACAAGATGACAGGGAATAGAACAGACCTGCTCAATTGTTAATTCCCTGACACCAAACATAGGTTGCCAATCTTAGCCAATATTTTTGCAGTTTTAAATAAAATACACATCATGGATCTATAAATGTAGTTGATGAATATTGCCGAGGAGAACCCACCTGACTTCACAGAGTTGTGGGTCACAAAATAAAAGCTGTCAAAGGTGGGATAAGGTAAGAGGGCACTTGGAGATGAAACTTTGTCCTGTCCGGTGATTTCACCTGAGTCCACCATGCCCTTTGGCAGGGATAAGATGCATTACTACTGCAATAGGGAGTAGACAAGATATCTTTTATTTTTCTTCATCTATTCTTTATGAAGGAAAAATGAACTTCATTTAATTGCAAAAATATCAACTTTGACATTTTCTCAAACTCGCGTGCCATGAACCCTTCAGTATTTTGCAAGAACAAAGAGTCCTACCTGAACCAGGTCCCCTGTAAAATGGGAAAAGTAGAGAGATACGCAGAAGAGAATGTAGAACTGTCATGATAATTTTTTCAGGATTACATAATAAATTGGAAACAGCAATGAACATTCATCTTCACTCAGTAAAATGACCTTCTGTTACCCCTCAAACAGTTTGTTAGTAGTTATTATTGCAACAGTTTGATCCAAACCTATTGTTGCAAGTAAAAAAAATTATAATAAAAAGTTGCTTTGGGGGTATGGGGGCACAGCTGTTTCTGAAACCCAGCTAAGCTGTTGTGACCCCTCTGGGTTCCAACTTGGCCTTCACATAAGATGTACAGCTGGGGAAAGGGGACAGTGGGAGATGATGACCTTTTAGTGCCCATTATGAACCAGATCTAAAATCTGCAGAGGTCAATGGAAGGAATCATGATATTTTACATTCTCCAGCTGTGTTTCTAAGCTTGTTGACTTTTTCTAATTTTTTAAAAGAAATTGCATACATGTGAAATTGAATATACAAACAAGAATGCTAGGAACACACTTAATGGCTTTTTTTCAACTGCCCACGGTATTTCATTACTAATTACAAGTTAGTCTAATTCACCATTCCAACTAAGATTAAAAAAAGATAATATTAAAATGTATGCTTTAAAAATAGCTTAAAACTTGCAACTAGTGTCCATCCAGAAACTTGATACACACATCTTAAAAAACCCAGTCATGAAGCCATACTATTAGTTCATTTTATTTCCTTCAGTCCTGTTAAATGTGAGGCTATCAGCAAAAGCAGACTTAACATAGATGCTTAAAGTGCACCTAGGTTGGATTGTGGACTACTAAAATCCTCACCCCATCTTAACTTTCCACTGTTGAGGAGCAGGTCAGAAAAGCTAAAAAGGCTTAAGAATTCATCTGAAGCATCAAAGGCAAGCCTGAATTACCGTGTTCACTAGGGTTTTTTTGTTGGGTTTCTCCCCTCCCCCCCATCATAGGCATTCGCTGTCAGTACTCAGCAAGTTTGTGACTCATTTTATTAACGTGTCTACAGAGCACAGATATTGGTACAGGCACTATATTAGGACATATTAACCTTTTGTGCACAGATTCTGTATTGTTATATACAGACAGAGAACATGCAAGGGAATTGGACGGCATGTTTGGTTTTCTCTGCTGCTCAAGCTGACCACTAACAAAAAGATCGCTGACATAATATTGGAGATGAGAATGTAAATGTTACTGTCTGGAGATTCAGATATTCACTATTACAACTGCCTGTCCCAGACCAGTTAGAAGTCAAATAGGAGGACTGATTCTGGTACTGTTAAGATCACGAACTGAATTACTGGGTTAAGCATTCGAATCGGGAATAGGTAACAAAGAATACATCATTTCATCAAGCCTCACAGTGAGGAATGGCTGCCTTCAGAACATTTCCTTCCAGAAAAAGCATGAGTAATGAAGCAGGGAGGAAAAACAAAGAACAGACGGCAACCTCAGACTCTCTAAATGTGGGCACTGTGTTGTCATTAATGACTAACACCAGAAAGTGTCTAGAAAAACTGCAACAATAAGCATAAGGGAAACTGAAGCAATAACATCACACTTTCACAGTTATAAAATCTCTCTGACATGCTTGGCAAGGAAGTTTAGTGTGAAGGGACTAGTATACGCAGGATGTAGTAGCAACAGAAAAAGAATGAAAAAAAAAAAGCCTCTCCATTCGTTGAGTAATCCCAAGCGTGTCCTTTAGTTCCCTTCAAACGTTTGACCATGATAAAAAAAAAAAAAAAAAAAAAAAAAAAAAAAAAAAGACTATCCAATGAAAGAATGACACCATCTTTTGAAAGCAAAAACTCAACAAGTCACTATCACATTTGACAAATCTATGGCAATATACTGTATACTAGCCTATACGACTGGATGAAACCAGGGTCTGGCAAAGTCAGTGGATGTCTAGGAGCATTTTGAGACAGATGGAACTTGTGAAGAAATCCTGAGCACTCTTTGCAATACTCTCCTTGTACCCACGATTTTTTTTCCAGCAGTTTGTTGTAACTGGGAATGTAGTTTAAAAAAATGGAAGAAACTTCCATTTGAGGAAGCTGGAAGTCTTAGCTAAAAAATGAGATCTCAAATGCAATACTTGTGTGCTTAAAACATGTAACAATTTTGGTACCTATGAATAAATATTGACTTTTTCCATGACCACTGTTCTCTTTCATGTGGCATGGCAATTAGTTTCTCTTTGGTACTCTGATTCTCCTTCTAAAAGAAAGCCGTTCTCCACATAAAGCCATATTTTGCAACGACTGGAAAGCCCATAAGGTACCCTTTGTTTGCAGCTGCACAATTTTCCACAGAAAAAAAGATATTTTATTTAACTGATGACTGCATTGAAATGAAGCCCAGGACAGACACTCACTGTACATTGACAGATTGCTGCAGGCAGGGCAACACCTAGATTCTGTTCGCTTTGCTTTTGCCAGGTAGGTGACCTGACACAAGGAATTCAGGCAAAATTATCAAGAAATTAAGCATTTTTGATGAGACTTCCCCCCCCGCCCTTTCTTTTTTGTTTGTTTTCTGTACCACTGTTTGTGTGGCAAAGCATTTTCTGAAGCGTGCCCGAAAATTTCTCTGAGCTATTGGGGAGTAATTTCCTCAGCCTAATCTCCACAAGACTGTAAAAACTGTAGGATAAAAGGGGAACTGTGGCGATTTACCTACTAATTAGTTGCTTTTATTAAGAAGAGCAAGATAATTGATTTTAGGATGCACTACCCCTTATTAAGACCTAATTTAACTGTATATCAAAGACTAATTAAATGGCATTATTCCATCTCACTGATGAGTTTTGATTCTTGGTGAATAGATTTAGGTGGAAGATGAACACACGGTAATAGATTTCTAACTCACACAGATAACTATAAGACGCTGAGTAAAGGGAATTTTGGATTATCTAAAACTAACACATTTATTGGTATTCCTTCACACTGATAGTTTGAAGTGAAAAAAATAAAATGTTTAAACACCTGCTGAGCATTACAGGGAAAGGGAAAGACAATGAAAAGGCTCTCACTGTAAACCATTTATGTAAACATTTAGGTAATTTTCTCAGAATGAAGAATTGCATTTGTGAAAAGGATATATGCTTTCATAGCATATTTCTATTTATTCTGAAGAGTTGTGTAGCTACAACATATCAAGGGACCTCAAGTAATAGATACTATTTATTTGTGCCATTTTTCAAATTGTTTAAAGAAAACACACAGCATCTCTTTCCACCTTAAGAATTATTTGAATTTCTGATTATTCAGCTACCTTGTGGCATTCCAAGTTTATTTAGTGCTGAAAAGGAATAAAGAGACAGGATGATATGCCTCCAGTTCTTCCAAATAGTCTGCAAGTTAAAATAAACATAAAATAAGAAAAGATTATGTTGCTTTTGAGTAAAAGAAGGGCAGAGACTGAGTTTATTAATAAATTCTGAAGGTTTCAATCCTTCTCTCTTCATTTAAATAAACTCATCTGTCCTAAAATAATTCCTTTAACAAGCCAGTGGCTGGTTTAGTAAAAAACAACTTACAGTGAATTTGTGTGTGTAAAGTAAATCAATTCAAAGCTTTAATCCCATCAATCTACTCCCTAAATAAAATGTTTTGTCCTCTAGACAGAATTGCTCTGACAATACAAACTCATCATTCTACTTAATCTGGGAGGTCATGGCCCCAGAGATTATGATGAGCTGTCTCTCAAAGCCCCAGTGCACTGCAATAGAATGTCGCTTGGATAAATCACAAGATGCTTACCAAAAAAGATGACTTCGCTACAACTCTGGGGTGTATTTCCTTGTTTGTAATAGTTTCTTTCATGGGCAATAAGATAATCTGCACACAGGAGCATCAGTCATATGTCACTTTTTCATTCATTTTTGGCCAAGGAATAACTATCCAGCAGCAATAATCTATAGTTTTTAGACATCTAAAATAAACATCACCTTGTACTGACTATAGGGTATTAATCTGAAACTGAAATTTTGCAGGTACAAAGTTTATTCTGTATTATCTAAAGGATATTTACACATTAATTATTCTTTTACTAATGCAAATAGAAATAGTAGTACTGTAAAGGAACAAATATTTATTTCATCTTTTCAACAAATCATATTTATAAATAGATAAGTGAGCAAACTACGTGTGTAAACAATCCCTAAAGAACATGAGGTATGACCAACCTTGTAGCTAAGCTATATGTAGGAGATTTTGGAGCAAAGAATTACAACGTGGAGTTTACTCTTCACTTTGTAGGAAGTGATGAGATTTTTACATATGAAGAGAATTATATCCAAATACTTAAATGTCACTAGGGAAAACTTCCAGCTTTGTAAAAAGGAAGAACTAAAATGCAAATAATCTTATATATTACATAAAAATATAATGCTTTTCGTTCTTATTTAATGCACATGTCCTTTCCTAGTACCAGAAAGCTGACGGTTGTATTTAGAAATGCATATGTCCATGCCCTTCTGTATACATGCATGCTCGTGAGTGCACATGTACACCGTATGCAAAAATGCTCACAACTGAAGTTATTGTGCAACTAAGCATCATTTTTATTCATGTTTTTGCCCAGCACTCAGTCTCACTATCACAGATTTTTGCTAAAATGGTAGGTGAAGAATGGGTACCTTCAGTAATTTGCAGTCAAAATGCAGATGTGGTACAGCTACCAATCCAACATAAAAGACAAAACACTGTTGCTACAAGACCTTTCGTCAACATCTTCCCTGTCCATCTTTTCTTCTAATTCAGTATTTCATGAAAAACTAGCAGGTTATCTTCCAAAACATGCCTCTGCACTTACCTTGGACTGAAAAAACCCAAAAATAAAATATCCCACAATCCTCTAGCACTTCTACACAACTGTCTATCTCCCTATTTTCTTTATTTGCATTTTGCTCTTTCAAGATTTCTGCTGGCATTTTCTGTTTAACACCTTGAGAGATAACAGTACCATCATAGTGCTTTCATATTCTACTTCAGGCCTCATCCCTTTATACTTAAAAAAAAGACTAGTATTAAGTGAATGCAACCTTTGATCTATCCATAAGGTTCCTGTAACACTGACCTGAAAAGATACCTCACTATTGCACCAGAAATCATTTTAGGGAGAAAAGTAAACAGTCTGGAGCCTCCATATTAATGTCATAGCAATGTCTCTTAATGGAGTACTTGTTATAATAATCATTGCAGACTTTGGTACAGGAGTCACAGAAAGATTCTATTTCTCAACAACCTTTTTGAAGAAGTCCACTGGCAAAATGGCAAGAAATATTATCAGTGCCCAATACCCAACTATGCCAGCAGCCTCCCTTTTCCATTTTGTTAAAGATATTAGCACAAGGATGGATTTGGCATTAAATACAGGACGTTATACTGCAGGGAAGAACAAGTATTTCATTTAGATTTTCACTACACTTATCTCATGAAAAGGTTAATCATATGGGGAAGTTAAAATATCAAGTTGGATTTTTTGTTGTTTACTCACAGAGCAACAGAAACATAAGGTGGCTAAATAAAACAAAACAAAACAAAAAACCCCAGACCTTCCCCCACCCTTCAATTAACATTTACAAAAAGAAAAATCTGATAGTATTCAATAGCCAAACTCCAGGAATTATTAAAAAGCATGACACAAATACATAATCAAGTCACATATTACTAAAGAAATAACAAACACTAGAATATGCTAAATGGCAAAACAAATAAAGAACTAGCTGTCTAATCCAAAAATAGAAATTAAAAAATGATTGATAAGCTTCTCCAAAATAAGAACATTCTATTCTGGCTGTAAGTTACTATCACAGTTTGCTTCCTTCCGGTGAGCAGTAAATAACATAGTCAGTACAGTTTTATACTCGTTTCAGGTCTCTTGGCCGCTATGCCAGATATCAGTCTTTTCGTCTATGCCTTTCTATCATCAATGAGAAACCTGCTATTAATTTACAAGGGTGTACATAATCCCAACTTTCTTATCTATTTTTCACATCACAGTCCTAGAAATGAGACAAACAGTTTGTGTAGAGGAAAGAGATTTATCTAGTTTCCCCTTTTTTCTGATTTGGGTTTGTTTGGGGTTTTCTGGTGTTTTTGTTTTGTTTTGGTTTTTTTTGTTTGTTTGGGGTTTTTTTGTCTGTTTGTTTTTTAACCAGAAATGTAAATAAGATAAGCTTGGGGATCAATCGCACTTGAATTTCTCCTGGTCTCAAATGTTCATCCAAACATATTCTAAAATCAAAGCACAAAAGACACTTGGGGGGAAAAAAAAGAAAAAGGAAATACATAAGAAAGATGGCACTGATCACTTGATTCCTCAATTTCAATTTATATTTCTTAAGGTTTTAATAAATATGCACATTTTGATAAAGACTGAATCATACTGACATACAAAAATTTGTGTCAAAAGATATACAGTATTTTTAATGTATCAAAGACTTTCTGGAAGATTACAATAGCAAAATGTGTGTCTAGAAAGTGAGTTGGATGGAACTCTTTTATATGACAGTTCCACGCTGATACCCCTTGATAACTTTCCTGCCTAATTCAACCAGAGTTGTTTGATGTATTTAACATCACAGTGCAAGTGAGGTTACAGAGGTCATAAAAAAATGACACTGACTCTACATATTACAAGCATTCCTGCTAAAAATCACATCCAGCACATTGAGAATTTCAAGGCATATCACAATTCTGAAAGGAAAAGAACAAATCCAAAATTTGATCTAACATTCATTATAATATTAAACAAATAGCTCAGAATTCATGGTGTTTTGCTTGCTCTTTCTCTCGTATACAAAAAAAATAGAATTTACAAATTAATCCAAATTTTTCTCATAAATAATACTGTGACTGTCTCAACACTCATGCAATGGTCCATGTAAAACTTCAGGAACTTAATCCACTAGCTAATGAATTCTATATAAACAAGTATTCTGGAAGGCCATCAACAATGTATGGTAATAAGTTAGCTATAATTAGTAATAGAAGCCTTAAAATAACTGCATCTTCCTGAGCTTGCTGTATTCTGGAAATGATAAAATCTTTTTTTTCCAGTGTAACTAAAACGGTAATTGAAAGCTGTTTTAGCAACAAAGACAACCTCAAGGTTATAAATATTTGTAGCTGGCTGTGAAATAGTCTCATCAAAGTTTCTTGAAAGTGGATGCTCTGCTCCAATGGTAGTACACTTCCAGGAGCCAAACAGAAATAAAATAATTTCTCAGAGACTTGTATACAGGAAAAAATGAAAAGGAAAAGAAAAAAAAAAAAAGAAAAAAGAACTTTGGCGGGGGGGGGAAGCCCAAATGCTTTACAGCATAATCTAAGTGCTGTTAGCTGAAGATTACTATAAAATGGTCTGTTTGACATAGCTGGAAAAAACCCCCACAAAATCAAAAAAAAAAAGCCCAAGACCACTAATGAGTAAATATAAATTGCCATTGAGGAGTCAAAATTACTTCAGTAATTCTTTATTCTTTCCATCTAGTCTTTTCACAGGACACCAGCCATTACAGCAGCTTTGATTTTTCTTCATGACTTGCAAATTCCTGGTTTATAATCTCTCCACGTACTGACTTCAGTATTTGCATTCATATTTAAATTATTTTCTTCTTTTGTACAATAGTTTCCAAAACAATGTACTTCAAGTTTTTAAAGCAGTTCCATAAATATGCAACTTTTTGAAGTGTTCTTTTATGCCTTATACAAGGCAGCAAAGTGAGACAGATTCAGTGGAAACTTTTAGAGACAAAAGAAACCATCTACCCACTCCCTTCCTCAGTTGCCCTCCAAGGTTGCTTGTGGATCTAAATAACTTAAATAACTCTGGGACTGAAACTAGGGCATCAGTTCAAAAACAAGTTGATCACATTTAGGGATATTAGAGATGCAAACAAAGAATCCCCATACAGAAGAAAGGTATGAAGTTACTATTTTTGCATAAACCATGAACTTTTCAATTACCTGAATCTCAGGAAAGAAACATAGAGAATGTGGCATCGAATTGCTGAAATTTACCTTACATTTTCCTTAAGCATAATTACCATCTCATGAGAAACTGTATTAATGCACCTAGTCAATTTGCAGTGTGCAAAAATATCCCCTGTGCATTGCCAGTATGTATTTTAATCCAGTTGTTTGGGGCATAATCTATGGATTGCATTCACTTCCTTTTAACACATTTATTATTTAAAAACTACTAGTAGAACTGTTTATTCCAAATTGTTGCCCTCTTGAGCAATCGGACCAATTCATTTAAGGATTTGAAGGAATTAATATACTTAATACAATTTAAGGGATGGCCTATGATACAAAATGTCAAATTTCAAATTGTTTTTGTTCCCTAGTTATCAGTGCTGAATAATTAATGTATGCACAAAACCTGAGTTCATAGCTGAAAAGTGCACTTGAATGTTTGAAACCTGCTTAGAGACTGATGACCTTTCACGTGTTGCTGCTAAGAAAGTGAAAGATCAGATCCAACAACTTGCTCATGGGTTCTGATGTATTAGCATAATAAAATGCAGAGTCTTTGGGACCACAAAGGCTGGCAGTCATTGGGGGAAGACAACGGGGGACATACAATGACAAATGAAAAAAGTCAGATAATAGAAGAGGATTATGATTTTCCATTGTCAATTAGTGTAACACTATGCTTCTCTAGGTTTCTGACCATATGTTCCCCCTGACAACTGGGTTAATTTACTCTAAGTTCACTACCAGTAAGTTTTCCAGAACAGTCACTGTCTAAATTTTTCAGTCCTCTAACAGAACGTTTTGCCTGGCTCTACCATATACAAGCTGCAGATTTTTCATCTGGCAGTTCTACGTTACCTGCATGTATGAGCAATCCTGTGATCAACTCTAGCTATCAAACTTTTCTCCCCAAAACCAAACAAACAGTAAAATCACAGAAGTGGCACTCTTAAGTATTACTATGTTGAAATTCAAAACTCAGAAACATGTCTTTCAGTACATGTGTGACTGGGCAGGGAAAAGGAAGCTATAAACAGATACAACCCCTCACGTCACCAATTTATATGTGCCATAATCTTCTGCTGACAAGATCCTTTTTTGCTGTGAAAAAGAACCATATTGTAAACCACACTGCTAAACACCTAGAGAAATTAAAAAAAAAAAAAAAGTGCTAGGGTATCACGCAGGAACAGAGAAACACCCTCCTCAGTAATTCCTTACAACAGTGAATTACAAAACAGTGATACATGGTTAGAAACTTACCATCTTGCTGCATCCTAATCTAAACAATGCAGTGATAGTAATCAATACAAGTACTTGAAAAGACTCATGATTATGTCCTACGTCTTTAATTTGTAACAAGGAGCCAAAGCACTGTGAATAACGTACCCACTTTTATTTTCCCAAATAAGACTTCCACATAAAAGAAGCCCAAGAAGAGGGAAGCAGACTGCTGCAAGTGTCAGCAGGAATCTAAAAATACCCATGACTACAGCCTGTGCTCTAATACAATAGATGCTGTTTATTCTGCAAAGCACGAAACTATCAACATAGCTCAGGAAGCAGATCAATAGATTATAAGGACCTTATTGTCATCACGATGTCCTCTCTTCTCAAAAAAGAATTGCACTTAGTCATTTAGGCAAATATATATAGTTTTAAGTGTAGTTAGAAAGGCTACAGTCATATATACATATATACATGCACATGCATATATGTTTTTATATACACATATATAAATGTGTATTCAGATGCATTTCTATGTATATACACAGACACTACCTTGAGGATTTGAACATACAAACACTCCACCAGTGAACCCAAAAGTAACCATTACACTGGAAAACCTTTTGAAACTCACACAGACAACAAGCTTATATACAAACCACACTGGAACTAGATTGAGAGTTATTTCAGAAATAAAGTGCACAAATTCATTAGCATGAGCATACACAGAATGAACACCAAAAATATTGTTAATAGAGAAGTAAACTAAATAGTTGAGTAGATGTGGTGAAAAAGTAAGAACAGCTCAAGGCACTAATCAAGTTGACTTCTCAGAGAGGACACAGAAAAATTTAAGCAGAATACTGAGATCAGATGACTGCAGAAAAGGAAGAGATAGCACAAGTAGAGATACGAAACTGCAAAATTTGGACAACAGCGTGGAAATATGATTAAAAAATTAACCAAAAATAACCAAAACAAAGCTTTGTACCGATATTTAACCAGCAAGACTGACAGAGGCTGCTGCTGGTGCTGAGAGGAATAATGCAGACTATAGAATTCACTAGCTCTTTGGATGAACAAGAAACATTTTTCAGAAATTTTGTTTACAATATACCTGCTGTCATTCATAACCATTACCTTAGAGGAGACTTTCAGCAGGGCATAAACTCTGAAAACACTTCACAGAGAGGCATTTGGATTTCTCTGTTGAATCTGAAAAACAGAAAATCACTAGTTAAAGCCATCAGCTTATGACACAGAGATAGCACTGGCAAAAGTGATAGAAAATATCCATATAAGAAATCTGCCCACTGAACAGAGAATGTGCCAAGGAGAGAGGTGGATTAGGGGGTTTATCTCAGAAGTGACAGAAATCTGCATTTCAAAAGTCCCACGCTGGAGTGGGTGATGGAAGGACTTACATGATCAAGAAGAACCTGTGGTTCACCAATAGCCAAGGGTTTTGATTTGATCTAAACTCTGGTGTAAAATCCTAAGATTAACCCCATACAGCCACTTTTCCCCTTTAAATTTCAGAGAGATTTATTTCAGGGGGGTTGAACAACATTGGAAATATATCCAAATAACTTCACCATATGAGGACAGGTTAGAAAAGAGTGTAACATGGACAGTTTTAACCTTCCTTCTACATTTCCCCACCCATCCAAGGAATACAAAGCATGTTCAGGTGGCAATAAACTTTGTCATATATGCAGCTGGAAGGTGGTATATTCTTGTCATTTATCATTTAAAGGCAGATCATCAGGAAGTCATTACATTGCAAAGATTGGATCTCTGCACAATTGTGGTGTAATTGAGCACCGCAGTATGAAAATACTGTAGATAATAAAACAGAATATGGTTTGCAGCACCAGAATCATCCTTTTCCTACATTCTGGTGTTGTGTTTAATCCAGTCAGCAAAAATAAAGTTTTCCCAAAACTCTAAACAGACCTTGGTGGACTGGAACCTATTTCATTAACTACTGTTAAGCTTTAAAATTAGATAAGTTTGGCCCCTAACTATGATTCTAGCTAGCTTGTGGTTATGCTCTGAACCCCACCTCTTATCTGACAGAAGGTTACAAACATGAAAGGGGACTACTATCAGAATATAAAGAAGCAGTTGGGAAGGTGGAAAAGCAGGCAGTCTAGCTTAATGGACATGTCTCAATTCACAGGTCAGTACAGGCTATACTGCTTTTAACTCAGCACCAATGCTCCAACAATATTTTTAAGCTGCCTCTTGCAACATCAGCTTCAACATCAGAATCACCATGGATGACAGACTTGCTGCAGGCTAAATTCAAGGAATATGCAGAGATCCTGTAACGTTTACAGATACTTCAATCTATCATGTCTGTTTTGGTAGGGGATAATATTAGCACTATTGAGATAAGGATACAGTAGTGCTGTTTGAAAATATCTGTATCCTGCCTGCTGGGCTGTGATAAACAGTTGTGTGTTTCACACATTAGGTATGAGTATTAACAGCATGCGTGCAGGCACTTAAAAGCAGGAGGAAAACACAAATATATTTGCAAGTTTGATCAAGCTCATGGTATACTGGTAGTAGGAGCAATTCTGCAGAGGTGAACTTGTGTTGCTTAACTTCTATCTCTCTTCATGATCTTAAAAGCTCAACTCAACTGTTAGTGGGTTCGGGTTCCGATTAGAATATATGATAAAGTTATGAAGAGAAGGGGCAGAGAGCAAAAATTCAACACAGAAGAATGGAGCCAAGTGAAGACCACATAGATACACATATTCTGTGGCAAAAGAGGGCCAGACAGAAATACTCTATAAAATTATGAATACCACATTTTTATTCTACCTACAGCAACAAAATGACACACCACCACTTTTAAGAGACGTTTTGGTTTCTAATACTCAGCAAAGAATTCTTGTCTCCTACAAAAGGCACTTTTGTTTCAGTGACTTCTTGAAGAGATGAGGATACTCAGCAAATGCTTAAGATTGAAAAGAGATACAAAACGGTATCTGCCACCATAATGGTTTTGCTATGCCCACATATAGTTAAAGAGGTTTACAACTACTTAGAGAGGTTTACAGACTCCACCATGCTATATGTTCCACTCATTTCCACAATAAATTATTGCTTTTCTTTCTCACTACATCTGTTCAGTCTGTCATTATGATTAAATACTACCTCTAAATTTCCCAAGCATTCTTCTCTCCCTTGTGAAAGGACAACTTCTTATTTAGAAGTTGCTCTGCCAATCCGAATGCACAGGTCAAATCATCAGAGTTCTGAGGCATTAAGATTTGTCTCAGACACAGAAGGAACAACTGTGAAATTTCCAAAATGAATTAGGGTTCTGGAATTCTTGTTCCCCAATAATTTGGGGCCAAAAATGTTGCAGCTCAAGCAACTTTGGAATGGTAGGGGGGTTTTTTGTTTGTTTGTTTTTGTGTTTAGTTTTTGTTTTTTTTTTTTGTTATGAACAGTGATAATAAGTTCTTGTGAATTTGCAGTCATGGAGCATTGTTCCTATTGCTTAACTTCAGTGGAACTGCTTCAGAATTATTGGAAGAAAATGGAAACAGCATTTTGTCCAGAATACTCTCTCTATAAACAAAAATGGTTACCACCTGAAAGCAATTTCCTTTCTTACAGCATGTCTTAATATTAACATAATCATAAACACTTAAGAAGCATTCCCCTCACATCTCCATTATTAATCTCTTAAAGCTGAGTTATGAACAACATAAAACATTGATGCATCATACCCTAATAATTATTATCTTATTAGAGCATTTGCCCAATATGGCTTGTTAGATGGTTTGTGTTCATAAGGAAGATAAGTTTCCATTTACCAGAAGATATTAAAAAAAAACACAGCCAAACCAACACACCCTGTCAATATTATTTCCATCAACAGCATTTTCATAAATTAATAAAAAATGAATGAAGCAGAGAAAATGTAGTAATCTGGTTAAATATTAATTTTATACTTCCTAATTTTTTAAGAGCACATCTGCTGAACTTTGAACACTATTTATTGACAGCACCAGAGTCCCCACCCTGCCCTCCTTCTCAGAGCAGCTTTCTATACTCACAGAAAAGCAAAGAGATCCCACTCACACTGGTGGGGACCACCTACAGCCCCAGCCATCACATCACCATCAACAGCTGGTGACCAGGAAGAGCTAAACTCATGGCACCAACAATTCCAACATCTGCTCGCCAGTCCCTGTACTTGCTCCTCACAGACAGCTAAGTACCTATGCTTACAGCAAACGGTTCCTCAGCTGGCAAACACTCCCATGGACAGCAAAGAAATGCAAGCCAAGTGCTCATCAGCCTCAGAGATGGTTAAAAAACACATCCCTAAAGGAGATGGGAGAGTCTTCTACCACACCTGACACTCTGTCCTCTGGACTTTTAAAACTTAAGCCTTCTAGTGCAGAGTTTGTTTCATTACAGCAACAGGGTAAATTCGGGGGTTTTTAAGTTCAACTGTATGATACTAATTATTTTGGTAAACTGACCATTGCATTCAGACTAGAGGAATGAGGCTTGTTTTTCAATTTCTGTTTCCTGCCCAAACATCATGATTACTTGCTTTTTAATTACGAGGTTTTCGGACAGTGAACAGTGATCCTACAAGAAAGATTTAAAATTTAACAAATTTAGTTATACCCTAACTTCCAAATCCTATCCTTCTGCCATTTATACCGCTAATCAAAAATAAACAAACCTCTTCTGGTCTTTATTGCTTTCCTGCTCCAATAGATTTAAAATCTGTGAGATTTACATTTGCTTTATCTTTTGTCCATTGTTACACAATATGCAAGTAAAAGACTATATTTTCAATTTAGTAGAGGAAACCAACCCTGTACAGACATGTGAGGAAGGAGCAGAAACATTTTGAAGCCTCTTTCTGACATCTAATATTGTTCAAAATTTGAGGATTTAAGTTTATTATTTTATATTCTAACAGATAGATCTAGAGGTCTGAAGATTTTTATGTATTTTGATTGTTCATTTAAAGGGGGGAAAAAAAAGAATCAGTCATACTAAGGCCTGTATAGCAGCCTGTCATTCAGCTTTCTAGATCTTTACACATACTTTAGGCCACACAGCCTGTGCTGCTGCACTAGTTTGAATCTCCTTAATGCTCTTTCACACTGTGGAACAGAGATTTGCCAAGAGGCAAATCCAGATTTTAAAGAAAATAGGCTCCCAGTCTCATTGTACATCCTCTACTCAACAGATTAAGTTTTACATCAAATGGTAGTTTCTGCTTAAGACAATATATTTTTACTCTGGGAGGCAGCAGTGTGTGGATTTTCCATGTGGATTTTTCCAGGCAGATCTGGGCAGTCATCACTACTGTATGCTTTAATTATGCTTTCTGTAGGAGTTAATGTTTGTGTTCATTGTCAATTGACCTCTGCTCAGCATCGCATTCACTAGTTGCCTTAAAGTTCATCTTGTGATCCTCCTCATTCAGTTTAAGTACTGCTGATATCATCACTCAAAAACCTGTGACAAAATCACAGATGAAAACCTCCCCTGTTTTCCCCTACTGCCTATACACCCAAGCCTTATCATAAAAGATGTGGCTACCTAGATGTGTAACCCAGCTGTTACATCTAGTGGGTCTTTCCTCAAGGTTCCCCAAAAACGGAGTTTTGATAGAACTTTTAGGGGTTGGAAAACAGAATTTTCAGCATAACAATTTTTTTCATGGCAGCATCTATTTTACTGTGAAAAAACCCCACAGCACATGAGGATCTGCAAAACAATTTATATCATCAGATTTGAAAATACTGTCGTAGAACTTCACTACAATTTGGGTGCCCCCATTCTCATCTTTCCTCATGTCCTCATCAGGCTTCCTTGTAACAGAGCGCAGCCAGGAGCTAGACTAATGCATATGAAGTCAGCAAGGAGCAGGCCTGGGATACCCAACATGTTAATCCACTAAGGAATTTATCCCAGAGAGAACAGAATTGATACAGATCATAAGTGTTATTTCTGACTTAAATTTTTCAGTGCATCACCAAGAAATGCAAGTTTTATTTTCTGAAGAATTTAACATTTTTAGTAAATATCTGAAGCATTTTACAATTAGCTATAGCTGTATCCAAAGTAAATTGTTTCTGGGGCAACCCATTCGTGCTTGCACTCTGGACCGTTCAGGAAAAAGTTGCAGAAGAAGGGTTTAAAAAGATAATATTCTGCCTGACTAAAAACAAATTTCCCATCAAAGCAATTCCTAACAGGATTTCCTTAACAGAAACTCAGCCCTCAGCCATAGTGAGGGTACTAATACGTATACATACATTTGTCAAGAGAGGAACGGCACGGCGGTTTGAGCAGAGAACCTGGGAGTACAGGTCTGTGCATTCTAATTCCACCTCTGTCACCAACTGCCTTGGTGATCATGAGCTAGTCACAAAGTGTTTGCTTCAACTCCTTCATCTGTATAATAGCAATGATATCTAACTCAGAGGGATGCTGTGAGGATTAATTAGTTAATGTTGGTAAGTGCTTTGAAGATGAAAAGAGCTACAGAAGAGATAATCAGTTTTACAGTCTCTAAAAGCTTTTACCATGTCTGCAGAATTATTTTGGAGTACCACATGAATATTATCTGAGAGAATCTGTCATTTATCACATCCAGAAAAGGCACGAGGGGGGAGAAAGAAAAAAGGAGCAAGTATGCAAATGTTTCAGTGTTAAATCATGTATCCTGTTCTAAAAATCTGTAGAGATGTTTTAAGAATTAATTTCTGAGCCCTCATAACTACATAGGGTATGCTGTTTTGAATGTTGACTTTATCCAGGGGCAAACTCAGTGGCAGATGTTGAGAGTCAGCAGATAGAGCCCAGGCAGAGTCCAGAGCAGAGCGAAGGCCTAGGTTCAAATGGCGCAAAGCTCAGACTTCCTTGGTACAAACCACCTGTACTTTGCTACCACTTTCTTCAGGAAACAAATGCCAAATGGCTGTGTTGACTTAACTCTTCTTTTCTTCCTAATTTGAAATTCTGAAATCAGTCATTTGTGGGATTCTTTTATATGTGTCTGCATGCTTTGGGTTTTTCTCAGTATATATATTACAAAAGACTGGGACATGACATGCCATTCTCTGAAGAAATGTCCTCATGCAGAATATATATATTTAACTTTGGCAGATTTACTTTTGGTTGACTAGAAAGTCTTCAATATGTACATCCCAGCTGCACTTCCTCCCTTAATTAATTTTCATTCCCAATCATCAAAATGGAAATTTTTAATGAAATAGAGTCCACTTAAATTTTGCTAAGTCTGCCAGGATAGAGAAGCATAAATGGTTGAAAAATTTCAGAATTTTTAGAAAAAAAAAAAAAGTCTGCACTAACTTCACCTTAGTCAGATATTTACATATCCCAGATTAGAACAGCCATATCTTCTCTTTCAATTTTATGTAGTTTTCATGAATGATATGAAGCACAGAACATTGAAAGAATGTCAACCTTTATACATGCAACTACTTCATAGCTTGCATGTTTTTCTGGACAAATGCTTCCAAGTATCATAATTATGTACAACATTTTGATTAACAACATATTCCTGGACACACATTTTTCAAATGACTGGGAGGGGGGAAGATTTATTCTGGAAGAGGCTCTCTACATGGAGCACAACATGACTTCAGTACAGATAACCAATGTATTACAGTGCAAAGCTGGTAAGATATATACTGTGCTTTATTACAAGCTAAGTGCAATACTGATTGGCACTACCTACTGTCATAAAAGAACAACATGTATGATTTCTGCAAAATCAAACCTCAAAACTTCATTAAGCCATGCTTTCCTCTTTAAAAATAATGTCCAGTGACAGTCTTAGTGATTATCAGTAGTTAGATTACCATTAACACGTTATCAGACAATCCACATGCAATGTTATTCTGCAATGAAATATATTTTGCTGTTGCTTATAATCATTACATTTTGCCCACAGCTATTCTCCTATCTTATGTCAAATGGCAACATTGACAGGGTTGAAGGAAAAAAAAAAAGAAAATATTTCAGCTTGCTCTTCTTTCTTAAGTCCTTTGTGCTTCACATGGCAGTAACGATTATTTATGGCCCCTCTCTGGTCCCAAAGATGCTACCTACTAATCTCCCAACACATTTAATACTGCAAGGCTACACTTCTGTTTTGTAAAAGGAGGTGGAACATCTTGACTTAGATGTAGCCTCTTATAGAGGAAAAGACACCTCAAGATTTGAAAAAACAGTTACAGGTCTGGAAAAGAAATTCTGGGTAACTGAGACAATCCTTTGCTATGGCAATTGCCCCCATTGTTGTATTCTTTGTAAACTGACACCACTCTGCCTTAAAGTCAGTCAGTTCCACTGACCCCATTAAAATATTCAAAGGTGACTGTAGATCCTCCAGTAGGTAGGACAGAACCCAGTTTAATTATGGCCAGATGGTACCTTTTGGTTCTTGTACCAACACTTTCCTTCAGGTTAAATACTTCTTATCCCTTTCATAATATTTATTCTTAATGTATTTATAACAAGTAGTTATAAATTCAGATCCTTTCTCATGCAGGCCCAATGATTAAAGGCCTTTTAGACTCATTTGCATGACAGGTTACCCATTATCCTAATTGTCATTGTACAGTATCTGACCTATCCTCCCCTGCCAGCCCCCCCCCCATTTATTTAACAAGGAAAATCAGATTTTAAACACTGTACTCCAATGCGAGGTCATTTTAACACTTCCGTCTCTGTAGCAAATATTTTACCAATTGCACTCCACAGGCAAGCAGCACTCGTGGCTAGCAGTCATCCTCAGACCAGCCCATACACCCAGGGCTCATTTACGTGTCCAGCTGATGAGCTTTGAACTCACAGCAGAAGTGTTCCGATTCAATTCCGCATCTGTTATTGGTGCCGTCAAAGTCATCCAGCTTTCCTGTGCGCTGGAATGGCAATGTCTTCTTATTTTTTATACCAGCAACTGTCACCTACACTGCTATGTTTTGCACCAGTTACAAAAGTATGGGAGCAAAACATGTTCTCAAACAACTTGATCCTACTCCTTCCAGCATCATGTTCATTTTCTGTCCTCTAGCCAAGTACTACCTCAGCTTACACTTCTCATGTCAAGATTTTACCTCCTCAGCCCGATCCGAGGTGACACCCCGCTCTGTGCCTCACACAAGCCACGTGGGACATCTATGCCCAGGGCCTCTGTGGGGACAGGCCGCCTCCGGCTGCTTCCAACCAGCCCCACCACAGGACACAGCTGAGCCCACCAGCCGGGCTGGCAGGGCCTCTGTAAAAACATGTTCGAGAAAGGGCAAAAGGCTACTTGGCAGCGAGGAAAAAAGTGAGAAACAGCCCTGCCAACAGTGAGGCCGGAACAGAGGGAGGGGAGGAGGCGCTGCAGGGGCTGCAGCAGGGACCCCCCTGCGCCCCGGGGCAGAGCGCCCCAGGGGCTGGCGTCTCCCCGCAGCCTGTGGCCCAGACCCATGCTGGGGCAGGAAAACTCGGTTTCATTTGGTTACCACTGAATCATTTCTCAGTGGATTGTGCCTTTTGTCTTTCACACCGCACATGCAGTTTTCAGGTAGTTGTTGCTAATTTGATAAATACATAAACAAATTTTAAGGCCTCCTCTATTTTAAAAGCCTAGAGCTTTTCAGGCAAGTTCAGCTTCACAATTTCACATATGTTCCTACATATGCAGGGATAAATACTTAATACTGGTATTGGTTACAACAATAGCAACACCATCAGTATTGTTCCCCAAAAAACAGTGTTCAGTTGCAAAGTTCGAAATTTCTTCATTATTATTTATTTATTAAGGGTAGTTTTCAAAAACAACCAAACAACTTAGAACTACCATATGCATCAAGACTCAGTGACACCCATGATTTTTTTTTTTCCTTTCTCAAGAATAAATTCCTCAAAAATTTCTCAAAGAGGATCCGAGACCATTATTTCACATGCTGCATTGCCTCCCACTTACAAATGCATGATTCCTGCTGAGTATCCAAAACCTGTCAAGAATATTTACGTCCCTCAAAATGCACAGGACTTAGTGTACCAACCACACAAACACTAACCATTAATTTCATGTTGTTACATATTAACCAATACTAGAAAAAATATGAAGAATTAAAGAATTGCTAACTGCTGGAAAAAACTGCTACATGTTGTTTCCTAGCCCTCAAGGAGCGCTGGTGTGAGCTTGCAGAACTCCTGCTTGTACCTGAATTTTCCATAGAGTAATTGACTCTGAGAGGAAAAAATCTTGATAGAATTAGAAACGCATAAATTACGAACACAGCTCTATCAGTCATTATGCTGCATACCACCTAGCAATATTCATGAATCCTACAGGTAGACACAACAGTAAGTTACATATTTATTCTAACTCATCTGAATTCAGAGTCAATAAAAGGGCAATATCATTCTTAAAATAATCATCCTCTCCAATCTCTTTCTCGTAATGATCAAGGAGCAATATACACTCATTCTAGGGAATTAGCAACAGGCCATCTTTCCCTTTACAGATATTTCCATTCTGTTCTGTCTACCCCAACTATGCTTCTTGCACAAACAAGTTTCAAAAAAATGAAAAACGTATCTCAAATTGCCCAGCCAATTAACATATTTAGAGCACATACCAATCACACACACCAATCTAGGTACAAGTCCAGAAAAATTTCCCTGTGTGTTTTTGTTCATACTAGGCTTAATGAACAAGTTTGTGTACCATCTTCACTTAGCCTTTCTAAGGCCCAATAAAACATTAGAGAATTGAGCAGGGTAATACCCTCCTGGACTATCTACAGGTTTTCATGCTGCATTTTGGATTGATTTCCTCTTCCCCTCATCTGTTTAAAGAACATATTTCTCAGAATTATATTTATAGCCTTTCTTGCTTTGAGAATGGTCTCAGTGAAGAAGTGTTTACAAGAAGTGAACTAAGAACCAACTGAACTAGCTTTCTCTCTTCTAGATTTTGCATTATTTAGGTTTTTCAAAATACCTTTTAAACCACAGAGAAAATATGTCTTTCTGCTTTACTGAATTCCAGAGTAAGAGAAAGTGTGTCTGCATTACCGTTACATACAGGTATCACTTCTAAGTAGGCAGCTCAAGCACTGCTAAAATTAACACAACAGCTACACAGAAATGCGCTTTACCTGTTAAAAAAAAAAAGAAAAGAAAAGAAAAGAAAAGAACAACCACAGCAAAAAAACCCAGGGCAAATACTCAGGTAGTTGATTGTACTGCAGTGCAGGGGGTTAGGAATGGTGACCTAGCCAGCCTGCATAATAACTGTGAGAACAGTTATTGCAGCAGTATAGACATACGCTATAGTTACCTTAGTTTGGCACAATAACAATTAGTGCAGGGAAAAAAAAAAAAAGGAAAAAGGGGAAGAAGAAATATAAGAAGAAAGGAGACATTTTTAATTAATTAAATTTGTTTGTTCTATGTATAAATACTACCTTACCTAATCAGAAAATAGAAAGATCCTCCATCTCACTTCAGATCTACTACGGAAATAGCCAGCTCACAGAAACTATCCATTAGCTGCAGCCAGCTCAGCTATATGTAATTTAAAGAATCACAAGCACAGCAGTATGAAATCAAGAGAACTTAGGCAACTGAAAGTACTTTAACTGTGCAAGACCTCAGGTACCTTTAGTTTTACTTCTGCTGTGTGTTCCAACTGTGAGGTAGTAGTTAGAAAGACTGTTATAATATAGCCCCAAGAAGTTTAATTAGAAGCCTCATGTCTTACAAGAATCTGGGAAATTTTTATTTTATTTCAAAATAGACTTTATTTAATACCTAAAAAGTCACTTTAGTTCCTTTCAAGTCACTCTGTGACACAGGAAAAAAAATTAAAACAAAGAGTTTTGAATCACAGTCTACTAAACCACAAGAATACCTTGTTTTCAAACCTGAAATAGTTTTCTTTAGGTAATTCAATTCTCAAATTTGGTAAAACATATTACCAGCCACTAGAAGTGGAACAGGGAGAATAACTGGGTAAAAATTATGGGAATACAGCTGAGTCTAAAGCTGTGTCAAGTTTAAGCACACTCTGACAGGGCTGTACAACACAGGAAGGCACTTTTGCTACTTCAAGTTAAGCTGAGCTGGGCTATCATCTCTTAATGGGAGGTTGTTGACTTGATGAAGTTGTTGCCAACATCTGTAGACTCTGCCTGCTCTCTGAAATGTCTCCTTTTGCTATTGCAAAATGCTATTTTGTCTGCTGACAAGATTCTTTTGGCTCACTCCCCTCTTACCTCCTCTCAAAAGCACCATAGAAATGGTCACTAGCCTCCTCCCTCACAGAATGCATTCCTCCTCAGGTCAGAGCTCCTCTCCTGATATAAAGGTGCAATAGTGCAAGAACTATGTGATAATATTTTAAAGCATGCAAAATGTATCCATTAACTACTGAAATGTAAACTTTAGGTGACAATTCTTGGGATGACAACATAAACATATAGGAGAGATTTCAAAAGTAGGCCTGCTGGTTTGCAGAAATAATCTGCTGTTGGGGTCGACCTGATTTTTCATGCGTGGCACCTGGAACTGAAACAGGGAGTGGGGTGTCTGTGTGTGCGTGCAGCCTTCCTCTGTCACCTGATCTGACAAACAGGGACATGATGTGTCTGCACACTGGATCATCAGCCATCAGCCTGTTACACGATTTTCATCAACTACTTTCATGAAAGAGCTTTAGTCCTGAGAGGAGGGGGTCATTCCCAAAATGCTGCTCTGTGAAGAGGAAATGTTCCTCTCAAATATTTCAATCGCTAGAACATTTTCAAGAAATAATTAAGTGGGCTTTGAGATCCTACTCCCAGCCATGATCTGCCTAATAAGAAGAATGATAGTGGCAACAAGAACATAATAGAAAGACAGTTCTGCTGCAGCCAAGTTAAAAAATTTTACATGGCTATTGTATCTTCACATTAGGCTGGAAATCAGAAAGAATGTGGTTCAGGAACTAACTGAGTTCAGGGATGGATTGCTCAGAATGGGGCCAAAGTACATCTTTCATCTAGGAGCTGGTCCTGCACTGCCACTGCTTTAGCCAATTAACAAAGTTCAAAATGCGCTGAACTTCACCACAAGTACCCTTTTTATCTATCACATCATGTGATATTCCTAGTGGTTTAGAAGCCACAATTATCAGGCTAATGTGTCAAAAAATCAGGAGCAGCTTTATTTTAAGTCTTTATATCAAGGCAACTTTTCACAAATTGCTTTGGCACAAAAAGTTCTATCTAAAATTAAGCAGAAGTGCTTCAGAAAAATGCCCATCACAGGCTGTTGGGTAAAGAGGCTGGAGAATCTCCCTGACAAGCCTTTCAAAGATCATTATGAGATGCTGCTCTGACTTTGGCATAATAAATGTATGCTACCCCAGTGAGGTGGTGGAGGTTTATTTGATTTCAAATGCTGTATTAGTTGCTTCATACTAATACCACAGACTGGAAATGAAAAACATCTAGCACTATCACCACTAAATAATTTATTCAGACCTTAATGTTGTCTGTATAATACATTACTCAGAACAGACTTGTTGCAGTGCCAGCATGTATTGAAATATTCCCAATAGGAGCTGATCGTACAAATCTGACCTTGCTTTTTATAACAAGTTGTTGTAAAGAGAGGAAGGAGAACAATCCAAACAGTGTTTAACACCTTCAGCATCTGTTTGAAAACAAAAATGAAGACTAATGTTGTCCTAGATAACTCATTCCGTGTTCATCTTAATGAAGGCAAATCAAGCAACAGAAAAACTGTTGAATGGAATTACAATAAAATATAATTTTTTTTCAGACAAAAGGGCACAAAATCAGTTTTCATTTGGCTCAGCGACTATCCTGTATTTGAAAAGAATGTTACAGATTCATTTCATTTATCATTTGAAGTCAGATAATCAGGAAGTCATTATGTGGCCTACATTGGGCAGCTATTCGATTAGAGCATAATTGAACGCTCTGTAAGGCAGCCAAAGCTGACAGGTTGGGAATGCATAATATGCTTCCCATGATATTTTGAAGCAGGGGAAAACTGTAGGAAAATCATTGTCAATCAAAACCTGACAACCAAGTGAGAGAGCCTGGAATCTCTGCTACTTTGAAAACAGAGAGCCAACTCTATTTGGTAAGCTGCTGAAACATGCTATGCTTTCTGTGTTTATCAAATTATAAGGCATTGTTTTTAAAGGTTATAACTGAAGCCAGAAGCCTTCATTTGGCCCACTTGTCTCTGTCATTTATCTGAGGCAAACCAGTGATCAAACATGAAAATGAGAGGAAAGGTTAGACTCACAAGCACAATGTTTTAAACCTGGCTTTGAAATGTGCTGATTGCTGAGAACAGCTATTAACAATGCACACACACAAAAAAAAAACCCCACATAGCTTGCAAAAAATTGGCCTTCTGGTTGCTGTGCATTTAAATTACTGATCAGTATTGTAACAGACTTGAGGTAAAAATGTTATTTTTATTAGGAGACTTGAAACTGTATTTCTAATTAGCAGCAATATAAGTTTTCTGATTAAAAGCGTGTTTGTTTCCCAACATTATTAGTATATATTTCAGTGGAAACTTACAAGTCCTTCGGTAAGCACCTATGCATTTTTCTGGGTATCTAAAATATGCCCACACATGTAGATCAGTAATGTGCGTGTCACTATTCTACCAAAGATCAGGGAGAGACCTTAGAGTTGTAGCTTTTACTTGCATAAATATTCTTGTATCACTAGCAAGCACAATAATAGGGCTAGCAGATGATGTCTAACATCACTGAAATGCATAAGTATGTATTCCAACTACTCATGGGGGACTAAAAACCCTTTTTAGACCCCAGCATCTTTGGGCAGCTGTAACTGATATCATGGAAAGCAGATGTCTTAAGCTTTCCAGGCTGTCCTTGAAGACTGTGCTTCTCAGCCTAACTGTCTGCACAGCATCACATGTCAGAAGATGCTGGAAGGTGGTCATGAGGTTATAAAAAAAAAATATGCGCAGTACATTTCTACATGTGTCTGATTAAACAAAATGGAGGGAAATAGCAACTGGCCACTGAAAGATTAGTCTAATTTCTACTTGGTTGCCACAAAGGTTTTCTTTTTCTTTTTTTTCTTTCTTCTCAGAAAGCTAAGTCTATATGCCCTGCATATAAAAGGTTGAGAAAACTACCTCAGTGGGAAACACAAGCAGGAAGCTCCTCGTGTTATCCAGACAACACAATAACCTCTGATAACCACCATCTTAAATCATTCAGCCTATGCCACTAACAAAGCCTGGGGATATAATGGAGCCTTTCAGCACAAGCTGTAAATCACTTGAGGTAATTCAAAACCCAAGGGGAGTTGTATCCCAGGCTAGGATAAATCCAGGCATTAGACGCCTCCCTTTAAAACAAAAGTGACATCTTAAGCTCTTTTGTGGGTATAGTGTCAGGACCTGGAGGGCAGAAAAGTACCGCTTCAGGCTGTACTCCATTAATTCCCCACAACTGCCAAACCCCTTGGAGTTTACAGTGAAATTAGCATGTACACTAAATTTCACAATTTCACTCCATGGATTTTATCTGTCAAATGTATCACTGGCTGTATGTTGCACAGAGGGTGTGCATCAGGGGGGCTGACATCCTGGGAAAGCACCTTGTCCCAGTGAGGAAAAGTTCTAGCGTGAAAAGAAAAGGAAAGGAATAAAGAAAGGAAATGTGAGAGAAGAAATTACTTGGAATGACAAAATTCTCACATGTATTCTCTCTAATTCTCTAACATTTAAATACTAACAAATACTAACTATATGTTCAGGAGATTCTCTAGAATTATTTCACAGAAGATCAGCACCTGATTTACAGAAGAAAGAGTAAGATACTATATTTAGCCTTCAATATAAATTTATAATTATTTTAGCATGTGTATTTATAACAATTAACTTGTAAACTTGAAATTTTCTAATATAATATGCAAGTTATAAAATTACTACAATCTTTCCAAGTATTTACCATTATTTTACTTCCTCAAACTTTTTTTTTTTTCTCCTTGCTGTCTGGCTTTTTGCCTTCTGACGCTAACAAGCATGAACAGGAGTAAATCCAGTGGAGCAGCACTAAATTGCATTATTCTTCCAGAGGTCATCTCTCTCCTCTATTTAAGGAACAGCCTAGAGTTTGTACTCTGCTGCATTATCCCAGCTTTGTTACCTGATACTACAAATCTTCAGAGCTGCTAAGGATTATGTTCAATGAGGAAAGAGTGGAGAAAATTAAACGAAGAAAACAAGAATGACTTGTGAGACATTTCAACTTTTCATATGTTTAGGGCTCTACAGCCAAGTGAAAATATTCAATGATGGGACATTTTAATTTTATGTTATTTTTCAGAGTGGGGGATGGAACTGTATTATAACTAAATTTGATGGAAACATCTTTATCATTCAAAGGTAGTAAATGTTTACACACAGGCAAAAGAATTCAGCTGAAAGAATTTACTAACTCCTAAAAAAATCAGTCCTTGATTTTTTAAAAGCTAAAATAAAAGGGGCATAGAATGGTCCTATGATGATGATTAAAATAGTATGAACAGTATGAACAATAGTAATGTATTTGTTAAAATTATTTCACCAGCAGGTCTCCTCCTCTAATTTGATAGATCCCACAATTTCCTTTCATGAGCTTGTATGATCCAGCTGGATTCCTGAGACCAGCCCAGAGCAACTTTGCCCCCTGGTTTAGATTAAACCAATGTATTTGTAAGGGCAGAATGTCCCTCCTTCCATTGACAGCATCTCTCTATCTCATGTTTCTTTGGCATATTTCTCTAAGCTTATTATTAAATATCTACTCAAAATGAGATCCTGGGGAATATAGAAGTTTCCAAAGTTCTTAAGGGGCTACAAATCTTTTCAATGTTCTTGCTTCTAGAAAGGGCTGACTCAACCCCAAATACACATCTGAATGCAACAAAATCTTTGGATAGTTTTTCATTTAGAGGTGATACTTTCAACTCAGATTCATTTCTGTCTGAAGTTTAATGCTAAATTTGTCATAAATCATGAAACACCAGTAAGGTGCCCACATTTCCTTTCATTCCTTCCCTTGAGGTCCCCAAATGGGAGAATATTTGTAAAAACAAATTTATTTCAGCTGTTGTGCAGCATCAAGTTTTATAACTGAACCGGACATCCATACAAATTCCAGAGGGTTGCCACTGCCTTTCTTCATTTTCATTCAGTATAGACTTCTGTATTGCAATTGTATTTATAACTCAAGTAATGTATACTCAGAATATGCACACAAGGTTTACAGGCAACAATATTCATTTGTCCACAGTGTGTGTCAGGTCAAAATAAATTTGTATTAAAAGAAGTAGTACTAGAGTGGAGATATCAGGATGCTGATAAATATATCTGGAAGTGTTGTAAAAGTCTTAAATAAGACCCATGATGGTATTCTGGCAAAAAATTAGCTCTGCAACTGGTCACAGTGTGGTTGAAAAGATAGAGCTACATTTCCCAGAAAAGATGCATGCCACTCAAAAGCTTGAAATATTAAACTTAAATTATATTTTCCCATTTTACACCCTTAAGTAAGATTCAAAGAGCGCTGCAATGTGCCGCTTTATGGGATTTTCAATTTTAACTAAAATAACTGAAGATGTAAACAGAGACAGAAATGACTGTACCATCAAACATCTGCTTCATAATTATTTGAACAGCAGAACGCTTATGAATCTCCCATCTATTTATAATCCTGGCATATACTGAAATCTTTCATTTTGTTTTAGTCTACTTAGAAGGATACTGTTCAGTTAAAATATTATTCCCCATAGTGATATATTGTGTTTACTCTATGAGATAACAGCTTACTCTTTGAGACTTGGTTACAAGCTGTTTAAAGTTCTGATTTTAAGAAATTATGTAAGAAACCACATCTGGCAGCGATCTACATCATTCATTATCTAAGGTTTTACAGATTGGTATTGCACAACCTGAACATCTTTTATCTTCTTAACTGAAGATGAAATGGAGGCCAGGACTGTTGCTCCCAAACACCTCTTTAACAATAAGCTATAACAGAGAGAGTTCCACATAGAAATGTATTTTAAAGTGAAACCATGTGGAGCATTTTTTTTCCCCATAATTCATAAAATTAAAAAAAATACATGAAGTTGGAAGTGACTCATTATTACAGCTCTGTATTATAATCAACTTTAGACTAAAGAAGTGTTATTACACACAAAGTTAGCTCAAGAAACTAAGTCTCTCTGACAAAAAAGGAAAAGATGAAATTAATTGAAAAAGTCATTGAAATTCAAATCTTTCCAATGAATTATTGGGAGACTGAGACATCTGAGATGGTCAGAAAATACATGGGCACAAGACCACAACTTTGAAGGCAGCATCGTTCTTCCACACGGTTTTACAGTGGTTTAAGAAAAAATTTCTATCTTTATTTTTGAATGTGAGGCAAACCCTTACCCTCTAACCTCATCTCTCTTTCCATAAAGTTTATACGTAAAATTTTCATTTAGCATCTTTAGCAATCTTACATTTGGTTTGAATAGTACATTTTAATTTCATTCATCATTTAAAGACAGATAATCAGAAAGTCATTACATTGGCTGACACCAGGCCCTCCGCTCGATTGTATTGTAATTGAGCACTGCAGAGCGTGTGCCAGATCTAATGGATAATGAATATATTATGTCAGCAGAACCGCCTCGGCAAAGCTCCTGGGGAATCAGAGGGGGCTACTGTGGTGACATGTAGGGTCACAGATGTTGGCTGATTTACTGATGGAGTGATTACATAATTAGGTAATCAATGGTGGGTAAAGGACTATATGTGGACAGCTTATTTTATATAAATAAAAAACATATGGGTACGAGGCTTGTGTTCTTGACAATGTAAGACTATATTTTCGTTTTGCTTAATTATTTGTAAATACTTGATAATACATTCCAAAAGCCTGAGGGTGGCAGGCCAGCAGTGGAGGTCTGACTCCAATTCAAACGCTACAGTGACCTATTTTCACAAACTTTTTACAATATTACCTGTGTAATTTAGAAAGCTCAGGTTTTCTACCTTGATTAAAATAAAATTTATCTTCCTTTGTGGTTCAGCTGTACTTGTACTACAGCGTTTAACATTTCATGCAGCAGTTCAGCATTAGCTCTACATTTACTCCGCTCTCACTAAAAGCATTTAGTAACATTTAATTTGTTTTTCTGAATGACAGTATATTTTCCAAAAAAAAAAGTGTAGAGGGAGTGGGTTCACATCCTAAAATATTTTTATAAACATTATGTATGTTTGTGATAGAAGTGGTTGTTAATAGAAAAAGGTGTTACTTTTTTTCAGAAGTCAGATGACTAAACTCTTTACTAAAGATGACAAATTATTATTAATGCATATTTCTGTCTTTTTTCCTAATTTAGACTGACTGTATAACAGCAGCTTCTCTCTAAACTGCTCCTCTCTCTCTGATTCCGTTTTAGTGTAAGGCTGACACTTGGCTTCACGTACCGCACTCAGCAGAAGTCTGTGTAATCCAAGCACTCTCCAATGTGGGAGTACACCTGTCTGGTTCCCAGTCATGTTAATAACAGTGTCTTGGTTGGGTTTTTGGCATCCATAGGAACTTTCCTATGGTGTCTGTGACAAAAGTTCGAGTTGGGGTTTGGCATCCACAAGGATTTCCTCCTAGGAGTCTGTGACAAGTTTGCAGTGACGTGGATCTTCAGGGAAAAACATCATTTACTCATTACTCAAAAATATAAAGTAGGAAGACAAAAGGTATGAACAGGCAAAGGCCAGCAAACATGGTTGTCACTTATATGATTTTGTTTCATCCATGGTAAAGAGAAACAGGTGGCTTTTGCTTCATTTTCTACCTTTCTCTCTATATAAGCCTTTGCCAAACTGTCAGCTTTTCAGTGACACCCTGGGCAGCCATTTTCTCAGGTTCCCTATCTTTACTACGGACATGGGATCTTCTTTGATGCCAGGCTTTAACCCTTGAAAGAATAATCCATTCTAGCCAGGGGGAAGCCAAATAGAGAATATGCCTTAAAAAAGCAGGACAAATCCTTTTTTTCTCTTCCCTAATACACTGCTTTAAGATTTCTTTTTGGGCAACTCCATAGTAGGTAGACCACAATAAAGAAGCAAATAGAAAAGCGAGGCACGTTCATAATAAGTAATGCAGATTTTTCTTAGTTTACTACAATCAGAAATTTCATCCGTAACAAAAAATTTGTAAAGAATGATACAACATTGAATGATTTTAACAGATGCTTTTTCCTGTACACTCTTTGGAGGTATACAAACCTCTGTACTGTGTTGTAACAATTTGGAATTGTGCATTATTAAATATCAAGTATTTCTACCCTACCTAAGGAGGCATACATAGAGTATGCTGTGTCTAGCTCATTCTAAACTTCACTATTATGTGGTTTAACACCTTCTCCCTCTCCACCCACGCCCAGTCTTGTGCACCCTTCACTAGCAACTATATAGGTTAGTACCTAGAATAAAAACCAAACTATTACTTTTCCTTATGTTTTTCCATCTATTTGCCCACTTTCTACATCCCACTATGAGATGAATACTTGTAAGACCTTCATGCTACAAATCCTTTACTGCTACACTTTTTGGTAAAGGAGTATATAATATCTTGAATCTTTTTGCTTGGTCTTTGATTACTTTCATTACTTAAGGCTTTACTGGGCTATCTGAATGGTGGATTTTCCTTTTTTCAGCTCCTCCTTTAATAGAAAAGTATTCCCTCCTCCCAAATCATATCTACTTTTTACAAGTCCTGAGAAGTAGAACAGTTACAGAGAGAGATCTGCTAAACCAAGCTTCCAATGCAAGATAGCAATTCTTCAGTGCTTAACTGTGAAGAACATGAACAACACCTATCAATCTGCTTGAATTTTTTTCCAGACTGAGTTTCACAGTCCCCAGACTCTAGAGAGCCATCAGGGACAAGCTCCTTCGGAAAGTAGGAATATCCTTCCATTATTACAGAGTAGTGATTAATGTAAACAAGATTTATACACTGACTTAACCAAGACACTCAAAATATCCTTGGTGACATTAAGTAAACACTAAATCATGTTGGTTTGGTTTTGGGTTTTTTTAATAGCATAGCCCAAACTGTCCCTTGCAAGGCCAGAGCAAGCAAAATCTGTGTTTATATTTAATGTACTGTAAAATTTAGCCATTTTGCGTATGAAAATACCGCTATTTTTTAACTCTGTTCTCAAGTAAGGGTATTACTCTCTATAATCAAATCATGACAGACACTCTACTGTAATTTCAGAGGAAAACTGAGGGAAAACTTCAGTTTCAAAATAAACTTCCTATTTTATTCACAAATATAACTAAGAGATATCAACCATTTTTGAACTGAAATCCTTTAAATCTCTTGATGACTGTCCAAGCACTAGGCATGGACAGTCTAAAAAAACATTCAAAAGTGACCATACACAAAGGGGATTTACTGGCAAACACAGACAAAAGTCAAGCTTTCCTTAGTATTCCAGCACATTCAGGATGCAAGGAACTCCTCAGGCTACCCTGAAAAGAGGTAATACCAATATCAAGGGGCGGGTAATGGTTTCTGAATGGTGTTTGGTAATGTTGCAGTATGTTTATGATTATAATGAGATAAATCACACTCTTCTAAAAAATACTAGGAAAGAAAAATGCATATTTATCTAAATAAGTAACTTCAATCCAGCAGTCTAACTACCTCACAAAATTACCTGTCTCAATTACTTCACAAGTGATAAGGGTTGTCTTTGAAATCAAAGGTTGACCACCTTATCTCTACATATTTCCTACACCCCAAAAGTATCCTGTAGTTCTTGAGTTTCTGCAGAGTATCAGGATTACCATGGAGCCAGACCCTGCATCTTCATGCGATGGTGAGCAAGCCTATGCAAGCAAGACACATTCCTCTCTTCAAGAATCATCCAGAAGTGCATAATGGAAATAAAACCTATCAGAATACATTTACCTTGGCACACATGGAATAGTTTTTATTCACAAGGGTTATCTATTTCAGACCAGTTCTTCAAAAAGATGTTTTGATTGTGGGAGATGACGAGTGAAAGCACAATTCCCAGAGTTGATGATTAGGCACACCTCTAACACACATCAGCAGGATGAGTAAGTTTTAAGTACTTTTAAAAGAAGTCATACTAAAAATGTCTTACATGGGCTATGTCAAAGTGATAGCAATTTTAAAACAAATTTAATCTCACTCTGCTTCAGTTTTCTTATGTGGGAAACTAGGGTTTCTTTATCTTCGGAATTAGAAAAATGTTCTAATGAAATTTCGAATAATGGTTCTATTGATCTCTAATGTTTGCACAGTGCTTAGCCCTGTCAAAAGTATATAAGAGCAAGAGGGTAACAATTCTTGAAGATATAAAGAGATACGGCTGGAGCAAAGTGTGCTCTGATGCTTTACAAAATCTAGAGAAAAGGCGGCGAAAGGTGTTCAGACATGCCAGAGAAGAAGGAGGGGGTAAACAAAAGAAATGTATGGATGAAAGAGAGGAATCTTTCATAACAGGTCCTCAATTCTTAAACAAGAACAGAGAGAACAGTCTTCATACACTAGCATCTTTTCAAAGCACAGAGAAGGAAGGAAGGAGAGGAAAAAAGAACAGACAAAATAAGTAGATAAAAATGAAAGTAAAATGAAACTGAGGCGGATGCAGATGGAATGAGTATAAAAATGTTAACCCCAGCTATTATTATTTCTAGCGGTGTTTACTGTTTTTAAAGTACCTGGAACATACCTTACAAAGCCTTAACTTAAAAGGACTCGCAGTGTTCTCGGGCAGGTCTTTATTACTATGTTACTTTATTATTTGCAACTTCCATACTGCTCAGTGTGGATTTTATGGTTAAATCATTGACAGTATTCTTGCAAACATCTTAAAAAATCAGGTTTAAAGCAACTTTATCAAAGGACTCAAATACTGAGCAGAAATAACTTGGAAGTATTGTAATATAAAACAGGATACATAATCTTAAAGAATTATATTAACAAGTGAAAGAAAATATATTAAAATATTACAAGCAAAATAAGATGTTTTAAAACTGAAATTAAATGGAATTTAAATGATTCAGGTTAAAATTGTTCCCTTTCAAAATTTCACAAAATGATTCCTCAGTATAAACCATTGAGTTTTCAATGAAACAGCATTTTAAAAGAATTTTTTTCCATGCAGATTCTTTGAGCTGATTATAATTGAAAAATTTCTTGTTCTTAAATACTTCTGTATAAACACAGGGCTTCTACACTCTTAATCATCTCCAATGGTCAATATAGAACTTCTATTTCTGCAAAAATAAAAAGCATTGCTCATTCTTAAATTTAGAGACCTTTTTTATGCAAAAGAGGATGTGGCATTTTACTTCTGAAAGAAATACATGTTCTTGCTAGGCTCTTCTAAGTTTTATTACAAGTACTGACACCTGCTGTGTTGAGGCTCACCTTCAGTTTCTGTGGTTTCATAATGGATTATTCCCAATATTACAGTGTTTGTTACTGTTTAATAGTGATTTAAATGAGAGTGACTGCTCAGTAGTTAATACATAATGCCCTTAATTCAGCCCTCATGTCACCACACACTGCCATGCCATCTCAAGACTTTTGGATTATCCTGCAACTTTATTTGGCAGCTATTTACACTGTTCTGCCAATTCTATAACACGCTGACTGTCATAACACCCCTTCAACCCTGCCTTATTGCTTCCTTGATGTCATCTATTATACACTTTAGTCCCTGCGCAACAGGATAAAACTTAACACCGTTCCAGAAAAAAAATTCCACATCTAGGACATTGTACAATTTGTACATGATAGGGAAATGGGTTTTTTCCTTAAGTCTGCCTCTATTGTGTCAGAAATGAGAAATGGATTAATATATCTCCTACTCATGTCTGAACTTCATCTGAAGAAAAGAGGACATTCTTAATCCTGAAGGATTAATCAAAAGAGAGGAATGGATATTCTACACTTTCTCCCTTAGTTTAGTGTCTCTTCTAAGAAACAGCATGCACTCTACATACAAAGTCTTTCCTTCAACTCATTTACTCTAAACAGTTTTGTCCTTGCCAGTGAGGGAGAATATATGTTATGACAAAGCTGTGATAGAAATGATTTTTAATGGAATTTTTCATTGCTAAGGAAGCAATGATACAGCAGCCTCACAGCACAATGTCTTATTCTAGAGATGAACTGTCATTTCATTCATGTCATTCAAACAGCAAACTTTCCTTCCTTTCTCTATAAAGCCAAACATTCGGCATTCTCCTCACTTGAGAACTATAACGTTTCCAAAGAGGCCTAAGACAACATTATTGCATGCCACAAATCAGTCTTGCAAGTTCAAATGATGAAATGCAAAATGTCAAACATGCACTTTTTCTTGTCAAATTGATATTCTTCTACTGTATATTTAATGTCCAACTTATATAACTTCCATCAACTTGTTGGATTTCTTGAAGGCAAAAAAGCAGTTACTGTTAGGCATTTTTTAAAGGCCAAAGAAAGACGTTTTGGAAATATTTCATTCTGCAAATCCTTCCAGTATAGATTTTGAAAAAACAAGCCACCACACAACAATGTCCACAACATCTACCTTCTATAGGGCTTACAATTATATTGGTTGGGAATAATTTTTCAAAATTTCTGAACATTTTCTCTGAGCACTCTACTTTGGAAAAGTTCTTGTCTTTGCACATTCAAAATCTCAAGACATTCTTAATAGGGGTGATAAGTTTTATTTTATAGAGCTGAGGCATAATGGGGGTAAATAACTCATGTTACCCAAGGCTCCACCTCAAGGATCAGCTTCACTGTGGATTTCATGTACTATTTCCATTAAACTGTTAAATATTAAACATAAACAACAAATGCACTATCAACAGAGGTTTTCATCCCACAATTCCAACAAAAATACATTTATACAAAACATGACATAGGCATAAATGTAATTAATGTTAAATCATTTGCAGGATCTTTGCAATGAGATTCTTCTGTTATTTTTAAGCCCCAAGGGAGAAAAAGCACTCAACACCTACTATTTAAGTGGGTACAGTCCCATACACTTGAAGCTAAGACTGACCATAATTACTTTGCTGAGTTACAATGTAATGATTAAAAATACATGTATACATTGAAACTATTTATAATGCACCTCAAATAAGCCTCTGCTCCTGAGGATCCTACATTAACTGTTCCACAAAGACCATTTGCTGAAATTTGTCTCTTTAACTTTTTGTTGGTATGAAAATATAGAATGATTTGTTGTTTTCTTTATTTTTGTGTTAGAGAATGCGGTGAGTACTTAAGAAAATATATTTTTCCTCTCTAACCTCCATTAGAATATACATGCTAGATTTGTGCTTTCTTTCTTTCTTAATTTTGGTTTTATATGGTGGCCTAAAAGCATTTCACAGGTGTTTGCTGGAACTCATTAGACTATTTGGAACTCCTTCATGCTCTCTAAAAGGCAATTAAAATGTGTCTGCAAATTACCTCATGTGGTCTGAAGCACAGCTGCCTCTCATTCCCCTGTTACTACGCGGTGTGTCCAAACAGCATAGAAAAGCTGCTTTGATACCTGCAGTTTACAAAGGCAAATCATGCCTTCATGAGCGACAAAAATCCTCTGCATGCTTCTTAAGTCTTCAGTGCAACTGCCTTTGTTGCCACCAAAAAAAAAAAAAAGTTGATAATGAGTTAAGAGACACAACTAGTTAATTAAGTAGATAATACAGGCAAATGGAAACTAGCAAGTACTCGAGTAATTCAAAGAGCAATTGCTACGTACTCAGAAAACCTAGGTATATGCAGGTAAAGCATATGTGATTCTAAATGGATAAGATGCATGGGATAGTATTTCTGTTTCTTGTTTCTGCTTAAAGGGGAGGGGTAAAAAAATCTATTATCCGAGCAGGTATACTTCTAGAACTTATTGTCATTCTGCAAATACCTCTCAATCAAAAACTCAGTTTGAACTTCTATTTTAGCTACTTTTCAGAGAGATCAAATTCACTATAATAAAGAAATTTTATACTTCTCTCTCAATCCTTACTGAACTGCCCACTTCCTTGGAAACTCTGCCTGAATAAAGACTGAATGAAAAAAAAAGATTTAAGGTTCTTTTTTTTTAATTGTTTTGTCCAGTCTATTTTACTTTTAAAATGAGCTATTTATGTCACTGAACATTTATATTTGCCCATCAAATGCTGACAAATTAAAGTAAAATTACATTTTCCCACTTTTTGTCCCCCACTCAGCTGTGATCTTCATTTAAGCCTCTGTAGTCACAATACTCCATTACTCCCAGCTGCAAGAATACTGAACACACCTGCATTTATTCCAAACAAATTTCCATCTCTCCCATTTCTCAGCTTACCCTCTCTCTTTCCTTTCAGTCTTCTCTTAGTCCTTAATACTCATTCCCTTCCTGTTACTTTCCTCCAGTAAGCCATAAAAGATGAATGAGTAGTTACCGTGCATTTTAAACAAAGCAATGTCTAGTAGTTACAAAACAACACACTGTTGCTTAATGGGAAATTTTACATGAGACGTGCCAATTGTGGTCTCAATAAGACTCCTGCAGAAGTGGCAGCTGTGGGTCTGAAGGCAACCCTAAATATATTCTACTTTTTAAAGTGCAGTCACATGCTCAGTAACAGTGAGTGCACTTCTTAGGTTAAATTGCAATTTATAATGTGTAGAGGAGACTTGCAGATTACTGCAAGATCTATCTGTAGTCTAGAATGTAACATACATAGTAATTACACAGAACAGCAAAAATCTTTGGGGGTGATGCCACAAACTCTTCTGCGAACCATTTTAGTAGACTCAGTAGGACTATGTACTTAAATATGAAAAAAAAACCCACCCCATATTTCTGGACCCTGAGTCTTTATAGTACACTTGCAATCAAACAGTATATTCTTCTTACACTAGCCTGAGGGATAACCTTGTCTTTTATGTGAATACAAAGTTATTAGCTTTGTCAGAGTCTTACAAGACATCAGAGTAATTGTTTTGGCTCCTGATCTCACATATGTTTTCAATGATCAGAAAAAGAACTTACGATCCCATAACATTCAACCATCAGATTTACACAGTGAGACAGACTTCCAGTAAGCTATGTCATGTACTTGTTTAAAAATTCCTAAACGTACTGTCTTCCGGATCCCTACAGCACCTTGTCTAGTCCATACCCATCTTAGCGGTATACTAGAGTGTATTGTTGTGGCTTGCAATGTGATTATGTGAGGTAATTATCATACCTTTACAAACCTTTGAGAATCAGAAGAGAAATAAAAAGTTGTATTTCAGTTTTAGAAGGCTGAACGCTTCTTCCCAGTATAAGAAAAGAATTAAAACTCTACGAACAGATAAAGAAATTATTTTCCTACATGATAACTGAGTACAAAGACATTCCCAAAGCTTTGGAAGACAGCCAGTGAAAGCTCTCTTAAAACAGCAGTATCCTGAACCTTCCAAATCTCCTTCTGTGCTCAGCTGGAAGTACAGTCAGGGCCAGGTCAAGACAGACAGACACAAACTGTTAATTACATTAACTAAACATATTTGTAATTTTGTAAATAGAATGCACCCACAACTAAATCAATAAAGTAGTGATATGACACTCACAGTAATTATATTCTTTTCAGAACTGCAGATATTTTGGGTGTCATCTTGTAAACTCTTACATGACTTATTCTAGGGGTGATGTCAGTGATAGCTCTGAATTTCCTTGCTTTGAATGCAGTTTAAGATCCTATCATTATGCTAATAGGAATTTTTAAATTTAATGGTAGCATGTGTTGTGTAATACAACATTTAATACAGCATATTTAGTGCTGCCAGTACTCAAAAACTTGATACTTGTTAAACCTGTAGCAAAGGCATGTAGAAGTTTTACTGAGTAAATCTAGAAGTTCTCAACCTATGACTCACTTAATTATCAGCTCCATTTGTAGAAGGATGATTCATTTAAAAGTTTTGCAGGATCTATTTCTCAATAAAGCAAAATTTTCATTTACTTTAGAAAGATAAAAAGATGGAAAAGAATTCAGGGAAACAACGTCAATTTTAAATTAAAATTTCATTGTTTTGCTATAATTTTCAGCGGTGTACTGTGCATATTTTTTCAGACGTGAAGGGGATATATATAAGAAAAAATATTTGCAATGTTCATAATGAGTAAGAAAAAAACTGTTATGATTTCATTACCTTCATACCTGTCTAGTTACTGTTTTAACTTTACCTGCTTTGGGCTGTCTGCACTAGTCTTCTCATCTTAACTGGATGTTTTGGGAAGTGTGCCATCTTTTATGTGTTTCTACAGTAGCTGGAATATTTGGAGGAACTGTAGCTCCTATGTATCACAAACTCCAGTGAGGCTACTCATCTGCTTTCAATTATGTATTAAGTATGTGCTGAATCATGTTAAAAAGATCTTTTTCTTCATGTTGAATTAAATAACATTTATTCCTCTTCATCCTACGGATGTATCATTTTCATTTCACTGGAGACTGTTACACCCATCTCAGATACTGTTACTGGTATGTTCTCCCCCACCCTCTCAAACTGACACCACTTGTCAAACTGATTGACATAACTTAAATAACCTAACCAAATACAAATCTATAGTGGAAATACTGAAAGACTTACATGTAAGAATTCCAGGTTAAAAACCCGACATGATTGCTTCTCCTATGGGGTTCTTTTTTGGTATAAAATAGTATATAAACCAAATGTCTGCCACTGATTTTGTACTTTTACAAGCACTAACATTTTAACAGCAGAAATGTTAAATATCAAAGTAATAGATGAGCATTCCACTAGAAGGCAATTTCACTAAATACCACAGGTATTAATCTTTCTGAATCTTAATTATACCCTTTTGACATATTATCCTTATCTGACCTTTCCTTCAGAACTGCGTGAATAGATGTGAGATAGGTAGGCAAACTTAGTTACGGTTGCCATCAGACATGCAGCAGTTTAATGCAAAGAATGAATGGACATAAATATGTAGCTCATATGCAGTGCAGAAAGCCATTAAGCCACTATTTTCTGGAAGTTCTCATTTAAGTTCTAGCTTTTGTTCCAGGACTTTCTATCAGTTTCCCTTTTCTGGCTTTGGTCACGCCACAGAACATAAAGATTTAATAAATTACTAAGAGTGTAGAACTATAAGATACTACTAAAGAGCTAAACTTTTTGAACTAGAACCATCCAAGCAACATTTAAAAACAATCAGTAATGGCAGTCCTTAATAAAAAAAACTGAATTTCACTTAAGAATAGTAAGGGCTGGCAGTTCCAATATTAAAAAGTAATGATTCTGCCATTAAGCCACACTTACACCAATCAATACTGAAAAGTACCCAGATTTTATTAGATCAACTGATCAAGCAAAAGTGGGTAACATGGGCATATAATCCTACTCTGATCTTAAGCAAGTTACTTCACCTTCCTCAGTTACAGTTTTCACATCCACATAGATGTTTGAGATAGTCTCCCTTAATATTATGCACTTTTGTTCGATGTTCACGCTGTTCTTCATGGCATTTACAAATCTAGGGCAATTCTATTACATGTTATACAATTTGACTCTCAAAGTGAAGTTTTGCATTATAAATTCTCAGCTGGAAGAATCCACAGCACTAAGCTATGTGTATCTTACAACAAGTTTATAGCAATCTATGTTCTCCACAAAGTTCCCACCATGACCTGTTACGCAGACTGGATCTCTAATGGTCTTTCATTAGAAAAACACAGCCTCTAAGATATTGTCCAAAGTATCTGAAAGCAGAATGACACATTATAAAATGAATGGAATTGTTACAATACTGCATTAAATCTGAAAATTAAATATTAAGAGTTTCTTAAAACTAACCATCTTTAGAAGTAAAGCATGGACAAATTTTTGAGCCAAAATGCTTGCCGACTCAGTCTGAGACTTAACTGTTGATTTTTTAGAATGCTTTAACTTTTTAATTACTTTGTTAGCAATTTTTCAGCTGCATAATCATTCTCATATGTATCATTAAGCTGAACATAGCCTTAAGATGAATTCTTATCAATTTATGTGCACAATGCTATTTAAGAAATACAGTATCAACCAACTAAAATAAAAATATGCTAATTGAAGCACAAACATATCTCCAGAAACACAGACTTTCTGCAAACTGCAGATGTTCTCCTGACTGTTTATTATTTATATTTTTAACTAGAAATTAAAATACATAAAATAAGAAATTACAGTGATGAAAATTACCAATGACTTCTGAGTTGTTACTACATAAATGTGATGTTTTTTAATAATATCATACATAAACTGGGGTTTTGCTTCACCATAGATAAATATGATTATTTATCTGAGACAAATCCACACCTGTCTCTGAGTCCTTCCAACAATCCCCGTTTCCTGAGTAGAAACCAACTGAATGAATCATATTTGATAAATATTTACTCTGCATACCTGCACTGACTCTTTTTTTTCAGTTTTATGTTTAAATTTGTATTACATTAATAATTGTCATTTTTGATGGTATTTTGTTCATTCAAAAAGGTTAAATGATTATTAACCCTGACTAAGTGGCAGGATGAGTGTCCTTGAAATTTTTGATAGTTTGATTGGGGCTGTTGTTCTACTTTGCTGTATTCTTAATTTCCTCTCATGCTTCACTATTAAAGTGATTTTCATAGTTTATATCCATGCATACAAAAGAATTAAGCAGAGAACTCCAAAGCTCTCCCTGTTTGCAAATCCTAAACAGCTTTAATAAGAGAATATAAAATTGTACCCCTACAATCGCTAAAATATTCATAAACAGCATCTTTTTCAGGATTAAACCTGTTGGATTACATATAATCAGTGCATATGGTGATCCAGTCTTTTTTTCTGAGAAATGTGTGTTTAAATTTCTAAACATGCACTTCTGAGAATGGGGTTTGCTCTTAAAATTTCAAGTGTCCGAAACTGAACTTTCAAATCTGTGAGAGAGGCGAGAAATAGACAGAAAAGTGATTGTTATGCACACATATATGGGAATTATAAGGGGGAAGCATACTAAAGGACAGTCTAATTTCTTTAACTTTGGTTAAGGTGCTACTGAAAGGTATGTTTGTGAAAATGTCTCCCCTACTATTAACACCAAATTCACGCATATGTAATTATAAATGTAATTATGTTAATTACTCTAATTAGTTTAACGTGAATTGTATCTGTACAATTTGGGTTTTATTGATTGTGAAGGTAAGAGAAGACTTTCAAAATTGATGTAAAGCAATACTTTTTATTGCTCAATAGATTAACTCTGTCTTACATTACTGGTGTCTTACCCAGAGGTATTGTACCTAGTGGATTAGGACTTCAAATACTGCTAGGATACGAAAGCTCTTTACAGTAAAATGCAAGACTCTAGTAATTATTATCCAAGTCTTCCAATGATTTTTTGATGTTTGGGTTGTGCTTTCAGCAAGAAGATTAAAAAAGAGAGGGAAAAAACCCGAAAAAAATATTTTCAGTTGATATAAGAGTCTTCAATGTCTCATCTATTGATTTTCTTCAGATCTTTAAATTCACAGTGTGACTTATATTCCATGAAATAGGGTCACTGACATCTGAAAAAGTACTACAAAAAATATACACTTCATATCCCACGGACTGAAACACATAATTGTCTAATGAAAAGGTTATCCAGTGTGTTAAATCCATCACTTACAGAAATTTTTTCTTGCTTCTAAGTGAACAGGTTTTGCTGTATTTTAAGAGAGGAAAAGCTTCATGGTGACTGAAAAAGTCTGTGGGTACTGTACTGTTTGACAATGAGTTTAGAGTGCCTTTTTTTCTAATTTTTTTTTAATATAAGTTTTTATACAGTGATATCCCTAAATTGACCACCACAGTAACACACTCTGGCCTGCAAATTTGTATTTCTTGTACTACTGCCTTTCCCATTTCCAACATTTATCAGAACATAAAATAAAGAATGTCTAATACTTAAAAGTAAATCTTGAATTAAACACTGATGAACAAAAGCAGTCAAAACCCATTAGCAAGCTGTTTCACAACATGATACTGTCTTTACAAAGTAAAACTTCTAAACCAGTACTTTTTGGAATGTTATTTAGTTCCCCTCTATAAAATATTTTTGAGTACATTTTCAAGCTTTTTTCTTTATGCATATGAAAGCTGTGATGTATTCAAATGATCTCTAGAGCAGAGGCTTCAAGTAAAACATGGCATAATGTATGGTTAACTTTTCTCTTGCCAGTTGTATTGTTATTGCAAAGTAAATAAAAAATTGCAGTTTTTTATCCAACAAAATTACAAATTAAATAACAATATGAAAGGCATTCTGTAAACTATTAAAATAACCAGATTATACTTTAAAGTCATGAACAATTGTATATGTATTTAATTTTTTATCATTACCAATGAAGTCAATTAAGTTACTAACATCACTTTAATTTAATCACACCTGTGTTTATCAGATTAGACTTTAAATTTCCATTTTTAAAGCAGACTAATTACTGGAAGAGTTTTTTACATTTCCAAGAAATCTTAACTCTTCCTTATTAAATTAATTATAAACAAACAATTAGTAGACTATTTACAGTAACTTTGACTGGAAGAACGATATTCCAGGTTCTTTGTAAAGCTGAGCAGAAGAAAGTATTTATTTTGCTTTTTCTGTTATAGGTGATCTCAAACTGTGCATTGCAGAATTCATTCATGGAGGGCAATAACCATGTAATCTCACCACTCCCTCACTTTCACGTTAAAGGAGACCTTGACATTGCTTCTACCAAGATATGTAAGTGAATAATAGATTTAGAGGCACGATAAAGAAAAAGAAATCTCCACTTTAGGTATTAACAGTCAAAAATGCCAAATAAAAAAAAAATCAAGTATATTTCATCCATTAAAACCTTGCAGAAACAGAACAAATATATTTTAAAGGCTTTCCTTAAAAAGATCATTTTTATCAAAACACTCATCATTATATTCTATAGGAATTGTCAAAGTATCTTATGCAGTATAGCTTAATTTAATCCTTTTCAAGAAAGATGGGAATTTTTGGTGCTTCACTGTGAGTAAAATGTGATTCCTAAAGGAATAAAATGATACAGTGCAGAGTTTACTTTCCTATTCACTCCCTGACTGAAACTCCCAAAAGATCTTAATTTATATCTCTCCCAAAAGAAAACAAAAACCACCCCTTAAAAAAGAGAGAAATGTGATATCAAAATCCCTTAATAATATTCTTCCCAACATCCTGAGCTTTAAGTCAGTCACTATTTAAAAGCAGAGATCTAGAGAATGGTTTCAATGACGTACCAATTCTATCATAGCTTAACACAGAATTTGCCCAACTTTGGAGCATTATTTAAAATTCAATTGGGGTGCAAAAGTTGACATACCTAACAAGAAGACAACTGGGTCTTTTCCTTAAAATATTCAGGCTAAGACAATGTTTTCTTCTCAGTTTCAGTGGACTCTTGACAAAAAGATTGTTCCTGTGTTTAATTATTAAGCATTATAAGGCAAAATACAAACAAACATACAAATAGAAAAACCCAACAGCTGCCCTCCCAAACATCCTTCTACAACTTGCCAGCCTTTCCAAACCCTTATGACCATCATGAAGCCCATACACCTAAGAAACCACATTCCGGATTGCCCGAATCCTGGAATATCTTTTCCACTTATTTCAAAATTCAACTTTCTTCCTTGAGTAGATTTACTACTTCAGAAGCTCCTCTTTTTTGTGGCCTGAGAGATAAAATATACTAGTAAAGTAGCTAAAACTTCCACTGCAGTATCAACTTCAATATAGATTGTTGCTTCTGCTACACAGTTTTCCACTGAGGGATTTTGACTTTTGTCATATGCTTGTAATGCTCTGACTTAGAGAAGAGAGATGAGACTGCTTTACACAAGGGCGAACCTCACTGGAACCATTCATGTACTTGGATTTTGTTGTGTTTATACGTCTTGCTGGACATGGCCCATGAAATCTGACTGTAAGTCTCCTGAGGTCTTTGGAACCTTTTTTGCTGATTTCCATTTATTTTAGATCATACATTTATAGACAAGTTGATAGTATCTTAATTCTATACTCCATAAATATGTGTGTTCATCTATGTCATAACGCTTTCACTGACTAGCTTTCTACTGTCGTATATCTGAGCAAAGGAGTAGTTGAGTGAGTTCAAGGGAAACTATGTTAAAACACAAAATATTGTTTTCTCTAAAGATGAGAGAGTTTGTTGTCAGTTAATCTATAAAGATTAATTTATTCAGTAGTGCTCTAGCAATAACATTCTGAAGGATCAAATTCTGATCTCTGTAAATAAACACAGTCATTCTGTAAAGAGGTGTTAGAATCAAACTTTTTACCAATTCCCTGGACTCTTGCTCTATGAAAGAAAGGAAGACCCATAGTTCTTCTCTTAAGTGAGACTAATGCTATCTTCTGAGTTAAGACAGAAATTAACCTTCCTCTATTTTGATTTTGCTCATTTAAAAGGCTTATTAGAAGTCACAACAAAGTAAAATGAAGCAAAGTTTAAATTGATCGAAGAGAACAATTTGTATCGGTTTCCGAGCAGTAATTATCACGCTTCCCCTGTACTGGAAGATGGGCATTTCTGTTGATGCACATGCTGGAAGGAAGTATGTCCAGCCAGCTCACACACATGGTTTTCTGAACACCCCATGAACAAATTCTCCTGTAATACTGCTCTTGTTTGTGAGCAATGAGCTTTTTCTAACTGCAAGCAAGTGAGCTTCAAGTATGGTTGTAGCCAGGTACAAAAAAGTCAAGGAATGACTGTTCTTATTGATGGGACAAAGGGAAATGCCCTTTGCTAGTTTGGGGTAACAATACATTACATTATTGATAGTGTTGCGATTAACACTAGTAGAAAAGCACAGCAGGAATAGATAAAAAATGGATTTCTCAGTGAGTACGAATTCATGATGTTTAACTTTAAGGCAAAAGCAACCAGGGCACTTTGAGTAACAGCTTTAAGTGGATGATTAGCTAAGGGGATTCAACACTTAATAGCCAAAATAAATTACTATAATTATTTTATTACCTATGCTAACTGATTTCATTGTTTTTATTGAAATAACAGCTCCCTAAAGAATAGAATGTTGCTTCAAAGAATCCCAGCTGCAAGCTTCTGTGTTCTTTTCTGGCAATCAAAAACAACAACAAAAATAGCTGTCATTAATAATACCCTTAATAACTATGCTACAGCATCTTATAAATACATTCCAGATTTGTCTGTACACCTGGACTTGAATATGAAGTTTTCTGACCACTGGAGGGTTTTAGGTGGAATTAAAATAAATCTGTAAAGCATTTAGTAAAATAAACATGAATATTTATGGAGAACAATGGAATGCTTTAAATAGATTTTTAATAAATGTGTGATTAGTTGAGGAGCCTGAGAAATCTTTTAATTCGACCTTAGAAGAGTTATTTAAAAATCTGTATACTTCTGCTTTTGTTCTTACTGTGAAGTGTTAAAAATATGTACTCTATGCCAGAATGATTTTCAAAGAACCTTACCGAAACATAGAGTGAATTTTTATGGAGTTCATCTACATTACTTTTAAGATCCTACCCAGGTCTAACTTTGAGCTAATTTGTATTCATAACAGTCTGTATTGCTGTTCAATACCCGCTGCACCCTCCTTTTTCCTACCTTTCCCCCTCTGCAGGCTCCCATCTTACATCCTGCTCTAATTTAGAACCTACTGGAAAAACTCCAGTTAGCCACTAGGAACTAAAGACAGGACTCATTTTCATCATCTTCTCTCGCACCCTTAAAAAAATAGTAGTATACAAGAAAGAGTATTGATGGCTTAATTTGCAGGCAGCATTTTACTGTTTTGCACCAGATCTGCTACAATCGGATACTCATGAAACGTGCACCTTCCTTTTGCATAGTGGTGAACCAGCTACAACCGTGACGCTGTAAGGCTCTATTATATCAAGGACGAGAGCTGAAGTTCTCTATGTTTTACAAAACATAGCCAAATAATTCTGGGACGGAATCCAGTAGTAAAAATGCACATCCTAAACACACCGATCAACAGCATATTTTGACTGACCAGTCCATGTCCCCCTGCTTTCTAATGTGTCAACAAATGCCTAATTCTCCTGCACAGCTGGGGAAGCTAATTATCATGACAATTTTTGGTGCTGTTTTTTTGTTATTTTGTATACTATAATACACTAGTACCATACACATAATTGGACACTGAGATTTTCTCATTTGTTACTTGTGGGCTTCAACAAAATTTTGGGTCTAACAGATGTTAGTCTGAACAGACAACCAGCTACCTACGATACAGCTCATCATCACTTTGTCACAAGAGCCGGGACTTTAAATCAAAACAAGAAATGAACACTCACAGAGTCACAGCAGTAGCACAAGCTACAGAAAGGCCCGTTGAGCCACAACCTTTCTATTAGTGAGATCAAATATTTGAGTCTCAGTCCACATTACGGAAATCATCTGATTACCTTAACAAAAAATATTGTCTAGAATCTAGCCTAAACTCCATTTTGAGAGATTGGTCTCAATGTGCTGATAAGGCCTCAATGTGGTATCACCAGCCCAATGAACTGATTGCAAAAATCAGTATGTATCTCCTTACTGTTGTAGAATCAAAAGAAAACAGATTGAGGAACTTTCAGGTGGTATGCAAAATATTGGAGAATTTCCCATATTATTTATTAGTGGTACCAGTCATTCTACAAACTGTCAAAAAAGGCCTAGCATGATTCCATTTTGTTGTTTTGGTTTGGGTTTTCTTGTTTTGTTTTCCAAGGAAAACCACTTTCTTGAAAGGAAAAGTAAAATAATGCATGCAAAAAACTTTCTAAAATTAAATGACACAGTAACTTGCCAACAATACTGGCAAAATTGCTAGCAATGCTGTTAAAAAAAACAGTGTCAATTAAATAAGAATTGGCATTAATAAAGACAAACTTAAAAGTAAACCTTCAAAATCAGGCATTAAATATGTTATGGCTTCTCAGTATCATTAAATCATATTCACTGTGTGTATCTTCTGACATTTTCAAAGTTAATATTTGGACATGTAACAATGATGAGAATAATATAATCCTCATGGGGTTTTGAAAAAATAGTATTTGCATTAGTAGTCATGTTGTAACTGAGCATGGAAGAGCATAAAAAAAATTGGTGAAATGCTGTTTGGTATATGAAACATTTTTTGCACTGACTTTGGACTATTAAAATTATAATTTTGACGCTGCAGTAATACAAATGTTGGGGTTTAATTTCCTTAATTTTGTGTTTAAAAAAAAAATCTAAAATATCTCTACTGATTACACAATATATCTACTTGTATTACTGGTAATGGGAACTCCATGATACCACAGCAGCAGTAAACAAGAGTAAGGAGCACTGATGTTCAAAACCTCATATTGTATTTTTAGTAATCTAATACTTTGACTAGACATGGGAAAAGCTGACTGGTTTTCAGGCCTGTAGTTTCTTCATCCACTCTAATAAGAAAAAGTGTAGTCTAAGTAAAACACAGATTACACATGACTGTTTAATACCACCTTAAAACTGAGGGCAAAAGAGAGGTTAAGATGGGGAAAGGGAAAGCAGCCTGCTGGGTGCCAGCCCCCTGCAGCGTAGGGCAAGGCCGGCACAGTCACCCTCTTTGGGCACCTCCCATCACAGGGCCGCGCTTCCGCACATCTTTTTGTGGGACTGTTAAGTGAAATCTGCAAATCAAACCAATACCCAAACCAGAAACATCTCCCCAGCAATCAGTTCGAGGTCTCACAGCAGTTCACTGTGGGGCCACACAAACTGCCATTCTAGCACAGGTCAGGCAATGAGCAGGTTGCAGCTCTTTGAAGGGCTGCTTGCTGGTACCTGCATAGCTGTTGTGGGGCCATATTGGGAAACAATCTCCATTTAAAAAATCCAGACACTCCTTTTTGCCACCAAAACCAGTTATTTTGTTTCTAACTGTAATAATTTCAGTTATTCTGGTTATGATACAACTCAGCAAATACTTGTACCAACCCAATGGGGAGCAGGGTGAACGGATTAGCAGGGACCCCTGAAACAGAACTGTAACTGAAAATACCACATGATTTCGAGACTCATGCTACTATTTCTTACATTTTAACTCTTGGATTTGGAGTTGCTCTTCCTCAGCACTGGGATTCAATCTCTTTGAATGTATCTATCAGTCAACAAAATATTCTGTGATCAAGTTGTCAGCTAATTCAAGTTGGATATAAATACTCTTAATCCTACTTCATCTATTCAGGACAAAATTAACCGTAGGTGCTTGAACTGCCTTTTATCTTTCATATAGGATCATCTTCAAATCATTTTTTCAGTCATCACCTTTAAATCATATCTTTTAATGATTCTATTTAAAATTATTTATTTTTGTGTATTCTCTTCTTTATTATGGCTGATTTCCAAGATCGTGCATGTGCACATGTACTACAGAAGTGGCTTCCCTCATAATTACAGTCTGTTCCTCTTCTCAGCTAGAGGCACAGGGAAGAAAACAATGATTCTGTGACATCAAACTCACTTATGCAGTAATGAACTGTGATGCTACAGATACTTGATTGTGGCAACCTGGAATGAATCACAGCCAGAGAAGGATGATGAGAACAGAAATGCTTTTTCTTATGCACACATCTTGGTAATTAGCTTCAGTGGACAAAGGCATGCAGCAGCAAACACGATGCTTCTTTAGTTTAAAGGAACTTCATGAACTAAAATCTGTCTGGAAAACCGCATGATCAATAACACTGTGGTCATTTGCCTGGATATAACTAAAAACTTGACCCAAAAATTAGGGTTCTAGGAGACAGTGGATGTAAAATATCTGTTATGTAAAACAGGGTGAAATGGTTGCAATATAAGTTGTTTGGCTTATAAATTTTAAGCCTGGAGGTAAAGACTGAATCATAATGTGATGTAAATCAGTCAAACTCCAAGAACATTAAAGGCTGATTTACGCCAGCTGAAGATCTACCTCCATGTATTCAATCAGTCTTTGCAGAGTGATCTCACGGTACTAATGAACTCACAGAGATTAGAGAAACAAGCTCAAGTTAAAAGAAAACAAACCAAGAATGATGCAGGCACATTCAAAAGCTGTTGAACAGCTTTCACAAGAAAGAGACAATGGGGAATGCCTTGCCTCTACTGCCATTCATCTTGCAGTAACGAACACTCAAACAGTGTAAAACACGAAGACAACAAAATCCATCTATTTTTAGTTACTCTTCAGTGCTGTTGGTGACTGCCCAAAGAACATCTCCTACTGCCGGCTTGGGTCTGCCCTTTCTAGTGAGATCACTTTGCTTTAAAGTTAGTTACACACCTGTTGTGTGAAGAACAGAAGCACACATGGGGAAGCTTCACATCGGGTTCCTGGCAAACACTTTGTTTAATGTAGCTAAACAGTGTGTACTTCAAGGTACAGAGAAATTCCAGTCTTGATTTTACGTAGATATCCAAACCTCAGGAGGAATACAGGCACACTTCATATAAACGTTTGCCTAAGTGATTGCTAAACCCAGTGAGAAGCGGCTCTTTCCCTTATTTGTATTGGTTTTACATCTACTTCTATTCAGCAACTGAAAGGTATGCATTAAGAAAAATTCAAAATGTGAGGTAAACTGGGATATAAATTACACCAATTATGAATCAGTCAAAAAAGGAGAGAGAGAACTTAAGTACTGAATATGGGAGTAAAAAGAAGATTAAATAAATAAACCAAACATATAGTTAACTATTTCTCTAATGTTTTTCTTGCCACTTAGTCTTGCCACTTTTTTTATTCTGATGGTCTCACATCCTTCCCCTAACTCTGCCTGAGTGTGAGAACAGATGCAATTGCTTTGCATGGCCGTGAAAAAGTTATTTCTAACAGTGAACCTTCCTTCTGCCCTGCTCCCAAAACTGGACAACCGTTCACTCCCCAGATTTAGGTACAGAAACTCAAGTAGTCTCTCTTCTGAGTATCCTTAGATGAATTTAAAAGCAGAGGTATGGAAGATATCATAGCATCCCATTCCCCCTGAGTAACAGCAGGTGAAGGTGTGGAGAGTCAGTTTATTTTGCTGCCTTCATCGACTCCTCTCCACTCCAAACCAAACATGCAGGACTAAAAATCTCAGAAGATATAAACCATTTCATCACACCTGCTTCTGTTAGACATCTGTTACTGCTCTTTACCTGATTTTAAATTCACGAAAGAGCCTGTGTAAAACTATTTATCTTTACATGTTATTTTCAAAAACATGCTCTTACCCAGTTTTCAGATATTCAGATCACTGCTGGCTTTAGACATAGCACACACCTTTGGGAATTACAATAACAATATTGCTATGCTTAAAATTTTGTGTGATACCATTGTGACTACATTTGTCTCCAAAAGCAAATGTTTTCAGCTAGAGAAATAGAGAAGAAAAACGTAGAATGCCAAATCCAGAAACTGGGAATGCTGCTATCTGTTAGAGTAATACTACAGATCCTGCAGTACTGCTTTCTGTATTTCTATAATTTAACACTGGTTTAAAAATACAAGAAAGAAAAGCAGAAAGGAAACATGAAGAGGCCCAAAGTTTGCATTGGAATAGAGAAAGTCAAGTTTCACACCTAACAATGCAAATGAATGCGCACACAGGTACATGTTGCATATATGTATGTATATCCTGTTTCTCTAATAGAGCTCATGTGCTAACTTCATGTGACACTTGTGCTAACTGCTCCAGAAGTACAGCCCAACAGAGCTGCCAGGTACTTTCAGAGCTTTTCCTAGGTTATAACTATGAGGAATTTAAATGTTTCAGCCTGTAAACCAGACTATTCTATGCCATACAGAGAGACTAATCTATGGCAGGACACCATTCTCATGGCAGGGCACATATGTTCTCATTTCTCTTGATGGTCATGATGTGTTTTAGGGACACGTAACAAAACATGTGTTCATTTAAAGTGAGAGAGGGATAGGGACTTTCTAGGAAGGAGCTCTGCAAGGAAGCATTATAAAAGAGAACAGAAGAGGTTGCACTGGTGGAGAGACACCACCAGCTTTTCTTTTGTTAGCATCCTCTGGGCAAAGTTACAAAACAATGATTCTGTCATCATTGTCACAAGAGGTGGGAAGAGCACAGTACTTACCTACTTGTAGCAAGCAGGCAGAGTAGCCCGTGTGCCTTTAGAAAGCTGTCAGCCTGTGCTAGTCTGTGGGAGTTTGACTTCACCAGATAGTTAAGAGGAAAAAGTAAATAAACATCCTACCTTTACTGTGCTCCGCTTGGGAGGGTAGTGCTTGTGTTAGCTTTAGCATGAAGATCATTACTGATACTTGAGCCACTGCAAAGTAAGCAACTTTTACAAACTACATCAGGTAAAGGACATTCCAGTACTGTGGGGATGTTATAAACTTGTCAAAGTGACTAAAGTTCAGGTCTTTCCCAACTACAATGTGGAAATACATGTGTTATGGAAAAAAAGATTTATAAATATTTTTAGTGTTAGGAAGAACATATGGAATCCTCTTATGATGTGGCCCATTGCAATTTTACTAGGGACTCTTAGCTCTTTGAAAAAAAGAAATGAAACACTGGTAATGGATGCTGCACTTTACAGCAAGGCTCTTGACATCATGAATCAAAGTCTAATTTCAGATAACAGCATTGTTTACATGTAGTCTCTTCTCATATGATGGACTTTTGCACCTCTTCACATGATGCCTGAAGGTAAATGGAAAGCTGGTTATGGAATAATTCTATGAAGGACCTCTGGATTGTTACAGTCAAAGAACAAAGAAATGTGACTGTTGTGAGCAGTTTCAAACATTTAACCTAAAGTAATGGTTATTTCTTCTAGGTGAGAAAATGACAGCACACAGAGAGAAACCTAATAAATTATCATATTCTCTTTTTATTAACATGGTCATAATTCCCACTGATTAGCGTTGAACAGAATTTACTTCGACAGCACAAAGTATTACAATTCTCACTCAAGCCTTCTCTTCAAAGATCTTTTAATTTTATTCAGTGACCTTGCTTTTCTAAGGCTGTGGCCTACTTGGAATTATTTCTTTGCCTGCCCAGAGATGATATGAACATGCCATGGTATAGTCAAGCTACAAAATTGCCTCCAATAACACAATACAACTAATACATTTGACCCTGCACACCCATGCACTATAAGCAAACAGCATCATTTTAGCTATACTAGTCAAGAATCTTTGTAGAAGAAGCCAAGCACTTTTTACTTTCCTTTTATCTCTTTCAGTAAAGACAGTACCCAGAATTCTTAATTACTTATTTTTTCAGAGCTTCAGACATATTCATTTGGCATTTTGTTCTATGCTGGATCATGTTCTCAAAAAGTATTCAGTGTTATTTATAAAAGTCCTACCATTCACATTTCCTATTTTTGGCATCAAAGCCACCATCCTCAAGGGTGAGGCAATCACTGCAAGTGGCACAGCAATGTAACCAAGTATTAAATGTTAAAAAGGTTCCTTTAATGATTCCTAAAATAATAGTGAAAGGCAGAAGATCTCTTCAGAGATAATATATGGTATTTACAGTAAGATGGCATTTACATTCATTACCTAACATAATAGGAAACTTGGTATTTATGAAGAGAAAGAAACACATACTATTATGTACATCCCATACAGACATTGGTTAACCTTAACTGCATCCTTGATGTATGTATCAGTGTTCTCCATCTCATAGATTGCAAATTGGCATAATTCCGGCAAGTGTTATCAGAACTATAGAACTCAAACAAAGCTTCCTCATCTGAATGGTTACTGAACAACAAGTAATTGAGGAAGGTTGAAAGAAAGCATTTGTTTCAATTTTAATGAACATCTACTTTGATCAAAATACAGTACGAATGCAATGCCTTCCAAACAACTCTGAGTGAATCAGGGCCTGAATACCTATTTGTTTATGCGTTATTATAATACACTGATGTGTGTATTCATAGTTCAAGCATTGCTTTAAAGACTTTTTTTTCAGCATATGTATAGATATATGTTATTTCAAATGTAATACCAATAAGATGATACATGGACAATGTTCTAAAACTGACATGCCATATAAAAAAAAATAACAGAAAAGAATGGACCTCTGAAAATGGAGTTATCAATTTTACAGGAAATGCATCAAAATTCAAATCACATTAAGCTTAGAAGTGTGATGTAATACCTGTATACATAGCATTTATAAGCAGCTCATTATTTTTTCAGTGTTGCTATCTCAGATTATCAGATGGTTGCCTGCTACTATACAACCTGTCAGGGTATGAGCTATACTATAACCAGTAAAAAAACAGTTTGCAGCCAACTTACAAAAAAAAAAAAAAAAAGAAATTAATTTATTATATCTGACTCCCAACTGTGATTAGAATGTCAGTTACAGCTGCTGTCTTGTTATAACACCCCAACACTTCTTAGCTCACAAGGACAAATTCAATGTGAGAATGCCCTGCATTCATTGTGTAATTATCAACCTCACACATCTTGGAAACGGAGTACAGCTCCAACATGTGTATGACTAAAAATGTTACCATAAGATTATAGTCTGGAACAATAAAACAATTCCCTACTGTAGTTAATGGACTATTACAACAGGAAAACAATGGTAATATAAAACCTTTTCTTTATCTTTACTTTTTATAGAAATATTTATCATTGGAAAAATGATATGATTCAGAAAAGTTGAAAAAAAACAAAAAGGAGTCAAATGCTGGAAGAGGAGGGCCAAGAACTTGCTCGTGAATTGGCAGGCTGCCGGAAGCACCTCTGTTGGGGAATATGCAACTCTAATCTTTATTATGGAATGATCACAAATGGACTGTTTCAGAATACCATCTGTTCTCACTGAAGCATTGGATCAGCAGACTGCATGCTTCAGTCTGTCCTTCACCTTGTATGTGGGATTTTCAGCAAAACTCCCATTTTGGAAAGGGAGGGTTTTGTTCAGCGGAATGCTGGTGTAGTATCTGATTTATAATTTTTTAATTTTTATTATTTTTGCGGGGTTTGTATTTTGATTTTCCATATTTCTCTGAGGTAAGCTCCAGATAAAATGCTCATGCTAAAGGAGTATTTACTTCTGATTTCTATTTTCCCTTTGTGAAAAACTAAGCGTTGTTACCAGCTGTAGTGTCCAGACAAGCTCTTATCAGACTATTGTTCCTCCCAGCAATCCTTCCGGCGTATCGCATTGTGTAGATGTCTGTATCTCTGTATCTACATGGCGTGTGTATGAGCAGATCTGAATTTACTATTAATTCCAGATGTTAATGTATAAAACAATGAGGAAATTATTGGCACAAATGGAAAGCAAAAGGACTAGACTCAGTTCAGCACTCCCCATTCCTGTGTAAAGGGCACTCTGCTGCACAGCTGGCTAAATCACTGCAAAGCCATTAGCACATCAGCAATTAATCGCTGATCCTGTTTCACATCTGGCTAGACATGCAATATTGTGACTGGACATGCTTACATGGTATTAGCACTCCCAGGAGGGGGCAAACAGAAGAAAAAGGAACAAATTCTTTTGACTGAGATAAAGATTCAGAAAATGTTTGAAGGATTAAAAAACGGGAGAAAGGAGAAAAGATTTATCAGCAAAGTGAAACATCACAAAGACACTAAGAAATTAAGAGGATGAAAAGGTTAACATAGCTTGGCTAACCTGTAATTTTCTCCTCTAAACACAACTAGTGGATATATAGTATGTGTGTACCATGACAGAGTCTGACCATACAGGTTGTTTGTCTGCGAGTTCCAAACTGGAACTCTGGATAAGCAGAGTTTAACTGCATGTCTTGCAAGTCTTAGCCAACAGCCTTTTCAAAGATTTAGAATTTCAAATTTTATAAAGAAATATATTTATCTCAGTCTGTAGTAAGAATAATTCATTAGCAGAAGCAAAAACAACAGAAAATGAAACATACTATTCCTACATAAGCAGAAATCCTTAAGAACTGCATACCCAAACACTTCAGAGGAGTATTTCGGGAAACTCAGCATTACGAAAGTATTTAGAGAGTAACAGGACGTTCTCTTCATATAGCTCCACAAGCTAGAATGCAGGTAGGAATAGAGGGGATTTGGGAAGAAATACTTTCTAAGAATCACTGTTAAACCAGCAAGCACCCCAGATGCAGGAATTTAGAAGGAAAAGGCCTTAACCCAAAGTAGATTTGTGAGAAGCCTGGGGAAGTTGGACACACATTCCATTTTCACTCCTTTCACTGCGAGCATTGCAGTTGAAAAACATCTCTGTTGTGTTACAATCTAGTCTTGCCAACTTTGATTCCCACAAAGTGAAGAAAGCTATTGTTCCGGAGAATGATATCAATGTGCAAATCTGTCAGCTCATAAACCTTCTTACCTAGTAAAAGTAACTAGATCTGGCTATGCAAACTAACAGGCCATTTTCTGAGAAAATTTCATATTGGAGGTAGGAGAAGGAAAAAGAACCTAAAAATATGGATTCTGGGGCATCAAGATATTTCTGCAGCAAATTCCCAGCATATGAAGAATGAAGAACAGAAAATTATTAATTACTCCTGAAAATCTTAGCTAAGTTCAAATATCCTACTGGGGCATTCCTGGCACACACAGGGAGCATAGCCTAATGCGTGGAAGTTTTCTTTAAAAATCATAACCCCTTTAAAAAAATACAGACTCAGTTTTGCTCCCTCTGAAATGAATGTGTTTTCTTTCTTTTTTTGAGTAAGATGAATAAGCCTAGTATTTTGTCATGAAAAAAAATTGTAACAATTTTATATAAATCATATACTTGAGAAAATGAATAAACGTGAACATTCTCTGTTATGTTTCCAGTTTTGCAATTTTATTGAAGATTTAAGGATTGCTATTCTACCAGCAGACAGAAAAAATGATTTTTTTTCTGTTTCCTCTCCTTCTCCTACTCCTGCCTTCTTCCCCCCAAATCAACATCACAGTAAAGGAAATTGGAAATAATGTCAAGAATGGATTATTGATCTGGTTGATAAGCAAAATTACAGCCTACCTTCACAGTTCTTAAATGCAAAATCTTTAGAAAAATAATTCTCAGCAGAATCACATTTTTATTCTTTTATTTTCCTTGTGACCTCAACATCTAGTGTTTATCTGTAAAAAAAAATGTATTATTGTCAACGTGTACTTACTGCTGAGTATAATTAAACTCTTCCAACAACATTTCTACCATTTTCTCTTACTGACTGAGACTGGTGTATTCATTAAGACAAACTTTGGAAGAAATAAAAAGCATGCTAACGGAATCCTAATTTGCAAAGGCGGTAAGAAATTACTTCAGTCTCTTACTAATGTGATTACGAAGGATGATGTTCTATGTATATTTTTTCCTCAAAGAGAATTTTTAAGCAGATTCTTGTTTAAAACTGGGAATATTGCTCATCTGAAGCTGTCCTTGTGCAATGCACACAATGACAAACAGAAGGCGGCCTGGGAGGGAGGTGAGAGTATTAGATACGGGGAGTGAAAAAGGATTTCAACAGATTTAAAAAAAAAAGTTTTTAATTTACAGTACACATTGAAGGATGCAAAACAAGCAATAAAGCAGGTTCAACTAACTGTTCTTTTAAAATTAAAAGAAACACATAAGTCATATTTCTCGTTAGCTACCTCGTTTAGAGTCCATCTTAATTTAGTACATGGGCTGCAAGATTAGAGGAAAAGTCTTGTCTTTACTGGTGTAAATGGCCACATTTGCTGTGGCTTTAGTCACTCAGGGTTATACCTGACTCCAATGATTTAGGTAACATCAAACCGAAAATTTTTCCTTCATTGCCATAGCAATTCACCTGTTAGACGTTCTGCAGTTTCAGGGAAGGTGACTACTCAAATGTCCACTCGACTCCCCCAGAGCTCAGTGATGATGTTCAACATTTCTGAAACACCTATTAGATGAACAATGACACTCACTACTTTCTACCAGCAAAAAAAATGCAGTAGCTTTCAAAGGACTGCACAAATGGGGAGTGTGAGCAGCAATCTGCATGGCAGCAGGTCTGATCCATACTAGGCACTGACATTATCAGGAGGGTTGTCCAAAATGTGCCCAAATTTAAAATCTTTTTGTAATGCTGCTTTCAACTATAAACCTCTCCCTGTGGCTACAAAATTGGGTGGATTCACGTTGTGTTACCTTGGATTTGGGGTGAAATTAGTGTAAGGCAGTTGAGAGAATTCGGAATATTATATGAATTAAAACCAGGCATTCTATAGAAAAATCTCATGAGATTCTCAGATCTCAGGCCAATGGTAAACTACAGTGCTACTGCTGTGAAACACACATCATACACAGCACCACAGCCACGCACACACCGACACAGCACAATTCCTTCTGGAAGGAATCCAGCGCAGACGCTGATGGCAGTACACTGTTATTCTGTATCAAAGGAAACTGAGCTGCGTATTATGAAATGTAATTTAGAGCAGTTTGCAGTGTTGGTATGTTGAAACTGTGGTAGGAGAAAAAGCAAACTGCTGACAAACTAACATGATATGAAGTAAACTAGGATGGGAAGCCAACTGATTATTTAAACAATAGGTCTTCTAATACAATATCATACAAATGCCCTAGAATATTGAAAGGAATCTGCTTTGCTTTCAGGCAGAGCCAAAATCCAATGCCCTTGGTGTAAGAGGCAGCATTTATGTCTAAACTTAGGGGAAGAACCTTGCATTTGACAATGCCTTTTTAAGGTCTTGCTATCATTAAAATAGATAAATGTATGAAAGAAAGCTTTCTGAAATTAGATGATGCTAGATTATTTTTTATCTAGATTAACTCCCTTATCCCTTTCATGACGCAGCTGCACAAATGCTTGTAGTGGCAGAGAGCAAAAGACTGAAATGAAAGGCCAGCTTGGAAAACAGAGGCGAGAGGACAGATGCTACTTTTTTCAGTAGCAGTGCTGAAACTATGGCCTAAGACATCTTGCTGTTGAAAACATCAAGTCCTTTTAATCTTGTGCAACATATCTGAAATTAGCCAGAGTTAATGCTGACTATCCTTGAATTCCTCCTGCATGACGTTTATGGAAGCTTAATTAAATTAACTGTCTAGTGCCTGCATGCTCACTACAACTTAATGTACTCTGTGTTCAAAAACCAAAAAAAATAATTTTCTTTTCATCAGCTGCACAGGTAATCTTCAGAATAAAGCAAATTTTGGCAGATTATTGACTATGGTTTTCTAAGTCAGCTGTGTAATTTAGAATCCAAGAACATATACCAGTGCCCTTAAATTAATCATATGGATCACTACTGTATATGTTGTAATGCACACTCCCTTTTCTCTGATACACACCTCTGCACCTCCATCCCGTAAGAGACAGATAGCTTTTCACCTCCATCAGTATAATACACATGCCTTACCATAATATCAAACCCAAACCCAAACGCAAGGTTTGTTAAATATGCATCGTTAAAAATTATTCAAACTCTTTCTCATCCCATTTAATTATTGCATTCTTCTTCTCAAAGGATGAATATAACTTCCTAGTGTCTGCTAGCCTGGAAATAATACTGGACAAGCTTCTAAGTAATTAGCTGGGGAGTAAACTTTCTTTTTCCATCAGCAATGTTGATGAGAAAAAAAAAAGAAAAATCCTTCAATGCTAGCCTTTATGCACATTTCATGCCTTTACACTAGCTGTAATGGTGGAAAAAGCTGAAAAATTTGTGGTGAGTGTTTGCATGTCAATTAGAATTGAGAAGAAAAAACAGATGATTAGCTATTATTCTTACTATATGTCTCTGAGGTAAATCTATGCAACACAAAATGAGAAGAAGAAACAATATGGCTTTAAGCAATACAATGGAGTAGGAGCTGCCAGAAGTGTTTTATGGCCCAGTATACTCACTTGCTTATGGATGCTTCAATTCTGCAGGTCAAAGATTCCGAGGACCCTGTAAATTATTCTAAGTACTGTGCATTTCTAAGTGGCTACACATCTACAGCCTCTTTGCACTATTCACTCTAGCTGGTGCTAAATATTCCATTCGTAGGCTAACAATAAAAGCACATATCTCCGTAGAAACCTGCAGCTTGCTAAAACATGTTTGCAGGTGACTTAAATATCTACTTCCCAAAGCCACTTAACAAGAACATTCCTTGCTCAATAATTACATACAATGTAATTTAATTACATACAACATAGATTAATAAAAGGTTGCAAACTGGTAATATAGAAGGAAGAGTGCTGAATTTCCTGTTCTGTCTTGATGGTTTGTGGGGCGCTCGGAGTACCAAGTACTGAACACATAACCTTCTGTATGATGCTAGACTTGCTTTCTGCACATGAGCGCTGGTCTCTGCCATGGGAATATCAATGGCAAGACAAATTGTCTTAACCAGATGAAATAATCTAAACTTTAATCAACAGTGCTGAAGGACAGTTATATGCTTTGCTTATCCTCTACCTAGTTTCAGGCAGTTTGGAAACAAGTGCTTAATATTAAACAATTCATTTCTTTAAAACTGTCACACGAGATATTCCCAGAATCTTATTAGTTGAACTTACAGGCAGCAGTATTGCTGAGGTAAAGGACTTTACTCAGCCCCATGGAGTTACAGATAAGGACAGGCACTGAAAACTCATCAAGGGAAGTTTTGCCTACCCTGTTTTGAATCACATAAAATACCTGCTGCTGCAAAAGAGCTCTCCAGACATCTTAACTTGTCGGTTTTGCTTATCGACTCACACAGCGGATGCTACTGGTTTCCATTAGGATAGGACGATGTCTCCTGTCACTAGACAGCAGTCCCTCTGGTTGATTATAAATGAATGCTGCTGATGGGCTCTGAAGGAAGTTTCATTAGTCCTGTCCATACCAGAGGAAAGTTTAATTCTTTTTGAAAAGTGTTTTCTAACATAGCTGAACTGTGTTAGCAAAACAAATTAGCTTGTCCTGGGGACTCCACTAACTGCTTTCAGGGGCATATTCTCTTCCTACTGAAGTAAAAAACAAAACTCTATTGCGTTCCTGGGATCAAGATTTAACTCTAAGTGTTTCCGACAGTGTTGTCAAGGAGAAGCATCTGAGAAAAGTGTTTCACTCCACAACACCTACTCTGACATCTAAAAGAGTAAACACACCTCTTGATGTATTTGCTGGGCAGCTGCCAATGTATCAGAGGTGCATAAACCTGGTCCCAAACTTCATTCTTAACATAAATCGAGATCGTTTGTATACTACAGCAGTTAAGAAGTAGAAATTCAAACCTCAGAGCAGAGGTGGGTTTTTATTTCTCTGTCACTGAAGCTGGAGTTTGGAGGTAGTGAGAAACAAGGGAATTTTTTGAACACAAGATTTTGAACCATACTGAGTAATTAGGCCACTGGCTTATTCCTTACATTTCCTTAGCACAATGATACTATTTCCAGTGCAGGTACCTCATGGAATGCCTCTAGAATGACCCAAAAGGATAATATCCCAGAGGAACAAATACAGGACAATCCTCAAGAATTATTTTTTTTTTTACAAACTGACCATCAATTTGACTATAGTGACATTCCAGAAACACTGGTTATTGTCTAGCTGATTGTCAGTGATGTATTTCTATAAGGAATGTGTAATTCAGTGTTCATAAAAAATAAATATATTTCATTTTAAAAAATAGGGGTTTTAAATAAAATACAGAATTATTTTAGTTGAATTATATAATAATTGACTTTAAGTATAATCATTGGAATAAAACAGTGTTGACAAGATCATATTTACAGGTTATGCATATAATCATGACGATCTCATTCAGAACTGCTTGTTTATTGGTTATTCCAGAATATCTGCTGGAGAAGAACATCTAGCTCACAAAGAGACTTAGGAGGATGGAGATAATTTAGAGAGATAGTTTGTCAACCTTTCTCTACTCCAAAACTTAGAAATTCTGCAAGACAAAAGCATTCATGCTATTATCCCTGAAAGACAGGAGTCTTTATATTAATCTTCATCTTAGTAAGGCTGAGAGCTATTAGTGGGCAATTCCATTCTCCATAATTCAAGAAATACTTCATTTTTTTCCAAAACTTGTTTTGTTTCAAGTACAATGACAAAGTACTGGTGCCAAAGATTTAGACAGTGTATTCAGTTAATACAACATTAGGCAACTAGCAAAAGATGGAGATACTATGTTTTGCGCATGTGCCTGTCAAAACATATGCTACACAATAACAAGGTGAAGCTCTTTCTAATCTGAATTTAACATATTTACTAAAACATATAACATACATGTGTGAAGCAATATGCTGATTTTACCAGGATGATGGACTTCCTTTATTGGTCATAAACAATAGATGTTTCTGGTAAGCATCCACGATATTAATGAAAGGCACAAATCCATGGCAAATTTTATGATCAACAGAAGGCTAAGACTCAAAATCCAGACTGTAAAATAAATAACAAACCTCCTAATTCCTTTGGCAGGGCTAAGATTTCACTCTAAAGACTGATTTGTAGATCATCTCTGTTCAGTGAGATAAAAGGTTGTGTGAGAAGAAGAAAGAAGATGAGAAGAAAGAATGGGGCACCACCTAAAAACTTTCAGGTCATCTGTAATTTCACAGTAGCATGAAGAGGAACGCAAATATTCCACCTGAAAGAAGAATAAAAACAGCTAAATCAGCTGCACAACTGCACATCTCAAAGCCCACTAAGTTACTGCTATTTTAACTTGAACTTTTTGTGAAGGGGGATGAAAGAAAAACTCAGTTAACTCATTCTCTTAATTTTGTGGATTCACATTTTCCTAATCAAGGCAGAGCTCAAACATGAGGTTCCCAATACCGCAAAAAGAAGAGTATTTTCACAGTAAGAAAGGTTTAGTTGACAGAAAGCTTAGGAAGTCTCATTACACAGCATGTTCTGGGAAGTTTTCCACTCCAAGTATTGGAAATGAAAGGCATGTTCATAATGATTTATTTCAGAACTTGTGGTTACTGACTATAACTGCCTTAACACTTGTAAGTTACCTGTCTGCAGACAATACTGGCCTAAGACACAACTTGTGGAAAAGCATTGACCTGCTTCCTCTTCTATTGAAAAGGCTAACAGATAGAAAACAGAAAGAATAAAAATCAGCTTTAATGACTGGTTCAGAACTAGGAGGGTAGTAATGAGTAAGGTATTTTTATAAATTCGTATACACTATCTAGATACACACACACGTATATATATGGGAGCTTATATAAAATTACCACTCTGGCTCCTTTTGTAATGATACTCAATTCTTTAACACTGCTTGCACCAGTATTACAAATCATGCAGAGTTCATGCTAGTACAAAAAAACAGGACTTAAAAAATGAAAGTTCCACTTAGGTCAGTTGGGCAAAAAGTTATAACAATGTGACACTACTGTACAGCAGCAGGCAACAAAATCTAGACTGACTCACAGCACTCAAGAGAACTCTCCCAAATTTTACTGTATTTGGTGAATGTTTAGCTTCAGTGCAGGGCTATCCTTTCATTCTGATTAGACAATATCATTAGAAAGTGAAATAACAAAGATGAAAACCTATGAGAATACAGCGTGCATCTAAATGCAAAGTAAAAACGCATGTACTACTCCATTCAGATTCACAGTAGTGGCAAATTGTCCTAACAAATCACTATTTCAGTTTGAAATATATAAAGCCATAGTTATCTTAAGGAAATACATTTTTTAGTTGTGAGAAGTGTCTAGTTAAGTGTTTAGCTTCAGTAAACTTTTAACACACTTCTGCATATCAACAAGGGATATAGATTACCAGATTTCATTTGTCAGTTTACTGCAAAGCAGACATATGAGTCAATCTTTAGAAGGTGGCTCGCTTTAAAATCTAATCTCATATTCATATAGCAAGTCCTAATGAGCCCGCTAGGAGTAAACAAATTAGTCTCCAGGATGTATTATGCATTAATTAATCAGACTAACAGTATTATGAAATGTGTAATAGATGAAAATTAGTTCCAAGTACAGTACTTACATTGAAGAATGAACATAGAAGAATTAGAGCATAATAAAAGTATTCTCAAATTTCTACCACTGTCAGCTAAATCAACCCTACTTAATTAATGACATATATTTCTCTTTCATTTAACTGCATGTTTTGGTGAGACAAATTACAATTTTTCATGCTGTTTTATTCCTGACTGCCATGTTAATTTCACTTTTTGAAAAATCACTGTTGGTAATCATGGTGAGATATCTAACCTTGCACTCACCCAACTATAACAGCTCAGCGTGCAGTGTTTAAAGTCACTTCAGTCCAAAAGGGTGGAAACAAGAGAGTACCACTCTTACTGCAGTTCTTTAACAGAAGAGCTTATTTGGCCCTGAGCAGAAAATCTGAAAAGTGCACTGTTTCCTAAATAAAATGTACACAGTACTGAAAGACCTGGAGTTTCTAATGGAAACCAGAAGCTGGAGAAGATTGGGTCCTTAACAGGGAGACACACTGTATTTGTTCGTCTCTTTTCCTCCTTGACTGTGAATGATTTAACTTTTAAAAAGATACCGGAAAAGATCCCAGGATTGAGATAAGATCATTAAACAGATATATTGCATATACTTGCAACTCTTTTCAGTGATGTGTTGCCACCATCTTCTACTTGGTATGACGCTAATGCGTAACCACCCGAGCCTGTAAGGGCCACACTGTGTCAGGTTCTATTCAAATGCAATCCATAGGATGCTGAGCATGACATCTAGACAGACACAGCTGAGAACAGAACAGTATACAGGCAGAGACATACAGCAGTTCTCCTAATGTGAAAGTGTTGGGGAAAAATCCAGGAAGCACTAAACTCTGCATACTGAGAAAGGCAGGCACATCATGTGAATGTTTCACTAAATAAGCAGGCATGTGTGCCAGACAAAAATCTCACCCTGAATGAATATGGTGGGAAAAACAGGGTAGAGGAGTGTATATCTCTAAGATGACAGGCATTACTATATTCATCAGGTAAATATTTTAAATTGTGATCACTCAGTTTTGTAATACTGCTGTTGTTTTCAGTCTTAACCACCTCTTAAAAAAGAGTCTTGTTAACCTGCATTTTTTTTTCTTTCCATAGTACGAGCTAATGCCTGTAGGAGACAGGATGAAGAGAAACAAATGTTCCAATCATTAATTCTGTCCAGAACTCTCTGAATGTAAATAAGTCCACTTAATTACAAGCCAGCCCTAGACTCCTCATTTCGACAGGACTTGCTTATAGTTATGCCTAAATCTGGCTTACCATTACAAATCAAAGAAGTGAATGAAAAAAAGGCCAGCTCCTGTTCTAAGCCACTTCAAAATTACCATTGGCTGCAGAAGGATAATTTAAAGCAGAAATGTTAGCTGTGGTTTTCTCTTCAGAATAACTTGGAGTAATACGCAGACTGGCTTTCTTACCTGAGCTTCCTGAGGTGCTTTCAATATCCACCTCAGTCAGCATTTTCCCTGAAGGGGTAGCTGAACTCAGTGGAATTCAGGTTGCCTACAACCATCATTTCTCCATAGCAGCTAGCCTAATACCCCTTTAGGAAAGACCTGTCTGTCCGTCCTACTACACTCAAATGAAACTGCCTTTCTTAAGGATAGGAGAGATGCGCAAATCAGTCAGAGTCCTAGGACCTTTTAATACATGGCAGATTTTCTAAAATACAGAACAGAATCAGTATTCCCCCAGGATCTTCATCTAGACACAGTTCCCAGCAGTATTCCAGCATTAAAAGCAACTGATGTGAACCACAATGCCACCTTTGCTGAGCAGAGGTAAGGCACCACTGCCCGTCCCCATTACCCCCTCCCATGTCAACACACAACCATAGTGGGAGACTGAATAAGCACCATACGTTCACCTTCAAGAAAAGAACCTGGCCTCAAAGCTGTTACAGCTGCCAATATGCATGGGTAGTGTTCAGCAACAATATTAAACAGAAACATCTCAGAGGTACAAGTAAGTGAAAGTTAAGGAACTCAACTTCTACGCACTTTCAGCAGGAACTGGATGCTTCACCGCCCTTACTGTCTCTAAAAATACCCTTCTCAGTGATGAAACTTGGCTGAGAAGGGCAAATATTTCAGCTGCTGTTATTATTGTTTATTATTTTCTATCTCATTAGTCACAAGTCATATACATTGACCTAAATGCAATAAAAATGTATGGTTGTAAATACAGGCAGACTTTAATGGTAGTACTTCATTCAGTCAATGATTAATGTGATGTACTATTGAACACTGTCATAATAAAAAAAAAAACATTTTTTACGTAGTACCCTAAAATGAGCTATGATTACTTCAAATTAAAATCCATGCAATAAAAAAAGCCATTTATACCAATTAACATTTCACTTCCCTGTTTCATTAGAACAGACAGCTGTACTAAGAACTCAGTTGAAATAACAAAGAAGCATCTGTGATGGGGCAGAGCACACAGGCAGAACGGACCCCAAACACCCGTAGGAAGACTCTCTCTGCAACTGCAGTGTATGCAAGAGAAGACTATGCGGTCTGTGGACTTAAATCTGCATAACCAACAGCCAAGTACATTTCTGTCTTCCTACAATGCAAAATCCTCTTACACTTGTCTAACTCCACTGACTCCACAGAAATTTTAGCTTTTTTACACCAGAGAAAGGACAGAATCAGACACAGCCAGGAGCAGAGATGCGTAAACACAGGTGAGAGTAGGCTTGGCCACTAAGCAAGGCAGTGGGGCTGACTCCAATAAACAGAGAGCAAAATCATGAAGAGCCTGAAAAACTGCCAACCAGATTTTATATGGTACCCTTAATTTCATGGAGAGTGAATAAACTGATTTCAGGACCACAGTACAACAAGGTTTGGAGCAAGAAGGAAGCCAGAGCTCAAACCAAAGTTCTGGGAACAGCCTTAGCATTCCAGTGTTAGAGAGTCAACATATAAGCTTGTAAGTTAAGCTTTAGGGAACAAAAACGTATTAACTTAAATCCTGTCTCCTATTGACTTAGGAGGGGTGTATATTTGTGGAAGAGAGGACTTGTAGTACAGACTGAAATAAGTAGAATAACTCTTGCATTAAATCATCCTGTTATTTTAAGAAAAGGTTAATTTGTAAAACAAATTGAGCTTCATTAGGGACTAATTGACTGGAAAATTTTCTTTAAAAATGTCTTCTAATTATACAGGTGAAAAAAAATTTTTTTCAAAGCACTTTTATAATTAAAAATCATCCTTGATCAATTTCTTTTAACATTTAGTCAAGAAAAAAATACTACAGGAAGGTTTAGCCAAGAGTTGAGTGTCATATTCCACACCACTGCAATAAAAACAATGGGATAAATATGTTGGTATGACAATGCTTGTGACTGCTGGGAATAATCTAGAAAGAAATCCATAAGCAAGTTTGAACCATTGAAGGAAAACATGAGATTTTCTGTGCTGGGGCTGAAGTGATTCATCAGAGACTGAATTCTCTTTTCGCAACTGCAAAATGAATGCCCAAGGCAAGAAGACTCATCTCACTAGGAAATACCCTCCTCCAAAAGGTGCTTTAGACTCCTCTTCACCACATTTCCCAGCGCCTGTGGCACTGAACAGAAAGACCTTGCTTGTGGCTTAAGTTTGGCTTACCTGATTCAAAGCAGTTGGTCCACATTTTCCATGTTGGAAGAACTTCCAGAACAAAACCAGCACATGTAAACTGACTGCTTTCGTTCTCAGAGCTTCAGGCATTACTCCCACAGCCTGAGTGAGGTCTGTTTCTTCACTGCTTTGCACTTTGCTTAGCCTCCCTCAAGAGTATGTAAAATGGAATGCTCTGAATACTTCAGATGATGAGTCCTCTTTTATTTCTTTACCCAGTTAGGACTTTAGTTCCTAGAAAATTTTCACTAGTAATTTCACTTGTAATTGCATATCATACTATAGCAGAGGTTTATTTCTACCATATGACTACAGAAATAATATCAGTAGCTCACCCACGCTGATAGTAAAAATATGCTCCACTTATTTGTTACAGCACTGAGAATTTATAGATTCAAAACAATTATGTCAATATCTAAGGATCCTGTTTTATATCATCAGTTGTACAATGAGTTTTCCTGCCTAAATTTTAAAATTCTTTCAAGCACCATTAGCCTCCATAGTCAAGCAGATTGTCAAAAGCAGTGAGATCTATAATCACTGGGAGGTGGCTAGAAAGGCACTTCATACCAAGTATCGATTTCAGAATGAACTTGTGCTGTCTTGATAAAAACTGCAGCATGTTTTACAGTTAGAGCTTAGAAAGGGGGAAGAAGGGTAAGCTCCCCCAAAAAAACACAAAGAAGAAGAAGACAGTACTATGTAGAAAGTTCCAATATTAGATCTAAGGAATTAACCCTCTGTCAAGATCTTGTATCATATTAAGAGATAGGAGCTTTGGGTAGGCCCATGAAATAGAGACACACCCCTGCACTTCTCCTAAATTAGTATGTTTTAAGGCATCAGCTTAAATATCAGGACCAGGCCTTTTTCACTGTGACAGGAAAAAACAGGTTGGGCTACTAAACTTTCTCATTTGCAAGCATATCCTCAAGTAACGTGCTAGAAGTGTCATTGGTCCCAAATTCATTTAGTGAACCACTGCAAATTAGTCTCTTTCCTACACAGTGGAATCTCCAATATGGGCAGTGTCCTCCTTCAACTATTTTAAGAGAAAGGGATGGACACAAGCCCAGAAAGAGCTGTGAACACTCACCAGCCCTGGAAAAGACATGATCAGAGTTCCAGTCTCCAAAAGAGTGGAATGACGAGAGGACACTATATAAATACTCAAAGTAAAATAAAGGACAGAAGAAACAGGGAACATGCAAGATTTTGTGTGCAGTGATTAGCAGTAGGTGCTCTTTGTATGGGGGAAAGATCTGTTTGGAAGCTCAGGACCTAGTAGAAGCAGTAACAGAAAACAGGCAAAGAATTTTTAAAAAGTAAGGCAGATAGAAAAGGTCAGAGATTTATTTTATTCCATTTTTCTACCACTTCTTTCTAAATGTATACTGTATGTTAGACTGTAAATAATCCTGAGAAGAATGTGTTTCCCTTCATACATAAAGAGCCTCAGTTCTCTTTTTGTGTACTATTAAAAGAAAAGTAATAATAATAATGAATAGTGGCTCCAAGCTTACCCGCATGGGTGAATCTATTTTCAGACCTGGAAAGTGATTGTGTGGATTCAGGCACAGCATGCAGTGCTTATCCACAATGAATCCACCTAGTTTGTTTTGGAACGTGACCTCATTCTAGTTAAATTAATTAAATCAAAGCCTGTAAGTCAAAGCAGTATCTGCTTGCATATGATTTTTGAAAAATTTCTAGACCTTTGAAGCTCCTAGTTTGTTGTTGATCATGTAAAGCATATAATACATATTTTCACATAACTGTTAGCTTTTACATATGTAGCTCTGTCTGTATTGATTATTTCTGAGATATCTAAATTTTAACCATTCTACTGGATTCACAATTATTGTAAAATGAAAGTAAACTTAAGTAGATTCACGAAAAATCTGGATCTAATCCTAAAATTCCAATTTCTTTGACTGAAAGTAAAGAAATAACTGAATGGAAAAGATGGGGGGAAAAACATGGCAAAAATTAAGCATTAGGTACAATATTAGGTAACCATCTTGAAATACCATAGCAGGTGTCACCCTCTCATGGTTCACGAGAACAATATTATTTTTGTCTTTTACTTTGACAGATCTGAAATGTTATATTAATTTTTAATATTAATCTTCATTCACTATGTTTCCACAGTAAAAATTGTAAAGGAATTCCTTTAATTACAGGATTCTGGTCCTTCTGATATGCTTTTTTTAATAAGATTGTTCTTATTTGCATTAGCTCCCTGTCTGAGCCTACCTGCTGGGATGCACGAACACTAGTACCAGAACAAAGCACAAACATGACCAGAAGTGACAGCAAAATCACAGCAGCCTGGACTTAGGTTAGCTTAAGGTGCAGTGAATCTTTACCCCAATATAAGACAAAAAGAATGTAGAAGGAATTTATCCCTGCCATAGTATTGTAAAGAAAGTTCTTGGGTGAAGACAGAGAAAACTTTCTGATGCAATTTTAGGGTAAGTAAAGTGTCTTTTTAAGTAAAATGGGTTATTGCTTTGCTTGTTTTCATTTTTTCACTTACATCATTTACAAACATTTGGGGGTTTTTGGATACTATAAAAACTTATTTTCTTTGCACTTGACTTTAATCAACCTTGAGTCAAGAGTGATTTCAAACTGATTAGGTAAGAATGAGGTGTCCTCTCCTTAGGGTGTGCGGATCTACAGACTGAGCAGTGGGACATCCCAACACCAAGCAGCCAGGTGCTGGGGTTCCTAGCCTGGTTTCCAGAGTATCAAAAATTGCTCTTTAAGATGCCTAATGGCGATTAGACAATAAAATCTGCAGAAGCATCCTAAAGAGTAGGCTAAGACAAAGATCAAGAAAGAGGGAATTGTCTCCAGCTGTCAAGCTGTATCAAAGGGAAGATTTCTCATAGCGGGATACCACAGAGAACATTTGAACACCAAGGGCATTTGGGGGCAAGACACCATTTTTGTCTGTTATACATGTAACATTAGGAATGGTTTATACACAAGAACACTAATACAAGGGCCATTGTTCTAAAGGAATAGAAGGGTGTGAATTTGCCGAAGGGAACTGCTGAATAGGAGAGATTTGGCATAGTAAAGGACTGTTACCTAAATGAAAAGCTGAAATTAAGAATAGTATGAACTGAGAAATGTCTCTCTGTGAAAGACAGCTAAACAAGTAGTTGGACTTACTTAAAAGATATCTGGAATTCAATCAAATGGCCTATAAAGAGCAGAGTGCTCCAAAAGACTAGAAGGCATTTAAAAATATGCTAAATGAGATGCTGGGGAAAGCCTTTGTCCCCGAAAAAATAGCCTCAGGTTGGAACAATTGGGAATGGTATAAATTGGGCCATGATATGGAAACCTGGAAGTCTTGAAAGTTGACAGACCCAGAGGGAAAGCAATTCATCCAACAGACCACGCAATTTTGTCAGACTCTATTCATAGTGTAACAAAGGATTACATAAGTGAGGAATAAAAGAAGTTTATTTGAAGAATAAAATAGTAGCAGATGATCACAGAGGTCTTCCTTTAAATTTGAAGGGTTAATTCTGTTTTCAGCCTCTCATGCTTAGGGACTACACTACCTTTACCACCTGCTTAAAAAGAATTTATTAAGAAAGGGAAGAATCTCCCAGAGCTGTACTCCCAGTGTGCTGTTTTTGACTGGGATAGACTTAATTTTCTCCACAGTAGCTAGTATAGGACTGTGTCTTAGATTTGTGCTGGAAACAGTGTGGATAACCTGGGGATGTTTTTGTTCCTGCTGAGCAAGGCTTACACAGAGCCAAAGTCTTTTGTGCTCCTCACCCCACCCCACCAGTAAACAGGCTGGGGGGGGCACAAGGGTTTGGGAGGGGACACAGCCGGGACAGCTGACCCCAACTGACCCAAGGGAGATCCCACACCATATGGTGTCATGCTCGGCATATAGAGCTGGGGGAAGAAGGAAGAAGGGAGGGACATTGGGAGTGATGGCATTTGTCTTCCCAAGTCACCGTTAGGCGTGATGGAGCCCTGCTTTCCTGGGGATGGCTGAACACCTGCCTGCCCATGGGAAGGAGTGAATGAATTCCTTGGTTTGCTTTGCTGGCGTGTGCAGCTTTTGCTTTGCCTATTAAACTGCCTTTATCTCAGCCCACAAGTTTTCTTACTTTTCCCCTTCTGATTCTCTTCCCCATCCTACTGGGGGGAGTGAGTGAGCAGCTGGGTGGGGCTGAGTTGCTGGCCAGGGTTAAACCATGACACCCAGAAACTCCAGAACTTCAAGAAACAGGACAGATGAGTTTCAATATATTATGTTCCTTTTAAGTGTTGGCAGCTGAGGCATGGAATAATGGAGAAACTTATTCAGAGTCAGAAAAGGACAAATCCAAAGAGCTTTTCTGTTGTTAAAATGAAGTTAAAGGCAACCCATATGTATACCTTGTCAGACTTGAACTTGAGCTTCTTCGATGTACTGCATATGCAGGCATATTTGCATGGGATTTATTTAGACAGACAAGAGCAGGTACTCTACATCTCTCTTTTTCAGAATAGAAAGATTGAATGTGCCTACTTTTTTTTTTTTTTTTTTTTTTTAGAAAAATGAGGTGCTTCATTAGAAAATGTGACTGGATTAATACCTTGTAGCAATATTAGAGTAATGTGGAACTCGGAGATTTCAAAAATATGGAGCTATTTTCAAAAGTGCTGTTCACCAGATTGAATTCCTGTAATCTTTCACCATGAGGCATGTTTTTCAGTACCTCGTAATTATTCTCCTATTTATTTAAAGCTACATATACAGAATCAACATATTATCCCTCTGCTACCTAGTTTTCCTCTATTTACATACCCAAGAATTACATATGTCCTTTCTCCCAGGATATTGCAATGGCAGCTGAGATTCAGCTATTCATTCACTGTAATTCCCAAATATTATACAGTTTGCTATTTATTATAATTATCTATCTTGATAGGATGGCTTACACGAGGTAAACCAATAGCTATATATATGGCCATCTGACCAAATTTCAGAAATTTCCATCACTTCATTTTCTATTACAGGTACCTCTGACTCTTGGCTGATATTCAACTTCATTTAAAAAAAGGTAGCTTTTTAAGTGTACAGATTTTTTTTTTTTAATTAAACTGGTGAAAAGAACTTAGAAAAATTATTTTGTGTGTATATACCTATCAAAATTACATGTGAAGACACGTGTTAAGAACTTGTGGTGTCAATGAACACTTTTCAGTACTTTAAAGGCATATTCCCCTTTCTCATCTCTTCTTTACAAATATAATTTCTAAATGCTTAAATATAAAAGCTTGTTGAGCCAACAGTTCAAACTGAATGAAAGGAACGGGCTTTTCAGAAGCACTTGTGGTGTGGAAAGTGCTCTGAATAGCATTTTCTCCCTTCTGATCTCCACTGCAACTTCACGCATGACATTTTATACTACACTTAAAATGTAGAACTAGAATCACAGGAAAACGATAACAAAACGTGCTGAACTTCTGTGTTAATCTCTAAGCTTTCACCTTCTTTGTCCACAGATTCTCAAAATGACAGATGGACAACTGCCAAATGGACATCCTTTTTATAAAGGTCACAGTTAGCTTCCTTCTCTTAAATGAGCAGAAGGTGGTTTCATAGTCTCAGAGATCAAGACAATGGCAACTGTTCACAACACAAACCAGGCAGAAGTTATAAATCAACTGCACAAGGCTTATTTTTAGTAAACAGACAATGATGAAGCTAAACTTGCCTAGGTAAATATCGGTTATACAGGGTATAAACCCTTTCTGATGCATGTATGCAAGCTTCATTAATATTAATGAAGCTGCATATGCCTTGAGAAGACACAGTCATTGTTCGCTGAAGGAAAAGCTTTACCTAGTCTTCAAACATAAAGATACAAAGACAGTAATCACTTATTAGCTCACTGCATATAGGCTGGTGGAAATAAAGCACTGCTATTTTAGCAGCCCTCTGATGGAATGCCCTGATTGTAATCTCCAGAAACAGTGTCCCTTGCAACCATTTCAAAGCAGTTAAAATCTTATTGGCGTATTCAAAGTACCTACTGCTGACAGGGCTTGCTGTCACTAAGAAACCAATGAAGTGATTTGCATTTGGAGTGTGATTGTGAAGCAGCAACATAATACACTGTGATTAGGAGACTGAGGGAACTACTTCTAAAAAGAAGAAAGAGCACAGGATTAAAACTTAATATGACGTATATTTTGGGTTCACTTTTCCTACTGCAAACTCTATTGCCCCAAGAAGTCTGGGAGTCCACTACTATATGTCCAGTTCCAATACACAACTAAGCTGATGGGAACCTAGACCTTCTGCTGACCTTGATAGATCTATACTGATTTACATCACTGACAATATGGATCAAGATTCATAACTGCGATGTGTTGTGAGCAAAGTACCATGGAAGCTACTTAACTTCCATTTGACTGTATGATTCAGCTTTAGAAATAATTATTTAGCTTTGGTGTTGATAAGAGCATATCCTTGTGAATGAAGCTGGTTTTACCTGCAAGAACTGTGGTAAAGACTTATTGGGTCATATTTTTTCCCCAAAGGAACAGACATCAGTGCTCAGATTCATAATGTGTGCTTTGTATTTGAATCAAAAAAGCAAACAGTTACAAAAATTCACCATTACCCTCTTTGTAGATCAGTCCTTTGACACAGACAAGACATAAATGTTATGATTTATTCTCAACTAGCAACACTTTTAATGTTCCGCCCCTTGGTAGGTGGCATGAATTTATTGCTTATTTATAATCAGCTGTGCATCATATGTTATCCTTCCTTAAAGTGTGAATGAATGGGTGGTAATGCAGAGGACCATGTTATGTTTTTCTGGCTGCTGCTGCTGGGACAGGTGTAACCCACTGAGAGGAAGAGAAGATTGGATGGGTCTTCCTCTGTGTGTAGCTGAGATTAGGGGTGGATGGGTGACCATTTTTGCACTGAGGCAAAGACTGGTAGAATCTATAGTTCAAACAGAGAGGAGGAAATTGCTAAATAAAACAAGGAACAAAACTAGGTCTCAGAAGTAATAACGATAAAGGGACTTTTCCAAAGAACCTGAACAGATGTAATGAACTTGTTGCCAATGAGTTGCTGGACTGAAAGAGTGCAAGAAATACCCGACCCTGCAAGGTACAATCCTTTGATTGTTATCTTACCAATCTGTTTGCAATTTCATGATTCTAGTGGATGTTTTAGGAGAACTTTGCCTCTGTGGTTCGACGTCCTTTTGGGGACACTTGCTTTAAAAGGAAAAGGTGCAGTAAGATCTATGTCAAATCTTCAGATGAGTTTGGACCAGGCCGTATCTCTCTTGAGCTAAAATCAGTCTTCTCTGAAGTGGTGTTTATAGAATAAGTGATACTCTAACAGCCATGTCTTTACAGCCATATTCACTGAATGACTGATCTTGAACCCTGAGATGAAACACCAGTATGTCAACTTCTATGTCAATGTATTCTATCCCTTGTTGTGTTTACAGCCCACTGCCCATCCTTCCTCTCCACAGTGAATCACTACTTGTAAACAGTTCCACGCTAATGAGGCATCACTGGAAAATGTTGCAGGACCCAAGATGACAGGGCAGTGCTCCCTGAGGACCAAAATTCAAGTTCCTCATTGTGTTTTCAGGCTTTGACGTATGAGTGCAAAGCAGTTGGAAATGTATTTTGGAGTTTGCAACGATATAAGCTGAAGGGTAGACTTTGCCATTGAGTACTCATATTCAGGAATATGATTAAATTCTAAATCCCCTCTGTAAGCTCACAATTATGCATATACACAAATGAAAATAAGTGCTTTTTCCTTACTCCTTTTGCTATTCAAAGTGTTAGCCAGCAACAAAGGTTAGGAAATACTAACAGCATTCACCAGAATGGGTACTGGTCTCTTCTCTCTCAGCAGCATTTCCCAAAGAGTAAGAAATATTCCCTTTACCAGTATGGCAAGAGCAATAGGTTGGGATGTTGCACTGCTTTTCAATCTCAGCTTTACTCTTAAAAATGGCATAGGTAATTTCTAAACATTATAGTTGCACAGAAAATAATCAGAAGTTACCTGTGTAACCAATGCCTGTTTATGTTTGTAAAGAACCCACAGAAGGAGTCCGGAGATGTGAATTCCCCACTGAGAAGAGTAGGTGCTAATTCACATGACAATAGTGTAATGATACCCTCTGGGAGCAGTAACATGATACATTTTCTTTTGGGAAAGCCAACAAGTAAAATTTCCATCCCTCTGCTTTTCAACATCTTTTTCTCATGCCTAGGCCAATTTGCTGGTCTTCAGCTATTTGAGGGGCTGTTCTAGAAACTGCATCACTGAAATGAGTATAGAAAACATTAAAGAATACAGAAGAAAAGAAAAAAGCAAAGGTACTGGACCCAACTTAATGAAAAGGCAGCAAGAAGAGAACTTTAGATGTACTGGGAGTCAGTGGGAGTCAGCTGGTTCCAATGACGACAACAACAGAATTCCTACTGACACCTTTTGCATCTTTTTGTGTTTGGTTTTTGGCTTTGTTTGTTTGTTTGTTTGTTTTTTAAACAGGACCGACAGCAATTTTTCATTTTCATTTTTCATGTTAATATGCTGGAGCATAGACTTGGTGAGCTGATGATGGAATGTGGAGATATTTACTGTGTAATGCCATGCATGGTGTTGCTTTATAACACGACGATTCTGTGGAGACATGGCAGAGTTTTAATTGGCATTATACTGTACTTACCAAACCATACTGCTAATTCCTAATCTTATAGGCCTTACTAAATCATTCATTGTTGTAGCAGCTGCCACAGAAACTACAATAACTATGTTCATTACATTTGGTTGTTCAGTTTTTTGGGTTTTGGTGTTTTTTTTTTGTTTTTTTTTTTTTTTTTTAAAATCTGATGTTTTATCTACATGTAACATTACAGGTTTTGAAAGTCTGGATTGGTCAGACTGGATCAGAAAAACATAAGGCCATTTCCTAGTTTCTTCAGTGACTTGAAAATTCTTGCATGAAACTTCTCTATTTACTATGACATTACTAAAATTTCTGGTAGTCTGGAAGATAGAAAATGTGTACAGTGCTTATATAATGACACACAGTATCCCATTACAAATTATATTACAATTTAAACACTTTGTGTAACATCACCTCAGGAGAAAAGGGAAGGGAGTATGACAGATTTTTTTTAGAACTGACAGAGTGCCACTGTATTAGCTTGTTATTAAAACAGAAAAGTGTATTTCAGAAATACATGGGCTAAAGCTTTTTATCTTTGTTCCTTGAATAGCAGCAGGTAGCTCTGCATCTCAGACCAACTATTTACCACCACTCTTCATAAACTGCTAAAAACTATAATATGAATGTTGATGAAAAATGTAATTGCATCTGTTTTTAAAAATACACAGTTTCTTACTATATCATCACAAGACGGTAAATCCCTCAATATAAGAACAGAAAATCTTTCTGTGACAAAAGCAATACCCCAAACAAACAGCCAGTAATTCAGCATCATAGTAACTTTTTCTGTCAATACAATGCAATAATTGTTTAAAAAAAGAGTGGAATTATGACATTAGTTGGGGAGTAAGATGAAGGTCCTCACCACACACTAAGGGCATGAGTTTAAGGTCCAAACTGCAAGACAACTTAGGGAATATAAACTTGTTTTTTGATGTAAACTGCTGGACTTTCCATGCAAAAAATAATAGCCAAAAAATCCATACAACTGTAAAAAACTTTTTAATAAATAGCAAACAATAAGAGATAGTCACCAAATAAAATAATAAATGACCCTCCATTGCTAAGCCATAGCATAAGTCTCTGGCTAAATACTTTTTCTGGCCCTTAAAAAGATTGAAGATATAGTCCAGAGAGTTTTCAGCAGTGGAGAGTTGAAAAAATCTGGTATAAATTTTTAAAAATGAGAGAGTGATTCAGAAATAAAAAAATCAAAGAAGATATCTAGGTTTCAATTATGATAATTATGCAGATAAGAATAGTGTGTACATATATAGCTACCTAAAATATATAAAAATTAAAACAACAATAACCAAGGAAGAGATTCCCATTAAAATTCACTTTTAAGTTAAACTTTAGCATTCTTTGAAAGGTTAAGGTTTATCAAATGTGCATCAAAATTTCAAAACTGTTCTTTTAAATGTAAATTCTTTTACAGGAGTGTTATTGCTCTTCAACTTTCAAGAGAAAAGAAATACAAAGTTATTATAATGATATATTTTAAGGAGGAGGGAAATATTTCACTTGAGTTTGATCAAATTTCCCCACACAAAAGTAACACCACAGATAAATAAAATATTAACTTGACTTTTGTAAAAATACTTCAGTTTCACAGCTCAAAAGAGAATAAGCCCATTGCTTGGAAAGTCAAAGGATAAAAATTATGGAATGAACCTTTTAAAAACTACTGGTAACTCCAAATTAGTCTGTAGCATTCTTTCATGTGCACTTCTATTTGTTTAAAATTCCCTTTAAAAGACTGCTATCACCACCACCATGTTATCTAGGTCTGGAGATTTCTGGCTCAGTTCTCAGTGCTTTCCAAAGGGCGTTTAGTGCTTCAGCAGCTTTTCCTGACAGCACAGACCATTTCCTGAAGAACTCACTCCTCCACCTCCTCCTCTCTTTCCACCAGTGTTTTATGAAAATCATTCTTCCAGAGTATTAAAGTACATTGATAGACATACTGACTATTTCTGTATCCCTTTATATGATTTATTCTCGCCTCTTTCTCATAATCTCATAATATGAACCATAGGCTACTAATTTCCATTCAGACAGTAAAAGAAAAGAAATAGTGCCCTACTCTATGTCATGCTTACCCTGGGTTTGAAACTGCTAGTCATGTAATACAGTAGTCTTCTGAGTCAACAAGATTCTCACCATATGGCCCCTAAAAAAAGTTGTAGAAATGGAAACCAGTAAAAGGTTCTTGAATCCCAGTTTACTATAGAAATCACCAACCTATAAGAATGTGTGCCCTAAGCATGAAAATAACGCCTGTTTTCTCCCACTGGATTTGGATCACAAAGCAAAGAATTCATGTAAATACACGGCTTACTTCAGACACTGCACACCACCTTGTCACTCCTCCTTTCAGCTCCTCCTTCCAAAGCTCCCATTAAACACATAGAAACTCCGTCTCAACACCTAACAGTAAACTGGTAATTCAGAGTAAATCTTGATAGATTGTGGGCTAAAGGAAGATCAGTATAAATGAAATACTTTGGGTGAGTTGGTTACTTTTTAAGTAGGAGTGATTACAAATATTCTCATAGACTGTTGGAGAAATAGATAGCTGGGGATTTTTGAGAAAAAAGTCATTGTTCTTTTAAATTGATAGACTTCTTGAACATGTATCAATCGGAAGGAAGTTTCCTGCAAAGAAATACCAGACCGGAACGTTCTGCCCTGAGATCGTGGTGGGTCCAGAACAATTTTTCAGGTCCCTTCCAAGACTGCTCTGACTACTGTCATCCTGATCAGAGGAAAATGTTTCCATTCTGGTTCATAACTAATGTGATACTAAATTAGTAATGTAATGCAGATAAAAATCTATCTTAATTTTTGCTTTTATCTTTGTGGAGCTAGATCATGTGATGATTCTTAACAGGCCCCTTAACACCTTTTACTTGTTTCCCCTATATCAACATTATTGATACTGAAATTTGAATTAAGGAATTCTACATTTCCAGCAGAGTAGGATTTTTAGCTGTTCATTATGCCTAATGATACAGAGTAGAATCTGATTAATTCTCCTGTTTAATTTCTTTAAATACATTAGAACCTTTAGTGGTATTGAGGAAATTTTGTTGGCAACAAACTGCTTTGGAAAAAGAACAATAGCAGAATGTTATTGATTCCTGTGGTTTTTTGGGTTAAATATTTTTTTCTTGGAATACCTGAGCAAGGAAACACTACCAGAATTTCCTACAATTATTCTAAAAGTGGCTGAGAAAGGAAAGATAATGGTAAGGAAGCAACACTGGCCTCAGATGCATTACTGCTAGACTTGTCAGAAACATTTACTATCAATCAAAACTAAAAATATCTAAAGCACCTACAATTAAAAGTCTTACCATTTCTTTATAAAGTGTCTAGATGGATACTATTTAATGATATTCCTGGAGCATGTCGAAAGAAGGGCAATGAAGCTGGTGAAGGGTCTGGAGAACAAGTCCTATGAGAAGCGTCTGAGGGAGATGGGGCTGTTTAGTCTGGAGAAAAGGAGGCTGAGGGGAGACCTTATCGCTCTCTACAACTCTGTGAAAGGAGGTTGTAGCAAGGTGGAGGTCGGCCTCTTCTCCCAAGTGACAAGTGATATGACAAGAGGAAATGGCCTCAAGTTGCACCATGGGAGGTTTTAGATTGGATATTAGGAAAAATTTCTTCACCAAAAGGGTTGTCAGGGATTGGAACAGGCTGCCCAGGGAAGTGGTTGAGTCACCATCCCTGGAGGTTTTTAAAAGATGTGTAGACGTGGTGCTTAAGGACATGGATTAGTGGTAGACTTGGCAGTGCTGGGTTAGTGGTTGGACTTGATGATCTTAAAGGTGTTTTCCAACCTAAACAATGCTATGATTCTATATAGCAACTACTAAATTCAATCTTCCTCCTATTTCAATGTTGGACTGAATATTTTGTTAGTGTTTGCACAGACATCTGTAAAATTTACTAATTTGGCAAATTAAATATGGATTATGAAATAAGAAATTACTCTGAACTAAGCCACCTCCCATCAAATATTCAAAGACCACCAAAACAGATCATTTCGACAGATATGAGGCTTCTTTGAACCATTTGTAGAATATCCTGTAACAACTGAAAACATTTTGAAATTTAGGTTTGAAACAGTCTTTTCATTTACTCCTTTCTCCTTCAGACTGTCACTTTTGATGAGTAAGTGTTTTCCTTCAGAAAAATATTCTCCAGAATATACCAGCCTACCTCTGCTTACCAATCTCCTGAGAAGGTGCAGAAATCCAGATGTGAGCCTGCTTCACTTAGAATTTTAAGAAAGTTCCAACCAGGCAGAGCACACCCACTGATCTGAAATTCAGCTCCATTGCAGGAGCTCTAATAGAGTGAAATGCTCTACAACTGTGTATAAAAAACCTAACTTACAGACACCGCATTTGTGAAACTCTTCCAATTGCATTTGCCCTGTCTGAAACATAGCTGCTTGCTCTAAAGACAGTTAGCTTTCTATAAATGCATAGCATCTAATTCTGTTTAGCACGTGGCAACCATTTTAATTATAAATATAATCTGAACTATTCTTTCTATGTAACCTTCTGTAGTTGTTAACTGTATTTAAGAAGTGCTGCACTAACCAATCATTTTCAAAATCTTTAAGGCAAGGCAGTGCAATTCCCATACAGTTCTGACCACAGAAATATCTTCATCCTATTGATCTAGTTACTGTTCTGCAAGATGCAGGAGGGTCTGGCACTGATCTAGCAATAAACACAAACTCCAGCTTAATTTCTGATAGATGAGTAACTCTATGAAAGCCAAAGACTATTTATATGCTCACAGTTAGGCAGAGTACAAGCTTTAAAGGTTTCAAAGGCTCATAATTGAATAGGTGTACTTCCACACATAATACCCTTGAAATGGGAGTATTCATTTTCATGAGGACTCTCCACAGAACGAAAAGTTTACAGAAGTAGGCTGTTTGTTCTCATTAATTTTATTTGTATACTGTGAATAATGTCTATTAATAATATACTCTGCTTAGTGTGACTGATAGAGAAAGAAGAGCTTCTTGTACGAATCAAGGATTGCAGAATCAGGCCCTTCCTTTTGTGTTGTATTAGCAGACGGACAAGAGAGAAAGAAATAAGTTGTTTTCAAAACCAGTGGGGAATGTGATAGCCTTTCTTTTTAACCTTGGATTTATTCACTTTGATGTTGAGTATATATAAGATTAAGAAATGCTCAATCTCTTGACTATTAAACTCTCTGCCTACTTGTGGCTGATGATTCATGGCTTATTGTTTCTCTAATAGTTCACAGTTAATTGGTATGGTGAAGAAATAAAGATTAACTGTCAAAATGTAAAAGTGTCAAGACTTTTTTTTTTTAAGAGGAAGAACTGAAAATATCTGCAGATGAAGAACCAATATCTAAATAACCTCACACAATATCTACACAGCTACAAAATCAACCTTTATACCATCGCACAAGCGAGAATGTTTTTAAATAAGGCAGTTTCAATTTTATAGCATCCCATAACTTGCAATCAGCAGCTCTTTAATAAAACTGAAATAAGCACCTCACAGTCAATGGGTATTTCTTATAATTTTTTGCACAACCAAAAATAGGATTCCCATTAAACTGAAAATTGGGTCATGCTTCAGCACACAGTAATTTGACCTAGAGATAACATTTCTATCCCACAGTTACAAGATATGCCTTTCAGACAATGAAAACATTTAAGAACTACAATTTTACGTAGTTTGTATAATGTAAAAATGTCTCTCACACTCCTGGAATCCAAAATATATGAAACCTTTCAGTCTTGGCTGTATGTAGCAGTGTGTTCCCACAGAACAGACAGTAGTATTGTATCATGGCAAAAAGTTGGTGAACAGAGAGCATACAACAGGAAAAATTATATGTCTGATTTCATCTCATGGTTTATTTCTTACTAATATGCTGCAGCAAAACTGAACTTACAGTTCGTAGGAGGTAGTTTATTGGTGCCTGAGAAAAGTCCTCGATTCTTCGATCATGGCAAACTTTGAAGCACCCTGAAGGCTCGTTTCACTCAGCTTGGGTAGATCAGGGAGTATTCAGATCAAGAAACAAAACACAGGTCATCTAACAGGTACCAATCACTCTGGGTTGCAAGCCAGTCACTGACATGTTTAGAGAAGAAAAACTTAAGGCAGAAGCAAATGAGGAAAAGGGAAAGCAAAAAAGATTTCTAAGAGTAAAGGTGCAAAGAAGAATAAGAAAAAAAGACCATTAATGTTACAGATAATGACAATGTAAACATTGTTTGGATATAATTTACTATTACCATCAGTTTACCATTTTCAGCATTTAAATCAAATACCTTGCAACTAGCTCTTCCAATTGCAAATTTAACAAAGCATAGAACCTGCTGTCCATAAATATCAACACAGAGCCATATCTTATGAAAATGATAACTTTCTGACAGCCTGGCCTCCCTCTGCTGCCTAGTAATGAATGAATTGGACACCACCTGACAGGCTGACCTCAGATAAAGATTTCAAACATATCATGCAAGAGATTCACAGATCAATCCCCACCTCCAGGAAACAAGTGGAATGAGACAGAAAGCCATTTTGAACTGGTGCATCAGAGCTGAACAAACCAGCAGTTTTCATTGGAGTGTTTTGGGAGGAGGCATCTTTAACCTGTGCCAGAGTAGGCTGATTAAAGGTAAGTCTCTGATCTGTGGATTTGACACCTCAACACTAGAACACAACCTGGCACATAAACAAATATGCACAGTAACCTCCCATTACATTCCCTGTATAATGCTCTGACATAGAACTAACATACTGTACATTGTCTACAAAACCACTTTGAAATGGTTTCATAAAAAAGTCCCTCAGACAGTAGCATGCCAGACTTCTGAACCTTTCTGTGACCCTCTTCCTTCCATACACAAGATGGGCACATAATGAAACACAGGAATCTGAGACTAGTATACTCTGTATATTTCTCATTATGTTTGAAGTCCATGAAATAAGCAAGTGAATTATCTTTTCAACACCTCTCTGAGAAAGGGAATTTATTTACAGATACGGAAAATGGGTAACTCCATAGTTAAATAATTTGATCCACTCAGTAACAAGTCTATCAACAGAGAGAGAATTAAAGCTATTGGAACATTTTCCAGATATGTGGAATATGCTTTGCCCAGAATTTACCTTGGACCAAAGTCTCTTTAGAGCTGAGTAATCAGAGCAAAACTATGCTCAACAAGGCTGAAAATCAAGCTTTCATCCATGATGGTAGAAAAAAATGGCTTAGCCACACGTATTTACCCAGCTACAGAGCTGAATTCATGTGAATATTTGGCAGAATACACCATCTTTTAGGACAGCAAAGAATCATGGAATAAAATAAGCCTGTAGGCCAGAGCACTCTCATGATGGATAACCACGTACCGAATCCCAGGGCTCACCACACAATTTTCAGACATTGTAAATAATGACATCTATCTTGTTGTCTATGCCCAGAGTAACTACTCCCACCAACCTTTTCCCCATCCCTGCATACAGTGCATATATGTGAACTCTGCCACTGGAACTGAATACAGCCTTCTGCACATAAATTTATCATGCTGAAAAGCTCATGCCAGAGAAGATGTATCAAATGGGGACCCCAACAGAAGCTTATACTTTTTATAGGTTATATGAGGACAGACCTACTTCCCAACTTGGCTAGGCTGCTACTGAGCTAGTATGTCGCCATGATACTGCACATGTCAGCATGCTTGGAGCTAGATTAGGAATCTCTGCACTTCACTCCATTACACCACATAGACAGATGTGAAGGAATTTCCTACTCCCTTTTAAAATCTGTTTTAAAATATATATCACCTTATATTCCAAAATAAAAATTAGACATCGTCATTTATACTGCATAAATTAGGAACAGGGTATTGCACTGGCAATTCAACAAACACTTATAATCATTGAACAGTACAAGAAAGGAAAAAAAAGAAACCATCATGAAGGTGTAAGTTTAAATAAAAAAAAGAAAGAAAAAGAAGAGAACTGAGACTAATTATCTGTATTTAAACGTGTGAAGATCTTACTGAGTCTACAAGGTTGAGATCTTGTTCCCTAATCAAGTGCATCAAAGGCATTCCCCAAGGCTCACAGCAAAACTGCAGAACATTCATACAAATAATTTTTATTCAAGAAAGCTCCTGAAGTGGAATGAGTTTTCCTCTTCTTTCTGTCATACTGCTACATAGCACCGTGTTCCTGGAGGTGTACAGTTCTATACCATAAGGCTTTGCAGATTCACAGTGGCATTCTGAATGAGCTCTTTATTTTTGTTCTACTTTAATTAAGAGGGCCAGACTCTGCCCTGCCCTGATTCACAATCTCTTGAAAACCATTGACTCCAGAGCGTAAATTAAGTCAGGTTTTGGCCATCATTTGGTAAGCACTATATAATTTAATGTTCTTCAACCTTCAGAATTATTGAAGGACTTAATTTAATAATAATTAACTGCATGAAGCCTCTTTAAGAGGTGATACTGAGTTTAGTTCTAGTTTAAGGGGCTAATAAGTAATACACAAGTAGTTGTATACAAGCCATACACTTTCAACCCTTTGTTTGTAAAATGTCAATTGCACTCATTCCAGTTTTGGTTTTCCCCCCGTTTGTTACTGCCTCAAAAACCATGTTGTGAATTTGTAGCTGCCATAAATGCTTAATGTAAGAGCTAATTGTGAAATGCTGCCAGAATTCTGGGTTTAATACTTTTTAAACCAACATTTTGCTTAGACTTTTCCTTTCTTGTGTCAAAGAATATAGACTTCAATGTCACAATCATAATAAATGCATAGTAGCTTGCAGAAAATCATAAGGAGTTGTTGTATCCCTTCACTTCTTTCTTTGAAAAAGGAAAGATGCATAACATTATTCCCAGTAGGGAAGAAAAATGTCACTGTGAGTAGCAGTCATGGCTTATTAGAAATTTGATTCAGAATCTTTGACCTCTACGTTAATTTAATTTTTTTCAGAGAGAGAAAGTCAAATAAAAAGATAAATAAGATTACCCATATTTTCTTTCAGTTATCATCATGTTATGGAATAATCACTTAGCAAACATAGATTGCTCTTCTAACACACAATAATCAGCTGGCACAATCAATGCTTGATTTTTTTCTCTTAGCCTCTAACTTAATAAGCACAATTTTGCTGTGCCCAATTCTAGAACAATTAATAGTACTCAGCTGCATCTAGCAACCTACAGATCTGGCACTTAAGACAGCAAAGTGCTACCAGTTCCACGCAGAGCTCAAAACTTGCATAGCATTGTGAAGACAACTGGGGTATGCAAAAAATAACACCTAAAAATTAGTTATCTGAAACACATACTCTGCAGGGGTGAATTCAAAATTTCTGTAACTTCTTTATTTGCTTATTTTTATTTCTTCATGTAAAAGCTACTTTTACTTCTTAGGAATGTAAAACAAGCCTCAGAGCTCTTCCATAAAACAGAAAGTACAAAAACTGCTGCCACTAGGTATCTTGGAATTATATTGTGCTTTTCTACTAACAGCACTGGAAAAGAAAGGAAACATCTGAAAGCTGGTCTAACATTTAAATGCAAGTGAGAAGTCTGAGTTATACTGCAGAATAAAGCAAGCTAAAACATTTGATTCAGGTCATTCTTGATATGGAATAAAATAAAAGATAAAGATGTGTACTGGTTTTGGCTGAGATGAACTTAATTTTCTTCATAACAGCTTATACGGTGCTGTGTTTTAGATCTGTGGCCTAAACAGTGTTGATAACACAAGGAGGTTTTATCTTTTGCCAAACAGTGCAATAGCACTGCTCCACCTTGCCCAGCCAGCGAGGAGGCTGGGGGGGTACAAGGGGTTGGGAGGGGGCACAGCTGACCCCAACCGACCCAAGGGATATCCCACGCCATATGGCATCATGTTCAGCATATAGAGCTGGGGGAAGAAGGAGGAAGTGGGGGGATGTTCTTGCATTTTTCTTCCCAAGTAACCGTTATGTGTGATGAAGAGGAAATGGCTACAGATCTGCCTGCCAATGGAAAGCAGTGAATCAATTCCTTATTTTGCTTTGCTTGTGCACGCAGCTTTGCTTTACTTATTAAACTGTCTTTATCTCAACCCACAATCCCCCTTCCTGCTCACAGGCAGTGAGTGAGCAGCTGTGTGGGACTTGACTTAGCTGCCTACTGGGGTTAACCCACACCAAGATGTCACAAGGCTTAATTCAATAACCCTTTAACTACCATGAAAATCTTTTAAGTCTATGAAGCTATTCATAAGAGTAAGACTTTGTGGGTATAAAGGCACACAACTGCCTCTGAGACTGTCTTCCATGCTACAACTAGCAGCAATGCCAACATGCCACAAACACATACCACAAAGGCAAGTGAAGAGTTGTGCCTGTCACTGGGATGAAAGCAGATCATACTCAGTGTGAGCACATTCCATATCCTTCAGAAAGTAGTAGTAATATTATTCGGTGCAGTTGTAAGACAATTATTATTAAATCATCTGTAATCTAGAGGTAGGTACAAAACCAGTGTTAGTATTTACAAAACTAAGTCAATGTAAACATGCAGTGTTTTGTGCGCAGTAAGGAGACTACAGGACTAACGATCCAGAGAAATTCAGTGAGGTGCTGTAAAATTTCTCATAAACGTCTGCTAGATCAGCTCAACACTGGCCTGCTAGACCGAAAGACAGCATTATAATATATGTAATGCTATTCTTTTGAAGCCACCATACAGCAGTGGCTGTGGAGGTTCAACAATGCTGACAAGATCGGTTAGCAGCTGTTTACAGCAGCTGTTTACAGCAGCTGTTTACAGCATGTGAAGCAAAAGCTGCTGGAGCCCTGCTGATAAAAATTGAGTTTAGCCTGTCTAAATTTCTTCCAATATATAATTCTTGCATGATGGTATAACATGTCACAAAAACAGCTAAATCACCTAAAACTGATGATGTAAGTTTGGATTTGAATTCAGGTCCTCAAATCTTGGACTTTAAAATTTGTGGTTTTAAGTTTACACTGTACAGGTAAGGTTTCATTATTGCTGCAAGACTCCTCCTTAATGTCTGAATAGTGACATGGCTTGTTTGTCATCTAGGTTTACAGTAAAGAAAGTAACCTATAGAAAAACCTCATGCTATCAAAGTTCCCAGACACAATGGTAAAGAATGGCACAAAATATACTAACAGGACAAAATGTAGGTAATTTTGGGAATCTCTAAAAAGCAGAAGGACAACTTGGACGCTGCCAAAACACAGAGTCCAAAACCACTACAAGCAGCTAGATATTGATACATATCTGTTCCCTCAACCCCACTGTGGGGAAAAAATTTTTGGGATGTTCTAAAGGTATTATATGGTGAAAATGTAAGGATTTTCAATATATATAACTCCAGGCAGTGCCAATACTACCATAACAGCTCAGACACTTGCCTTAAACCCTGCTCAGTGCGACCCTTGGATCAGCCTCTTTGTCCCTACCATCTCTATTCCCTACCAACAGTTTTTCAGCATTAATAAAAGTATCGCAGCACTAGAAGTATGGAAGGAATCAGACTAAAAGGATGTCACATTATCTCTTTCCCTGGGCTAATGTTAATTCCTATTCTCCCCAAAGTATTGGAATAGATTTGCTGTCAGTGTGTAGTCAAAGGGAGCCTGTGAGGCCCTGGAGAGATGGAGTTAGGGAGATTGTTACACTTCACTAAGGAGTCTTCTGCCACGAAGGATGAAGGGAATCCACCCACGTTATCCAAAAAGGGTGGGAGCCCCAGCTCCAACCGACACTGCAATCTTCATCACAAAGTGTAATCCCTGTGGGCTTAGCTCGCCAGTGAGATCACAGCAAGAGTGGGACTGGGGAAACACTTAAGGAAGACAGACAAAAACTGAAAGATATCTCAAATCTCATTAATTCTTTGTCCAAGAGTATCCTGCTTTTTTTTGGATTGATTGGTTGTTGGAGCGAGGGTTATACTGTGAAAGTTTCAGCTGTCCTTGCCATCACTGATAGAGTTCTTTTTAGGAATCAGAAATATGAAATGAATATAGTCGTGCCCTAGGGAGCTTCAAGGGAGAAAGATCCACATCTTTTTAAACAGGAGGCAAATCAGTTCTTAATTCACCTGTATTTTGAAGGTACCCGAATTCATTGCATATTTAATTTCCATTTTTCTCTCTCTAATCATCTAGCTAACAACCAGAGACTGAAACTCCCTATTTATTTAAATACATGATGCAGACATCTACATTGTTTCACTACTTTAACGATGTGAATGTGGATCAATAGGAAACGCACTCTTTGATGCCAAGATAATTTGCGTTTCAGTCTGATTGTACCTGACTGAAGCCTGCTCCGCTGTGCTATGTGTACCACCACTGGTGTTTCAATACCCCATAGTTATTCTTTGTGAAATAAACTGAGAGACCAGTCTTGTATCCCTGAGCCCTACAAAATCCTTGAACTAATTTGATGGTGAAAGAAAATGCCCAGCATTTCACATACATATAGAATCACAGAATCACAGAATCACAGAATGGTTGAGGTTGGAAGGAACCTCTGGAGATCATCTTGTCCAACCCCCTGCTCAAGAAGGGGCACCTTCAGCTGGTTGCCAGGACCAAGGATGGGGACTCCACAATTTAGAATCATAGAATCATAGAATGGTTTAGGTTGGAAGGGACCTTTAGAGGTCATCTAGTCCAAGCCCCCTGCAGTGAGCAGGGACATCTTCAACTAGATAAGGTTGCTCAGAGCCCCGTCCAACCAGACCTTGAACGTTTCTAGAGATGGGGCCTCCACTACCTGTCTGGGCAACCTGCTCCAGTCTTTCACCACCCTCATTGTAAAAAAATTTTTTCCTTATATCCAGTCTAAATCTACCTTCCTCTAGTTTAAAACCATTACCCCTTGTCCTGTCACAACAGGCCTTGCTGAAGAGATTGCCCCCATCCTTCCTGTAGACCCCCTTTAAGTACTGGAAGGCCGCAATAAGGTCTCCCCAGAGCCTTCTCTTCTCCAGGCTGAACAACTCAAACTCTCTCAGCCTGTCCTCATAGGAGAGGTGCTCCAGCCCTCGGATCATCTTTGTGGTGCTCCTCTGGATCCACCCCAACAGTTCCATGACCTTCCTGTGTTGAGGGCTCCAGAGCTGAATGCAGTACTCCAGGTGGGGTCTCACCAGAGCGGAGTAGAGGGGCAGAATCACCTCCCTCGACCTGCTGGTCACGGTTCTTTTGATGCAGCCCACGATACGGTTGGCTTTCTGGGCTGCAAATGCACATTGCTGGCTCATGTCCAGCTTTTTGTCCAGCAGTACCCCCCAGTCCTTCTCCGCAGGGCTGCTCTCAATCCCTTCATCCCCCAGCCTGTATTGATATCGGGGGTTGCCCCAACCCAGGTGCAGGACCTTGCACTTGGCCTTGTTGAACCTCATGAGGTTCTCACAGGCGCACCTCTCCAGCTTGTCTAGGTCTCTTTGGATGACATCCCATCCTTCTGGCGTCAGCTGCACCACTCAGCTTGGTGTGATCTGTAAACTTGCTGAGGGTGCACTCAATCCCACTGTCTTTGTCATTGATGAAGATATTAAACAGTACTGATCCCAGTACAGACCCTTGGGGGACACCACTCATCACTGGTCTCCATCTGGACATCGAGCCATTGACCACTACCCTCTGGATGTGACCATCCAACCAATTCCTTATCCACCGAACAGTCCACCCATCAAATCCATATCTCCCCAGTTTAGAGAGAAGGATGCTGTGGGGGACCATGTCAAAGGCCTTACAGAAATCCAGATAGATGACATCCATGGCTCTTCCCTTGTCCACTGAGGTAGTCACTCCATCATAGAAGGCCACTGGGTTGGTCAGGCAGGACTTGCCCTTGGTGAAGCCATGCTGGATGCCTCGAATCACCTCCCTGTCCTCCATGTGCCTTAACATAGCTTCTAGGAGGATCTGTACCGTGATCTTCCCAGGCACAGAGGTAAGGCTGACAGGACGGTAGTTCCCCGGGTCCTCCTTTCTACCCTTTTTGAAGATGGGCACAATGTTTCCCTTCTTCCAGTCCTCAGGGACTTCACTTGACTGCCATGACTTTTCAAATATAATGGAGAGTGGCTTGGTAACTACACCAGCCAATTCCCTCAGGACTCTGGGATGCATCTCTACAGGTCCCATAGACTTGTGTATATCCAGGTTCCTCAGGTGGTCACAAACGTGATCTTTCCTTACAGTGGGAGGGGCTTTATCCACCTGGTTTCCATCCTGCGGTCCATCAACTCAGGAGGGGTGAGGATAGAGGTTACCAGTGAAGACTGAGGCAAAAATGTTGTTGAGTACCTCAGCCTTCTCCTCATCTGTTAATATTAGGCCACCATTCTTGTTCATCAGGGGGGTACACTTTCTTTGACTTTCTTTTTCTGGTTGACGTACCTGTAGAAGCCTTTCTTGTTGTTCTTTGCATCCTTTGCTAAATTCAGCTCCAAACATGCCTTGGCCCTCCTGACCCCATCCCTACACAACCGGGCAGTGTCCCTGTACTCCTCCCAGGATACCTGTCCCTGTTTTAACTGCCTGTGCAGTTCCCTCCTACTCTTTGGTTTGACTAGCATGTCTCAACTCAGCCATGCTAGTCTCTTCCCTTCCTTGCCTAATTTCTTACACCTGGAAACTGAGAGCTCTTGTGCTGTGTGGAATGCGTCCTTAAAGATCTGCCAGCTTTCTTCTGTTCCCTTGTCCCTGAGGACCATTTCCCAGGGGGTTCTGCTGATATAGATAGAACATAGTCTAAAAACAATCCCTTTCAAGCAGATACAATTGCTAGGTCCTATCCATACCTTCTAAAACACTATTAATAACATGGAAATAGCAAAGGGAAATAATCTTCAGAAGAATATCTTTAAAAGATGCATTGACATATACATAAAATTCACCTGAAAAACTTTGAAACATTAAAAAAACAAGGAAAAAATGTCCCTACACACACACTAAGTCAAATATCCTTAAATACACAAGTCACTTTTTCTCTGCAACACTATTTTCTATAATCCTTTTACTGAGGTGTATGTTATTTCAATGTGTGTGAAAAGCTAGCTGGTTTTCTTTACTCGTTCACAGTAGAATCATGCACACCATTTTCTAATACAGTATTTTTTAAGAATTTGCTTTCTAACATATAGTAGTAAACCAAATTGTTATCAGTACTTCCAAGTTGAAAACATGAGGATGATCATTATTAGTTCATGGAGCTATTTGCTCAGAACCACTGCAAAAAGCCTTGAATAACCTATCTCTAGAAGTACTTAAAAATGCTGAATATAGGATTTAATATCTAAATTCACACTCAGTCTTTAATTTGAAGTAATGTTCACAAAAGTACTTGCATAACTATACAGAAACCATATTAAATGCTTAAACAGTCCCTCAATGTAATCTTTAGCGCATTGTGGAAGGAAGAAAAGCTTGTCCATGCACATGCACCTGTAAGTTGAGGCCAAGAGGGAGCTACAGAAAAGGTTTATTTTCAGGCACAAAAATATAGCATGCCCAGTTAGGTCAGCAGGATTTGTATCTCTTAACAAGTTTGGAAAATCAGACCACAGGACTACACTCTAGAAGTAAACTCTAGAAGTCTGAAGCTGAAAATCAGTACCGAGTACATCAGGTAAGAATGAAGTATGTTTGTCTTATGAAACATCTAGTAACTTCAGCAATACAGAGAACAAATGCTCATTTAGATCCCCCTGCCAGACACACACACTTGCACACAACATCATGAATGCAAATATTTCCCATAGAATTTATGTAAATATTTCCTGGAAGGGGCCTAACCTCAGTAACTTGATTCAGAGTCTGTACCAGCCTGCGTTGAAACTTCAGCTGCACTTGGGGATGATTTGTATACAGTTGCATTCCTCTGCTTGAAAACTGATCTATGGCAAACACAAGAAAGCTTCCTAGCTCTTTCTCTCTTTTCTTGTCAGAACTGAATAACTAAAAAAATGAAAAAAAAACCACCTTATAGTTATATTCCAAGAATTTGGAACCTTGCCAAAGTCATTCTACTGTGGAGAAAGTGAAATATATAGTTTTAAAAAAGTAGATTACATGCTGGATGAAGAGTTCAGGCCCATCAAGTAAATGCACTATCTCTTACTTCCTCTGTGTTTTTTGTAACAAACGGAAAATCTAAATTAATCCATCTAATGGATAGATCTCAGAGAAATGAAGGAAAGAAGAAGAGCAGCAATTTACACACCTGAAAGAAAAATAATTTTCATCTGCCTGTCCATGCACAATTACATAATTCTTAAAAAACTTTATTTCTTCTTATTTAACCGTCTTGTACAAAACAGTTAAATCTCTTTATATTGCAAATAAACAGCAACTTATTTTTTTAGTATTTTTAAAACTTAAATCTTTAATCTTTCACACTCCAAAAATGTTTGTATCATCCTACAGACAACCGTCACTCATACTTCATTTTCATCTTTGCCTCCAGCATTCTCTACAAAACAGATGCATTCTGTTGTACAAATGGAAAATCTGAGGCAAAGAGATGACAAATATTTTCAATGTTTACAGTAAATCTGGAGACCAGTTGAATTTTAATTTCTTTTGGTGTAAATTTCAGGACTGCTAACAGACTGAAGTTTGAGCTTAAGTCAGTGGGAACAGTTGAAGCTCAACATATTAATAAAAAAAAAAAAAAGGCAGAGACTTATAAACTGGTCAAAAAGTCCCCCAAACTAACTATAGTCCAAAGGAACACTTAGGGAACTAGTTGAAAGTTACTCAACTCATCACTGGCAGAGTAAGGATTTTAAATCCTATTCATGAAGTTGTACTGTCTCAAACCCACAATTTTGTGTGTGGAAACGCCAAATAAAAATCCTGCATGGTCATGCTGTTTTACTTCATCTCTTCTTCCCGTGGAATGGGGAAGGGGTGGACACAAAGAACAGAGATACAATACATTTCCTTGTTTAGTACCTTCAGCTGGGTCCTGACTTTTCTTACCATTTCATACGGAAGGCTCTATCATGGTCATTTCTGTCCCCCATTGTAAAGGAACTAGTGAAAATAAGCTTTGCAAAACTGTAAACAAACCAATACCCCATTCTGATCCACAGAATATTCAGAATTAAACTTACAAATTTATAAGTGAATTAACATTTCAATTAGACCTACCATTTTCCCAAGTAGTAAAAACAAACCCACAGAATAAAAATGCAATCTAAACGTCACTTTTGTTACAAAGACAAACAGAACAAAACTGTGCTGAACAAGACTGTGAAACTGATGTTCTGCTGAAAATGTAAATCATTAAATAACCACATTGGAAGGAAAAGAGAAAAAAAGTCTCAGCAGAAGAAGATAAAGCTGTTGAGGCTGATTTTAAAAATCTTCCGTTTGTAATAAGTTGTTATTAGTCTCCTAGGCAAAACACTCTGAAAAGCATTTTTAAGCATTGAAAAGATTTTTATTTTGATAACGTCGCTTGCTATGTCCACATAGGAAATATTCCCCTCTAGTAATTTGCTAAAGCTATGTGATGTGGGCATAAATAAATACATCATATTGTAAAAGCTGAGATAGTGTCTGTCTGTCCACCTACCATAGAATTCACTTATTGCTTATTCAATATAAAGCCTGCTTCTATGATTTGGCACATCTTTATTCAGAAAGATGGGCTGATTGCTGACAACTTTGATGCAATAAAGACTGCTGCAGCATTACTGGAAGAAAGTCGTTTGATAAATGTGTATTTTCCATTTTGCTTAAAAGGAATCTATTATAAGTGCAGCTGCTTTCCGAATGAAATTAATGCCGAAGTGAAGCCTCATATTACAAAGTAAAATGGGACTCGCTCTCTAATATTAGACTGAGAGGCATTGTAATGCAGCAGGAGGATTGAACTTTGCCTTCTTCAAGAACACTGATTCATATAATAAAAAGGGGAAAAAAGGCTTTAAAAATGCTAACATCCTCTTTTCAAAGCTTAGCAAAGCTGCTGTCCAGAAAACAGAATAACAAATACAGGTTATGCACATCTCCAAAGAAGATATACCCTAAGGAATACCGTAAGGAATCCACAAAACAAAATGCTCAGGATTGTTTTGAAGTTTTTGAAAGATACTGAAACGTACAACTGGGAGGAGAATCTCTCATACCTTTTCCAGTCAGTGGTGATCTACATTGCTTATTTAAATGGGTTTTAACCAAGGTATATACTGTTGGATTACAGCTAATATTTACCAATTTCTTATGATCACAACTTCATATGTGAGAAGTTCTCCCATCCTTTTCAAGATTTCAAGAATATTCCTGTTCAATGCTGGCTATAAATGAGATTTTTTTTTTACTTTCCATTTAAGGTGTATTTTTGTCTCTGAAGCAGAGAGAAAACAAGAAGGAATGGGGCTATCTGCTGGGACATAGGGATTTCAAGGACATTCCTTACCACTCTGCACCCATAACTGCTAGGATTGTGCTACGGAGGGGTTCCCTTTCTGACCCAATGACCATTTAATTTAATTTAATTTATTAAATGACCATTTAATTTGTCATTTGACCATTGACCAATTGACCATTTAATTTAATTGGAATGACTCTGTGATGAGAGGCCCAGCACAGGTGAGCCAAGAGACTTGTGATCACTGTACATGTGAAAAACATGCAAAAGGATCATGTCAGAGTATGTCAGAACATCTTCAGCTTGGCTACATTCCAGACAAGTGGTATTTTTTGTTTTGAGGTGTTAAAGCGTAGAACCTGAGACTGTTGTTTCACTTAATGTTTTACCAAAAGTGGTTACATGGCCCACTGAAAAAAATTAGTTGTGAAAAATCTCCCTTATTAAATTAAAAACTGTACTAATTAAGACAATTTGTTGACCGTGAAGCTTCCTGCCTAAATACATTCTGGAAAAATCAAAGGACTGCAAAGTCAGAACCCAAGGCGGGAACATTTTAAAGTGTGGGGAAGAAATCCAACAGTACCGCTCTTCTTCAGCATGCTTTATATTTTCTTTCAGGTTGAGCTACATCTTTACAGATCCCTATCCCTTTTTTCCCAGAAAACTCATGCATTATTGTGATTCTAGTAGTTTGGGAATGGGTTTCCTCTTTTCAGTTTACATGGTTTAATATATGACTGTAAAATGGAACAAGAGGATATCCATAAATATTTAACCCATGTCTCTCCTGCCCCTTTCTATATTGGATCAAAGCAGAGAGTTCTCAAAAGAGTGATTTTGGCTTTGGCTCTGAATAAAATCTGTGTTTCTCTTTTCTCTACGCTGGAAGCTTACAGAGATCAGTCCCTCTGTTCACATTCATAAATACCCCATAAAATGTTCTTCTTAAGAGCAGGTCCATCTGCTGCTAGATAGAAGACAGACAGGTACTACCCTGTGAGGACCTACAAAAATAGAAATTCATGTACAATGCAGCCATGGCTTAAAAGTTGCAACATTTAAAATGTATATTCAGGGCTCTTCTTGTTTGCTCTGTGAGATTAAGGCCTCTGGTGTTCACACTTTCAATCTTTCTTTCTGCAACCGCAAAGAAATCCATGTGGTGCAATGGTGTGCTGTGTCCAGGTAACTGAAAAGCAAATCACTGTGTTAGTGCCCCAATCTGCCTTGAATATTTAAACGAGAAGCTGATATAACTTTACCGCACTGTTTCTGATACTTAAATGAATTTACTTAAACAGCTTTAATATATACCTACCTTATTTACATAGTTTGAATACTGGTATCTGACATTCCCTTGACATCTTCCACAAGCAAGGGCCTTGAAACACTTTACTTGCCTTAAACATTGGTAGTACACTGAAAATTGGTGGGCATTTGCCTCATTCATTCAGATGTCTGTGACAGTACATAAAAGTATTCTTAGTTTTACAAACAGAAATAGCTTTCACTATGTAATTGACAAAATAAGGAGTAAGATTTCTATATATAAGCATTTTAATCATTAAAAAAAAGTCTTGTGATATCACCAAAACATTTTAATATGATTTGTTGAAAGTGAGGAAAAATAACCCGTTTCAGGAAGGATCCTTTCCTGATAATTGTATGTAAAACTGTTCATTTTGTATATAAAGTTCTTTACAACTGTCTTCAAATTATTAAAAAAAGTCTTAAAATGAACTGTTACAGATTATTTTTCAAAAGTGAAAAATTCCAATATCCTTTGAACAAGAATTTTGGATTTTTTTCAGCAAAAATTTTAATTAAGGCTATTGAAATATTTTGTGGGAAAAAAAATTAGAAAAGTCTCACTGATTCTAAAGAAAGATGTTTCTTTCCAAGTAATGCTCATGTTCTGGGAGAAAACTTTGCAAGTGAAAAGTAACAACCAGATGTACTCTGTGGCCGTAGCAATACAAACCCTCAAATTAGAGATGATATGTACCACTGCATCTTACTCCAGCTTAGAAAAAAGAGTAACTTGCATCCTCTGTAAAGAAGAATTTTACACTGACACAGTTAAACTAGTGCTTTCAAACCAAGAAATGATTAGGAAAATTTAATATATTTTGTTGCAAATCTAGATCTTCTGCAAATAGAGGAAGGCTCTGATCTTAAAGATTGTTAAGCTCCTTCTCCAGATTAGTTTTGATTTGCAGTTAACATTACAACTAACTCTTCTTTGGCATCATCATTCAAACATTGGGATAATTTGCTTAGAGAGACTGTGGTATCTCCATCCTTGGAGATACTCAGAACTAGACTGGACAAGACACTGAAAACCTTAGCTACCTCAGTCCTACTCCGAGGAGCAAGATGGACCAGACAACCATCAGAGGCCCCTTCTAACATTAACTATTCTATCTTTCCAGAAGTAAACTAAGATTCCTTTCCTTAACATAGGAGAAAGGAACAGGACAGTAACACCTCCACCCAATACACTCTGGAGCACCATATCCTCTTTTATACAAGTCTCACTGATGTGATTATTTTTCCCAGGTTTTAATTAAAACACTGTTTTTTAAAAATAATAAAAGCTTTTCAACTACTGCCTTTCTCTTTCTGGTAAAAAGAAGGCAGGAAGAAAAGTCTATCTCCTATTTTATATATGGATTTCATACTTCCAAAAGCTGTGTGTGGATTTGAGGTTCTGGTTTCTACTCTAAATGTCAAATGGGTAGCTGAATTTGGACTTAGATTTTAGACCCTTGTCACAGGCGGAGATGAGAGGTGGTGTTTCATGAACAGCAGGAGGCGTTGTTTCATGAAATAGGAACAAGTGTCTGTTTTTTGCCAATACTGTTCACAAGCTCTTCCTCCTTATCTCATTTTTATTTAGAGACATTAAGGCAAGCTAATCCAGATAATTTTATCTGTTTTAATACTAAAATATACTCCAAGTGTTATATGCCAACCCTTTCTTCTCTACTGCCTGTTCTCTCTGTTTCCTTCTTAAGCCTTCAGAAAGAGAAGCAGCATGACTTTTCCTCAGTCTATTCTATCACAATTTCCTATTTATCAACATTTTTAACTTTTGAGCAATCTAGATGTGATTTTGTTTCTGTGCATTCTTGCTTTTTGTGTCTTTAAAATATTTTGGAAGCAGGGAGAAGTCATTTTAAAAGAATACTCAGTATTTTCTCCTTATTTTGCAAGAGAAAAGCTGTCTTATATACCATCAAGCAATCCCTCCTCCTTAACAGACTTGTTTCTAAGATCACAAGTTCCAGTGCAGCCACCTCTTTCCAAATGTTATCTTTTGTTTCCCTGCTTTCTTTGTGTTTGTGCTTGCAATAGTCTCTACTTTCCTGCTGGATAGCTGGCTAAATCATTTCTAATATTTAAACGTTTTAGGTTTGCTCTCATCATGACCCTAATACAGTGCATTTACACTACACTCAAAGGAGATGAATAGCAAGCCTACCAGATAAATGGCCACAGACTCACAGCCTTCAAGAGTCTTATTCACTGGAGTAACAGTATTAGCCTGCAAGGGTACTTTCGAAAGCTTTTCACGTCTTTCTACATTCCTGCTTCCAATCTCTGTCATTACTGGGTGATGTTGCTTTCAGACGGTTAGGGCTTTTGGTTGCTGCCAACTTGGGAAAGTTTCATATTTATGACCTTGAACTGAAAAGCTTCCTATTGCACTTCGGCCACTTGTACTGTTCCTTCCATCTCGCCGCTCACGTAACATTCAATAACTGATGAGAAGGAGTGGAAACAAGATTACTGAGTCATTACTCATAGGAATGACTGATTTTATTGCAGGGGGCTTGTGGGACTGTGCAAAATTTATGGGATGTTTTAAGCAGCTTATGGGAACATGCAAAGGAATGCTTAAGATCAAGGTGGACTAGTGAGAAGCCAGCATGGGAAGATGGAGAGGAGGGTTAATATAAAAAAGAAAGAAAGACAAAAAAAAAAGGCTGGTTGCATACAACCAAGCTGCTGTTCAGTATACTTGTCTGGGCAAGTCTGTGCCTGATAACTGCAGTCTCATGAAAATCCATCCACCTATTTTCTGCATAACTTTGCTCTCCAGTGTGTTTGTGTGTGTGTGATTTGCTAACAAACTTAAGGCTCGACTAGCCAGTAAGTCCTGGAAAGACGTGAGGCTGGAGATGGAGACAGGATAAACTGGGCTTAGGTTCTGGGCTTGGATTCTTTGTGGACTTACTGTCCAGTGTAGGGCTCAAGACACCCTTCTGGCCAGCAGAAGGAGACTAGAAACTGGAAAATCCCAGGCTGGAGATGGAGGGGCCAAGAATCAGGGCATCAAATTCTGCATGGTTTTACAGCCTAGGGTTTGAGGGCTCCACAAATATGACAGTGACTGTGGAGCAAGATAGAAAGTGTTTATAAATATATATTTGTGTGTATATACACACACACACTAAATACTCAACTTCCTAATGATTTGGAGAGAAGGAAAAGGAGTGGGATGTGTTGTTCATGTTCATGTAAGTGCTGTGGGTACCAACAAAGGCAGTGCTCTGTGTTGGTCTACATACCCCAGTGTGTGAATGGAGAGGGGTGGTGGGGTGGTGATGTACATGCACATGTGCATCTATTGGGAATACATACGCAGCCTCACTATTGGCACAACCCGCAAATGGGAACAGCAGGAAACAGACTGGGAAGGAGAAAACCAGGCTCCCCCAAAAGCCTCAGCCAATTTTAGATCTTTGTTATAACAATGTAAACAGACAGTAACTCCATGGTTTTCTGTGAAAAGGCAAGAGCCTGTTTACACTTGTAGCAGGCCCCAGAATTTTTCCTCCCATTCAATTTTTTCTAGCTACACAGCCATAGAGTTTAAAGTTCAGCCTTTCTTGTTTGTTGGTTTGTTCTACACCTTCTATGTTCAGCAACTCTAACAAGATGAAGTGGAAATAAAACAATCACACTCTGAAATTAATCCCTTTGTTCCAAAGATAGCAATCAAAACACATTCAGTTGATGAGACTATAACTAGGGAAGTGGAATTACCAACACTCGGAGTCTGTGCCAGGTATAACGTAATACAAAATCATAACAATTATTACAAAGAAATAAAAAAGGAACCACAACTACCATAGCATCAATATAACTCAATTACTGCTCCACATCCAAGTTGCTGGAATACAACAGGTTATTTTAACCCCTTATCTGAAACTGAAATAGCAGTGGAAGCACATTGGCAAGTGTTGTCAGGAGGACTGTGGCCCTCCTTAGCTGCATCCTATGCCGATATCTGAGAGGACGGGACACAACGTGCCTGCAGCTCCACATCACTGTTGCACAGGACTGGATATTTCTAAAACAATGCTGGAGATGAGCAGTTCTTACATATCTATGTAATTGCAATGGCAGTGACTTTCCATGCCATTTGTTGATAACAATTGCTGATCCCATCTCTCCATTAGGACAAACGGTGTGAGAGACCAGGGTTCTAGATATGACAGGGTTATAAAGCTGATGAAGTATAGCACACAGGCAATCCCCTTTTTCCCTTACTGTTGCTTTATCTGCCTTTCTTTTGGAAACCTTGTAACTACAATAGCAGGTGTTGATGCTACAGCTATATGTTTTGAGTAGCAACTAAACAGAACTCAGATTTTTGAGTAATCCAGTTAGCAAGAGAACACTAGCAGAAATGCTTTGGTAGGTTTTTTTGCTCAGAAGCTAACAAGGCGTTACCTGGTAGAAACCACACACAAAACTGTAGCTCTGGGTCTCACAGGAGCTTCTCTCAGATGCTCAGGCTCTTACAGCTTCCTTCTTTATCTATTGTTTTACCACTGCAGCTACCAGCCACCCATCCACATGTACCTACATCCCATATAACACCCTATGGAAATCCCTGGCATTCACATTCCAGGAGAGCATTGCATTGCCTTTGTTGCCGCTGAAAACATATGCCTAATTGCCTTCTACTACTCCTCATACAAAAATAATCTTAATTTGTAGTAACAGTTCTTAACCCACTTGTACTATGTTTGTCCATCCTTGTGCACTGATACAAGTGTGGACACATGGCGAAAAGGCCCATACCTAGCCTCCAGAGGACCTCAAGGAACTGAGGATGTCTCTGCGGAAGGAAAGAGAGTGAAGGGAAGACAAGAATCAATCAGAAGGTGAGCTGCAGTACCTACTACAGCAAGAAACCTGTGGCCAGCCCTTCAACATTCATGGTAGTGGTTCTTCTAATGCTGAGATGGAGAGAATTCCCCCTGCTTTTTCTAAATATGATAATGTGTGAGTGTGAAAGGACTAAAAAACTGTACTCTAGGTAAGACATTTGTTCCTGCTGAACAGTTTTAATGAAAAGGTGCCCATAAAGTCATTGTATATTTAAACATTATTACTATATTTTTATTCCACCTTATGATGACTAAGTTAGCTTCCTCTCCTTTTCCTACCTTGTGACCACATAGCAGACTATGTTAAACCAAAGTAAGTGTTTAAAAGAAGTTATAATACAAGAGCAAAATGAGAGTGATTAAGGTCTCAAACCCCATTCTTCTAGCTCCACCTCCATTTTGAGACAACAGTTAGGATGCAACTATGAAGAGGCTACCATTTACAGCTTGCAAAATATATCAGAGATTAATTCACAAACATCATTACTCTATCCTGTGCAAGACATGAATTTAAAAAAAGAAAAGGCAAAGGAAAGAACAGCAGCAGGAATGAATATATCCTGCAGGAGTTGATATGGTACAATTTCAGCCAGACAGCTTCTGCTGTTTTCTTCCAACTCTTTTTGGGGTTGATAATCAATACCTGTCTTCATCACTTCTGGTATTTTGCCTTACATACAGTAGTATCTTTAGGGAATGGATATAAATAGCTATTTGACTCAAAAATAATTCCTTAACTGAATATATTTAGAAATGCCTTTTTTCCTGTGCTTAGGGGGAGACACTTGAAAAAGATGCAATCAAAGTATAGACTGATGTGATAAAGAAATGACAATGCAGCAGCTGTACCAAGTCTTTCTAGCATGAGGAAAACAGCATCTGTAAGGAAAAAAGCTGTATGCGCACGTGCGTGTACCCGTGCTCACACACAGTTTCAGGGCTCAGCAAAGTAGTTGACTTGGCAGCTTTGTAAGTTCAGTAAAAACATGTAATAAAAGTGAAAGTATCTTTGCAATTCCCCTCTGTGACAGGCTTTTCTCTAAAACTGCAATGATGATTTATGCCACCATAACTAATCCTTTTCAACTTTTGTCTCTGAAACTGGCAAGACTGAAGAGGAGGGTATGGCAGTGGGGGGCTCCGCAAAGGCACACATGCACCTATGGGAGCCAGCAGGGACTCAGAACCACCCCATGCTCCTAGTACAAACCCCTGCATCTTGGCATCACTTTATGACTCTCCTAGTCTGGACTTAATTTGAATAAGCAGGCCACAGGTGAAAGACTCCTGGTTTCATTCCTGTTCCTTTAAGTCAGATTGTGTGGCTAAATGATTTTCATTTTTTTTTTTTTAAGACATAAAAAGGCTTAGAAAGTGACGGACCCCAATGTTTCCTGTTCTTCTGTTTGTTTTAAGATAAATCATGTCTGCAAGGATTATAAGTGCAATACTATTTTTATTGCAAGTTCTGATTAAGGTGCTTGAAAGAAAATAAACATCTTTCATTAGCTACAAATCTTTGCCTTTCCTGAAGTAGTCAAACTAATGCAATGACATTCCCTACCCCAATATCAATAATACATGTTTAAAGTAAACATGGAATTGTATATTCAGAATTTTACTAAAATACCTAAATAAGTATTATCGTATTCTTAGGTGCAAAACAAGTATTTAGTATCCTATCTCAGAAGTGATCTTTAGAGGTATTAATGAGCGTATAAAATTTTTCTCAGCCTGCTCCTAGTATATACCTTCCCCTTTCATAAATGTACCAGGGAACATTATTGTTATTCCAGTCAGTTGGATCATCCTCCCCTTCACATTTGAAAAAAATATTACGAAGAAGAGTGGCTAAGCCAGGAGTCACCATACATTGGAAGGCATTTGTTTTATTATGTTTTTTCCTTTGGTAAAGATTATTATTTTATTTATTTACTTAACATAAATTCACAAATTAATTTAGTCACAGTATTATCATCAGTATACACTAATGTCTTAAGTTTCAATTTTTAGAACAGCTCCAGAGACCAAGTCTAAATGACTGATTAGTCAAAGGACAAATCCACACATGTATGGATTTTTAATAGCTTTTATACCTAGATGGCCCCTGGCTCCTGAAAAGACTGTGATAGTTTTGGCATCTCTGTGCTACAACACAGTCACTGCTGAGCCACAAATGACTGTGGGGCAGGTACATGCTGAAGGGTAGACACACCCAAAAGCGGCCTCAGGTCATGCCACAACACAGAGAGAGAAATGAGAAGGCAATCCAGAAATGCTTATGTTTTACCTTAGTTCTGTTACTTCTCTTTCCTTTTTTTGCCTTCTCTTGGATTATAAGCAGTACATGTTACGAGCTGGCTGCCCACAGGAGAGACCAAAGAGCAGTGTGGAACTACAGGATGCAGCATAAGGGTCAGTGAAGATGCCAAGCTCAGTAGCTTTCACTGGAGACACTCTTGTGCATCACCCAGCGCTGTACAAGTATATTTACAGTAAGAAACAGATCCTGTAGTGCTACATTCCCAACTCTGCTCTTTATTCCATGTGCTGAAGTTAGGGAACAACAACAAACAGAAGCACCAAATTCTGCAGTCTTTGCTTACTCCTATTTACTAGATCATATTTTTCATAGCTTCTTACTTCTAAGTTCTCAATGAATATTATTTTATTAAGCCTCTGTATTTTACATTGAATGAGCTGTAGAGAAATCAGCAAAAGGAACGGACACAACACTCAGAGACACAAATTTACTGATTAAAATTACTTTAGACACTTAGCTTTTGGGGCTCTCATTAAAAAATAAATGAGCTTTTCACAATCTGTTGAAACCTAATGCAATGTGGGAGATGTGTACTAGCTAATTCTGTGATAAACACAGTATGAATGTGCACAGTAAATTAGCTAACAGAACAAAATCTTTCATGAGAGCCTTAAGAAAACATTGGATTATACTGTCAAATATACCTGGCTAGCTAATTACACTGTTGTGCAGTAAATGCTTTAACATTTAGAGACACAATATCAACTGTTAACAGTGCACATAGTTCCTTTGGTATACTAGGGCTTTTTTTCTGACTATGAAGCACTAAGCAGAACTGGATTGCCCAAGGATTTATTGTGCCTGTGACAAGATGTAACTAAAACTGATTCAGAGCTTTCTCATGCTGGGACAGCGTTCTCTAAAGAAGCTACATGGCTAGTCTGAGATGAGCGATGGATAAGCTATGTATCCTTACTTCTATTTATTTATTTCATCTGCTAAGCTTCTCAGTCTGCATTTTCATAAGTTTTCAGTAAAATGATGGGATCCAAATGGAAATAATCTATCTGGCTAACAAAGGTGCACCAACCAGCTAATTGTATAATCTGGTGGAATACAAATGAACAGGAAATGGCTTTGAGCTACAGCACAATTAAAAGTGCACCAGGGTAGGCAGGGAAAAAGATAGTTCGAGCTGATCAGTTATTGCAGTAGTGTCTAGGCAGTAAGAACCAACAGCAGCAGGCAACACACTAATCCCCCAGAACATCTCCTAGCAGGTTAGTTGCCCCGTAATATTTTGTTAACAAATCACAATGGTCTTAATAATGTTGTGAAAAAAAACACATGTAGAGAATGCGATGTAGTTAAATAATCTTCTTTTGACAATGGTAATTAAAGAGTGATATTCCCATTTTCAACTATCACATTATATTACTTAGGTCTAGTCTGAAATAATTGTCTTTTTCTCCTGTAAAATGATTTTCAGCTGTAAAAAAAATTAAGCAGATTCATGTAGTCTGAAAAGGTCAAAGAAATCTGATTCCGAATGCTCTTATTTTTCATACTGTTGACCTACAGGGTTAAGATAAAAGTCAGTCTCGATGATGATATTCATAGATGACTTTTTAAAGGTAACTTTGTTCATAGTGACAGAAAGATACAGTAGTTTGAATACAAACTGCACGAGTGAAGAAAGAGGACAAATAACTCCCTGAGGAAAGTGGGCCTGATCCAAGGGCCATTGAATTAATTAGCATCAACATTAGCTTTAGCCTAAGGGGCTAAAGCCTCTCCTTTTTTTTTTTTTTTCTTTTTGTTTTTTGTTGGCCAAGCTGCATATCACAATATGTAGGCTGACATCCAAAACCACACTTCAATCATCTTTGTTAGCTAATGCATTTATGTATCTAACACTTAAAAGAAAAAAAGAAATGACATTTATAACGCTCGTATATTCTTCTCACATCCAATCTCACTGCCTTCAATTCAACTGCTACCACCTTTAAGGTGAAATAAAATACTCCCTTGCAGCAATCTGAAACTGGGCAATATATGTACATCATTTTTACTATTAGAAGAAGTTTTGTACTTTCATCAATTTAAATGTAACAAACTTAATCCATGCTTGAATGAGAATGTAGTATCACCCATCCAAATAATTTGCAACTTCAAAAGCATTTAAATGATAAAGAGTTGAAATATGAGCAGTGAAACTGCTCATATAACATAACCAACCAGCAACTCACTTGTAATGGGGGAAAATACCAATGACTGACCCTGCAAGGCACTTTGCCAGTGGAGTGTAGGTCAGCTAGCGGTGCCACAGTGTTCCAACTGCCACTGTTATATTCTGTAACTCCTTTCTGTATGATTGTTTCCTACCTATGCTACATGAAAGCTGCTTGCAAGATGCTTTAACTTCAACTGCAAATGACAGTGATTAAAAATCAAATGCAAGGACCAACCTGTTATGTATCAAAGTATCTCCTCATCTACCAGAAAACACTGGTCCACTATCTCTGCAATGGCCTTAGGAAGCTGTGCTCCTCCTTCGTCAGCTTGATTTCTGCTACAGCAGGAGAGAAAAACAAATCTAACAAGTAGCTATCCAAAACTGTAAGACTTTATTAGACAAAACTAGCATTTAAAGGTCTACTGAGGAACATACAGGACATACTTATGTCACATAGCCTGACTATAGCATCCATAAGACACAGCCCCTTTATGCAATGCTTGGAAGTTTTCCAAATCATCTTCTATCACAGAGAATTTCACCATTCTTGGAAACATGTAGAATGATAATGTCTGAAATAAAATGCCAAACCTTAACAAGATCAAATTAAAATATAAAATAAATTAGCAGTCATTCAGCTACTTCTGAATATACCTGTTACTGGTGATTCAATAGCAGGCCAGCATTGCAAAATTCTATTCACTGAAGACAAAACTGGATGGAGGGTGCTGGTCCAAAAGATCAAAGAAAAATGGTAACTGTTTTAATTGCTTAATAAAACCTCAATGAACTGATCACCTACCAGCCTAAATGAAATCTTTATCATCTGAAATCCAGTGAACTCCACCAATCTTTTAAGATCATTTTTAAAAAATAGGTCTTTACTTGACATAAAGCAATATATAGATCTGAACTTATATCACTAGTGGTGTGCAATGATTAGAGAAAGGTAATGGATTAGATTTTAAAAGTCATTTATGTGGTCATATATGGGCATAGATATTTAGCAATTACAAGAATCTAGCCATAACCTCCTTTAAACCTAAGACTTGCAGCCCTTTCTCTTTGAGAAGACTACTATTAGTGGCAAGCCTGAGAACATGCAGGAATAGCAAGACTGTATTCTTCCATTCCCAAATTTGAAACTATTTGGTACAGCATAAAACATACGAATTATGGGCTCTGGGGCTTTGTTGTAGGACAAACATTTCTTCATTCAGTGACTAAGATATATCTCTGTTACGCAGGCCATCAGTTAAACCAACAATTCTTGTACAGAAAAGACATTTTTCATTTTAGTTCCCGAACTGTATTTGTCAATTCTGTTCACCTGTGCCTCTTAGTTAGATGGTTGTTCACTACCCAGTTTGCAAACCAAGGTTTCATTTGAAGAAATAATTGTACCAATTTAGAAACTTTCCCCTAGTCTGATTACTGAGCATCACTTTTTTGACTACCCTAACCAAGAGGTATAGAGGAAACTATGTAAACAGCAGCTGCTGCTTGCAAGTCTTTCTACTGTTCTTGCTACAACTACTTATACCTTTACAGAAGCAAATGTTTCTTTAATCCCCTACAGGACAAGTATTATCCTCCTTTTAAAGAAAGAAACTGAAACTAAATAAATTACATCCTTTTGGTCCAAACAACAAAATCTTGATGGCAGAACTAGGACTGAAATTTTTAACTCTCTGTGCATTAACTGGAAATACTTAGCTGTATCATCTTTAATTTTGGAAGAACAATGGGATTGTTCCAGTAATGATGCAGTCCACATTTGAGTTTTTATGTTTTACTTACTGCTAATATTTAACATGTCAAATGTTTTAGACAACTGCAAGAGTAAAAATAATTATTTTGCTATGACCTCCTACAACCTGTGACATCTATGAAATTCCAGTATCATCTTGACTGGTTATAACATAGATAAAACATCTGAGGACACAAGAAATGAAATTCTGTGCTCTTGGTGCTGGAGTGCCTGTCTGATAATCTCAAAGATAATAATTCCTCAGTAAGGGGAAGGTGACCATGATGCACTACACTTTGTATAAACAGGACCTGCTCACCGGTGTCTTAGAGAGATCATATGCATCCTTCTCATAGCTTTGAAAAAGGCTGCTGACATAGGGAGCACTTTTCTTGCTGGACTCAGATATTCTCACTTAACTGTCTCTTGGAGGAAAAGTGAATAAGGAGCACCTTGAAGTGATTGATGACAATGTTCAGTGCATTTGTGGGACAGCTCATTAGATACTATAAAAAGGGCCCCTCACAATGTACATTAAAGAATCCGAGGGGAGCACATTCTTGATAAGTTTCAGATCCCAACTCAAAGGCACCATGCCAGCTTTCTAACAATGGGGTGAGGCCAATGTGGAACACTTCAGAAGGATTTACACGAATAAGGTGTCCAACCATGTATCAAGGATGATCAATGAGGAATAAGAGAGAAACTTCTTTACTGATGTTACAGACCAGATAGAGGAGACTGCACAATATGATAAAAATAAAATCAACCTTCTAAGTCAGAAGATGATAACTTCTGTAACAGTCACCCCTGCGATCACTGCCTCTTTTTCATGATTTTTCTTCTGATACACAATAATCTTCTATACTATCTGAAAAATAAGTCTGGGTCTGGTTACTAGATCTAGCTTAACAAATGACCCAATTTCTCCAACTGTCATTTCCAATGATGAATCATATTTATACATCATTTTTCATTAGTAGCCTACAAGAAGAATTCAGTTACTCTTAAGAATTTTATTCATGTCAAAATTTAGTTGTACATATATACTTGGAAAGAGACCACATTAAGCATAATTCTTAGTAGGGGATGGAAAAGTAACTAATCCTTGTGGCTGTACTCTGTTTTTAACTATAGGATTTCCATATGACTGAAATCAGAACAATAAAAAGATGAATGACATAGTGTGCAGCATGAAAAGATGTTAAACAGTATCAAGACAATTTCTGAAATCTAAACAGACATTTTTCATGATGAGGTAGCTGCTCATAACTAAGCTTTAAGATGCTGACACTGTCTTACCTACTCATTCCCATTTAAGTATTTTAGTGAAATGAGAAAGGCACCAGGAAAACAGTAATCCTGGAGCACTCCTCTTCTGCAGTATGGTTTCCTGTCTAAACACAGAAGACACTTCCACCTCTAAAGTCTACCCTGTCAAACTAATTGTTACAACTTCTATTTCTTCCAAGATATTTACATTTCCATCAGCACTCATTTCTCTGTCAAGAACAGTAAAATGTCATACCTGGAGATAGCTCAGTGGAGCTGAAGTAAAGCAGGCCTGCAAGTTCTACAAATCAATCTCCATGTATAAGTTGCTTCATGCTTTTAAGAAACCTTTTCCCAGAATTAATTTCTCCCTAGTCTGATAGTCCTGACAATTCTGAAGTATCTGTTATCTCTTCTACATAAAAAACTATCAAAACCAACTAAGAATTACATGTTGTACCTTTTTTAATCCTTTTCCAATTTGGTGATGCCAAAAGCAAGTGCTTTTAAGAGAACTGAAATACAGGGGTTTAGATCTGCTGGGTGCATTAGGAACAGACAACACGCCCTGGTATTACACCGCAGCAGTTGTGATTAGTATGATTCATTCCATCGCACCCAAAGGCAGCCGCTTACGAAGTACAAGAATATTCGATCTAGAATTTTCCTGTGACTATCATAAATTAACTTCATAGCATTAAGCTATGAAGTTGAAGGCTACAGACAGATGGAAGTTTATATGGTTACTAATCCACTCACTAAAACTTAGTACTAGTGAGAGTCACAAATAAACTTATCTCAGGGTTGTTGTGTCCTTCCGAAACGGTGTTGAACAATATCACTGCTATTTTCGTATGTTATGGACAGAAATTTCAGTCATGACATTGCTTTAGGATTTGGGTACCAACCTTGAATGACCCAATCAAGCATGATTTACAGAGAAAAGGTACTCAGCACTTCATGAACATCAGCTTCATTACATTATTTTAATTGTCAGCTGCAAATCTCTAGGTTCTCTTGACTATGAGATATACACTTTATTTACCCAGCCTACAATTTAGCTGTGATAATGCTATTTCAGGAGTTTGACTGTATTCTTGATGCAGACAGTAGTGGAATATGATGGAAGGTTTTGTCCTCCTTTCCCCCCTCCCACCCTCTTTTAAGGCAAAGGGAATTGAGGATGCTTTTAACATTGCAGGACCAAAGAGACTTTTTACATTAGAAGAGAAAAGAGTGTGGTGATCACTATCAGCATAACATCAGCATAACTTAATGGTTTCATCTGAAAATGGGTCTTTCAAAACTGATTTTATCCATCTGCAGTTTACTTAACACTGCAGAATAATAAACATATAGAAAGCTGATAACCATCAAAAGTGGGTTTTGGTGACAAAGTTAAGGAAGAGAAAAACATACTTTCATATTAGACAAAATTGTGTTATGTTGATACTGCCATATACTACACTGATTACAACATTTATACACCCTTTTGTTGATTTGGTGAAACGTTATTCTCCAAGGACTTTTATGTACTTTGTATACATTTGTTTACAAAATATCTTGAAACTAAATCCATGTTGTATGTTTACATGCCTCAGAATGACAACAACCTCCTTAGTGCTTACATACAGAAATGCACAGTCACAACAGGGATAGGCCCACCAAAATAATTTAGACAAAATATAATGTAAAAGTAAATAATAAATCTGGCACTCTAAGCCCCTTTTCATCAGCATTTCTCTACTACAAGGTAAAAATAATTGATGCAAAGTCCTGCAAAAGGTTTATGAAAAAGCCAGAAATAAACTACAGATCCTCCAAGTCCTATTCCTCTGATCTTATGCCACACTGCTTTTATTTACTAATTAAAAAAAAAAAAAAGTAACCCTGAGGACTGAAATCAGGACTCTTAACTTTGGAGGAGAGTTGATAGAAAAAAGCAACAAATAAGTCTAATTTAGAATTACTGATGATTATGGACTGATCTTCAACTTCTACAATGTGGTGACTGTACTGAAAAAGCAAAACTAACTAGATTTATATTCTATGAAGACCTGGAATGGAACTAAAAAGACTCAAATGGAACTAAAAAAATTGTGACACCTCTTACCCAGTTGCTCATTTGAGATATAACAAAGCAAACCTACAAATCTTCCTCCTTGTGTTCTTATTTGCCCTCTGAGTGCTGGTCTGTGTGAAAGCGGGAGATCACAAGTTTAACAGCCCACACCCAGTCATCCTTGACAGAACACCGAACAAGTACATTAATACTAATTGATCACTGTCACAAGCTGACCAAGTGTCAGGATGTCCTATTTAAGGTCAGAAAATAAAGTCAGTAACTCAATACCACATATGTTACAGAAGACATGAAAAATGTATTTTTTCATTTGAAGATGTACTATAATATTACCAGGTGCTTTTCATATTTCTGAATTTAGCTGTAAAGTATTTCCATTTACTGACTGATTTCAAACAACTGCTTCTAGTAAATGGTAATCCTTTGTAGTAATAACAGATCTGTAAAATATTTTTATAAATGTATAGAGCATTAGTTGACTTCTTTCTCTTGCTTTTTAATTTCTTTTGCTTAACTTTAAGATTAACCATTACTATGGTCCAAATTATGGAACAACAAATCAAAACTGCTCTAAAACATGCCTCAGTTTTAGAGCAAAATATTAATATGAACAGCTAGCCAGGGTCATATAAAACACAGGATTCTCAGAGACTTCTAAAATCAGATGCTGACTGAAGGTAAGTTGCTGACCTAAGGCCTAAATAAGCATCAAAGGTATTTCCTATGCCTCTGAATCATCAGGGTCTGGTCAGTTAAAGACGAAATCCAAGTCGGTGGATTTCACAGCTTCATCTGGCTTGGCAGATCATATGTTTCAGATAATGTAATGTTAACATTCTCTGCTTTGATAGCAAGCAATAATAAAGGAAAAATGGTTCTGAAAACCAAAGTCATGGATGCATTTCTAAGAAATTTAAATATTACAAGTGTTCATAGGAGCCACACAGGAGGAAGTAGGATCCAAGTGATACAGCAGAATACGAAAAATGTGTTTTTCTGGTTTTATTGTCAGTGAAGTTGGTGTTAGTTTGATCTGCATTACCAAGAACACAGTTTGCTTCTGTATCTCAGGTGTACCTGCACAAATTGGATATGAAATCAAGAACTGAACTCCTTTAGGAGCTCAAAACTTATAAATCAGGCTCCTGGAAACTGTAAGGTTGCTCCTACTTCTGAATAATGAGAAAACAGAACCATTCTATGTTTCCATTTGTGTAATTATTCAAAAGCTCATTTTGCCCTTTCTGAGGGAGTTTCTACACCACAGTTACCTGTTACTCAACTTCCCAGTGTTTCATGAAAGACACATTTTGCCCTTGAAGTTCTACAGGAATATTCAACCACATCCACCTCCCTATATATTCATCTGTCTGCTAGTCTGTATCAGTTGAGCCAACCCCAACAACTTTCAGCTCAGTCTTATTCTCACAGTCTTTTATATCAGTTCTATCTCTAAATTTCCTCTGAATTCCAAGAAGCAGAAGCAGTACACATTACTCAAAGGATAGGGAGTCAGCAAGGAGAAAAGGCTAAATAAAGAGGAAAATAAAAATACTCCATGTAAACAATATAATAAATACACAATAGGTCAGTTGTCAAAAAGTTAATTTCTTGTATTAGGAAAACATATTAAGACCATTTCATCTGAAGAATACACATATAGCTATTTTGTGAGGACTTGCTTCAATGTTCCTATATATTTGGGGTTGATAAAATGTAGTGTCTTCTATAGTTCTGAAACTATTTTGTCAGGGAAGTGATTGAAAACTTGGCTATACAGCATTTGGTCTTGAAAGCTATCTCATCTATAGCATATTTCATTGGAAAATGCATGAACTAAGTTACAACACTGGGTAGGAGCAAGGGTTCTCATTTTCCTTATATTTGCATACAGATGGCAGTTTTTCAAAGATAAAATTACAAGCTGCTAAAACGCTGTCAAAGTTCAAACAATTTATGCTAAGTACAAACATTTCTAATAGAGTCACATTGCTGTATTGAAAATAGTGAAATAGACAATGGACCATTTCTCATCCATTTAGTACTGCTGTACAAGATTGGGAATGGTATTGCGCAGCCTGGGCACTCATTTTTTTGGGTGATTTCTCAATGAGCATCAGTGTTTCAATAGAAACACTGCTCACAGAAACACTGATGCTCAGTGAGAAACCACACCAAAAAAAAAAAAATTACATTTCAAACAGAATATCATTCTCATCTCAAATTTAAAGCAGAGTTAATATATTGTGAATACACCAAGCTGCTTTTCCTATCAAGTTAATGATTTCTAATTGTCAATAATATCCTGAAAAATACATAATGCTATTTAGCTTACTTTTGTAATCAAGCAATCTGTATTTGTTTTAACAGGTAAGACTACAGTAGAATTTTGTGCAAAATTTCTGCAGACTCCATATAATTTTCCATGTGTTCAGATTTCTTAACAAAGAAAATGTACTAAGAAATTTGTTCTTAGAAGGTATGCTAGAACAGTTTCCAATAATCTGTTCTCTTCTTATGTTGTCAGAGCAGGCCCTGCATCTTCTGCATAAAGTAGAGAAAGCCTTGTGGAAGTTATTGAGATCTTCACTGATCCACGCAAAAATCATTTCTCCACTCATCCTAGAAAGTATAAGCCCATCTCTTCTTAAAAGAGTACAATCAATACCGTAATGGCTTGTGTACCAATATAGCTGGACTAGCTACAATGCGTAATCTAAGACTTCTTTGTAGATCATACTGACTCAATACTGCAGCATTTGTTTATGGAACCTAAGACAGAGTTATTAGGCAAAATATGTATACTGAAAAGTATTTTCAGAAACTACCTAAATTTTGCCACTCTGCATTTCACTAGCAGTTGAATTCAATTTGGTGTGAAGTTTGTAAGTAAATTAACTCTATGACTTAAAAGAGTCTATGAAAAGGTGAGTGACTATTGTTTCAAAATACAGGTCTCAAAAAACACTGTTTTGTTTTTGTTGAATTGAAATGGCCATCAGTATAGCTTAAACAAAAAGTCCTTCAAGTGTACTGATGGTTTACAGTATTTCTATCTATTTTCTTTGTCTCACACTGGTCATGATCTTCAATTTACGGGGACTGAGTCTCAACACAGGGCCTGACAGAGTGAGTTTTAACTCTGTAGGAATATTTAATGCTTTTGGTTGTCTTCTGAAATGTAGACATACTTCCTGAGCTCAAAAAGACCCCATTTATCTTCTGAATTCCACAATATGGCTTTGAAGTTCTGCCCAGCATTTTTCCAGCAGCTCAGCCGAAGTACAAGCTCAGCAAAGCTGTTGATGGCTGGAAAACTTCCTCTACAAACACATCTGCTGCTGTGCATGGAACTGGCTGAAAATTTCAAAAGAGCTCTGGTAGGACTGATGCCTGGCAACTTCTAGGATAAATTTGGTTTACTATCATATCTCAAAACCACTCTGACAGAGGATGCACTGAGTAATAAAGGGCACCAGTGTCCTACTGTAACAACTGGAAGATGGTTGCTACAATTAACAGTATTTTGCAACTGTTTTCTTCCCTATATACCAGCTTACAAATGTGAACCCAGAAACCCTGGTATTGTTTTGAGTCAAGGTCTCAAACATAGAATCATTCCTGCAGTTCCTAATTTATATTTATACCACAAAAGGATGCACTTTGGGGTTTTTTTTTGTTTGGTTGGGGGGGCTGTGTTGGATTCTTGCAATATTATGATTAAAACCAAAAATGTCTCCAAGTGTGTTTGTTTTTTTGATTGGTTTTGTGTTTTTACTACTGGCAATCTGAGAAAATATGATTTCTTAATCAGAGAAATGTTTTTTTCCACAGAACAAGACAGAATTTCCCAAAATATTGTTACTTCTTACATTCAGGAAACTAATTCCATCCTTACTGCATTTTCATTGTTCATGGTGGATTTCTGACAGTTTAGAAATCCTGATATAAGTTCAACTCCAAGCTCAAAATTCCTATAAAAACATGGCTTAAAGCTGATGAAGATCCCCTTCCATTAACGTCTGTGCACTCTGGCCTTTATTGTTTCACACCATTTCCAGTGAAATTGAGGGTGGTATTGCTGGGCGCATTTGGTAAGAGCAGAATTAAAACTTTAAGGTTTAATCTCAGCCCCAAGGAGGAGAATTGAATTTTACCAGTAATGGTAATAAACACTTCACCATATTCTCTTCTAGGGTCGCATCCCTATAGTTTAAAAGTGGGCATGTTATATTCTCCCTTGGAACACAGTAAAGTAGAGCATGTGAGCATGTATTTCCAAGCTCATTTAGACATTCTGACCACCACAAGCTCAGAAAAGTGCCTCCCTTTCTGTGAGTCCAAATACCAGTTGCACTGTCTTCCTTTCCTTCTCTGTCAGACAGATGAAATGCTAACTTTCATTGAGGTGCTTATATTATGGTGTCGTGATTAGGATGCAAGACTTCTAATGCTATGACTTTGTTTTCAAGTAATGGTTGAATTTTCATATAAAACTCTCTTATTTATCTTTGTAAAACAATATTTCCCTTCAGCTGATCTTTTCCATGTAAACAGAAACATGCCTTTGGATTATATATTTGAAAGATATCCTTACTGTGACAAGAGTTTGAATTGACCCTGCTACTGATGTCAGAGAAATGTTATATGTAGCTAATAACACAGCACAGCACAGACATTATCAATTCAGGATTTGCTATAGACATTTGGTTTTAAAATTTAAATTAGAAATGCATATTCATACAGTCTGGTCTTTCAAATATATACTCACATAACCTTGTTTACAAGAGAACGTAAGTGAGACCATTTATGATGGATTTAGAAAACTAATCAAATGCTTAAATTATATCAAGTCAAAGGGATATGAAAAGCATATTTAAACACTGAACTGAATATCAAATGGAAATGATGGAAGTCACTTATCATTCATAGCAGGACTATACATGCAGTCCTGTTTCAGACTTATAGGACAAACATTGGTACATACAGTCCCTTCTCCTGCCAACTCTTCAAGGCAAAAACTCTGCTTTACTGTTTCTATATAGCCCTTGGTTATATTTTGACTACTGTACTATTATTATAATAAATAATAGTGAAACAGAGAGGAATTAATAAAAAAAAAAAAAAAAAGTCTCCTAATAGAACCATTTATTGACTTCACTAATAGCCTGAATGTTTAAAGGTTTTATACTACAAACTGTGCAGCACAGAGACATCTACACATATCTTAATTAACAGCAATCACACACACTAATAGTATAACCTACTGCTTAAGTAAATGAACATCCTTGCACCCTGCTGCCTTGAAGGGTCTGATAGGCATGCGCTTTATTGACAAAGTAAGCTAATTTACAGAGTGATTGTCCAAGAGGGAACTGCTGTTTATTTGTAGAGTTTTTCCCATTGAATTTGTGGGGCAAACAACATGCTTAAATTGTTAATTAAAGTATCAGCAGCTAAATGTAAATATTATGGTCTCTGCAAGTACAGTGACACATGTTTATTTAGAAAGAAAGAAAGAAAGAAAGAAACTCATGGCAGTTTCCTGCTTTAAAGAAAAGCTGTAAATCAAATAACATTACTACCACAGGGAAACAAAGGGTCCCTTCTTCTCTCTTTGTTTCTCCAGTAATGGAGAAACAGTGGTTACACACCTTAGAGAGCCCACAGACTTACAGACCCGTACAGGGTTTCATACCACTTCACAGTTTGTTTGAAGACACCTTACTGAAAAAGTAATGAGGCAGGCTGCTTCTGGCAGAATTAAATTCTGAATGAGACATGATAGTATAAACTTTAGTGGAGTTTTCAACACACAAACTAAAGGCTCGCTTGAGTCTGCATTTTCTTTGGCCTGAGTACTGAACTTTTTCTCCCCAGCTTAGCAGGATAATGAACAAGCAAGATCAAATAATATTTAAATGGTCATGGCATCAAAATCTTCTACTTCATTCTGCAAAGTAAATGAGGTTATGTTTTGGAAATTATGTTGTTTTAGGAAGGAAACTGCTCTGGAGAAGAAAAGGAAAATACAGCCCATTATTAGAAGGTTAATTTATTGATGACATACCAAGTGAGCACACACTACTCAACTCTTTTAGCATGTGCTTCTCTCAAATGCCTTTGCTGAAGCTCTTATATTTAGTTAGAAAGCTACATATTGGAATACTGACTCAAACCTGGGTCCTTCCCTTTTCTCTGATGAGTGTTTCAAATTACAGACTGTTATTCACTTCTCCAGAGAGATAATGGAAACATCATGATTTGTATAGGTGATAGTTTCAGTAGGAGGATTAGAACTTGGATCTCAAAGGCAACATGTATACCTTCACAACTGGATGAGCAGATACACTGAGAACAATGCCAACTTCTGCTTCTTAGATCTCCCTTTCTCAATGTAATAATTTCCAAATTCCTACTTCTGAAATTATCAAAATTAAAACAAATGTTGTATTTCATATCAACTTAAATGTCTTGTTTTACTGAAGGCAATTTTTGCTGGCTGGTCAAAAATAATTTGAAAAAATGTTTCAAAACAACCAGAATAGTAAAACAAATATTTTTCAAAAAAGCTCTACCTGAAGATAGCAATTACATTACCATAAATCAGGGAATCAGTGCTCTCTTCTTACATATTAGATTAATGCTTACAAAGGAAGAAATAATTTGTTAGCTTTCATACAAATTTCTTGACGACACTTACTTTGTCTATGCACTTTAATCTTTAAGTGCATGAAAGACAAATCTCACTTCAGGTTATTGCAACGAATTATGATTGGCTGAGGTGGTATTTCCAGAAAAGGGTCTTCAGTATGGTTTCTGTGCCAATCCATTAGTCCAACCTTATTAGACTTCCAGAAAAGTGTAAAGCCTGTAAATCTACATCCTTAAATTGCAGATTGCATCAGCCAAAGAGGGTGCCGTGAGGAGCTTTAGATTAAATTTTCTTTTTCCTGATAAGCGGTGTATTATCTTTAGAGAAGAAAAATAAGTATGCTACCCATAAATGGGGAGACATAAAATTATTAAACACCATTTTACTGACATTTGAGTAAAATATTAGATGATGAAAATTAATGTTGCAAATTATTAAATAAAGTACAAAGCATTAAAAATAACAAACAAAAAGCAACAAGGCAATCCTCTCAAATTATGTATACTAGCTATTATTGCTAAAGAAAGTAATTTGTAGTCATTGTAGATACTGCTTTAAAAATTCCATTTGTGGTCTTGGGGGCAGCCAAAAAAGAATGTCTGGAATTATTAACCCTAGAACCCTAGGGTTAGAATGTCTAGAATTATTAACCCTAATAGGGGGGTTCCTAATTTAGGGAACAAACCCTAAATACATCATTACACTGCTGTGTAAATCCATGATGGATCTATCTCAGATACTAATCCCCCATCTTAAAAAAGAGAATTAGAATGTGTGCCACAGGTTTCATGGGAGAGAAGACAAACTGACTAGAAGTTTTCATCTTGAAAGAGATGACCTAAAGGAAATATGAAACAGATCTAACAGTTATGAACAATAAACAGAACATAAAGGTTATTCAGTATTCCTCATAAAATAGGAACTAGAAGGAAAGGCAAAGAAATGCTCACACAGAAAATTTAAAATGGTAAAGCATACAAATAATATTTGAAATTGTGAAGGTAACTGCCACAGAATGCCATGGGGCCCAAAATACAAAAGGGTTAAAAAAGTGGTTATGATACATTGATAGCTATTAAACATGATGGTCTGAATTCAAATTCCAGCTAAGGGGGCTACAGATTACCAGCAACTGGTGAAGTATAACAAAGAAAGCACCATTCCCTCCCCACTCTTTTTTCCCTAGGCATATGCTACCCCTCTGCCATAACTCTGTATCCACTCTCACTGTTGGGAGAGTGGATACAGAGTTAACTGACCCTTTAGTCTGAATCACTGCTGCCATTCTTACCTTCCTTTATAATTGCATCTCAACACACCCATTCAGGTATTCTATGACAATTTGAACAGTCTAGGCCTTGGTATATGACGTGTTTGCAAATGAGCTCTGAAAGACTTCATTTTACAGGCGGTGTTGTAAACAAATTTTTGCAAATTTTCATCTAATACTATTAAGTTTTGAAGAAAGGAATGCAGGGATTTAAAAAAAGCAGTACTTGGTTGAAGCTGTCATGTTACATGATTTCCGTTCAGATTACATACCCTTTCAAAGCATGGTCTAACTTCTGGAAAAGAAAATAAAACCACAGCTCTGTCTAGATAGGTTTGAGATTTAATGCAAGTCATTGCTCTGACTATGCAGTATGTATGGACTTACAGCTTCAATTTGCATGTGGTAACTAGTTCGTACAGTCTCTGAATACTATTTCTATATGTAACAAATTCCATGTTGATAGCTTACATGCTTCTGAAAGAACAGCTGCATCTCAGATATTTTTTCCCCATAGGCTACAAAGTCTTTTGGGGACATGCTAGATTTCCCAGTTCTTTAGTACATAACAGATCAAGTGAACTCCATTTTGAAGACATTTGCATGAGTAATGGTGAGTGACATCTGAATTACAAATAGGTCTGCATTGTAATTGAACCACTGTGCAGACAGAAGTGGAGTTCCAAGATTTGCACACTTAAGGAAAAGAAAAGGAAGTATTTTTTTTAATCGCAAACTTTATTAATCACTTGTCACAGATGCAACCATAGCAGCTATTAATCATTCACATACAAGAGCACTCCTGTTGGTTTGCTAGTCCAGGTATAAATTACCATGTCAAAGATTAACCCATTTTGTTTCATTAATACTTTGTTTTATTTCATTCCACCCCCCATTTTCTCTTGCAGGAAAGGCTTGAATTGTCTTTTTGGACAACTGGAGTCCAAATGATTAATCATAGTGACAGAGGGTTGACCACAGGGTCAACAAACAATGAATAAAAACATAAGACATGGGTTCATTCCAGGTTACAATCATGTTTCATTTCAGAAGTGAGAGAACAGCAGGCTCTTTTCTTCAGAAATAACTGCCTAATAGTCAGAAGGCAACCTTAACACAATGCATGTGCAGTTACTTCCCCACAGAAAAAACGAGAGCCATTTGTTATTAGAGTTGCTGTGTAGGCCACCCAATCTGGTGGAACAACACATTTCAGCAATTCCAAAGCACAGTTAAATGCTGACGTCTCCAGGGCTTTGACTACTGCAAACAAAGTCAGCAAGCAAGCTACAGAAGCTTTCTCTGAAGTGTGATATAGGATCATAAATACAGCATGATGGCTATTAAGCTCATAAGTTGTAGTCAGAAGATCTTACAATCAAAAGTCCTCAGGGCTGTACTGCTAGAAATAAAAGAACTGTGAGAGAAAACAAAATGTACAGAATTGGGCATTACTGATTGACTAATTAAGCATCTTGTGAAGACTTCTAGCAATTCTTAGTGAAAAAACAGGATGTCAATTACATTGCAATTGTGAAAAGAATAGATTTTTATAATATTTAAGCAAATGCCTTTTTTTAATACGTTAGCTTCTGAGACCAAGAAGTTAGTGGCAGGCAGAATAGGGTCTAATTCTGGTAAAAAGTCAATGACAAAAAAGGTAACAAAGCTATTCCCTCCTCTGCAGTTGAAAAGGAAGTTTTCATTTTGATGGTCATGAGAAAGTTTTCTTCTGTTGGATCATGAGTCTAACAACAGTGATGTTTTCAGCCCAGTGGAATAATCCTATCAAATGACTCAAAATCCCTAGCAAGTTTTCAAGGTCTAATCTGCAAGAATAAAAGTCTAGAGAAGGATGCTCATTCAAAAATCTCCAAGTGATGAAACTCTGTAAAAAGCTCTTTAATAGCCTTAATTTCTGTGGTGACACCTCACTTTTTTTTTTTTTTTTAAATGCTTGCAGAAACTAAATGGGAAAAATCAAAAAGAGAGTATCTTCAGGTGAGAGCAAAAAGAATGGGCAAACACTCAGAAAGACAATATGGGCTGTTTTTCTACAGCTTTCATACATAATCTACACTCTGATGGACAAAATAGCTATGCTTTGACTTATGACAACCATAAACAGTGACCCTTTCTCAAAAATAATTGTTTCTTTCAACAGACTTAACAACTCTTCCACGTATCCAAATTTTCAGAGCTCCCTCTGAAAAAAAAGTGGGGAAATGATTACTCACACAGTTGCCACTTTTCTAATTCAAGCTGGTCTTTGGAGTTAATTTCTTAATATCTTAAAATTACATGAATGGAAACTCCAGCACATAATATTTTAACTCCTTTTTTTGCCTGATATTCAAGCTGGCCCAAGATGCGGCTAAAAAAAGATGCAAGTAGATAAACATTTCATTTTGTGAAAACCTTTTAGAAATACACACACTGTAAATTTAGAAATCAGCTAAACTCCTTAATGCAACATTACACTAAGCAGAATATTGGTACAAATGTTATTTGTACTCTGACTTCATTTCTCTAATGCCACTATCAGTGTCCAACCATGCAGAGGAGACCAAAAATATTTATCAAATCTGTCCGTCTTTGAACATTACCTACCTCTTGGGTAGCATTTTCTAGCTCTAAATCTCAAAGCACATTACAAATATCAGCATCAGCATTCCTATCTTAGAACATGGAAACTCAGGTGAAGAGATGTGCCCAAATAACAGAGCTAGGAAACAAACCAAAGGTATCTAAATGCTGAATTACATTTTATTCAGTATAGCCCCTTTTCCTAATGATACTAACCACAGACACCTTTGAACTGCAATTTGATTCACTCAACAGTATTGTCAGCAAAGGGGAGCTATGCAAGGACTATAATGGTACAGTTTATACTGCATGCAATACCGACACATCAAATAAAACTAGAGGGGTTCTCCAAGTACTTAAAGCAGTACATGGGTTTCTTGGTATACATGAGCTTATAAATCCTCATACAACCCACTCCAAACAACAGCATTTCTTCAAGAGTGTGTGAGCATGCCAATATTTGTATATTAAAAAAAACAAAAACAAACCAGCTGATAACTACAGACACTTTACCAATAGAATACAAATTTAGCAATACAAAATATTAACTGGAATATATTTGAGTAAATGACAATTCAAAATACACAACTAAGTTACTCTGAAGATTTTTGTGACTGAACTTAATTTCGATCACCGTCTCATTCTTAGATGTTTTTCTAATCACTTCATTTTTCTTTGTTTTGTAACTCCCACAATTACCATGAGTCTTTCATAGAAGGCAATTTTTGCCAACCAGTTAAATGCAGGACTCAGAAAAGATCTCTATATACAATGTGTCTGATCTAGCTCGTCACCTGAGAGGATAAACAGGATTTACACTGGTCTGTAGGCATTAACTCTGTGAGCTTTAAAATCCAGCCTGCTCTCAGAGTGATTTCCTGCCCAGCTCCACTGTATTACACTGACTTCCTCTGAAATGCCAAAACTTCTGATCACCTCAAAGGCTGTGCAAATAGGACTTTTTCAGGGTTCCATAAAAATTAGGGGCTTTTTAGTTTGGTTTGTTTTTTTCATCAAGTCCTGGATAGAACTGAAATTATTTTTCCCACACTTCTGCTCAGGAAAATTAACATGAAAGTATTTTGCCTGGAAAAAAATGGCTAGCTTAATTCCAGAGGAAATGCTTTCATTTTCAAAGTTTTCCTCTTTTAGAAGGTTAAAAATACAATTTAAAAAGAAAAAAAGAAAAAAAAAAAGACTGGCAATAAAAATCTGGAAGTTTTAATCTATAAAATGTTCAAATTAAGTCTTTCATTTTTCAGACAAAACAATACAATACAGTATATAAAACCCATACTCTATATGGGTCATATAAGTCTATATAAGTCTATATAAGTCATGGATACTTGAATACCTTCATCTTTTGGGCAAGTAGCATACTCCTTGGAAAATTTAACCTAGTTTTAATTAATATCCTTTTTAGTAATAAAGAATTGCTTAGGATGTTATTTTTACTACTTTTCTCGGAGAAACTTCTCCTTTTAAATTCATTCCATAATGTGTGAGGCTTTGATCTCCAGCATGATTACTCTGTGTTAATATTAAGCATATTTTATAACTTAATGAGAGATGAATGATGTTTCCCTGAAAAGCTGCAGTTTTTAAGCACACATTCAAATGAAGTGTGAGGTCAATATTTTCCATTATTCTATGTCCCTGTTCAACTTTTCCCTGGTTTAAAATAGAACTGCAGAGGGTTTAAGTATAAATGAAGTTTAATTCTAAGCCTTGAAGCCTAATGCATAATCATTAGCCATTTGCTTAAACTAATTGTTTTGCACACCAGTTGACTGGTGTATTTTATATATTTTTAGACATAAACAGAGAATTAGGACCCCAGGGAACATCCATTCTCACAGCAGTTAGGCACCTGCCTTTAAAAATATCCTTTCAAATTATTAATGATGTTAATCTGCAATTAAGAATTAAAGATTTAATGAAGCTTCCATCTGGGGAAGGGAAGGATCTGTAACTTGAGAGTCTTGCATGAAGAGTGTGATGGTGGTTTCTCAAATCTGTGCTCAGAAACTGCATGAACATTTAGGTAATGGTCATATACATATCTCGCAACGTGCTTGTAGGATGACAGCACTTAAGATGCATCCGTCAGCCTTACTCAAGATGTCCATGTGAGAGAGAAGACTGCCATTTTCAACACTGCAAGAATCTCTTTTGGAAGCCAAAGCATTAGAATACAACCAGCTGCTGTTTGAAGGTAAATATGTTTGCCATTTAGAGAGAAAGGTGAAGAAATGGTGGTGAACAGAAAATATTAGTATGGTCCTCAAGACAGGTGGTTTGCCAATAGCTCTTGTTAAAGAGATATAATGCACCTTGTGTACACCATCAGGGTGGAGCCAGCAAATTAGAAATTGCTCAGCAAAAGAATCTACTGCACCTTGTACAATTTCCCCAGTTATTAGTCACGAATGCCCCATGGAGAAAGGATTGCTCATTTCTTGTTTATCCTGAAAGGAGTGCAGAAGTGCTGGAATTTATGGTGGATCCAAGGGTTCTCAAATTCAAAAACTACTGCAGTGAAAGATTACTCTCCTCATATCCTTAGTGGTGTTTGAACTATAGATTGACCTGATTTATGACATTACACCATATATTCACTATCTCTTAATTTACTATTATGTGGGAAAAAAAGGTGGAGGCAGACGATTTAGAAAAAAAAAAAGAGTAAATTCTGTCTGAATAATTCTGAACAAACTCCATATAAACATACTAACTTGGGGGAAACAAAATACATCAGATGAAAAATACATCTTCAACCCTTAAAAAAGCTCCCTTGCAACCATTTTACCAAATAATCCATTATAATGTTTCTATATTTCATTGATCACTATTGGATATTGAACATATTTCATTCCAGCATCAGAGGGAACAGATAACTATACACCAAACTGGTTCTGAAAACTGGAGCAGTTACACAAACTAAACAAACAAAATTAAACCAATTTTAGTTGTTTTGTGCAAGGTTACAAAGTGAGGAGTATGAGCTATAAAACAAAAGCTGCTCCCAGTGGTAGCTGATACTTGCACGTCAAAAAGCCTGTTCAAATTAAAAACTACAAGACCTGGAGGTTTACCTAGAAACACTGAAATAATTTTGAAGCCTTTTCTTGAAAATCTGCAGTGTTCCATTGGGAGCATCGGTCTTTGGAAGATCTTCTGTCCTATATTAAGCCACAGGTGTAAGCAAAATTGAAGAGGCTGCCTCAGGAGAAGCATGAACATTATATTACACATGATGACATTAGTAATTCAGATGATAGCGTAAAATCCTAATTTATTCAGAAAATGACATTTTATTTACTGTAGCTCTGCAATTTGAAAATTTACTGAAGACACATCAACACAAATTTCTTGCTAAGAAAAGGTATAAGCATCTGACATTACTGTCTGCTGCCAACAAACCAGTTTCAGTGCTCACACAGGATTTTGCAAGCAGCAATGTGTTTGAAAACAAGAGGGAAGTCCTTTATAATGAAATGCCCATTCATTTTTCATGTTACACCGTTCTGCCCATTCTTTCCTTCTTTCATATATCATGCTTTTAACAACACAAGTTTTTTTGCCACTGCTCCATTAGCTTGGTATGCTTTTTCAAACTGTTGTCAACTTGTTATTTTTCAGCAGTTGACAACCTGCTTATGAAGTGCTGTACCTGGAGGAATATTGCTTGCTGGATTCCTACAGAGATTACATAGGAAAAATTTTGCAATGTACTATTGAACTATTAGAAATTCTGTATGAATAACAATGGATTTGTATTTTAATTGTTCTCCTGAATAAAGCCTGTCATAAAATGTCAACAATTTTCACTGAAAAAACTGGTTCCATCAAAATAAAGACATATTGTGCAATCATTTCCATTTCATCATAACAGTCATGGAAATAGTCTATTTCCATGTCTTATATATCAACATATAGATATAAGACATATATAATCTTCCAATGCCTTAAACAACACTGAAGATTTTTAAATTTCCTATTCAATTATTTTATACTATATATACATTATAGATAAAGTAAAATTCAGATAGGAAGGACAGACTTTTTTTTTTATAGAAATAAGGACCTAAAGTCTTAAAAATACTTCTTCCCCCCGAATAAATTGCTTTAAAAATTTAAAGTATACTTCAATATTTAACTTTTTTTTTAATTAGCATTTAAAAAAATGATAAACATGATTTTTTCACATAATTGGAATAAGTATTTTCACCACAGGTCAAAAAAAAGTCTTTGGCAGTACTAAATATGTAAGAGTAAGAAGAATGGACTACACAATATTAAAAAAAACCCCAAACAACGGCTACAGTGAAGTGAGCTTAACTATGTTATGTTGTAGGTGATGCCAAAAAACTGTGTATGAATGACATGTCCACAGTAAAAAAATCCAGAATTCACTTCAGTCCCATATTGCTGTTAAGATATCCTCTGTGGGGATTTTTCCATGGATCAAGAAATCTGGAGCCCCACATCATACAGCTGCACAGCCCCACCCTAGCTTTTACTTGTGTCTACCTATGATCCTTCTTTTTTTTAAAAAAAAAAAAGTAAGCATAATTCCTTAAACAATATATGGAAGATTGAACTAGAATTGTTCAATGAGAATTAAAACCAGAGCAGATGAAAATTTTAGAACTGCAACAAATTGTAGGAATAATTTATTGCTTCAGCACAAAACCTAAACGACTGCACACAATAACAGTGTCTAACTCTTTATTGACATTAAATTTGAGTTTTTTATGAGAATGCTTAGTATATATGGAATAATTGGAACTTTTTGTTGTCTTCCTGCCTAAAGCTCTTAATTTTACAATTTTTGACACAACCATCACTGGGTAGGGATAAATTTACCTAACATAACATCCTCTAACCACAATACCATTCCTGTATCTATTCCCCAAAGCAATGTGCAGTAGTTTCTGAAAAAAAATAGATAAAAAGGATGTATTATATCAACACTGTTAACAGATATGACAATCTCAATTACTGTTTCTGAAATTACATATAACCATAATTTCTGAAATGATAAATATTTAGAACTATATGCTGTGCATTTTTTACTTGCCTCCATGCAGAGGGGCTAAAAGAGGGCACATTAGGAAGACATGCTAGAGATGGGAGTCACAGCTGGTGCTTCAGAGAGGATTACTACAGTTGCCGTGAAGCAACCTCTGTTAAAAACTTTAGCAGAGTACATGTCTTCCACAAGACAAGAAGAAACACCTTTCCTGTCCTGCACTTCTCCCTTCATCAGTTCATATATTTAGATGAAACTGAAATCTTGATTCACAGTTTCTATGCAGCCAGGAGGAGAGACACTGATGCTCAGGAGCACCAGCAGCGGGACCCTCGGAGTACATAAGTGGGTCCAAGCTCCAGGGCCTGCTCCAAACCTTCCAAGCAAATGACTGAGCAGAGTATCCACCTGGCTCTGCTGGTTCAAACACTTCTTCTGTCACTCATGAACTGACCAGAACTCTATCTGTGAGCGAAAACCCCTCTTGAAAACCTTTTCTTTTCTTTCTTTTTCTTTTTACTTTTTTGTGAAAGCCCCACATACTTACGAAAAGCTTTAGAGTCTAAAATGAAAGGCAAAATACTCTCAAGCAAAGCACCTTTTCTGGCGAATTTTCATTTTCCCCTGAGAAACTTACTTCTTTAAAGTAAGCAGTTATCATTTCTAACTAGTTTCTAAGCAGTTATAATGTCTTTTCCCAGTCACAATTCTAGTTACTTATGTAAACTCAGGAGGGCTACTGTTACTGGTACTTGGAGCATTTCCTTTTCTTTTTTTCTTTTTGGAAGCAATCATACCAAATAACTACTCTGTTCCCTAATGGGAAATGTGTTTTCTCTTTTTCCAGAATTCTCTGTTTCCTTTTTTCGTTCTCATTGTTGAATGGTAAAAGAAAAATATTTTTAAAAAGTCAGAGTACTCAATCAGCCCTAGATAGCTGCCAGTGCACTTCCTCAGGAGCATGACAGGGAAAAGCCAGCTGTAGAGCCTAAGTTTTCTGCTCTATTTCTGCTATTTTAATACCACAACTTATCATCACACTCCAGCAGGGTGACCCAGCTGGGAGATTTCAAGTGACTTACAAGCAAAAGATGATCTTTATTTTATGTATTTTCTTTTCAAACTAACTGATTGTAAGAATTCTGAAAATAGATCTGATTGATTTTTTAGTTTAGAAAATTTTATGACTAAAAAAAAAAAATCTCTCAAGTTTTTGGAGAGAGTAGGACCACATGACCAAGAGAGAGAGGCTGAGGGAAGGGGGCTGTTTTAGCCAGGGGAAGAGAAGGCTTCAGGAAGACCAGAGCGCAGTCACCAGCCACTGCGGGGAAGGCACAGTAAAGACTGAGCCAGGCTGTTTACTGAGCTGCATGGTGTGAAAATGAGGGACAACAGTCATGACCTGAATCAGGGAAGGTTCCAACAGGACATAATAAAAAAGTTCACTCTGAGGATAATTAAGCACTGGAACAGGTTTAATGGCAAGGTTGTGGAATCACCATCACTAGAGGCATTGTAAAACTGACAGAGTCCTGGGCAATCTGGTCTGAATTCAGCACTGACATTGCTTTGAGCAGAACATTGGACTAGGCTCCATGAGATTTTTCCAGCCTGAGCAGATCCATGATTCTATGAGTACTAGTAAAATAGGAAACAATCTATCTTCTCAGTACCTCAGAAAAACCAAAAATTACATAAGAATTTTTAGTTTGCTTCTTAATTTATTAAAAATGCAGTCACTTTGTCCGAAATAAGAAATAGTTGACCTTACACAGACTTTTAAAAAGTTTCTACAGATATTTCAAAATGTCATGAATTTTGAAGGAGGCAAGGCTTAAAACTGGATTTGTATGGAATAGTTTGCCTAACTGACTGTTATCAGAACCTTCCCCTTAGTATTTGAGCATCTTGGATTCAATTTTTTTCTTAAGAAACCCATCTAATTGCATGAAAAAAAACTTGGGAAAGTGAAACTAATGGAATGACCTCTGCTGAGTTCAGCTTGTGGTTGAAGTCCTAATTAAGGGAACAGTACACAGAAACACACCGTTCCCCTTTTCCCCCTATTTAAGCTCTGTTCATTTAGAACAAAAAACTTACCACTTTATTGTCATGCCCACACACATAATAAAGTATGGTCCCAAAGATTTTATAAGTCAAACATGAGAAGGAATTCAACTGCTCTTACACTGCAGGAAACTACAGGCATCCTGCATTATAAAGTGATAAGAGAACAGGGTTTCTGTGATGTCCCAGCCCACAGTAACTCAAATAAAAGGAATCAAAACCATGAATGCTGGTGAGGTGTGCATACCTGCAATCATGAGTATACTATTCTTGTCTTTAAATAATAGTTAAAGAAATAAAACTAATATTGTGTTACAGTCACAGTTTCTGCTACTTCATCACTAGTGCTCTTTTAGTAAGCATCTTCTGTTCTTCAGAGCCCCAGAATATAACCATATGATCTCATTCCTAGACTAAAGTGAAACGCACACTTGAAGATGATTGGTGTTACAAGAAATTTAGTATTTTTACTACAAACAAATCCTCTGTGAAATATTTATTATACAGCAGTAGCATAAGGAATAAGAAAATAAGAAAATATAGAAATGCATGAAGAAACTAGCCAGTGCTTCTTTTACAAATAGCTGATTAATCATTTGCTTAAAAAAAAAAAAAAAAAAATGTAGTGTGGTTCAAAAATATGCATGCCAGAGGACTCTGTTTGCAGCAAGCCTGCTGGAGGCAAGAACTGACTGGTAGGTGGGGCTGCCAAGTTTAAGCACTTTAATACTGGGTTGCCATAGGGCAAAAAAAAATATTATGTCACAATTTTCAGAGGTCTAAATCTAGACAGCTTCTAAAGCTGTCAGTTATCTTCCTGTTTTTGATGCAGCATGCTGGGTTCTGGGTTCTCAAATTTATCTCTACTGGTTTTACATAAATGCTTTTAAAATAGAAGTTACCAGTGCATGAAGGATATTGAATCCCACTGACTTCTAGTTACCTGGAAGTACAAGGCTGGTTAAGAATAAATTTGGAACCTTCTCAGAATTACAGGAGGCAAGGAAAGAAGAAGCAAGTGAAATACAGATGTGTTCTCAAAAATATCTACTGAGTTGTCAAGAGAATGGAATTTACCTCTTGTAAATACACCACCAAATACTACTACTGTGTAAGAACACAGTGTCATGAATATCACAGTTAATGTAAGCTAAGGATTCAGACAGCTATGCTAACAAGTATATTAAAAAAATAATTTCCCAGCCCTGTCACTGGAATGTGCAAGTTCCAAGGAGTAAAAATGATGTAATTTGTAATGCAGACCAGTAATTACAGCTCCAGTGGTTTACCACTCTAATAAGTACAAAGTGCTAAGCAGTGCTAATCTGGACTTACTCATTCAATTTCTCCCATCACCCCAATCCACTGCAAACAAGTCTGAGATCAATACTAACAAAACTGTCTTTATGGTATCAGGTTCAGTCCTGCTGACGTACTATTATATCTTAATTTTCCTGGACACAAAATCCAACATAATTAGACATACTCTGGATAAATTGTTTCATTTATTCCCTTACTGTCATTAGTATTGAGATCATGGGGGAAAAAAAGAACAGTAACTTGCACAGCAGTGCAGTAAACAATTTACTGTGGTTGCCTTCTAGCAATGTAATTTATTATTGTTTGAGAAGGCTTAAGCCAGTTCATACCAGTTAACAAAATATTTCAGCCAACCTAAAAATGATACTCCCCCAGGGCTTTCACAAAAAAAAAAAATTGTTTGAATTCAACAATTACTATGTGCATTTCCCATATTGCTATACAGAGCTATGAATTCTTTCATTAAAATGAATCAACCATTAAGCATTTATTATAAAATACTAATCAGTAACCATTCTTTCCATTAATAACTCAAAAACCTAATAAAAATTGGCAATAAAAAACCCACCAGTTGATATCAGCCTTTTATTTTCTTGTGCTTACCATTTTAACTAACATGATTCACATTTTCTAAAATGCTTTGTATTATATCAAGAAAGAGTCTTTGAAATAATGCGTTTGGAAAGCAGTACCAAAAAAGATTTTGATTTATACTGGAGTGGATACCCATTCTTCAGAAGAAAATGATAGAACACTTCTAGTGAATCTAATAAAAGGTTATTATGAATGACTGATAGACCAAAAAGCTTGGTTTTAATGCTACAGTCAAAAAGCATGTTTAACCTGATAGTAAACAATTTTAGTTCCTAATTTTTCTATTATTTCTGAACCCCAGGAAAAGTCCTCCTTCTGTGGGGACAGCTTGAAGGTAAACCCTTCCTTCTGCACAGGCCAAAGCAAAGTTTGGCCATCTTCACAACATCATCAAACAAATATCAGACAAAGCCCACTTGACTAAAACATTTCTCCCATTTCATTTTGGTTTATACACACACACACACACATATATATATATGTTTCAGTTTTTTCCCATTCCCTGTTCCTCCAAAGTGATGTACAGGAAATACCACAAAGATTTTACTCATGATCAATTCTTGTGTGGTTTATGCATGTACAATCTGTAAGAGATATGCAATTTTTGGCCTGAATGAATCAATCTTTTAATTTTATGGAAACTAGAAGTTTCCAGCATAGGTACGGGGAAGGGGGAAGAAGGGAGGTTACAGATGTAAATGGCTTGCCTTTCTCAATCACTTTGTGTAACTTCCCCAGGCATAGTTCAGAAGGCTCCCCTAGGCCAATATAGCTCAGCAGTTTATGTTCTTTCTTAATTTTGCCTATTAAATGCAAATAAAACTATTGAACTTTCTTTGTAAAAGCAGAGTTAAAAGTGTAAGTATTTGAAGGATCGTGGAAACTAAACTCTTATGGTTACCAGTAAAACAGACTTTAAAATACATCAGACTATCCAAGTCATGGCAGTACCAGCTCTACCATTCTGATCAGACTTTAAATGGAAAATTCCATAGGACTGAGGAGGGGGCTTCACTGTATACTCTACACTGTGACCATGTGAGGGTAAAATAAAGTTAAACGCTAAGCATAGCTCCATAGACTAAACAGGCAAGATCCTCAAAATCCTAGACTGCCCAAATCTCTAAATGATAAGATATAAGCAGTAGGTTACAGGCAAAAACCAAGATGGCCTGTAAATACTTGGCCGCAATGGCTATCCTCAGCATACCCACACCCACAACTGATACGCTTTGGATTTCAGACACTTCAGTGCTATACAGCAGAAGGTTTTAGACCTGCACGATTATTAACACCTGACCAAGTCCAGAAGCATTCCTTGACTGGTTTATTGCATCAAAGCCAACAGATTTTTGGAGTGACTTAGGACTAGATGACTGCTACTTAAATCACTGTAGACAGATGCAAAAGCCCCATTATTCTAGCAGCCTCTCTCATTAAATAAAATCACTGTATTTTGTGACTGGAAAGAATTCTGATAATAAAAATCAATCAACTCTTTCAGATCTGCATTACAGTTACTGTCACTCTCAACCTTGCCCTTAATATTTTGAAAGAGCTGTTACCCCAGATTTACCTAAACATACCGGTGTTAGACATTGTAAGCTAAATCATCTACACTGTCTTACTTCTCAAATGACATTGGCAGTTTTCAGAGTATATACCTAGAATAACACAATCTATCAATCACTGTTATCTAAAAGCATCAATTAACATAAGAAGAATAACACTGCGATATTAGGTGTTACAGGTTTTTTTTTTCCCTTGAAAACAGAGGACCTGTTTTTTTCTTATTCTTATCTAAATAAATAAATAAACACAGAATGAAGGAAATTCATGATTTGCATGACAGTGGAGTAAGCAAAAAAAAAATCAATCACTCTCACGGGATTAAGTAGAGCTTCAAGTTGACCAAGGTTGCTTACCTTTGAGAAGAAACTATTTTCTAAAAGAGACAGTCTCAAAGACTTTGAACAAACAAGTTGCTTTCAACTAAATGAAAGCAAGGTTTACATTTTATTGGATTTGTGCTTGCTATCTAATGTGGTAACAATGAAGCATAGCTAAACATTTGAATGAAATTAAATAGAAGGCATCTTTGATTTGCAGAAAGTCAAACCAAGTGCAATTTTACTTTGAGCTAGAGGTATAATGTGGAGTGAATGCCCTCAGAAAGTCTCTTTAAAAGTTTCATATTAGGTTGGTTTTGGTTAACTGTAAGTTTCTGCTTTTGAGTTTTTGGGTTATTCTTTTTTGAATGTATGGCATAATAAACTAACGGAGAGCAACAACATTTCCCCACTGCCAGAATTCTTCCAAATGTTTGGAACACTAGAAGTACTCCTGCTGAAAACAGCAGCCATGACAAATGCTAAGTGTCAGTGGTACCGCAAAGCATATCATATCCCCACCCCAAATATTTTCTTAAATATATGCATAGATGCATGTCTGAACTTGCTAATATGCATCCACATAAATTAAAAATGTATCTGGGCCAAGAATACCTTAAACCATTCATTTTATAGTTGATAAAATTTTTCAGATTTATAAAACATCTTTTTTTTTTTTTTATTTTCATCTATTTGTAAACTTTAGGAGTCACTCATTCCAGGGCTTTTCTTTTTCACTTTAACATTCTGCAAGTGACCGCACAAACACAGGATATTGCACCCAGTTTTCTCATCAGCTATCATGCGCTGCTGTGTATACAATGCTACAAACAGCACTGTACAGTAGCACTGGAGTTATAAACTTACACCTGGACATTCTTCTCCTCCATTTTAAAACACGTCATAAATATTACTTGGAAAAATTCAACCAAATTAGCTTGCACACAATTCACACAGTAGCTCTTATGTCAGTGAACAACCCTTCTCCTACACAAAATATTTTTTGTGTTTATATAACACATCTTATAATTAAGATATGCAAATTTCTCTTAAAAACTAAGTTGAACAGACCAGCAGACAAGCTACTTCAGTAAACGCAGTTTACATTGTCTGCAGGCATTACATGTGGGTTCATGTAGACACACAGACTTGCACCTTCCTTTCTGAAATAGGGAAGCTTAAGGGTATTTGATTTTGTTACTGTACGATGATGCCAGCAGGAAACTGATAAGGAGTCTTTAACTTGAAGGTGACAGAGTAAACAACCCAATAATGATTTCATATTTATTTAACAGCATAGGTATTTTTCCTAGCCAGACACTATCTTCAGAGGCATCCTTAAAGGGTTTCTAAACCTTCAACTCATCAGTCTTCATCACCCTAACAAAACCATATTTGATTCATCTCTGATGTTAACCAGGCCGAATCTGATTCATTCACAAACAGCTGGTGCTTCCATGCTTTTCCATTTTCTTTCAATGATCATATGTCCTGGTGGGAATAATGTCTTAGCCAGATTTCTGAAACGAATACAATATTTCTCTCTCTCCCTCTCTCTCATCCATATTCAGAATTTGTATTTCTGTGTGAAAATAATATTTGGATTCATGCACATGTGTTGTGGTTTAGCCCCGGTCAGCAACTAAACACCACACAGCCGCTCGCTCACACCCCCCACCCTTGTGAAATGGGGGAGAGAATCAGAAGGGCCAAAGCTAGAAAACTTGTGGGTTGAGATAAGAACAGTTTAATAATTAGAATAAAACAGCAATAATAATAATAATAATATAATGAAAAGGAAAATAATGAGAGAGAGAGAGATAAAACCTTGGAAGAAGGGAAAGAGAAAAAAAAACAAAACCAAAACCAAACAACAAGTGCCGCAACCGCTCACCACCTGCCGACCGACGCTGCCGGTCCCCGAGCCGCGATCGCTGCCTCCCCTGGCCAACTCCCCCCAGTTAATATACTGGGCATGACGTCACATGATATGGAATACCCTTTGGCCAATTCGGATCAGCTCTCCTGGTTGTATCCCCTCCCCTCCCGGCTTCTTGTGCACCTTGCAGAGCATGGGAAGCTGGAAAAGTCCTTGACTAGTCTAAGCACTACCTAGCAACAACGAAAACATTGGTGTGTTATCAACATTATTTTCATACTAAGTCTAAAACACAGCACTATACTAGCTACAGTGAAGAAAATTAACTATCCCAGCTAAAACCGTGACGATATCCACCCCTTATTCCATACCATTTACGTCATGCTCAGGTCTCATACTATCCAATATGACCTCAATAACCACCACCCGCCTCCCCATCCTTTGATGACATACGTAGATATCATTTATCATTCCCGTAGTCTATGGACCATCCCTGTAGAACATCTGTAGAGGGTCCACACATGTCCATTGAGTTCATTCAGTCCATAACTTTGGGCTCCATCTATCGTAACAGTCTTTCAAGGCTGGAGAGATGGTCTGTGGGGTGTTGCATTGTTGCATGCTGAAGTCAGTTTTTGTTCCAATACCGCTACACTTTGCTGGGTTCAATCAAAGTTCATTCTTCATTAATTTTGGAAATTCTTACTATGATATCATTGATGTGGCATATGGCAACCATAGGAGTGATGACATACAATATCATATAGCAATTAACAGCATACCATTCAGTTCCTTGGCTATTTTCACCCAAAATCAAATCCCCTTGAGGCACACATCGAACTCCTCCATCCTCCCGCATCACCCACCAAGTGCACCCAGGTCCTTGAGCAAAAGCAATCCCACGAATGGGTTTGCCTTTGCCTGAGACAGGAATAACCCAGACGGTTTTCCACAGCATATTTTTTACATGCACTACAGGGACTTTATCCCCTTCCACAGTACGTAAGAGTTCTGATTGGGCAGGGCCAGCTCGATTGGCAGATCCCCTAATATTGACTAACCAGGTGGCTTTTGCTAAAGGTGTATCCCAGTGTTTGAATGTCCCACCCCCCATTGCTCTCAGTGTAGTCTTTAACAGTCCATTCTATTGTTAAGTTTTCCCAGGGGCTGGTGCATGATAGGGGATGTGATACACCCTCTCAATGCCATGCTCTTTGGCCCAGGTGTCTATGAGGTTGTTTTGGAAATGAGTCCCATTTTCTGACTCAATCTTTCTGGGGTGCCATGTTGCCATAAGACTTGTTTTTCTAGGCCCAGGACAGTGTTCTGGGTGGTGGCATGAGGCACGGGATATGTTTCCAGCCATCCGGTGGTTGCTTCCACCATTGTGAGCACATGGCATTTGCCGTGGTGGGTTTGTGGGAGTGTAATATAATCAATCTGCCAGGCCTCCCCATATTTATACTTCAGCCATCGTCCTCCATACCACAGAGGTTTTACCTGCTTGGCTTGCTTGATTGCAGCGCATGTTTCACATTCATGGATGACCTGTGCAATAGCGTCCATGGTCAAGTCCACCCCTCGGTCACGAGCCCATTTGTATGTTGCATCTCTTCCTTGATGGCCTGAGGTATCATGGGCCCACCGAGCTATAAATAGTTCACCCTTATGTTGCCAGTCCAGATCCACCTGTTGGTTGTTCTGATGTTCTTCAGTGGCCCGACTCTTGGGAACATGAGCATCCACATGACATACCTTCACAACCAGGTTCTCCACCCGGGCAGCAATATCTTGCCATAATGCAGCAGCCCAGATGGGTTTGCCTCTACGCTGCCAGTTGTTCTCCTTCCATTGCTGTAACCACCCCCACAGGGCATTTGCCACCATCCATGAGTCAGTATAAAGATAGAGCACTGGCCATTTTTCTCGTTCAGCAATGTCTAAAGCCAGCTGGATGGCCTTTACTTCTGCAAACTGACTTGATTCACCTTCTCCTTCAGCAGTTTCTGCGACTTGTCGTATAGGACTCCATACAGCAGCCTTCCATCTCTGATGCTTTCCCACCAGATGACAGGACCCATCAGTAAACAGGGCATATTGCTTCTCATTTTCTGGCAGTTTATTATACAGTGGGGCCTCTTCAGCACGTGTCACCTCCTCCTCTGGTGATATTCCAAAATCTTTGCCTTCTGGCCAGTCCATGATCACTTCCAAGATTCCTGGTGACTGGGGTTTCCTATTTGAGCCCGTTGAGTGATCAGTGCGACCCACTGACTCCATGTAGCATCAGTTGTGTGATGTGTAGAGGAGACCCTCCTTTGAACATCCAGCCCAGCACCGGCAGTCAAGGTGCCAGGAGGAGCTGTGCTTCAGTACCGATCACTTCTGAAGCAGCTCGAACCCCTTCATATGCTGCCAATATCTCTTTTTCAGTTGGAGTGTAGTGCACTTCGGACCCTCTGTATCCCCGACTCCAAAACCCTAGGGGCCGACCTTGGGTCTCCCCTGGTGCTTTCTGCCAGAGGCTCCAGGTAGGGCCATTCTCCCCGGCTGCAGTGTAGAGCACGTTTTTTACGTCTTGTCCTGCTCGGACTGGCCCAAGGGCTACTGCATGAACTATCTCCTGCTTTATCTGTTCAAAGGCCTGTCGTTGCTCAGGGCCCCATTTGAAATCATTCTTCTTCCGGGTCACTTGATAGAGAGGGCTTACAATCAGACTGTAATTTGGAATATGCATTCTCCAAAAACCCACAACGCCTAAAAAAGCTTGTGCTTCCTTTTTGCTAGTTGGTGGAGACATGGCTGTTATTTTGTTGATCACATCCATTGGGATCTGACAACATCCATCTTGTCATTTTATTCCTAAAAACTGCATCTCCTGTGCAGGTCCCTTCACTTTACTTTGTTTTATGGCAAAACCAGCCTTCAGAAAAACTTGGACTATTTTCTTCCCTTTCTCAAAAACATCTTCTGCTGTGTTGCCCCACATGATGATGTCATCAATGTACTGAAGGTGTTCCGGAGCTCCACCCTGTTCCAGTGCGGTATGGATCAGTCCATGACAAATGGTAGGGCTGTGTTTCCACCCCTGGGACAGTGAATTCCAGGTGTACTGGACACCCCTCCAAGTGAAAGCAAACTGTGGCCTGCACTCTGCTGCCAGAGGGATTGAGAAGAATGCATTAGCGATATCAATTGTGGCATACCACTTGGCTGCCTTTGACTCCAGTTCGTATTGAAGTTCTAACATGTCCAGCACAGCAGCACTCAGTGGCGGGGTGACTTCATTCAGGCCACGATAGTCTACTGTTAGTCTCCACTCTCCATTAGACTTCCACACTGGCCATATGGGACTGTTAAAGGGTGAGCGGGTCTTACTGATGATTCCTTGGCTCTCCAGTGAACAAATGAGCTCATGGATGGGAATCAGGGAGTCTCGGTTGGTGCGATATTGCCGCCGGTGCATGGTTGTGGTGGCAATTGGCACCTGTTGTTCTTTGATCTTCAGCAACCCCACAACAGAAGGGTCCTTCAAAAGACTGGGCAAACTAGATAGCTGTTTAATTCCCTCTGTGACCAAGGCAGCTATACCAAAATCCCACCTGTACCCTTTTGGGTCCTTGAAATACCCTCTCCTGAGGTAGTCTATGCCAAGGATCCACGGAGCCTCTGGGCCAGTCACAATGGGGTGCTTTTGCCACTCATTCCTGGTTAGGCTCACTTCAGCCTCCAATACAGTTAGCTCTTGGGATCCCCCTGTCACTCCAGCAATACAAATGGGTTCTGCCCTACATAGTTTGATGGAATTAGGGTGCACTGTGCACCGGTGTCCACTAGAGCCTTACACTCCTGTGGGTCAGATGTGCCAGGCCATCGGATCCACACAGTCCAGTAAACCCAGTTTTCCCTTTTCTCCACCTGGCTGGAGGCAAGGCCCCTCTAATTCCAATTGCAGAATTCCCACTCCAGATCTTGTGAATGGGAATCAGAAGTCTCTCTATTAAGATCACGGATAGAATCAGCGCTTCTACTCCTCTGTCTGGGGAACTGCTTACTGGAAATTGGAGCAGCAATTTTCCTGGAGGTGCCCCCTTGAGCGATTGTTTTTCCTTGCAACTCACGCACCCGTGCCTCTAGGATCGAGGTAGATTTTCCATCCCACTTCCTCATGTCCTCTCCATGGTCACACCGGTAAAACCATAGGGTGGCCCATGGTGTGTATCCTCTCTCTTGAGCAGAGGGACACTTACTCCTAATGGCTGAGATACTGGTCCGTACAGGTAGGGAGTAGGGCATGCCCTCTTCGAGTTGCTGAACCTTCCGGGACAGTTTCTCCACAGCTGAGACGAGGGAGGAAGAGACATGTGCTTCGTAATCCCGGAGTTTATCAATCACATCCCCTACCGTTGGTGCCTCTTCATCTTTCCAGGACATTACTGCCAGTGAGTTTACATGGGATGATTGGTGCGCTCCATACATACTTCTGCCACGGGGGTCATGTGCACTGGGCTTCATCTGGATCTTTGGATGACTGTTCACTATCCAGGTCACCGTAAATCACCTCAAGCACAGCTAATTCCCTCAGGTACTGAATACCTTTCTCTATGGTGGTCCATTTTCCTGGGTGATACAGAACATCTTCCTTGAAGGGATGCCTTTCTTTCACAGCAGACAAGAGTCGCCTCCAGAGGCTGACCCTTGTGTCCCCTTTCCAATTGCTTTGTCAATGCCCCCATCCCTAGAAAGGGATCCCACTTGTTTGGCTTCCTTACCCTCTAGTTCCAGGCTACTGGCCCTGTTATCCCAGCATCGGAGCAGCCAGGTGACAACATGCTCACCTACATGACGGCCGAAATCTTTTCGCATATCTCGCAACTCACTTAAGGATAGGGATCGGGTAGTTTCCGTCTCTTGTACGAGTTCTTCCTCTTCCTCCTCCTCTCCTCATGATGGCCCTACTTTTCCATCATCTCTGTCTAAATGAGTTGACTTTCTCTTTGAAGATTTCTTCTTTTGTATAGGGGCAACTGATACTGGCACGGGTTGATTCTCTGATTCAGCTGCAGTATCTGTCGTGGGTGTTTGAGTGGTCACAGTGCCTGTCGTCAGGCTTGGAGTAGCCGCAGCGCCTGTTGTGGGGGTTTGAGTGGCTGCAGTGCTTGTTGTTTTCCCTTTCTTTGTCTTCTTAGATCCAGAGGCCTTCTCTTCCCCTTGGGGGTACTGAATAGTTTTAAACAGGGCTCGGTAGGCATGGGCCAGGCCCCAACACATTGCAGTGACTTGTATCTCTCTGGAATTGGTAGGGTGAGAACATACTTCCTCCAAATATTCTACTAATTTTTCAGGATTCTGCACTTGTTCTGGGGTGAAGTCCCAAAACACTGGAGGTGCCCACCATCTTAGGCATTTGCCCATACTATCCCTCATACCCTGCCACCCATAATTATCGAGCCTTGGGGCAGATCTCTGGATGATATTCCTGAATTGCTTATTAACCTTAGACAAAACCAAAACAATCTGCAATAGGAATATCAACAGATGTATCTTAACTACCCAAGGATGTTCAAGATACTGAAAAGTTGTTGTAATGAAGGAGGAGACATTACAGAAGACGGTAGCTAAGGTGCCATTCTGTATTTCCTCCATAAAGAACCTCTCAGAAGAGGAGGTATAATTGCTAATTGTCTCCATGAGGTGGTACCCTAAGTACAATAACGGCTTCCATGCAAGACCCAAATAACCGATAAAACTCAAGGCCAGTGTTTTAATAACAAATCTCCTAGGCAAAACATCTCTAACCACTGCAGAGCACAGCACACTGCAAAACCCAACGCCAATCTTTAACATGTACTTCAAAATCAGCATGGTCTAGGTCTGACTAACTAATATCGAGAACAGATGAATCACTACTGTGACCAGCAATTGTTATTATCTCAAACCCTTCGAGCCCCACGTTGGGTGCCAAAAAGGACTGTTGTGGTTTAGCCCCGGTCAGCAACTAAGCACCACACAGCCGCTCGCTCACTCCCCCACCCTTGTGAAATGGGGGAGAGAATCAGAAGGGCTAAAGTAAGAAAACTTGTGGGTTGAGATAAGAACAGTTTAATAATTAGAATAAAACAGCAATAATAATAATAATAATATAATGAAAAGGAAAATAATGAGAGAGAGAGAGAGATAAAATCTTGGAATGAGGGAAAGAGAAAAAAAAAACAAAACCAAAACCAAACAACAAATGCTGCAACCATTCACCACCCACCGACTGACGCTGCCGGTCCCCGAGTCGTGATCGCTGCCTCCCCTGGCCAACTCCCCCCAGTTAATATACTGGGCATGACATCACATGATATGGAATACTCTTTGGCCAATTCAGATCAGCTCTCCTGGTTGTACCCCCTCCCCTCCCGGCTTCTTGTGCACCTTGCAGAGCATGGGAAGCTGGAAAAGTCCTTGACTAGTCTAAGCACTACCTAGCAACAAGTAAAACATTGGTGTGTTATCAACATTATTTTCATACTAAGTCTAAAACACAGCACTATACTAGCTACAGTGAAGAAAATTAACTATCCCAGCTAAAACCATGACAACATGAAATTTCTGAGAGTCAGACTTTGAACTGAGCTATTTTCTGGAATTGATGCTAATGGTCTGTAGATGCTGGCAAAGCTTCACTGCTGTCCATCAAGTCTCCAGCTTCATGCTAGTAAGAATCAGAACCACTTACTCTGTCCAGTTGTCACAAGGATACAAGGATGGACTGAGGAATCAGAAAATGGGGACAGAGTCTTTAATCTCTGGGGGAGAAGAACTGTCATCTTCTTACACATTTGCACAACAGATTTTGACTGAGGATGAGGGAAGTTCTCTATATGATAAAATAAGTAATAAAACCAATCTCTTTATTTCTGATTCCAATTTAGAATTATTGTAAATATTGAATCTAGAAGAGCAGAAGAAAATATCTTTTGTCCAAGGAAGCCATGACTTGTTCTACAACAGAACAGTGAAAATCCATTACAGAATAACCAAATCTGCCTTCTCTACTGCTGTAATTTCTTAGCCATCAATGTGATTTGGCATGATGGATTTTTAAATATCCATGGTTGTGAGCAACTAAGGCTTTAATGTATATTAGCAAGTCATTTGGTGCAATCAATATATTGTACCAGCTAGTAGCTGAGATTCCTACATGTGTACTGTATGTGCTTCACATGTCTTACTCTGTGATACATTTAGCCTTGTATCCTACTACCAGCCCTAAATAAACTACCGAGAAGTGTACAAGGTGCCAGTTATTTGTTTGGACGTTTCTTTTATGGGCTGGAGTGCATTTTGTGCACCCATGGAAGGAAGTTTCAAAATTTCTTTCTTTTGAAAGGAATCTACTTTACACTTCTAAATGCTTTATGGATGTGGAACAGTAAGTGGGGACAATATGGCACAAGTGAGAGCAATCAGGGCACCCACTCAAAACCTGCTATCATTCTGAACTAAAACACTAATGAAGACACAGTTGGAGATAATTACTATCGAAGTGCTCTGCCAAATAAATAGCAACTAAAACTAGGTAGGAAAAATATGTGAATTTGTTTACCAGAAAAAAAGGTAGACAAGCTGGCAGAGGAGGTGCAGCTGATGGGACACAGCCTGGGCAGCACAGATCCAAGGAGACAAGAAAGCGATGAGAGGGAGCAGAGCACACCAGAGGTTATAACATTTGGTTATAAAATTGGCTGCTGTTTTAACAATTGGTTCTAAACCCAACTATATTTCAGTAACTCTAACTATATCAGGAAAGTTATGGTTACATGGATTAAATAATATGAAACTACAATTCTCAAAAGTACATTTTTGAAAATATATTTTAAAAATAAGTTTCCAATTCATTCTCTCTAAATGGCTAAAGTAGTTATTTAAAAAACAAACAAACACATTTGCTCCAGTATCAACCAAAACCACTGTTGCTCCAAAGATGTGTTTGGGTCAAAGATTGAAGTCACAACTTGAAAATTATTTAAAATCCTTGAAAAAGAGCATTTCTCCTAATTCCATGCATCTGTATTCATGCTTATGAGTATAAGATCAGCACTATTAGAACAACCACTAGTTCAGTTGTTCATAACAGATGAAAAAAATATTAACAACTGAGTTCTAATAAGCTATAACCAATTTAAATGTTACCCTGTATCTACAGGCAGATATTTGTCTTCACTTACATTTTTTTTCTTTTTGAACTAACAAAATCTTGTGGATGAATGGATTTGTAATATGACTAATGATAAATTAACATAAAGGTTTTGAGACCTGTAAGTGATCCCATATAAGAAAACCAAGAAGATAATAGCAAACCTACTGGCTCAGAAGAGCATTTGTTTTCTTTAGAAACAATCTTCAAAAGCAAATCCTCTCATAGTTGCTTCGCAACATGGTAAGTAGTTGCCAATTCCAACTTCATCAGCATGGTACCCTGCAAACTGCCATTATAATAAAATGTGACTGCACAACAGTGCTCCTCTATTTTCATGCATTATAAAGACAGGTATGCAGGTAGGGAAGCTGACTTTGAAATATCCTCTGAAGTTTCTGATTAGGTACTAGCTATTATTTTACAGGAAGTGTCAGAACTAAATTGACTGTTGTGAACAGAAACAATGCAAATATGAAAGTTTGTAGGTAGGATACCTCCATGTGCATGACACTATCCTGGCTTGTTTCCTGCAGAACAGCATGGTGCAGTGTTATGACACCATAGAACAGTGAGACATTAGCTCCTTGAAAGAAAGAGTGAACTCACAACAAATGCTAGAGTTCAAGAAGAAAAAAATTGCTATAAATTCTGAATATAATTGAATATGAGAGATACCAAAATCTTGGTTCAGGAAGGGATACACACAGGAAGCATTTAGAAAATTTAGATACAACAATGAGACTGCACTCCTTTAAATTTCATTTCACTTCTTTAAATTTCAAAGGCTGACAATTCTGGAGATTTTTCTTTTTTTATCCTTTCACAGGTAGTACTTACAGTTGGTGGTAGTCTAAGGCTTTGTACATAAGAATAAATTTTAAAACATAGCAGTTCAAGGCATCCAGATGAAAAAGCAATAAATACATGCTACAGGCCCTTACAAGGGTTTAGGTGTCCCCCAGTAAAACATTACTATATTTCACATCTGCAAATGCCAATTTTTCAGTCCAGCCTGAGCATTTTTCCCTATTTTCGCATGCCCTGCTCAGAAATAACACCTGCCAGGATGCAGTTTGCATGAGGTTAATGCCTCAAGCTTTGCCTCTACATTTTTGTGTCCAAGTGTATGTAAACAAAGCAGCAGATCATTCAGCTTTCAAAGATGGTAGCCAAACATGACTTCAATCACACTAGCAGTGTTCAGTCAACATCACTGTTGCTCAAATGCTTGTATATCAGCTTGTATAAAGTGACCAACTCCATATCTTTCATGCCCATCCATCTGGATACATTTTCAAAGGCCCCATAAGGTGAAACACCACAACAGGTCTCTCTGTTAAGATGCAGTCAGGATGCCTTTTCAGGAAAGAGGTCTGTGATGATTTAAAATGTTTTTCAGAGGCTTTACTGTAACAATGACTACAGTTCACTTGTTGGCAAATGCCTTCTCTGTTGTTAATCAGTTAGTCATTAACCTTCCTAATATAAAGTTGTCACCATGAATTCCAAATATTTGAACAAGCAGTAAAAAGCAGACTATAGTGTTTGTGCGGCAAGATGATGCTGCACTGTTTACTATACATACAATGACCCCATATGGACTCTCCTGGATTCTTACTACTATTTTATTTACAGTTTTCCACTGTTACTTTATTCAACTTCATATTTTATTTAGATAATTGGCAACAAAACCTGAAGGACAAATCTGATTTCAGCAGAGAACAGAAATAGTAGTGTGGTAATTACACCAGACATTAGGAATATTTATAATATGTAATGGTGGTAGTTCAGACTAAGACCACATCTGTCTTTTGGAATGACCTACACAACATAATTCATAGCTCATGCACACAGATGAAATAATAAGTATATTATACTATTATTTCAAAATATAGTAAATCAATAGTGCGCTAAGTTAATACATACTAATATTCATTTGGGCACATCTGTAACGTGCACTGTTTTTCCACAGTTCTCTAGCTGCCATCTCACTGTGCTTTGTATCACTCTAGAACAAATGTGTACCCTACTTGTGTACGCACCCCTTCTGCTCTAAAAGGTCATGTTGTCTGGGCATTCCTTCTTTCTGGCATGTATCTCCTCTTCTAGCTCAATAGGTTGTTTTCCTGGTAGTAATAATAACATATATTACAAATTGAAAGTGATGTTTATTTTATTCAGATAAGAAGTTGGATGCTGTCACTCTGAGCAGATGTAAGATTGCTCGCCTTCCCTTCTCTTTCCCAGCTACCACTTCTGGCCTTGAATCATGGCAGCCTGTCCTTTTCTTGATTTGCTCAAAAAGCAACCTAGCTGAAAACAGTATCGTGATGAAAATTTAATGCTTGCCTACACTTAAAAACATACAAGCCAAACACACCTTAGGAGACTGGCTGATCCTTCTGGCATCACATCACAGTAACGCATTTTCCTCTGGTTATTCATATAGAAGCAATACAGAGGGCAGTTTTAACACAAGAGTGACTCTATGACTGCATCTGCATTAGTGATTTCATGGGCAGGAGGGCTTCCCTTTGGTGCAAGCTTGCCTTGCATCTCCATTCTTTGAGAGATGAGCTATGAGTGGTACGTTCAGAACTGTGTCTCCCCACACTGAAGCTGAGCACTCAGACACCATCTATAACATACCTCTTGCAACATGGACGCACCCAGGACAGGTAACTGGAGTGAAAAGAGACAATGTGGACATGAAGTGCTGGTACCATAATGGATCATGGCAAATCAAATTCCTGTCCTTCCTGCTTTGTGCTGTAGTCAGTGATGCTGATATACTCAGTGAGAACCTACAGGTTTACCTCTCCATAGCCTACTAACTACAATCTGCTTGCTCTACATGTTCAGAAATCATACTTCTCTATTGCATTCAGCTTACTAGATGTTAAATGAAAATATTCGTTGGCTATAGCGCTAACATGGAACAATGTTCATTTCGATATTTGCTTCAATTTGATCAATGAAATTTCTGAGTACAGCTTTCACTATCTGTTACAAGGTATATATCAAAGATTTACAATACCACAAAACCCAAAAATTCTTTCTAAAGTTGAAAGAAATGTTTTCCTGTAGTACAATAATATTTGTCTGTGGCAGAAATGTCAAAATGCTACCAACATGCCAATACAGCAAGAGTGTGAAAATATACTCCCTAGAGATCTGAACAATGTTTGCACAACTTCATTTATTTCACTATGAGACTTATAAATTATTTCAGGGAATATCAGCTTTACCATTACAAGACAGAGCTTCTTTGTCCTTTCTACAATAGGTAACTATGTCCTTCCAGTCATGCAAGTATGAGACAAAAACTATCTGATTAATAGCACTTAGGAACATTTTGTTCGGCTTTCTTCTGGTTTCCTCTTCTGCCTCTTGGCCCCCTTGATCAATGACATGTTCTCCAACATAAAGACAGCCTCAGGATGTGCAAATTAAAATGACAATTTGACCTAAGTCATGTTTTATCTTATTCTCCCACATTCTGGTAGGCACAAGCCTTCAACCCAGTGCTGTAACATTTAAATCATCTGTGTGCTGCTACACAGTCATAGGTAGCAGTCTGCTCTAACTACTCTAGAATTGAGAGAGTTCAACATGCACTGAAAGACTTATCTTTCTGGCCCCCAGAATTAAGGAGTCCACATGAATGGAACCTCGAACTTTGGGGCTAAAAATTTGTTGTGTGTCATGAAACTTGACAGTGAAACTTCAGACTTGGTAGTGTTAGGTTAATGGTTGGACTCAATGATCTAAAGGGTCTTTTCCAATCTAAATGATTCTATGAAAACAGACTACACTTGACTGCATCTTTACCAAGATCAGTACTTAAGCATAACAGACCATTAAGTCCACAACTTAAGCAACAAACACTATCAGGGATATCTGACCGTGAAGAACAGAAGCATTCCATAAAGACTGAGAAGCCCCTGCCAAGCCAAAATGAGTGGCTTTACCAGGGATGAAAAGTAAAAGAACAGAAACACAAACTGGGACCTGGCAGAGATGGGCCTCTCTGGCTATCTGCACTGCAGTTCCTAGAAAGTCCCAGCTCTCAGACCTGGGATAAACTCAGGCTACATGCTCTTTCCATGCTGACAGAGACATTCCTCCACTCACTTCTATGACTCCTGTCCGTTATTTTCTATGGGAACGAAATCAAAGTATTGGAGCTAGAAGTGAGAAAGAATGTGGCCTATAGGTTATGGCAACGGTATAGATCAGAAAATTAACTGAACAATGACAAATTTATAATGTAAAGGCAGCAGAAGGAGATCATAAATATATGAACAGCTTAGTGAAAAAACATCCCGTGATAGCCCTTTCCCTATTTCTTTCTTTGGCCCAATATATGTTGCCCAGCAAGCTCCAGGGCTGGTCCACTTTGTTAGAGAGAACTAATTCCCTGAAATAAGCCAACGCATAGCTGAAAAGGACAAAAATTATTTCCTTTACTGCTCTTAAAAATGCTGACAGGTATTGAAAGTAACAACTTCAAGAACTCCTGGAAGCCCTCCTTCCTGATAGGGAATTTAAGAGTAAAATCTTAAAGTTGCCTGGAAGATAATTATTTAGAAGCAGATGGTAATAGGTACAACCTGTGTCAACTGCTATATAGTACTCCTTCATTTTGCATCTTAGCAGTTGACTAACATTTACGCTATTACAGCCCTTAACTTTGCCCTCTCTTTTGCTCAGTTATGAAAAATGCATAACTTCGGAGAATATTATCTACTAAATGAAGAAAAGAAAGGATTTGAAAGACTAAATTTGGTCATAATTCCTCAGTTTTCATCAAAACTAGAGAGCACCAGCCATCATGAAATATATTTTAAAGACTGAAATAGAAATGGTATAGCTTGTATTAAAACATTTCTGTTACATTGTACCGGGAGATTCTCAATTTACAAGGCTTGCATAAGTTTATAGTTTGAGTTATACAGTATGGCAAATAACAGACATTTTGCTGTTCATGAGGGAAATTTGGCTTCTGAGAATGTGGATATATCCATTGTTTAGGCTCAGTGCTCTTTCCTCATCCCTCTTTCTTGTTTAGAAAGGTACTGTAGTAGGATGCTTGGGACAGCCTACAGGAAGGGAAACCTCTCCAGAATTTTAATTAAAAGAAGAAATTAGCTGTCTATTCCATGTAACTCTGATATAATCAACTGTTTGTTAAAGAACGACTGTAACTTTGAAGAACCTGTATGTATTGAAAACTGAGGTTTTTTTAAGATGATTCCCTCACTTTGGTCCCTTCTTTTTGTCCCTATCCCACCACCAGTAATATAAAGACAGAAGAAAAGGCCCCTGCACTGTCTCCTACCTGATTTGATCTGTGATGAAAGAGCGCACAGAAGTGTACTGCGCCAGGGAAATTCACTGCGTTACCCATTATCAAGACCTACAGCCTGCACACAGTGTAGTTTTTTGCTTCCTAGTGCTAAGCATATTTGTGACAAGCAAGATTCCCCAGGAACTGGGTATACAGGTAATCTACAACTATCTGAAAGATAACTCAAGAGGGACATCAAGTCTTTTAAAGCAGAAAATCCAAATAAAACTGGTACAAAGACAGCTCACATCAAATCACAACACCAATGGAGACACAGTGGTAGGCTGATATGCCTTAGATGAAGGGTTTTTTTATTTCATTGGGTTTATTTTCTCTCAGGTTTACTCAATCAAGGAAAAAAATATTTCACTCACTTCATATCAATTCAATAATGACAAGGGTGGCAGACAAACTTCTGATCAGCTACTGATTTTATTTCTTTCTGTTAACATTACTGTCTGGGTAAAACAAAACAACAAAAAATCTCTGCATGTGATCAAATGTTTTTGCAGCAAGGTAAGCACTGGCATAAATTAAGATGAACTGAAGACAGAAATTGATTACCTTAAACAGTGTTAGCCAGTTAATGCAACACAGAGCATCTTCAGCTGTGATATGCTGCTTTTACAGTTAAAAGTACCACCTAAAATATCCATGTGTTCAATACAACATGTGAAAAAAGATCATTCAACAAGCCACTGTAGTAAGTGTGCCTGTCCTGCTGTCTCTGAAAATTCATAATATAGAATTGTGAAGCTACCAATGCCAATTACTTTCCTCCTCCAGAAAAAAAGTGGATTTAGTGCTGGCGAAGATGCCAAATTGACAACCAATCACTCTCCTGGCAGCCAGAGCATAAACAGGTGGATGTAGCTGGAACACACTCACACAGTGACAGCTCAGAGAGAATCTGGCACTCCACCAGTTATAAGGGCTGGCAAATCACAGAAGTAAAAATCATCAGCTTAAGTCTCTTGACTCTGACCAAATAATCCACTGGAATCAGAAAGGTTAACAAAGTAAAATATGTTACAATCCTTCAGAAAGATGCCAGTGCTAAAATAATCACTTACTCTTCCTAAGGCAAAGTCAGCAAGGTGGCAGTCAACTCTCTCCAACATACACCCCCCCCCCCCCCCCCCCCGAATGCTTCTGTTAACTGAAATACTCTGTCTGAAAATACCCTCACTCTTTATTGCCTTAGGGAAAAGGGCAATACAAATGAATCCACAGAGATTTTATCAAACCAAGACTGAGGACTTTTTGGGCATCTTCCTAGTTCGTTACTTATGAATATCAGCTGTCTGCCTGATGCTGTACAGAACTGACCCAAGATGAAACTCCTCCTTTAATTCTAAGCTAGACATGGTGCTCTCAAAATATATGATTCACATAAAAATCACATGCTGTGCAAAGAAATCCAAATGTACACGTGGAAAGGGATTTATGATATTAAACAGAATAATTACTAACTGGATAGTTATTTAAATGCCTTAGGGAGGAAGAAGAGCAGTCAAAGTAGTTTTACAATGATTTGGAAAAAAGTAGCTGGACAAAATTTTCATTATCTCTTTACCTTCAAGGCACGCTGCAAGATAGATCTGTCTGTTGTGGCTGCTGCACAGGTTGCTTTGAGACAATGAATTAGTGAAGGATATTTATGTTCTGACATGTTTATTCAAGTATATATCTGGGCAGTCTGGCTCTTGGACAAGTAGATAACTGTCAAGTTTCATGCAGCTAAACTTTTGATGTTTTGTGTAAGTTCACTATACATAACTAGCACATAATTTGCAAAGTGAGCTTTAAAAAAGACTTTAAAATATTTTTATACCATACTTCCCTCTCAGGCCTTCTTTTTAAAGCAGATGGAGGATTTATTACATATGCACAGCTGAAGGGCCCCAGTCAGGTTGGGAGTGGACAGAAGTAATGTGGAGTCTCAGCAGGTGTGAATTGCTAAGCAGTGTGGAGATTGGTGAAATCTAGGGAAACATGGAGACAGCAAATCATCATTTCACTCATTTTTCCTTCTCCCTCTATGCCTGGTTAGCATTTTTCCTGTATGAATAACAGCTTTCAGGAATTCCTGTTTCTCACACAGCTTCCTGATTAGCTCTTAATAACTAGACTATCAGCCTGAGTATCTCTTTCTCCATGCAGTCTACCAAATTAACAGCAGAAGGAACGACCATTCAGCACAGAATGCAGAAAAGCAAAACTATAGTTTTGTGACAGGCAAACTAAAGACATGGGAACAGCTGAGAGATGTATTTCTACAAGATGTCTATTTATTACTAGACAGAGAGGTATAGAGACAACACAAGTAAGTACAAAAATGAGCAAACCAGATGCACCAATACTCCAAAATCATAATCAAGATTGGTAAGGTCACATGCTATTACATACTCAAGGTTTTGACTGAAGGAGCAGTCTGCTCTTGTACAGGATTCCCAGCCAAGCAACTAGCTTAAAAAATAAAACACATATGCAAGGTAGAAAAGTATATTTATACCTATTGAGTACGGATGACCATTAGCAAAGCTCTTTACTGTATTTGCCCCATCTGAAACACTGAAACAATGAAACACTGACTAGGTATTGAAGAAATTGTTTCCTGCGCAGTCCCTAAACTCCAGACACCACTATTCCTTTTAGATTTGTTACCCAGTTTTCCATAACTCAAGACTATTACAGCTGCTTTGTCTTTTCTAACATACAACTTGGTAACAGATGAGCTTTCATTTCTTCCTTCGTGTGTGTGTGCATATACACAATTTTGTATGTAAATGCCTGAAAAATTTGGAACTAGAAACAGTGACGTGCAAAACCATGATGAAAAAGTAGCTGCTTCTGAAAAGTGGGTTTTGATGAATTTTGTATGATCTCTTTAAAGATTCTCTAATGCATATTTCAAAAGATGTTTCAATACTGTAAGTTTTAGATCAGCTCATAACAGATAATTTAGATTTTTCCAGGACTACTCTCCTGTGGTATCTAGCTTCCAAACTGAGATTTAAATGTATAGTAGTTCTGAATGAAATCACAGGCAGAATATTAGATTACAGCATATAAAACATCACAAAACCCTTTGTTAATGCTAAATTAAAACCTCAACTAAGGCAAACTTACTAGAAGTATCTGGGAATACCAGAAATAGAGGCCTTTCGTGCTTAGCAGTTTTCTTGTATGTCTTGATTCTACTATGTCTGTATAAGGAATGATCAAACATTACCAATGACTTTAGATCCTAAGACAATCACAAATTGCAAAGAAATACATGATTTCTAAATAAGGTTATTTCTTATTTAAAAAATCCCAGGCAATAAATAATTATAAAATTTCATCACTGTATGGGTGTGTAGATTTTAACTTTGAAATAGTTACTGGATATTTTAGATAATATTTTTAAGTGAGCTCTAAGCATTTTACTGTTAAACTCTCTGGGCTCTATACTGCAGCATTTCCTGCCCTGCTTCCCAAGCCCCCAACGCTGTGTCCCCCCTGTTGTTCCACAAGCTGAAGTCAACTCACTTCACCACGATATCAAAAGGGCTATTTCCTACTCCTCCTGCCACACCTGGCACAAAGGAGCAGCGGTTGGAAGAGGAGTGGGATTAGGAGCTCCCATGTTAGGCAGCAGTGATTAATTAGATTAGCTCAGCTGCCTGCACAATTACAGGCTCCATTTCCCCACTGGGATCAAGACGTTGACCTCTTTCAGATGGAAAACATGGACTGAGGGCTATGCCTCGATCTAAGCCTCACATTAGGATGCAGTCATAGTGCAATCGCAACAAAAAAAAAAAATCTAAGTTATAAAAAAAGCATAGGATATAATTATCTTTTTACACAAAGAAGTTGAGGCTCAGAGTTCGAAAAGTGCTTCGCTCTCATTCAGGCATCAAAACAAATGGTTTCAGTGGGAGCTGAACTCCCTCGGGAAATCCTACCATGCATACAGCAGGGCTACCAGCAACTGAAAATCATTCTTGGCCATGTTAAAATCTGTTGCATCACATGAGTAATTGAAAGTAAAAGGGAAGTTAACGGTATCATTACTTTTTATCTAACTCTTGTTTTGCCATCTTCCAATAGGACAACAAATCAGCTTCAAATTCTAGCTGATGTCAAAAATGTAAATTATTTTTACACTCTCCTAAACCCATGTTTATTCCCATCACACTTTATTTTGCTGTGCCTAAAGCCTGTATTCTCCAAAAGGCTGAAACATGAGCAGCAAAAATGACATATGGTTGAGGACAAAAAGTACTTTCAAGGCATAATGGTAAATCTTTCCCAATGTCTGGCTGCACCACAGAGAACAGATCTATGCAGCAGTGCTCTTAGCCATAGCTTATATACCTGTTGTGTAGTCTATACACATCATATCTATTAGCTCCATTTGCTGCGATCACAGGATGAGCACAGAATATCCAATGGAGAGCTGCACTGCAGACAAGACATTTCAGGTCCAAGAAGATAACTCTGCTCTAGATCAGAATCAAGCTATTAGTCTCTCAGCTTCATAAGCATCATATCATTCACTATAATTATATATTTTAAAAATAAAAGTGATAGGTCTATTTGCTCTGTCCATTAACAAACTAATATTCAGAATATTTGTCAACTGTTTTAATTCATGCTTTTATACACACAAAATCAAGAACGCAAGTAAATAAAAAATGAATGCAGTAATGTGTTTGTAAACCTTAGTTTCCCTGCCATGATAATTGCTTAATATCTGGCATTAATAATGTTTTTTTCTGATGTCAGATAACAGACATTTAAACACATTTAAACATTAACGTGCAGGCAGTCATGCAGGGACAGGGGATTATTTAAACGGGAAGAAATATAGTTTTAGAGACACAAAAATAAAATATTTGCTGTCCCCCTGCAAAGGACAACCTGACTTAATCAAGGTTACATATGCAATATGTTTTCATGCTAGGCTTTCTAGCTATAGTAAATATATGTATATTTATAGATATTCAAAAGGTGAATAATTTCAAATTTAATTTTGCAAATTTAATCTGCCCATAACAGGCCACCATCCACACTTCTGTAGAACATCTAATACAGTTCATTCTAAATTATATTTGTTTAGTTTGCCTTCTTAGTTTGTAGCACGAACTGGAAAATATTTGCTCTTTCAAAATACAACTGTGTAAAATTCTTAATGGTGAAGTGCTGCACTTGCTTATATTGGGACACAATGAATTTTCCTAACCCTGATCCTATTATGCCAATATTAAGAAAAGCATTCTCAAACTTTCCTTGTAACTAATAACTAATCTCTTCTGTTCAAATGACAAGCTATTTTCTGATACAGTGCTTGTACAAGTTTGACTATCTGCTGTATGACAATGCATTGTGGTATTCCTAATGTTAATAAAGACTAAGGGGTTGCATGTTGGGCATTTCAAAGGGCTCAGAAGAAAGACATTCTTAGCTGGGGTGCCTGACAAAGGAAGATCATGCAATTAGTCTCACAAAACCCATACGCACAAAAATAATTTAATTTAATCTCATGCTCTATAGGGCCATTTATTACAACAGACACCATGGCTCATACTGCAGGTGTTACAGGTAATGAATATAAGAGATAAGGAAAAAGAAAGATTAATCAATGATGTTGGATTTTATTAAAAAAAAAATAAATAAACTAAGAAGGTAAGACACTGTAATTTTTTTCTTACCTTACCCTCCTATTTCAAGTAATCAGAAACACTTATGTAAAAGCGCATAATGAAGTCATAATAGTTTAAATCTTTTCATTTAAGCATTGGGCAAAATTGCTAAGGGACTTGCATTGGTCTCTGTGAGAGCAATGAAAAAAAAATCCCTAAAATGGAATCAACATAATTATCAAGCACAAAGGGAATCAACAGGACTTTTGATCTTTATTTATTTTAGACAAGGACTTGGCCTTTAGCGCACGATATTTCAAAGAAAAGTCGCTAATACTTCTGAAATAGTCTGGAGACTGTATTCACTACAGAGCTAAAAGAAATACCTCATCAGACCAAGCAACCTAATTGTCTAAAATATTTGGCACAGGCCCTCTCTCTCAGCTGGTGGAGAAAGCCCCAGTGACTTCTGTCTCTGAATAAAAAGAAGGAAGTAGACATCAGATTCAATGTGTATTGTTTTGAGCTAATTCCACTAGAAGATAAGCCACTTCTAAGATGCAAAGCATTTATCATGCCTCAATATGAACGTTTAATATCTGAAACTCTTATTTCCTGTGAAACCATAATAACCAATTCTTACAGCTCTGAGTGACTCATTTAAATTTCTTAATTATTACAAGCAACTTTGTCAATAGTATAATATTTTCAAGAGATTAACTTTTTTTTTAAAACAATAAAAGCTTTTGTGCCAGCCAGCAAATCCTTAAAGGGTTTCATCTAAATTACTAAATGGCCACAGCAACTCAATATTCATAGACAAAAATGAAATGTTTAAATAATGTAATTGTTGTGACACTGACTGAGGAAATGAGTGAAATTCTACGTTCACTTTTCAAACCACAGTGCAAAGATTTGTGCATTATGTGAAGATATCTGCCAGGTTTTTTTACTCACTGCATACACAAACTGCTCACTGAAAACCAATAAATTCAAATTTATACTTGAAGTGTAGTAGCTTCTTTTGCAGACTGATAAGCTACAAGACATAATGTTCCTCTGAAGTATTTTACTAGCAAATAAAAATGGGAAATCTAATGTCTCTAATATTGCCTCTTCCATCATATTTTCTAAATGTAGCTCTTCAGATATTCAGGAAAGAACAATGCTTCATGGCTGATAGTAGAGACAGCTTTCATTTAATTAAAAAATATAAACTTTACATGGAATTTTGTTTTCAGAAAATAGAATTAAGAGCATTCGTTTCATCTATTTCATCATTGCACCAGTTCTCCAAGGAAGCAGGGGTTTCTCAAGACTGATGTGTCTTTACCTGCTTTCTTCTCTAACTAGATATTCAACATAGCTGAAATTGCTGAACAGCATCTTGGACCTACACTTCGTAGATAAGCAGAGCATTTTGGAATAGCATGCCTGCCAAGGGACAGCTGGGACCTCTGAAGACTCTGGGTCCAGCCACCAATTCTACACCCATTTGCACCTTTCCCTACCAGGCCTTCAGGATCTATTTTGGACTTGTTGAACTGTCTTTGTTTCATGATAGGATACAGAAGCTACATAATCTTTTCCAGCAAAGAGCAGAGTTTTACATGGTATGCACATGTTTTGCAAATACACATATGAATTCACTGAGCACACAGGATTATAAATATCAGAATTTCTCTTCTTTCTTTCTTTTGAAGAGAAAATCAGATTTTGACTGTTCTTGAAAAAAAGATCTCTGATGGATGAGACAGTGAATTTGAATTCCTCTGCCACAGAAAATAAAAAACTTGCCTTTCGGAAAGTTTAAAATACTGAGGGTAGGTTTGACAAACTGTCATCAGTTTGCTCCAGACGTGACGGAAGCAAGCCACAACTATGTCATTATGTTTCAGAAAGCATATCCAGAAAAGTACATACATGTAACAGAGGAAGAAAGAGACCTCTAAGGAAAAACTCATCTGTTTTGCCTATCCTCACAGTAGGCTGAGAGTGTAAGCGACATAGGCATGCTTTTTATATGGTACAATATATGTATATACCTATATGGGTATTTCATTACACGTCTACAAAATACTTGGATATATACATAGTGAATATACATATTTGAGATATATTTACACACACATACACACACACACAGATGGGAACACACATGTATGTATAAATACCTGAAGAGCAGTGAGATCAAAGACTTGATTTAAGAGGCCATTTTTAAAGTGCAGAAATTCTAGGTTCCTATCAAAATAATTTCTTTCACATCCTATGAACTACTTCTTTGTAAGAGTTAAGACCATTGTGTGAGTAAGAATATAAATAGCATGTTCCTTCTTGATTTCAGTACATTCAGAAATCCTTAACTTTGTACAGAAAATCTCAGGCAAGCAGCCTGAACAGTACTATATCACAACTTTGAAAAATCCATTCTTAAAAGATTGCATTTGAACTGGTTACAACAGTCTAACAAGTGTCATTAAATTTCTATTACTGCTCATCATTCAATGCCATTCTTGATGACCTTGCTGTTTCCAAATACCTCAGTCTCATGACAATTCTCCAGCTAATTACACCTGATTACCATATGGACTGGTGCTGTATAATCCCATATTACCCAAACTAGAATATAATCTAAATTGTAATGATATAAAGCTACAGTATCCAAACCAAGCCATTCAATAATTTCACCTGTGCAGTAGAGACTAGAAAAATTCCCAGACTAAAAAGTGAATTAATAACTTCTTGTTCCTTTTGGGCAGAATGCAAATACCCATAAGCAGCAAGTCTGTGGAAAAGGAAACACTAGGTTCCTTCTCTCCTGAGAAACAAACAGGTCCAAACAGTCACAGAAATAACATTTCAGGCTGCTGCTTGAAATGATGCCACCACGACAGTTGGTCATTATGGTTCATCTCATGAGAAATACTGATTAATATTAAATACATCTATGTATCCGTGTATTCACACAGCAGCGAGAGTGTCCAACAAAATAAGTCAGCACTATGCAAGACTTTGCATCAATACTGTTGTGTTCTGCTCTCTGTTTTTTCAGAAATGGAACCACAGTTAGGCAAATGATTTGATACTTGAAACTGTCGGAAGTTTCCTGGATCCCTAACTGAGGAATGATCTCTGGGGGGAAAAAAAATAGTCTTCACTGCCAAAATACTAAAATCTACCAGTGATTTAAATATACCACGGAAGAACAACTGTGCTTAAAGGCCTGTTTATTACTGTAATTCAGTCTTGAAAACTGCCACCTTATTTGTAGCTTAACTCACTGATCTGGCAGCCAGACTACAAGGTTTCAGTTCAGGCTATGTACATTCTGCAAGCAGAATGTTAATGCCTAATGATTAACTTCTCATCTATTCATTGCCACAGAAGGATAAGGAACAAAGGCCAAAGATACATTTCCCTATTAAAGTGATTTCCAAATATTTCTGTTCCTATGGACCCTCATTTAAAAGTAACCTGTTCAGTTACTGTGTTATGAGTCCCTTTCCAGCTGATTCGTATGTTACGAAAAAACTGTGAATGTGTGGACAATTGTTTTATGTGATGATATTCACTAGGCTCTGACTCTCCTATTTGTGTAGGATTTAGATCTGATAGACAAAAATAAGTCTAGCTTGCAGATGGTTAAATAACTGAATTTATAAAGCTGACTGAACAAACTGGCTGTATTCAGAGGTTTCACTTTTAAATCCTGTTACTGCTCATTGGTGAGGATTTGCAAACACTGTGCCTGTCAAGCTTCCCGATCAGTGATAGCTTTGAAACTGAGCTAAAGCAGCATGGAGAAAAAGCCAAAACTGGATTTAGTCTTATTTCAACAACCATTTTAAACCTGTTCTCACTCAAAGAAATAAAAGTTATATTTTCATGCTTTCAGTTTACTGCATATCTTTAGCAATAACCTTTGTCTGAAAAATAAAATTCCCCAAAAGCAAGTACAGAAGGGAAATTCCCTGATTTTTTTTCCCTGTTAATTTCTGGGGATTGTTTTTGGACCGGATTTTCACTGACAATCAAGGGAGCTGAATCAGGTACCCAAATTCAGGGAATCATTACATGCATGATTTTCTGTAGCATGGTCAGCCCTAAAATTTGCTGGTTTTACAACAAATTGTTTAGGCAGGTGTTATGGGTTGATTTACCTCTCTCCCTCTCCTCACACTGCCAGAATAACTGAACATGTCCCTCACAAAATTGTTAATACAAAATGACTTTATAGAACTAAATCTAATAACGTCAATTCCAAGATAAAAAGTATGAGAGGATATGAGTGAGCAAATGTACATGTTCAAATGTGTGTAATCAGCGCATTTTGAAAAATGATAATTAGGATGAAGAATATTACTTTACCTCAGAGAACGCTGCCTTATCCTGAGATTTCAGAGATAAACAGAGGAAGGAAAATTTTTGAGTGAACAGCAGGGTTTGAGGGGTACATAATTACTTGCATATCTTAATGAAACAAGAGGATTCTTGAATGCAGGAAATGTCCTGGGATATAACCATTACAGTGAAACAAATAGTGTAAAGCTGCTTTTTTCTGTGCAAAGTTTTACTTCTGTTTTCCCCGTTCTTTCTCAAAGAAGTAATGGAGACTTATCTTCAACTATAGGCTCATCCTCCTTCGGGGGTACTGGCGGAAGGGTGAGCATTTTGCTTTTCTTTGAAGTGCAAGCACACATTGGAGATAAAAGCAACTGCATTATTGTCTTTGATGTTTTTGATACTGAATTTCTCATTTGATTTTTCTTTGTAGACGTTCAGAAAGTAGATTTACTTCCTAAATCAACCTTACCATAAAGCCTCACTAGGTACTTATCCCCTTAAATATCTGAAACTGATATCATTATTTTTAAAAGTTTGAGTTCGGAATACTTTAATAAATGCAATAAATTCTAAGTCATGCCACAATCTCTTTATTTGTACTGAGTCCTTAATCACACTACATGCTAGAAAAAGAGAAAAGACAAAGGAAATCATTATAACTTACGTGAGACACCACAAAGAAAATAAGCTTGAAGTAAAAAAGCCTTATTCACAGCAACCCTTTATGCACAGCTCTTAATATTTGAAAGAGTGTACTCATTAGACAAAACTAAAAAAACCCAACCAATCAAACAAAAAAACCCCACAAAAAACAAAACCCAAAAGCTGTTCTTCCCAGCAGTCACAATTTAAAAGCTAAATCCTTCAAAAATATATTTATGCCTCCAAGTGGATTACTCAGTTGAGTAAGGACTATCTGAATGGTGGGTTCTAGGACTCCTTGACAGGAATAGCAAGAGACAAAGGACAGCTGTAAGGAAACAGATAGCAGAGGGGATAAGGATTCAAACAATATGAGAAGTTACATAAATAGTGCCTGTTTTGCACATATATCTGGTTAGCTCCTTCAAGAATCAAAATTTTACACTTTGGGAGCCAGGTATTAAAACAAAAAAAAGGGGGGAGAGTATAATAATCATGCATACTAGCTTCAAATTTGTTTCCTGTAGATATATTCCCCTTTACATATATTTGGAAAGGTAGCTGAATCTTAAAACTGAGTCATTATTGTTTCTTTCAAAAAGTATTTCATTTTCATCTTGCACACAAATGCATCAAAATAGAAGTGGTTGAAATTTTCCATACGATTTAGCACCTCCTACTTCAATTTAATATTGTCCAGATACATTCTTCCAGAAAGTAAAAAAAAATTTAAATCCACATGTAATCACACCTGGCTGAGAAAAGCCTGCCAAGACAGTTGGCATCATTGCTTTTGCTCTCTGATCAGAATGGAGTATATCCAGCAGGCATAGCAGGAGCAGGAGCACATTTAAAACTCTAGTGTGCTTTACCTTACTGACTTTGATTTGAGGGCGTGACAGAGAAGCACATTACTTAAAGACCAGTGGGAGAAAGAAAAAAAAAATTAAAAAAACATGAACCTATTAACAGCTGTGGTAGGAGCTTGCAAAGAGAGAAACACTACAGGACTGCCTAGTTACCTTATGATATTTCTAAGTAACAATATGAATATTGCTATAATCATATCAGTGTTATATGATTTTTACAAGCTCTTAATATAATTGGGAAATAACATGAAAGTCATAGTTGAGGCAGTTTTCATCTTTATGAAAGGGTGTCTCCAAATTACAAATTTCTCAAATAAAACTCTCTCTCTAGTGTGATGTATAGGAGCTTTGCTACTGATGAAGCAGCTAGGATTTCATCTTTAGGATGAAAAACATTACAACAGAGAACTGCCAAAAAACCCTATCTGATATTTCATTTAAAATTCTGGTCCTTCCTTTCAGAACTACACAGACCTCCTCATGAGTGCTTGAAGCCTAGGTAACTCCTATATTATCTACTTACACAGAAAGCTAATTGTATCTGAAAGTATTTACAGACAGTTCCTACATCTGCATTGTGCTTAGTTTGCCTATGCTACATAAAACTGCAAGAACTTCTTGTCTCTTTGTATGCCTTGCTACTATCAAATAGGTGTAATTCAAGATGGGTGCTGAAAGAGTGACTCAACATTAAAATCTGACTACAGTAATTCTCTCCAAGTGGCTCTACAGTTTTAAGTCAGCAGTGGCCTTGGTTCTAACTCCTTTAGACACATTTGAAGTCCACCACCAGTAAGGAAGCCAGTCACCATCTTCTCAAAATCTTCTATCACCTCTGACAGCTGACTCGCACCAATTCCAGAACTTACTTCCCTGGCAGGGCAGTAGGGAATAAACAGCCTCCATAAGGAAGCCACAGCCTCTTTCCATAGCAGCACAGCCTCCCTCAATCATCTGTTCAGACACTGGATTAACCGGGCAATCTCTTCACATATTTTTAGTCATAATGCAGAAATTGTTGGTAAACCCAGAATAGTACCTGCATACAGGAAGTGGCGTGATTCCTTCCACAATGTAGGAATCCTGTGCCAGAGTGCACATGAGGAACTGGCAGCAATTTCTCTATACCAAACAGCAGCTTATCCAGTGAATTAATAGTTTGTCATCCTGGCCTAAATTGAGATAAAGTAGAAGCTAGTTCTTAAACACAGCTAGATAGATGTGTAGAAGGAAAATACTGCCAAAGGAATTGAGACAAGACGCCATCTACTACAATTTATCAAGTGGCTCCCAGTAAAAATACAAGTACTGAATATATTTTGCTGTAGTACAGCATCAGTACAAGGATGCAAATATAAAGCGCATATGCTGCTCCACAACATGAACACTCACAAGCAGACTCTGGGTGTACAACAGTACATTCTGCAACTTAATTTTGAGATGGCACAAAGCTTTCTCTGAGAAGTTTTAAGTTCTCAGCCATCCTCGGTTTGGGTCAGCAAAAAGGAAGGTTAATCACATCTTCTACTGCTGCCACCTATAGCCTTCCTATCTCTTCTGCATGCAAACTGATTATCTGGCCTGCACTACATTTCTAACATCATTTAGCAAGCAAAAGCTAAGGAGAAATGCTAGTTTCATGTGACACATTGAAATCCTCTTCCCTGGATCAGTCCACAGGAAAAAAATATGCTGAACTTAATGCCATAGTTCACTACCTTTTCAGGGTCTGATGTAAAATGATGTAGTTTTACTGACTGAGGAGCTGTCCCTTGAATGTCCTTACATAAAACTGTGTATTGTACAAATCAGAAAGGTTCCCAGAAAAAACAGGGTAAGGTATGTGGTTAACAGGACAAAGTTTTTTGTTCATTTACAGAAGATAAGCACAGTTTAGTTTCTTTATCTTCTTTTATTCTTAAAAGCTTCAGCATTTCAGATTGCAGTTGTACACACACATATATAAGACAACAGATATGCAATTATTGGCCCTTTCAAGAATCAAAATGTGATAAATTATTTAAGACATTCTTTTCCAGAGACAAACAAAACTTCCTTTTATCTTGAATCTGCCCTATATAAAAACAGGTCTGCCATTTCTGGATCTACTTCTAAACCACCATGTTGTAAACACACAGCCATATAATTACACACAAATATATTTCCACCCTTCCCTGCACATACAAATTATAAGACTAGTTCCTGCCATTTCTCATTACACATTCAGTAACCAAAGCATTTTAATAAGTTTCAATACTTCACCCTGTATTCTCCTCCATACTGGATAAACCACTCTGGAGAATTCCTTGCTCCTCAAACTCCGTAATTGAAATTGCTTATATTTGTTAAGAAAAGCCAATTATTTGACCTCTAACTGTGAGCCACAATGATGTTAGTTAACTCTGTAACTTTATGTGAAGTCCGCACTGTTTAAAGTAAAAGGGTGTAGAATAAAACTTCTAAATCCTACAGGACATGGGAATTTAAGGGTGTGTCTCCTTGTTTCTTACCTAAAAAAAAATAAAAATCACGTGCTGAACTGCATTTTCAATGGTGATGAGAGAGGACTTAGTTGACATTGGGTCTGTAAACTATATTTAGAACATTTCTTCTTTCCAATAATTTGTACTCTCCATTGGTATCAGTTCAAAGATACCATTCTCTCAATACAAGCAACACAGGCTAAACTGGAACACAGGAAGGAAATATTCCGTTTCTAATGTCAGGAGAGGCTGGAGGTGTTGTAGCATGCATTGTGCTTGCTACCTCACTTCTGCCAAACATTACTGCTGCCATCCTGGAGAAAGAACTGAAGATGTGAGTGCATTGCCTCTTCATCAGTCAAATGACAGACTTCAGCTTCAAATGGTGGGGACAAGCTAACTTGGCTGCTGTCACACTGGAAAGGATTGGAGAACACCTCCATCACCCTAGCAATCAGATGGATTACAGAGGAGGTTTTCTTATGCTCATGGGAAGTAACATACTTAACAGATGCAAAAGAATATGGCTTTTGTTTGCAAACAAATGTTTCCATTCTTTTCCAAAAGAATGAGCAGGCAACTCCCACTTCCCAAATTCAATATGCACTGCAATGACAAGGCATCAAGTGCCTACAATGAATGAACATGGTAACCACCATGTTTAAAAAACAAACTAAAAAAAGAAAAAAAAACAACAAGAGATAAAGCAGTACTGTGTAAAAATCACTTCACATCACACTAATCTTTATTCTATATTAGAGCTGCACTATGCTTTAAAAGCTGAGCAGAAATTAATTGAGAAAACTGCAACCTAAACCTCTAAGACATATTGACAACTCCAGTATTCAGCTACAGCCTTCCCAACGAGGACTGCTTACATACTCATTTCAGTTACTATTTTCTGACAGCTACTGAAGAAAATAAAACAGCATAACATTTTTTTTTCTAAGGCAAGAAATAGTAAACAAAGTATATTATATGACAATGTAGATTAATGTTATTAGTTACAGCAAATCTGCCAAAATATGACATAAATAGCCCACAAAGTAGATATTTACTAAGAAAATACAGAATTTTTCTTATTGTCTATTCAAGATTTTTACCAACTTCAGAAACTGCTCAAATAATCTTCTTGAAATAATTAAGTGTTCAGTGACTTTAGGAAAATTTTCAAGACCTTCCAATTAGAGTTAAAAGAAATTAAGTCTATCATGAGATTGTTGTGAACATAATGGTGATAAAAAATCCGAAAAGTTAAGCATATATGTTGGCAAAACCAATCCATATACACTTGCTAGCAAATAAAATGAAAGTAAATGAAATGATTGAAAAGAAGGAAAAATAGAACAAGACAAAAGGCGACAGATGTAGAGAGATAAAAAGGGGACAAGCGGAAAAAGATAGACTATGAAGAAAAATATAAAACTATGGTAGGTGGAAAAAGAAGGATAATGATGGAAGGCAGAGCAGAAATTTTAAAAGTGAACACACTCCAGCATATGCATGTAAAAACACAGCTGAATAAACTGTGTTAGTAAAAGAATTAGAAATAGTACCAAATGGGCAAAAAAATATATTCCTTTTATTCAAAATTTATATGAGAAAATATTTTTAATAAAAGAACAACTATTTATTTTATGTCCTGAAGAATAGTATTTGTATGCTATCTAACAAATGGATTAACTGTATTTCCCTAGCTGACAAAAAAATGCCTTCTGTGTATCTGACTATTTCCCCTACTTTTGGTTTTTTTTTCCCCTCCTCTTTAATCCTGATAAATCATCCCAAATTCTTGATTCTTTCTAGACCAATTAAAACTTTTGGCTGGGTGCAGACCTGGAAATAAAAGTCTGGCTCTGAAACAGCTCTTCTTCCTAATTAAAATCTGTGTTTACAAAAAAAGAGATTTTCCATACTTTATTTGTTATTATAATCAGGCCAAATTGCTTTGGTATGCAGCTTCTAGAGAGTTACATTTCTTTATGAATTTTTTATTATTTCTGTAAAAAAGGAAAATGTGGGAAAAAGGCAAGAGAATTGCACATTTCACTTTTTTTTCTTCTCCACGTTCAACCTTGAGAGAATACAAGAACTTCCTTGGTTTCTGAAACCTGTGTTTTGGTCCGTTCTCCTGGATGATGATAGGCAGAGTAGAAAAATCTCTAAGAACATGTTATGTTGCAGGACGCAAGGCTCACAGATGCAACTCAAACTAAGCCTACAATTACGTTCTGCAGCTCATTGGAAAGAAGTCAGAAAGTTTAAGAGTTCCCCAGCTATGTTCCTAACTTCTGTACACATTTCTACATCCAGCTAGGTCCTAAGGAACATGACACTTCAGTCTCTGATCTGCCTGCTACAACTGCGCAGTGAACTTAAGCCCGTTTTGTCCTTAGGGTCTTGTCTTTTCCCAGAGAACTGGAGAGTTTGTATTTCAGAAACTGTTCACTCATACACAGTCTGCCCATAATTCCAGTGTCTGCAGTACACAGAAGAAAAATCTAGTCATGGTAAACTCCTGCTTATTATAGCTCCATTAGAGCTATTCTTTGAAAAATGAACAATTTCAGTGTGAGACAGCTCAACTGTCCCTAGTTGAAAATTAAGAAGATATCTAATGGAAAAGAAACTATACGCGTCATTGTTAATTAGTTGATTAATTTCTTTGGCAAACATAAATGTGTTTTCCACAGTAAAGCTATCAGAGGGCACTAACAAACTTCTAAAACCCTCTTAAAATAACAAGCCAATCTGATGCAGTGAAACCATTTGAGTCCATCATTCTACTAAGTGCAAAAAAACACAATAAACAAAAAATTCTTAGAGAGCTGCCTGCCTTCAGCTTTGTTAAGCTCAATGAGTTTTCTTTTAAAACTTTTAGCCAAACGGAATTGTTTCTGGTTATGGAGGTCCTCATTTTTCCAGCTGAGCCCAGTAAAAAAAAGGGAGTTATTTTTTGTTTTTTAAAAACACTAGAGACTGAGCTATTGCTCGCGGCAGGAGCCTGAAATAATCCCTAGGCCCAGTGGAGGTAGGACCTCTAAGAGTCTGAGTGATATAGAGGCAAAAAAAAAAGAGAGCGACATCTGGGGAAGAGGTGAGAGAGACAACACAAGAAATTCCTATGAGAGCACAGGTGAATGAAGCTCCACATTTCTATGCACAGATCAATGGAGCTGGATCTCTTATCATTCTACCTATTCCTGTCTGTCTCTTGAAGAAATTACCTGATAGCTGCTAAATAGTCACTAAAACACAGAAGGATACCGATACCAAGTGGACACATCATTTTGATTCCAAGTTTAGGAATGCTATCAGTACTACCAACTGCTAGTTAGCACTTCCACGATCCCCTTTTCTGCAGAAGCATAAAAGCTTGACAGGAGCTACTCTCAGTAACTCAGTAATTTACTTAGAAAAAAATTACCCCCTGCCATTCACAGTGGTCTCTCCCAACTCGTAGGGCTTTAAGTCCTAACAAGCCCTGTGATAGGCCACAGGGACACACAATTCTCATTTTAAGAAAGCAGGGCTCCATTTGCCTACTTACAATACTCACACTCCGGCATGTTACTGTTTTGGACTAAACCCTTAACATCTCTGTGGGATTTAGAGCTCTGCATGGAGACATCCACATGTAAAAGAACAGAAATAATCTTTCTTGCTCAAATATACACCATTTGTGCTTATCATAAAACAATAAATAAATAGCTGAGAGAGTACTCTAAATAGATAATGACTAAATCATACTGACCTTTAGGAAGTTTGTACTAAAGACTGTTATTATTTTAATTGGAATTGAATAAAAGTAATTACTTGATAGAATTGTTTTGTTTCTTTTTTGGTTATATTTTTTTGAACAGACATCTGAATATTAGAAGCAAACAGGATTGTTCATTATGAACAAATCACAAACTTACCTGTGTTAATATATGACAGCTACTCTGAAATAAACTAAACCATGAAATTTCACATTTAAGGATTATCTCTATAGTGAAGCATTTATTTTTAATCTGTTAAAATTCACTATTTCTTTCTAATATTTGGTTGCTCTACCCATATTTACAGTTGTATTCTGCACAAACTTCCTTTATAGCATATCTAACTACATTTAATTGCTTCAGCTGCTGGACAGTTACACCTAAGATCCTTTTTCATAACCCTCTCTCTGCTTTCCAAACAAACAAACAGTCTCTTCCCCCAGGTACTACTGGATAATTGCCAGCAGAGGTGTTAAGAGATGAGCAGCCATGCAAGCAGCTTTTCCAGTGGGACAGACACTTACCTTGCCACTCCAGATCAGAGTAACACTCCCTCATATTTGCCAGAGAACTGCTTATGTGTCTGTTCCATAACCTCTTTTAATCTGTAACATGGAGGTTATTTTAAGCAGTTTAAAAAGAGCTCACTTTCACTAAACCAGATCTTTGTACTCAAATAGATTAAGGAGAACCAACACAAAAAGCTCTGCTGTCAACTGTCAGAGAGTGATAACGTGGTATGTGGGAAAGGTTGCTTCGACCTATTCTGGTAAAGGAGACCTGTCCATAATTTGAAGTGTTCAGAAAGGAACCCATTTCTGCAAGGAAATACAATTTTTCATTTTCTAGAAAAATGATGGGTGTGTTGGGACACTTGAAGAGTTGATACAAGTAGCCCTAACTGCCCCTGACAGTTGACTGAGTATTAGGAGATAGTTCATGTGTTGTTTTTTTTTTTTAAATCCTTTTCTTGGCAAGAGATTTTTTAAACAGCTGATTTTTTTAGCACTTTAAAAAACATCATCTATATTTACCTTTTCCAAAAGTAAAAATAGTTTTATCTGAAGAAAACCTTTCTTTTTTTAAAAAAATATTCTTCTGGCTCAATTATTGCTAAAATATTTCCTGCCTTTCTAGACTCTACTCCTGCGTATGTTGCAATGTGACACTACTAGAACTAGCTTAATCTCAGCTCCATGGAGAGGAAGCAATGCAGAGTTGGAAATAAATGACATTTGTAGCTGTACAAGAGAAGGGCTGGCCTGCTCATGCTTATCATACAAATAAAATTTTGCTTGGAATAAAAGACAGACGGCAAAGAGAAAAGCAGGCAGAGACAGAAAAATTCAACTCCATTAAGAATGATGTGCTGAGATGCTGGGCTTGGAGCCAAAACCAAAGCATCCTGCAGCATAGAAGCCCAGCTCACCTAGAAACAGTGAGAAAGGGAATAAACTCCACAAAAGCAGTAACTGGAAAAAGAACAAACTTCTTTCTGAAGAAACTCTGCCTTCAAGGTACAGAACAGCATTGGGGGAAAAACCAAAACTACAGGTCATTTGAAATAGCATAGAAGCTCTCTCCAAAAGTAATGACAGGATGATTTTTCCATACATCTTAGAAGAACTCAGTTTGTACTGAATAAGCCGTCGTCACCAAACATTGCTGTTTCAGTTGCAGTTTCATACTATTCTGAAAATGGTATTTGTACAAACTTCATGGAAGCTCTGAGCCTTCACAAATGTTAAAATGAGAGTGAAAAGCATGGTTTAGATGTCAAGCTCCTTTATTCTGCCTGACTAGCAACTTGCTGTGGACCAGATGGATATCTTTTCTCTTTACCCGCCCCAACCACCGGAATACTTCTGACTGAAGAGGATCACTCTACGTGAGAGCAGAGAGGAACAGGCACCCTGAATCATGTACAATTTCCCTTTCCCCACTGCAACCACACAGACATGTATGAAGTATTAAGCTGTCCTTATACAGTCCCACCCTATTAGTGCTTGAGCGCTTCACCATTTTTGCATGTTCAATTTTACACCAAAGCCACTTGATATGAAAATAGTACTATGAGCATAAGGTACTGCAACACCAAGACTAAGTCCTGGATTTTAGTCTCAGAGAAGCAACTCAAGCTAACATATCATCCAGCTTCTACATGAGTGTTTCAACTGTTTAATATCTCTTCCTTCCTACGTATGAGGTGGGAGTAAATCTTTTTTTCCTTCACACCACTGATTTCATTGTTGGAAGATCATTTCCTAGTAATATGACATTTACATGATTCATTAAACCTTTCTGCAAGTCATATTTCAGGAATTCTTTTTCAAGTGATCTGAAAATAAGCAAACTTTACTTTGGCAGAGTTTGTTTCCATAAATCCAAAACACTAAAGAAAAAAAAAAAAAGTGTTCAGAGACCTTAAAAAAAGAGTTTTCCAACAGTGAAGCCTAGTACTGTTGATTAAAATGGTATCTGGAGCAAAGTTAAATAATACTCTGGGGTTAAATGCTGCAGTTACTAAGCAGAGAGACCAGGAAGAAAGCCAAGTTTGGCTGATTTCCCCAAATGCATTACTCTGACCATCTGTGAGAGAGGTAATGTTCTCTTAAGAGAAGAAACAATTATCAAAAAATGGGTTGTGGGATTATTTTGATATGTGTTTTGTTGTTGTTCAATTAACTCTTCAATTATAGTCTTCCCAAAGCACCAAAAAAACAGATGAACCTAAGCACTGCTGGCTCTGCTAATGTGTGAAGTTTTTTTAGATGTGAGTACACACATAGTGCAATAGGTGAACCTCCTGTAACTCACCTCTGTTACATGTTGCAAACCTTTTTATTCTGCAAAGTTTTATCACCTTTATAAACAGAACACGTTATAAGCATTTTTTTACAAGCAGAGAAGAAATGCAAACCTATCAATATTATCTATGTATATGTGTGTAACCATGTGTGCCTGCATCCTGCCTAAGTTACACAAACTGAAAAAGGAAATTCTACTTTAGAAAAACAACCTCAAAACCTGAGCGGCTGATGATTGTCCATCGCTGGAAGGTGTTGCAGATATCAGAAGCACACCTACTGATATTAAGCGAAATGTACATTTCATTATTCATATGGTATCTATAAAGGCAGATTTCACTTATCCTTTACGTTACTTCTACGGTCATAAATCACTGATCCTGAATGGTAGGGGCTTATTGCTTCCTGACCACTCATCTGCTGGGGTGGCCACTGGGACATGTCACATCCCTAAAGCAAACCTAATTTGCTGGGGTTACTTAAAAGATTGCTAGCTGGCCTTGCTATAGAGTACAGAGCTGCAGAAATACACTGTTGAGGCCCCTTTCTCTAAAAAGTCGTTCAAACATTAGCACAAAAAAAGATGTTAAAACAATCTTGAGCAAGTCATACCACCATTTTTGCTTTTCAACTCAGATTTGAGCTTCCTGCTACATGTGATCTCATTAACACAGCATTTTCAAGGGCAGGCCAGAATAATTTTCTAATACAAAAAAAAAAAAAAAAAAAAAAGCCCAAAACATGATGGTTTTAAAAATTCTCAGAGCTGCACAAGCTTATCTGTCTCTGCTCACACACACTTCTGTTGCCCTTTGGCACTGGATACAATGCTCTGATTAGTTTAGCTCTCTATATATACTAAGGTATAGTTACTCTAAAATATCTTTTGAAAAAATACAAATGAAAACTTACTTATTCAAATACATTTTTGCTATGATGTAAAATGTGACAAATAGAGCAAAGACTATAGAATTAACCACATGAATCTAAGCATTTATGCAGACAGTAGAAGATATGATTACCCAGCTTAGGGCTCAAATATTATTATCCACTGAGATATAGACACTAAAAGTGATTTTCAGGAAAAATGTTCTTCGTCAATTACTTAAAATAGATTGGAGTTGGACCCTCCTTGCTATTTCTTCTTCGGAAAATATAGAAGGATAGATATTTTTAAAGTATCACTGTTTTTTCCTATTCTTGTTCAGTGTTTGGGTTTTTTTCAGATACTTACTGGTAAAGTAAAATCTGAACACTATCAAGTAGTTAGATTATTTTCAAATACGTTCTTTATTTCTCCCTTATCTGTATTTTTCTGTTGCGCTATAAATGATCAGAAGTAATTGACCCTATTCATTGATTAGATACAAAAATATCATTGAAAAGATAGTCCATAATTACCATGAATTAGAATGCGATGAAGTTTTGATATTCACTGGAATTCCCAAAATTTGCATTATTGTACATGGAAAGATGTGTCAGCTATGATATAGTCATGACTATTCACTCAACCCATTCATAAAAGTTGTTTATAATGACCGCAGGGAAATTAGATTAACTTGTTTGGTGTATATAAGAGTATTCTAAAAGCTCTGGTTAAATATATTCTTTATTATATACTCCCTGAATGAAATGGGAAGATATTTAATTCCCATTACCCACTGCAATCTTTTCCTTTTATTACCAATTATTTACACATATCCCTAACTGCCAAGAAATCTGAGAAAATCATTGGTGCATTTAGAACCAACAGAGAATTTGGGAATAACAAATAACTTTCAACTAGGGATAGGTCAATTAATTTGTTCTGAGAAAAAAAAAAATCCCACTGAAACTTGAATTTGAATCGCATAATGGCCTGGATTTAAAGTTTATATTAAGTTAGGCAAAAAGCAAAAAAAAAGAAAGGTTTTCACTCATATTAAAAAGACTCTTTTTTTTTTTTCTTTTTGGGGCACACTTGAACTGTAGTCTCTTGAGATGCTTGCCTGACCCAAAGCAGAACAAATGCCAAGATAGTGACACAGAAGAGCGTGGAGAAAAGGGATAGAACATAAAAACAGTGACCCAAACCCACCATGAAATGGAAGCATTTTTGCTTTTCCTGTCATAAAATAACTCTTATTCCATAAAGCACCTCAAGATATGGTGACAAGAAAGGGTAGCAGAGCAGTAGGTTTACAAGTATTTATGCCCCCACCTCCCCAGCAGTGAAGGCACACATAAAGACTGTGGCAGTGCCCGATACAGGAGTGACTTCATGAGTTATACATGTTAGAAGCCAAGACATTAGCAAAACCAAAGTGAAACAAATTAAGTGAAACATCCAAGAAAAAAAAAAAAATCCTGAAGGACTAAGGAAAGGTTTGGGGTTTTTTTCCTGCCTTCCTTCCCTCCTTTGTAATTCAGAACAGTCTGCAAATACAAAATTAAGATTCATTATACTTTTAGTTTACCATGATATAAAATTAGAGGAAGCCATTAGAGAAAGCATCTCTCTGTAAGTTCAAATACGTTGTCCCACAAAGCTTTGCTCACATGTACACATGCATTTATTATTTCTAGTTTATGCTACCTCTGATTTTGCCTACTGCATCTAAATTTCTTTCCCTTTCAACTAGAGTATATTGTCTTCCATATATTACACATAATGAGGCTTTGTAGGATTGTATAATGCTATCTTTTGATGAGGACTGGTTTATAAGTCATACAATACATTGCTTGATCTTCTCACACCTTGAATGCATTTATTTGCATATTTTTGCACTGCAACTTTCAGCTATTATCTACATTTTTACTATGAACTTATTCTAAAAACCTGTTAGACTTCATGAATATATTTTGTAATATTTTCTTCTTGTATTTATTCTATCAATTCATAAACTGTATGTTTCCCTCTGCAATTGCATGATGCTGGCATTTTTAACCAGAGTGGGATTAAATTTTCTGCATGATTGTGAAGGATTAAAGCTTTTACTACACAAGACACTCCCCTCTGACCTCAGCTAGAGAAACAGAATAACTTTAGGTGTGCTCTTCCTAGGAATACTCCCCCCTTGGCTCCCCTTCAGGTCTCTCCTCTGTTACTTTTTAATAAAACAGCCAACTACTTTATACCTTGCTGGATCATTATTTGGTTCTCTGAATGTTTATGAAGATACAAAGGTAACTGAACAAACCAAGCCAACCTCTAAAAATTCAGAAATTTGATTTGAACCACCATAGGCATAACAAAAGCAGCTTTAAAGTCAGATCACAGAGATGGGGAGTTTCTTTAGAAAATGAGCAACATTAACCTTTTATTATTTCTTGCAGCACTCAGGTTAACTCGTACATGAAGTATGCAAAGAATCTAAGCATTTTCTTATCTACATTTCTATCACTATTTCTCCATATCTAGTACTCCAGTTTTATTATATCTTTTAAGTCAGAGGTACTAACCCACTTTGCCATCTTCTGAATCCAAGACCTAGAATGTATGCCCCAACTTTCCACCTAATTTAATCCATTATGAGCTAAACTAACTGCAGTCCAGATGCTCTTGCAACATCTGCTGCACTCCAGACCATCCAGTTCTCTTGGAACTCTCTCATCTTCCCTAATTATTTTCCTCCCATCATACTGGGGAAACGTAAAATTCCATTGTTTCTAAAACTCTAATATGATAATCTCAGAGCAGAGTATGCAGCCCAGAATTAGAGGAGAATCACCAGAAAAAAAGCAGAAACTAAGAGGCTGACACTTTTTGCAAAACCTTGGGATTCCAGTTACTGTAAAATAAGTAATCCTGGTTTATTTGTAAGGGAGAAATTTACAAGCAGCATATCCTACTCGCAGCTCTGTAGGCTTCCCCAGTCTAAAAAGGTATAGAATCTCAGAATGTTGTATGGGCATAAATATATGACTACACAATAACGGTCACGCCTTTCCTATAGCCACTGTCCTGTTCCAAAATCAGCTGTCTCCCATTCTCGTAACTAAATTCCTGTACAGGTCTACTCTTCATGAAACAGAAATGGATGGGATTGCACATCACAATTTTGATATGCTATACTTACACACAGGCATCAATTCTAAAAAAAACCCACAGCTGAGCAGCATGGAGGGCAATATTTTTTTGTCAAACACCACCAATGTTTAGTTCTTACAAGAGGAGGGAAGGAGGGAAGGATGGCAAATACAGTTAGATATTTCTGTAATTCTTTGCCAACACTTAATGACTTTCCATGGAAACCTGCACGAGTATTAACAATAACAAACTCAATATATCAAATATTTTCAAGACAGCACATTCTGATCATATGCAAAACTTGGAGGAAAATGTGTAATGACCCCACCACATGATTCCTTCCATGCAGAGTGTGCGATGACAAGATGTAGTTTGTATGGGTTCTGGGGTTATTTTTGCTTCATATTTTCTCTGTGTGCTATATATGGTGAGAAAGGGCTGTTTAAAATTATCTGCATTTATAAAAAGTGCCTATAAAATTTAACTCTCAAACAGAGAAAAAAACCCTGACCAAGGTATAAAGAAAATTGCTCCTGAATCTTGACAGGGATCTAACCAAAAGATCTACCAATCAATCCAAATAAGTAGAGTTTTTTAAGTGCCAAGTAATTAGCATATGACCACAATAATTTTTTGTTGTGTCTAGTGATCAAAGTGTGCTCTCCTAGATACGTGCAGAACATCCTAGCAGTGTTCTTCTGCACGCAGCAGAGCCCTACTCATCCAGGCACAACGTCAGCTGATGCACCTGTACTGCCTCGTGGCCCTGAGCTAACGTCTGCCACAGCACTGCAGTGGGACATAGGGCCCACTGTCTCCAGCATGACACTGCAGCAGGACCAAAAGCAACATGTACTAATGAATAAAGTACCATACAATAAACCAAAACAAACAAAAAAAGGAGTAGTTCATTCATTACTTTGAGTGACAACTGGAGTATATTTGCATCTAAAGAAATAATTTCTATTCAAATTTTTCAACGGAGATTAGGAAGCCCAATTTCAGACAGCATTCACTTTTATGACCTATGTTTCAGGCCTTTGAAATGTTTGGGGTTTTTTAATAGTTTCAGTCCCACTTACTATAAAAATGTTTAATTAAGCTGTAAAGACAGCACTAAGAAATAGGTGAGAAGTATTCACTTCCATATTATAATTGAGCAGTCAGGCACAGACTAAGTCACAAATAAACACAAGAAAAGTGAAAGGAGAGTGAGCTATGGAAAGATAAACATCTGATAATTATTCTATTGTCTCTATCCTATTGGAACACATATTTTTTTTTTATATCTATAAAGCAGTCTTTTGCCCTCTGAACAGCTCCATTATAAGAGATTAGTATCTGTCAACTAAATTTTTACATGTTATTTATAGTACCAGAATAAACAATGGACAGCTAATAAACCTTGTTTAAAAATGAATACAAAACAATTACTAAAATATTTAAAAGACCAGATATAAATGTTGGTAAATTCAAAGGCTTTAAGAAACTTGTTTACCAGAGTCAAAAGGAGATCTCCCAGAAACAAGTTCAACATCTCTGTAACAGCATGATAACTGATAAGAACATGTGGTCTGGATTACTTTTTTTGTTGTTGTTTTAATTGTCACTCTAATGCAAATACTCCACAAATCAACCAATGTACTGAATTATCTGTGTGATAATATATTCAAACATTTGACATTTACATTAATTGAAGGTAATGAAGAAAATATTTTTGTCATTCGTTGGATGAGACTAAATGGGCTGGAAATTTAAATGAATAAAACATCATTACAACATACACTGTACACCTGTTCCTAGTTCTATTGACAGCTTGATATATTTATTAGGTGCATGCACAGCAATACAAGAACAAATGACCATTTTCACACTCACAGGATAGAAGTAAGCAACCAGAGCTCAGTCTGTAGGGTCACTTAAACCACAGGGCTATGACAAATGCTTAACTAGCCCCAAAATGCCTCGACTTAGTCACAACTTTTAATTTTATAAATTATTTATAGTTTAGTAGGTGTAAAGCTGATGAAAAATGCCTTTTCTGGTGGCTTGATTGACAGTATAATTATACTGTGTTTTTGGTTTTAGCACTGTTATGCAGAATCATAATGCCATAAAAAAAAAAAAAAAAAAAGAATGTTATGAGCTTTTAACTTTGACAAGGTCATTCTGAAGCTTACCAAAGAGATGTCATAAAAAGCCATAGCCGTCATTAGCTGTGTCCTGTAAGTACAGCTGTACCTCTAGTTGTATTTTAGTAAGACTAAATACTTATTTCCATATAAATTTTAAGATTGAACTTTTTAAAAATCAAAACCATCAGAAGAAACAATCCAGGTATCTGTCCATTTTAATTAATATCAATTCTTTTAAGGAATTGCCTAGAACTGCTAGCACAAGTTAGATGCGTCTGTGCAAGGCTCTCTGCTTCAGTTAGTTAATGCCTTGCAGAAATTTCTATAGAATTTCAGCTGCAAAATAGCACAATTCAGTAGAAATGAGACAATCCTATAGAATTTACCTTTTAAAATATCTTTGATCAATGGTTTATGAAGATTCATGATTATTAGGGACTTCAGTGAGAGAGATGAGTACTCAAATCTTCCAAAAAGGATACAGATTATTCTAATTTCTTTTAGTTTGAAAGGAAAAGAATCTAATTTCAAAATACAAAAGAATTACAACATATAAGATCTAAGAATTGGCTTTAAATTACATAGAATTCTCACATATATCTAGTTAGGATATGCAGGACTTCGCATGAAGAAACAATTTTCCAGCTTACAAGGAAAATCCTTCATCCTTCAAAGAGTTAGTATTGAGCTGGCCAGATTTCCCCTGCCTGCCTTGATCTTCACCCGATACAAAAAATCTCACTCCAAGCTGTATTGAAAAGGTGCTGATTTCATAGTCTTAGTTAAAGGGTTTGATTCCCTTTGGATTTATCCCACTTGGGTGTTCTTAATCAAAGGCATAGCCATCGGATTGCTCCTTCAAACTCAAAGCAACTAATAGTGCTAAACCAGAAAAAGGACCCATAAAAACTTCCATAGAAGAATAAACAAAAATCCTTAACAGGCACACTTAATTGCTGTCTCATCTTTCTACATATTACAAACTATCCCAAGGGGCTCCAGTTCTCATCATCCAGCTCCTAAAGAGCAATAGAGCTTCACCTTTGTCTCTTCCTTTTGTCTCCAGCTTTTAGCACCACAGAAGATCAGACTCTTCCCTTTTCAAAGGAGAAAGAAAAGCAGTTGGGAGAAAGTCAGCTCAGGTGAGCAAGCTTACCAATGATAAAACTGCTGTGTACCTCTTCCATGCTAGTCTGGCCATCCTAGGGAAGAAGCCAGATTGCTACAGAACTACATGGTGTGCCTTACTGTGGTACAGTGGCAAATGAGGACTTGAATTCCATAATTGCTATTGTCTGAAGTAGTTAAAGTAATACGCATTCTGTTGCACAGAGGATGTTGAGAAAGGCTTATATGCACAGCACTTTATTTGCAGGGTCTGTAACTGATGACATACATCAACTCTAACAGGAACTTTACTTTGGGGGAAAAGAAAAAAACGCCACAAGAAACATTATCCTCCAATTGTCATGACACCTTCAGTGGATGGTCATCATCAGCCTCTTCACCGATATTTAGCCTTATGCGAAGCAGTGGTATCATTGACTTCTGTTGTAGTGTTAGCCCTGACATCCATATGACTATACTGTCACATAACAACAGCACGGAGATTAGAAAATTTGTTTTACCGCACTCAACTGATCCCCCACCCCAACTTTAGGCGGGGGTAGGACACTGAATGGGGGGCCACTGTGGAAGGCAGACCAGATTGACAATATTCTTTCCCCTGTATGGTGGTCACAACACACTGGTCAGGGTTGCATAGTGTTTTAGGTGTCTTAGCCTTTCTAATGCTAAGGGCCAGCCATTTGAAACCTCTCTAACATGCCTTTGCTGCCAGGTCTTAAAGCCTGTACCTAGTTCCTGTGTTCTTCCAAAGTCTGAGTGGCAGAGTTTTGTGCTTGCTGTTTTCATACTGTTGTTTTCATGTTGTTATTCTTACACCATTGCATTTGCTAAACCCCAAGATATTTTTCTTGGGATGTTATTCTACCTTGTTTTATTGTTCTTGTGGGAAACAACAACCATGGTGTGAGAATCACCCCTTCTCTCCTTTCCTTTCCCCTAACTTTGTAGGTTTTAGTTTGTATTAGAGAAAACACAAAACTTAGTGCCTAACAAAGTAGATAACATTGTAAGTATATTAATTATAATTCATCTGATAAGCAGTATCCAATACTATATATTCATGGAAGCTTGAAAACCAGTCAGCATACAACACACTCAATTAAGCAAACTCCAGTCAACGCTAACATCATCATAAATAGGCACAAACAGTGGGGTTTGAGCAGGTCCTGATGAAAAGGATACAGTAGTAGGAATAAAGCCTGGTGGAAGTCATTGTCATACGCATCATCACCACCCACTGCACTGGAGAGAACACTCAGAAAGGATACTTGTCTGGGGTTGCTTTTATTTCTCTTCCCAGCTAGCCACTAGAGAGCTTTTCCCTTTTCCTTCTTTCGCTCACCCCCATGTTTGGATTTTTGGTTTTGGTTCCACACCCCCTGCGCTAAATTAACTTTCACTTTTAATGAAGGCCATCAGCTACAGAAGCTACTAATACAGCCTTTCTCAACATCCTTTGGGCAGCAATATAATGACAAGGTAAATAAATGTGTTTAAATTTCCTGAAAAGTGTATGCTTTCCACGAGACATGAATGTATATTTTCTCACTGTAACACAGCATTTTCTGTTTACTTTCTACTCATAAAACGCATGTCTTCAGGTTCTTTTTCAATTCTTTTCTTACTTTTTTTCAATTTTCAGCATTTTTGTTGAAGAAAACATGAAAGTTGGAAGCAGTATATGATAACAACAGTTTTAATGCTATTTAAGGACATGAAATGCCTTCTTCCCACTCCTATCCATATATGTTCTTACACACATTTTCTGTTCTTGCATCACCTATGGGTCAGATTCATTCTTACATGCACTACTATGGCATTCTTACTTTCAGTAGGTATCTATTTTTGTGCATCTGTATTCTAGGGACCCACATACAGCATCAACACCCAGTGTAGTCCACCATTATGTTGCTTCCTTTGCTATCTTCTGAAATCTCCATATATTTTCACTCAACTAGTTCCATGATACATTCCCTCACGCAGTAATTGTGACCTACACTCCTTTTCCCTAGGAGGAAATATTGTACATTTGGCTGGGTTAACTAAGTCATACTGCAGTTTTGTGTCCCTGTCTTTGTTCACCCCTGTTGCTATTCACTCGTGCCAACTGCAACCTCGATTAGCAATTAAAAACCTCAGATCATTGGTAAAGATATTGAATAACAAGTTGTAATAAATCTGGCAGAAATTAGTGTCCTCTGAAGCCCAAACCACCCCAAACCGTAAAGCAATAACATCTATATAACACTCTGGGAGCCAATGAATCTTTTGAAGAACAGGTCCCATTTATTCTTTATTGCAAAAGCTACTAAGAAGTTAATAGATTTAAGTGGCATGTCTATAAAGACAGAATTCCAATAACAGAATCAGAATGTTATAAAAGCATAAAGAACAAAAGCAAGGTCTCAGTGTGTGGTACAGAAAAATGGCTGCAGTTATTAGGCGACCAATAATTTTCTGCCTGATGCATTTTCCTGTCTGCTTATTTCCTCTTGCAACTTCTACTCATGCTGGCAATCCAGGAGAGGACAACAATGAAGTCAATACACTGTTGTCCTTTTTGCATGATTCTGGATCTATGCCTGCAATCATAACTGCAATAACATCCAAGTAAAACCAAATACTCTGCATGGAAACTTACTATTCTAATGCACAAACAAAAGGGCAGGAGACTTACAAAGACACAATACCAAACTCTATGGAGCAACCAGGGTCACTCTTTATTTGTCCATGAATACTCTTGTTCTGCTCTTTTTCCTTGTTAGAAAATATTCTCATTTCATATCCTGACATGCTTTCACAGAAGCTTGGTATCTGCTCTGCGGCTGTTAGTTTCCCTCTTTTTTATTCTCTCCCTTCTGTTGGTCCTTTACATACCTGCCCACATGCATTATACATAAAACTGTGCTCATAATAAAGCCTCTAGAAGAATATCACATCAGAAGTGTCAGTGAAAGAGAGAAACAAATAAATTCTACTTTAAGATATCTTATTTCTCATTATGTCTAAATGATTTAAAAAAATGTTCTTCCTATCCACTCCTTCTCATCAACCTTAGCACTATTTTATCTTTCAGAAACACTGCAGGCAAAGTACATGAAGGAATGAATACACAAGCGATATTGGTATGACTCAGCTATCAATCTGGGCTTCCCTGTTGTCTTGTTATAGACAAAGAACTGTCTATAACAGGCTTGAATGAATGATGGCTCACCAGTGCTTCTCTTAAACAATTTACTATAAGGTATGCTGCTCTAAAAAGTGACCCTTTCTATTATCAGGTACCCAGAAGAGCACTATTTCAACTTTGCTGTGACAGGAGATCCCAGATTTCAGCCTGGTACTGCAGTCTGCTAAAGGTAAATATGACAGTTACATGGAGGCTTCCACAACTGTTCCACAACTGTTTGGCTTCACCCACTTTGACAGTTCTGCAGAGAAGCCAACTCCGGCAGTAAACACAAAAGAAATCTCAGACAGCACATACACTATGCCTATGCATAGTATTTTCAGGAAGAACCAAATTTTTGTAAATACTTACGGTAGGTTAAGAAGGAATAATATCTAATATGGGCAGGAATATTATTTCTCATGTTAAAAACAAAACTGGAAGACAAATGTGCATAATATGAATATCTTTAAAAATGCATACTTGCTATAATAATTCTAACAATATCCATGAAGAAGAAAGGTGCATATACTGCTTGTTGCTGTTATTAAATATTTTATTTAAGACAGACTAGAGAAAAAACCTGCTAGGCACTTTGTCTTCTCTAATTCTCAAGAGCAGATCAAACTCAGGCAGTCACCTTTACTTGGGAAAGTACACACCTTCCTTCATTATGAATACACAGTTTAATGGTTAATTTAGGATGGCAGTGGAGGGACAGGTCTTACCCCAACAAGCTGCACGTTTTAGAAGTCTGTCAAGCAAATGCCAGAAAGGCAAAACTGGAATGATTTTAGTACTGACCCTGTGTTTTACTTCAAATACAAGCTGCATAAGCTGTTCTAACTTTCTTAGTACAGTATTAATCTGCTAGTAGGGCACCCATGGACTAAACTTAACTAAGTAGAGAGATACTTTTGCTTACTTGTCTATGCAGATACATTATGGAAAGAATGTGTTACCTACAGGTGTTACAAAGGGAAGTTTAGATTCATACGATTCAGCTTAGTGGTCTGTGTACGACAGTCAGATATCACGCCATCAGTGAAACAAGAGGTGGAGAGGAGCTCTCAAACCACTGTCATGGTTTTAGCTGGGATAGTTAATTTTCTTCACTGTAACTAGTATAGTGCTGCATTTTGGACTTAGTATGAAAATAATGTTGATAACACAGTGATGTTTTAGTTGTTGCTGGGTAGTGTTTACACTAGTCAAGGACTTTTCCAGCTTCCCATGCTCTGCAAGGTGCACAAATAGCCGGGAGGGGAGGGGGCACAGCCAAGACAACTGATCAGAATTGGCCAAAGGGATATTCCATATCATGTGACGTCATGCCTGGTATATTAACTGGGGGAAGTTGGCTGGGGAGGCAGCGATCGCAGCTCGGGGACTGGCGGTGTCAGTCAGCGGGTGGTGAGCAGTTGCAGCACTTGTGTTTCTTTTTTTCCTTTTCCCTCTTTTCCCCAGGTTTCATATCTCTCTCTCGTTATTTTCTTTTTTTTTTTTAAATTATATTATCATTATCATCATCATTATTATTATTCTTATCATAATCATTATTGTTATCATTACCATTACTATTCTTACTATTTTATTTTAATTATTAAACTGTTCTTATCTCAACCCACGAGTTTTCTTGCTTTTGCACCTTCCGATTCTCCCCCTTCCCACTGGGGTGGGGAGAGTGAATGAGCGGCTGTGTGGTGCTTAGCTGCTGACTGGGGCTAAACTATAACAACCACCTTTACATATACCTGCAAGCTATGCATCAGTTCCTACTGGAATAAGCTTTATCCCAAATGCTGTCCCTTGCTAAAACCAGGGAAGCATAGAGTCACAACTTATCTCTTGGTAGCACCAATCCTGGTAACTTAAATAACTGCAACTAAAATGATAAACTGATGATTTCGCAAACTAATATATCCTCATTTATGTCTACCACTTTCCTGCTCCTACTAACAGTGATGGTTATTATGGACTTTTTCAGAGTGATTAGATCACACCTCATCTGAAAACATAGAGCTGCTCTGCCAAGGCACACTCAAACTAACATAAACTAACTGAAGCTGAAAGGACTTTTACCAGATACCTTTAACCTATGCAACAAAATTCCAGATCCAATGCAAGATAAACTTTACATTAAGATGCAAAAATAGTACTCATGGATAGAGAAAATAACCCCTATCTATCACTGCTATTATAACTGCTGGACTCTCAAACTGTTCTATATGTTATTTAAGTCTCAAAGAATAAACTAGGGGTAAATTTTTATAATTATATGTGTTACTGTCTTTATGTAGACAATAATATGTTGATACATGCTTTAAGCAGAATGGGGATATTGCAACTACACATGCAGAAAATCTTAAATTGTTAAATTTTTATGTTTCCTTCATTATTCCTCATACAGAAATCTAAACTTTTTTCTGTGCAAGATGTAGGCAAATGTAAGGGTACCAACAAAACAACTGACTTTTACATTTGCCATATTTTAAACAGTAAAAAAAACCCCTACCATTTCAGACTGCCTGATTGCTGATGCAGTGTCTTGAATCTTGTCTAAACTGAGAAGCAGGCCTTATTTTCCCTTCAGTATAAGTTGCTTTTAGCTCAGAGAAAATGAAACCTGTGTATCACAATAGAACTGAAGGTCAGGAGGTTATTCAGCTTGCTGTGGCAAGTAGTGTTGATCTAAATCACAACTGCCTGATATGTGCTACTCACACAACAGGAAGAAGTGGAAGGGAGGTTGCACAAAGCCAGTATCAGGTTACTTCTACTTCAGTCTTTGAAATAATTTTCTTACCCCCCCAGCTTTGTTTTTTTTTATGATGTTAATAAACTGAACTGCCAAGGTAAAAAAAGGAGATAAAGAATGCCAGGAAAGAGCTTAAGTGTCTCCCAGTAGGTATATGGGGGACACCACCTCATTCCAAATAATAATCTGATTGAAAATGTCTTCCTAAGGCTTTCAAATTTCTAGCTAACATAACATCTTAGTCCACAATCAGTTTAGTCTGGCAAGCACCATTAGGGAGAGGAGTGACTCTGCTCTTCTCCTCACCCAAAGCCACTTGGTTCGGTTTCTCCCTTGTGGTAGAAGTACTCTTGCAGTCAAACGCTGAGGTAGGAAATGTATCTAGCTGAAAATCACAGCAGCAGCAAACAGTTACGCCTGGGCTGGATTAGTTCACAGACTAGGGTTGTCATGTGGCTGCGTATGAATTTCTGTAGCACAAATGCAGGTTGGGAACAACGTCTAGTGACATATGGGACTGCAGTGGTTCCGGCTGAATTGAACTGATAATGGAATTATGGTTTGAAGTACCTCCATAAACACAGGCCATAGGTTAGAAACTAAACATCTTTTCACTAGCCTTGAGGGAAGGGCAACAGAATCACTCTTCCAGTTAACTCATTTAAAAACCATAAACGTCCCCACCTGCTCCCCAAAACTTCAAACAAATAAGTATGACTATGTTAAATAAATAAATAAGAGCGGTGAAGATTGCTCTTATTTGAAAAGTAAAAAACCCTGTGAGCAAGCCTGCCTTGAGAAACAGCAGTGTGTCCTAATGTGGGTAAGGGTCGACAGCTTAGGTGGGTCACATTACGAACTATGGCATTCAACTAGGTAAGAATTTGGGGTTTTACAGCACATTTGCTATCAACTGTTGTCCTGAAGTTTCACCTCTGAGGTAAGACAGTATAATTTACATATGTAGTAGCAGACAGATCCAGAGATATCTATTTGCAGTATTTTACAGAGAAATAGTAGAACAATTTTGAATGAACTATGGCCTAAATTGAGGAAGGAGGGAAAAAGGTCAATAATCAGAATGAAAATCTCCTAATTCAATCCATTTGTTAACAACAAACACAGATTGGACAAACTACCAGGCAACTCCAACAGAACTAGCAAGGTTAATGGAGCTGCTGTTATAACATATTGTAGATCTAGTAGTGTCAGTGGCGATAGTGGTAATGTTGTAAACACAGTTTGTTTTCCATCTGGTGCGTGGTATATGTCCTTGATAAAAGGGTGCTGCATTATGCATTTCTTTTCTCCTAAATTTATTTACTCCTAAAAATATATAATGGTTTTAGTAGCCATATACAGAGACAGAACTTCTGCTTTTAAAGAGTCCTTACAAAAGATTTCCCTAATGAGGTTAAGGACAGTATTAAATCAAAAATATTCTCATAATAATCATGGGATTTTTTTTTTTCTCCCTCTCAAAAAAACCAATTCCACCACTTCTGCAGTTGAACACCCTCAGAGTAGTCAATGTGAATGCTGCCTAAGTCTGGAATGGCAAATAATAATATTTTACATTTATATTAATCCTGAGCACTTTACAAATTATGTAAACCACAATTTTGAAGCTATTAATTAAAACTATAAAAGATCTATGTTCCAAGGCAAATTAAAATCAATGGAAAGTCTTGCCTTCATTGCAATTCACTTTGGATCAGGCCTTGAGAGATTGCTAGCACAAAAATAAAATACCTTTCAGTAGCACTTGTGCTGACATGCAGGAGCTGTGAGTCTCAGATTCAACTTCATCCTGTACTCTTAAGGATATACACTGCTGAGCATGTAGTTCTAATTCTCTTAATCAATGTTTTTAACTAATATTCTGTTGAAGCCTTGATCTAAAATATAATCACTCTTTTCATCAAAATATTTACAAGAGAAAATGTGGAGCCTTGAAGATTCATGTTTGAATTGTGTATGGTATCTATGGTTACAATGTATTATAGATGGTAAGGAACAATAACACACTGCGTGAAATAGAAAGAACTGCAATCAGGAAGAATGTAAGACAGCCTAAAGGAGATAATACATTGTCTATAGAAATGATGTGTATATTTGAGCAAGCTGCTTAGAGGGAATAAAGCAAAGGGGAGGGACAGGGACTGCATGCAAATAGTCATATGCTGGCATTAAATAAATATGAAAAAGAACTTCTGGGATCGTGAAATGGCCACAGGGACAGGCCTACCCAGAGGTAATGAGCCATTTAAGAAGGCAGGGCAAGGTGGCTTGCCATTCCCCTATGATCCAGTCTGCTACCTTTTATGTCTGTAATGACATATGACTTCTCCCTTTGCTTCCGATGCTAGCACAGGTACTGTTGCTACTGGAGAGCGATGGTTGTCTGTCACTGAGAGAACATCTTAGTGAGTTAGTCTTGTCTGCTGTAAATCTCGTTAGCAAGACTATGAAATCGCCAACAGCAACGACTAACCAAAATGTCTGAGATTTGCTGTAAAAGTGTTTGCTTGAAGTCTACTCTCTGTTGGAAGCATTCAACACACAACTGCATGTGAATGTCTGTTAAGTCACTAAGCCCTAAGTATTAGTTTGGTTTTAACTTTTCAGAGGACTTAGCTCTGCTGACAACAATTTTGAATAAACTATATTGCATGAAATTTCAGTAAGAATTTGCATTTCATATAATGCCCAGTAGTGTGAGTGAACCTCTGTGTAGGAGTACAACAATTCTGTGGATCGTTCACAGGCAAGAGACAGAGACTTTTTATAAGAGACTACTATAAAATCTTATACTTTTAAATTTACATAGTTCCATATGATACCTGGGTGCTGTACTCCAGCAAAGCTGCAGAAGTTCTACAATACATTCTGTTTCAACAACTAATACTTGAGGAAGATAGAAGGGCTGACTATAACGAAAAACTTTGTTCATCAGTCTCGGGCCTGTAATGGGCAAGCAGGAGCTGCTGCTAATGCTACAGTGGTCCCGGCTCTAACCCTCAAAGAACTTCGCAAAGACAGCTTTGCTCTACCTTCCTTCTGGTTTCCTCTAATTTGGAATGGAAATAAAAATCTCTGCTGGCTACTTTGCACAAAAACACCAGAGAAATCCTATGGAGACAAAGAACTGGGGAAAGGTCAAGAGATAACAGGAACAGGCATGAGAAGTAGGAACAAGGAGGAGTTTTTCCAGTTATTGCTTCCGCTGTTTTTGCAGAGAAGGTGATACTTAACACACACAGAATGTTTAGTAGGATATTTTCTGATTAAACCAGGGAACACTTCACGTAAAGGGCAAAGGATATCACAGCAGGTCTTGTATTTTATATGTTTTCCCCTTAATCTGAAAAAAATGTTTCTTCTTGAACTTGAAAACTCAGAAAAATAATTCCTTAATGACAGTATTAATCTACATATATACAAATATATTTAGAGAAGCAGAATCCCGGTTTAAGCTTTAGCATTTATATTGCCAAATTTGTTCAATATGAGTGATACACAAAATAACATAATAAAGATAAAAAGACATTAACAGTGCAAAGACTAATTCCATCCAATATGAACTACTAGCTGCGGCCTATGTTACCTTGAAGTAACACTGCAGAATCATAATGGACTTGTTTTAAATGTAGAAGTATAAATTCAATTTTAAGAGCTGAATTTTCACTCTAAAGCTATCAAAACACAAATCCAACCACTTCTTACACACTGGTATCATTGAGACAAACAATTCTTATTATTAAATGTTCTCTTCTACAAAAGAAATAATTGATTTTTTTTTTTTTTTCTGAAATAGGGATTTGGTGACAATATTTTTTTCCCAGAAAAATGGAATCTGGTTTTCCCCTCACTCCACCCCTGCCAAGCATTTTGTTAAGTAGTAGCAGTAAAATCCTAACTTTTCCAGTTCTGCATTCTACACTTCCTTTCTTTTGCCTGCCTTAAGGAAACAGAGCTGAAAGTAAAACAAATTTCAGGAAGCAAACTTCTGTCTTACTAGCCTATTTTTTACACTGGAGAAGGTGAAAAATATGAGTGTAAAATTATATATATAAAATAAGTGAGCATAGTTGGAAAGAAAAGGAGAGTTAAAAAGGAGAGAAAAGCTGACGTTAAAAAAATCTCAAATATCCATATTGAATTGGCAAAAAAGTGAAAACAGATTCAATGAAACTGCAAATGAAACATGTTTGTGTTCTCTCAAACATTCTGAGCATGCACTAACAGAACAAGAAGAAAGTTCAAAAAATTCAGTTCCATTTGACTATAATTCCTTTGTTTTGTTCAGGTTTAGAGGAGAAAAATTCAAATATGACTTGGTTGTTCGTTATATTTCTTGCCACATAGAAAGTATTAGAACTGTTCTGAAGAAGCTCTTGAGAAAATAATTTTTTTGAGAGAAACCACTTCCTTAACTGGAGAATCTGGATCTTGTGCTCATATTCCAAACTCTAAAGTAACATTTAAATTTTTAAGGAATATGCTATACAGGTTTGTTTAGCTGACAGGTTGAGTTTCCCGGTATTTAATCCACATTTTAAAGAGAATTTTTGAAAACTCTCCATTTTCACTGTTAGACCTAATGTAAACAGTCATTTTTTACTGAGAGGTTGGAATAGCAAGAGAGTTTCTCAACAATGCTACTCAATCTTGCTGACAACAGCACCCTCCCCACTTTTTATAAAAAGTTTTTAGATTATTGCAAAATAATATGAATGTAAATATCGTGTTCAAATGATCACATAGTTTCAGCAAAACTATTTACAAGGAAAGCACACTACTCATCTCAGACAGATATCCGATATACGGAAGACATATTTAGGTTACATATACACCAAACTCTATGGCTGTTATTATGCAGTAGTTACACTACAAGTGCCAGAAGTCACCAGCAATGATTAGGAGTATATGGCACTGGAGCTATTTAAGCAACTAAGATAAATACACTCATTGTAATAGGTTACTGTTCACAGTAACACACAATACGCATTAGCTTTTGACCTGATGAACGTGTAGTTTAAAATAGTTAAGACAGAAAGCATAAAGAGGAAGATGTATTATTATTATTATTATTACATAGCCAAATGATGCTTACTCAGTTAGGGGACCCTGACAAGCACAGGAGACAAACCCATATTACCTGAATTCATTAGTCCTTTTACTTATTATGTTCCTCTAAACATATGATTACACTATAATTGCTCCACTTTTCTCTAACTCTTTGTCATGATGCACTATCATGTCCTTGCCATGCATGATGCAGTTGGCTGGGATACCATCCCTTTTCCTTAAAACACTTTTTCCTTTCTATCCTCCATTTCCCGCTTCTGCTTTTACACAGAAAATCAACTCCTAGCAATGGCCAGTTCATGTGAAAATAGCTGTTCAAAAACAATTTCTGATATCACAGAATTATTATTTTATTTTTAATCAAGAGTAAGTTGTTTCAATTACCTTAGCAATATAAAATATTCCTGTGTACTTAAAGCCTCTAAATCTGAAGTATATAAGCTTGCTCATTACTTAAAGATAGAGAATCCAAAAGAGTAAAACCATTTCATAACATGTATCTTTAAAAAACACGCAACTCCAAAAACTTCCATGGTATTAAACATGGTAACACTAAAATCTGTTGTCTGTCTACAGATTAAATTCTTCTGGAAACAAAATTTTTATTCTGTGTATACACAGCACCTAATACAATCAGATTTGTGATATCAAATAGTAATTTCTACTGCTACAGACATAAAAATTTTCTCCATGCTGGAATACAAATTGAATAGCATAGTAAGTGATTTAGTTAGGTTGTGTTTCTCACTACTACTTATTTAACACTGGATATTTCACACACACACAAAAGATTCTTTGTTCATAATACTAAGAAGCAGCTATTTGTTTACAGCTTGAAAATTAGAAATGGAACAAAAATCTAGGGATATTCTGGAAATCAAGACTTTCATCCTGCAGTATATTCACAGCACTCAATGTTAGGAGATTTGGCAACTTAAACATGCCTAAATTCAAGTACATCTGAAATATTATTTCCAACATTCCTCATTATAAAATCAGAGTGCAGTACCTGAACTATAAAACATGCCCAAACTACATCTGTCTATCACTGTTGGATTATTATATGGTTCCAGTACAGCTAACTATAATTTATAAGCTACGTACTATTGCACAGAACCGTGACTTCCAAGAGAGTGAATTACACCTTTGCATCTGAACAGCCTTTTCACTTTGTGTGGAGGAACCACACATAAAGCCTCAAGATATTTTCAGAAAGCCAATACAAAGTAAGCATTTCATCATGTGACTTCAGTTGTATCACTTCAGGAAGCAAGTAGCAGTCCCTGCACTGCTGCTAAAATAGTGCCACTACAACACTAAGAATTTGTTATTCACAGGTTATCTTAGAATTTCCCCCAAATTATTTCCAAGAGCAAGGACTGAACACCAAACCTGAAATACTCTCATGTTTTCATCCTCTTTTTACTAATAAAATTATATTTGTTATATTTGGTACATACTGACTTCCCTTCCACCTGCATTTTCAATTGCCTTCTGACAGCTGCCGAACTTAAAATAAACAAGAATGACACCTCCAAACTAAGTTTATGGTGATCTAAATTACTGCACCTCATGCACATACACATCACGCTTCATCTTCCCCGTAAAACTGTAAATCAGTTTCCCATTCCGAGGAAACTTCTTCAGCAGACAAACAGTGCAACATTTTTGTTGGATATTTAATGTTCTGTAACTCTACTGTAATGAATGGAAATCCTCTTCTCGGAAATTGAGTGGGGAAGACATTCCTGTACAGTATGTGATTTCCAGACAATGTTCTGTTAATTTTTTAATGCATCTCTTATTTTGATTTATAATTGTAGTGAAAGATATTTTATTAATTGCTTTTCATTTATGCTCTCTGTTGCAAGCAAGAACAGCCATAGCTCTTTAAAAGGACATTTTCCATGCATTTATTACTGTGATGCATAACATTACACAATGAAACTGTTCTACCTACATTAATCACGAGTGTTACCTGTGATGTAGGAAGCATTTATTTTATACCTTGTTTAGGTTAGTCCAAGACATTCCTTAAGCTGAAATATTCTTCTTTTCTTTCACTCTAAAATTTATCACCAGCATTTTACTGAAACTTGATTTATACACATTGTGAATGCTTCAGCTGTAAACAACTGTGGATCTTGCATTTAAAAATTCTTGACAACAGAACTCCTTGCGAATCTGATGGATTTTAACAACTAATTATTAAAATGAGTAAATTGTAGATTAGCAATATGTGCATTTTGCCATTGACTATACTGGAAAAAAGACCACAGTTAAAAGTGTAGTTATCAGGTACTGGCAAATATTCTGTAATATACATGTATATATATTTATTTCCCAGTTTATCCTTGATTCATGGATCAATAGAAGAGTTATTTAATGAAAAACTACCTTAAATAAAAACTGTCACAAACCTGCCTAAGCTCATATTTAACCATATTTTACTCCTTATGTAGATAATGTCAGAGCTTGATTTTCCAACAGTCCTAATAATCTTAAAGATAACTCTGAAATTTACCTGCTATCTTTACTGTAATGACCTTGAGTAATATGAACGGTTATGTACATTTTCTGGATTGCAGACTTTTGCCTGCTAGGCACCAAGATATAAACACTGCGTAGTTTGTAATCATCACCTTACTTATTTATTTTTAAATATGCAGTTCTTGGAGTTCTGTGCTTCTCCTGGACTTCTTCAGAAGAAGCATTTGTATTAACATCACAATGGCAATACTAAATTTCCTTATATGCAAATGTATTTAAACATAAGTATCAGACAAAGAAATGTCCAAAGTGCAAGTCAAATTTGAAATGTTAATAAAGTATCTGAATAATATCTTTTTTATTCTGCTTCCAAAACAGTAAATGTGGTTACTAGAAACCTCAAGCCACCTTTATGACACCAACTTACCTTATTAGGTGATTGATTGGGTGAAACTGTACCTAATGATATCTGCAGTAATTAGTAAGTGCCACTCTAAGAAAGACCACCATTTATACCAGTTACATCTACTGCTGGACTTTGATTAAAAATAAAACTAAAATTGCATCTTATAGGAAGCTGAATCATAGAGGCTTATGAACTAACATTTATACTGTAATTCAAAGGTTACTCTAACACATGGAGAAGTTCTCTGAATTTTGTTGACTTCAGAGCATTTTTTGGAGCCATTCCACAATAGGCTCAAGCTGATCCAGGAGTACCCAAAGATGCTGTTCATCTGCTACTCCATACCTCTCTCCCCCGTGCTTGCACTGGCAATACTGACTGCAGAACTGCACAGTAACATCAAACTCAAACCTATTCCTGAAGGAAAAATTTGTTCTTACAATTTTTGAATGTCTTGGGGCAGGAGGGGCAGCAGTTTAGGTTTTTTAGCCATGGTTTTTTCTTTCCTCTGACTGGGCTACTGCACCTTTGCAATTGCCAATGTAAGCAGGGAGAAGGAATATGGGGTAGAGATGAGGAAATCAAAGCTGCCATTCTGACAGCAGCACATGCTCAGAATGGTGTATGCTAATCTTGAAACTGCACCTTAAGATATCTCTGCCAAGATATTCATGCGTTCATTTCCATGTACCATTTCTGTTGCTTTTCCTTTTAATTAGTTTTTGGATATGATAGATCATGCTTTCAACAGCTAGCACACTACCATATTAAATTTTAGAACCATTAGAAAAAGAAAAAAAAAAGAAGAAAAATATGAATTTCAAAAGTTAGTCATGGAATAATAAACACAGGAATTACATTCCCACTCTCTTGGTGTTTCAAACATGCTGGTTTCCAAAGGCAAACATGAAAAAGAAAAGTCATGGTGTTCTGATGTCAATGGTTTTTCATCTATTTTCTCACACTCCAGAAGTTTGTGGCCTAACCAGCAGAGTGTGGAGTGCCACATTCATTTATTTTCTTATTATTAGCAAATATAAGGTATTTTGTACAAATAGCAACCTATCCAACACTAAGATGTACTCATTTCACCCTGTAACACTAAGTGTCAAAAAGCCACTTCTAGGTGATCAGAGAATGTATTTTTAAGATTTTCTCTGTCTACCTGAAAGTAGGGATTTAAAGCCAAATCTGTCATAACTCTTAACCATTCCAGAATATTCTGCAATACAGCTCCTTATTCCATCTGTTGTGGGAATTCAGAGGGGCTGCATCTGCTCTACTTTGTACAAAGTACTTCATTTGGAACAGGAATGAGCATTACTCCTCAAATCTGTGCACTGACTTTAGAGCAATTAGATTGCACCCAAGGGGAGGTGCAAGAAGTAGGGATTTGCCTGGGATCCTAGGTCTCCACTGTCAAGTTTTATTAGTAGGAAATACGCTTAATGGGTGACATCTACAAACAAAAAGCTACTGGATCTCTTGGCTGGCAAGGATGTGTTCTGTGCCAGAAGAACATCCATAATCTCATCTCATAAATTTAAAGTGACAAGTGTCTTTAAATGCTGTTATCTTTTTTAATTAAGTTTCACCCAATAGTTTGGAAAAAATCAGTCACGCTACATCTTTATACTTGTTGATCCCATTATAAACCAATGCAGCAAAGACACTTGTTACCAAGTGTCAGTGCCTCTTTTCTGCAGAGGCTGAACTTCATAATGCATTTTGCTTCTAAATCCGATCTCCAACCAAATCCCCAACAAAACACACCAAGGATCCTCATGTCTGTGTGTGCACTGAGTGCATCACAAAGGCACTATGCTGAGCAGCAAAAAAAATTTTTTTGCTGAACTGTTTAGACCATCAAAACAAGCAAGCACAACAATTCCAAACATTTTTTCCTTCACAATATATATTCTGCACTCTAGATTAAAAAATAAGTGTCTTACTACTTACCAGACTTTTCTTCTGCTTTCTTGAAGACTGGTGACTATTCACTCATTCAGTAATTCTAAAAAAGAAGAAAGCAGGAATGTTTATTTCAGGTGTCAAGGTCAAGTTTAAATTGATATAAATATCCCAAATTCAGCATTTTTCAAATGCATTTAAAGATGATGTAGTAAAAAAAAAAAGTGATGAACAGTGTTATACAACTTGCTACAAGTTTTCCCATATCCAAAATCACTGCAAGAGATTTGAACATGTCTATGTAAGAAAACATCTGTTTCTCCAGTCCTCTTTATTAAGTCTCTCCAGTCCTTAAGTACAGATTCATCTACATGTCTTTTCCCTATAGTTTCAATGCAGGTATGCCTCACAAGTTACAACTATCTACAGTTTTGTATTTCCAAAATTCCTAATAGTGGAAATAAGAGTCCAGAAAATTCAAAAACCGAAGGATCATGACTGCACATATTTAAAATACTCTTATTCCTGTTATGTTTCTCTGGTGTTTTCTGTACTAACATAGAAGATACAGCTCCTACCTAACTCACAGTGTCTGGCAGTTACAGCCAAAAGTTGTTCATTTGAAGATTAAATTAAAAAAAATTAAAAACCAAAAAAAAAAACCAAACAAACTCAGAACACATCCCACAGAAAAAAGAATTATTTACATAGCATTATAGAAAAGCCCAAAATGTTTTTTCACTGTTTGTGCCAAAAAGTCAACTATATATACACAAATATACATATACACTGTCCTTATATATTTTTTACAACTCAATAATTAATTTTTTTCTATTTTCTTTCCTCATACAATTTCATTAGAGAATTTCAAGCATAATTTCATTAACAAAAGCTTCATTCACAGCTTAATTTAGCTTGGATTTAGATTGCACTGAGAGCTATCTATTCTAGCTATCATGAGGGCTTAAGGGAAAGTTTTCAGTTACTTTTTAACCTCAGTGCTCCCCACAAACGGAGAGCTGACAGGAATTGTTTTCAGTGACAAGGGGGCTGGCAAAGCTACTTTTATTTCCTACAAAAATATAAAATAGCAACAACAAAGAATGGCACTTAAAGAGTAAAATGAATTTGTATACAATACTCTGTTCTGAGGCAATTAAGAGTTTCATTTACAGCAGCTTGTTACCAAAGTAGTGCCAGCAGTGTTTATTAATTAAAGGTATTTTTTCTTCCATAGCTCCTTTGTGAAGAAAGTGAGAATTAGCCTACTGTTTCTGGGGAATTACAGTTTTCTAATAATTTAAAAAATGAGGGTGACTAGTTCTGCCACCTATTTGCCCTGCAAACGTTCTGCCTCTTCTACGTGCCAGAATTTGACAGCTGTCTTTCAGACTGCTTATACATTACTTTAAACATTTCTGTACAGATTTTGAATTATTTTGTACATCAACCAAAATCTGTGCTGGTGTTCTTTTAAAGCAACTGTGCTCTTTGCTTTCAAAGGAACATGTCATTTCATTCTCCTAAAGAAGCTCAGAACATCAAGGAAAATAACATCAAGTGATAGTGGGTTCAAACGTATTTCTAATCTTTACAACCCTTCAGTACTTACATTAAAAAAGTGAGGCATAATTTATTTCTGATGAAACAGAGTTGCTCAGCTTTCTGCTAATAGGATCCTCAGGGCAAAGGGGTAGGGGAAAGCACTGATAAAAGAAGTGAGCTTCATTTTACTGTTTCTTCCTAGTCTGGAAACAATAAATTAATAATAGTGTTTACTCTGATTATCGTTGATTTAGGATAAATTGTTCTCATTTAGCAAATGGGGAAATGAAATTCAGTGCCCAAGGGACTGAGAATATAAATCTATGCTAAAGGCTACAATTGAAGACACATTTACAGACCCATTTTGAATTCCTGGATTAATTCCAATCATTGCTGATAGTAGGGAGGCTGATATTCTAGTACCATTTACCAGTTTAATGATGCAAGCTGGCACTCCTTTCCCCTCCTCTCTCTTTTCTTCCCCTTCTGCTCTCCTCGTGCCCCTCATGCAACTTTTTTTATTGTGTTTTGTTTTTTTTTTTTTTTTTTAAATCCTTGAAGGTCACTAGCTTTTAAGTTTCTCTTGCCTCTTTTGGGAAAAGACAGTACAATTCTTTCTCAGCAGGACACCTATATTTTGATACTGCTCATCCAAAACTCTTCTTCAGCTAGCCAATTCTTATTCAATTAGTTACAAGGAAGATCTAAGAACCTTAAAATGGCATAATGTCCTACTTAAAAAAAAAAAAAAAAAAAAAAGTACTTCTCAGGAAAAGCATCATGAAAGCAATAGGAAAACCATTACTCAGCCAAGAAGACAGCTTGGACTAAGTATACTATTAAAAGTATTTTGATTACTTTAAAGCACTGTATTATCATCACACTCCCTATTCTTGAAAACAATGAAAGAGGGTACATAACACGGTACTGAAGCTGATGGCATATGGCAAAAGCTTCAGGCTAGTATTGCATTTCCTCCTATGGAAGTATCACCATTTATTACCACTCATTATAATTTAATTTAACAGAGCATCTTTAAAAGGTCATTTTATAAATGGGAGTATTGTGGCCAATATTACTGACTAGTTAACCTCTTTGAGAACACAAATCTTCACAGATTTGTTGCTTTGAATTATTAAAGATAAAGCATGTCTGATTAATTCAGCTTTTTTTTTAATAAAAAAGTAGTTTGTTGTTTTCCTACTTAACTAGCACAGCCATTTGTTTTGTTTTCTCCTGATAAATACCTTGATCTTTAAGGTGATATTTTGTTACTATGATGATGTTTGACTATGTATTCATTACCTCACATTGCATTTACTCTATTCTGTTATGGCATGTACCTTAATGTTTTAGTCACTATTTTCATAGGTACTACATTTATCATTTAAACATGGTGTATGGAAGCGATGAACTACATCTGGAAAAATCAAACCAAAGACTAGTTTAGAAAACAAAAAATGGATACCTAGATTAGCCTCCAGAGTGCCCAGTAGGCATATCCTGATAGCATATTCATTATCTAAATCTTAATATTCAGTACAATTTGATGGTGCTTAGAAATCCATTCTGACAAGTGTTAGTACCAAAATCGGCTTGGCACATCCCTGTTTGCAAGTGCGCAGGATATTGCTGTTTCCTACATAAGCTATCAATACAAATTATAGATTTATCTGATCCATTTTTTTTCAAGTGAAATTGAATTACAAGTGCATATAGGATCAGTTTTAACCCTTAAAAACAGGAACTTAAACCTGAAACTCAGTTTCTTTCCTGCTACTTTACAGACATACTTGTGAGCTATAACTTCTTCTGACACCTTCTCCTTGTTGATATGAAGACTGTGCTGACTGAATGTTGTCAATGGCTTTTGGCACCCTTGATTATGGTTTTTAAATGATTTAATAATGACACAGTGGGATAAGTTTGATACACTTCCCAGTGGCTATGCTTTTACTTACAAAATTGCTGACATTCTCTTTTGAAGGATCTTCCTTTTCAAACTTGGACGCTTAACAAAATGATGCAACTGTATGCAACAACATTCTTCTCATCCACACTATTAACTTATCCAAAGGAGCAGAACACATATTGTTATTCTCTAGATTAAATACTGACTATGACCTAAACTAAACAAGTAGTTGTACTATGTGGTTGGGCTGGATAGTAGTAACCAGGAAGCACTTTGTTTCCACAATAGGAAAAAGGAAAAAAGCCAGGGGAAGAGCTACAGAAGAAACCCATGGCTAGAAGTTTTGTAAAATCTAACCTACAACTCCTATTCTTTGTCCCTCCAGTGGCACACACTACCACAGGAATGTTCCTTTGAATATTTAGATATCAGTTTCTTAAAATTTCGGGATGAATTTGCAAATATGCAAATTAAATCTTACTCATCTGTCTTTGGCTACAAAGGCTTTTTAGTCTTACTGAGCACTAGCTCATATCAGGTAGATCTAAGATAACTTTCTAAGAGTGAATAACTTGCTTAAGATGTGCCTTCATCACCTTCTTAGCCTCACCGCAATTTACATTTCAGAGGGAAAGGGTAATATTACCGAGATTAAAAGAAAAGTAAACAAAACTGAAAATAGACAAGCCCTACTATCAAATGGAGGCTTCGTTCTAGGATACTCAAGTAAGAAATTTAGAATAAAATGTAATAATAAATAATTATCACACATGGAAACTAAAGTAAATAACATCAAGATTGCAAGGTGCAGATTTAGTCTTCTTGTCTTTAATATGATTAACATATTTACAATGCACTGTTCAAAGACTTCTCAGAGCAGAGACACATCTGTAACAGATGAATGTTCCCAACTATCATCTACTAGTCTTGAAATCACCTGCTTAGCTGTAAACTCAATACATCTTTTATTTTCAAGTTTCCCCAAGGTTTTAAGCACATATTTCTGTGCCACTAATTGTCAAGGTTTGGGCAGGACTGTTGAGTTTCAAATTAAGGATTCCTCTATCTTTGTCTTCTCGGAAGATAAATCCAATAGTTACTCTCAGCATAGGCTTCAGTCAGAACTCCACACAAAATATTTTAGCAGCCAACATTTTTTTTTTTTGTTTTTTAATGAACAGCCAGAGTATACCCTGAGAACAATACAGCCTAGTAAGGAGTTGGTACACATGCACAAGGCATGGGATGTCTGGATTAAATAATTTTTTTTTAGACTGACCAGATTCAAACTGCAGATATCAAACTGTTCCCAGCAGAATGAACTAATAGGTGTATGAGCTATTCTGATGGTGAACACCTTCAATCCTTGAAACGAAAGGTATTCCAGACTGCTACAAGTAATGCAAGATTCAGCAGGATGTGTGATTTGGCTTCTACTCCTTGGACTGCTTCTACATTTTATACTGAAATTATAATGGACTTGTTATGAAGTGAATGCTTGAGACAGGATATTAAATATAGCCACGTCCTACTGGTAAACGGCATCTGTAGATGCAAAGTTTGCCTACTGTGATTTCATCTTGTAAGTAAAGACAGAAGTTGAAAATCTATAAGAAAACCTGCTCTGATAAGAAATTCAGTTCAACAGAAACATCAGATCACATAAAAGCAAAGGATTTTTTTTCTCTTAAATACATTTTTGAGACTACAGGCTTTGGCTAAACTGCAGAGAAACATCCAAGCAGATGAACTTTTAGATATCCAATTATCATTCTGATCTGCACCAGAAAAAGAACAAACTTTAAAAAAAATCATTGTATGTTATTACACAAACACTTTCCAGTACAGTTGGTTGAGTTTTGACATTCTGGTAACAAGCAACAGCCTTCATATAATGCATCACCAAATTATAAACTACCTCCAAAATTTAGACTAGAAACAGATGTAAACCTTAATCCAGGTGTTGTGGTTTAGCCCCGGTCAGCAACTAAACACCACACAGCTGCTCGCTCACTCCCCCCACCCCTATGGGATGGGGAGAGAATCGGAAGGGCTAAAGTAAGAAAACTTGTGGGTTGAGATAAGAACAGTTTAATAATTAGAATAAAACAGCAATAATAATAATAATATAATGAAAAGGAAAATAATGAGCAAGAGAGAGATGAAACCTTGGAAGAAAGGGGAAAAAAAAAAACCAAACCCCCAAAAAAACAAACAAGTGCTGCAACCGCTCACCACCCGCTGACCAATGCTGTCGGTCCCCGAGCCATGATCGCTGCCTCCCCAGCCAACTTCCCCCAGTTAATATACTGGGCATGACGTCACATGATATGGAATATCCCTTTGGCCAATTCGGATCAGCTCTCCTGGTTGTATCCCCTCCCCTCCCGGCTTCTTGTGCACCTGGCAGAGCTTGGGAAGCTGGAAAAGTCCTTGACTAGTCTAAGCACTACCTAGCAACAAGTAAAACATTGGTGTGTTATCAACATTATTTTCATACTAAGTCTAAACCGCAGCACTATGCTAGCTACAGTGAAGAAAATTAACTATCCCAGCTAAAACCATGACACCAGGGAACAGCTGAGATGCAGTGTTTTCCCTGAAGTGTTCTAATTTTTATTGCGTTATTATAAAGAAAAATTGGGAAGACTGCAGTTCAGAACCAGACTTTTTTGGAATTCTCTCCAGAGCGAGACCTTTACCTTCACAGTGACATCCGTACATTCACATAGCAATATGATGAACGTGTTTGGCTCTAAAATCATGTCCTCCATAAGGCCTCCAAAGTTCTTTCAAGGTACTTGCTTTCTACTGGTAGTAATTCCTTGACAGTATCAGGCTCGTGGTAGATGTGCCCTGCAAAGGCTCTGAAAAAAAGTTTTTATAACAGGCTCTCTACACAAAAAGTAGCAAAGCTGCCTGAACACTGACATCCCCAGACTTTGTGCTCACAAAATTTTCTGATGACCTTAACTATTATTTTCATAAATTCTTTTACATATATATTTTCAAAGGTCTTTTTTAACCAGAGCAGCTGGTTATGGAGAGCTGTTGTGGTTTAAACCCAGCTGGCAACTCAGCCCCACCCAGCTGCTTGCTCACTCCCGCAAGTGGGAGGAGAGAGAGAATCAGAAGCGGAAAAGTGAGAAGACTTGTGGGTTCAGATAAAGGCAGTTTAATAAGTAAAGCAAAAGCCATGCATGAAAGCAAAGCAACACAGGGAAATTTTTTACTCCTTCCCATCAGCAGGCAGGTGTTCAGCCATCTCCAGGAAAGCAGGGCTCCATCATGCGTAATGGTGATTTGGGAAGACAAACGCCATCACTCCCAATGTCCCTCCCCTTCTTTCTTCTTCCCCCAGCTCTATATGCTGAGCATGACACCATATGGTGTGGGATCTCCCTTGGGTCAGTTGGGGTCAGCTGTCCCGGCTGTGTCCCCTCCCAACCCCTTGTACCCCCCACCCAGCCTGCTCACTGGTGGAGTGGGATGAGGAGCAGGAAAGGCTTTGGCTCTGTGTAAGCCCTGCTCAGCAGGAACAAAAACATCACCAGGTTATCAACACTGTTTCCAGCACAAATCCAAAACACAGCCCTATACTAGCTGCTGTGGAGAAAATTAACTCTATCCCAGCCAAAACCAGCACAAAAGCACAGGAATATGAAGCAATAATTTATATCAGGAAGGAAAATGTCCTTTCAAAGCAGTTTGCAAACTCACCCTTGTTTGTTATCTACTGCCTACTCTTTAAATAATGCACAAATCATCTCCAGTATCATGGAAATAATCAACAGAGAATCAAAACCTGGAGCTTCTACTAGAGCACAAATCAAAAGCCGTTGGAATCCAACAGCTGGAGCCTGTCTCATTATTTTACCATGCTTTGATGTGCTTTTCAGCCAAGTATCTTAGAGAATTACTTGCAGATATGTCTATCTACAAATTCTACATTGCTTACACATTATAGTTTCCAACAGAGATAAATACTGTAACTGAGCTCTCATTTTCAAAAAAAAAACCCAACTTTTTTTCATTATCTTCTATTAAGCACAAAATCCTGTAAATAGAGGAATTGAAAATCAGCTGCATCTAATAAAAGAATCAAGTTTGTTATTGACTTTGAGCTGGTAGTTTCCATTAGATTATCCATCATACTTTTATTATGTGATCAACTGCCTAATTAATTTTGTACTCATGCATTTAAGCAGAATACTGTATGTTTCAATGGGGTTTACTATAATCCTGCACCTGCGGCCTCAAGAGATTTAGGCAGCTCTCTATCCTGAGTTTATACTGTGCCTATAATCACGTCAGCTGGAGTATCATTCCAGCTATTCAGTCTGTTGAAATATAACAGTATTTAATTTCTGAGGCACTAGAAAATTTGCATCTGTGGTTATGTGTCTTTGGACTTTAATCAGATCAAAGTCACTGAGAGATATTAAGAGAGTTAGATACAATATTTTGTTCAGACAGTTTTAGTGGATAAATCAGGCACTGTTTTGATTTTCCCTGCTTATCTAGTAATATGGACAGATGCAATCATGCTATTGTATAATGAATGTTGATTGCCAACAGTATTTGATTTTGTGACTATTCTGTAGTGATAATTAAAGATAACTTGATAACCCATACAGTGATTGTTAAAGATTGCTTTGTGTGCATTACTGTATAAATAAATGCCATAGAGAATGAATGTATTCTCTGTAACTTTTTATCTGGCATATATTTCAGGGTAGAAAAAAGTCATGAGTCTTGATAAGAAAAATATTCAGATGTAAATGACAGTCTTCATTGCAAAATTTGTGTTATTTATCCTTTATTTGCTTCTAGTTTGTGCCATTTACATTAAGTGAAGATTTAGTACTTTATGATGCATTATCTGTAACTTCTATAAAAGGACAAGAAATGAAGTCTCATAGAAACTATATTATTATCCACTGATCACACTAGGCCTGCTCTAAAGAGCACTGTAGCCAACAGTAGTCTCTTCTGTGACTACAATGAGCTTCAGATAAGGCCCACATGCGGTAGACATATATACATTTATTACACCATTCAGAAACCTTAGGAAGAAAACATTTAAATGTTCTTTTCCCACTAATAAACTTTTCCAAAATTCAAAATTTCATACCATTATAGTTTTGGCCAAAACTTGATGTTCAAACTAAACCATACTTAAAATATGAGGTAAGAGCTGAGCTGGAGTTCTCCCAATCTCAGCAGTAGCCCAGGGAAAGCTCAAATAGGCTCAGACTATAGAGATGTAATTTTTGTTTAATTGTTTTCTTTTTTATTATTAGGTATAATGACTCTACAGTTCTTGTCCTGCACAGCGGAAGAAATCTGCCACAGCCCTGCAACTGTTGCTTTGCTCATATCTAGCACATTCACTGGGTAGAATGTATGTGAGATGACACAGAAATGCATCTTTATTCACTCAGGCATGCAAAGAACTAGCACTGTATCCTCTCCACTCCCTGTACGCTCAGGAAGGCAGAGAAGCACGAACACTTTGTATTCCCACAATCAAGTCCTTTTCTGACTATTTTAAATATGTACAGCCCTTTTCAGAAACAGACACGGCCTTAGCCCAATAACCATAAACATTATTCCCCCAATCTCGCAAACTGATATATGCCATTTGGAATTTGAGTAAGTTACTTTGGAACAATGGAAGTCATCTGTGTAGATAAGCATTAGCAGGATCAGGATGATGGTACAGTACATCACATAACATATTTAATGTTACTTCCACTTAACAACTATTTTATTCCCCAGACATGCAAATATTTTACGTACTCCTTTAGTAACTGCTTCAGGCTGCACTGTTCAAGTCTCATGGTTGCTATATACAGCACTTGATAACTGACATGCATCGCCAATGCCAATGTTATATGTTACTTTTTATCTCTATAGTTTTATGTTTTACTTTTAATCATAATTCACATAGCAAGCTTCTTAGTTCACTGGTCAATATGGTTAGTAGGTAAACTCCTTATAAGCGACAGAAGCACTTTCACTGCAGCAGTTCTTCCTGTTTTAGAAAAGATGCGTGTCAGGTGCTGAAACTTGCCAATTAAATTATCTTCATTCTTGATGTGAGCTTTAGCCATTGAGTATGTTGTGAGTTGTATTTTGCCCCACCCTGTAAGAACTGCAAGACTAACTCCTACACAGTCTCTTCTGGATCACTGATAATTTGAAGCTGATAATTATTTCTGGTTTTTGCTAACAAAGAGAAAGATACCTGTGCCTCTGATGTATTTCCACTGTGTGTGTCAGAAAGATATCAGTTTCCTGCGATCTAAGAAAGCATTTCTGCTGACATTCTTCTTATGACTTTTCATTCCGCTTTATTAAGTTACCTGTTGAAGAATTTTTATACCATCTACTTCCTATAGAGGCTACCACCTAAGCCTTGATTAGTTCACAGGAGATCAAACTCCCTAACAAGTTACTGTCAGTTGCAGTTTTAAGACTAGAACTAGGTCAGGTTTATTACCTACATCAATCCTTTCATGCAGCAAAGCAAAGACAAAAAAAAAAGGATTTTAGAAAAAAATAAAGGAAAACAGGACTGAAAGTGTAACTAACAGATCTAAAAATGCTTCTCATCTCAAAAGTGAAATGCCACAAATGATTTTTGAATTACTAAACCCCCAAGGCTGAAGCCATATAGTCTCCAGCTTTGTCTAAGAGACCTTAAAATATTATAACAGGTTTTTGTAACAGAGGTAGCATATGAGCAAAGTCATTTGTAATATGGAATCCCTTAGATATTCATTCAGCAAAGGCTGTGGAAGTGATTTGTGTTCCAGTGAGGACAGAAATAGCTTCTGCACAATATTGATCTTCTCCAAGTGTTGGGATTGTTCTCAGTAGTTTTGGAGGAGCTACACTACAATAGAAACAACAGTAAAATCTTTATAAAGTTGTTTTGTATCATATTTAGTCTTTTTTTTTTTTTTTTTGACATCTCATGATAATGCATCACTGTATGGAATCCTTGATGCCTTTCTACAACTAATGTCTGTTCAGTATTATCCCTTTATTGCAGTGTTTTGTTATTTTAGCTTCTGCTAATCTTCAGACCCAGGAAATGCAAACATATCACAAGAGAAGACAGAATCTTTTTGAGAAGAAAGTATCTTTTAAATAAGTTAAGGCTTGTGATTAAGTTCCAAGGGGTTTCTTTTATTTGGACTGAACTGCCAGTCTGTATGTGACCACTATGTCCATGGCTAGTAATAGGAGCAATCATAAGCACAGAGAATCGTACTGGGGTTTTAGGTTTGTGGTTTTTTTTTTTTATTTTATATTTTTGGGGGATTTTGTTTGGTTTTTGGGTTTTTTTTGAAACTTTTGTTTCTTTCAAGTGCAACATCAGAGATGCTCACATTTTCAGGCCATTGGCTACTCAATACTTAAGCAGATAGAGTAAAACTGCTTTTCTAAAAGCACTGAGGGAAAGGAAATGATGGCTATGGCTACAGATTTCATGGTTGTAAGGGCGAATTCTAATGAACCAAAAAGGTACTAAAACAAAGAGTTTAAAGGAATGAATACAGGAAGGTAAAGTAAAAACTGTTAGGTAATCAGAAATCACAACTGTCGTGGTGAAATAATCATTATTAATCCTCCTGTTCGAACCCACTGAATTTGGGGATAAGCCATGGCATTACACACAGATGTTATTAAGATACACTTTGCAAGAACAGGCATCTCAGGAGAGAACAAGACTTAAACACATTTTTGGGTCATGTCTCCTCTCCTGTATCCTCCTTATTCCTGCCAGTACTAATTAATGTACAAACTCACACAAACATTGCCAGCAAGTGTGTGACAAGCAACCTAAATAGGAAGTTTTTCTGGCATTAATGAAACACATGGGAAGTGGTATGAGGTATAGACAAAATACCATTACACTGATTTTGCCATCTATATAGTTAATGTCAAGTGCAAAACTTGTAAAAATCAAGGAAGAGGCTAGATTCACAGTGTACTGATGCTACAACTTATGTAAACAGTTACAACAATCTGAAGAATGTTTTCCTAATTTAAAAAAAAAATTGTGTTTACATAACAAAGCCTTTGAGTCAGTCAGAATGCTCAGACCAAACACAGAACGCATGTGCAAACCCAGTTTATGACACTGAAGGACTAAGGCTGTGCATCAGTGTCCAACTCCATGCATCCCAACAAAGCTAGAATATACCCATAGGTCTATTCTCCCCACAGGTCCTTTTCTTTAGCAGCTCCAGGCCTACTATTGATCATCATCATCTTCCTCTTGTGAAACAGAGCAATACGAAATGAGCAAAGCCCTGCAGTTGCTTTACTTAGCAACATTTGTGAACAGAACCTTAGATCTTTCTCTTCTCAAATCTCTTCTTGAACAAGCTACCTGCTTAACTTTCAACCCTTGCTAGCTTTTTCTAGAAGTCTGGTTGCAAAGTGTTCCGTGTTTCAAGAAGGTGGGTAACAAGACCCCTGAGCTGCCAGTGAAACTTCTCTGAGGTTAAACACTCTGTACCCCTGACCACAATGAGGACATCCTTGAGGTAGGATCTACCTTTTCAAAGACTGAATAATCCCTTCGCATTTTAGAACAAAAACTGAAAACCAAATGCAGAAATTCAAAATGCAGGAGACAACAGCTGGTGTGATGAGACTGTTAGGTGCCTACTCTGAGGAGGGGATCCCACACTTCAGAATCTCAGCAGAGGAAGGAAATGGGGTGCTCTAACCCATGAAGGATAGTGCCAGACAAGGGGAAGTTCACCTGGCACTCCTATATGTATGATAAATTAAGACTACTTCTCACGAGAGCGAGGTTTCTGGATTACCCCTCTGAGGCTAGGAAGCAGTGGGGCCTAAACGGTGCATCATGGTTTATCTCAACAGAAGTGAGACCTAGTTTAAAGATAGTGTAGTTACTTTGCCGGAAACAAAACAAAACAAACAAAAAAACCAAAACAAAACACAAACCCCAGGTGGACTGGATGTTGCCCACTTCTGACTCATAACAGTATGATTTCAAGAGAGGTTTTAACTTCCTCCTTAAGATAAAATACCTCATACTTCAAATTTATCAACCTGGAGACAAAGCTCTTGCCTAGGGGAAAAAAAAAAACCAAACCAAACAAAAAAAAAAAAAAAAACCCACAAACAAAACAAACCAACTGTCACGGTTTTAGCTGGGATAGTTAATTTTCTTCACTGTAGCTAGTATAGTGCTGTGTTTTAGACTTAGTATGAAAATAATGTTGATAACACACCAATGTTTTCGTTGTTGCTAGGTAGTGCTTAGACTAGTCAAGGACTTTTCCAGCTTCCCATGCTCTGCAAGGTGCACAAGAAGCCGGGAGGGGAGGGGATACAACCAGGAGAGCTGATCCGAATTGGCCAAAGGGTATTCCATATCATGTGACGTCATGCCCAGTATATTAACTGGGGGGAGTTGGCCAGGGGAGGCAGCGATCGCGGCTCGGGGACCGGCAGCGTCGGTCGGCAGGTGGTGAGCGGTTGCGGCACTTGTTGTTTGGTTTTGGTTTTGTTTTTTTTTCTCTTTCCCTTCTTCCAAGGTTTTATCTCTCTCTCTCTCATTATTTTCCTTTTCATTATATTATTATTATTATTATTGCTGTTTTATTCTAATTATTAAACTGTTCTTATCTCAACCCACAAGTTTTCTAGCTTTGGCCCTTCTGATTCTCTCCCCCATCCCACGAGGGTGGGGGAGTGAGCGAGCGGCTGTGTGGTGCTTAGTTGCTGACTGGGACTAAACCACAACAGTCCTTTTTGGCACCCAACGTGGGGCTCGAAGGGTTTGAGATAATAACAATTGCTGGTCACAGCATTGATTCATCTGTTCTTGATATTAGTTAGTCAGACCTACACAATGCTGAATTTGAAGTACATGTTAAAGATTGGCGTTGGGTTTTGCAGTGTGCTGTGCTCTGCAGTGGTTAGAGATATTTTGCCTAGGAGATTTGTTATTAAAACACTGGCCTTGAGTTTTATCGGTTATTTGGGTCTTGCATGGAAGCCATTACTGTACTTAGGGTACCACCTCATGGAGAGAATTAGCAATTATACCTCCTCCTCTGAGAGGTTCTTTATGGAGGAAATACAGAATGGCACCTTAGCTACCGTCTTCTGTAATGTCTCCTCCTTCATTACAACAACTTTTCAGTATCTTGAACATCCTTGGGTAGTTAAGATACATCTGTTGATATTCCTATGGCAGATTGTTTCAGTTTTGTCTAAGGTTAATAAGCAATTCAGGAATATCATCCAGAGATCTGCCCCAAGGCTCGATAATTATGGGTGGCAGAGTATGAGGGATAGTATGGGCAAATGCCTAAGATGGTGGGCACCTCCAGTGTTTTGGGACTTCACCCCAGAACAAGTGCAGAATCCTGAAAACTTAGTAGAATATTTGGAGGAAGTATGTTCTCACCCTACCAATTCCAGAGAGATACAAATCACTGCAATGTGTTGGGGCCTGGCCCATGCCTACCGAGCCCTGTTTAAAACTATTCAGTACCCCCAAGGGGAAGAGAAGGCCTCTGGATCTAAGAAGACAAAGAAAGGGAAAACAACAAGCACTGTGGTCCCTCAAACCCCCACAACAGGCGCTGTGGCTACTCCAAGCCTGACGACAGGCACTGTGACCACTCAAACACCCACGACAGATACTGCAGCTGAATCAGAGAATCAACCCGTGCCAGTATCAGTTGCCCCTATACAAAAGAAGAAATCTTCGAAGAGAAAGTCAACTCATTTAGACAGAGATGATGGAAAAGTAGGGCCATCACGAGGAGAGGAGGAGGAAGAGGAAGAACTCGTACAAGAGACGGAAACTACCCGATCCCTATCCTTAAGTGAGTTGCGAGATATGCGAAAAGATTTCAGCCGTCATGTAGGTGAGCATGTTGTCACCTGGCTGCTCCAATGCTGGGATAACAGGGCCAGTAGCCTGGAACTAGAGGGTAAGGAAGCCAAACAAGTGGGATCCCTTTCTAGGGATGGGGGCATTGACAAAGCAATTGGAAAGGGGACACAAGGGTCAGCCTCTGGAGGCAACTCCTGTCTGCCGTGAAAGAAAGGTATCCCTTCAAGGAAGATGTTCTGTATCACCCAGGAAAATGGACCACCATAGAGAAAGGTATTCAGTACCTGAGGGAATTAGCTGTGCTTGAGGTGATTTACGGTGACCTGGATAGTGAACAGTCATCCAAAGATCCAGATGAAGCCCAGTGCACATGACCCATGTGGCAGAAGTTTGTACGGAGTGCACCATCATCCCATGTAAACTCCCTGGCAGTAATGTCCTGGAAAGATGAAGAGGCACCAACGGTAGGGGATGTGATTGATAAACTCCGGGATTACGAAGCACATGTCTCTTCCTCCCTCGTCTCAGCTGTGGAGAAACTGTCCCGGAAGGTTCAGCAACTCGAAGAGGGCATGCCCTACTCCCTACCTGTACGGACCAGTATCTCGGCCATTAGGAGTAAGTGTCCCTCTGCTCAAGAGAGAAGATACACACCATGGGCCACCCTATGGTTTTACCGATGTGACCATGGAGAGGACATGAGGAAGTGGGATGGAAAATCTACCTCGATCCTAGAGGCACGGGTGCGTGAGTTGCAAGGAAAAACAATCGCTCAAGGGGGCACCTCCAGGAAAATTGCTGCTCCAATTTCCAGTAAGCAGTTCCCCAGACAGAGGAGTAGAAGCGCTGATTCTATCCGTGATCTTAATAGAGAGACTTCTGATTCCCATTCACAAGATCTGGAGTGGGAATTCTGCAATTGGAATTAGAGGGGCCTTGCCTCCAGCCAGGTGGAGAAAAGGGACAACCGGGTTTACTGGACTGTGTGGATCCGATGGCCTGGCACATCTGACCCACAGGAGTGTAAGGCTCTAGTGGACACCGGTGCACAGTGCACCCTAATTCCATCAAACTATGTAGGGGCAGAACCCATTTGTATTGCTGGAGTGACAGGGGGATCCCAAGAGCTAACTGTATTGGAGGCTGAAGTGAGCCTAACCGGGAATGAGTGGCAAAAGCACCCCATTGTGACTGGCCCAGAGGCTCCGTGGATCCTTGGCATAGACTACCTCAGGAGAGGGTATTTCAAGGACCCAAAAGGGTACAGGTGGGATTTTGGTATAGCTGCCTTGGTCACAGAGGGAATTAAACAGCTATCTAGTTTGCCCAGTCTTTTGAAGGACCCTTCTGTTGTGGGGTTGCTGAAGATCAAAGAACAACAGGTGTCAATTGCCACCACAACCATGCACCGGCGGCAATATCGCACCAACCGAGACTCCCTGATTCCCATCCATGAGCTCATTTGTTCACTGGAGAGCCAAGGAATCATCAGTAAGACCCGCTCACCCTTTAACAGTCCCATATGGCCAGTGTGGAAGTCTAATGGAGAGTGGAGACTAACAGTAGACTATCGTGGCCTGAATGAAGTCACCCTGCCACTGAGCGGCTGTGTGGTGCTTAGTTGCTGACCGGGGCTAAACCACAACACCAACCAAAAAAAATCAATCAATACTCTTAAGTCTTACAGCCTAAAGATACCAGCAGAAAGAAGCTGTTTAAAAAAACAAAAGCAAAACTCCCATATGGTTATAAAGGAGAATTTGTTTAAAAAAAGCAAAAAGTATTCCCAACCCGCCCCTATCCCAAAGAGGGAAAAGAATGAAAAGAACCTTTTAAAAGTCCAGAGATGTTTCTAAACCTACAGACCTTTGCTCTCACTATGCTTTCTTGCTTGTGTATACTGCATCTGTATTTACAGTGATGCATCGTTGCACACAAATCACTCCCAGACCCCTCCTCCTACTATTTGTCACGGAAAGCTTGGAACCCAGCCTTGTATGAGCCTGCAGCACTCCAGATGGGTCAGACAGCCTTGCTCAATACCACAAGATAATTTTACAGTCTTCTGTTTAAACATTGTGCAGTGAATATGATTTCTGATTCAAAATAATAATGGCATATGGCACTGCTTTAATAACACTGCCATTTTGGGTGGAGTGCAAGGATTTTGTTTTTCTTTTATTCTAACACAGTAGCTGCATTAGCTACCGCAAATGGACAGAAAAGAGTAATGAGGATGGCCTATTCAAAATGGAAGTTTTGCGGTAAGGCATTCTGTGCAAGTTGGCTAAATGCTGTAATATCTGGCACAGGAGTTCAAAGGTCTGATGAGATGGCAAAACATTAACATCTCTTTAAATGTAAAAAGTATGGCCACAAGGGTTGTCTGGTTCCACTCCTTTCTCTTTTTTTTTTTTTTTTTGGCTATCAGAATACCTATTTGGGAATTAATCCTTGACAACATTTTAAACCATCAAAATGTTCTGATAAAATTGAAGTACAAAAGGACTGCCAGCTGAGTACCACTTACAACTGCAACTAAAGGAAAAAAAAAGAAACCTTTGGAGAAGTTATAAACAATAATTACAGTCCAATAATTTCCAGGGATATTTAGATTACCAAATAAAAATGTAACAACTGAAATTTTCAGGTTTATCTAAGGGGAGAAAAGGAAGGGCACTAGAATGACCAGTCTCATCATCTTCAAATTGTTATGGGACAAATCTGTCAATTAAGGAGAAATCATGTCATTTAACAAATACCCCGTAGCAACTGGCCAACAAGAGATACAGAAAATGTAAGCACAGTGTATCTACCAGCAGTATGAAGCATATGACAGACATAAAATGTCTTGTTCAGGAATCCCTTAGGCCACAGACTGGTGGAGGCTGGTACAGTTACCTGGAAAATTACCTCTGCATGCATTTTTAATACTCTCTCCTTAAGCATCCTGTATAAGTTACTGTTGAAAAGACAACATGGTATTAAATGAATGTTTGTGATTACTGAAAATGGCTGGTCTTTTAATATATGCCTTTACATATACAGAATTTTTATTTTTAAAATAAATTAGGAGCACTGTTCCCTTCTAAGTAGTGCTCTATCTAGTCCTGCCATGAAAGTGTCCCTGAGGTTCTAAGCTCTTCTTTAATTTTTCATCTTAGGTTGTAAGTCTGATCTACGAATTGGTCCCATTAATAACAACTATCAATATTCATTATAAATTTACTGAATATTTTTATAAAACCTATTCTACTTAACTTTTGGGCTACCTATGTCAGTCTGGTACTTGTGTGACTTGCAATTTTCCATTTAACATCATTTCAGATATACACATTACGCAAACTTTTTGTCTAATTCTTTATGATAACTGAATTAAACACAGTAATCATTTAGAAGTTGCTAGAGCACTAAATCAAGAAGGAACCTACAGTAAAACACAAAAGGTTTGTGAATGCTGAGGACAACTTTCAATCATCATATCCATATCCACACATATTTTAAGTTTTATATTTTATGTTCTATCTCCCCTCACTCAGAAGTAGATCCAGACAAAATATAGTTGTACTTTGGGCAGGTATCCTACATTTGATTTTAATTCCCTTTCTATAAACTCAATAACTGCACAATTCCTTTTATCATTTAAACAAGAGAAGGAATTCAGGTGCTTGAAAGAGTTACAAGACAGCAGATCAACACATTGGCAGTTACTGACAACTTAAGATCCTCAGTCCCACAGCTGAAATTACATGAAAATTATTTTTCAAACAGTACAACTGTAAAACACAGAAATATCACTTCATTCCTAGACTGTCAAGGTAGACCTTCTTCTTTAACCTTAGTTCACAACTCAAGCTCACAAACATACTTTCATTTAACTCAAGTCTTTTCCACTCTTACCATTAACCTCCTAGTGTCCAAATTCTTTGCCTTTTCCCTGCCCTGTTTCCAATCCATCTCTCCCAAAGTGGAGATTGTTCTAATGCAGCTTTACACGGAACCACAGCTATCAAAAAAAAAGCTGACAGGAGTAGTTAAAATAACCATAAATGTTAATTCATCTATCCTCCTGTTAAAACCCAGAAAAATATTTTGAGATATGTGACTAATGGTTAGTGTTAAATAAAAAATCAAAATTATTTTATATAAGTTTTACCTCTTTTATTTACCTGAATATTTGCATAATTTAGTCCCAGCTACAGATGTGTTGCTAGAGAAACTCAGTCAGGTATGACATACCTGGGTGCAACTGAACAATGGAATAATATCCTGATAGTAAATATGTATACATAATTACTAACACCCAGCAATGTACTTTCATTTGCATTAGTGTATTTTCTTACAATAACATCTTATTTTAATGAAAAAAAAAAAGACTATATGAAAGTGGTTAAAGGTTCTTCAACAGAATCTGGTACTACAGCCTGGCTTCTAGTGGAAATGCTACATAACTATTATTTTTTTTTCTTTAAATATTACAGTTGTCCAAAAAAAGAAAAAAAAAATTCATGTAGCTAGACTATGGGAATATTAGGAAAAGTGGAGTGATGCTTACTTAAAACAGATGACCACAAATCTAGTCCACTTTGTTGACCCTCTTTCGTTATGAAGAAGAGCTCCTAGTAATCTCCAGTCTGTCTTAAGCCAGTCTTAAAACCCAGAATGCAGGAAGAGAAAAAGGAAAAATCTGTCAACTGATAGGGCATAATGACTGCAGAAAATTCCAGTCTCAAACCAACTCTGAATTTTAAGGAAACTCTGTAAATACACATTATTAGAGATAATTTTCTCCACAGTAGCTTGTATGGGGCTGTGTTTTGGATTTGTGCTGGAAACAGTGTTGATAACCCAGTGTCATGGTTTTAGCTGGGATAGTTAATTTTCTTCACTGTAGCTAGCATAGTGCTGTGTTTTAGACTTGGTATGTAAATAATGTTGATAACACACTGATGTTTTAGTTGTTGCTAGGTAGTGCTTACACTAGTCAAGGACTTTTCCAGCTTCTCATGCTCTGCAAGGTGCACAAGAAGCCGGGAGGGGAGGGGATACAACCAGGAGAGCTGATTCGAATTGGCCAAAGAGTATTCCATATCATGTGATGTCATGCCCAGTATATTAACTGGGGGGAGTTGGCCAGGGGAGGCAGCGATCGTGGCTCGGGAACCGGCAGCGTCGGTCGGCGGGTGGTGAGCGGTTGCAGCACTTGTTGTTTGGTTTTTTGTTTGGTTTTTTTTTTTTTTTTTCCCTTCTTCCAAGGTTTCATCTCTCTCTCTCTCATTATTTTCCTTTTCATTACATTATTATTATTATTGCTGTTTTATTTTAATTATTAAACTGTTCTTATCTCAACCGATGAGTTTCTTACTTTGGCCCTTCTGATTCTCTCCCCCATCCCACAGGGGTGGGGGCAGTGAGCAAGCGGCTGTGTGGTGCTTAGCTGCTGACTGGGACTAAACCGCAACATCCAGGGTTGTTTTTGTTCCTGCTGAGCAGGGCTTACACAAAGCCAAGGCCTTTCCTGCTCCTCATCCCACTCCACCAGTGAGCAGGCTGGGTGGGGGGTACAAGGGGTTGGGAGGGGACACAGCCGGGACAGCTGACCCCAACTGACCCAAGGGAGATCCCACACCATATGGTGTCATGCTTAGAATATAGAGCTGGGGGAAGAAGAAAGAAGGGGAGGGACATTGGGACTGATGGCGTTTGTCTTCCTAAATGACCATTACACATGATGGAGCCCTGCTTTCCTGGAGATGGCTGAACACCTGCCTGCTGATGGGAAGGAGTGAAAGAATTCCCTGTGTTGCTTTGCTTTCATGCATGGCTTTTGCTTTACTTATTAAACTGCCTTTATCTGTACCCACAAATTTTCTTACTTTCACTCTTCTGATTCTCTTCCCCATCCTACTGGGTGGGAGTGAGTGAGCTTAGCTGCTGGCCAGGGTTAAACCACAACAACATGCTGACTACTTATGACATTAGGACATTGGGTTAACTTAGGTGATGAGCTGTTATCAGTTCACTGAGGCAGTAGCTTAAGATGATCATTGGAGGCTAAAATGCTCGTGTTGAGATAGCTTTCTAACTGATTGGGGGTAAGGGGGAAGAAAAAAAGAAGGAAAATATGGTACTAATATAATTTTTACAATTTTTAGTAATTTTTTTCAGGTCTTCATTTCCTCAAATTACCTAACAACCCATTCTTTACAACTGATTTAGAAAAAAAAACCATAAATGCAATTGGGAAGTCTGAGAATGTAAAAAAACACTGAGGGGAGAGAGGGATTTCAAAGTAAAGCCTTAGGGAAAAAAAGAGGTATCCTGATGAACACAGACAAAATTACTTCCAGTTTCTGATTACCAGTGCAATGTATTATATACACAGGCCTTTCATCAAGCAGTATTCAGTTTTTAGTATTATTTCAGTTTTTAGTATTATGGACATAATCCAACTTTTCATTTTCACAGTGAACACTCTCTTCATTGTAACATTGTGACCCTATATAGGAAAACAAACCAATGTGATCTACACCACTTACAAGTTTTACCCTTGACAGGAAAGGGGAGACCAAAACCAACCTAGAAATCCTTTTTTTTTTTTTTTTTTAAGGTATCCTATGGAATTTTTGAAATGCAAAAGACATACACACTTCCCGCCCCGTTTCTTGAATGTGGATAGTTGCAAGCCTTGACAAGGCTGATTGAGAATGATCCAATCCTCCAAAATGCCTTCTTCATTTGCAAATATTTTGACCAAGAACAATCACCTTATTTATGCTTCTTAAGCATAAAAGGTGCTCCTCCTCTCTACTCCGTGCTTCTTCAGTGCACTCCATGTGTCTACCAGAGAACAGCATTCCGCAATTCTCCCACTTTATCTGAAGCTGGCACTGCAAACACTATGTTTCAACAAGGCTTCCTCAGGTCTAAATGAATGAAGTCTTGCACTCTTAGGAGACCATGGTGGATGGTAAACTGTGACAAAACTCCATAGATTCAGAGCATTACCTCTTTCAAGCCCACTCCATCACCTTCCCCATTAGAAACAGAACATGGAGAAAAGAAATGAGACTAAAACCCATACTTTCCAGTCTGCATGAACCTGTCTCACCTGAAAGCCTTCATTCCCTAATAATAAGCTTATTGGATTTAAACTTCCTATTGGATCCATATATCTGACCTCCATAACTCTTTAAAAACATCTCTCCAAGACTGAACTTATCTTTTAAAATCTGTAGACTCTCTCCCGTCTTGATTGCCTCTCTCTCAAACTCTGAATGGTTGTAGAAAAGCAGCTTCTCAAAAATCCTGTTTTCTTTACTGTACAGCTTACTGAATAGCATCCATAAACTGTGGGAGAATTCTCAATTCCTGCACAGTGCTAACCTATAAAGTACAAAACTTTCAGAAATTGTATTTTCCCATTTTTCTTCCCTGCTGCTTACACTTGAATGGATTGTTCATTCAGCAGCATAACTGTAGAGGAAACCTGAATATTTTAAAACACTGTTCTTGAGAACTAGCTTAATGCATATTCTGGAAGATAGCTACTGCTCTTGTGACTAGTATGTGCAGAGTACTGTCCACTGAGCAATGTTTAATTAAAAAGGGAAATCCTTAGAAACCACTTGGCTTTGTTTCCAGCCTGTAGCATGCCTTGCTTCTGAATTCTATAGAGGGTTGACAGTAAAGCTATATAATCTGGTGTTATTCTTCAGAAGTATTAAAGCATAAAATTACCATTTATTGTGAGTTGTAAGACAAACTAAATATGAGCTAAAATGGACCTTAATCTAAATAAAACTTCTTTTTACTTTTAGTATAACTTTGTCTTTAAATGGGTAATGATTAAGGGAAGGATTTAAACAGAACACCTTAGATAGTTTGCATCTACTTCGAGCAGCTATCATCAATAGAAAAAAGAGGTGTTACTATATGCTTTTTTAAATATATCGTAAAATTATTGGAATCATTCCAACGTCAGGATGAGAGCTTAAACTATATTTTCACAGGTGCAGAAATTAATTAATCAACTTTTCTTTCTGGATTAGAAGTAGTCTTCTGCTCTGTTTAATTTAAAGGAAGAACAGGAGAATATACAAAACAGAAAGAAAGGACAGTTTCTATAGGGAAAGGCTGGTGATCCTTAACACTTCACCTGGCACAAAAACTGTGTTTGGAATGCAAAGACAAAGCCAGTAAGCAAGAATATATTACACTAATTGCTGGTAATATACACTGATGAATGGAGACTGAAAGCCAGGCTTATATTTATAATGCATCTTGAACAGTGCATAACAGTATGGTTATAGAAACAGAAATCTCCATTTTCCTCAGGAAATGACCTAATTTTCTTAAAAAGGCAAATTTTGTCACCTTTTTGTGGAAAACTTAAGTTCTACACTGGTCACCCATGTAACTGTTCTGTAATACAAGCCTAATGGTCTGCTCATCCTTTAACTTCTTTCGCCTCTCCCACACTGAGAAGCACTTAATGAATAGGCTCATCTCTCCTTGTAATGACCAGAAGAACAATCAAAACACCACCTGGTAAATGCAGAGTCATCCACGCTCTGTGGTTCTGACAGTCTCACAGATCACAAAGACTAGGGAAACAAAGGAGACAGTTTAAAGATGCAAAATCTAAAATCAAGCATCGAAGGGAGATTAAAGGTGTCTCTGCAATCTTTATTTGGTAATATTGGAAAAATAAATTAGAAATACAGTCTATCCACTTCATCCAGTGAAAGAGGATAAGGGCAAAAAACTTAAATAAGAACTGCTTTGTAATACATAAGTATAAGGAAGAATCCTCTGGATATCTGACACTGGAATCTTAATGACCTGTACACTCTTTTAAACCAATCTTTTTTAATTCCCCACCCCGGGATTTAATAAAAGCACATCTCCAAATAAAAATAATTCTCTGTAGAACGATATTGATAATTACTTGGTTCATCAGCAGAGACTGAACAAACCAGCCTGAGAAACAAAATTTCAACCATCTGCTTTCTTCCCTCTTGGTCTGAAATAAGGGTGAAAATGGAATACAAAATGCACTGCTCAGCTGAAACCAATGGTTTTGAAAACACAAAAACTTTCCTAATAAATGAGCTGGGTCTTATAAGAAACCAAAAGCCTGAAAAGCAAGTCAGCTTGTGCTTTTCTACATATATTCCCCTTTCCGATTTCTCTTCACTCCTCTGAACTCTTTGTCCCTGTTCCCTCAATATAAAGCCTATTCAACCTTCTACTCCTCTCAGCTACCATCCTTGTCTGCATTTGAATTAAAATGTTCTACCAGTTTTCTATTCTGCTGAAATGCCAGGTGGACGAAGTAAGAGCTGAAGGAAACATTTTTTCATTTGTTTTAGCGCCCAGCACACAGAAGCACTGAATAGCCAAGTAGAGCAAACCCAGTCTCAATTGTGTTAAGGTTTAATTTACAAAAAAACCAACAAACACCACACACACATATGCATAGTCCCCCACTTAATCAGTAAGTTTAGGCTCTCTGAATTCTCAAATTCAGGTTCCTATCTAAATTGTATCTTAAAGATAATTTGGAAGCTCTAATGCCTATGATCTTACTGAATATAGTTACAAGTCATAGTAAGTATTTATGGGTTTTCTGCATAACTGGAGACAAACCAACATGTGATCAATGTCCCTAGTGCTACAGTGCTAGATTAATTAAGCAGCATGATTCATAGGGGGTGCACCCATCTTCAAAGTAGGAAGGAGGTAGTTTCTTCACAATAGGACAAACTGGTTCCATCAACATTTCTAATCATATGATACAGTAGCTGCTACGTATACTCACTCCCACTTTTGACTTCTTAAGTATCTAACAACCCTGTGTCAAATGTAGAGTGGAGATAATCTTCTATTACAAACAAATTTTCATTTATTTATTTCAAGAACATTGCCTTTATGGTGAAATTTCTCTATGCAAGCAGAAAGCTTTGGGAAAATCTACTACGTTCTCATTTGAAATTCAAATAGCACAAATTAAAGCCCTTAATCTGCCATTTTTACCTACTAGATAAAGAATATGAACACTTTAAAACCCTTGTGGTTTATTACACACTGAAAGGTTAGCGACAATTTCGGCGTGCATCATCTTACACATTTCTGAAAGTCTGAAAGACTTTCCTACACATTTGCCATACTTAACACACCTGGGTTCTGGCAAGTCACACCAGTGTGGAGAGCAGCTGGACAGGAAAACCATGCTTCCTTACCAGCTATTACAAGACATATTTTTATTTCCATTGAACAGTATGAAAAGAATGGAATCTGCACAGAATGCATACCATGCACAACACATTCAACCAGCAGCAGGCACCGTGTCATACCAAGTCCCCTTTGATAAACAAACCTCCTTACAAGAAACTTTTGTATAAATTAGTTCAATGATATATCCAGTGGCTAAGTTTTGTATCTCAAATGTTGTAGGAACTGCTTGAAAGTTATCATGATAATAGGTTTCTGCTGGAAAACATCTGGTTCAGCTAACATGCAGTTTTACAGGAGTTAACGTTTCTATAGACTTTGTAAAAACTCTTAATTTTCAGATACTTCATTTTAAACAATGTGTCCTGTATATACACAGAGGCAGAGATTGCATAAAAGGTCTGACAGAGTTTCGAGGTTTCTTCCCTCTTTGTTATTATTTCATTCTAATACTGTTTACTACAGTTGAAACCAGGTGTTACACTAAACTTTACCTTCTGGCACAACACAAAACTCGCTGACATCATTGTTCATCTTGCTACTGCACGACTAAGAAACCTATACTTGCTTTTGTGAACAAAAATTTTGCAACCAAAACTCTTGACTTATGCCACTGTTGAACTAAGATTTAGTGAATGAATCCCTCATTCATTTCGTGAATGAACATCTACCACTTCAGTTCACTGTCTGAAATAATAGCTTGCAACTGAAAGATCAGTGATCGATTTTCCTACTGGAATTAGTTCATCATGCTAATTCCTAATTACAAATTTAATCACTTGCATTTTGGACCAGCTCCTCTGAAATGAACAAAAAGTCATGTTTGAAGAAAAGCCCCCCGTTCCACGGGCACGAAATTAATCTACCAGTTATCCTGTTTCTTTGGGAAGAATGATGATCCACAGGTTAACACGCTAGTAAAGTGTCACAAAGTCTTGAATTCAGTTTCTTGCTTCACCACAGATTTCTGACATAATCTGGACAAATCAGAAGTCATAATTCTGATTTTGGAGGATTTATTTTCTCAAAAAAATGAAGGCATTTTACAACAATGTCTGATGCAAAACCCAAATGTACACAAATTAGTTCTCTGCAAAAAAAATTCACACTTCTGGTCTTTATTTGTACCACCTATGGTGCTGGAGAATGAGAATCTCTTTGGTTTCAACCAGCAAACTGCATAGCACAGAGGACTCTGGCATCTGTCCAGTACTTCACTATGGTCAAATAAGACTCTGCATGCAGCAGTGTCCCATAACAGAAAATTAAGAGAGATGACACTACTCAGTATAGCACTTGCTAAAAAGAAAATTTAAAATAAATAAGTCTTTGGTATATGTCCTGTTCTCTTATAACAGCACCTATGCTTTTAATACATGAAACATTTTCCATTACTGACTTTTCAATCTATCAAGCAATAATTAAATCTATACTAATACACATGTGCACATATGCATTGAAGAATTCTTCAAGATACCGCATAGCACATTTATATGTTTTCTCTGTACTGAATTATATATCTTAGTATCTGTGTATTCACAAGACAATCATTTGAAAATACAAGACCATGGAGAAATGGGAGGGGGAAAGTTAATGAGAAAAAGGAAATTAAGGAGTATAAAAGCATATCTATTATTTGAGCAAAACATTCCACTGCACTCCTAAATCTCAATTAGCTTTGTGCAATAGACAAAGAGTGAGATAATAATGGCCCAAAGCAATTTTTACATTTTACAGATAAGACCAATACTGTGTCAGGGACTAAATTATCAAATGTCACCTGTTCATGGTGTTTAACCAAAGGTGTTCTACCACATGCAAAACACACACAACACAGTAATAATCATGTATTTTAGTCTATGAAAGATATTTGAAAGAAATAAAACTTATGCACAGTGACTTTGGTTTCTTTCTCTCTGATCTTGTTCCCTCAATATATCACATCATCTCACCCAAGCATCTGTTGCCTTTACTATGAATCAAGTGGCTTACTTTTAATGGAACTTGATGTTCATAATTTTCAAGTTAATTTTCAACGTAGAAAACTGCTATTCTTTTTCCAGTGAGTGACAGTGCACGCAGTTGCTTTTAATACCTGATTTAACCCACCTATAAGTGGCAATACACTTGTTTTAGAACAGACTAGACTATTTCAGTTGGAAGGGACCTACACTTCATCAGTCGTCCAGTCCAACCACCTGGCCACTTCAGGGCTGAGCAAAAGTCACAGCATGTTAAGAGCACTGTCCAAATGTCTCTTAAACACTGACTGGCTTGGGGAATCAACTGCCTTTCCAGGAAGCCTGTTCCAGTGATTGACCACCCTCTCAGTAAAGAAATGCTTCCTAATGTCCAGTCTGAACCTCCCTTGGTGCAGCTTTGAACCATTCCCATGCGTCCTATCACTGGATACCAGGGAGAAGAGCTCAGCACCTCTCTCTCCACTTCCCCTCCTCAGGAAGCAGTGGAGAGCAATGAGGTCGCCCCCTCAGGCTCCTTTTCTCCAAGCTAGACAAGCCCAAAGTCCTCAGCTGCTCCTCATAGGGCATTCCTTCCAGCCCTTTCACCAGCTTTGTTGCCCTCCTCTGGATGCATTCAAGGACTTTCACATCCTTATTAAGTTGTGGGGCTCAGAACTGCACACAGAATTTAAGGTGAGGCTGCACCAACGCTGAATACAATGGGATAATCACCTCTTTTGACCAGCTGGTTATGCTGTGTTTGATGTGCACCAGGATGTGGTTTGCCCTGTTGGTTGCCAGGGCACACTGCTGACTCATATTGAGCCTGCTGCCGACCAGCACCCCCAGATACTTTTCTGCAGAACTGCTCTCAAGCCATTCCTCTCCAATTTATACTTGTGCCCAGTGTTACTCCATCCTAGGTGCAGAATGCAGCATTTTGACTTGTTAAATTTCATCCCATTAATCATTGCCCAATGTTCCAATGTCTCTAGATCCCTCTGCAAGGCAACTTGTCCCTCAAGAGAGTCAAGAGCACCTCCCAGTTCGGTATCAGCAAACTTGCTAGTGGTGCATTCAACTCCTGTAGCCAGATCATTGATAAATACATTGAACAGAACTGGCCCTAGAATTGAACCCTGAAGAACGCCGCTGGTGACCGGTCACCAGCCAGATGTAGCCCCATTCACTACAACCCTTTGAGCTCTGCCCTTCAGCCAGTCCTTCACCCAGCACACCATGAACCCGCTCATCCCACAGCTGGACAGCTTGTCCAGAAGGATGCTGTGAGGGACAGTATCAAAAGCCTTACTAAAATCCAGAAAAACTACATCCACTGCCTTCCCTTCATCCACTGGGCAGATGACCTTATCACAGAAGGATATCAAATTAGTTAAACAGGACTTTCCCTTTGTGAACCCATGTTGACAGTGCCTGACGACTGGATTATTCTTTAAATGACTTGCAACAGTACTCAGTATAATCTTCATTATTTTTCCAGAAACTGAGTGTTGCGTTAATAGGTGAAGAAATTTGGCAGAAAATAAACCCCCTTGCGATCCAACGGGTCCTCAGATGTCAGAGGGGCTGGGGGCAGCTGGGCTTAGATTGTGATACCTGATTCAGCACTGTTAGTCCCCAAGGGATTCACTAACAGTACAATCATTGTTAGTTTAGTTGTGCCCAATAACACTTCATGCCAGTTTCACTAATAGTGAAATACAGGTTCCTGTTAGTCCATGAGGGATTCACTAACAGTACAATCACTATTAGTCTAGTCATGTCCAATAACTCTTCACAGCCAGATTCACTAATAGTGCGATTTATTGAAGCAACAGAAATACTGGTTCTTATCAGATTGCCAGTGATAAATACACTGTCTGCAAAGCACGTGCAAGTATAAAGCACTAAAACACAAAATAACAAACTTGTTCTCTAAATTTCCCAGGGAATCACTCGGTATAACTAACTGTTCGAGTCTTACCCAATAGGCATCCCTATGGGGGAGAAGAGAGGTTCAGCCCGTCAACTGATCCCAGTTAGTGATAGTACCTTCCCTAACGTCCCTGCCTCTTGGGGTAATTTTAATACTATTTTATGTTTAGGTGAAGCTTGAGTGACTCTAGTCATACATACTTTCGTTATTGATTGGTGTAGAAATTCCCTGCTTTGATTTAAAGGTATAGACTAAGAGAAATTCAGAGCACATGCTCAGTGAGGGGTGGTCGTACCTCGGAGGCGGGTAACTTTGGGATAGAGATGTCTGTTTTAGTATTATAATGAGGTTACAATGAGCAAAGCTAACCCACAGGGCATGATGTTGCTGCGCTGGTCCAGGCATGGTTCCATGGTTCCATCCATCCCCAGATCTGCAGTGATTTATGGACAAGCTTGGCTGTGAAGCCTTCACTTCACTCCTTCCTCCAGTTATCTCCCTTAGATTAGGACACCGAGGTCCCCCAGTATTCCTAACATCTAAAAGTGCAGCTGGTGTTGCTTAGGGAACAATCACTGAAGCAATTTCCAGCATGCCAACCGCATTTCATCCTGGAAGTTAACTTTTATGAAATGTGGATATAGCTTTAACCTCAGTAATTTCAACCTCAATAATTTCACCCCCAGTAATCATTCCACACCGAGGTTAGACTAAGAGGTCTGTAGTTCCCTCGCACCTTTTTTGTAAATTGAGATAACATTGGCTAGCTAGTTTTTATGGGTTTAAAACAATACCTATGTACTACACAGGATTTAAATATAAATAAATATAAATATTCTTCTGAGAAAGGGCTGCTACATATTACTATGTAATTTTTTGTAGTGCCAGATACATATTAGCTATTTTATAAAAAAATATTAGGGAACAAAGAAATAAATTTGCATACATTTTCTCAAGAGTGGTCCTTCCTCAAACTTGTTTTGAAGCTTCTGGTGGTTGGTCCTCACTGAAAGGTTATATATTAAGCAAGATGACAGATGGGCAGACAGACAGCTAGGCAGATAAATAGCTACTTGAGTCAAGAAGTGAGATGAATGGCCATATATTTGTACAAAGCACAGAAATAAAGAAGGAAAATTAACCCTGCATCTGATATGCCAGTGATTTCAAATGACCTCTTAGTGGTGCAAACTGCAAAATTAATGAGATTCAAACTCACGGTGGCAAAACGAGCAAAATTAAGTTCAGTCTGTATCATGCTGTTTCAGACTGAGGAAAAAAGGGCTTTAAAATAAGAACAAATGTCTTTGCTACATCTAGTCATTTCAATTTACAACCATAATTCACATTAGTGATGCCATCAGTACTCAAATAGTCCAATAAAAAGATTTGTCAAGTATTTGTGTAGAAGTGCATGGGTCAGGAACGAAGGGGACAAAAAGAAAATCAAAGAGAAAACATCAAGGAGAGAGGAAGTCTGTGGAGGAAGACAGCAAGCCAAAAGATCCTATGGAAGTACAAGAAAACAATCAACACCAGACAGGACTTCAAGGGGGCAAAATCAGGATTTCAAGGGGGCAAAGACAACCAACTTAGAAGCAATACAGAAAGAACTCATTTCCACTCATGCAAAAGTGAGTACGTAATGTCAGTTAAGTACCACAAAATCGCAAGACTGGGCAGTGAGGTAGAAAAGGAGCCTTAAAAAGCGAGAAAGCTATGGGTTAAACTGAATGAATGAACATCGGCACCTAGAAAGAAAAGGCACAGAAATAAAAAATTAAGGTCATTAAAAGAGAAGAAAGGGAGAACAGGTAAAGGATGGCTGTATGGATCACTTCTTTAAAAAGAAAAATCTTTGTTCTTAACTTACTTTTTATTACTGAAGAACATGAAAACAGACATGAAACCAAGTTTAACTTGCCAAGATGGAACTTTCACCTGTATAGCAGAAAATAAGAGTTGATTCCTCACTTAACACTTTTGTCAAAGTTACCTTAATAAAAATTTTTTATGGTAACTGCTTTTGAACTCATCAGGTTGTGAAAGCTATATTCTGAATGATCACTGGATATTCAGCTCATCAGTTGCTTCATGATCACTGTTTTACCTTGCAAGCTCAGTTTTTCATCAATTTACTTCCAAACTATAAAATGAAGTTCCACATCAACATTCACCCACTGGACAAGTATGGGTTTTTTCACGGCAAAACAGGGTGGGGGTAAAGTGCATTTTAACTCAGAAAAAACAGATTTTTCTAGTGTCAAAGCATTTGCCTTGCTTTTACTTTACCTAAACTGTTAGAACCCACTCATTTTGGAAATACCTATAAAATTTCAAAATATATTTAAACATTTCAGAATGTTTAAATTAAACCTTCCCCAAACTCTACATTTTCTAGCCTGTATCAGCAGTTTCATTACAGATACCATGTCTGAGTTCTTGCTGACATGCCACCAGGCATCTCTTCCTGTTGACGATTCTGACCTTTATTAATTCAAGTCTGTGCAATCTTCACCACTGATCTGTCAAAACTGACACCTTGTCACACTAAGATTTTGCAGGGAGCATTCTGAAATAGTTCACAGGGCATTACATTGAATCTACCTGATACCTAGAGAGAAAATTTATGGCTTTTGCTTTTTCTTTTCTATTTCTGTGGTTGGATAGCATATATATTGTAATAAATAACCAAAGTAGCTCAAGACTCCAAAAGATGAAGACCAATCCTCATAAGTGGACAGCTGAATTATTTTCATTTTCTTTTATAAAATAGGTTTCAAAAGCAGGTTTTGTTCCTGCTTGAAATGTATCCTTAATGGTAATAATAATAAACTAAAGAATACATTTCCTAACATTTTCAAGTTGAAACAGGTACAGTTTGAGGCCCTTATTTGTAGGTTCAGCATATAAACGTGCTTCACAGAAAACAAAACAACAGAAAAACACTATAACCTAACACTAGCAAATACGTCTGCTATTAGCATCATCACTTGGAAAAGAACCAAGGTTTGGGGAAGCTTTGGGGAAACCATTGTCTCAAATATCCCATCACCTGAGCTATTTTACAGGCAAAAGTAACAATAGTCAGCTGTGAATACATTATGGAGCTTCAAGACCCTGAAATTTTATAGGATCTTTGCACTAATTCCTGCAATACAGCAGACAGTTGCCATTAAAATGCCTGTGCAGTTTTAACATAGGTGTGGTATTTTTAATAACCACCTAAAGCAAGCTTAACACAAAAGCCACTAACCAAGAAAATGTCTTCTGTGCATTACTGGCTTCAGTTCATTATATGAATGTAACTAAAAAGAGTTTTTTGTCTGGAAGTTACTGAAATATTCTATTTCAGTTGTGGTAGAGAGTGTTTCATTTACCCTGTCTCTTACATCAAAGAAGAATTCATATGTTTTGCAGTACTTTTAAATTGCCTGGGGATAAACATAGCATAAAAACAAAGAGGTGACCCTTACTATCTTCTGTTAGTTAAAGAACTGCCACTCGTACTCCAAAAATGCCCAGTGAGCTGAATGCAACAGTTGCGTTTGTAAGAGACTTGCAGGTAATAAATACATGTGTTCCTAGCTTAGTGTATGGTATCACCCTACAGGTATGCCACCTGATTTATTCATGAGACTTCTACACAGGAAGCATAACCTCAGTGGAACAAAGCACTCCCACTTCGACCATTCTGTCATTAGGAGATATTGCTGACCCAGGAAAGGACAGTTTCCTTCAAAGTTTATACTTCCTCTTTCAAATTTTTCTTGTGACTTTTAAACTTTTTGCATTGTTCAGAAAAGACAGCAGTTACTTCCTTTCTCTCAGAAAACCTGTCTGGTCATAATGATATACCACAGTTATATTCCTTGCAATAAAATGGGAATAATCTCCCATAACATGTTCGTTGCCATTATTGATACACCATTTCCATTAACCTTATTTAGATATAAAAGGCACTGTTTATCAGTTTCCAAAGACAAGAATCTTCTCTTATTAGATAAAAAAGCAGTATTGCTTCTGCAAAAGTCCCCAAGTTTACACATCCTAAGGACTGCAGAACTGAAAGTATCTGCAGTTACTTCCTGGTTCGTAGTATCTTTCCTAACGTAGCATGAACATGCCTTCCCCCATAACTAATTTTTCTCTTTTATCTAAGACATATAGCTATTTTTAAATACACCTGAGTTTGGTAGCAAGGGAGTTTTATACTCTGTAGATTTTTTGGAATTTGGAAATACAGGGGTTTCAGTAATCAATACATGTAATTCTGTGTGTTGTGATCAACGGGTGCAAACTGTTAAAGTTGATTTGCTTTGAAAAGCTGTGCTTGCACTGATAAAGCACAGATCTGTTTCTCAGATGAAACAGAAGGAAAAGAATAATAATATTTAGTATAAGATATGGGTATCAGTGCAAAGATAATCTTTTATTTATCTTAATATTTCTATTGCTACAAATCCAGCAACTTTCATCTTACAGGGGAATTGCAACTTTACAAATAAGAACCAAGATGTTTATTTTCCAGGTTTTTGCTGCATTTTCCCTCTTTATGGTCTTCTTCTTTCTATCAGTTTTAGTCTCTTTGGTGCTGAATTTATTTCAGCATTAAATGTGATTTAATTTAAAGAATCAGAGGGCATCCTCAAGGGAACTTGAGGTCATCTGCTCTACAGGGGAGTGATCGCAGAAGTTTAATACACAGGAAGAAATCAAATACACAATACCACCTACAATGGAGAAAACCCCATGTTTCAAAATGGCAACAACAGGACCATTTGTGTATTTTTTTGAAGCGTGTGGAGAAACATACCAAGTAGTCTCTTGCACAATACCCACACTCCTTAAAATAATTACAGAACATGATTAGTTAAGACAGAAGACATCTTAAAGTTAACCAAAGCATGAAATTTTCCTTCATTCCACAACTAACTTTAAAAGAAATGAGACCTCCCTAAAACTATGCATAGCATAGTCTCAGGGTATAATATTTTTCTCTCTGGAATAAGAAAGTGAGGTTTCTAAACCTGGATGTGAAATTCTAGCCCAGGTGTAAGTGATAGAATCATAGAATCATAGAATTATTAAGGTTGGAAAAGACCTCTAGGATCATCAAGTCCAACTGCCAACCCAACACCACCATGTCTCCTAAACCATGCCCTGAAGTGCCACGTCTACATGTTTTTTTAACTCCTCCAGGGATGGTGACTCCACCACCTCTCTGGGCAGCCTGTTCCAGTGCCTGACCACTCTTTCAGTAAAGAAATTTTTCCTAATATCCAACCTAATCCTCCCCTGGTGCAACTTGAGGCCATTTCCTCATGCCCTATCGCTAGTAACTTGGGAGAAGAGACCAACACCCAGCTCGCTACAGCCTCCTTTCAGGTAGTTGTAGAGAGCAATGAGGTCTCCCCTCAGCCTCCTCTTCTCCAGACTAAACAACCCCAGCTCCCTCAACCTCTCCTCATAAGACCTTCTCTCCAGACCCTTCACCAGCTTTGTTGCCCTTCTCTGGACACGCTCCAGCACCTCAATGTCCTTCTTGTACTGAGGAGCCCAAAACTGAACACGATATTGGAGGTGCGGCCTCACCAGTGCCAAGTACAGGGGCATGATCACTGCCCTGCTCCTGCTGGCCACACTATTCCTGACACAAGCCAGGATGCTGTTGGCCTTCTTGGCCACCTGGGCACACTGCTGGCTCATGTTCAGCCGGCTGTCAGTCAGCACCCACAGGTCCTTCTCCGCCAAGCAGATTTCCAGCCATTCTTCCCCAGCGTGTAGCGTTGCATGGGGTTGTTATGACCCAAGTGCAGGACCGGGCACTTGGCCTTGTTAATCCTCATACAATTGACCTTGCCCCATCCATCCAGCCTGTCCAGATCCCTCTGTAGGGCCTTCGTACACTCAAGCAGATTGATACTGCCACCCAATTTGGTGTCATCTGCAAGAAGTAGTCAAATAGACTTAAAAGAAGGACAGAATTTTATGCATGCAGGTTTCAAAACATGTCTTTAACATGAGTGTCATGGTTTTAGCTGGGATAGTTGATTTTCTTCACTGTAGCTAGTATAGTGCTGCATTTTGGACTTAGTATGAAAATAATGTTGATAACACCCTGGTGTTTTAGTTGTTGCTGGGTAGTGCTTACACTAGTCAAGGACTTTCTAGCTTCCCGTGCTCTGCCAGGTGCACAAGAAGCCGGGAGGGGAGGGGATACAACCAGGAGAGCTGATTCGAATTGGCCAAAGGGATATTCCATATCATGTGACGTCATGCCCAGTATATTAACTGGGGGGAATTGGCCAGGGGGAGGCAGCGATCACGGCTCGGGGACCGGCAGCGTCGGTCGGCGGGTGGTAAGCGGTTGCAGCACTTGTTTAGTTTTGGGTTTTTTTCCCCTCTCCTTCCAGTGTTTCATCTCTCTCTCGCTCATTATTTTCCTTTTCATTATATTAGTATTATTGCTGTTTTATTCTAATTATTAAACTGTTCTTATCTCAACCCACAAGTTTTCTTACTTTGGCCCTTCCGATTCTCTCCCCCATCCCACAGGGGTGGGGGGAGTGAGCGAGCGGCTGTGTGGTGCTTAGTTGCTGACCGGGGCTAAACCACAACAGTGAGATAATCCTACAAACTAATTTTCATGTATTGTAGGCATCTTTTCAGTTCTCCGGCTGAAAAGTGACTTGCAGCAGAGTGCGACAGAACAAATACCTCCATCTCCTCACTGACTCAATAGAACCTGGAAAATAAGCCGTGACAAGATTATATCTAATTTTAGGGAACAAAAATTGGAAGAGGTGTATAGACTGTTGTTCATCCTTACTTGTTTTGGAATTATTGAGGTTGACCTGATTCTTCTGTGATGTCTCAAAGGCCATTCAAAGGATTATCAGTCCTCTCCTAAATTTCAGCATATAATTAAAATAGAGTCTACTGGTTTTAATTCTCTGACTCTTCCATTTTGCGAAAAATGAAGTATAACACAAGTGGCAAATATTCTTGACTACGTGGTATAGACTGATGTACGGAGAGATGATGAGCTCTCAGATTTTTACTGCACTCCTGCTCAACAAGCACCCTTTGAAATCTTACAACAAGTATCAAGTGCAATCTGCCCTTACTTGCTAATCATTCTGCTGGTTGGCCCTTCTTTCACACACATTAGTTTTCAAGAACAGGCTGATCATCAGAAACAAAACATGTACATACCTCCCTCTGTCTGGATGATACTGCTGAGCATGAACCACACAAGAAATTGTTTAGAACAGTATTATTTACTGCGTTCAAGTCTCTTATGGTGCTTGCTCTTATATTTTAAGTCTTGTAGAGTACAATAACCTCTGAAGTACAAAAAGTATATGAACACATCGCTACACTAGGGCATATCAACTTTTCATCTACTCTAACTTCTCTGAAACTAAGCCAAAGTGGTATTTAGTTTGCTTAGGATAAACCAATGTAAGAACCTGCAGCCCTTTAGTCAATTCTCCACCTGAACGCCACAGTTGTACATAGCAATTCTTATCAGTATGGGTACACTGCCATTAATAAGAACATTTAGGGAGTCACACAGTGGCTGCAGAAACTCACAGGTCGGACTTTCTTCACTGACCTAGAACCTCTCCTCAGCTTTCTACAGTCTTTAACATAATCTTGAGGAAAACACACCTTTTATTAAAAGATATATTCAGAAATAACCTTTCTGTGCCAATATGCAAGAGTTTCTAAAATGGCAAATGCAACTTGGAAACTAATGCTGCTGGATGTTTATGTTTGTTAAGAGGACATCCCCTCAGTTTTAATTCCTGATAGAAATCACGACTAACATGTTCTTAGGGACCTTCCCTGAGAGGTTTTTGGGTTTGGTGAGGTGTTTGTTTTTGTTTGTTTGTTGTTTGTTTTTAAAGATATTGCCTATCTTTAAGAGATTAGGGTTTGTGCCAGAAGGCTGGGAAAGCAAAGATGAGTCTGAATTACAGACCAGTCAGTTTCGCTTCAGCCCTGGGCAAACTTTTGGAACAAATACATTAAAGTGACTATTTATAAGTACTTGGAGGATAACCATGAGATGAATAACCACCAACATGGGTATGTCAAGACCAAATCAATTGTTTGACAGATCAATTTAACTTCCTTCGACACAAACCTGGTAGCTAAGAGGAAAGTGGGAAATGTCATGTCTTGGCTCTAGTAAACCTCTTGTCACTATCTAGCAAGATTGACTTGCACAAGCTGGAAAAACATGGGTTATATGAAAGCACTGTAAGAGCGGTGAAAAACCCATTGGATAACCATCAGGCACATTTATTCATGTCCTGATAATTATGGCCTATCTTAAATTACAGTAAAAAGATCCTGGTTAAGCAATAGTATGTTTCAAATCAAAAGGACAGTGAAACAATATTGAATTGCATAGCCCAGCCATAGGGAAACGTCATTAACAGAGAATGTGAAGAAGCACAGAATATTTGTTTTTCAGGATTTTTGACATGATTGCAAAAATAGCCTATTTAAGAGAAGTGGTGAACTCCCTTCCTGAATGACATGATTGCCTTATGGAAATTTCACATGCACAAATTCAACAACTGCATTCCTTTCTCTAAAAACTCATTCTATATTTCTTCCTTATATCAGTCTCTTTTGCACTCTCTCCTAGTCCAACTTCTTCACTCTATTTCCTCAATCATTTCTCATATCTATAAAAAAAATTGGTGGAAGTCTGGAAAAAATTAAACTGAGATGCAAACTGGATCCTGTAAGTGGTTACAAAATGCAGGCCCCTTTTAAAGTTATTGTAAATTTAACGATAAAATGAAAATACACATAAAGCACCACTTTTATAAAATCACATTTTCCACTGAGAAGTAAAGAGTGTTTGCCACTTGCAAGGTATATTAATCAAATATGGGAACCTCTGAATTAAACACCGTAGTTTATCCTAAACTCCAGAAAATACAGTAATCTCAGGAGACGAGGAAACATTCTGGGAATCTTTATCATAGATTATCCTAATTCTGATTTCTGTTATCCAAGTAAAACTCAGTCTTGGGAGTGCCAGTCAATTACCAAATTTTCTTGAAGTGTGGTTCTAACACTTGATACTAGCGGGATCAGATTGGTAGCATGACATTACACTGCATGAGAAGACTGTAAATAATCTGATTTATCCCCAACAGCAGCATTTGGACTATTCAGGAAGCAGAAAACTCTTGCATAAATCTTGAAAATATGGAAGCATCCACTACATATAACAAAAAAGACAGACAAGAATAAGCTAAACATTGCTATTGGAGCCACTAGGTAAATGACAAAATCTGCTGGAAGAAAAAAGCCATGCCTGTATCCTCGGCAATACATTATCTAGATTTAAAGTACAAACCACTATACACATTGTCATGAGTAATGAAAGATACATTTAAGGATATCTCAGTCAGATGTACTGACACCTTCATGGAAACACAGTGCATAGTGCAGAGTGCAATTGTGTATGAGAGATGCACAATTTACTTTGTAAATAATTCATCAATACTTTGTGTTAGTGACCTAACCAAGATCCAGCTACCGAAAGCAATCACCTGGGCCAAAGACGACACCAAAGTACTCACGTTTGTAATGTGCCCCACGCAGATCAGGGCTGATTTCTATCAGCAAGAAAATGGCAGTTAAAATCGTGAGCCTCAAGTCTTTCGAGCTAGGCATAAAACCACACACAGTTCTATCAACCGCAGTTCAAGGATCAGGAAGGAAAGTCTGAAGTTAAACACATATATTTAAACATCTTCTGTAGTTTCTAGGAAGAAACCTTTTCCTTCATAACACTTTGTTTCTGGACAAAGAATTTGCCTGGAGAACTGATCAAAGAAACGTTCTGTTGGACAAGAAGATGAAACTGCATATCTTCTTTTCTGATATATTATTAAAAAATACCACTGTACCACATGCTTCATAATTCTACTAAAGAATCTAGCTAATCAACCAGAGATTGTTGTTGGGCTTTTTCCGCCCCTTTGAGAACTGAAAGGGATGTTGGAGGGTCTTTACTACCTGCCTTTTTGTTAAATGTGGCTAGCTTTGAAGCAAGTATCTCTGAAATGAGGCAGATGGTGTATCCTTTGAAGTACCAGCTTATTCAAAGCAGAAGCATAAAAAGAGAAACAGTTCTATTGCACTTACTTTATTACGCAATGCCCTTTTAATCTCATAGGGATGACCACAGATAATCACAAGAAAAAATCCTCATTCCTCTTGCCACAGCTTTGCAAAAAAGAGAAACAGAGAGAACTACAAGGAATTAGTTCAAGCTTCTCAATATGCAGTATGGAAGAAAAGCTTAGTTGAAATGATCCCCTATCTCACAGTGACAGTGAGTATGAGTGCAATAATGATTTTTAAATCTTCAGGAACTATGCAAGTTCCTGCTTTCAGTCTAAAGAAAGATGGAATGGTGGAAACCATCTAAAGGGTGAATCTAAAGAGACCAGACTGCGTTCTATCAGGAACCAGCGGAACAGCAATACCACGTATTTGACTGGTCAGTATAGCCAGATCCAAAAGACATTACCTGAATTCCACTATTGCATCATTATAAATAAATATATAATCCATTATTATGTTAAATGTACTGCTGGGTACACACTGTTAACTTTTTGCTTTTACATGATCTATCTGTAGAAATACAACAGGAAGAAAATTCTCTTTAATGGAAAAAGAGTACAATTATTTGAAGACTGTGAAACTATATGAATTGTCAGTGATGTGTTCAACCAGGGTCTAGATATTAGCCAGATTTTCATTACTTTGTGCATTTGATTAAAAGCTTGTTCAGAGCACTGGTAGTTTCCCCACTCAAACTGATACTTATGTTAAAATTTGAGCTAATTACTTTCAGTCAGTAACTTATTTGTTCCAGGTACAAGGTTATTTAAGCAACTTTTAAGCCTGCATTGGTGGGAACAGACAAGTTGTCCAGCTAGTGCTATTTAGTCTGTTTCTTCCAGGATGTTTAAGGTAACAGTATTTCATGACTGATGCTACTAAACACTAGCACTAAATCAAGGAAAAGTATTATTACAGAGATGTGTTCCTGTTCCAAGTCACTAGAAGAACAGCTCAACATGCCTGCTTCATCACCTGCTGCATTCTGGAAACTTAAGGTTTAAAGACAAGTAAGAAGTTTCAGCACAGACTGCTACAACTCTATGACTACAGCAATCCTTTTGACTCTACTGAAATTCTTGCTAAAATATCTCTCTGCAATTACATGAGACAAAACTAGCTTCTATGGCTTCTAAGACCCACAGTGATGCTGTCCTTTGCAGAAACAGCTTCATCCTGGGAAGGACACAGAGGTTCCAAAACAGGGGAAAAAGAGCATTGGGAAGGAAGAGTGCTAAAAATCAGATAAACTCCAGTTACATTTGTTCATAACCCAGTGATCTGTCACAGTGTGGTCAAACTGAGTGGGGGAAAAAAAGAAAAGGTTGTTTAATACTGAAACTTTCGAAAGTGCTGTCTGAGAAGAAAAGCTAGATAAAGAACTAGATGCTACTTGAAAGTGGCCTTTAAAGGAAGGCAGGTTCTATTGACTCTAGAAAAGCTGTTCTCCAATATGAGTTTATAATATAAGGACCATTTCACAAAGGGAAATGGGGAGATCCCCATGGTGGAAAAAGTCTTCAAAAACTGCAGGTTACATCTGTTTTGGAAGTAAAATTACTCTGAGTTTAAGGATATGCACTTGACTGAGGGCCTCCTGCTCCCTTTCCCCTGCAGCCTTTAACTCCAGTTTATAATTACAAAAGAAACCAAACTTATATTTGCCATCATTAAGAAAAGCTGCTCAGCACATGGATAAATTCAATTTTCTCTCTAGAAAGCCTCAATCTCCATGCCAGAAGAAAGCTACTTTTATATTTCACACACTATTTTGAAATCTTCCAGAGAAAAGACAGCAAAGTTCATTAACTTTATTTTTGATAACAGATCTCAATAATGGTTTTTGTCAAAGGCAAAACTGGAAACTACAATAGCTACATATCTGGAGTAACTACTTAAGTCTGCAGAATGCGGGACTACTCGTATCCCAGTCCAAAAAAGTTAAAGTGCCACAATCATAGTATAGAATACTTGTACTGTAGGAGACCTAAAGGTAAAAGGAAAAAACTGTGGCTTCAAATAAGCTGATCCTGCAGCTGACTAGCAAAAACTTGCTGTTCTCATTTGAAATGCCAGAGGAGTTACAAAAGCAGGAGGGTACACACACACAAGCAAAACAAATGGATGGATTGTACCACATAATGATAGCAACATACATTGCCTCTGAAAGAATGTTATTCAGACATTGTGATATCAGTTCAAACTTCTGAAATATTTTTCTATGATTCTACACTAACTGCCACATTCTGGAAAAAGATGTATTCTACTGTCCTAAAATAAGTCTCAGATCATACATCATTTAAAAGTTTCCTTGCAGAGGAAAAGTTCTCTCAGTGTTTTGAAGAAATTTCAAGGAGCAAGTTTGTTACCTCCTGAATGAAGATAATGCTACAGAGGTCTTGGAATTACTGGAATTTGCAGAATGATTCCAAAGAATGCAGTATTTTTCTAACACTGATTCCACAGAAGTCAAAGATAAATTAGGTTTTGAGAGACAAATATGGTCTGAAAAAAAATTAAAAATAAAGACACTGGAACATTCCACTTACAAGTCTTATCAAGTTATTATACCCAAGTCAAATTAGTCCTGCCCAAAATATTTTCAAGGTTTTTTTCCTAGTCCTCTTAAATAATTTAATTAATGATCCTTTCATTGCTTTCCTTGAGAAAATATGTATAAAACCACACTGTCATTGTTATTATCTGCCTTGTGAAATAAAGACTAAATTAAGAGATGTACGATAGAGATGGTAATGAGGATGTGAAATAATAACTTCTCATAATTTTCTCTTCGTGCACTCAGTGTAACTGAGGCATATATTGTCATTTTCAAAATCTGCAGTTTCTACCTCAGTTAACCTTTTCTTTCAAAAGAAAAAAAAAAGGATAAAAATCAGTCTGACAAGCATCTCAATAACAGAGAATCATTTGAGTAGCAGAAAAGAAATTCAATTTTCTGACAGTTTTTAGGATAATCAAAACCACAGGAGAAACTAGTAAATTTGTTGTGTTCGTGGTCAATTTGCCATAACACTTCCTCTTTCCCCTCCCACCTCCCAAACTCTCTACCATCTCAACTTTTTGCTCAACAGGGAAGCGTAAGCATCATTGTGTAGCAGCTCAACTGGCTCACTGAAACAGGCAAAGATTGTAATTCCTGCAAGCAAGCTCACATACTCTGCCCACTGCGCATAGCTTCTGTGAATAAATTGAGCTCCGATTACCATGCACCCACCTAAGAATATTGTGTTGATATCATAGACAAACACATTGTAAAAGTTATTTGAGCTCATCCTCTAAGACAGGCTTCTCTGAACTGATACTGAGCTGATGAAATTTCACTAAAGAGCAATAGATGTTTGTTGGATGTAGGAGAAGGCTGATACTAAAGGGCTGAAAGATGCCAGTGGAAGCAGAAAATGTGTACAGTGCATACCAGAGTGCTTTTCAGAAAGACAAAAAGTGGGGTTCTCCTAAGGATCAGTCACCTCAGATGCTGCAATAAAAAGGAAAGACACATGAGGGAAAATCTCTTTTGGTAACAGCAGGTTCCCATGAGCTGAAAGTGGTGCCTGCTGGCAAAAAATGTTAGCTTGGGATCCCAGCAGGAAACATCCAAGAGCTTGCAGTGGCTAAAAGCTTCTGTTTTTGTAAACAAAAAGATATTTTGCCAGCCAGATGGGGTTTTGCAAGTGCTTGCAGCTCTAATATAAAGAAATACTCTAAAAAGAGTAAACAGTGGGTAGATGTAAATACCAAAGCACATCTTTTTTGTCACTTAAATAATTAAGCCATATCTTATTGACTAATGAAGTTATTTAAAGACAGAGTAACATTGCAGCCAGCATAAGCAACTGTTTTTGCCTGAAGTGACATGTTCACAGCAGTAGATTTTATTATTTCTTTGTAAAATTTGTTCTGTCATTTCTGCGAGAGAGTTATTTTTAGCTGACAGATAACATGGCAAAAAAATACATACATGGAAAGCTTCAAATGAAATGAATAGTGACTCATCAATCCGAAACCACTCTTAAAACAGAAAAAGTCAATAAAACATGGATTGGCCAATGGTGCCTTTCCTCAGCAATAAAAATACTCTATAAAGACTTTTCAAGTTATATGCAAAACCGGCAGAAGTAGTACAGTGTGGGAGGCTTACATGTGTTACATCGGAATTGTTTGGTAGGTAGGAAAACTATTTTCTAAAAAGTATCATAGGGATACATTTGTATATCACCCCAAAAACAAAAGATTCAAATTACTGATAGCTGGAAAAAACACTGCACTTAGCAAAATAATCAGATAAGAAAGCTACTTTTAGCTGTGCACCTGAAGTAGGAAATTGGCCACTATATCTCCTAGTATTGGTACATACTCTGCAGACAGACAGCAGGAGAAAGGAAAATGCTAGACTAATTTTCTGACTGTATAACTCATTTCTTTACTACACTATTTCACATCTTATCATGACCTTACAGTTATTTTATTACATTCTCTTCCTGAAAAAAGTAGAATGACTGATCCTCTGTCCAAGCTTTCATTAGGAAGCAACATTACAAAACAAGAAAAAAGAATTAATTAGAGAAAGGATGACATTCAACTTTCTACTTGACAGACTTCTTTTATCAGGTGTTAGGCCATTTATCTTTGTATTTTCTGTAAGTTATAAGATTTTACAAAACCTGCAGGAACATCGAAGGCCACCTTTCTCAAAATTAATATCTTACCATAGAAGATATACCAGCACTTTGATACTGTCTGACAAAATATTTTTCATTAGTTCAATCTCAATACAATAATCGGGAGTTGCTGGAGGTCTTTGTGGTGATAAATCAAGATCTCCCCAGTTCCACAGTACGATTCCTGCTTACAGAATTGAAGAAGAACATTGAAGAAACTTGGGACATCCTTGTACTGTTTCCACATTCTTCAAAAAAAAAAAAAAATTAGATAGACTTCATACTGATAACCTTTTTTCTATAAGCTCTGCATGCTGATAGTATTTATGAGGGAGTACTGGCGGAATTTACTACGCTGCTTCACAGCTTCTTCAGGATTGAATCAATTTGACTACTACTAGAAAAGGAAGATTTGACAATTTTATTTCCTCTAGTACAAGTTATCCTTTCCCAGTGCACTAGGAAAATTAGGAAGAAGCATGATATGAGACAAACTGAAGGTATTTACAAGCCCCTTAAAGCTTTTAGGGGAAGACTGAAGTGAGACACAAATTGCTCAGGAATCCCAAGTGTCCAAGATGGGTTTTACCCTCTCCACAAACACACCTGACTTAGTGTTCATTAATCTGTTAAGTGTAATGAACTGTAAAAAAATAAATCAACAAAAGGTTTTATTTTGGATTTATATAGAAACAAAAGTTGGGGAAGCATTCATATGTTAATTCACATCTTAAAATCACAGGCTCTGTTCAGTTCTAGAGTACTGGGAATTTTAGATTCCCACCTTCATAGGCTTTAATGTCCCTGCCAGAAGATCCAAAAAACAGATTACAGATATCACAAAGACCTACAATACTATTACTGGGGTAAATGAAAGACTGTTCCCTATTTATATAGACTATCTCCCTCCTACTCCAGTTTGCTATCTACATAGGCTGATACCCACATTCCTTCTCATGATCTGAAACATTCACAGTTAACATTACAAAAATATGTAACAGACTTTTCTGATGCAGGTGTAAGTGAAACCTCCTACATTACTGAGAATTACTAATATCTATGTCTAACATCAGGAATTTTCAATTGAATGAGAGTTGTTTTGGATTTGCATGGACATTTACAAAGTTTGGTTTGACACCTCCCACCCCCAGGCTGGAAAATGCAGCAAATTTACATGCTTATTTTTAGTTCTTTATTTTATGGAATTTTTTTTCCAGCTAACCTAAGAAATTCTAAATTGTTCCTCCTTTCTGTCACAAAAGGCCAAAGCTGAAGCTATAAAGGAGCCAAACCACTTTGCCATCAAATACACAAATACATTTAATGGGCATGGAAATACAGCTTTTGTAAGTCTTATCTTGTTTCAGGTTTCTGCCGTATTGGAATATTTTACTGCTTCTTAGGGTGAGTTGGTTTGTTTTGGTTTTTAAAGGTATATAGAAATCATTCTTGCAGTTTGTTTGCTCGCATAAATCTCAACTTTAATCAAAATGGTTAGGTCATTAGACACAGTGAAGCACCCCCATTGCTATTTCTTAAAAAAAAAAAAAACAAACAAAAAAACCACAAAAAACAATACACTCCAATCTGGTAATAGTTACCCATCAGTATAGGTCCGACAATTCAAAAAGCAAACCAATTCATAGAAATTAAGTGACTGAAAGAAATTTATATTCTACAAAATCCCTTGACTGTAATGTAAACGTGAAGAGATACAATATGTTATCATAGCAATAAGGCGTGTTTTAAAGTTCTTTCCCATCTGTAAGGAAAAAAGTGCTCTAGTTTAAAAAGATTCAGATACTAAAAACTTTTGTAATGGAAATACTTTCCTCTAAGTATTGAAAGTCTTTATTATAGAGACCAATTATTTAGAAATGTTGGGGGAGGGGGGTGGGGGGAAGAATTGTTTTGGCAGTTTTATGTGGTTTTTTTGGTTGGTTGTGGGGAGTGTTGGTTGTGGGTTGTTTCTTTTGTTTGGTTTGCTTTTTTTGTGGTTTGTTAGGTTTTTTTTTTAAACAAAAGAGCTCCCTCCACCCCTATATAAGTCAATGGACCCAGTGCTCAGCCTTTCCTAGTAAGTGATTTGCTCCAGTCCCAATCAGGTGTCTCCCAGGCCCTCTGCCAGACTTGCTCCATTATGTCCATGTCTTTCTTGTACTGAGGAACCCCAAACTGGACACAGTACCCTAGGTGTGGTCAGGGGTCTATTTCCCTGTCCTGCTGTCTACACTCATGCTAATACAGCCCAGAATACAGGTGACCTTCTTTGCCACAAAGGCAGACTGTTGACTCATGTACAACTCGTTGTCCAACAGGACACCCTCACATGTCCTTTTCTGCAAAGCTGCTTTCTAGCCTGTTGGTACCCAGCCTCAGCTGTTGCATGGGGTTATTCTAGCACAGACAGAGAAGGTAGCATTTGCTGTTGCTGAATTTCATGAGGTTTCTGTCACACCATGTCTCCAGCTTGTTAAGAATGGCAGCAATGCTCTGCAGCGTAACTACTCCCCTGGATTTGGTATCACTCGGAAACTTGCAGAGCATGCCTTTCATTCCCATCATCCAAGTTGTTAATAAAGATTTTTACCAGCACTGACTCTGCCGTTGCAAGATGCTGCTGCTAGCAACCAGCTGCCAACTTTGCATCCAGAAGTCCAGCCAGTTTTCCACATATCTTGCAGTCACCAATCCAAACCATGTCTAACCACCTTGGCTATAAGGACACACCTTGTCAAAAGTCTTGGTGAAGTCAAGATAAACATCACGAGAGCAAGTAATCTCATAACAGAAAACCGCCAGGCTGATCAGGCACAATTTGCCCTTGCTAAGCTGGCTTCTTGTCCCTCCTGTGAGTGACCTCTGTGTCCCCAGATGATCCTCCTTGTCCTTCTGAAAAGGGGCATGTTTTCTTTTATTCACAGTTATTAGGAACTTACCCCAATCACCATAAACTTTCTGCTGTCACGTACAATAATCATGTATATGAAATAAGCTAAAAATGATATTTTATCTTAAAGAAATTAATCTGTTTGCGTAACTTGATACTGTACAATCTCAGAATCCAGTTAGTACTCAGAAAGCACATATTCTTAGTTTTCTCCAGTTTTTCTTATCTCTCTTTGTACTTGCCAATTCTCAGTGATGCTTTCTTCTATGCTCCCTCTCTTTTTTCATCATTTTTCTGGAAACCTGGTAAGCAGACAGAAATGCCATTTCAAGTATTTCAGTACTATGTTTGGAGCAAATTTCTGTGTATGCAATGAAATTTCTTCAGGGCTTTGCTTTTAACAACTGCTTTACAGAACTATAAACTTCATTCCCAAATGTTTCTAATCATTGTAACTCCTTTTTTACATAAACACCTCACACTGAAGACATGCTTTTGGACTACATTATCAGAAAGGAAAACACATATTCTGCTGAAAAAGTGCACAAAGTATTTTTCGGTCCTCAACAGCTTCTCATTTACTAACCTTTGTGATTCCTTGAACTATTGGGATTCACTTTAGTCAGACACAGAGGAAAAAATTAACTTTAAACTAATGAGCTAAAACACTTGGCTGACATCCATTACTCTGACAGTAAAGAGTATTTATTTACATATATGCTTATTACAGACCTTCCCATCAAATATCACTTTTGTCAACTTTTGCAGTCCTTTGCATGCCAGGTGACTGAAGATATGAATCAATACCCTAGCATCACACCTTTCTTATGCATGGGAAGAGGAGTAGTCTACCAGATACCCATTTATGGTTTTATGAATCAAACCATGTGTGCCTTTATGAATCAAAGCTGACACCTGAAATTGCACCTAGAATTACAGAGAAAGACAATGCAGTTGTCAGACAAATGATTTAATATATTAACTGTAGCTCTCACCATTCAATAGGCAGGCAACCAGTTAAAGTGTGCAGCTGTACACACTAAATGGTAACTTCTAAACATCCTTTTAAGTGGATGGATTTCTAGAGCATGTTACTCCAGTATAACCAAAAAAAGTCTAAAACCCACATTGTCTTATTAGGCTAAGCAAATGTAGCTTGTTTGTATAATTCTGCACCTTAATTTGCTACCTTAAACATGCAAAATATTTAACATCATTTAACAATCATGTGAAAGACTGGGTGAATTCAGTTAAAGCTATATCCAGTTTATTTCAGATGCAGGACTGCATCTTCAGAAGGCTTTTCAGTCTCTCTGTGCTAACTTGATTAAGCTAACATAGTAGCAACACACGTCTTGTGTTGTTGAGATGCACCCTCTGTGAATTACTATAGCAAGTTCTACATCTGAGATCTCAATGGGAGTGAAAACAAGGAAGATAAAAACCTCTGCATACAAATCATATTTTAAAGCCCCCATACAATATTCATTGTCCCTCAGTGCTCTAGAGATACTTAAGCAAAATATCAACATTCAAATTATATAGCACAATGGGTTAGTTGTATTAATATAGCAAGATCACAGATGACTTAAGTATCCAGAAGGATTGTATTGCCTTCCTACTCCTATACACTATAATCTACAAAGATGTGATCAATTGAGGCTTGGAAATAAAAACCTTTCACCTCTTTTTCAGTGAAAATCAGCTTTTTGAAAGACGATGGACATCATCTCCCTCATTTCTTATTAATGACACATTTATAATATGAATTTAGAAAGTTGTGATATCTGTGACCTCCCACAGGTCATTTGTAACTATGTCTCCTATGAGCTATGAGCTCTTGCCATCCATGGACTAACTTTAATCTGGTGACAGTAATGAGACAAATATGTATTAGCTTCATGCCTCTGAAATTGTAATGCCCCAAGTGAATCCTTGACATTTACTATTTGCAATTTCCCCTCATGTAAAATGCAGTGTAAAAAACAACTGAAACGCATGAATGTGTTGGCAAGTTATTTCAACTTCATACTGACTCATTAAAGTTAAAACACAGTCTCTTCCAATTCATTCAACAAATAAAATTACTGCATATAAAAGGGGATGCCATATCCAGTAATATCATGTTATATGGCTTTGACACCAATCTTTCATCAGTTATCCTTAGATTTGCTACGAACTCTTGAAAAACTTTTTCAGTTGACATTTATTTTGATCATCATCAGTCCACAAGCTACCGATTAAAGTGAGACATACTCGGCTCTTCACTTGGAGTACTTCAGCATAAGGATTATTTGCCTCAGCACAAGGGCACTTGCACAAGGTCTCTCCTGACATAGAAACCTCTGTAGGATTCTTTTGCAATACCTGTCCCCAATTCCCTAAGGAAGCAGATGAAAGCACTATGGTTCAATCTCGGGATGGCAGAAGACAGCACAGTACTAGGAGAGGCCATGACTACCCAAGGCATAAGGTCCCTCACCACTATTGTAGGGCACAAAGGGTCTGGACCATCCCATCCATAAGCCACAAGGGTTTGTTTGCTGCATGAATGACACTGTCCCTTCGTATTTGTAAAACAGTCACGATTGCTTTGGATGCAATATACCACCAGGATAGATAACCAACAAAAGAAACACCCCCCCCCCCAAAAAAAAAAAAAAAAAAATCAGTATTTGCACATAGTACACTTGTATATACATATGTACACAAGGGGAAAATAAAAACTATTTTTGTGAGGCATTAATTAAGACTTCTGTAGTGCTGGGAAATTAATTATGGATTCTCTAATTTCAAAGATGCAGCAAACTTTTAGAAGACCAAATCTCAGAGTCAAAGGACAGATTCTTCATAGTTTGATCACTGCAGAACCACTTGCTCATAAAACTCAGTCTTTTCAGGTTTTTTGTTTTTTTCTTTTTTTTTTTTTAATTATGCTACATCTGAAAACTATTCATTTCTGGTTTGATGTAGGAAAATTTCTATACATATTTTAGAAGTGCGAAATAGTTCCTACTTAACTTTCATTGATAATAAAATGTATCAATATAAAGCTAGCACAAGTATGACTAAAATACAGCCATAATTTATTCCATTGTGATGAGGGCTAAAATAAGATTATGTACTCACATACTGCCAAGAAAAATGACTCTAGCGATGAACATTAAATATATAAAACCAGTTAGAATTTCAGTGCAAATTCTGGCTTGCAGAAAAAAGCAAGCCAAGTATTAATTCCCTTAAGGCACCTGGAAAATACAAACTAATATGTCAGTTACTTCTCTCCTCCCAAGCATAATCTGCTTTAGCATTATTAGTGACACTGAAACAAAAAAGTTTGCTTTTTAGTGAATTAATTTTGCAAATCATCATCCATATCAATAGATTATGCATTTCTAGTATGTCATCAAGAGAAACATTCTTCTGTTAAAAATGTAATTGTTTTGAAAATGCAAAGTTTAAGAATAACTAAGGTATCTACAAAGTTAAGATCTTTAATATACCTACAAACATGTCAACTCATGTACCTCTGAGTAACATGCAGTGTATCTAGCAAGAATTAAAAGACAAATATTATCAAGCTAAATACAACACAGGGACACAAGTCTCCTAAATACAGCACAGGGACACAAGTCTCTAGATTGCCCCTACAGTCAAAGCAGAACGGGATGTTTCCCGAGGAGGTAACTTAAAACAGGAGCCTGCCTAATTTAGCCATTCTCAATGGCTCAACTGTGTATGCGTAATCTCCAACAACTGCAGAAGGTATCTATACAGCTGCTAGTCTGAGATTTGAAAGTCAGCCTTGAAGACATTCTGAGATTATATGTCCTGGTCTTTTGTTGGACCTTACTGGTTGCACTCAACCCTCAGGACAATTCATTCCACTGCACTTAGTGAAATTCTTTGCTGCAGAAATGTGATCTGGCTGCAGGTGCTCTGTATTTTAGATTATTGATATAAATCAAAGTAAATCCTCCATTAACTGAACCTTCCCCAGCCCCAGGGATACTGCTTTTTTGTTACATGGGAACAACTCATTGCAGCTCATAATGTGCTATCTCAGATTTCCCTAACCAGGAGCAGAGTATCTATTTACAGTGATTCCAAAGAAATCTTTACAGTCTATTGGGTAAATAACCCTTATTTTGCAAATCCTTATATTATAATATGTAGTTTAAAAAACAGAACAGATATTTTGTCTGATGGACTGTAATGGATCCTCAGGAAATAACAGATATCTTGTAAAGTCTCTTTATATATAATTATGTGATGACTAGTGAATTGATGTTAAAATCAAAATGTATACACATAAAATATCATCAATCTACAATTACGTAGGCAATTTTGGTGTCCAATTCTAGACCACCTGTCAGTAAGTATGGAGTATTTCTCGGCTTACGCTAAATAATACAAAGTTGTTCACATCTCCAACCATTTCCCAGTGCATTCTATTTGAGCCACATTCTTTATTCATAATTCAGGCAAAACTCCCCAGACAGGAGTAAAAAATCACAACACTTCTGTATGAAATGTACTATATGAAGTAGAAAACTTTTTCCCCCATCTTAATTCTGTACGAAAAGCCACATAGCTAGGATATTTATTATGTAATACCACTGTATGATACTTGCACACTTACTTGATAATTTTGAACATATACTGGACTGCCTGTACTTTTTAGATCAGTGACTGCTGTAAATAAGGCCATCTAAATTGAACACCACAGACAACTAGTATTTGCAGGCCCATTCCTATCCACTCCTTCTGCATACCACTCTCTTTCCAAGCAATAAATACAAGCCTGGAAAGAAAGCAGTACTCTGAAGATTATGGACTTCTAGAAATTGGGAAGATTAGTCATAGATTGCTATAAATACTCTGCTCTTCAAATAAACATTAGAAAAGACTGCAAGATATGATACACTACAGAAAAGTAGTTCATAAGGCTTAAGTTAACAGAAGGGCTAACTCAACACAGTCATCCCATATTAAAGTATGCACACACTACACAAAACAACTGACAAGAAATCAGATGTCAAATCAAAAAGGCCTATGTATGCCAAAAGAGATAAAAGGTTGAAAAATGAAGAGCCGTTTGACATGAATGCTCCACAATCAGCAACTAAATGAGGATTGGCACTCTTCTGAAGGTACGTTTCTACATGGTACTATTACCAGACATATATAACAATTAAGGGACTATTTAAGCCCTATTTAAGATACCCAAAATGCTGTGACTTTCACTTTTCATTAACGAGAAGAACTTCACAAAATCATTACGCTTGTGTACTTCAACAGAAATATCTTAGAGTAATTTAAATGTGTGACACCTCTTTTGAGTGAGCTTTTTAAGAATCTTATAGGGCAGCCGTAGAAGCCCACAGAAACAAGAAAACTTTGTACAAGACAGTAGAAGTGTAAAAAAAATCCTTTAAGATAACAGGGGGAATACATTGTAAACAAGGGGATAATTACATAAAACTAAATAGATATGATATCACAAGTATCCTATTCTTTTAAATATAGGATATTGGAATACAATGACAATGATGGCATGTCACCATTCAGCCCTGGAATTGAAGGATGTTGAGCCTCCTTCAGATAAGGACAGCAAGCAGTGATAGAAAAAGGCCTGTCAACTACAACAGGTTAGTTCCCCTAGGATCACATCATTTTTATTGGTGCTACATGAAAGGGGTCATCATACTAGCTTTCAAAAAAATATTTTCTTTGGACATTTCTATTAAAAACATGATTTTTGAGAAGTTTATAAATTCATTCTTTCATTTGCATGAGATTGAAACCTGACAATGTTTTCAGGCCAAATTTGTTGTTAAATGCTTTCTGAAAATCATAGAGGTTTTTCAGTGGTTTTGGGTTTGGTTTGGGGTTTTTTTGGTTGGTTGGGGTTTTTTCATTAGTGTTTTTTTTTTTCTTTCATTCTCCCCACTATTTCACAGCATAAAAAGAGTTATATTGTTCTGCTCAAACAAAAATATTGCATTAAAGGTGTAAGTATTTGCATGCCCTAAGCTGCATGAAAAGTACAAAAACCATACAGTTACACAGCAATTAATATATATTAGTGATATAAACATGTCACACATGCATTTGCACAATAGGCCATGTGACTATTTATGTTCCAATGTCTTCACTACTTGCTCTGTTATACTGCAACAACATTGCTCTTTTAATATTTAATTATATGCTTTAATATAAAATTGTGAGTAATTTTATATCATCATTGATTTCTCCATGCTTTTCAGAGACATTTTCTCCTGCATTTCAAAATACTACATCATTTCTTGCCTGCTACCACACACACAAAAAAAAACACCTCTAGAAAGATAATGATCTCATGTTTTAAAGTTTTACAGAAACATTGAGATAATCTGTTGAAGACTATAATGTTAAAGAGAAACATCCCTCCTCTATTCTTTACTTTGGGAGAAAGAATAGAAGACAGCATGAAAAAAATAACAAAAAACAAATTTTCTCTAAAATCTTAACTAACATTTTTATGGAAATAAAACTACAAGTCTGTATTTGAGTCATTTGCAAGCGCTTTATTATCGAAGTTAGTATGAGTCACATAGGCAGTATTAAATCAACCCAAATAATTTTGGGTCTGCACTCTGTTCACTTCAGATAAACTCACTCATTTATAAGAAAGTCGCTGCATCTGTTGGGTAAGAAAACACAGAAGACTTCCTTGTAAATATCTGATACTTTCTATTAAGCATTCCAAGTCAAGCCTGGCTGAAAGCAGGAAGCTATTATACACATACAGATCCTGTCCAATATTTCACAAGAAATGAACAGAGAAAGCACTGCTGGTCCAAGCTCTGAACAGCACATCTGTTAAAAACCAGAACAAAAACCACAAACACCCCCGTACTCCTGATTTTTGTTAGCTTTATACTGCTTTGAACTTCAGCAGGATGCACTCCTACAAGCTTAGCCCAGTGACAGGTTACACTTTTTAAAGAAAAGCTGCCAACCAGCATTCTTAAAAGTATAAATACATTTATGATATTTTGGTTTCCCCTCCATAACAGTAGCTAAGGTGTTCTCTAGGTGTTGTATTAGACCAGAAGGATCAGAGAATACAATTTTTGAGTAATCTCACAGATTAGGAAGGTGATAGTGTATTTTATGCTTTTGATATCTAAAAAATGAAGCTTTATCTTACGGACTCTTATATTAAGAAAAATGAAAATTATCCAGTTTTCTGTCATTAAAAGCATTTCAGCCTACTGGGAAAGACAACTTCTTTGTCACAGCTCCTACACTGGGTAGAGGGGAAAAAAGAAAAGGACTGGCAGGTTGTAGACAGATTTCTAACACGCATGGTATTATTTTTTTTTTTTTAAACAGTTAAATGGTTAACAGGGAAGGGAATTTTAACAGAAAAGAAGTTTTGCTTAAGGTTCAGTTCTTTTATTCAACATTCCATAAAGTAAAGACACTTATGTTTTTGGTTTTTCTCCATCAAAAATATAATTGTTTTCTTCTTTAGCAAGAAAATATGTTCTATTTCTGTACATTAAATAATTGAATATATTCAGTATCAATTTACAAATTTTTTTTGTTGGCCTGAATATATGTTTTGGTGTGAGCATGTGTAGGGGAATTTATCTTCCTCTAATTTTCTTACCCTTTAGTTCCTCTCACTTTAGACAGAATCCTGGTGATAAGAACTATGAAGCTTCCTAAAGCTGGGTGGAGGTGGGAAATTCCCCTCTCCCCACCACTCCCCTCAGGAAAAAACTTCCACACAAGAACCAAAGAACAACGACAGAGGGAGTCCACAGACCAGCATCAGCCCAGCACTAAACTATCCATTCAACGTAGATGAAGCTAAAGCTGTCCAGGAGTGAGGAGGTAAGGCTAGCACCTGTCCTACCCAACAGTCTATACATTAGCAGCTAGACTCTATGTCCCACACTTGCTCAAATAACTTGGCTTGACAGTATGTAAAAACAAACACTTCTCTGGCTGCCTCAGAGAATAAGATTTATTGCAGAACACTTAAGCAATGAGCATGAACCTAGCACTCCGTTGCTGCAGTCATCATGGGCTCCAACTTTCTCCATTCATCAACTGGAAATGTGCTGATTTAATACACCTCTAAGAGAAAGAAGGGGAGGTAATCACCTGCAAAGGGGTGCGAAGGGTGAAATAAAAATACAGAAAGGTAGACACAGAGGAGGTATCCTGCAACTACTTCCACTTTAAGAATTTTCACCAAGGATTTGCAAAGTACACTGGTATCAAATTGCTAAGTCCAGAGCCCCAGTATGGAATAGCATGAAAAACTTCTTTGCAGTGCAGGTACTAAGTGGGTTTAACAAACATACCTAATGCATTGCACTATATTATTAATGACTTTCATATACCCCACTGCTAATCTCATACACATAAAAAAAATTAAAAAAAAAAATCAATTGGAGGCAGCTGCAGCTCCACTTTCCCTGTCAAAATTTCAAGATTCTCTCACACAGTGACGAGAATAACAGAGCAAGGGAAATATTTTGTAAAGAAGCTTGTAGATTTCACTGCAGCATACTGACAAAACAGAGTACTAACTATCCTAACTGACTAATACGTACTGGAGATTCACTGGAGTATTCTGCATTTTTCCCCACAGTGGAAGGATCATATGCTTGCAGTCTTCAAACTTAAATGTTATAAAATTAACTAAAATGCACAATCAGCAACTTCCAAGAAAGTATTTTGCATTCTCTGGGATTTAGCATACGAGACTCACAACTAAGCTTTTTGAGAAGTCCAACCCATCTTGTCAGCCTCTCCATAAAATTTACCTTTTCAGGATGTAAAAAAGGAATCCATGCTTGACCATCTTACAAGCGTTAACTGGAAATTCTACCCAGCCCCCATGAAAGAAGAGGAAAGAAAAGGTCTCTGTCTTTTGCCCTTGTTAATCTGAATGACCAAATAACGTACACTGAAGAAAACATACGCACAGTTCACTATGCTTAAGATTGTAATCTTTTGCTAACTATAGGTAATTCAGTGATATTTTACAAACAGTATTTTGACCCAGAAGTACTTACTTGCTGCAGCATAATAGACAATTATTTCAAGGGATTCTCCAGTTAACTTCACTGTATTATTTTTAAAGCTATTCCTATATTTGAAACCCAGTTTCTTCCTAACACATAGATCAGTTTAATTATGCTGTAATTAGTTCCTTTTCACACTACACTTTAGTTTTGTCCTGTGGAGGAGGTAACACTGATACAAAATGCCACTATTAATGGAAGAAGAGATTCCTATTGGCTGGCAACCCAGAAATATCTTTCATGTTATGGAGACAATTCCTATTGCCAATGGTTTAACTATTACTGTCAGTGGTCTCCCAGGGTCACATATGGAAGCAGCAGCGCAAAGAACATTAACAGAACAATTAAGAGACAGGTCTATAAAACATGAGAAGCACCATTAGCGTGTGCAATTGTTTATCTCTCCATGGTGACATTCAAAACCTGAACTGGGTCACTGAGTGGATCTAAATGTTTCAACCACATAGGTTGTCAAAACAAGGTACAAGGTAGCTCAGAAAAGGAAAGCATTGTTCAACTTAACAACTACAGCTGAGTTGATATAACCAGTATAACTCAGCCATGCTTTTCTGTTTAATGCTAGCATATAAATAAATCTTGATATAATCCTATCTTTGGGACAAGGAGCAAAAAATACCAGAGTTTAAGAAACTCACCTTTTTATGGAAGATAGGGACAATTAAACCTGGCACTAACTAAAAGCTCAAAGGAATACCAGGAGGACATAACAGCAGAGATGACTTTTTTCAAAAAAAAGGGGGGGAGGAGGGAGGGGAAAAAAAATACCCAAAAACATAAACCAGCTTGGACTTATACTTCCATCTTTCTAGATGTCTTCCAACCAAAAAATATTGCACCTTTAAAGTTTATTTTCAATTCTACATTACACCTTATATTTAAGATATCATAGAAAAAAAATCTTTACTATATTTCAGAATTGAAAAGCACTGTCCCATAAAGAACATCTATTACAGAGCTAAGTATTTTTTTCCTGATAGAAATACCAAGGACTTGTAAGATTCACACTTATTTTCACAGTTAAATAACATTTCTTTCACATATGTCCTAAACAGAACAGTAGCTATTGAACCTATACCTTTTATGAAATCAGGGTTAAGTTTATATAAAATGAAAATGTGACAATTACAAAATAGGTGATTTTGCTGACTGAGATAACGAAAGGTCTTTTATTGCATCTATACATAAAGGGTCATGTTTTCTAAAAAATAATTATAAAAGCAGTTATAGAAATTAGACATCCACCTGGTGATTTAAGAGAGCAGAACTATTCATACTAATAAAAAGAATTGTTTAGACCTTAATATACAACTTTTCAGTACAAGGTCAATTTTTGGTTTTTCTGCTTCTGTCAGAACTTGGAGTTGTTTAGCTAACCTATTTCTCTTCACAGCAGACCAACTTCTATTTGTCATTCAGCATGCATTTCACTGGCCATCCTACATGGCATCTTAAGTAGGGCTAAACATAAAGAAAAAAGCCTTTTCTCAGCCCTTTCAAAATAATATTAAGAACTGAAAAGAATTTAAATAAACAGTGGGACTTGATATATGACTTCCCTTTACATATCTGATGTATACATATGTTGTGGTTTAGCCCCGGTCAGCAACTAAGCACCACACAGCCGCTCGCTCACTCCCCCCACCCCTGTGGGATGGGGGAGAGAATCGGAAGGGCCAAAGTAAGAAAACTTGTGGGTTGAGATAAGAACAGTTTAATAATTAGAATAAAACAGCAATAATACTAATATAATGAAAAGGAAAATAATGAGAGAGAGAGAGATGAAACACTGGAAGAAGAGGGGAAAAAAAAACTAAACAAGTGCTGCAACCGCTCACCACCCGCTGACCGACGCTGCTGGTCCCCGAGCCGTGATCGCTGCCTCCCCTGGCCAATTCCCCCCAGTTAATATACTGGGCATGACGTCACATGATATGGAATACCCTTTGGCCAATTCGAATCAGCTCTCCTGGTTGTATCCCCTCCCCTCCCGGCTTCTTGTGCACCTGGCAGAGCATGGGAAGCTGGAAAAGTCCTTGACTAGTGTAAGCACTACCTAGCAACAACTAAAACATCAGTGTGTTATCAACATTATTTTCATACTAAGTCCAAAATGCAGCACTATACTAGCTACAGTGAAGAAAATCAACTATCCCAGCTAAAAGCATGACAACATATATACACACACTAGCAAAAAATACACAATATGTGACAGGATTTTTTTTATTAGCTACCTCTCTCACCCTCCAGGTGTTCCAGTATTAAGTTCCTCAGCCTTAGGAATCATGGGGAAATATGAATAAGACACGCCTGTCAACTTTTATTATACTCTATATTGAAAAACAATATGGAAAAGACTGTCTTATTTGGATTCAGTTGATCTCAATCCAGCAGTTTAACTGTCTGGAATTACTCATCTAAGGAATAAAATTAGCAGGCACTGACCTACCCATATGGATGGTAGATGCAAATGAGAACAAAAATACCAATACAACTTTGTACTCCCACTCCCCTCCCATCTTTTTAAAACCAATTATTTCTAATATTCCACATCAGTGTAACAGCTTCCAGTTGAAATAAAATAGATCTCTCTTCCTCCATTCACAATTCCTCAACATAAAATCATAATTGCCCAGGGTTTTGGACAGTTTTGACTTCATTGGCAGTTTTACAGCTCTATCTGGAGCCTTTTTCAGGGAAAACCAGCAGATAAATCATCAGTAAATAAGTAGGAATAAGCCTTTTTCTTTCTCTCCCATCCTTAAATGTCTCAATATACTAAGTTTCAAATTCCTAATGCTATTGCACTAAAACAAATAGAGGAGGTAATTTTCTGATTTTCTTTTTCTGCACCTTTTCAGAGCCCTGTGTAATGAGATAGTTTGCACTGAAGTTTAAAACGAAAAACAAACAAACTTTAGAAACACACTGTAGTTGTTCTTCATAAAGAAAAAGTAAGTTGTGGCACATATAGACCATATGGAAAAAAACTTCCCAGCATCAGTTTGGAATGACTCTTTACTTGCCTATCTGTCCTAAACTAGGAACAAAGATGTCTCCAGTATTTGTCCTTTCCATACTCCATCTTTCATTGAAAGAGATTACACCTTATCTCTGTTGAGGTGACAGTCAATCTATGCCATCAGAACAATGTTATTCCCATATCCCTACTACAAACACATTCTCTTGCATTTTATAACCCAAGTGGAAGTATGTCATTAAAAGTGAGCTTTATTAAAGCTATATATACACACATACCTTCAATCTATGTACCCAACAAACTTCAAGAGAACAAAAACCCTTACAGAATTCAAAGAACACAAAACCCCAATACATTAATAAAAATAAAAAATAAAAAAAAATAAAAAATTATCAAGACCCTGCATACAAGTGTCACACCTCCTGACCATGATATTCTTCTGGGTTTCAAGAGCTTTTCTCTCTTTCTGCTCACCACTTTCTTTTCTGTATTGGGAACGGATTTCTCACATTTCCAGTGGAAACCACTTGTGGCCCTAAGAATTCTTAAGATAGCAGAAATCACCAGCTCTACAGTTGATTTTGAAATTATTTTTTCTGGTATTTTCCATTATGCTGTGTGTCTCTGGAAGCTTAGTTTGACAGTTGAGGTTGATATTTTCTATGTTAAATGCCTGCATCAGGCTCCAATTTCTCTTTTAACTTTATGCAAGAATGTTTTTAAAACCCTGAAATAGCTATTTAGGAAAACAATACTAACAAGGAAACAAGCCATTAATCCTTTCAAGAGGAGGGAACATCAATATTTAAGACAAAAATTACATGCCTTTGTATAAAAGGCAACCTAACTCAAGGTGCATAAACCATGTTAATTCCAGTATGTCTTATCTTCCAGCATATTTTTGCAGGTTTTGCTCCCTTTTGTACCTCTTCAGCTCTAAGTCTTGTATCCTATAGAAGAGTCAGTGAGAATGAACTTACAGTAGAAGATCTGGCTTCACCTTTTAAGCTTCCTTTGTAAATTTTTCTTCTTGTCCTTCATATACAATAATCAAAGCCTCTTGCTAGATAGATTACAGTGCTATTTTCATAGGAAGAACCAAGCTTCACAACGTGATGTTGCACAAAAACACATACAGGTTTTACTTAAGTTTATTCTTGTTTGACAAAAAAAATCCGATTTTAAGCAAGGATTAAAAAAATTATATAAAAACTGGGAAACTGAAAAAAATCAGCTTTAAAAATATGATTAGAGCAGTCACGTACGTGGACTAATGATACAAGTTACTCTTCTCTAATTCTTACCAGAAAAAAACATCCAATAAAGTATTAAAAGTGAAAAGCAGTTATTTTCAGATACACAGGAAAAAAACTTTTATATAGTGATAAAAGATCAAAAGCTTCTGAGTCACAGTCCCCAGTATCTAGGTAACAACAGATCCTGGCATCTGCCTTTTCTTATTTATTTGCACGGTTAACAAATAGATGTCTGAGTGCCTTAATCCCCAAGACATCTACCCCCCTACCACTACTAATTGACTGATTTCCCGCAGCCCACACAGGATATGAATCTGAGGATGAATAGTGATAACAACACATTTGGAGAACTTGTAAAATCTTTAATACCTAACATAACCTGGATTATGAACTCATTGGGTTGTCATAATTTAAGTAAGCATTCAAGGATTTCCGTAAAACATTAATGCTTTTTCTGTTTTGGCTGAAGTCATACTTTGCTATTATTATAACGCTAGCATTTTCCTTCTCTGAAGGACATTCACTCCAGGTCAGAAAACTCCTAGTTTCACAGCACTCTGAAATACTTATCTACTCACACTTAACAAATTTTATATAATTGTTTTTAATTCCTTTTAGGCTTCAAATTCTGAATCCTATCAGTATCTAACACACCTTCTCATGTGCTTTGAACACATAAACCTGCAAAACAAAATGGTCCATGTCTTCTTTTAGGTGTAGAGTCCTTCAAATATCTGGCAGTATCCCATTATTAACATTCTACCATCGGCACTAAAAGTTCGTATAGAGTAAGGCTGTGTTTTCTCCTCCTTCCTTTTTCATAATGTTTTTCTTAAATAATTTCCTGATTTTGACTAGAATATCCTCCTAATGAGGAGGTCTTGGGTTTTTCCACCCCCCTCCCCCCTTATTTTAAGTAATTTTAGTCCTATCCTAAATTAACCCTTAATTCACTTCAATTCACATCAGAGGGAAACCAAAAAGAAAAAACACATGATAGTCTTTATTTAGCAGTTTTCATTTATCTGTTTCACCTCTGAGTAAAACAACTGATACAATTACATGTGATTTTTTTTCACATGGGACTCCACCAAAGAACTCCAGCATATCAGGAGGCTGTTTTTTTTCTCGAAAGACCTGGGCATATGAAACTACTTTACTATAGTCTCCAGCATGTAGTATCTAGTGTGAAGGGCTGTTTGCCTTTGTTACAAGAAGGAAAACCATATGAGAAAGACTTCAAATATGCAAATATGAAAAATAATCTTATAGATCTAGCTAGAGATATCAGATCCCATGCATTACCCCCTAACGGCCTGCAATAAGTTTCTTTACCCCATTTTACAGGAAAAGCTACAGTCTGCGAGGTTTAGTGTCTCGGCAGGGAGGCAGTACCCATCCGTATTCACGAACTCATGACAAAATAGTGCTCTGCTTTCTTGTGCAAGGTCATCACTTACCCTATCAATGTAGGGGGGCCACCAGTATATTTTTTTTTAATGTTTTTAAATCTGAAACTCAAAAGACTCCATTCAAATTTTAACAAATTTATAATTGCTTACCATGGCCTTAAACCTAGCCCTCCTCTCAACAGACAACCCCTTTCTGCTTTCATTACCATTATACAACAGGGTTTGAAAGCAGATCAACACTGAACAAGATTGCTTACCCATGCTTTCTTGCTTTAACTTCCATATCATTCCTACTCAATTTCCCTTACCTATTTAAAAATACAAATGTTAAAACATGTAAAATAACTCATATATACATTTTTTGCCATGCTTTCTCCTCCTCACTTTCGTACAATAGCAACAGAGTGTTTCCTAGTGAGTCCTGGCTCCACCTAGCAACGTTACTATTTTATTTAGTTTGAAGTGTTGTATGATCTAACTTGTTCCAAGAGTGAATGAACTTACTCATTATCAATCAACTATATGTTCCTCCTGAAATAATTTTCTTATGGCAACATGACTTTATATAGTCTCTCCCTCATGTTATTTTGGAAATCTCAGAAACGTTGTAGTAAATATGCTGATCACCTATTTTAGCTATGAATTTGTTGTCTTCAAGGTGGCAATACCTCTCTAGACATCAAATCCCCAAAGTTCCTTGAACAGTACTGATCATGTCTCCAGTTTTTAATCTGTGTTAAAGATCATAGAATCATAAAAGTTGGAAAAGACATCTAAGATCGTCAAGTCCAACTATCAACCCAACACCACCATGCCTCTTAAGCCATGTCCCTAAGTGCTACATCTACATGTTTTTTTTAACACGTCCAGGGACGGTGACTACATCAATGATGGTGATGTATCTCTGACCTGTTTCTGATCCTTTCAGTTCCTCAATATTAGATTCCCTATATGGGTTAACATAGATATCTTTCCTAAGGAGGTAGCTATAATCCTGTAAGGGTTGATTTATCATTTGGTATTCACTGTCCTGTAATTTCTCATCTTGAACTTTCCCATCTCCACTTCTTTTTTTCTGCAGTAAGAGACATTGAACTCACCTGCTTTTTCCACTAAGAAATAGAATAATTTTTTAGATTATCCTCCAGATTCTATTCTGTTCTGTTATCAACATCTCCAAAATGAGTATTTATAATCCTTTTAATTACCACAGTATCCAGATGCTTCATATAGACAGAAAAGGGATACAACTGGAAACATCAATTCTAGATTCAACAGCCGATGGGCATGGCAGTATTGACTGTACAAACTAATAGTTTACGCATCACTCTTCTGTAGGACATTTAGCTAGGATATTTGAAAAACTTCTCTTGACCCCTTCCAGAGCACTAGTAGACAAAGCTTTTACCTTGTGTATTCTAGATATCTCTTTGGAAGACAGAACAATGGACAACTTCTCCTTGCTATGCTTTCTGTCATAACAAGATTATTACACCTTACCTGGACCTTACTTTAGAACAATGAATCGTGGAGGTTTAAGAAAACAGTATGAAATGTCACATATGCTCATGTCAAATCTTAAAAAAAAAAAAAAAAAAAAAACCACAAAAAAACCCCCAAGACCACCACTCCTCTCTCCCCGCCCCAGACCACATTCAAACATATATTTTCAAATAATTTTAGCTACGGACAAAAGCAGAGTGTGGATTTTCAGGACAGTTCAGAATACTGAGTGCCTACTGACTGGTAACCCTAAAGATTATTGGTTAGGGTAAACACTAAAGTAAATTTCAAGAACTAAACCTGGATTACTTTCAAACCTAGACTGCAGCACCATCAGTCATTTTACAAAAGCACTTAGCACTGGCAAACTGAGACACTTTACATCTTTTATAAAACTTCTTTCAGCTTCAATAAGACTGCAGTTGGGCTACTTTGAGTAATTTTTAAAACACTACCCTAAAATATTGCAAACAATCATTAAGTGTGGCCTTGTGTATTGCACAGAGTGCCAATACTGCTAAGGAGCAAATCTGGACAGTAAATACAGACTGCAGAAGCAAAGCTACATTTTATTTCATTTCTATTATAAGCATTTTATGTGACGTACTCTTACAGGAAAGTTTGTTTTTTTTTTCTCTCTCATGCTTTCATTTATGAATTTTGAGGGACTTTCTGCCATGTCACCATCTAACTACACAGAGGTTTCAATACATGAGATGGCTTCCACTGATCTTACTGACCTTCCAGAGTAGGCCCCAAATAGAAAAATCTCAAATAAAGCCATGTGAATCTGCAGCAACACCAATGGAAACTTAAAACGTGTGTCATGAGAAACTGATGTCAAGTATTTATTGCCATTCAGATATTGGAAGGGATTAGTTATGACTACACGTTTTATTAGGCTAATGATATTTTCTCATATTTGTGAGCTGCACCTGATAATATGTTATTGTTGTACCTCAGACTGTACTGGACTTGATTTTATTATGCATTGATTTAGGTAGTTACTTCATTTTTTTTATACAAGTTGCCTAGCTGATTCATAGAGTTTCCAGCCCAAACAGCCCCTGGAAAATAGAAGAGATCAAGAGTATACTACAGGATATACACTAGTGCACTTTAAAAGATATACATTAACTTGAAAATGGTGCTCCATGATTCAACTGATCTGACAGAACTTTCTACATAACTATTAATTCAATCCCATTGCCTCTACTCACATTCCCTTCTCGTGCTATGACAAAGGAAGCTTCCCATTTCTTGCTTTTAAAATGCTTTTCTATTTAAAAAAGGGAGGTCACGTTACCACTACCTATTGCCTAGGCCAAAATGTTGCATATATATTTACCTTTGTTATGTCTGTGTGCTGTATTTTACTTCACAATAGCAATTTATTCAACTTTTCATTCTGTTTCATGTTTCTGACCTTTACAACATAGTACCAAAAAAAGGTAAGAACAATTATACCCCAGTGTATTCTGATTGTAATTTGACACAAAGGAAGGGGTGAGCAAAGGAGGACTGATTTGTGATTAGTATTTATTACATAATGATTGCTTTTATTAATTTGATAGTGTCCCTCTATGCTACCCTCTCTTCTTTGCTAGTTAAAACAGCAACAAGTTCCTTGTAATCTTGTAAATTAGTGTAAATGCTGGTGACTGTCTTGAATAAGAGATCCTGAAAGACAAGATAGGAAATGACAACTTCCAAAGGGGTGGGGAGGAAGAGGGAGCAGGGAAGGGAGGGAAGAGAAAAGCGTCCACTATGACAACCAAGGATCTTCTCCTTAAAACTCTGAAATAGAAATTCTAATCCTCATTTCTCGCTGTTGGGACCACAGTGCAGCCCAATATAAATACCTCAGATAGATTCTTGAGCACTATCATCTTTCTTGTATATGCAGTTACATTACATCCAACTCCAACCAAATAGTTCTTATATTTTACCAGTCATTAATATTTACAGACCAATTTGGATAAAGTATTGATAAATGACTGGTGAATGAAATAATTATTTGATGAAATATGACAGCTAAGTTCTGGTCTTTATGTAGCATAAGTACAACACTGAGTATGAGATGCGCTTCAGTAACCTCAGAGGAATCAGGAACCAACATTAGCCACTTCAAGCATTTTTTTTTTTTTTTTTGATCAATATGCATGTTACTATCTTGTTTTCTAACAGGAATTAATTTTATTTAACAGTGCGCCTATGTTATTTCCGAAGTATAGTGTATGTATGTCCTTTCACTCATATTAGCTTTATATCTGCAATTTTCATTTGTATTAGTAAGCAGTTGGACAATCAGACAAGATAGTAAGCCAGTTCAGCACTTCCAAAAGTTGCTCTGCAGAAAAAAGACTCAAGAAACCCTGTTCATACAAAGCGAGTGAAACATCATGGACAGTAGTTTGGATTTTCCCCACACTGCTTACCAAACCACTGTCCCTGACAAGCAGTGCAGATTTAGTTAATCTTTTGTGCTTTGGAACCTCATTATTTAGTATGTCAAAGGTCTCATACCCAATTATGAATACTGCCTTATTACTTTCAGTCCTTGACTAAATATCTAAGTTTTTCTACTCCTAAACTTCCACAGCAGTATGTAAACTTCTTGGAAACACTTAATATAAAAACAAAAACAAAACACACAAACAAACAAACCAACAACCACCACACCCAAAAAAACCCAACAAAACCCCCAAACCTTGAAATAGCATATTTCTTGCTGGATTTTACATGAGGTTAAAAACTAATTCAGTTTAAAGTAAAATACAGTCGACCTCAGCACATTGTATTTAAAGCTATTGAAAAAAAGCTTTCCATTTATATATCCTTTAACATTAAAAAACTACTTAGTGACTGGACACGTCAATATTTTATGCCTTCTGGATTCAAGTCTTTTTACAATTAGTAATATCACTGAAAATAACCAATATTAGCAAGACATGAATTGAATTTATTCTAGTACTGGCAAACTGGAAAGTTAATTAGTGGCAACAGTTCACTTCAGAACAGGATTTTTATGATTTGCTGGGTTATGACCTATAATTAAATGTGTTTTGTGTGTTTCTTCCACCAAGATAATTGATATAATGCATAACACAAGATGCTTTAGGGCCACTTATTTCTTAAAATGCAACTAAAATTAAACTGCACTGTCAAAGACAGAATGTGTTGGACATTTCAAGGCTCCAAATCTTTATGTCAGCGTTACATGATTAATGAAAACAAAAGAAGAGAGAGAAGAATAATCTAATTTGTTACAAGTGGCACAGATGAAATCACACATTTTCCACAGAATCCTATATGCTTACCCAAGTAAGCCTAAGAACATTAAGAATAATCAAGTTGCACAACAGCACTTTCAAAACCCACTAGTGAACTAACTTCTTATTTCAAAAAAAAATAAAAAAAAGCACATCACCTGAAAAGATTACACCATTCTAAGGGATTTTCATTCAGTCTTATGAAACGTTACATTTCAAGTGAAGATGTCTTGGAAACAGACAGAAATGATACAGAAGATTAAATCACAAAAAATTCTTTATAATGATTCAGTCTGAAGACTTAATTACATAATTGAGAGCAACAAAAAATTAAGCCTGTTTTAAACTTGTGTGTTGACAGCATAAAGATTTTTTTTTTAAAGCAGCACAGGAAGATTGTGTATTTTATGAAGCTATCACTGTGACAGTCTCTAAAATATGTTATTCTTCCCTTTTGAATAGGTTGAAGCTGTTTTAGGTTCTCTGCAAACTGATTTATTTGTTTAAAATACTAGGCCATGCTCTGTTACCATTTAGGAATTAATATTTCCACTAACTTGAAGAACAACTAGTCTGTTATTGAAAATAACTGCAACTGGCAGACTAACCTATCATACTTAACTAAACTTGAAATAAAATGGGAAACGAAAGGAAAAGTGGGAGCCATGGGTTGAGAAAGACACCAAAATGGACACAACTGTGAAAAACAATAAATATTTAAGATGGCAGTATGGGATAACAGAGAAATAATAGAATGTTTTCATTTGAAGTCCACGTGCACTTCGAAGTTTTCAGGTGTTTCAAAATAGCAAAGAACCGAGCAGACACAGAATCACATCTCCTAAATTTCAATTTTCAAATTGCCTGCTATTCCCTTAGAATGAACTAGGTTTTCGAAGTCAAGTTTAGTATTAACTCAGCCAAAACAGGTTTTAGAAAATGATGCAAAAGAAAAGCCTGACTTAAAATTCCCCACAAAAAAAAAACCCAAACCAAAACCAAAACTAAAACTCTCCTGCATAATTGTTGTAGGTGTCTGAAGAACAGCAGTATGAAATTCCGAGCTGCAAAATACCATGAAGGTTGATAACACTGAAAGTTTTTAAACACTAGGTGCCTGGGAGTAACAATAGCACTCAAGTCAGACAGGGAAAAGTCAGTGTTATTAAGCCTTATTGTAAGCACACAAATAGATTTATTATAGAACTAATTTCAGAAAAGCATTCATTTACAATACAGGAATATTGTAAAACTGCTGTATTACACAGGCTAAAAACATACAGGCTTTTTTCTGAAGTGTCTTCATTAGAAGTAAAAGGATATATAATGTGGTTCACCAACTACTGTGGGTGAAGTGCCCTTGTAACTTGTCCCTGTCCTCTGTAAACAGTACTTCACCAGTTAACACTGGAACAGAGGTGATCACTGCCATGTATTGGGACTAACGTTAAGGGTATCTATACCAGAACTACTTGATGAAAGGCACATTGCCAAGTGTAGCACCACATATAGGCAGCACTTGAGAAGTATTCTTGGGTCTCAGAGTCCAGCAATAACTGAAGCTGCAGTCTCCCAAACATGTCTCAGTTCTTGCATTTTGGCAGGAAGAGAGAACAACCATGAATGGAAGGGACAAATACAAATGAAATATTGATGCAATGGAATTCAGTTGCAAAGACACATCAGTAGAGACATTCTCTTGAATATCCAAAGCAAAACTTCCAAGAACAGAACAAATAGCCCATAATCAACCACATTCATCCATGATAACCTATCTCCCTTTGATCATATAAACCACTCATCTTCTGATTCTTTGAACAGTTATTCCTGACAGGCAATTAACTGCCAGCTGAATAAGCTCAGCAAGGGGTTGGTTTGTTTTTTTGTTGTTTGGTTGTTTTCATTCCCCCCTCTTCCCCCAAAGATAGCAAATTAATATTATCATCCATGTGGATACAAAAAGCACTGTATTAGTGTAGGTATCCTTTTCCCTACTGCCTACCCAATTTCTTAGAATGTCTTGAATTTATTATAGAAATTTTGATTAATCAACCCATTACTTTCTAGTGGGAAAGTGTCCAAAGCATAAAATGAAAGCAGCAAATCACTTGAGATATTGTAAAACATTTACAGCTCTCAAACTCATATTTCTTTTAACTTTTTAAAAACTGAATCTATACAAAAAGGCCCTAAATACATATATATTCTATAATAACTGTTTCTTGGGAAAAAATAATGAACAGATCGGTTCTTAGACCATACTGCAATACACTTTACATGCAAATATACTCTTTCTACACCAAACCACCCATCATCTCACTGAAAAAAACCTTATTTGTCACATTTACTGCAAAAATTTTCAAGTCATGAGGACCTTGATAGTAAGCTAAGTGATAAAATTTTCTATAAGCAACACATAAATAAAATGATGTTTTAACATGTAGCTATCAAATCTCCTGTTTATTTCATTACACAGGAAGAATAAACTAAATGAATGCTTTTATTTTGACAAAGAACCTCCTCATCCTCTCTCAGCTTTCTTCTCACTTGTAAAGACGTCTTAGCCCCCCTCTGTCAATTTGGAAGCTCTTACTGTCACCAGTCAGAAAGAAAACACTTCACTGTGTATGAGGACTGTCGTATGCCAATAGATTTGGCTGTCAAGCGTTGAAAAGAACTGTCACTCAGTGTCAGAGGACTAACAAAGCAATTATCAAAAAAACCACATTCATGAAGCTGGAGACATGCAGATTAAAATGAGAGGCAGACAAATCTAGTTAGTTAGAAATATCTCTCTGAAAATGTGTGACTTTTCCTCAAAGATTCCACAGTTTTTCCTGCCCCCCCCATCAAAATAGAACCCCAAAGACCCCTGTTCATTATTTAGGAATTGGTAAACATTTGAAATGCTATTTCAAGTGAAATACTATTAAACCAGCTGCTATGCAAGTATTATTTTCCTATTGCCAGTTAACTCCTAGAGAAATAATCACTTTGATGGCTGGTCAGGATGAAAATTGGTCTCAAGAAGCCAAGTACATGGAGGAAGGTGAATTTTTAAAAGATAGAATTTTGTATAAAAAGAACTTCAGAAAGCTAAACAGTTGTGTCAAACTCCCAAACCTAGTTATATGATAACAGTGAAAGAGAGTTTTAACCTATTGCAAATGGCTGTAAAGTCAGAAATAAACCCCATTATGTAGTGTGTTAAGCAGTGTAAGAATGCCAAAGGACATCTTGATTTATCCCAAGCCTCCCTGGACCCATGGGGTTGTACAATTCAGAAGTTTCTTTCAACTCCTCTTTAATAAATATAGTCTTATTACAGAAATTCTTCATGGCGTTGAGTCTGTCAAACGTTCCACTTCAGGTAACATGTCTGAGTAGCAGAATGCTTATCAGTGTTTTAATAGTCACTAGAAATAAATTATTGAAATCTAAATGATTCTTAAATAAGGATTTCTGAAGATCATTCTCCAGTGTCTGGCCAAGCATTTGATTCCATTCATCCACCCTCACAGTTCAGCTGTGATAAGCAACCATTTCATTTCTGAAGCAAAACTTGATTTCAGAGACTGTTGAATGACTAAGCCTACTTTATCTATTACTTGCCTAGTAAGTTGAGTAATTGCCTTACTTCTAGACAAAAAACCTATACAGTAATCAACTATATATTACATTGGGTTTTTTATTTCATTTGGCACATCCTGAGAGCTAACGGATCACACAAAATATCATTGGAAGGCAAACATTATTTTTTTTATGCACACTTTCAGGCTACTACCTTCCATATACATTAATATTTTCTGTGGAAGAGCATAACAGATTTAATAGTCTCACCATGGAAAACCAGCATCCCTTCATAAACACTGAAATGGGAGATAGACATTACAATTATTTTTGCCTGTGGTTGAAATGTACCAAACATCTCAAAGCATGACTTTCCAAAGGAACTACATTCTGCCATTTAGAAATGGTGAGGCCATAACACTAAATAAAACACATTTTCAAAGATAAATCAATTAAAAAAACCCCAACAAACAACAAAGCAAAGCAACATTTTCCATGTTAACACAAAAGTTATGCCAAATATCTACTGAAGAATTTGGACGTGATGTCCTTCACATATAAAGTGGCTAAGAGGTATGTTTGTTTAAGTGTTTTTAGAGTGGAGTAAAATACCAGTTCCAATAAACTAGAGAGGTTTCAACTGATGGATTTCTTCTTCTCTTTCCAGATTAAACACTAACAGGAAAATGGAAACCTCATCTCTGCCTCTGCTGAACTTGTTCTGTGTATCACATGAGACTTCTACACAGGAAGCATAACCTCAGTGGAACAAAGCACTCCCACTTCGACCATTCTGTCATTAGGAGATATTGCTGACCCAGGAAAGGACAGTTTCCTTCAAAGTTTATACTTCCTTTTTCAAATTTTTCTTGTGACTTTTAAACTTTTTGCATTGTTCAGAAAAGACAGCAGTTACTTCCTTTCTCTCAGAAAACCTGTCTGGTCATAATGATATACCACAGTTATATTCCTTGCAATAAAATGGGAATAATCTCCCATAACATGTTCATTGCCATTATTGATACACCATTTCCATTAACCTTATTTAGATATAAAAGGCACTGTTTATCAGTTTCCAAAGACAAGAATCTTCTCTTATTAGATAAAAAAGCAGTATTGCTTCTGCAAAAGTCCCCAAGTTTACACATCCTAAGGACTGCAGAACTGAAAGTATCTGCAGTTACTTCCTGGTTCGTAGTATCTTTCCTAACGTAGCATGAACATGCCTTCCCCCATAACTAATTTTTCTCTTTTATCTAAGACATATAGCTATTTTTAAATACACCTGATTTTGGTAGCAAGGGAGTTTTATACTCTGTAGATTTTTTGGAATTTGGAAATACAGGGGTTTCAGTAATCAATACATGTAATTCTGTGTGTTGTGATCAACGGGTGCAAACTGTTAAAGTTGATTTGCTTTGAAAAGCTGTGCTTGCACTGATAAAGCACAGATCTGTTTCTCAGATGAAACAGAAGGAAAAGAATAATAATATTTAGTATAAGATATGGGTATCAGTGCAAAGATAATCTTTTATTTATCTTAATATTTCTATTGCTACAAATCCAGCAACTTTCATCTTACAGGGGAATTGCAACTTTACAAATAAGAACCAAGATGTTTATTTTCCAGGTTTTTGCTGCATTTTCCCTCTTTATGGTCTTCTTCTTTCTATCAGTTTTAGTCTCTTTGGTGCTGAATTTATTTCAGCATTAAATGTGATTTAATTTAAAGAATCAGAGGGCATCCTCAAGGGAACTTGAGGTCATCTGCTCTACAGGGGAGTGATCGCAGAAGTTTAATACACAGGAAGAAATCAAATACACAATACCACCTACAATGGAGAAAACCCCATGTTTCAAAATGGCAACAACAGGACCATTTGTGTATTTTTTTGAAGCGTGTGGAGAAACATACCAAGTAGTCTCTTGCACAATACCCACACTCCTTAAAATAATTACAGAACATGATTAGTTAAGACAGAAGACATCTTAAAGTTAACCAAAGCATGAAATTTTCCTTCATTCCACAACTAACTTTAAAAGAAATGAGACCTCCCTAAAACTATGCATAGCATAGTCTCAGGGTATAATATTTTTCTCTCTGGAATAAGAAAGTGAGGTTTCTAAACCTGGATGTGAAATTCTAGCCCAGGTGTAAGTGATAGAATCATAGAATCATAGAATTATTAAGGTTGGAAAAGACCTCTAGGATCATCAAGTCCAACTGCCAACCCAACACCACCATGTCTCCTAAACCATGCCCTGAAGTGCCACGTCTACATGTTTTTTTAACTCCTCCAGGGATGGTGACTCCACCACCTCTCTGGGCAGCCTGTTCCAGTGCCTGACCACTCTTTCAGTAAAGAAATTTTTCCTAATATCCAACCTAATCCTCCCCTGGTGCAACTTGAGGCCATTTCCTCATGCCCTATCGCTAGTAACTTGGGAGAAGAGACCAACACCCAGCTCGCTACAGCCTCCTTTCAGGTAGTTGTAGAGAGCAATGAGGTCTCCCCTCAGCCTCCTCTTCTCCAGACTAAACAACCCCAGCTCCCTCAACCTCTCCTCATAAGACCTTCTCTCCAGACCCTTCACCAGCTTTGTTGCCCTTCTCTGGACACGCTCCAGCACCTCAATGTCCTTCTTGTACTGAGGAGCCCAAAACTGAACACGATATTGGAGGTGCGGCCTCACCAGTGCCAAGTACAGGGGCATGATCACTGCCCTGCTCCTGCTGGCCACACTATTCCTGACACAAGCCAGGATGCTGTTGGCCTTCTTGGCCACCTGGGCACACTGCTGGCTCATGTTCAGCCGGCTGTCAGTCAGCACAATAGATTGCTAGGGGGCAATGAAAGGTCATGACACTAAATACTTTTTCCAGCTGGCTTATTTAAATACCTTTAGATAAAAGCATACTAATGCAGATAAAGCTTTGTTTTTATGCACACAACCCAAGTATCTTCAAAATATTCATGGCTATGAGCAACTTGAAACTTCAGATTTATACAGTATTTAATCAGTACTTTTGAAGTTAACCTCAAGGAACCAGTTGAGGGAGATGTGTTTGGCAAAGCTTCAATATATGCATGTCTACCATGGTCCTGCACAAGAAAGAGGTTTTCTACAATGCTGTATTAACCTGCTTCTTGGAACAAAACCACTAGCATATGGGTCAGAACGTGCTGTGACTGATTTGAAAGGTAGTATTCGAAGTCAGAGTCCAATTCAGAAAGCCTGGACTTTTCCTTCCAACATTTTGTTTCTTTCAGCTATACAAAAGAGATAACTATGAGATACCAGTAAACCAAATTACTTCTCCCATATTTGTATATTACTTCAGAGAACAATAGAGCAGCTGAATGTCATGGTTTTAGCTGGGATAGTTGATTTTCTTCACTGTAGCTAGCATAGTGCTGTGTTTTAGACTTGGTATGTAAATAAAGTTGATAACACCCTGGTGTTTTAGTTGTTGCTGGGTAGTGTTTACACTGGTCAAGGACTTTCTAGCTTCCCATGCTCTGCCAGATGCACAAGAAGCCGGGAGGGGAGGGGATGCAACCAGGAGAGCTGATTCGAATTGGCCAAAGGGTATTCCATATCATGTGACGTCATGCCCAGTATATTAACTGGGGGAATTGGCTGGGGGAGGCAGCGATCGCGGCTCGGGGACCGGCAGCGTCGGTCGGCGGGTGGTGAGCGGTTGCAGCACTTGTTGTTCAGTTTTGGTTTTGTTTTTTTTTCCCTTTCCCTCTCCTCCTACTGTTTCATCTCTCTCTCGCTCATTATTTTCCTTTTCATTATATTAGTATTATTGCTGTTTTATTCTAATTATTAAACTGTTCTTATCTCAACCCACGAGTTTTCTTACTTTGGCCCTTCCGATTCTCTCCCCCATCCCACAAGGGTGGGGGAGTGAGCGAGCGGCTGTGTGGTGCTTAGTTGCTGACCGGGGCTAAACCACAACAGTCCTTTTTGGCGCCCAACGTGGGGCTCGAAGGGTTTGAGATAATAACAGTTGCTGGTCACAGCATTGATTCATCTGTTCTCGATATTAGTAGTCAGACCTACACCATGCTGATTTTGAAGTACATGTTAAAGATTGGCATTGGGTTTTGTAGTTTGCTGTGCTCTGCAGTGGTTAGAGATGTTTTGCCTAGGAGATTTGTTATTAAAACACTGGCCTTGAGTTTTATCGGTTATTTGGGTTTTGCATGGAAGCCGTTACTGTACTTCGGCTACCACCTCATGGAGACAATTAGCAATTATACCTCCTCCTCTGAGAGGTTCTTTATGGAGGAAATACAGAATGGCACCTTAGCTACCATCTTCTGTAATGTCTCCTCCTTCATTACAACAACTTTTCAGTATCTTGAACATCCTTGGGTAGTTAAGATACATCTGTTGATATTCCTATGGCAGATTGTTTCGGTTTTGTCTAAGGTTAATAAGCAATTCAAGAATATCATCCAGAGATCTGCCCCAAGGCTCGATAATTATGGGTGGCAGGGTATGTGGGAGAGTATGGGCAAATGCCTGAGACGGTGGGCACCTCCAGTGTTTTGGGACTTTACCCCTGAACAAGTGCAGAATCCTGAAAAATTAGTAGAATATTTGGAGGAAGTATGCTGTCACCCTAGCAATTCCAGAGAGATACAAATCACTGCAATGTGTTGGGGCCTGGCCCATGCCTACCGAGCCCTATTCAACAGTATTCAGTACCACCAAGGGAAAATGACAGGCCCTGCGGCTACTCCAAGCCCAGCGACAAGCACTGTGGCCCCTCAAACCCCCCCAACAGGCGCTGCAGTAGCTCCAAGCCCGACGACAGGCACTGTGACCGCTCAAACACCCATGACGGACACTGAAGCTGAATCAGAGAATCAACCCGTGCCAGTATCAGTTGCCCCTATACAAAAGAAGAAATCTTCAAAGAGAAAGTCAACTCGTTTAGAAAAGGATGATGGAGAAGCAGCGCCGTTACTAAGAGAGGAGAAGGAAGAGGAAGAACTTGTACAAGAGACGGAAACTACCCGATCCCTATCCTTAAGTGAGCTACGAGATATACGAAAAGATTTCGGCCGTCGTGTAGGTGAGCATGTTGTCACCTGGCTGCTCCGATGCTGGGATAACGGGGCCAGTAGCCTGGAATTAGAGGGTAAGGAAGCCAAACAACTGGGATCCCTTTCTAGGGACGGGGGCATTGACAAAGCAATTGGAAAAGGGACACAAGGCCTCAGCCTCTGGAGGCGACTCCTGTCTGCTGTGAAAGAAAGGTACCCCTTCAAGGAAGATGTTATATATCGCCCTGGAAAATGGACCACCATGGAGAAAGGTATCCAGTACCTGAGAGAATTAGCTGTGCTTGAGGTGATTTATGGTGACCTGGGTAGTGAACAGTCATCCAAAGATCCAGATGAAGCCCAGTGCACACGACCCATGTGGCGGAAGTTTGTACGGAGCGCACCATCATCCCATGTAAACTCCCTGGCAGTAATGTCCTGGAAAGATGAAGAGGCACCAACGGTAGAGGATGTGATTGATAAACTCCGGGATTATGAAGCACATGTCTCTTCCTCCCTCGTCTCAGCTGTGGAGAAATTGTCCCGGGAGTTCCAGCAATTCAAAGAAGATATGTCCTACTCCCTACCTGTACGGACCAGTATCTCGGCCATTAGGAGTAAGCGTCCTTCTGCTCAAGAGAGAAGATACACACCACGGGGCACCCTATGGTTTTACCTGCGTGACCATGGAGAGGACATGAAGAAGTGGGATGGAAAACCTACCTCGACCCTGGAGGCACGGGTACGTGAGTTGCAAGGAAAAACAACCACTCAAGGGGGGACCTCCAGGAGAGTTGCTGCTCCAGTTTCCAGTAGGCAGTTCCCCAGACAGAGGAGTAGAAGCGCTGATTCTATCCGTGATCTTAATAGGGAGACTTCTGATTCCCATTCACAAGAAGTGGGTTGCGAATTCTGCAATTGGAATTAGAGGGGCCCTGCCTCCAGCCAGGTGGAGGAAAGGGACAACCGGGTTTACTGGACTGTGTGGATCCGATGGCCTGGCACATCTGATCCACAGGAGTATAAGGCTCTAGTGGACACTGGTGCACAGTGCACCCTAATGCCATCAAACTATGTAGGGGCGGAACCCATTTGTATTGCTGGAGTGACAGGGGGATCCCAAGAGCTAACTGTATTGGAGGCTGAAGTGAGCCTAACTGGGAATGAGTGGCAAAAGCACCCCATTGTGACTGGCCCAGAGGCTCCGTGCATCCTTGGCATAGACTACCTCAGGAGAGGGTATTTCAAGGACCCAAAAGGGTACAGGTGGGCTTTCGGTATAGCTGCCTTGGAGACGGAGGAAATTAAACAGCTGTCTACTTTGCCCGGTCTTTCGAAGGACCCTTCTGTTGTGGGGTTGCTGAAGGTCAAAGAACAACAGGTGCCAATTGCCACCACAACAGTGCACCGGCGGCAATATCGCACCAACCGAGACTCCCTGATTCCCATCCATGAGCTCATTCGGCGACTGGAGAGCCAAGGAGTGATCAGTAAGACCCGTTCACCCTTTAACAGTCCCATATGGCCAGTGCGGAAGTCTAATGGAGAGTGGAGACTAACAGTGGACTATCGTGGCCTGAACGAAGTCACTCCGCCACTGAGTGCTGCCGTGCCGGACATGTTAGAACTTCAATACGAACTGGAGTCAAAGGCAGCCAAGTGGTATGCCACAATTGATATCGCTAATGCATTCTTCTCAATCCCTTTGGCAGCAGAGTGCAGGCCACAGTTTGCTTTCACTTGGAGGGGTGTCCAGTACACCTGGAATCGACTGCCCCAGGGGTGGAAACACAGCCCTACCATTTGCCATGGACTGATCCATACTGCACTGGAACAGGGTGGAGCTCCGGAACACCTTCAGTACATTGATGACATCATCGTGTGGGGCAACACAGCAGAAGATGTTTTTGAGAAAGGGAAGAAAATAGTCCAAATCCTTCTGAAGGCTGGTTTTGCCATAAAACAAAGTAAAGTGAAGGGACCTGCACAGGAGATTCAGTTTTTGGGAATAAAATGGCAAGATGGACGTCGGCAGATCCCAATGGATGTGATCAACAAAATAGCAGCCATGTCTCCACCAACTAGCAAAAAGGAAACACAAGCTTTTTTAGGCGTTGTGGGTTTTTGGAGAATGCATATTCCAAATTACAGTCTGATTGTAAGCCCTCTCTATCAAGTGACCCGGAAGAAGAATGATTTCAAATGGGGCCCTGAGCAACGACAGGCCTTTGAACAGATAAAGCAGGAGATAGTTCATGCAGTAGCCCTTGGGCCAGTCCGGGCAGGACAAGATGTAAAAAACGTGCTCTACACTGCAGCCGGGGAGAATGGCCCTACCTGGAGCCTCTGGCAGAAAGCACCAGGGGAGACCCGAGGTCGGCCCCTAGGGTTCTGGAGTCGGGGATACAGAGGGTCCGAAGCGCGCTACACTCCAACTGAAAAAGAGATATTGGCAGCATATGAAGGGGTTCGATCTGCTTCAGAAGTGATCGGTACTGAAGCACAGCTCCTCCTGGCACCTCGACTGCCGGTGCTGGGCTGGATGTTCAAAGGGAGGGTCCCCTCTACACATCACGCAACTGATGCTACATGGAGTAAGTGGGTCGCACTGATCAGCCAACGGGCTCGAATAGGAAACCCCAGTCGCCCAGGAATCTTGGAAGTAATCATGGACTGGCCAGAAGGCAAAGATTTTGGAATGTCACCAGAGGAGGAGGTGACACGTGCTGAAGAGGCCCCACTGTATAATAAACTGCCAGAAAATGAGAAGCAATATGCCCTGTTCACTGATGGGTCCTGTCGTCTGGTGGGAAAGCATCGGAGATGGAAGGCTGCTGTATGGAGTCCTATACGGCAAGTCGCAGAAACTGCTGAAGGAGAAGGTGAATCAAGTCAGTTTGCAGAAGTAAAGGCCATCCAGCTGGCTTTAGACATTGCTGAACGAGAAAAATGGCCAGTGCTCTATCTTTATACTGACTCATGGATGGTGGCAAATGCCCTGTGGGGGTGGTTACAGCAGTGGAAGCAGAACAACTGGCAGCGCAGAGGCAAACCCATCTGGGCTGCTGCATTGTGGCAAGATATTGCTGCCCGGGTGGAGAACCTGGTTGTGAAGGTACGTCATGTGGATGCTCATGTCCCCAAGAGTCGGGCCACTGAAGAACATCAGAATAACCAACAGGTGGATCAGGCTGCTAAGATTGAAGTGGCTCAAGTAGATCTAGACTGGCAACATAAAGGTGAACTATTTATAGCTCGGTGGGCCCACGACACCTCAGGCCATCAAGGAAGAGATGCAACATACAGATGGGCTCGTGACCGAGGGGTGGACTTGACCATGGACACTATTGCACAGGTCATCCATGAATGTGAAACATGCGCTGCAATCAAGCAAGCCAAGCGGGTAAAACCTCTGTGGTATGGAGGACGATGGCTGAAGTATAAATATGGGGAGGCCTGGCAGATTGATTATATCACACTGCCACAAACCCGCCAAGGCAAACGCCATGTGCTTACAATGGTGGAAGCAACCACCGGATGGCTGGAAACATATCCCGTGCCCCATGCCACCGCCCGGAACACTATCCTGGGCCTTGAAAAACAAGTTTTATGGCGACATGGCACCCCAGAAAGAATTGAGTCAGACAACGGGACTCATTTCCGAAATAACCTCATAGACACCTGGGCCAAAGAGCATGGCATTGAGTGGGTGTATCACATCCCCTATCATGCACCAGCCTCTGGGAAAATTGAGCGATACAATGGACTGTTAAAGACTACACTGAGAGCAATGGGGGGTGGGACATTCAAACACTGGGATACACATTTAGCAAAAGCCACCTGGTTAGTCAACACTAGGGGATCTGCCAATCGAGCTGGGCCTGCCCAGTCAGAACTCTTACGTACTGTGGAAGGGGATAAAGTCCCTGTAGTGCACGTAAAAAATATGCTGGGGAAAACCGTCTGGGTTATTCCTGTCTCAGGCAAAGGCAAACCCATTCGTGGGATTGCTTTTGCTCGAGGACCTGGGTGCACTTGGTGGGTAATGCGGGAGGATGGAGGAGTTCGATGTGTGCCTCAAGGGGATTTGATTTTGGGTGAAAATAGCCAATGAACTGAATGGTATGCTGTTAATTGCTATATGATATTGTATGTCATCACTCCTATGGTTGCTATATGCTGTATCAATGGTATCATAGTAAGAATTTCCAAAATTAATGAAGAATGAACTTTGATTGAACCAAGCAACGTGTAGCGGTGGTGGGACAAAGACTGGCTTCAGCATGCAACAATCCAACACCACACAGACCATCTCTCCAGCCTTGAAGGACTATTACGGTAGATGGAGCCCAAAGTTATGGACTGAATGAACTCAATGGACATGTGTGGACCCTCTACAGATGTTCTACAGGGATGGTCCATAGACTACGGGAATGATAAATGATATCTACGTATGTCATCAAAGGATGGGGAGGCGGGTGGTGGTTATTGAGGTCATATTGGATAGTATGAGACCTGAGCATGACGTAAATGGTATGGAATAAGGGGTGGATACTGTCATGGTTTTAGCTGGGATAGTTGATTTTCTTCACTGTAGCTAGCATAGTGCTGTGTTTTAGACTTGGTATGTAAATAAAGTTGATAACACCCTGGTGTTTTAGTTGTTGCTGGGTAGTGTTTACACTGGTCAAGGACTTTCTAGCTTCCCATGCTCTGCCAGATGCACAAGAAGCCGGGAGGGGAGGGGATGCAACCAGGAGAGCTGATTCGAATTGGCCAAAGGGTATTCCATATCATGTGACGTCATGCCCAGTATATTAACTGGGGGAATTGGCTGGGGGAGGCAGCGATCGCGGCTCGGGGACCGGCAGCGTCGGTCGGCGGGTGGTGAGCGGTTGCAGCACTTGTTGTTCAGTTTTGGTTTTGTTTTTTTTTCCCTTTCCCTCTCCTCCTACTGTTTCATCTCTCTCTCGCTCATTATTTTCCTTTTCATTATATTAGTATTATTGCTGTTTTATTCTAATTATTAAACTGTTCTTATCTCAACCCACGAGTTTTCTTACTTTGGCCCTTCCGATTCTCTCCCCCATCCCACAAGGGTGGGGGAGTGAGCGAGCGGCTGTGTGGTGCTTAGTTGCTGACCGGGGCTAAACCACAACACTGAATTATTTTGAACAAAACATTATCTTTGCTGGAGAGGAGTCCAGAGAACTACTGCAAATTATATGCCAAATTCAGTGAAAAGCTTGCTCCTGAGATGTTTAAGTAAAAACATTTTCCCCTCTTTTTTGAAAAATAAAGCATCCTTGTAACTCTCAGCCCAGGGACTCAGCTGTCTGCAAATGAAGGCCCAGTTTGGTGCAGCACATGTGTATGACCTTGGCTCACTTTTGCTAAGAAAACTGTTGTTAAGGTACGAGAGGATATGTAATCTAAGGGAATGCAAGATAAAAGCACTAAAACCAAACAGAAAAGTGCAGCTACTGAGAACACAATATTTAGTTGCTCAAGAAAAATATTCACAAACAATAGTATAAAACTCCTAAGGAAGAAAAGCAGGCAACTGGAAAAGGACAGCTCAACAACACTGCCATTCATCTGTCCTAAGGCACAGTGGAGGGTGATCCTTGCACACATGTGATCACATAAATGCTCAGCTGTACTTTGCTGACACTAGTTTCTTATTGCCTCTCTCAGACTAAATAACCATTTTGTACTCCAGTGTACCTTTCTTACTTGATGTCTCCTCACACTTTAAAACCTACCTGAACAAATCAACTCAAGAGAGGGGGTTACTTTCTGACAGCTAAGTCAGGTTAAAAGAAACTGCTTGGTTAGCCTAAAAAAAAAAAAAAACAAAAAACTTTTTAATAATTTCATATTTCATAACAAAAAAATTGCAATTCTTACCATATTTTTAGTTTTGATATTACTCTGAGAAACACCATGAGTATTTGCACAAGTATGAATAGTTTGTACTTTTTAAACCTACGCATTTTTGATATTGCAAGGTGGAAACAACAGAAGTGACAATCTTCTGGATGCTGGATTTGAAACAACTGGGGGCTGGGAGGATAACTGTTCTGCTGAGTTCATAAAGATAACTCATGAACTACAGTCACTCTTTCTGAAAGTACTTTTTTTCCCCCTGCCTATATTGTATCCTAGATATAGTAAGATTCCATAGATTTTTGAAATGCATTTAGGATTTTCTGCTCCCACTTGCTTATCACTATTTCATCGCAAACTCTTGTCATCATTTTTGAATTGAAAGTCATCAGATAGATATCCAATAAATTTGAAAGAGACATCTAAAGCTTAAGTTGCTGCCACGTGCTTAGTAAGGTAAATTTTTTAAATTTCACAAATTCCATCAAGACATGTCAGGCTTTTACATTAAGTTTTAAAGCTGTAATGCACCATGACTGGGAAAGCAGGTATCAGTGTCTGAAAAGTGTTTGGTCTCAGTTATGGCAAACCTTTGCTTTTGTTAGCACTAAAATACTTGAAATATGCATGTGGAAAATCTGATTTAAAATATATTGTGAGTTGGATTTTGATAAACAAGACATTGCCTTATCATTGGAACAACTACAAATAATCAGTCTGCAGATATGTTCAGGTGAGTGTCTGTAGGACTTATGAAAAACTGAAAATTCTGAAGACGTTCCTCTGCAGCAAGACATTTTGTTAAAAATGATCATTCCAATAGCTCTGTTCAAAAACATGCCTGTCTGTTAATACACTGTTGTGATACAGAAATTACAATATGTTAACAAGGGTGCTATTTAGAATAAAAACAACTGATAACTTCATTCTTTTTAGTTTATACAAACTAAAGACATATCCCTTCTGGTTTTTCTGGTGTGCCATCTGATCAGAAGCACAATAAAGAAAAAAGTGACATCCTAAACTATACAAAAATACATTCAAAATTTTTTTCATTTTACTGTACTGGCTGAAATAAACACTAGTACTTGAAAATGGACTGTCTTTTAAGATATTCCTAATTACATTATTAGACTCAGAATTAGACATAAAAGATCAAATTTCTGTAGTCTTCCTTTTGCAAGTCATGCTATGCTTGTGACGTTTAGTAGCTGAAGAGCTGCAGAAGGACAGTAGGTAGATGTGAATGTACTTAAGCAGAAATCTTCCAGTGCATTGTATTTTTTACTGTCCATATCTATTCCTCTTATATGACTCACCTTTTACTTACTGGTTTCTTAGTTACAGTGGTTCAGCTTCAGGAAAAAAAACCGAAACATATAAGACACTTCTCCCCAGTGTCTCAAATACTGGCACAGACATTAAAAATGGTAAAAGTGGTCAGAGAAAACTAAGAGGGAAATTAAGTTTGGGAAAAACTAATTTCAAGAGGGAAAAAAAAAAGGCTTTTAGCTAAAGTCAGTCACAAGCAAACACAGTCCAGAACTGCATGTTTACAATATTTTTTCTGAGCTTTGTTGAAATCCTCGCCAAGTTGGGTTTTGCCCAGCTTGGATAATTTCGCAGCAGACTGCATTTAAAAGTTATGTCACCATCCAAGTTTTCTCTGTTGACAAATGTTTCCATAAATGCTAACAGACTTCAGTGCTACTTCTTCTTTTGCCTTTGTATGCAAAAAGAAAATGTCCAAGCAAATGCAAGTGATTGCTATCAAGGCCTTCTGGTAGATGGAGGGACATCAGTGGTAAGCAAGGCAGTGCAATTATACAAAAGGACTTCTAAAGGAGATCTTCCTACTCCAACCATTAAGTCTTCATCAGATGCTTGATAATATGAAATTTATCAGAGAAAAAAAAAGTTACAACCATACACATTCAGATTTGCTTTTTTCTTGAGTATATTTTTAATCTAATTTATTTCATGACATGTATACACTGGGGTTTGAATTATTATGCTCAAAAGAATCTTTTCATCTTTTAAGTAGAATATTTCAGGAACTGTAATTTTGTTAAAAAAATTGCATTTGCATTTTCATAGCCATAATTATATTTGGCAAAAAAGTCCATAGGAAAGGTGTGTGCCCTTTTTAATAAAAACAATTGCTCTGTTTCAGGTTAAATCATTTCACCTGCTGTGAAACAATTAAAATCTATTTTGCTACTGAGCACAGCTAGTTGCTTAATAGAAGGGTCATGGAGACATTCACAAAAACACTCATTTTACAAAACAGTCAAAGTCTGCCCATAGTAGGTGCATTCAAAAAACAAAAAATTCTTTTTTTTTTTTTTTAAATTGTCAATAGACTTGCAAACCTTTTGTACTGATAAAGGTTGAGGGATACTCAGAACTGCTAGAATGTTCCCAAAAAACAATCAGACTTACAGGTTTTTAAATACAGTATTCATGATACCATGGTTAACAGACTGGTAAAAAAAGCTCTGAGTACACAACCAACACATGTAAATATATCTCCTTTAAGATTAGTGATACCATTATTACACCTTTTTTCTTTGCCCTTCCTAGAGTATCTATGATTATAGAGCATTTTCCATGGTTTTACCTAACACTATCATCTCAGACTTCACTTTCAGGAAAACTGGAAATTATGCAAGCCTCCACTAAAAGCAACAGAGAACTTCATCTACCAGGATGAATCCCCTATATGATATTGCACAGATAGAAGAATCTTTTGCCCTGATCTGCCTGCAGATGAACACACCTCAGGAGCAAGTCTAAAACCTAGGATAGTATCTTAACACTTTGCAAGAAAGAAGGTCCCCAAGTGGGTCCGTTTCAGACTGTAATACTTGGAACAGAAAGGTGAGAAATACAAGCCTGGCATGATGTCTGAGGCCTTCAGAAGTGAAGACACAGGATGCATCAGAGGATTACAGGTACAGAGTCATGTATCAGACACCATGTGGAGTCTCCATGGAGTCGTGGTTTAGCCCCAGCCAGCAACCAAGCAGCACACAGCCATCCACCCACTCCCCCCACTCTGGTGGGATAGGGAGAGAATCAGAAGAGCAAAAGCAAGAAAGTTCATGGGTTGAGACAAGAACAGCTCAATAATTAAAATAAAATAGTAATAGTAATAAAGGCAATAATAATAATAATAATAATAATAAAGGAAAACATTGAGAAAGAGAAATGCAACCTGGGGAAAGAGGGAAAAAAACCCCACTAGTGATCCAAGTGCTCGCCACCCACCGACCAACAATGCCGGTCCCCGAGCCGTGATCGCTGCCCGCCCCACCCCCCAGCCAACTCTTCCCAGTTAACATACTGGGCATGACGTCACATGATATGGAATACCCTTTGGCCAATTCGAATCAGCTCTCCTGGTTGTATCCCCTCCCCTCCCGGCTTCTTGTGCACCTTGCAGAGCATGGGAAGCTAGAAAGTCCTTGACTAGTGTAAACACTACCCAGCAACAACTAAAACACCAGGGTGTTATCAACATTATTTACATACCAAGTCTAAAACACAGCACTATACTAGCTACAGTGAAGAAAATCAACTATCCCAGCTAAAACCATGACACCCAGCTAAAACTACGACAGTATCTACCCCTTATTCCATACCATTTACGTCATGCTCAGATCCCATACTATCCAAACGACTTCAATAACCACCACCCACCTTCCCATCCTTTGATAAAATACACAGATATCCTTTATCATTCCCTTAGTCTATGACCACCCCTGTAAAATATCTATAGAGGGTCCACAAATGTCCACAAAATGTCCATTGAGTTCATTTAGTCCATAACTTTGGGTTCTATCTATTGTAACAGTCTTTCAGGGCCGGAGAGATAGTGTGTGGTGTTGGATTGGCATTGGGCATTCGGCATTGGGTGTTGGAATGGCGTTGGGCGTCACTGCATGCTGAGTCATTCCTTGTTCCATTACCGCTGCACTTTGCTTGGTTCAGAGTTCATTCTTCATTAATTTTGGAGATTCTTACTATGATATCATTGATGTGGCATATGGCAGCCATAGGAGTGATGACATACAATATTATATAGCAATTAACAGCATACCATTCAGTTCCTTGGCTATTTTCACCCAAAATCAAATCCCTTGAGGCACACATTGAACTCCTCCATCCTCCCGCATCACCCACCAAGTGCACCCAGGTCCTCGAGCAAAAGCAATCCCACGAATGGGTTTGCCTTTGCCCGAGACAAGAATAACCCAGACGGTTTTCCCCAGCATATTTTTTACATGCACTACAGGGACTTTACCCCCTTCCACAGTACGTAAGAGTTCTGACTGGGCAGGCCCAGCTCGATTGGCAGATCCCCTAGTGTTGACTAACCAGGTGGCTTTTGCTAAAGGTGTATCCCAGTGTTTGAATGTCCCACCCCCCATTGCTCTCAGTGTAGTCTTTAACAGTCCATTCTATTGTTAAGTTTTCCCAGGGGCTGGTGCATGATAGGGGATGTGATACACCCTCTCAATGCCATGCTCTTTGGCCCAGGTGTCTATGAGGTTGTTTTGGAAATGAGTCCCATTTTCTGACTCAATCTTTCTGGGGTGCCATGTTGCCATAAGACTTGTTTTTCAAGGCCCAGGATAGTGTTCTGGGTGGTGGCATGAGGGTACGGGATATGTTTCCAGCCATCCGGTGGTTGCTTCCACCATTGTGAGCACATGGCTCTGGCCTTGGCGGGTTTGTGGGAGTGTAATATAATCAATCTGCCAGGCCTCCCCATATTTATACTTCAGCCATCATCCTCCATACCACAGAGGTTTTACCTGCTTGGCTTGCTTGATTGCAGCGCATGTTTCACATTCATGGATGACCTGTGCAATAACGTCCATGGTCAAATCCACCCCTCGGTCACGAGCCCATTTGTATGTTGCATCTCTTCCTTGATGGCCTGAGGTATCATGGGTCCACCAAGCTATAAATAGTTCACCCTTATGTTGCCAGTCTAGATCTACTTGAGCCACTTCAATCTTAGCAGCCCGATCCACCTGCTGGTTGTTCTGGTGTTCTTCAGTGGCCCGACTCTTGGGGACATGAGCATCCACATGACGTACCTTCACAACCAGGTTCTCTACCTGGGTAGCAATATCTTGCCATAATGCAGCAGCCCAGATGGGTTTGCCTCTGCGCTGCCAGTTGTTCTGCTTCCATTGCTGTAACCACCCCCACAGGGCATTTGCCACCATCCAGGAGTCAGTATAAAGATAGAGCACTGGACATTTTTCTCATTCAGTGATGTCTAAAGCCAGCTGGATGGCCTTTACTTCTGCAAACTGACTTGATTCACCTTCTCCTTCAGCAGTTTCTGCGACTTGTCGTATAGGACTCCATACAGCAGCCTTCCATCTCTGATGCTTTCCCACCAGATGACAGGACCCATCAGTAAACAGGGCATATTGCTTCTCATTTTCTGGTAGTTTATTATACAGTGGGGCCTCTTCAGCACGTGTCACCTCCTCCTCTGGTGATATTCCAAAATCTTTGCCTTCTGGCCAGTCCATGATCAATTCCAAGACTCCTGGGCGACTGGGGGTTCCTATTTGAGCCCATTGGGTGATCAGTGCGACCCATTTACTCCATGTAACATCAGTTGCATAATGTGTAGAGGGGACCCTTCCTTTGAACATCCAGCCCAGCAACGGCAGTCAAGGTGCCAGGAGGAGCTGTGCTTCAGTATCAACCACTTCTGAAGCAGATCGAACTCCTTCATATGCTGCTAATACCTCTTTTTTAGTTGGAGTGTAGCGTCCTTCAGACCTTCTATATCCCCGACTCCAAAACCCTAGGTGTCAACCTCGGGTCTCCCCTGGTGCTTTCTGCCAGAGGCTCCAGGTAGGGCCATTCTTCCTGGCTGCAGTGTAGAGCACATTTTTACATCTTGTCCTGCTTGGACTGGTCCAAGGGCTACTGCATGAACTATCTCCTGTTTTGTCTGTTCAAAGCCTGTCGTTGCTCAGGGCCCCATTTGAAATCATTCTTCTTCCGGGTCACTTGATAAAGAGGGCTTACAGTCAGACTATAATTTGGAATATGCATTCTCCAAAAACCCACAATGCTTAAAAAAGCTTGTGCTTCCTTTTTGCTAGTTGGTGGAGACATGGCTGTTATTTTGTTGATCACATCCATTGGGATCTGACAACATCCATCTTGTCATTTTATTCCTAAAAACTGAATCTCCTGCGCAGGTCCCTTGACCTTACTTTGTTTTATGGCAAAACAGGCCTTCAGAGGGATTTGGATTATTTTCTTCCCTTTCTCAAAAACATCTTCTGCTGTGTTGCCCCACACGATGATGTCATCAATGTACTGAAGGTGTTCCGGAGCTCCACCCTGTTCCAGTGCAGTATGGATCAGTCCATGACAAATGGTAGGGCTGTGTTTCCACCCCTGGGGCAGTGAATTCCAGGTGTACTGGACACCCCTCCAAGTGAAAGCAAACTGTGGCCTGCACTCTGCTGCCAGAGGGATTGAGAAGAATGCATTAGCGATATCAATTGTGGCATACCACTTGGCTGCCTTTGACTCCAGTTCGTATTGAAGTTCTAGCATATCCCCCCCACCCCAGCCAACTCCCCCCAGTTAATATACTAGGCATGACGTCATATGGTATGGAAAATATCTTTGGCCAGTTTGGATCAGCTGTCCTGGCTGTGCCCCCTCCCATCCTGGCTTCTTGTGCACCTGGCAGAGCATGGGAAGCTGGAAAAGTCCTTGACTAGTGTAAGCACTACCTAGCAACAACTAAAACATCACTGTGTTATCAACATTATTTTCATGCTAAGTTCAAAATGCAGCACTATACCAGCTACAGTGAAGAAAATTAACTCTATCCCAGCTGAAACTATGACACATGGATACAAACACCTCACCAATAGTCAGTTAAAGAAATGCAGAGCTGGAGCTTGACAAAAGTGGTTTAGGAGTAACAAAGAGAACAAAGAAATAATATCTAACATATGTAAAAGTAAGCGAAACAACAGACAGCAATGGACAATAAAAGGTATTATTCAAACAGCTTGTTATGCACTGTTTGGATCTGTCACTAGTTGTACCCACTATGCTTTAAGCATTATGTTTGACACCTATTCCTTCAGCTATGGTGAGAGCACAATGTGGCAAAGAGTGACTTGGAGCACTTTTTATGATGCAGCTACACTGAAGAGCTGGACTCATTCACAGTTCCTTCAGTATTGTTTAAGAGACAATGGTGTAGCAGCTGTACAATTTCAAGTACAGACAGTGGCAACTTTCACTAACACCGCACAGCTCAGTTGCCGTTTGGAAGTGTTCTTATTTATTATAATAAGCACAAAATCTTTCTAGTGACATAATACCAGCTTGCCACAGCTGTACTTCACTGCCAAGTAATAATGCAAAGTAAGCTTTGGAATTCAGTAGTAAAGTTACGTTTATCAGGTGACAACTTAACGAGCAGCAAACAGTACAAGTTACATGTTACATTTCCCCAAGAGTTGGCTCATCTCCAAATAAAGAGCAGCTATTCACAGTCTCCACTTTATTTCTGAAGCAGCCTCTCTTTTATATCACTCCAGGCATATTTCTATAGCAAATACTCTTTTATGCATGCAGTGTAAAAACATGCTTGTAATATTATGACATTGTCTAAAAAAGTTACTTCTAACATCTGGCAGGTTTGCATCTGACAGTTCTACATGTCTACAATCACCCAAACTAACTCAAAGGAAAACAAAAAACACCACACAGTACTAGGGCCTTGCACACACCTCATGAAGTGTGCATTACGTACATTCTATCAAGGAACTTAAAAAGCTAATTTCAACCTGAATACACATCAAAATTATATATATAGAACAGTTAATAGAACTTACAATATTTACCTTTTATTCATCATGATAACAAACATCATTTCTTGATTCTGCATCAAAATTAGGAAGGGCCTTAAAGAAAGAAGCGTGATACACCAACATTGTTTTTTTGCTGTATGACAGAGACCACTGGTTCACTTAATTCATTCAGTCTCAACTACAAAAGAAACTATCTTAATTCTTCTGGGGAGTTACTCATTATCTAGTTTGCACAATAACATTTAAAAATTAGCATTACATTAGCTCAGGTAATTGAAAGTACTTTAAAAAAAGTCTTAAAAACACTTTTAAAGAAAAAAAATACATAGGAAGTCTAAGAAGGTACTTTAAAGCAGCAGCTGCATGGCCCTTTAAGTAAAAATGTTTCCTATATAAGTATTTTATTCCAAATGAATATAGAGTTGGCTACAGGAACCTTTTTCCAGTCTGAAGAATGCAGTAACGGTAAAAATGGTCATTAATGCTTTGTAAATATTGTTAACAGCTAAGGAAGGTGTGTAGCATTTAGCAAGTTAGCACCTTAACAAAAGCAACAAAGAGGATTAACCAACACCTTTTTCAAGAGTGAACACCTGCATGATGAAGGCATCAAAGATACATACAGTGCTTTAATAAAACCCATATAGTGTTATCTATTTATTTAAACAGGAATCAAATAAACTTTTTTCTTCAGAAACTTTCTAAAGTTGTCATTTTTTTTAATTATTTTTTAGTTTCAGAAAGCTCCTCTGTGTACCGTTTCTTTTGAAAAAGAGAAATTTCAGGGATATTAAAACTGAAAGAAGAAGAAGAAAAAGAAAATCTCAAACCTAATTTTCAGAGGCTCCAAAGAGGGGCAATCAGCAACACAGACCAATATGCCATACAGCTGTATTTCACTATAATTAAACTAAGTGACAGATATTCAAAATAAAGTTGAATTGGTCTAATCATGTTTAAAAAGACTGTCTCTATCCCCAGTTTAAGAGGCATGCAGCATCTACTACAAGAGGCCACATAATACTACTTTTAGCTCAAAAGTCTATGGTTAGAAGTGTTAACATAGACCAGAACAGAAAAATTTACAAAATAATTACTATCTAACTCTACCCTGATTCACAGCTAACAAAATTAAATAGCTACATATCCTGCAAAATCAAAGCAGAATAAATATCAGGTTTTATTTCCTGAAAGTCTATGTACTTCTTTCTCTGCTTTGTTCCTGTTGCACACAAGGGACTAAAATATCAACATATATAATTTTCATATCATTATATGAGATCATATTCTTCTCCAGGTCATATATCTCTAGATATTAGAGGATTTTTGCATGTATTGAAGTTAAAGTGGCATACATTTACCGATAAAACCATTAACTGTCACTCCATATTCGTATGTAATCTGCCCTGAAAGAGTAATCAATTTCCACTCCTGGAATTTATCTGAATGAAGCAACAAACAAACAAAAGCAAGAGCTATCTAGCAAGTGAAAACACAGTGACCTTCTGTATCCATTGGGACATTCTGATTGTTCTATGCATTAAATCCATTCAGTGACATTAATGATTTCAAGAGGCTTTTAGGAAAATCTACCTGGAATGAAGGAAAATACAAATATTCCATGTAGATCTTCCTTTTTTGTTCATATTAGAAGCAAAAATTTTTATTAGACAACTGTATTTCCATCCAAGTGTATGAATTTGCAGATAGGGGGATGCCGTACACCCAGATCGTTCCACAAACTGACCACAAACTAAATCACTTCTCCACGCTATGGCCAAACATCCTTCAAATACAAGGGAAAATAGGAACATGACCATGAAAGTTGCAACAGGAAGCTCTCCAGCTATTCAAAAAGCTACACCTATCTGCAAAAATTTCAGATTAAAGCAGTTGACAGGCTAACCTACTTAAAAAAAAAAAAAAAAAAAAACAAAAAAAAACCCCAGACAAAACACCAAACAAACAAAACCCAACTGCTGGAGATACAACAAATTTGGTCTAAAGATTATGCTGTGTTTGTCTGAATAACACCTTCCTTAGCTGCAATGAGGAGAAGCAAGACACAGCTGCGAATCTGATTACCTTTCTCACCCATCTCTGCCCCAAAATAAAAAATAAAAGTAATAATAAAATAAATGGGAAGCAGCCAGTGCTGAAGTAACAATATACAGCATCAAGACACTAGCAGATACTGACGTGGGGCAAGTAACACCATGCAAGAGAAGTTTCTCGGTATCAGTTTCTCAGTTGCTGTCAGCTACCATGCTAATCACTTGAAAACTTTCAGTCCTTCTGTAGTAGCCACAATAAAACACTATCCTACCCCCCAGCATCACATCTGAGCAAAAAACACCCTAGGAGTGGAAATATTCATTGTAGAATCTCAATGACACCGATTTGGCAAAACTTCAATTAAAGAGAAAAGCTGTTAGTAAAGGATGGTTTATGCTCACCAATTAAAACCATTTTTGACAGTGTTACAGGATGATAATCAGTCTAATGGCTTTTATGGATTTTAATCTTCCACAGACTGCCTTAAAATAATAATTCTGCTTTTAAATACAAGGGCCTGCAAGGGCCTTGTTACATAGACATGCAGAAGAACCCTCGAATTCTCGTTCAGAATTGTAGTATGGTTAATATGTATAAATAATACATATGCAATACAGAAAAACCTACAATGTATCTGTGTGTTAGTTTGAGCCACAAGAGCCACTCAGTGTAACTACATTTATTAAGGGGTCTCTTCCATGAGTGTTATCCAAACAGAAACTTTTCTGACCCACCTCAAACATGTGAGCTACTCAACATTTTAGTTTCGGAATCTGTAATTCATTCAGCTCTGGGTATTTCATTTGGCATTCATCTCACTTAACAAGTGTCAGAATTCCCTTCTCTTGGTTTTCTCCTCAGCTGCTTGGCAGTTTGAGGTACTTAGCTGAAGCCAGTTTGGTGGTTTTGAGCCCACTCTTCCTAAACATTCCAAAACTGGAGACAGATACTCCCCCATCAGATTTTACAGACGTCATCTGCTAATGCTTAAATTTATCAAGTATGTACTCCACAGTAGTTTTAAAAAGAAAATATTTTTGATCCACTCCATCACTATCAACATTTCTCAAAGTGCCAGACATTGCTTGAAGGAGTCCTTTCTGCAGTTTCTCAAGTATCATAGTTTCTGCAGTAAGCAACAATATTTCTCATCACAGGGTCTCTAAGTCACTGTTCAGGGTATGTATAGCTCAGAGAAGCAGAACTGAAACTGTCAATTCACATTCTTTGCTGATCACTCCACAGTCTTAGCTCTTTGGCATTTTCTATTGACCCTAACACTCATGAAAACTTCTATGGTAGGAGTACTTGGTATACTTACAAAGAGAAAGAGAAGCCACAGTGCATTCAGATTTTATGCCCAGGGGATATTGTAGCAGCTGCACAGGTATAATTGCTAGTCAATGACAGGGCACAAGCAAGAGGCCAAAGAAGTGCTGATTCAAGCATGCCCTTTAACCGTTCCTTCATATTACAAGGTATGTCTGACAGTTGTTGGAAGTGTGAAAATACACTTAAGATCAAAAAATGAAATACTAATAAAATGTCAGGAGGTGAATGTGACTAACTACATAGATAGCACAAGAGAATGCTTACCACAGAAACATTAAAAAATAGCCAACCCCTAAACCACATAAGAAACAGTATGTAGAACAAGGAAGCAAACCAAAACTATCTCCACTAACTGCAGAAATCACAGGCCAGTGTATGGTCCCAGCCTCTCAGTTTACAGTTACGTATTTTGGGGTATACCGACACTTTCTGCCCTAATGGACAGACATAGCCAACTATGACAAATGAGAAATTCCTTCTTCCACAGGCTAGACTCAGACAGCCTCTTCTGAAGATCAATGTTGTCAGACGCAATAACAATCAAAAGATCTCATTACAATGTAAACAACAACCTCAAACACTCTGCAGGTCTTCCAAGAGGAGAATGCAGCTAGAACAAGCTAGGTACTAATAGGCACCAAAACATCCCACTGATATGACACAAAGCTGGTTTACGATATAGTTCAGCTGGATTCAAGCACAGCAGTGGTCTCAACATGACTGACACTGATCTACATTTTAGGAGTTATACATCAATTGTTTTAGGTAAAAATTTATGACACCTCAGAATCAGTTAATTTTTTCTTTTTTTTTTTTTTTCTCCACAGCAGTGTTTTTCACCTCTTTTGAAAGTCTGTATTTTCAAATTTGTATCTGTTTTACCCCATCACTACAGATTTGCAGTCTTAGAACTAGCAAAGCTGTACAAAATAGAGCATTTGGATACCTGGTGTAAGAGGACATGCATGCTCCTGCATACTGTACGCACAGCTAGTCATAAATTCAATATTGTAGCCTCAACTATGGTCACCAAGAGATCCAACATATGTACAGCACATTTAAGAAATAATTCTAAATATCTGAAATAGTTGCTTGAAATTATTAAGTCACTGTAATAGTGCCCCATTAGAATGAGTATGTAATCACTGAAAAAAGGAAAAGTACGTTCTAAGGTGCATGAAAAAAGTCTGTCTCTACCACAATCAAGCATTAAAAACTCTAAGAGACACACAGCAGGATCACAGATTTAAGCAGAACTTGTGAAAATAGAAGACATCCTCAGCATTATTCCATCACTACAGCCTTCTTTTTGACATGAGAATTACACATTTTCCCTGAGTACCACATATAATCCATGTTCAGCCATTAATAAATGTTTTGCGTTATCTAATTCAAGCTAACATTATACTTCTAAACATCATGATCACCTGAATATTTTTCTTCAACAAACCTGAGAAAACAAGCAAATACAGTGCCACACTGTAAATCCCAGAGAAGAGTTCATGTGGTGATAGGGAAGAAGCTTTATGTATTTCAACAAACAGAATAAGCTGCAAGGTACTCATCAGCCACAATCTACAATTTCTTTTTTTTCTTTTCTTTTTTCCCCTTCCCTCCCAGTTCTTGTTTGTGTTAACAGGTTTTGAAACTTACTTTCAACTTACTTTCCTCTTGCTGTAACATCTCTGAACAATATTAACAGCAGAGAGAGGTCAGATTTCTTCACATTAAGTTAATTCTATTTAAATACTATAAAATATATTTAAATATTATTTAAAAACAAAATACTAACAAAAGACATAGTTTCTTTGATGTTTTCCCCACATTTTACATGGTGATTTGAATCATATAACTTTTCTGCAGTAGTGTGTTAGACTGCAGCTCTACTTAGTACTCTTCAACTGAGCATCAACAGAGATGATTCTTTGAGTAAAATTAAATCACTAAATTCAGCTACAGAGGATGTATAAAAACATAGAAACATAAATCTTTAATTTTGCAGTGTTTCTGCAAATTTGCAGTAAAACAAGCACTGTGTAAACAAGCACACAATATATGCTTGGACATATCAAGAAAGTGAAACTGCACAGAAAATCCAAAATGTCCCTGTACCGATCCAATGTCCACTCGATAGCACCTAGTCTCTTGCACTGAATGAAGAACTGACATGGGTTATATTCTGCTTAGCTCTTGCGTAAGCTGCATAAGGCAACCCATCCACTAAGCCTAATTGCCTATTTTAGCTGCATCCAACCAAATCCCCAAAAACGATGAAGAACAGGACCCCATCCCCTCCTGAAACATGGACTAGCCATGCAGGCTTATATGACTACATTCCCAGTTTCTAACAGTATATTGACAATCAATCATGTGCTATAAATCCCTAGACACTTACTTGACCCCTCAAACGCAGACAGGAAATGTAGAGTAGTAAGCCAGATTTCATAATGAATTCCCCAGCTGCTGCCTGTTTCAGTCAGACTGGGCCATATGATAATGTTCACTATTATCTGGTTTATTAAGAAATGCAAAATGTTGTCACTTTTTTTTCCCCAGTACCTGGAAACGTTAGTGCCAGCAGTCTTATTTGCTTTCCTTAGCCCATGAATAAATCAAAGTAAGTTACTTCTGTCTTGATGAACAATAAAAACTGAAAATTGTTTACAGGTAAAAAGCTAAAACCAGCAATTATAATCACCCACTTCTACTCTGACATTTCAGCCAGAAGCACCAGTTCTCTTCAGGGAAGAGAAGTCAGTAAAACAGGAAAACATCTAATGTTATCCATGCTTTTATCCCTCAGTGACTAGCTGACTGGAAACACCAAGGTCACTCAAAGAATCTGATCCTGTTTTTAGGAGAGAGAAAAATTAATTTTCTGAGTATGTGCATTTTCTGTAAGTGCAACAGTATTTGAGCAGAAAATAACTAATATGATCCCAAGCACACTTTTAGTAAAGTCCTATCTTAAAAGCTGCAGAACAAAATGAGCATTAGTATTTGGCTTTATGTTCAGAACTCAAGAAGCAAAACTAAAACTGAACTCCAGTTTGCATCAAATTAACATGTCTACAATCTAGTCCTCTTATCAGGCTTCTTTTTTTTAAATCAAAGTCTAAACTTCACACCTATGGAAAAACAAAGAAAGCACACAACAATAACAGTTTCACTCAATTTTGAGCTTGTTTCACATAGCGTGACTGGGGGAGGGGGAGGAACTACAATTTTCAAAGAAAAATATTTCTTGTTCACTGAGTATGAGAACAACACATTTTGACAAATTTGCAAGCACTAACTTCTTTTGGAGTTTTTATCTCTGCCTTTGCCTTTCGGAATATACTTCACACATCCTTCAGAAAAGGTGGCCTTAACTGTAGAAGTGCTACATTTTATTCACAGATTTGGTATTTGCTGAACTGGGATAACATATTGCCAAGGTCTCTGAATCAAGTCCCAGTCTCCATTTTGCTCAATCTTCCAGAGGTCATGGAAGAGCCAAAAATATTTTGTGAAGAAGAGGTGAAGAGAAAGAGAAGAGAAATAAAAGCTAACCTCATACTATGCACCTTTAACCATTTTTGAATCTAAATAAATCCGTTTGGGTTTTTGTTTAATTCTACTTGACTGGCCTTGTGGCTGAAAAAAAAGAGAAATTAATACTAGGAGAAAAGACACAGTGATAGGAGGGCAATAAGAAAACTTTTGTAAACTGACAAATTGGGATACTTTTCAGACCAAAACAGCAGAGGCTTGTTCATTTTTCTATCTGTCCACTCAGCCTAAAATCAATCAGGGGAAAAGGCCACACCTCAGTACTGTGCCCAGACTATCAGTCTGTCAGGAGACAGACTAGAAGATTCCCTTTCTTAGTGACACAGGAAACAGTCTTTTGAAATAAGAGATCATCAGGAGGGAAACTACATGCAAAGCCAGGTATACTACAGCACTATCATTAAACTTATATTGTAGATCTACAACAAAAGTGAACAGGCAACACACCTGAGTTTCATAAAAGTGCAGCATCAGAAAATACCTATAGGGGAGTTAAAAACAAAACAAAACAGAACAAAACAAAACAAAACAAAAACAAAAACAAAAACCAAACAACTGACAAGCAGCAAACCTAGATGTCTTAAAGAGGCATTTGATAAACTAGGAATATTAGGACCGTCCACCTTTTTCTGTCTCCTCAGCACTGCCTAAGTCATCTTTTGGCAAATGATTTTAACATTCACTTTTCACCTGATAGATCTTCTTGCTTGTACAATCCATTTTAGAGGCATAACTTGTTTTCTTTGCTAAGATTTCATTTCCTCCCATCTCAGAACTTGATGAAATCTATTTCTTAGTTCCTCGTCTCCCAGCGAAAGCTGACAACAAGTATCAGACAAAATGTGGCTGTCCCATATGAAGTAATTCATTTCTGTCAAAGATTAGACATTTTTCTCCCTTAACATAAGATGACTGATATTGTTCTGTAAGATCCAAAGGGGACAATTTAACCACTTAAGTACCGAGAGAGCTTGAGGATCAGCTTTTCTACTTAAAGCACATAGTCAGCTGGGTGAAAGCGGGTAACTGAAATGAAAGCCACTGGAAGTCCTGCTAATTTCTTCTATTTGATTTGAGGCTTTGGGTCACTATTTTTAGTCCTAACCTAACAAAGTATTTTTTTTACTATACAATATTCTGCAAAATAGCAATATTATGAAATTACACATTTGAAAAATTCTAACCAGCTGAAGCTTACTTTCTACTCTACAGCACAGACAGAAGTCCTGAGGCATGAATCTCCGTATTATTCCCTCTTGTAAGCTCGCTTTTCATTTGCAGCCATTCATGACCTTAACCATAGTGAATTTTTTTTAATTGAAACACACTTCTTATGCAACTTTCCATTTACGTTAACAAAGGCAAAATTCATCCATCTAAACTCAGACAAGCACAAAACATGCAAGCTCAACAACCAGGCCCCTAATAATGACGGGTAGGGGGAGAATGGAGAAAAAAGAAGCAGGCATTTTTGAGATATAAACCAACTCTCACCCAAAAGCACACACCTAGAGCAGGACAAGGCAACTCATGCTCTGCAAGTGCTTACTCCTCGACGGAGGGTGGCTGACAGGGCCCACACCGCCCAGACCCTTCAAGGTGAATCCCCACACCCCAGAGCCCTTCATCTCATCGGGCACCCCAGAAAGACCAAAAGACTTGCCCCGACCTTGCCACCACAGCTCCCTGCCCCACAAGCTGTGAGCCCTCCCAGCTGCCACTTCCCCCTTCCAGAAGGCTCCAGCCTCCCCGGCCGCCTTAGAGAAGTCGAGGCAGCAGCGGCAGCCGCCTCACTGCTCACCTCCATGCCGGCACCTGATGTGTGGTGTTTCTCCATTCATGTTTGACTGAAAACACATAGGAAACTTGTGGGTGCATGGGGTTAGGGACCCCGGGGACCTTGGGTGCAGCTACCATGGCAGGCTGTGGGGGCATGAGTGGCTCCTCATGCGGGCGGGAGCGAGGGCAGCACTATGGAAAAGTGGTGTGTGCCCCAGCAGGGCCAGCCCAGGTGGGTCTCATGAGCCCTGGTGGACTTCCCCTTTCCTCCCCAAGGTAAAAAACACCCCAGTATTTCAGAGAGGGAGGTGGCAAGCATGGATTAATTAACTGGTCCACAGAACCTGAGCTCTGGAGGAATTTCTTAAATAGTTTACTGATTCTCCAAGGAAGAGGAAACACCAGAAAGAAAAAAACAAAACAAAACAAAAACAAAAAAAACCCAACCCACCAAACCCAAAATAAAAAAAAAAAAATATCTCCTGTAAATGGTTAAACTCCCTCAGGACTCTTCGGCAAAGGGAAGGTCAGGTAATGAAATTTGCTGACCAGGCCACAAGAACAAGCGTACCATATTATTTAATTAATAACAACTGAATTGTACTTTACAAACGGACATCAAGAATAACAAAAAATACGTGAGGCAAAGCTGAGCTTAAAGTTTTGCCAAAGAGATAGATGAAATAGGGAACAAAACATTTTGGTGCTGGCATCTGATGTTTTCCTCAAGAAATAGAGCTTGATGCCAAAAATACTCGTGAATCAACATTTGAAAGGTTAATTAGATTCTCCATAAGCGTTTCAATTACAGGAATGAGACATTATCCCATTTAATATGTATCCCGACACATCCTATTTGTGTCAGATTTTCTCTGCCACAAGCTTTTCCTTTTGTAGATAAGCATTATTAATCGTAATGTCCTCTGACAACTTCATGTTTACAACTTAGATCACCTCTGGAGGCAAAGGGCTACTCTAATCAAGATGTTAGTTAAAGTTGTTTACCTATTCCGTCAGCAACAGGAAACCTGCTCTATTCAAGACACCACAATAGCCCAGAAGTGAACTATGTGCTGTGTTTCTCACACCAAATCTTAAATCTGAATTCTGCAAGATGAAGCTGTTCTTGAAGACCCAAGATACCCTCTGAGTAGCCATGAATTATACACAGAGCTGCCCAACCTTGTTAACTGCACAGAATTAGTCATGCAGAAATTCTGGTATGTAGTACACCCTCTGGATTTCATTCCAGTTTCAAATTACATGGAATTAGATGTAGTTAAATAAACATTTGTGAGATCAGAATTGTTTCATGTTTTGAAAGAACAGTTTTCTTTCTGAAAATGTAGTTTTATCAAGAATAAAATATCAGAATATATTGCAAGAATATTCCAAGTTTTCCTTACTCTGAATTAGTAAGTGTAAGTAAGAATGCTTTGGCAAGGTAAAAATATTTAGGTTGAATTTCATTACTTCAATTTCAGTTAAACTGCTATAACAGTAAATAATAAGAGTAGTTAGAATGGTTTTAATAAGTTCCACTTCAAGTCAAATAAACACTTCTGAAATATTAAAAACCATTGACAGATGGGTAGGGGGGAATGGAAATAATTTCAGGAAATAATTTTGAGAATAAATGGTATACCACTCTTTTTGGCAAAGATACCGTGTCATTGAACAGGCTGCGCTAGGTTTTGGGGTTTCTTTTTTGCACATCCGTAAGGTTCATGTATAATTTTGCTGCTGATCTTAATAAGGGCAGAATTCCACCCAATGTCTACCATTCCTGTGAAGTATTGTTTGTGAGAGAAGATCAACTGATACATAAAAATGCAACAGGCTTTATAAAATATCTGTGTTCTTGCTTTATGTCCTTTTTTTTTTTTTTTTTCTATATGTGTAATTCTGAAAACATTTGTATAACATACAGGATGAGTTTCCCTCAGACTGTTCAAATTAAATCCAAACAAAATTTGCCAGTACTGAGCACACTGACATGATGTCTCTCTGTTTCACAGATCTATAGCAGAGAGCCTAAATTAGTACTCATTCATATAAATGGTGATAGCTCTGTTGTTTTCAACAGGATTGAGGGTTAGATCTGTGGTATCAGAATCCAAGGAATCGTGTTTTGGAAAAAACAAACCCAAGAGGTTTTTTTGTGAAGTTTGCAGCATTTTTTCAAAAGTGAGTGGAAGCTGAGACTGGTGCGAAACAAAAATTACTAATAAAAATCTCTTTCTCTGCTTCCCCATAATAAGGACTTTAGTCCAATTCTGTGTAGTCTTAATGGATGAATGAACAATAAACTCAGTAAGACCATCAGCGAGCAGATGCAAGGTGCTTAAATAAGAACCTAAAATATCTGCTAGAACTATGACACCCGAGGTTTTACTAGCTGGCCATTTGTAAATGATCAAAGTATTTCTAAGAAATTGCAGTCTTTGAAATGGAAATAACAGTGTTCCTTTATCTTAAATTTTATCATTACACAGGATTGGAAAGTTTTGTTTTCTTTCTTAATAAAGGTTATGTCATAATTTTAATCCAATCTAAAACTCCCTCTGTTCTCTTCATTCACCCCATCTCCTAGTATTAATCCTAATCAAAGCTGCAAGTCTCATCCCTGTGGGCATTAAAAGGAAATGTTTCCCAGTTTTCAGGATTTGTAACTTCAATTATTTTTGCAATTATTTGCTAAAATTCATTTCTGATCTTGTTCTATAATTCCAGTTATCGTTTCTGATCAATTATTTGATGCAACTTCAAAACAACAAATCTTAATTTGCACCTCATGCAGCATTATGTTTTATGAGTGCTCTAAGGGTTGACTATTGGTAGGAATATCTCAGAAAAAAACAGCAACTCTTCCCTTGGGATTTAAATCACTTGGCAATTTTTGCATAACAATTTAATTAGCAAAATTATCAAGGGAGTACTTTGTACTATTGCAATATTTCACTAGTTTTCAGCTTCCTACCAGCAATGCTTCCCCCTCTAGTCCTGAGTGATAGATCTGATTAATCTATTGAGAGGAACAATGGCTCATCCCTTAAGGGACCTAGAAAAGTTGCAGCCATTTTAAAATTTGCAGAGTACAGAAAACACCTAGAGTACATAAGGGTCATTCAAATTAATCAAATATTAACAAGTTAATAAGACCGGATCTGGTGGAGGGGGGTTGCGTGTGCATACGTATGCATAGTCATTCCATCTGAAGTCGCAGCTGAGCTGCTCTTTAATGTGTTATGTTCTCATCTGGTCATTTTGCACTCCAAACAAAGAGAATTTTTTGGTATAATTTTTGCACCTGTAACACTGGATTTCTCACATTTGAGGAATCACATATAACCACTAATTAGGAAGTGGCTTACATCCAAACAGGTTTCAGAATAGCAAAAACTTATTGCACAATGAGGTGCCTTTGTTTCTTGAGTTACTGCCCTTTTTCTAAAGGAGGCATTTAATGTGAATTCTGAATGAGCAGCAGCCGCTGATAGAAACAGCAATCAGGAGTCAATGATATGAGGTGCAAGCTAAGATAGAGGCATAAGGTTTTCATGACCAAATCTATGTTAGAACCTCACATTCACAAAGACCTTGAGTGCAATTGCCACCTGCAAAAAAGCAATTTGGAAAAGACATTGCAAAGATAAGGTTAATGGAATTTTCCTAAAGGCAACTCCTAAGGGATTCTCTGTTAAAGGAACCACTTTCCCCTTTGGATCCAAGTTTATTTCAGTTATCAGTCTTACAAATTTAAGTAGGTTTCTGACAATATAAAGTGTATAAATAATATGCAGCCTTCCTTGAACTCTTACAAATTAGCCAACAGTGAGATTCAAATGAAAGACCTCAAAATAGCATCATCCAAACAGCAGAACTGTTTCTTCCCGCAGGGAAACTTAAAAGTGAATAGCAATGGGCTGTTTACATTAAAGTCAGAACAGAAGCTCTGTTGACTTTCCCATTTCATTCAACTTAAGAACTCTGAGAAGGAAGGTACCAGCAGAAGAGCCATAGACCGTAGAGCTAAGTAAGTACATAAAACTAAGAGATACTATGGAAACCGACAAGATTACAGTGAAAGTAGTAGAAATTAATAAGGTAGAGGACGAACTAAAGAGACAACAAATGAATGACCCAGGTCACTCTGATGCTCGTAGATAAGACTTTTGCTAAATTTAGTTCCTTTCTGTATTTTAATAGAGAGCTTATAGAATACATTTACAGAAGGGAAAAATGAAAATACTTTAAACAAATAGTTTGTCAAAAATATCCCTCCACAGAGAAGCATGATGCAAATATTTTATTCACTTTAATAGAACGCTCAAGGGAGATGACACTTTCAAATTTTAAGGCCTGAAATAGAAAATATGATACAGTGGAACATGATGGAATTTAGGGGCAGCTGTGTTGAAGTCGTACAGTAGGAAATGCAATAGCATTATAAAAAGGACAAATATAGACTTGTGGACTGAGGGTAAAGGGGTTTTGCCCTTTTTGCACCAAGTAATGCTTTTTGTTTCTGATCCAGAGAACAGAAGACAAGCCATTGTTTCTGGAGTGCTCTCATCATCTCATAGTACTGTGAGTCTTTCAGCTCTCACTATCAGTATCAACCCTTGTTTTCATCTGTAAGTTAAAAGGGTTCATTTTGCACAAAAGCAAGGCATGCATAACTCATCTGCAAGTCAGATACAAAACAATGAAGCTGCTTTTCAGTCATACCAGAGACAGGCTATTGTACATCCTGTTCCCGTCAGTCTTTAATGATGCAGAGTTTTGCCTTCAAGATACTTCTTGGAACTAGTTTCATATATTACATGGATACTCCCTTCTTGTCTGCATGGTTGGGGAAATATTAAAGTAACACTGCTTAGTTATTTGTTACTTTACCTGAGAGAGGTCAGTGCCTGGCTGGCATCCCCTATGTGGAAAAGATCATGAATGCTTTAGGACTGGCAGTCATCTGAGTTTTAGCAAGGTCTCCCTATTGGGAGTGAAGAAAGTTAGTTTATGGAAAGCAAATCGTCCCAGAATGTTTGGTCATGATGGCTGCTCATAATATTGAACTTTTCTGTTAGACAGCATATCTTCTATGTGATTGGATCCTGTTTAAATGGTATTAATGTAAGGAGGTATGTATAAACATAGCTATAAATGGCTTGTCCCTCTATGTTTCATTTATCTGTAGCCACACATGGACAGAGTGTTATAGAATAGATTGCACTGTGAAAACCAATGCTCCTGTTTCTATTTATTGAAGAAGGACTCTGATTTATTCATTTAGCAGTATAAGATACAATCGATGCTCCTGAGCTTTCTGCCGTTCCCTCTGTGAGTTACAGAGCTTGCCTTTCCTCTAAGTTATTGAACAAGAAGGCAAAAAATGATTATTTCATCCATAAGTCTATCTGTATTGCTATGTGAAATACATAAAGATATCCCAGTTCAGATTACATTTTGAATGTAAGGTTGCATGTGCCATTTTGCAACAAGGGAAACAGGTTTTTTTTTTCTGGCCTGTCTGTGGTAGTTTTTTAGAATGTGAAGGAAAGCTCCATATGAACAGAACTGTGATGTTAGCCAACCTGCCAATCAAGACACTAATCCTCTACACATCTCTACCGTCAGGAGACAGATACCTGGAAGCTGGTATGTAGGAGATAAAGAGAAAAGTTGGACAGGAACCAGAAAATGTTCAAAATAAAAACTAGATGCATACGTCCAGATATATTTTCCTAAAAAAAACCCCAAAAAACTAAAATGAATGATATGAAAGAATTTTGACCTCCATAGATTAAACGAACAAATCTGAATTCATATACTCATTGCTGTCAGTTGCTTCTAAGTAACACTTGGGTTCAAAGTACAGTATTTTGTCTTCACTGCATTTCCACTCAGTAAAGGCACAGTATTCATGGAAGTAACTGCACTGGTTAATTTTGAGTCATGTCAGTGACTATGGAAAGCAAATTTAACTATTTAAAGAAATACATGATATTTTTATATCCAAGTTTTCACATTTGGATACAATGAAAACACAGTTAATCACATAAGCAACAAAAACTGAACTATAGTATCCAAGACTCTCTGGTCATTGAATATTAAGTATTATTTTCTTTTATCCACTGAGAAAGAAAGAAATGTAAGGATCAGTACAACTATTCTGTCCAGTTCTACTGTTTTCTGATACATTAGGTTCAAGCGGATAGATTGAAACAATTTATTCAGTAATTTTTTTCTCATCAGAAGTTATCTTCAGACAGATACCATCTTTATTAATGTCATTTCTTCCAATAAGTTTTGATCTATAGCATATACACAGGCCATTCATAAAAATAATTTGACATTCAAAGTTTTGTTGTTTTGACCAAAACCATAAGTTATAAGAAATGTTTGTGCTTAGTGACTCACTGATTACCTTTTTAATATTAGGTTTATCTTAAAACTGTGTATGTGAATGCTTGTGGTAATGAATGAGATTTTTGCTTTTTGTGAATATTCTTGCAGTACTTACTTAAAATTGGCTGGTTCGCTAAATGTTCCTGCCAGTAAAGTAATTTGCTGGAATACTGTTGGAAAGCAAATACAGAAGGGGTGTGAATACAGTTGAAGAGAATTCATTTGCAAATCAAATGGATGGTGGAGGAGTTGCATTCAATGAATTCAACAAAGACACTGTCACAATAAATACGAGAACATTTGGCAAGAATAACCTTTGCAAGACTTGCAACCTCTGTTCGGCAAAGGTATCCAGAGATGTAAAGTTCCTACCTCCATGCAGACTTTTATCTATACCAACAGATGTAGAATTGGCCTATTGAACAGCTTGCAGAGCCAGATCACTAGACTAATATTAACGTTTGAAGCTAGAACTGAAATGGTTTTTCTGAAGAGAAACCGTTGTATAAAAAATAGCCATTGTACATAGAACAAGGTAAAGTTACGTGATGTTTTATTCTTATTTTATCCTTTGTTAAAAAAATGCACGGGGTACTACTATTATTGTCATGAAGGTGTGGGAAAGAAACCCCGAAAATTTGTGAATTCTACATTAGTTACAACTTGCTGTAGGATACTTATTTTCCCACTCTCCTATTCAGGAGAGCACAAGCAAATAGTCTGTGACATTTAAAAAAAACCCAGAAAATCATTTTCTCCTAAAAATCATGAAGAAACAGAAACACCTCTGTTTACCTCATAATTCATGGCAGTAGGAAAGTCCACCCCACCAGTTGTGGCCACTTGCCTCAGGAAAAATTCCTTCTCCGCAAAGACTGGATCATTGTTATCTGTCACTAGTTGCTCATAGCTGACCCATCCTAAACATATACTGGTGTTATGCTAAAAAAGCGCTAAACTTTTTTCTAAACTTTATGCTAAAACACTAGATTAACTCATATTTCCGCAAAGAATATGCACAGGGCTGCCAAACTATTTACCCTTGCAACATGTTACAGTAGTTATAGTAGTACAGTAGTAGGGCCAAGGAGCTTTGTCTTTATCCTGGGCTATACAAAAATGGTATCAAAACCCTGACAGGCAATTTTAGAATTGATAAAAAAAATAAATGCATTTATGGTTTCTGAACTTTTATAAGTCAATCCAGCAATGAAATAATATAATCACATTTCTCTAATCTTCTCTATGCCCTTCCTGGTTATAGTATAATTGTTTAAAAGACCACAACTTTGCTTGTGACTTGACCTCCTGAGATAGGCAGTGCTTTGGGGGGGGCTCCCTTAGCATGGTACCTAGCCTCTTGCCAGATCAATGAGCTACTGTATAAGTCTTCCAGTTATAATGGACTCTTCAACAGTAACAGTAATTCTACAGTCACAAATAACAGTAAATATGAATGCAAAATGCTTTCAGTAGGTATGTTTGGGCCTTTCTCAACAATAATTCTAGAGCATGTACACTTACCCCCAGAGAACACAGATCCGTATTCCTACACAATCATTTTATGTTCCATAAAGCTTTCATAAGTTCACAGAATTAATGATACTAACAGCAAAGGCCTGTTTAAGCGTTTTTTTACTAACAAGATCTTCAGATAGGAAATGTTTTTACCATAATATATAAAAAAACCTGTAGATGTTGAATTATCTGTGAATGTACTTCAGAACACTTCACTTACCCCCAAAACCCCATCAGCTTCACCTGTTTACAATCCATGAGAAGCCAAAAATAAAGCTGTGAAACTATTTCATTAAAGATATGATTGATAAAGAAAGTTAAGTAATGCAAAGCAATAATAAAGAGCAAATTACAGCAAAACATACCAGTGGTACAATCAAGCAAAGCACATCTACATCATCAAAAGAAACCTTTTCCTTGACATAATGATTTCAAATTAAAGTAGAAAAAGGTGTGTCTGCCTCAGAATAATTAGATCTCCAAAAAACTAATGAACATATCAGTCAGAGGGAGAAGCAAAGAGCCAGCCATTAGGAGGGGAAGAATACAAGTGTATGTGAATTTATATTTAAATGTATACACATTCATATATATTCATATACATATGAATAAGAATTTCTATTAGGTAGGCACAATTTTTAAGGGGAGACAGGAGTCTGCATCCTCTTCTGACTACTTAATGTTGTAAGAACAGAAAGAAAAATAAGAACAAAATAGTAGAGCTGGATCTCAGTTATAATGTCCATTTATCTAGGCACTGTCTTCAAAAACAACTACATTGCTATTTTAATTTAAACTGAATTAATTGCGAAGAACTATCAGTATGATTTATTGGATAAAATATGATTCATCCACTTTGTAACAGTTTTTAATAAATATTGTTAGATCAACAAAAACACCTACACATAAGAAGTTGGGAAAAAAAGGTTGGATAAAAGAAGGTTAAAATAGGAAAAGCTACATTTACAGTGTTACTTTTTAAGTGTACCAGGAAGTCAGTCTTGTTTCTGATGGCTGCTGTGGATTATGTATTGCCTTTGGGGTATGGATTCTGGCAATCTATTCTGTATTATCTTTCCCAACTAAGGCCACTCTTTCGTTCATTACAGATCATAGCAAAGGTATGCTTATCATTTAGGCAGTATAAATGAACAAGTTAAGTTCTGGTGAGAAAATAAAAAATAAAGAAACTTGACAATATAGATGTATTCATTGGTATCTTCTGATGATACAAAATATACAAGAGAAAAATACATCATACAGCTCCCAAAACATCACCAAGAGAGATCTAGCTTAATTTTATGCTAGATGGAATATCATTAACAATATACATTAGCTTTTTACAAAGTTATTTTTATGCAATAGAGGAATTTAACTTAGCTAGTTATAAACCAGCTTAAATTTATAACACCATATAATTAGTCTAGTTCTTTGTGATTTATTATCTAATAGTGGTTAAATCTCTATTAGTTGTTAAAAATTACTCTATGAGCAGTAGAAGTTACAACAACTGGATTCTTAGACCTTTGTGTCTAAATACACTAAAAATTCCCTGTTCTTATCTCCCAGGCCCTGGTGGAGCCCCTAGTGCCCTTCCATGCTGCATACCCGCAGAAAGCTGCAGTGGCAACACTGAGCTTATGTGCAGGCCGATTTCCAGGCTGGGACATGTGACGTGACTTCTCACCTGGAGACAGATGCAGCTCATAAAACTGGAAAGAAGAAGAGCTGGTTTCCTAACCCCATTTTGAATCTAGTGGTGGTGATATATCTCCATCTGGTTTTAAGTGGCAGGGAGCACACTGGTCCATCACAACTCAGTCTATGGCTAACACTCCCTGGCCCAGCATGATGCTGCAGGTATTTGTTGAGAGAAATCCAACTGGCTAATCCACACTTTGCATGAAGGACAACAACTAGTATACTGGTGTGACATCATCTATAAAAGGTCAATTGTTTTTTAAATACAGTCTCTACCTTAGAAAGTATAAAAGATGGAGAAAACACCTCACGTTGTAACAGTGTGTGTGGTTGTCTGGTGAATTTCCAGAGAGCAAACCTTGAGATTTTTGTGGTCCTTCTTATTTCTGCTGAATGCTATTCTCAGACTAATCAGAGCTGCAGCAAATCATGCAACATGAACAGAACAGATATGATACTTGCTGCTCAACAGCAGGAAATGACTGAAAGAGAGATTAATATGGATTTTTTTTCTAAAATTGAACATCATATAAAAGCAAGCCAGAATATAAATAAATAACTGAAAAGTGCACCTGCTGAGAATGGACAAGCAGATAAATGTTTGAATTATTTTTAGCATTAATTCTGATATGAATAGCTATCCCAAAGTGTGCTAACAACATCTTAAAAAAATGTGTTTGGTACTTGGGGAAAGTAAAATCTGAAAGAAGATGAGGTATGTTGTGTGGACACCAGAAATTAATAGAGAAGCAATGCAATTAGAGTGATGATTGGCTCTCATCTTGCTAACCATAGTATATCCATATTCTGCCAGCACAATTTGCCTTGATCTTATCTTTCTCTCCTGCCAATTATCAATTTTAATCAGTGTCCTTTCATTCCTTTTCTTGGATGACCAGGTCATTTTATGGGTAGATTAAAAAATTATGTAGGCTGCAATCCATCTAGTGCCTGCATACACAGAAAGAGTCTTTGAAGTATGTGAAACAACTCGTGCATCTTGTTAGACATGTACATACATGCATTTTAGACTGAAGCTTTAGAAAGCTAATTTCTTGTAGGCAAAGAAGAGAAAAATAATCTTGCAAACTGTTAAAAGATTTGACAATTTCAGAATGCAAACATTTTTAAAAAAATAATTATATTAATTTTCAAATAGAAATAATAAATTTTAAAATAGAAAAAAAACATAAAATTGAAATTGAGCAAAACCATTCCTCTTTGTTTGTTCTGACTAATATTTATAATATTTTGATTTCATTAGATTTCAAAATGAAAAAGTTTTGAAACTGCAAAATTTTCTGCAAATTTGTTAACTTCTGATAGACTGTAATTGGTATCTGTAGAGGCACAGGAAAAACAAATGCATTGCAAAGCTTGCCTGATATCTTTTAATTTAAAAAAAAGTTGTATATCTGAGTTAGGCAATGACACTTGCATGGAAGCCAGCTTCCAGTTGAATTACAGAAGATAGTATAGTCTATACTCCCTTTTTCAATGAGAATGCCCAAAGAAGGATTATGGTACATTTGGTCAGTACTGAATTAGAACTAGGTTGCAGAGATGAAAGCCTATGAACTAATCTGTTGAGCTGCGAAGTCCACTACTGTGCTGGTTTATAGAAATCCTATTAGCAATGTGGCTGTGGGGTCAAAAGATAAGATAGCAGACAGCTGGAAATGCTGGATCAGACAAATATTTTAGACAAGAAAGATATTTCTTAGCCATGTTGTGCTTAACCATGTATTATACATCTAGGAAGCATTGGTGACTAAAGGGTAACAAATTCTTCTTTTGTGGCTATTCTTGAATCTTTGGAGTTTTTAAGGTTTTAAAGTGCATCTGTGCTACCTGCTGGGCCACCTTATGTCATGATGACTTAGCATTAATTTCGTCTTTAGCAAGGCATTAGATAACAAATGCATATAGCTTATATAATCAGCAAATCTGACAAATAAGATTTCATATATTTACTTTCAATAATCTCCATGTTTTCTATTGAGGGGTTCCTGCTGTCTTGAAATCCACTCAGTAAGTGCATTTCCCAGCTGTAGGTAAATGGCCTGGTCCAAAGTCCACTGAAATACCTAGAAAGACTCCCAATTATGCCACTACATTTTAAACAAATCTCCTCTCAGAAATCAGTATTGTTCCTGGAATTCAAGGTCTAAGAGAATAACGTAAGCAGATCTTTAAATTTCAGACACCAAAAAAGTGGAAAGGTCATATTTCCTATATCATTCTACTGCTAAGAAATTTATGCTTCTTTCACACAAGGCAGATGTTGGGGACGTACTCAGCTGGCAATTGTAGTCAGTGCAGATTTGGGTCTGATCTACATTTGAACTTTGAAACCATAAATAGTACTTGCCCCTTGTGATCCATCATGGAAAAAAAATCATAAAATTCAAATTCTGAAAAAAGGTTAATATTACTTGTTCAAAAAATCTTGTTCTACAAAAATTATTTTTTCTTAGTCTTTCAGTATATTTAATTTTTTATTATTACAGACAGCAAACTTGAAGTTCTAAATATGAGACAACTCAGTTCATGTTGAATTTCAAAGCAGACACAAATCAATATCTGAAGTTTCCAATTTAAGAGAGTCAAACTGCAGAAATTACTAATTGAAGTTGGCTAGATAAGGAGCACAATGACTTGAGTATGAAAAATTAATCTTACTTGATTTGAATGTGAACAAATGCTGAATTCCTGTAAGACCAAAGCTCTAATGCTGTCTGGGGTTTGCAGTCCAAAGAACTGGAAACACAGAAGGTCTACAGTATGTTTTTCAAACAGAATTTTAAGAATAAGCAGTGAATCTACAAAGCACTGAAGAAGAAATAATTAAAAATAATAGGTCAGAAAGCCTTGCAGAAAAGTGAAATGAATTAAATCCTAATGAACTGGATTTTGCAAAGGAAATGAAACAGTATAAATTAAAGGATTTTTTTGTTTGTTTACAGAGTGAAAGAGAACAAGGAACCGAGTACTCTGAAAACACAGCAGAGGTAATGATAATCTTGGTATGATGACCTAAAAGCAGAGTAATTAAGAACACATAAAGACAGAACCAGAGGGAGCCACCTAAGTTATTAAAAGCAGTCCCCTTCAATCACAGTAAAGACAAGCAGTAAGCACTTAGTTCAAGATGTTCTGCAGAACACATACCTTGCATTCAGCAATGCTTTGCAGCTACACATCTTTTTCCTAACCTTATAACAAAGTTCAGATCAAGGTAAAAACTAACAACTGAAACTATTATATGGCACAGCAGAAAAAAATAATCAAGAGCATCCTTGCAGTATTATAGGGTTGGGCAAAATCCTAGACAATCAGAGAAAATGTAATCCCCACCTAGATAGGAAGAAACATTCCTCCCATTTCCCCTTTCAGTCTCTGTGTGTTTTTTATCAGTGTGACCTGGAGAAATTTTTCTACTTGATTTCAAATGCCTAAATCAGTGTAACTCAAGATCTGAGTTTTAGACACACCAACCAGAAACTAGATAATGCTTCTAGAAGTAAGAGGAGCATTGACAGACTGCCACATAGTACTACTGGAGATCGGAAGATAAATACAAGAACTGTAAAGTTGGTAAGTTGTTAAAAAGGGAAATAGCTACATTGGATATTGAGGATGGATAGAAGGAGCCTCAAAGGTGGAGGTCCTGAAAGATCGATCTTGATCTTGGAGGACCTAAGCAGAAGAGTAAAAAATGAATGTGTCCATGACATTCATAGATTATTTCAATTTGGAAGTGTTACCAGTACTAATGCATCTTAGTGTTTATCCTGTCAAATTGCTGTACTCTCAGTGTCACTTCAAGGTCTCAATACCTGTCTGCCTGCAAGAACATGTGTATTAGTTTGTTTCTGGGCTTCTTTCCCAGAACAAGCTGACTAATCTAGCTTGTGGTAGGTTCTGCCACTTGGATGTGACTGTACCACATTTGGCCACAATAAGATCAGAGGAGGTCTGTGCTTTCAAACACTCAGGGTTTCCAACACAAACCCTTTGACATGTTATTAAAAACACTACATCAGTGGGCTGTAATACAGCCCTCTCATTATTCCAGCAGAATAGGAAATAACTTTGCATAGAAAAACAATATAAAAATAAATACTTTTTTTTCTCAAGGTTACAGGCATATTAAGCGGGCCCATGTTAAGTGTTACATCCATGTGGATGCAGCCAGTCTGCTTCAAGGGGTGTTAGTTTTTGGAAAGGTGGACACAAGATAGTTTGCACCAAGTTGAACAGAGACCAAACTTCTTTCACTGTGCAAAAGGCAAAGATAGTATAAAGAAGTATGAGGTAACTTTTTTTAACTGAAGTAAAAGAAAAGTAAGGAAGTGTATAGCTTCATATTTCTTATAATTATAAGCAATTTTGCTGGAGTTTGGGATTGATGGGTTGAAAGTTAAAGGAGATTAAAAACTGGAGATTAGCTTATTGCAAGATGAATGAAATCTGCCAGTGAGTGACATGCTTGCAAGAAAGACTACTGTGACTTTAGGATAAATTGAGTAGGGAGCAATACACTAGTAACATCTTATTTGGATTTCAGGATTTACTCCTGCAGAAAGCTTTTGCTGAAACACTTGTAATTAGTGAGAATCACATATTTTTATTATTTCTATTAAAAACAGTAAAAAGAAAATCCAGTACTTTGACCAACTCTAGAGGCAGTTACCACACAAATTCCCATTAGTACTGAAACACATCAACAACTTCGAATCATAGAATAGTTTGGGTTGGGAGGAAATTTTAAAGATCATCCAGACCAACAGCCCTGCCATGGACAGGGACATCTTCAACTAGATCAGGTTGCTCAGAGCCCCGTCCAACCTGACTTTGAACACATCCAGTGACGGGGCATCCACCGTTTCTCTGCACAACCTGTTCCAGCATCTCACCACCCTCATCATAAAAAATTTCCCTCATATCCAATCTAAACATAATGTGTCCTTGTGAATATTATATAATTAGAGAACATTCCATGAAGTAATGTAATATTCCTTTTTTATGTGACCTGCTAAGGATTTTCAGAAAACATATAGCAATAAAAATAGAAGGTTTAGTGTCAGATATTATCTGCTTCCATTTTTACCCTTCTCTAGTAATAGGATCACAGAAAACATGACTTTTTTTGGTGCCTATAAAGACTGAAATGTTCAGAAAAACTCTGCATACTCTAAATACAATTTAATTATTTTTATTTGCAGTAAGTGACAAACCATGTTATTGATGCTGGAATCACTGAAGGATTTCCCTTAGGAAATTAGGCTTCTTCCCACCCCAGACAAATACACTCTATTTTCTTGAGCCATTAATTTAATATCTCTCCTTGAAGTGCTTTTAAAGAATTGTAGTGTTACACTGCACATTGAGTCACTTGCCTGGAAAATGCTGTCAGAGCTGAGAGACTAGTATAATTTCTGTCTTTTAATGTATATTTTGCTATCAAAGGTGGTGTAACACTTAGTCCTTGCTATAAAAGACTATCACTATCACTTTGTGTGATACTCTTTTTGTGTGTCATACCTACCTCTCTAGGCAGGTAAGAATATTACAACAGACAGATAGTACAATCAACAAGCCTGTCGTGGTAGCAGAAAATAACTGTCCATTCTAGATTGTAACAATCCCAGGCACTACTAGCACACACCTCTGTTTCCTTACACTATGCTATGTATCCCTAGACATAACTGCAGAAACATTTTATATTGCTCATTAAGTATTTTTCAGTATGAATATGTTCTTACCATATTTGTTTTGTTCTCAGAAACTGTCCTAGGTAACATCTCCCCTCTCAACACTGTGTGGCTTAAAAGAAATGATACAAAACTTGAGTCCTTAGTTAAGAAAGGTAATAGATAGTCCCATGGTTCACTTCAAGTTGACAATGCACCTGGGACAATTTGAAACTGTTTCTAAACAAAAATAGACTTCACAAATTAGTATTAAAAACCCATGGTGTTTGTACCTCAGTCATAATTTTCTCATAGCTTGTGACTGCAGGGTGCCTTCTTTAGAAAATTCTCTACAGAACAGTGGATGCTGATGCTGTTTAGAAGGGGCACAACAGTATTCTGTCACCTGCAATAATTGTTTGGGAAATCTTCTACACTAGTAAAATCCTGAAATATAGTGATTTGAAAATGGAATTTTTTTTTCTGTTTAAATTACAAGTTTCAGTGAGTTTAAAGATCAGAATAGCCTGGCAAGCTTGTCTGATGAATAGTACAGCCAGTAGCTTTTCTATGTAATGTGGTAGGTTTGATTCTATATTGATGAATTCAGCTTATACTGCGTTTAAAATAGCAGTGGTAGAAAACTTTTCCTGTTACCTCACAGTAACTTGCTGTAAATCAGTATAAACTCTATTACTTACAATGCATTGTCACACTCTGGTAACTGGAAACTAGACTTTATGTCTGCACAGACAGAAAAGCTATTAAAAAGAGCTTCTTTCCCCAAAATAGTCACCAGTTAGGAGTTGTAAGCCTGAGAGAGACATCTTCAAAACCCCAGGAAAAATCAACTGACTGGTCAGGAAAATAATCAAATATTAGGAATCTGAATGCATATAACACAAAATAGAAATAAGTTGCAGCTACTTGTTTTTATAAAATACAGGTGCCTTGTAGGTATAGAAGGCTGAAGTCAAATGATAAATTTGGCCTAATATCTCCTACATTATGTATTATCCACATGTTGTACACTACTGTTTCATGTAGACCATGAATATATGCACATTCTTAAGAATATATATACACATTATGACATGTGCATGCACAGATATTCTCTCTCTCCACTTTCATCTCCTTTCATCTATCTCTTTCATCAGAGATGCACACACACCTCAGCCCAAATGAAATAATTCTCATTGCTTGAGTTGGCTACAGTCTCGAGTTCAAACTACTGATTTTTTTTTTTCTTCTGTGTTCACGTCTATATTTTTTCTCTACAGGATTTAAAGCTTGAGAAGCATGAAAGATAAAATGAAAATAAATTTGAATTCTATATTACAATAAATGTGAATATCAAAAGATTCTTTCACAGCTGTGTGACTGCTGGCATTTGTAAAGAGTCAAAGAATCCTGGAATATAAAAAGGCAGAAACACAGTTGGTTTTTCAATCAAGTATATGGAGGAAAAGAAAAAGAAAAATTCTGTAGGAACAGCAAGAAGGTCTAGGGGTGGGTGACAGGTAAAACCTATTTCCTTAATTCAAACAGTCATTTCTAGAATCACTTGAGCAGGGGGTTGATATGAAAGACTGACATATTCAGTTCTACTCTTTAAACTGTGGTTTGCATTTTACCAGCAGTATAAGGAAGAAGATGAAAGATGTCCTTCTTGATTCCTTACTTAATTGAAGTGTCTATTTAGAATGACATTTAATAAAAAAAGATACAATTTTTGTGTAGTTATTATTTGTATTACCAAAGCATCTAGGATTTCTAGTCATAAACCAGAACATTGCTGTGAGAGTGATTCAGGTGCTGAGAAATTACTTTGTGTGACTTTAAGCGTGTGCCATATTCTGCAATGCTAATAGGCAGAATAGGACAGGACTTCTTTAATCCCCCCAGTAAATTCCTGTCTGCTGTTCAAAAACTGTAGCAAAAAAGATCATCCATTACTAGAAAGTTTCTAGCTTAAGAGGAACAACAACTGGACACAAAAACTTAGTGAGATGCTACTGTTTAGTTTGCCGTATGAGAAAGGCAATAATATCTAGTACTTTCCTGGGAACAAATGTTGAAATTAATATAAAATATAAAATTTTGCATGCAAAAGGAAATAATTTTTCACTATGTTCTCCTGAAATATTTTAAACAAGACAAGATTCTTAGTGAAAGATAAGGGAAGCTACTCACAAAAGGGCGATGTCTATGCTCTCTTTTATAATCTCTCATTATTTGATCCTTTCCATTTCTCTACCTTTTCTAATCCTCAAGTCATTCTCTCTTTTCATGCGTTCACCAGATTCCAGGCCAATATCAATTACAATACCTCATCCTGTTTGTGTTCCTGAGCAAATCTATGCTCAACATAGGCTGTCGTGCCTGTGTCACTAAACAATTTCTACTTTGAAGTTTTCAACAGGACTTGTAGTTACATAGATATAGATTTACCATACATTGCAAAAATCTTTGATATCTCCATTTTTAGAGCCTTATCATACCCATTACAAAAACTGTACCCTTTTGATTAAGTCTATTAATAGTAAAAGAAAGATTCTCTTAAGAATAAAGGAGGTACAAGACTGTTTGGATTTCCTGTATCAGAGAGGGACAAAATGCCTGTTGGTTTTAAGAATTTGTCCTGAATGTAGCTGCAGTATTAGGTTTGTTTCTTTACTCTCACACAAGTATACATACAAAAACATAGAGACACTAACTACCACTTCAGTGAGTTGGTTCTCATTTTACAGTTGCTGTTAGACAAAATATAAGCCAAAAATCAGAAACCTTATAAATACAGCATGTTGATAGCCAATGAGCTGAATCTGAAAGCAAGATATATCTAATATTGTTCTATATGACAGCTGATGACTTAAAATATACAAAACCCCATAAATAATAGCGAAGCCTTTCTTGAGACTCTTTTTTGTATGTTATAGGCTAGCACAGCTGGAGGAAATGCTATTCATTTGAAGCCTGCCCGATATTAGTTAGAACTGTTTCTGTTTACTTCTTAGTTTATTCTATCTTTAAATAGGTTGGCTATTAATTTTTTTTATGAATAACTAAATTATTTTTTTATGTTTCCCATTTGCTGGCTTTTAAATAGACAACTACACAGAGACAGACAGACATGCACAAAAGCGATTTTATTTTGTGGGGGAAAAATTGGATAAAAGTTAGTTATGGATGCAAGTAGTGCAGATCTTTAGATTCTCAGAATTCACCTGTTTTGGTTCAGTTTCCTCTCTGCTGAAGTGCTTCCAAGCCAGCAGAATATTGGTGGCTCACAAAAACCTATTCTTATTGTGATGCAAAACTGGTATTTTCTTGTGTGCATGCCATATAAAAATATATCATATGGAAATAGTATAGTTGCTAAAATATAAAGGTAAATGTCAATTGGAAGAGAGAATATTTGATCTGAATCTTTTGTGGACAGCTTGCCCTTTGGATAAACAGCTACTGTAATTATGAAAAACTGGAGAACGCTTTGCATATACTTTGCTTTTTCCACATAGACCCGTATAATGTTTTCCAACAGAGTAAGGTGGCTGTGTTTGTCCCTAAAACTAAATAGGATAAATGCAGTTGAGCTATGGGTTGATTGTGTCATTTGAAATTGACCTTACCTATGGTAAAAGTGTCATTTAAACAGTTACCTCACTTTGTTAAATAACCCATCCCAAATATTAGATAAGTGTAATTAGAACAGTTGTTTTTTGGGAAAGATTTTAAGGAATTTTCCATCATAATTATAACAATGGCACCAGTGAAGAAATGACTACATATATGTGTGTGTGTGTGTGTGTGTGTGTATCAGTATAATCAGTATAATGCCCCTTTAAATTGGAATGGCCAAGAACAAGAGTACTGATGTGTACTGCCGCAGTTTTTGTTTTACTTCCACTGAGTTCTGTGTTGCAGAGCGTGACAGGATGCAAAACACAAAGCTAATATAGGCAATCTACAATAAATAAATACATATCTCTAATGAGTTGAAAAAAGTAAAAGGTCAGAGGCTGAGATTTTGACAGTGTAAGGAACATGTCTAGTTATTGGAATCCCAACTTCACATAGTCAGCTGGTTTTGCCTTAAGTAATACTTTCAAAAAAACTGAGGGTGCTTTTCATATGAGAAATAAAATAAGACCACATCTGAAAAAATTCTTTGTAGTAAATCCTCAGAATTGTTCTTTGTTTTTTGTTTATATTCAATTTTTGAAGACTTACTTAAAGTCTAAATTTGGAACCAGCTTTTATGAAACTGGCTACTTCAAACTAAGCTGCTCTCAGTGAGCACGTCTTTTGAAGCTAGTAATGCCAGAAGAGCAGCTGCCTTTTTAGAAATGTTTGCATTTTAGCTAACTACCTTTTTTACCTTGACCAACTCTAACTGGTAAACTCTTTAAACTTCCATTCAGCTCTAGAGAAAAAAAAGAATTATTCTTCTGTTTGCAAAAATCTTACAAATTATATAAAACAACGCTGATGCTTCTATCACAATGTGATGTCCTCAGTAATGCTTCAGAAGAACATTAAAGTACTGTGAAAATTCACCTGGAATGAATTTCTGTCCTTTACCTAGGTATCAGCTCAGGGCAGAAAATGGAAAGCTGATTTATTCTCCCCCTCCCATATGAACTACCCTCTCCAGTGGGTGGCTAGGTGCCTTGTCAATTAAGTACCCAAACTCTCTGTGCTCCGCAGCAATAGGCATCTCAAGCTCAATATCCCTCTTTTTGTGGGTTTTATAAAGACAATAAATTTTAAACAGATTAGATATGCAAAATGTATGTTCAAATAAACCAAGCAGTCATATCACTTCATAATTATATACAACAAAAATTAACTCTGAAGATTCATTTTATCCACAGGAAAGGAAAATAATCTTAAATACTGTTCATTAGCAATTCGGTGCTCCATAAGCAGGCAATAAGGGTTTGCCTTCAGTAGCTCTGCTGTAAGTTTATATGACCATTGTGAGCACTATTAGTCTTATACAGAGCCTGCAGTCCATGCATGCCCTGTACTAACACTGAAGTCACTGTGAGCAAGAGAGGCACAAAGACCTGTAGATCAGAATCCTGAGTGCCACATGGATAACGGACAGAATAATATCCAGAGAATGTTTCTAATTTTTATATTATGTTATATACAATTCATCATATTTACTTACATTTGGGAGCAACTGCAAATAAGACAGAGTTTGCTTTACTTCAATGTTTTTAAAAGAAAATAAGTAGTCCAGGGAGAATATTTAGCTGTGTGCTTCAATGTTAGCTGTGTTTTACGACACAGCATATTTATGGTGAAAATACAGTGATATTCTAATGCTTTTTATGCGGATTTAATCCACACTGTATTGCATTTGTAATAAGAAGAAGCAGTATTTTTGTCCCCACAGGGTTGATAGAGCTGCCTAGTAATTGTGCTATTCTAATATTGAATAACTGATCTTTAGTATTATCCCTTTAACTAAGGGACAAATTTCATAATACAACTCTGGGGATAGCACTGGACTGTTAATAGTAGATGAATTAGCCCTCTGTAATTTTTCCTGTTGTCATTTTCCTTCTATTGGTTAGAAACAACCTAAGAGAAATATATTACAAGGCATAAAACATGAGCAGATTGCCCATCTAGCAACTGTGTACGTAACTTATGAAATATTTATATTGAAGTCTTATCATTCTTCATTTTCACATATTTTGATTTTGCTGTTTCTCTATTCCAGAAAAAAAAAATAATAGTGAAAATGTCATGCTGTAAGTTCAGTTTTCTTTTTTCTTTCTTTAAACTTCAGAGTTTTTAAATAATCAGAATTTTCTGACATTTTCAGGAAACTAGGCTGACAGTTACACATAATCAGTAATTCATTTATAATAACAATTGTCTTTAAAATTATCCTAGGTTTCTCTTATGTCTTTCAGTTAAACATGAATTGTGAATACTATTAATATGATGTTTCAAACTGAGATTTAAACTAACTGCTTTGCAGATTCTTTAACTACTGCTCTGCTACATCAAAGGATCATTAAACCTGCCATTAAAATGCAACCACCTCTTAGTGAAACAGAGGAAAAATAAACAACAGATACAAAACAACAGAGGAACAATAAACAACAGATACAAAACAAAAAAGGAAGAACATTATATAGACAAAATTGCAGGAAAGATTTCTGTAGGCTATGTAGCCTTAAAGACAGAATTGTAACCAAATTAGCCTGTGTGAAGCACCTTACGAAACAGGTAACAGGGAATACGGCTGTTATAAGGGCAACATGCCAAGATGCCCTGAGGGAGGACCTTCTGGGAGTAATGAACATGCACGGCTGAAAAAGATTGATGTGCTTTGTTGGTTTGTTTATAACATATTAATGGATCCAAGGGAAAGTGCCTTGTGAAGCTGCAGCTTTGTGTAAAAAAAGAACTGCTTCAATTTTGATATTTTATTTAAATTTCTGAAAAACTAATAGGAAAGAAACTTCAATGAGGTAGCTAATTCTCCCTTGGAGTCTGGAAAAACCACTTTGAGAGTGATGGTGGTCAGAAGCCAAAGCACAAACCGATTGAGACCACCACAAAAAGTGCCATAACACTTAAAATTTCACATTTTTCTTACCAAAGGAATACTTACCAAACAAAATTCCTGAATTTAGAGGACATGACATATTCATAGTCCTTGCAGTCATATGCAGCAAAGTTTTGACTTGTATTTAAGCTATTATTGATGTACTGAATTGCCTTAAATCAAATACAAATCTCTTTAGGAAGAATGGGGGTGAACTTGGAACAAAACTGAACTGCACAACATTGATGGCTAGTCTTCCATTGACTGACGTGTCATTGGATCATTTTAATAGCATAAATATTCCTCTATATCCTGTAATGCTTCTTAATACATGAAGTTTGGAATTGTGTGACTAATACTGCCATTAGCTAGATTTAGGATTCCTGATTATTTGGGACCATACACAAATTGCTTTGTAGCAGTTCAGTTGCAATATTAATGCAGTAAACGATCATTGAAATGCACAACAGCGGCAAAATGCAAACACAGCCATTTGTTTTCCAGCCAATCTGATATAAGTGTAATTCATACTACTGTAATGAGGTCTGCTTACTTCCTGTCCTTTTCGAAATCTCTACACTTTCTCAAGGGCAAAATTGTTTTCTAAATAGAATCTACCTGCATTCAGTCTTTTCTGTTGAAGTACTCCATAAGAATGAATTAAAATAGCTCTTGTTTACACATAGACCCCATCCTCATAATATTTTAATGTTATTTAGAAGACTGTAGCCTTCTAAATCCAAAAACATCTCACAAAATCATGCACAAATTTCTTAAGGGTCAGGAAGGTTCTTAGAATCAGAAAAATATAAAATGAAATTGCAAACCAAGAATCAATAGTTAAGGTACTGCACGTGAGTATGTATGTGACGGCATAACAGATTATGTTACTATTTTAGCTTACCTAGCCACACCAGCATTGATGCACAGAGGAATACTAGCACTGAGCAACTGGAATGCTTGCTGGTTAAAAAACAAACAGCAAAAGACCCCTATTCCTCCCCCTGCCAAAAAAAAAAGACAAGCATCCCAGCCTGTCAAAGCACTATCTTTAATGAATGCTAAGCTCTTTTTATAAAATAAAAGCAATGAAAGGAAATAAAAAGAAGCCATTTCTGATATTCTAGGTCTGTTATTCATAATGTCTTCCATTCTAATAATCTTTTACTGACAACAAGTGTTACTTAAGCTCTTTTGGTGTCAGCTACTGACATTTGGTACCTCTTCTAAAAAAAGTGCTTAGGAAACTAGGTATACAGCATCCATAGAACTGAAAAGCTGAATATCCTCTTTAATATGCTGTAGCTTTATCTACTGCTCTCAAATCTATCTGCTGGCTCTTTCTTTGTGTCAGGAAATAGATAATGGGCAAAGATGGCCTATGAAGACAGCACAGACACACACTTTTACTAAAAGTGGAGTGTTTTCAGCCTGGCTTAGGCAAAGCCAGTTTTTTTATCCTTTACTTATCTTGCATCTTGTCAATTCATCACTGAACAGTGGCCTTTGATTTTCATAGTTCTACATGGAGATACACTGAGTCTCAAAGCTTCTGTAAAATGTCGAAATTGTTCATTACAACACTGAATCCATTGATGGTCCTTGAAAGTAATCAAAAAGGACTTTCAATGCCAGAATGAAACTATTATTAGGAGTAAATCTTCAGTTAAAATGCAGTACTTCCCTCAGATTTCTGGCACCTGAGTGATACATATTTTCAACAGCCAAAAGATTTCTTCCTTTTTTTTTTTCATAGTGTCTTAAAGGTCTCATGTAGTATGATTTTTAAATATATGAACAGGTTTGTCACAATAATCTGCAAATGTATTCATATAGTCCAATGTATGTTTACATGCCTATTCAAACAAAAGGAAACCAAAGTTTCTCTACTTCTGTGACATGTGCTTTTCTTTAGTATATATTATATTCAATATTGGTTAGCTATTATTAAATAAACTTAGTGTTATTTATTGTAGAACTATGACTGGTATATTGCATGTATATAACCAAGTACTGTCTCAGTTAATTTGTTTTTCTCCCCTCTATTGAAATAAGTATGATACAAACTACTGTTAGAAAAAAAAATTAGAAATCAACATTATCAGTAATCATGCAGATTCAAACAAATGCTCTACTTTTCCAGATAATTCATACATATGCACTCATCAACAATGACCTCTTTCTATAGCAGGAAAGTTTTTCATCAAAGCCTAGGAAAGAAACCTTCCAACTGCCTCTGTCTCTACACTCATTTTCCCTTTTGGAAAGCATACTATTTTTTCTGTCTGCCCCCCCCCCCCCTTTTTTTAAATTTTGTAACATTATTTTACATTTTACATAAGCATTGTACATGTTTATGCAATATAATTAACTATAAATGAAGAACATTTGGAAAAATAGGTTTTGTTGTGGAATTTCAAAATTGTACTAAGCAGTAAAAATGACAAATGCTGTTTCACCCACATATATGTATGGGGACACACACACATGCATATAGGCCACTATGATGACTCAGAAAATTTTGACTCTTAAAGGAGACAGTTCCTCACAAATCCTCATTTCCATATGCCTGTTTTCGTTCCATATTTACCAGATGTCACAACTTCACTTTTATTCATGCATCACAAAATAGATCCAATGCTGTTCTTTTCTATAATCCTAAAACAGATTTAAAGATGACAGGTGGAAAAAGTAATTTTAATAATCCCTTCATTACCTACATTCTTGTCACCTTAGAAAGTGATAGAGGAATGTTTAAAGCTTTGTCCCAGCTAAACAATCCTTTGCAAAACCTTCATCCCTGCTGCTGATATATAGGCTTAATCAGTTGTATTTCAATCAAGCTAAATTAAGCTTCCTGCTCTTGAAGTGGAGTAAGTCTGCAACAGTTGCCTTAATTTCATTTTTGCTGTCTGAGAGCAACAGAAAGGCCCGTGTAATCCATCCAGAAGGCACTGATTCCTTTGTAATGGCAGATGTAGCTGAAAGCAGGAAAAGCCCTTCCACACCTTAGAATTTGCTCTCTGAATTCAACATGTGCTGGATGTGCCAGGAATAAACAAGAAAAATCATGCTGGGCTTATCAACTTTTTTTTTTTTTTTTAAACACAGATATATATTATATTAAATGTGAATGTGGCATTTCATGTTTAACCTACATTTCATATTAAAGGTGAAATGTAAATGTAATACACAATGTTGTCAAGCAACCTGCCACATTACAGTGGCAAGTAATCCTCTTCAGTAATTACCCAGAGTGGTGAAATACCCTCCAATCCACAGACAAACATACCCTTTTTACCATGAATCATCAAAAGTAATGCATTTTTTTTTTATTCAGAAGTGGCTTGCTTTGACGAGGATTTTATTTTCTCTGCATATCAAAAAGTTCATTCTATCACAATCACTATTAATGGCAGGAGTAGTAAGGACAAATAGACCTTCTTATCTTCTCACCACCAACTTCCTTCATGGAATCAGCAGGAAATAAGATTAAAGGCTGTCATATCCAGCAGAAGGTATCCATTTCCTGACCTTCCCTTTTTCTTAATTTGAAGAATTTGGGGAGTATTGCCTTCACTTCTTTTCCCTCTTGCTCACCTTGCTCTCTGCATCCCAAACAGCCTTTTCTGATATTAACAGAGCAGAGTGCTCCTCCATCCAGGTCTTTCCTTTTGTCCGAAGAAGCAAACACTACTTACTACTGTTCTGTGCTTTGTGTATTTCTTTACTGCGATGTAGAGTTAGATCAGAATACTTTCAAGCCTACTTCACAGTAGCATAATTTCACAGCATAGAGGCAAAACCAGCTTTGCCCTGAAAACATAGCCCCTCTCAAAGTCTTCTGCACGTCCCCATCCACTTGCTGTAAGAAAGTGGCTGTGTAGTTAGAATTATTTGAAGCTTGCTTTTAACTGAAATTGCCCTGCCAAGAAAAGGAATTGCATAGGATGGATTTTAAAATATCAAGCCTAGAATTTTTTTTTTTTTAATGGGAGTTTATTTGTTTAATCCTTATTAAATCCTACAGTGCATTTTTCTAAGACAACTAAGATAATAATAGCTAAAGCAAGCATAAATGAACAGAGAAAGAATAAAATATTATATTCTATTCATTTGCTTTAAGATGGACTACTTTTCTGAGTAGGAGGAAGAACATTTATAGGAAGATGGGCTCAGTATGACGGTATATAAATAGCCCTTGCTGAGGCTGTAACAATTGCTTTGCCTCTTCCAACACAGAGCAGAGGCGGTAACTAGAATTGAGCTGACTACAGAACTGGGATATTTTGCAGCTTAGATTTCTTCAGTAAGGCTAAGCCACCTCAAAAGATTTCACTGCTGCTCTAACACACAAGCCTTTGATGTTCCCTCATCTTTACATCATAGAAGGAGCTCAAAGGGTTAATTAAAATTTAATGATATTGGCAGTACTTTGAAAAAGTTATGAACTTGGGTGAGATCAATCATTTTTTTGGACTGCCTGACTTCAAAGAAGATATTATGCAAAGGAGGAAAAAAATCTCTCATTCCTCATTGAATTTATAAGGAAGGATTTCCTCATTAGCGGTCTGTGCACGGAGGAGATTCCAAGTTCAAACCGGAAAGAGGTGAGGTGCCAAAAAAATCATTACTCAGAATTTCATGCCTTTGATGCTGATCACATATTGAATGAATGCATCACTACAAACCAGGGAACACTTGAACAGTCCCAAAATAGGAAGTCAGGGATTAAGGGATGAGCAATTTTTTTTCAAATTCACAACATGTTTGCAGAGATTTAGCTAAAACCTCATTAGCTTGTTTATTCACTCTCAGTGACATTCAGTAAAATGTCAACTGAAATAACAAAAGTAAACTTTTAAAAAATGTACATATTTCTGGTTTGCATCTGTATTTTTATTTGTTTACCATCTACATTTTAGTTGAGCTGACAGCTTTCACTTTCTGCAGTTTGTCCTATTCTGGAAGTCTTACTATATTTTCAAAGAAAAATACATTTCAGATGACAAAATTATGAAAATCCTCTACAAGAGATCAAAGTTTGCCAGTGAATAGTTAGATTTATCATGAAGATTAAGAAAAACTTATTTTAGTGCACTCAGTATTGATGGTCCATTACTGAGTCCACTCAGAAAAGGCTGTGTTGGGAGCCTGAATCAGCACAAACCTTGTGCCTTCCTCTAATTTCAACACAAACCTACTGTGTAAATGGGCAAATATGCCCTGTGGTGTGAATACTCCTGGAGATTGGTTTGAGGCCATCCCATGAGCACAACTAGAGCTCCCTTCCCACAAGGCATCTCACCTGGCAACGCTGATTAAGGGTTCCAGAAGTGCTTCACAGAAATCAGATTGAGAAGTAAGGTCATTAAATTGTGCTGTCTGGTTTAATGCTTATTTATGCTAAGGAGATACTGTGAACATGTTTGGGTTGGGTTGGGTTTTTTACTAGTGTTTAAAATACCAGATTTTGCATTTTCACTTCATCCAAAAATATGCACATACAAGGCAGACTATATGATCTCCTTCCAACATAAGTACTTTCAGAAAGTCCTACTACAATACCATTTTAATTCTCCACATATCCCCAATATTTTTCTAAATACAGAGAATTCCATAATGCCTATTTATCACACCAGCAAGCTCGCAGCTTTGTAGAGTGCTCAAAGCTAACCTTATTCACTCCAGGCAACAATTTTCTATATTCTTATTAATACATGCATCCTAAAAGTACCAGTGTTGTTTGCTCTTAAACTTCTATATGAGAGTATAAAATCTTAATTTCTAAGATAACTATGTAGGCACAAAAGTTTGAAAGAGGATAGTCCGGTTCTGGAGATTCAAGTACAGGACTTCCCCATCCCACAGGCTGTTGTAATAATAAATGTATTAACAATAGTGCAGAACTAGTGTGCTGCAGTGACGGATGCCATATGACTGCTTTCACTTCAACCACGTTTACTCAACACCTTACAGAAATATTATTTGAAGCAACAGAGTTTAGCAAACTATTAATGCCAGCTGGTTGGTAATCTCTGTTTCTTGGTCAAGATGTTATGTTTTGTGCTTTTTGTCTTCTGTTGTTTGAGTTTTTTGTTTTGGGTTGTTTGGGGTTCTTTTAAACTTTGGGAGCCGTGAATAACAGTAAAGATTTCCTGACAAGGAATACCATTAGGAAGTAACTGATGCTTAGTTAAGAAACAAACGACTACACAAACAAAACCCCAGACCTTTTCTATGTGAAAATCCAGATTAAAAAATAAATCCTGGTTTTCAATTTTTTGGGGGGGTTGGGAGGATGTTAATGTTACCGGGGTAATGGTTAAGAATGTCTAGCATTTAAAACATAGTTTTTAACACTGCATAGAGACTTTCCCCTTCTATAAGATACTTTCATTTCCAATGAGGTTGTAAGAAGCACAGATTGCAGTTCACCAGGGGCTGTGCAAAATTTCTCATATTTCATGTATTAGTAATGTGTTGGTGATAGGTAGATTCTAAATAATCCACAATAGTGTCTAATACTTGTAATGAGAATGTGTATGTTAGCATGAAAATAATAATGACATAGTCCCTCTGAACTTCTGTTTCTGCCTACATCTTATTTTAATGTATTTTTCCTCTGAGATCCATCCATCCTCATGGAAGAAGAATACATATCCAGATCAGAATCTACTCTGGTTTCTGAAGTACTTTTACATATAGTATTAAGTGTATTAAACCTGACACAAAAGCCCAGGTCCAAGTATCTCCTGGGCTTATGTAATTAACCTTCCATACTAACCTATTTTTAGTAAGAAAATTTATAAATTTTCATGTTGTTTTCTACTTTCTTTAGAAATTATGGAATTAGAATGAATAGGTAAATTCCTGGATCCTTCTCAGGCTGAATATGAATTTGGAATCTTTTCAACCCAAAGGTTTGCTGTTATTGTTTTCATATCGCCAAGATTCACAATTTAGAAAATGATCTTATATAGTATTCCAATGGACAATTGATCTGTTAGACCATAATCCATAAACTTCTCACAGATCCTTCCTAGGCATAACATCACATCACAAAGATCTTTATCAGACCGGTCAAATCCTGCCACTCTTTGAGAAGCATACTGCTCACGTCCTACTTAGATTTTAAACACCATCAAAATTAATTAGTTTTTTTCTTTCGAAGCATTGGTCTTCTGAAGGCTTAGTGCTGGTTCCGTCTTGCAGTTCTTAGCAAAAAACTCATGTGATCTTATGATGCCCAGTTATCATGTCCCCTGTCAGTTTTCATTTGTTCTACTTAAGGAAAAGAGCTTGTATTCATCTGTTGCAGTTAAACCTCTTATATTATTAAAGGTTTCATGATACACAGAATGTATCACATCAAATTATTGATTCTAAGCAGCAATGCACTGCATTTATGAGAGTCATAAAATGGAGGGGGAGAGGGGAAGCATCAGCTAAATGCATTTAACTCTTGAAACTAATGGCATTATGGTAATGTATCTGCTAAAAATATGTATGTTAGTATTTTTTTAGTTTTCCTTATTTCAAGTCTACTCCGCCCTTGTCTTGAATATACACCTAGAAACAAGTAAAGTATACCCAAGTAGCTTTAAAGTCTGATAATCTCACTAGTCATAAACTGACATTAACTTCTCTTGCTGTCATTCAAATGCCTGTTTTCTTAATAAGAAAAGCATAATAATAAGCATCTAAATCTTCATGTAAACGGTGCACATCAGAAAGATCTAATGATGGTGTAAGTGAAATCTTGTTAACATGTATCTAGTCTCACTACACAGTTCATATTACAGCAAATTGTAGGCAGTATATGTTTTAACTTACATTTATTAACGTTCTCCATAAGCAATCACTGTGAAGCTATTAAACACATCCATTTAATCATGTGTTAGAAAGATCTACTGTCCTCAGCATAATTATAAACTTTCCATGAAAAATTTATTGCCTCATTCAATGCCTAAAACAAATCTCTGTTTTAAAGGTGTGCTTTCATTGAATAGCTGCTGTTTGAAAACTCCATTTGTTTTTAAATGTCCTACTATAGACAAAACTTTTTATTAACTCTCCTCAAAAACACCAGCTGTGATGTTGGACACAGAGTACAAGAAACAAGTAAAAACGCTTTGTGCAGAAAATGCATTACTGACATTCCCTGAAAGGTTTAGAGAGAGTGACGCTTCTTGAAATGCACAGCCTACTTCCTTTGAGATCTCTAGACTGTTGTGGTTTCAGGGCTTGTGTCATTCACAGGGCTCTGAGCAGGAGGAAAACTATGGACATTGTGTTCCCTGTTTAAGATATACTGGTTGATCTGAGTCCTCTCATGGAAATGACTTGCTTCCTTCCAGCTGCTCAATACATTTCTTTACCAGTTAATCAGGGTAAAGCCGCAACTTTCCCCCATTTTTGTGATGGCAGTGTTTTAATTCGATTTAAAGGTGATATGCCAAGTCATCCTGCAAATCCACATCTTCTGGTTAAGAACTGCAAAACAAGTTTTTTGACAGACAAGTAAATATTTATGTTTTCACCATTTCAGTTGGCTTGTATAGGCTTGCACTGTGCTGATTTTAGTGGAATAGAGTGATTAGAGGTATTATCATGATTCTTCTCGTAGTATTATAGCAAATATTTCAATAAAGTTTTGGACTTTGAGTTCATAGACCTCAACTGAATTAGTTCAGTGGCAAATAGTTTTCATTTAAAGTGTATTCACCCTTTTTTTAAGGATAGAGATGAAAAGGCAGCAGCAGCAGCAGCAGCAGCAGTAGTATTTAAAGAACTAGAGCTACAACAAATTGAGCAGGTTTTTGACAATAACTCTTTTCCCCTGCCCCTTTAATAGAAAGAAGTTCTATAAAATCTCTTCTTGCTTTTTAGGCAGGAGGTAATAATAGCTGTTATTTTTTGGGGGGTGGATTCCCTAAAGGAGGGCTGGAACTATCTTTCATTGACGTTAAAATCAGAAAAACAATACAATAGGGATGAGAAAAGGAACAAGAAGACAGCAGCTCATATTTTCAGACCTGTCTCTCATTTCCTGACAAACTGTTGGGGAAAGACAGGCAGACCACTAGGTCTTGTCAGCTCCTGGAGAATGGCAAATGCGTACTAGCTCAAGACTGTTGATAACATGGTTTATACATTCCTGGCTGGTCAAAAAAAGGGATCAAAACAAACAGTTTTGGCCAGCTAAATCAGACTTTTTCTAAAATAGGGCATTAAAAATGAGGATGCTAAGAAAGGTGTGTCAGATAGGACAGGAAAAGTAAGTGATGCCTGGGGTTTATCTCAAGTTGGTGAAGGAGGGCTATTCTCTTCTGAAGAATGCCTGGGCTTCTCTTGGGATCAAGGCAATGGTAATCCAGGCATGTCACAAAACATTTGTCTATTCCTTGGAGGTAACAACTATTAGGATTCAGCTCAGCTCTCCATTTCTGGCCCCTGCTCAAAGTGAAATGAATGGGTAGGACAGCCTGGTTTGTTTTTCTAGCACAAATTTGGCCTTATTGTTGTCAACTTTATGAATCACAACCCCAACACAATCTATGCATGGTATTTTTATGAGAATATTTATAATGTATATTCAGGTCTTCATCAGTTATCTCAATCCTTTTAGCATGATTTTTTTTAACACCTGTACGCAACTATTCTATAGTCTGTGAATTCTGGTGCCAAAGACCTATGTTAATAAGATTACATAAGTTAAAAACTCAGCAAGGATAAGTCTATCTATTTTGAAAATTTGATGCCCAAGTAGCATAAAAAAATAAGAAGTTATGATTTAGCATAAAGACAAAGAATTGTCATCATGTTTTTTTAAACATTACTGTGCATTTAACAAGATGCATAATATTTTAGTCTACCTAAATATTTGCTCTAACTTTTGGAAGCATCCAGATTTCAGATCCTATTTGAAGCACCTGTCTTATGAGTTCTCCACCAAATGCCTTTTGGATTTAATTTTCTCAAGCCTCACTTTGATTTTATATAAGATTTTCTATGACTGATTCTTTCCATGGTAACAGAGTTAAACAGCAATAAGGACAGATAAAGAACAAAAACACGTGAGAAATTTCTGAATAAAATCTTTAATCAGTTCAAAATTTAGGATGGAATCTCATTTGTCTTTATATGTACACATAAAATTAAATATGTATGTTTCAGAAAATCTGAGCTTTGATTTGACAGAGAGGTATGAAATCAAAAGTTCCCTTTTAAACCAAACATCAGTGAAAACTATGTGTGGTTTGTATGATTTACATTTTTGAGAAAAAAAATATATCTTATGAATCCATGCCTTAGCTGAATAAGTGTCCAGAGGTACAACTAGCAGCAATCACGTTTTTCCTTTAACTTTTTAAGTACTTCTCTTTCTTCTCTAGTGCTTTTCTTTACTGTGACTGCTAAGACACTGAGCAGTCATATTAAAAGAGAAAAGAAAACCAGTTTTTCCAAATTAAATTAAATACAAAATTCTTATTCCTTGATATTCACCCTCTTCTTTCAATATATTTATACATTTCCAGAAATCCTGCATATTTTTTTAATGAACAAAATCATTCATATTTAGAAAGATAATATTTTCATAAAGAGTTCAGGAAAGCCACAGTATTTTCAGAGAGTTAAAAATCTTTGACAATGCTGAAGTGTTTTTGTCAATCACTTTAACAAAAAAAATCAATAAAAATATATCAATCAGCTCTGTTATTAATCACTAGTCCTAGTGATATTAGATTACGTTCTGACCCATGTAACCTCATGCTATAAGTTCCAGGAATGTCTGTCTCTGCTATGGTGTGTATGTATAAAATCATTCTAGCACCAAGTACTGACAAGTAATGCCATCAACTAGATCTTCTCTAATATATTTGTTCTCTGACAATTGCACTTATATTTATCTGAAATTAGAGAAAAAATTGTTTTCCTTTTGGTTTATCTTGTTCTATTTGACAAAATTGTTGCACTTAACAGAATCAGTTTTTCTGTTTCACCTACATACCAAGTTATGTCCTGATGTTGAAAGGAATTAAGCATATAGACAATTCTCTTACTGTAGGTAAACTCAAACATATTAAGAATGAAAGACTATTAAATATGTACATGTTGGAAGGAATCCTCTGTTTGAAGTGATCACACACACATATATCTATATATATAATATATATATAAAAATATATGGAATTGTAAAACTACTAAAATAGGCTAATCAAGGGCAGATCCTGAGACTACTACTAGGTTTTTTTTTAAGTCACTGGGTTTCAAGTTAGTGATTTGTCTTTAATGTAAATTTTTGTGCTGTGCCTCAGGCTTTTCTGTTCCTTAGGATCAAATTTGTCCATCTGAATTACTTTGGTATTCTACTCTGCTAGATACATACCCTAGCCCAAAAATCACAGGTAACGCTGCTGATACGATCAAGTTCTCTAGGCATTTCTGAGTAGGTGGTACAATGATTTCATTTAAGAAATATTAAAAAAAAAATTAGCCTGTTTTGGTTCTACTCATAATAAAACTTTAAAAAACCTGAAGGATCTATTGTGACAAAAAAGTCTATTATCAATTGCTAGCAATAAACTATTTGCATGATTATGTATAAGTAAATTAGGAGTCCAAAGAGTTCGAAATGAGTAGTATGACAATCAAATTATTTCCACAAGAGCTACTCCCTACTATCACTTTTATTACTGATAATTGTACTTGACTAATATATCAGAGAAACAAAAAATGCATATGTGTTTCCTGACAAAGGGAGACAGAGTGTGTTGAAAAGAGTGAATATGCAGATTAGGATGGCTGAATATGTATGTTTGAAAGGCTGAATGTACTGACAAGACCAATAATCCATCAGGTTTCTTTGTTTGCTGAACAGTTTGGGAGAACAGCAAGAGGACGTTAGCAGTGACCATGAGATACTTTCAGAGTTAATCCAATACCAGAAAGTTCTATGATACAAGGAAAGGCCTTACAGGTTAATGAAAATTAGCTATGACATTTGGGAATCAAAAAAGAAGTTATGAGAGGAACAGAGAGCCCAGTTCGAGCTGTCAGACTATGGGTCTTCTCAAAGACCCTGTGGAGCTGTGACAAACTATTTATTTTACTATTATAAAAGGATCACGTGTCTGAGAAGACCCTGAGAAAGGTGTCAGGCAAAGAAACAAACCTTTTCTTGTAATATAAAGATCATCTGATTTAATAAAAGCTTTTAGCATTCACTCCACAAAGATTTTCAGGCAACTTTTTTTTTTTTTTTTTTTTTTTTTTTTTTAAATATACACTGTTGTTAAATGCAATACAAAGTGCCTTTGGCTGTTGTCACTGTATCTCTTTCTGTGCTTCATTTTTCCCACAAAACCTCTATGCTGTAAAGGGAAAAACAGTTTTTAAAAATATTTTTTTTTCTCCTTCACAAAGAGGCATTGTAGGAAGACAAATGGGAGAATGAGAAAGGGGGAAGTATACACTGTACCCTTTCCAAAGCATATTTATTCTGCCCTCGTATGTGTTTCGTTACCTCTCAAGGGTGCAGTTTATCTACTTTTGTACTTCCAAATAGATGCAGTGCCTTTATACACTCTGAGCATCTCCTATTACATCAGTGCTACTCTTAATAGCAAAAGGATGATATGGATTCAAAATGTGCAAATGCTGCTGTTACATTAAATACTTACTAAACCACAATGCTCTAATATGCTGCTTTAAAGATTCCAGATCGGAGCCCTATATTCCTTTACCATATCTTATTCCTAATGATAAGTCTGTTTAGTCTGTGGAGAACATGAATTATTTTTTCATTTTGTAGAAGTCTAAAATGGTGAGGGGATAAAAAAAAGAACCTGCCCTTAAAAATAGCATGATTACACTTTGTGAGCTATCATTTGTATTGGTAATGTTGATCATATGAAGCTTTAATGCTGGGCCTACTTTTGTGGTTGTTATGCCTTCGTGACAGTACCTTCAAGCCATTCCTCCACTTAATATTGTAATATAACAGTGTGAACATCAAGTCACTTTTGATATGACTTAGTAATTGGGGGAAATATGGTTACCCTATGCATCCCATTCTAACAGCAGTCTGCATGCAAAATAATTGAATGTATTTAGACTGTCATGTGAGCTTAATACATGGTTGTTGAAGTGCTATTTTCCAGTTATTATGACATGCCTAACAGAGAATATAACGCTGTTTTGTATAGGTTAAAAAAGAGGCACAATACATTAGTAAGTAACTTTTTTAGCTTGAACTTCAAAGTGCAGGAAAGCACAAAATGCTTAAAGCACTGTGGTAGGTGGTCCATTGATACAAGAAGAATATGTAGTTAAAATTCATCATTTAATTCAATTCAATCATCATTTGATACAGCATTGCTTTCTGCACCCTTAACTGTTAAACTTAATAATTTTATGAGTAATATGAGTATAACTATTTCTGGGTTGGTCTGAAACAGAAAAAAGATTAAGCAGCTTATGTTTCCTACATGTAAGGTAGATTTTCAATAACACATTGTGATTACATCCTTGCACTAAATTAATCATAGTTGCTGTGTCGTCATAGCTATGGTGGTTTAATGCAGAAAGAGTTGTAAAAAGAAATAAATTTTTCATTAGACAAACTGATTTCCCCAGAAAAATAGACACTTTTATGCACAATACCTATTCTTCAAATCCCAAAGAGAAGCAAAATGTGTGTTAGAGAAACTTGATACTGACTGGGAAAAATTGATATAATTAATGACCTAGACATGGAAGAGAAAGGGTGGTGAATATTTTTGGAGTCAAGAGGGATGACAATGCCAATTCCCCAAGAAATAAAATCGTAACTTTTGTTTCAGCAAGTCATTTCTAAGATGAAGGTTACACTCCCCTACAATTAGCTGCAACCATTATGCTTAAGTATTATGACATGGTGGAGCTAACCACACATTTTGGTTAAAACAATGGCATCCTATATTGCAACTCCAATTTTCAGCTGCTTGCATCTTAATAGAAAATGTGTTTTCTACTGAAACTAGAGCTTCAGTGCATGGTCTTAGAGGGAGAAAATTCATCAGTAGTAAAGAGATTGTACATCACTCCCCATAATATGAGTGTCAAGAACAAGCAGTGCATGGGGTTTTGAAAAGACCATTGCATAGGTAGATAAATTTCCTTCTTTACAGATCACCAGAAGGAGGCCTAAGCATCAATGAATCCAATTTTTGAAGCCTTCAGTGGGACTACAACAGTGGAGAGACTACAGCTGAAGTATTTAGTAGTGTAGCAATAAGAGTATTCCATCCTGCCCAGACACTCCTGGCTGGAACTATTAGTCTTCAGTAAGCCACACTCAGTATCAGAAAGTGAAAACATCTCTTCTGGATGAAATAAGCTCTCGTGGGTAAAGATCAGTTTTGATAGTGTAACCATGTACTCAGTGGTGCTATTGCCAGCATGGCTTGTATAAACCGTTTTACTGTACTGATTTGCTTTTTTACGTTAGGAGAAATTTGTGGTTTAGTCCTGGCCTAGGATTCTGCTTTCACACAGCATTTTCCATTCATTTGTGAAATCAGGATTTAAACTAATAAAGCACATGTGCAATGCCTACTGCCTTTAAAAAGACTTGAACATATGCTTAAGTGCTATGCTGAATTGTTTTTTTTTTAATAACATCTAGAACTGCTCTTATCTGAAAGCGGTATCAAAATCTCTTTCCATTTTCTATTTATGTATTTCCTTCAATATGCAAAATGCTTACATTTCCCCAAACTAAAAAAAAAAAAAAAAAACCAAACCCAAAACAGTGATAACTCATCCTGTATTGCCAGATATTTTGACAGTCAAAAAATAAAAAAAAAAAAAATATAAATAACCATTTGTAGCTCTTGTCTTCTCAAATAGTAAAATATACAACCACATCTCCACCAAGATCACAACGACGAATGAATGACACATTTCTGTAATGAAACAGCTTACACTCACCTGGCCTAAAGTCTGCTGGCCTGCCTGGTCTAACGTTGTCTGTTGGCAGGTACAGGCTTTCAAGATTTCAGTGGGTTCCAGACCCATTAAACATGACCTCTAAAACGGAAATTATCTAGGTATCTAAAGCAATTTTTAATGCTCCACTGAAGCAATGTGTGGAATTAATATTCTAATGACTTCTCTGGCTGCATGTTAAAGACTGAAGCACCTTGATATGTCAATAACTTTCTGGAATAAACAATAAAATAAACTGGGAGAGAAATCCCTGCTAGTTACGCACGAATTATTTAAGCAGAACTCATACTAGTGTAGAAGGTCAGCAGAGGAATACGAGGGTAACACATCCTCAGAGTCATGCTCTGTGCCATCTGCCAAGAGCAGTTGTGTGGGTACTGGGAGCAGATTGACAGGATGAGGTTAGCTGGGGCAGTCAATAAGACATAGCCAAAGCTTGGAATTCACACACATCCAAGTAACACCAATAACCTGTGTGAACAGGAGTACATTCATACTATTCTTCTGAACAGAATGGTTTAACAGCCATGAGAAAAGGGCAATGAACACTGTTTTCCCAGTTGCAGTCATATAGCCGTATGAAATTCAAAATCACATGCACTGCATGATGAGGAGAAACATTTGGAAAAGCAGAGATTTTAAAGAATAATCTTTCCTGGTACATTTGTCCTTATAACCAAACCAAGAGAAAACTACAAATCTACACTGAGTACTGGGAGTTGAGCGGAATATCTTGTCAGCTACTGTATTGTTAAGGTGCAGCCATAGCTCTGCAATAAAACCAGTAGAACTAGGAGAATAAAGATTTAGTAGTGCCTATAACAGAAAGCAAATCCAGTTTTTGTGATGTGTGCGACACCTCTGTTTTGTAAATGCCAACAGTAAGAATATGTGAACCACTCTCTTCCAAATCCCACAAACTCCAGGATTCACCACAATTTCTCTGTAACTCAACACACAAGATTATTCCCTGAAATATGCTTGACCACAAAACACCTGTGTTGTCCTGTGCTAATGCCAGAAACTTCTGTAACTGACTTTCCTAGTCACTTGAACATTGTAATGAGAATAGAAATGTTGTAAAGCTGTGAAGGTTAGTGGGATTGCTGGTTTCTATTAGACATGCGACCTGGTAATCAATGACTGACAGGCTCTCTGAAGGGTAATGCATAACACAAGCAAGAACCTGCCCCTCAGATTGAAACCTGATGGCTGGTAAAAGACTTGTTAAGATTCACATCAGAATCAAGAATATCACTGCAACTGCTTCCATGACAACAAAATATAATGTCATAATGCACACTATGATTTCATGACAGGATGGAGCCTGTTTATCCAGGCAGCCTCTTCAGCAATGAACTGGATTGGAGAATAGTTCACTTTGGAAACTGGTATACTACCAATAGTTTTAAAAATGAGATTTTTCTTTAATATAGAGATAGAAAAATTGGTTTATTAGGTCCAGCTTATTCCCATCTCAAGCAAGATCGATACCTACAGTAACAGTTGCTATGTTCAATATGCTTTTGCAACTTATACATAAGCAATAAAATGTCATGATTTTTCTTGAAAGGAAATTGAAAAAAATCCAAATCCAAACAGATTTTATTGGTACACATATAGAAACACGAAAACAAAGAATTGGATCTCCAAGAATAAGCTATAACATATAATCCTGTTCATAAACATACCGGGTTCCAAAACAGTTAGGTTCTTTGCATCCATCAACTGTTTTGGACCCTTCCACAGAGTATATTAATCTTAAAAATAGCTTGGCTTTCTTTTCATGCATGTTATGACAGTGTGTAAGGTTGATAAATCCTTGTGCTTCCATCTCCCTTTTTATTTCTACCTTCTCCGAGAGTCATATCCTGTTACCTGTATTCCATCATCACTACCATTCCACTGGGCTTGTGTCATGCAATTAGTAGTAAATTTTATACCATGCATCTGCATTGTATACTACTTTCCTATCCTGGATACATTCCATGCATTAATATACAAACATCTCAAGTTATTTTTCTTTGACTTTGCCTAGTTTTCTAGCCTGGATAGTTACAGTTTCTGTACTAAAGGTGCTGTTCATACATATAGCTCATACAGATGCCATCAGTATTACACATAAGCATTACTTAAATGCCCACATTTTATACTGATCCTTGAGAATGGTTTCTCCAGTAACCCACGTCCTCAAATAGCCTGTACAGGTGGAAAGAAATCTCATTTCATGTGTGCTGATGCAGAGAATGAGGGAGAGACCAATAATCTGCACCAGGACGCAACCAAGGTATTTGAGTAATAATCCATAGGTCCTATGCAAGTATATACGATACAATTTTACCATACCTCCTAATGGAAATATGATGAGCCTGGCAGTTAATGACTTGGAAAGTTCTGTCTACTATTCACATTTCTGCACCTAACTGACTGGTACAATACTTAGTGGTCTACTTAAATACCATCTTCATGGCCAGTTTTTAGTAGCAGTCTCAGCTGCATGAGTGGGTGGTTATTATAAGCTTATAACAACTGCTAATGCTGGTATCCAAGCATGCCAACAATGACAGGTATGAAAATTGTTTCTGCTTAAAACCACTTTAGCAGTCCCCTCCATCCTGCAATTATTAACCTAATCTTACAATAACAAAAGCAAAATAAATAACGGGTGAAAATATTTTAAGATGGATTTCTTCATTCCTGCCCAGAATAATTTTTTTTTTTTTTTTTCAAGGGTGCCCCATCCTGGAAATGAGTAAAGGAATTCACAGAAATAAATATCTAAATGATCAGACATTAAAGCAACCATAAGGGGACAATGATAAAGTCACCACAGTTTTATTCTAAATGGTGCTCTAATGTCAGGAACATTACAGATTCTTTGCAAAAGAAACATATAAAGACTTAAGTCTTCTATTTTTCATATTTAGTTTAAGGATTTCACTTCAATCAGCTTTCTTTACTTCCTTTTTAGAACTATCTTTGGCCGAGTGGCTAAGACTGCCAGTGAATACATAACAGTAGTTAAACAATAATTTCCCCCTAGGAGAAAATTACTTTTTGCATAGAATAAAAAGGAATTAAATTATTTGAGGCTCAAGAAATAAATTTTTCTCAACACAATGAATCTATTTCTTTAATTTCTTATTTTTAGTGCAGAGAAATGATTTTTTCCAAATTATGTGTGTAATACAATAAAGACTGCATGCATAATTTTTAACCTTTCTGAAATAACTATGTAAAAATTATAAAAGCAGTCACAGGAACAATGTTCATGATATGCATGGCCTAATTACATGCTGAGAACATTTGTTCTGAATTTTTTTATAGTCTCAAATTCACCTTTTTTGTTTTCAGAAGCCATAGAAATAGCACAGCACACTTCTCAGAATAATGCAGCTGTCATAATAGGAATACGCAAATCATTATCATTTAAGATGAACTTTATCTTTTTCTCAGAGAGCTTTATCAAATGTGACTCATATAGAAAAAGGTCCTTTTATAATATGAGAAATATTATTCCCTCCTTTGATATGTAACTTGCAAAATAATGCTACTGGATCAGACAACAATTACTTTACCTGTATCCAGAAACAGGGTATTTCTTCCAAGTCCTATACTTAACTACAATTGCTTTCATATTTACCAAAGGAAAATGTTAAAATATTAATAACCCAGTAACCTATTCCATGACAGTAAGTCGCTGGTTTGAACTTTCATTTCAGTCGTACATACACAAAGAGCTAAACTTTAATATGAGCACAGAAGTGGAAGTAGATATATTATAAAAGTTGTAATATCAGGTCTTACTGTTTCCTACTAACATGAAATAACTAGTAGCACCAGTCACAACAAAGACTTTAGCAGCACACAAAAAAAGCACGTGTGTTTATATATGTGCACTTGTATTTTGTTGCATTCCATTTGTGAAACAAAAGTCAATGACTGAGAAAAATCCTGCCTTGAATGCAGAAAATCACCAATCCTAGTTTAGAGTTTCTTGGTATTTTTATGCATGAATTTGTTTTCCTTTCAAACAACTGAAGAAATATTTGGAAATGTCATTGCTGAAGATGTTGTATATGTGCTCATTACATGAAAGTAACTCATGTCAACTATTAGGACAGCCATCTCAGTGGTGAAACTGCACATATTACAGGAGATCTAGATAAACTCCCATGTATTAGAATAAAAACTCTTTCAAAGGACATATATAGTCGTGTTTTATCATTCCTGATTGCAGTTGAAGTTTCACGTTGTGCAAGGGTCCAACATTTAAACAAGAGCTGAGCTTTCAAGGGAGTTTAAGGGAGAGAAAAGCAACCCTTTTTTATATTTCTAATTTGGAGGACCTGAACTCCACACTCTGGGCCTCATTTTCATTTTTACGATGGTGTTTTTATATTACAAGAGGAATACAGAAGAAACTCCTATCTGGATTCACTATTAAGCTTTCCCAAAAGAAGGAAAATCTAAAATAAACAAATAAATAAGCCACTGTTTTCAATTCGTGTTACTCATCACACTGGAAGAGACAGCTCTTATAAATTTGTAAAGAATATTACATTTTACTATTACACGAATTAAAAAATTGCACGTTACTCTTTAGTTCCTGGGTAATTAAAAATATATATTTTTAAGAATGAAGAAAAGTAAAACACACAAGAATTTAAATGCATCAAGATTCAGTGTGACACATTTTCATTAGCAAAGATCTAATAGAAACAACCAGTTATAATACTAAATATTAAGTAATATTAATCTTACTTTCTAAGGACTTCCTGACAAAGTTATAGGAAGAAATTTACATATCGAAGAAATTTATATATCAAAGAATTTATTTCAGAAATAAAAGGATGCTTGTTTTAGAAAGTATTTAACGAATATTAACAAAAATACTGTAGAAGAGCTATGATTCACAGAAAATCGTAATGCAATTTGTGTTACTAGAGTTTTTACTGCATCCTTTCACACTAGAGGGTGCTATCAATTTGAACAGAGCACTGTAATTAGGCTGGTTTACAAAAAGTGAATTATGGAGAAGGCAACTGACCTCCCTGACTGGCAAAAAGGTATTTGACAATGCACCTTCCATGGAAAGTATTCACCAGTTTAAATATGTTAAAGTATATCAGCATGATTTTTTGACTGATTAAAGTGATACATAACAAATGTCCAAATTAAGATTTGATTTGACTTTCCTTATTAATACGTTTTTCATTTTTGTGCAGGGCATCCAGATTATCTTATTTTTTTCCATAACTGATCTTGAAATTAGTACAGCCATTTTATATAATTAAAACTGTTTGCACCATGGTCACAGGTTTAAAAATACTAAATGTCAGGTTACTATGAGCTGACTGTGCCCAAATCAATAACCACGTATATATATCTTCACATATTTGCAAGCGTGAACCTATAAGAACTTGGTAATGAAAAAAATTATTAAAGTGACAAGAATTTATTGTTAGGCCTTTAAAACTAAGCTCTGGTAAATTTTCCCTTCATTAGTTTTTGAAATTTATTACATAATAACACTAAAACAGAGTAAAATACCCTAGACAAGTACCAGGAAATATTTACTCAAATACAAACTTCAGATCTGCTTTGGTGTTTTTCAAAACTATTTCTATTTATTTTTGCATAAAATTAGTGCTTTTTTTCCAAATACAAGAATCCTACTGTAAAGAAAACACTCATGAAAATTACCAAAAATATGTTTTGATTTAAAGGTTTGAGTAGGAATTGGTAAAGAGCCATGTTGATACTGACAGCCAGCCTTGCTGATGTATTTAAACCCTGTTCCTGTTTATAATCACCTGTTCAGAGTGCAAAATGTAGTAGACATAGGGAGATAGCAAGAGACAAGTATGGAATATTGAAAGAAGTAATTTGATTGAGTTTAATTTTGAAATTGATTGAAATTCATTTGCATATGAAATATGTTTTGCAATTTATTTCATTCAGATTCTTTGCAGAATTCAGTTTTCATCTTGTGCAGCTGAGACTGGGGATTACTTACGGGACAAGGTGGGAGCTGGGGCAAGGCTCCTGCCAGGAGATACCACAGCAGCCTGGCACTATGTACCCGCTGCTGACACTGCTCTCCAACGCTCCCGTTACCCCATGAAGACAACTGTTTTGCTAGTGAGTTCCTCTGCCTACTTTTGAAATTGTTTCAAAGCTGGGAAATGCTCAGCTGAGAAAACCCAGATTTCCCTGTCAGGCAAGACTCTCCTATAAATCACCAGATCCTTTGATAGCTTAAATAGAGAACGAATTACCTTAAATGGGAAGAAAAAATAAAACACAACAATCACAAGGTTTTCTCGCCTGCTCATCTTACCTCTATTGCCTTCTCCAAGGTAAGTGATAATCTAACCCAAAACAGTAAAGAAATACACAGAGCTTGGGGTGGGAAGGCCAAGTGCATTCAGTCCGTGCTTTTGTACTGGGCTATGTTCCCTGTGTATTAATCTTAGATTTACATCAGCACCGTGAAAAGGTGACATTATGGCATGACCAGAAAAGAAGTTTTATTACCATTTCTAAAGAAAGTCTAACCTAGGCTAACCAGCTAATGCCTGTCTTTAAAATTCCACTATTCCATTCACTCATTCTCAAATTACTTATTAATTTAGCTGATGATTTCCTGTGGCTAATCTTACAGACCTAAGTCTGCTTCTGTCTTCATCCTTCAAAGAAGAATTTAAACCTCTCTAATATAATTCAGAAGTTCAGACTTGCTTTCACGTATCCCTCTATCTTTTCTGGTTAAGTCCATGTCCTGCATTTAAATGAACAATGATACAAAGAACTAATATTTTCTTGTACAATTTAAATTATAAGACTGAAGGCTTAGAAAAGAAAAAGTAAAGGTACTGCTATTTAACTGTTTTCTTAGGCAATAGCAGCTATCTATTTAAAGAAGTTTCTTTACATTAAATCTCTTGCCATTTTACTGGGGGTAGTTCCATGTCCATGGTATTTCTTTTGTGCCTCTCTGACATGGAAAAATATAGAAATGCCAAGCTGTACATATTCTGATAGCGAATAATCTTAATTCAAAATTTCTTAAATTGAGAATTGCTTTTCTCTAAGCACAAGAAATCTTAAATACTATAAAGAGCTTTACTATATCACCAGACATGAACTACTTTGAATTGAATTAAACCCACTTCACCAAGATTTATTTAAGGGCTAAATTTTTTAACTTGCACAATTTCAATATCAATGAATTGGGATATCTCTCACAGTAAAGAGCGCCAAAGAAGAAATATGGAATAACTCGCATATCTTTGCAAGAATCATGACAATAAATTCATCTTGGCAGATAGGATGACTTCTTCCAGAAGATAACTGCCCCCTCCTGGTTGCCAAGATATAGATTTTTCACTCAGAGCATGCTTTGAAAATTGGGAGAATTAGAATTTTTACAGTAATTTTAAGGTGGTCAAAGGAAAGTGGTGAGTATCTAAACAAAAATAATTTTGTTGAACATGTAACAGAATGGAAGCCAGACAGGAAATATCATGTAGTTTCCTGTGAATTCAACTTATTAAATTCATAGGATTCATAAAATTTATACTAGAAAGGGAACTTATTTTTTCCTGCTTTGTTTTAGTTCATGTTCAGTCCTCATTAACTTACTGTGATAGGCCCCAAACCAAAACAGCATTTAGGTGCTTGGTTGTTATATAAGTATCTAAGTCTCCTTAATCCTTTCACCAGTTATTTCAATGAGATTTTCAAGTTTTGCAATGAAGTCAACAGAATGAAAAGATGTCTACCTCCAAAATTCTATTCATTTTTTAATGAGGGGATACAAGTCTGACTATTACCAATGAACAGCCTACTTAAAGAAACCAGCTAAACAAAATCCTCTAATTCAAAACCTTTGCAATATAGAAGACTGGTGAAGAAATACTTGAAATACAATACTTCAGTAAATTTCATCACATCTGACAACCCACAGTATGGATCATGCAGCAAGAGTTTAAGAGTTTAAGCAGATCACAACTGTAATAACTGTATTAATTTACCACATTACTGAAGAGTTTCCAGAGAGGTAACTAAGTCTTTCTTCATTAAAGCTCTGAGCCTAGATTTTAGCACACAATATTGATACAGTGTTTTTTCTGCTGAGTTACAGCACCACTGGGAGACCATGCTGAGACTTGAGCATAGGGAGCATCAGGAGAAAAGGTGGAATATCCTCTTCCTTCCCAACCATACACTAGGACTGCCTTCTATTAACTCTCATTCACATTTCATTTTTTCAAACAAACAATTTCCAGACTAAATAGTTACTCTGACACCTGCAAAATGCAATGTGTGAACACTTTAAAAAGTCATTTCTGACCACCTAATCCACTTTCCCTAATCCACTTAGAGTTCCAGTAGGGCAAGAATCTGATCAATTTGCTGTGACTTGAAGAGGTACACGATTGTATGTACTATGTCTCTGTGCTTTCACATGACAAAATAATGAGACTAGATGGCACTGAGAATGAGATAACCCTGAGAATAAGTGTAGACAAATTTTTTCAATTGAATAGTTTTCCACAGAAACTGCATTATTGGAACAAAGTATTTTTTAGGAATATAGTGCTGATGACCAAAACTACAAAAAAAAAAAAAAATCTTTTTACAACATTACATTAAATCAATATTTTCAAATATAAAATTGTCTTTATACATAACAATAGTAGTATATGCTGTATTGCCTGTTTTAATATAGAAAATTCACTGAAGTGTTTTGATATTACCAAAATTCAAATAGTTTGGAATTTTCCAGACAGTCTTGAAAATAAGCCCTTTTGTACTGTTCTGGAGCAATTACATTTTTTATAGGATTGACTTGTCAAACTGTCAAACTGCTATGGTAAAATTACAACTGCCAATTTCTGAAATCTGTTTACGAGCAATAATTTCACAATATGAAGTAAAAGGAATTGAACTACTTGTTCTGTTACCTATGACCTTTACAATCACCTGAGAACCCACCTGGAGTCTGGTGTCCAGCTCTGGGACTCTCAGCACAGGAAAGGCATGGACCTGTTGGAGCGGGTCCAGAGGAGACCATGAAAATGATCAGAGGGATGGAATACCTCTCCTGTGAAGACAGGCTGAGAGAGTTGGGGTTGTTCAGCCTGTAGAACAGAAGACTCCAGGGAGACCTTACTGCACCCTTTCAGTACTTAAAGGGGGCTTATAAGAAAGACAGGGACAGACTTTTTAGTAGACCCTGTTGGGATAGGACAAGGGGTAACAGTTTTAAACTAAAAAGAGGGTAGATTTAGACTAGACACAAGGAATATTTTTTTTTTTTTTTTTTTTTTGCTATGAGGGTGGTGAAACATAAGCACAGGTTGCCCAGAGATGGGGCAGATACCCCATCCCTGGAAATGTTCAAGGTCATACTGGACGGGGCTCTGAGCAACCTAATATAGTTGAAGATGTCCCTGCTCACTGCAGGGGGGTTGGACTGGATAACCTTTAAAGGTTCCTTCCAACCCAAACTATTCTATGATTTTATGATCTTCAGAAAACCCAGATCAAGCATATGGTACATTTCTCAGTGACTAATGGAGAACTCTTAAACTTTTCATGTGTAGACTTAAACATATTTCATTTTCTAACTTGCACATAAGTAACCCAAACTGACATTCATATTTTGCTTTGGAAGGTATCTGCCTTCCATTTTAGTTTAAACTCCACAGAGCTGAAGATTCATGCATTGCATGGCTGAGCCGTAAGTCACTGCAGCACACTGGAGCACTGCAAACTTTAACACAATATGAACATCAGTTTGCTGATTGTCCTATGATGATGTTCTGTCAATTAGAGGATGCTGAAATGGCAGGATGTTTTGAAATGCTTTAATATTATATAATTAACATATTTAAGATATACTTTTTCAACCTATGGCTATTGATAGTGTTCTGACTACATTATAATCTTATTTTTTCCCCACTCCCTTTCTCATATCTTTTCCCCACATAGCTGCCTTGTGCTTGAATACTATTTTCTTATGATAACAATAGTGGAGATAATTATAAGGATGATGGTCAAATAAGGGTTGAATTGCATTTTTTTAAGGCTGTATTTTACTACCTTCTCTAAAAGGAATAGTTAGTAACAGCTATAAGTAGACAATCCTGTTTCAAACACAACTGCATGTAAAACAGTTGGTTTCTCACACATGCCTACAAAAAGGGGAAATCTGCTGAGTTTATTATACAAAGAATGCATTAGCTATATCCTTACAAAAAGAATTGATTTGGACACAGATTAATTAAAAGTTCTGAGTAAAAAATACACTTATCTACTGACTGTGGTTTGTTTTTAATCATGGCATAGCACAACTTTATGAATAATCTGGAAAATCTATTTTAAAGTCACATTACTTGGTGCCCCTCCACAAGAACAGGGCCTCTAATATACTATACATACAGTTGTATGTGAGATATTTCATCTGGCAGATACTCAAACTCATGAATGGGTGAAACACATCCAATTAACGCTGAAATTTCTTTGAGCTTCAAACTGTCAGGAGACCAGGAGTGTCTTATTCCAATTACTGCAGTGGGTAGGACTGAAGGACTTTCCCCCTCACACTATTCTACTGAAGACAGAAGCTTTATACTTCCACAGGAATTAGTTTCACAGTGGTTAAAGACTGGGAGTGCTCTTCCCAATCAGTAATTCAGCCCCTTGCTGCAGCAGAGAAATACACCTTATAATCACTTACATAAACATGTTATGCTCCATCTTAAGCATTATCTACTATGCCAGTCGCAGAGGTTGCTACACAGCTTAATAACACTTAAAGTTAGAACTGCCAATTTCCACTAGAAATTTTCATGGGGGGCTTCTTATGCTGTTGTGAGAACAATATCCTTTAACATAAACAGTTCATCACATCTACTGATCATGGTTTTCTTTTCCTTTTTATTTTTTTTTGTTTGTTTTTTGTTTTTGTTTTGTTTTGTTCAGTTCATTCAGAAATAGAGTCTTACTGGGCTGGACTCCCTACATAGGGTTTATAGGTATTTTTTGCCTCTTATGCAGACAGTCTACTTCAAAGTTTGTTCTGGTAGCAAATGAAGCAATGAGCAAATGGTTCAATCTGGTCCAAAGTTTATATCCAGCTGAGAAGGTACTGATTTTGCTTTCAGTATAAAAAGGCATTGGTAGTGATTTTGTCAGCTGAGATCTTGTGCTTTAGTCTTGGGCCTCTTCTCAGCCCCACTGTGGGTCAGATAAGAGCTGCTGACATTAGTGTGACTATATCTTGATGTCTTATTGAGCAACATAAGAATGCATAGGGCTTGAGAAAGGGACAGAAAATCTTTTCCTCCCTGCCCAGTGACATTAAAATCTATGGCATGAATGTGTGAATAAATGCAAGGAGAGACAACAATAGGTAAGGAAAGGGTAGAAATTTAAAAGTGTGTGTTATGTCATACCAGCTCAATTTTTATCCTCCTCAGACTTTCGTAACACAATGCCGCTGAGAATCCATAGCTTCTGGGACTGACGCTGGAAAAGCTAAATCAAAACCAATGATGTCTCTAGTATGTGAATCTCTATTAGCTTGCTGGTTACTGCAAGCTTTTAAATAGAACTAGGTGACTTCTGATGAATAGCAAATATGCCAGAAAACATGGCTTCAGTCATCTTGAAACTCCACAAACTTGACATAAAGCTGCTGAAAGTTTTGCCTGAAAAAAATTAGAGCTAGATTTTTCTAAATAACCTACCACAGGTGCTTCTCCCAGCTTTTTAGTGGGTGTCACTCTCCTGTAATTTCCTGCAGCTGACACTGAGGAAATTACTTTACAGATGAGTTAGACTACTGCTGGAATGTCTTTCCCTGATTTGGCACATGTATTTGAAGCACAAGTTCCCCTTTCTTAGATTAGGGCCCACTGTGCAAAGCAGCACTGGAAGGTAGGAGAATTCTCCAATGGCATTGACCAACTATATGTGAAGAGGATGATATGTATGAAAATAAAAATGCAGGCCAAAGTTAGATAAGCAGGATGTTCATGGCAAGCACCCAGTTGTTCAACCCCAATGCTATTTTCTGAGCAACCATATCAGAAAGTATTCATCATTTGACAGTCAAGAAACTGCCATGAGTAATGAACAGAAAAATAAGAAACCGGACAAGAAGCAAAGAAATACATATGAGTTGGAAAATGGACAGATGAAGCAAATAAAAAACAGCAAAAGCTATCATGACTGTCTGGAAATCTACTCCAGCCAATAATCGGTGGCTCCTGGATCCCTGCTCAGCATCCACATGGGGTAAGTCATGGGAAGGAGAAAGCCTGCTAAGTGTTATGTTATGCAGATATTGTACTTCAACAAAAAGCACTTCATTTTTAGATAATATTGGTTTTGTATGTTTTTTAAAACTGAATGATTTCTAGAAGAATTCTTTGTACTATTTCTAATTAATAATTTAAGACATTTCTTCCACAACAACAAACATCAGCTGAATGTCATGAACATGGGTTTTTGGTTTGTTTGTTTGGTTTTTTATAAATGTCCACAAGGTCTTGTCCAAGCTTAAGACTGAAATCAAATATTATCTAAGTTCTCAAGTGTGAAATAACACAGCAATATTGAAACATAAGTAGGTTTTTTAACTGGCACCACTATGCTAATACCACTCTCTTTGTCATACATCTTACAGACTCCCAAATATTGTATACAAGTCAGGGGCATTCATCACAGACGACTCAACTGGTCTTTGACCAGCAATGTTGCATATTAACCAATCCTTGTACAGCATAAATCCTTGACCTTTTCCATCAATAGGCCAACTAAAAAAGCTAAATACTTGAAATGCCATTTTTTTACAGTAGTATTTTTCTTCTGAAGAGCTACAATGCATAATGCTTTGCATTATGCTTTGCTTCTTAGAAAGATTCTTATGATGTATATCTTCTTACCTTTGATGTCTTCTGTAGGGGTTAACCTGTGGATAAGCTTTTACAAGCCCCCTACTATGAAAGTCAAATCAAATGCCTTATGAATATGCATGAGCAAAACAACTAATATAGTCATTTTCTATGGTTACTCACTGTGCTGGGTGGCCCTGGAAGCCATTCCAAATGATTTTGATTTTGTGATCGAGATTCTTAATGGTAGTAATTATCTGTTGCAGCCATGCAGTACCAAACATGATGGGTGATAGAGATACTTAAAAAAAAAATTAAAAAAAAAATAAAAAAAAAACCAACCAAAAAAACCCCAACCAACCCTGAAGATGCTAATGCTCACATTTTCAGTCCTACAGGGCAATTAGCCCTTACTAATGATGTTTATATTTATATGCAAATGTATAAAAAAGAATCATAACAGATACTTCATACTTATGCTCCTGGGATAGCTGACTATCCCATCTGTCTGTAAAAAATATTTTCCATTAGCCGTGTGTGTTGCTGATTTGGCAATAAAAACTATTTAAACTCTAGTAATTTCTTTTTGATTTTATGTTTTTTCCATTTCCTTCGGCTCTGCCATAAAAACTTCTACTTAAGAGTATGAGGATTGGATAGTACATCAGCAAAGATTTTAGGTACACTTTCAACAAGTAATGTCATGCATTTCAGTTTGAATTTTAATAATTTATTTTTTTCCTCATTTACCACTACTCTTTACCTCAATAATAATAATTTGGTAGCCTAAACAAACCTTTTAGAGCCATACCTTTTAAAGCCACTCACTAGAGAGTGAATGATCACTTTCTAGTGATCTCCATTGCATGCAAGCAAGAGTGACAACAAGGCTAACCCAGCTAGCTAACACAGCATCTTTTTAAATAGGAATTAAAAATCTGAATTAAGAGCCTTAGCCCAACATAAAATTTTGTCTGATCAATGCTTTGAAAACTTGTGATGAGAGGGATGAAAACTTTTGAAGAGAAAACTTTTGACCGGCTTTTATGCAAGGCAATAATCATAGGAACATAACCTAATGATCGTTTCTGATCAAATGTTTGGATTTTTTTTTTTTTTTCTGGGAATACCAATACATAAAGCAATTGACCAGCTAATTTCAGGGAGTTTTCCACCATCTTCAGTAGATCTCCTGCATACCACAGGTTCCATAAATTGTTTGTGCTATTAAATCAACATAGTACCTAATTGGTAACTTTCATGATCTTCATTACATTGCATGTGTGCCAACAGAGAGGACACCTCTGCAGCATGCAAAGCTAACCCTGAGCCTTCCTCCATTTCCCGTGCTAACCTCCATCAACTGTGCTTTCTTACCCACAACACAATGTAACCCACACACTTGTTGTTAAGCTTATTTTCTTATTCCTGAATAATAATAATTGCGATAATAATATTAAATAGAGAAAAGGGTGCCTCAGCTATGGCTTTGTTACACTGCAATGTAAAGAGAAAATATTAATAGATAAGGATTGTCTTGTTTTTCTGTTATGAATTCTCTATATACATGTCTACTAATCATTAGAAGATGATTTGTTTCTATTTATTATCCAGAGTTTAGGAGCTTAGGAAAAGCACTTGCCTTGCAGGTCCCTCATCCAATATCTGAACAATCAGAATGCATGACTAATTCTCATTAAGCTCAATGGCTTTAGCTGCAATTCCCCCACCTGTTCCCATGTTTGAGACTGAGATTTTTATTAACTCTTCCAGCACAAGAAACAAGAGTAGTTGTTTATTTTTTTCTGCATTTTAATTAATTGTAACAAGTCAGACTGTTCAAATGACATCAAGTCTGTCTCTTTCCCCGCCATCGCCCATTGCTCTCCTCACATATTTGAAGGAAAAAAAAAAAGATTTGAGCAGAAAGATCTTGCATATGAATGTGTTCTCTTATAAAGTTTTTATTCAGAGAAGCTATGGTCTAATTTTCATGATCAGACTTCTCAAAGATTTCACCTTCACCCTGAATATAGCTGTGACAAGTAAGTAAAGGTCCAATGATTCTAGTTAGAGAGGTTTTCTCATGAAGGTAAAGCATATTGTGTTTCCTGACAATATTGTACTACAGCAAAATTATTGTGAAAGAGTTTATCTTTAAAAAGGGCAGTAGTAGCTACAATCATCTTATTCAGAGACTTAAAACTGTGACATAAAGTAATGGATAGCACAAAATACCTGCCAAGCATAATCTTTTTCTCTTATCAGTGTTCCACAAAGCAGAACAATTACTTTCATGTGTTTTACTCTTAAAAAAATAACAAAGTGGCAAATGGTGAATCATTTTCAGCAACAATTAGAATAATAGTTTCCAATATTGTTTGCAGTTCTATATGTAGTTTTACCTTTTTTAAGATAAAAGACCAAATCTCATTTAATAGTGATAAAATATTAATTGATCTAATACAGACTGTACATGGAAATATGTCTGTGAAACTGGAAAGGAAGATTAAAATTAAGTATTATAGTTCATAATTACAGTAGAGGGATTAAGGAAACAGAGTAACTAGCAGACAGTGTCTATGCAATCATATTTGGCATTCAGTTTCTTTACAGTACCATCTGTATGCACAGGATAACTCTCAAATTACAGGGTTGCTTAAAGTTGCATCAAGTTACAGAACTCAGTTTACACTGTGACAAGTCATATGAATATCAGATTCTTCATAACTAGGGGAGATGGGCAGAAAATGAATTAGTTTTAAGCCAGTGAAACATCTTAAAGAGAATGAGAGATTCACACCACTTGACCTTAGGTGTACAGTTCAGGTCTACGTCAGAGTCTGAAGTCACCAGTTCTCTTAACAGTCAGTGAGGATGTAGTCTGTGGAGTTAATGGACTACTGGTGTCAGTTACCCCATCAGAAGTCCACATTTTCTTTAGGATGAGATATATGAAGTCCTGGATCACTTCTCAGGTGTAAATACTACATTATTGTCATATAAACCCCATCCTTAAGGGACCACAGTCCCTTGGCTATTTAACCAGTCAGGTTGTAATTTATTAGTTTTGTTTCTATCTCTAAAACAGCGTACTGATCTCATACTGATCCTTTAAAGCAGATATCATGCACCTGCTTTTTATTTTGGTAAAAACCTCTAAAGTGACAAATCCCAGGAGACACTTCCTTAAGCATGTTAAGGAGAGAACTAATTCCAAATGAAACAAGAGAGCAAGAAAGAAAACATGTGGTCAAGCCACAACACTAAGAGAAACATCAAGTACAAAGGAATATTTTTCAGTGAAGATTTCCTCTGGCCAGAAAAGGCACTGGAGACATGAACACAACATTCCCAGGAATAACCAATAAAATTTATAAACTAAACCCAGTTTTAGTGGATACTGGCCCACAAGGGAAGAAATTGTTGCTTTGCCATTTATCCAAGTAACGAAAATCAACTGTTGAACACTAGGAAGACTTTGCTTGCACTTTAACTAGTGGCATGAGGCACTGAAGAGTTGAACAAAAACCCTGAGAAATGAAAACTAAGGTAAATAGAAGCATTAAAACTGTTCACTAGAGGGACCACTCCACTGCATAAGAGAACCATTCAAACAGCCATGACAATGTCCCCTTTCCGAATAATGCATCAAATCAGTAATGTTGCCACCTGGGGAATAATTTTCTTCATTATTTCACTAGCACTGCAGTTCACCAAGCAACAGGATCTGAACAACTATAAATAATTTAGTGATGGCAAAACTAGTGTTTGACAAACTACCTTCATCTACCATTTGGACTAGGATCCTGGACTGTTTGGTAGCTAATTGTGATGCTATCAGCATTCCCCGAGCTTCCTACAAGTTATTTGAGATTGTCTATGAAGATATACTAACTGAACTGCTTGGAAGAGTTCTTACATTGCCAAGTATGTAGTAGCTTCTACTGTAAGAGATTGAAACCACAGGCAATGACATGCAGCATCAGAACTGTGAACCACTGTCAATTAATAAGTAGGAATCAAATTTTTTTCCTATTTATTATAAATATGAGGTCAGCAATAAAGCTCAATGTTTATAAGCTGCCTTTAAATGCCTCAGTTAGAAAAGAAGATTGAGATATTGTGCACAGATTTTCAATTATTTTCCATATACACTATAGCCACACTAACTGGAAACATAACCTTATGTTTCCCAAAGAGCAACTTAAAATATTGTAAGACTTCTTTATCCAAGTGGCTTTTAGCCATGTATGCATACAGAGGTACCCACAAAAAAATTACATGGGCATTTTTGGTAATGTTTGCATGGTCAATAGTTATCTTTGACAGAAGAAACACAGGAATCTTCTTTTTGTAAGGTTGTCTAAATCTCTTTTATCTGGTGAATGATAAGTGATACTTCTTTCAAAATTGTTCTGAATGTTGCATGCTACTTAAAGCTTAGCACAGTTTTAAAATGTTATGGTGCTCACTCTGGTTACAAAAATTTTACTGAATTCACTGGTATGATTACTGCTTTGCCCATTTTTAATTTAGAGGCAGATCAAGATTTTCAATTAGATCAGCATACAAGTATCTGCCTAAGCAGATACGTATATTGTGAACCGTGTTCTCTATTACAAAGTAAGCAAAAAATATTGTTCTCCTGGGCTTTTTGTTGCTGAAATTTCCATACAAGCCCTTTCTTTATGTAAGCCCAATGCAGTTAGAAATAAGGAGGCAAAAATCTATGACTAACATTCACAAATTTGAACTAAACAACAAACAAACAAACAACAAACCAGAAATTCCTGTTTTCTGTTGTTACACATGCTACAAGTGATACATCTTAACAAATTCTTCAAAGCTTACCAACACTATAGCCTCTTTTTCTAGTGGTCCTGTATAAAACTTGTTTACATGTTTGTAAAAAGAAATAAATGACACATTTTTTTTGTCTTATTAACATACTACCATTCACTGCTTTCTTTAAGCAACATGCTGAGAGCTGAAGGTGGTATTCTAAGGCACATGGATAAGAGATGCTTATTGTAATGGAGTAAATGAAAGAGTATAAATAGATATGAGGAGAGGAAATGAAACATTTTCATTAATGTGGAAGAAATATATTGTTAAATATGTGGTAAGAGCCTACCTGAAGATTATCTAGATTTTCAGTATTTGGTTTGGGGATTTTTTTTAACTTTTCAGTCTAAATAGCATATACCATTGACCAAAATGCATTACATTTCACCTGACCCAAAATAAGGAGCATTCTTTCAGGTAACTTTCCTGTGTATGATAAAGATATAATAATTGGTATTTAATAGGAATAATTCACTGTGTGCCTAGTGTAAAATTTCTGGAGATGCTAATTTTTCATTTCCTTGTTTTAAGTGCTCAGATGTTGCACATGATGTGACAGGTGAGGAAATGTCCTTACTAGTAGGCAGCAACATTAACTTGCTTTTAAACAATGCTTTCTGAGAAAGAGAAGATTTTCAGTTTTAAAAGTTGGCTTTCTTCCAATTTCCCTCTGTACTAAATATCTTTATATTTATGAATAATATGAGTAATGTTGGCCAAACTCATAGTCATAGTTGTAGAGGTGCTATTCTCTTCACTCATAACTAAAAAAATGCACAGCTTCATCACTTAAAATATCTACATATGCAGTCAGGGCAGCTCTCCTCCCAGTACAAAACACTCCAAAGCATCAGACTCAGGATGAAAACCCACATATTCCAGCTTCATAGTCAATAACTACTCCCTGGGTCACAGCATTTCCCAAATAAATCACTCAGATTTTCCTTCCTACTTACCCCTCAAGGGAAGAAAAAGACCAGTCTGTCTTTGCTTTGCATTCATTCACATAGTACTTTTTCATATGTAGACCTCAAAGCACTTTACAAGGGTGGTTAAGCTTTATTAGCTGGATTTTACAGTTGGTCTAGCTAAGTAAAGAGATTTTAAGAAATCTGCATGAGGCAATGTAGGCTACTGGATTAAACATGTGTCATGTACCTCAGTCTTCAAAGTCCTGTTCCCAGCTCTGTATCAGACTTCCTACATAACCTTTTGTAACTTAGTTTTGCTTTCTTTCTTTTACCTTGAAAATGGACTAATCCATGTTTGTTCCATAGAAACAGAAGATATTGGTAAGAAGGAAGCTTCAGTTTGATTCAAGGGTTTCATCTCTTTTAGGGAAAAAGCAGGCTGACACAAGATGATAGTGGCACTATTTTCTTACTATGATTTCTGTACTTCAGATTTACTGAGAAAATTGTTTAGGACTTTATTAACAATGATTATAAACTCTTCCATAAACCAATGTTAACAACTGAATATACTTCAAGTCTTGTAATATGTGATGTGATCCAGTAATTCAAGAGATGAATAGAAATACAACATTCCTGGCTGATCCTACCCCACATCCACCTAAAAACCTCCACAAACCAAAATAAAACAAACTAAAATTTGTCACAAATTGTTTACTTAGCATATTAGGAAACTACTCTAAGAGATTTGAAACTTGAGTCTAGATACTTTAATGGATTAAATACCCAAATATACTAATATTAACATTAAAATCGAACCTCAAAATGATTCACTGATTCTAAAAGTACATGTTGGCAAACACCTCTGTAAGAAATCACATACTCTTGCTTACTATTCAGTTGCAAACATGGAGAATAGATCTCATTTTGTTATTAAAAACACTATAAAGTTATCAAGTGACTACTTGTCTGTCAAGAGAGGAACAGTATATTTCAGTCATTGTGTAGAGAAGGAAACAGGATCCCCCAAAGATATTGGTACCAAAATGTGATAACTTTTTAGGAATTGCATGGTGGACAGATCTTGTGGTCTGGTGGAGAGGAATGAACTTCAACCTGAAAGCTTGCACAGAGATAGAATATAAGAGATGACAACTGGTTTGAAACTTCAGATAATGCAATTTTTCTTTGAATGGTTATTTGCCCAGCTTTTTACCACTCATTGGCAACTATTTCCTACAATGCGATTCAGTTTTTCAGAGCTAGTATTCAATGAACATTCTGTTATAAACCAAATAATTTCCATGCCTCGTACACCGAAATTAAATTATTTGGACCAAGTCACAAGGTACCTTTAAGCCTGCTACTTGATCGTAACTATTAGGAAAGACATACTAATATAAATTCGAACATCATTTAATCAAAGTGAAAGACAAGTTAACAAGATTAAAAATTTTCATAAACTTCTCTAACAAAAATAACATCAAATAATCCTTATTTAGAAATTGTATGGCTTTAAATAATCTTCTAGAAACTTCTCAGTTTGAAATACTTCAAAGTTCAATGCTTATAAATGGTAGCTTTTGAGAGCAAGGATTATTAAAGACTCCCATTAGTGCTGTGTTCCCTTCATTTTCTATGGAAGCCATGGGGATCCTGTGCTCATAGTTGTGTGCCAGCTCTGACTTAAGGCAGCTGCTGTACTAAAGCTGCTCTGAGTATATTTGGTAGAAAGAGCTTGTCATATGAACAGCACTGAAACCTTCTTGTGACTTTTCATAGCCTAAGTTTAAAACAAAAATTAAAGAAAGCTTCCAAAGACTGGCTTCTAACGTATTTGCAGAATGGATTATACATCATGATGACACAGTAAACATGCGCGTTATTCTTACCAATAGTAAGCACGCTTCCCGTTCAAACTAGCAGATAGTTTGCTTCTTGACACCGGTTGATCAAATGGTTTCTGAGCGTATTTTAACATGAAACTGAACATAAAACTGAACTGAACATTGGTAATCAAGATAGACAGAAAGATAATATTATTTAAAATAGTTATTGTAAAATAAAAACTTTTTGAGCACATTTGAAAATGCAAGCTAATTGTGTAATTTATCAGAAAAAAACCCACAGAAAAAACTTGGAGTGGAAATTCTAGGGTCTTTGAGCTGAAAAGCATTGGAACACATGATTTCTCAGATCAAATTTAGACTCTATGTAAGACTTTATTCTGCCATTGGTTTGCTACCTTTACATTTGACCCTGTGTAGTTTCATCATGCTTTGTTATTCTTTTCTTGCGCTTTCTCAAAACATAAACATGATTAGGAACACAAGATTGATTGTATGATATTATCACTGGAAAACCTGCTGTTTGCTGCTCATACAAAATGGACTTAGTGCTTTTCCTGCCGTTCTCAAGCCATTCCCATTCCCCCCTCCCTGCCTGTACTTACGGTAAAGCAGCCCCAGGTATGCTAGAGCAACAAACTGAAAGCCTCTGACTGTGAGCTGCACAAGTCTCAAAAATGCAATGTGGTGCTGGAAGACAGTTATAGGAAATCAAGTAGAGTATCAGCTTCTTAACTGTGCAGAGTGGCCAAATTATCCCAGGTAAAAGCTTCTGTAAGTCTTCCCAATAGCAGCCCCCATCAACCTAACATAAGAGAAAATTCACTCCCGACTGATAAAGAGTTTATCCTTGGGCATTTGAAGACAACATCCCCACCAAACATATGGGATATATCTTTAAATTGTGAAAAGCAGTACTATACCCTGCCCACAACCTAGCTCAAATTAGCCTCAAAAGGTCATAAAAAGACCAAAACCCTCCATAAAATGAACAAGGCACTATGATCAAGACTTTTCTTCTTTTTCTCCTCAAAGAAGCAATTCTTTTCGAAATACATATTGAATGTTCAAATCATTACATCACAAACGTACATTTCTAAGGCCAGGTTCACTCCCGCCCTCTCATACAGTCTCACACAAAATTATCCAGTTCCATTCTGAAACAATTGAGGTTTCTTGTTCCAATTTTGGCTTGGAAGGCTGTTCCAGAATTCTTTTCTTCTAGTGATTAAAACCACTTTCTAATTTCTAGTCCAACCATATATATTACTAAATTAAATTAATCTATTTTTTAAGGAATACTCATATTCCTCTTTCAGCTTTCAATTTACTAGTCTTTTCTCTGAAGAAGTGTTCAGACTTTCGTTGGTGTAATAATTGTTGGCAGCCCTTCTAATTTTTTTCTGGCTTCTTTTTTTCTGGCTCTTGTTTTTTTCTTATTATATAAAAGTGATCAACACTGAGCACAATATCCTAAATGAAGTTTATATCAATGCTTAGTACAAACAGCTTTTGTTGCTGAAAGCCTTTGTAGGTGTGTGTCATGACAGCGTTACCTCTTATAGCCATTGATAACCAAAAGTTTCTTGGAAAAGTTCTTATTAGAGATTCCTTAAAACACATCCAAACTCCATTCTTTTATTTCATTCTACTTGTATTACACCATTCCTTTTAGGCAGCATTTTATCTGAACATAATCATTGTTTTTACTTCCTGTTACAATACATAATGAACTCTGCACATTGCATTTGTTTAGCCTTTATGTCTAAAATTGGTCAAATGATGATATTGCAAAGAAACATGGAAGCATAAAGACTTGTGGGAAGAGGATTCTTTAGAAAGGATGGCAACAGGAGAGTTAATGACACCTTAATTTTATGGTCCATGCTAGCAGACAAATTAATTAGCATTAAGTGATTAAGGAAGTGATGGCAAATACCTAGAGAAGGTAAGAAGAATTTTGGCCTGGATTAATAATATTGGTAGGAAAACTGGTAGATTTCAGGATACCTACATCACTGGCAAATTGTACTGTATTTGTGACTACAGTGAATGAAGACTTTTAAATTAATTCATTAATATGTTCATTTTTGATGTCGTAAATTTTTATATCATCCATGTCTTAGAAATGCAGAACTACCATTCCACAGCTGTGATAGGTAGCTTAGGTCATCTTGACCTAAATTGGTCATCTTGAAAATTAAGATTTATCAGTGCTTTTAAGATATTCTTACCAAAACAGAATTGTAATGAATGATCAGGTTGATACAGGACCTTACCATAAGAACAGGGAAGAAATAAGTCCAGAATACGAATCAGGGTTGAAGAACCACTGTTTGAAATCTGTCAGACTGGAAACCACTGCAAGTCCATCAGAATATTACAGAAAAAAAGAAAAAGTACGATGAAAGAGACAAAGCTTTAAGAACTTGATTATCACACTGCTTTGATTTTTCTTATTTTCTTCTTTCTGTAAAGATTTGAGAGTCTTGCTATTCTTTTAAATGATAGCTGATCGTATTTTTCTTGATTTAAAAAAGTATTTTATTTCTGCCCCTTTTGTATTCCATTTCCTTACATTCAGTCCTATGCAGAAAATCCCATGTATTTTCTGATTTAAGAGATATGATAAAAAGATACTTCATCTTAGCTATGGGTAGGTGACATTAAAAGGGTAATTAAAGTAAATGAGGCATATAGAAAAAGCCTAGAGACATGTCCATTGGGGAAAGTCTATCAGCATACAGATGTCTAGAATATGATCATCATCTAGGCCTCTAGCACATACTTGGGCTGCCAGACACATCACATGTTTGATGACAAGATAAACACAGCCTCACTAATTAATTGCCTTGATAGTTTCCACAAGAGGAATCTTAGGTCTCTTCTTCATTGCCCTTCTTACACTTGCTCCTTGAGTGTGTATAATTCAGCTCAACTCATATAAAATATTCACATATCTGGTTACCCTTCTTCCTTCTACAGTAAAATACCCACAGTAGCAGCAAGGTTGTAGTACTCCCCATAATTAGTTGCAACATATACTTTGTATCACATTTTGAGGAAGAGACCGCTGTCCCACAGTACCCACAATCCTATATCCAGTCATATTTCCCTAACTGGATTATTTGCAAACTTCACATTTACAGGCTGTAAGGTGTTGTTTCAGAACATAGAACTGGCAAAAGCCAAATAAAGAAGTATTTCATTACAGTTTTCAGTTCCAACAATTTATCCATTTGTTATTAAACTTATAACATTAATATAACTAACACATTGCAAATGAATATTAATAAGAAAACAGTCTCTTGGAGTAATTACAAGATGCTATACTAACTTTTTGTACTTAAAAGAGGCTATAACTATGGGGAAAGAACTGAGTAAACCCACATGACACTAACCAATATTTCATAATTATCTCCCTCCCTGCTTCTCATCTGCATTTCCAAATTATTGCAGTATCAAAATTGATTGTAAGTATCAGACACTTAAATGAATGTATTATGCTTTAAATTTTAAGCACTATTTGGTGTTTTCTGTCACTTATGTTAAATTTTATTACATTTTATGACATGCGGCTTGACACATAAAATTTAGATGAGTATAAACAGCTGAACTGTCTGAACCGTTCAAGGAAAGAGGGGCAGAAACTTGATTATTTTCCAAGCAGATAATAAAAATAAGTCTGACAAAATAAGCCTAGCTTAGCTGGAACTGAACAAATCATTCACTGTGAGCATGAAACGAATTCCCACCAAATTTGTTGATGCTCAGAGATTCCTTTGCTTACGCAACTATTTTTCTTTTGCTATGATTATTCCAAAGTGCTGAAATGTATTCCACAGAAAAGCCTGTTGTTGCACTAAAGAACTTTAGGTCTGCTGGAAAGCAGTAAACAATAGAAATCTCACATGAAAATTTACCTTGCCAGAGACAGACTGGACCCTAGACAAACAAGGAGCCAATCCCAGACTGAGTTATATGCCTATACTAGACTACATGATGAAGACTTCTATACCTCCAGATATTTTGGACTACATAATGGGATTATCAAGCTTATGCACAAAGATTTAATAATTTAATAAAATTAATTGCAACCTTTCTGTCATCTACATGAGATATATTTGCAACTTCAGAACTTTCTTATAAACATATAAATCAATTTAATGAAAGACTCTGAATAAACATTACAAGTAAAGTTACTTGGAGGAGCAGTGATAGAAGGGGAAGCTCTGTTGCAACTTAAGCAGGCCGTATACAAGAAGTCGACTATATTAATGTTGTTTCTGCTGAATTTTCTTTTTCATGACAACAGGAGCTCCACACTTATTAGCTCAGAGCTACAGGTTTTGTAAGCTGTGTTATAACATTAGCACCTTTTTTTTTAAAAAAATGCTTCTGGCCACCACAGTTAGTCAGAGAAGTCCAAGTGCTCTTCTTGTATTGTGTATTTGTCAAGTTAGTTACAGTGTTCAGAGAAGAAATTTGTTAATATTCAATGTTCTTGTGTCACTGTTGTCACTTCCACCTTACCCCTTCCCAATTTTCCAGTAGCAAAATCACTTAAAGTGGTGTGTCTCAGAAAGACAAATGGAATAATATGACTGCCACTAGTTACTTTCACAATTTTTTGTATAGTACAATGTAGTAATATCCCAAATTCAGAATAAAGATTACTTCGAGGTTCCAAGGTATTAAAAAAAATCTTCATGTGGATGCCTACAAAATGAAAATGTAATATTTTGATAAAATTCCCATAACTTCTTGTCACCCTAGACTGTCCAGAAGACAATGGTATAACAAATTCAGAAAGAAATACTAGCATCCAAATGCTGAAATTTCAGCCTTTCATTCTTGGCATTTCGTAAATAAAACTAGAAACGCACTTCACATGCCTCACAAAAATCTCTCTCTCCCATTCTTACACACACACATTCTATCTGTCTATATATATTTATACTAAACTGAAATAAAGCTTTAAATAACTTTTTGTCTTCATCAAGATTTAACATCTTCAACACATAGCTGCAGCTTTCCCTCCATTCATTTTGCTGTGAACATCATCTAGAAAACAATTCAAGTTAAGAAGTACTTCTGCTTACGTGCCCTTAGGTCAACTTTGAAGGATATCCTTTAGCTATCCATTATTTTTTTTGTTCTATTTAATTTTTTCTATTATCTTAAAGGAAAAGGTACTTCATAGATTGGATAGCAGGAAAATGTTCAGCACATAAATCTGTGTTTAGTTCATGTGTTTTTACTGTGATTGTTGTGATCACACTTGGATGACATGTGAATGGTAATCATCATCATCATCTTTCATGCAGTGACTTTATGCATCTCAGAAATTTTCAAGTCCCTATAGTCCACTGCAACACCAGCCGCTTTCAAAGCACCAGTGTAGGACGTCCTCTTGTGTCCCTCTGTTACATATCAATGGCACATCCACAAGAGATTTCTTCTGTGGCTGCTATTAGTGCTGAAACAACAATGGGTTTCAGGAAATCTCTTTGCAAGGGCAGTCAAAGTCACAGAGATATATGAATGACACTGGTCAGTGGCTATAGCAGAAGGCTTCAAATCAATTAACCCGTCTTTGCCTCAAAATTGCCACTGAGCTGCTGACTGTAGAATTAGACAATTCACATGACCTCGCTGTCTCTGCCTCTCCCCTCCCCATAAAAGGTCAATAGTATTATGACATTTGTAAAATATTTTGAGATAGCTGGATGGAAAGATGCTTTATACCTATGACAAGACAAGACAAACTAAATGCAGTTCTCACCTTGGGAAGACAGAAGGGAGAGCCTGAATCACACGTGGCACATATCAGTCACGAAATCAGATGTATTACTGGAAGGCACTCAGTGCTAAGAGAGACTTAATGATCAATAGTGAAATATAACAGAATTGCCCTCTGCCAACACATGACTAACTACGTGATTGCTTAGCTTAGTGCACCGGGCATAAGAGTACTACAGCCAGTATTGAAAAACACTTTTCTTGATCAGCTTGTTTTAGAGCAAGTGAAGACAGAATTGAATCAAAATCCACAGATGTCAGCCAGGTGTCACCTACTAGGCAAGATGAAGAGAATCTTCCCCATGAGGAGCTGAAGTACTCTTTCCTTGACTGAAAATGATTTCACAACCATTTTCACATTACGTTCCCCATGTTTAAAGAGGTTTCCTCACAGAGTCCAATGGGGATTCTATAGTGCACAATGTTTCATTTCTAATTAACTAACTTTAATTGTAAATACAAAGGAAGCCTCTTCCTTTCTCATCCATAAAATCACATAAATGCCAATTAAAAAAATGAAGACAGGCAAACTAGCTTTTTCACCAAGAGAAAGACCAGAAGGTAAAGCATCAGTTCCAGAACTGAGAATAACTGTAGAATACATTGGTGGCAATGAAGCTGAGAAAAATTTATCTTAAGAAAAGTTTGAATGTGTACCAATCCAAGCTTACTTCCAATTATCAGAGCTATTTTCATAGATTTTCCAGCCCAATAGTCTCATAAAGCAGGTTTGAGAAAGTCACTAAAAATACTATATTCTAAGTAGTATTCTGATACCTGGGTGCCAGATGGTAGCTGCCTTTGAAAGACTGTATTTTTTTAAGCTTAGTTATTGATTCTTTTTCCCCTTACAATTGCACCCAGTAATCATGTTGTAGAACACAGAGTACTTGCCTGGCTATACTGAGTAATAAATGCTAGAGACAGAGCTGTTATTTACTGCTCTCTACTGTACTAGGAGATATCGACAAAAAGCCTTTTATAATACACCTCACACCTGCAATTCAACACACAAAATTAAGTTCCTCTTATTTGCTTTAAAAATGTCCCCAGTGAAGGTGTGAAACTGACAAACACAAGAACTGCCCTTCCTGTAAAACTCATTTTGCTCATGCAACACAGCTGTATCTCTTTCAAAGTGACCTATCTTACAATCTCTAACAAATTCTGATCTACATTGACGGTTGTGTTTTGCTAGTCCTTTGTGTTACTTTGAGGCATTTTTAAGTGCTACTTTTCTAGCTTTTGTGGTGTGGGCTGACTTAACTCTGTCTCTTTTAATACCCTGTACAGTAGCAAGAGGAAACAGGGAGAGGAGAAGAAAAAGGAAGCTGCTCCTCACATCTATTTCTAATGGAAAGAAGTCTATGGTGCTTGCACTGAGTATTTCTAGTGCTATATGCATAAAGTCACTGGTGACATTCTTCAGCACTCTGTGGGGCTCCATTTCGATCTCTCTTTGCACACTATGTAATCATTGTCTTTCACAAAGACCATCTGCTGGTACCTCCACATCAAAAGCTTTTTATCCTCTTGTAGTTCTCTCATTTGAGAGTACCCCATATGATGTTGACACTATATTTTTTAATGTACTCTCTGATCTCTTTCCTCAAGGTCTCACGTAACTCATCGTATTCAACCCGCTCCCCTCTTCGGTTGTAATCTTTCTTTATCTGCCCTCTTCAATCACATGTATTTTGTTTCATTAGAATATGGCTTTTCTCTATAGCCTATCTGCTTACCTACTATTTCCTCTTTTGTTTTAAACATTGCTTTCTTTGAATTGTCATTCAAACTTTATGTTCCTTCAGCCAGAGTGTAAAATCTCATCCGGAAACAGAGGCTAAATTCTCTCATCATTATGGAGACATGTTTTATTGTTGTTAGGTTTGTGAAGTTTGACACCTTTACTGCTGTGTAAGTCAATAAAATGTACACGTTGCTGTACTTGCATCATATTCAAAATCTTGAAGGCAGTAAGGACTCAATTTTTTTTCCCCCTCAAAAAACATGTCACAATATATTAAATGCAAAACAGGTAATCTGTTCAGATGTTTGACATCAATGACAGAAATAACTGATTCATTAACTGAATTATTTAGTTAAATGCTTTGATTCATGCTGGTATTTTCATTATAAAAAAACATTAATAATCTGTTGATACTTTCATTTAACATAAGATTCTGATGTCATTTTTATTATAATCCTATTTCTTCAGCAATTCATTCTGTAATTTTAATTTGCTTTGGGCTAGTTATTTGCAATTTTCCTGTTATTTTCATCAGACAGGCAGATGTTTCTTTTTCCATTTACAACAAAACTTAACTGGGAGATCTTGTTATGTGGAAGGTGTTGCTTTGACCTTTCAGCACTTAACTATACTTAAGTGTTGGCTCAAAGACAGGCCTGCATTAGCATCACAAACCAGACAGTTTATTCCATGTTTAAATAAAGAAAAACAGTTAGAGGCTGGTCTCTCTGCATCTATCATATGGAGAAATGTACCTTGGAGGACTCAGTTGAGGTTATGTCAGTCACTGACAAATATTTGTTGAAAACTAAGGGACTTTTTTGCCTCAGGACAAATAAATACTTAATCTGATTTTAAGCCAATTTTTTTTCACCTGGCAACAAAGCTAAAACCATTTGCACTTGGGTTCTATCCAAAGTGGAAATGTCATAATTATGAGAAAGGATACATTCATATTTCTTTTCTCATTTTCATTTATTAATGAGTGCCTTGACTAGATTGTATGAGAAATTTTGTATGCTCTTTTAAAACTGTGGTCTTATTAACCATGATTTAAAACAACATCAGGAAAATCCTTTATAAAATCTCAGCATCTTTGAACAATTCTAATAGGAGTTTATTCTCAACAAATTTGTTTGGCAAATTACTGTAAGGGAAGTTTGCCTGCTGTTTTCAAATCACTTACGCTTAGAGCTATCTCTGATTCACCTGCCAGATATCTGAATTTTTGTGAGAGCTGTCCTGCAGTGCAATTTCTTGTCATGCCCATCTAATGATAACTCTATATAAATGCGAAAGTAAAAAATTTAATTCCATTAGACACACTGTCCTGTGGTCGCCTGCTCTCCTGCAGACCTACATGATCAACAGGTATTTTCTCATAACACCAAAAAAACCCATCCCCCCAAAAAAAAATCTCTGCAGCCCTCACCTGCTATATAAACCATGGAATAGATAGGGGGAAAAAAGTAATTTTCATCGAAGTCATGAAGCTTTCTTAAATGCGAGCTATTCCAATAGCATCTTCTTCAAAAGCTTCTGAGTTGCGAACCACTACACAGTATACATGCCACATCTGTACTTAGACTACAGGTCTAAGTCTATGTAAACAGGTATCCAGACACTTTGTAAGTATTGTTGAGGGTCATTAGTTCTAGAATTTGAATGAGAAAGCTATTAAACACAGCTGTCACCCTTAAAACATCTTTTTCACATAGGATTCCAGCTAGATCTTAAGGAAGGCAAAGAAGTCCATGAATTCATAGGAATTTGATCTGCATAATTAGGATTCATAATGAACCATGCCTAATGCCTTAAGAAATCTCCCTACAGTTTGTTCAGCTGCCTTATGCCAGGCTGCTATTTCCTCCATCATATAAGACAGTGGAGGAAGGAGATCAGGGATAGGTTTCTTGCCCTTACTCAGCAAACTAACCAATGCCAATGTAAAGGTGAAACCCAGGCTCAAAACATTATTTTAAAATTCACAAAAGTGTTCTGTCCTTCTTCTGGTATTCCCAACAGTCCTCCCCTCTTGAGTGACACTCCACATTTACTCAGGGCAGAGAGAGCCAACCTAAGTGAGGAGGCTTACTATAACTCCACAGCAAATCCTTACATTTCCCTTTTTTTAGCTTTACTGTGTAAATTGCATTCTTTGTTTCTAACTGAGTATATAATTAAGTGTTCTTAGATATTCTGCAAAAAATATTGAGAAAACAGCTGTGTGCACTTCTCATTCATATTAGTAGTGAATTAATTGTGAAATAGGCCTCTCTTCACAGATATGTCATCTGCCTCTTAATGTGTTTGATGTCTCATTTTACATGGCAACTTTCATTGAGAGGAAAAGACAATTTCATTGGCTTTGGGAAGAAAAAGTTCAGAGGTCAGTCTTTGTGCATAGAGTTAATATGTTAGCTATAATTGTAAAATCTCCCAAACTATTAATAGAGAGCTGATTCACTTTGGAAACCTAAAGTTCCTTTCTGTTATGATTCAGCACATAGTATATGAAACAGTACAGTGCCCACAACATTACTGAGACAACTGTAGCATGGTGTATTTGGAAATGGTGCAGAATAGAGAAACAGGAAACTCTGTGAACCTGAGAGAGGAAAAACATCTTTAAAGACCAGGCAAATAATACCTCCCTCTGTTTATTTTTTTATTTATTACCCTATGCCATAAGGAAAATGGACAGGGCCAGTGATAATACATGCATGAATCTAAAATATGGGAGGGGAGCCACAGAATAGGACACATCTCCTCTCCCTGTTATAAATTCAAATCCACACCCAACAGGCTGACATAAAGGAAAATCTCAAACTTTACAGCAGAATCAATTCCTGCATTTCTGAGAATTGGCAAGCATCTGCCACTTCTTTGGTCTACTCAGCTGTTTTAAGAAGAGGCTCTCTTCCATGTACACTGTTTTGCTCCCAAGCATACACCACTGTTTACTTCACACAGACAGAGTTTCTAAATTAATTTACTGACTGTTATGCTAATGACATAAATGAGTGTGCTTTTAACAATGAAGTTGCAAAAGAAATTCAGTTGGCAAAATGAGGCATTTGAGTTTTATGCAGATCAAAATCTGTATCATGTTCAGACTTTATTAGATAAATATGGGTCTGTGAAACAATTAAGGAAGAAAAGGAAGCAAGGTGGGGGAGAAGAGGACTGGGAAATCGACCCAGAAACTATATTGATGGATTCTGCAAGGGGGGGGAGGGGGGGAAGGAAAAAGAAGGAAGCAGAAATAGACTTTAAGTGCAAAAGGGTAGCTAGAAATTACTTTTCTTTTGCAAGCAGGCAATATATAACCCAGCAAAACAACAATAAGATTTAGCTGAAATATTTATGCCTTTAACAGAAAAGAAGCTCTTATCGAAGGAAACATGTAATGTGTATTCTGAAACTACCTCAAGTGACAGAAATAAAATGGTTTAACACTAAAGAAGTTACCTTAGCTGGTCTTTTACATATATCCCTTTTTTTTTGGCAAAAATTAAATCAAGGAGATAAATCCAGTTGAAGTTAGAAGCACATACAAACCAAAGTATAAAGGAAGAATGTAAGGGCTGCTTCTAACTAGTCTGTGTAAAATTCTGCTATATCTCTTTTCTTCCTCTAAAGCATGAACTTGCATATTCTTGTTTAAAGTTTATGCTTTAGATTACATAAAATGGAAAACTTAAAAATTACCTACTTTTGAAACTCAGACATTTGTGTTGCTAAGTCACATAGGTACCTTGGAAACATTTGGGAATATTTCATACTTGCATGTAAATGCAAAAGATTAATTTCTGATGTGAAATGAGTCTATCTTAATTTTGACCTGCTCTTTGGCTCTCCAGGTTTATGAGAGCAGAGCTTCTTTCTACTGTATCAAGGAAAAGTGTCTAGTAAGATGCTAAATAAGACAGTATTTTCTGGTATTCCCTTTTTTACAAACTGCATTGAAGCAGTATGTGCCAATACATCTATTTTTATCACTGCTATTCCCCTCTTCTTACTCAGTTTTTCCTTAGTTGTATACCTAATTTTCATGTCATATATTAAATTTAAGCAAAAAAGTCTTTAAATATCTCTGTATAGTATTTATTTGTAAATAATGGTTTAATCATGTTTGACTCAATTCTATTTTTTTTGCTTCAAAAGGACTCTTCAAATCAAACAAAAAATTAATCAGCTTTATAGCCATTATCTACCCTCAAGAAGCCAAATAATATAGTACCCAAGTTAAAACAAAAACAACCATCTCCATTCCCCTCTCCCTCTCCTTCTCCTACTCCTCTTCTCCCTCGAAGCCCCACACTGGCAACAAGGCAGTATATCACCAACAACAGCTGGTATTTCACACTGCTGAGTGGATCCAGGAACCCCACCTGCCACAAATGGGTGTCAAATATCAATTAGGTCTACACAGGAGTTGAGGAGCACATGCCACAAGGTTCAGATTCAGCAGATTTAAAACCACCACTTATGCATGAAATTGAATCAGTCCTTTTCCATCTTAACACTTAATCAAGGGCTCGACATGGAAATACCAGTATAAAGTGTAAATAACCAAAACTGAGAAAGCATTGGATGAATCTCTTTCCCCAATCTATTTCTGTTTTTTCTTTTAGAGAAGGAACTGGAAAATAAAGAAAAATCAGGGTTATCATTTTCATAGAAAAGAAAGCAGAATAACAGAGAAGAAGGAGCTCAAATCTCTTGACTGCACTTCCAATCTAGCTGTTTCTTAATAATGTCAACATGAGTAACTAAAATTTTGCTCTATAGTATGACACCAACAGGGGATTCAGATTTGTAATTAAATATCAACAGTATAAAAGGAATAGATTACAAATAAAGGTCACTATCTAGGGGAGAAAAAGAGGCATTATGCACTCCTGAAAATTGTCCTTCAAAATCTGTTATCATAGGCAGAAAAATATGGAACAGCTTGTACAGATAGAGCTCAAGAGATGAACCTGCAGCTCTCTGAAGTCTCAGTGGTGACCTTGACAGGATGTGCAAGTAGATCTATGTTCATGAGACGTCAGTGCTGCAGTGTGAAACTTCACTTATAGCTGCAAAACAGCAAACATTTGGTTGTTCAGGATTAAGGAAAAAAAATTATCCCCACCCAGCTGAAAGTGGGCAGAGAGGTGGGCTAATAGCACAGCTGGGAAAGAGAAAGGTAAGGAAAAAAAAAAGAAAAAAGGACAAGAATTTTGCATTAATTTTACATTTCTGTTTAAACCTGAAAGTCTTTTCATTTTACACTATATTGATGGGTTACTGTGATTTTTGGTTTAGCTAACTTTGAGTAAACTCAGAGGTAACAGTTAAAGGCTAGTTTCTCCCTTAGCCAGCTATCTTATCCTTAGGCTGTGCTGCTCTGCATATGAAGTGCAAAGCCCCTCTGTATCTCCAGGCTGTTCAGACTTAGTTCTATCACTACTATTATGTTTTCTGGTCCATCTTTATTTTTGTCTTCTAGCAAGGTATAACATTATTTGAATTTGCCCTTTAATTTTTATAATGAGCAACCCTATCACAAGAAGCAGAGCAAAAATATTTACTCTGAACACTTAAAGATGACAGCTTAGTAAAATATCTTTCACTTTCTTAGGACAATTCTTACCGCTTGAGGGAGCTGGGGTATACCAAGCACTATTTTCATGGAACTTTTTAGCCAACATCTCTGTTTATATGCCTTCAGCTTTGCTTTAAGAGATAGGTCTGCTTTCAGCGAGGCTCATTTATGTTTTCTTATCTTCTAAGTTTAGTCTTTTCTGTTAAAGGAGTTTTCTGATTACAGCTAAGGAAGTATTTCTTCTGCACCAGTCAAGCGGTGAAGTTATATGAGTATGTTAAAACCATCACTTTCATAAGAAACACAGTAGCAGTCACTATAAACCTTGACTCTCCTGTTAAGGCTCCTATCCTAAATGGAATAATATGTTTTCTGTTTCTACACCTGAGCTAGTATTCATTACCTCTGAACATGACAACTTGCTATGCTCGTACCCCAAATCTTTCAAATTCAGAATGGTGAACTCTAAATTATATGTCTGGTAGTCCTAGAAAACTGCATGTATACATAGATGACTACTGAAATGCACGGTTCCAAAGTTGTAAGTTTAATTTGCAGATGTTTTTGAAGTATACATGTTTCTGTATTTCAGACAATGAGTGAAATTCAGATGATGCATGTGCTAGAGTTGCAGGTTAAGTATGACATAGGGTGTGCCATTTACTTCACATAGACAGAGTTTCTAAACTAATTTACTGACTGTTATGCTAATGACATAGGCATTGATGTAAGGTATGCCTTCCCATGCAGTAGACATAAAAACTGCAACGTTGTGCTGATCAAAAAATGAAGGCTGCTTTTGGGGCTTTAGGAATACACATGAGAATAGTGGTGAGATATAGCTTTTCATGGTGCTTACTTAGTATAAAAATGCTCAACAAAAAATACAATATCTCAATATGATACCTTTCAGGATTTCTTCATTTCAGCTTAAGTAGGATATAGCAAAGCATACTGCAGCAGTATTAATTGTTATTTACCAATATCCTCAACTGCACAGGTGAATCCTCCTTCAATTGAACACAGCACAGATAAACCTTTGAGATTCTATGGACTGTTAAGGGAATGTAATGGTCTATATATGCAGGTCTTACTGAATACATTGGACATACATTATTGATGAAAACAGAAGTAGAATGACAAAAGGATGCATAGTATGAATGCTATGGAGAGGAAGGAAAGAGGATTAGTAGACTTTATATAATAGTGTATGTACATGTAATAACAGTTTAACCCCAGGTGGACTTCCTTTGTAAAGGACATCAAAGGAAAAGGAATTCATCACATGCTTAATGAAAAGTGTGGTTTCATATTACAAATGTGAATTTTTGTAAGCACACTAGCAAAAACATTTTGTCATACATGTACTTGCTATCAATATGTGCATGACTGTCTCTTAGAAACAGACTAAAGTAATGCAAACACCAGGGAAGGGCGTTGCTTGGGAACAGAGACACTTGTTCAGCATATCTTAATAGAAATGTGATTTTTTTTTGGAGTGTTATAGATATTTAACATTTCAGAAAACAAAGAAGCACATTTATGCTCAAAAAAATGTTCTTTACTCTTAAAATATTAAATTACTAATTAATAAATTTAAAAAATGTTAAATGTCCTCACTCAATACAAAGCTTTATCACATTTAAAATTTCCTTTTTAGACAGAACAAATACCACTGAGTAATCATTAGGTAATTCTCTTCCTGTTAGATGTTGAAACATACAGAAAGACCAACATGCATTTGAGGACTCTCAGAACAGCAGAGCCTTTTGAAACATTAGGCTTTACTAAAAGGACAGTTATAATACCTTAAAACACAACAGCCTTCCATTTTTATTGCTGTATGAATTTGAAGTAATTAGTTTATAGTATCACTTTTTCCTGAATCTACAAATTGTCATAAATCAATCACATATATTATATTCAATAGCAGACAGGGTTTATGAGGTGCATATGTTTTTAATTACAAACATAGTAAGGGCCATTCAGGTACCTGTCATTAGAAATTCCTCCCAGAGTGTAGGAAGTTATCCATCAACAAATGGGTTGATTTTCTTCATCATTCTCTGCACTAAAGAATACCTTATACTTACTGAAAGCATATCCTGTATATGCTGTAGTCTCAGTTCTGCTCTCAGTTTTACAATGTATATCAGGAATTGCTCCAGTAAGCTTAGAGGAATATCAACATATATGTGTATATCTGCCTTAACTTTGGCTGCTCTCCACCTTGGCTTGGAGAAAGTAGCAGCAAACCACCATAAAATCTCCCCTTTAATGAGAACTAAGACCAAAAGAAAAACCACCTTCTCTGCCCACCCCCATGTTTACCAACAATAAAATCTTTTTTTCAAACACTCATATTTTCAGAACAGCTTTCCAAGACTGACTGTATGGAAAGAGAGACTATCTTTCATGAGAATAACTGATATTGCAGGAAAAAATGAAAACAGGTTGAAGAATGGGTTGATGATGACAAGTTGGTTAGAGCCTTTCCACGTTGTTTCGGTGCCTTATTCATGGTTCTGCAGCAAGTTGCTTCTATGACAAGGTTTACAAGATGAATAATTTCTCCATTTGCATCACGTAAATAAAATATACTGTGAATGAACTTTGCTTCTGATTACATTATTTAACTTAACATGGTGATTACAAATGATGGTGTTTTACATGAAACAGAATAATTTGGAACTATCTTCCGAAACCCCTGTTGAGACTTCAATATGAGAAGAAATCTGCCATTTAAGTATATTATTTTCTCTGTCATGATAGCATCTCTCACTGCAAAATGAACAAATTAAATCACTTGAGAATGCTACAAAAGACAGAAAAGTTTAAACTAAATGCCATTCATAGTGCTACAAAGCAAAGCAAGTGATGAGTTCCCTGTGATATAGGAAAACATATTTACCAAATTATCTATCATTAAATAGAGGAAATTGTCAGATACATTTTTGTCAGGATGATGGCTCTATCCCAGTGTTAGAATGTGCTATTCAAATAAAATTTCCAATACTAATGTATACTAATTTTATTATATGTTTATGTGTCCTATATTAGCTAGCTAAATGAAGTTCTAGCTCACTATTTTTCAGCAACCACCAAGCACAGAGGCTATCACAAGACCCTCAGGCACTTTTGTGGTTACTTTCAGAATAGCTAAGTATTGGTCAAATTTTTTGAAAAGATTCAGGATTCAGTTACTAACCATTTTAGTAACCAAGCGTGCCACAGGGCTCATTTTTATGTGCCTGGTGTCCGGCTGCTTCTCCAGAAGGTGCTAAATCTGTTTTATATCTGACAGCCCTATGCAGATTATCTTGGATACCCTGTGACATCTCAAGTTGCACAAAGTGTTCAGGCATAAAAATTCCTGCCTTTTTTTATTTCACATAGAAAATGTCATTCCAACAGGGGGCTCTGATAAGGGCAATAAATACAGGTGACAGTAGGTGACCCCAGCCTAAGACTGCAGAGTTGTCACTTGTGTGGCACAGATCATCACTTTTTTGCTAAAAAATTTGGTGGCTTGTATACTAAGAAACTGCTGTTTTCTCCAACTATATCAGTTGTTCATCAGATAGAAAAGATGCCATCTAATAGCTATGCATCAGTTCCCCACTTTTTAAAATAATGCATATAATACACAGCTTGTATGACCTAAATTATCTTTTCTGAGTCCTGCCTGGAATCTCTGTGTCCCACCTTTAAATCTCATACCATGTTCACCCGTAACACAATACAGCCTATGCCACAACTTATAAGAGAGTCCTACTGAATGTGAGAAGTGGGTTTGTTTTTTTTTGGGTGGTCCTGTCCCATCCCCGTGTGTCTCCCCCGACCTCCCACTGTATGCCTGTTAGAGAAATTGTGGCCTAATTAGATTCAGGGCTTTCAGAGTTATTTACACTGATGTGCGAAGTGGTCAGAGTTGGAATGAAGTTCTGCTTTTGCTCTGTACCCTTAATTTTACCCTTGGCTATTAATTCTAGCAAGTCACTTCATCTCTTTGTTACAGAGCTCTGAGAACTAGTGGTGGGACACATTAGCTTTTTTGTTTTTTTAAAAAATAATTTCATGTAAAAAGCATTATGAAAATAATCATAACTGGGTAACATTTCCTGATAGATAGTATTTTTGTTGAGAAGAAATTTCAAGATGACCAGAAGTATTTCACCCTGCAAATCTAGACAAACTCCAATAGCTGATTATTCCAGCTGAAAAATAAAAAAAAAAAGAAGGGTGAAATAAAAAGTAATATATAAGAGATATTTTCTGAACCTGACTCAGTAACCTGACTTCCATTTCAGTTTCTTAAAACAACCTATTTCACCTCCATTCATATGTTTCCTACAAGGGGTACGCTATGTTTGTTTAAGAAAAAAATAATTACAAGTCATTGCAAGGTATTTAATTTCTCAGAATATTTAGGGCAGCTGATGAGTGACTTCAGGTGATGTCACAGCTATCAAGACAATAATAATATTGAACAGATATGTTGCATTTCTGATAAGGGTGTATTCCTCAGCCAAAAGTCAGTTTCCCTCAAAAAACTTTTTCCCAATACCCAATGTTGGGAACAAAATATATTTTAGAAATACTGATAAAACTTATCTAAAATTTCAAGACTCTCCAAGCAGCTTCTGGTTCCCAGTTCAGCAAAAACCCCTATATAGATAGGTTATATATTATACATTTATATGTTTAAAAACACACTATATATAAAAAATATAATATATATTACTAAACTAGACATATATACCTATTACTAAACAGGTGCAAACTGGTTTGTTTAGGATTTTATTTTCATACAAGCATTCTTTCCACTGTATAAAGTAAAATAATTTGTGCAATATGGATATAAGCATTAGTAGGTGGTAACTGTTTAGTTGTTGATCTAGTGAGAACCTTTTTTGTGGTCTTTTGTATTAGTTCTATATGTTGCTGGGAGTTACTATAGCTGCAAATCATTATTTGCCAATCAAGTAATGAATAAAGTAATGACTTTGATTAACTTGACCAATACAAGCTCTTTTGACTGGACTGCAGTTAAACAGTACCACCACTGAATCTAACTTAATTAACTGTGGTAAACAGAAAAATGTAAATCATTAGAGTCTGTGACTGTAGCTCCTTTCAACAGTATGTCCCACAGATTGCAAATTTTAGCTTGCTAATATTGCCTACTTGTTTGCATAAACAATTCTAATTAATTTTAGACTGTGCCCCATCTCTATATTACTCTTTTATTCCCCAAACAATATTAGGATTTTCAGTATATTTTATTTCCTAGGAGCCCGCAAGTGCCTAGAGCCTGTAAAAATCCCCAAAATATCTTTACCCAGTAAGGGTATGCTATGCACAGAGTGCTTCCTCTATACCTTTTTGTGAGGGTCACTGCTGAGTGAGCTCAGGTCCTCCGATTCAACCCAGCCATGCAAATACCAGGGAGCCAGAAGCAGCTGCAAGAGTCTTGACGTTTTAGATAAGTTTCATCAGCACTTCTACCATATATTTTGTTCCCAACATTGGGTGTCAGGAAACTTAATTTCTTGGTGAAAAGTGCACCTAGGTCGCAGACTGTAATATTTACAGGATAAAGTTATGCCTTCGGATGCTCATATAACATACAGCAACATTTAGTTCATATATACTTAGGAGTTACATGTTACTTTTAAGCAGGTGAACCTGTTTACTGACTGAAACTTTTTAGAGAGTGTTCATTCACACTGAGTTGACAAATTATGCATTTGCTAAATAATGATGCAGATGTTTATTTTCATAGTACAGAAAAAAATGGGACCCAAAATTGGGGGGCAGAAGTTTCACACAAGACCCATGGTCTTCCACAAAGGAATTCAATTAAATATTCAAATTGGTTTGAATATTGCTTTTGCCATGCAAATATAATCATCCTTTTTTTCCCCCCATATGTTATTTTCCTTCCAAAACTTTAAAAAAGATAAAGTATATACATGCTCATATATACTAGAAAAGATTGAATAAAACAGAAGTATCACTTAGCGATAGATTAGTTAACAAAACAATATATCAATTTGATGGAAACCAATTAAGAAAAATTCATTTACAGAATGTTTGCTGTACATACATAAATAGAAATTTGACCCTGACTGTATTATATTCAGAACATACTTGTAGACTAGATTTTGCCACCATTTTTCAAGTTTCAATTTTGAAACTAAAGGGCAGTTACTGGAAATTAATATAAAATGGGCCCAGGTAGTAAAGTATTGGAGAACACAGTCAGAATTCAAATACAATCCTCACTGAGTAAATAGCCTTTAGAATTACTACCATTTTTCAAATTTTTAATGGCCAGTGCTTTAAGAGAGAAAGCAGCCTAATGAGAAAAGCTTATATAACCAAGACATTTTTAAGTGATGTACTAATCACATGTTTTTCCAACAATAACACTTTAGATCTTCTCAGCTCCATGATTTATTTTTTCCTCCCATAAATAATTTACAATAGCCACACTGAGCCAACTTCAAGTCTATGTGGGCCAGAGGTAAAATTAGCTCCAAAATGAGGCACATCTCTCACAATGAATGACAATTGAGAGGTCTGCCCTAAAGTGATTCAGATTTCTAAGCCATCTCCCAGGGGTCAGAGTTTATCTTTTCTAGTTATATGCATGTGTGTTGGGATTTGGCATGGAATATGTCTTATTCTGTGGGATCTTGTCTCTGAAAGTGTTTGCTTATAACATCCTGTAATGTTCATGTTACATATGTACACTGAGCACGGAGTAAATATCAGCAATAGCAAGACATGTAATTGTCAATTGTTCTCCAGGAATGATGGAAGTTCAAGTATATCGCTAGCCAAATCTGACTATAGGGGGAAATTTAATAATGGTACACTAGCGTATATAGTTTGGTTTTTTTTTATCCTATTAAAAAAACCAAACCACAAACCAAAACAAAACCAACCAACAACCAAAATACCCCCTCACTATGAAATATTCAATGATCACACACATTTCATTTGATGAATATTGCAATCTGAATAGATCCATGTCTATATTTCAAATGACTAACCTTCTAGGCATTAATGCCCATTACATACCAATATCAAACCCTAAAATAATGGAATGACACTTGTGTGTGTGGACAGAGGCACATCTGTGCTGTTATGAATGCTTTTCAGAATTCTGAAGAGGTTAAACTATAACTAGACTCCCATCAGTTTTTGTTAGTATTAAAGAAGAAAGAGGTGAGAATAACCTTATTGGGTTTTCTGCATTGTCATTACGCTTTTTTGGAGGTCTTAAGAGTTTTCCACAAAGTAGAGTATCACTGTCAGTAAGAAAAAGGAGCAAGGAGGAAAAGTAGCCCTGAAGTGTCAAGTGTCATCTTTACAGCAAAAATGTCACTGAAGAATATGAAGGAAATTAAAATAAAAAAGTTTGCTTATATAATCATTATGTAACAGTCCTTTGTTTCTAAAAAAGGGACTACTTCAGGTCAGGGTATTTCTTGATAATTAAGGGACCTTACTGTAATTCTTGTATCTTGTTAGTGTACATACTTATGCTCATCTCAAAATAATTTATCATTTCACCATTCAAAATTGACAAGATTCTGAGCCTGCTTTCCTTAACCTAGCAAACTCTGAAACATAAAGTTACACCTTGTCTTTTAAAGAGCAGATCCTTCAAGGTACAAGATTACCGCCCATCAAAGGCATAAACTGGACACTAAACCTCAGAAAACACCTAGAAATCCATGTGCTTTTACTGTTGGTTTAATGTTAACAATCCATCAGTTTGATATTCAGGATGTTGCTCATTTCCATAACATTTTGTTAAGCCAGGTGCTAAACATGAAATCACTATCAATGTATCTAGCTGATGAGTATGAAGCTTATAAATTGTTCAAGCGTGCATGGTAGATGAAGGTACTTTCCAATGATTAATTAATGTGGATTTGTTCATAAAGATATTCTGTAACTCAATACAAGTTTCAGGGCATTTGTAACCTGACAAGTTGTCTTTCACAAAATCTAAGATTTTTTTTTAAATGGCTTCAAATGGTTGACATGAATCTTATCCCAAAAGTATCAAAGCAATTTACACATGAAAGTGTACAACTGCAACAAAGAGAACTTCAAAAACTAGGATGGAAAGAAATAAAAATCTTTCATTTCTAATTGCAGAACTCATTTCTTTAAATTAGCTTTCTCTAAATAATTCATTCTCTTAAACATAAACAATGTGACTGCTGAACTCTACGTACAAAAACCCTACAAGGTGATAAGTTTATTTATTCTACTACCTGGAGAAGAAGAGTGAGAGGTTGTGCCTGATATTACTGTTTTAATTATTTGAGAGGTATTTATACCTCTTAGCAGAGCTAGCTATTTAACACCAAGACAGTCAGAAGTCTATTCAAGGTGTAAATTGTTAGCTGTAACCTTCTTATTTATAAAAGAACATTAAAATATGGTTTTGTGACTCAAGTCCCTTTTTTTCCCCTTCACATTCTAAGTAGCCAGGCAATTAGGTTAATAGTCATGCTACGTGGGGATAATAACATCAGGAAATATCTATGTTCCTGTTGTATGTTATTACTGTGTTTGTGATATGTCTGGTAATGAGAAAAATAAATACCAGAGGCATATGATTATTTCTGTAATTTAACTTGCCTTTTTCTAAAACCACTAATAACTAGGATAATTCAAATCTCATAAAAGAGAAAGAGATGTCCTACTTAGTCTAAAAATCAAAGCCCGTGAAAGCCTTCTAATACAATATTTAATCAGACATGTTCAATATAAACATCTGCCAACTGGATTTTATAATTCTCATTCATATTTCTTTTTTGTCCACTTCACATCATTAAGTGCAATAATGCACAGAATGAATCAGCACAAACCGACTCCATTTTGCCAGATGTGTTCTGTGACGCCTGCTCTAAACCAAGAGTTTTTAGCATAGATTGCAGTAAAATGTAAAGGCCAATACAAACAAAAAAATCCCAACAGCAAATCACAAACAAGGCCCCCTCAAAAATAAATTAATGACACCACCACCGCTAATTAGCAATGGCACCTACAAAAGACTAGAACACTACTACCTGTACCTGGCAACTGTAAATCCCACACCTGAAAAAATCTTCTAGATTTTCATAATTTTTAACCTACATGTCTGTGGATAACTCCAAGCCAAAATGAAAGTTTGTTGACTCAGAGAGCAAATCAAGACCAGGAAATTGTATAATGAAGTACAAGTAGCAGTTATCTCAACTATGAAAGTTGGTTTCTAGAAGTCAAACTGGAACAGATGAAGAATTTTTTATACATACACTATTATGAAAGCAGTAACAATCACAGTTCAGCTACCTCCTGATGAAAGGACCACAGCACACCAACCAAACTTTTAGATATTTACTTTCTGTCTGAACATACAGTTTTGTAGTTTAAGGCCCTAAGACATCTGCTCTGCGCAACACACTGATACCAAACCCGGTGCCTTCGCATACCCTGGCAGGGGACCCCATAATGCCATCACACAAACTACACACACAAACTCCAGCTCTATGGAAAAACCCCATTCATGTTTTTTCCTTTGGGAGTCTGATCAACTCATTACGTCATTAGATGGTGTTCTTAAAACACATTATTTAACAGTACGAATAAAAGCATTTCATCAACAGCACACATTTCTCAACTCCAAGCTTACTATTCCTCAATGACATCTTATGTAGGTCTAACACCTCTTCAGACATGGTAGTAGATGTTTACACCAGAATGAGCTGTACTGCAAAAGCAGTTTATCTCCTGAAAAAAAGATGTCATTTTCTAATTAGCTAGTTGCATAGGTATGAGAAACAGATGGAAAAACATACTAAGGAAGACCAAAGGTCCATGTAGCCCACCATCCTGGTCATTAGTGACTGCCTAAGAAAATTAAGAATAGGACTAACAGGTCACTCGTCTTTACATGTTTTTCAAGCAGGATTTCCTGAGATGGATGGGCTTTTGTTTATATAGTAATTTTCAATGGATTTCTCTTTCATGTCCTTATGCCAGGTTCCTTCAAGATACTTCTAAAATTTTAGCAAGCGCAATATCCTTTCTCAGTGATTTCTACAGGTCCTATATCCATTACATAAAGAACCTCTCATTTGTTCTGAGCCAGTTCTCTACTTACTCTCTTCTTGTGGCTTATAATTTTGTAGAGCATCACAGATTTTTAGTCATTTCTTCCAAATTGAAGAGTCTCAGCCTAATCAGTCATATTCTGTATGGAAACACTTCCAGACCACATTTTATTCCTGTTTCTTACCTCTGAATCCTCTTCAACTTCAGTACCCACTTCCTGAATTCAGAGGACTAAACCTGCATGCAGTAACTGACATGTAGGCAAATCCTGGACTATTGAGATGCAAACTGATGTTATTTGTTTTATCCTTTGTTCCTTTCATAATAGTCAAGCAGCACTTGATTACTTTTTACTCCTATTCAGCTGTGCTGGTTTTGGCTGGGATAGAGTTAATTTTCTCCATAGTAGCTAGTATGGGGCTGTGTTTTGGATTTGTGCTGTAAACAGTCTTGATAACCCAGGGATGTTTTCATTCCTGTTGAGCAGGGCTTACACAGAGCCAAGGCCTTTCCTGCTCCTCACCCCACCCCACCAGCGAGCAGGCTAGAGGGGCACAAGGGGCTGGGAGGGGACACAGCAGGGACAGCTGATCCCAACTGACCCAAGGGATATCCCACACCATATGGTGTCATGCTCAGTGTATAAAGCTGGGGGAAGGAGAAGGAAGGGGGGGATGTTGGGAGTGATGGCGTTTGTCTTCCCAAGTCACCATTACGTGTGATGGAGCCCTGCTTTCCTGGAGATGGCTAAACCCACCTTTTCCATGGAACTACCTATTATTATGATTCTGGAGCAAGGTATTGGATTTTTTTTTTTCTGTCTGCTTGGAGGCCAATGCTGTATATATAAAAAAATAATCAGAATTTCTTCCTATGTACACCACTCAAGTTATGCTGAATTTCACCATTTTATCAGCCTTCCACTTGAACTCTTCACAGGTAGTGCTTACCCTTACTACCCTGAAAGAAGTCATAAAACTCTTGCCTCACAGCAGACTCCCTTCCAGGTCCTTTATGAATGTACGTTACAACACAGGCTTGCTGGTAAGCTTGACCAATTGTAAGGACTATTATAAGGACTGCATCATAAGAAATGCCCATTTACTCCTACTCTGCTTCCCTATCTTTTAATATTTATTTATCAAGCTATGATCTTCCGTCTACTGCCCTGGCTTCTCAGTTTCCTTATAAAACTTTTCTAAGAAGTTTTGCCAAATCCTTTAGGAAATCCAAGCAAAATATGGAATCAGAGTGCATTTCTTGGCAGCTCCCGAGCCAGAGCTAAGAACAGTACATTGTACACAGCATATATCTCAAAGAGCAATGCCATATCTAAACTCCCCTGCAACACCTGATAATTGTTCTAATTTAGCTGTCTTGTTGGGGGAAGAATAAACACAGTCCTTTGAAAGAGAGAATTTTTAAGTTATCCAAACCTTCCTGATAAGGTTCTTGTTATTACTTTTTCTTACATTTAATTGCAAAAGACATAAAGGCTGACTACCTGCCATACGTGTAAGGAGACAATGTCTTTTTCTGCTTCTAAGAGGGAGCAGGATAATCCAAGTTTAGAATGGCTACCTAAAAATGTTCCCCAATTGTTTCACAATTAGTTTGGTCTCTAGAAACAGAGATGGAACTATAACATAAATAGAAAGCATTGAGCAGTAGTACTTTGTAAATGTTTATTTAAAGACTACGACTATTTGCAATTTATGTTACTGTATGCATTATCCTTTCACCATTGAAACCAAGAATATATTTTGTAGGTAACAAAGTTTTGCTTTGAACCCTCAATGAGAACACCATGTGACGAGGGTTCAGCTATTAGTTTTAAATTCATTTTAGGTCTGTGAAATGCAGTTAATTTGTTAAAATGCAATTATGCAATGCAAATTCAGAGAGAGTAAAATGCTCTTCTTCTTAGTTCATTTCCATGTTAAATTAAAGATCTTAACCTGTGTATTATACATATCTTTATTACATTTAAAAAAAGGAATCCTAATTTTCAAAAAAATTCCTAAAAAACATTAAAGACATTGAATAATTTCTTTCTGCTGATTTAAACACAACTCATTACCTTTTACTTTAATTTATAGTAGTTCAGAAAATTGCTTATCTAAGTCTTCCTATGTTCCTAAAAATGCTACTATTTTTTGGGGGGGAAGTTTAAATGTGTTTGTGGGGAAAAAAGTGTTGTAAGTTATCATTGGACAAATCTACCAAAGGTTATATTTTTTATATATAACATCAGTACACATATGCAAGTTCAACATCCCTAACTCATCAGCATTCTCAAATATTACACCTCAGAAAACACTCATCAATGCACATTCTCAGCTAACCAGCCGTGTTTACATACAGTTACCTTTTCTTATATATTTGAACACAACCAGTATAAGTATATTGATCAAACAGTGCCTAACTAATTCTGCCCATTGGAGATAGCTGCTGGGCCGTTGCCTCTTCCAGAGAGGTTACAGCCATGGTCCACAAAGCATTGCTCACAGACTAAAGCCTAAGGACCCCATAACAACATTGAAATCAAGCACTCATCCCAGGCTCCAATGGTGTGTTTGCATCAGATATTGCAGTGGCTTCTTACCGCCAAGAACAGCAAGCCCTGTAAGAAAAGTAACTGTTAGAAATGCGAAAGTTCAGAGCTTTGCGCACCCACAGGTTGAGAAGCTTGTTCTCCAACTAGTAGCAGTCTCAGCCCCACCAATATATTAAACACATATCCCTCAGGCAATGCAGCTGGAAAAGGCACTAAAGCCTTCATTATCAGCTGGCTTCTTTGAGGATGTCCAAAACTAACAAGTCCTTTACAGCTGTATTCAATAACTTTTTGGCATGGAGACAGGACTCTTTTTTAACGATGCCAACTATATATTCCAGTTAACTATTGTATTTCTTATCTATCAATATGTATTAGCAGTATTAACAGTAAGACAATTTTCTTTCCAGTGCAAGTATAACATCAGATGGTCTCATCCTGAATATTTAGTTCAATTTCATTAGCAAACACTGAATAAGTTCATCATTTTAGAAGTATGATGCTAATAGCATATTTCAGCATCCTTTTACTACATAGTCTACTCTGAACAGGCAATCACATACAATAATCTCAGAAATACTGTTTCAAATGTTAGTTCAAATGAAATACTAGTTAAAAAAACCACACACCCAATTTTTAAATTTTTTTTTTAAATTTTTTTTCTACATTTTTCTACTTTCAGGTACATGCATAATCTGTCAGTATCAGTAGGATCTGAAATGATTAATTATCATAAAAAGATTATTAAAACTCAAACTCACTAAAGAAACCCCCAACAAAATACAAAAAGAGACATTTCCATGACAATTTCAGCCAAACTTTGCTGATTTGGCTCACTTACAAACCAGAAGTATTTCCAATAAACATACAAGTACTTATTTGGACGTTCATTTAAGTGGGTAAAACCTGCAGAGAAGTCTATAGATTTTCCTCTGCTTAATCAGGTGTCAGTGTGGCCTTATGCCTCTGGTTTTGCCAGCATTTCCAAACTAGGAAATAGCAAACAGCTATTTTGAACAGGATATGAAATCTAAATGGTCATATTAATGTTTATACAATATCTTTGCTAGCAATACTGAAGAGGACACAGTGAGCATGTGGCTGTAACTTTGCATTTGGTATTTAGAAACTGGCAGTTTTGTAATCAAGGCAGAAGTTCAAAGAACATGCAGTGCATTAATGGTCTTCAGACTTGCACATCCTTAATGAACCCCACTCCCTCCTCCAAAAACAAACATACACACAAAAAAAAAAAAAAAAAAAAAAAAAAAGGAAAAAAAAAAGTAAAGGAAGTTCTGGAATAAAGGAACAGTGTTGAGGAAATTAAAGTAAACCATTATTTTCTTTTTAATAACAAAAATGAAACAGGAACCATTCTAACATAACTCTAATTCTGCTTCTGGCTGGCAGTTAAAATCCTATGACCTTCTATTTTGGTCATAAGCGTTCATCTCTTGAAGCAACATGGCACAAGCTAGGGGTACCAGATTATTAAAGTTCAAGTAATTGTTAAAAGCAACTACCTACTGAGCATACGCTGATGCAAGTAAGAACTCTTTAAATTGTTTACAGAGAGTACCTGTACCTGAACAAAAAAAAAAAAAAAAGAAAAAAAAAAAAAAAAAAAAAGACTGGAAATAAAACTGACTCCTAGTTTATTTTCAAATGTTTCAACTCTCTTTTCTAGGAAACAATTAGTTTCCCAAATTGTTTGAGAACAGAGGTACTACAGCTGCATTCTCTCACATCAATGGAGTTCCACAGTTCCAGGTGTGAGAAACTGGCAGTAGAAATTGCCTTCTAGTATCTGAAGTTACTCCTAGCTACAAACAAAGCTGCAGGGAGTTTTGCCCCTTGTCAATTGTCAGCGTAGCTTTCCTTCATTTGGGAATAAAAATCCATTAGGTTATGTCTCTTGTGGATTCCTTTTAGGAGAGGAATGTTTAAAAGGCACTCTTGTGTCACAATGAAATAACGCTTCTTTGGCTTACAGTATCCATTTGGGACGTCTGTTCACTTGAAAGCATTTCCCTTTTGTGCCAAATTTTAACTCTGTAATTCCTCATTAACAAGGAGGAAGTTCTTGTACTTTCTGCACAGGATAAACTCAGGAGTTCAGAGTTCATTTTGAACTGTCCCAGCATCCTCATATGTGGTCAACTAGAAGCAATTTAATTTGTGTCTTTTATTTGGTGAGTGTTGATGTCAGCATTTTAGTTTGAATCAGTTTCTTTGGAGGCCAGTCTGTCCGTAATTTCATGCTCTGGTTTGCATTGCAGAGAAGTTGCAGGATGTGTGGAAACTAATGTGTGCTGGGAAGGTACCTGAAGTGGTGCTGGCAGGCGTTCAGTTCACAGAACCAAACTGGTCTGAAGTAAACCCTCCAACACAATTACCAGGCTGAATGTTGAGTCCTTTGCATCAAATATTCTCACCCTCATAATGAGGCAAATGTTAACTATGCAAAATTTCTATCATTGGTTAAATTGAAATTAAGAAAAATTGCTGAACTGCTTCAAGTCAAGCAAGGAATACACTGGCAATACTCAGAGCAGAATCCGTAAACCCTGACTGTTAACCTGCAGTTGTGGCAACCTCACAAAAAAGAACAGAAATTTGTCTTTTTTAAAAGTGATTATTATTAAATATGTGATGAGTCATTTAAGAGCGGTATTTCTGTTGCACTTCCAAGTGTTTAATTTTCAAGTACAAATTACAATTCTGGTACATGAGTGCATGCTGAATTTAATCTTACGGTCTTTACTGTCACAATGCATAAGCAAGTATTACTTAGTCATCCAGGTAATATTAAATTCAAGAACAGGTAGGAATGATTATAAAAGATGGAATATTTTACAAAATCAATTGGAATAATGATGGGCTAGGATTCTAAGAAAAATATTCTGTCAGAGTAGTTCTATAGTTTTCATACAGAAGTATCAAACATTTGAATACTATGCAAAGTCAGTTCTGAAAGAAACCTAAATCATTGACAAAGGAAAACCCTCCCCATGTTTGCTCTGCATATCATACTCTAAAGTGAAACAAAGTAAAAATACCAAAAAAATCATTAATTATTTTCAAACTCATTGCCTTCAAAAATGAGAATTAGTTAGGAAATTGATATCTATAAATTAGGGAACATAATGTATTTTAATATTTATATTGTCATAACATATTTTCAGCATACCAAATGTTTCGTGATACAAAATATAGTCCAAGTAACAGTGTTAATAATCAAAATAACTCTACTTTCCACCTGCATAAGCAAAATACTTAGGATATATATGACCTATGTTGAGACTGTCCTTGTACGTATGTGTGATGCACTGGTCTGACCAAGATCAGTGATCTGATATTCATAATTTAGGTGTGCATTTGGATAAATACATCTCAGGGACACCTAATCTCAAAATTATACAGATGGTTATACTCATATATTTCCATATGTAGTAGAGGAGAGACATATGAACTATATGACTGTAAGGATATGTTATTTTAATGGTGAATGTATTTTAAAGTGAGACATCTCTGAACCATTAAAATAGCATGAATTATCTCATATCATTCCCTTCAGCTGACAAAGAAGTCTTTAATGTTAAGTCAGACATCGCTATGAAAAAGGCTTTTAAGCAAATCTCTAACTGGCTTTGTCCCACCTGCTGGATAGTAGTCTGTTGTGTTGAATGCAACTGGCATTTTTACATAGCTTGCAATGATAGCCACTGTTTCTCCCAGCCTATTTGCAAGATTCTCTTATCATCATGAGCAGTGATAGGGTGTTTCAATTCCTCTTCTCTCTGCAGCATTTTTATAATTTTTTTTTTGAAAAAGCAGAGAGCAATTTTGCTTTCATACTTGCTACTTCTATTATTTCTTGGCCAGTCAGTTGCCCATGCCCCTCTGCAGCATTGCCAATGTCCTTCTAAAATAATGAGCATATCACTTCTGCAATGCATCTTTTCTCAAACAGTGTGGGGTCTCAGATTCCAAATCCATACATAAAACCCCCTAGTCTCTGTGCAGCAACATGATGCTGCACTGCAGAAACCATGCCACAAAGTTGAAGTTGTCAGGTTGTTTCAGGGTTCCAGTAGATAGCAATATTAAACTGCATCTCCTGGGGCAGCTCCAAACTAGAACTGAGCCAATACCCCTGAGGAATGTAGGATTTCCATGCAGAATCCTAGTGTCCATCAATCATTCAACATTAAAGATTAAATACAAGTAGAAAGATGAAAGTTAACAAAAAGCAATTAAAATACATCACAATTTTTCTCAAATATTTTGTGTGTTTTTAAAATCAATGGACTTCACAGGAGTAAAAGCTGTCATTGCTGAAATAAAATAAAGCACAGACCGTAGAGCCTCATCTTGCAATCATTGTTTTCAGTTGTTTATCTCAACATAATTTAGTACAGGTTTTACACACTTAATTTTTTAAGAGAACACAGATATGTATTTGTCAATAAAGAAACATCTTTAAATGTTTAAAAAAAGGCCTAATTAAGGAAATACTACTTCCTTGATAATCTTATGAAACACTTTAGCATAAAACCCCTCAGTTTTTGTAGATCTCATATTTTATTTATTACCACTGTGTTTTAAACATCTGCACTTTAGTTTATAGCATTTGAAAGACTAAAATATTGTTATCGAGTATGAGTGTAAGTTAATAGCAGCTTAGCTAACGCTAGTCTCAGTTCACTTGAATATGATATAAAAGCAATCCTTTTCGGGGATTTGGGACTCATTCTTTTCTTATGTAGGATGCTGCAATTTGTTTGTGAACCATAGTCAGGTCAGTGTAGTGAGGTTGCACCAGACAGCTATGAGAAAAATAATCTCTTTTTAAAAGCAAATTGGAGATCTCAGTCTTCTTTGAATAGGTTATGAACAAGGTGCATTTGTTTCTTCTAAAACACAATTTCAGTTTTAAATTAAAAAGTTAAGTAATATTGTCCTAGTATCTCCTGTTAGAATCAATTCAATACCATATAATATGGCTTTATTCAGCCATAGTTGTTATTTATTTAGTACTAGTGGTTTTAGTTTGCCCTAAATATTTAGGAAATAGTAAGAATCTTATTTTTCAGGTGACTAGCAAACAAAAGCCACATGGTTTTTATTTCACTTTTTATTTCAACAGTCCAATAAAGAAAGAAGAAATATCATGTGATTTTGGTGAATAATCATATGTCACAACTAATGACAGTAAATAATCATACTGCAAAATTTGCAAACATCACAGGTGTAAATAACATCCATAAATCCTTTAGCTAATAATTTGCTACACCTAACAAACAAAACAACCAAGACTACTCATAAATGATTTGTGAAAATGAATTAATATGATTTGCCATCAATTATTCTTCTTGGTTTGCCCATTCCCCTATAGTTTTCTAAACCTAGTCAACCAGCTTCTGTGAAATCTGTGCTAATATTTAAATTATGCAATCTTTTCTAAAATAAAAGTCTAAATATTTCTTTTTTTTTTAACTCATAACTCATTTAAGAGGCTTTAGTCTTGTTATGAAATCATATATACACATCAATATCCTTTCTGTACAATCTTGTAAGATGATCCACTCATTGAACATCACGAAGAGCTGGAAACCATGTAAGACAGCCAGAGAAGAGAAGAGAAGAATCACACAAACACCAGAGAACTAGGAAATAGCCAAAGACAATAATAAAAGATGAAAACAGAAGAGAACTCAAAGAACATTAGGAAAATCTTGAAAGGGCTATATTGTTCTTGGAATTTTTCTACTGCTTTCAGTATACTATGGGTCAAACCTTAGAAGAGTATGGCTTAGTAAAATGGGAAAGGAATAAGGAGAGATTAAATTTTAAAGAAGAAACAAAATCATTTAAATAGATAGCTCTGAAGCTGTTTAGTTAAAGAAACTTTTAAAATGTGTTTTAGATGTGTCTCCTAAACAGCTGTAGGAATTGTAGAATAGTAGCAGTATGTTCTGAAGAAGACATGTAAAAAGATTTCAAAACTTTCAGTGAGATGGAAATTAGTGAAACACACTCTTTTGTCTAGGTTCTATCCCTTTGTCAGTAAAAAGGACTGTAACATGCATAAATCCTGTACACGTGATTGAAAATTGGAAAGAGAACTTCTCTTCTACAATGAATGTATTTTGAGCGATTGCATACTTAGACCATAAACACTGTAAAGGTAAAAAAACAGAATAAGGTTTCTAGACCACAGAAAAAGTGTGAAATGCATTAAATCTCTTTTTTTGAGCTTTTATATTAACTTTAAAAAGGACTCTAAGATCAGGTGCTTCAGATTTAACACATAAACCAAAAATCTTTCCATTAAATCGATGTGCCTAAAAAATAAAAACAGTGATCACTATTTGCTTATGACAGCTATGGTTCCAATCGCTCTGCACTTTCAGTATATTCCAGGGGATCCTTGATTTATTCACAGTTAATTTCTTAAATGTCACGACAGCTTTATGAAAGTATGCAGCATCTCTAGGAATACCAGTATTTTTGCAAAAGCCTCTAAAATGCATAATATTAACCATTAATATCAATATGAAAAACAGATTTAGAAATTGCATAATCCACACATAAACCACCATATATCTCTTTAGTATGGGTTACCTTTCTTTCCTCTTATGGAAATATTTGGAAAAAAACCCAATGCAACTGAGCAAAGAATGAATGTATCATCTCTGCAAGATATTACAACTGCGTCTGTAAAATCTTGTGAGGTACCACCTTTCAAATGGCTAAAACTGCAATGTAAAATGCTTATAGGGGATGGAGACATGATACATATGTCTCAACATACAGGTCAAGGAACCTTGGATAACGATCTCTCACTGATAAAGCATTACTAAGGTGATAAAGTTCCAGCCAATTTTAGATTATTGCAGCACAGATCTCATGGAAAAGTGAATCCCAAGAAGAGGGGTAGCCTGTCTGGCTGACAATTGTAATCATTACTCATGAAAACAACAAATCGGTCCACCTAACAATTTCCTGTGCTTCTCTCTTTGCTCAGTCTCTCCTGCTGCCCTCTTGTAAGTAGCTCATTCTTGAATACTGGCAATATGTTAACATGTGAGGTGGTTGGCTCAGCAACTCCCAGGTGATAAGAGTAGAACAGGCAACTTCATAAACAAGGTTATTTTGCCCATATAGGGATTTTGAACATAAGTAGTTCTATCTGTAAGCCAAAACTGGAGTGTCAAATCCTAGATGAGGAAAATAGATCCTAAGACATTGATTAATTTTTTTCCATTAGAATTTTTATTTTCCCTTCTAAAGGTCATTTCATGACTACATAACGAATGAGAAAGGATATATTCCTTGAGTCATCTGGGATCTGCCACAGCATATCTGACCAAAGGGGTAGCTACTGAACTATGACATTCCAGACAGATGAGGAGCTGCAGCTGCAGCTCATATCAAAGCTTGTGTGGCAGTTCATATTTGCCAATATATCTTTCAGGTTAAAAAGATGTGATTTCCTCCCTGGTGATTTCACAAGTAACTTTCATCAACAGCTTGTTGTAAATTTGGCATGGCAAGGGTTTGCAAGAACATACTTGCCAAGACACAGAGGTTTCCTTTATGAGACTATATATATTTTAGTCTTCTCTGGATGCTAATATGAACCCTAAGTATTTCTGAGTTTATTCCTCCAGGACTCCAGAAAGAATAAAAAGGAAAAGAGGGCATGCATCCCTGACTTGCTTGTTAATGTACACATTTATGTTACTGTGCTCCCTTCAGTCATTTTTGAGTACTTTGCCACTTAAAAATACATGCATTTAAAATGAAACAAAACCCAGAAAAGCTAGAACTTACTATTCTGCTGTGTCATATAAATATTCAGTTAAATGCTGCAACTGAGATATGACACTATTTATCATCCTCAGCATTCCCAACATTTGTAACTTGACACTTAGCTGTTATTTAAAGCCTATTCTGTATAAAAATCACCAGTAGTTTAAAACTGTTACTCTGTTTCCTGCCATACTTTAAAAAAGAGACACTTTCTACTCTTAACCTCTGTTCAGAGTAACCCTCACTACCCATTTTCTTCTCCTATTTTTCTGCTAAATTTTCTCATCTGTTTTAATACATTTTGTTAAGGATGTTGGAACTGTAATGGCTTCTTTTAACTCAGTATTTTTCTTGTGTACTATGGCAGTCATCTTATCCTGTTAGAAAGCTTTTCAAAGAAATATGCACTACACTACCTGCAGAAGCTTACCACATTGTGGTACTGATGAAAAGGAGGCAAGAATGCCGGATTAAAAATCACCCTGTGCTCTCAGGCCTTGAGATTTCTGATTTAGCAAATGTCAGCAGAAGAGTCCTTGCTGCTTCTAGCAGCTGCAGTGGGCCGTGCTGAGGGCTTGGGGAGATGCTGCTTACTTGGTTGAATGTTGTTCATTCAACACTCTCTTCTCACAATTCGGCAAATTTCCCCTTGTCATCTTACACTAAAATCTAAGCATAACAAAAAAGTCTGCTTATGCTTACCAGGCAGGTTTCATCCCAATTTTAAAGTTATAATTAAAAGCTACATTTTGATTAAGGAAATTATGAATTACAATAAAGTGCAAGGAACATGCAAAATGAATAATTAACATTGTATAGACTTCAGCATCATAATTAAGATTAAATACTACATATATTCAAACTGGATTAGCACATCCACTGAAAGCTGTTATGTGCTCAGTAGGAGAGTCTAGGCATTCACAAAATAATGTTTTATGAGGAGTATTCTAGCAACATTAAGCATAAGGTTGTCATATATAAAATGATTAACGTTTTATATAAAAGAAGCTGTAATTCCAGTAAATGAAGTCATTTCATCTCCCTGCTGCTTCTACCTTTAGGAATATACTGTAAATGAAAAGTAGCTCAATGTGAAGTCTAGTTAAATAGAATATGAATCCTCTTCTTTGAAGTTAATGAGACTTGGAAACCTGCATTTAAAAAAAAAAATGTTGTGATTTTAAATCACCAATTTCATTAAGATTTGCATGCAGCGTGTACATTTTTGTTCTAGTAACGAATCCACATTCTTAGCTACATAGGACAGGATGTCACCTTGTTTTTCCTGATCTTTGTTTGCAATGTGTCCACCACTTACAACTACTTCTCAATATGTCTTAACTGATCTCAATCCTCCAAGAGCACATTCATGGCTTCCATGAGCTACAAAGAGAATGCTGCTTGAATTTAAGCACATGTTTAAGCAGGGATTGTTGAAAGCTAGGAAGTATCTTTATTGCTTGTAGGACTATTGCTTGTAACCTTCAAGGACTTGTTTCTTTATAATGGGGAGGATTGCTTAAGAGATCCTGCAATAATGGGAAGTAGGTGAAGTATGAATCTGCAAAAATGCTCAAATGCAACAGCAGTGAGAAAAGCGACTCCTTGGCTACAGATTACGCAGTCATTTTGCCAAGGCTGAGTATGTACAGATTGCTGGGGTATTACTCTCAGCAGTAAAATGTCCGTCTGCAGAAGGGGTGCTGACAAGTTGAGAGCTGCTCTAAGATGACAGATCAAAGGAGAAATGGACTGTAATTTTCTCCTCAGGAGAACAGAAGATGGGAAGGGTAAATCATATCCATGCAGAGAAGTGAAAGGAATGTCAGATGTAGATAAGGTAGTATATGTACTGGTATCTATTGTTTTAAATCTGCTTCGTCTAAAGAAGTAGCCGCTCTTCAGGACACACCGATTTCAAACTGGGAAACCCAGGTCAAACATAGTGGGAAAATGATTGTCCATTACACTTAATGCCATTACCTTTTGACTGAAGTGATTTTGGTTGTAAAGTCACAGAAAAGGGGCTAATTCACTTTATATCACATGTTAATAAACTATTTGGCAGTCTTTGCCCACTTGCCATTTTAGATGAATAGGTTGTATGGCTGGCTGTAGGCTCTTCAGTATGAGATTATGCAGTGCAAGACTGCAGCCCATGGTGCAGCACTCAAGTGATCCTTCAGACAAAAGCTGCAGTCACTCTTCTATTGTCAGTGTTATCTTACACATGAGAAGAGCTGGCTGGGATCCTTGCTGGGCCTCTGCCCAAACAGAGATAATTAGCATTGCTGTCAGCGATAGCAGACCCTGCCTTCACTTGACCTCAGTGGGCCTGACCAAACCACAGCTTTCCTGCGCCGTTCCTGGCACAGTAATGAACTCTTTGTAGCCTTTACCCACTTACATTTTCTTCTAAGTGGAGAAAGTATAGCTAGATTTTGATAATAAGAATTTTCAAAGAAAACAGATTTTTTTTTTTCTTGTGAAAGGGAAATAGAAATGGTTTTCCATTTCTATGCTGAATTTACAGCCATGCCTCAAAAACATTTTTTGAGAACTTCCACACCTGTTTAGCCAGATGAGAGGAGGCAGTTCCTGAGGAGCTGTTTTCTCATTTACATGCAGTTGGATTTCACAGAAACACAGAGTTTTACATCTTCCTGTGGAGTATATCTTTTTCTTCATGGTAGTAAGAAAAAGTCTATGCAAACATAAACTAATAGATTAGAAAGTTGAATTTTCCAGTCCCAATTTTTAAAATATCTTCCTAATGTGGTAAAAAATCTTGACAAGATGCATATTACTATTATCTACAGGAAAAAGAAGTTTTGCAGCTCCCATACTTGCTGGACCTCGTGTGTTACTAAATAAGGGTGAATAAGCCATAGACCCCAGAAGCAGTTGGTTTGCAGGTTTTAGTTGCACTCATTAAAAAAAAAAATAAATCATTGTTTATGATATGGATGACTGTTGATTCATTGTTTCCTGTTGCATCTGTCTACATGTGCCTGCTGTCCCCTGCCTTCTAGCTAGAGTGTGAGCTTGCCGAGTACAGACTTCGTGTTTGATCCTTGTGCAGTGATTAATACAGCTTGGATATTGCCTGTGATGGAGGTCCCTAATACAATACAAATGATAAACGTATTTTCAAGCTAAGGCAGGCCAGACTTAGAGTGGCCTTTTGATGATGGATGTACACAGGCACAAGTAATGGGGTATTAGGTGAACTGTTTTACTACATCTCTGTGAAAGCTGGGGAGGCAGGAGCTGCTGTCAGCATGCAAGAAGGAAACACTGATCCATGGAAACCTGTTGGCATGCGAGGCAGTGGCTCCCGGGCTGGCCCCTGGGCAGCCGCACGCTGGCATGGATACGTGGGGAAAGCCAGCATCTGGGCTTTGGCTGCCTGGGAGCAGAGTGAGGGTAGGAGACTGGGATTTGGTCTGGGATGCTGAAAGCTCTGTTCTTCCTCCTTTCACCAGAGCACATGGGCACTGAAACTGTCAATGGGAAACAGACTGATGTCTGAATTATTTTATGCTATCTTGTGTCATTCCTGCTTTTCATTTTAAAGACTGAGTTCCGTTGTTTAAAATAGCCTGGTAACTTCGGAATTATAAGGGAATCATAGGTGTAGCCACTGCTTTATAATGTGAAAAATTCATACAGATACAATGAGATCAACCTTAAAGATTGCTTGATTTTGAGAAATCTTCCTCCAAAAACAATGTGCAAGCCTGGAATGAAAGAAAATGACAAAGTGGAGCTCATGTCTCAGGGGGCCAATCACAAGGAAATATCAGTGTGGCTTGTCTTACAAGATATCAAGCCTTCCTGGAGCTAAGGCATGCCTTATCAGGTAGGATAAAAAGCATAGAGTATGTCAAAGAGCTTGGTAATTTTTTAATTACTTTTTTCCCACTGAGAATCCCCTATCAGCCCAAAGGTATACAGAAATGATTCCGACAACTGCTCAGAGCCCTTCCTATGTAAAAGCACATCCTGGAGCTGTCAGGGAGGCCTGTAACTATACAGAACATGTGTGCTGTCCTGCTAGGGCCATCCTACCTCCTGGGGAAAGCAACAGTTTTTGAAGGGCAAAAATGAAGTGACAGATTATCTTTCCACTTCAAAATTATAAAATTCATCTGTCCACTCATACATTGCAAATTTATATTTATTCTTGTCTTCGGCAGAATGACGGCCATTATTCACCTGTTAACCTTGCCAGACAAAAAGCATGCTTTTCTATGTGCAATTACATACATGCAGGGTAATGTATGTAATACCTTTTCAGTGGTGCCCAACGACAGGACGAGGGTCAATAGGCACAAGTTGGAACACAGGAATTTCCACCAAAACATGAGAAAAAACTTCTTTACTGTGAGAGTGACAGAACAGTGGAACAGGCTGCCCAGAGAGGTTGTGGAGTCTCCTTCCCTGGAGACATTCAAAACCCGCCTGGACGCGGTCCTGTGCTCCCTGCTTTAGGTGTACCTGCTCAAGCAGGTGGGTTGGACGAGATGATCTCCAGAGGTCCCTTCCAACCCCTACCCTTCTGTGATTCTGTGATTCTGTAATGAGGAAATGAGTCTGGCTTAGGATGCTAAAAGTCCTGTTCAAATCACAATATTCCTAAAATTTAAACCAATTTTACTGTCAAATCATTCTAGATATTGGAGTGCAGCAGGCTGCAAGGAAGATGGTCTCCAGTGACACAAGATATAACCAACATTACATGTGTGAACAGAATGGAAGCTGTTAAAACCAGAATTTAGGATTTATAACACCAGGGGTGGAAATACGGTCCACTCATGCAATAACCTCACAAATGGCTTTTGTTTTTCTACTTTTACTTTTCTACTATAATTTTACATAGCTATTTCAGAAATGTTGAAGGAAACTTCCAAGAGACTTTTCAAAGCTCAAAAAAGATTTTGATTTGTAACAAGACTAAAAAGAAACATTGGATCCAAGATTATTCTTGATCGTGCAAATTCACTGGCCAGTTCCTGACAGAGAAAGTAATCAGAAGTAATATGTTCATCCAGTCGCATCAATGGGTGTTAGCATTATATCAGGAATAAATCTCACTTTGCTAAGAAAAAGCTGTGAAACATCTCTAAAACAAGAATAAATAATAAGCATGGTCCTTTTTTTGGAAGTTATTACTGCATTTCTCAGGCTGATAAATAGTTCAACCATATATCTACCCCAGGCACTATTACCAGGCTATAGCAACAATGAAGGTTACAGACAAGTCTATGAAAAATGTAATTCCTTCTGGTTCTTGCAGAGGTTCTTAAGTGTTTTTATATGCTCCTCTGCAATTGTTTAGAAAGCATGGAGAAACTAATTCAATGAGGATACAGGTAAATAAATAGCAAAATTGAGAAGGGCAGATTGAGAAAATCTTCAACTTGGAGTGAAAACTATTTTTTTTATTTAGAAATGCAGAATTTGCATGCAAAAATACTTTATGGATTTATAAAATGCATTTAGATCTCAAGCTGAATGTCAGAAGCTACCACCATAACTATAAATTAGTTTTATAGTGACACAATTGCAAGTGCTAATACTACATAGCATTAATAGCCTTATCAATTACAATGCCATAAACATGTTTTATAGTATTACAAATTTTGACATTAATAAAACCAGGCATCAATAGTTGTAATTCAAAGTTTCCTGTCATATGTTTACCTTCAAATTTGACGTGAATGTGCATGTGGATCGCCACACAGAATAATTTTCACATGTCAATTTTAAATACTGAGACAAATAAGGTCTCTAAAATGGAAATACTTGAGGTGGAATCTGCCTTCACTAAATTAAGCTATTTTATTCTGAAAATGGTACCGAGGTAAAAATATTTTTTTTGTTAAGGTAAATGGTATTGATCCAAAAATCACAGAGAAACACAAAACCTTGAACAATACAAGAAAACTATCATCTTTTTCAGTTCAAGGGCAAGAAATTGTGCAGAAAAAGGCATAAAAATGAATGTGACACATTTACATTTATTTAACAAAATTAGAGTCCAGTTGGCCCTGCTGAAGAATCTTTCAGTAAGCCTCTTAAGGCTACCTCTGGTCTTGAATTCACAGACCTCAGTAGACAAAATGAGTTGGGTTCATATCTCTTGTACAGTCACTATTCCTGTGTTTCGCTACACAGAGACATAATAGGCTCTGTCCAGGCTAAAGCCAGGGTCAGACATAAAGTACATTTTTTTCATTAAAATTTTAACTATTTAATAAAATAACATTTTCCACTGAAACATTCCTGGTTTATCTGTTAAACTGTGGTCTTCCCATTGCACAGTGCCTGCATTTCAGCATGCCACTACAGTATTTCCACTGCAGGCTGATATTATTCAACCTCTGCATTCAAAATATTTGTCTGCAAAAAACCTAGAAATACAGTCTTCTGCTAAGTGACTCTAAAATGATATTTTGAAGTTGTCACATTTGGTATTTTGTTAGCATAACATATCAGATATACTTAACATTCAAAATAAGAAAATAGCTTAAGGTAAGAAGTGCTACTGTCATATTGTTTAAAGGTTATGAGATTAAAAGTTTCAATTAACTTGAAGCTACGTAGGTAGTGATTGCACCCAGGATGGAATTGTGCAGACTGAGGAAAAATCTTTTTTCTGAGCTACTTTCATCTTGGCCTCTGGTATTGTATCGCTCACTTAGGGCTAAAGCTTTTGGTAAATTTACCAAAATGCACTGATATGTTTGCATTTAAAGTCTCCTCAGCTTAACTTTAAGGAAAGGACATACTGGCCTGACAAAAGCAAAAGGCCAGAAGTGTCCTCACAGTAGACAAAGTTCTGCCCTATGTTGGGTCTACTATTTAATTAAGGCCTCAACCTAGTTAGAATGAATACTGATTACTACACTGTCACTGTAGCTGTAGGAAATTGGAGCTGTAAAGCCCAATTGGGCACTTGGGTGTATTCCCAGGCAGACTACGTGATTTGCACTGACCTCTATGACTACTGAAGTGTTGATTATTTTTTTTCTGGTGGATTGGCTACTCACATCAAATTAGATCAGTGGCACATTATGGGCAAAATTTGTCAGTTTATACCTGCCAAGAATTTGGCCCCGTTTACTTTTTCACATATTCTCACCAAATAAGAAGCATTCTTTTGAAAATGGCCTCCAAGTCTTATATATGTTGTATTGTTTAAATCAGCTTCAGCATGGAAGAATGGAAGATAGAAAATATGATAAAATTTTTACAAAATAGGAGCTCAGAACTTTATAAAGGAGGAATTCAGAAAAGTACAGCAAATCATTTCAGGTAGACAGACAGGAATGCTTAAAAAGAATAGAATCGGCAGATGCATCGATATATGATATAATGGGAATAAGTAAGCACTCTTTATGGGGGTAGTGATACCCTACAGAACTAATATGAATTTTCAAACATATCACTAATAGGGAAAGTTTATGATTGGATATCCAAAGGTATTACTATATTTTATAAAGTTCTCTTGAAATTAAGCTGCCATGGTATATAAAATAAAGCCACTGCATGGATTTGTAAGCAAGTATAAGACCTGAAATGACATTTAGATAATAAATGGCCAGTTCTGAAAGTCAAAATCCTGCAGAGGACTATGCTGGGGACTGTGCTGCTCAACGTGTTCATAGATGACCTGGGGAAGGGATGCAGTTTTCTAATGATACAAATTTATTAATTGTAGTAAAAATGAAAGGTGAAAAGAATTACAGAATGTGTAATGATATTTAGTGTCTCAATGATAAAATGGCAGAGGAAAGTCAGTGTTGATAAATGCAAAATAAATCTTATGGGGAGAAACAACTATAACTTAATATATAAAATAATGGGATCTGAACTAGCTATTACCACTCAAGGAACTCTTGAAGTTATAATAGCTATTTCAATTAAAATATTTGCTTAATGTTCAGTAGGAATCAAAAAATTACTTAGAAAGCTACATTTTTTTTCCCCATGGAAGTGGATAGCTGTCAGGATAAAAAAGAAGTAAGACACAGTCAGGATATCTGCATACAGGTTTATCAGCCCATCTCTGACAATATTTACCCAAATTAAAAATGGATCTCTGAATCTAAAAGCTCAGGGGCTTTTGCACCTGGGGCTTCATTACAGACATGGATCTAGGAGCACAGAAACACACAGATGGAAGGGGTCCAGCAGTCAGAAGTTTTAGCTGGCCAAGAAAAGAGGATTTGTCCAGAATGAGCCACAGACTCTTAACCCATATATCACGTCACGGTGCATGCAATGTTCTTTAGCAGGCTTATGACCTTATGGCAGAAAAGTAAGAATCTAAAAACTATGTATGTGCTAAAGGAAAAGTGTGATATTAAAGATGTTACTAGTGTTCCTTGTCCCTACAACAATAGAGAATTTTTTAAGGAAAAAACACACAGATTATCCAGGTCAGTGCTCCCTAACTGCAGAGAAAGGCAGACTTCTTTCTTTCATACCCATCCCAAATCCAATAGACTACAATTTGACACAGGGAAAATTTCCTTCTGGGAAACAAGTCTAGTGACCATTTTAATCCTGAGCAAAAGAGGATATATGAATTAATCAGTTATGAGATTTCTTAATATCTCTAGGCATGTTAGTGCATCCCTTCAGCATCTCTTTCTAGCCATGTTAAGTCTCCAAGCTGAACCCTTCAAGCACAGATTTAATTAATGTCAACATAAATTCAGTACCAGCAACAATCAAAAAATGGCAACTAAGAGTCTTAGCAGCCCCCTTTTGAGGATACCAGCAAATTGAACACCCAAAGACAAAGGTCACAAATTTTAATTTTTAATTCATTCACTGTCTCCTTCACCTTGTCTGGAAATGTTTCAGTTCTTTCCTTTTGGCTAGAACTTAGAAATCTTTTTCTCTTTTCCAATCTATGTTTATTATTGACAAATCTGAATATATATGATCTTGTACCACTATTATCCTACTAATAAAATTCATTTTATCTTATCATCATCAAGCATAGATTTGATCAAGATCCAAACCCACCCTCAGGGTAATTTAATTTTTAAATGTACTCCAACAATTTCCCTTCATAAAAAAAGCATTGGCTATGAAAAAGCTTAGAAACTCTGTAAGTCTTCTGGAAACTAAGTACAGTTTGGTAGTACTGCACACTCCGTTAAGATGACATAAGTTGGCTCTAGTGCTTTAATCAACCTTCAAAGCCACTTCTTTATACCCTTGTGTCCATAGTCTGCAGAACCCTATTCCCAAACAACTGGTTCCATCAAGAATTGTAATCAAAAGAAATTTGTGTAAGGTGGCATTTTTTCAGTCTATCAGACATGTAGGTCAATCTGCCTTATGATTAAGATTTTTGCCTAATCATGTTAAAGAGCATTAAATTTTAATTACTTGTAAATTGGATGAGAGTTCAGAGAAGCAAAATCTCTATTGACAAGAGAGAGTTGTTTCCAATCTGCTACTACCATTTCTGCCCATGTGCCTAGTTTAAACACTATTATATATGTTTATTTGTGGGCTTATCATCTGACAGATCTAAACACTGTGAGTGAAGCAAGACCCTTTCTTTAGCTGGGGTGAATATAAGGTGACATGGAACAATTACATGCCTAAATCAAATGACTGTCTTTTGACATATCCAGAAACTAATACTTTTATTTACACCTAGTAGGCCCATAATCAACAAGGAAACATATAGATTAATATGAAGCCATCTCACAAAGTTTGGCTATACAAAAAGCTCAGCTATATATTTCAAGTTCAAGTAGTACTTACAACTCATGCAGATTCATCTGAGCTAGTTATAAACAACCTTAGCCTTAAGGGCTGTTGCAGATGCATAGCTACAGAAAACTCAGGGAAGACTTGCTGCCTTATTATTTATGTAGGGTTCTGGATGGCTTTTAAAATGTGTGCTAAGCCACTGAAGCTACTCTTGTTGTTTGTATCCAAGGTACTTATTTTAGAGCCTGATTGTGTAATTCAGGAATTTCAGTGTGTATGTACTTAGTGTGATACCCTCTGAAACTTGGTCATATTCTGATGTGCAGAGTCTCCATAACATTTCGCTGACTCCTTACACTTTTTCTACTTAGGACAATTTTTCATACAGAATATGCAACCTGCAAGCCAAAATACAGTATGCAATTGAATTCTACCCAAAAAAGTGATTCAGTGAATTCTTGGGTACATATGAATACTGATATAATGTAAATTTGTGTATGCATAAATAGTTTAAGCAAAGTAACTTTGGTAGAAGAAAATCTGATATCTTAGATTGAGACAGCTGGAGACAGAAAGAGCTCAGAGATGCAAACCCCATTGAGTCAGGAAAAAAAAAAAAAAGAAGAATTAAAAGTTCTTGAGGTAATTCACAGTCTAGGATTAGATGCAACAGCTGTGCATAATCAAATCAAGGAGGACCGTGATATGACAGAAAGTTGGACAGCTTTGGCTGAAGTTTAGTGATTATATTGAGGGCAATTATTGTCATGATTTTTCTAATTTCTGACTTCCCATCCCTGCATGAGCAATTAGAGTTCTTTGTAACATAAAAGCATTAAGGCATGATGGTTGCAATCTATTTGTGTGCTCTCTTCTGAAGTTCACTAGCCATTTAATCTTGCTAAAAGTAGAACTGGACTATTATAGCATGCACTCTGCTCTTTGCTTCCTATGGTGTGCACAATTTCAGTCAGCCTTGTATCTCTTCATCACATCTTGTGGGATTAGAATTCAGTTTTTCAGTAAATCAACCAGATGTCCAAAACCCAAAATAAATCAAAGCAAAAAGGAATATTACAGACATATTAGAAAATTCTCTTTGACTATAGGACACATAGAGCAGAGGATTTCTCAGTTTTCTTCTTATCCCAATTGCATGTTCTTCATTTTATGAATATATATACTATGCCAATGCATCATCTTTTGAAAATCAATATTCTTCAGCTTTTGTAGATTGGAAAGATAATTATAACAGCTATGTCAGGTAATTTATGTCACTTCCACAGTTAAGGTTAAGTCAGCTTAGTTAGGAAGCTAATGTACTTCTTCACATTGAAGATTATGATTCAATTCTTACATTATCTTTGAATTAGAAGTTCATATAAGTTAGCATCAGCTCAGCTCTTTCTCCTTGTAGTTCACATTGTCCTAAAATGCTCCCTTGGGTCCTTTTGCATGGGAAACTGTTGACATTATTCTCACTTTTATTTCTCAATAAACCAGCATGGCTGGAAATAGGTTAAAAGAATAAAGAAATCATGATGAAAGCAGGTAGTTGAAGATTTCAGGATTACATTATCAAATAAAGACCTGAGAAGAAAATATCAAACTGGTACTGAAAACACGAAGTGCTATAATAAACATTTATAAACATTTTATGTCTGCATTCAACTAAGGGCAGCTATTTATAACAGGTGCTTACTTGCTATGAATGACAGAAAATCCCATTTGGAAAATCTACACATTTTAATTTACTGGAAATGTTTAGCCTATGATTAATTAGACTAAACCCAAGGGCACTCAGGAAGACAAAAAAAAGTTGAAAAGACCTCTGTTAAGAGTGTTTCCAGAAGGACTATATACAGTAGGTGTCTGGTTTCCTCTGAATATTTAAAAGATAAAAAATGTTTAAAACCAAATTTCTAAGTATTGTCATTAGTCCACACCTCAGGTCTTCAGGTGCCAGGTTCAAAATGATGACTTGTTTCCAATGCCAGTAAAGAATCCTAGAAAATAGCCATTTCACATTTTCAAAAGATGTAAAGATTTTATGTCTGTCTGCCGCAAAAGTTGCACACATGGGCCACTGAACATAATCACTAAACACGAGTAATCCCTGATAATGGAAAGACTAGAAATAGCAGTGGGACTGTATTAGCTGAAGGTTTATGCTAAAGAACTATAATCATCAGAAGACTTCATATAGGTAATGACAGGCTTTTAAACCCAGTCTAACTTTATCATAATCAGGGGCTGAAACAGGTTACATTTTACTCATCATGTAATTATATTTTGTACAAGACACAACTGAGTGAGAAATCAGCAACTGTGTCATCTTGTATAGCAGGGAGCATGAACCTCACCTTTCCATGCCTTGGAAATGCTGCACTGAGGAAGCTGATCCTGCTGGTACTTTACAGAAATACGCATGTTGGGGCACTGCAGAAATCAAAGTGCCCCTTGAGATGGGTTATAACTTCTGGGATTAAGGCACAGTGTTATACATTTTGCTGAGCTGTGGCACTCTTTGAAGATTTTAATGAGGAGATGACCAGTGGTTCCTGGGGTCTGAAGCACATCTTCACCTACTCTATAAAATGTAATTGCCATTACGTATTACAGAGGTAATTGGCAGACAGGGTAAAGACATTGGCATTATGACTGCTGGCTACCTGCACTGTAATAACTGTGAGAGGTGGACAAAGCTGATCCTGGTTGGGAGAATCCAAAACCTGTCACAGGTACAGCAATTATGTACCAGAGACACTGAGAGAGCAACTTAGCTCAGCAGGTTACTGTCGTGAGTTCTAGCAAGTAAGAGGGTTTGTTACTGAAGAGTATCTCATTTCAAATGTTTACAGACAGTGATAGAATTGCTGTTTGCATTTCAGCTCATCAATGAAACTAAATCTTATTTATATGATTTAATAATTATATGCATTTAATTATTAATATATATATAATACCAGGAAAATCTAAATAATTAATGATATACTTATAAATAATTTCTGTTAGTGAAATAGATTGAGAAAATTATTTGTTCTTAACAGTAGGCTTATAAATATTTAAAACCAAGTCCCAACAATGTAGTTTACAGATGCTAAGAACCCTAATGCTCCTAAGCCTTTTATACAGTGTAGAATACAGCTATTAAATTTGAAGATAAAAATAACTAATGATTTGCTTGGCCATACGCTTTAATTTACGGCCAGGAAGTTTGAAATTATTTTAAACCAGACTTTCCACATTGCTGAGTGTTTTATAAATAAGTTGTAATTGATTTCTAAAAAATCCTTTCCCTGAATCAGAGTATTTGAACACAGATGAACTAGGCAATGCTTGAAGTCACAGCAACTGATTTTGAGTTTTTGTTTGGTAGCTGATATGACATGCAACTGAACCTGAAGCTGGATCTTTATGTTTAGCTACACTATGATTAATGTAATGTAAATTGGGGGAAAACATGACTTTCTAGTACATCATAATCCCCAGCCACCTGGGGTAAATGTCACCAGCATAAATTATTACAGCCTTGGGATTGTTCTGATTTACTCTTACTTGTAATGGCAATAGAGCCCATTCTGACAGCCACCATCATTCATATCCAGTGATGCATTTGGGTTTCTGACTTCATATTGACTTAAATGCAAAAATAAATTGGAACCTATGTAGCAGCAAAGAGCAGAAATAGTTGTTGGAGCCTGTTGGATCTGGATCCACCAATGTGTTCTAACAACCACAAAGCAATGTGAAGCAGTCCTACTGCAACCAGCAGGTGGTGTTCCTTCTGCATCATTAAGGTTTCTTAACTGAAATACATTCTTTCAGAGAAGAAATTTATACTTTATCAGAGAAAATAAATCCTTTCCAGAGAATTTTCCAACAGCCTATTTATTGTAACTCCTAGAGTTGGCAGGTTACTCAAAAACGCTCCAGGAGACTAATATTTTCTATTCAATTCTGTACTCTTGGAATGATTTTTATGTGATGCCATTAAAATTCCATAAAATTCTGTTGGTTTAATCTCTTTTATTTCTACAGGTCACTTCCATAATAGATGGGATTGTTTTAAAATAACCAGATGGTAAAACAAAATATCACACTGATTACTTTGAATTATTGATGATCATGAAAAACATGATCATCATGTTGGTCTAATTGGTCAACTAATCAATTAGAAAAATGTTTTTATTACAAGTCCCATAATTATATCCACATAGCTATTCTATTCTTGATGGTGCCTGGCAGAAACTTCACCCTAAGGAAATTTTCTGAGATTCCATACAAGTCCATTCACTTAACAGTCAAAACCATTACAGGTTACTTCTATATGTACCCAGTTGTTCAAAGAGATTTTAGTCAGCATGGTTCACAAAGATAAAAGAGATCCAAATTATATTTCTTCAGGATTAAATGGCAGTGTTTTCTATTTATTCAGGTATTATTTCACCACAGGAAGGAAATTTTAATCTCTCCATTTCTCTGCTCCTTTGCCACAGTATCATGTGACTTGACAAGAGTACCCACTTGATGCTGGCAGCTGCAGAGAGCCATGCCATTGTACCACTTTTGAGGACTGTGTGCCACTCCAGTACAAATACATTTGCCCCTTGGATGACCCTGTAAAGGCCCCTGGCATGGGAGATGCATGAACGAAGAATGTGGGTACCCTGTTATATGTTGTAAATGTTCTCATCCTATGGCTTCATAGAAGGGGATCTGGCTCATTCATGTTGGGTGTATCTTTCTGTGTTGTTGGTATTCTTTACTCTGTATGCAGTAATGATTCAGCCACTGGTCACTGGATTAACATTGTGCTATGCAGAGCAAAGAGAGGCCCAAACTTAAGTATTAGATAAGACATCAGGTATTTACTTCTTAGTAGAGAATCGAATAAATCTGGGGATAATACCAAGTTATATTAAATTGCAATCATATTCAAGTGCATTTAAAACAGAAAATAGTCTTAACATTTCTTTTTAGGTTGTAAACTTTTCTAAAGTGCCTAACTGTAAGATATCATGATTTGTTTGTTAGAATATATTAAACAAATATCTGTGGCAGAGTTTTCAATAGCAGGATTTATCTAGCCAGATGCCCTTAGTAGATGCACTAATGCCATCAATTCCTCAAGCAGGAGCATAGAACATACCACCTGAAATAGTTGTGCCTCAGCTGCTCTCTGTACAAAAGAAATGAAACATTTCCTAGTTGATTCTTTGGGCCTCCCTTAGCAATCATAGTGGGCAGATGAGGACTAAGGCATTTATGATAAAAAATGAGGTTCATTATACTTATGGATTTTAAATGCATCTGATTTATCCAGCAATACATGCACATCATTTTGGCACACTATTTACTCAGTACATTGCACCAGTTTAAGACCATTGGGCAAATACTTATTGAGGGAGTTTTTGATCTTTATGAAATGTCATAGCTCTTACAAAGCTCTGAGAGTCTTTTTTTCCTCTTTTTTTTTTTTAACTCCTTTGATTCTTTTTTCCCTCCTTTGTCAGTGACCTTGTACAAATACAAACTTCACTGACTATCAACATATGTGAAAAGAAACATACAACAAAAGAAACAGGATCTTTAAACAACACCCATTGTTTCCCTTTTCCCTGTCCTGAAAACAGCCATTAATCTGTTCCAACATACACATAGAAAAATCTTCATTATTTTCTCATTTTCTTCTCCCTTCTTAACTATTTTCTGTTCTACTTTGTTATTAAGCAGTGGAATATTCAGAAATATGCCTTATAACCTGCTACATTTTCCTCATACAAGAAAAGTGCTTTCTGTGTAGTTTAGAAGCAGTACTTTATAAGCCACCATGCTGCTGAGGAAGCAATCTATATTTATAACAAATAGGTCCTTCCATTCATAGTTGTGCATCAGTGCAGTAGAAGCACTTCATTTTGTTTCTATTTTCTTACAAAGTCCATCGCCTTGGCTGAGTGTCATCATCTATATGGCTCCATCATCCCCAGAGCTTCCTCCCACCCTACCTTCGTTCCCATTCCACCTTCTTAATTCAACAACTCTGTCAAAGACTTGAGGAGAACATTCAAAAGTCAAGCTGCATAAATACACAGATAACAGATCTTTACTTCTTTGAGAAACACACTAACCCCTAGATATTTCAGTGACAGGAAAGCAAACACTTCAGGATATATCCAGAAAATGGACAACAGTGACAGACAATACAAACCTTGTTGTGTTAGCTACCATTATCCTCTAACCCTTACCAAAGTGAGTCTTCCTCACCATTGTATAAGTAAGTACTGCACAGGTAATGAATTCTTGTGAAATCTCTTTTGGAATGAGAAACCAGCTAGCAGTGGTAACCAGTGACCATTTAACTGGGCTGGCTTAAATACAGTGTTTCATTGAATTTGAACATCGGCATGCAGCAAAATGGTTGCTTTTAATTTCAAAACTAGATTTTTACAGTCACTGATGTGGCTGCACAACATAATGCCATGGTATGCAGACATATAAGCACTAGCTCTGAATAAAGGACTTGAGTACCTGAAACAATATAACCCACTTAGTCATGTGTTTTGCTTCATCTAATTAGCCCTGCCAAAAAGTAGACAGCACCCACGCAACCATGCATCATGCTAACACAAGCAGTGCTTCCAGGAACAGTCCCGGTCGGTTGTTAATATGTCAGGTACCTCTGGACAGCTCTGCATTATTCCATATAGTTCTCATTTCAACCTCCCAAGAAGTCTAAAAGGCAGCTGGCAAAGCACAGGAGATCAGAGTTATAGCTGATACTTTAAAATGTTAGCTGAAATGTTAAGTCTGGGGTTTTCATCTTCATGGGTTTAGAGGAGGTAAAAATCACAGTCTGAGTATCTCAATCTTTCTCAAGAGTGTCAGTACTCTGGGACCACTACGTTCTGTGATCTATCAGACCATACTCGGACATGTTCCAAATTTGATGTGAGCTCCTATTTCACAGCAGAAAATTCTATGTAACCTGACATGTAGGTTTAAATCAATATATTTGCTCCAAACAAGGTTCTGCATTTCTTTGTGGATTTTTTTTTTTTTTTTTTTTTTTTTTTTGAGTCCTAGGAAAAGCTTTGAGCTAAGCCAAAGGAAAACGCTACTATACCACAGTATAAGTGTTTAAAAGGGTACTATTCTAGTAGCAACACAAGGATATAACTGTAAAATTCTCCTGGGTAAACAAAATATCTGAAAAATGTCAAAACCTTCTTAAGAATGCTCTTTAAGACTTTAATAAAAGAAAAGTATCTGGCCATGTATCATTTTATTTGTCTATAAAATGCTCCCATTAAGCTTAAAATAGGAATATATATATGTATATATATATATGAACTCTTGAATCCTGAAAATCTTTATCTAGTTTTCAAATTTTGAGTGATATCTTACGTAATCTGGGACACAATTTACAATGGAGAATTGTCCTCTTCTGACTGATCCCCATTCCAGCTGCACTGTCTGTGGTTTAGGAATTTTTATTGACAACTTTTTCCTCTGCTAAATATTAACATCTTCAGGATATAATTATGTTTTGTGAGGTTTTGAAATTCTTGAAAGCTGTAGGATTAAATTTTGAGCCACACTGAATAAACAGTTACTTTGTATTAATTTTACCAACTGCTGATCAGCTCTGATTACTGTATTTTAAGAGATTCAAACACAGTTCAGAAGGATATTTTTTAAAAAATACCTTCTACTGATAAAATTATGCAAAAATAAAAAGCTTTGAAGTTAAAAGATGGTTAATAAATATATTCCATTCTGTGTGTGTTTCTTTTACATAAATATTTAGGAATCTATTTTAGAAAAGTCTTCTGAGTGCTGAGGGAAACACCAAAACTATTTTATCAGCATTGAGTCAAACAGCATGAGCAATATCATTTTGTTTAATAACTTTGTCTTGATTTTCAGTCATTTCAATACTTGAGTAATTTATTTTTTTTTTTTTTTCCTAAGTTAAGGAGCTATTTTCTATGCATAGCTCTACATTTGAGATAAAAAGGTAAGGATAATACAAAAATGGTATGGACTCTCATTCTTTTTCCTACGGTAGGGTTGACCAGTCCTTTGAATCAAATATTGCTCTTGATCTACAAGTACAGCTCTAAATGATAAGGATCAAAAGATGTTTTTTTCACATCACAAAACAATGCAAAAGTTTCATATTTATTCTGACTTTCAGATGCAACCGGTGCCTCTGTAATATTTGAAATAAAGTACAATTACTGATATCTGCAAAGTTGTACATGTGGGTTAAGGCTTTTGCAAGACTGCTGTTAATAAGCATGAAGGACTATTGGGCAGTGGTGACCAAAGTCATACAATGCAAAGGCCATTTGGTAACTAAGAGTTGTAAACCTTGACTTCCACTTAATTAAAGAATACGGATTAATGAATTAGAACAAACTTCATTTATTAAAATGAGGCAATGATTAAAAATGTACAAAGGAATCTGTTTCTATAAAATAACTAGTAGGACAGAGTCAGAAGAGCATGTAAGCATAAATTAAAGCATATGACAAAATGCTTTGTGAAACAGTCTTAGTTCATGTCCTGGTTTCAGCTGGGATAGAGTTAATTTTTTTTTATAGTAGCTAGTATGGGGCTATGTTTTGGATTTATGCTGAAAACAGTGATGATAATGCTGACCCCAACTGACCAAAGGGATATTCCATACCATATGATGTCATGCTCACATATAAAGCTGGGGGAAGAAGTAAGGGGGCGACATTTGGAGTGATGGCTTTTGTCTTCCCAAGTAACCATTACGTGTGATGGAGCCCCGCTTCCCTGGAGATGGCTGAACACCTGCCTGCCCATGGGAAGGAGTGGATGAATTCCTTCTTTTGCTTTGCTTGCACACGCGGCTTTTGCTTTACCTCTTAAACTGCCTTTATCTCAACCCAGGAGTTTCCTCACTTTTACTCTTCTGATTCTCTCCCCCATCCGACCAGGGGGGGAGTGAGCGAGCAGCTACCTGGTGCTTGATTGCTGACTGAGGTTAAACCACGACAGTTCATAAAGTACTTTGAATATAGTAAGTTGTATATTTTCACTGTTGCCCACAGTTCTATGAGTTGGAATTCTATGAATCTCAGCTTTCTTTTCTCCCCTCAGTTTCCAGTTGAAAAATTATGGAGAAAACAAAAAATTTAAATGCAGAACACTAAAGACATGTATCATGTGGTTGCTAAAACTGAACATGTTCTTATTTTGGTGATTTCGGAATACAACTCATTCGAATGATTTTGGAGCTTCTATGACAAGATGCCTGACTATTGAAAATCAGATACCTACTGAAAACTATAATGTAGCATTTATTTGTGGTATATTTATGAATTTGTAATCTAGATGTGCCTATAACAAATTTATTATTTAAAAAACATACTTTTAAAGAGGAAGCTTGTAGATGAGGTAGATGAGATCAAAGATGCCTGCATTTTCTGATTCTCAGACTTCAGTCATTACTGACAGCAAAAGGAACTCTTCCAAATTTTAAAAAACTAGTTAAAGATCCCCCATAAATGCTTGTTTACAAAAACTACATGTTAGCTAATTAACTGGAGTAGATACTTGTTTTTAATTCTGGTCAAATTACAGTTTAGTTGAAAATTTTATTTAGCTCTAAAAAGTATGAATTTAGATTATAGACAATATATTTCCTTAGAAGTTTGTTCTGCACTAAAAGCTGAATACAACTACTTTTTTAATTCAACAATACATTTAAAATTGTTTAATGTTCAGTGTATAAAGGGAATAAAAAATAGGGAACACCAGTTTTAGAATGACATAAATGTCATTATGACCTTCATGGATTTTCATATAGCCTAAATAATCCCTGTAAACCAAACTGATTCAAATGTACATCTTCAGTCATTTCACTGCTGTTTTGCCCTCTGCTGCAGTTTTATAGATCTCTTTCTAATACATCTGTTAAAAACAAAAAAAACCAAACACAACAAACTACTCACAAAAAAAAAAAAACAAACAGTTGATGCTGTTAAACCTGTAAAGCTAAAAATCAGAGAACTTGTCAAGGAGACCTGCTTAGATACTGACATTCTGGACTTCTGTTGTTTTAATTACATTGTATCCTTGCCTTTTGTGCCACTTTAGTTAAAGTTGTGTCAGCATTTCCATTATAAAACCCTGTTCCTTGGGGTTTTATAACTTGCTGTTGAAAATTCCCTAAAGGCTACGTCTTGGCATACAAGATTTCATCCTAGAAGTGGAAACTTATCTATACATCTCTAGATATATAAATAGGGCTTTGGAGATATATAGGGTTTTCACATGAGAGTTAAATTACACCATTTGAAAAACCAAAGGAAGACAGGAGAAGTTTTGTAACTTTATATGCTTTTCTGTTTTATGGACAGAAAGCCAAAATAGCTTCCTCTTAATTAAAGTTTTTCATCTGCCAATTGCTTTTGTTTATCCAAGGGAAAAAATAGAAGTAAACATGTAAGTTGACTTACAATGCAATTTTCTACACACATGGTCTGTGTTTTGCTATGAAAATGTCGAACACGTTCTATACATATTTAGTGCACTATGCTAATAAAAAGAGGATTTGATTACATTTATTGTGCCAAATTTTGGAGCTGGGAGAAGGAAAATAAGGATTTTCAAGGTCTTAAGAAATGCTCTGTGTACAATACTAGGTCTAACCTGAAAAATGAGGAGGAGAGGAGATTTCTAGCACATCTGAAAGTCAAAGTGATGGTTAAAAAAAAGGATGAAAAGCCCACATATACTATCTTTAGTCTGAGTAACAATATAGCAGGAAGCGCAGTGGGACTAGATTCTGCAAGTATTATCAATCACAATCTATGTAGAATGTGCTTATAGAGTTTATTGTGCATTGCAAACCCTTTCACCATGTATTTTCAGCTACAGGTATTCCTGCTGTCTAGTTTAAAAATTAGGTCAGAAGAGTGATTTAGAAAATAACCAGCATTCACTCAACTGGGTGCTGCAAGCCTAACCTTATGCTGCTGTTTAGACCTACAAATGAATGTTAGAAAATATACTAGTAATATACAAACATACTGTAATAAAGTATTTAATGAATACTTACAGCCCAGCTTAAATTTAAAAATTGCAGTCAAAATATGTTTTATTATTTGCTAAAGCTATCAGCATTTTCTGTTTGTGAGCAGACACATAAGAGCCCCATTCTTATATGATATATAGGGAAAGGAAACTGGCTCCAATAAAACTTCATAGCCAGCTATCTTTAAAGCTCTACTTTCTCTTGCATCATGCAGTATAATTCTAGAATATTTACATTTCAGAAATGAAATTAACATTATTCGGTAATGAAACTGAACTGTTGGAAAAGAGATGATAATAGCTTTCACTCTTGTCTGGGACTAAACACTCACTCCAGAGACAGCTTGGGAATCTCTTCACCATGCTTAGACCATACAGAAAATACCCTGTTGATAAAATGTTTGCTCCTGTTCTTAATATATGCCAAAATGCTGATGTAAAAAGTAGATTTTAAAAAGTGTATATGTTTGGTTTGAGTAAAAGCTGGCAAGCTTGCTTTCTTGGTTCTTTTAAGTGATTCAGTTTGACCTAAATTAATTTCAAAGCTATACTTAGTCATAACACTCAAACTTTATGTTCAGCACTCTATGTACAGACTAAGGAAGGATTAAAATAAAAGCTCTACTCCCCTACTCATAGTTCATGTTCTCCAGCTTTTACCTTACTCCATTCTACTGATCATGTCGAAAGTTTACGGTTAGCTATGCAAAATCCACCTTTGCATTTAAGAACACAGCAACAATATTAATATACTGATCTTGTGTATTTCTTTGTCTTTGTGTTCTGAAGTCAGACAAGAACTAGTACAAAATATTATTTTATCAGGGTAAAAAACTAATTAAAAGAAAAAGCTAATGATAAGAATTATAATTACTATTCACTACAGATGCAATTATAAGGAGATAACTTCCAATTACAGCAGCAGCGGTGAAGTAGAAGAAGAACGACAATTAGGTCTTCTCTTTGCTCCCTGAAGACTGTTATTATTTAATATCCTGTGGGGCAAGACAGCATGGGTAGCCATAAAATCTGAAGCAAGAATGAAAAAGGACAAATACACTAATTTTCTAGGAGTTTGAGAGAAGTTGTTTTTTTCCTGGTTGCTGATTGCTGATCAGGCATCATCACTCCAAGAAATATTTGAAAGTTACTTCCCCATTACACCTTTCAAATTCTTGTTCCAATTACAATTGACCTTATCTAAGTCTTGATGTGTTAAGCACAAAACCCTATGCCATTTGCCTTGTTTATAGTGCTTTTAAAATATGAAAACCAGCCTGACTCTATAACAAAAGCAAGAAAAATACATGTCAACTTCAACAGAGAAATAAGGAGGTGCAATGCTACTATTTTGCAGAAACTCATGATGGTCTTCTATAGCTTCAGAAATAAAAAGGAAGATAAGCTTGTTATTGTAAGAGGTAACTAAGAGTATTTCAGCATTAGGTAAAAATTTTGTAAAAGTAATATATTCCTAGGAAAGATATCACATATAGACTGCAATTTTTGACAAATGCTAAATTTACACTTTAAGTGTCAACTATTGAGTGGCATATTCCAGGCAACATCCAGCCTTTGGGAATCAATGAAATGGCCAAGCAATAAACAGCTCTCTTTCCTCAGCTACAGGACATATAACAGAGATGCTCTTTGTAGATGGTGAACACTGAATTTTTAGCACATTTCACTATACCCAGCTGTGGTGAATAGCAACCCTGTTCTGGAAATGGATGCCATCATCTTTCCCTAAAGGATGTACATACCTACCTCATAGTGTGTATGTTCTTGAAAGTAACAGATGGTAGGCTCTGGAGGATTACAGCTCTCTTAGAACAAAACCATATCCGTGTGTGGACATAACTGACTGAAATGTTTTTGATGGTATCTGCCAATGGAGAGGAGAAACTGGCTGGTCTACCTCCACCGACCTTTTACATCCCTTTTCAACCTGTAGAAAGAGTGTCTGTGCTCTCTATCTTTTTTTCCATACCATTATTAGATGAATACAGCTGTCATGCCATAGTCCCACTCTATGTAATCCTAATACTGCATCTGAAAGTTTATGTTCAGAACTGATGTTTTCAAAACGCATTCTTCAACTTTTCCATGTCAATACATGTGTGCATATGTGAAATATGAATGGACTGTTATGGTGTTCATAGTTAATACATAGGTTCAGTAGGGAGGCTCAGGATAAGGTTACCATGAGAGATGCTATGCAAACTAATACACTGTATTGCTCAGTATTGACATATGCTTAAGTATCATAAAATGATAGCTATACATTGATCAGTGAGAGTGCCTGGCAATGTCGTTATAGTTTGTAATTCACTAGTTGCATTTGCTTACTGAATATGCATTCCAAGAATATGGATCTGCAAAGACAATGCTTAGAGAAGAGTTACATTTTTATGTAAAGGAAAAACAAAAAGGATTTGGATGCTTATGAATAGAAAAAAGACCCACACAAATGCACTTTGAGGACACGTGGTGAATTTGCAGAGAAATTTGAGCATCCTAGATATGGTTGCCTCCATAAACATAACTATTCATGTAAATAGAAGGAACTACTGCAGTAAAGTAGACCTCAGAACGTACCTAGATTTCTTTTTTGTACAGCACTCTGCCACTATCTACCTTTTAAAGCTGTCTATATTAGATAAGATTCCACTTACATGTTCAGAACCATATATGCTAAAGCTATTAAAAGAAAAGTATATGCTCCCTGGGCCCAGAGGAACAACGTAGGTGGAAGGAATATGAAACATCCACATTTGTCTGCAGCATGCCTGAAGAATCACTAGAACTGCTATATTTATTTTGAGGAGAACCCTGGAGATATTACTGGATTTTTAGTACAACTGACACAATGGGTAGATGATATGCAAAATTACTGTTCCATTGTCTTCCTTGGACCATGATCTAAATCAATGGGAATATACCACCTTGATGAAACTGTGTGGCTGTTATATATACTGTCGTGCACTGGGGACACTGGGATGGATCACGCTCCTTTGAACTTGAATGTCACCAATTCAGCTAGCAGAGCACTGTGTTTTTGCACTAATCCCTGTACAGCATTATTCTAACAAAATCAAGCCATAAATTAAATGAACTACATTATGTACATACAACAGCTGTGCCTGTCTAGACATGACTTTACCTGATTGAAAGTGAGCTTTGGGATCAAATTCCACAAGTGGCTGAATCTTTACATCTCACCATGTGTTAAGTAGGTCCAGATGGCAGGTGATACACTAGTATTAACAATCTACTTTCCCTTCCCTGAAGTGTCTTTATAGCACATTGCTGATGTTATTGTAAAGTTAGAGGAAATTTAATATGCAAAATATTTTTAAATAATCCTTGTGAGAAAAATGATATGAAGTGCATTCATGTGCTTTACATACATACATACATACATACATATACAGTGTATTTTGTAGTGCTGCCAAGATAGTAATTGTCCATTTACAGAAAAAAAATCAGAGAAAAACAGATGTATAATAGCAACATACTGATTTGACCACTTCATGTTAGCACTTACACTTACTCAAAGCCAATCTTTTACCGGCCTGCAGAAGTAGAACCCAGTCTTTTCAGCTAGATTTTGAGATGCTTTTCTCAGAAAAGTGGTGTACATTGGAAGTGATTTGTCACAAAACTCAAAGTTTGTCCATCTTTCAGCATAAATATCTGTTCAACATGAAGGCAAATAAAAAATATTGCCCCCACTGCATTTCCACTAGGTAGATCAGGTACCAGAGGTCAGGCGTTAAGGAACCTATGTTGGCTATTAAATCATCAGCCTAAATATACTTAGAACAGGTGTTTTTGTATCTATGAAAGACTGGGAAAATCTGTAGAGTTCGGTGGCCTTTAAACTCACACTTCTGCATGATGTGATGTAGTGGTCTAATGTTAACATGCTGGGCTGAAATAGCAAAGATTACAGGGTCAAGATCTTCTTGGGGTTCTTTTCTTACTCTAGCTCTTTATCCACATGCATTTGCTCATTTCATCTTTTTGAAAAGAAGTGTTTTTAGGAGGACAAAGTAGCATTTTTTTTACAAGAGCTAATCTAGGTGCTTAGTGTTAGTCCTACTAAAACAAACCAACAAAATAAATTGGAAAATATTTGGCATGTAAGTAGTTGGAGACCGCTTCACTTTTTCTAGCTTGTATAATTTTTGTAAAATAGCCTCATATGGTGAAAACATAAAAGTACAGTCCAAACCCAGTCACTTGATTATTCGGGGGTTTGGGGAGTGTGACATACTCCTTGCTTTTCTGTTTTATAATCCTGCCAGTTTCTCCCAGACATTACAACAAGTTGTAAAAGTATACATAATATTCATAGTATACCTGATATACATAATATACATAAACTGGTACCTGGCAATCCTTTGTCCTCCAGGCATGACAACAGGGGACAGATATGGTTATGGAAGAGTCACTGTTTCCTGAGCTTCATAGTGGTTTTTTTCTTATGTCTTTTTTGGAAAAGTGCCCAAAAGCTTATGCATTGGTGGGCTCTTCGATCAGACAGGAAGAGTATAGTTAAGGCAACCCGGGAATAATATCTGGGAAGAGATTCCTCTAACAGCATTTGGTCGAGTGGCACTGATAATGTGAATTGAGATTATGTGTATGACCCTGTTACATGACCAAAGCAAAAAGTGGGGGTGTTAGCAACCTGCTCTAGTGTCATATGGCATAACCATAGTCACAGAGCCAAGCAGTCATACGCCATCCCTCCACCTAGAACTAAATCTTCTCCATTACTGATCTGTTACTGTGTATTACTCCATCATGTGCTCTGTCACTGCCGGAGTAACTACTTACATGATACTCAACAACTTTTTCTTTCATTTATTCTTTTTTGAACTCCACACCTTTCCCGTTGTTCCTATAAGAGGCAAGTTTCTTACCTCACTTGCTGTTCTTGTGGGTTCACCATTTCCAGGTGTTGCCCTTCCTCTTAGCATAACTCCCTGACAGCATTTCCAGGAGGTTAGCATACTTCTTGCCTCAATGCCATGTAACAGAGAAGGGCACTGCAGCCTTAATCAATAGCTGCCATCAGGGAGCCTTTTGTAGAATTCTGTTTGGAGAGAGTGTGTGGAACTTAACCTTAGATCTCAACAAGTAGGCACTGCTCTCAAGTATTATTGATTGAAAAAATAATATAAAGCCACATGAAAATTCAGGCTGTAGGGCAAAGGAAGAGTTTTGTAAAAATCAGACACTTGACAGGTTGAGTTTCCTAATCTGGGCTCACGTAGCGACACTTCCATTTTTATAAAATCCTCAGTAAATGACACACTGCAAAAGGTGCTTCTCCCCCCAGTACTCAAACAGTAGTTGACAATATGGGTTGCCATCTATCAGTTCTACTTTATTTGCTTAACACAAGCAATGAAAAACAATGTGCTGTTTCCTTCTGAATTTTCCTGGCCATGATTACTAAGAAAAAATCACTGAGGGTGGTCATTTTATTGAGATGGGCTAATGAATAAAGTTAGTGTATCTAAATATCACTGCTGTGTACATGCAAAAATATTTCATTGAAATATTTTGGTTGAATTTGTCGTTCAGGAAGTGGTGAATGCCACCATGATTCAGTGAGGTACATTGGACTCTTTCCCACAAAGAAATTTGAAACAAAACTTTTTAATGGGCAACTCTTAAGCAGAAATTATGAGTTTTATTGCGGGATGTCAGGATTTTGCAATATAACAAATTTGGGACTGATATGAAACCATAGTATTTATATGCATCTATGAAATACCCAGGAACTAAATATTTTACAGGGTAAGGACCTAAGTATCTGAAAACACTGAATGTGAGAATTTCTATGTAATGAACATACTAAGTGCTGTAAAAAATGCTGTGTTCCCTGCCTCACCCATATATTGTGGTTATTCTGCTTTTATATAATAATAACAATAATAATATAACAAACCAATTTTGTACTTTGCACTTTCAGTGTCCTCCTTTTCTGACCTTCTATGCACTTAAAAATATATTAACCCATTATGCATCACAACATCTCTTTTGGTTTACTATTATTATGGCCATATTATTATTATCATCATCATAATGTTAAATCTATATTGTAAAAATATTATTATACTTTTGCAGATAAGTCTCTGAAGAAGTAATTAAATCACATGACTTGAGAAGCCAGCAGTAGAAGTCAAAACATCTTCATTCCAACTCAGCTGAACAGGGAGGCACAAATCTTTTTTTGCAAGTTAAAAAAAATAAATAGAGAAGTAGATTCTTATTTCCCATCACACTGCTGTCACGTCTTGATCTAGATTTACACTGACAATCTCCAGGGTAGGATTAGAAGTTATGGAACAGCTTCTGTAAAAGCAGCAGCTATGTAAGCTAGGGCTGTCCTGTCTGTCTAAAGGAGGGATATAATAAAGGTCTGTAAAATGGTGCCTGCCATTGGGACGATGGATAGGGAAAAACTACTAACTCTTCTAATACCAGCTCTAGGAGGTATCAAATGAAACTTGTCTGTGCCAAGTATAAAACAAACAGTGGTGTCCTTCATGCAGCACAGAGTTAAAACTAAGGAGCTTCTTGGCCAAAGATGTTGTGAAACCTAAAAGTTTACATTGGTTCAAGGGAAGATTGCACTAATATGGGAACTATATTAGAATTTTCCACAATGCTGCTTCTCTATCACATAAATTTTATTAAGTAAAATGGAAGATGACAAATATGGTACTAATTTTTAAAAGAGTTCTGGGAAGTATCTGGTTAATTTCAGACTGTTAACCAAGTGAAGTGCAATTACAGACTGTTTACTAAGCAAAGTGGTGATGCAGGAGGTGTAAACAAAACCAAGGAAGCTTCACTTCACACTGCATAACTGAACTATGGAACTCATTGTCACAGGAGTCTGTGAAAGCATCTGGCTCCAAAGCAGGGAAGGTAAATAATTAACCAGTATGTCCATTAAGGGCAGCTTCAAATCTCAGAAATTATCTAAACTAATGACTGATAGAAAGTGAGAAAATATACCTATGAAAAATCAGTCTATATCCACCTGATTTTCAACAGCCTTTCCCTAGTCACCTATTATCAGCTGCTAAGCAGTTAAAATGCTGCTAAAATCCCTAAGTTGTGAATTCTTCTCTTTTGTTTATTTTTCAAAGAAAGAACTACAACCATTCAATCCTTCCCTCCATTCACTATTTATCCCAAGTTCATTCTTTCTCCCAGAATTTGCATGTTTGTCAAAGATAAGCAAAGTAAGCCACCTCAGACACCTATGGAGGAGGTGATTTCCCTCCATTCCTCAGTTCAGAAGCATATTAGTCATGTCATGCGATCTCATTCTTAAGCAAAGTATGGTCATACTTAAGAAAGTATGGTCAAGAAAGCCACCCTCCATCTCCTGATTACTCCAGTCCTCTCCCCTGTCCCAACATGGGTACCACATGTGTTCCCAGTTCAGTGGAGTGGTGCAGCTTTTATTAACTCTTTAAATCTGACCCACAGAGGAAAAGAAATAGCTTCTATAGTCACCATCAAAAGTGAACATAAAATCTTCCTACTGTGCAGCATCTTTTCTACCTGCAAAATTCTAGTAAAGCCTTGTAAGCAGTCATTGGTGTAACAGAAGAGCAATGAACATACAAAATCAATGCCATTACCTAGTGATCTAACCATTTTAAAAATTGTATATATCTGTTCCCTTGAACAAGATTTAAAATTAGGTTCAAATGATCTTATTTGGGTATGAACCAAAGATTTCTTTTTTCTTACTAGAGTAACAAATCCAGAACCATACTTGTATAACAACAAACACTCAAACAACATTTCCAGAGGCTATCTCTCACTTACTTTAACAGAGAATCATATTTTTCTTAGAGTGCAATTTCCTCCACATGTCGGCAGAAGACATGGAGTTTAGCAAGGAAAGAAGTAGGAAAAACTTGAACTGTAAGAGCAAAACTAAATATTCTTTGTAAGCCACCACCCCAGTACAGACCTGTGGCTATTTAAAAGCATTTTTCATGCCCAGTTACTAGAAGTCAAACCATGTGGCAAAGCATAAAACACACCACACTGGCTCAGGACACACACCTAAGTTACAAGGTATTTAAGTGAGCACTTTACTTTTCTAGACTTACTTTTCCATTTGCTGCAAATCAATCACCTGAATCATGTATAGCAAAAATGAACAATTTCACATGGCTTTTAATGACAATTGAGACAATACAAACCAATCTTGTTGGAAGAAAACTAAGTTTTAGTTGTTATAAATTGAAGACCACTTAACAATATAAAAAAGCTACTGACCTTAAACTTTTAAATTCAATTACATTGTCACAAGGACAAGATATAGTATTCCTAATATAAGACAACCTATTTCTTGTTCTACATTGTATTTAGTTTACCTGGAACTCTACATTGTATTTGGTTTATTATTATTCAAAAGTCAAAATAAGATGAGCACCCAGTATCATTGGTGATATGTCTTTTTCATATGGAATGGTTGAAGGTAACAAGGTTCTTTCCAGACTTGCCAATGTCTTGCAATATAAATACAGTGTATATTAATCTAATGTGGTTGATACTCAGCTGACAGACAGGTAGAAGTAAGTGTGGCAATACCAGTTTTCCTTATTGGAGATTTGACTCACCTTGGATAATAAATTACTTGTTGCTCTACTTTCCTCTTACCTAACAAAACCCAAGGTAGGTGTCATGGTTTTAGCTGGGATACAGTTAAATGTTCTTCACGGTAGCTGGTATAGTGCTGCGTTTTGGACTTCGTATGAAAATAATGTTGATAACACACTGATGTTTTAGTTGTTGCTAGGTAGCGCTTACACTGGTCAAGGACTTTTCCAGCTTCCCATGCTCTGCCAGGTGCACAAGAAGCTGGGAAGGGAGGGGGTACATCCAAGAGAGCTGATCTGAATCGGCCAAAGGGATATTCCATATCATGTGACGTCATGCCCAGTATATTAACTGGGGGGAGTTGGCCAGGGGAGGCAGCGATCACAGCTCAGGGACTGGCAGTGTCGGTCAGCGGGTGGTGAGCGGTTGCAGCACTTGTGTTTTTTTTTCTTTTTCCCTTTTTCCCCTGGGTTTCATTCCACTCTCTCGTTATTTTCTTTCTTATTATATTATCAATATCATTATTGTTATTATCATAATCATTATTGCTATTATAACAATTATTACTATCACTATTTTACTTCAATTATTAAACTGTTCTTATCTCAACCCACGAGTTTTCTTGCTTTTGCTCTTCCCACTGGGGTGGGGAGAGTGAGCGAGCAGCTGTGTGGTGCTTAGTTGCTGACTGGGGCTAAACCACGACAGTAGGGAACAGGAAGGCAGCATCCATAAACCATATGTTTACTTGTCATTTGTTTACTCAAAATATTTGCAATGCAGCAATTTCTTGTCTCTGCTGAACTGCAACTTTCTTTCCTATATTCCTTCTTGCTAAGGACAACTGACCAATTATCATTTAGCCTCCATGGGTAAGAAAAAACGTGAAGTTAATCTCCTCATCTGTACCACTTCTTGGCTTTCTAAGCTTTAATGTCTTTGCTTTCAGGAGTCAAAAGAAAATGACCAGGTATTAGCAGATGGTAAAACTGAATACAAATGTGTTCTTTAAAAGCAATATGTTTCCTTTAAAAGAAAGTGTGTTGGTTAATTTTGTGTATCTGTATACAATGGGAAACTCAAAAATTGTGTACATACATTAAAAACTAGGCAGAATCTATGATAGGCAAGAAGACCTTAATACCCACAGCTGAGCAGCTCTTGACAAGTCTTTCAGATGCATCGTAAACAATCTTAAACAATGGGTTTCACTTAATCGCTGCCTGGCTGTGCTGAGGCCACAAGACTCAGGAGATTAATATGACTTTTTTTTTTTTTGTTCTAGATGACACTACTGTGTTTGTAAAATGCTTCCTGTTACGAGGATTCAAGATTCACAGTAAAATAGTTGCAGAGATTTATTGAGAACATAGGTCAGAACTATTAATCCAGTATTAACAATAACTTGAACAGGGAGAATGTATAGTAGCATCTAAGTATCATTCACATCATTGTACTACAAATCATAATTTCAATTATTATTTTAATTATTCCTGTAACAGCTCTGCAAAGAATCATTATTCCTTAGCAAACACTAAGGAGAAAAGAAAAGTGAGGAAAAAGAAAATTAGGGTGTTGTGGTTTAGCCCCGGTCAGCAACTAAGCACCACACAGCCGCTCGCTCACTCCCCCACCCTTGTGGGATGGGGGAGAGAATCGGAAGGGCCAAAGTAAGAAAACTCGTGGGTTGAGATAAGAACAGTTTAATAATTAGAATAAAACAGCAATAATACTAATATAATGAAAAGGAAAATAATGAGCGAGAGAGAGATGAAACAGTAGAAGGAGAGGGAAAGGGAAAAAAAAAACAAAACCAAAACTGAACAACAAGTGCTGCAACCGCTCACCACCCGCCGACCGACGCTGCCGGTCCCCGAGCCGCGATCGCTGCCTCCCCCAGCCAATTCCCTCAGTTAATATACTGGGCATGACGTCACATGATATGGAATACCCTTTGGCCAATTCGAATCAGCTCTCCTGGTTGCATCCCCTCCCCTCCCGGCTTCTTGTGCATCTGGCAGAGCATGGGAAGCTAGAAAGTCCTTGACTAGTGTAAACACTACCCAGCAACAACTAAAACACCAGGGTGTTATCAACATTATTTACATACCAAGTCTAAAACACAGCACTATGCTAGCTACAGTGAAGAAAATCAACTATCCCAGCTAAAACCATGACAGTATCCACCCCTTATTCCATACCATTTACGTCATGCTCAGGTCTCATACTATCCAATATGACCTCAATAACCACCACCCGCCTCCCCATCCTTTGATGACATACGTAGATATCATTTATCATTCCCGTAGTCTATGGACCATCCCTGTAGAACATCTGTAGAGGGTCCACACATGTCCATTGAGTTCATTCAGTCCATAACTTTGGGCTCCATCTACCGTAATAGTCTTTCAAGGCTGGAGAGATGGTCTGCGTGGTGTTGGATTGTTGCATGCTGAAGCCAGTCTTTGTCCCACCACCGCTACACGTTGCTTGGTTTAATCAAAGTTCATTCTTCATTAATTTTGGAAATTCTTACTATGATACCATTGATACAGCATATAGCAACCATAGGAGTGATGACATACAATATCATATAGCAATTAACAGCATACCGTTCAGTTCATTGGCTATTTTCACCCAAAATCAAATCCCCTTGAGGCACACATCGAACTCCTCCATCCTCCCGCATTACCCACCAAGTGCACCCAGGTCCTCGAGCAAAAGCAATCCCACGAATGGGTTTGCCTTTGCCTGAGACAGGAATAACCCAGACGGTTTTCCACAGCATATTTTTTACATGCACTACAGGGACTTTACCCCCTTCCACAGTACGTAAGAGTTCTGACTGGGCAGGCCCAGCTCGATTGGCAGATCCCCTAGTGTTGACTAACCAGGTGGCTTTTGCTAAATGTGTATCCCAGTGTTTGAATGTCCCACCCCCCATTGCTCTCAGTGTAGTCTTTAACAGTCCATTGTATCGCTCAATTTTCCCAGAGGCTGGTGCATGATAGGGGATGTGATACACCCACTCAATGCCATGCTCTTTGGCCCAGGTGTCTATGAGGTTATTTCAGAAATGAGTCCCGTTGTCTGACTCAATTCTTTCTGGGGTGCCATGTCGCCATAAAACTTGTTTTTCAAGGCCCAGGATAGTGTTCCGGGCGGTGGCATGGGGCACGGGATATGTTTCCAGCCATCCGGTGGTTGCTTCCACCATTGTAAGCACATGGCGTTTGCCTTGGCGGGTTTGTGGCAGTGTGATATAATCAATCTGCCAGGCCTCCCCATATTTATACTTCAGCCATCGTCCTCCATACCACAGAGGCTTTACCCGCTTGGCTTGCTTGATTGCAGCGCATGTTTCACATTCATGAATGACCTGTGCAATAGTGTCCATGGTCAAGTCCACCCCTCGGTCGCGAGCCCATCTGTATGTTGCATCTCTTCCTTGATGGCCTGAGGTGTCGTGGGCCCACCGAGCTATAAATAGTTCACCTTTATGTTGCCAGTCTAGATCTACTTGAGCCACTTCAATTTTAGCAGCCTGATCTACCTGTTGGTTGTTCTGATGTTCTTCAGTGGCCCGACTCTTGGGGACATGAGCATCCACATGACGTACCTTCACAACCAAGTTCTCCACCCGGGCAGCAATATCTTGCCACAATGCAGCAGCCCAGATGGGTTTGCCTCTGCGCTGCCAGTTGTTCTGCTTCCACTGCTGTAACCACCCCCACAGGGCATTTGCCACCATCCATGAGTCAGTATAAAGATAGAGCACTGGCCATTTTTCTTGTTCAGCAATGTCTAAAGCCAGCTGGATGGCCTTTACTTCTGCAAACTGACTTGATTCACCTTCTCCTTCAGCAGTTTCTGCGACTTGACGTATAGGACTCCATACAGCAGCCTTCCATCTCCGATGCTTTCCCACCAGACGACAAGACCCATCAGTGAACAGGGCATATTGCTTCTCATTTTCTGGCAGTTTATTATACAGTGGGGCCTCTTCAGCACGTGTCACCTCCTCCTCTGGTGACATTCCAAAATCTTTGCCTTCTGGCCAGTCCATGATTACTTCCAAGATTCCTGGGCGACTGGGGTTTCCTATTCGAGCCCGTTGGCTGATCAGTGCGACCCACTTACTCCATGTAGCATCAGTTGCGTGATGTGTAGAGGGGACCCTCCCTTTGAACATCCAGCCCAGCACCGGCAGTCGAGGTGCCAGGAGGAGCTGTGCTTCAGTACCGATCACTTCTGAAGCAGATCGAACCCCTTCATATGCTGCCAATATCTCTTTTTCAGTTGGAGTGTAGCGCGCTTCGGACCCTCTGTATCCCCGACTCCAGAACCCTAGGGGCCGACCTCGGGTCTCCCCTGGTGCTTTCTGCCAGAGGCTCCAGGTAGGGCCATTCTCCCCGGCTGCAGTGTAGAGCACGTTTTTTACGTCTTGTCCTGCCCGGACTGGCCCAAGGGCTACTGCATGAACTATCTCCTGCTTTATCTGTTCAAAGGCCTGTCGTTGCTCAGGGCCCCATTTGAAATCATTCTTCTTCCCGGTCACTTGATAGAGAGGGCTTACAATCAGACTGTAATTTGGAATATGCATTCTCCAAAAACCCACAACGCCTAAAAAAGCTTGTGCTTCCTTTTTGCTAGTTGGTGGAGACATGGCTGCTATTTTGTTGATCACATCCATTGGGATCTGCTGACGTCCATCTTGCCATTTTATTCCCAAAAACTGAATCTCCTGTGCAGGTCCCTTCACTTTACTTTGTTTTATGGCAAAACCAGCCTTCAGAAGAACTTGGACTATTTTCTTCCCTTTCTCAAAAACATCTTCTGCTGTGTTGCCCCACACGATGATGTCATCAATGTACTGAAGGTGTTCCGGAGCTCCACCCTGTTCCAGTGCGGTATGGATCAGTCCATGACAAATGGTAGGGCTGTGTTTCCACCCCTGGGGCAGTCGATTCCAGGTGTACTGGACACCCCTCCAAGTGAAAGCAAACTGTGGCCTGCACTCTGCTGCCAAAGGGATTGAGAAGAATGCATTAGCGATATCAATTGTGGCATACCACTTGGCTGCCTTTGACTCCAGTTCGTATTGAAGTTCTAACATGTCCGGCACAGCAGCACTCAGTGGCGGAGTGACTTCGTTCAGGCCACGATAGTCCACTGTTAGTCTCCACTCTCCATTAGACTTCCGCACTGGCCATATGGGACTGTTAAAGGGTGAACGGGTCTTACTGATCACTCCTTGGCTCTCCAGTCGCCGAATGAGCTCATGGATGGGAATCAGGGAGTCTCGGTTGGTGCGGTATTGCCGCCGGTGCACTGTTGTGGTGGCAATTGGCACCTGTTGTTCTTTGACCTTCAGCAACCCCACAACAGAAGGGTCCTTCAAAAGACCGGGCAAAGTAGACAGCTGTTTAATTTCCTCCGTCTCCAAGGCAGCTATACCGAAAGCCCACCTGTACCCTTTTGGGTCCTTGAAATACCCTCTCCTGAGGTAGTCTATGCCAAGGATGCACGGAGCCTCTGGGCCAGTCACAATGGGGTGCTTTTGCCACTCATTCCCGGTTAGGCTCACTTCAGCCTCCAATACAGTTAGCTCTTGGGATCCCCCTGTCACTCCAGCAATACAAATGGGTTCCGCCCCTACATAGTTTGATGGCATTAGGGTGCACTGTGCACCAGTGTCCACTAGAGCCTTATACTCCTGTGGATCAGATGTGCCAGGCCATCGGATCCACACAGTCCAGTAAACCCGGTTGTCCCTTTCCTCTACCTGGCTGGAGGCAGGGCCCCTCTAATTCCAATTGCAGAATTCGCAACCCACTTCTTGTGAATGGGAATCAGAAGTCTCTCTATTAAGATCACAGATAGAATCAGCGCTTCTACTCCTCTGTCTGGGGAACTGCTTACTGGAAATTGGAGCAGCAATTTTCCTGGAGGTCCCCCCTTGAGTGGTTGTTTTTCCTTGCAACTCACGTACCCGTGCCTCCAGGGTCGAGGTAGGTTTTCCATCCCACTTCTTCATGTCCTCTCCATGGTCACGCAGGTAAAACCATAGGGTGCCCCGTGGTGTGTATCTTCTCTCTTGAGCAGAAGGACGCTTACTCCTAATGGCCGAGATACTGGTCCGTACAGGTAGGGAGTAGGACATATCTTCTTTGAATTGCTGGAACTCCCGGGACAATTTCTCCACAGCTGAGACGAGGGAGGAAGAGACATGTGCTTCATAATCCCGGAGTTTATCAATCACATCCCCTACCGTTGGTGCCTCTTCATCTTTCCAGGACATTACTGCCAGGGAGTTTACATGGGATGATGGTGCGCTCCGTACAAACTTCCGCCACATGGGTCGTGTGCACTGGGCTTCATCTGGATCTTTGGATGACTGTTCACTACCCAGGTCACCATAAATCACCTCAAGCACAGCTAATTCTCTCAGGTACTGGATACCTTTCTCCATGGTGGTCCATTTTCCAGGGCGATATATAACATCTTCCTTGAAGGGGTACCTTTCTTTCACAGCAGACAGGAGTCGCCTCCAGAGGCTGAGGCCTTGTGTCCCTTTTCCAATTGCTTTGTCAATGCCCCCATCCCTAGAAAGGGATCCCAGTTGTTTGGCTTCCTTACCCTCTAATTCCAGGCTACTGGCCCTGTTATCCCAGCATCGGAGCAGCCAGGTGACAACATGCTCACCTACACGACGGCCGAAATATTTTCGTATATCTCGTAGCTCACTTAAGGATAGGGATCGGGTAGTTTCCGTCTCTTGTACAAGTTCTTCCTCTTCCTTCTCCTCTCTTAGTAACGGCGCTGCTTCTCCATCATCCTTTTCTAAACGAGTTGACTTTCTCTTTGAAGATTTCTTCTTTTGTATAGGGGCAACTGATACTGGCACGGGTTGATTCTCTGATTCAGCTTCAGTGTCCGTCATGGGTGTTTGAGCGGTCACAGTGCCTGTCGTTGGGCTTGGAGCTGCTACAGTGCCTGTTGTGGGGGTTTTGAGGGGCCACAGTGCTTGTCGCTGGGCTTGGAGTAGCCGCAGGGCCTGTCATTTTCCCTTGGTGGTACTGAATACTGTTGAACAGGGCTCGGTAGGCATGGGCCAGGCCCCAACACATTGCAGTGATTTGTATCTCTCTGGAATTGCTAGGGTGACAGCATACTTCCTCCAAATATTCTACTAATTTTTCAGGATTCTGCACTTGTTCAGGGGTGAAGTCCCAAAACACTGGGGGTGCCCACCGTCTCAGGCATTTGCCCATACTCTCCCACATACCCTGCCACCCATAATTATCGAGCCTTGGGGCAGATCTCTGGATGATATTCTTGAATTGCTTATTAACCTTAGACAAAACCGAAACAATCTGCCATAGGAATATCAACAGATGTATCTTAACTACCCAAGGATGTTCAAGATACTGAAAAGTTGTTGTAATGAAGGAGGAGACATTACAGAAGATGGTAGCTAAGGTGCCATTCTGTATTTCCTCCATAAAGAACCTCTCAGAAGAGGAGGTATAATTGCTAATTGTCTCCATGAGGTGGTAGCCGAGGTACAGTAACGGCTTCCATGCAAAACCCAAAGAACCGATAAAACTCAAGGCCAGAGTTTTAATAACAAATCTCCTAGACAAAACATCTCTAACCACTGCAGAGCACAGCAAACTACAAAACCCAATGCCAATCTTTAACATGTATTTCAAAATCAGCATGGTGTAGGTCTGACTACTAATATCGAGAACAGATGAATCAATGCTGTGACCAGCAACTGTTATTATCTCAAACCCTTCGTGCCCCACGTTGGGCGCCAAAAAGGACTGTTGTGGTTTAGCCCCGGTCAGCAACTAAGCACCACACAGCCGCTCGCTCACTCCCCCACCCTTGTGGGATGGGGGAGAGAATCGGAAGGGCCAAAGTAAGAAAACTCGTGGGTTGAGATAAGAACAGTTTAATAATTAGAATAAAACAGCAATAATACTAATATAATGAAAAGGAAAATAATGAGCGAGAGAGAGATGAAACAGTAGAAGGAGAGGGAAAGGGAAAAAAAAAACAAAACCAAAACTGAACAACAAGTGCTGCAACCGCTCACCACCCGCCGACCGACGCTGCCGGTCCCCGAGCCGCGATCGCTGCCTCCCCCAGCCAATTCCCTCAGTTAATATACTGGGCATGACGTCACATGATATGGAATACCCTTTGGCCAATTCGAATCAGCTCTCCTGGTTGCATCCCCTCCCCTCCCGGCTTCTTGTGCATCTGGCAGAGCATGGGAAGCTAGAAAGTCCTTGACTAGTGTAAACACTACCCAGCAACAACTAAAACACCAGGGTGTTATCAACATTATTTACATACCAAGTCTAAAACACAGCACTATGCTAGCTACAGTGAAGAAAATCAACTATCCCAGCTAAAACCATGACATAGGGTTATATACTTTAAATGAAAACCTCATGTGTAAGTATGAAACAAGCAAAAAACCAAAAAAATATACATATTGTTTTATGTATATATGATACAGAATTGTATCACTTCTAAACCAAAATATGCATGAAAGATTGAAAGATAGATGTGGAATCTAAAATATCAAAGTTAATGAAGAAAATTAACCATTTGGTATTTTACTAAAAATGTGTTTAATTAGAATTACAACAGCATGAAATATGCTTGAAGAAAACCGAAATACTAAGCCAGTATGAGAGTTCTGCACAGAATGTGAAAATTGGCTGTGAGGAAAAGAGACCAAGTTTACTATACAATCTTTCCTGTGAGGGGAGGGATGACAAGTGTGCTTCCTTGGCTTTACTGCTTGTTTTCCTCTACTCTGTGGCATGCTGTCAAATCTGAAATGGCCTTAGAATTCACCCAGTTCCTCATTTGGGATGAGCAAATGAAATATGCGAAAGAGGATTAATGTGATTACAATCACCAGAATGATTTTTCCACAAGAAATGCTATAAAAAGGTGTTTCTTCTATACTTTTAAAATAATCTCCTTTTGCAAACATACAGATACTATCAAGTAGATGCTCATAGGTGTGTATGAGGTACACGAGGCATGTAAATGTGTTTATTTTGTTACCAAAGATGTACTTTTTAATCCATGTCCTGTAGTTTATTCCTTTCATTTGCAAAAAGAAAACAATTCATTTCATTAGCATGAAGGATAAACTGGGCTGGAGTGTAATGTTTTACATCTTCAGCCTCACACTTGACAAAGGTCTTCCAGCCCCTTGTGCTGTTGAAATACTGCCGAAGATGGACAGTGAACAGTGTGCTTCCTCTTCAAAAGTACTAATTTAATTCCCATCAGATCTCAGTGGAGCACAAAGGATACTGAACTGGCAGCTGATATGAACCTGCCTCCAGTTTCTGTGTGCTGACTTCCTAGAATGTTCTCATGGCCTTTTTAACTTGCATGTTCTACAGATCTTTTTCTGGTCTGTTGAGAAATAATAGTCCTACCTTTAAAAGGTGGCCCTTGGCATGGAAAGAGGAATGGTGTATCACAATGATTATGGGCACCTTTTCCAGGAGGATCGGTTGGTTTGTTTATTTTCATGCCATGGTGTGGAGGGCCAACATGACAAAAAACATTCTTTGTTCAAAAAGTAAGATGGCTACCCTGTAGCAAAGTCAATTTAAAGAAGATTTTTGTCATTGAACTGGAAAAAATAAAGTTAGGAGGGAGTATTTTAAAGATTTCAACAGTGTTCTTCTTAAACAAGTTCAATTTCACATAAAAGCATGTTTCTGCCTTCTCTGCCTCTCCTATACAATATTGATAGGTCTTTGGTTGTGTCTACTATTGTGAAGAAAATCAGCTCTTTCTCATTTCTACTTCAAAATACTGCCTGGCTGGACCACCCTCTTCCTTACCTGAATGCATTTAGTTTAGAAAGTGTCTTAGAGGAAAAGTCAGGTAAAACCACAAATACAGTACATGATTGCAGGAGGGAGTAAAACTATCCTTGAATACACATGTATATATCAATGTACATGCACATATGTATATAAATATTTTGCATATATGCATATATACTTGTAAATTTATATATGTGGAGGTATATATACATATTTCTACATATACACACATACACACATGTGTTAATATATATAACTAAACATAAAAATCTCAATGCATTGTACAGATACGCAGTCTAATTTTCAATTAACTTGACAACCAGAAGCTTGAGTACCACACGTACACACGTACATGCACATGTTGTGGTTTTCAGCCAAAACCACAATGGCTTTAGAAGTTAAATTCATAGAAAAGTCTGTGTGAGAGAGAAAATTAAAAATTAAACAATTAATAGTATCATCATCAAATTTAAGGATGGCAGGATAAGTATGCTGCATGTGCATTGAAAACTCACTTTGCTTTGCCACTAAGGACATCTCTGCTCTTTACCCAAATGTCAATGGTTTAAGCCAGCATAAAAAATAGTGCACAAGGTACTTTTGTTTGTTGAAGTGAGTATTTTTTACGTGGCAAGTCCTACGAAGTCAGAAAACAAAGCAATTCCATGATTTATTAGCATTCAAACAAACTCTGTATGGATTCTCACATTCCTCATATTGTCCTTAATATTCTATACAGAATACTGCATGGTTTTCTGTCTGCATATAGATAGATTCATGTGCAAATCTTTCAGACTGTACAGTTTTTCAAAATCTATATCTGGTCTTTACATGCCTAACTCTTACATTTATGAAATAAATATTATAAAAGTGTAGCCAAATAAATACAGAAATAGGAGGTAAAAAAAAGTCCTATGGAAATCTACTTCTAGAAATGACTTTTTACATGTCACTTGAGCATATATCTCTGAGAAGGAAAAATATTTCACGTGGAAAATTAAACAGGAATTAATCTAATTATTAATATTTTTCTAATTTATTATTTGTATAGGAGCAATATTTGAAAGCTCAAATTGGGCCAAGGTGTTATATTAGATCCTATGAACACATAAAACTGACAGATTTTTTCTGAACAACAATCATTAACAATTAATTAATCACGTTCCTTCTTTCAGATGGAGAAATTGATCTTGAATTTTAGTCAGAACTTCTAGCTTGCTTTCTAATGCCATGTTCTGCCTTTAAAGGTAACGTGTAATTTTTAGAAATTAGCGCTCTGACTACATTTTCAGCAACCTCTCTCAACCCCACATTAAATCAAAACTCTCAATTATTCTGACAGTGAAATTCCTACAATTTGGTTCTGAACAGTCCCTTTCAAGCAATGAAACCACATAATTTTTAGAACTTTTTCTACTTATCTTCAAAATTTTCCACTATTTTTTCTGTTAATGTCTGCACAGAAAAGAATCCCAGTACAGAGTGGACTTCTAAGTCACCTCTGGGTTTCCAGTGATTAACTGGCTAGTCACAGTTTAAATAATCCAAGTGTTTTAATATGTGACTAATTAGTATTTACAGTTGTAAAGAATGTGGGTAAATAAGCAGTAAGGCAGGCTAGATGACTTTCTGAAAGCATTCTGAATTACCTTGAGAAATACCTTTGATTGCTGTATCTTACCTATTTGACTAACAGTATCTGGCAGTGCTGCATAAAGTTCACTCATTTTTGGAAGTGTTTGTGTTTTGGTGAGGAATAATTTGGATAACCACACTGCAAAAATATTGGATTCGCAAGGCAGAGTAGGGGGGAAGGTGGGTAAAATCATGGTTAGAAGGAGAGGAAAAAATAATCTGAGACAAGAAAATAGAATTCTGACGATTTCTTACATCACTCCTATGGGAAACTGGTCACAGAGTTTATTAACTTGACTCTAAGTATTATATAAGAGCCTTTGTAAGTTCCCTGGTCCTCCATAAGAAAATGAAATATCTGCAGAACCTTGCCTGAATTAAATTTTTTTTTTCTCTTTCAACTCAGTATGACAGTGCTTTTTTCCCTTTTATTAAGAACAAAAATTGCTATAGTACAGTGGCAAGATTAACTTACACCATTTCATTTTTTTTTTTTAGTTTTTTTATTTTATTATTATTTGTTACTGCCATTAGGAACACTGGTATTATCTGAGACAATGGCACCTACTGATTGTAATAAAGGGTAACCTCTTCAGGTAGCACTGTTGGACACTGTTAGCAAGCCTAGGATTAGAGTTGGACTGAATTTGCTGTAGGAAACATGCAAACTGCCTACCAGAAGATAGGTAGGAATTTATACCACATTATCAAATTGTTCTTTGTGCCGGAGCTGGGTTTCTTCCACCTTCCTGTATATAATTTCTGTAATAAATAATTGCATTTATACAGTGACTCTCATCCCAAGACATTCTAAAAACTATAATGACTGAAAAGCCACTTGGGTCCAACATGTGTCAGGATCAGCTAGTGGACACTGGAAGTTTTACAAGATATAGAGAAAAGAGAAAAAAAGGTTTTACTAAGTACAGTAAGCCAAGCATCTATTCTTATGAAAATGCATTAGGAGGAGATGGGTCAGGATGCTCTTTTGTTTTCTTTCACCTGTATGCTCACTATATCTCCCAGGCACATGATTACCTTTGTATCTCAGTCAGTTAAGTTACACTAATCTTTGTCTTTTACACCAATCCACTATTATTTAGTTATAAATAGTTCCATAAAACTCCTTAAAGCATTAGGAGGGACAGAGACTTTGTAGGTAGCATGGATTCAGGCTGAGAATCTAGCTAGGTGCACCCTTCAGTCAGACAGCTTTGTGACTACTTTGGCAGGTATAGTACAGATCTATTCCAGAAGAGATGGTATATGATACTTATCATAGGATCAGAGTGGAATATAAGGTTTCATTTCATCACTGTATATACTGTAGAAGAGATTTCTACAGGTAAAACTATATTACTGCATGCAGATTGACAAAAGATCTTGAAGTTAGCAAATATAGGTAAATGCAAATATCAAAGCTGGTACATGTAAAATGTTATGGATGTGTCTCAAAAGGCATCTGATAATGCAGATGAAAAAATATTGTATGTTGTTACTAATCATTTTAATGCAAGCCACCAAGCAAAGTGAAAATGACACATGTAAACATGTTTTTCAGGACGATCAGAATGATGAGAAGTCCCTTTCTTTGAGATCATTAAATTTCTATTCATTTTTGGCTCTCATAAAGACCACTCATCTGTGAACTGAGTGGATGGTTTCTACAGGTATTTATAGATTTAGATGGAGATGTAGTTATCAGAAAACTCTAGGCCAAAGAAAGGAAAAGCATCTGCCAAGAAGATAGTCTGTGAATGTTTCCCAAGACTAATTTAACTCTGTAGACCAGTAGCCCTGTCACACCTCAAGAATGGATAAACACAGGACACCGAGAACATGCTGAATCTGTCCAAGGCCACTAGCCCACATCGGTATCACCTATGGGCTGTGTGACTCAGACCGGATCCGAGAGGGCAGTAGCTGCTACATGCAGATGAAAAATTCAGGAATACACATTTATACCTCAGAAAGCAAAGAGCACTCAGAGGAACTTTCCAAACACCTAACTATATGCCATTAGGTCAGTGGTACAACCTCTGCCTCTGAACGTGCAGTTGGGATTGCCCCAACAGGGTGGCTGTGAGTAAGGGAATTATGTGAATGAGTAAGTGAATGTGTTGTGTGAATAGTTGTCTGCTATTAATTATAACAGCTTGATTCCATTAGTAATAACAGCTGCCTCTCCTCCCAGTTTGATTCCCTATTAAGGAATGATCATTTACAACACGTCTACTCCTGACCAGTACATGAACTGACTTCAGAATTTCAGAAATGTGTTCATAAATGAGGACAAATAACTGGTTACTATTAAAATAATGAAAGAAAGTAAAGAACAACATGCCTTTTATCCACCTAGGCCTTTGCATATGGACAGAGGAAAGGGAACTTGCATTTGCTTTCTCAGAGATACCTGGACTTCCTAAAATTTATAACAATTTGAAGTGAAAATTATTTAATTTAGATTTTTGACAAAATGGAAGCTACCTATTTAAGACCTTCTTGGGCTAGTAATGGAAATTTGTGTGCTGGAAACCTTCTTTGAAATAAACCTGAAACAAGTTAGCTGGCAGGTAGGTTTGTGCTGCAAGGGATTCTGACAGCCTGTCAAAGTTCCACTTTTCTCATATTCAATCAACCTCTCTCTTCTAAAGAAAGCATAAAATATGTCAAAATGACAGCTGCTGAAGCATAGCAGGAGCAGCAGCCAGCTAGCTGCTAGGCCTATTACCTTAGGAAAGAAATCATGGAAAACGTGTGTAAATGGCACACACTGAATAGGGATATAATTTGCCTGGTCAAGTAGTGACTCAATTAAAGTCTTATTAACCCTTCAGCTACTGTTACTAATACCTCTACAATTTTTTTAAATTTTTTTATTTTGAGGTTTTGGCTAGTATAAGCAGGAAAAAAAATTATTTAAAATGTGAGTACCTCAATGCTTCTAATGACTTCCCAAAATTAATTTGCCACAACACTGCATAGAATTAATTTGAAAGCAAATCCAGCAGAGACAATACTATAATTATATGGGATTTTAAACTACTTAGTTGGGTCCATATAATCTTGATGATCTTAAAAACTGGAAGAAGAAATAACTGTGTTCATTTGTCTGAGGTCTCAGTTACTGCTACTGCTTCTGCTCTGCAGAATTATGTGTATGCGGAGGGCATCACGCTCTCACCTGACTTGTTAAGATTATAGTGGGAGATCCAGTTCAGATCTCTGTCCCGTTTCCTTCAGTTTAGTCCTGATTATGCCAGCAGTACATTCCTTTGGCAATGACAGGAACCTGGTCTTAGACTGGAAGGCTTAAATGCATTTTCTGCAAACATTTCTCTGATAATGCTGTCTTTATACCTTGGTTAACCTGCATGAAATCTCAGGACAAAGAAAGGCAATGCTCTGACTCCATGGCTCAATTTCAAAAGTCTTCTGCAAACAACAGAGCTCCTACTGCTTGTCACAAAAAAGGTCATAAAATCCTTTGTCTAAGAAAGTCTTAAGCAACACAAATATACAAGTGGCTACTGACTGTAGAGGCGTGTGTGTGCACACAAAAAGTGTAAGCAGAGACTTATCATATGAACTGATAGCTCCCAAAGACATAGTTGCAGGGTAGTGTTGTCCTAACATCTTTTAACTACAGACTTTACCCTTGACATCATGCATTTATAAGTTTAAAAATAAAATGGTGTTAGGCTTTTGTTGTGGATGCTGAAAGCTTCAGATGAACTAGATATAAACATTGTATAATAATACATCTGAAAAGCAGCAAAATGGTAATAAGAATTATTTTTCAGAGCTGGAAGCAATACGTCCCAACTTCCTATTGTGTGAAAATATGAATGTTACATCCGAAGAGGTGCTGCTATGAATAGGGAGGCCTACCTTAGCTGCTGTGAAAAAGTTCCCTAAATATTGAGTCTCAGACCAGTGTCATTTTCAACCCCTTCTTTACTAGTGTTTAGTACTTCTAATTGTGTATCTTCTAATGCAAAGTAAAGCAGGCTAAGTCAAACCACAGAAATAATTTCACACAAAATCAAACCACTTTAATTTATATGGCTTCATCTTTCCTCAGCAGATCTTGGCTTAAGTTTCCAAGTTTAAAGTGAAGCAAATCTCATTTTAAAGGCTGAAGTCATTCACTTGCTTACTATGGTTGGGAAACAGTAAGAGCCTTCACCGTGGGATGGGGAATCTCTCTGTTGCACTGAGCTGTTCAGTAAGGCTCTGGCAAGCAAATTCCCTCCAAGTAATTTCTAAAGGAGATGTTTCCAGCTGTGAGGCAAGTTTGCTTGTGTTATATGAGCACCTTAATTACTCCACAAAGAACATTATGCTCTCATACCCCATCTTTGAGAAAAATTACAACAATACTGCAGTGATAAAAATGGGAGTGAGCAACGAAACCAAGAAAATCAGCTACAACAAGCTATTCTTGTTGTAGATAACTACGCAGTCTTAGTCATATTCTTGATTTTTGCATACCTCATTTACAGAGAACAAAAAGCTGGTCTCCCTGTATATTCTTGTAAACAGTCCCCACACAACCCTTAAACCTGCTTTCTTTACAACTTCCATCTGCCTTTTAATTTGCCTTCACTTGGGGAAGCAGCAAAAACTTTGAACTGGTATGACGCATCCTTCATTCTGTCTCATTTGTTTCTTTAAGGATGCTTGACAAGCTTAAATTCCAACATCAAAATAATAGTTAGCAAAGAAGTGGCAAGCTAGAGCACAACACTTTTGTTCTTTGGTTTTAGGAAGCTTCCTTTTCAAAGAACTTGAACTGGTTTGGTGACATTATGAAAAAAAAAACCCAAACAAAACAAACCCAAACCAAAAAACCTCATACTTAAGGCCTCTGCAGAATAGTCATAGCAGACCTGGAGGATTTATCTGCAAGAGTTCAGCATTGCTCATTAATTCTAATTCTCAGGCTATTAAATACAGCTAAGCTCAGCACAGGATTCCAAATTTAGGCAGGAATAGAAATCCAGGTTCCTGTTCTTTACAAGTACTCATATTTTTATTTATTTTTAACACATTTCCCTGTATACACAATAACTCCTGAGCTATTTCAATCTCTATGACTCAATTACTGTGTCAATCACTAGCCAAGCATTTCACACATAAAAGTCTTCACTCGACATTAATTTCTGATCTGGTGAAAACACACTGAGGGGATTTTGTACATATTTACCACAGTCTGCAATTAACACATCTCTTATTAAAAAATGATAATTCTAATTCTTTTCAAAATTAATGTTCTAGATAGAGCTTCATGACATGCCTGGAGACTGAAGATGTCTATACACAGAGAAGACATAACAGGACAGCTACCAAACAGAGTTTACACCTTCATCAAACCCCTATCCTGAAAGATATACTTCAGTAACTTGCCCTAAAGCCATATACTGGGGGAGAGGAGGATGGAGAAAAAAGGAGAGCATTTTTAGGTAATCAGAAAGTATCAAATATAGAAAATGAGTGAGGCAAATGCAGCAGAAACAGAATGTGAATTTGCATGTGACAAGTTCTAATTATGTTATACAAAATTATTTCCTCATAATCTGCAAGGAACATGGAAATAATGCTTCTGTTGTACGCTCTTGATGAAAGTTGGTGCCCTTGGGTGAGAAAATCAAAATCAAAGGTACGATTCTTTCATTTGTCTTAGGAACATATCAATATATGGTCCTTAAACTCCTAAAACATACCCGTGCTCTGTCACCCTCATTTTAATTCAGAGTCTAAGGCTGTAGAGCCGTAGCTTGATGCCCATACCTTGATTATAGCACAATCTGTCTCACTAGATGTTGGAAGTGACATGCTTTCCACCTAAGGCATTAACCAAAAGGGAAAGTTGATCGGAATATACTGGGTAGCGGAGTTCTATTGACTCCATGAATCTCAGAATTGCTCATGCAGTGAGACAGGAATTTTATCCAGCAGGAAAATGAGATCAGAATTTCACAAGGGACCATGGAAACTCCGGCTCCTCATTTGAGCATAAATAACATGATAAAGAGTACATCCTCCTATAAATGCCCATACTGTGATTGAATCAGAAAAAGTAAAAAATATGTAATTACAACTATATAGATCTACAGCTTACAATAGATGGGCATTAATCAGATCCATATTTCTAATACTTTCGAATGAGATGTCATGGTTTTAGCTGAGATAGAGTTAAATTTTCTTCACTGTAGCTGGTATAGTGCTGCGTTTTGGACTTAGTATGAAAATAATGTTGATAACACACTGATGTTTTAGTTGTTGCTAGGTAGCGCTTACACTGGTCAAGGACTTTTCCAGCTTCCCATGCTCTGCGAGGTGCACAAGAAGCCGGGAGGGGAGGGGGTACATCCAAGAGAACTGATCTGAATTGGCCAAAGGGATATTCCGTATCATGTGACGTCATGCCCAGTATATTAACTGGGGGGAGTTGGCCAGGGGAGGCAGCGATCACAGCTCAGGGACTGGCAGTGTCGGTCAGCGGGTAGTGAGCGGTTGCAGCACTTGTGTTTTTTTTTCTTTTTCCCTTTTTCCCCTGGGTTTCATTCCTCTCTCTCATTATTTTCTTTCTTATTATATTATCATTATTGTTATTATCATAATCATTATTGCTATTATAACAATTATTACTATCACTATTTTACTTTAATTATTAAACTGTTCTTATCTCAACCCATGAGTTTTCTTGCTTTTGCTCTTCCAATTCTCCCCCTTCCCACTGGGGTGGGGAGAGTGAGCGAGCAGCTGTGTGGTGCTTAGTTGCTGACTGGGGCTAAACCACAACAGATGTTCTGATCCAGAACAAATTTAAAAAAAAAAAAAAAAATCTATTCAGGTTACCAATCTTAAAAATAGTGGCTGAAACTTACACATTTTTTCTTCCATTGTTCTGTTTTAGGACTTAGCAGCAAAAAAAGCGTCAATATTAAGAAAAAAATAAAGAGACATTATTAAAAAAATTTCACTGGAAAATTTTGAATAGAAATATTTTCAAACCAAAATGTTTAATTCAAAAATAATGAAACAAAATGTACATTTAAAGATGTTATTTCTCTTTGCCAAAATTTGATTCTAACTAACCCATGCTTTTAGCCCTATACATCATGACAGAGAGTTAAATATTTCTCCAAATCTAAAATATTTAATCAGTTTAATATAAACATGCAAAATACTTAAAAAACATATCCAGGGACTTCCATATAAATATACTCAACTATTTCAATATATTTGGCCTGAAATGAGATTTAACTTAGTGGTTTTCTAAAAATGCCAATATATTTGTCAGACAGGATGATGCAAAGGTAACACATGGAATTATTTTATCTGTTCCACTTTTTCTTTACTGTAAAAAACATATACGTTTTGTTTCCTGATGGAAAGGAAGTCTTTCATAAGTAAAATAAAATAAGTTTAAGTAACTAACTTTTTTCCATGATGTGTTTTCAATGAGTACAATAGCACAACAGTCTGTGTTTTATATTGTGCATTGTAACTACAGACCTGCTGTCAGCGTGAAACACAGAACCCTCACACCAAGAAACTTTCAGAGTGTGCACCCACCATAGAATTTAATTTATGCCTTAAGTAAGGGAGCAAAATATATTCTCATATATATATATATATATTCATTCATGTATACATATAAACTACTATGTTCTGTAACGAGCAGCAGATTAAATGACCCTTATGATTTGTTAAGCAAAAAAATGTCATCTTTTGCCTCTCTCTCTGATACAGATCAGAGAGTTGATGGGATGGTGCCAAGATTTCCTCCTGTATGTGATTGCCAGTTTACTAGCTACTGCTTAAGATAATGTGTTTTGGTTCATAAGATAATTGGATCTGGGCTTTAATTTGAAAACCCCTCGTCTTCATATGCTGCTATATTTCCTTTCCTTTCTGTGAATTAGTTCGGCTTTTATTTTATCAGTACGATAGCTGGTGATCCATGAGGAAACTCTTCTTACACCAACAGAAAACCAATCCCATTTGAGAAAGAAAAAAAGTCTGTTAACAGTCATCTAGTGCTTTCACAGGATTGATTCTTTTTATAGAGAGCTGGCACTTTTGGATGACCTGGCAGCAACAAAATCAAGGTGGTCTGTGGTATTTGACAGTTAGACAATCATTTATTCACACCAGCCTGGTAAGCTCTTTTTGAACTCAGGCAGAAAGGGGAACTTCAATTAAGAGTGAAGTTCAGTTGTTCCTGATGTTATTAAAGTCAGAATAAAAGCAGCCTGCCCATCTCTCCTGTAATCCCCTCATGTTTTAAAAATATGACTCACAGCCCTCTTTCTACTGTTCTACCTAGAGCCACCCATCATGCATTCCCCCAAAACTCTGTTGCCTTTCTCCACACTTCTGAATAGCTGGATTCAAACCCTTCCAGCTGAGTGCTTAAACCATCCCTGCAAGCATGTGTCATTGCAATAAAAAGAAGGAGGAAAAAAAAGTGCCTTTCTTTTTCATAATGAAATGAGTTCAATGAAGGGGGGGAAAAACCTTCAGACTACTTTGTTTAAAGAGAGAAGGACTGTAGAATTCATACATCTTACATCCCTTTTCTCCACCCCTTCCTTACCAGTGCGAATGGGTGACATTTGGAAACCTCATTCTTGCTACCTAGATTTCATATTTTTTATCATTATAATTATTGCAAAGAGTATATTTAGCATGCATGCTCTGCAATGACTTCAGCTATGTGCTAAACACTTGCTGTTTAAGTAGGTCAAGTGATACTATTACTGTTGCAATATTAGCACATGAAAATGGCTTTTTGGCAAACAAGTAAATCAGAGACAAAGCATGCTATGCACAGACTGTAATTATGGCTCTATACTTTTTCATCATGGGGTGAAAAAATTTAGAACAGTTTTTACTGTTGTAATTAAAATGATTCCCCCAAGAACTACAATGAACTTTAGGAAGTGATAAATAAAAGCAGCAGCAAGCTGTTCCTTTGAGATTTACACTCTGATGATAAGATCTCCTGAGTTCCTGGAGGGAGAAGAATAAGGTAGGTTCATAATTTATCTTTTTCAGGCCTGGTTTAAAACCTATTAGAGTCATTAGAAGTCTTTAAATTGATTTTGTCCAAAGTGCATTCTAAAGTAATTTTATTCTTGAAATGCAAGTTTTAATTTTCTAATGCTAAAATTAAACCAGAAATTGCTTATCATTTTTGTTTGAAGGAAAGTGTTTTATTATTTATTTTAGATAAAAATGATTGTTATATCTTTCACCCACATTTTCTACAGAGAAGCAAATCATTTTCTGACCGATAGCAAAGATATTTTTTACAGATCTGTACAAGTAGCTTCAAAGAACATTTAAGGGAACTTGAAATGTATATAACTAGACACAAATAACAACATTTGCCTTTTGTTAAACTTCACATTTAAGCAAGAGGGCAACAGATCTCCTTTCTACATGCTTATCTAAAGGTCTCTCTCTACATGCATGTAGATGTTATGGTTTTGTCAAAGTAACAGAGGAATAAAACATGCATCAGCGCCTTATCATTCTGCCAGTCCTGCATAAGACCTTTGGGGTCTTGAAAAGGAGAGGACAGGAGTGCTGGGCTGGCACAGATGTGTGAGCTCACCCTTTGTCTCCTGTGTCTATAGTGACAATGTTTACTCCACCTTCTGCCCATTTGGGGAAACATTCTAGAGGAGGAAAAATAAACTATGTCAGCTATATGATTGAAGTGGATCCAAATATGCTGTAAGCATCCGCCTGGCTGCCTACAGGGGGATAGAAAATAATTTATATCATATTATTAATTGAATTTGATTGCTGTGGTTGGGTTTCCTCCTCCTTTATGCAACTTCTATACTCAGTGTGGTGTGTTAGCTTTTTTTAATGAATTTTCTTTACAGCTTTCTCCAGGATACTTAATCAAATGGTGTCATATTTCCAATTAATTGGAGGAGGAAGTAGCTATCTCCTCCTTGAGAAGACTGAGGACATGACAGGGGACTCCAGTTTTGGGAACTGCTCCTTCTCATTTGCCCAGCATCCCTGCCAAAAACATGTTTATAGCATGGCAGTGGGATGGATAGTCACAACACAGCCCTTAATCAAATGAAATAGGTGAAGGAGTTGTACAGTATGGCTTATGGCATGATATTTCCTAGATGTGTTACATACAGTTGTAGTCTATTTAAACTACTTTCCCAATGACTTGACATTCTTCTTGTAGTACTTGTGGTTACTTGCATCTCTTTATAGAGAGACAAGAAAAAACCCACTAAACAAGTATATTTGTATAGCTCTCTATGGAACACTTATTATGGAAAAGAAGTGACTTGACTTGGGGGGGAGGGGGGGATAGAGTGGATAACAGTGATTGCCTGAAAGCTGAGATTTCATCTTTTCTTGCTCAAGTCTCTTCCACAGCATTCTATACTGAAAAAAAACACTCTCAGAAAAAGTCTTTCCTGCTATATATTGCCTAAATGGACTTACCAAAAAGGAAGATCTTGTTCTTTATTTCAGGTAACTTCTGAATTCAGATACTTATGCTTAATTCTCTACTTTTTCTGCCAGCAAAGGTATGTCAGTCATCTGACTGATATTATAGGTGAATAAATGACATCATTTCTTAAAGTTGATCCTCAGAGTACAACAGAATGTTACACTATGAAGCCAAAGCTTTTTAAGAAACTGAGCATTTGATAGAGTAAGACACTTAAAAAACCATCTAATTTGTCTTTAAAAACTAGACAGTTACCATTACCACAGTGACAAGCAGTTACTCTCCCATAAAATCCCCCTGGATTGAACGGACCAGTTGGACAAATCAGTGGTTAACAAGGGAGTAACACATTAACTTTTTAAAGAGACAATGTGAACAGAATCCCACCTGACAATCTTATAGACTACATTGTTCAGATGAAAGGACAGGTTCCTGTGATGAGATTTGAATCTCTAATGAACAGACTTGCAGCTTTGACAAAAACAGTAATAACAGAGAGGATTAATTAATCAGCTTTTTCAGTCCTTCCTAAATCATTATGTTCTTTCTAATCACAGTGCAGCAATTTCACTGGACCAGAAATAAAAATTTCCACAACTTGGTCTTAAGTATATTAGTTTTGTTCATTCTGAAGCAACTCACACTTCCCCTAGGGACGTACACTGCCATTTTAGTTATCCTACCTATTTTTACTTTAAAAGAAAAAGAGCATCTTTGACAAAGAACTCTGGCAACAAACCTAAGGCATCTCACTGTTAGATGCATTCTGATCACAAAGTTTCCTTCTATCTTGGTGGCGAATAAAATAAATAAGATATCCCTCCTGTTGTGTAAATTACAGCTACTGGAACAAAACCAGAAAACTGAGATGACAAAAAACATGTTGAAAGCTGCTGTCTGCTGTACATGACATAAAATCATAAAATGAAGGAAAAAAAAAATCAAAACGAGTGTGGACACTGCTTGCTGTGTCTTGTAAAGATTCCTGCTATTGATTCAAGTTGCTTTTACATAGAAAGGATTTATTTTTGTGGAAACTCAAGAATCTTAGGAGCAGTGTAATGAAAAATATTCAGCAATTTGCACTTCCCTTCTTCACACTAGCCCTTCATCTTTTGACCAGAGTTTCTGTCTCTAATTCTGAGAACACTGAATAACTAACTTAGGATCTCTTCTAAACAGTAGAGACATTCTAAAGATAATCTTATATTTACCTCCAGAACAGAACTTGGACTCCATCTGACATTAAACCATGGAAAAATTTAGAATCCTCTCTCAGGATGCTGTTTTGTAAGCTATGATAGTCAAAAGGATGGATCATATCGTAGTGGCTGATTATCTGGACATGTGAGGCCACAATAAAAAATAATTTTTCCTCCTTGAATCCATTAATCTGCATTTAATATCAAGAAATAGAGAAAATAAAATTTAAGGAAGCATTAGTAGGCAAGTGGGAAGTATGGTAGCCTACCACAGTTATCGTTTAAGCAGATGCCAGAAGGAAATACTGACGAACACAGGTCAAAAGAACCTGAAGAGTTTGCAAATCACATGGAACTCAGTTGCATGGACAACCTGACAGCTTGAGATAGTCTTTTATTAAAACTGGGGGAAGGAGAGAAACCTGGGAGAAACAAAACCTGAGGGTTGGAGTCTACAGAAGTGTCTGAGGGGACCCACCCTGGCAGCAATCACTGAACAAATATGTATATTCAACAGGCACTCAGAGTATAGCTTTGGCTCCCCTAAGTTTGAGTATAACACCAACAGAATAATTTATCCTTCCATTTAGAAGGGTATAACATATTCTACTAGTTATTTTATTTTCAATGACTACTGAAGATGAAAACCCTCTAAGATAAATAAGCATGCTTTGGAGTTTTAGGAAGGTAGATAAATGTTTTTGACTGGTTTTAAAATGGAGCATGGAGGGATAAATAATAGAGACACTGAACTTGTCATACTTAAGAATAGAAAATAAGTCTCCTGACCACATAAGAACTATTACTACTTTCCAACAAAGATGAACTGTTAAAGTCCTCCTCATATTTTTTGTTTACTCTGACTGTTTTTCAAATTAGATCTTCATTTTTAAGATGCATTTCTGCCATTGCTTTCAGCATACTCCTTTTCTGTACACAGAAGGCAACACTTCTGTCTCTTTTTGTCCTGTACAGTGAATAAAAGATCTTCAGCTTTTCTCACTACAACACCTTCGGCTCAAGGTGGTTATGTGCTGTGTAACGGAAAACAGACAAAGTTTGTAAAAGAGTATGTCTGATAGAAGAGGTTTATTTTCCTCTTGTTTTTATCCCCTTGGTCTTATATTCTTTTCACAGCTCTTTACTGATAATGCAGTCCATGTTACATTCATCAGTATGCCATATACACTATTACAAAGTACTTATGCTATCATTAATAATGTACATACTTCTAATGCTTTCCATTCCAAAGTGCCCTAAAACATTTCACTAAGTACAGCTCCAATCTGTAAGTGAACCTAGCTCCCATATGCAGCCCTCTTCAAGCAAATGGTCACAACACTGAGAGGTTTGCAAGGTCAGTTAACATACAAGGTATATAAAAAATGCAAATACCTGTGGGGTGCACCACAGTATCTAAACAGCATGTAGCAGTGCTAATTTCAGAGGCTGCAAGCTGACATGGTAGTCCAGCTTGAGTGATCTGCAGGGAGAAAGGTTTGGCCCATCACAGAAGGCCAGCATGCATTCTGCCTCAGGGGAACACTGCTTTTAAAAAGAAACTGGAACAGAGGTTGAAGAACTGACCATTTAGAAAGAGATAAAATAAGCAGATATACACGTATCACTGACTTGTTAAAGTTCCGATTTCTTTGGCTGATCACTTTATAACCCTACTGAATTGGTCTGTCTACCAATCATGCTTGTACTGAACAGAAAACCTATCAAGATGATAAATATTATCAGGTGTACTTTCAAACAAGGCACCATAGTTATTAAGAGTGGTGACTACATCCCCTGTCTATGCGTGTGAGTTCCCAGTCACGTATTCATACATCATCCAACTGTGAAACAACTGCTTTACCTTAATATGTGATATCCTACTACACTAAAATGACAATATGTACACTGCAGTACATCAAAACATCTGTTATTTCTCTGGGATGCTCTTATTTTCTAATTAAGGCTTGGAATTTTATGGCTATAATGTCTATGAAAATCTTTGCAGGTATACACTGATTTTCTTTTTTATCTGCACTTGTACATATGCCAGGGCAGAAGTAAGGTTAAGTTAATCAGGACAAAGTAAGAAAGACTGAAAACTGCAGAAAATTAGTATTTCTTTTTGTTTTCATTTCAATACAAATTCTTTTCATTTCCATAAACTTTTTCACTTATGTATGCTACAGCCAGAAATAATAACACCACAAAAAGTGCTAGAGCTTGTATCTGAACCAACCAACATCTTGTGGACCTTACAAAAAAGTCATTTCTCTTGTGAGATTTCCCTCTTAATATCTAAAACATAATTGCACAAAGATTTCACATGAAACAGAACTGTAAGGGTATGTAGCATTCTATAAAAAATGGCTGTCCTTACAGGAAGGCCCAATAAAATAGATAGCTTTGAAATAGTATGGTCAATCGTTATTTAGTCATTTAATTGACTTTATTTAAAAGTATGAAGAGATGACTGAGCTAAATTCCCACTGTGTGGGTGGGTAAATGAGTCAATGGAAGTGGCAAAACTGCCAGGCTGTATACAAAGCTTAATGACAATGGAGAAGTTTCTGTCACATTAAAATTTGGGACATAAACTTTGCAGACTAGTATAATGAAGGAAGTCTGATTCAGGCTTTTCTTTATTCCAAAGCAAGTAGTGCCTTATGTAAGTCACTTCACATTTCCGTAGGCTGGTCATTCAAGTGGACAGAATAGGCACAAATCAATTATTTATGGTAGAAGCTTCATCCTCCAAAGGGAGGATTGTACCACTGTATCTTTGTTTGTTTGTTTTAAACAGGAGAGTGGAAAAGATTCACCATATTTTTTAAGTTTGTTGGAAGACAGAAAAATGAACAAACAGTGTAAAGGGCATATTTTTTCATTAATAATGAAGCTGAAGTCCATAATCCAGAGTTTTGAGCCTTTAATTTACAATTTAACTGGCAGCTCAAACATCCAGATAAGACAGCAACTGAAATAACATTTTATCTAAAGGCTTATCTCCTCCATCAGGAACAGTATGAGGAATTAATTCTAAGTTTATCCTGTGAGATCACAGAGGGCAAAGCTAGAGAGATACGCTGGATTAATCCTCCAAAATCTTAAAAGCAAAACTCATTGGAGAAGCCAATAGAAAAGGGGAAAAATTTCCAGCAAATACTAAATCTGACAAAGGTTGCTTGCATTTTGAATATGTTTTGAACTTACTTTTATTCTACCAAACTCTTTTAGCTCTTGATTGCAAGTAGATGCATAAAGTAATAAATGGCTCAAATAATTCTTTTCTGATTTACAGATAATAATTTTCCATGTGTTCTTAACTTCTCTCAACTCATACATGAGAATGAAAGATGTAAACTAGCTCCCCTGTCACAACAACACCCAAAGCAAAGCCCTGTGCAACCTGATCCAGGTCAGTTAGGCCTCCTTTGAGTGAGGGTTGGACAAAATGAACTCCTGAAGCCATTTCCAATCTAAACTATTCTGTGATTCTAATTGTTTATCCTATTTATCAGACTAAGCAACAATGTATTTATTGCTGTTTAATTTCTTATTAAAATTAAATGAAATCTACATTTTCTTTGCTCTGAAATGGACTAAAGCTCATAAAGAACAGGTAAGGACTTTCTCTTTACTGTTATATCCATACTGTAGTCAACAGAACAAATCAAAACTGAGGTGCCATTTAGCACTCAGTTAGAACAAATTTCAAAATCAGTCTAAGATGGATTTTATTATGGAGTCAAGACTAGTATGTTTGTTTGACTTTAGACAACACTTCCCACATATGTGCCTCATTTGAAAGAGATTCATGTAGTAATGGTTTATCCATATTTATTTCAATAATAATTAGTTATTATTGTGAAATTTTCCTCTTCTGTCCCTCCTAGAAAAATACACTATTAGTATCTGCTCCACTTTAGCCCTTTGACAGTGAAAAAACTCATCAGGGTGTAAATACCACCAGTCCTCTGCTAAATCCCAGCAATTCTTACAGTTATGAGTCCCAGACCTGTGGTCTCACGTGCTATTTTGACAGACTTAATTTAAAAGCTGATAAAAGCAAAGACAGACTATTTTGTAAACAGAGCAGCTAACGTTTACTGGGAAAAGAAATATTGTAAAACTCTTACATTTCTGTTTGTAAAAATTCTTTGATCACTGACATAAAGATAACTTTGAATGAGCTATTTCAGACTCTAGAAGCAGCTGAACCATGCTAACACTGAATGCATGAAAAATATGCAAAGATTAATTCAGCTTGTTTCTCAGTTGAGTAAATTAGCCCAAACTTAAGCCATTGGTAATCCAGCAAAACAAGTATTTGCACACAAGCTACCTTATTTATTTTGCAGTTAGCAGAATAGACAGTACTATAAACATACCTGTGTAAGGTACAGAATCTTGAGATTTTTTGAGAGATCAAGTAGAGTTGGTCACACGCTTTTGAGTCATTTGATTCATTTTCTTGGCTCATGTATTAAAGGCTTAACATCACAAAGTCTTACACTGTCTTTTTTAAGTAGAAAAAAGATGCTGGTGAATAGCTTACGTTCTCATTCAAATAGGCGACCGTGCTTTTTGAAAAGTTAGTATATTTTACATTTCAGAATCTGTCAATACTTTGACTTTTTGTCATTAACAAAAATTTAATCACCAGACTAGACCTTCAAAAGATGTTTTGGCTTCCCTCCCCTCCGCCCCCCATAGTATTTCTGTATTAAATCATATGAAATTGAAAGACCAAGCACTTCAGCCAGTTTCACACTAGATCCATTCAACACTGATTAATGTAGGTGTTTTGGAAACTGATACACTGAGATGATTCACAGCATTCACTGGATCTCACACTTCTCCTTTTATCCCTGAAAGTGTCTGTGAGCACATACCTAGTCTGTGAAACAGAAGATATAAAAAAATTGGCTACTGAAGACAAGCCAAAAGGTTGATTCTGATGCTTAACTTTATGGCAATATTTTTTACTAATTAAAAAATTACAATTAAATTACAATTATAAATTACAATTACAATTAAAAAACACTTTACAAGAAATACTTATATATATACATACCAATTCATAACTTTTGGGCAGATTATTCTGGGCCACACACATATGTTTATAACACCTCAGAGTTACTCAGACTTAAAATGAGCATTCAGGCAGCCTAGAATATGTTCATTTATCTGTACTACAGTTTCCCCCAACCTGTTGTCCCTGTTGCTTTGAGGCAAATGACAACATCTTTCTTGGGTAGGCTAAATATGGGGATTTTGGGTACATCTGTTGTCCTGGAATGCAGGCAATTACAAGTACTTATTTTACATTTATGGCAACTTTTTTTGCTTATTTAATGCCTTGATTTTCTGATAAAGCAGAATGATGTTTAACTGTTCAGTGTGTCTGTAGAGCAGTACATATAGTACATATAGTGCATTTACTTAGTTCAAATTATGTAATAACTTAGAATGTAAAAGGATTATAGGATTACTTCAGAAACAGACAAAGATTGTGTACTGTGGAAGCATTAATGCTTGCATACAAATAGCAGAGCTTAAAGGCACCCCAGAAGAGAGGCACGATCAAAACACTGCAAGGGACTGAAAACTCCAGCTAAGCCTGATGACAGACACAGCCCCAGAAGAGACTGCCACATCCACTCCCTCCGTTACTAGCACTACCATGGCAGCTAGTCTGGAAAGAAAAGAATGTGTCATAGCATTGACCTTATGTGATTTAGGAGGTCTGGTGACAACATACTAATATCTGTATAGTCACCAACTACAGTCAGGTGAGGTGACTACACAGATATGTGTATGTCGTCAGGTGGCTATAGTTGGTATAGTCACCTAAATACAGGTGACTATAGAAGCTGTATCTCTACGCTAGAAGGTCTTCACACCAAGAGACTTGATCTTGACACCATCTGTACTTCTTCCCCACAACTACCACTCTCAGGAAAAAAATCTTTAATTAACATAAAGGTGTAATAGTTCCAAGTAACCAGTAACAACAACTCCCAATAATGAAAATTTCTTCTGTCTGCCTCAGTTTTACATTTCTTGGCTTATTCTCCTTAGTGTGATGGTATTGTTTTTGTTCTTGGTGTTACTTTTTTTTTGTTTATTTGTTTTGTTTTTTTTTTTTTTAATTAAAATGAACTACCAGTACTTTCCTCCCTTCAAAAGAAGCAGAGCCCCACTAAGAGAAAGGCTACTGCCTAAGTACAACACACTTCTGCTGGCTGGACAATCTGCACACATGTAGTTTGAAACCAGCCACAGCCCTTGCCGCTTCTCACCCTCCTGTAGGATGTGGACATGCAAAAGGCATTCTGTGTTTCAAGTGGGGAGCAGATAATGTTGGATGATTAAGCTGTTATAGCGGCAACATTGCAATTCTACATGTGCATAGCATAATGCATGTGTAAAAGACAAGCAATATGAAAATGTTGAGGATGAAGATACTGTGTTACTGCAGTTCCTATGGTAGTAACCTTCTGCCCTACAGCCTCCTGTCCTTCCTTGCCCAGTATTGCACTCTGCTAAGCCTCTACCTCTGCCCTGTCCCTTCATACATTTACCAGACCTCAGCTGTGCTGCCTGAGCAGGCTCCCTACTGCAACAGGAGGAAAGGGAGGGGGATTTTGACTGCACTCTTCATTTCCTCCCCCAGCTGGTGCTCTCTTCCCTTTTCCCCACAAAACATGGCAGAAGAGCAGAGTCACTCTAGATCTGTAGTGAGTGGAAATATGTGGTTCCTAGGAATAGAACAGAGGAAAGGTTTTTTTTCTCCAGTAGCAGAGGAGATGAAAAAGCTTTCCATTGCCATTTTGAATTGCAGCTTCTGTTGTGAGGTCCATTACTCTTGATCTTCAGCAAGATCGAAATGAGGGGACACTTCAAAAGTGTCCCCCTCTTCTGGAAACACACTAACCCCTTGTCCAGGAAGTTCTACAGTATCACAGTGTTTGATGGGTAACAGCATTTTTAATTCAGTATCAGACTGTGGAGTTAAATGATGATGCTTGTTACTGATAATAGAGAAGGGCAAATCCTAAGAGATAGGAAAAGGGCTGAACAAGAACAAAATCCAAATGCAAAAAATAAAAAAAAAAAAACAACCAACATTTATTAATTCTGCTAGCCAAGGGACAATTTCTTTTCTTTTTCTTTTTAAAAAGAATGTTGGAGTGTTGGCACAAACTCTGAAGACATCTGTGCTGAGATGTGACTACCGTCAACAAATGAGTCCAACTTTGCCTCTGGGGAGGTCAACAGTAAAATTCTTGTTTGTCTTCAGTGAGCCAAATTCATTACTGATATCAGTCCATTAATATGCTGACTATAGCTGGCTGAACAAAAGAATGGCCGTGTGGATTGAAAGGAGAAAGTGAGACAGATCGGACAGCTGGATCGAAACAGAGATGTAAAATACTGTAACTTTGAAGTGTCAAATTAGGTGCATACTTACCCTCATAGGATTACATCCTCATTACTGAAAACAATATTTAAATCCATATAAGAGTAGAAAAGGCAGGATTACTCTGTATGACGTGGAACTAATATTATCTTTTGAGCTTTTTACTTTAAAAAAATTAAGTTGACAGCTCCAGTGTCCCTTTTGCCAAAATTTATGATACAATTTGCTGAATTATATAAAGCCCTAGCAAGAAATGACACATATGGGATGACTTTTCACTTGAAATTGTGTTTCTTATACCAAGGTTCATGAAGCTGTTTCATATTTATTCCTCTGATTAATGATATGTCAGAATTCTAATTCTAGCACCAATTTATTGCTTGCTGGCAATTGGAGAATGAAATAGCTATGTAGGCAACATGCAATATTGATTTTTATCCATCTTCCTTGGGCTCCAGTAAATGATTCCCAAACGTGCTTTGTTGCTGCAAGCTAACTAAATATTACAGTCTTATTCCTATCATCCAATAATGATGTTACTGATGTAGCATATTTTTTAAAGAGCAACAGTCCAGTATGATTTGGTGTCAGTCAGACTGAATTATAGGTTTCATATTTAAAAATTTTTACTATTCAGTTATCTCACTCACAGAGACAGATCACATCTGCTAAAGGTAATTGGATGTTAGTACATTTTTTTTAAGTGTGTGGACTAAAATAATAATAATTAAGAAGAATAAGGGTGCTTTCAACTGTTATAACAGGAAATTCAGTGTATTTGAGGGTACTCCACACAGAAGAGCAGGGGTCGGAGATAATGCAAAATTTACAAACTCACTTCATGTATTTTGGAGTTGGATCCACCATAACACTCATCTGACAAGTGATACCTAATCAAGACAGTACTATAGAAATAAAACAATCTCTTCAAAGGCAGCCTCAGCACCAGATTTAGGCTCTTGTGTCATCACTGTTGTTTTATATAGATTCAGAGGATGAACTTTTCTGTGAGAAAAGAAGAAATGACTATTTGCATTTGAGATAAAATGATTTGAAAGAAGGCTTTAACATCCTTATTAATAGGAGGAAAAGAAGTTGATCATAATCTTAATAGGGGAAATGATGAAAATTTTAATTGGGAAAGATATAGACATACTTTGAGAAGGGAAAGTAAGACCAGCTCTTGGTAAAAGGTGTGGTGCACACATGCTGAACAATGAAAGGTGCTGCCTCAGCAGGACTTGCTAGACAATGTGTGCATGTACAAAGAATAAAAATGTTGCTTTAGGTGAGAAGAAATTTGACTCTATTCCTGGTCAGCACTAAAATTCAACAGATAAACCATTGTTTTCAACATTATGTTTAAGACTGTAGTAGCCACATACTTTGTGTAATTCTAGAGCTACTAAGATACAGAAAAAGTAACTGGAAAGGAAAAGGTAAAGATAAAGAAGATATCCCTGGCCCGTATGTTCTAAAGCTTGACTTTCAGTGCTCTTTAAGCAGGCAAATAATGCCTTGGGGGATTTTTTAAAGCCTCTGTTATTGAATTTATGTGCCTGTAAGGTGTTCAAAATCCCACTGCCTACCTATCTGTCTTTGAAAATATGGTCCTTAGCTTCAAGATAATGCCAGATGTACTAACCTTCAAAATCTTCCTCATCTGGATGCGCTGATGCTTATGTGATGCAACTTTTGCACATTTTTTCCTTTAAAATTCTTTTCAGTTTTAACTAAAATACAGAGTTGAGAATGTAGAGACATATTTCTGCCTACTGAAGGCTAGGTACACACTGTGGAATTATAAATACAACACAGGCTCAACCTGTGAAGAAAATAAACTTGGCTTCTTCCTGGTTGAGAGCATAACAATTAAGTTTGAGTTTCAAAATGAAGGAAAATTCAGAAAATCAATAATCAAAAGTGATTACATTTCAAGTCTGTGATGGTCAATGACAAATTTTAGATATAGAGGATATGATAATCACTTTGGCCTCCAGGCACCTCTCAGCCCTATTCTCAGTGAAAATTAAATGTTAGGAGAGAAGATATCTAGCTGCCCACATGACAAAAAGTAATATTACATACCTTATTGCTCTTTAAAGGAGGCTTGTTAGACTGTCCAGTGTCTCAGGGTTGTATCCAAGGCCTACTGAATTGAATGAAAAACCTCACAGTAATTTCAAAGTCTGTGTTTGACTGTGACTCATTTCAATAAGAAATGATATGTTTTCAATAAAAGGAAAGATGTCTTATCTATGTAGGAATTTTGAAATATTTGTGTGACAATATGTTCATGTAGTGAATGTGTACTTCTGCTGTGTTCATTCTATGGACAAACTATGCTGATATTCTTACATCTTCCTTAAATGACACCTTTTTAGTGTTTTAAATACTAAAAATTAAAGCTTAGGTAATCAATTGGAGGAACTTAAAACTTGAACATTTTCAACAGCCCACTCCTTCCTACAAGAAAAAAAGGTATATGATGAAGTATCTTTGGGAATTAGAAAATACTGTTTAACATTTAAAAAGCTAGTTCCTCCATTTTTTGCCTAGCAATGTTTTGTTTGCTCCTTTACCTCCCTCTGGTCACCTCTGCACACCCTCATCCCTCTTCCCCTGTCCTCCAGTTGAACCTCTCTTTGGTCCTGTGACTTCTGGAACAACAGTAGTATGCCATGTAAAAAGAAAAATAAAGAAAACCAGCAGTTTTCCTATCTTATTGTTTTATTGCACCATGTCATGCCATGAAAGAATGAAAATGAGACAGACAAGAAAATGACAATACAGGTGGCAGAATTATTTTTCCCTTTACTTTTGAGAAGAAAACACAGCAGAAAGTCTTATTATTATAGGAAGGATGAGTGATTTATTAAAAAGCTTGTTATCAACACAAGACAGCCTGTTACCGGTGTGCTACATATTCTGCACAGTTGAAGTGTGAACAAAATTGGTGAGGCCAATTATAGCAAAAGTCTGATACATACAGACAGTAGAAAGATCTCTTGATCAAAGCCAAGTTGGCGGAAAGTTTTCATACCTTAGACCTTCACTCATCAGAATTGGCACCAGAGATCACAAATGAAAGGTTGTAACACTGTATTAATATTTTTCATGTGGCTAATGCAACATATTGAGTAGCGCCCTGTTCTTCTACTAAGACAGGCAATTACCCTGGCTTCAGTCTAAGTAAATGCCCTTCCTGACTGTATTACAACAGTAGCAAATCTCACCAATTTGAGTTAGTAGCGATTGTACTTCTTTTGCTGGCTGAGAGATACATATAAGATAAAACCTAACTCATACCGCTAACATTTGTTTGTGTGTGTGAATTTTTTACTTCTGTATGTTGTTTATTTCAGGGTTGTTTTTTCTAGCCTAAGAAGTCAAATCTCATTTGGCTTATCAGTCTATCAACAAACACAGATGTTCCCTACAGCTTACTGAAAGCTCAACAGACCTTGAATTTAGCATCCATCCTCCAAGTGTAAGAAGCTGGCCTAATGCCCTTCCTCAGTTCCTTGTAGGAAGGCCATCCTCTTTATCATCCCACTCTATTAAAGCAGTTGGTCCTCATAGGCTGCTGAAGTATTGTGTTGCCTAGGCGGAACACCTTATCATCTTTTCTTCATACCAAGAGCTCTTCTATTCCACAGTACCTTTCAACTGCATTTTTCCTTAGATGACGTAAGTAATAATTATTAAACTTACAGCATTTGTTCTCGTCTGTGGCTAGCTTCCAGCTTACATTGCCTGTTTTACAAAGGAAGAAGAATTTGCATACTTGAAGAATTTGTCTTTTTCTTCCAGTTTTACTAAATGGTCTAACAGAAAATTATCTCTAAGCACTAATTCAAAGTCATGATCTCCATTTGTTCCACAAACACAGACTCTGGATCTTTGTCAGCCTTTGTTACATTTTCTCCACCCTCTTTAAAAGAAGCTTTTAATGAAAGTGCCAAATCTTCTAGACGTATTTACTGATGTACAGAAAATCCAAAGCAGTGGTTTGATTTGTATTTCTACACAACCAAAATAAATGTTAGTAGTTTGAAATGCTCAAATTCATAGAATTTTGCTCCTGATTGCATTCAACATTTAAAAGTAAGCATTTTCCGAAAGTAATTATCTACACTTTGGGGAAATAAGAGATGTTTAATTTTACATGAAGTAGTGAGAGCTATGGATTTGTGAAGGAAAAATATTTCAAACACTTTATTATTTTTTCAAATATTCCATAATATTGAATTGATACAAAGATATTTTGGTTTCCTTTGACAATGGTGTGATTGGCCCTATATATAGACAAGCTATGCATTATGTTAAGGCTTGTCTGAGCAACCGAACCTCCTGCTCTTGTATCTTGATCTCTGGCTCTGCCTTCAAGCCCTTCAATCTTGATTTTGCCTCTTGTCCACTCAATCCTGCCCCCAATGTTCCTCCCCTGACTGCAACCCCTGGGGTCCATAAAATCAAGTATTCACAGAACATTACCCTCTAAAGGAACAAAATCTCTAAAAATTCACAGGTCTAAATGCATTCAAACCTATTGAGAAATTACAGACAATAGAAAGAGCCATGAAGACTATCTGGCTCAAAATGAACCAAACCCAGTGACTAGGGCATTTAAAAAAAAAATAAAAAAATAAAAAAATTATTCTCCAACACCTAGTACCTGAAATTTCCCAAATGACAGGATATATAAAGGTTAGAATGGTGGAATTTCCCAAGAGCAGTGACTGAATGAATTTTTAGGAAGACAAATATTTTGCTTATGCTTAAGTAATAAATCCTTGTTATTCTCAGCAAATCCACAACATGGTCACCTGGTAGTTGATCTACTCTTTATTTTTATTTATCTCATAACATGGAGAGAGGAGGGAAACCAAAACCACAACAAAAGCTTTATTAAATGAAGCATGTGGGAAAGAAACAAAGAGCAGACGCCTTTTGGGAATAAAAGCAATCCAATCCTGAAGATAGAAAACTATTTCCAGTACTTCCCAAAATGAAGTAGGAACAAGGAATCACAGATATAACCTCATCTTTATTCATCTTTCACTATGCTACTTCATGGTTCTCCAGAAAAATCACCTAGGAACTGCACCTTATTGCAAAGCATGATTCTTCTGATATGTGTGGTACTATCAGATAATGCATCCAAAGTAATCTTTACAATTCACTGGGAGATAGAATTTGAAATGAAAAAAACCACACAATTTCGTTTTAAAGGTCTGCCAAGAGGCACTATGGTCTAATGGCCTTATTTGATCATTAGGGATACAGTTCATTAAAAAACTGGGGTTCAAATCTAGTTTAAAATTAGCTTTGCAAGTCACTTTTAAAGATGTGGCCAAAACTGGGTGTAATTGTGAAGCTGGAAGACCTCAGAAACTACAAAATATATGGATACCATAAACCATTAAAAAACTAACTGAACCTGTCACTAAAATATTCCTCTCTTCTTTGCTGATGTACTTAAAAAACAAAAACAAAAACAAAAACAAAAACAAACAACCCACCAAACAACCCAAAACAAAAGCCACCAGAATGAGGGTGGGCATAATTTAAAGCTAGAGTAAGTACCTTTAATTAAGCTCTCTATAGAATCTCTTTAGAATTAAAGCTTAAAGGGTTTAATTCTTTACTGAAAAACAGTAAGAGTACTTACTCACCATGCAGGATTTTTTTCAAATTCTTGCATCTTTAAAAGAAATCTATTATAGATTAAAAAAAGCTTAAATAGCATATATTACATCTTGCTTTTGTTTATATATGGTGAAGAGTATTCAGAGTGGACCATATCTCAGACTTGCACTAATCCTTAAATAATTACTATTCATCTACTCAATGCTGGAAAAACCTCATGGAATGTGACTTTGTTCTGCTGGCTTGTCTAATCCAATTCAATTATTTCAGTTCCTTCTCCCAGAGGTCTCACATTTAGAAACTGAGCTCTACATGTCCCCTTATCCCGCTACCTTCCCCTCAAAAATGGAAAAGAAAAATTGGAAGGAAAAAAGCAAACAAGCAAGAAAGAAAAATTCAATTCCAATGGAAATGAACTGTACTTTTTTACTATTATTATTTTGGTCCTTTCCCAAACATCAGTCCATCAATAAACATGAGAAACATCTTGTAATTCACAAAGCCTTCAGCAACTCTGTTGTGATAAGGGCAAATTGGTCTGGCTCTACAAATGCTGGAGATGGGAATAGTTCAGTGGTTTGGACCAATTTGAATGGATGGAAATCACTAAAGTCCCCGAAGCTGCAGCAAACGATGCTGTACAGCTGGCAGCAGCTTGTCATCTGCATGCAGAAAGCGACAGGAATATTACAAATTTCCTGCACAAAGCGAACTATTTCAATCACCTGTAAAGACTGCCCTTGTCAAATAGAACAGTGGAAGAATACCTCTAACTACTGAAGATTTTTTTCTGTCCCTTCCCTCATCCTCTTTTCAAATAACAGCCATCTGCCCAGAATTAAAACTTTGATTTCAAAAGAGAATAAAAATATCACAGTGAAGTGATTGTTGAACAGAAATTTCATAAAAGGAATGGTAATGCAATGGAGCAATAAGAGGTATGCCACATATAATCTAACAGATACCACAGCAGATCAGATTGTGTGATCTTCTTAAGATAAAAATGTATAGTCCTAATTAAGAAACCAGATTTTCCCTGGAACTAAATGGTATTCAAAACAATTTACATTGTCATTTTGCACCCATTCCTATTCCTGACCTTGTGTTACATACTTTGCGGCAAATTGGAACTTTTATTGAGAACAGTCTTGATCATTCCTGTAAAATGCACAAATTTTGACTGCGAAGAATAAAATAATGAAAATAAAGAAGAAAGACTGTTGTGGCCTCTTCCTATTTTACAAGGAAGTGTAATTATCCCTTACCTTAGAGAGTATTTTTTTTAACAAGTTTCCTGTCATTTTTGCACCCATTTGTACTTACTAAAAAAATTGATTCTTTCAATTAATTTGAGGTAGATGCAAATACTTTCTGGATAGATTTTTCTCCTTTCTTTCTACCACAAGAGGAATCACTTTACCACTGAAAATTGCACTTATACACATGCTTATAATTCTATAAAATAAACTAACATTTCCTAACATAAAGCTCACAGTCCCACCAGAAGTGAAATAATTTTCATCAAAGTTCAGGTTGCCACTGAATTCCAACACTTCCAGAACAACATAAGCAACACATCTCTGCTGTCCTTTTTGCCTATGATAACAACACGGTGAAGCTTTTCTGATAGCTTTTCTTTCAAAATAAATAACAGCAAATCACACAATCAGTTCAAATTAGAAACATTCTGACTGATACCTATGACATGATTCAAAGTAGGAGAAGGATACTGCAGAGGGTGGGGAGGGAAGTGGACACACAATTTCCCACTCATTTCTTAATTTGATCATTAAAGGCAGGTCAAAATCCTCACTATCTGCACAGAAAATTGATTTTTGATAAAATAACTTTTTCCTCAGAAACTATATGCTTTATTTAAAATATTCAATTTCAGGAAGTGGTAACAAATTATTACTGATCTGATGCAGAAAAGGGTCTTTTTTTGCCTTTTGTGGTGGAATTTTTTTTTTCCTCCAATGAAATGCTGAAATGATTGATGGATATTTTTGGTAATAATAAATATACACATAAATAGATATGTGCGTATATATATGTATTTATAGAACATGTTTGTTCTTATTTTGAGTATCAGCTTAATCCTTCACATCTTGATGCCCTCAAAAATATTGCACAGTTTCATCCACAGATAGTGGGGTTGTTACAGATATGTGGCGGGGGGCGCTGCTACACTTTGCTTAATAGAGGGTCAAATTCTGAGTTATGGTGAACAAAGAGGGTAAGAATGCACTGCATCTTACAGTCTGATCTTGGAGAGCATAAAATAACTTTTTTCAAGCCGTAACATTATACTTTTTGAGAAAGTCAGGAATGACATTTCCCCCACATTTATTTTGCTGTATAATAGAAATATTTAATTTTCTTCAGAAACAAGCTTTGAGCACTCAGGAAAAAAACAAGACCCCTGCTGACTGACTAGTGAATTTATTACCCAGCAAACTAACAGCAGAGATTCCAGATTGTTTCTGTGTGTTCACACTTGGCTTCCTCACACACAAGCACTAGTCTTAAGAGGTGAAGTACAGGTAATATGTAAGATGTTCTTTCATAAGTTTTTCGCCTGTTGCACTAGACGATAACGTTGAACCCCAGGCCAAATCCAGTTTAGTTCTGTCCTATCTAAGGACTCATTTCCTGTGGTAACCGTGTGCCATAGGACAATTAATCATTACAGTCTGAACATAACTGTTCTTGCAAATCCGTTTGCTTTTGGTGATCATATTTAGATAGGAACAACCTTTGTATTTTTCAAGGGTGGTTTTGTTTTGGGTTTTTTATTTTTTTTTTTTTTTTTTGTGTGTGTGTGTCTGCTTGCAATATACTCTTTCTTATTCTCAAAACTGTGCATGATACTTGGTGAAACATCATACCAACAGATGCTTTACAAGAAACCCAAGTCTTTTGTTTAGGTCAATTAGAATGTAACTCAACAGGGAAGTTCTGCCAAGGGGATCTTTGCCTCTCTACAAGTATTTGAATACACAGGGTGGAAAGTGACTCTGAGACAAGATACAATTCTTATGCACAGTAGGAACTGATGGCAAACCTTTGACTTTACCTATTAGTTCCAGAGTAAATTTTCTTTTCTATTATTTCTTTTTCATGATCTTTTGCACTCTCTGCTCCTTTGTATCTCTGTTTTTATCCCATTTTCTCCTTTCTCTCTCTTTTCTATTCCACTTTCCTTTTTCTTCCTCTGTTTTCCCTTGTACTTGCATCATCCTTATCCTCCTTTTAAATGTTGGCATTGGACTTCCCCAGAGATAAATCAACACTTTCCACTCATTCCAGGTTTTTTTGACTGCTGAGTGTAACGCTAGGAAAGGGGAGGTTTACAGTAAGTGCCAATTTGGCACTCTGAGGTAGGGAAGTCTGGCACTAGCATTATTATATGTTCAAAAACTGTGCAGCAGTGTGGTCTCCTGTCTCTGGATTTTCTTTTCCTTTTCTTTGTATGATTCTATAGAGTTGAAAACCTTTTTTGGCAACCCAACCGAAGATTTTTTCATTTATAAGGTTTTGGAAGCTTTTTCTTCCTAACAAACCATTTGTAATTCACAATTAGAGAAGAATGATGGCATAAACCCCCCAAACTTTTTACCATACCTTAATCTGATTTAAAATTTTTGAGAGCGTATGATGCTCGCAAGCACTTGTTAAAAGGAATATTCTCACAGCTTTGCACTCTCCTGGCAAGCCAGCTGAGGCTCTGTTATTATTATCTGCACCTGAGTCATGCCTAGATAATAATATAATAGTCGCTCCATGCTAGGCATTATACAAGCATATAGAGACAGGGAATTCTGGCACCGAAAAGCTCACAATCCGAATTGATGGTGGGAGAGGGAATATAGTTCAAAGCAATTAGATAAATAGCATTAGGTCAAGAAGATATCAGAAAAAATATGACTAACATTCTCATCTCAAAAGCAGTGTAGTTCAGTTGATTAAACCATCCAACAAATTTTGCTGCCTTCTAATGGCACTGAAAAAACATTGCAAGAAAAAAGTGTACCTTATGGTATTTCAAAATTGTCCATAGATAGGAAGAAATTAAATATGAAAAGAAAACTCTTGTGAGAGTCATAACACCCAAAGTCTCAGGTTTTTTGGTTTTTATTAAAACAAATCTTCTAAATTTTTATAATATTCTGCCATCACTAGCCTTTGTTGGGAGATTTGCTACAGGTATAAATGGAAAGTGAGATGAAACTAAACTGTGTCTGACCAGCTTTAACTGGTCAGCACTGATATTAAGTTCCTGTTCTCTGTTGAAAAATAACTTATATATACTATCACATGTGACAGCTAAACCTCTAAGAAAGGAAAGTAAATCATGGTTATCCTAGAAAAAAAATGCCAAGTGAGAGGATACACTTGGAGTCTCAGGTAAACACAGCAAAAATGCACAACCTTGAAATTCTGAAAATATCTATGACTACTAATATTTCATTTGCAAAACAACACTGTGCAGTGTCCTAATATTGCTTGCTCTAAAGGAAAAAAAAAACCAAAACAGGCAAGCCATTTGTAATACAGAGGAGCATGCAGCTCGATCAAATAGGTATTTCTGATGGAAGATAGTCAAGATAAGTAAAAATGTCTGCTTTCATAGAATAACCTTTATTCTAAGATGTTAACTCTTTGCTTTGAATAATCAACATTAGTGGTTACAGTAGATATATGGTATAAAATACATTTAATTCATTTTCCTGGCTATCTGTACTAAAAATTCAATTTGTAAACCTGTATTTTCCTGCATAGGTAAGAGGCAAAGTCCTGCAGGCGAGTGTGCAATGAAAGAAGAAGAATGATTAATTTATATTTCTACAAGTTCTCAGTGTTTTTGAAGGAAAACAAATACTATTTGGAGATATTGACGACTTTTTCTGTCCCCTTTTGAGCCTTTGAAAATTTAGCAGAACTTCATAACCTTCAGAATATATAGCCATGCTCAATCTCCTCCAAATATTGTTGGTCTTCTTTATAAACAAACAGTTCAGTTTTATCACATATTGAACATGTCAAGATCTTATTGCCTCCAACAATTTTGTGGTTTGTTTTTGCTTATTACAAGTGTAATGTTGAGTTTGGGTGAAAACTTCAGTCAGTGACTGTCTGCCAGACTCTACTTCCAACAACTGGTTCTAGTGCTTGTAAGTCTGCAGAAAAAGGCAGTATCTGTGGTTTATAGCACCGAGGGGGATGGGATAATAAAGAAAGGTCATGAATTCTATGTCCTGGTGTACTTAAGCAGCAGCTAGTAAAATCTTCAAAATTTAGGAATATCTTGGTACCTTTTCAAACAGAACTTATGCATACTTATACAGGTAAGAGTTTGAGAGTACTGTCAGAGGCAAAGACTGGTTCAGGGTATGTTTCATGCAATTGCACTTGTGTCCCTCTCTAATGAGTATACTGCATTAACATACTCCCAACTGAATGGAGTTCTTTACAATGGGAGCAATATAACGTAAATGCAAACAATCAGACTTGGCTTTTTGGCAATAAATTCCGGTGTTTGAAAATGTACCCATTAGATTTCTAGAGCTGGTGATATAGAATACAAATATGAAAAGACAGTGATTTATGTCCTAGATATCATCAGCCATGTCAAATTCAGATGAGACTGGGAAAAGTGGTCTAGCTCTACTGCCATATATAAGGATCATCTACAATGTTGAAAATGTACTTTACTAAAATAAAGAAGTTTCACATCTAATAATCATTAGCATCTTTAAATAATCTTTTTCTTCAGGAGAATAGCTACTTTTACATAACAGAAGTGGGCTCCTTCCAAAGAAAATTGAGAAAGTGTTACTTTGACTGAGAGGAATCTTCTTTGAAAATGAAACAATGCGAGAGAATGCTTCTGAGACAGAAAGCAAGCCGTAACAAAGCAGATTAACATAGCTGTAACCAGCAAATGATGCTTCACAAACCGTCACTGCTAATCCTTATAATTCATTAATTTTCAGCTTGCACCTGCATTTTGCAGCACTCTCAGCCAGTCCTTTAGAGTGACATGCAAAGAAAACAGCTCTAATGATTGTTCGATTAGCTCACAACACTCAAACTCTTAAACATAGACTAGAACAAAAGCAAACCCAACCACCTGGTGTTTTTTGACCTGGTGTTTGATGCTTTCTGCAGCAAGAGTATAATCACTTATCTTAAAGGGAAAGATAAAGCAAGATAAAAAAAAAAAAAAAAGGAAAAACGTTCCTCAATCTTTAAGGGCTTCTTTTTTCCTAATGAGGTGTTATAAAATCAGTCTAACTGCTAAATTATATGCAGGTGATTACTTTAGGCTGTATCACACTTTGCTTATGGACTTATCTTTGATTTTCATAACCGTTTGCTTGTTTACATTCCACATGTTACCTCTCAAAGGAGAAATATAGAAGTCTAAGCCCAAAGGGAAGAAAGCTAAAGGTAAAAAATCTTCTCATATCCTATATGGGTTTTCAATAAGGATGTTCTGAGTGCTGACTTTTCTCACAACTTGAGGAAGAGAGGATTTAATAGTTATATTACTTTAGAAGTAATCTTGTTTGGGCACCTTACAGATTTTGCAGTTCCGTGTCTCCATTACACTTTATGTGATGACTACTTCTCCATCCTGATGCTACAGACCTGTACAGGCAGATAGCTACCAGCCCATATTAACCCTACTCCAGTTTTAAATATTGGAGGAATTTCCGTTAGTCCACTTAAACTCTTGATTAGTTTATAGAAGTCAAAGGAGATGACAGGAAAGATCTGATCTGCTTCCCAACTGCTCCACATTGTCAGGAACTAACTCTTCAGTAATATCAGACATCCTTAATAGAAATCAGTGATCTTCTAGAGTCCTGACAATATTTTGGGAACAGCTCACAAAATCCATCCCTGTTGGGGACAGGTACTTTGACATCACTGCATGACAGCAAACAGAGACTGCAAACCATTTATAGAAGATTAAATTTCAGTCAGAAGCTCTGTGATGAACTACTTCCTTAACAAGTGCAGGCTGTTTATCCTGTTATCACACAATCATATTTTATGGCTGAGGATAATTATCTGCTACCCTATGAAGATCATCTTTCCAGTGCCAAAAGCCAAAAACAGCCAGTAAGAGGTGACCACTTTATTCTGACTTTCAAATTGTATTTAGTTCAGCTCCTTGTCTCTGACTTTTTAAAGCTACCTAATAAATGATTTGGGCCTGAAAGAAAAATTTGTACTAAAGTAACCATCACATATTTTTCTCGCAGCTTTTTGCTAAACCTATACATAGCAAGAATTTGTGTGTCTTCTTAGACACTTACTTATGGTAAATTTTGTCAGGGTACTTCCCTAAAGATGAATCATATATAACCAGAAAATTTATTTCAACAGCTGTTTGGAACCTGAAAACGGCTGCTGTTCATTGATGCATCCTCATATGCCTCTCATCTTTAGAAAGTAAATTTGAAGTCTGTTAATTTTATAGAAGAGATAGAATTGTATTAACTATAATGTAGTTCACAGGCAGTGCCAGCTGAGAGCATCTAAAGACATGAAACAGGATTTATATGTTCCAGCTTATGAGTCTTCATGCAGCAGAGAGAAATAGGGAGCTTCCACCCTTTGTTTCATATCATACCATGATAGGAACCTACAGCAGGTATTGGTATTTTAGTTGCTGCTGCAGCAATGTGCTAAACTCTCAAGTTGACCCACAGTAATCATATATTGCTGTAAAACTATAATTACTTTTGTGATAAAATGATGGTTTTTACCACTTGATTCTTTTTTTCTGGGAAGAAAGTAAAAAAGTTTGACTTAATTTTTGCCATGTAAAATAATGACATCACTAGTCTAGGTTACAAACAAAATTCTTATTTTTCAAATCTATACCAACCATAGTTATCATTAGAAACAGAGCTTATCAGTCCCTTAAGGAAGTATGCTCTATTTCCTTACAAGAAATTAATAAGGGGCAGATGTTCCTGCTCTTGGAAGTGAATGAACTTGTTCTACACAGTCGTATTTTGCTAAGCGGCTAGGGAAAAATTAGTGTGTTGAGTATTCTAGCTATAATTTGAGCTTTTCAAGTGCAACAAAGCAATGAAATTAGTACACCCACAGAAGCTTAGGCAAAATTTAGGCAAATATTGTCTCTCAAGGCCAATACAGAGGTCTTCCAGCCATACAAGTGTTCCATTGAACCACTAGAGCAATCAGCCTACATACTATATTTGACATAGCAAAAACACTCTGTTCATTACCTCTGTGTTTTTCTTGGAAAGCTATTATTTCAAAAAGAATTGCAACTAGTGATCAAGACCTTCATATTGGTTACAACCTAGTAGTCAGAATCCTAAAGCATCGTACAGTCTTTTCAAAAGAAACACTGTAAAACAATGCTGCTAGGTGGTGACAAATTTGTCTGCCTATCTAGCATTTTGAAGGTGCTTTTTGCCTAAGTGAATAGTATTATTTTTAGTGGAACTACTTGTAAGGAAAGACATTCATCAATGTGAACACAGCCATAAAGATCTCACCTGTCACATCACAAGAAATCCAAGAAAGCAAATTTAGCAATTTCTGAAAATGTTTTATTTTCCCCTCTCCAGGGTTCCAGTGAGAATGACTGTTCCTCCCTAATCCACTGCTGAGAAGATATGCTATTTGCATGGCATAGTGTTTCTTCTACGTATGAGGAAAAGATCTAATTCACTGAGTAGGTAATTTTGTAACGTTTTATCTTGATAGAAACACTTTTTTCTTTATATCCCAACAGATGTCTCTATTGGGACTATTCCACATCTATTACTGTTGTGAATGCTGCTGGAGTGAAGAGGATGGCATACAGCGTGAGATGAAACCACCTTATTTTAGCAGGTCTGTCGGAGTCGGGGCGGCGGTCCGAAGTTACTGATGACAATCTCAATATGAGTACAAGCATCAGCCTTGCTTTATTAACCGTTGCTACAGAATATATAGAACTACAAGGAATCATGCGCTTAAACAAACGATCTGATTGGCGGTAAGTTTCGACTCACGCGCCCTTAGGACATTTTGATTCGTTCAACATAGCCGATCATGCGCCCTTTGGACCACCCAGACTCACATTCTCAAGGGCAAGCACCCCAGATAAGTTCCCGCCCTTTCAGCTTGCTTAACTTCAGAGTCTCCTCCCTTTTGCTCTCAAGGTCGTTTCAAGGACGGCGGGCGTTCAATCCTCCTTGAGATAGCTTGGATTGCTCATATACACGCCGTGGCCTCTGTTAGCTAGCCACTCCTCCACACAGGTCTAAGATACAGATTGCACAGATGACCTTTACTCTATTAGCTATTTCTCTCTTAGTAGAAAAAAATACTTCCCAAAGAACAGCCTTGATTCCAAAGGCAGAGAAGACTGGCTGATCATGAACAGCCCATTTTGTTTTTCTAAGTAAGTTATACTTTAAACAAAAGTAACATAAAGACAGTAATACCAGAGTTGCTGTGATCAAAGTATGTCTTTCACACTGCACAGGCAAGTACAAATGCTGTCACGATTCTATTTTATTAAAATTCTTTTGTTTCTCTCATTTTTAATAAGATATTTTTATCAGAATCAAACAATAATTGAAACAAATCCATCATTTGATAGAGATATTCACATATTTTGCAGAGACAAAACATCCTACCCAAGTTCTTATTCCGTAAAATTATTATTAATACCATCACTAAGATTACTTAGCATATAGTAGGAATGTAGCCCCAATTTTTCCACAACAGCAATTTAGGAACCAGTTTGCACTGAGTTCTTGTACTGTCTAGGGAATGTACTTTCTTCATTAAAATAGGTTTTTATCATATACAGTGAGGTGAAAGGGCTTCGTCACTTAATTCTGATAGGTTATGCATACAGTACATGAGACAGAAGTGAGAAGAGGTAGGTCTTTGCATATGTATAGAGAGAAAAAGGGAAGCCATGGTTAGCCTGACTTCTATTCTATCCTTCAAAGAGTTGCATTCTGCTATGTATAAGGCTGGACCACCTCTCTTGCCCCCATTGATCACAAGCAAGGTGAATACTGAGGACTCAATAACCATTGTCATAGGATTCCCCATTGTCTTTTAACTGGAACCTGACCAAGGCTAGAAACAAGAAGCTAGTCATCCCATGCATAATGCATATTGCTTTGCTATCTGTTTTATTTAATCAGGAAACAAATCAATGTAACCCATATGACTGGAATGGTCTGAGGTCTTACTTATTACTACTGCCTGTACACCTGCAAAATGTTGTTGCACAAGGGGTTTTGATGCAAACCTTTATTTTCTAACACCCTTTCCTAGCCACTATATGCCTAGATGTTGAATTTAGAGCTATATAATACCTCAGTTATATGACAAATATGTATGAACATAAACATGTTGCGTCATCAAATATATGTTTGCAGAGACAATATGGTAGCAATGTTTTGAAAATGTAGCATTTCTTGTATTTTCTATAATAAACCACCCGCGAAAAGGGAGTAGCACATCTTAAACGAAACAGTCTCTAGAATGCTGAATTACTCAGCGCTCAGGAGAACTGTGTTTTGTTTCTTCTGTGCATCTTAACCTTCACTCTGCAGGGAATATTCTCTAGGACAGCATCTAAAGAAGGCATATTAGACTCTATGCTAATGAGTTCTGAACCTTTCAAGTAACTGCTGCTGATTGTATCAAAAATGTGCCAAGAGAAGCAAACTGAGAATGCAAAATCTATTTGAATTTTCTTTTGAAGCTACAAGTAAAAACTCCTGGCAGCACCAGTGCTTTTAGCAGTGTAAGATTTTCATGCTTTATGCACTTCATAGTGCAAATGAGGATTGTGACCTTATATATTGTATATGAACCTATATTTTATTTATACTACATCTGTGCAATCAGGAGAAAAGATATTTCCATGACCTTCTACCAGCAAGAAGCCTAACAAGACTATTCAGACCTATTGAAAATTCACAGTTAATTAAAGGTTAAAAGGAACTTGCCAATTAGTATGAAAGATAATTGTCCTCCTTTGGCTACCTGATTATGTTTTCCTTTGAATACACTGAAGTGTATGCTGTCATGCTGTTGGTAAATGTAATCATAAAGCACTCACCGTACCTTCCGGCTCTCAAAATACTTGGCTTTAGAAACCAAAATTCTATGTGAATTTTATAATTATCCTTTCGTTATGCATGTGAACATCTTTGTATAGTTGTAGAGAAAAAAAATACCAGTAATGCAGTAATGGTAAGCAAGGCTTACAACCCACAGAAGCGGGAGTTGTTGTAGTTAGTATCACTACATTTTATTCTTAAAATCACAAGGAAAACAAAAAATCACCAAGGCTGCAACTGTGAAATCAAAAAGATGAGAAATATAAAATATCCGATAGAGCCTTTCTAACAATAATTGTGATCTTTTTTTCTGAACTGCTATTTGTGTTACCAAAACCAATGCATAGTGCTTTATTAAGATTCAGAATGCAAATAACATGGAGTTGTTTTGTGTCCTGCTCATTTGATTTACCAGGTCACAGACAACAAAGCCAAGACGTGCTCACTCACTCTGTCTCTCTCTCAAAAACAAAATAATCCAGAAAAAAACAAAACACACACCCAAATTCCAAACAGAGAGTGAATTAATGTGTTTAGCCAAGACAAGAGCTCAGCTAATAATCCAGTAAATAGAAAAATCACTGTATTTTACCTCTAGTTGTGATCATAAGCTATCAATAAATGATTTGAATTTTCAGGCCTATGTCATGCTTCAAAATTAATTGATTAATTATTTAAGGAACGTGATTTTCATAAAATGATAAGAAAAATGTTAATGATTACATGTTGTTGACATACTGTAGCCAGTTAGTTGTGATATTAGAAAAAAATACACATTATTGTTGCTATTCAATGATTACAGGTCTATAATTTAGAAATCTGGGGCTGTGAAGAGAAATTTCTCTGGTTCTGAATGAACTTCCTCTTGCAAAGACATTGTGATTGCCCTTCTCCTTCTCTCTCAATTGACCATCTTAACTTCATTTTATATAGTCCCTCTTTTCCCAGCATTGTTCCCTTCATATTTTTTTTCTTCAAAGTTCCCCTCCCTTAAGTTTTTTCCTGCACTGTAGTCCCTTTCATAATGACACACAGAAACACACAAAAAATCCCCAGAAGACCCCTCTGGAACTAGAATTATATTTATCCTAGTTATAGCATTTATTCTACCTTTACTCCTACTCTTGTATTCTCTCTTTTCCATTGTAAGTTTTTTGGGACAGGGACTGTTTGTTATCATCTTACTGGCAATACACTGTCAAGTCAATTATTCAGTCATGATTAATCTACTGGCGTAGATAAATTCTATGCAACTTCTCTATAATGAGAGTTAAAGTTTAAATTCAAGCTTGTAATGCTTAAACATAAAAATAAATTTATTTTTGGCAAAGTTTCTCTCTTTTCATAGTATTACCTTATACGAAGTGTGTCAAGCTCCTGTGATTAATTCTGAAAATGACAAGGACACCCTTTGATCTTTAGGCATGATGGCAAATTTACAGTGGGTTTTCTCAAGTCTGAAATGCTGGAGACAACAGAATTTTTTTCCTGACATTTATGAGTCTCTTGGTACTTAAGACAAGTCTTCAATTTTTGCAACTAGACTTCCTGCTTTAATACATATGCATGTATTTCAATAATCTGACAAAGGCATTATGAATTATTTCTCATCATATTCAAGAAGAACTGGCACCTAGTTTATGTTATAAAAATTGTGAATACTGGCACAAATAACTTCTCAGTTTTGTTCATCAGGAAAATTGACTTAGCACAGAATGAAAATGCAAAGAGGACGTAAGCTACATCAAACAACTTTCACATACTGCTTTAACCACTACTATATTAACCTCATTTAAATTACCCTCAGAGCTCATGCAGTTCTGCACAATGCACTTGCATTCAGTATACTAGATATTCCTTTTTTTGTATTCCCAGATCTTTGAAGTTGGTAAGAGTTATGCAAAAAATTTTGAAGATATATTTCTTTTTCTTCTTTGGTTGATTTGCTTTATTACCACAGAGAAAGGGACAGTTGACTTTTTGGTCCTTCACATGTGTTGCAAAGACAAAAGAAATATTTTTTGCAAAGCAAGGAAAATAAATTACCACAGGTATTTTGGAAAGGTATATATACAATTCACTGGCTGATTTGCAGTTACAGGCAATTAAAATTTCTGGTTACTGTATTTCTCACATTTTAAACGTTTCACAATGCTTATGCCTTCCAAAACCTAAATGTTACACTCTATTACATAAATACCACCTGTTGTCATGATAACATTAGGTCAAACAACAAATTCTAGGTCAGATTATTCTTGTAACTATAAGTGATTCTTCTGAAAAATAATTTGTCTCCTGCTTACTAATAAGAATGAATTGAATCACTAAAGATTCAAACTAATAATTTATTCTTCTAAACAAAACATATATTGACTCATCGGTCAATGCTGAAGGGGGCTGACATTACCTTTAAAAAACTGTATGAATTACTTATAAGTGGCTGGAACAATTATTAAGTAGCACAGTAATTCCAGGATTTTTTTGTTTTGTTTTGTTCCTGTTGTTTGCTGAACTGCTTTTTTTCTCAGAATATCCTATTTTCTAAAAGGATAAATGTCTTCTGCCATTATCCTGCCTGCCAATATGTAGTCATTGCAGTAATCAGCATTTAATTATCACCTGAGTTGATCCGTACTACCATCTTTTCAGTTTTACCACTTAAGCAGTATGATGATGTTCATCATTCTGGATGTAACAGAGTCTGGGAAAAATGTAAGATGTGTCAATAAACTCATTAATTTATTTACTTTTCATTCCTAATGTAAGCTAAAACTTTATAAATACCAAAGAAATATCCAAAATTCCATAAGAAAGAATACAAACAAAATGAAAGACTCATGACAGAGAGACCTCTTGCCAAAACCTTTTTCTTTTCCTTCACTGAACTTTTATGTCTCTTCAAATTAAATACCTTTCCAGACAAACAGATTGGGGTAAAGAAATCATCTGTTTTCTTTAAGTAGAAGACCTTAGAATATGTTGCAAATAAAAACCAAGCCTGCACTTCAAATTTACACTTTGCTGTTGGCTGAGCATTCAGAATAAATGGAAGGAAACTGAGAGAACGCTATGCAAACTTAGTAGTATCAGGGAAATATGTTTGATTTCCAACTGAAGAAGAAAAAGAAAGACTCACCTTTATATCATTACAACGTTGAAAAAGAACAAGCAATATTTTGAAACAACATTCAGTTCCTAAGCATCAATTGAAAAATCCTACAGTGACATGACTGACACTGGGCTACTGAATCATTTACACTTAAAGCAAGATTTAGAGACAACAGAACACATATATATCCATATACTGCTATTTGCAGACCATATGCAACAATAATCATCTGGCTATGTCTGTATCTGGTATATTTAAATCTAAACTATGCCTGGAGATAGTACTTTTTTGCATAATTTATTAATTAAACAGACTGAAAAGATGAAAAAATTGAATAGTATTGTAAGGTACAGATATGCTAGATCTATAAACATCCAGTCATAAATGCATGCATATTTTCTTTAATCCAACAAGAAAACTTTTGAAAATTAGGAAAGAGCTCATAAAAAGAAGTTCTTGTTTCAGCTGGGTTTAGATTACTATTCAGAATTTTAATTCAAAATTAGGACAGGATCTGGACATTGTTTTGACTCCACCAATTTCCGCTGAGTGATTACAGGATATTTTCTAAACCCACACAGTGTGGATTCCTGTTCAGGGTTTACTTTATTCTGATTATTATATCATACTATTCAAGTTTGTTGAGATGACAGTTAACTGTTTTCTAAATAGACATCAAGTTTTTAGGAAGATCCAGAAAAAAAAGGAGAAAGCTGAAATCAGTAAAAACAGAAAATGCTTTTATGAGACTGTGGCTATCAAATGGTTTAGTATTCTGTCACAAGAAAAAGTCCACCATTTGGGTAGTTCCATATGCAAATTATCAGAATGGGTTCATATTATTGTCTTGGGTAACAGCTAATGAGCAGCAAAAAGTTATTGTGACAGCAAGGGTTCATCCTGTGAGTATTCTGCTCAACTGCCCACTCCAGTTTTGATCTGGCCTTTTACAATAGGTACTGTTGTCAACTGGTTTCACTTTTTCCTATATGCCAAAGCATGCATCTTCTCCAAACATCCTCCCTCAGCTCTGCCTGAAGTTGTTGGAAGTATTCTAGACCCTAAGGCTCTATCACACTGACAGAGGGATCAAATGTCCTACATCTTCACAAGCTGCAAGTAAGGTCATATTTCTAGTTAGAATAGTGATAAGAAAACTGAGGACTTTACCAGAGATATTCTAAGAGGAAGAGCTCTCATATCTTTACTGCTGTTGAAAAGATGTATGTATAAGCTATATAAGCTGTCTAGTCCTATGGTGTTTCCTTTTAAAGACATACAGTTATGAAATTATGCTTAAGTGAAAAGAAAACCATGAAATTTGTTTATACTTCCCCATGTTTCTGATGCATATATGATTTTTGTTCTCTCATGAGACAAGAAATAAAACCACATTCCTTTTTAAACTTCTAAAGAAATTAAGTGATATTGTGAAGGAGAACATTTATCATCAAAATTATGTTAGGTATTTGGGTTAGCCAAAAGTAGACTAACTATAAATTTTGTAGTCTAAAATAAATCTGATATCTGTAAAAAGCTACAGAAAATTTCTACAGATCATGACAACAGATATAATTAAATCAAGCTGTTTAATTTTTTTTTTTTTGCTCTTTCCACTCTTAAAATTTATTTAAGTGAAATAGAAGCCTGAGTGGAATTTTCAGATGACCAACAATCACACCTATCACAATATCCAATGTTAGTTAGAAACAAAAAACTTAGCTTTATTGGACCTAAATTTATTTTTAGAGGAAAAAGCCATTCCACCACTTCTTAGTTGGAAAGTTTTCAAACCACACTCTAAATTTCAGTTCAGTGAAGAAAATGTCTATGAAAACCACTGTAAGTAACTTAGAAATGTGTTTCTAGCAGTTTCACTGTTACTCATGGTCAAACTTATAGACTTTATTAATAGTGTCCGGAAAGACAGATGAGTCTCAGTGTTGTTTAAATCAGTGTTTTATTTATTGATTGACTTCAGCAATATCATTCCTTTGGTATATTTTTAAAGGTTTCTAAGTTTGCGTGCATCATGTGTCTGACCATCATGTGTTTCATACCTCATTAAAATAGCGATAATATTTAATTATCACATAAGTTGTCAGCTAACAAATTTAGTGAAAAATTATAGCTGAAATTAATAGCTGAAATTGAAATTAGCTCAAATTGTCACTAGCGAGTAATGCTAACTGGGCATGTTACCACTCTTGCTTATATTATGTTGAAAAAGGATTCCAGAGATAAACTGCTTATGAATTAATCTTCTCAGTCATCAAATGGAAGATGAATTCATTACTGTATTAATCCCAAACACAAAGAAGTGGAAAATATATAGCAATTCTGTAAGTAATAATTCTTATAATCTCTTGTCTCATCCGCCTAGGCACAATCCAGCTATAGTCTAAAGATGTATTCTTCTGTCTGAAGTGCTTATGGTTGTGAGACTGGCATCTAAAATCATAAAAGATGGTATAGGATGTCAAGCCAGATGACTTACTGCTTTGGCTTTAAAAAAACTGTGAAGACAATCTTACTAGAAAATAAAAGAAAATATGGTGTCAGCAAATGACACACACAATAAAAGAGTACAATATTGAGCCCACATTTCTACTCTAATTTACACAACACATTTGACTGTCAGCATCACTGGGATAGTTTCAAGATGGCAGCAAGTAGCTCTAATATTGTTACTAGAAAAGCTAGAGTCAGGCTTATAGTAATAACCAAAGCAAAAATGAACAATGTATTAAGAGAACACAAACCTTTCCTAAATAGAATCAGTTTGGCAATATTGCAGCCACTGTACAGCTACTATACACTCTGAATCTACAGAAGCTTAAGCAGCTTGGACTGCTTACATTTGAGTCACATAGAACATTTTCACAGAAGGTACACAAAGTCTTCAATTTTATGTCTCCAGAAAGATGGGATTTTGCCTCCTTCTAGCTTCTGTGCCCTTCTAAAAGTGCTCACAGCTTTTCCATGGTTGTTTCAGTATAGAGGGGATTGTTGATTCAGAAACACCACTTGGGGAAAAAAAGTGTAAGTTCATCAGCAGAGGAGAAAGAAAGAACCTGCCTAAGTAAATTGTGAGAGGCAATTACCCTCCATGATAAAACTGTCTGCGTAGGAGACACATAGTAACTATCATATATCATGCTTTATTAAGTCTTGCAACACTATCTCACATGCAATTCCCAGAAGTAAGCTGCAGATACAGGTAATTGTGAAAAGTTGAGTGTAGAACTGGTTGAAAAACCATACTTAGACCATAGTTGTTAAAAGAGATGTGCATGGAGTAGAATTCAGCAGATCAGTACAAATATTTTTTGTTAGCTGACTGATGGAATAGAAGGAATATTACCTTAAATCTTTCAGCAAACAGAGAGGAACCACAAACATATTGGAAGACCAGCTTGTCGTATGGAAGACTTTGACAAACTGCAAAAATTATATGAAATATAGTATCTAGTTAAGAAAGCCTAAGACCCTGTAGTTTACGAGAAACACTTAACTAAACAAATACACACTGGAGAACCTAGATGAATGCAACAGTTCAAAAAAGAATGACACAGTGGTTATAGCAGATCACAAGCTGAACATCCGTGATACATCCATCGCATTATGCTCTTGCAGTACATCACATGGGAGTGCAACCTCCAAAAGTAACACTTTCACTACACCAGGCATTTTCAAGCCTAGCCTACTGCATCATGTGTGCTGTTTGAAAGACAAGTTGAAGGGTCCAGAGGAGAGCAAGGATCATGGCATATAAAAACACACTGAAATAATCTGGGTTGTTTAGATTAAAGATGAGTAAGGAGAGAGAAGATTCCTACCTTCAAATGTGAAAATTTGCATAGGGAATGTGACTAACCTGTCATCAATGACCGTAGGAACCATGGCAAGTAGTAACGAGTGTAAAATGGAATGAGGGAAATTCAGGTTTATATTAAGAGAAAGTGTTCCTATGGTAAGGGTAGTTAAGAAATGGAAAAGATTTATTTTGGAGGTTGTGGAGTATCTACTACTGGAGATTCTAAAGGCCAAATTACACAAATACTTGTCAAGATTTTCACAGACATAGTTAATCTTGTTTTAACACAGGGAGATGGAGTAGACAACTTCTTGACTTCTTGACATCCCTTGCAGTTCTGTTTTCTACATTTCTACAATATGTAAAATAGGACTATTGTGATTTCATTAACTGTGAAGGTGGTTGTAAGGATAAGTGTATTAAAGATTTTATGGAAGTGAGGACCAGATAACAAATTGCCTTTGAAACGCAGGTAAAAAAATGAAAGGCAAAATATATGGAGAACTATATTTTCAATATTGTGGAAGATGTTACATGACATGCAATTAAGTGAAAACAGCTGATATGATCCAGAAAGCTGGTGATGCTGTAAAATGTCTATCCTCAAATTCATTATAAGAACTTAACAGGAGTTTCTTGCTAAATTAAACCTCCTGCTTTTATCTCAAATAATGTCAAATCACATTTGCGCAGAAACTGTCTTTGAGTTTTGAAAGTGTGAAAAAAAGCCAAAAAGTCAGTGTGAATTACCAGAAAAAATCAAAACGCAATACCCATTCCTAACAAAAACAAACTAATGCCCTGCAAACAAAAAGGGACAGAAAATTCTTTATTTTTGTGTTTTGGAGAATAAAGGCTAAATATACTGTGATGGGAATGATACCATTAGAAGGAAAAAAATTGTTCTGCTGCACAACTTGATATGTTGTGGCAAATGAACTGTACATATACAGTCCCTATTGAGAAGATAAGAACAATTTCTTCTGATGAGAAAAGCATGTAAGTACTTCCATCTCTGACCACTAATAAAAGCTATTAAGGAAACAGCAGGGGACAAGTATTTGTTTGCTACAGTTGAATGTTGAGTTTATCTGTATTCACTATAGTGTGTGCATACAGCCATGTACAACAAACACATGTACACCTAGGAGCATGGGCTTTCTCTCAGCACTGTTCACAATAAAAATTTATATGTGGATTTATGTGCAGCTCAACTGGCTTATAAGTAGTTCTGTGATCATGAGAACTAATGAAACATTGTTTCCAAAATCAGTATCTCACGTGGATTCACTCCTGACAAGGGAGCGATGACATGACACAGCAGTGTCTTCCAACATGGGGGACACTAACAGGGTGTTTCTAGCATGAAGCTTAATTTTCACAAATCTTGCTTAATCATACTGTCTTTGATTTATCTTTTAATCTTTCAAATGTGATTGAATTGTTCAGCAATTCAAAAGTTACCAGAGACATACAATGACATCCAGAATCTAGATCAGTCACGAGTACCTATTTCTTTTTTTCATTTTTTTTTTTTTTAAATATGAGATTAGAAACCCTTCTTAGGCTAAAATAATATTTTTGTAGTAATAAAAAATAGATATTTCTGAATTTTTAATCCTTTTTTAAACAATAAACACACTTTTGAATGTTGCTGAAATAAATTTATAGCTTTGGAGCACATTTAAAAATAAACAAAAGTGTAGAAATAAAACAGCCAAGATGAAAAAAATTCCAATTCAAGAACACGACTGGTGGTATGGAGTATCTCAAATAAAAAAACAAAATTAGGATAAAAATAGAAGAAAACAATATTAACAGCAAATACAGACATTTATCAGCAGAAATTTAAATGGAGGAGAGAGGAAAATAATAAAGAGAGCTGAAGCACAGTCCACCATCAAGGACTGAAACAGTGAATGTGGAAGAGAAGACTGAAGGTAAAAACAGCATTTAATTAAAACTATTAATTGAAATTGTATATGATTACACAGGGAACTCTTATGTCAACTGTTAGTGAATATTAGATCAAATGCACAATTTATATTTTGGCTTTCCTTTTTATTATATTTTTTTTTTTTAATTTCAAATAAGTTTCTAGCTAAACAAGAATCTGGAAAACACCATTGCTTGTGCCTTCATTATCAGAACTCAAAAAAAGAATAAGTCTCCTGATTTTTGAAGCCAATCTGAATTTTTGGCAATATGATATTTCTTTACACTTGGAGCTGGCAATACTGGAATTTCTAACTGAGGAAATCCGATAGTCCTTTGAATAAAACACTCATTTTCCATCTCCTCAGTTGGAAACACACTTGTTTAGTGTCTTAAAAAAAAGTTAAAAGCAGGAGTTAATATGTTGGTTAGAACATCTCAAGAACTGATCAGTGAATAAAATCACGTCTTATTTTAGTAGTCCTCTGAAATAAGCTCATTGAATCATTAAAAAGAAAATGCCTGAAGCTGCTTTAATTTTGTACATGTAAATTAACATGATACAGATATTTAACATAAAAAATAGTAAGAGGTAAAACTTTTATGTTGAAGACATAAAAAAAAGTCCTTTATTATGTGAACTAATTCCTTGTGTACTGAAGGTGATCTTGCTTGGGAACAGGGGTTGTATGGAAGGGTTATAAGAATGAGACTGAGGGTCCAGTCTGTTTTCTACCACTCTCTCTATATGACATTAGACAAGAAGCCTACCTCCTCTCAGGGCAAATTAGCCTAATACATCTAATCATCCTAGACAGCCTCTACAGTGGATGAGAAAGATATTATACTCCAGGGGAAGTCAGAAGTGGCTAAATTAGGTACCTGTTTGAAAGGAAATCCTCTAGTGGGGAACCTTTAGTTTTCATTTGACTACCAAGAAAGCTTACTAAGATGAATACATTAGGCTAAAGCTAGCTTTTATGAATATCATCTTTTGTGCTTCTCTCCTATCATTGTAAAACAGAAATGATGTCACCTACTTTCCTCTACAAACTCATAGAGATTCATATTGGACTGTTAATATTAAAAGCAAACTGTTGTTTTACTGTGATATTATTTAGAAAAACCTTAAGTTTTCAAGCTTTAACAATGTCTCAGAAAAGAACTACTCTTACTGCTCTCAGGATTAGTATTTTTGTTAGGAGAAAAAAATATTTCATTTTAGAAGATAAGAGACTCCATTTGCTAGTGTTCATGTGATGTGCTTTGACTCAACCAAATTTGAGCCCAGTATATCAAGTTTTTGCTAATAGAAAGGGCTATCTGCACACACACTAGAATAGTGTGTGATATAAAAGGTGACTGCTAAGAACTATTTGTCACACAGTATGAAATGGAAAGAACTGAATACAATGGATTAAACAGGAGAGTAAAGTAAACTGGGCCAAATAGTTCAGGGAAAAGGATTGAAGGCACAAGAAATACTACAGGTTCAACTGAGAGAAGCAACAGAATGAGTTAAAAAGGGTAAAGAAGAAACAGTAGATAGATGAGAAAATTAATGGATCAAAGATTAGGAGATCAAAAGCTACAAAGTCAACTGCTTAAACAAAAGCTTAGTAATTTAGGAATTCGAAAGAAAGTTCTAAGGGTTAGGTGATAAGAATATACATAGACAAACTACAGCATTAAAACAAGGATAAGAGTCTAGCTAACGCCATAAGATCCAGGAGACTGAGTGAAGGTTGCTTGTCTGTTCCAAACCACTCCACCTCATGTAAACTGTGTACAGATAAGCCACTGAAATCACCGCTTTCCATTTAAGGCAGTAGACTAGTGGTAGACTGATGGTGTTCCTATCACTGTCAGGAACTCACAGTAAAACTGGGCAAAGCATGCTTTGCATCTGAATTTCCTCATCTATACAATGGTGCTTATAAATCTTCAAAAAATTTCTCAAAGTAGAAAATTATCTTTATGAAGGGGATTTTTTTCTGTAAATGAAAGGTAGGAATTGCCATTGACTAAGTTTGTATAGCATGTTCTACATTAAAGACTTACCAAGCTTGTTTCTAAGTTGCACAATATAAACATTAGCATTGTAAAAGTGTGAATATTATTATTCACAAAATCACAAAATGTTTAGGGCTGGCAGAGACCTCTGGAGCTCATCTTGCCCACCCCCCTCTGCTCAACAGGGTCACCTAGAGCAGGCTGCCCAGGACCACGTCCAGATGGCTTTTGAATATCTCCAGGGATGGAGACTCCACAACCTCTCTGGGCAGCCTGTGCTCAGTCACCCTCACAGTAAAAAAGCTTTTTCTTCTCTTCAGAGGAAACCTCCTATGTTTCAGTTTATGCCCATTGCCTCTTGTCTTGCCACTGGGCACCACCGAAAAGAGCCTGGTTCAATCTTCCTTGCACCTTCCCTTCAGGTACTTTTGTAGGGTCATGTCCCCTCTCCCTCTCCCCTCTCCTGCTGAGCCTTTTATTTTCCAGGCTGGACAGTCCCAGGTCTCTCAGCCTTTCCTCACAGGAGACATGCTTCAGTCCCTTAATTATCTTGGTGGACTCTCACTGGACTCTCTCTAGTACCTGCAGATCTCTCTTGTACTGGGGAGACCAGAACTAGACACAGTAATGCAGGTGGGGCCTCACCAGTGCTGAACAGAGGGGAAGGGTCACCTTCTTCAACCTGAAGGCAACACTCCTCGTGGTGCAGCCCAGGATACTGTTGGCCTTTGCCACAAGCACACGTTGCTGTCTCATGGTCAACTTGGTGTCCACCAGAACTATGAGGAGACTAACTTACAAATATTAAGTTTGCAAGATCGGCTGCCATACTTCATTTCTTACATATTTTTCAGAATAACATTATAGCTTGAGAACGAAACTTTCTGTCAATTTGACTGTCATTTTTGAAATGATGAAGAACATTTTAAACTATTGGCCAGTTTTTGTTTTGTGCCCAAATATGCATATACTACAAAATCCATAAAACTGCAGTTTCCTTCACTTAAAGGGAATAAATAGAATAATAAACAGGTATGGCCAAATTGTCTAGAACTGAAATATGTTCCTTCAAAGAGGAACATCATTGCCTTGCTATATTTAATTTGTATGCAAATGCTCTGTGCAATGCTGTATTAAAAAATTTCAGACTCCTTCAAAAGCTGGACTGAGCTGATCAATATCAAGGACAACTGCTGGAATAAGTTAAATAATACTAGATAGCATACAGTCCCAATAATGTAATTTAGACCCGTGCCCAGATTTAAGCCAGTATAAAAGAATATAAGATTTTCCTAGAAACTTCAGATACCATATAATTCAGAACTAGTAGCTAAAATCTGATATTAGGTAGAGAATAGTGAAAAAGAGCTTGTGAATTAATACAAATGTAGTCTATAAGGTGAAGATAGTGATAATTTGGTTAAAGCGAGATGCAGCAAGGAAGTATTGCTAGGCTTTAGAAGATGATTTCTGAAGTGAAAAAATCAGCAGCATTAGCAGACAGTGGATGGGTGTGTGGAACTTATTTACTCACCTAGTAACTGAAGGGAGAAGTAGCTGCTCACCATCCCCTCTTTTATCTGAGCCTGAGCTAGTGCCTGTTGCAGTCAATGGTATTCTTTTCATTGACTTCTAAGATGAAATAAAATCTTTTGAAACAAGGGAATAAACTAGCTCCTAGTATTTTCACTATCTGGAATATTAAAGGAGGGTAATATTAAACCAAATAAAAATGATTTGACACTTCTTTCCTGTAAAGAGCAATTTTTGTTCCCTTTAGGACATTCCTATTGTCAGTAAGCTTTTAACTCATTTGTCCAAATTGCTTGAGTAGTTTAATTCTACTGCAACTCCATTAAAATCACTAGGGTTTTTGCCACTTCAACTCCACTGAATTTAGTTGAGTTACACTGGCAAGAAATTGTTTCAATAAAGTGGTGAATCGTGTCACTTGAAACTCTCAATTTTTGCACCCTTTTTTTCCCTGTCTGTGTCTTTTATTTTCTTTGTAGGTTGTCCGTTTTCCCTCCTAAACAATTCTGTTCCACTCTCCCACAGTTGATTCTTCCTGATAGCATTTTCTCAAATCTGAGTTCCAAATCATAGTGGAATTTGTTTATTCACTTTCTTGGTTTGCAGCCCAGTCCTTCTGCATCAGTTCTGTTCCCACCAAGGAGGCAGGAAGAGGAGTCATATGGTATTTTTACAGCCATTTGTTACTGCTATGATGATGACTTCACAGCTCTTTGCACAAATTGTCATCTGATGGATGGGGCTTTGTTGCCATGTTTTTTTTCCACTCTACTCATCTTTAATGGCAATAAAGATGTGTATGTGCATTTCACAGAAGGACATATCATGTCAAAGCCATGTTACTGTGTACATTAAAGTATAATATTCTGTCAAAAGGGTTTAGAATTAACTGATCAGAAACTAAGAGAAAACTCCCCAGATCATTTGCGAGAAGAAAAATTCAGCATGACTATAAGCAGCTAAATTCACCAAAGCACCTTCATTCCAACCTCCCTCCACAGAGAAAAATTGTTTCATTGACATTCTGTATCTCTGCAATGGCAAGGTATATTAGAAAGATTATATGAGCATGAATCTTCTTAGAGCACAGCTTGTGTTCACTGAGTGCCAAGAGATCCATCAACCACTACCCTGTTAGTCTGCTTATTCTACAGCCTCCACAGAAAGCCTATTCTCATAAACTTTTAAAAATATTTATGAGCATAAGAAGTAAGAAATACTTTTCTGTAAAAACCATCTCCCTGTTTACCAAGAGCATAACACAGGTAACACTGGGAAAAAACAGTTCAGGGTATTTTATAGTTCCTAACAATCCTTTCTAGTAAATCAAGATGCCATAATTATAAATGTATTTCTTGGATAACTAAAATATGTTTCTTCTCTTTATTTAACATAGAAATCAGGAATTCCCAATTCACTAGAAATATAAGGACAAGTCTGAAATTTAGAGATATTTAGCTTCAGTAATAACTATGAGTAGTTAATTATTTGAAGATATCATTATCAGGATTTCTGAAGAAGGGAAGTAATTTAATTGTTTGGAGAAGAGCTACAATTTTGGACGTTAGTTTTTATTTGTCCTTCACTGGTTCTGGAAAGAAAAGAAAAAAAAAGGAAAGAAATGCTATTGCATATTTTTAAAAAGTTGCTCAGAGTTTTAGAATGACATTTCAATCTGAGATGGAATAGTGAGTTCTATAGGAAAAAGATTTAATTTCTGTATACTAATGAAAAAAAAAACCCATAAAGTGCTGCAAAAACAGTTGTTGGTTTTGTTTGTTGGTTTGTTTTTTTCATTAATAGACAAGAACTTTCACAAAGAGACCAGAACCAAATATACCTCTTTGCAACTAATGAGCTGACGTGGATACTTGTCTGAATGAAATGCCCTCCTTACTGCATCCTGCTCTAAGTAAAAATGTTTTTATTAAGAAAAGAGGAAAAAGTCTGAACTGACTCTCTGAATTAACTCAATCTCTTGAGCACTACCTTAATACAGAAATCAACTTAAAAAAATATGGTTAGGTGCTGCATACCAAGCTTCATAGATACAGTCACTTAAAAAAAGGAAGATACAGGCTGTGGATTCAAGTATAAGTAACAGCTTTACAAATTGGCATTGGGGCAATTTATGCCACAAATTGAGATAAAATGCTAGCTAGGAAGAATCCATTGAATAAGCGGAGGAACAGAAAATCAGCCATCTCAACCGTTATCTGAAAGGATGACTGGAGAACAGGCCTTCCTAGGTGGCCTCTCTTTTAAACACTCCAGAGAGACCCTCTGCCAGAACATGAAGGCAAGGACTGTACAGTGAGCACTGAAACACTGTTATGAAGCCAAAGACAAGGAGGAAATCTTGGAGCTTACTTCTGAAAATGGGAGCAAAGAAAGGATTTCACCATTTTGTATTTTAGATACAAGTGGCTCAGATTACAAAATGTGTGTGGTTGACCTCAATTTTGTGCAGTGCAGATCTGTTGCTAAGGTTTTCACAAAAATCTCATACTGTATCTGCCTCTGAATCAGACTTCCTGGCTTGCTGGCTTTTTCACTAACATATTGTAAGCTGCCTCTTGTCATTGTACAAATGCATCAATTTATTTAGGGCCTGCCTTTTACCAGATCAGTGTCTTTTGATCTCCTCTTTTAGCCTTGGCAAAATAACCTCAGTACGATCACTGGGGCTGAAGATTCCTCTTTTTATACACTGTTTTCCTATTGTGTTTGAGAGACTGTAGCCTGGTTGAGGTTTGAGGAATGATAGTTTTACACAGCCTGAGCCCTGTAACTCTTTTTTGGGGAGTGGTTGTGATGGTGTGTCTGGATGTGTGCATGTTTGTTAATTTGGTTTTTTAACAAGAATACAAATGAAAAAAAGGAAGTGACTCATAATGGAGGTTCATTAAATATTTCTCCTTTTGTCATATGCTCACATATTTGAGAGAACATTTAAAAACTCAAACTGAAAATGGAAAATACACAGCCACAGCTTCATAAAGAGATAAGCAGTCTTTTTTGACTAACAGCACATTTACTGGAAAATACTGTTTGAAATCCAAATCTGAAAAAATTATGTCAAATTTTGTAAACTGTTTCTATAAGGGAAAGATACTAGGATTTTTAATTATTTAAGAAAAATATTAGATTTTTTTAGAAAGTACTCTCTGGTTCTGAAAATGCCCAAAATTTGACTTTTCAAAATTAAACTTGAATCTTTTCAGTTTGAAATAAATGTAATCATATTTTTTAAAGATATTGCAAGAAGGTTACACACACCTACATCAGAAACATATTGATTTTAGTTAACAAAACATTTTAGAGTGGCGCCAAATTATTTTATTAAAATGGTTCTGTCATTAAAAATCAGAATAATGCAAACCAAAACTTCCATGTCAGTTCAGTCATCTCCACAATCTTCTAAAAAAAACCTCATAAAATCTTTGCACTTGACAAAAGACTCGACGGCTTCCAGTTTCAACAGAACTAAACATCTTCTAATATCCTGATTCCCTGTATGTTTTTCAGAACAAATAATGGCAGTGTAGGACAAAAAAATATGCATAGGGATAACCCTGAGAAGGAAGAATGCATGGATCTCGGACAGATGTAAAGGGAAGACAAAGCCCATAAAGAATAAGAAGTGGCATGAAACTGAACAAGTCCTGAAACAGATTGTCCCAGAAGGAGGAGCAACAGCTCTTCAGGGAGCTCATGGGTCAAAGACATTGGAAGAAAGCAGGGGATTCTTACTGCACTTAGCGAGTTGAGGTACAAGAAACTCTGCAGTATTTTACCTGCCTGAAATAGCTGATGTCTGTCTTAGGTATTTTTTTTCCCCATGATCTGATAGAATTCCAACTATATATTGGATTAGAAATCACCTGTTTGACTAAGTTACATAGAAAACACCTTAACTGAATAGTACGTATAGCTGTGCCAACAGTTCTTTTCTGCTGGCAACCTTTCTCATATCTAAAATGACAAGAAGTTTCCCTCATGTATTTTTTCTTGAAAAATTTTAAGAGCATAATTAATGTAGCATTGATTTTTAATCATATCAAATATTTTATGTATTAAAGAAGGACCAAGAAATAAACATCCTGTTTTACTGTCAGAGAAAAATTAGGGAAAAAAAAGCTTACTGGGTAGCAACTGTCCAAACTAATTTCTTTGGAGCATATCTCTTTTAAAAGAGTATTTAGAAAAATATATTCAAAGAATAACCTGGTAACAGAAAATTCATAACCCAGTGAGCACAGTAATCTGTTCAGTACAACAAGCTACTAAGTTAGGCATCTATGAACATTATTACATTATTAACTATGTGAGGAATATTCAAAGTTCGTTTTTCAAATGATCTCTCACTTTTATGCCATAGTTAAAACTGAAGCTGTACTGTGCAGAGAAATGTTCTAACAACGAAAAATTAGAAAAATCTGAAATACTGGTATCTGCTAGTCATGGACAAGCTCCTCTTCTTTCCATGAAATCCTATTAATTGGAGAGAGGTCTTAAAACACATATATCAACAGGCTAATTAAAATATTATTATTATTATACTGAACATACTTGGTAAAATATTAGGTTTCTATGCTGGCTAACTCATCTATGTACAGAAACATTTCTGTCTTGGAAATAAAGATTTAACCAGATTTGGGAAATTAACTGTGCTTACTTGTCTTGATGAATAAGGGTTGACCCTAACAAGTTTTTTATGGTAAATACCTATTTAAATGTTCTTCTGAAGTCTGATAGATTAGGAATTCAGAAGTCATATAAAGAAGGGTCATATAGGTCATGAATAAAATAAAATGGAACCAACTAGAATATATGAAAATACAAAAAAGGCGTTCAAAAGCTCTAACAAATCTCTTCTCAATAGCAAGTGCAGTTACCCCTACCTTAGGAAAGGTATTTATCTTGATTTTTTTTTTTTTATTTCAGAATGTGTTCAGTGAAATCAAGTGAAAGGTGAGAAAATGTCAGCCTTGTCAACTATCAATATAGTATGTAAGCACCTAGCAATTAAAAGACCTGCAGTATCTTTCATAAAGATCAAGTAGATCATGCTTTTCCTCAAACAGAAATAATTACACTGCTCATTCATTAACTTCTTCATAAATCCTATTAATTTTGAACTACTATATATCCTGGAAATGCAGTTGAGGCTAAATGAACCTCATTACACAGTGCCCATGAAAATGATAATAGGAGTAAGGATAGGAAGTGCAGGTGGTAATAATTAATTGCTCATCTTCCAGCATCACAAACTTTAAACTTAGTTAAACAGTTCTATTTTAAAATAAAATGATTTTGTTTGCTAGGGACATTTTACTACAGTCCATGTGCGTTGGTGGTAGGTTCTTTTTAATGCAATTTTTAAATGGTGAAAAGATAAACACACAGTGATTTTTATCTATGTTTTTGATAAATGAATACCTCAGCAAAATTTTACAGCTAAAAAGGTTATTTACTTAAGAGAGATTTTCTGTATGTGGAAAGGTCAGATTTTTTTTAGATTGCTGTGAAATTGCTTCTGCCTTTTAGCAAATCTTCTAAGACGGCTCCTCTCCTTGTAGTGTTGACAAGGACACAGGAAGGATGCGGCCTGAAGAAATCAAATGAACAGCATAAAATCCTAGCTGGAATCTTCTGCTGCCACAGTTTGTGGTTTTTGAAATTCTGTCAAAATGCTGAAGAATACGAGAAGAGAGAGAGGACTTCTGAGCAAAAATCAATAGCTAAGTCTTTTGAACTGTCCACGTACAAAGTTCTAACGAAAATGTCCTTGAGGGAAGTTTTAATAGTGGACTTTGAGATCAGCTCCTCCATTGCCCTGATAGCATTGTACAGCATTTGAAGTTTTCAAAGGTACCAGTCCACAAAAGTTTGGCTCATACAACTGAGGATGGAGATGCCTCTGAGGGATCTCAAAAACAGCAGTCTGCCACTGAAGACTATACAGAATACTGTGCGTATTATTTGCACTGTGTCAAGTTTTAGCTGCAGGGTACAATTTACTTCAAGGGAGTTTGTAAGTCTTTAAATAGCATCTCTCCATGTACAAACTAATAACTGATCAGATACGCAGCGCAATACAGAAAGTGGTCCGGTCTGACTAAAGGGATTTTACTTAATATAGTGTAAATAGATGGAAGTTTTCTATCAATACAATTTACAAAATGTTAAATAAGGTTTGGATATAATATCCCATTAACTGGGATTACATTTCTTTGTATCTGTTTGAGCCTGTTAAAAAATGCAAAACGTTCAGTACTGCACCAAGGTCATTCTGGGAGAACTGCCACACACATTAAATTGAGGTTAAAACGGTTGGTGAAGGTTATACAGTAATTACACTGCTGTTCCCCTAAAACACAAAATGCATACATTTACTGTGCCTTTGGAGCATTTTTCCCCCCAGCACCACTGAGAATTCATATGCACGCACTCTCAGTTATAGTTACTGTTATTAGAATAACATCTTTTGGTATTAATATATAAGGTATCTGGCATAAGCACAGGAAATGTTTCAATTATCTGTAAATGTTAATTAAAAACACCCCAAAATGATAATGCCTTTTTCATCATATAATATTTTTATATAGAGCCTATATACCATAGTAAAGACATATTACAAAGTCAGCATAGAAATTTCCACAGAGACAGAAAAACAGCATTTAAAAATTTCTTTTGCTTAATAAAAGGGAACCTTTCTCTGCTTTGATTTTACAGCAGTCTATTGTGTTCTAAAAAACTAGTTCTTATAACTTTCTTCTCTTGCTAGCACCCAGTTTCATTCAACAGAATTCACTCTACAGTTCAGCTAACATCAATACATTTACAGTCCCACTAGTATTTAGTATTCAGTGGTTTGTTTTATTTTCAAAGCACTTTTTTAATATTACAATAAACATTACAGTAAATATGAAAAGCTGATACTATATTACACATGTAGTTTCAACAAAACTGGAAAGGTCTTGCTACGAAAAAAATGAGTGTATTTAATAACCAGAACTTTTAATCTATGAAAATAGTAGTAGAAATCGATCCAGAATCTAGCTAATCTTTGGGGTCCTGGTCCTCCTGCATGTGAAGCCAGTAGAAAAGGTATTATTGCTATGAATGCACTATTACTAATGGGAAAAAAAAATAATGTGGTCTGGTATTAGATATTTATATAGTTATATATATGAATATTCAGATATTCATATATATGTGTATATGTATATAAAAAGAACTGCTGTTACATGCCTTGTTAATTAAACATCTACAGAGTAATATTATAGGAGGTTTTTAGTTGATTTTTTTAACCAGTAAAACAATTTCATGGGTGAAGAATTTCTAGGGGTCTGGCCAGCAGGTCAAGGGAGGTAATTCTCCCCCTCTATTCTGTTCTTGTGAAATCCCACCTGCAGTACTGTGTTCAGCTCTAGAGTCCCCAGCATAAGGAAGATATGGACCTATTCGAGCAGCTCCAGAGGAAGGCCTGAAGATGATCAGAGGGCTGTAGCACCTGCCCTATGAGGATAGGCTGAGATAGTTGGGGTTGTTTAGCCTAGAGAAGAAAAGGCTCCAGGGAGATATTATAGCAACCTTCCAGTATGTAAATAGATCCTACAGGAAAGATGGGGAGGGACTCTTTGTCGGGGAATGTAGTGATAGGATGAGTGGTAGGAGTTTTAAACTGAAAAAGGGTAGATTTAGTTTAGATATTAGGAAGAAATTCTTTACTGTGAGGGTGGTGAGACACTGGAACAGGTTGCCTGGAGAAGTTGTGGATGTCCTATCCCTAGAAATGTTCAAAGCCGGGTTGGATGAAGCTTTGAGAAACCTGATCTAGTTGAAGGTGTCCCTGTCCATGGCAGGGGGGATGGAACTGGACAATCCTTAAGGTCACTTCCAACCAAAACCATTCTATGATTCTATGATTCTAATTTCCTAATTAAGTTTGGTTTGATTTACTATGAACATTTTAAAAAAGTTTAGATAAACTCTTTAACAATGAAGCAACTGCACTTTGCATAGACAAACTCACTCAACCTTTAGGGACCTTTACGGGTTTCTTTTGACAATCTTTGTCTGAATGTGGCAGTGCGCCCATCACCTGGGAGAGGTGGCAGGGCAGTGAAGGAAGCCCAAATCTGGCAGAATTCTGAGGTGGATCTACTGCCTCCCTAATGCGCTTACCAAGAAAAGCTAAAAGACTTTTCAATGTAAAAGAGAAAGTAGGAATTTGATATTTCTTAAGTAGAAAAAATAAAATTATTATGTCAGGTCCAATAGAAATTAATAGGATTACACACAGCTCTTTCCATTGCCCACAGCGTGCTTGCAGGCAGATCCTTATTCCATACTTAGGGTCAATTAACACAGTGGCTTTACATGGCAAAACCTCCTCAGTCCCTCAGCCCCTCACAAGTTCTCTCTTCCCTCTCAGTCTCAGCTAGACTTTCCTCTCTCCTCCCTGTAACCTCCCAGGCTCTCTGCAGGAGCTCCTGGCTCCCTGAATCACCCAGTAATTTCCCTACCTGTGGCATGTGCTGGAAATGCTTTGCCTTGAGCATGTCCTTGACCCTGCTGCTCTTCCCGCTCTCTTGCGGACAGTACCTACAACTGAAAAACCTCATCATGCCCAGCCACAGCAAGCAGGGATACTGGGTTGGGCACACACTGCAGTCCTCTGAACAAGCTGATGGGCAAAGTGCCTGGTTGCTGCAGCCATCTTCTGCTAATGTGCAGCCTGTGCTGCTGCCCAAGAAACAGGAGCCACAAGCCAAGGAGCTGCTGCTGGTCAAGGTGAGGAGCACATCTCTCCTGCCCTGGTCAGCTGGAAACTCAGAGAAAGCAATCTCCCCTTCCTTCCATGGGCTTCAGATCACCTGGTCATCTTAAATAGACAAAACACCATTGTGACCTACCCAGACTCCCCTCAAGTCTGTTTATAGTAGTGCAGTTCCCCACTTTAAACCACAGAGATTCAGCTGTGTGGTCCAAAGTACTTTGTTTTCCCTTCTTGTGTGCAGCCACTGATTTGATATCTACCAAACAACTGCCATTTTGCAGTCACTGCTCTACAAGGACTTTCCCACCTACAGACTGTTCTACATTTTCATCTATTAATTATGGCAGTACAAAGACTGGTAAAGTCAACATACACATTCTCAGCATTCAGAACACACAGACTACTGCAGTAGTAAGGCCCCACTATTTCTTCATTGAATTTATATGCAGCCTAAATGTGATGGCATTAGTACAAAACAGGGACTCCTAAGGCTAATCCAGTAGTTAGAATCAGGACCAAGGAAGTATATTCATAACTACAAAGAAGCATATCAAGAGTTAGCAAAATAAATTATTGTACGTAATTGTGAATGGTTTAATTTATGGGAAGCATGTCTATAAATACTACAAAGGTGAAGAAATATGAGAGTTCACATCTATCCTATTATATGTAATTGAAAAATATCATCATGAAATCACACACTGCTTAGAAGTTTCAAGACCACAATTTAATGGACATGTTCATCCCCAGTGTGTGAATAATTCCTGAATGATCATGAACTGAGTGCTTAGAGAACTGTCAAATACCGTGACTTTCACTCTGGGGTTTTGTTAATGCCATTTTTTTCACTCCATAATGGAAAGCAAGTATAATTCACTGAGCTATTTCGTCTTCTATAATGCACTTGAGTCAATTCTATATCTGGCTGAACAGAAAGATGCCAAAGAATTAATCATCACCTGCCTCTCAGTTAAAACTAAAAAGGCCAGTCTCCCTTGCTGTGAGTATTCTCTTAGCCCTAATTGAAGCAGCACTTAAATATCACAATAGAACAATTCAATCTGAGAATTCTCCCCCATTCCTATCCTCCCTCTGCCATCCTCTCCCCCCATTAAACTGTTTTCTGCTTCAAATTCAAAGAACAGCATGAAGCTTGTCATGGATTTTTATTGCTGTAGGAATACATATGGGTGGAATGCAAGTGATGGAAGAGAACTGGAAACAAAATGAGATTTTTGGCATTTTTTTCACTCTTCTAATCTGCCTTTGAAACAAAATGCATATGCATTAATTATTAATATTTAACAATGACAAAATAAATATTTTTCCATAATTTTTCTGAAACTAGAATTATACATGAAAGAACCAACTTTGAAAATACAGCTTAGGACCACTAAAAAATTATAGTATCACATAGAACAAATGAAGGCTTAGAAAATTTTAAAATAGAAAACAAAGTACCATAGAGTATAGAGGATGAATGAGATATCATCTGAAATGTATTCATTTGATCTAAACAGATAACTGATTTACCAAGGAAAAAAAGATTGGTTATGGTTCAGTTTCACAAAGTCATGTGTATGAACGTGTGTTTAATAACAATAAAATATCTAAATAGCAGAATGGATGCATAACATTCATCACTTTTATATATGCATGTGTACGTATTTAAATTTCTTAAACAAAAAACTTCAGAACTAAAAATTGGGAGTACAATAGACAAACTATTGAGATTACTGAAACTGAATCCTGTAGCCCAATATATTACGTATCATCATAATCTCAGTATTCTTTGAAATTTTCTGAAGAAACTCCCATAAATTCTTCTGCCAGCACTATATGAGCAAGGAAATTATAGTCGCTACTGTATTTGCAATAAAAGCTTGGCAAAGGATGAGAAAATAAGGAAGGAAGAGAAGAGAAGGTAAGGGAAAGTAAATGCTGCTCTACACAAATGGATTCTAATCCCAACTAAAATGATGCTAGCTGTGTTAGTGACATTACAATTCACAAACTGAACAATGATTTTTGTACATGATATTTGTGCATTTAGGGAGACAACAGCCTTTTAGAAAAGTTAGTACAGAAAATATAATAAATTATTCTAATACAACACAAAAGTTAAAATGAGTTAAGATTTCAAATCAAACTTATACCTGTGCTTTTCCAGTTTCTTTTAGAACTTAGTGGGAGGGTTGGGGGGAGTGAGATTTTTTTCCCCAAATATGAACACCTAATATTTGTCAACTAACATTTGTAAACATTGCTTTGTAATGAAAGCTCTTTCACAACCAGAATGTAACCAATCTTAACAAAACACGAAAAGATGTACTTACATGTATAATTTTAAGTCTCATCATACAAGAGTAGCTGAATTTTAACAACTGGCCCTTCTCAGCAGTTGAACTGCTCTACACCTTTGGAAAACTCTTCTCTTCAAGAAGATTGCGACACACAGTTTTCACCCATGTACAACAAAATTATGGCAATTTAACCAGATTCAGATATGCAGGAAGTGACTTAGTTTTGAGAAGTAATAAGCATCCAGAATGCCCCAAAAGTAAAAACTCTGGATGTCAGTGAACATGTACTCATCTTCAGCTGACAGAACTGTCAAGTCTGTGGTGGACTCTTTTCAAAAAGAAGTTATAATAAGCTTTTCCTACTAATAAATCAATTAATTGGCACAGATTAAAAGGGCATAAATTGTCCAAATCAGAGAGACAAGAGTTCATATTGATGGTTTTTTTCAACTGAGGAACTTTGAAACATTAAAAAAAGTCTAAAGAAGAAGAAAATATCCTGATTTTCTTTCCATTTGTCTAGATTCTTAGTTTCTCCATAAACTAGACAGATACCTGGAAGCACAGGCAGAATATGAGTTTTTGATAGCCATTAGTGAAATCTGTGTTTAATGACAACTGCTGGATTGCATAATCCCTGTTATAAACAAATTTTAAAATTTGATCTTATTTCATATTAACTTTTGCTGGACTTGAAAGATTGCTTCAACATCCAACTCAGATAAAATGTTTCTTTTTTCAGTGCATAATAGACTGACTTCACCAATCGTAGCAGACTAAATTGTATTTTTGTAAGGCTCTTCAACAGGCAGCCAAATAAATAACTTTTACCCCGCTGCATGGTTTGCTGTTTGCTTAAGCAAAAATCCAATTCCTGGAGAAGACTCCACAAGGGCTAAATTCCCTGCCATTTACAAGTGTCCCATTAGAGTAGCTTTCTATATGGAAATAACATTCCAAGACAAGGAGAGAAAGAGTAGGTCTGAGGTCCACTGTTCCTGATGTGTTTTATTATTTCTTTTTCATTTGAAGAGTAGAGCTGTGCTCCCATGAGAAAGATGAGAGTAATATCTGAATACAAATGTCTCAAGACACTGGAGTTTCTTTAAAAGTAAAATCCTCTCTCCTGCTTTTTCTATTTTTCCCCCACTATGCATCAAGGACAAGGGGAAACCTGACAGCCTCAGACTCAAGTTGTCTTTCCTTAAAAGGTTTTTAATTAGCAATTCAAAGAAAAAACTCCTACTGGGGCAGCATATATCAGAAATGTTGGAATTTGGGATTGATTACTGTTTTCTTTAGTAGAATTTTTCATTTTAAAACAACTGCAATTAGAAAGATGGAGTGAATAAGACACTGTACATACAGTGGCAGTATGAAGAATTACCAGTCACTAGTGTTATCGCAGCTCAAAGGGAAGAAAAAGTAAAATGAAAGTTTTTAATGAAAGTTCACAGAGGTGCATTTAATTTAGATCTAAGAATACAGACATTCTAAATCTGCAGGATTTGAATTGATTATTTGAAGAATGCTTACTGAAATTTAACAGCCATATAATGAACTCTGACATTCGTCTACTTTATAAGCAATAGTCAAGAAACATCCTCTAACATTTAGCAGTTATGTATTTAACATTGTTTTAACTATGAAAGCTGTCTTTAAATTAATTTCCTTTAATTTAGGAATGTAATTATTATAATAATAAAAGTTAAGGCATTCTCTACTGCGCTGGAAGACTTCCAGGCAGTCTTACACAGATGAACCAATGCCATCAATCCCACACTGTCCACTCATGCTTCCAACTATGTGCATAGTAAGAAGGACTTCTAGGGTTCACCAGACCAAATGTATGCAGAGGCCCTGTGATGATGGCTGCCATGTTCTTTCCCTGAAGGATACAGCAGCCATCTCAGGCTGGAGTTCACATGTGTTTTTCTCTTCTACAGACAGGACATTTCTTGGTCACCAGAATGTTCTTGTTAATGGCAAGCAATGTTTAGAGAGATATTCCAGGAAGAGAAAGGGCAACCTAGCATACAGTGCTGGTCACACAGACTTAATGAGATCTCCATGTCCCAAATTTCACGCAGCAGGTCAGGACACATACCTCCCTTGTGGTTTGAACAGCAACATTAATACTTCCTTGTCTGAGGGCAGTATCATGACACTTTCTGTTCAACACCAAAAGTTAGATCAGTATTGTGATGCATGGAGAACATTCATATTCCATAGTGGGCAAAGGACACTTAAGAACATGGCAGGTCTAGATGTATATATTGCATATCTGATTTCATTTACTGAGTGATGCTTTTGTCTAGGGATACTTTGCACTAGAATGCTGACCACAAACTCACTGTTGAGCTCCAAAGCCAAACTTTTAGCTGTAGTGATTAAAGCTGTTGAGTTTTGACCTCTGGATTACTAGCAGCATTTAGAAAGCAGCAGTTTGAATTTGACAATTCATCACCTTACCTGTCTTCTGAATAGGAGTTATGTACATATACTGTATGACTATTTATATTATAGAGCTTAAACATGCATTTAAAGTGTATTCATAATTGCCTTCCTGAACAAGGGGAAGAGGGAATTGAGGGAAATGAAGAGGGAATGAGAGGTCTTTGAGGAAAAAGTAGGAAACTGGCATACATAGCACCCAATCAAAAAAGGCATGGAAATAATTAAAAAGTTAAGTTTATGTAAGCCATTAAATTACATAAGATGACCAGGGTTTATAGTTGAGCCAAAAATAAGAACTTTTTTTCCTTTTGCACACAGAGTCAAAGCAGGAACATCCCGTGAGAAGCAACCAAGAACTTTATTATGTGCAAGACAAAGCTCCTAGGAACCCATACAGTCCTACTTGCTTAGAACAAGTGACCTGAAAAATACTACTTGAAAAGAATTTACTTTTTCTCCTAAAGGTGCTTCAGAATAGGCTCTCTGCAGATTGCTGCTTCTATTTTGACCAAAGCCAGAATGTGTGGAGATCTGTGTATCTTACTCCACACCTTTGTGCATGTGTTCAAAGTGGGTATTACCGGTGAGAACACCATTTTGTACACAATGATAACTAGACTTCTCTAAATCTAATCTGCTCCTGAGGCTTAAAAGTTCAGTTCAAATTACCTTCTGAAAATTCTGTTTGAGATATCTTCTCTTGTTAAGGTATTTCCTACATACCGTTCACTTAGCTTATCTTATTAATGTGTTATTTCTCTTTCATAGTGTAATTTATTGCATTCTACAGCAATTCAAAGGTGGCTGCTTTAACATATTTATGCACCATTTACAAAATACATTTATAAACAGGATAAACTACTTTTGCAATTTTGAGCCTGAAAAATCAGTAAAATATTACGATATGATAATTTTTTATCTTAATCTAGAAATGATTGGCCTGGCAGTGCAGAGATTAGTTTCATTGTTTTTAATTAATAACAATAAACAAGAATCCTTCCTAGGAAGAGTTGTGAGTCTTGCTTCACAAGGACAGGGTCCCAGTTCTGTACAAGACATAGGCATGCATGCATTTTACCTTTGAATGATTTATTTAATATTTAGAAGTATTCAGAGCACTGGTAATTTTTACTAAGAAAAGATCTTCACTTTTAACTTTTAATTTTTCTATTTCCTAATCAAATTCAGGCTTTAATGATTTTAATTTTAACAACATTTAAAATGATAAAATGAGTGTATTAAAAAACCAACCAGTGCTTAGAGACAGTATAAATCACTATAAAATTCTGAAAGTTGAGCTCAAGGCAGTAGTTATAAACAAGGATTTGCATTAAACGTATTCAAATAACCTACTATGGTGTCTCATTCAATGTAATTATATATTTTTAGATTTGATAATTTTTATACATTTTATCGGTTTTCTTTTTTTTTTTTTTTTTTTTTTTTCATTTTTACAAGCTTTACTATCTTGAAATCTCTTTTAAATTTCCCTGTTATTAAATTTGGAAAAAAGAAAAACAACCCAATTTAAAAGCATTACAAATCCTAAAAATGCAAAAATGTTCATAAAAATTATCATTAATAAAAATCATCTAAATGACCTCTAAATAAAGATTTCCAACCATGATGTATTTGGTGCTAGAATTTTTTGACATACTTAATGAATTGATGTAAAGTTGCTGCGTATTTTATACACCTCACTGATACTGCTGTTCAGTAAGAGTTCAAATTGCCTTTGGATATCACTAGGTGTTGTATCAGTTTACTGCAGTTTAAATAACAAGTGAGCTCAATTTGGAAAAATACCAATAACTCCTGGCAACAGTGACTTGCTAGGATTAGATACCAGCTGCTTTGCCCTCATTCTTAGCTACATTAATTCCCAGTACCTGAAACAATTTTGTTATGTTTCAAAGTTTTTTAGGCTAAGAGGACAGAGTTCTGACTTTATTAAAGTAGTCTTGTGTTGAATTGTTAAAGACAGTTGAGTCTAATGTGTATTGCATATTTAATATTTGCATATGTCTTTATGTTCATGCTAAATATCAGCATGATCAATGGCTAGAATAAGTAAAAAACATTTTGCACCAAAACAGTCATGATTGGCAAAATTACCCATGTTTGCAAATTTTTTATTTCTGCCTATAGGGTTTTAATTGTATGAATCAAAATAGTTGTACTCAACTGGGAATAATTATATTACATAAAAATAATTACAAGTCTAAGGTCACTTCCTACTATGGTCCCTGAAGAATTCTTACTGCCCAGTTAGTATGAGACAGATTAAATGATTCACTGCAGTTCTTGAAACTTAAGAACCTATTTGGTTTTCCAGTATGGCAATATCAAGTGAAAGTTACTATTCCCCAAATTCATATCGGTAGTTGGTAACTTGTAATAAGAGTCCTCTGAAAATCAATGCCATTTTTATACTAACAAAACTTTTTATGCTAGATGGCAACAGCCAATCACACCATAGTGAAGAAATTTAGTCAGATTAGAGCATTTTACAATGGTTTTAATTTGGATATTCTTATCACCAACAGTTTGCATGAATGATGTCCAGAAGCTGGTACATCTGAACCCACTTGAGGTGACATATAAATCCCAAGGTGCTCAGCAACAGGCATTCTGCAACGTAATTGCTGAACCTCATATTTATTGCAAAAAGATTCTCATACAATTTTCAAGACACCAGGTACAGAAGATTAACTAGAAGGGTACCATGGGGTGGGGGTGGGGAGATTGCATAACTGCTACTTATTTCAATGGAGCCACTATTTCAGAACGGAAGACTGTTCTGATCAAGTGACTAGGATGAAGGTCCAGCTAGCCCAGTATCTTATGAGGCCACTAATCAGTAAGGAAGACATAAGAATTGGAGGATGTACGCAATAATGGGCAGTGCAACAACATAAACTATCAGCAGACAATTGACACAAGCACATGTATTTACAAACCTATCCAATGATATGGTTAGCCATCTGAAAGAATGTGCCCTCTCTTGCAGATTTCATAAAAAGAAGCTAAAAGCTAAGCAATTATTTGATAGTGCAAAGCTACCAACATATATCCATAACTTTTCAATAATAATCTCATTTTGATAATAAAATTATTATAAGTAAAAAATATTCCTAATAATGCTCACTTTAGGTATTTTAAGATACTTTAGGATTCCAATTCTCTTATATCACATTAAGAAAAATGCTCAGCTGCTTATCAAAACCAAATCACATCCTAAGCATGAGGTTCCTGATATAATATAAAATATAAATCATAAATATTATTTTCACTTTCACCAGTAATTTTGCTGTGGAAAATGCCCTGCCATTTTCTACCTACAAACAGACTATGAACATATTAAGATTAAATCATGATATCATCAAGTTGGCCCATTTTACTTATTATTTCAGAACAGCAAAGAATATCATCTATTCCATCTTTTGGTATTACTTTCACTCCTGGAAAGGTTTTCATTAATCTGCCCCTTATTGATCCTGGTCTCCCCAGCTAGTCCCACTTACTCTAGGTAAAACTCTGAGACCAGCACTCTCTGGGGCATTTTCATAAAACTATGGGAAGGCTAATACCAGTGCCTAGTGCAGCTAACCCAACTATCTGTCCACAGGAACAAGAAAATAAAAAAAAAAAACAACAACAAAACAAAACCAAAAAACCCACAAAATCATGGATATTAGCTATTTGTAAATAGATTCAGTCGTAGGCTCTTCAACTTGTCATGAATTAAAAAGACCTTTTATATCAATAATATTTAAAATTAGTGTCTTAACTGCATATTTATAAGAAGAATGACACTACGTGGTGAAATTGGTTAATACTAGCATAAGGTGAATTCAGCATATCTGCAAAGAACGTACTGTTATTTTTTTAACACATTTTCCTAGGCTGATTAATGAAGAACTTTTGAAACAATTTAATCTATCCAGGGATGCGAATGTTAGTTTACATTTTTCAAGGCTGATTACTGAAGAAGTTCTAAAGCAGTTTAATCTGTTCAGGGATGTTAAACAAATATGTCAACATTCATTTTACATTTGTGTCTACCACAGCTAAACTAGAAGAATGCTGGAAATAGATTGCAGTACTCTCTTTGCTCAAGGGAAAAAAAAAAAAGTCAATATGCTTCATATTTTATAGAAGTTGCAAACTCCTTTCTAAGATGAATGCTTTTCAGATTGAAGTTTTCAGTAGCTTTACTGTGTAGATTATGGTCTGGCATTCTGCCATATAATGATATATAACCTTATAGCTCACTATTATGCAAATAACAATTTGGCTAGGAGATCTGAGTGCTTAGATTTTCTCTGAGGATTATCATATATTTCAAAATTCTTACACCAAATTCTATTTGACATTTAATTTGAACTCATCTTATGTAAAAAATGATTTTTAAAACCCTCTTGTGTACATTTCTAATAAGAAAAGTGTTACATTTTAATTTTTCCTTTTTTCCATATGTAGATATATAAGCACAGTAGGTTTAATTTGGATAGATAAGAATGCACCATTACAGAGTCCACCATATACAGAAGGGTATTCTAAGCAAGTATTGCTCAGTACAAAGTAAAATAAAGATGTGAAACAATAGCAAAAATGTTAAAATTCATACATACATCTATTAATTAATTCTTACAAAATTAGACTGACAAGTACATATGCATTCAACTATGTTGTACAGGGAATTAATACTGGAGAATGGCATATGAAACACAATCAGGTTCAGAAGTTGGTAATTAATCTGGGAAAGGTCATTTCTAAACTGCACTCTTCTTTTCAGACCTCTTAAATTTTGCTAGCAGGGTCAGTACTACATTTATGGTAGAGATCATTCAATCTTCATTCTAGCCCTACTAAGGCCACCAAGACTTAATTTGGCACGAAGTTTTTTTTTTATACCAATGGCTCAAGCTCTCACTTCAGAAGCTGGTCTAACTGTACGTGGGAATATTTATAAACTACAAATTCACAAACACTAAATCTCTTTGTCATGTTCTCTTTCTACATGTATGTGTTCAGATAATGTGAAGGATTAGATTACTTACTCAGAAGTATGTATTCTTCTGTATCTTTGCCTTCTCTTTATTATATTATCTTAGATTTAAATATTTGTTAGGAGGTTTTGTTACCTTGAATGAGCAGAGTCAAATGTCCATCATATCATGTCACAAACATATCTCTCTGAGTTTCTAGGATGTTTGACAGTTTTTATTCGATTAAGTTTCTATTAATAAACATATAGAAAGAAACAATACAGGGAATAGAATCTCAAAGTCACTTAAAACTGCATGGTTTCTCAAACAAAGGTGGAATGCATCTTAAGTCTTCATGAATTTCAGAGAAGATCTGACATCTAGAAAACTGTAAAAGCAAAATACACAGACTGTGTAATTGAAAAGATCCTTGTAGCTCCATGCCTCCGACATGTCAAAGTTAGTCACATATTGATCATTTTCATACCTTTGGGGCTGATGAGTATATCTTTAACAAGTATTATAGAAGTACTTATAAACTGTTTGGGAGCATAGTTGGAACATTGACTACATATTGCAGTTGAGTATCTGCCTATACTTTAATGGATAATGATTTGTGTACAGATTTCTCAAAAGTTTTATTTCTAAGGATATCCTTGAGATATCATGTGTACAGTTCTTTAAAAAGCCCTTGTTCACAGCATGGTAGTTCTCTCTCAGTCCAATACCATGTAAACAAATGACTGAGATGGAGGATAATGTATCAACTGGAACAAGGTGGTAGAAACTAACAATAAGGAACTTTAAGCAGAGAATTAGAAGTTTTCTAACTACTAGAGCAGAAATGTCAACATTAATACCACCATGACCAGCAATAATGAAGAGTTAAGAATAAGCATACCCTTGAGAAATTTTAAGTAGTTTTCAATATTTTCAAAGACCCAGTCTTTACAGCTATAAGATGCTGCACTGTGTATCTCAGTTTGAGTTAAAATCTTCAGTTTAATTCATGTATAATAAGAGTTAAAAAATGATAGGCAATGAAGACCAAAGAATACAGTCTTGCACTAATAAGGAAATTGGAGGAATTGCTAGGTAGGAAAAAAGTTAAGACTAAAGAGGGAAGGACATATCTAAATGTTTGGCAGCTATAAAGTGCTTCACCTTCCTTTTTGTCTCAGAAACACTCAGGATTTTTGCAAACTTGTATGTTACCTTGGACGTTTACTGTACAAAGTAAGAGAACAGGTACCCAAGGGTCTTGAGACTGCTGCATAACACAAAATCTCAACTAGTTTGATTGTTCAAAAGTCTTACATCTCTTGCTCTGCACAAAACACAACAAAAATCCAGTTTAAGAAGTCCCTGTCATCATTTATCCCTCAGTCTTTGATGTTAATATTTTGCTTGTATGTAGCAATGATTGTCAAACGTCAGCAACAACACTGTACCCTGTGGCATGCAGGGGGAATGCTCTTTTCAAACGCTCCAGCAATTTTGTATAGGAAATGGTCCTCATTGGTCATGATAATCTTTTCAATATTTCACTGTGTACTTTCCTTTCAGACATGTCAATCACAGTGTTTCTCTTCCAAATGTTTCTAAAGTCCCCCTAGCATGCATACTTTCATCTGTTCTATCTCAAGTGACATTCTTCTGTCAAGCTGCGCAAAGGGATCACTACATTTTGAAAGGACCTCCATGTTTGATGAGCACCAGTGAACTCTTGGAAAGATTAACAGAAAAAGGTATTTCAACATTTCCCAGTGGATGGTATAGATAATAGGAAACTGTTCATGGAAACACTAAATTTAACATAGAACTCATTTAAAAAAAGAAATTAAAACCTGCAATTTGATTGTATTTTATGAAGTCTTCCATTAAAGTTAGCACCGAATTTTAAATAAAGTGAAGTTATAAAAAAACCCCTAGACAATAATACTGTTGTTGTGAGTTTCTCTTTGGGGCAAATATGTTCTTGGACTGCTACAAGAATCTCTGTGGTAATGAATGATTTTTAAACACTGTGAATACTTACTGTATTATGGCAGCTCTTGCCAATGTGTATGTATTAAGGATTTGCCAGTGACTGTGTTATCAAATTCATTTTTCAAAGGTTTACAGTGTGGCCAAAAATTCAATCCTGGGAGAATCCTGGCATTCAAACTCTTCACCTAAAGGAAGACTTACTTTTGGAAGATTGCTCTAGACAATTGGGCATACTTGAATGATATGGTACAAGAAGCACAAATCCCTCTTTCAAAATTTCTGTTTGCATTACTAGGTCCTAAAATACAACCTTTAATTATTAACTTAATTTAACAAATATTAACTTAATCTTGCAAACCAAAACTAACCCTCCATAAATCTTGAACTAATGACACGATGGACAAGTAGAACTCAAAATGGCTAAAAGGCTTTTCAGTTCATCTTTACTGATACTCATTGTTCCAATATAAATAGCAGACCCCAAATAATTCACATTGACACTGTAGAAAAATCATGCCTCTGGAAGTTTGAATGAAAGAGAAAAAAGGAAATTGAAACTATGCCCTATTCTCTGAGCAAAAACAATTTGTGGTTTTCGTGTTTTGAAAATCCTTAAATAAAAACTAAGAGTTCCAAATAACTTCAGTATTCAGTCATTTAAAACTGATGTGTGCCTATAGTAAAAGAGAGAAAACATTTTCCATATCAAAAAGCTTAGTAGCATGCAATGAGTTTAGGGGAAATTACTGTGATTACAGTCTATAAAATGGACCACGATACCTTGTCTAGCTTTAAACACTGATTCTGAAAGTGATCTAGCCATGGCAACGCACAGTGGAAAGCATTAGTCCATGCAGCACTTTATTTAGCTAGGTTTCTTGTTTTGCCCAAGCCAGATAATTAAAGATAGCTAAATATGTGTTCATTACATTCATATCTGTTGTGTACACATACTCAAACTCGGTTTGGAGAAGTGTAGAAAAATCCACAAGTTTGTGTGTGTATTTGTTGTAATATCATATAATACCATAAAATAAATGGTATACACAGCTTTAAAATTTATTTTTTACATTTTAAAAAAACAGGAATTATCATTTCTAGAATAGGAAACTTAATTTCCCTAATCTAGGGCAAAAGACAGTGTGCAGGGATTGACACACCAGATTCCTTATATAAATGAAAAGCATTTTTTACTCAGCATATACTGGTAGAAAAAAAGTATAGGTTAATCAGATGATGCTGTTCTGACATTAACTCAGAATACTCTATGATAAGCCCATTATTAGAACTAAGCAAATAATTCCCAGCAAATAATTTCCTCAATAATTTTTCCTTTTACTCTACTCACACAAGATCTATGAGAAGATTGCAGCTCAGAGGAGTTGAACCATCATTCACTTTTATTCAGCTTTTGGTGGAAGACTTTGGAATATTTTAACTGTTTATTTATTTATATATTTATTTATTTATTTAAGTTTAAGCTTTGACTGGTGACACTATTTTACTGGATATAGTCAGGTACTGAATGAGCATAAGCCAAACAGAAGTTCTTGTGAATACAGTTATGTAAAATTCCTACCCTGGATAAGAACACTGCCTTCTCCCACCCAGCACATTCTCTTAAACAGGGTAAGTCATTGCAACTGGGTAGGCTAAGCTAAGGGAAATATCAAATGCATCTTCATTATTGTCTCTTGTTTATGTATGCTATTTATTTTTCCCCTGAATATATGAAAAAAACATACTACACGTCTTCTGCTAAAGAAACAGATCTATACACACACACACTCAGAAACAACACTACAACAGGAAAATCGGGGTAGTGAAGAAAGTCACATGGACTGAGAAGGAAAGAAGCTTACAAGAAAATTTGTTATTTAAAAAGGGAAACACATCCAAAGCAACTTTTTAGTAAATATTTTGAGATTAGTTCATACAAAATGCTGATATGTTGTTGTAACCTATGGGGTGGATGGCTGCACAGAATCCAGATACTGTGCCTTTAATTACTCGGTATTAACAGTAAACTCAGATTCAAATGTTGAATTACATTAAGCATGCCATCAACAAAAATATTCCTAAGAAGTATTATTTAAGCAATTAAGGATATTAGTTAAAAAGTCTGCAACATTATGTACGAAGTAGCAATGGAGTATCAAATTTTCATGCAAAAAAAAATTCTAGAGAATAATTTTTGTGTGCATATCTGTTTGTTGACAGTCCAAAAGAAGCACAAAAACATAAAAATCCTAATGTGGTAAAGCAAATTTAACATATACAAAGTCAACATCAAATTTCCAGTTAAAAAAAATAATAAAACCAATGTCTACTTGTATTGTCTTCTATAATGAAAGCTTACCAAAAAAGCCAGCAAATTAACAGATCACTAATTAATAAGAACACATCTTGCAATAATTTTGTTTTATTAAATATATGACACTGTTGGGAATATAATATGAAAGTGATCTTGAAATAACAACGCTGTCTGGCTCCAATTACACAAATCCTGACGTACAGACTTATCTTATGCCTAGAGAAAATATCTGGGATAGAATTGTGTATTTCACATTCGGGACTGAACTTTAAACTATACAGAACATACAGAAGATTAGGTGATAAAATCTAAATCTAAAATGTGCAATATTTATGGAAGTAATCACAATATTGTGATTCAGTGAATATAGGATTATTTTTATATGTAAATTATTCAGAAAGAATATTACCAAAATCAGGCTGTTGACAGCTCTGTCCATTATTTGGCAATATGATTTCAGTGTTTGTGCTAGTTAAACATAGTCTCTGGATCAAAAATGTAAAAATATTCCATTATCTGGTGACTCACTTGGTATAATAAGATAGTAACGTTTTAATGTGATTATATCAGAACTAATTCTAAGCCTATCTACAGCATATTTATCTAAGCCTAGAACCACAACAGGATCTGACAAATTTGATTTTCATTACAAATGATCTAAAACTATCCATTAATTTTCAAAACCTTGAGACGACCACGTGCCATATATCCATGTTTGTAATGGAGCAAACCACAAAAACTGCAAGCTGAATGTCACTGAACTGAATATAAAATAATTATCAGTAATGTAGTCAAAGAATGGAGAAAAGTAACTTTACTTTTTTGTAAAGTATTTGTTCTTTTTCAGGCAAAAGTTTTGAAAATTCAGAAATGTTGACCAGTTCTATAATTGGGCAAAACAGGTGATTATGATTTCATGGAAACACATACCTTTTCACCTGTTCATATATTGTACCAGTTCTCAGCATGAAGATGTAGAAATATTTCTATATTAAGATAAAAATGACAGAAGACTTGAATACAGTAACATTGTCGTTTCATCTTTTATCACTGAAGACCTTTATGTATTCACTCCTAAACAGTAAAAGCCATAAGTCATGCTGCTTTGTGAATCTCATGAATATAGGGGTACTTTCAAGAAGTATGTTATGCAAATTTTTACCTCTACATAAATAAGAATAACAAGACAGCAAGTCTTAAATATTCCCCTTTCTAAGATACATCCACACACTTGAACATTGTTCCATTCATGCTGTAGAGGAATCAATCTCAAAAAAAGGCAAGTGATTCACCTTCAGATGAATTTACATGGCCCATCAGCTGCTGCTACTATAGCAAACTGAAAAAAGTAGTATTAAATTTCTGACAGCTGCTAACACAACATGACTAATTGGTAATATAGGTCAAGCACTAAAAGAACAAACAAACAACTAAATATCTTCAGAATCAATAAATTGATATGTGGTTATATAATTAAAAAAAAAAAAAAAAAGTGAAATGTTTGCCTTCTGGGCATCAGGTTTATCCTAAGACACTTGAATAGTGATCCACTACATCCATTTGCTAACCCTTCAGTATCACCATAATGTGCTTCTCTGGAAAGAAACAAGAGAGCTGGTCTGACAACAGAGTACCTGGAAGGATATCCTGTGCTTTGTTGGCTTCAGGTTCAACACAAGGAGTTAAATTTATTATTACCATACATGTCTTTTTCAGTAGCTGTAAAACATGAGATTACTTTTTTTTCTCCTAAATTTTCTTCTCTTTTTCTTTCCTTTTCCTCCAGCTGTTCATACCAAATCTACTTAACTCATAGAATGAAAAATATCTACAATGGCTTCAGTTACTTATAATGTTACAATATGTTCAATTAAGTTTCTTTTCTTTTGGTTTAACTACAACACAAAGATGTACACCACTCATTCCTGCTGCATAAATGCTTTTAGGAAATACACCAAGACAGCAATAACATCTGTCTTTTCCTAAACCAATTTTTATTAATCTCTACGTGATCTTGTAGACCATTAAGAATACTGATGATGAAATAGGGGCTCACCCACCTCCTTCATCCCAAACAAGTGTCCCATTTTAGAAAGACAGCTGGCAGACCAACTTCAAAAAAAAAAAAACAAACCCAAAAAAACAAAATCAAAACAAAAACAAAAAAATGATTCAGCACTGTTTATATTTTCATAGGGCTATGACATGGACAGGCACTTATAAGGGGTTAAAAACTACCTAAGAATTTCTGAAATTTAAATGGACTCAGGTATTAAGTTCACAGATTTCAGTGAGATTAACTAGCTTTTAAACTATTTTAGAACACATTTCTGTACAAAAATGAACCATGTGTAAATATCTATCATCTATGATCCTTGGAAAGATTTCTTCAGTCTGTTAGTGATAGTGCTCTTTGCGATGAGAACAATAGACATTTTGGACATAGAGAAGTCACACAAAGTTGCAGAGCTCATAAGGAAAGAGGAATAGATGGTTTCATTAATGAGTTTTCTAAAATACACACCCTGTCCTTGGTAGACACAGTGCAGTAGCTAAAATGTTCTAGCGATTATATTCTTAAATGATTAGATCTTTTCTAAACAGATCTACATAGCCAAATTATATTAACCTCTAAAAATCAATGAGTAAAAGTTCTGGGTTTTTTTGCTTGTGAAAGGTGGTTTACATGTTGTGACACAATTCAAAGATACCAAAATTTTCTTCATGTCATAGCAGTCTCAAGAAAACCATGAGATTGAATTTTCACACTGTGATCAGATTTTCCATAATAATTTATGAAGTCCTATCTGTGGTGAATGAGTATCATGACATGCAGTTAGTGACTTCTAGAAAATAATTCTATAGTATTCAACTTCATAACAATGAATTAATACCAATTGTATTCTTAGCTTAAAATTCTTAAACAGTATTTTTAATTTGCTATTATTATTAACAGACAAGACATTTGAAAGTCATGGAAAACTCTGGAACTAATTATCTGAATTTTTAAAATGGTTCCTAAAATTTTCTTTCCTCATCTTTATGCATTTGTACATTTTTTGTGTCACTTTTTTCATGGTACAATATCACTATGTGCATTTCTAGGGAAAAAAGAAAGAAGAAAACCACCAAAAAAATAAAAACATGGTTCAGCATGCAACCACTATATCTTTCAGTGTCCTGTAAATACAACTGTTTGGAGTCAGGTCAGTAGTTTTAGCCTTTTACTGTAGACTCTTATTACCATATCCTTGCCCAAATTATGATACTGACCTACTATTCTTTGCTTTCTCACTTAAAAAAAAAAAATTGTGTAAACAAATGCATGAACATATTGCCATTATTTAGTAAACACTTCTTGTATTGCTTTGGAGATTACCATAGTGTCTCTAAGATGGTGTAATGACACTTAGACCACTACAAATGGATCAATTGTCATTACAGGAGTGAGTTTAGAGCTGTTCTAATTTGCTTCTAGGTGAAGTGAAGGACTGCTGTCAAGCACAGATCATTCTATTATTGAAATACTTGGACCACGTGTTACAACTGAGAGATGCCATTTAGCAATGTCATGACTCTGAATTCTTGGGAGAACTCTCTACTAGCAGGATGTTTTGTATTGCCACATAAACTTAAAGGGGATGTTTTCTGGTCAAGAAATTTTAACATTGGTAAAACATGACAGGTTTCTTAGGATTTCACTATAGCAACTGATTTATAAACCACATGATTTCATACCTGTAGATGTAAATCTTAATAAATGTTCACTGTCACAAATGGAGATAAATATCTGCATCCCAATGTTCAAGTGACACATACTATGCCTCCCTATTTAATTAAGCATCTGCTTTCTGTGATCTGCTTTTCCCTTTCAATATCCTCTCTAAATCTTAGCTGCAGATTTCGCTGCTATGCAAAGAAGTTATGCAAAAAATGCCAAACAAACCTCTCAAATTGCATCATAACTTTTACATAATCACAAATTCTATTCTAAATTCCTGGTCTTCTGAATTATGAATACAGGATCTACAACTCCACAACAGTTTCCTGTATATAATTAAAGCAATCTAGTTTCCCTTTGCTTGCTATTAAGCTAGAAGGAGCTTAAGGTGAGCAAGGGAAGCAGATGTGGTGATTATGTGCCTCAGCAATCAAAGCAAGCTTTGATATTCCCATGGACAAACACTACGTTTAAGTGGGCCAGAATGAAAGCAAAATTTAAGAGACGCACACATAGCCACTTCTTAACCTATAAACTGGGAAAATTTGAGATCTAACATAGAATACTTGAAATAAAAAAAATCATTACAGGTTAGGGTGAAAAACCTTCCCTGATGATAGCCAATTTTTAGCAGTCTTTGGAGTAATACATCCTATTTATTTCTGAGAGATAAAGGTATCTTCAAGAGTATGCATGGCAAGAAAAATATGTACTTGGTACTCTCAGACCTTAAAGAGTTTTGGGAACACCAACTAATAAGCATTTAGCTATCTAAAGAATTTCACTATTGGAAATTTCACTATCTTCACACTTGCATGATAGCAGAGGAAAAGCTTCAAGGAACCAAGTTTGGAATTAAACAACTGAAGTAGAAGTTCTTCAGTTAAGGTAAGTTTCTATGCGCATCAGCTGTGAAGACAGAAAATCGTAATTTCAGTTAAAAGAAGCTTTCATATTTTTTTCCCCAGTCATATTTCAGCTAAATCTATCAATTTTGAAACAAGCCCTGCCATAACATGTTAAATACTAGCCAAAAACCATATCAGTAAAAGTCAGTTTTCATGGTGGATGGACAGTTGGATTACCTTGCCTCACATTCAAGTGAAAGTATGAAGTAAAAAGAAAAAAAAAAAAAAATGCATAATTTTCTCTGCAATGTTGTTAAAGACTGACTAAAGACATTTAGTGTTAAATGAAGCCTTATGAAATGTGTTTCTCTTTATCATACTTGATAAGAACAAACCTTTCTTTTGCCATCAGCGCAACATGTCACATATAGGCAAACATAGAGAAATACACTGCAAGTTACATGATTCAGTATGCAACAGTTTCAAATGATTTATTGCTTAGAGAAACCTATCCTCACTCTGTGGAAACTGAGGGAGGAAAGAAAAAGAATAAAGAAGCACTAGCTGACATACCCTTGACTCTTCCCAGGCAGTCTAATTCAAAACCATCACCTTTATTTTGTATTACAGTGGTGGAGAATTTTCTCAAGTATCCCATAGTCATCTGTTGCTGGACATTTGTCCAAACTTCCCACTTCTGGATCCTGGTTATTAAATAAATAACACAGCCATTGACACTGCCAAAGGCACTGCAGCTGTTTGGGAATTAAAAAAATTCCATGCTTTGTTTCAAAATCATGACAAATAATTATGGTGTTATTTCATTTTTTTGTTTGTTTCTATTAAGATAATAGTAATTTTTGGGAGACTAATTTCAAAGTATAAAACTATTATGAGTTTTAAAAAGGACACAAGCAATAAACAATCATGAAAGCTGTTAACAACTTTAAAAGCCCCAATCCCTTCTGGAGTATTAGACTGTATATTTGGTCATTTGTTTATTAACCATAATTCCTGTTGGGTAAAATTCAAGCATTTTTTTCAGGAAAATGGTTATTAGTAAGATCCATGCCCATGGTTAAAATTCCTGGTTAAAAATATTTAGAACTTGAATTGCTGAAACTTTCAAGCTTTGACTTAGAAGTACTGACCAGATCTACAAGTTTTTAAAAGCCACAGCTGTGTGTAATTTATCTGTGTAAATTATGTGCAACTTATCACTTGGATGTTATGGAAACTGCATGAATAAGAATCTAAGCTTCTTTTACAAACACTTATTGCTTAATTTTTGTGAAAACATTTGTTGACATTGGTGAGTATAGCTCTTTAAGAGTTTACCAAAACTTTTAAAATTACTTAAAAATCTAAATTGAATATAGTACATCACTGAAGGAAAGATTAATTTGACAGCATTAATCATGCATCAGTGCATCATTCCAGTTTTTGCAGTTATAAATGCATTGTGGGAATACAGTGATTATTTGGGAACAATACCCTTATTCCTAAAGGAAACAATTACTTATGAATATTTTAAGTATTTTTTTCTGCCCTATTTGATAATTGATTAATTTTCAGTTGGTAGAATTAATTTGTTTTAATTGATCAACTTGTGCTAGTTGTTAGTTTAAAGAAGACAAAGGTTCTGATGTTACCCCATTTTGTTTTATGATTTTGATTTTCATTTTTTCCTTCAGTCTTAGTTATGGTGAACTGTTGGCACTCATTCTTTAACATAAGATTGTTTTTTTGTTTTTTGTTTTTTGGTTGATTTTTTTTTTTTTTTTTTAGTTTTTGTTTTTGTTTGGTTTGTTTGTTTGTTTGTTTGTTTGTTTGTTTGTTTGTTTGTTTGTTTGGGTTTTTTTGGGGTTTTTGTTTGAAAGAAATCCATTTATGCGTTTTACAGAAAACCCCCATGAATTCAAGACAGGAACACGCAAGAACATTTCACCTCTAGTTAGAATATACTTGATGGTTGTTAAAAGAATCTGTGTACCAAAATGATACTCACTCTCTCCTTACAATACCTTTTAGATGTGCCATTTAGTAACATCTCAATGTTGTAATATAAAATGTAGATTAGGTTTAATACACCATAAACAACCCACTATGCTTTTTGCAAGTCTTGGAAAGAAAACATTCCTCAATGCTGTTGAAGAATATGTCTTGGTTAAAGTACTCTAGCTCTCAAATTCATAACATTTTTCTACATGAATTATTATTTTATCATCCATTATTTTCTGGTAGACTGTCCTTGTGTTATATAACGAGTAAAAGAAAATGTGAGAAAAATATTTAGAACTTGAATTGCTGAAACTTTCAAGCTTTGACTTAGAAGTACTGACCAGATCTACAAGTTTTTAAAAGCCACAGCTGTGTGTAATTTATCTGTGTAAATTATGTGCAACTTATCACTTGGATGTTATGGAAACTGCATGAATAAGTAAAAATTGCATGACTAGAATCAATGAATACTAAGTGATAGACATTTCATTTCTGAGCAAGTTTTTACTGCGTGCCTCAAGTATGGTGGGGAAGAAGCTGCCAAATGTTGTGAGTTGAACAACAATCCTCTAAAATGCCTTGCTTAATGTCATATTGTCATTATAAAATGGAAATTATTGTATGAAGGAAATGATCATATCTATGTATTCACAGGCTTTACTGCATTAGGGGTGACATCTCTGGCGGATGATCTGGCAACTCCCTTTGTGTCAAAAGTTTCAGAAATGTCCTTGAATCTAGTGCCAGCTCCTTTTGCTAACCAACAACTCCTACAATAGAGACTAAAACTAAAACTGCTGTGGTGCTAAGGCTTTTGCTAGAATAAACTGCTATTTTGATCATGTTTATCTATAATTAGAACAAAATAAGAACTAGTCATTAAGTAGGTGAAACAAGTATTGACAATGGTTTGTAACTAGCAGTATACAAAGGGCTACTAAACTCAGATTTAATCTGATTTAACACTCACCAGAAACAGAGCATGCAGAAGATTTCATAAAACTATAGTTGTTGTGAAAAATATGGCATTAGTTCATAATTGGATTAGAATCTGACTCTTGTAAAGGGTCTTGCTCTCTGCAGTGAGAAGAAAAAAGGAGGGCATTATATACGGATTTTTCTGCAAGAAATTGTTTGCATACTCCAAGATTCAGACTAGATTTTACGGGCTAAGTTGTTGCAACAGTGCCTTAGTTGAAACCAGTTCTGATGGCAGCTGGTTACATATTTAAATTTTTGTGGCATACCTATATCCCATATAAACCTAAAAAAAAAAGAGCATAAAATGAACCTGGTTTCAATTCTTTACACGAGCTGTCTTGCCCAATGTATAACCAAACTTATGTTAGGTATTAACAACAGATTTGTACTTATTCTCACATAGATTCATGAGATCTGTAAGTATGCTCATTCTGATTTTAAGAATACTTATTCGTAACTTAGAACAACTTTATTGTAACAGCACTAGTCTTGGGTTAAAGTGTTATATGTGAAAATACCATGCAGAAATTTCAAAAAGGCCCACAATGGATAGACAGTAAATGTATTTGACTAAAGGGTGAAGTTGGAAGTTTTATGCATTGCTGAATCCATTCCCCTGGATGAGGCATCATATGGAAGTCCTTGTATGTAGCTGGGGGTTATTTATTGATCTGGGCAGTTACATGAAAAGAGTGAAGGAAAAAATAATGCTGCTCTGTCTTAGTTGCTTTTTCCGTAACAACAGAGTCAAGTAATTTGAGCTACTTAATATCAGCTCTTAAAAAATGTCTTTGTAGGAAGCAAATTAGAGCATCTAACTAATTGCTTTATGAAGTAGCTTTTGATAATATCATAATGGAAAATGAAGTGACTTACATTTTTGTTTTATGATCAAAAACTTTTATTGATTACAGCCACAAGTCCTACCAGACCAAGATAAACTACAAATCATATTAATGTTACTCCAGACAAGAGTATAAAGTTACTGATACTCATTATCAGTGTTACCCCAACAATTTTAAATTAGCAAAAGTTAGTTAAGAGTCCTAGCAACTTTTGTTTCCTAAGGTGAACAAAATTTTTCAGATTATCTGTAGGACAGTGTGAAAAGTTATGAAGATCAAATGCCACATTTCACTAACCAAGGAAATTATAAATGTAATCTCAATTGATATTGCAGTTGGATAGACACAGAGATATATATAGTAGACTGCAGTTGAAAGATAATCAGAAATAAATGAACAGAAACCTGAAAATCTGAACAAGCAGAATCTGTCCAAGACAAGACAAAAAGGCATTTGGTTTAACAGCTTGCCCATTCTAATAGCTCTATTTGAACTTTCCTATGGAAAAAAAAAAGAGAGTCACCATTATTTGCTCTCTAAAAATAAAGTGATGAAAACTCTAATAGTTAAATAGTACCTGCTCTGGTCATAGTCCTCCCAGTTCACAGATAATGCTAATAAAATGGAGTTTCTTCTCTGTTAGTATCACTAGTAGTATATTAATATTTATAGGTTAGCAAGCAGCATGAAGCTAACAATTGTTTACGGTGCAGGTGACACAGAAACTGCAGTAAAAGAAATCTAGTTTTCCTGAACAATAGTTCATATATCAAAACATATTTTTAGGTAAGACTATTCAAGCTGGGTGGAAACATATTCATTATGAAGTCTGCATAACATTTGGGAGGATTTATTAATTTATTTTCTTCCAGCTTTGAAGGTAGTAGTTCCTTCTAGTATTTCATGTGGGAGTGAAGCAGTACCCACAGCAAAGGAAGACAGATTTAGACATTGCTTTAACCTACTTGGGCATACACAAATTCATGGGACCAGGTGAGATGCATCTGTGGGTGCTGAAGGATGTGGCCTGATGCCACTGTGAGACTGCTCTCTATCATCTTCGAAAGGTCATGGCAATCAGTGGAAGTTCCCGATAGGTTTCTGATCACTGGAAAACAAAGAGCAATGCAGAGGGCAAAAAGGAAAATCCCAGTAAGCATAGGCCTGTCAGCCTCATCTCAGTTCTGGGGAAGATTATGGAGCAAATTCGCTTAGAAACCATTTCTAAACAGATGGAAGGCAAAAAGGGGATTGGGAGCAGCCAGCTGGGTTTTACCAAGGGCAAATAATACCTCACCAACGTCATTGCTGCTAGGATGAGGTGACTGGCTCTGTGGACAAGGCGAGGTTGGTGGATGTAGGATACCTTGACTTTAGTAAGGCTTTTGACACAGTCTGCCACAGTTGCCTTCTCTTCAAATTGGTGAGAGACAGGCTGGATAAGTAGAAAACAAAGCAGGTAGAGATTTGGCTGGGGTGCCAGGCTCAAAGAGTCATCATCGGTGCTGGAAAGTCCAGCTGGCAACCAGAAGTCAGTGGTGTCTCTAAGGGATCAGTATGGGGACTAATACTGGGAATTGTCCATTAATGCAGGTGCATGGCGGGACAAAGTGCGCTCTCAACAAGCTTGTGGATCACAACAATTTGAGGGGAAGCAGTCAATATGCTGGTGGGCAGGGCTGCTGTTCAGAGGGACCTGGACAGACTGGAGACATGACTTGATGGGAACCTATTGAAGTTCAGCAAAGACAAGTGCAAAGTCTCACATCTGGGATGTAATAACCCCATGCACCAGGAGGGGCAGGCACTGACTGCTGGGAGGAGGCTCTTCAGAAAAGGACCCAAGGGTCTTGGTAGGCAAAAAGTTGAACATGACCCAGGGACATGCCCTTGCAGCAAAGGCAGCCAATGGTATCCTGGGCTACATTAGCAAGAGTGCAGCCAGCAGGTCCAAGGGAGTGATCCTTCCTTTCAAATTCAGCACTGGTTAGACCACATTGGAGTATTGTGTCCAATTGTTCTGTACTTCCCAATAAAAGAAAGATACTGACACACTGGAATGAGTCCAGTGGAGACCACCAAGATGGGTGGGGGCAGGAGAATATGGCATACATGAAGAGGAGTCAAGAGGTAGGTTTGTTCAGCCTTGAGAAGACAGGGTTAAGGGGACACTTTATTGCTGTCTGCAACTCCCTGCTGCGAGGATACAGAAAAAACCCCAGACACACTCTTCTCAGAGGTGCACATCAATAGGTTGACAGGCAATGAAAACATGTTGGAACATGGAAAATCCTGATTAGATATTAGGAGAAAATTATTTATTTTTACCATGACGGTGGTCAAATATGGGATCAGAATGCCCAGAGAAGTTACAGAATCTCCATCCTTGGTGTGTTCAAGAATCAACTGGACAAGCCCCAAGTATTCTGGTCTAACCAGACCTACTGTGCCCAGGGGGTTAGACTAGATGAACTCCAGAGATCCTTCTCAAACTAAGTTGTTGTACAATTCTACAAGAGCAAAGGATCTTAACAAAACAGAGAAAAAAAAAAACCTGAAAGAATCCATGCTACTAATCCATCATTTGGTTTCTCTTGGTTCTTTGTTTGTTTGGTTGGGTATTTTTTCCTTTCACTCCAAGTCAGTATTGTTATACTAAACATTAGTCTGAGCCTTTATTATTAAATAAAACAGTCCTTTATTTAAATGTAATGAAAAGCTCATTATGACTTTCCAGCTACCAGTGCAAACAGTGTGCTTAGCCAAACAGTAATTGTACTGGTCTTCCTTCTATTCCAATACTGCTCTGAAACTTGTGCCCCTCAAATGAATAATTACCTACAAAATAATTAAATGTTGCTGATATGGTCTACTCATCCCACTTGTACATAGAAACAGCAAAGTCTGTCTTCCCTGAAATCTATCTCCGTCATGTTGGATAAGCTTACTGCCCATCACAGGGCTGGCATCGATCCCTACTCAATTACAGATGAACATAGCACCATATTAAAAGACAAATAAGGTTTAATTTTAATCACAGGCAGCCCGTAAGTCCATGTTCCATTATAGATTAAAAGAACCAATTATTTTTAAAAGTAAAGATTTAATGAAAGGCCTTACTAATATAGAGACACATTGCTCCCTCTGCATTCTAAGTCAGACTCTGCAGTAATGGTCGAAATTGCTGCAAGCAATCTAAGCAAGGCATGGGGATGCATCTCAGAGAAGAATGTTTTTTCGTCAAATCACAAATGCTCTTTCTCAACAGGGATTATTTTGTAAGATTTCTCTTTCAAAAATGTAAAATCACAGACCATTTATAGACAACAAATTAACTCCATGGCCAGAGTTTTATTGTTACTAAGACAGAGTAAATGCAACATAATTGCATTGAAACAGACAGAAATTCCACACTAATAACTCCGAATGCTGCTGAAATCACTTTATCCCAGATTCAGAAAGGTAGTTAGGAGCCTAATTCTCATTTGAATTCAATGGGAGTTAGGCACCTACACATCTCTGAATCTAGACATTATAGTCTTCCATCTGTAACAACAGGAGTTGGCTTGCATAATTAACTCAAGAATCTAGGTCATCAGAATTCTTATTTTTTTGCTATTCATTCTTTAGTACTAGTTTCCAATCTTCCTTGTTTATTAAGTTACTATAATGTTTGTGAGACTGTGAACTAATAAAAATGTAGCTATAGAATGCTGTTGATATTAGCTCTGAGAATGTGAAGCGATAAATGTGTTTTTTTAGAGAGACATCTACTCACCAGGTAATCAGGCAATGGTGTTGGCTAGTGCTATGAATGCAATTCCACTTGTACTGAGAAAGTATGAGAAGTCACATACACACAAAGATGATGTCTCACTTCTTCAAGATATTGTTATACAACGCCATGATTTTGTTTAGGAATTTTACATATACTGTTCAGTTAGAAATACTTTAAAGTATGGTAAATTCTCTTCTTCATTTTCTAAATTTCAACCTACCTTCTTTAGAAGGATTAAAATTAAAGCACCATTGACCAACACAGACATTGTTATATCAATCTTACAACTACCATTCACAGTTAAAAAAATAATTAATACCAGGACTCCCTTGTCTATAAAGTACGGTATTTTATCTGCCCCCCTATTCTTTGAGGAAAAGTGTACCAAATAAAACACTAGTTAGGTCTGTAGAATGAGAACCTTGGAAAAAAAAAAAAAGGCAGGTAATTCTCAAATGATTTAAGGATCTCATATCAAAAGGTAACATAGAATCCTCCTGAAGGTAAACAAAAGACTTCGGAAACCTTCTCATCTACTTATAGTCAGTCCTTTCTTGTTTTTATCTTTCTAAATTCCTTTTGGTTTTGTCCTCACTGATCCCTGAAGGAAAAAGCTTCTCTACACTTGTTAGATATACACAAAGAGAATATGGGAAAACAGCAGCTAGTGCTACAATGGAAAACAGCAACTCATAACACAGGTGCAATGCAAAGATTCAGCTTAAGAAAAATGCAAGTGCATTTGTTTTTCAGCTGGGGTTCTTCCCAGTTTCTCATACAAACACACACACACACAGAATTAACAGAAACTAGTAACTGAATCTACCAGGATTAGGTATAACCAGGTTTGTGCAGAAGAGAGTCCTTACATTCAGGCTGGAATCCTATTTAATTTTATTTTTTATGTTCTTTTAAAGACAATAAATTCCAACTTTTAAGTAAACCACCAAATTCTCCCAACGTGTTCTGTAGACTTTTTTTCTTGGACATAGCCTAAAAGACACATGAAATCAAGACTTTGTTAAATCCTGCACCTATGAAAAAAAGATAAAATATGATCCACATGGGAACTCCTGTGTTAACATATCCTTCATTAGCAATAAGTGGATATAATGTTTTTTTTGAACAGAAGTAACAGGTTTCACAAAAATATTTAGAATATGTAAAGATACAGATCATTCTTTAGCTGATCTAATATCAGTTCAACTCAAGACCTGGGCCAACTGTGATTTCAGGACTGAATTTTAGAAATGTAGAAACAGTTTATTGCTTTCAAAGACCAAACATATTGTAGATTAAATGTATTATCACTTGATTTTGGAAACTTTCTAATTCATTGCTATCTATTCTAAATTCTGTCAGTGAATTTTATATAGAAGAAATACATTTATACACAAGAAAAATTAGGGAACGTATTTAGTACTTCCAAAAACCACTGATGTACTTGCTATGCATTCAAAAGTTAAGACTTGTGCCTTGAAAATGTAAGCTGAGAGCCCACACTGAAAATGTCACCTGTTACATTCTTACTCTAGAAGAATTTCTTTTCATGCTTTCTTTTACAGATTCAAAGGCCACTAACATGTTTTAGCAGAAACCTAGTTAAGTAGCTGGCCATATTGTTTACTAAATCCTTGTATGTATTTCATCTCTTTCAGCAAAACACTCTTCAAAATCTGCACTTTTGGGTGCTATATTAAACTATCATAAAATGCATCTTTATAGAGTCTGCTGAGTAACTTTCACATTCTGTGCTGTATTTAGCCAGAGATGGTCTGAATTAAGGTATTTTGCAAAAGCGTTAGTCCTCCCTCCCAATTTGTATTTTCAGCAGCAACAAATAAGATTTGATGTTATTAGATATCATGAAAACTGATACAGTATTTTATGTAGATTAATAGATATCTTTATTCCCACTGTGAATAACAGCACTGAGACATTTACAAGAGACTGTTCTTATCACAGATGGCAATCAGGTGTTTGAATCTGCCATGGCCTTTCACAAGGTCTTAGATACCTCAAGTTTATGTTCTGGTACACATATATATTATTTTGGGAAAATTTTACAAGCATAGTACTGTAATATGAAGAGATATGCATATATGAACTTTCCTTTGAACAATACCTCAATATAAAAAACAGTGCACTCAAAGTCTGAAATACTTAATAAAAATGGTCAGTTTTTATAAGCATCATTTTGAAATTAACTGAGTAATTTTGGCTGCATAATCATACCCCTGAAGGGATGCAATGAAATATAAATTTAATCAAATACATTTTTAGAACAGGCTTCAAGCTAGTGCATGTACAATTTTGACCCAAATATCTAGTCATGAGTATAATATCAGACCTTTAATTATAATTTCTATTATAATTGTTCTATTGAAGAAAATGTAGCCAGTGCACTTACCTGCAATTATGCACACACAGTCTGTTGAAAGAGTGGATAAAGACTCTCCTGTGAACCGTCACTTGCTGAGCTAATTCACCCAACTGGTTTAATTTCATTTGCCCTCAGTCTGTCGTTACAGTGATTACATCTAAATGAAAAGACAAGGAAACACCAAAATCACTGGATTTAGTATTTAAATTTTCAATTTGATTTTCGTTCTTGAACAATCAGAAAGTTAGGGTCACAGAAAACATGTCATAAGAAAAATTAAGTGTTTGCTGATGATAGCATAAATATCTTATTTAATTGCTAAAATGTATGGCCTCTCTGAGACTCATTACAATGCACACCTGGTGTTCTGTGATAGGTGCCCTGTATTTTACTTCTAATGTACTGTGATTTATAAACCCATAAGGAAAGGGGTTTTTTGAGTATCTACTGTAACATCACAGACTGTTCTTCAGAGGTAAATACTCTTTTTAGACCGCAATTTAAAAAAGTTTTCTCTGACACTATGATCGGAAGTGATATACAAATGTTTATTTGAAATATTCATATGCTAATATATATATTACAATATAATAATGTACATCATCTTCTAATAAGAACAATTTTTATTGCAATGTAGCATCCACACTACACTGTGGAGCACGCACTGCAGGCTCTGTTACCAATATCCAAAGAACAGTAGCTTTGTACGACATGGATGTGTGGATTCAACAAGCCCACACATCCATCCATCTAAGGCCCTATTTATAGAAAACAATTCATCTTGGCGGTAACTCACTCTCTTACATTGTATGTATTATGAAGCAATAGTATTACGTTTTCATACCGTGCACCATTTTTTAAAGACAGGCGCTATAAACACACTAAAGCTATTCCAGAAAGAAAGTAGGCATAATACTTCTATCAAATGTCCCAGGACTCCTCTCCTCCCAACTAACCCATAATTTAGGTACTTCTCTGAAAAATATAAATCCCTTGTCAAATTTTGTAGTTGCTTCATATTGCCTGAATTGTCATTTAATGAGTTATATAATACAATTCAACCCAGTAAAAAAGGGTCAAAAGTCTTCTTCCAGTAAATTCCAAGCTACACAGTGTAATTTCCTGTAAATTCTTTTGAACATAAGCCCTATATGGAATCTTACACAGAACTTGCTCCTCCGCCCAAAATCTATCTCGACCTTGAAAACTAAAAAGTTGTTACCTTAGTCTGCTGAGGAAATAATAGTATTAAATGCTAGACTACTAAAATGTACCATAAAATAAATTTCAACCCAAAGCAAACAAACAGAAAAAGGAAGCTTTTTCTTCATATTGAAAGTGAAATACTGCTATGTAAATCTTCCCAAAAGGAGACAAAGCAAAATTATGAAAATGATAAAGAGATTAAATTATAAAAAAATTTCAGAAAATAAGAATAATGTCTCTAATCCAGAATAATACTATTGTATGTGTGATGTCCAGTATTAATTATTGCAGCAATACTGCATGCTCACTGCTGCACTTTGAGGTATCCATTAATTTCAATGGGATGACCAACACAAAGTTAACTGTTACCATAGATCTTCGAGGCAGTAGTTCCTTCCAGAAAATCCCAAACATACTATTTACGCTATCAATTATCTCTTACCTGTAAAAGGGGTGGTGGTGGTGGTAATTAAGTCATGTATCAATAATTTCTTTCATTAATTCAATTGAGCAGATACACAAGCATGAAATAAAGAAAAAACTGGAAAAAAATACAACAAGCATACTCAGCCATGCTGGCCTCTCAGGCAAAACAGTACTGCATGTAAGTATATTTTCTATCATGTGACTATCTATGCAGTACTAATTACATAGTCTCCCTTATCTTGCTGCTACTACACACTCAACTGCTATTGGTTGGTTTCTTTGTCTGGGGCTGTTGTTACATTTATAATAAGCATCGTCTAACCACAAACCAATGAACCCACCCCATTGGTGATTTTATCTTAGACAGAAAATTTTAGAAAAAAAAATCAAATATCTTATTTAAAAAAAAAACCTAGAGATGTTTGGCTCAGACAAGTCTGTTTTGCAATTAGAAACCATCTTGATCATGCAGATGTCTAACTAACACTCCTTTATGTTCTGTATATAGAAATTTAAGATGTCCACAGCGATTTATGCAAGACCATTTAAATTTTTTGGGTACTGAGTTTTTTGCTTTCTGCATTCATTTGAACATGCATACATGCCTAATTTTGACAATGCCATGAATTATATGTAAAACTTGATACATACATATTTCAATGCACAGTGCCAGAATTTAGTCTTACACTGTCACTGTTCATGTAACTTCAGTTCTGAAAACAGAGATAAAAATACTTGCTCTCTTTCCCAAATACTCTCCAAGGCCAAGGCAAACCACTGAAAAACTACAAAGCAACAAAACATCTTTCCAGACCTACTACAAATGCATACAGCATAATGACTTTAATGAAGGTACGTCTATTGTCATAGAAGTATTCAAAAGGCTTACCTCCTTATTTAGATAACAAAAAATAGGTACCAGAGCAACACTATCTTAAGGTAGATTCCTATCAAACATTTTATCTTTAAAAATCCTAACACACTCAGCATATCAGTGGTACAAGTAATGATGTTAACTACAACAATATGATACCTATTTGCCAAGTATTTAATGATTTAAATTGAAATCTGGCCAACATGTAGAAGCTAAATTCCTTACTTCAGAAAAATACATCATGATTTTTAAAGGCATGCATGATCAACATCCATCTTCACATTAGCGCATTACTTCAGACATGACTCAAAATGAAGAGTATCAACTACTGGGATCATCAAAACTCATGGAGTAAGAACAGCTTTATGGACCTAAATGATTCATTTCACATGAATGTTATGCTAATGTTCTCTGGCTGTTTTTTGTTTTTTGTTTTTTGTTTTTTTTTTAATATTATTATTATTATTATTTTGTCATCATTCCATAACCATTACACTGACAAGTTACACAGTTGAAACTATAATTGTGATTACAATGTACTTCAATTACAACATCTCAGATGAACATAGACTTTTTTTCCACAATGGTTCAAATTAGTAGCACATCTGACCATTTATCTCTTCTCCTAACAGTGACCAAGTAAGATATATATGTTAAAGAAACATATTTACGTAAAGGGTACTTAGCTGGTCGCAAAATTTTCTGAACTGTCAATATTGGGAAAAAGCCTTATTGTAAGGCTGAGAAGACTTGTCATTTGCTGTGCAAATCAGAGTTTTCAAACTGATCGCTGATCCCACATACAAATAAAAAATACATTATAGACTTGCATGTATTTTTTTCTACATGTGCAGAAAAGGAAAGTTTTGTCTAATACCACCCTGGGCTCTTGCTGCTATAGGTGCTTTACACCATTCAGTGTAAATTCAATAAGAAGGCTAGACTTACGTACCAAATACTACATACCACATCATTCTCCTCTCCATTTCAAGAGAGGAGAAAGCAACCTCAAGAAATGGATGACACAAAAAGATTCTGTGCCTTGAAAATGGTATTTGTTTTATAGTAACAATATGAGTCAAAAACGCAGACTGCCAATTATGGGGACAAAATACAACAGCCTATCCACAATCAGCCACAAAGAAAGCACATAGAAACATGATCTTCAGAGTTTTGGTAGCAAAAAAACACATAACAGCCCATTAAGAAATGTTAAGCCTCTTTTCTATGAAAGCAAAAGTTGCATTTAAATAATATCAGATATAACCAGTAGCTGCAGAGGTGGAGAAAGTTCAACAATGTTATTAACATTTCTGAATTCAAATATTTATGAGGAAGAATACAGGGGGAAAATGTCTGCTAGTGTGCCTTTTATGACACAAAGACCACAGATCCATAGGATACAAGAGAATATTAGAAATTCAAAGATTGCCAGTGCCTGACAATAACATAAACAAGGATGTACAAGGAAGAAGTCGAATCCATGCTACATAGTAAACATATTTACCTCTCTCAGGCTTAGAGTTATTGCTACAGAAAGACTGGAAAATAAATGAATTCCTGAGGTAAGCTAGAAGGTTTGGTCATTTCTTCTGCAAAATTTGTAAATGCAAAGTTCTTGACACACACACTCTCACTTTTTTGCTTATATTTTTGTTCTTGATTTTTTATTTGTTGTTGTTGATAAAAGGAAAGGCTAGCAGTTTATCTACAGCAAGAATTTACAGCTGTAGCAATACTTCTAGGTCACCAGCTTCAGCTAGCCAGGCTGACACAGTAAACTTCTGAATGCCAAAGTCATGGAATCCAGAAGTTCCCTTACTGTAAAAAAGAATGAAAAGAAATGAAAAGAAATAGGGAAGGGAGGGAGGGGCATAAATGATCATCTTCTATTTCAATGACAATTCCTTTAGCTACCAGACTATAAATTTTGCAAGAGCAGGAGCTCCATCCTCTTTTGAAACTTTCACAATACACTGAAAATTTATGAAGACTTACTGGGAGAGAAAGAGAGAAACCAACAGAGTGCAAACCTATCTTTTCAGTCTACAGTGCTTTCATTTGGGAAGCTTGAGAGGCTGTGGTCCACATTCAAGGTTTGGATAGCCAATACAGATTTTGAAAAGGGAGAGCAACCCCTTGTCTTCTATGAAAAAAATCATGATTACATGTAGGAGACAATTCAGAGCCCTGGGTCCCAAAGGAAATGTGACATTTTGCAGTTGAAATCTGGAAGAAGGCCACTGTGGTTCACCAAAGGGCAGAGTAGAAAAGAAAGTCTGGGTCTACTGAGGGGATTAAGAGATACTACTGAGCTTTAGGCAAGTCCCCTAACAGCATGGAAGACATCCTGGGTCCAGACATTAAATATGTAAAAGACGGGTACCATGTCAATGAGTTTTGCAATATCTTGGTCCTTTATTTAGGCACTTTAGTTTTAATTATTTACGGAAAATAGAAATTTAATAATGGAGACTTCTTTATCTAGCCATCAAAGATAAAACAATTTCTTTAAGCACAAGTATCACAAATTCAAACTGGAAATGAACACTTAATATTGCAAGTGATTAACCTCTCGAGCAGTTTATTGAGTGGTATAGCACACTTACAAACTCTGGACACTTTAAAATTCAGAATTGGATTTTGATCAAAGCACAGCTCTAGATCAAAAAGGAAGTCCCGTGGCTGTGGTATGCAGGATGACAACTGTTGAAGGATCAGCTTGTTGGTCCTTCAGGAACTTCTGTTATACAAATTCAAAATTGATCTATATGGGAGACCATTTGGAACACAGCAGAGCTAATACATCTGTGCAAATGACTGAGTAAAAAACTATAGTCACTGTACAAATTCAGTTTGAACTTAGTTGGCTAGTGTGCACTCTGAAATGATAAGCTGCAAATGAGACATACCAACGGGAATGAAAATTCCTAACAAATGGATTATTTTTTTTCCCCAACTCAGTCCAGTAACAAGGAGGTGATTTAAATTATTCAGCAGATGGCTCAGATATAAGAACAGCTTGGTAGAAGCAGGACAAAGCTAATTAGAGTATTATGCCTGTGCCTTTTCTTCTTTGCTTTAATTCCCATATCATTCCCTCCTCCCTCCCATAGAGTGTATCCAGCCCCTCCATTTTCTCTCTAGAATACCATCTTAGACCTCAGCAATGCTCTTTTGCAGCAGCATACAGTGCAGAACTCCTACAGAATAAGCAAGAGATTTCAGCTAAACAGGAAGCAGTGTTTCCCTCTTGGCAGGTGAGCTACACTTTTCAGTAGCCCTCAGGGAAACTGCTCTTTCGCTATATTCTCAGCTGTTGAAGTTAAAAGCACCTGTAAATACCCTATGAATGTTCATGTAGATTGATGATTGTGTTTGCATGAATGGCTACCTAAATTAAAATGATGCAAAACATTAGGTAAGATTGAAAACCATAGGTTTCACACATCTACTATGTTTAGACTATCAGAAAGTTAAGTACATGAGGCCTTTGTGATCCCACAATGTAAGTAGTGTTTCCATATGGAAAAACAGAAAGTTATTAGGCACAGATTTGGTCCCTTTTACAGCTGTTACACTCTCAGGGACATATGATTTGCCAGCCCGAGGAGCTGTAGGCTTACACTGCCCCCATAGTATATTAAGACATGTTTAACCATATCATCCTCTCTTTAAACAGGAGCTAGCTGACAATTGTTCAAATACACTGTCAGTAATCTAGGATCAGAATTCCCTTCCCTGCCCAGTATGGCTTCATCCATTTTGAATTCATCATGAAGACTTCTGTGCCTACAAACCAGAAGATATTTTTTGAATGGATAAGGTTATTGACATCCACGAGGTTGCATGTCTATATCAGAGAACAGGAAAACCATTGTGTCCTGTGATGTAAGTCAAACTCATACAAGCAGCCAATACTACCTTGCTCTGAGCTTTTTTTTTTTTAAAGCTGTCAGGAAGGAAAAGTCATATCAGCCTATGTGAATGAATACCTAGTTCTCTATTTCACAAACAGATCATGCAATTATACATTAATTACCTCCCATCTAATGCAGAAATATAGAAAATATGAACCCTGGGACCACCTAATAATTTCTTTCTTTATTCATATAATTTCAAGAAAGTGTGATGGCTAATTTTGTTTCTTGTTTGAAACTATATCAAGGAAGGGGGTGGGAATCTTTTATACAAACCTTTTATACTTAAAATAATATAAATGTGTGTTGCTCAAAAAGACTGCCACCAACACTATCATAGCATAACATAAATGGAGACAAGAATACCCCAGGATCATTTACCACTACCTTTTTTTTTTCCCAACAGAAACTGTTACAATCATATCTGTGTTGAGCCATTGTGAGATATGTAGTGTTATGAGACCTAATTTTTTTTTTTTTTTAATTTATTTATTTTTACTTTTGTTGGCAGACATATTGGGGAGATTGTGGCTGTAAATGAGAGTAAGATCATGGAAAGCAAGAGGGAATAGGTGTGAACTTAGAGTAATTGCACTGGCATTACTTTAATGAGTCTACGTTTATACCCAAGGAACTGAGAGTAAAATTCAAAATTCATCCTTTTTTCTGCTGTGGTATGTCAGATGGACAGAAACAAATAAGAGTTAAGTCTCAACGGTCAAGAATTTCTGATCTACCAGAATTAAGTAAGCTTTTCCATGAACCACTACATGAACGGAGAAGTCATTTAAAGAGTTGAAGAAAAATATTAGACCTGACATTAAGGGACCAAAGGTTATTTGTGGAAAGCTTCTAAATCTATTTCTGGGAACGGAAGATCGACAGAGACTCAGACTTGAGGTGTCTCTTAAGTAATAACAGAATTTAAAAGACCAATAACAACCCAAAGCCTACATATTGTCACAGGAATAAAAGCTTTCCCAATATGTGAGGGAAAAATACGATTGTGATAGCCCTTCTGGATTTCTGAAGTGCAGATCCACAACTGCATTGGCTTTTCATTTAGAGAGCATCAGTAAAGCTGGAGAAAACAACTGGGAATCAGAATACCCAGACTCTAATAACACTTCAGTATGAGACATGAATTTAATGTGGCACACTAAAACAATCACATTTAGTAAATTTTTAGAAAGCAGGGTTAAAACAGTATTTATTACTGAATATGAGATTGAACTCCAATTAGACCTATACTAACAAACGAAGATTTTTTTTAACCCTTTTTTTTTTTAAATCTCTTTAAAGTAAAAGCATTTAGAGCTCAAAATTTCCTCAGCATCATGAAACAGTAATCTGAGGTACAGAAGCCAGCCATATATCACCTATCCTGGCAAATGCTTTTTCATAGGAGAAATTACTAAGATATAGAAGTCAGCAGAGTAATGACAAGATCTTCAGATTTCTTTACACGGCACTCCCTCACAGACACTCAGATGATATTGTGGCTGAATGCAGCCATGATAATTAAGAACAGTACGTACATAGTTTTAAAACATTCTGATCCTTTGGAACCTAAGGATCACAAGGAAGAATAAGCAGACATCTTCCCTTTTCTTAATCAAGCTATTCCTAACTTAAGAAGATTGAACCCTAAGAAATATTTTTCTTTTTGTCTCTTGAAAACATGCAAGTGGTTGAAAATATCCTAACTTAAACATAACCAAGCCCCTGAAGAAATTTAAGTGACAAAAGCTATTGTAACTGCCCCAATGAAATAATCAAGTCAATAGCTGAAACAAGGCATACAGTAACATGAAATAGTAGTATTGTAAAGATGATCCAACACAGTTTTCTGCAAAACTTCAACAGTCATATTTAGCAAATGCATTGTTATTCACATTCAGTGTTTAAGTTGCAGTCATGCTCAGCCAGGTCAACATACAGTTTTGCATATATTCTGAAAACATATATAATAATCTGTGACCCAAAGAGATCAGTCACCTTTCACTTATTTTACATCAAATATTATAGCTTCCAGCAGTGAAAGTACTAGCATACTGGTTTTAGGCAAGCAAACTGTGAAAATCACCACACAAAAGGAGTGAGTTTTGTACCATATTATTGTAAAAATTCTTGTAGAGATGGGGCAATCAGTACAATACAATAAGTTGAAGCTGAGATGTTTTAATCATACCATCTCAGTTGTGGAACTAACTAGCAAAAGGGCATTTCTATTAGTGTCTCTAACAGTAATTGTTATTTTAATTGGCTGATATAAACCCTGCTGCCTCCAGGCCAGTTATAGAACTATGTTGTGTAGAGCTTCTTTCCCTTCAGAAGGTAAAAGGGAAATGAAAAACTTGCCCTTTGAATAAAAAAGAAGCTAAAATAGAATTGCTACTAATTTTCATTAAGGATGAATGTGGGGTAAAAAAAAAAAAAAAAACAAACGCAAAAAAACCCCAAAAAACCTAAAATGAAGTACCATATCATAAATTTTCCTAGTACTAAAGCTTTCTGGTATTACACAATATTTTAATCATACATCTGGCATGAAAATTCATGCAGAAATGATAGTCTCATAACTACTGCATCTTCTAGCCCTTCTGACAAGAATCCCATGTAGGTGATAATTATCATTAATAATTTGGGTGATTTAACATTTATTGGAAAAAGAGAATATTAAAAATAATTTTAGAAACTTACATTTTCCAAAATATAATTCTAATGATCACATTACATTGCAAATTTGTTGGATTTGTGATGTCATTTAAAAACAAACAAAAATGCTTCTTGATACCTTAACATGTCAAAAAATCTGTGCATAACTCACTTCACACTTTCACTTCTAATCATACGATATCATTATTTTGACCATTTTTTTGTGCCTGAATGCTTACTGAAAACTATTTTGTCAAGTTTTGTGCACATGAAAACAATCTTTCTTTCACTTTTATGTATTCTGCAATGCCCTTCACCTTAGTCTTCATTTGCAACAGCAAACTTTTTAGCATACACCTAAGGCCGAACAAATATACGGATTTCAATACCCAAAATGTGCGAGGTAGAACCAAGGTGCCTAAACAGTTCATCTTAGAAATATTTATTTAAGTCTATCTTTGCACCTGAATCAAGCAATATCAAAGTCTTCATCAGTTAATAAAGGAATCAATCCTAGGTGCTGATCTCACTTCTCTACCTAGAACATATCCACAGGACATGTGGACAGGAGCTGTGCTCCTGTCCCTTTTAAGAAGCTAGACACAGCAGGCATACCTGCTGCTTACCTGTAGGATGTGCTATAAAAAACAACAAAAAAATCTAATAGCTTTGACCTAATAGCTTTATTCAGAAAAACAGCTGGAGATGGCGGTAGTTGTCACCCTTACAGTCAGTAAGGCAATTACAGCATTTTGCCAAGAATGTGCAGGCCTTCCGTTCAATTCTATCCTTCTGAAAGTACCTGGATCCCTATCTCATAGCTCCCCAAGAACATCCTAATCCCTGGGTGATAATCTTTTGTGAAGGGATGTTTTATCACCCTCTTGAAACTGGATCACCAGTCAAATTAAAGATTACCTACTGATCAGAACACAAACCTATGAAATGAGTGAGTGTAGACTTTGTAACAACAACTGATGTCCTTCCACTACAAAGTCAGGATTCTTGAGGCATGGACTGAAACCTATTTCCTCCCCATTTGAAATGGACAGTGTCCTAACAAAGGAAATCTTTAGGTGTTCAGCATTTCTGATTAGATATTCCAAGAAGCTCTCCTCTCAGCAGGGCTACTGCTGTGTATTCTATCCAAGGATGATTAACTCTCCCTAGAGGTTTCTACAGTGCCTTAGGTTCTTTCAGTTTTCCAGCATTTAAGTACTCTACCTATCTAAAGCCTAATTAGTTGGGCCCTTTGCAAGCAGTAGGCATCTTGTCATGTTCCAATTGCTTTGATGTTGAAAAGAGTTGGCATACAATAATTCCAGGTACGAGCAAATATACCAAAAGGAAAAAAATATACAAAGTATTTTTATCTCAAAGAACTTAAGTGTTCTTCCTGCCCCTATATCTAAAAGTCAATTGTTTACACTACCTTCTATATTTAACTCTGTTCTGGTTTTCTCTTTCTTGAGGAAGATGATATTAAAATAAAACACAGGAAGGATTTTGGTTAACACTGAGAGAAAACTTGGACTGACCAACTTACATGTTGAGACTAAAAGCTTTTGTTGCAGGAGATTGTAGCCATATGAGGTGTCCTGCAGACTGAACCCTCCTGAAGGACTGCAAGACTTCCTGCTATTTCATTTGCTATCTTCACCTCCCAATGCTTAATAACAGTGTTTTAATGTATTTGTAAAAAAAAGAAAGTTTGTTTTTTTTTTTAAAAATGAAATAACTTTAGTAATGTCACCTTGCTGCTGATTGTGCTTGCCATATTTTAAGGTACAGAATAGACAAACTGTGCTTAGCCAACTAATAAAAACGGAAAACCGAGATTTCATCCTAAGTTGAAACATAGGTCTTGTCATCAAGGAAATAAAAGTAGTATTTTCCATTTTAAATGATTGAGCTTTGAGATAACTATGGTTGAATGTCTCATAATATAAAAGATTTTCACATTTTCACAGTAGTTATATTCTGCCTTTATAAAATGACAGAAGTTACTATTTAAAACTTCAAGATTTTCCAGATTTTAGCATTAGTGCCACCAACTTTTGTTTAATGGACCTGACACATACATTTTGGCTCCATGCTTCCATAAAGAAAAAAAACAAAACCAAGAACAAATGAGTTCAGATCTATTGGAAAGACAAGACATACCATTTTCTCTGATTACATGTAAAAGGCCACAAGCTTCGTATTGCCCAGGCAGTGCAGGTCTCAGTACTTGTCTGGCCTTGTTTAGCTCTGGTAGCAATTGTATAGCAATTAGGTAATTGTTCCTTAAATTAGTGCTAGTTAGCTTTAATTTATAGTGATGACAGGTAGTTATTCAGCATGGAGTGAATGAGCTATCATTCTAGCAAAAGTGTTCTGTGGAAGAGCACATAGGCAGTATGAACAGAGGCCCCAGGACATAAGCAAAAATCGCAATGATTGGTCAATGATCAGTCTGGGAGTACAACCTTGTTTTATTCCAGTGAAACCAGTTTTAGAGAAAACAAAGTAAACAAAAAGACTGAACAATAGATCCAATGGAAAAAAAAAAAAAAAGCACATTAGCAGATTATATTTCATAAAAATGAGTCAAAATTCACCCTAAGACTGAGGAGGAGGAAGAAACTACCAACATCACAGGGCTCCCAAAATAAAGGAGAAAGAAACCTCTATCACTAGTGTCACAGTCTTCTTGACAAAGGCCTCAGGATGCTGACAGCTTTTTGTAACCTCTTCTTCCCCGTGATGGGGATTGTCAATCCTAGTACCCAGGGAGACATTAGAAGTTTGAGAATTACACCAAAGAAAAGCAGTAGGTACCAGAAAGTTTTTCTGTATAACCATTTTTAATTGCATTATTGAAATTCTCCTGTGTTTATATGGAATATGAATATACATTATTGTAAACAGACTAAGAATTTGGATGATTGGGCTGTTAAAACTTCAATTAACCTAAGTAAATTCTTGCCTTCACATGTAAGGTGTGGCCCCCTTTCTGCCCATAACAAGATGTTGAGTGTGATGATGCATCAATTCCAATGCTAAGTCTGATGACTCGGAAGGAATGCTTTTCACATGTTTTGTAATCTGTGCAATTTTTCATTCTAACCATTTATCTAATGCCATTTCATGCATTCCTTATAATTATTTTAAACAGAAATGATGGCTAATTGTCTTACACGTGCTAATTGTCTTACACGTGCCATTAACTCTACTGAGGCCACTGAAGATCTTCCTGTAAGTATAACAAACTGGTCACTAAGGTTTTGATTACAAATGGGGTTTTTTTGGGCACTATTTGATTAATAATTACAAAACACAACACATTTTGGAACTACAATATACAACAATTTGCATTTGTTTTAAAAATGGTGGACCTGGTTATCTTCAGGTCACTGAATGCCTTTGGTAAAAATTATCACAGCAGATGTAAAATAGCAATACCTACAGGCATATCTCTCAGTGCTTTCCACTACAAAGACACCTTTTCATTAGATTATAACAACAAGATGGTCTTAATCATGCAGCTAAGGTTGTTCTTATGCTTAACTGCTTTCCTCAAATCAGGTATCCAAATGCTCACTACAAACTAAGGAAACTAAGGATTAAGTGCTGACCTAATGCAAACTAAAACCTACCCAAGATATTTTTGACTTATACCATACATAACATATAGTAATTGTATACAACTGGAATCAAATGTCTAATATATTTCACACAACATAGAGTCTTTTTGTTCAAATGGATGTAAAAACGAACAAAACCAAAACTGAAACCAGGAAGAATTATGAAAACTAAAGGAAAAAATAATGCAAACAGGTATTATGGGAATAAAATTCTGTACAGATAAAAGTTTAGTATGCTGTATAAATAACAAAGATTATTGTTTTTAATAATGATAAAAGTAAAGACTTTCAGAGAATAATACCAATGAGACCACTTCAGAAATAATAAAATGACAACTGTTTAAAAGCCTTGATGTTATTTTGAGGAAAAAAAGCCATGCAGACAAAAAACAGGAAGTCAATTCCCCTTGCACCTCTATTATAAAACTATCTTTAAAATATTTTCCTTCTAAGAGAAAGTATTGAGAGACTGCTTTATATATTTTATCTTTAGACATTTTTAATGACCCAGTTTTTAAGACAGTTTTCAGAGAAATGACCAGGCATATTTGTCAGTTTTCCTCAAATACTGGAGAAAACTCTTAGCTCAGATCCCATAGCGTGATACACATTTTCTACGTGGAGTTCCACTCATTTTAGCAGGATGTGTAGAGCAAAGTAAACTGTCAAATAAACACTTAAGAAATGCAAATTGCTGAAGAAGGCACCTGTCTGATTTTTGTTATTTACTACCAACACCCCCCAAAAAACCTTTGTCAAAGCTTACCCTAATATACCATTCTGAACAACAGATTTTCAGAAAATAGCTCTCCAGACAGAAAAAAAAACCCCTGAATTTAAGTTCTCCTGTTTCTCCTCATGGATGTTAATTTTTTTTTAACCAGTGCTAATCACTCTTTTTCACCTGGAGCAGCTTATTTAGTATATAGTCAATGGTGCCATATGGAAATACTAGGACCAGACAGGGCCGATTAATAACTGTGTAAAAAGGCTAAATTATTCATTATAGACCACAAGTGTCTCTACTATGAGATGTCATGTCTCCAGCCTGCAGCCTTTGTATGTTTTTGTTAGGTGTTTGCTGCCTTTTTCTCTCTCTTGAAGTACTCAGATGATAGGACACTAATTGGGATGATATATTAATTATCAGAGACCTACAGCATTATAGAAGAGACTTATGCTTATTCCCTTTTGGCATTTCAAAACTCAGAAAAAGTCCTTACAGTCATGTTATTGTGTCAATAAATAAAAACAGGAGTACTATCTGGAAGGTGTTATTTAAAAAAGAAAAATTTTCTTCAACACAAAATTCTTACGTGAAATGTTTTAAGTTATTGGTGAAAGAGGAAATTTTGTCCCTTGATAGTATTTTCATATGTTTATAAACAAACCACTTGAGAATATTTAAATTGAAAGAAAATTCAGCAAAACTATCAGTTGTAAAATAATTTCTACTTAACCTTATGCTTATCTTAAGTTTGTCTCTATTTGGATAAGTATTTAAGCATGTGCTTAAATCATACTGAAGTTACATTGTGGCTGAATATATGCTTGCACACTTGCTGAATGAACCTGTAAAACCCTGGGAACTGATACCAATTGGACAGATCTGAAGTTTCAGAAAAATAAATGGGGTTTTCTGCAGTCAGCACACCTCTATCACATACTCTATTAAACTGAAGTTATTAAACACTAATATGAACTAAATTCTACCAGAATTACCCTACAAATTCTACTCTTTTCCCTTCTGTAAACAAAATCTAGTCTGTTTTTTTTTTTTAATTTAAGCAAGAACCAAAGTAATATCTACATGTAAAATATTAGTTTCCCAGAATCTATATTAAATAAAATATTGACTTACCAAGCACTGTGTCATTCATTATTTACTGTACTCAATCTGTGGGATTTATTAAAAAATTGATAAGAACAGCTACTGGTAAAATCCCTACAGGTGAGCTCCCTAGACAAGCCAATTATGAAATAAGCAAACCTACAGTTACTACAGTAAAATGACAATATTCGATTTTAGCAGTTGGTGATATTTTAAAAAGATGCTTTGAGACACTTACTTGAAATGAATAAGCTGCAGAGTTTCATAAAAAAATTTAAGATTGCTTTTATTCTGTTATTTGCCAGACCTTTCTGTTCCCCTCTGCCCTTTTCTAAAAGCTGCTTTCTCATTTTATTAGAATGGGGTTTTTTTGTGTATTTCAATAGTTCTCTTTCTACCCCTTACACTCTCTATTTTAAAACAACTATAATATATCTGAGAAGTGCTAGTCAGTGTGCTACAGACCAACCTGCAAATAATTGTGAGAATGCTTTTAAGTGGAAAGACAAGTTTTAGAAGGGAAAGGACATTTCCAGCTACCTATTTCATTATTGCTTGAAAAATCCTATTTAGTCTAATGGTTAGAATGTTATACTGAGTGCAGGAATGAGTTTTGCATACAATTTACTATGTATGCAATTCTATGGATACAGAGTTCAGGCCTGCATAAGTTTCACGCCAGTATTTTACTGGCTTAGATGTTTTCAGATAGAAATTTTAATTTATTAAGTGCATTACATTTCACATACACATTGTCCTTGATCCAGATTCCCCATTAAACCATAAGTAGTGTACATTAAAGGTCTGATCAAAAGCATTCTCAGTACTGTGAATAAAAAAAAAAAAATGCCCTATCAGCAGGAGAATAAGAGGTACAGCATGATTCCAGCAAGTATACTTTTTTTTTTAGTTAATAGATTTTTTAAAAAGTTTGGGGGGGGCGGGGGGAATGATGCTGTGTTGCATAGTACAGCTCCCTTTACCCCCAACCTTCATTTCTTTAATCTTGTGTAAACCTGTTATGGCCTTCAAACAGGGATGCACTTCACTTCATTTTGATCCTCAGAATAGGCCAATAACTTGAGTATAAGAACTTCTAAGTGACATAGAAAAAAAAATTATGGCCACAGGGATTAATTGGTCACATCCTTGTGTTTGAAGACTACAGCTAGTTTTAAAAAAGAAAATTAAAGTTCATGAAACTTAACTACTAAGAAGGTTCCAAGCAGAGAGAGCTTATAAGACCTTTAACCCAAACAAACTCAGTGTTTGTAATTTACACATGCATGCACTGAAATATCCTAGGAGAAAACCACCTTAATTCATTTCATTATTAGAGCACTCCTCAAATGTCAGCCTCTAGCTCTACCACTGATAATTTTTCTTGGAAAGAACGGGACATTCATTCTCAAACAGGTTCTTTTTAAAGCAAAGATCCATAGTGAAATCACCAGTGAAAATGTGGTAGCATTTTATTAGAAAAAAGCATATGTCAAAGAGATTGGGGGGAGGGAGCGCGGACACACAACAGAGAGTTCATCATTAAGTAAAAAAAAGGTCCCCTTCCTGAGCTGCTGCTTCACTCTTGGAACAAGTCTGATGTGAAAAACTCTGTTTGCTCAGGCATAAAATCTTTGCTTAAACTTTGCGGAGATCTAGACAAAAGCAAACAGCATGAGAAGCTAAGTTCATGATTTTTCATTATGTATGGATACACTATTAATAAAGATTTCTCTACAGAAAAATCCTCAGAAACACCGTATCTATCAATACCAGCACTCAAACATTAATGCTATCAACAATAAAACAGTGATCTTAATCTTACACCTGCATATAAAGAGCTTATGGGTTTTTATTTCATAATGAGTTACAGAGGTGGTGTGGAACTGCAAAAAATGTATCTCCAGCAGACAGGGTAAGAGTTAACATACCTATAAGAATAACTGTGGGGGGAGGTGGTGGTTCTTTTTTTTAATCAGAGTGCGTGAGAAGGAAAGAAAATAGAGCCTCACACACAAGTACAAACCCTACTTAAATATTAATTCTGAGTCTTGATATGAAGTGGACAAGATCAAATATATGAATTTTAATAACTGCTCAGTTAATTTTAGAATATTTTGCTAAGTTCAATATTATCTACCGTGCTAACATCTTACAACAGGGAGATGAGGACTAGAACTAGGCCTTATTCTGGTACCAACACAAAATCTACATTTTAATTTCTTTAACTCTGAGAAAAGGAAGAAGAAAACTCAAAACCATCCTTTCAAAATTTGAATATTTTCGTTTAACACTGGCACTTTTATTTGAAAACTCACAGGAGTTACATTCTTTAGAAGTAATACAGAGATTTTATAGGATATAATTAAATATTTCTTAAGCCTGAAGAAATTATTTATGTCACACTGAAGTGTAATCAAAGGATTAGCAAAAACAGGAATCCTGTTAGCAGGAATTGGGAATATTTGGAAGCGTTCTCGATTCAATGCACCAAAGAAAAAACAAGGCTGAATCCTCTTCCTGTTTTATTTCTTTCTGCTTGTGATCAAGCACTCTTTCCTAAGGATTTTTTCTTCCCAACATTTCAGAAGCCTGAAGAAGCTATCCAAAGTCTTTGTGTTCTTTAGGAAAGATCCGCAGGCAGGGGAACTTACATACAGATCTGTTGGTGACATGTTGTCTCCTTTATACTAATCTGTTTGAAGTGTCATTTTAAAAGATTGGGAAGCTTCCAAACTAAATGTAAGGAAGTTTCATATTAAGAATTATTAAGGTATGAAGCAAATGTTTTGGAAATAAAAAGCTACATGGCAGTTTGCAAAATACTTGGATTCTATAATCATTGTGGAAAAATGATTAGCTTTTAAATTCTCTAAAATACATGCACAAACAAACAGCAGATGTTCTTTTTATTAGGAAAAAGACATCTTATACATACATTTTAAAATATACATCTGAGGCATAGTAGTGTATTGCATTTAAAGCTGTGGGGCTCAGATTTCAATTTTTTTAAAGGTTTTGTAAAGATCTGAAACCTTTAAAATGTAATTTCTTTAAATTAAAATAAATGAAAGAACTAGTCAGACTCAGCAAATGAAAACACAGTCATTTAGCTGAAATTAAGTTACTAAAATATTATGATAAAATATTTGAATGCTGTTCCATGTATTTGCTACAGATGGGTGCTTTGAGAAAAGATCCCAGTGAATTCTTACATCATTCAGAATTAACAGTCAAAGTATCCCAAAATCTCACACCCTGAGCAGGGAGCTATGTAAGAATGCATGTTGAGTAAATAGGTAAGGCTTGGTTCCTTCTATAAATATTTTGGCGACAATATTCCTATTAATCTTATCATATGGCTTTAGCTCACACTGAAGACTGCTTGGTTTTTTCCTCCCTTTTAGGTCACAGCTTGAAAACAGGTTTTGCAGAAGGGGTCTTGCAAACGCTAAGCAGGCTACACTTCCCTTTAAGAAGATTGCTCTCTCCATTTGCAGTTCAAGTACTTATCTAAGGTGAGACGAAGAAGGCTGGGTTTTGTTTCCTTCCTCATGTCAGAGGATTTAAAATCTCAAATTCCTCCCACCGGAGTTGCTCTAGTCACAAAGTTATAAGAATTTGAAAGATTTTCAAGTGTACTTAAGAGAATATACGACAAGCAGTGCCATTCAAAGCATAGTAGTAGCTTAGCAGTAATAAAAAAATTTACTACTATATTTTACTGCATAGAAGTAAAAAAAAAAATCCTTAATATTGGGCTTGTACCAGTATAATGAATATATTACCATTCAGATTCAAAACTGTGTTGTCCATATTAAATCAAGTCTAAAAGAAAAGCCACAGGAAAAAAACCAATGGAAGATCTGTTCTTAATAATGAGATGTTTTGATATACAATGTATCAACATTTCGTGTAAATATATTTCCTGTCAATAGGAGATGTTTATCTCGCATGTAAACCAATCAATGAGCAGTTGATTAGGAAGGTGAGACTGGAAGCAATTCACTTACTTTTTCTTAATTTCATTTGTTAAGTACCACCTTATTGAAGGCAAATATATTATAACTTGAAACAGTGGTAATTAGAATCCATTAGTACCTGAATGACCTGCCTTGGGATTATATAGCCCAGAACAAGTTTGTCCTTGCAAAATGAAGGTCTTATCTCTCAGAATTCCTCCTTGGGCAATTGCTTTTTCTTATGGATATGGATAAATTGATCAGTCCAATGAATTTCAGAGATCATTCTGATAGGATCCTCAAACCACAGTCATGCACTACTAAAATTAATAGTTAAGAATGAAGACACACGGTGCTGTATTGTTATTAGTGTTATATTTGCTAATATGATGTAGCAAAAAAACAGCTTTAAACATTACTTTGAAGTAATAATTTCAGTTAGGTTATAATTCAGTTAATCCAGAAGTTAATGTTTCCACAACCAACAATATAAACAAAGTAAAAATGTTTTCTTGCTTCTTTCAGATTTCATTCAGTTTGTGAAAGAATCCCCTAAAATAGCTACATCATGACATTAAAAAAAATCCTCAATGTGTTATGAGGAATCAAAATCTGTATCATATCTATACTACCACATGACAGGAAGGAGGTGTTTGGGTGGGTGGGAGGGAATCACTCATGCCGTAAACAATATACCTCTATTCTTTGCAGTACTTGTATGTAATTTATACTGCTTTAAATACTGTAAGAAATACGCATGTGGAGGTTGACAGTAACTCATCAGAAAAAAATACCGTGAAAAAAGACCAGGAGAAGGCAATAGTTGATGAAAACTACCAGGTCTGATATACGTAAAAGATATTTGAATGTGTTTGTAGCTATTCATACAAATATGTAAAACAGGTCCTATTAAAAAAGATAAAGGATGACAATGTCTCTTTGTCTTTAGTCAAAAAAAAAAAAAAAAAAAAAAGAAAAAACAGGTAAGAACAACTGCAAGAATAATACAAATCAAAATTTCAGAAAATAATCCATCTATTAACTATATTAATTACTGAAGAGTGTGCCACTGCAATCTGAACCATCTCGCTTCAGAAACTAAGCATCACAGGAAATGTAAGGGTATGTGTCTATGGCCCAACCACCAAAAGGGGAAATAATGGCAACATAAAGAATGCAATTTTTTTGTTTGTTTGTTTGTTTTTTTTTTCTCCTGCTTGAATATAGGGTTATTACTTTTCTAGGTGACATGCTGTAAGTTTTCAGAAGAATGGCTACACTAGCAAAAATGAAAATAATAATTAAAATAATAATTTCTGTCTTGAAGTTATATAATTACAAAATTACAATAATTTTTGAACACCGATTTAATCCAAAGCCAAAATGTAAATTTGCTTCAAATTTGTTGTAAAACCATCAAATGCCTCTTAGATGGTTTCAAAATGTATCTCCAATTGATCATTAAAGCCAGATCAGTTTTGCATTTTTCAGTTTGTCAGACTAAACCAAAAAACATACTTCCCTCCAAATTACTTCAGATGGAAAAATGTTTTATTTTCAGGCATCTACCTTCTTGGTTCTTTTAAGTTATTTTTGGTTCTTGAATATAATAATACCTTTTCAAAGTGAGAACTCAGAATGTTTAATCTTGAAAATGCAAGAGCAAAATGCTTCAAGATTTTCTACAGAAAACAGTTTTAGATAATGATAAAGCAAATTCCACAAAGATCTGAACATTAAGTTCCATCTGGCGTTTTGTTGACCAGTTGCCAAATCTGGCTGAAAACTTTCTGAACTCCACAGAATACTATATTACCTGTACTTCTAAATTGCCTTGCCAATACATCAACTAACATGTTGACAGGGTGTTCTGTACTGTTAGACACAGTCCAACTGTGGTTTTTGCTATGACTGTCTCGAAACTTAGTAGTAAACTGTAAATAGGCCCTAGTTCCTTCTGTGATATATCCACGTTAATAACTATATTATCTTTCAGATAATCTGCTAGAAATGTCTTCTTTAATCTTATATACCACACACAATTTACTTTTGGCCCACGTTGTAACATGCCACTATTGGGGAAAGGGCTGTAGCTCATTTTCACTGGCCCATTCCTCCTAATTACGCTTGGTGGTGTCTGTGCTGTATAAAATACCTTCTGAACACAAAGACTATCCCAAAGGACTTCTATTACAAACATGAAAATGTAATTAGCTCATATGGAGGGAAAGAAAGTAATGGATAGAGGAATCAATTTTTTTCCTTCTTCAACCTAGACTAATCAAGACTAGTAAGTATTAAAAAAAAAAAAAATCTCGACTGAAATTTAAAACTTATCTTATCCATTTAGGGCTTTTTTTTCTAGTACATGTTGTGTGGAGGTTGGAGTGATTGACACTTACCCTCCAGATGCAACCAAAAAACCAGACAATGCTTCAAAGACAACCATTACAGACACTAATTTTGACTAATGCTGAAATAAAACCAACAGCCCAAAACACATTACCCCATTTTCCTGTATTTTCAGTGAGAATAGCTTGCAGCTGATTCAAGCATCAGAGAAAGATCAATTTTTTAATACTGTCATGGTTTTAGCTGGGATAGTTGATTTTCTTCACTGTAGCTAGCATAGTGCTGTGTTTTAGACTTGGTATGCAAATAATGTTGATAACACCCTGGTGTTTTAGTTGTTGCTGGGTAGTGTTTACACTAGTCAAGGACTTTCTAGCTTCTCATGCTCTGCCAGGTGCACAAGAAGCTGGGAGGGGAGGGGATACAACCAGGAGAGCTGATTCGAATTGGCCAAAGGGTATTCCATATCATGTGACGTCATGCCCAGTATATTAACTGGGGGGAATTGGCCAGGGGAGGCAGCGATCACGGCTCGGGGACCGGCAGCGTCGGTCGGCGGGTGGTGAGCGGTTGCAGCACTTGTTGTTTAGTTTTGGGTTTGTTTTTTTTTTCCCTCTTCTTCCAGTGTTTCATCTCTCTCTCTCTCATTATTTTCCTTTTCATTATATTAGTATTATTGCTGTTTTATTCTAATTATTAAACTGTTCTTATCTCAACCCACGAGTTTTCTTACTTTGGCCCTTCCGATTCTCTCCCCCATCCCACAAGGGTGGGGGAGTGAGCGAGCGGCTGTGTGGTGCTCTGTTGCTGACCAGGGCTAAACCACAACAGTCCTTTTTGGCGCCCAACATGGGACCCGAAGGGTTTGAGATAATAACAGTTGCTGGTCACAGCACTGATTCATCTGTTCTCGATATTAGTAGTCAGACCTACACCATGCTGATTTTGAAGTACATGTTAAAGATTGGCATTGGGTTTTGTAGTTTGCTGTGCTCTGCAGTGGTTAGAGATGTTTTGTCTAGGAGATTTGTTATTAAAACACTGGCCTTGAGTTTTATCGGTTCTTTGGGTCTTGCGTGGAAGCCGTTACTGTACTTCGGGTACCACCTCATGGAGACAATTAACAATTATACCTCCTCTTCTGAAAGGTTCTTTATGGAGGAAATACAGAATGGCACCTTAGCTACCGTCTTCTGTAATGTCTCCTCCTTCATTACAACAACTTTTCAGTATCTTGAACATCCTTGGGTAGTTAAGATACATCTGTTGATATTCCTATGGCAGATTGTTTCAGTTTTGTCTAAGGTTAATAAGCAATTCAAGAATATCATTCAGAGATCTGCTCCAAGGCTCGATAATTATGGGTGGCAGGGTATGTGGGAGAGTATGGGCAAATGCCTGAGACGGTGGGCACCTCCAGTGTTTTGGGACTTCACCCCTGAACAAGTGCAGAATCCTGAAAAATTAGTAGAATATTTGGAGGAAGTATGTTGTCACCCTAGCAATTCCAGAGAGATACAAATCACTGCAATGTGTTGGGGCCTGGCCCATGCCTACCGAGCCCTGTTCAACAGTATTCAGTACCACCAAGGGAAAATGACAGGCCCTGCAGCTACTCCAAGCCCAGCGACAAGCACTGTGGCCCCTCAAACCCCCACAACAGGCGCTGCGGCTACTCCAAGCCCGACGACAGGCACTGTGGCCACTCAAACCCCCACAACAGGCACTGCGGCTGCTCCAAGCCCAGCAACAGGCACTGTGACCACTCAAACACCCATGACAGACACTGAAGCTGAATCAGAGAATCAACCCGTGCCAGTATCAGTTGCCCCTATACAAAAGAAGAAATCTTCGAAGAGACAGTCAACTCGTTTAGAAAAGGATGATGGAGAAGTAGTGCCGTTACTAAGAGAGGAGAAGGAAGAGGAAGAACTTGTACAAGAGACGGAAACTACCCGATCCCTATCCTTAAGTGAGCTGCGAGATATGCGAAAAGATTTCGGCCGTCATGTAGGTGAGCATGTTGTCACCTGGCTGCTCCGATGCTGGGATAACAGGGCCAGTAGCCTGGAATTAGAGGGTAAGGAAGCCAAACAAGTGGGATCCCTTTCTAGGGATGGGGGCATTGACAAAGCAATTGGAAAAGGGACACAAGGCTTCAGCCTCTGGAGGCGACTCCTGTCTGCTGTGAAAGAAAGGTATCCCTTCAAGGAAGATGTTATATATCGCCCTGGAAAATGGACCACCATGGAGAAAGGTATCCAGTACCTGAGAGAATTAGCTGTGCTTGAGGTGATTTATGGTGACCTGGGTAGTGAACAGCCATCCAAAGATCCAGATGAAGCACAGTGCACACGACCCATGTGGCGGAAGTTTGTACGGAGCGCACCATCATCCCATGTAAACTCCCTGGCAGTAATGTCCTGGAAAGATGAAGAGGCACCAACGGTAGGGGATGTGATGGATAAACTCCGGGATTATGAAGCACATGTCTCTTCCTCCCTCATCTCAGCTGTGGAGAAACTGTCCCAGAAGGTTCAGCAGCTTGAAGAGGATATGTCCTACTCCCTACCTGTACGGACCAGTATCTCGGCCATTAGGAGTAAGCGTCCTTCTGCTCAAGAGAGAAGATACACAGCACGGGGCACCCTATGGTTTTACCTGCGTGACCATGGAGAGGACATGAAGAAGTGGGATGGAAAACCTACCTCGACCCTGGAGGCACGGGTACGTGAGTTGCAAGGAAAAACAACCACTCAAGGGGGGACCTCCAGGAGAGTTGCTGCTCCAGTTTCCAGTAGGCAGTTCCCCAGACAGAGGAGTAGAAGCGCTGATTCTATCCGTGATCTTAATAGGGAGACTTCTGATTCCCATTCACAAGAAGTGGGTTGCGAATTCTGCAATTGGAATTAGAGGGGCCCTGCCTCCAGCCAGGTGGAGGAAAGGGACAACCGGGTTTACTGGACTGTGTGGATCCGATGGCCTGGCACATCTGACCCACAGGAGTATAAGGCTCTAGTGGACACCGGTGCACAGTGCACCCTAATGCCATCAAACTATGTAGGGGCAGAACCCATTTGTATTGCTGGAGTGACAGGGGGATCCCAAGAGCTAACTGTATTGGAGGCTGAAGTGAGCCTAACCGGGAATGAGTGGCAAAAGCACCCCATTGTGACTGGCCCAGAGGCTCCGTGGATCCTTGGCATAGACTACCTCAGGAGAGGGTATTTCAAGGACCCAAAAGGGTACAGGTGGGCTTTCGGTATAGCTGCCTTGGAGACGGAGGAAATTAAACAGCTGTCTACTTTGCCCGGTCTTTCAAAGGACCCTTCTGTTGTGGGGTTGCTGAGGGTCAAAGAACAACAGGTGCCAATTGCCACCACAACAGTGCACCGGCGGCAATAACGAACCAACCGAGACTCCCTGATTCCCATCCATGAGCTCATTCGGCGACTGGAGAGCCAAGGAGTGATCAGTAAGACCCGTTCACCCTTTAACAGTCCCATATGGCCAGTGCGGAAGTCTAATGGAGAGTGGAGACTAACAGTGGACTATCGTGGCCTGAACGAAGTCACTCCGCCACTGAGTGCTGCTGTGCCGGACATGTTAGAACTTCAATACGAACTGGAGTCAAAGGCAGCCAAGTGGTATGCCACAATTGATATCGCTAATGCATTCTTCTCAATCCCTTTGGCAGCAGAGTGCAGGCCACAGTTTGCTTTCACTTGGAGGGGTGTCCAGTACACCTGGAATCGACTGCCCCAGGGGTGGAAACACAGCCCTACCATTTGTCATGGACTGATCCATACCGCACTGGAACAGGGTGGAGCTCCGGAACACCTTCAGTACATTGATGACATCATCGTGTGGGGCAACACAGCAGAAGATGTTTTCGAGAAAGGGAAGAAAATACTCCAAATCCTTCTGAAGGCTGGCTTCAGCATGCAACAATCCAACACCACGCAGATCATCTCTCCAGCCTTGAAAGACTGTTGCGATAGATGAAGCGCAAAGTTATGGACTGAATGAACTCAATGGACATGTGTGGACCCTCTACAGATGTTCTACAGGGATGGTCCATAGACTACGGGAATGATAAATGATATCTGCTAATAATGTCATCAAAGGATGGGGAGGCGGGTGGTGGTTATTGAGGTCATATTGGATAGTATGAGACCTGAGCATGACGTAAATGGTATGGAATAAGGGGTGGATACTGTCATGGTTTTAGCTGGGATAGTTGATTTTCTTCACTGTAGCTAGCATAGTGCTGTGTTTTAGACTTGGTATGTAAATAATGTTGATAACACCCTGGTGTTTTAGTTGTTGCTGGGTAGTGTTTACACTAGTCAAGGACTTTCTAGCTTCCCAAGCTCTGCCAGGTGCACAAGAAGCCGGGAGGGGAGGGGATACAACCAGGAGAGCCGATTCGAATTGGCCAAAGGGTATTCCATATCATGTGACGTCATGCCCAGTATATTAACTGGGGGGAATTGGCCAGGGGAGGCAGCGATCACGGCTCGGGGACCGGCAGCGTCGGTCGGCGGGTGGTGAGCAGTTGCAGCACTTGTTGTTTAGTTTTGGGTTTGTTTTTTTTTTCCCTCTTCTTCCAGTGTTTCATCTCTCTCTCTCTCATTATTTTCCTTTTCATTATATTAGTATTATTGCTGTTTTATTCTAATTATTAAACTGTTCTTATCTCAACCCACGAGTTTTCTTACTTTGGCCCTTCCGATTCTCTCCCCCATCCCACAAGGGTGGGGGAGTGAGCGAGCGGCTGTGTGGTGCTCTGTTGCTGACCGGGGCTAAACCACAACAAATACCTTTTAAAAAAATTTTCCTCTAGCTCAGTGCATATCCTGCTTTTTCTTCCATCTACACATTTCAAGAAACCCTTACGACATATATTAAATATTTGTTCTTTTAGTTTGATTCCTCCTTAGTTTAGAGAAAGGAGAAATAGAGAGCCCCACAGGTATTTAGAGTAGATTGAGACTGATACTCCCATTGTGAAAATTTTCATTGCATATATAATAAAATGAAAAGGAGGAAGAAATTACATCCTTAACAGCATGGACTTTGTAACTTTCTAGTTTGAATACAGTCTGTAGTGCTGTACCTCTGAGCTGTACAGAGTAAAGGTGCTGTGGCAGCTGGACATGAGTTTTAGCCTTTGCCTCATTGGCAGATCACAGTAAAGCAGCACATCCCATGAGCCTCTATGTGAGGTTGTTACTAACTGAATGAGTATTCTCCTTCATGCCTTAAATCCCGGAAACCCAGGTGTGTTGAAGATTAGCACAACTGACACGCAGTGTGTGGAAATTTATTATGATAATTGTTGCTTTTATTTTTTATTTCCCTGAACTGAAAGATAATTAATGCCAGTATGTGTCCTGGTGTCTGACTCCCTTAATTGGCCCTGTGGTGCCTTGGGTGTTTGAAAATCCACTCACTTAAAGGCTTTTTTTTCCTTCTTTTTTATTTTTTTCTTTCTTCTTTTGACTTGTTTTCCTGGAGCTGATCATTAGTGCCTAAAATATTTGATTACATTTAATTGTAATGTCTTCAATTTTGTGCACCTGCTGCAATTTATGTAGTGGGGGAAAATAAGACCTACAGAAGCTAAAAAGTGAGATGAGGAATTGAATGTTAAAAAGAATTCCCCTGCAAAGGGTAATTGGGGTTAAATATGGAAGCAAACTAAATGTATTTTCAGTTAGGTTTTCCTAGCTGCTATGACAGCAACAAAAAGATTTTTAGCATAATGGTTTCATTTTTAATGTTTCTAAAACATTTCCACATCCGAAGGCTTTATCTCCACTTCAACATTCTTAGTTATTTTAAACCATATCTCTGGCATGAGAAAGTCCACAGGGTGTTGGTCCTGCCTAGCCAGAAATACTGAGCCCCACTACTACTTGAAGATGTGCTGCTCTAGTATAAATCTTTCCCACTCTTGTCAGCTTTCTTCTAGTAAAATATGGATATTTTACTACCATGCTTTTTTTCTTACAAATCCTGAAATGGTTAAAAGGTTTCCTGGCTGACACTTTAGTTTTTAAAACACAGCTTACAGCATTTGTAAAGCAGTCAATAATACCAATACAAATTAACACCACTGAATATTCAGATTCCCCTGACATCGGTAGACAAAGCATAAGGGATAGAGCAAAAGAGAAAACACTTGTGCATTTTTAAGAGGGAGATTACATCTGAACATATTTTTGTTAAGCTGTACTGCATCTTCTCACTTATCTCTAAGGGGTAGTATAAACCAATGGAACAGCTTCTAGAACATTTTTTTTTTCCAGAAGAAAACTAACTAGATTAGTTTCAACACACTCAATGTTAGCATTACATGACAAATTCTTGTTTCAGCACCGCAGAGATGTAAAGGAGAACCTAAGTATCACCTGCTGATGGCTATGACAGTTTACAGAATACAGCTTACTGTGGTGACCCATTAAATACTCTTTGCCAAGGAAATTCCACAATTCATATGCAGTAGCATCCCAATACTTTTCTGTAATTCTCTGTATTGTAAATATTACCTAGGGCATTTTACAGCAACAATTACTGATCCGTACAAATCAAGGATCAGAAATCAATTTATCCCTGACATCTCGCTAAGTATTACATATACAGAAAAATACAAACACTGACATCTCTGCTTTTTAAACTAATATTATTAATAATAGTCATAAGCTGTAATAAACTGTCAGGGCTCCTAAGAACATTACCACACAGTGAACATTTTATGTTAATATGAACATTTCACTCTGTTGTGGAAACCACAGAGCTGTCAGCAAATGCTAAGAATTAATCTTACATAGAATCAGAGACAGCATATAGAATTGTATGCAATACGTTGATGAGAGATGTGAAGACAGACATACACTCCTCTCTACTCATTCTCAACTAGTCTTTAAACAAATGTTACAGTAAATGTATGGCATATTTTTATCTCAGTTCAATAATTGTCCCTGACATCAACAATGGAATACAACTGAAGTCATGGGACCAAGAGTAAGTAGGATGGTATTTTATTCTCCAGTTTCACAACAGATTTCCTGTCAGGATACTTGCTTTAGGTTTCCGCGTCCTAATGTGCAAAATGGAAAGAAATGCCGCTTTTTGCCTGTTTTTAATCATAGCATACTTGGTACACCCAGAAGACACTGCTTTTGAAACTCATTATAACCAGACTCTCAACTGGTTGTACTGTACATTACAGAGCTTCTGAGATTTAGTGGGAATATCAATTCAATGTTTTCATTCTGTTTTTACAAATAAGTCTGATTAATTACCTCAAAAGAGATAATACAATGTATTTATTGAATTAAGATCACTCTCACTATTTCTATTTTGGTATCTTGCAGTTATTTGACAGTTACAGGCCAAATGTGGCCAGTGTTCTAATGCACAGTTGCTATGGTATGACATGCAACTGTGATAGCTTTGTTACATGAACAGAAACTTAAAGCAAAGTGGCTGAAGTACATGAACAAGCAACATGCAATGCTACAAGTAATTCTTTTTAATTTTAGAATTTGATATAAATGAATAACTCAAAACCAATATGTTTTTTGGTATTGGGATGTCAGATATCATTTAAATAATTAAATGGATGCAAAAACTGTCTACAAAAGAACTTTGGTTTAAAAAAGGGCAAATAAAACTAAGGCATTCCTTCCAGTTGACAGGGAGGGAAGTAAAAAAAAACAACTCAACCCAAAAAACAAAACCATGCATTTCCTCCCTGTGATAAAGCCAAGAAAATGAGGGCCAAACATGTCCACTTTACCACCATTTCAGAAAAGATCAGCAGTTGCCAACTTAATATTTATGCAGGGTAAACACCTGGCTCTGAAACAGCTCTTTTAGGCACTCTTTAGATCTAACAGGTCTTTAGATCTGTCGTTTTAGGGAAGGTCATGCATCTCACCTATGTTGCATCTGGTGACTACAGTCAATATGAGAACAGAATATAATCTCTAACTATGATACTGCATTTAAGCCTTCTCTGTTAGCTACTGAGAGAGTTTGAGGTTTATCAAGTTTAGTAGCTTTGTGCTGTTAGGCTTAGAACCATTCCACAGTCACCCTTTTTTCTCTCGTACCTGCAGAGACACACATGTACCAGGATAACAGCTAGCATAGATGGCATTCTGTACAGCTACTCCCAAGCTGCATTTTCTGCACATCCGTCATGAGCACATGAATATAAAACAGAACACAACAGTGTAAAAGCAAACTGGACAGTAAGAGTTTAAAGCTGAAGCATAAAAATACTTAAATGCTTCTCTGAGAGGCAAGGAGCAAACTGATAGTTGAGAATATGTACAGTGCATAGCTGTGTGAGGAGCATACTGTGTGGCATGGCTGAATTCTGCATGTGCAGTTGTCACATACTGAGTAAATTTACACACAAAAGATCTGTTAGGTACTTGCATACCACGTGGAACATAATAACACAAAGGAAAATACAAGTTTACACAGTGAGTGTTAGTAACAAAGTTTTAATGCTACATGCATTGCTACAGCAAGCTAAAATTTTGCAGTTTTGCATTTCAAAATCTTCTGTTAAGCTCACCTTGATGGCATCCTCTGCAATTCTCTTTCTACAGGACTGCTGCTCCATGATGGTCTCATCAGCAGCTGAAATATTCCACCCTATTGACTCATGGGCCCATAAAGAACGGACTACATGATAAAGACTTAAAAAAAGTTCTTGTATATGGCCAAGAAAAGAAGCATAAATTCCACCCTGGCTTCAGCTTTTTTCAGATCTAAGTTCTAGCAATGGTTCTCTCTCTTTTTTAAGCTACTCATGAAAGAGATCACTTTGGAAGAATCGATAAGCTCTTTGCAGCAATCATTGCTTTATTGATTTTCAGACCAATGCACCTTTTAAATATTCTAGTGCAATTTTATGATAATCAAACTTAACAAAAAGTAAAATGATTACAAAGATGCTGTGATCTTGAATATTTAAATGAAAAGAGCATATGTGTTATTTTAACTCAAATATCCTTCTAGTATGTAAACCAATATTAAAGGATTAATGAGGTTTTTGTTACAACTTCTGAGTTTTGAAAAAATATTCTTAATAACATTTCAAAGTGAATAAAAAAATAGTAATCTTCCTTTGTGTACGTTATAAATATTTAGAGAGATGCAGAACAACAGTTTTGCTTACATGTAAAAACCTGGAGGCTGTTAGACTCCTCCCCTTGAAAATCAGGTCCAAGTACAAAAGTTTAGGGAGAAAAGAAGAAACATAGTCCAAAAATAATCCATGAGTGATCAAATTGTGAAATAACTATCTCTATGTGTTCTTTTATTTCTAGGTAAATCAGCCAGATTGTTCTGTTGTTTTATTTATCCCAAGTATTAAAAAAATTAAAGAGGAAGATGCGGGAGGCATAGAGCAGTGAATGTCAAGGACACTTGATGCAATAACCTAATGATGAATGTTCCAGCATACTCAAATAAACAGGTTTCTCTAGAGATTGTTTGAATGAAAATAATGTAATTGCACAAATAGCATAAGCTGAGCATGTGTGTGCAGAAGAAAGAAAAGGAGAGAGACAGGCAGCAGTCATGCTTCTTGTAGATGATGGCGTGTGGTGAATAATTGATCATTCCTTCCTTCCTTCCAATGAATTCACTAATTCTCTCAGTGCCACCCTTCCACAAGTGTCAGGATCACTATTAAACCAGCAGAGGAACCCAACAAGCCCTTGAGAATACCTACTGACTGAGATGCTTTTTAAAGGACCAACTGAAAAATTAAATGCGAAAAGCAAGAAAATGATTCTGAAGTCTTCCTCACCTTTGCTGTGTGCTGTAACGCTATACTCGATAGGCAGTGTTCCATAGCCGAACACTGAATTCATGGGGCCCGGTATTTAAAACAAAGGAAGGGAAACTAGATAGAGCCATTCAGTATGTTGAGAAAAAAAAGGCACTAACTCTGTTGTGGTTTAGCCCCGGTCAGCAACTAAGCACCACACAGCCGCTCGCTCACTCCTCCACCCTTGTGGGATGGGGGAGAGAATCGGAAGGGCCAAAGTAAGAAAACTCGTGGGTTGAGATAAGAACAGTTTAATAATTAGAATAAAACAGCAATAATACTAATATAATGAAAAGGAAAATAATGAGAGAGAGAGAGATGAAACACTGGAAGAAGAGGGAAAAAAAAAACAAACCCAAAACTAAACAACAAGTGCTGCAACCGCTCACCACCCGCCGACCGACGCTGCCGGTCCCCGAGCTGTGATCGCTGCCTCCCCTGGCCAATTCCCCCCAGTTAATATACTGGGCATGACGTCACATGATATGGAATACCCTTTGGCCAATTCGAATCGGCTCTCCTGGTTGTATCCCCTCCCCTCCCGGCTTCTTGTGCACCTGGCAGAGCTTGGGAAGCTAGAAAGTCCTTGACTAGTGTAAACACTACCCAGCAACAACTAAAACACCAGGGTGTTATCAACATTATTTGCATACCAAGTCTAAAACACAGCACTATGCTAGCTACAGTGAAGAAAATCAACTATCCCAGCTAAAACCGTGACAAACTCCTTTTTCTATATTCAGTCAATTAACAGCACAATTTACAGGCTTTAAAATTATTTGTGAGTTAATTTGTGCTTTTGAAAATGATGGACAAATAATACAGTTAAAACTGTTCAGTATGATTTCATACTGAATAAGTTTCCTTATGAGAAAATGAATTAAGAACATTTCTCTCTTCTAATCCTGAAGAAAAAATTGCCCTGTGTTTTTAGTCTGTGGTTAAAGAGATTGCAGAAAATAGGATTTTTGTTTGGTTTTAGTGATCCAAAGCAGTAATTCAAAAGTAAATGCTTTTTCCTAAATTCAATAAGATATTCACTGCCTTATTTATGAGGCTGTTGAGGAATCCAAGAGCTCAGATGGACAAAGCTGTGGGTACGCAACTGAGTCACCTAATAGAACTCCTGTACGAGTAAAGGCAGATTTGCCTCAAAACATTCTGGTAAATAAAATACTACGAGTAACAATAGCATACACTATTTTCACAATATCAGCACTTACACAACTGGAGGCAAGAAAGTTATGTTACAAATAAAGTGGCAACTAGCACTGCTAGATAAGTACACTATTTGCTACATGCTATATGTGCACACAAAACTATTCTCTAGACTAAAGAGTTCTCACTAACTGAATAGAAAATGATGAATGATATGGGGGGAAAAAAATCCAAAGTTGTCTCCATTTTGCAAGTAGACTACAAAGACACAAATGTACAACCCCTCTAATCTCAGGAAGCTAAGGCAGAAACAAGAATTAAAAAAAGCTCCTTCCTGAAGGTAGCGATGCTAGGCTACAGTATTTAATCCTCAAATTATACCTGGTAGCGCACCACTGAGAAGAACTTCCTTTTCTCCAGTTGAAACCATTTCACTGAACTCACCTGAAATTTTTGGCTCTTCCAAACAGTCATTTTTGGTGAGTTCACTATTCATTGGTGTCCTGGGTTTAGCTGGGATAGAGTTAATTTTTTTTCATAGTAGCTAGTGTGGGGCTATGTTTTGGATTTATGCTGAAAACAGTGCTGATAATGTGGAGATGTTTTAGCTGTTGCTAAGTAGTGCTTACAGTAGTCAAGGACTTTTTCTGCTTCGCATGCTCTGCTGGGTGCACAAGAAGCTGGGAGGGAACACGGCCGCAACAGCTGTCCCAAACTGACCAAAGGGATATTCCATACCATATGACATCATGCTCAGTATATAAAGCTGGGGGAAGAAGAAGGAAGGGGGGACATTTGGAGTGATGGCGTTTGTCTTCCCAAGTAACCGTTACGTGTGATGGAGCCCTGCTTTCCTGGGGATGGCTGAACACCTGCCTGCCGGTGGGAAGGGGTGAATGAATTCCTTCTTTTGCTTTGCTTGCGCGCGTGGCTTTTGCTTTGCCTATTAAATGGTCTTTATCTCAACCCAGGAGTTTCCTCACTTTTACTCTTCTGATTCTCTCCCCCATCCGACCAGGGGGGAGTGAGTGAGCGGCTGCGTGGTGCTTGGTTGCTAACTGAGGCTAAACCACGACAACTGGAAAGTCTCTCAGACTCACTGACCATTTCACCATTGCTTTTTCTTCAGATTCCACAAAAAGGGCCTATATTGAAGGACTTCTGCCCCAATTATATGAAGAGACAATATGAAATTAGATAAAACAGGAAAAGAAAAAAAATAAAAGGGTTGACAAACAGCAATATGGCAAACAACCCGTAGAAAAATGAGCAAAGCTGTACAGAATGATGACAGGAAAAAAACCCCAAACATACAGCATGGATAAAGTCAATGTAAAGAAAGAAAAATATGCCGCATTTTGAGCAAAAGGCATTCCCCTACCAATCTGTCAAAAAAGAGAACCATTGTCCTCTAACATAAATGATGGCAGGTTTACTTTGTCAGAACACAAACAGAATATAGTACTCCTGAGTTTATTACTCTTAAACATCATCTCCTTCTTGTTTGTATGAATTATATGTCTTTTTGCCCATGGAAAGCTTATGACATCTAACCAACAGTAGGGAAGCTCAGGGCCACAAAAAAACCCCAGCTATCTGTGCACACAGAGAAGTGATGGAACGATGTACTTTGGATATGCATTTTGGACTCCATTAAACCACGTTCACATGGTTCAAAGCAAAACTGAAAGGCTTGAATTTATGCTGAAGATGCTGTACATGAACAATTTCTGCTTTGCAGCTTCAGTGGGCTAGGAACACATGCATAGTCTGTTATCAGCTAATGAGCAGCAGATAAGCAAGCCATGCAGATTTGACTGCCTGCCATTATCTGTCTACACCCTCTGTTACAGCAGAAACATGCAACACTCATGGACAAACAAAGACATTGCTCTGATAGGATAAGATCGTGAGAGTTTAATGTATCATAGGGAGGACTGAAATTTTCTGACATTTGCAGACAAATAAGCAGCAGCATAGGACATAAATGTGTCACACTCTCCCCTTCAAACTATCACCTCCACCATTTTGATATAAACCTTGAAAGAGAAATTTATGTAGAGGTGCAACCCTGGCCTGCCAGTTACACCTGGGAAAGGATAGCAAAATGCAGTCACGCAGGTCACAGATAAGTACAACTAAAACCCAGCCCCTCCTTTTTGTGAGACTTTGACATCTTCCTCTAAACACGTTTTGACAAGTATATTCCTATATTCCCAGTTCTACATTAAAAAACAGGTGGCATCTGGCAAGGCTCTGTTGGCTATATATGGCCAACATACATTTATCCTACTAACTGTAGGAATCATTCATCCTTAAGGACAGATTGAATGGAGGGAGTTATCCTAATGTTCTTTGCATCTTACTAAAATTCCAAGTCAGTTTAGAGAAACCATTTACATGCTGATATTTTGCATAACAGCATATTAACTGAAAAGTAGATATGCAGAGATCATTTTAACTGGACGTAATTGCTATGTGACCAAGTTTTCTTTGATGTTGTTCACCACAGTATTCTCAGCCACATTATATCTTATGTTCAGCATTGGAAATGATGATGATTATTAATAATGTTGCCAAATAAAGGTTAACAAGAAATAGTTTTTCTGTCCCTGAACATTTTTGACATATCAAACATTTTTTCATCCTGAATTCAGAGACAAAAAATCATAAAACTAAAAAAAAAAAAAAAAAAGAAAAAGAAAAAAAAAGAAAATTAAAACCATCTGAGTGACTCGGAAGACTTCATTTGTGTTTTGAACTTGGTTACTTGTAATACTGCAAATTACCATTGTTTCATACAAAGTTCTTTCAACATGAATAGAGGAACATTTTAATTACAAATATTCAAATGGAATATTCCTACATATTTCAAATGTTTTTTTCTGAAATAGAAACCTAATGAAAGCTTATCCTTTCCTACAAATACTTTTGATTTCCTTACCTGCTCCACTGCTGGTAAATCTAGCTCCAAACTATAGAGTCAAGTGTCATAAGTTTACAGAGAAGCAAATATTGTACATGAAAACTGTAGCTTCTTTGAGATATTGTTCTTCCTTTCTAAAGGAGGACATCAAATAAATCCATTATAGATTTGCTCATGCTTTTAACTAATACTATCAGCTGACATTGCCACAAGAATTTAAGATTAAATAGGTACATTAACCCCAAGGATACACAGGCGAGTTGAAACAGCACACAGTCTGAATTAAAAGAGGAAAAAACCCCAACAAAACCCCAAAAGCCCAAAATGCTTATCATGAAAGTAAGAGCACAAGACAGACTTAGAAAAGTTTTGCACAAGTAGACACTTGTTAAGTATGACACAATCTAAGGGTGTAACCAATGAGAATTCTTGTTTTCTTGGTGCTAATGCAAAGTAGATGTAGGAGAACTCACAAAATGGCAGTGTGCTTTTCTTTAAGCTTGTTTACCTAACCTTAGCAAATCAAAAGTGAAAGGGTAATAAAGATTCCAAAGAAGCTGTGATAGTTCTTACACAACAAATCACTTCCTTAAAGGTTTTTCCTTGCATTCATCACTTTTATAGCTATAAAATACTAGTTATGACACACATGAAGTACAAACTAAATGTCTAAACTGTCAAAATGCAGGAAACTTGCACATTTTTAATGGACTTCCTTCCAAAAAAGTTTTAATTGGGCGGGGGGAAATCAAACAACAGCAACAACAACAAAACCCCCACATTTTATAGGTCATATAACATTTAAAGTTGGGTTATATATAAAAATATATAATATTTATACATAAATATATAAATATTGTATTTACATATAAAATATAAAAAATTTATATACTGTATCCTAGCCCCAAGAGTGGAAAAGGGGACCAACTTTGCCAGTCATGATTTTTAATGAGGGCAGAAAACAGAAATCTTTAAATAAAAACAGACAAATAAAACCTGATAGCCTGGATAGTTACACAGTAATAATATCTGGAGTTAATGAAAACACTTTCATGTATTTATTTTCAGAGATTCACTGTTCAGAGAAAGACAGCAGGTAGCTTATTTACACAAACTGTTTCACAATAATTTATTGCATGATGACTCTTTTGCTTTCCCACAGTACCCTGTAAAAGGAGGGTGCTCATTAGCTCTGCATATCCTGCAGTAAGTTAACCTGAATACTGCTATTCTTATTTATTGGCTAGTGCTCTCCTTAAATCTGATCATTTAAAAAGCTTACAGTTAACAAAAGAACAAATGCAGAATTCACAGTGCAATTTTAAAGCCCAGGCAGAAATGAAACTCCTGTTGGACAAAGGAATTTCCTTCCTCTCCACCTCCCCTGCCCTTAGTATTGAGAAGAATCCTAGATTATCAAGTGAGTTAAGTTTTTTTCTAGGAATTTCATGACAAGTCTCTATGCATATTATTACGTATTGTCACGCAACATTTTTAAACAAGAACTAATCCTACTAATTACTCATAAGCAGGCCAAGCAGGCATATTTTTGGACAAGAGTTACAAAAATTACCCTGTAAAATATTTAATTGAAAACATATGTCTCATATTTTGGATACATTTTATGTTTTAACTACACACATGGCCAGATCCCCAACTACTCTACGTCTATATAGCTTCAGTGACTTACACTCACAATCATTTAAGGATCTGTCTGGTGCAAACAGAAGAAAAAAACAACTTAAAAGAGTCTTTTTTGTCCTGCTGCAAGTAGCATTCTGAACTACTCTCATGCACTAAGTGAACATTTAGTGAAGGAATTCAATATGAGTTGTACTGCCCAAAGAGCAATACTGTGCAGCTGTTTTGGTGAAGTATCTTGCATGGAAAGCTAGGGTTCAGACATGCTCCCCATGCTCCCAACCAGCTTTCTTTCTTAAAATACCAACCTGGGTCACTGCCCTCCCACGCAGATGCATGTCTCACCGACTCAGCCTGTGCAGCATCACTTTGATAGAATTTTGTTACTTATTGAATAACTTGGAAAATGTGTTGAGGGGCTGTACATATAGTAATGTGTCCCCCTACACAATTTAATAAGTTTATCACACAATTGGGTTTTCTTTGTCTCTTTTTTCTTTCCTCCTTTAAATCACCAGAATTAACAATAAGAAAGCTAAAAAAGAATGTAAATAAGCTTCTGTTTTATTTACAATAATGAAATAATACAGTAAAATGTTTAAAAATGCGTAAGTGAGCAAAGGAAAGAAAACTGCAATTTATCTGCTTATAACAATATTATATCCCACAGGACATTCTTTCTCTGATTCCATCTGAATTGCTATACTCATTTCTCCAATACACGTTATCTGGGATTTCTTCCCATATTTCAGTTCTTTCTTATTTCCCTTTGCATTTCCTTGAAGAAGCAACTGATATTTTGTTAGACTAGGTGTCATTTCTTGCTCTTGACTGAATAATCTACAGTTCCTTGACTCAATAAAAGGTAAAGCCCACACAACTCCCTCATTGGCAACATATACGTTCCCCCAGCGTATAACATCCCACAAAGCATCTCCATTCACAAGCTACTTTTATATCAATCTGTACTTTACCAAATAAATTGCCATAAACATGTAAATAGTATCAAGTAGACATAATTTGTCACCGGTTTTTGATCAAAATTGTATACAACTATAACCAATGACCATGGGAGTCACTGAAGATTTGGATAACTACAAATGCCATTATCGTAATTTTAAACCACACTTAAATTTTTCTAGATGTTGTGGATTATTAAGATCTCTAATATATATTCATTATTAAACATTATAGACTCCTTAGACTTCACACACCATATCTGTGAAAGGTTGTCAGTTAAGCTGTCACACCTGCTTCACTGCAAATTATTACTCTTAAATCTTTCTACTCTAGAGCTTATAATTTAAAAAGGTCAATTACTTTCCTAAAGAGGTTTCATCATTTGTTTTGTATTTTCAGAGAATTTCTAAGCCTACTGCTTGTTTTTTCTATACACTTAGCAGCAGCATTTAAGTTCTTCACTAATCAGTGATATACACATCCTTCAGCTATAGAAACCAATATGAGATATAATTTCCATAAGCTTCAAGTACAGGTTCATTGCTTCATTGTCCTTCATTTCAAGTCAATGGGATTCATGGTACTATTTCACTTAGGTTCCGCTGAAAATTCTACCCATGCTGTACAGGAGCCTTTGCTATTTGGTCTTTAAAATAACATTTCTGTTTTCCATTTTTTCCTGTTCTGCCCAACAAAAATCCACTCCAAACAGATCAATGCTATGTGACCACATGGAGATAGATCTATCAGCAGGATTTCCAGGACAACACAGAAGCTTAAGTTATCAAGCAACAAATGAACAGACGGTTCTGTCATTCCTTATTTCAGAAAAGGTGATTCCAGTGATAACATCTGCTAATAAGCCTTTCTTGAGTATCCTTTAGAAAGTCAGTAAGCTATGGTGTTAGAAATGAAAGATCAAATTGGGTCAGGCATGCTCTTCTCAAGCTGCACTGTAGCTTTCATAAAGGTAATAGCAAAACAGATTGAATGTTCACTCCACATCAGCTTCTTTTAAAGAACTAACTGTATGTCAAGGATACAGCATGTGAGATGTATGGATTGGAAGGACCAGAGGGGGGGAAGTACTTGGACTATGCAGATTGCTAATCATCATGGAAATGTCCCAAAGTTGATTTTTTTTTTTTTTTTTTTTAGTTTTTTAGGTCAATTTTAAAATTATTTTTCTACTGTTGGAATAACTGAAAGCCCTTTAATAAACAGAGAAATCTGAACTCCAGATTTCTTTGTAAATGTATTACACTATCAGGAATGGGATGCATTTTTCTTTTTATGCTAGTTGACATCTATAAATATAACAGTTACAAAATATTACAAAAAGCCACTGAAATAAAAAAAAGGTTTTGAAAACAATTAGCTTTCATTTAAAATGTATTCTATCAGTAACTGTTTAATAGACTTTTCTTCTTTGAATATTACGATAGGATCAGGCTTTTAAGGTATTAGGCAACTACCAGATGAGCACCAGGTAAGACTTTCAAAACTTTCGGCTATCAATTTCCATAAATTTTCATGGGCTTAGGCAACTATGTACTTTGAATATTTAATAGAAAATATTTTTGGGTAGCTTTAAATATCTAGATATCTTTAAATATTTGACCCACAATACTTCACTGTACATTATCTCTGGTGAAATGACATGAATTCACAAATTCAGTGGTGACTTGCTTTTTTTCTTTTTTTTTCCTCTTTGCTTCATTATTCAAAGGAGACAAAAGGCTAGCTTTAATATTCTTGAATTATCCTCCCATCCAGGAAACAAATCTTAATTTTATATCATCTCTTCAGCAGGACTCAAATTTCAGGACAGCTGGGCCTTTATAATCAGGTTACCCTCTCTGCTGCTTAGGGAAAGAGTGAAAGAATTACAACTGAGATAAAAATTGAGTAGAGTTCATCTGAAATTCTGAAAGACTTCCACATGAAGAACACTGAAAGAGCCTCTGCTCAACATTTTTGCACAGATATTCCACATTGTATATGTTTTAATACAGGTTTTTGTAAACCCAGGATTACTCTTTGAGCTCATTCACCAGTAGAACCTAAAGAGGTTGTGCAAGCTTAAAGGTCCTCATATTCTGCCATGTTCTTCAATTCCAGAACAAAGCTAACTGTTTCCCATGAAAACCTATCTGTCTCTGGTTGCTTCAGTGAGACAAGTCTGGATAAAATCCATCTGTTTTAATCACTGTCTTATTCCAACAAACTGAGTGATTCTACTGTTATCTTAATAATGTAGCTTATGAGACAGCACAAATGACTTTGAACATCAAATTAGATGCATTCCTTCCTTCCATTTGCATCTCCTTCCCAGCCACAGGCAGTAGCAGAGATCTTCTAAAAAGTAAGTTCCACACTGGCTTTTTTCCTTTTGCATCAGTAACAGTTTAGCATCTGGAGAGAAATGAAGTAGTAGCAAGAGAGATCAATACTTAGTGAAGTGCCAGAGATAGAAGGATGCTTAGAAGGACTCCTCAAACTTATATAGAATGGAGTTCATAGGCGGGTGCAAAGCTCAAATAATGCAGAAACTTGATACTGGAAATTCTGAAGGCTATTCTTTAAAAGATAAGTTTTAAATTACCAACGACAAGTGATAGGTTTAAACGGTCTTCAGAGGAAGAGAAATAGAAAGCCTAAAAGACAGAAATAAGATTAACCCAGTATGAGACCATCCACCAAAGCAAGTTTCTGGTACACTGTCAACATTAGGAGCTCACCTTATGTCAAATACCAAATATGAGGATGAATAACCTAAGAAAGATTTGCAGAAAAATTACTAGCAACAATTATCAAGCACATCATCTTACTAACACTGTGTAGAATAAGATGACATTCACACAGACTGTAATTAACAAAAGACAATATTAACTGCACCTTATTTCCAAACAGTGGTTTCCATTTCTCCAAACAGCGCTGTGTTCTTCTTGTTTATGGAAAAGAGATATTAGGGAACAATTGTCAGTGGGTGTATATATGCTTAGTTTCAGTTTCTATAGCAGCTGAAGCTGAAGCTCCATATCATCTTGCCAGATTAAAATGAATACAATTGTGTTGTTTTAACCCAGACAGGCCAGGAATACCATTATTGCTTGATACCAACACACCTTTATTCAGTTATATTTGAAAAGGTTTCTCATACAGTGTCTTCCATAGCCAATTGTTTTTATTGTTTAATTTTTCTCAACGTGTCAGCATTCTATTTTATTTGTTTATGAATTGCTCTTATTATAGGGGTGAAAAAACCACTGCTGAATTTCAGTTTTTCTTGTTTGTTTTTTAATGATTAGGGTGTAGTTTAGAGACTACCCGACCTTCTGTTCTGCTTATGTTGTATGGCAGAGAGAAGGCTAATACAGATATTTTTGCTGAAACATTTTAAATACGAGGGGATGAACTACAAGCTTAGTTTCATTTAGTTACCAGAGCTTGTGGAGGGTGAAGAGGAAGGCTGCTGAGCTTGTTTGTGAGATCATAAAAAATGAAATGGTAATAAGTAAGCTCATAATCTGTCATTCTCTTTACATAAGATAGTGAAGCCCAGGATGTTCAGTGAGTTGTGAAATATAAACACCAGCAGATATAATATCAAAAGAGACCTTTTTTTAAGAACATAGTTTCACTTTTCCATAACTGTTTATAGTGCATTCATGTGTTCTGGAAGACAAATAAAAGTATTTAAAATAGTGTGTTATTGTTATGTTACACAACTTTAAAAACAAAAAATCAGAAAAGAGGATAGAAAATAGACTACTTTAGAATTCTGTTGAAATACTTTTCCTGAATGTTAATATATTCATGAATATATATGTAAACAGTCAGATATCATGAACTATTTATAAAATTATAATACTTTACTGGGGAAATATCATCTTGATTATATTACCATGAAATGCAATCTGATTAATTTATTTACTTAATAACCTCTTTGGGAATTAGGTGCTTCAATTACAGTCATTACAATCCAAAACAACAGGTAAATAAAAGACTAAATAAAATACATGGGTCTTAAATCAAGCCTCAGTCATAGCAAACCCAATTTCCCACTCCATGAAATAGCTGAAAAGATGGTGGTTAGAGATGGGCTCTTCAGACTAGAAAGCCCTTCAAACCCAGAAAGAGAGCAAAACCTAATAATGCAGCGTAGTAAGAAGCAAATCTCCAAATACCAAGACCAGCGATTCACTCACAAGCTATAGCTGTCACGACAAACGCTCCTAAAGGTGCTCTAAAGTGTCACCATAGTCACTCAACACAGCTGTGTTTCCAAGTTGACCATTATCACTAGGTGTGCAGATGAGTATTCAAAGCTTTCTGCTGAGCTTCCACAGTTCTTTAAACTACCACGACTCTAAAAAAACGATGCCAAAGAGACTAGTATATTGTGGTGCTTGTACCTTAGAGATATGGTCACACACTTCACAGACAATACAGCATCATCACTATCTGGACAAATGGGAACTGTAGGCTATTTTGGAAGTCAGGTGCAGCTGCAGAAGAATACATACTCGCTGTTCACTAATCTACATAAAGCAAGGATTGTTTTCAATTTATTTGAATATGCACAATCTGAATTGAATGCAATTGAAAAATTGAAACAGGTATTTTCACATCACTTGCACATCCACATTTCAAAGTTTCTACCATTGAGTGGATTAACAGTGAAAGACATGCAAGGAGACCCTCCTTTTGGATGAAAAAAAATCCACAAAATACAGGAGATTTTAAAGCACTATTTGGGGCAAATAATCTTATCTCTAATATCTCATCTGTTTCTCAAAAGATAAAATCTTTGCCAGCCTATACTAATAATATACTATTTACATTTTGAGGAATTACACTTAAAAGTTTCACGTATTGAAAGACACATGGAAGAAAATATGGTTGTTAATTCTGTACTATGCTTTGTTGTAGAACAATGGGAAAAAAAGAAAGATTTCAGATTTTTTTTTAATTTAATATTTAAATAAATATCTTCCAATCATACCATTATTTTTAACATGAAATAAATAAATGAGGATTGGAGACTGAAGATAGGAAGTACCAAAACTCATTACAATATATTTTCACACCTGAGCAGGCTTTTAGCTTAGTGGTAGCAATTTCTACAGAATCTTCAATTCACTAAATAAACTGTGCTTTACTAAATCATGTTAAAGGAATAATGGGTCACAGTACACATCCTAGGCATTTCAAGTCATCAATCAAACTTCTGAGGCATTTCATATGCTGAATATCTGATTATTTTCAAACTGGTTTGTTTGGGGTTTGAGTGTTTTTGGTTTTCTTTGGAGAGGTTTTTTTCTTGGTTTTGTTTTTGTGTGTCCCCAAAAAATGTAAGAAATTTCAGCAAATGCAAAGCCTTGTATTTCTTTAAATACCTTTCAGGAAAAAGAAAGAAAAAGAAAAAAGTCTTATTAATATCCAGTCACTGTTTGGATACTTTTGATTAAAGACCATCAGATAACCCACAGTCTAAACCTCTTACATTTCACTATTGCTCTTTATATTTGAAAACCACATCAACAAAAGAGATAAGAGGTGCGTCTACAATAACATACTACGTACTCCTCACATGTGCAAGGAAACTCTCCCTGAACAACTGCCACCCACACTTTCATTCTGCCTCTCCTCTGTTGTTAAAAAAAAAAAAATATTCAACAGAATTCTTGAAAGAGAGCTACACTATATGTCACTATAATTGCCTAATTAACCTGATTTTGATAGACACAAAGTAAATGAATGGAGAAGTGCACAGACAAGAGACAATGGGCACAAACTGAAATATAAGAAATTCCATTTAAACACAAGAAATAATTGGTGGGGTTGTGGTTTATTTTTGTTTGTGTTTTTTGGTTGGTTTTTTTGTTTGGGTTTTTTTTGTTTGGTTGGTTGGTTGGTTTTTTTTTTTTTTTTGGTAATGAAGACAAGGAAGGAATATCTTCTAAAAACCCCCAAACCACAACAATTTAAATATGCTCCAGGACACTTCTATATGCAGATTCCCTAGAGGTTACTCCACAATTCCACATCACAAAGGAAAATGAATTCCACAAGTCATCCTCAAAGCTTGTAAAGTACACTGGGATTTTGTCTCTTTAACAGAGTGCCTTAGAGTCAGACAAATGTACTTAAAATCCTTCAAGAAATATGTTTCATAATACTTTGGGAAACAAATCTGTTACTGAAAGGATTAGACACTTTGTAAATCTATGCTTTGTGCTGCATTCTGCTACCATACTGCTGATTACATACGATACCATAAAAATCAAAGACAATAAAGAAAAAGTGACAAAAATTATAATTGAGGTGTTCAGTGACTGAACATCAGAATATCAATTTTTTTTTTTTCAGTTTTGAAGAAAAACAACTTTTCTTGCATATCATACTGTTCATTCCTATATCTAATTGCATAAGCAAACACAGTTCAGTTTCTGGGATGGAGGCAGGGTTTGTTTTTTTTTTGTTTTCGGTTTGTGTTTTTTATTTTTAATACATGAAATACAGAAGATCTGTCACAGGATTTGAGTCCTTACTACGTGATCTCTGGCCTTCAGCATCAAAACAGGGGAAGGATATTACTGACGCTAGGACTTAAACTTTGAAGGTAAATTTTCAGGTAAGCTGGGAACTTATATGCAACTTCAGCTGTGCCAACTGCTGTAACAGAAATGGTCTCTACAGAATTTATGATATTATGCATCTGAAATACTCTTCTACAAAGACAAGATCACTCAAAAGCACCATAAATCTCAAGTACGTACTATATAATATTTTAAAAGTTAAAAGATAAATTATTATAATTGTTATTATTAAGTCCCCAATAAGCACACTACCTTCTTCTCTAGTATTGGTTCAAAATGGCCTGCCAAACTAGGATTATTAGTTTCATAGTCTGCATTTAATCAAGTACAACATGAAAATCTTTGTGAGTTTCGCAATAAGAATTAAGCAATGTTCTGGGAAACAGGGGACTTGGAAAATGAATGTCTGCTTATTGGTGAGAAGTAACAACAACAAAAAAATACAGGAACAGATGATCTGTGAAAGGATGGACAATATAAAATAAATACTATAACAACTACTGAGATTGTTATAACCAACCCAGTGTTAAAGCTAATAAAATATTCCCTTGGATGGCTTGCTCCAGTCTGCTCTAACTTCCACCTTTAACCAAGAAAATGCAACCAAGAGTTTATACATAACACCATATATCAATGCAGCATCACAAGTAAATTCCTTCGTTCTTTCTTACAATAGAGTGTGTGCATGTCACACAGGGTAACCTAGAGAGATCCCCAAATAATGAGTCTCAGACATTTTGTAAGATAAAAGACTAATGTTTGTATTGTGATGTAGTGTGATGTGCTTGTCTTCTACTTTCAGTCTTTAATTTATAAAAAAAAAATACGCAGTTCAGTATGATTCCTGGACAGTACCTCAATCTTACTGTGTCAGTACTCTAACAGTACTTAATACGCTTTTCCACTTAAAGTAAGAAATGTGCTGAAGCACTTAGCTGAATTGGGACCAATATACAATAATCAATAACAGGTCTTCTCATCAGTACAGTCCATTAATAAAAGAGTATCAAAGTAGAATAGTGTGTATATTACCCTACTGCTGTGCGTTATTAGCAGATTTGGGTCACAGGGAAGACTCCTGGAAATGAAAGAGCATAAACATAGCTATAGCCTAGATGCAGATCAGAGGAGAAAACACCACAGGCCACCTGCCAGAAAGTATTCTCTTTAAATAGTTTGCCATTCTTGCTAAAATTGCATGGCATGGACATTCTACTAATGATTTCTTCAAAATGTTCTCGTCATGACCACATAATTAAGTAAAGAGGTATACGCAAGAAGACTTATTTTGAAGTGCAAAGTAGATATTCATGAGGCTTGATTCCATGGTAGTGAAAAAGATTTAGCTGATGTCTCAAATATTCTCAGAGAGAATATAGCTCCAACAATAGATTTGGAAACTGTGCTGATGGCTCCTGAATTAAGAATTTAGAACGAGATTTTTAAGAGACTCTGAAAGCTAGATATCCAATTCAAAAGAAACACTGGAATACCCTAGTAATAACCTTTTGCATAAAAAAATCCTACCTTTCAAAAAGGGTTAAGGCTGCAGGTGGAGATTTTAATGCCACCTAATACTGCTTAAAAGAAAACATTTCTAAGGTTCATTCACATCAGCCAAATTGGTGGATGTTTTAAGTGTAACTTTCAGAGAAAACAAGCATATTTCCACTGTTTAAAAGAACTAATATTACTTATAGTGAAATTTAACAGATGAAAGACTCCCGTAAATTTTGTTTAAAGTGTTGTCCTAGGTTTAATAGTAAATTCTCACAAGCACCATTTTTAGAAAGGCAGAAATATGACATGACAACAGGGCAATAGAGTGTGCCTAATTCGTTCCAATTCACAGAGTAATGCATTTCTATTCACACAGTGATGCATTCTGGTTTCCAACATGAGAATCCAATCTACTTGATATTTAGTAGAGTTGAAACAAAATCACAGCAGCAGAAAACTGACATTGTCTACTTTGCTAAATAGAGAAGTACTTTAAAAAAGGCTTTTCTCTGTTCTTAAACAGTGTTGGGCTTTATTTATCAAAACACATGCTATGACAATAGATCTAAACTATTCACAGGAAATACCAGCTGTATCTCTCTCGTTTGACAACTATAGTTTGTTTTTGCAACATTCTTCCTTTAATTGTTTGCCACATAGAAAATACTATAGTTTTTAACAACCATCCACTAAAACTTTGCATGCCTGTATAACTAAATTACCTTTATATTGACCCATCTACTCTGAAGTTCAGTATAATAGAGCTCCAAACTGCCTATATAATGCTCTTCAAAGATATCTGCTGAGTGATTTCTTATCCTTCCTTTTTTGCATGCTGAAAATAACAATATATTTTCAGTATGCAATCTACTTTATTAACAGGTATAAGCAGCCTTTCACCATACACAGACACAGGATAGTACTTCTTAGAGCTCAAATACACATTGTTGGTATTTTACAATCTCGTTCTTTAGGTCTATGTGTGGTGTTAGCACTGAGAAAATTTACAACTTCCTGAACTGTGTATCAGCGTACACTAATACATATTTAAGACCTTGAAAGACAAAATCATTCTGATAAAATCTAAAGATGAACAGAGATGGAATCACATGTTCATTGTGGAATTAATTCATTCCCACAGAAGAAAAGATGTCTGTGTCACTGAATTTGAGTCAGGATTTACACCTCATATATCTGTATATGCCTATTGTAAAAGCAGATTTGCTCTATTATGATGTAGGAGATGAACTGGGGAAGCAATGTTTCTTTCTAAATGGTGTTTCTAGGTCTCCATATTTTTTTCAGCAATGTTAGATTAAATACGAGAACTAAAGGAAAGAAATTCTAAGGAAATACATTGCCTTGTTTATTTATTAATTTCTTAAGTATTATAGCTTTCTCCTGTGCAGCAAGCTAGAAGTCAATTTATATATAAAATAAATGTTTATCATTTAACTACACTATCATAATTTGTTCATTAGATGAATATGCATTCAAACAAATTTCATTCTTAAGTAAACCCAGCTCAGCCCCAATAACATACCATTTACATAGCAATCCACCCAGAATATGTTGCAATTATAACACTGAGCTTGCTTGATCTTAAACTATCCTATCTTGGGTCACAGAAGTGACTGAAACACTGAAATTCACCTTGAATATTACTACATTACTAGCCCTTTTTATGACCTGACATTTTAACAGTACAATCTAAATGCTATCAGTAAGTATTAGTGAAAGTATATCCTTGATCTGCACTTATTTTAGTTCACTAAAGGTCCCATTTGTTTTTATTGAGGTTAATGGATCTGTGAATACAGATCCATTAACCTCAGAAATTTTAAATGTTAAATCAGCAGCTTTAAATAAATGTTAACATGAGGCAGCAATTACTGATACCGTAATACCAACTGGAGGGCAAAGTTTGGAGCACAGACTCCTGAGAATACGTTAAACAACCCAAACTCCTTTATTAATAAGATTAAAAAAGAACCCCAACAATATAAAACTGAATATTCTCTGGAGCTACAAGCAATAAAAGCATATTTCCTTGAATGAAAAATAGAACCATGCAGCATTTAACGGGAGGCTTACATATCTGCTAATTCATCTGTTACTTTTGCTTTGACCAATTGTCTTAATGGAAAAACTGCATCTGCAGAGTGATGATTTACACACTCACCCTGTGGGTATTATTACTTTCAAAATTAACATGTCACAAACAGCACTTATGAAAGAAAGTTTGTTATCCCTCAAATGGTGAATATATAGTGTTTGAATAGCTTGATATTCAGAATCAGAGTGTATTGTAGACCACCTATTTAATATCCACGGCAATTTCTATAGGGAAGAACCGCTTTCAGGGAGGTCGGTAGGAGCTTTATCATTACTGAGAACAGTGTTGTGCCGCTACGTTAGCTCTAAGACAGATTCTTAAATAGTGATCTGGGAGCATCCCATCACAGATTCTCCCTGCCCTCAGCAACAAGAGAGAAGGAAGCTACCACAAAATACACAATTATGATTAGATGGGGGTATTTTAAATTCAATGACAAGGTAGTCTTTAAAGGAATACACCTGCTTTTCAGTTACTAGAAATCTCATCTTTTCTCCTACTAGGCTGTGCTGGCTTGATAATAAACCCGAAGAGATTAATGGCTTTTCCTAGAGACACATATTGAGTCAATAGTTTTTTTCAGATTAGATTTGTGTGTATTGCAGTTACAATCATTACAGTCAATGGGCCAGAGCCACGGTAGTAGACCCACAGGCTATCTTCAGTCATCACAGAGGAGGACACATATGCAGACAGTGTAAGACTGACCAAGGCTATTATACGTGAGAAGTGCATACAATGCCGCTAAGCAGACACTTGGAGGACCATGGATATGTCTGCCCTTTATTGCCATTGATTGAATTTGCATTTACAATTATTAAAACTGCTTAAAATGTGCCCTGGTTTTTAAAATGCTGTTTCCATCCAAACTGTCATACCTTCGAAGAAGGAAACACAATGAGCTCTGATGTTTACTCATCTTAACTTTATGGGACCCCTGTTTGTCAATCTGCTGTGAAAATTGACAGCAGATTGGAAAAAAAGGCTCTTTTAGATTCTTGCTTGCCTGAAATTCCAATTACACTGTGTTAAGACTACTGTAATTCCACTCTATTTATTACACTGTTAACAACTTGTCACCTCAGGGATAATGGTATCTGCAGAGCTTATGACAGGGTTTTTTTTGCTCCATTTTAAATAAAGCAACCTCAATTTCAAGATTAAATTGACGTACAACATCAAAAAATAGGATATACTTTAAACAGTCTCTCAGACCTTGCTTAGAGTGAGACGTTAAGCTCATAACTTAATGTTCAATAACAAAGATATCTAATACAGTAGATAAAGAGCAGAATTTCTAACGTACTTTAAGAGAAACACATTAACAGGCCAAAACAAATGTTTACCGGGTTAAAGTACTTCTACAAACTGCAAATGGTTCCAAACATAAAAAGGAGGACTAAAGAGGAATTCATTGTTAACAAACGGCATTTCCACATTCTTCTGTTATATCCAGCACAATCATTGACCTGCCTTCTAACATTATCTATCAGCATGCAGGACTATCACTTTAGGTTGAGTTTACCTTCACTCCTGAAGATGGGGAGGGTAGTACTTGTGCATGTTCAGATGCGGAGAATGTTTCCAGGGGAATTCTTGTGATGGAAACCTGTATCTTGTCTCATAGGTTTGTGCTGAACCCCTCTGCCACAGATTTCATTCAATCTACATAGTATTTTGTCTTATGTTAGCTTTCTATCATTTCACATACCAGACAATCAGGCCAAGAGTATTCTGCATTATATCATCCATTCATAAGATTTGTTTCTTTTAGTGAATTAGCCTTTCAAAGCTGCCCAATAGACTGTGGTCTCCCACAGTGAAAACTTTTGATTTTATTATTACACAGTGTCAGGCATGGGATTGGCCTAATAAAAATGGTACACAACCCTCTTGACAGCATTGCACAACCCTGTACAGTAGAACATACCAGGAAAAATAAATTAATTAGTTTTGTGAGCTTCCTGGTCTACAAGACACATCCAGCTAAACAAACAGTATGAACACAGAATAAAGACACTTGTTATCTTGGTACATAACCTTTGAAGCAAATATTGGTCAGTCCCTATAGTGAACACAATGAAATAATTAAAAAAAAAACCATACAATAAGTCTCCTTTCCACTTTTGTTCTTACAGAGATCAGGCACAGCAACAGTACTTTACTTTTCTGAGAACACGGGTTGCTTTCTGCTAGAAGCTCAGGGGCCAATTCAGTACAGAAGAATAAACAAGGGAGGAAGGGATATTTGCTGGTTTTTGATCTTTTCCATTAGCTGGCCACAGATGGAAACCTTTCCAATTTTCACTATTTACAAAACAATGTCTGCATACTAATCTAACAGTTTCATAATGGAGGAAAGCATCCATTTAAGAAGTGTTTTCTCCTTTAGGAAAAAAAAATAGCATACCACAACACAACTCAGTGGTTTGCTTGCTAACACTCTACTATATGGACACTCACTGCATGTTTCCATAAGAGTGCACACCTACAAGCTCATATATACTGTTACTGCCTTGTGTATTTACCAGCATCGCTTAAGTCTCAGTGAAATCCCTATAATTTTATATTTAAGAACACAACTAGTAACCGTAAAAAAATAAAGTTAAAAGATTTTAATCTTATTAAAGCCTCATTAAATCAAGACAGTATTTATTGGATAGGACCATTCTTCCAAACATCAGCAAAATCTACAACTCAACTCAATGTTCATGATTTAATTAGCAACTTGACTACGTGCAGGTGGTTGGCTGACACTTCTCTTGATCTGTTCTCTCAAGATGCATGCTGTGCTGTCACATGAGTCCTTACCATTAATCCCTAACCCTGAAAGAATATTTGTTTACTTTTTCAAACAAGGCAACAGCTACAAAACAAATATGCAGATTGTCAAGGAATACTTCAAGATGTAATTTTCCTCATATTAAAATAGAAAGCCAAAAAGATACATTTCATGAATGTGCCTAACTTACAAGCTTCAGACCCACATGCACATTTTATTATACAGCTAGTTAACAACTAATGGAAGTTATAAGCATCACTATAAGAAAGAAACAAAGAAATAAACAAGTCACCCACATCTTCTCCATAATAACATATCCTCAACCAAATCTTCACCTGCAAGAACACAGACCATTTGTGTTTGTGCCTACGTCCTTACAGTGATACCACAATCAGCCCATAGTCCTCAGCAGAGAAAAGCTACAGAGTAATTTCAGAACACATTTTATTTAGGTAATCCTTTTCCAAAATAAACACTGAAAATTATCATTCACTTCAACACAGATTTGTGACCAATACTGACATAAAATTATGGCTGATATAAAGTCTTCCCACTATGGTCTTTGAATATTTATCTAAATACCTATTTGGCATACTGAAACTGGAGCCACTCTCAGCTGAAACCATTTGTAGTCAAACTATGAACAAATAGGCATACTGGAGTAGCCTATATATTGAAACCACACATAATAGTAAGCTGAATATATTTGATGTCAAACCAGTGCCTGCTACGCATAATGGAAAAAACAGTTAAAGGAAAATAAAAAAGTTTGTATGCAGGAAATTACTTCAGTCCCCTTTGCATCTCCTTCCCAGCCCCAGAACAGAAAGTAACACTTCTGTGATAATGAAAAAAACAAATAAATCAAACCTAATACAAACCCTCTTGCTGTTCAACATTATCTGCAATTAAAGTTAAACTGGAATGGTAGCATGTTCGTTCACACAACTCTCCCTTATTTCCCTCCACCCCAATCAACTAAAGCACAGTGCTAAAGTCATTCTGTAACTGGGGATCTTTACACTGATAAACAGAAATCCTAATTATATAAGATGCTGTAAAAAAAGTACAGTTGCTACCTAGTCATTTCAATACAACTTGGAAGAAACTCATCTTACATAAAGAAAAAAGGGGAGAGATGCTCTGAAGGGACCTTTCACAACATTCAACACCAGTATTACAGAACACTAAATATAACCTGACTATTTGTTATTCAATACATTTTGTACTTCCTATGATTAGCTGCAGAGTAAAGGGAAATCACATTCTATGATACTGCTGCAGACCTCCCTTCTTACTCACAAAGGACATAGAACAAAACACTGTCCTGAACAAAACCAACACAATCTGGCAATTGTTTCACAGTCACCCAGAATACTGTTGCTATTTTACTGTCCTGAAAGTAGAGTGGACATCTGAGAAAGCTAACAGCTACTCATTTAGTGAGATGATCTTTACACTAGCTTTCAGGACGTATTTATGTCCGTTGAAGCACACTGCTTATCTGCTGCATTAAAAGAGGTCTTGAGAAATATACTTGATGGCAAGCAGGAGAAGATGGAGATAGTATTCCTATACCAATAATAATAAAGACAGGAGTGAGTATGAACACTGTGCTAAGTAACCCCCTTGAGCCATCTGAACCTTCAGAAGACAGCAGTTACCTTGGGAAAGGGACTTTTTAAGTGTACTCATCTTTGGAGATGGTGTTTTTCCAAAAAAGATTACAGTACGATTTTTACCATGTATGCCTGGTGAGGATATATTTGTGAAAGACATATTGATACTGAAAAATGAATGAAAACATTGGAAATCATAGAATCATTAAGATTGGAAAAGACCTCTAGGATCATCAAGTCCAACTGTCAACCCAACACCACAATGCCTCCTAAACCATGCTCTCAAGTGCCACGTCTACATGTTTTTTGAACACCTCCAGGGATGGTGACTCCACCACCTCTCTGCGCAGCCTGTTCCAATGCCTGACCACTCTTTCAGTAAAGAAATTTTTCCTAATATCCAATCTAAACCTCCCCTGACGCAGCTTGAGGCCATTTCCTCTCGTCCTATCACTAGTAACTTGGGAGAAGAGACCAACATCCAGTCAATAGTCAAAGACTATTTATCTATCAGAAAGGAAGAATATGCTGATTATGGTCCCCAAACAATTTGGATGATGAAAAACTGAATTTATTAAATTTGCAGAGGTACTGAAACTGAAAGAGATTGCAAATCCTCTCACAAAAAAAAAAAACAGCAAGAGACCTGAAGAACTCATTAGTCATTGCAGGTATACTGATTTGCAATGCCTGCATGGAAAGCACGTGTATTACGTGTGATGGTGGCACCTGTAAACTAGCAATTGGCAATAGATTCAGCAGCTAGCTGTTTGTCCACTGGCACAAACTTTGCTGGTGTGGTGCATGTGCCTAGTTAAAGAGGTGACATTTTATTATTCTTCTCAGATTATACATAGATCTGATAGTGCTCTTTAGGTAAAACACAAATGACATACAAGATATCACAGCACATCTGACACCTGATTCCACAGACAGAAGAAGTCTATCCATAGCCTCTGCACACTATCCCGCGCCACTGTTGCAGCATGCTAGTGGTTATATCTGCTTCATGTGGGGAGAAAAGCCTTATGTTTTTTTTTTTAAATAAACAGTAGGATTTAATAGATGAAAGACTGAAAAATATTGGCAGTGCCAAAATCCACTCTGTAGAACTCCCTGCACCTGTCTGTTTGTATCCTGAACAAATTTTTTAATTGATTTTTTTGTCCATTATACCACTAATAGTCCATGTAATCAAGTTATACAGATCTAGAAATCTGAAGACTATGACTGTTGTACTTTTTCTTGCTGAAGAGATATCAGCTTTGCAGCTTCAAGTAAATAAATCCTCAGTCTTACAGAGAGTTTACAATAGGTTATATGAATTTGTCAGCTATAATACGTAGTGAGAGAAATATGGGCAAGAAATTACGAAAGTCTGACTTTCAAATATTAAACAAAAAATAGGAAGTATAAAATGTCAAAATGAGGACATAAAATTACAATGCAATCCTCACATAAAATAAAATATTTTTCAGCAGCAGTCCTCTTTTCACTTGTAGCAAGCGAGTAACAAAAAATTGACTTAATTTCATGTAGATGTAATCACAAGTTTCTGATTATTTTTCTACAAAGTTACTACCACAACTGGCTCTGAATCTCATACATATATTGGGATAAATTGTAATGAATTAATCTTTCATTTTTCAGAGAGGCCAGGAAAGGAAGAAACAGAATTCCTGCTGCTCAAAGCTTGCAGGCAAGTAACATCAACTCTCCTGTATCACTTCACTACAGATAGACTCTTAGTTCAATAAGCCACAGGCTTTTTGTTACCAAGTTCTGCTATTTTAGGTTGTGGGTACACCAGGAAAGTCAGAGCATTCCCATCCACCGCTGTCTCATCTCAACACCTTTCATCCCAGCAGAGATTGGAAGAGGCCTATTTTACCATCTCCTAGAAAATGTAGCTACGAACAACTTTTCAAGCTCTGTGAACTGTAAGAGCAAAGCTCTTGAAACGGAAGCTGTTGAAGGGGCTTCCCCATCTCCAGCAGGTAATTTTCAGGAACTGTCCTTACCTCTCAAATGCTGTGAGTCCTTGCGCTCTCTGCTGATGTGAGTGATAGGTGTAAGTTTATGTGGAATAGGGAGGTTATCTGGACTAAGTTCATGCAACAGTAGAGGCCCCTTTTATAATATATATACATGTCCTGATTATCAACATTACTCAGATTATGCACACATGTGCATATAAACATATGCATATACTAACACACACTATACATACATAATGTTTACTAGTTTTACTCATGATGCATTAGAAAGATTTTTTTTTTTTGCATAATAAAATGAGTAGTTGGATATTTATGGATTTAGAGTAGGTCAGGCTTTATTACAAAAATCAGTTAACCATACAACTATATTTAAATGTATTAAAAAAGTTTCTGATAACATTGAGGATTAGGAAATAAAAGTGTATGAGCTTAGATTGAATGCAAAAGTACAGAAACTGATTCCATTTGAGAAAGCAAAGAGACCAAAGCCTTACTGGGAATTTTTTGCTGCAACCATTTTTTTTTTCTGGTCCATATGTAAAGCACCTAATCTTTTCAACTCTAGACAGACATCTAATAAAACCATTCAGATGTAATGTTCTAATTCACAGACCTAGACAGATTTGGTAGATGTGGTGCTCCATTGCAACTTAAAAGGTAATTGGTAGAAAGGATGTTTTTTACTTTCTTTCTCTGATAGTGTTAAACATGTATTGACAGGATGCCTCTCTGTACTCCTCAACGTTTGGCACTTAGGAGAAGTTCAATTAACCAACCTTTCATCTGTCTGTCCACATTAGATAGAGCTTTACTTTCCTGTGGCTAATTGCTGAACCAGAGTACTTACTCACTCTGCAATTCTAAAGCCTACCCATTCACTCGGGAGCATTAAGTAGGTATGCTGCTGCAAAGAGCTGGCAGAGATAACCTGAATAAGATTTCACACCAGCTTCTTGTCCTCTCCCTCCAGAAGTTTTTGTCCATCCAGGCTAGAACAAAGAGTGTGCCTAATTTACAGGACTCCCTGCACATCTGCACTCAGTGAAGTTAACACATCATACTTAATCCTGAAAGCATGTGGGTACTATATTTCCTAGCAAGAATTAGATTTAGAAACATTCATGTTTTATATAAGGATAAAAGCCAATTTATACTTGTAAGCCAATTAAAATGTTGTCTCAGTGCTGAGAGGTTAACTTGGTTGGGAGCTTAGAAGTGGATACTTCTAGCAGAATTAACGAGTGGATGGCAGACAAAGAATTAATAAATTATCTTAATCTGTCTTTGTTTATAAATATACAATCCCTGCAGATGGTTTTGAACAGAAATAGGTTTTAGCAGCATAATTCAAGCATACACAAAGTGATTATCAGCCAAAACTTTACTCAGCAGTTTTTTCTTGGACAATTCCCTGCATGTCTTTGTTCCTGCAGAGAGCAGATTATTCTTTGAACAGCTCCATTTATATTGCTTTCTGCATACTCTTGCTCAGCACTCCAAAATATAGATAAAAACTGATTCTTCAATCACATTCAAGATAAGTTTTAAGTTTTCTCCAATGCCATGTTTTGCTTGACAAAGGAGCAAGAGAGGTTTTCTAGTTTCAAATTTAGTTTAGCTGACTTACATGGTAGGCAGCATTCTCCTTAAAGCACCAGCATCTGAAAACAACAGATTAAATATGGTTCTTCATCTCTACTTAAAAAATGGGCTCAATAACTGTTGCTAGCAATGTAGCTCTGGACAAAAAGCAATCCTGAAAACTTGAGTAAAATTACTTCCCGATGTTCAGAAATCGGGAGAGAAACAGAAGAAACCCAGTATTTTATTACTAACTAAAATAATATGGTGCTACTGTAATGCTTGAATTAAAGGGTTTGTAATATTTCAGGCTGCATTGCCTTCAACTATAGAAGCCACCAGAGCTTTCAATGCTGAGAGTTTCTGACCCTTGGTCAAATTAGAAATTTCAGGAGCTATAGTGAGTACAAGTTATTAGATTGTCTAGAATTGTCCTGGAAAAAAAAAAACAAAAACAACCACACAAAAAAACAAACAAACAAAAAACCAAAACCAACCCACAACCTAGAGGGATCCTTGCACTTTTAAAAGTATGTAGCTAAAATAAATCAGGCAACCCTAACCCAGATGTGGCAAAAAGCACAAGAGGACAATGCTACTGAGCATATTACCAAATACAGCAAAAAAGTTTTAAAAAGCAGAAAGACCTATTCATCTACCCTGAAAGCATGTGTAAAAAAGATGACATGACTATAAAACTAACATTTCAATTTTTCTTCTTAAAAGAATATTCACCCAAAGGACCCCCAAAAATTAACAATCTCACTATATACATTATTTTGGTCTTATTCATATTTTTTTCCCATTACTGACACCAACAAATATTTTAAAATAATTCCAAGTTCAGGACACCACCGAACTATGCTCTTTAAGAAGATACAGTAAAAAAATCTTCTCTGCTCCTGTGAGCATACACTTCAAATAAAGAAGCCAGGAAATTTAAAGGACAGAAAACTCCACTATGTATTTTGAAATTTAAGTTGGTAGATAAATGCTAAAAAGTTCACACCAAAAAGTGGTAAGAGGGGCCAAAATCTACCCCAACCTTAACCATACCTTAAAATGTAATTTTTCAAGGGAAGAAAACTGTGAAAATAAAGTACAGCTTTATAGTTTCATTTAGGTTATAAGTACATATCGCTTCCTTTCAGAAAACTTGCATCAAGACTGAACCACTCTTGCTGGTTATGATTAGAGAAATTAAATAAAAGCAAGTGAAATCCTTGAAACCTAACACATTTATCATCTCTTTGGTGAAGAAAGAAGGAAAATGGTATCATTTAATTTTGACTGCAGACTTATATACTCCAAAATGTTCTCATTTCACTGAAGTACCTGTTGCTTGAAGCAATCTTGTCATTATGCCTTAACAACTTCTATTCGTTTAACAACAGGAAATCATTTTAACATATTTGTATCCTAGCTATCAAGGAGAGTACTATATAGCATGAACATTAATTTAGCATGAAAAGTGTTTTATGAAACAAGTGACACACTCTCCTTTAAAAATAAAAAAAATTATCAGCATTTTCTCTTGTCATAGAAACAATTCCATTCATTTCTACAGAAATAGTAGGAGTGAGTTACATGTGGGTTTTCTTCATTGCTTCTAGCCATTAAAATGAGCCAATTCTTTCACAATTCAGTATTACTGAAGTATTAGCTCATGTCCCTGGTACTTGTATTGTCAGGTTGAAAGATACAACCTTCAACTTTTCAGGCATAATTGTACAGGCTAAGATTACTTTCATTTACATTGCATTTGCATTTAATGCAAGCTAAAAAAAAAAAAAAAATGCAGCACAATTTGAAATCATTGTTAACTATCCAGCACATTTGCTTAAATTCCAGGCACCTGAAGCAGGGGTGGTAATTGGAGGAGAACATACCAAACACCATAGTCACAGATCCCTTGTCTCCATACATCCCTTTTCTTGTACAGTTAGCCTCTGTTGTAATAGATGAGGACAAGATTACACCTTATGTTAGATACCCTTTATTTTCATAAGCATGTAGAAATAATTCCACTGATGTTCTATTAGGACATCCAGAATTCAGTAGCAGGTACTACAGGAAGAATAACTTCGCAAAGAAGATTTCATGGCAGCACTTGCTTACCATCAGAAGGTAATCCTTACAGTCATGTATTATGCTTACTTTTGCTGTTTGTTATTTAAGTAATATAGTTTCCAAATTCATATATGGCATAAATCACAAAATTTTTCAGTAGAGACTGATAAACAGTGGATAGGGTGAAAAGAACCAAATGGCATACTAAATTATAGAGTTAAAAACTGTTTCTCTTCTCAGAAAGACACTGCTTAGGTTGAAATGAAACAAATTTTAGAACATCAGTGCTATGGGGAATGGAGAGCATCTTCAAGTGACAGTAGAGTCTGCTCAGTGTGTAAAATTGTTCTTATTTGTCAATTCTCTGGATACAGCAGGAACTGAAAAATCTCTGGCTAATTTTTTCTTTCCTGAAACAAGAGGATCTTCTAGATACTATTTGGTCCAGCTCAAGGGCTTACAGAAAGTGCAGGAAATAAAAACTTGCAATAAAAAAGAATTCTGAAATTGCTGCCACTTACTTGTTTTCCAATTCCCATTTACCGTCTGAAATTTTCTACCACTCACAGAAAAAATAATAAAATTGAAACTGAAATCAAGTTAACTCTACAAAATTAGAGTAGCTATCTATTAATAGTGCATTTGTAATTGCACCATTTCCCTTTAGCCTATATTTTAGCAATAACGTGAATTAAGTTGTATGTATTCAATTATTTGCTTTGTTTTAAAACAAGACTGTATTAGTTTAATTGATTATCCACACATGTATGCTTGGTAGATTAACTTGTTCTGAGCTCTTTTGGGGAGATGCATTTGAGGCTCTGTTTTGTGATTCACACAACTCCAGAACTGCCTAGAATCAAAGCAACAAAAACAGATTTTTCAATTTAGGAAAAAGATATCAGAATAACTCTACAAAGTAGGCTAATAATCCCAAAACACTGGTGCATAGTTTGGCCACTCTTGGAGCTAGAAGAATACTTAATCTGCCAGGATTGACACCTCCCATTTCAATACCCCAGTATATTCTCCACCTGGGTAGGATAGCAATGAGCAGGAGAAAGACCAATCAACTGACTTCTGCTAGTTAATTAGAATCCTACCAGTTGCATAATAATAAAACCCCCACATCCTTGAGATCATATATTTCCAGACATTTGCTGAGAATAATTGAGTAATTGGAAAATGACTTTTACTTACTCAGCTTTATTAATACACCTAAGCATATTTCAATTTTAAAAGTCACTATCCAAAATGAATATCAAGACAACTCAGCTGCAGAATCCAACTCCAGTGCAGAAATGTATTAGTTTCATCATGATAGAAAAAAATGTATCATTAGATTAATTAGGCAATTATCAGAATTCACAGCTGCTCTCTTTGACAACTGATTCAGTGATTCTGAATTAATGAGGGATACTTTCTATACACTTTATACAAAAAGTTTATAGAAACACTCATTTCTTTGATGTTTGTCATGAAAGCTAATAAAAAGGGACTGTACACTCAAACTAAGCTGCTATTCAAGAAGTATGATCAAAAGCTAGTTCTTATATCCATGCTTCTCTAATATACTGCATTCAATAATTAAATGAGAATGCTTATGATGTCCACTTACTTCAATAGTTCTTTTTTTAAAAGATTTATTGAAGTCAGGATTGGGACCAATTTGATTTTTATAGCCAGTATATTTTTCAAGCGACTGAATTCAACAAAACATGAGTTTTTACGGTAGCTTATTAACAAAATATCTAAAATATAGTAATGAAATGTGAGAACGTGATCCTCATGGCACAAGTCAGATATAAGCTGAGATATGCCAGGTCATCACAGTGATCCTACTCAACCGTATAAGTTGAGTTACAGTACAAAAATCTTCTAACCAGTTGCATACAGTTGCTTATCCAAATCATACATCCTGAAGTCCAAAATAATCTTGTAAAGCAAAGAAATAGAACAGGATCTCTGCTATTTATACCCCTGTAGAAGAATTCTTCAATTTATCCTTCCTGGGGTAGAGAAATTAATGACTGGCTGAAGGCACAGTCCATCCGCTATGGCTGTGTGCTCCCCTTTACCTGATCTTTTGCCCTTGGCTCTGCTCAAGTGATAAATACCAGTGACAGTGTGATAAGGTGCACGTGGTCATGATGGCTGCATCTGGCTCAAAGTGGAGTCCCGGGAAACAGATAACCATACAATAGCTGAGAGCTACTTTATGGATGTGTGTCCTTGTCCACCTAACCGGAGTGCTAATTAATATCCAACCAGGCCACACCTGGCAGAAACTAACATCTGCAGCTGGTATGTAGGTATGACTGTGAACCAATCATCTTACCCCCATAAATAGTGAGCCGCCCAAGAGCCCTTTGAGCTCTCCTGCATGGCAATGGGCTGCATGACAGGATCTCCCCTTGAGTAGGGACGCCTTTCAAGGTTACTCCTTGAGGTTGAGAGATTACTTGCCGCAACAGATGCTCATTAAGTGGCTAATAGCATGCTGAACTTTGAAATCTTAGCTAAGTGATATAAATAATTGGTTGTGTATACAAAATCCTTTAGATATAAACCGTTGAACAAGTCTGGGACTAAGATTGGATCCAGCCACCCCTAGATTCCTCTCTGAGGAGGAGTTTAGAAAGCAAGGGGGTCCTTTCTGAAACTTGTGACTCAACAGGAGGGTCTACCTGACAGTTTGTCTGACCCTGTCCTCTGTGCAGTAAATAATCAAGTGAACCTCCCCATCAAATCTTGTTGAACCACCGTCACATTTACTAACAAATTCTGTTAACTCATTGTAATATATTAATAAAATATATACTTTTGCTTCTCTCTCAGTGAAGTGTGCTGTCTCTCTCTCTTCTGTGACAAATTGGTGCAGTCAGCAGGATTGAGTGAGACCTGCCCACACAGGAACATCCAGGGCTTCTTTCCTGGGGCAGCATGCAGTTTTCCAAGCTTACAGTGCCCAAATCCTGCTCACATCACCCCTCCTGTCCACTGTTGCACCCCTGGAGATCACTTGGGGTATGCAAGGCTGCAACTGCCACTGAACAGGGCAGCTTCTTCCTAATGTGGAGTTTTCTTCTCTCCCTTTCTGCCCTAGTACTGTTGCAAAGCATTAAACTGGTTGTGCACAAGCATGTTATTTTCATCCATTAGTCATATTGCTATAGGCAATGTTTGAATGGGAATATAAATGACCATGAAGATGGTGCAATGAAAAGTCATACTAGAAAGTATAATATGAGGAACACATAGAATATCCAAAGGGTTAAAGCAGGTCAGTAAACACAAGATCAAAACATTTTTCTACAGAAAACTGTTAACTTAGTCCTGAAAAAACCACATAATAAAAGTGCAAAAAAATATAAGTTCCAAAAGTTTTGGCAGTAAAGCTTTGTTTCTGTCATTTGTATATACTTATAGAAAAGCTTCACTGAAACTTTTACTGGAATACTTGAGTTTACCTGAAATATTTTTGTAAAGTTTTACCAAGTTTCATTTGGAGCTTTTTATTCAAACTGAAGGTAATTTCTTTTTTCTTATCTCCTTGTATTGAGATAAAAGATACAATCAATTTTTCAATCAGTAAAGACATCCCAGAAAAACCCCAAAACAAACCCAACCCATCACTAGAGGTTGCTTTCATGTGAATTTTCAAATGAACATCTAAATAAAACTTCAAATACTAATCTTTTATTTTTCATTAAGTGGGATTGATATAAGGGTAAGGATGTTCCTCTTTAATGTTCAGAGAAAAAAAATAAACACCTGGAAAAAATATATCGTAGCCAGAAGAAAACCCATATTAATGAAAGACAAACACAAGATTGACACAGACGTAACGAGGAGAGTTGGCTTGACTAATGGCCAAACAAGGAAACCGAAATAAGTTACAGTGAAAAGTCCTTGCCTAGGGAGAACTCAAAAGCTATTTATTAATTTCTTTTACACAGCTCTGCTGCTAGGCAGAGCCTTTGCAAGATCTCAGCTTTAGTCAGCATTTTACATAATCTCCTTACTTAAAGCTACACAAGCCTCTCTAGCAAATTCTGAAAGCTGCTTTTAGATCTTGCACAAACAGCACCACCTTCCCAGACTTACACATTTCTTGGCCAAATCCCTGCTGAATTTTGTGGATATTCATGAAGGATAAATACAGCACATAAAGGACAAAGCAAATTTGCTTTTCCAGTGGGTAGGCAGGATTGTTCAAATACCATTAACAAAAGGATGGGGGGGGGCAGGGGAAGGAAGGGATACATTTCTTCAGATATGCCGAGCTTCTAGAGCAAAGGCTTCACAGGACAGTTTACATATCATTTGGTAATACCAACAGAAAATAGAGAGTGATACCATACTAAAATTTATGTTATCCAGTTTGAGTGAATTCTCCTCCTGAATGTGAAGGTGATACTCAAAGAGTATCACTGAAAAACAAACAAAGAAAAGAAACCCCAAAAATAATAAACACCTTCTAGGGACTGTAATTTGTAACAGTTGTAACAAGACTTAAGCGTTAGCTGCTGTTCTTAAAATTACTGCAAATATTTAAATTTCTACAGGTTTACCACATTATACTCTAGACAGGAGAGGCTTTCTTTGCAGTTATGTCTTCAGAAGGCAGATCTCATGTTCCACTTATATTTTTTTAATGCTTAGTCTTAGTGTTGATATCACAGAAACAACTATACACTGCAGCATTTGTCTTTTGTCTGAATCTCTGCATTTTTTTCCTGTATGTAGGGTCTGTTAGAAGATAGTAAAGAGCTCACAGGGTTAGCTGTAAGTATTCCTCAAAGATGTTTCTTAGCAGGTATAAAGACACCTGATTTGCCTGACCTTATGCAAATCCTAAACATACTGGGAAAGGAAAGACAACAACAGGGAGCAAGGTAGAAGGCAGTGTGCTTTCAATGCTCAGATAAAACAACTATCCCACTGGTTCTTGGAATGAGTGCTGCTCTGAATATGGAACCATGCTCTACATGCTCCATAGTCTGACATGCCAAAAAAAAAAAAAACCATAAAAAAAGGCAGTGTGTGACTGTTCACTCAATTCTTGCTCAAATTTTGGCTAGCCCAGCTCATGCTATGCTAAGGCCTGATGTATGCTGGGAGTAGCCCCATTAGGTCAAAGCGAGAGCACCGCCTGGGCAGGAGAGGTGACCAGAAAGAGCTAATGGGCCATTATGTAGCTATGATCACCTGCAAACTCTGCCTTCTGCAGCCATTATCTTCTGTCTGGCAATTTCATCAGAATCTGCTAACTCATGGAAATGGTACAGGCCAAGTCTCCAAGCTAGAAGGTGTAAAACATCAGCTTACCCAAAAAGCAGCTGGACGGCTGAGGTTTTCGTGCTTCCTAGTGTGACACAGGGGATGCCCACACCCTGACAGAGGAGGTAGGATAAGCCCTCTCACCATCAGCTAGGTAACTAATTTTTTTCTTTTTTTCCTCATAAATGCACAGATTAAGCATAATGGGTTACAAGTTATGAAACCTTATGACTTGAATGGTGAATAAGTGAATTCACGTGATAGACTAGTCTGGGCGATAGGGGATCTAGGCCCAGTTTGTCATGTTTGTTTATTGTGTTTCTTAATAAGCTCACGAAATAAAGTTTAAATCACAGAGTATGTTGTCCTGTAAATCTGAGAGATCCAAATGGATGGTAACAGCAGTAGGGTATTATGGTTTTGTACTGTTTGGTACGCAGAGGAATCACAGTGCTCTCAGTCTTTTCTCTAGTAGCAAGTCTCACTACTTTGGCTACTGCTTTTCCCTTATTTTACTTCTCCTTTTTCTACCACCCTAACTTTTACCTACCTGTTTGGCTCTAGCCCCTCCTCAACCCTAGAAGGTAATGTCTACATATTGTCAACTGTGTCACGGAACAGACTTCCTCTTTATAGGGCAGGGCTGTTTCCACTGAAGACCCCAAGCTGCAGGGTGACCTTACTGCCTTGGGCTTCATTTTACACCTGGTCTTTAGAGATGTATAGCTCACTAGCATGTTTTGTCATTTTCTGCTATGGAAATTACCCTTTTTCATAAATCACAATGTTTCCCATGTGGCTTGCAACCTTTGTACCAGGATTGCTTAATAATCATGTCTTCAGTTAGCTTCTACTCAGATTCTGTAAGGTCAAGAACCAGTTTTTCCCATCCAAGGAAAAATTCTCTCATATGACCAGAACTTCATCACACAACAGTGTAAAGCTTCACAGAAACAGAAGCCTCTCCATATGCCATGGTCTCCTGCTGCTGGAGTTCTGGCATGGGGAGTTCCCACCCTCTCCTCTGCACTGCATACCACTGAAATGCACCATCTCAGAAGAGTCATAAATGATGTAGTTCAGCCTTAAAACACTGTCAGTTAGGGTCACAAACTGAAAAGCCTGAAGAGAGTTTTACTCGTGAACAAAATAATATAATTTCTAAAAGAAACTGTGTACATTTCTTGCACAGATGTTTTTTCTTTACGACTATGTTACTCTCAGCTGATTGCATGATTCACTAAGTACAATCACTAGCGAGATACTGCACAGCTATTACTTTGATGTTGAATTAGGAACAGAGATATTCGGGGTTTAACTATAAGAAAATTAGTGAATGCATAGACTTTTTATAGAAAAACAGGGAATGTAATATTTCATTCTTTTAAACACCCTACTGTATTACATTTTTCTTGCTGTATGTTAAGTCTTGATAGACCCTTCAGTGGTACTCCTAATCTAGATCAAAGATTCTATTATGCTTTGAAAGAAATATTTCTTTCATCAGGACTGGTATTAAGATAAGCTCTTTTATAAAATTTTATAGAAGATATACCTATACAGATACACTGTCACATGTTTTCCCAAACTACTATTATAATGCTACAGTGTTGATTTTTTTCATATCTTCATTCAAATGAGCTTAGATAAACTGATTTAAACTGATATTTGATTTTGCTGATACCAGAGCCTCGCACAACTGGAGTGCTGCAATGGATGGCTATAAACTCTTCAGAAGGGATAGGCAAAGAAGGAGAGACAGTGGGGTAGCCCTGTATGTTAGGGAGGGTTTTAATTGTCTAGAGCTTAATGATGGTGATGATAGGGTTAAGTGTTGATGGGTAAAAATCAGGGGGAAGGCCTACAAGGCAGATATCATGGTGGGAGTCTGTTATAGACCACCCAACCAGGATGAAGAGGCAGACAAAATACTCTATATTCTATACAGCAGCTGGGAGAAGTCGCACAATTGCTAGACCTTGTTCTCATGGGGGATTTCAACTTACCAGATGCCTGCTGGAAATACAATACAGCAGAGAGGAAACAGTCTAGGGAGTTCCTGGAGTGCATGGAAGATAACTTCCTGACACAGCTGGTGAGGGAACCAACTAGGAAAGGCACCCCACTGGACCTGCTTTTTGTGAACAGAGGACTTGTGGGTGATGTGATGGTTGGAGTCCATCTTGGGGACAGCAATCACAAAATGATGGATTTTTTGATTCTTGGATAAGTAAGGAGGGGGGTCAGCAGAACTGCCACCTTGGACTTCTGGAGGGTAGACTTTGGCCTGTTTAGGAGCCTGGTTGACAGCGTCCCTTGAGAGGCAGTCCTGAAGGACAAAGGAGCCAGGAAGGCTGGACATTCTTCAAGAAGGAAATCTCTTATTTCTCTCTGAAATTATCTTTTATGTGATTTATACCTTTTGAACCATTGCCAGTTACAAAATTAAATCTTTCTAGATGTTTGCGTCATGTTTTCTTGACGTACAAACCAATATGGCTCAGGGTCTGGCAGAAGGTATTTATTAGTCAACATAGGAATACACCAAATGTCCACTAGAGGACATGTGCAATATTTACTCTTCATTGAGGCAAGAAATTGCTTACTATTCCATTATGTAGAAGAGATATGCCTTTGTTTGACTAGGAGTTATTTAAATATCTAAATAAAACATCCTTATTTTAATTAGAAGTTGTCCAGACTACCTCTTACTTAAGATCTGAATTTAAAGACTAAACCTGCCTGGGTCTATAAAGAAAAGTGAAGCGAAGTATCGTGCCTGAAGGGTTTCCTCTTATGAAAACTTGCTCAGATAAATTCTTATCACAGAGATGTTCACACAGGGACTACCTAAGACAAAAGGCAAACGCAGTGTTTGAAACCCTACCATACTGTTTGTATCAAGCTAGCCAATGAGGAAGAGGGACACACAGCTTTCTGACTCAGCCTTAATGGTGTAGGCTAGACATTTTACTTTTTATTTCTTCTGATTGACATACTTTTCCAAGTGTTCTAGAGTTTGGATGTGATGAAGGAATGCTTACATTTTCATTTTAACTTTTCCTCAATTTAGCACGATTTAAGGTAACTGGGTAACAACAAGGCATTCCTCAGTTATGGTTTGGGGAAATTTTTTTTAACTGGAACCCCTTGCTCACTTGTGCACCCTCCATCAAATAAAAATGGTAGCAGGGTGGGCTTTCTGAGCTGAATAAGCCAGGCCAGGAACTAGAACTTCATGAGTCCAAACTGAAGTGTCTTCCTGTGACTGTTAGTGACCAGGAATGCAAAAGCAACAGGGAGGTGTACCCAGAAGACCTCTGATTGTTAAAAAGAAAACACATCATATGTGTCTTCTGGTTACATTTCTTTTACACATCACAGTTTTGAGTGGTCATTTATTACATTACTTCTAATCTCAATTAGAAAACAGAGAAAAGCAAACAAGTCCTTATAATCAATTATACTATACAGGCATACACTTCAAGAATAAAGAGCTCCTTATGAGAAGACAGATAGAAATTTTGATTGATACCAGTCTCTTCCCCTTTACACTTGTTTTCTTAATCTAAAAATTAGTAAAGTTGGCAACCACAGCATTATATTGATATCTATTATTTTATTTAATAGGGAACACTGCCTCTTGATGCTGTTGAGACCTTGACTTCAATCCATTCTTTGCTAATTAAATTATAGATATCAGCAGCATAAACCCAACCTCTGCTAAGTTCTTTAATACTATAACAGCACTAAAGAAAATCAGTTGTTCTCCACTCTGAGGACAGAACCTGTACAAGTTGACTTTTGAATTATCATGTGATACGTTTCTTTGATTTCACCTTTGCACAGCCATAGGGTTGTTCATTTTTATATATAAAATACTTTTAACTGCACCAATGACCAACATTATTAAAGATATTAACCTAAAATTATATACCTGTATCCTCTACAAGGTATCCCATTATTTTTTTTTGGCTAGGAAACTGGGACACAAAGAAAGGGATGTAAAAGCTCAAGGTCAGGAGCAACACCTATAAGAGAAACCAGACCTCCTAGGTTACAATCGAGTTTTAGATTCAGGAGAACATGCCTCCCTCAGCCAGTCCAAAATCTTCACTCCTTTGCCTCCTAACTTCTCAGGCCTTCACAGAGAACCCTATGGGGGAAAACACTAAATTTAATTCAAATATACTGGAGAATCAAAAAACCCCATTTGTTCAGAGCAGGATAAGGATTGCAACTTAACAAATTTCCTACTCAAAATAGAAGCTGAGGGATAGAGTCTGACTTCTTTGGCTGAATTTCTCTTCCAGTCATATGAAGGATGCAAACACCCCCTAAATAAGGTAAGCCATCTGTATCAGGAGGTATCAAGATATCATCATGAGGTTATTTCTATTTTTAAAGACTTTTAAATCTTTTATAGTAATATATGATATGTACATAGCTAAAATTACAAAACAACTCATTCACTTTTCTCTTCATCCAGGAAAAGCAGTACTGAATTCTTAATAACTTAAGAATTCAATATAATATCAAGGGTATTTTTTCTGCTCCCTCTAAGAAATAAAGGACATACTCATATGACATGATGGCACTCCATGGATATCCTAAGTAGTCCTAAGACTACTCAAAACTTCCTGACAAAGGAAAACTTTTTTTTTATCATGGGATAACTAATACCTAAAAACTTACCATTGCAACAGAACACTGGAGTCAGAGCATTTTACACAAGGTAAGCTAAGCAAAATGAAATGAACACATCCAGAGGAATGCAGTTTATCATGCTGCTGTTTATAGCAACCTCAGAGGAATCAAAATACCCTGCTTCTATTTAAGATTTTGCAGTGGTAGAGCTGACACACATTTATTTAATAACAAAGCAAAACAAACTATCTTTGAGCTAGTGAGGAAAACACCTAAGTTAACAAATACTGCAGATATTGGTAAACTTTAGAAGTATAACTAGTATGTGTGCAGCACAGCCTTCAAAGATGCAAAAGGTAGAATGTCAAAAGCAAAACAAAGAAACAAGCAACATTATTTGTCAAACAAAAGTTGGATGGATAGCAAGAAGACAATGCATTACTGCTTCTTGATTTATGCCACAACATATTTTTTCCACTAGTCACAACTACACAGATATGAAATTATTTGTATTGTCCATAGTGGTTTCCAAATCCCACTCCTAAGTCTACTCAATTGAATTTCCAGGATATCTGCCACTGTACCGCTTGCTTGCCAGCAGCTGATGAGTGAGATAACAGTACTTTTTTTTCCCTATTTTTGTGATGGGAAATCCATAAGCACAGTTGTATGGTCCATTTCTGGGCTTTGCAACATTTCACACCCATGACTGCATCTCCTGGTTTCTACACTTGCAGCTACAAGCTGTTATCTAGCACCTCATGCTCCTAAAATGTGTGCCCTCCTACATAATAGGGGCTTAAAGCAAGAACACATTCATTTGTGCACAGAATTGACTGGTTGCGGGGAGGTCCAATAACACAAGTGAGCACCTGCATTTAGAGATATCAGCATCTTCCTTCTTCCCTCCTGATGCTGCCATGAATTTCTGACAATGTTCCCTGATGCTCTATATGACTAACACAGGGTTAGACACCAACAAAAGACCTAGATATAACATTACTGTATGAATAAATACGTAACAAGGAATGCATGAACACTGATTAGGGTCTTATCTGGTAGAGTTGATGTCCTGACTTAGAATCTGTGGCAACTTAACATGTTGGGGTTTTTTGTTGGTTTTTGTTGTTGTTGTTGTTGTTTTTGGGGTTTTTTTTTGGTGTGGTTTTTTTTTGTTTTGTTTTGTTTTTTAATTGGTCTTTGAATAAGGTCTGAAAAACCAACTTCCACAAAGTATTCTCACTGGGAAGACTAGTATATAGATCAAGTCTCAATACTAAAATCATGCTCACTAATACACTCTCTTACTCTCTTCTGGTCTACTGAACCCAAAGCACCTTCTGCCTCATAACACACTATAAAAAGAATAGTTAAGTGTTGCAACCTCCTTTTCTTAACCTACATCTGGCTGAAAATACAACTGATGCAGATATAAATATCTTGGAAGGGAGAAGGCACTGAAACAAAAGCTGTGTTTCTGCCATGGTATAGCAGTAAGGCACAATCATTTCTTGCGCTGAGAAAAACAAAACAGAAGCTGATGACCTGTGTTTTGAGTGTGGCATAGGCAAGATCCAAGCTGATTCGTCCTTTCAAGAAAAAGGCTCTTTTAAAGCAATATAAAATGGCATTATTTTTTTTTTAATGCCTTATTGTATATCTATTGTTTCTGATCAGAGAGAACCTGTGGAGAGATTTTGAGGACTGCAGTTTTGGCCACATGTTTTATTTCACCACTGTCCCAACTTCTAGCACTCAAATCCCATCTCCCCTCTTTTCCTTATGAAATGGATTCCTCACTCCCAGAAGTGAAAGGGCAATATTAGATAAACTTTTCCTAATGCATATCTAGACCAAAACCCCACTTGGAATGAAGAAATTAAACCATTTCTACATTTTGAGACCACTGCTGAAGAAAACAGATCTTCTAACTTGGAACATTTTTGAGGCTTCTGTGACATGGCTAGTACGAATCTCATTAGCCAGTTAATTCTCTATAACCATTTGAAAACTAAATTATGTTTTTGAAAAGAACAATTGCTTAAGCTTCAGTTAAGTGAAGTAAATAGCACAGCTATAATTATGAGGGATTAATTCTTCCATCTATCTTATTTTTGGCCAACCTGAGAAATGGCCTAGTCTCTCCACACTCACACACTCTTTACTACCTTGCATTTCATCCGTTATCATACTGGACATTAGTTCTTTATTACTGCTGCAGGTTTTTAGGTAGAAATTCTTCATCATTAGCTTCACATTCTTACTCTGACTATGAATTACTTTAATACTTTTTCCTTGATCATCATCATCAGCCTAATGCATTTCTGCATAGAAATTATGACTCCCTTGAGAACCTGGCAATTAGAATACGGTTCTCATTTGCAACTCTCCTTGGTGATCAATTCTCTCATGGTTTTCTTGTACAGGGCTTTTTTTTGGGGGTTGTGGGTTTTTTTTATTTTATTTTATTTTTTTAATCTTTATCATTTTAACAGCATAGTCATACCTTTCCAAAAATCAATATTCAATTTAATCCCTTTCACTGCACAACAGACATGATGTAAAGAGAATTTTTCTTTTGCTCCTGAAACCCTTCTTTTTAAGTCATGTTCATTCTGTAAAGTTACTTTTCTTTAATTCCTCTCTTAGCCCTCAACTTTTTACATTAATATTCCTCTTCCTTTGGATGGTTTTTGGTTTTGGTTTTTTTGTTAAACATTTTTATAAAAGATGTGCTCATTAACAGCTGAGTTGCATTCTGTCCACTTCAGGAAAAAATTATATTTATCTTAAAATATGAGCCCTTCAGCTACATGTTCAGGGAAAAAAATATCAGCTCACATTCAAAAGTGTTTTCTGTGAAATAATATGAATAACATCAGAGGAGCTGAAAATTAATATTTTCAGGGAGGACTAATTCGCATATACCAAGCGCTTTCTTGGTACATGGTAGAAGTCACCACGTTACTATAATGAAACTTCCCTGGTGAGGAGTTTATATTTATAAAACAATAGTCACAGATGCATATAGAATTTCACAGCTCAGTGATTGTTATCTATTCCACTCTTATGAGAAAGAATCATCCAGAGTTAAAATATCAACCCCTGAATCTATGGCAGTTGAAGTTGCTGTGATCTTGGACACGTCACATGACCATTCAGCCTCAGTAGGAAGGAAATGGGGAAATTAGCAAATTCTGAAGCAGTAAAACTTTGAGTCTCTTTAACCAATGCAGCTGTAAAGCATGGAGCGAACCTAGTTTTAGAGATAAGAACTGGCCTTATAAAATAGTATCATATGGGATCACTACTGCAGTAATCCCAACCTTCTCTCTCAAATGAAGTCCTAAGTTGTTGGATGGTTTTTCTTTGGGGGGTGTTTGGAGGGTTTTTTTGTTTGTTTTGGGGTTTTTTGGGGGGGATTTTTTTGCTTTGCTTCGTATCATCAGGTGTTTTTTTTTGGAGTGGGTTGTGGGTTTTTTTTAATTAACATCCTATTTATCACCAAAAAATTGATATCACAGATCTAGATAGAATTTAAGGAGATTACTGTTCTATGCAAAGCTCTTATAGTCCAACCAGGCTATGAGATGCATGTAACCTTGACATGGGTCACCTAAATGAGCTGCACACAGCTCCTACAGAAACACAGAAATTTTTTTTCTGTAGCTTTTGTCACATACAATAAAGTCACAAAAACAATAGTGAAAATATGGATATTTAAGTATTCTATTCTATTAAACATACCATGCAAAATCATTCATATAATTAAAAATAAAAACCAACTGCTGTGAAGCTCTTGCTATGAACCACTGATTCTTCCTTCTTCTCTTACTAAGTGAAGTCCCTGTAAACTTCACAAATGCTAAGCAAACACAAAAAGCCATATTCTACTGAAAAAAGCGAATAAGGAAAAAATACATGGAAGTGTAAAACAGGTAAAAGCTCTATGGAAGGTGAAGCTCTTGAGACACAGAAGAGAGCAAGAGAGATTTTAACAAAGTACATTTGTGCATCACTCTAAGTTTGAGCCAAACCTGGACTTAGAGAAAGGGATAAGCAACTCAGAATGCTGAATTATTCAATAAAGTTACTAATTTAACTTGAATCAGCCACATGAGAGCTAATAAGCTATGAACAGGTGGAGGTGCGATGTTTAACACTGGTCACCAGCAGATCAATTAGAAAACCACCAAAGACTGACTTTTCTCTTCCTGTACTGAAAATTACAAGGGTCACTTACTCTATTGCTTGCTCAGAGAAGGAATAATGTAGTCTGATGCACTGACAGCACCCTGACAAAGCAAAACCACAACAGCACTTGCACATGGGTTAAACTTAACTCAGAGTTTAAGAAACTAAGGGCAGATACTACAACCCTAAATCTATTGTTACAATATATGTTAAAAAAGTAAAATAAATACACAGCACACTTCTACTTAGATAAAACTGGCTGAGAAATGTCACTGCTGCAGACTATGGCTCACTGCCATGGTTTTGTACTAGTACAATTTTTTTGTGAGACCATGCTGTAAAAGGGATCAATAAATTAGAATTAAAACCAGCAAGAAAAGAAAACCCAGGAAAAAAAGCAAGAAAATATTAACAAGAACAAATCAAGACACTTCTACTTGTATTTTTCTATATTTTCCCATATAATTTTCTATAGTTTATATAAAACTTCTCTTCCAGAAAATTTCTATTTCTACTTGCTTCTATTTAGGGTTGTTATTAACCTCCACTAGTCACTTCTCCTGTTTGGAAGGTGGTCCAATAAATAACTATATAAGCAACAGGTGTTGCAAGAATACCTTAAAACAGTTATGTCAAAACTACCCAAAAATCCAATCAACCCTATAAAAGTTTAAGTCCTTAAGACAGGAGTTAGTAGAGACTAATTCAAATAATTTCACTGTCAAGACAGATACATAGCACCTTCCACATCCTAAAAAAAGCAAAACTTTAAGTTATAAATCTGCAATTTCCCAAATTTATAGAAATGCAGAAGATACTTAGTTGATGCTAAAAAAAAAAAAGAATATATATACATATGGAAAAAATTCAGCACTGAGACTGACACTTCGTTTAACAAATTGATTTACTATCTCAGGAAACAGATGGACTGATATTAACATGATATCAGAATCCTCCACATCTAAATACCTGTGTACTGTCAAGTAGTCAGTAGTAGATATATTTTCTTTAAAACATCATATTTAATCTTAACATTTCTCAATAATATGTTCAAAAAGGACAGACTTCTCAGTACCTATGTTGCCCTTTTTACAGAAGGGACAGATACTCTTTATGGACCTTAAATTGAGTGAAAAACCCCCAAAGTTGTTAAGGCTTTTCCACACTGTAAAAGTAGAAAGTGAAAGAATCTATTATGATGGAAGATAAAAAAGAACCATATTCAAACCACCTCTTCTCTTCTGTGTGACACTGGCAAGTTTCTATCCTCAATGCAATTGTCAAGAGGGAAAAAAATGTCCACAGCCTAGATTAATATTCTCCTTATTTCTGAAATGCCTTTACTAGAAGAATCAGCAGCTAAACAAGCAAGTTTGCTTGCCAAATCTATTCACGTAGATAGGTTATGTCTGATGAATGACCATAGCAGGTACGAGTTTGACAAACTTCTGAGGTGAAAAACTTGAACATGCAACTGTTAATTCCTAAACCAATAAGGAAGTGGAAAAAAATGTTAAAATGATGAGGTGCCTTGTGAAAAAGATGAGTCAAATGTGCTACTTATTTGACTATGAAGACAGAAAACAGCAACACTATCCCTAATAAATAATATTGAGGTGGTCATATAAGAAATAAAGCACTTCAAATTTGATTCATACTTCAAAAAGGTTGAAGGAAAAAATCATAAGTTTTATTATTTAAAATAATTTCTAAACATCTGCAATACTTCAGAGATTATAAAGCTTAATTAATTCCTTCAGCTTCAGGGTTTTTCTCTTTATAGTTATGGTTTCCAGTTGTAACTCAACTGTGAGTTTTAACATAAAGGAATCAACTTCTTTCTCTGTGAAACCAAATAAGAGCGCAACATGACCCCCTTTTCAAGTTAAAAGATACTAATTTGCTTTTGTAATTTGCCCTGAACTGGGTGTACACCAATCAAGTCAGAGTCCTGTAGTTCTTTCTCAGTTCCAAGTTCTAGGAATTCCATATGCTATCAGCACAAGTGAAAGGATGGATAGTCAGACTGCTGCTGATTTAATTCTCTCCTAAGAAGTCCATTTTAGTTTGTTTTCTGCTGTATTCTCCATTCTCAAGATGCAGAGAAAACATTGCACAATTTCCTTTAATCTATTTCGCAAAAATTTGAATAAAACCCAACAAAATTATGACTTGAAATTATTTCACCAGAAATGCAGTAAAATTCAGACTGTAATTTTACTGAACATCGCTGACTCTCCCCAGTACTGTCTAAAACAAATTCTACATCAGTCCACAAACTAATTCAGATATGAACTAACTTTAAATGGGTAAGCGCTTCATATGGCTTATACCTAGACTGTTCAATTCAGCTGTAAAACACATAAGAGTTTTGCTGAATACGTAGAAGTGTGCACTAACACCAAGCTTCCAGAATACTCATAATAATGTACATACAAAAATAAAATAATAATTAAAAAAATCTATGTAATTTTAGTAAGACAGTATTAAGACTAAAGACATTCTGAATACCTCTATTTGATCTAGCAATGAAAGCAACCATACAAAAATATAGTTATAATCAACAAGAATTCCCATGTTTCCTAAGCCATAGATAATGTAACATTTTGAATTCATTTTCATATCTCTCAGTGGTATTTTAAATAATTTAAATAATGATCTTCAGAGCCAATATTTCTTTAGATATGTTTTACCCCCAAGATGAAGCTTTTCTTACAATTGCAGGTAGAGACCATAAAACCAATAGGTAGAATAAAAACTCTGGCATTTTACTTTTTTCTCTCATTGTAGTTGTAGATATAGTAAGAAATCCAGCTTCTAAAGTTTTAAGTCACCTAGACAGTCTGCCAGTTAAATAAAAATAGATTCTATACGTGTTTGTTTACTAAGACTTGTGAGCCTTAAACTTTTGTGAGGCATTTATAGACAACGGCAAGAAGATATCATATGAAGTCATAAACCTCACAAGCTAAAACAATAAAATTATTTTATAGTTACAAAATAAAATAAAAACCAAGTCCACAATATCATTAGCTATTATTAGGCAATTGTATTCCAAAGAAACCTTGCAACATTCTGCATTCTATAGTGATTCAAGAGGGAAGAAGGGACATGAAGTTTTAAAAAAAAAAAAAAGCAGCAGCTGCTGGGGAGAAGAGCATGAAGCAGTACATCACATTCAAAGAACAAGACTCCCTACAAAGAACAATTATCCATGAGAAGCACAGTCTCAAGTTATAAAAAGCTCCCAAATTCTAACAGCATGCTGTCTCCAACACCACCAAAAGAGACAGAAAACAATAAAAGCATCTTAGTTGCACTATAGGGAGCCTTCAGAAAATAATCCTTCACATCACGAAATGACAAACAAAAATAACGTCCTTCTTCCTAGTGTTTATTGTTTTCTCCATACCTTGGTACATGGTACCTTTTCTGGTACCTGCAACAACTCTTGTACTTTAGGCAAGAAAGAGAGTTTGTTCACTGCTATTCTTGCTGTACCAACAAACTATTCCTACCAGACATTACAGTTTCTCTGACATACAACCGCATCCTGAAAGCTACATTTCGCTGAGACTTACTGGAAAGTCACAGAAAGGAGAGGGACAATAGTCAGTTACATAACATAACCAGTAACAATTACTCCTCTTACCTAAAATTTCAGGAGTGAGCTACCTATCATGTCATCTTAATTTTTCATAGACAATTTTTCAGTTTCCCTCTCGCCATACATGGTTTGTTTTTTTTTTTGGGTGGTGTCATGGTTTTAGCTGGGATAGTTGATTTTTCTTCACTGTAGCTAGCATAGTGCTGTGTTTTAGACTTGGTATGTAAATAATGTTGATAACACCCTGGTGTTTTAGTTGTTGCTGGGTAGTGTTTACACTAGTCAAGGACTTTCTAGCTTCCCATGCTCTGCCAGGTGCACAAGAAGCCGGGAGGGGAGGGGATACAACCAGGAGAGCTGATTCGAATTGGCCAAAGGGTATTCCATATCATGTGACGTCATGCCCAGTATATTAACTGGGGGAAATTGGCTGGGGGAGGCAGCGATCGCGGCTCGGGGACCGGCAGCGTCGGTCGGCGGGTGGTGAGCGGTTGCAGCACTTGTTGTTCAATTTTGGTTTTGTTTTTTTTTCTTTCCCTCTCCTTCTAGTGTTTCCTCTCTCTCTCGCTCATTATTTTCCTTTTCATTATATTAGTATTATTGCTGTTTTATTCTAATTATTAAACTGTTCTTATCTCAACCCACGAGTTTTCTTACTTTGGCCCTTCCGATTCTCTCCCCCATCCCACAAGGGTGGGGGAGTGAGCGAGCGGCTGTGTGGTGCTTAGTTGCTGACCGGGGCTAAACCACAACAGTCCTTTTTGGCGCCCAACGTGGGGCACGAAGGGTTTGAGATAATAACAGTTGCTGGTCACAGCATTGATTCATTTGTTCTCGATATTAGTAGTTAGATCTACACCATGCTGATTTTGAAGTACATGTTAAAGATTGGCATTGGGTTTTGTAGTTTGCTGTGCTCTGCAGTGGTTAGAGATGTTTTGCCTAGGAGATTTGTTATTAAAACACTGGCCTTGAGTTTTATCGGTTCTTTGGGTCTTGCATGGAAGCCGTTACTGTACTTCGGGTACCACCTCATGGAGACAATTAGCAATTATACCTCCTCTTCTGAAAGGTTCTTTATGGAGGAAATACAGAATGGCACCTTAACTACCGTCTTCTGTAATGTCTCCTCCTTCATTACAACAACTTTTCAGTATCTTGAACATCCTTGGGTGGTTAAGATATATCTGTTGATATTCCTATGGCAGATTGTTTCGGTTTTGTCTAAGGTTAATAAGCAATTCAAGAATATCATTCAGAGATCTGCTCCAAGGTTCGATAATTATGGGTGGCAGGGTATGTGGGATAGTATGGGCAAATGCCTGAGACGGTGGGCACCTCCAGTGTTTTGGGACTTCACCCCTGAACAAGTGCAGAATCCTGAAAAATTAGTAGAATATTTGGAGGAAGTATGTTGTCACCCTAGCAATTCCAGAGAGATACAAATCATTGCAATGTGTTGGGGCCTGGCCCATGCCTACCGAGCCCTGTTCAACAGTATTCAGTACCACCAAGGGAAAACGACAGGCCCTGCGGATACTCCAAGCCCAACGACAAGCACTGTGGCCACTCAAACCCCCACAACAGGCGCTGCAGCAGCTCCAAGCCCGACGACAGGCACTGTGGCCACTCAAACCCCCACAACAGGCACTGCGGCTGCTCCAAGCCCGATGACAGGCACTGTGACCACTCAAACACCCATGACGGACACTGAAGCTGAATCAGAGAATCAACCCGTGCCAGTATCAGTTGCCCCTATACAAAAGAAGAAATCTTTAAAGAGAAAGTCAACTCGTATAGAAAAGGATGATGGAGAAGCAGCGCCGTTACTAAGAGAGGAGAAGGAAGAGGAAGAACTTGTACAAGAGACGGAAACTACCCGATCCCTATCCTTAAGTGAGCTACGAGATATACGAAAAGATTTCAGCCGTCGTGTAGGTGAGCATGTTGTCACCTGGCTGCTCCGATGCTGGGATAACAGGGCCAGTAGCCTGGAATTAGAGGGTAAGGAAGCCAAACAAGTGGGATCCCTTTCTAGGGATGGGGGCATTGACAAAGCAATTGGAAAAGGGACACAAGGCCTCAGCCTCTGGAGGCGACTCCTGTCTGCTGTGAAAGAAAGGTATCCCTTCAAGGAAGATGTTCTATATCGCCCTGGAAAATGGACCACCATGGAGAAAGGTATCCAGTACCTGAGAGAATTAGCTGTGCTTGAGGTGATTTATGGTGACCTGGGTAGTGTACAGTCATCCAAAGATCCAGATGAAGCACAGTGCACACGACCCATGTGGCGGAAGTTTGTACGGAGCGCACCATCATCCCATGTAAACTCCCTGGCAGTAATGTCCTGGAAAGATGAAGAGGCACCAATGGTAGAGGATGTGATGGATAAACTCCGGGATTATGAAGCACATGTCTCTTCCTCCCTCATCTCAGCTGTGGAGAAACTGTCCCAGAAGGTTCAGCAGCTTGAAGAGGATATGCCCTACTCCCTACCTGTACGGACCAATATCTCGGCCATTAGGAGTAAGCGTCCTTCTGCTCAAGAGAGAAGATACACACCACGGGGCACCCTATGGTTTTACCTGCGTGACCATGGAGAGGACATGAAGAAGTGGGATGGAAAACCTACGTCGACCCTGGAGGCACGGGTACGTGAGTTGCAAGGAAAAACAACCACTCAAAGGGGGACCTCCAGGAGAGTTGCTGCTCCAGTTTCCAGTAGGCAGTTCCCCAGACAGAGGAGTAGAAGCGCTGATTCTATCCGTGATCTTAATAGGGAGACTTCTGATTCCCATTCACAAGAAGTGGGTTGCGAATTCTGCAATTGGAATTAGAGGGGCCCTGCCTCCAGCCAGGTGGAGGAAAGGGACAACCGGGTTTACTGGACTGTGTGGATCCGATGGCCTGGCACATCTGATCCACAGGAGTATAAGGCTCTAGTGGACACTGGTGCACAGTGCACCCTAATGCCATCAAACTATGTAGGGGCAGAACCCATTTGTATTGCTGGAGTGACAGGGGGATCCCAAGAGCTAACTGTATTGGAGGCTGAAGTGAGCCTAACTGGGAATGAGTGGCAAAAGCACCCCATTGTGACTGGCCCAGAGGCTCCGTGCATCCTTGGCATAGACTACCTCAGGAGAGGGTATTTCAAGGACCCAAAAGGGTACAGGTGGGCTTTTGGTATAGCTGCCTTGGAGACGGAGGAAATTAAACAGCTGTCTACTTTGCCCGGTCTTTCAAAGGACCCTTCTCTTGTGGGGTTGCTGAAGGTCAAAGAACAACAGGTGCCAATTGCCACCACAACAGTGCACCGGCGGCAATAACGAACCAACCGAGACTCCCTGATTCCCATCTGTGAGCTCATTCGGCGACTGGAGAGCCAAGGAGTGATCAGTAAGACCCGTTCACCCTTTAACAGTCCCATATGGCCAGTGTGGAAGTCTAATGGAGAGTGGAGACTAACAGTAGACTATCGTGGCCTGAATGAAGTCACTCCGCCACTGAGTGCTGCCGTGCCGGACATGCTAGAACTTCAATACGAACTGGAGTCAAAGGCAGCCAAGTGGTATGCCACAATTGATATCGCTAATGCATTCTTCTCAATCCCGTTGGCAGCAGAGTGCAGGCCACAGTTTGCTTTCACTTGGAGGGGTGTCCAGTACACCTGGAATCGACTGCCCCAGGGGTGGAAACACAGCCCTACCATTTGCCATGGACTGATCCATACTGCACTGGAACAGGGTGGAGCTCCGGAACACCTTCAGTACATTGATGACATCATCGTGTGGGGCAACACAGCAGAAGATGTTTTCGAGAAAGGGAAGAAAATAGTCCAAATCCTTCTGAAGGCTGGTTTTGCCATAAAACAAAGTAAAGTGAAGGGACCTGCACAGGAGATGCAGTTTTTGGGAATAAAATGGCAAGATGGACGTCGGCAGATCCCAATGGATGTGATCAACAAAATAACCGCCATGTCTCCACCAACTAGCAAAAAGGAAACACAAGCTTTTTTAGACGTTGTGGGTTTTTGGAGAATGCATATTCCAAATTATAGTCTGATTGTAAGCCCTCTCTATCAAGTGACCCGGAAGAAGAATGATTTCAAATGGGGCCCTGAGCAACGACAGGCCTTTGAACAGATAAAGCAGGAGATAGTTCATGCAGTAGCCCTTGGGCCAGTCCGGGCAGGACAAGACGTAAAAAACGTGCTCTACACTGCAGCCGGGGAGAATGGCCCTACCTGGAGCCTCTGGCAGAAATCACCAGGGGAGACCCGAGGTCGGCCCCTAGGGTTCTGGAGTCGGGGATACAGAGGGTCCGAAGCACGCTACACTCCAACTGAAAAAGAGATATTGGCAGCATATGAAGGGGTTCGATCTGCTTCAGAAGTGATCGGTACTGAAGCACAGCTCCTCCTGGCACCTCGACTGCCGGTGCTGGGCTGGATGTTCAAAGGGAGGGTCCCCTCTACACATCACGCAACTGATGCTACATGGAGTCAGTGGGTCGCACTGATCACCCAACGGGCTTGAATAGGAAACCCCAGTCGCCCAGGAATCTTGGAAGTGATCATGGACTGGCCAGAAGGTAAAGATTTTGGAATGTCACCAGAGGAGGAGGTGACACGTGCTGAAGAGGCCCCACTGTATAATAAACTGCCAGAAAATGAGAAGCAATATGCCCTGTTCACGGATGGGTCTTGTCGTCTGGTGGGAAAGCATCGGAGATGGAAGGCTGCTGTATGGAGTCCTATACGGCAAGTCGCAGAAACTGCTGAAGGAGAAGGTGAATCAAGTCAGTTTGCAGAAGTAAAGGCCATCCAGCTGGCTTTAGACATTGCTGAACGAGAAAAATGGCCAGTGCTCTATCTTTATACTGACTCATGGATGGTGGCAAATGCCCTGTGGGGGTGGTTACAGCAATGGAAGCAGAACAACTGGCAGCGCAGAGGCAAACCCATCTGGGCTGCTGCATTGTGGCAAGATATTGCTGCCCGGGTGGAGAACCTGGTTGTGAAGGTACGTCATGTGGATGCTCATGTCCCCAAGAGTCGGGCCACTGAAGAACATCAGAATAACCAACAGGTGGATCAGGCTGCTAAGATTGAAGTGGCTCAAGTAGATCTAGACTGGCAACATAAAGGTGAACTATTTATAGCTCGGTGGGCCCACGACACCTCAGGCCATCAAGGAAGAGATGCAACATACAGATGGGCTCGTGACCGAGGGGTGGACTTGACCATGGACACTATTGCACAGGTCATCCATGAATGTGAAACATGCGCTGCAATCAAGCATGCCAAGCGGGTAAAACCTCTGTGGTATGGAGGATGATGGCTGAAGTATAAATATGGGGAGGCCTGGCAGATTGATTATATCACACTGCCACAAACCCGCCAAGGCAAGTGCCATGTGCTTACAATGGTGGAAGCAACCACCGGATGGCTGGAAACATATCCCGTGCCCCATGCCACCGCCCGGAACACTATCCTGGGCCTTGAAAAACAAGTTTTATGGCGACATGGCACCCCAGAAAGAATTGAGTCAGACAACGGGACTCATTTCCGAAATAACCTCATAGACACCTGGGCCAAAGAGCATGGCATTGAGTGGGTGTATCACATCCCCTATCATGCACCAGCCTCTGGGAAAATCGAATGATACAATGGATTGTTAAAGACTACACTGAGAGCAATGGGGGGTGGGACATTCAAACACTGGGATACACATTTAGCAAAAGCCACCTGGTTAGTCAACACTAGGGGATCTGCCAATCGAGCTGGGCCTGCCCAGTCAGGACTCTTACGTACTGTGGAAGGGGATAAAGTCCCTGTAGTGCATGTAAAAAATATGCTGGGGAAAACCGTCTGGGTTATTCCTGTCTCAGGCAAAGGCAAACCCATTCGTGGGATTGCTTTTGCTCGAGGACCTGGGTGCACTTGGTGGGTAATGCGGGAGGATGGAGGAGTTCGATGTGTGCCTCAAGGGGATTTGATTTTGGGTGAAAATAGCCAATGAACTGAACGGTATGCTGTTAATTGCTATATGATATTGTATGTCATCACTCCTATGGTTGCTATATGCCGTATCAATGGTATCATAGTAAGAATTTCCAAAATTAATGAAGAATGAACTTTGATTGAACCAAGCAACGTGTAGCGGTGGTGGAACAAAGACTGGCTTCAGCATGCAACAATCCAACACCACGCCGACCATCTCTCCAGCCTTGAAAGACTGTTACGATAGATGGAGCCCAAAGTTATGGACTGAATGAACTCAATGGACATGTGTGGACCCTCTACAGATGTTCTACAGGGATGGTCCATAGACTACGGGAATGATAAATGATATCTACGTATGTCATCAAAGGATGGGGAGGCGGGTGGTGGTTATTGAGGCCATATTGGATAGTATGAGACCTGAGCATGACGTAAATGGTATGGAATAAGGGGTGGATACTGTCATGGTTTTAGCTGGGATAGTTGATTTTTCTTCACTGTAGCTAGCATAGTGCTGTGTTTTAGACTTGGTATGTAAATAATGTTGATAACACCCTGGTGTTTTAGTTGTTGCTAGGTAGTGTTTACACTAGTCAAGGACTTTCTAGCTTCCCATGCTCTGCCAGGTGCACAAGAAGCCGGGAGGGGAGGGGATACAACCAGGAGAGCTGATTCGAATTGGCCAAAGGGTATTCCATATCATGTGACGTCATGCCCAGTATATTAACTGGGGGAAATTGGCTGGGGGAGGCAGCGATCGCGGCTCGGGGACCGGCAGCGTCGGTCGGCGGGTGGTGAGCGGTTGCAGCACTTGTTGTTCAGTTTTGGTTTTGTTTTTTTTTCTTTCCCTCTCCTTCTACTGTTTCCTCTCTCTCTCGCTCATTATTTTCCTTTTCATTATATTAGTATTATTGCTGTTTTATTCTAATTATTAAACTGTTCTTATCTCAACCCACGAGTTTTCTTACTTTGGCCCTTCCGATTCTCTCCCCCATCCCACAAGGGTGGGGGAGTGAGCGAGCGGCTGTGTGGTGCTTAGTTGCTGACCGGGGCTAAACCACAACAGGTGGGGGGTGGTGGGGGTGGTGGTGGGGTTTTTTGTGGTGTGGGTTTTGGTTTTTTTTTTTTTTAGTTTTTTTTTGTTTCGTTTGCTTTTTAAGTGAGAGTGAAATGATGCAAAGAAAAAACAAACACAAAAAGTTGTGAAGGTGTTGATAGCAGGAAAAGCTACCTGGTCAGTAGTAACTTGTAAACAAACAATCAGGTTATCTTAAAGCTCCACTGAATGTGGTTTCACTTAGTGATAGCTAAGCTTCTACAGAAAAACTGAAAAAAACCCTCTTAATTTTTCATCAGAACTCAAAATCATGAAGTTAAGATTGCTGATTACTTCCTGATTAAATACCATTAGATATCATTGACATTTTAGAATTTTTTTTTTCTGAATAAGCAAAGCACAGACAAATAAAGTGTGTTCTTCAATATTTTCCCAGGAAAACATGTATCAGAGTTACTTCTGGCTTAACAGCCCCCTAGACATTAATTTTGTATCCTCTTCAGCAATAAAAAAATTTTATTATTTTATATAGACTAAGTTATTTGTACAAGATCCCAGATATGAACAAGCTGATATAACTGCACTGAATTGCATGTAACCAGTCAATTTTCTTCAGGTTTCCAACAAATACACATGTATCCATACACTATAGTATGCACACACATGAGTGTATACACATCCATTTAAGGTCTGTAATATGCATGTTACACAAGAATATTTCAAATGTGACTTCCCTTTTGGAAGCTGTAAACTTTGCATACCACACACTGATCTATGAATTTGAACACAGATAGTATTCTCCCATTTGTTCAGAAATTAACTGGTTTGTAGCACAGGGCTAACTTTAAATTATGCAAGCATATATGTGATAGATTACAAAAAGTCCTTTTGGAAGTAGGAATGCATAAGCATCTTCCATGCAGTATTTTTGAATTCTTCTGTATTATATTATATATTCTCCTCCTAAAAATGTAATCTCTTCAAAGAATTATCTTGCTAGATAAGACATTTTCCTTTTTTCTGCTTTCACAAGTTGTGACAAAAACTCGTTCACAAATTAGCTTCCCCCACTAAAGGTATGTAAAATATTTCAAGTGACATGTTGCTTTTTATAGACTATATGCCACTCACTGCATACAAAGTGCAGAATTTGTTCTCAATAGTTTTACATATTTGAGGTAAAAACCTTAAAAATAAGGATTATTACATTCCCTTAAATACATTTATTAACGCTATTAAAATTGCATCTAATACTGTACATTTTTATCATGTTGTGCTATTGCCATGATGTTCTATAAGTAGACAGATCAGACTTCTACATAAAAATAGTGTCTTTAATTAGACCAACTGTTATACATGGAAAATCAGAGAAGCATTAGGGAAACTAAGCTCTTTGGGCATTTAAAATAAAGTCTATCTAGCATGTTACAAGTTTTAAAATGTGTGTTTCTATCTGAAGATCTTAGAAAAATTCTACAGGAAGGTAACAAAACTAAGGGGAGGGAGCTATAAGCAACAAGAACATAACCACAAGTACTGTTAGTCATGAATTCAGCAATGTTCTCTTTTGAGTACAGACTGAGCTGGAGTCAAGCTCATCTCTACACTTACAGGTCAAAGTCAATACAGATAACAAGTACAACAGAGGGAAAACAGCCCTGACAAACTAAGCTGCATTTGCTAGCAAACTAAATTGGAAGTAACTGGAGATCAAACAGCACACAAAAATAACAGCAAACCTGGATGCAATGTGTTAAACAGGTTACAACAAAACCCCAGGTAAAACATAACACTGGCAAATATAAAGTACCAGACATGAAGGACAGGAGATTTGATTGAAGTATACTAAATCACGAACAGAGTGTTAACCTGTGACACACAACATGGAAAATTGGGCAAAGTATGAGAAAGGAGTTAAAGTAGAAAAAAAAAATTATAAGCTGAAGCTCACCAAACTGTGTGTGCATGCAATAGCCTTGCAGGGATGATATTGCAGTACAGAAAGCTGAAGCCATTACAGTGAGCCCATTATTATCTCACAAGAAGGGAGAATGGACAGAGGATTACAATAAGTTCAATGATCTTAAAACATTCAGAAGGAAAAGTCACTATTTAATGATATTAAGCAACTATATTAATATACTTATAAAAAAGGTTATGTCACATTAAAAGCTGATTAGCCACAAAGATTATATGTATTCCTGCTCTGCCCAGGAGATCCTGATTCAGTCTTACCTATATAGCATATGAGAAGTAGAGATTTAGCCATCTGGGAATGCCTGGGAAAACTGATCCTGAGGATAACTAACAGATCCAAATTAAATTTCAGCTCCAGTTCTATAACAGGCCCATAAAAGAGAAGACGGACTCGCAGCAAAGCAGCCTGTTCAGGCCAGCTACATAAGGTTGCGAACTCTAATATGCCAGCTCCACGATCTTAGTGTAAATACAAGCTAGAGAGGAAAACTGTTGTAATTATCACCACAAACTCAATTATGGCTGCTTGCGTTGGAAACAGGGTTACATACATCTGAAGACAGTATGCATGGCCATAGTAGAGGACAATGCTGGTAAGGGAGGCCTGCTTTGTGTACAAAGAAAAGAACATAACTACATCAACTTCGTTCAGGACCCACAAAACCAGAAGAAACATTAAATTCAATAAGTAAACCACAAAATAACGAATTCTACCTTCTCATCTGATTCATAGGCAGGGAACATGGAACACAACTGTGACATTTTCTTTGCAGTGTTCCTGATGAAACATTTTCCTTGAAGAAACATGTTATAGAAGGAGTAAGGCTGGCCTGCAGATACAGAAATGTCACTTTGCACCTAACCCAAGATATGTATTGCTCGTTGTTCATCTGTCTGACTATGTAAAGACAGACATTTCTGCCAACTAAGGTCCCTGTGGCCTGAATCAAGCCATTAAATGTGTACAGGCAAATGTAAGTAACAGTAATTTATCTAAGCAGCTAAAAAATCCAAAGGTTATTCCCATTAGATTTTGAAGTAGGAAGTATTAGTTCCACAGCAAGAAAAGTAATGAAGTCTGTTCTACTATTTTCGTGTCTGTCCTGGTTGGATATTGTGCTTAGTGAAAGTGCAAAATCTCAGAGACTCATCCTACAGTTAGGACATATGTGGGTTCTGCATATGCAGTGCACGTCCCAGCAATGTCTTTTGCCTCTGAGCAGCTAGGTCTAAGTTTCCAAAATTCCCAGATGCACCCTGTCTTAATCACCTTATGCTAAGTTTGGTTGAAATCAAGTCACCTCTTGATAAGCTGCTGAGAAGGGATGGAGTACACCAAAAGTTATTCCGAGACACCATTCTCTCCCAAGCCTTGTTTCCCTAAGAAACAAGTTCCTTACAGTCATCAACTACTCACTGTTCACTTGACACACACAGTCCTGTCAAAATAGGTCTCTAACAATCCCTCCCCCTCAAAACCTAAAACAACTAAAACCAACTCAAAACTAACAACCCAAAGTTTTACCAAACTGAGATTGCACCAAACTACTGATGGCAGTAAGTGCTTAATCTTCTTTGATTGAGCAGCAAAGAGGCCCTCAATTCTAAGGCAAGGAGCCACTCCCTCAAATGTCTGACTTCCACAAGTTTGGAATAGGCTCAGAGCCCACTAAAAATACATGTGTCCCATATGGTATCTCTCCATGAGGCATCCTGTCTGGGTAAGAATAAAACTTTCATTGCTGCTGCAGCAAATGTAGTCCTCCATTGAAGAAAATGACCTTACATTAAATCTTGTGAAGGTAAAAGTACAGCATGATAGAAGAAACAGTAGAGCTACATAGTAGTCCTTATTCACTGCTTTTAACTTATGTGGCTATATAAGCTAAAGAGTATAGTCCTGAATAACAATATCCAACGTTAATTGGAATGGAAATGGAATACAATACAGAGCATTGTATCCTTTTGTAGTTTTATTTTTCCCCTTCAACAATAGAAATGACATTTTTAGCTTCTCTTTGCATCTAATGAATACACCAGGACATTCCAAGAACAAAACAGACTACTGTTTTTCATAGCTTTATTTACTCAACTTTTGTTTATTCAATTAAATATAGCTGGGGACTTTGCATTCAGCACGACATGTTTACTGACATTGGTACACAGGATACTCTAGAAGATATTAAGTGTTGAAATAAATTAACTGCTTTCACTGCTTAAGCATCCCTGGTTCATTCACCATGTATAACACATTTCAAAGGCACACACAGTGCACGAGCAGAAGCTTACAGAATAAAATCTTCAACTGAGTATTTTCACATACGTTGGAGAAACTGATTCTATTCTCTGTCAGAGTAAATCAGTATTTATACCATCTAAAAATCTGACTAATACTAGCATTTACGGAATAGACAACTGAATTTTAGATACAAATTTAATTAGAGTAACACAAGACAGGTAATAAACATGGGGTAAACAAAAGCTATTTCTATTTCCTTTAGGCTTCTGCAACCAACAGATAGATTTCTAAGTGGTTGTAGATGTTCGTGTTCTCTAGGATGGTACTGTTCAAAACTTAATCACCATTTATTGTTTTTCCCCTCAGAACATTTAGAACCATAAGGCAAATATGTGCAGATACAACTGGCTCGAAAATGACTTAAATAAAAAAGCAGAAGCTAGTAAGCAAAGACATGCAGGGTTTGGAGATTTGGCTTCATGGTTCTAACTAAAGGGCCTCAACATACTGTGATTTCATCATTCATCTTACTCAAGCCCATTGTATCTAAAGATGACAGTGCCTGAGTGTACATATGGGAAAGTCAACCTCGGTGGATGTACAGATAGCCAATCAAGTCTATAGACAGTAAATATTTTTGGATGCTATCACACTATTATTTAAGATATTTTCCAAAATGCTGCTACTGCTGTACACACCCTTTATCCAGCATGCCTTTCTCTCTCTTCCCTGTATCCCCGCCCCAGTGGACACCAATGTTCTGTGCAATGATATTTCTACTGTTCTTCAACACAGTGTTCTGTTTTACAGCTAAAAATATATAATTCCTAGCTGAAAAAGAACATCCTTGAAAGACATTCTATACAACTTCTCCAGCTGACAGCAGCATCCTCTGTACAGCATCCAAATCTCACATGGATCACAGCCACCTAACGAGCATCACAACTTTCAACACTTCTGATATGGTGGAGAACATGATCCCACATCAACTCTGCTCAGAGCTCGGAATGTCTGAGTATGCCAGCTTCAGGTCCCCAAAGTCCAGGCCTGCTTACGGGCTCCACAAGTAATTCTACTGGCAGCTGAAGACTCCTTTGGAAGAATGAGCTATCTGTGCAGAGTCTTAACAATGAGAATTACTATTCTTGTTATTATATATTACTATAGGAAGATTAAGCCATAAAAGCAATCCTCCTGAAGATCAAACTGAATCCCAGTGCCGACTCTAAGGTCACAGATTATCTAGTACTCTGTGTAGAAAATGTATCCTAATTTGACATTCCTTGTAACCAACAAGGTGTTGGACAGGACTCCCCAAAAGAAGATCATGTTGCAGTTGGTGGCAGTTTGTCTCAAATTTGACAGTAACTTCCCTGGATAGCATTTATTTTTTTTTTCCCTGTAATACTCCAAAATTCAAGTCAGTTTATATTCTCAGACATTCTTATATGCCTAAAAGCCACAGAGATTTTCCTCTCAAATGTTGCCTGAGATCTAACTAAGCAGTAAAAGCATGATTTTTTTAAAAAATGTTTACTTAAAACCTTCACTGTACTTTGGAAGTTTTCTCTGTATAAGATCTAGCAGTGTTCTGTTAAAGAGAATCAAACAGAGCTTTAACCAGCCACAGCCAGCAGAACTCCCATTGTCTTTATAATACTTACTGTACACATGGAGAAAAGATAGGTAAATCTGATATCAGTCAAATCTTGTGGGACTTGAGAGAGAAAATAAGCTCTTGAAATATCAGGTGGTGGTACATATAAGTGGAAATGTTGGTGCAAACGCTTACTTAGAACATTTCAATCAATGCAGCTTTCAACAAAAATGCCAAATGGGACAAATGCCTCACCTCCTTTCATGGTTGCCACTGCTTCATATTCTACTTGAATAAAATGGAACACATGTTGATAAGTATCCTACATCACTGTAAGGACCGGTCAGTGCCTAGACCCCAAAATATTAGATCTCCAAGAGAAATTTAAATTATTTTGAATTGAGAGAACTACAGTGAGAAATCAGAGTCCAGTATCCAGATAGGAGGAACAACATTTCACCTAAAAGAAACAAAAGCAGAAACTAAATGTTCAACACTGTAACACTCATTCACAGTCAGGACCATGATTCCTTGCAACACCTGAAACAGGTGAATTAATGATCACTAAAACTGTCACTAGAAGAAAGTGGAAAGATTTGTTTTAAATTTTTTTATAATTAAAAGAAAACAGAGCCAGATGAAAAAATACATCTCACTACTTTTTCATTTTAGATAGGTTCCTCAATTAACATTTACTTCCAGTATCTGCTTCACTACTGAGCACAAGGCTAGAGGCAAAACTTTGTACTTCTTCCTTCAAATCCTTCATAAACATTGACCATTGATTAACCTACTCCAATGCCTCCTTATTTCCAAAAGATACAATGGTATTGATTTTTAGTTTGGCACTTCCTTTGAAAGTACAAGGTAGATTCTGCCTCATTTTCTAATTTGTCAGTCTTCACTCTATACATCCATCTTTTTATGACTTACTTCCAAGCTGTCTTTTTCTCTTACATAGCATATGTTGCTATGTTGACAACATCCTGACAACATTTAATTTTTTATGTATGCCTCAGTACACCCTGCACTCTCTTCTACTGTGTTCATATTCCTTATGTATATATAAACATATCTTAGACTTTTTATGCAGCAAAATGACTAGTACCATCTTTCTTTAATTTTCACATGTGTTTTTCCAAAAGCCAATTGATTTACACACCTTCTTGATCACCTATTTTGGTGGGTTAACCCTGGATGGATGCCAGGTGTCCACCAAAGCCACTCTATCACTCCCCTCCTCAGCTGAACAGGGGAGAGAAAATATAACAAAAGGCTCGTGGGTCGAGATAAGGACAGGGAGAGATCATCTGCCTGGCATGGGGTCCTCCACAGGCTGTAGGTGGATATCTGCTCCACCACTAACCTCCATGGGCTGCAGGGGGACAGCCTGCCTCACCAGGGTCTTCACCACAGGCTACAGGGGAATCTCTGCTCCGGCGCCTGGAGCAGCTCGTCCTCGTCCTCCTCCTTCTTCACTGACCTTGGTGTCTGCAGGGCTGCTCCTCTCACATAGTCTCACTCCTCTCTCCAGCTGCAGTTGCACAGGTTTTTATTTTTTTCCCCCCACTTTTTAAACATGTTATCCCAGAGGTGCTACCACTGTCACTGATGGACTCGGCCTTGGCCAGCGGCAGGTCTATCTTGGAGCTGGCTGGCACTGGCTCTATCAGACATAAGGGAAGAAGCTTCTAGCAGCTTCTTACAGAAGCCACCCCTGTAACATCCCCTGCTACCAAAACCTTGCCACACAAATCCAATAGACCTGTACTGGTCTTTCACACACTACCAAGAAGCACATATATAGCCTAATCAGACTTGATTACTGTCTGAATCAGGCACTGCATAATTTTTTATGATTAGCTTTTCTGCTGGATATTTCCTCATGTATTGCCATGCCCTACTTTATCATTTTTAAGCCCTTTTAACCTATCTCCCACCTACAGCTACAGTTCTCTTCAACAGAAATTTCAGCACCTCCTGCTGTGCTGGATGGAATTTTTTCAAGTTCTATAGCTTTGGTAATAAACCTTCAATGCAATTAGACTGCCAACCTATGTTATCATGGACCAGCACAATGCTGAGACAGAGGCTCAATAAAGGATGCAGTTGTGGGATTCATTAAAAGTCAGATGAGCTCTTTGTCATTTAAGTAGATAGGACAGACTGACATTAAAATATGGTTCATTAAAACTGAATTTGAGCCTCAGCATTCACTGTACCAAAACATCTGGAGACAGTCTAATTTATATTGGAGTACCTTAGAAAATATTTGAGCTTCTAACTAAGCACAAGGGATTTGGCAAGTAAAAGGCTGCTGGTTTTGTATCACTATATACTTGAGGAGGATTAATTTTTATGAATGCCACAGTACCTCCCATCAACTGAGAAACCATGGCCCAAGTACAACGGACCATTCATAATAAGAGCTATTATTTCAGAAAACTATTGCAAACTGTTTGCTTTGGCAAATTGTCCAGGAAAATATGCAGTTAAGTAGGTAAGCTCCTGTGTATTCTTTTATTTATTTTACACATTCATCACTTCCATCTAGATACAAAAGTAAAAAGCAAAGTCAGGGAATAAGAGAAGCAGAAGACATGCAGAGGAATCCAGATGATAGCTAGACCACAGAAGTACCTTTCCCTGTCTTTGCAGTGCAAACATAAGGAGATATCTATTCTAAAATAAAATACTAGTTTATTGCTTTTGTTTATTGTGAAAGGATGATGTTATTTACGTAATGTTCTTCATTCTTGACCTTCACATTTCATTATTATATGGCCCCTTCTTGGATGATAAGGACTACAGGGAGGTCAGATAAAGTAAAGCAAAAACTTTAAACACTTCAGTAAACAGATCACAATCTAGCTCAAAGAACCCTTATAGATCGACAATCAAGTTTTCAGAGTGCCTTTGAAACAGGTAACATCTGTTTTTTTAATGCTTTTCCTTTTTCTTTAAGAGAAAACTTGTTACTATTATCAAAAAAATGCAAAAAAAATATTGGGACCAAAACTTATGCTAAGGACATGACAATGAAAAAATTAGTACATCAAGGCAGGTGGAAATACCAGTGAAATTCCACGTTTCTCTTCAGATGCACATTCATTGTCATTTGTTAATACATCAGAACTGTTTACTCAAGTTGAGCATATGTAGCTTCACACTATTTCTTTTGATCGTGAAAGGCACCATGAAAGGGAAAGGCATGAACGCTTACATGGAATAGTTAGGACAGTATGCATTGTCAACTAATTTCAGAAGCCAAAGGAAAACACTCCAGAAACATAACAAAGCAAATAATATGTAGCTACACACTAAAAACACCAAAACCTTTCATTCCAACTTTGATTTGCACTTATCTATTTATACTTGTTTAAATCATGAGAGCTTTCCCTGAGAATTTCTATTTTAAAATATTCGCATTTCATGCTCAATTGACTATTTTAAAATATATCCTTATTTACATAAGTTTGTAATACTGAAAAAACATAATGCGTGTTAAACTTGATGATCATGAAGAGAATGTCTTCGGGTTTTGGGTTACTTTGTTGTTTTGGGGATTTTTTTTTTTAAAACGGATCAACCCCCACTCTCTTTCACAACTCACTCTGTCTTCTTATAGCCATTTATCTAGAAAGTTATTTCTAAACATGTTAACTATTAACAGTATAATTCAAATGCTTGGATAATACTAATTAAAAATTAGAAAAATTAACATATTACCTTTCTAGGCAGCACCAGATTAGGAACATTTTAGCAACCTAGTCTAGTAATACCTGCTGCGATATTCTTAGATAGTAATTTTTTTAAGGAGGGGAGAGAAAGATCATCATAAAAATAGCTTTAACAACAGCTGTTTACAACTTTAAAAAAACTAATAACGTAATGACAGAAGTCTGCTACTGACATCAATTCTATTTTCACTTCATAGTCAAAAGAAGTGGGAATCAGAATGAGTCTCACTTAATTCATGCAGAGATACCGTTCAAGCAGAACTTTTAAAAATTCAACTCAAAGAAGCTGCACTTGATGTGAGAGTAGAAGAATATGACTAAGGAAATATAATGTGCTATTAAACTACACAGGTATTAAGTAATTTTAACCTGACAATTTTAATGATAAGCATTTGTATTTAACAAATGATGGAGCACAAAACACAAATTCACTATGCTAATCACTTCACAGTTCAAAGGTAAACCTTACACTTTTTACAACAGTATCAGCTGTTGTCAAAATGCAAAACATATGTGAAAGCAAACAACAGAATGCAATTAGTTAATTTTGGTAGATTTGCACAACTGTTACCAAAGCAGAGTTTGTTCCAAGTACATCACAAAATTATAATGAAAAGAATTTTAGACAATTCCTGAATGTGCAAATATATCACTTATTTCTATATCACTGAACAAAGGAAGAAGATAAATTGTTCAATATTGCTTCTTGAAGTGTCGGATGGAATGACTCCCTATTGATTTTCTTGCTGCTGTTCTGCTGAGGGTACAATTGAAAGACATGCAAGTACTTTACACTTTTCTAAAGTAAGTAAACATTTAGACACCAAAAGACAGAAAAAGGCCTTGGAGGCAAAGTAGCTGAATAACACAGAACAAAGTAAATCAGTAGCCTTAACACTGTCTACCTGAAAATAAAGTATTTAATTGAAATTTGAACAACCATATGTGCACCAGGTACAGATGTGATCCATTATCAGTAGTGTTAGGGATTTTGCACTATTGAAGTGAATTCCCTACTATTTGAAAAATGACCAAACACAATTTCTGATCCATGGACATTAATTTTTATATTGAAGTTCTATCAAGATACCCTCAAACAAGGAAAGGATCCCAGGAGATGTAAAAGAGCTTATAAGCTAAGTAAATAACTATTTCCCTATTTTACTGAAAGAGAACTAAGGAAAAAGGGAAAATTTATAACCGATTTGGTCCAAAGTAGCATAAATGCTTCTCAGCTAGCTCTTACTTAACCTCAGTACTGACAGCAGCGTAATCACAGCAGCACGGTTTGCAGTTCAGGTAAGCTACTCTGGTGTATATTCAATGTCCTGGGCAGCTTCGTAGCTGACACTAAGTTCTGGGCTTTTCAGGGTGCCTGATTACGCTTTACCTATCTTGGATAGCAGTGCAGACCTGTCTTACCACTTCTAGTTCTGCTGTTAATTACAATTCATTGTAACTAACAGCAGAAATGGAAGTGAACTTATAACTGACAATTTCCTGTCCCATGCCTTGATCCATTCCCAAAGTACTGTTGTAAGCACTATTTCTTCTAAACATCGAGACTGATAAAACATATACCGAGTTGTTTAAATATCAAAAGCATCAAAAACTGTATTTTCGTTAAAATGCCTTTTTCAATGATACTTATTGTGTAAGCCTTACAGCACAAATTGACTTTTTTTGAATTTACAAGTGTGACTTCACAGCTGTTGCTCTCAAATGCAGTCAATATTTGTATATTACTTTAATGAGTTGCTAGTAACCCAGACTCCTAAAGCACAGCTGTGCTTTTGGAATAAAACATGCAATTCCCATAGATTTCAGTTACCAGAACTGCATTGCTTCTTCTCCACCTCTTTTACTTTACAGTTCTGGCACATCACATTAGGACCTAGGGAGTTTTTTCCCCTTCTTTCCCTTCCATGCTTTTCAAAGATGTCCTGTATGAAGAGATGGTGTTTGGTGGCCCTATGAGCAGCTGGGATACTTTGATATCTATTGGAGTCCAGCTGTGAATTTGGATTGAAAGGATAAGTCAAAGTCCAGCAGACTATGATTTTTAAGATTTATGGGTTTTTTTTTCAGGCCTTTTGGAAAATCTGAGGCAAACTTGTTTATCAGTGCACAGCTCCAGAGAAAGAAGCCTTAGCAACACATGTTAATGAATCTTGACCACTACTTAATTTTCGCAAGTTTAGGCACCATTTTACACACATTCTCCTTAACTTCCCTCTGGCTGCATGTGGAAAGGTTTCTGTTTAAGCACTGAGAACTAGTCATATAATGTATAGCCATTTTTAGATAGTTTTTATATTTACAAGAAGGTCTGCTTCTTTTCCTGGCTTATAAGAAAAATATTTACCTTCCTTGTTATACTGAAAGGCCAATCAAGAACTCAATTATTAATGAAGCTCAGTAGTACATAGCACAAAGCTCAAAGAGAGTGTCACTTTCAGGCATGCACAGCAGGAGCAAATGGTTAATTCTGAAAAATAAATCTGTTTAGAAAATGGGAAGAAGGAACTCTCTCACAGTCTTTCCCAAATACATACTTATTTACTTTTTAATAGAAATTTTCCAGGCATTTTTAAAAGATTAAATTTCTGTTTTCACCAACAGACCAAATTTCAAATGTCTCAGAGTGCAGAGTTAAGGGTATCAATACTTGTCCCAGGATAAACAGTACAAATTCACATATATTCCTCACGTCTTTCCTTGCTCTTCCCACCACCACAGCAAAACCACAAACTCCCAGAATGACAGATATGTTTGTCTGTCTCCGACTATAGTTTTGCTTAGCCAAATCCTTCAAACTAGACACAGCTGTATCAGAAGGAGCGCAACATTAAGCATGTAGAACAGAAATAAGGGCAAGAAAGCATAACTGCTCAGAAATCAAAAATTTAGTTGTGCACAAAAATGAAAGATTTTCAGGGAAATTTCTCTTTTGTATCTACATATCCAATTCCATCTTGCCTATATCTTACTGCAGGCTTAAGATGTAGCATATATTTGGTTTAGACTTTTTTAAAATTAAATTTTATTTCTTAATTCTCAGTTATGTTTCTGTCAAATGTAGAGTTCAATGTTCTGTCTTTCATCAACACTGTTCCACCAAACAATAAGAATATTTCAGCAGCTAGATACACACAGAAGCAATTACAACAAAACTATCAGTGACCTGTAAAACAAATTCTAGATTATTCTAGGCACTTCAGATAGTTGAAAAAGTTCTCTTGGAACCAGCAAAACTGCTTACAAGGAGTATTGCCTCTTCATTTACACTGGTTTTATGTAGAAACAGCAAGTTTTGGGAAAAGCAAACCCAATCAATACTGATTAATATTGGGAAAGAGATCCAAGCACATACTTAATTTTCTGGAAAGCATTTTAGGGTTTTTGTGGCAACAGAAAAGAACTTGTTATTTGTAATGTGGGTTCCTACTTCTTCAATCTGCATAGAGAAACATGCATCAGGTTTCAGCATACCAAAAAAAAATCAAAAGGTGTGGGGACAAGAGGGGAAGGGACAAAATGATCTTTCAAAGGAATAAATAAAAGCCCATACAGAAAGCTGGCCACACCATTTAAAATAAGCTGTTTGCCTGGCTAAGTCAGGGGAAAATTCTTAAATGTGTGGCACTTTCTTGAGCCTTTGTTCCTGATCAGATCTCCACCAGCCAAAACTCAAGTTAAATGAACTGGAAATCATCCTGATTGCCAAAACCTGAACCTCACATAAAAACACAGGTTTTAAAAAAAAGCAGCCAACCTATCAAGGTCATGACCTGTGGCCTTTAGTTGGCTGGGACTAGGCTACTGCAATCAGCTTATCCCTACGTAAGTATTTATCCTTTTTTAAAGCAATGCATTAAAACTGAAGCTTGAATGTGGTGTCAGATCATCTTGGTGAATGTGTTGAGGGAAAAGAGAGTAATTAATTTTTTGGTACAGTTTCATTTAATTCCATTTGCCCATGTAAGAGGTACTTACACATATTCATCTAGCACTGTTATTCTTTCAAAAATAGCATGTCTTTTACCTCGATTCACAAGCAGTGCTACTACTATTTCATGTTTTGTTTAGTGAGAAAAAAAAAAAGTTGAGAAAGATTATTGGTAAAAAATCTGTGCATGATTTTTCTGTAACATACACCACACAGGTGCTCTTTTACAAAAGACTTTCAAGACACATCTGCTGTAAATTAATGCATAGCTTTAAGGTCAGTACTATTTCCTATCATCAGAGAGTTAAAATATTTCATGCAATATTTTATTCATAACATGTTTTAGCACGTTTGAATTGGGTTCTTCCATTTAGTCAGAACCCTACACCACTAGATGTCACTATAAACAGAACATTGCGAATCGTACACTCCTGATACTGAATTTACAGAGTATCCTGCTTTATTACTGTCTTTTTTAAAAATAAAAATTAAAGAAAAGGTATTTTCAAGTCATATTAGCTTGCTCGCTAGTCAAAGATGATGAATTGCCAAATTGCAAATACTTATTGAATCCCCAGTATTTGGGTCTAAAGGTATGATGAGTAAAAATGTTGATGATATAAGACTTGAAGGATGGGTATGATTACAAAAGCTACCACTATCTTATTTATTGGCTGATAGCATCATGCATAGCCAGTCAGTTTACTATTATTTCTTAAGAAAGCATTGGAAGTATCTGTCTCATTGGAGAGCAGAAGTAGCAGACAGATTAATGCACATATGCTACAACATTAATTAGAGAATCAGATTTTCCAGAAGATTGATAATTTGATAGTGACAATTGTAGGTAGAATTAATTGAGTCTTTTCTGGAAGTCTTCTGATGAGACAAAATGAAGAGAAATCACAAGGATGCCAAGATCCATTCTGAGGTGGAAAGAAGGCAGGAATTATCTTCAGCGTAAGACAAAATGACCCTCAACAAAACAGAATTTGCACTATGATTTTGCAATTATATTCCATTGTCTGCATTGGCTTCTAATGGAGGAAAAGAAAAATCAGGTCACATAAAAAACCCCCTTGTTTTTAACATAGACAAACAAAGGTTCCAATCAGTAATATAAGCAATCAACAGTTAAAATGTCCTTAATAATAGGATAGTGGCAACAGAATAATGGTAGGAGAAAATAACTATTCAAATTACCCTGCTCAACTGACATTTAATAAATTCATATTTAAAAAATGACATTTAGAGAACTAGATGATAATGCAAATGAGGGCTATATTTATGAAGGGGTGAAAAAACAGCTTCTAATCTCAAGTGTAAGAATATCCGAGGTTTTGGTACCTGGCAAAAAATATTGAACTTGCTGATGGATAGTGATCCTGTGCAGTACTGCAATTATATACGATTCTGAGCTAAATGCCATGGATTCTCCATCTGCCCTTACTGCCACTGCAGAAATAACTTTCTAGCATTGGCTCATTCTTGATTATCCGTGTCACCCTCTTGACATGAGCTATCATTTTCCAAATATAAATTGGTCCAATAGGCCAAAATGAGCTGCTGTAGTCTACGCACTGAGAGATTGCACTGTGCCAAACAGGAATTTGGCTACTAACTCTCCTATGGTAAATTAAGTATGTGGATGTCTCAGCCCATTTATTATACATTTCTATCCCGCCTAACAGTTTCCACTATAACAAGGATATTACAATTCTTTAGAAGCATTTTTATTGTCTGGAAGAGCTCTCTGAGACTTAGCAGAGGCTTTTGTTCTCCTTTTTTCCTTGGCCGCAAAAAACAAATGAAGAGTATTTTCAGCAACAAAATAAAACTTATATTGGTTAGCATTCAAAATGCAGCCCAATGGTGGTACTGCCCTTGATCCAGTCATCTGTCTTGGAGCAAGAAATCGAAAGGGATTCCCTTAAGCCAGATCACAGTTTTGTCTCCCACCACATTTTCCCAATGAATACTTCTTTTTTTAAAAAAAGAAAAAAAAAAATAGTTTGATGGTCACTTGCATGTCATTGTTACTAACAACAATTTTGTACTCCTAGCACTTTATTGCTAAATGGGGCTACACAATTTATGGGTCTTGGTAACGGAGTCTGATATTCTAAATATTACATACTTGAATCTCAGATTTAATAATATTGCTGCTCAAAACATCCATTCAGTATTGACAGACATACACCATTAGATCATTTGTTTATTATTATCTTTGATGCAGTGCAAGATAGAGATATCAGTTTTCTCTTGCTGCTTTATAATGTAGTTAATGCCTATGCCACATTACAGAACCGTAATATACTACAGAAGGTTTAAATTCTTCTGCTGATATATGACATAAAGCTTGGAAAAGAAATAATTGAAACCCTATTTGTGACAATGTCAAAGATGTGCAGGGTGGTGAGGAAAGAATTGGGTTAGACTTTTCAAAGCAGCCTTAATTCTGTTCCCTTGTTAATGTGTTTTATTATGTGTGTTTAATTACATACTTATTCAAGATTGCCCCATAGGGCACCAGCCTTACTCAGGGATGAGATCAGAGTGCAATTATAGGGTTAGAATGATGGGCAGGAAAGGTTTAGGCAAGGTACTATGTTTCTATGAGAGGCAAAAGGAACAGATTTTGGAGGATGCATTAGGAGGATATACAAAGAGAAAGTTCTCATTCTTAAAATTTAACTACATTAGATATTTAGTTATGTTCCCAGTTTGTTTCAGGCACAGCTAAAGATATGCAAATGACCAGTGTCTTTGCTTTTAAAGAGTCTGTACTGATTCTGACATCTATGCAGGACTGGAATGAAGATTCTTATCAGGTCCAGAATACACAAGTTACACAACAGCTTCTTCATGCAGCTATCCTATCACTCACTAACTGTAATACCAGTAGATTTAGGTTGCTGCCCTTCAATTCCTTCTTCACAGCAATTCCTCTAAACATGCAGCTTCACAAGTACATAGCTGACATGCTGCAACTATTGCTTATAATGAAGTCGATACAGTTTATATGTCCTAGTTGAAGACTCTCCCTCACAGTTCCTTCTGTAGATTGAAGGCTCATTTGCAACTGTTCTGTTTGCCCTGTACATAGAACGATCACAAGCCTGCGTGACTTAAAGAAGGAACAAAACATACCCTGTTTGCCTTGCACCCAGCCATATCACAAGACGAGTATACAGCACAAAGTGAAATATTTTTGGTTTGCTTGTTTGGAACAGTTGAATAAAAATAATAAAATTATGATAATGGTACCCATTCTGCAAGTACTTGAAGGAATAAGATGATCGGCATCCAGTCTGCAAATAAGTAACATCTATGTGAAGAGGTGCAAAGGACCGTCACCCTTTCCAACAAGCCAGAACAGAGTCGTTCAGATGTGTAAGAACTGAAGCAACCCTTTGGATTAGACTGGTCTTGATTCATAGAAAAAATGTTTATGAAAACCAAGGATGAAAAATGGAGTTTGGGGAGAAGATGATGACCCAATTTCATTCTGGCTCTCAGAGAAAGGGAGCCACTGAAGACAGCTGCCACCTGAAGCCACTGCCTGTTTGTAGCCAGGCATCCTGTAGCTCTGACACACTAGTTTGCTCTTGCTTGCCACAGGTGTGCGGGGTACAACACAGAGGTAAAGCTGAAAAAAGCACTTTCCCCAAGATAGCTAGTGTACCTGAAACACTAGCAAAACTTGGTGATACAAGGCCCTCATTCAAAGTTCAAAAGGATTCTCTTACTGCTCCACACACTAGCAATTTGGAATCTCCTTTCTAATCATAGACACTCCTTAAAATACCATAAGAATGACCTTCAGTTACTATCCTCTAAGTGTAGTTGCTTCCTTAATAATAAACAGTGATGGGAAACTGTGCAAGAACTGTATCTATACAAATTAACAGATGTGTATGGATTACAGTATTCAGGGGTTATGATTATTAACAATTCATGTGGCTAGTGTCACTCTGAAAAGTGCAGAAGTAAGGATTGAATTGTAGTAAAATAGTCAAATATGTAATTGGCTTTACTTGTGTTTTTAAAATCAGTTGGTTTAAAAAACAAAATGTAGAGACCACAAAAAATACAATAACCCCATCTTTAATCTTAGCCAAAATCCCACAAGACGCCTGGTAATGGATTACTCTGTCTCAGATTATGATCTAGATGCCATTTGCTATTCCCCCTGACTTTCCCTGAAAAGAATAGTGCTATTGTTCTTGGGGGTTTTGTTTTTAAGGACAGATAGCTTTGTTTAGCACCAGTCAGTGCTGGGTAACAAGTGAGAGTGATTTTATCCAGCGTTGGGTCAAAGACATATAGTTCATTTTATACTGTATTTTTTAGACAGTCTCCTAATTTGTGTGTTTAAAAACAAAAGTGACTTTTGTTTTAACTATACACTTGAAGTATGTTAAAAATACAGAGATGTTACATATGGAGTCAAACATTAATCTTAGGTTTTCCTCAGGGAACATTTATTGTAATTAAATTTTAAACAAAATTTTTTTAAGAAGCCTGAACCTTGCACCACACTCAGCTTGCAAGTCTTATTGCACACTTAAAATTACATCCCCTTAATAGAAAAAACAGTTCCAGTTTGTCAGAACACAAATGTTAATTAGTCTCAGATAAAATACACAAATACATAAATCAAAACAAAGCAATCAATACAGCTGCTGTAATATTTGTGGCATTCATTTCAATACCTAGATAAAAACTCCAGATAAAAATATTTCCAAATGAAATAATCAACATCAATCATTTAAATCAAATTGAGAAGCTTTCAGACTCCGTAAGACTCATGACTACAATTGATTAAGTGGGAACTTCAGGCATACCATTTAACTGCACAAATGAACCCCAACCTGTTTGTTGGTGTTTAACTTAGTAATTTGTTATTTCAACATATTAATAAAGCAGTATTCGATGAACTTAAAACTCTTGATATGCAGTCTGTAAAAAGCCTGGAAATCACCTTAAAAACCTAGCACTTGAGAGGAAGGACAGAAAGAATTCAACCTGTGCACAAAGAATCAATGTTACAGCACATTTACTAGTTAAGTAATCTTTCTTAACTTTATAACTATCTTCTGGCTCTGCTCACCATCCCTTTTGGACTTACCAGAGGTAGACTTTCCAGAAGACTGATGTTTTGCCTGTTTCAATTCATGGTGAAAGAAACATTAAGTTTCTTTGGGATCATTCACTCCTTGATTCAGTATTACAGTCATTCAAGACACATTAATATTCACTTAAGAAAGACACATTTTGTAAGTATTTACAACTGGGAAAGAAGGGACAAAAAACCTATTTCGCTTGTAGAGAGTTGAAAGAAAAGGGCAAACCACACAGCTCAGAGCTGTATTTCATCTCCAGATCAGTGACGTGGATCTAAACTGTATCAAAACAAAAATTATCTTTTACTGTGCTGAATTACAATGCTACAGAACATGAGCAACAGGTGTTTACTAAGTACTTCTCCAAGTACTTGGAGATACTGAAGAGAGCTTTCCAACCATGCAAAATTGTAAATGGAATCCTTAAGTTATTAAAAATCTAACAGCAGGCTTTACCACAGGCCTTTTTGCTGAAGTTCCTCTTAAGAAGATGAAGCCTCATTGTTTTTCCTATCCGTCATCACTCTGTCAATGTCTTTTGCCTTAGAAAATCCACAGAAAGATTAATAAAGCTTGCAGATTTACCATCAGAATTTTAGGTGGTAAGGTTCTGCTGCCTATGAACACAGGTGTGCTAACTTATCTGTGAAGTGACATCACTAGTAGCAGTATATTTAAATATTTCTCCTCTTGCCGTGCACTTTGTCTGCAGCTTTGGCAAACACTTATAAGCTTTCAGGCAAGTTTGCAAAACAACAACAAACTATTGGAAACTGAAGACATGCCATAGTCATCAGAATTCATTCCCTTATTTAGGGTTGCATATGGGACACCATGTAACGTTCCACAGAAAGAGTACAACCAGCTCCAGAAAACACCTACTCCACCTCCTGTCTTGAGTGACCACATCAGACTCTTCTGAACACATTTCTTTTTTTTTTTTTTTGACATATTCCCTAATGATCTGATTGATATGGTATAAATTAATCCATAGCAATGACATCTTCATTAACACTTAGATCACACCTCTGAGAGTTGTACAAATGTTACACTATTAGACTAGGGTAGATACAGACCTTCTAATTTATACTTCCAATAGAATATTATATCTCTTTGAAAGATGAAGATAAGGTATCACTTTATACTATTTTTATTCTTGCCCATTCCTTCAGAAAAGCGAATATCTTACTCTGTATTTTCATTTTATGATCTGCGACTAGTTATCATTATGAAAGTTGTATTTTTTGTTACAACTAAAGCAAACCAATGCATAGTTAGCTTAACCTATATATGTAAATTTGCTAAGTAATTTAAGCAAATATCCTTAGGACCATAAAAAAAAAAAATCACACAACATAACACTTCTTTCCAGGATCAAAATGCATGGAAAGAAGAGTAAACCATAATTAAGAACTGTCCTATCACTCAAGTCTTCTGGTGAAGACTATTTCAGAAAAGTCAGTCACAAAAATGGGAACCTTAAAGTTACTCATTCATAGCACTAACTTCCTATTTGTCCACCAGAGCATGCCATGTTTTCTGATTGTTATATTCATTAAGGTATAGTTAGAATCTCTAGATTACTTTTAGCAGAGTTGAGTTCTGTTTGTGTACAGCATCAACTCAGACTTTTAATTAAATTTTGCCCACTTAAAGGTTTTAAACTTTAAACCTTTTGATCTGGGTACTCCTACAAGTTACATGAGAAACTAAAGTGCAGTAGATATACTTGCTAGAGGTGTATGTGATATTACACCTCAGATGAAGGAATAACTGTAACAGAAGACTTATATTCCCCTCTTCCTGACTAGTGTAAGGTTTACACCCATAAATTATAGTTTTGCTTACTCAATTCCATTAAATATATTGTGTGCATTATTTGAAGGTTTTGTTCCAACTTCACAAATTACTAATACTATTATTTCATTCCTGAAATATAAGAACAGTAATACAAGTCACCCACAGCTGTCAGAGGGCTCTGGCAAGTATCCCAGAGACTTAGAATAAAAATGATGTGCTTTTCTACTGATCTGATCAATATTTTTTGGGAATCAACTCCTCTGTATGTGCACAGCCCATTTTATCACTTCTTGTAAATTTTGCCTGGTCACTTTATATAATTCACAATGCAACATAATTCTGACTATTCAGACATCATGCAAATACACAAAGACATAAAACATGTATCTGCACCTTGGTTCTATGACAATTTTCAATGACTTAGAGCACCTGGGATGCAAAGGCATACAGGCACCAGGCTGAACTAAAGCATCATGTGATGCCAGCCAAAGGACACTGTAGCTGTTGCACATTTGCCATGAAACAAGCCCTCACTTGTACTCTATGGGGAAGTTCAGTTTATGTCTCAATAAACCTATAATCAACCTGGCTTTAATAATTTACACTATGGAAAAAGATCAGTTGCAGTAAAACAAACAAAGCGATTGCTGATTACAAGACCAAGCTACTTCAGCACTTAATAACACAAGTGAACTGGTAAGAAAACTGGAGTGCAAACAAACCCCAAAATGCATCAGTGTTATTGCATCCTGAAGCAATAACAGACTGATGAATAATATGACTAGCTAAATTCAAGTTAACGGCCAAGTAATAATTTAGGGCTTAATTGCATATAAATTAAATATGCAAATGAAAACTTTGTGACAAATTATATATTTAAGACTTTTAGGCAAGCCTCTGAACTTATAAAGGATCCTCATGTAATTCACACTAGGTCAGCTCAGCTCAAATATGCCAATATAGACACTTAATCCAGTCTGCATAACCCATGATCATAGTGTAAGAAAAAAAATAAAAATAAGATTTTTTTTTCTTTGCTTTCCTGTCAGCATTCTTACTGATAACGAGCTATGTATTCTATGTGGGCTTTGGATTGCTTTTTACTGGTTGCAGTTTACAGTTAACTATGTCAACAGACATCTTGAACCTTCAGTAGGAATAGAGCAACACTATTAGAACACAGAAAAAATTATTGTGCCAGCCTGGCAATTATTTTGATGCTTAATAATTATGGGTACACCGCCGAAGTATAAAGTGAATTCACAATGGTCATGGAGGATGTAATTGCTAGTATACAATCAGGGAGTTGAAGACAAACTCTTTAGGAAGGATCTATAAATAATTAAAAAAAAAGTTGATTTAATAAACAAAGGAGATCTTTTACTTTACAAAGACAGTGACTGACTATGAACCTGACAAGTCAACAAAACCATAGGCAGCAAATTGTCGTCAACTACAACTGGCTCTTTGCCATTATTCACTTATTCTTAGAATGCAAGACAGCTTCATGGGAAATCACTACATATTCATTGCTTTAAAACAGCAAGGCAACTAAAAAAAGAAATCTCCAAAGAATCCAGAACAAGTCCAGTAACTTGATTTTTTCAAGAAAGAGAACAAAATCAAATATAAATTTTGCTGTAAAGAGGACTGAAGCTGCAATAGCTTCCAGAGCTTCAATGAACATGACAACATGCATGCAGCCAAGTGACTTCAATTCAGACTTTATCAAGTTGGCTTTAAATGAGGTCTGCCTCTGTGCTACCTCTGTTGCTACCTCAAACATGAACTGGCCAGCAACTTTGGGGCCTGCCTCATCTATGCCACCCAGAGTGCAGTCACATACCTTACAATATACCTACCCTTCTATGAAGGGCTAAAGCTATTAATACCTTAAACTGCCTGCACTAATAGTTTGATGGAGTTTCTTGGAAAGTCATCCCTTAGGTGTGGCATATACTGGGGCTGACTGTAAATTTTCTTGGGGTAGCTGATGTCCTGATTCTGTTTCACTACTGGATTTTAAACTGTTCCCTCCCTCTGCCCCAGCCCACTTTCCTCCCCACAGTGGCTTATCAAGCTTGGATAAAAATATTATGTATAATTGTTAAACCTTAGATTACAAAATACTGTATAAGACTAATCATAGATATTTATAGTCTGCACAAACTTTGTTTGCTCATCCATGGCAAGCATTTAATAAAGCTAGTTCATCTGGAAAGAAGTTAAATTAAATAATCCAAAATGAATGTGATGCATATTCAGAAAAATATGGCGTTCAGAACTAACAATAATGAAATTTAGGCCTTAGGAAAAAGAAAAAACCCACAAAGTTTCTAATTTGTTTCATTCTTCCCCCCATTAATTTCTTCCTACCACCAAGGAAAAAAAATATTAAAGGTTAATATTTTACCAGCTTGGTACAATTTTTTTTAATAAAAGGAAGTCCTGATAATTGTCCATTCCTGTTTAAGTGCAAGCTAAGACTCCACATCTTTCTGACAGGGAAAAGGGAGGGTGATAAATGAAATAACCTTGAAATTTCAGTCAGATAAAAATAAAAGAAACAGAAAGTTAAAGATCCTAATCACTTAGGGTGAAGTGCATGCAATATCTTTTTATGCAGCTATGTTTACACATTTGTCTCCAATCAGTCTCTACAGTTACTGGAACACTTGTTAATGACTTGGGGATTGGATGAACGTCTATGAGTAAATGGCCACTGAAGAGATGGAAGACCCCAAGAGCTGTACTGAACCAAAGCACTGAGCATAATGAAAGCCAGACACAGTTTCTGGGTTTTGTTTGGAAGAACAGCTATGAAAGCTCCTCATTGCCTTCACCCAACTCTACCTGGGAGAATCAGCTAAGCAGGAGGTGAACTTAGATGATACAAGCCTCACCTGACTAGACCCCAGAGTCCTTGTTCTTCCTTCTTGTATCAAGAAACAAATTACTGTCCCAGTTCCACAACAAATGGGCAGAGACTATCAGTACTAACTCCCAGGCTAAAATCTTCCAGACTACACAGCCCCTGCTAAGAAATCCCTCTGCTTGCAGTCACTAATATCAACTAAGCCTAAATTGTTTCTTCTGTAGCCATGGAAACATCAAACTAGTGAATGATATTTGTCCTTCCCTCTGTCAAAGAAAATCTGATTCTTAAACTGTCTGATAATAACAACATTCTATAAAACTTTTTAAAATACTTAATTGACAGTGTTCTTTGCCAACCAAAAAAAAAAAAAAAAAAAAAAAGTCTTCCTCACCATTCCTATTTTACCCTTCAGTTATTTGGTTTCCTAAACTTCCCAATTGCACAGGGTCTCACACAGACGTTGTAATCCTGTAGCCCAGCAGTAATTTATTGCCATTGCTAATAACAGGCCACAGGTATTATGCTGAATTTGCAGAGCCTCAGGATGCACCTTTCTTGACCTGCCTGGATTATTTGCCTGGATCATTTTTACTTGGCTTAGTTATAACAAAAATGTTTCTAATGATCAAATGGCTGCAGTTATCTTTGTATGGTACAACTAACGTTTTTACATAGATGATAGTAAAAAGTAGTTACTCTGGGTAGAATGGGATATTTACAATGTTTACTGTGATACAGTGCAGAGAAATACAGGCTTGGAATAGTAGCAGAGGCTGGGAGAAGTGGAGACACAGGATACTGTGGAGTACAGGCATAAAATAAAGAGATAGGGCTGAGGCTTTGCACTGGAGACCCCGAGGCTACAAATTCACCAGTGGCCAGTTAAATAAATGTAAAACTGGAGCTGGACAGAACTGGTTTCAGGGGTAACAAAGAAAATCTTCATAAAATACTAAAAAAAACACATATAACATGGAGTTGCAGGTGAAAGGAAAGCAAAGTGTAAAAGTGTGTTAGTAAATTTATAAGAAGGAATGCATGTAAATGATAAAGTGAGGAAGACAAAAGCACTATCATTTTCCTCCTGGTAAAGGACTTAAAATGCTGACAACTTGCCAACCCATTCCCTGCCATGAGCTCCCTAGACTGAAGACATCAGCCTAAGGACCCAGATGAGGAGGGAAAGGGTGAGCACATCACCAAGAAAAGGGGTAGATAATAGAACATGTGTCGTGTTGAACAATTTTAACTATATTCAGAGACTCCTCCTGTGTAGTAGTACTCATTTTTTTCTATTTTCTGTAACAATTACATCCACATCAGTAATAATAATACTTTGACTGTTATACTTTGACTATACTAACAATATACTCTTGTCTTTACACATAAGGTACATTTCCTTTTTACCTGTAACTAGACTTGGAGCATAACATCATGTTGTGCTACCTGCAACATAACTCAGTTATGAATTTGTTTGGCATACACCGAACTCAGGCAGAAATTCTTTAAGGCCAAAGAAAGGTAAGGATTTTATTTAATATACTGTATCTACAAAAAACCTCACAATTATCAAGCCAATCATAATTTTGGGAGAGCATACAAGAGTGAAACAGTGATACATACTATCAACACCCTATATCTTAACAGAGCTCTTAAAAGGTATACTCTACCACTAATACTCCTACTGCTTTATGCTATTTATCATAGAATACTTTCTAACTTCCCATATACTCCCCTTCTTTTCACAGTTTTAAAACACGGCATACTTCTGCAGTCCCTGTATCATACTACAAAGGTTGTCTTTAATACACTACCATATCACATAATTTTTAATTAAAAGATCCTGTTATTCTTTGCAAGAGACTGCGATTCATGATGACTTTAGTAGTCACATGAAATTCAAGAGTTAAGAGCAGGATGTGGAAATCTCAGTCATTCAGAGGAGCAGACATTTCATGCCAGCAATCAGGGCATTCTGAGCTGAGAAAGTGACAATTTCCCTTCAAAGAAGTGGAAGGAAAGAGGATCATCACAGACCAAGAGATACCTCCACAATTTTGCAGCCAAGATTGGGGAATTAAAATGACAGGAATGATTCCATTTTTGATAGGTGCTCACGAGACTATCAACATACACTTACCAGAAGATGCTGAGATAGTTGTACTAGCCATAGTTTCAAAAACAATGTCAAGGTTACTATGGATTTTCTTAATAATTTTTTTCCCATGTTCTCTTAAGAAATCTGCATTGGAACTTCTGTTCTTTGACACTTCTCATTGGCTTCTTGTAACTGACAGTTTATCAAGATAAAAAATATCACTATTATTTTGTTTAATATCAATTGTGTTTATCTTCTACTCTGGTTAAATTGATAGTGATATCTACTCTACATTTTGATACCTACTCTACATTTATACATGGTGAATAAAAAAAAAACCACTTTATACTTACTGACAGATCTGAATTTTAGAAGAGCTTGTCTCATGACATCTGTGGTAAATCTGGGGCACTCTATCTACTCTGACAGGTTTAGCTTCAGCTGAACAACATACCTCTCAACCTGCCAATGTTCAAATGTGGGGCACACACTCACTGCAGGTAGATTGAAAATTATACTGGGATTTATTCCCATTTAGTCTAACGCAGAGCCCTTCCTCTATAACTTTAGTGTTATGATTCCACATACCTAATCAAATTAATTTTTAATGACAAAAGTGAGGTCTTTCCACCCCAAACAAACCTGTTCATACTTCCAGGTCTACATGTAATGAACCATGTCCCTCATAATGAAAGGCAATTAGAATGTGTAACACACACTGACTTTCAATACTGATCTTGTATAATCATCTCCGGGTGTGCTTACACTAGGACTATATTTTGGGTCAGGAGTGTGGTTTGTTTGTTTTTCATTCAAATTTCACAGTTAAGTCTTCTGTATTACATGAACCAAAGTACAATAAGGGGACACAGTGCACAAACAAGATGCCTTTCATCTGAAAGGAAGCTAGAAGATGTGCTCCAGAATTACACATAATTCCTTCTGAACCTGAACGAGCTTTCCATTTAGAAAACCAGGCTAGAATTAGCACAGAATATAATATCTGCAAAATACATATTAGTGTAAGTGCCAGCTCCAAGATACTATCTTTTTCCTTCTGCACATTCACTTATTAACCTGTACTACCTTCTAACACAGACTTTGTCACTGAGTATTGTCATAGCCTATAAAGATTGATTTGGGTTTTTTTAAAGCACCAAAAAGAACATTATAATTTGGGCTTACAGGTCAGCTTTTTTTTTAATATCCTGGCAGAGTTCCAGTTGCAGAAGCATAGTCTGGTCTTCAAACATGACTCAAGAGTTTCTGAGCAGTCTGCATGTTAGGAAAGCAGTTCCTGGTGTAGTCTTTGCACTACTAGTCATGAAACAAGAAAATTTGTTTTGTTTCCTTCCGTCCACTTCAGTCACCGCACTTGTGAAAAAAAACCCAAACAATATCAATTAGTTACTGTAGTGTACAGATCATCACCTGATACTGGCAAAATGTGCTTTCAGCTAGGATGCTGGAAAACTACTTAATGTTTTTATGAAGTAATTTTTGTATCACTGACTTCAAATCGGCCATTAAATATCATAATTCTAGGGATCTGAATATTGTCAGACCATATTTTGTAATTTAACTTCGATATTCAACTCATGTAATATACAGTTTAATGATAGTGGAGAAGATAATCTTGAACTGTTTTTATAAAGATAAAGAACACTTCTACAGCTGTTAATAGCATTAGTATTTGCTGTGCATGCTAACAGATCATCTCCTTTGTTTTTACTGCTAAAATATAACCCTTCAGAAGGAGCACAAGCCAACTACATGCAAAGAGATCTAATACACCAAAACACAAAGCAGATTAAAGATCTGTCAGCTGACTTTCAGATTCAAAGGTGTCATTCAGAGAAGTTGTGCCTAAATCAGACCCAATACTAGAGTACACAAGTGCACTGGAATGGCAGCTTCTGCCTGGCAGATAGCATGACTATAAGCATGCACAGGCTCTGAAAGTTGTTCATGGATAACTGAGGCCCACTTGTTATGTTCAGCTCCTAGGCTCCCAAAAGTCTTTTTAGCATTTTCCTTGGCATCTCTACTCTTCACGGTGACTTAAGTAATTTTTAAATGCAAGCTATAAAAATCTCACCTTTTTTTTTTTTTTTTCAGGCTATTACCATAGGAACTTTCTCCTTAGAATTTTTCATTTAATTTCCCCTCCTCCTTCCCCCCATTCCCAATTCTTAGGGAAGCAGCAGTGGGAAGCAAAAGAAGAAATGACAGGCAGCCAAGTATGAGAGAGACAAAGGATGGGTGAACATAACAGGAGTAAAGATACAGAGAAACTAGTTTTTTTTCAGTGAATGATGTCAAATCCAACAGCTAGTGAGTTTATTTATTTGATTTTATATAAACAGGATATGATCCTTTTCAAGTGTCTAATAGGCTTCATACTCTTGAGCGAGAGAAAACAGAATCTCTGTCCCAGTCTACACATGAAGAAATTAAAATACATCTACATGGAAACATGCAAATAGATGTAATTGTACCTAGTTGTCATGCTGAGCACGTTCCTACAATGCTTTTCCAGCATGTTAGTAAGACTAAAATTAAAACCAGCTGTCCATCTCTTTATCCTTGAAAAAATCATGCACCTAGTGGCAAAAATTTCAGAGTTTTGCATCTCTTAAGGTTATCCACTACTTAGATACCTGCATTACTTGACTAATTTTCAGCCTTTTCTCAAATTTACAGTTTTGTAACTGTATCACTCTGCCTAACCTCTATTTAGAAATGAAGTAATCATGTACATATTTTTCTGTGTATCACTATTTCTTCTCAAGCTCACAGACCTGAAAACCTTACCTTGTGGACAACAAGACTGAGATGGATAAGCTATTGTTATGGTGTTAGAGAACAAATACAAATAAGTGACAATATACAATTAATTCTTTTTTTGTTCAGTTATTATTCTAGCAGAAGTTAGAAGAGAAGAGGGAGAGCGAGGGCAACACCCTTCTCTTGTTCAGAAGATTTTTCCATCACTGAAAGATTTGGATGTAAAAAGGAAACATCACTCTGCAAATTACACTATGAACAAAACAAATGTTTATTAGAAGCTTGGTATTTTTTAAGACCAGTTGGTCACCCTTGATATTTTACTACCCATGGGTGTGTAGCATACTCGCTACCAGTCAGATAGAAGTCTAATATTAACAGGATTTTCTATCAGAAAAGACAGGTTTGTCTTCAGTTTTGTGTCATAAACTTACATAGGAACAAATATTTTAAATGTCTTAAAGACTAAAACATAAGCATATATAGGAAAACTTCCCATCAGAGCAAGATGGATGTACAGACTGAAGGTATTTCAGTCTTTGAAGTGCTGACAAATGGAAGAACCTGGATGCAACATATGTTTTTTAGTATTTCTGGAAAAGCAGGACAGGAGAGGATTCCCTTTGAATACAGTATTTATGAAAGCCTCCTTTAAATAGCACCCTGCAGCAAATTAGATGTTTTGTTCTCAAGGTGTTGTGTGTTTTTTTTTTGGTTTTGGTTTTTTTTTTTTGTTTGTTTGTTTTTCTTTCTAAACATACCTGTGATAGAATTAATGTTGTTTCATAAATGTGAAAATGCAAGGACACAAGCTTAATTTTTTTTCCTAAAGAATACAAGTATCAATAATACTGCCAAATCTTAAGTCATAAGATCATGAAACAAGCTCACAAATACGATTTTCTCTAGAGACATTACTCTATATACTGGTCATATCCCAAAGCATTTCTTCATAACCAGTAAAGCAATGCTAACTTTAAAGTAGAAGTGATATTCTTGTTATTGCCAGTACTGAGGGCTACTTAGAGAAATAAAACTCACACACACACAAGACACACAGAGTTAGACAACTCCCTTTACTCCCTTCTAGTATAGATTTGAAATAACGACTTGACAGCCTCCCCCTTCATTAATATAACAGTTACATGATTATTTGGCAGGAACAAGTAGAGATGTACAACTGCACCTATATTGCACATTTACATACAAATATGCAAGCAAGATATACAAATCGGATAACAGCAGTCTGCAAAACTGAGTTTGTATTTACTAGTAGTGGTTTCCAGTTTTACCAGTCCTGTACCAAGCAGGCCATTAGAATGGTAACTAAGTACATAACTGAAAAGAGCATTTTAAAACATGCACACTTAGACTACAGTACCTCACCTTTCCAGAAGCTGCCAAAACCTGCTTTGCCTCCACAGCACTTCCAATGGCCGCCCCATGGGCAAAAGGGCTCCTGATCAGTGCCAGCACCGAGCACAGCCTCCATCCCAGCCATGCACCTCTCCCTTGCTATCACCTCCTACTACAGCACAGCACAAGCACACCTCCTCAGGAGCAGAGCAAGCCCACCCACTACCAAAGCCCTCCCTCTCCTTCCCCACTGCCATTTTACCTAAGACTGCCCTGCCCTGGACACATCCACACAAGCTCCCCTTCTCTCCCAAGCCCTCATTTCAAAAACTTCCCAGTAAAGAACAAGGAACAGTTTACCTTAATTCCACACCACTCTCCCACCTTCTCTCTTCTGCCTCTCTGTCTCCCCAGCTGCCCACAGCTGCCTCAGCAGCGCCAGCCGTAACGGCAGCCCCAGCTCAGCTGTGCTCAGGGGCTGGCTGGGGAAGGACCCCTGCTCCCTTGCCCCTGCCATTACCTGGCACTGCCACCCTGCCGTGGCACAACCTCAGCCTCTGGCCACCTCTTCTGTAAAAGATATATTTCTCTATGGCTATAGCAACATTTAGTGGTACAACATTACTGATTGCTGTAAGTTAACATTAAATGCAACATTAAATGCAAATAATGTAAACATTAAACAGGAGTTCCCTCATCCAGCAGGTGGGATTGAAGCTGCCACAGTTCCAGAAGGTTCCTTCTAGAAGGAGATATCCAATGGCTGCATCTGAGTGTGTTACACTCTGAAACGTTCCATAAATGCCAATATATTGCCAAGTATAACATTTAAAAAATGTAAATATAAATACTTTTCTACTTTTAGTCTAGATTACACATCACTCTTGAGCAGTATGTGTTGTCTGAAGTGGACGTGCAAGCATGCACGTGGGTGGGCAGACTCACTTCAGGTATTTAGTGAGATGACTGACAATAGCAGTATTTTTCTAAGTTTTGCTGTGGTAAAAAAATGACAAAATTTAGCATATTGACTGCTAGTTCCTGCTTTGTTGAGTAAAAATGGAAGAGAACACTCATTTCTGAATCACCATAATTAAACCAGAGACTGCTGAAATAAATGAGGTGAAACACTGTGCTATGAATGCTGAGTTTTCTCCTCAGTTAGGCCATAGCATTGCCCCAGCCCAAAACACCAGGGATATAAAGCCAACCTAACTGCTAATAAATATCAAAAACCATGAGCTTCTGAAGTTTGATAATCCTTTTGCTGCATACCTGAACTCAAAAGCCTCTAAGGAAACCCTGGACCATATGCTATTTTGAAGGTTGTTGTGAAGATATGGAAAGAATAAAAGGTCATGACAACCAATGATTTAAAAGATTGTGGGTAGAGAGGTGTTTGTGGTTCTGGTAATTAACTGGCAGTTTTAGAGAGCACAGTTATTAATTAAGCTGTAAATGCATGTTGAAGAGTATTGTGATTTAATAATGATTAATGGCTTTATCATGTTACCATAAGAACACACAAAATGGAGTTGGATCTTCCATATTTTAGCAAATACATTCATAATTTTTCTCACTAATTTCATAGAAACACATAGTTTGTTTCTGTAAACATAAAGGCTGTGAACTTGAACATGAAGGTTTGGCATGGATCACATATATTGTGAGTGGCTGAAAATAGTAAGCAAGTAGGGGAGGGGAAAACCAAAGTATTTCTGAGGGCTACAATGTCCATGAAGTTGCACTGAGATGGCACGTGTGTTATTTTCCTTTAGTTCTCTTCAGAAGTTTACTGTTTGTGATGAAAGAAACCAGATTCTGCAATAACGGAAACTCTGTTTTGGTGGAGATATTGTTAGAAAGGAAGACTAGCATGCTTTAATCTTGTGTCCGTTTTCAACTGCAGAGAAAAACAAATCATGTACTGTGGAGGACAGTATGTAGGGTATATTCTCAAGTCTCCAGTGAAAGAGGCAGTAGAACCTGCTGCTTTTACAGAGGTAAGTCGATAGAAGCACAGGTTCCTCAGTTCCAACAAATCTCCTATCCAGCCTATACACAATTACCAATTTTAAGTTTGTTGGAAAGAGGAGAATTGGAAACACAACTAAGTTTTGCAAGAAAAATGTCTGGTACAATACAATTAATCTAACTCAAAGGACTGTTTTTTACACAACCAACAATAAAATAGTCAGTGAGAAGGAAAAGGAATGTTTTTATTCTTCCCAAGTGTTAGCAAGGATTGATATGCAGCCCTTTGCCCTCTGATGTGACACTTAGAATTGTCTCCCATGATGCAGCTCTTTCCTTCTCTCCTAGGAAAATTGGAGAGAATGAGACTTTTGGGTTCTTTGGCAAAAGATGCTACTGCTAATGAGAAACAAGAATATTCATTCAGACAACACAAGTATTATGCTCTAAAAGAAATCAGAAACCTGCAATTGTCACAATTACCAAGGGTCAGGACCTGAAAAAACAGAAAAACTCTGTAGAGGACTATAAATTACGTAAAATTCTGAACTGTATCCAGACTGTATGTTTTTTAGCCAGAAGATTCCACATGTATTCCTCCTATTGAAAATGGTACAAGTTTTCTGATGGGATCTTTGAAAAAAGTTTGTGTCAATCTCAGGGATTTAAAACCTGCTTGAAGAGTATAACTGGAGCTTAACTACAGAGCTGCTAAGGTCTCTCTGTATAAATTTTTCATAAGTTTACAATGCCAGAGTGGTGCCTGGTGGTTCACACAGCAAGTAAAAAAGTAGCCCCTACCTGCACTTCACAGCCACAGTTGCTTATGACAAAGACAATCCAGGGGGGGCAGGCGGTGGGGGGTGGGAGACGGACAGACATGGGGATAGGGGACAAGGCTTTATTAAAACCTCCCTGCAGTATCTCATGGTAATTTGCCCTGAGCAACACACAGCTTTTCTTAGGAAAGCAATATTTTAAACAATGCTTCTTCGCAGTGCATGAGATGGGGAATAGAAAGGCAGCAGAACATCTCAGAAGCCTGCAGTAAACAATTTTTGTTTGGCAATAGTTGTGGAAAAATATATGAAAAGAGTAGTCGAACAAATCTTTGACTTCGACTGTAATAAAAAGCTTACGTTACTCTTGGACCATTTGCAAAAGCTGTAGTGAGGATGATTAAAAAGGAACAAAATGGAAACAGTATTTGCATTCATTCTGGTAATAGAATATGAAATTAAAGCATGAAGGGATTAATGTTTTAAAGCTTGACTTGCAGTGATAAAGCTAAGGTATTAGAACAGACAACATAACCATTACAGGATAGACAAGCAAAGAAAAAGCAGCACATGCCTTAAAGATGAGCAAGGCAACCTAGAATGGAATTACAAAATGATTAATCAATACAAATGAGAAATTGTACAAGGAAAGAGAGCTTGGTGAGACTTCTTATGGGACTCAACACTGCAGCCGCTTAAAGATAATGAAAGGAGCACAGCAAAGCCAAAGAAATGCTTTCTTTCAGTAGCAAAGTCATCTGTGAACAGTTTAAATTACCCTAATCACCTCCCCTCCAGCCGTCAGTATGCTCTGTTTCTTTAGTTATTTAAAAAAAAGAGTTTGGGGAAATGAGTTCTTCGAATCTAAGCTGCAAAATAATTATACGCACACCGTTTTAGCATTTTAACAATGCAGTTCCAAACATTTGTTCTCATTAGAATGCAAATCGACTCATTTAATAATCCCACATGAGAATTCCACCACACTCAGCTTAAAAAGCACAGTGGTATTCAAAATATTATTAATAAATGCCAAATATGGAAAAGCCAGTTTGTTTTGCCAGCAGCTCGGGGTAGATAAAAGACATATAGAATATTTTTTCCAAACAAATTTGTTTAATTGAAATTTTACAGTGGGAATGGTCTGGGATAATCTTTAAAAATATGAAGATGACAGTACCCTCTGCTTAACACAGATAGACTCACATTCACTAGAGGCTGAGTACTACAGCCTGTCATACAAATCAATGACATCAATTTGCTTCAAGTAGAGTCTAATTTCAGCAAGCTACTTCACTGTTAATAGTTTTAACCTCTGGTACAGGTTCAAAGCACTGTTCTGAATTGTGTCATTTCCGATTTATCAGTCCAAGCAGTGGTGTCATGTTTTCAGTATTGCTGCAGAATTTTGATAATTAGGGGACTGTAAAAACCCAAAGGCTTAACAATACTATCATAATCAGACCTTTCCTATAATATTTATTATCCTATTCTTACCCTGAAATGCTAAATGTTTCTATTGTTCAATAAAGAACAATATTTCATAACCATCACAAGGAGATCTAATTTAGAAGATAAATTAGATTTCTTCTAATTGAGCTCTCCAAATAATCAAGAAATCTGTAATGACCAGGACAGATATAATAAAAAAAAAAAAATCCGACCCTGAAGCATCTGTTTTAATGAGTAACTCTCATACAAATATGTATTAGAAGCAAGGTAGAGATAGCAACATTACTTTCTCCAGGTTCTTGATACCAGTAAGAATTTCAAATTAAATATACAGTGTGCCATTCTTAGAGTGGGCATAAAGAAGTCTGGCAGATAAAAACCAAAATGATCTCTCTGATCTGCTGCTTTAAGACTGTGATTCGGGGTTGACTCATGGTGATTTAGGGAACAATTTGCTTTCTTCTGAGAGGGACAAGTTCTGCCCCTTTACGCATTCAGAACAGCATGATACATCTAACAATACGTACTACAATGTATGTCAGTAGGGCCATGGGCATAAGGTCATTATTAGATATGACTACTAGCAGCAACCAAAACCACTGGTTTCCTGCTTGGTTCCTCCAAATTTCACTCATATGGGTTCTGTTACTTCCAGAAGCTAACTTTGTGCACAAGAAAGATACTCACCTAGGGGTGAGCAGTGAGTAATCCAAAGGACATGGTTGGTGTATTGTGTACACTCAGTACTGAATGTTTTTTCAGTACTGATTGGGGCAATGCAGCAGCTGCTGAAATATTAAAAGTCTCTTAAAGCTAATATAGTATGACAACAAAAACAAATTAAATATTGTAATATGACATGGAGTATAAATTGTCCTTGACGCAAAGTTATAAATATCTGGAGAATCTTTATTTGTTTTGAAAATGTCAGCATGTCAGAAATTTTCTTCTGACTGTTTTAATTACCTCTACACTGATGCACATTTAAGCCACAATAAACATTTTAGAAGTCTCAGCTTCAGGTTATGCAACTATGTTGTTAAGTACCCACTTCTGAAAATTATAAGACATATTACAAGGATTTCAGATTTTCTGAATCACTTCTTCCTGCTACATAAAGCCCTGTATCACACGCTGATTGCTCAACTAGGTTACAGACACGTACAAAATAATCCAAAGCATTCATCTACAACGATGTAATGAAGTTCACAGAATGGTGTTTAACTCATTCAGAGCCTCAGCTGAGGGAAAAAAGATGGTGTAATGAATGAGGACATTATGCAATGAGCTGCATCTATACCACACCTCCAAATTCACTACCCAGTCTTTTAATCACTAGATATATCTGCTTCACATGAGTAAAAATATACTGTAATGTAATTAACTGAATATCCTAGAGACACATAACCCACAGATGGACTAATTTAGTTTACTGGCAATGTAATTGCCCAGTAGCAGTGAAGCAATGGATAATTATCCATTGTAAGCTACTGTTAAGTATGCCCTAATAGATTGGTTTCACTGATTTTTTTTTTTTTTTTTTTTTTTTAAACTGGGTATTTACACAACTTCCTCCATTAAATTTTCTGAGCACCCAAAACCTTTTGTGAATTTATCTTCACGATTCTCTTAGAAGATAAATGGCACAATTCTCATTTTACCAAGGAAGAAATAAAGAAGTATATCTATTCCAAAGTGTTCTTGTGCCAGCTGGGAACTGAAGCTTCACACACCCTCATTCTGTGTGCCAATTATGTCTTCTACAAGGAAGATGGGGCGGGGTGCTTGGAGGCACAGCATAGCCAATTCCATCTATACTACAGACAGGCATGTATTTAGACTTTTGCTAAAATGATGTCAGATTTTTTCATTCTACTTTCTCCCAATATCAAGAATCTGAATAGTGGCTTGCCTTCATGAAGTGGGGACGGTCAGAAGTTCAGTTTAAGCATGGATTCAGGCCTATGTTCAACATTATAGACAGCCAAACTGCAAACTATCTACAACTCTGACATATAAAGTTCCTGAAACAAGAGAATACTTTTGTATACTTTATATATATACTTGTATATAAAAATATAAAAGTATACCCAGGAGTTTGCACAACCGTTCTAAACCAGCTTTGACTTCGTTTTAAGTGGCAGTTTCCCTTTATTGACAAATTCTGACTTTGACCCTCCTGAAACTCCCTGAGGGTTCAAGAATTTTCAGTCAGCCAGTTCTCCTCTGCTCAGATGGTCATAGGGAATGGAGAGGATGCGATGCAGCTCTCTCACTGAGACCTCATGGCATTCATGGGTGACACTCAGCAATGCCATGCATCACAGAGGTTCCTGAAATAGTAAGTAGGGGTCCAGGACATTACAGGACATTACAGGATATAGCAGCTCTGATCTAGGAACAGCACAGCTATAGTCACACAAAGCATAGGCACGATGCATTGGGGAAACAACTGTACTTCGTCTAGAGTTAGGTAAAGTATCTTCGCAGCACCGTATCCACTGCTTCTAGTTCCAAGGCTATCCTTGAGAGGAAAAAACATTCACAATGGCCTGAATCATAAAAATGCACTCCTGAAGTTCATGGAAAAAGAGGAATGTCAACACGGTAGTGTTTTTATTTAACTAAAGGTGCCTGCTTGCTTATGTTTTGTATACTTTGTGTAACACTTAGCCAATCACACATGACAGTATACAATTACTCTAGGAAAACTTGCTTAGATTATATTTGCCTCATGCTTTCAACCATTCCAGACATGCAATTATTACACAGTTGTGTCTGGGAAATTATCAAAACAGTATGGTATTTATAAAAGCAAGAGCAAGCCCACATACACATTATCAAATTAAACTGTTGTAATGTGCTTTTCTACATGACTAAAATTTTTATTATTCATAATTCTGCAGTATCTTGTTGCTTCACAGAGTTGTTACACTTAGGGTAAGTGAAAATCTCTCATTCATATTTTTATTCCCAAAATATTGCAGTTCCTTGGGAGTGTCGAAAGAAGCTTTTATAACTTCAATTACTCTATCAATGTAGAAAAAAATGATGAAAGCCATCATCTTGGTAGCCTCAGAGCTTTGTCCATCCCCGCTTTTTGGCTGCATCCCATGCCTCATGGTTTATCACATAGTTTCATAAGAAATTACTGTATTATAAAATTGCATCATATCTCTCCCTTAAATCATCTACAACAGTAACTACAAAAGTAGTTAGATTTTAGTAATCTGAAATTTTCGTAGTACTTTGTTGTGGCTGTATCCACACATACGGCTTTACTCCAGCTATATTGACACATAAAACTTTTGGTTTATGCTTGGATACAGCCAATATCCACTGACTTAACACTGTCACTGTCAGTATTAAAGTCTGTAGTACTAGAACTACTTTTTGTGCTACATGGTCATGAAAAGTAACCTCTACAGGAGTCTTGAGCAGAATAATGTCTTTATCACACTGCACTCACATGGTGGAGAGGAGGAGAAAAATCAAAGCAAAACAAATCCTGCTCCTTCACATCCCTTTTCCTCTGTCCCCTGAGTTAAATAATACAAGCTCCACACTGGTCAAATGAAGCTACTGTACACTGCAAAGCTCTAAGTGCAGTTCAGCATTGTACTGAACTGGAAGAGCAAGGGTTTCTCAAGGCCTGTCATTTAAACTTCATTAAATGGAAGGAAGCACAACCAGCGTTTGCCCCTGAGGGAGTCATTTACTCTTTTTTTTTTTTTTTTTTTTTCCAGAATAAACAAAAATCATACCTAATGGAAATACTAGCTTCAATGTACCTTTTGTAACATTTTTTATTAATTTCCTAACGTTCCACAATGAACATGGGATTTTAAAATCTAGAGAAAGGTGCTGAGGCAGCGTCTACTACTTACTATTTACTATTTCCAGCTGAAGTGCATTCATGTAGATTAATTATACTGGAGTGTTCAATTCTAATAGAACACAAACATTTGCAGCTGTTTATGCAGTCAATGTGTAAGTTTTACTAACATATTTTTGCTTTTATATCACTATAAAAAGAAAAATAAAACAGAAGAAATATTTCTTATCTGAAAAAGTATATATTGACATTTGCCATAGTTGCTCACTATTGAGTTTTCCTCTGGGAAGAAGTTTTGCTGCAGAGCTTTCATTACAGGCTTTGAGTATGGGAGTGCTTTACTGAACTTTGTCACTAATGGACTCCAAAATAGTAAACTGTAATGTGGTCTGAGATTCATTATTTAGAATCACAGAGTATTTAACAGACTGTGATACAAATCTATTCATCAGTATTCCTGATACGAACCACACCATCAGATTTTCATATGAAAACCTGCAAGAGTTACTGCAGTAGAAATATAAACAAGTCATGATTATGATAAGTTTTCTCATTCTGCTTTCTTAAGTGGCCATCCCATCCCACTTAGGATTTTTTCTAACATTTTTTCCTGTGTGAAGTATTTCTCAGGAAAAATTGATACCAGTCAGCTGTACTCATGATGGTTCCTAATACCAATCATCAAGGTTGTTAAAAGGTGGCAGGATAGGTGGTAGTTGTAAATTTTAAAAGTTGGTATGTCCAAAAATCATTCAGGTAAGTGAAAACAGGGAGGTAAAGAAGTCTCTGAATCCTCAAAAGGAGACAAATGATCCTAAAAGGATCTTACAGATCCCTTTCTTTGAGAATCAGGACACAGACATCAGAAGACGTGCAGGACAATTTAAAATTATTAGACAGACATGAATGTTTTTTGCCAATTCTCATCTTTTCTTGCAAAGAATTTTCTTAAATATTATTAGGAAATAAAATCTCCAGAAGAAAATGTGAAGTCATATTTATGCATTCTACATGGATCAAACACAATGAGCATAAATGTCAATATGTGATAGTAATGAGTAAAAGGTGTAGTAGTGCAGGAGAAAAATTCTGACTTTAAAAGGAACTTCACAGAGTAATCCCAAAAACTCAATATGAATGATAAATCTGATATTTCAAGTAGATCCTCAGTCAGTCTCTCAAACATATTATATATGTATAGTTACAGGGTTGGTTTTTTTCAAGATTCACTCTTGATTTTGTTCTTTATGATCACGTTGACATTTAAGTACACTGGATTTGCTTGAGTTGCTGCATAACAATTGATTCACAATCATAAGAAACCTTCACGGATAAAGAAGATATAAAAGAACATATGCCCCCCTCCATGAACATATTTGTCATTTCTTTTGCAAAATGAGATGGATAACATTAATAACCCTGAATTGAGTGCATGGCTCTCCATGGTAAATATCAACAGGACAAAACACTGAATGTCCTTACCAAAAGATGTACACAGACAACACAACCACATTTCAGTGACCTTAATGAATAAACAAATAAAAATCAAACCAACCACCTAAGAAAGAAATTATGGCAGATTCCATAATTGCCATTATTTTCCTCTATTATATTAGTTATTCCTGTTATTCTCTGGTTAAATGTGTATTTGATGGTGGTTTTTTTTCTTGAACACATATATTACAAATCAGGAGGCTTATAGGCAACTTTAGGTAAAGCTAACAACCCATTTACAAATCCCTCTTCTCCAACAGCATTAAAATTCTGAAGGCTGCTGCTTCTTAATTGTACATAGGCAGGACAATTTGCTCCAAGGTTTTATTACATTAATTTTGTACAAGATTGTTATACATTATTAGATTCTTGCTAACCTATATACTGCTGAAGCATGAAGTAGCTGATACTAAAAACCATCCTACAGTCTACAGTACCATGTGGTCTAAAAAGTTTAAAGTATTGCTCTTATTTTTTAAATATTCATAACCATGTAACTTGAGAAAAAGGGATTGCAAGGTTGCAAGAACATCAATGCAGTGGCAGATCTTCTAAAAAGAACAGAAAAACTATTCTAACTTTGGAATGGCATCCAAATTCTTCCCTAACTAGTTTGAATAGGAACACTGGTAATAGATGATGGTATAATTAAAGTTATCTTTATGCCCTTTTCTGAAAAGATAACATTTTAGACAAATCTGATGCTTCAGAGTAAAATGGGAGATTACTTAGGAAATTGAAAAAGGTATGGGAAAAATCCCTGATCTGTTAATTGCAGCATATCTGTTTCAACAGGTTTTTTAAATTCTGCATATCTTTTCTTAAGGTTTTTTATGCCTATACCACATAGTGGCCTGAAAGGATGGTATTTTTCAGACTTCACTTAGAGCTCTGAATCTTCATTCAGAATGATCCTTCTTGTCTGATACTTTTGCCTCTGCAGATCTGAGTATAGTACCTTGGGTAGCCTAGGAAGCCTCAAAACATAAAAAAACTTCCTACTGCACTTCTGTTAAGACAGGCAATTGGAACCACAAACTATCACCAAACTATCGCTGTGGGAAGCAGGGATAGGACTGAAGGTGACAGGGAACAGGTGAGAGGAGCTCACAGCCAAATGCTGACCCAGCCAGCCTGACTGACACTGTGGTCAAGGGGCGGACAGTGGATTCTGTGCAGTTCGACTTCAGTGGGGCTTTTGATAAAGAGTCCCAGAGACTTCTTGCAGCCACATTAGTAAAATGCGGACTGGGTAAATGGATGCTAAAGTGGATGGAAAATTGGCTGGACCACCAGGCTGGAAGGGTCAGTGTTTGGTCAGTGGTAGAAAACAAAACTGGGGCCTGGTGTCACTCACAGAGGCTAGTGCCAATACTGTTTAATGTCCTTATTTACAATCTGGACAATGGGATGAAATGCACTCTCAGGAAATTATACTTTCCAGCTGTTTTGAGAGCTTTTTTTAGAATTGATTGAGGAAGTCTTATTATTAAAAACACATAAAAGAAGAAATTATATGATTGATCTGCTTCTCTATATATACATTTTGTAGAATAACTGATTATCCTGTTTGTATCAAATATGACCGCTTATGTATTTCACTATAGAATAATAAATCATTATGTTTATTTAAAATGTTTCTAATGAGCACCTTCTGCTTGGAAATTAGTGTCTTTATTCAAATATTATCTATTACTACATGGAGACGGGATGGTATTTAGAACTGTTTTTGTTAGAATATGCTCAATCATCACTTTTGCAAGACATGCAAAAATAGGAAGATTTTTTACTAAAATAAACTATAATGCACTGGGGAAATGAGAAGGTTCAGTGCAGATTAGTGGGTCTGATTAATGCAGTTATATATACATTCAGAATAAATGCCTAATTCAAGGACCTGATGTATGCTGCTCACTAATCCACATTATTCACAAAATTATAGAACAAACCAATTATACATATGTTCCTGGAATCTCTTGCTGTAATGAACCAATGAGGATAAAACCTTTAAGATACTTCAAATCAATGAAGATCAAAAGCAACGTTTCAAAAAGGTTCCTTGGTGAAACTGTTGCCAATAGAACTCATATGCTGACAGTTGTACACACCTATTAACTCCAAAATCTAGAAATATTTCAGAGGAAAGGTATAATTGTTCATTAAAGCTTAATGTGTGATAGAAAGCAGAAATGTCACAGTACAATGCAATTTAAAGAAATCATTTAAGATATTTCCTGTAACTCAAACAATAACTAGTTAATTCTCTATGGAAGTTATTTGAGTATTCTTTGGGAAAAAGCAAAGCATCTTCAAGGGAAGGACTGGAGGTTGGAACACATCAGGAGAGAATGTGTACAGGCACATGCTTGCCCTGTGCTTATGGTCTTCCCTAACTGCAGCTGTTGGCCACCATCAAAGAGAGCATTAGATTCTGGTACAGATGCAAGTTTTAAGTACTGGATAGATACTTGGTTATATGGACATTTGGTCTAATTCTGCATAGTCTCCTCTAATGTTACATTGAAGTTTCTGTGTTTGCAGCAGAAAATTTTGAAAGTGCATAGAAGCAAAACACATAAAAGAATAATCTGTGCTTTGTATGACTTTTCAAATATAAACATGAAGGCCCCAGAATTTATCAGTGGAGGAAATGGAGAATTATAAAATAGTAAACATAATGATCTATGTATTGAGGACATTTTCAGCTGTTACATGACATATAAACACAAACAATATCTTCCAGCAAATTGAGTTTATCCTCCACAGAATGGAAAAAAAGTGCCAAAATGGAAGTATAATAAAACAATCCAAATTTTAGCCAAAAAAAAAAAAAATCAAATGCATCTTTTTTTCTGCTAAATTCCAGGAGCTGAATTTTCAGTAGACCACTAAAAAAAGGGGGAAAGATCATTAGAAAACCAAGGAGTTGAAGTTATTTTTGACTGGATAGAATTATTTTTCTGAAATTATGCAGGGAGACACTCTGACAAAGATAGTCTGGCTGTGGTTCTTCAGAACTGAGTCTTCCCATGGGCAAGGAAGTATAAGTTTTAGAAGAAAGCTAGGAAATGTGTTCTTATGGTTTCTATGATACTTTTCCATTAAAAAAAAAAAAAAAAAAACACAACCAAACAACAACAACAAACCCCAAACCACTTCTGTTTAGAAAAGACTGTTTGGTAACCAATTCCCACTACTGTCATTGCCCAGAGGGAAAATAACATCAGTGTTTCATCTAAAATCAAAGTAGATTAGGTAGTTCAGGGTATAGGATGCAACTCCATTGAAAGTCTGCTGATGAGCAGTGCTCTGAGACCTGACTGATAAATGGGAGAGGGGAACCACCTGCAGCATCTTGTTAATGTGCAAACACCTGGCCAGGGGACAGAAAAAAATTAGATCAGGGTTCACCCCGATGAGAGATATGTCATTAAAGAAACTGTTACCACCAGTCTTTCATAAAACAGGAAATATTTCAATAACATATTGTAATTTATCCTCACAAAGAATTTCTTTGAAGAATACCAGAAATAAAGGCACAGAGGCTGGAAAATATGAAGGGAAACACATGAGACTTTTCCATATAGTCTTAACAAAAGATATTAGTTAATCTTAAGCTAATACATTGTAGAAAGGTCTAGAATAATTGTTGAACTTTTTCTTCAAACTGAAAGGTTCATTAATTCTTTAGGTCGGTGAATGCAGAAAACTTGACTAATTATGTATTATTTACTTGTCATATTTTTAAATAGCTTTTTGTAGGCTTCCCCTGAAAGATTATGGTGTACTACCCACCCTTATTATCACTGCTAACACAGAGGTTAAATGTTCTTTCTTCCAAATAGGCAGAACAATAAGGGGCAGAGGAAAGGACATTACTTCCCTTAAATATGTTTTTGACTTCCCAGTATTGTTGACTAACTTACTTTATTTTTTCTAATAAGCTGAACCATTGATTCTAACAGGAATAAAGTATTCAACTTCTACATTTATATTCTTTTCTCCTGATGTCAGTAATAATTACTAAATTAATTTAAATGTCTTGCTTATTGAATAATTGTTTGATGTATTTTTCTTCAAGATAAAAATATTCAGAATGCAACCATTCAAAACACACTTTCCACAACATGCTTTAATACAGGCTTTACAATGAATCCTCAACTAATTCCGACTGTGCTTTTATAATTCTTTTTATTGTCACTTCTGCACCTGTAATGTCACTTCATATAGTAGGATGGTGTAGGACAGAGAACTGATTTTGATTTTCTCTCAAACTTATTTTACTTGTCTGGTGGGGGAAATAAAACAACCACAATTGAAAGAAATTAAGTGATTTGAAACAAAATTTCTGGACAACAAACAAGCATTCTGGGAACTGTGTGTTTAGGAAGGGAGGGGTACATTGGAAAAGAATTCTAACCAGACCTGGTGCCATGTTACACTGAAGTCTCTCCCCTGACTATCTCCTAAACTGTTATTGTACTTTTTCTGAAATAGAATCACAGTTCAGTCTCTGACTCCTTGCTAGTCACCAGAGAAAGCAGAGAACTCTACTGGCAGTTTCCTTGTAGTAGTTTATTTTCATCTCCATATTAGCTCAGCCGCACACTTGCCTCTTCTTAGCACATTATTCTGTGCTCTTTTGTTGGAAGTAAAATAGGAGCATTCTCTGTCCCAAACAAGTCAGTGCAAGTGAATAGAAGCAAAGGGCATCTGTTGTCTTACTTTCCTGAAGAAGCTGGCAGGAACAGTTCCCATATACCTTGTAATAAGAACATAAATTCCACAGCAAGTAGACTTAATGTTAAATAAATAATATAACAAGTCAATCAACTCCAAGATGCACTAATTTTGGGGAAGGATTTGCAAGCAGATCTATTGACTTTGGATTCTGCTTCCAATTGTGCCACGCCGATGGAAGTGGATAAGTAAAATGGTAGATTTAAAAATGAATTGCCAGTTCCCAGGGCCTCCAAATATACTCTCTCTAAAAAGTAAGTTACAAGTGTCAGCTCTGGAATAAAACACACTGTCACTGGTATGAAAAAGTAGTAAATAAAATTATGGGAGAAGAAGAAATTGAGATTGTAAACTTGTTTCAGTGAAGTATCTGAAAAGACGTAGAAAATGCTATTGTAGTAATATTTGAAGTAATAAAAGGCATTAGATCTCACAGGGTAAAAAGCACTTATGAGAATGTAGATGGTAGAGGTCAGTAGAACTGACAGCCACTACAGGCTGTTAACATCATTTGTTAAGACACTTGACTAATGGTTTCCCACGACACAATATTGAGCAAGCATTGTATTCAAGAGGGGAGAAGATGTTGCCCACCAAAGCCCCTGAGAAAGATATTAATCACTTCACTAGGTTTTGATTCAGGTCTTAATTCAGCTGAAATATTGCAAGATTTCATCTACATGTTTTGCAGTACACTGAAGATATAAGAAAAGGCTTTAATGGCTTTTTGAAGCCATACATTGATACAATGCCAGCTCCTCCTTTTCATGACCTTCAATTTATTATTGTGTACATGACTGACCCATAATGAATTTCACAAACTTTGATACTGCAGATCTACTTTTAAAAGTTTTTTACTTATTTAACATAACTTCAAGTACATCTAATAAACAATTCCCCGCCTCCATAAGATGGTAAAGAAGAAAGAAAGAAACATAACTGGTTTTACTTTTTTAACTTGAAAGGATACATTCTGCCAGTGTGATTATTTACTCTTTACTTAGAATCACCATTTGCCCTTCTGCCTTTATGTGAGTGGCTTGCAATAATGGAAAATCTATTTGCTTTTATTAGAGCATAAGGTACTCAACCACCATAAAGCTTATTGTCAAACTAGTGCTGGCTCTGCACAAAATTATTTCTAATGTTCTTCATTTTATTATGTTAAATGAATTCTCTAGTGCAATTATTGTGCAGTGGATCATGGGGGTAATAAGCTAATTGTTACTTGTTTTAATTGCTTAAGTATGAAGTGTCAGTGATTTATAAGTAATGAAGAAGCTGAGATGAAGTCATAAAATACTAAATGCCCATAAGATCAAGTGGTGTACTTCTGCAATGAGTAAGAATTTATTTCACCATGGCAAAAATACCGTACTTTCAGCCTCTAAGTAGTAAGCTAAAAACAGAAGAAGGAAAGAATTTTTGCTCCTTTCTTCAGCATAGTTGCTTTTCAAGCAATGGAAAATGTATGTTCACTTCAGTAAAATAACTGGTACAGTGTTAACAGTACATATTTCATACCCTGGATACAGAAAGTATGATATGAATGTTACTATGTATGAACTGTATGAAAACATTTTTGTATAGGTTTATGCAGTCAATGGACCTTAACCACTCAGCGTTCAGTTGCACCTGTTTTGAACTAGAATACAGTTGTTTTAAGAAGTTATTTATATTAGTGTGATCAGGTAGAGTTTAGCTTTGCATAATACAGAATTAAGTCTTATTATTCATTCGTACTGTTTATAATGAAGCTGTCATACAGTGTATGCTTTTCCTTGATCCAAAATATATATCTATGAAAATCAGATGGAAATGTATAATTACTTATTGCATTGGTCCACAGAGATGGATGAGAGAAAAGCTGTTTTGTTTCTGCACTTAATATTTCAAGCAAGGTTCTAAATTTCAAAGACTGGATATAAATAAATTTGTATGTGTGAATTTCCAAACTATATTTAAAAAATATTAGGGGATTTATGCTCAATAACTCTTCAAAATTGTGGAAATTACATAAAGTAGAACAAAATTTCTCAACATCAGACCAAGTTGATAAAATATGTCTTTTTAACTTGCTCATCCCCGATGCAAATTGCAAACCTTCAGAAGACATAAACTTTGATTCTAGTCCACAAGCTCAAGGAACACAGAGGGAAAAAAAATTCTAAACTTTCATCCTAGCTAATCTGAACTCCAAGATTTCAAGGCTTAATTATTTCTGATTTTCAGAATTTAAATTTCTGAAATATCATCAGAATATCTTTTTACACAGACTTTCTGGAAGAAAAACGTGTTGATAGTCTCTTCAAAAACTTCTCCAGTGCTAAAAATTGAGAATCTTCTGTTTTCCCTAAACCAAATTAATTTCTTAAGGGTTAATGCATCAGTATGTGTGGCTAGAAAATTTTATATTTTCACCCCCTGGACTTTGCCAGTATTTCAACATTTCTAATTCTTTGCAAGGAAAGAATTTTAAAACAAACAAACAAACAAACAAAACAAAACAAAAAATAAATAAACCAAACCAGAAGAGGGAGAGAATGTCCCATATAGTATGAACTTCAGGAAATTTATCAGTTGGAGAGTGGGCATTTTGAGTTACTCTTTTAAAATAAGTTCTAATCTAGAGAAGTAATCAAATATTTCTAAGCAAGAAAGAGACCTAAAAGGATAGCTACAGAGGAAGAGGATGGTCATTAACATAGCTACTCACTCTCAAGACAAGTGTCAAAAATATCTGGGTCTACTTTCTTTGTTGTCCTTTTTGTCTCTTGCATTTTAAATAAATATTGCATCCTGGACTTAAAGTGTTATCAAAAATAACAGGTTTGTATGAAAAGTTTCACTCTTGATTACTGTTTTTCAAAGAAAAAATAATTCATAAAGAAGTCCCCTTTCTATTTTCTCATCTTTATAAAAATCCAACTGGCAGTCAGTCAACAAGAAAGTAACAAGTTGCAGCATTTCAGATGGGGTTACAAACTTCATTTTGTGCTCTTTAGTCACTTATATCACACACCCTACTCTGCATTTATACACAAAGTTGGAGATATCAGTGACCAAAATCAAGTGTCATGATTTTCTCATAAACCTATGAGAATTTCAGTTTTCTAATCAAAGGGTTTTCATCCAAAATATATGTTCAAGTTACCAGTTACATAAATCAGTAATTATCTCTATAGCAAATGCATGTGAATACAGAGGAACTGCACAGTTGAAATTATTATAATTTTACAAATGATTATATTTTCCAAAGGAAAATATCGTCACATTTTCAATTACTATTCAAATATCACTAAGAACTCACTAGCTGGTTATAAAATGATAGTTCTTAATTTTGTAAACATTTTTTTAATATTTTAAAATCATAGAGATTTGCTAAGAATATGACTCATGTTCATTATATATATATTATTTTGATACAAATATTGAAGTCTTTGAACATTTGTGCTGCTGTCATTAGCTATATTTATTGTGGACATACTGACAGACCAAAAATTGTACCTCCCCGTGCCATGCCTGCCCTGAGCCTTTTACAATCTAAAATGTTTGGCCAAGAGAGACAGAGTAGCAGAAAAATAAATACAGGCAGGAAACTTCAACCCTTTTACACTTACAGAGTATATGGAAGATAAACTTCTCCTGTTCACTGTACTGACTCATTAAAAATTCGGCCATAGGTGTGGAACTTCATCATTATCCCAATATCCCAGCATAGAGAAAACACCCAGCTTTTAACATTCCTCTACACATACACACAAACACAGAAAAACACCTTATGCTGAAGGGATACGGAACTGCACTCAACAGTAACAAGTAAACCAGAGGCAATATTTTATATCCATATGAAATAAGACTTTACATGCTTTGGTCAGGTACAAAATATACATGGAAGCTTGTTTGCCTCAATAAACAAGATCTTTTTGGTTGTACAAGTCAGATGCTTTCTTTCCATTGCTTCTCTTCTGCTTCTGTTGAAAACTGTGTTAGGATATAACTGACTGTGAAAGTCCAAAATAAAATATTTTGTCAAAATGAAGATTGTCCCCCTCCCTGGGTACACAGTGAAATTTAAGATCATGACTGGGCATAAAAGCCAGCATTTTTTTTTAATTTAGGAAGACACCTTTCACATTGAAAAATCACTAATTCTTTCAAAGATATAACACTGCATGTGTCCAGAGCAATGTGAGTAGTATACTGTATCTGAATGGCTGTTTACCTTCTATTATAGTGCTGAAGAGGAAATTGAGCTATATGTGCTTTTTATTGGCTTGGGATATCTATCTACTATCTGAAAATACTTCTATTTCCATATCCATTATGTGAATTGGATGTGGAAATTATAGTCTCAGGTTTCTTGTGGCATCTGCACACTAATGCTGATAGCATGTGGACTCAACACCCCTTGGAAATAATTGTATGAGATCACTCACACCATTATATTTGATGCATTAGGTCCATTACATACTCACAGAGATCTCTGTCCTCACTACTGTAAGCTATATCCTTGATAGTGCTGATATCAAGGAGAGAAATTCACCTCTTGTTTAATCATAATAAATGTGATACTTCAGGATAAAAGCAGTTCCTGAGGAAAATCAACTTCTTGTTCATAGCAGATTTGCTGATCTCATCCTACACAAGACGGGCATCTTTTCTGTCTTCCATAATAATGGATGTCAAGAGGAAAGTGAACTTATCATCTAGTAAAGTTGCTTGTGCTTTCTTCCACCAGCAGGAAGTTGCATTAGTGGTGCATAGAGATAACAGGTTTCTGGGTCAAGCCAAGAGAGAAGTTCTGCTTTAAGAGGTTTACTAGCTAAACCAATCACTTATTGAAAGTGAGCTGCAGCTTAGTGTTTTTCAGGCTTATCAGATTACAAAGGGATAACAGTAGCAGGAAATAAGCTAAATACTTGTAACAGGAGTGTAATTATGCATCTGTATACATAACTACTCAGATTTCACAGGAAAATTCTAACAGTTGCTGGTAAAACATGGTGATGTCATGCTGAGCCATTTAATAACCAGGTAGAGAAGTTAAAGATATATTTTTGACCAAGAACTTGTAAACCAGCAAACCTTTCTTTCCACACAAAAGATCATTTACCTTTTCTGAATTTCCTTGTTTCTGCTTTTTTCTGTAAAGCTTAACACTACAAGCACTGCTTCAGGCTGCTGTGATTTAAAGCAAACACATATAAACAAGTATCTTTCCTCTTATTTTGGTGGCTTGGTTCAAAGTAAGTGGTATGAGCATTTTTTGAACTTTGGAAAGGGAGATCAGTAGGCCACAGAATATGTGCTGAGCTACTCCCAAAGATGAATCTGGATTTATCTAAGGATAATAGCTTCATTCATCAATCCTAAAGATGAATGTCACATGCTACAATAGGTAATAAAGTCAGTGTGAGATAGTTCTCTTTCAAACAACACTGTCAGTACCAGGAAGTGGGAAGAAGAATACTTGAATAAAAATGACTTTCAAAAATAAGATTAGTTGAATTTGTACAAGTATCTGATAACTGACCATTGTTCAATGTAAGAAGATCAACTATGTGAGTAGATGAGCTATTATATTTTAGAAGGACAATCTATAATTTTCAAATCTATACTTTCAAGTCCTAAAAGATGACTTTATTATAATTTCCTGCTAGGAAGATATTTTCCTACACTGGAAAATTTAAGGAGGTACTGCCTGTAGCTAGATGCTTTGCATTATACAAACTGCAGTGCTAAGAGGTTTACAGTTTTCAAGGCCCTCAGATAACAGAAGTGCCAGAAATTCCAGAGTTTAGGATGAGGCGAGGAGTGGGAGAACAGTTTGGTTTTGGTTTCATTTCTGTGCTGTTCTAGTACAATTTCACTTCCCTCTTTGCTTTGCTGAGTGCAAAACAGATGTGTGAGAACAGAGGAAAGAAACCAGTTCATCTAGCGTTTTGATTACCAACAGGATTCGGAGATGGAAATATTTCTGTAGTATGTATGCTTCTGTTTCTAATTTGTAAGATTTTATGGATATCAGATCACCCTAAATACATATACAATAAATAATACAGATGCCCAACATAAACATGTTCCCATTTTACTCTCAAAATTATATACCATGAAGAGTAAATATTATCACCATTTTGCACATAAAGGTTAATTATAAGGTAATGAGAAAACTCACTCAAGATCACATCACCAAACCGACTTCGTTAGCCACTAATCACAATTCACAGACAAAAAAAATGCTGTTAAACAAAAAAAAAAATCACAAAACCACAATCTGTGTTCACTGGTCATGATCATACCATCTCAAAGGTAAGGAGGACTGCATGGAGCTTTTGCTTCAATAGTAAAAGTCATGTCAAGAATATCTAGTGAGCTGTGAAAGTGGTTAGCTTAACAGTGAGTCTTAACTGGAAGGATTTATGGATTTTGGAAAAAAAACAAGAAAAAAAGAAGCTGGTGTATCTAAATCATGTTCCTTTTTGAGAGTCACATTGCATTTCAAATGAAAACACAAAAAGGAGCAAAATGCAGTTTGCTTCAGAGTACAGGCTGAGAGGGACTCTGTAAACTGAGACCAATGCCAAGATAGTTTGCATATCATTTGGGCTTCATTTCTTTTCCAAGTGTTATAGGGCAAAAGGAAAGTAATTTTCCCTAGAGAGTTTTTTTTATTTAGCATTATTTTTTGAGTCTCATGTTAAAGGGAAAACATCACAGAAGCCATAAGAAATTATTGATGAAGCTGCATTATTTCCTCTCCATATGTTATTAAGTGACAAATCATCAGTGGAATATGTCTTCTCAAGAAAGATTTTGAAAAACTTAGGAGCTTTGTCAAACTAGTATAATCCTCTTAGATGTGCCAACACTGAAACAAACTTTATTGCTTCTGGAATTAAGAAGTATAAAGTTGAATGGGGAAAAAATAATTAAACAGTCTGATTTTGTGTGTTCTTTTTCCCCTCAATCTCAAATGTTTTTATTCAGAGGAACTCTTATTTTATCTCCCAGATTTTAAGTACCAGCCATCTCCATTACCCACACTATTTGTGGATAGATAGATATGAACAGTGTTTATATGAACATCTTAGAAGACATGCATTCACACTTTCAGCTGTTGGAAAATATTAGTTGAACATGTTAAGCATGATGATACGAATTTAAAGTAGATGTCAGCTATCACCATGTGCTGTCATCTAAAGAGGAACCCAAAATTACAGTCTAATGAGAATAATGACTAAGTTAAATCTGTGCCAATGCCCACTTTTATAATAATTTTCATCTGTTTGTGACATCCTCTTTCAAAAAAAACCCTGCACTAGTTACATTTTATACTAGATATTCTGACTTAAAAGTGTATGATATTACTTAGACTTTTCAAGAATTTGGGGAGGCTATCCCACTTTTACTGTGGGTTAGCTGTTAATATGGGCACAGAAAAAAGGGAAAAAAGGATGGACAGTAAACAACATAAAAAATTACAGGAAACATCTTCTGTTACATTTCATAGAAAATATGGGACAAAAATTCAACTACTTTTTAGTGAGGCACTGTTACAAAAATGGGAAATAGCACAAACAATCCATTACAATGACAAAAATTTAGTTAAAAAAAAAAAAGAAAGTTAATTATAAATGAACGTTCCCTATGGATATCTCAGGAGATATGTCTCAGTCTATTTCCTATTGACAGGTGGCAGTGTAAATTAAATGCGGTATTATGAATTCAAATTGGATTTCAACTGCTCATCATCCATAGTGTAGCTTTAGAATAGGCTGAGATTATTATAGTCTGAAAGCCATAATGAAAATGGGTATCTTTTGTGCCATTTTCTAGTCTCTCTTCTTTTTTTTTAAGAGGACAGATTTATGATGTTCATATAATATTTATAATCTCAGAAATGTATTATTCTGGATTGTATACATGTGCTACTTTTGGTTAGGTGAAGTAATAAATGCATACTCCATGGTACAAGTATAAAAATACAGCATTTGGGGGGGCTGGGTATTTAACATAGACAAGTGTCAAATCTAGAGGATTAGTTTTCAGTCATTAGGAACAGAAATGTTGACATAATGTTATAATAGGGGTTACCAGTCCCAAAATAGCTATAAAACTTTTGGAAAAAAGTATATATGTGTATCCTCCATACACAGGCTAATTTAGTCTAATAAACACAAGCCAAATGCAAACAAACACCACACTAAATACTCCATTCCCTTTTTCTCAGTTCCATTTTTAGCTTCTTGACCTTCCAGTTTATAATTTGGTTCAGAATCATGGAATTTGTAAATATATATTTATGGTAGTATATATAAGCAGCAACACAGGCCCAGAGATGTCCCTGCTAACGATGCAGAAAGGGCACAGAAAAAAAAATCACTTTCTTGTAACAGTGAAAATGAGAAGCTACTATAAGAAAGAGGGAAAATATTAACACTAAACTTCTCTCTCATGCTCACTATGGAACTTTTTTCCCTTATCCTCTTGCTTATCTCCTTGCTTCCTGCTACTGGCTCAAAGGAGCAGTACAAAATCTCACCGTAACAATACAGCTGGAAAAGAAGCATCTGCAAAATGTGCTGGGGTAGCAGTACCGGAAAAATAGCAATCATTGTAGAGATACACAGATATGCAGAAGCAAGCATTCATAGAGATCCATTCTTTCAGAAGGACCTAAAAATAAGAAACCATGAGTATTCCATGGATGTAAACCATCCTGATGACTCTGATATGACCATTGCTATACATCAAGTTAAGCACATTGTTTTTTTACACACACACCCACACCCACACACCCCCACACACCCACACCCACACCCACACCCCCACCCCCACCCCCACCCCCCACACCCACACACACCCACACACACCCCTCCTACTAGGATTTTAAAGCCAACCATGCCAACATTAGGAAAATCTGAAACAATTTAGCTACTTAATCTCCTAGAATGTGCCTGTGCTACAGTCTCCGCTCAGAATAAAGGACAGATAGATAGAGCTAATTAATACCAACAGCTGTGATGATTTTACAGCCACAGAAGCAACAGTTTGTTATAATAAGCCTCCATCACATATTAAATTTCAAATAGAAGACTCCCACTACCAAAATATTCACTGATACAAGCTTTAATTATTTGACTAGGAATATATTATTAACATTTCATAAGACTATACAGAATAACTTAATCTGTCATTTCAAGTCCATTTTGCAAATATCTTCATTAAACAAAGCACGTGACAAGTATCTGATTCAAAATAAACAATAATATTTAAAAAAAAAAAAGCACCTTTTCATGCAAGCTTCAGTTCAAAAGAACAGGGTGTTTTTCTTTACTGTTGTTAATAAAATGCAATTATTCATGACATTTGGAATGATTAAATGTAAATGCAAGAATAAAAAGGAATGCTCAACCTTTCTGAAGAGGGAAAGGGCTCACGTATCTTTATAATATCCCCCTAATTTAATTAATATATTCTTCATACCATCTGGTCTGACTCACTCAAAATATAACAAAGTAATCACAATTAAAACATTATAAATCTAACACAACTTTAGACTGAACACTTTAGATTATACCATCATTGTTAAAAGCTGGGCTGTCAGTAAAGTGACAGATGATTCCACGGAAGCTAATTCAGCAGATACTTTACAATGCTTTCTTTGTTAAAAGCATCTGTATATTGATTTCCATATTTGTATTTTAAGACAATGGCATGCTTTTAAAAAAGAGCTCAATGTACAAATGAGGCATGGAATATCTGTCACTTGTCAGATCTGGACTGAAATCTGGAGACATAAAAATGTCAGAAAATAAAATATTTTACATCTGCAGTGAATAACTAACCAAGCAATTATTACTCAATTTCTTTTGGAAAAAAAATGGCGGAAACTGGAGGAAAGATAATATCTGGCTTAGTGTTTACAAATCTTCCATCTTTCCTTTTAATTACCAGTAAATTTAAAAATAACAACATCATCTTGACATGTACATGACTTCCTTCCCATTACATTTTAATATAATTCAAAAATCATTTTGTAATGCATTTTTCAATATCATTTTAATTTCAATGGAAAATAGCTCCTCCGGTTCTACAAATGGGCCTTACATTATGAAAGTCCGTGACCAGGTCAGCAGATGAAGGAGAGACATATTAATTGTATTTATCTATTTTTGGTCAAAAGTGGCTCAGGTCACACTGACAGAACTAGATTCAATTTGTACAAACCCTTTCTTGTTTATTCAAATGCAAATACGTAAAATCAGAATGACAATAATAATTACCATTACTTCCACTGAACATCTATATACAGATAGGATGTGAAAATATATGGATAAAAACATTTACTTTTAGTCCATCCCAGCCTCACCTCCTTTTTTTTTTTTTTTTTTTAATGAAATACCACACTAGTTGGGTCACAAACCAGGTCAATTTTCAACTAAGTGGGCAGAAATCAGCAACTTGCAAACCACAATAGTCTTGGGAAAACGAGGGGACTTTCCTACATGTTTGATACCCCAAAGGCAGAAGAATTCTCCCAAACACCAGCAGATGTGACTGGTCTCATAATGAAAATGTATCATATGCTTCCCCAAATTCCTACTGATAAAGAAATCTCTTTCATTTTGAAGTAGTAAATATCACAAGCTAACAAAAGAAAAAATGACACTTGGAATAACCTTAAATATCATACCTTAAAGTGTGTGTGTATATATATATATATACACCTTAAAATATAATGAGATGTAAATTGTTCCTCAGTACTTATTGTAGCATAAGGACCAAATGCTACTTTGGTATATCAGAAACAGCAAACCTGATTTTTTTTTTCCCTTTAATATATACATTACTTTCTGCTCCTCACTGTTCACTAGAAGAAGTAAAAGTCTTTAGTCCATAAGGTTTGTGAGAAAAAGAAAATCCTTTTAAAATAAGAAATAAAAAATGATTGATGTGTTAATACCAGATTTATCTTTGCACAGTGCACAGAACAGTCTCTTTCCTGAGTGTGAATGCAATCCATGGAGAATCTGTATGGCATAATATGATAATATTTGTATTAATTCGTTTCTTTTTTCTTATACTTCAGCACAGAAAAAAGGAGAAAGTGAAATTACAGATCGACATAATATATTGTCAATGGCATCCATTCTAGTGCTGTGGGTGCATTTCCCAGTCTAACTTTTACTGTGCTTGGGCTGTAATGGAAGAACATATTCGCATACATCCATCGCATACAACCCATCAGAGAATCACTACTCCACTAGCCGTGACAACGTAAGGAAGAACATATTCACATACATCCATCGCATACAACCCATCAGAGAATCACTACTCCACTAGCCGTGACAACGTAAGGAAGAAAGAGGGTTCTCTTTTATACTAACATCAGTTAATTTATCCTATTTAAAGTACCATAGTTTTGAATTAGATGTAATTGAAGACCTGCAAAACAGGGTGAAATGGAGTTTTAGCTGAAAAAGTAAAAGAGAGATAAAGTGATGCATGTTACCAAATACCATCTATCTAGATTCCCACTAGTTAAACAAATGTCAAGGTATTGATCTGTTCATAGAATAGTTCAGGAGGGCCTAGTCTTGAATTTCCTATGGCTCTCAAGAAATTCAGATGCAGCTCTCATGCCAGGGCTATATCATATATCTGAAAGAGAATCGTGCTGATGTGGAGGCTGTGGGTTTTATTGGGAGGCCTGGCTACTGCAAACAAGACACTAGATACTAGGGATTTCTTTGACAAACTTCACGGACTCATCTGTGTGCTCAGAAAGGATGTAGAGCACCCTTGGAAGAGTACCGTCACCTCAGCGATCTGTTCCCAGAGCTATTCACTGCTCCCCATCATTCTCTCCAGTGTAATATATGTATGGGAAGAGTTTGTTACCTTGGGAAGCTTTTGGCATCTGTCTGGTTCAGCAAGGAAATTTGGCCACCTCTGCATTGAACACTAACTTCTTTTATGTACTGGATCTACATCTAATGTAGATTTAAGAAAATGGGCCACATATTAAGAATGGGCTCCTAAGAAACAGACCACCATGAAAACAAGAGGAAAGTCCACGGTGGGAATCAGCTCCCCAGGCAGCCTACCCCATGCACCAGTGTGGGCCAGCTTTTCTCCACTGGACGCTTCTGCAGACACCAATTTATCCATCACCTTTAGATCACACTGTCTTCACCAAACTTTTCAGCACTACTATGGAGTTCAGAAACCATTCTTAAAAGACTTCTGTGATGCAGTTACTAATTATTTGGTTTGAGAAGCCTGGGTAAAAAGTATTTATCTAATATATCTGTTACTCAAACTAGTCTACCCAGTGCTGCTTCACTGAAAAGGAACCCAATCCAAAACACCAGCATCATCTTATTTTTACTATCTGCTCAGCCCTTTGTGAGTTGCATGTTAGTATCTCAGGCAGGCATCACTTGATTTGTGAAGAGAATTTAGAAGCACAGGAGATATGCTGATTTCCCAGCTTATTATCCTGCCTGACTTCCCCTTTATTTTTTCCTTTCCTTCCTGTCATGAACTGAGAAGGTCCCAGATGGAATTTTTAAATGAAAACATTTGTGTCCACTGCTCCCTACAGAAAATATGTTAAGAGAGAAAGTCTGTGTGAGTGCAAAGAATGGGTGAGGAGTTAAAGGAAGATCAAAAGATATCAGTGGGAATATAGATGAAAACAGGAAGGAACTGAGAAGAACAAAGACTATGCATGAAAGAATAAATACTAACTGCCCTTCTATACATATATGCCCTTTCAACAGAATATGGAGCTCCTCAAACTACTTTTTACCCACTTCCTACTGAAAGAGCCAAATCTGGTTTCCAGTTTCTATTAAGAAGTAGGTCAATAGCTCTTTCACAAGTAACAATAAATCTGAACACTTTTTGGTTAAAATGTTGTCATAAATTTATTTCTCATTGAAAAATACATTCAGCTGCTTTGCACACTTTTAATTTTCCAAGGCAAAATTAAGAGAGTGCCCTCAGTAGTACCAGGAGAGGTGGGCGTGCTGGCAGTGCTAAGTACTCTCAGCTGCCCTTAGCAGTGCTGATCTGCTTCCAGAGCCAAGCCCAGAGTCCAGCTCTTCAGCCTCTGGCCTGGCAAGGCACAGGAGACTCACAGCAGCTTTGCTCTTTCAGTTTTACCTCCTTGTGCTTTATTGCTGAAAATTTCTGCCCCGCTTATAAACATCACCACTGTAATTTTATTACAAACACTTAGTGTAGCAAAGTGCATTAGGATAATATTTTGCTTTTAGCTTATTTGTTACTTGCAATGACTATAACAGGCAATAAAATCTGTTACTAATGTTTAGCTTTGTTTAATCAACACTAGAGCAGAGTAAAGAAACAGAATTGCTGATCCAATGATTTAGAAACAGATTCTTTGCCTCACTGTCATGTTTTTAGATCCTGCTTGCTAGTGATTTATAGCTGCATGGTCCTGGCCTATATTAAAAAGGAGCGAGATGACTAACTACTTCAGAATTATAAAAGTAATTGGCGGACTACTTTGTAGCTTGAAGGGAAAGGTAATAAAATGGATTTTGAAAGACTCTCTCACTGGAGGGGTAGTGGTAGGGCTTTGTGTAACAAACTTGCATGGCATGATGGAAAAATCACACCTTTCTTCTTTAGACAGCCACCCTGTTATTTTTACCCAAACTCATGTAAATGAAGAGAATGAGCACTGTTCTGTAGCTGAATAGCATATGAACTAACAGTGTGGAAACAAATTAGATGAAACACATCATCCACAGCTCATTGTAATCACCTACAGAGCTGAAGTAGGTGAATGAGGGACATCCATACAGATTTTACTGCCACTGGTATTTTACTTTTTTCCTCCTTGGTAGTTCCAGAGAACACGTAATTACATGTAGTGATTTGCATTAGAGAGTAAATGTGTGTTCCTTTCATTATTCATTCACAGGTTAGATTAACTTTGTGTATCAAGACATACATAAAAATGTAATCATTTCATTGTCAAGAGCCTAAAGCTAACATTAATTACAGTTTGAAACTTCGATTATTAATGCATCTTTACCTATTGAAGTGTGAAATAAGCAATAGTAGTTGGAATACACCAATTAAATTAGCTCTTGAGACTGGAATTCATAAATAGGATACCATCTTGTATTTACGGTTGTAATTGTAACACAGCATGCAAGAGCTGGAGGGTTTTGTATTCTAAACAATAACACACCTTAACATTCATGCAAAGAAGGAAAAATATTTGCCTCTTTCCATAAACCCATTGCTAAATTATAAATGTACAACAAGCTTTACGTCCTGTGGAAGCAGTTGCTGTATTTATTCTATTCAGTCCAACCATTACAAAATCAACATCACCTTTCTCAAAAATCTTGCATTAATACACACAGCCACACCCCTTTAAAAGCAAATGGATTCTATAGCCAGAACTAAGCAAATATTGAATACAGGTATTCAAGAACAATAATTCAAAGAATGAATAGATTTTTTTTGTAAGCTAATAACTTTTGTTGTCAATTTTCTAAGTTTGTTCATTTCACTTTGTTGAGTTGGAAAGTCGAGAGTAAGAAAATGTATCATCTAATAAGTTAATAACTTAAATAGTTGGAGAAGAAAAGGTACAATAATTTACAGGGAAGCAGTAATGCTTTCAATATGTTGTAATTGTTTAAGGACGGAGAAAGTTTAAAATTACTTAAAAAAATAAAGCCTTAAAGAACAACAGATTTCAACTTCCCTAGTACATACAATATTCCTTTCAATTGTGCCAGTTATTACACTTTTAAAAATTTACTATCTTCCATTTAACCATAGAACAAAATTCCCTGATACATTTTTCTGCTCATAAATTCTCTCTCACTTTATAATCTCTAATTTTACTGAGTTAGTTACTTCCTTTTCTGTTTGTTACAAATTATTGCTTCTTAAAATTTGTCTTTAATCAATTTTCATCTTTCCTTCCTAGTATATTATTTTTCTTCCAACCACTTTTCTTCCAACCTAAGGCACCTAAGAAAGGCAGTGTGATTTCTAAAATGCTGCACTGAAACACACGTACACTTTTTGTGGTCATTGGAAGACCTTCCTCATCCTTCAATATAATTAAGAAACCAACCATCACACTGTAAAAATGGTAGGATTTTTGACACATACTTGGAGCAAGTCCTCATCTAGGGGAATGTACTTGGTAACTAGATCGAAATTTAATTTTGTTTGTGTTTTGTATTATCTTATACATGTTTGTTATAATTGGAATTACCAAATTATTGTTAATGTGAATGAAATTGAATTAAATTCATACTGAAGAAAAATTGGTAAAATGTCATTCCAGAAAGAGGGATTTAAAGATTAAAAAAAAAAAAATTATATGCTGCCAAAAGGAAATTTGACTTTCCTAAACTGATGTCATTGAAAGCTGTGACCTCTGCACCTCAGTACACCATCGACAGCTCTTGACAAACATTACTTGTTTAAATTTAGCAATCTGCCATCAAAAACAAGAACATTTTTTAGACATCTGTCTATACATGAGTCCATATATGATTCATTTGCAAATAGTGTGGGAGCTTAGAAATCTTAACCATGCACATTTTAAGTTTTTTAAAAAACAGAAACATTTTTGTGCAATAAATTACTCCTTATTAGTTACAGACAGCTTTAATTACAGGGACTGACTTAGATCGAAAGAAAAAGTCTGCACAAAGTGATCTAATAAATTAGATATGAACAAGAAGCATGAAATGACAACCTGAAATTAGTATCATAAAAGGAAATTGTTCTTCAAACTTTAAAGTAGATCATAAGCTTAAATTTAAACAAAGACTATATTTTTTAGTGCTTCTTAGAAAACTCACACCTTTGAAAGCAACACCAGAAACCTTGTTATTTGTAAGGGACCAGAAAGTGGATATGAGTGAACAATAATTAGGTAGCAATTCAGAGAAGGATTTTCAACATCTTTCGGAAGGCATGAGTACACTGGAGAAAAACATTCAGAGAATGAAAATAGTGTAGAAATAATTTAAATCCTACAGAAGACAATATTTAATCCAGAATAAAGTCAGTGACATGCACAGATGACACTTTATCTCAAAAAATACCCTGATATAAAATTAACCAATCAAAAAATTTTAAATACTTCTGACTTTATTGATATTGGAGTTTTGCTTCACTGTATTGTTGACCCCCAGTTTCAGATGATGACAAGAAAAAGACAAATGCTTACAGGCAATCCAAAATGGAACTGTGGTGATAGACAGTGGTTTAGAAGGAATCAATGATACAATAGATTAGTGGACAAACTGATTAATTGGTCAATTTGTCAGTGTGCCAGGGATGTTAGGGGAAAACTGCTGTTGGAGTGTCTGGGGGGAATCTAGGGCAGAGCCGGGAAATGGCTGGTCTAACAATGATCACTCAGTCTACCCTTGTAGATACTGGTGCCCTGTTTCATCTCAAACAGCCAAAATTCAGAATGCTAAGGTCATTAGGATAGATAAAATCCTCAGAGAATAATGCCTTGACACAAGCCAGCTTCTTTTAAAAGAACACACAAAGTCCTGTAATCAGACAGAGAAAATCCATTCAGGAGACAGATTTGTTGTTTGCCTTCCCTCAAAGTTTTAAGTCCCCAACTTCTTTCTTTGGAGCCACAATACTGGTGCTCTGACATGTTCTTACTGTCTTCCCCATCATTTTATGGTTCACCTGTGTCCTTCATGTAAGACACCTCTCCTGAAATAACAACGTCTCAGTGCTCATATAGCTCACATTCCTGAGTGGCCCTGGGCTGAACCTAAATTTAGGCTAACACGTTAAAAGCTTTTAATAGTGCCTTGCAACTTGCTCAGACAGGGTACCATAACCCCTCTCCCCAGCCCCACTCACACCTTTTCCTCTTCCCTTCCTGTCCCATTTCACTGGGACTAAATCCAAATCACAGCATTATTATCTGAGTCTCTTTGCAGTGCAGATTTGTTTGGAAATTCCCTAGTCAAGCAGAATCAGAAAGTGCTTTGTGGAGACAGTTTGCCCCTTTTCTGAGATGAGGCAATACTTAGCACAGCTTTGGAGCTTGCAGGCTTTGTCTTTTTTGTACCCTCTAGGCTGAAGGAGTTCTGCAAACCAGCTGAGAGCTCATATGGCAGCTAGGTGGAGAAGAAGCTATTTCACTTGCTCCACTGTAGCTGCATCTGACCATTTGGTGTTCCTGTCCAAAATAAGGGACACAACCACACTGAATAAACAAATAGGTTAGAGTCATCCCACTGTGGCAAATACAGAAGCCAAGCCACAAACATTGGTGTTTCCTTAGAATACTGTGATGGCCGAGTTGACCACAATGGTCTGCACTGTGCTTCACACATGTAGAAAGCAGAGTACCTCTAGGTTCATCTTACCCTCTTTTGTGTAGAAAGTCCACGTTTACTACTCCTAAGCAAGTCAAACAGCTCTGTACTTCATCTAGACTAGAAAGTCACTTAGGGATTTCTGAATCTTCTGTATGTTCACTTCAACAAGTACACTGAAAATCAGGACAAGAATTGATAACCTTAGATCCAAATCTAATTCTGCCAGAGGCTTGTTTGGATGCCATAAGCCCAGCATTTCTGGAAGTTTTCCAAACATCTATCACTTCTGTGTGCTGTTGTATGACACTAAGAGTGAGACACTTAAGTGTGACGGGGAAGGAGCAGTTTGGAGTCTTAAATTATTAGCTTCTTCTGCTGTTGTGTTGAGGGAACTTAATGCTACCATGACTCTTCAGCAGCCAAAAAGATTTATCATCAAACAATTTTTAACAAGAACAGATTGAAAAATATTATTTAAGAACAAATAAGGAAGAGCACAATTGTTAAATTACAGGGCTCCACTAGCCTTGTAGTGTTCTGGTAACTAGACAAACATCTTGCCATTTACTCTGTCATTTAAAATATCGCCAAAACCTCTGGTGATCAGATTCTGTAATTCATAGTTTCTTGTGTTTATTCTGTAAATCCAACAGATTAACTATTTCAATTACATTGCACCATACTGCAGAAATCATCCAAAGAGATTGTGACTGAAACAGGTTTTAGTTCGTTTCTAAAAACCTGCTGGAAAATTCATCTCGCTGAACACCTTCACTGTTATTTCTGCATTTGTTCTGACTCATTATTAACTCCTCTTTGCAAGGAAAAACACACAGAAGCAATAAGATATTTCAAGCTACTAGATCCTGATGGAATATCTAAAATTACAATAATCTTCAGAGGAAAATTTCAGTAGAATTCATCTCATTACCAGTCTGACACTGTATTTCACACAGCATACAGTAACTTTTTGCTAGGAAAGTTTTTGTTCTTTACAATTTTTGATGGGACCATATTAAATTAACTTTGTAGTTTAAAATCAACATAAACTTTAATGGATAATGAAAATATTTTTAATTATTTGAGCTTGTAAATTGATCACAGTATCCAGTTTATCAGAGGCTTTGTACATTCTTATTTACTGTAAAGCAGCGGGAAACTCAGTTTACCGTAGTGATTCAAATGTATTTAGGGTCTGATTTAGAAGGGTGTGCTAGGCATAATAATTCACATAGGTGCTCAAGTAGTTGTTTAGCAGATGACATACCAAACCTATTCACTCAAGGGCTTTGGGTTGTTAGTTTTTTATTGTTTTTAATTCATGACATGTCCATTTGTTTTGCTAGGGTCCTTATTAACTTTGTGAATCTCCTTCCTTCTTTAGTACATAAAGACACTTGCTCTCAAATTGTAGATGTTAAATGAGTAAAAACAGCACTTACACACCTTTCTCAAAATGTCTATTAATAGATATTTCTACAAATGTGCATGAGCAGAAAGGACGAAAGAGTAGATGAAGAATTCAACAGTATCAGTAAGTGCCTATAAAAACATTTTCTACAATATTATCTATTATGCTGATTTTCAGAATTATCTGGCAAAATAAAACACAGAGATTGACCCTCAAGTGAAAAAAGCATGAAATAAATTTATATTCTCTGTTACCTTGCCAATATTCCAATGACAGGTCAAAACCAGAAATGTGTATTTTGAGATATTTAGAAGAGAGAAAGCTGCACAGGGTCCAGATAGAGCCATAGAAATAGTGTGCCATTACAGAAGAAACTCTTGTCTTGGTAGGGTTATAGGTTTACCATTGTTAGGACTTATTTCTTCACACTTACAACTGCAGATAAAATAATATTGCTTCTAATTATGCTAATATTGCTGAATATACTCTTCGCTGTATTTAACTCCGTGTGTTAAGGGGAAAGAGGGAAAGACAAAGAGCAACATCTAGCAACAGATCTAAGGAAAAGACTGATTTTTCACGCTGAGAGAGATTAATACAGTTCTTTCTTTTAAAAACAATATCAGCAAAAAAGAGTCACGTAAACACACATGTTCATATTGGAATATCCCAGTAATGGAGCTGTACCAAGAAATGATCAAATTTGATCACAGCTTCTGTTTTGGACCTAAAAGAACTTTCTTAATGAAAGAGAAACAAATATGTCTTCATGAGAACTCACATGTTTCAGCAATTGACAATTCCCACCAAAAAAACCCCTATAACCCTTTAAAGAAAGAGATAAATATTTTTCACTCCTCTCCTGTACTGATCCAGGTCAGGTTAAATATATCTTGACCTGAAGATGTTAGCTTTTCTTAGGCTTTGAACTAACTTTGAATATTATTTCTTTTCTGCCTCATGGATCACTGGTATGGCTATAACCCTGACTGAACACAAAAGCTTATGGTCAGTGATTTCTATGTACAATGATTTCAAGCTGTGAAATCTTGAGCACAAAGCTGCTAAGATAAGTCTCTAGGTTTAGGGAGCACGATCATTTAGGTTAAATCTTTAAAACTGCCACACCTGAGGTGCATTTAAACCTCATTTCCTCCAGGTCTCTTTCTCAACCAGACCCTTCTTTTCCTCTTAACTCCCAACTTATTGTCTCTTCGAGCCTCAATCAATTTTATGATCCTTCTCATCTTTGCTGCCTGCTCAGAACACATCCTTTTCATTCCCTACTATCTGATTCATCAAGTTTCATTCCTTTTGCCAAGGACTTTGTTAAGTCTGGCAGTTCCCTCCTTTGCGCCAACCATGCTGATTGAGTAAAGCTATAGTGGAAGTAAGAAAATATTTTTGCTGCCTTTAGGGAGTTCTAGTTTCAAAAGCAGTCAATGTTCATGAGAGTAAACTCAACCTTTAAAAAACTTTTTTTTTTGGAAAGTGAGTATTCAAAAGGATTGCCCAATCTCATGGGGTCAAGCTTAAGCAGCAGGAATGTATGGGCTGCGTAGAAATCTTGGTTTGGAAAACCAATTTCAGATTAAGTTACAAAATTAATCAGAACACTCCTGCTTTCTATTTCTAAAGATCTTTAAAACTCTACACAGAAATGTATATGGTGTTCCAGCATTTATTCGGTGACCTGAAAGCATAATGTTACTCTCAGAGGACCGTACAGGTTTCAGTAGATTTTCAGTCAAGCAAGTTTGTGAATCATGTGTTTATGCTCTGCCTGATGGCAGGTCAGTGCCATTCACTCACTTTTCTAAGTGCTGAAGAGATTAATTACATTTTGGAAATAGAAATAAACACTCTAAGGCCAGCTTTTACAGCAGCAGGCAATGCTTGCTATTTCACTGCATATTTTATATCCATTCATTGCTGGGTAACTCAGTCACAATCCAAAGCCGTTATACTCTTAACAACCTGCTGTTAAGTGTATCAACAAGGTATGTCATGAAGACTCAGTACTGTCTGAAGTCATGACCAATTTTTTAAAATGACAATTAAGATAGAAGTTAGCAACAACAGTAATGGTTGAATAGAAAAATCAATGAATGCCTCTCTTTTGGGCAGAATTTTAAGAAATAAAAATGAACTTAATCTTATATAAACTAGCCTGTCATGGAAATGAAAACACATTATTGAACTCATGCCTTCACCAAGCTTAGTCTGAGTCAACCCATTGATATTTTCAGGAGATGCTGGATGATGGATAGATTCTCTCAGCAACTCTGAAGTTGTCTGAATGCCAGAAAGCTTGTGGCCAGCTGCTGCATTGAACTTAAGGGTCAGACTACAGTGGCCTACAGTGGTAAGGTGCAGAGAGAGGAATAATGTAAGAGTAAAGCTTTGAGTCTGAGGTTTTTTTTTTCTTTCCTTGCCTTCTCCTGGGCACACAACATGACTTAGCACTCACAGACCTTTTCAGCTCATGAAGGTTCATGAGTGGTGAAGGAAGAAAGTTAGGAAAGTCAAGGCTTGTTTCTTACCTGTATTTTCAGAAAATGTAATGATGTGCATTAAAGACATTAATACATATTTTATTATATGGAAGAAGGTGAATATCTAATTAATAGGTATGTTTCTTTTAGTAGCCATTACACATGACCACAGACCTGAATTAGTTCTTTTTTCACTACTGGACTATGCTTCAAAAAGCATGTGTAAAATGAGGAGGGAAGATAAAATATATTGCAATTAATTGATGTTCCATAACCTGACATGCCAATCTACTCAAATTATGAAAAAGAAAAGCAAGAGATGCTTTCTTAAATTAAACTTACCCAGATGACTCACCCTGGTAAGAGAGAGCTCTTAGATTCATAAAAAACAAAGTAGAAATTCTAACTTCAGATTTCAGGTGGAAAAGTAAGCCAGCTGTCACTTAGAAGTAATCAGAAAAAGCAGAATGTCTTTAAAAAAGCAAAACACAACCAATAAAACAAAAAAGCTCCTGTAATTCAGCTACATGTTATAATCCTGCTGCTTAGTGACATTCTTCCTTCTTTCTATGTATAAATATGTACACCTTGGTGACAATGGCTCATTAAGGTCTAAAATAGTTATGCTTCAGAGATGGGTTTTAAGACACAACATCGAGGCAAGACATGGTATACAGTTTTGTCATAATTTTATTCAACCACCAGCACCGTAATGTGACAAGATTCGAATTATTTTAGGTATGTATTGCTTGTAAATTCTCACTATCCACATATATCAAACTCTTTTGTGAGTACTACTAAATCCTTGGCTTCAAGGATAACTTCTTTACAAAACTGTTTCTTCTTTTTAACTCCTACTAGAATACGTTAGTGCAGTACTGCTCCTATTAGGAAGCAGTATCTTCAAGACAGACAGTTAATTGCCAGGTTTCAAAAATTCAGTGATGATTAAAAAATCACATTAAACTATTAAGTACAGCCGTGATTTAGCAACAAATGACTTTAGAATCTTTTTTTTTGTTGCAGCATAAATTGAGAACGTTCCTCCTTCGTTCATGATTTAGCCTTCCTTAGTTACATACACCACCATCTTGATAACAGCAATAAATGATAAATGGGTCTAAAACATGTATTAAAAAACTGAATTCCATCCAAATTGCCCAGTCTTCTCTCTAAATGCCACTGAGAATCAATACAAGTGATAAAATCTTAAGTGAGTACCACTAATTAGATGCAGTTATAACAAAATTAGCTGTATCATAATGTAATCTGAGCAGTGTAAACCTCTGAGGCTGAAGCCTCAAATTTGAAAATGGTGCTGGGTGGGAAAGATTTCTAGCAGAAACTAGATGAAACTCTCTCAGTTCTTTTACTCAAAATGAGGACTTAGAAGCCCATTTTAATGTATAGTAAAACTCTTCTATCTTCTCCTGCTTCTTCCTTCATGCTCCCAAAATTGGTGAAACACCTGCAGATAAGAGTGCACATACAGCAAACTGAATTGGACACACTTATGACTACAAAAGAGAAAATCTTCAAGGAAAGAGGTCAAGTATAATTTTCTTTGAGCTCTGTGTTATGCTGCTTCTGTAGGAGAATGACTCCAAAGAGGGGATGCAGCTGTTTGAATATTAGGGGGCATAATGAATAGATTTTATTCAATTTGTAAACCATACTGGATCACTGATAGGAAGTAAAACCAAAAACTGGCAATCTCAGAGCACTGATGTGGCCCCAGAAATTTCCTTCCCCATATTTGTTGCTTTGGGTTATGTCAGTTTGTTTTATAGCTGCAGTAATTGTAAATGCATTTTCCTCTCTTGTGAGATGCACTCTTTCAACTTTCCTTGAGGGAAGCTTCAGGCACTGATTTATGGTCAGATATGTATAAGCATATCTGACCATAAAACACACTGCACTTTAGTATTTACTGCTAGAAGACAGACAATGTTCTAGATTCACTGTCTTGAGTTATATTAGCCCTCTTGCTGTATGCAGGTACCATAACATTCTGTTAAAAAATAAGAAAGATCTGGTTTATTAAATTATTTCTAAAGGTTTTGCAAATGTAGCATGACAACCTTTGTTAATGGTAAAAGGGAGACCTGTAATATTCTGATTTTTCTTATAAAGGAATCTTAAGTCTGGGATTTTCAACCTACCCCTTCAAAAAAGATGGAGGCCAGAAGCATTTGAAATTTCCATTATCAGATTTAAAACAGACAGTTTTTTTTCTCTTTATAGTGTATAGAAATTGAATAATAGCATTAAAGAGTCAGAAGTGTGTAGAATAGGGAATCACCCATGCAGTAAATTCCAAATTTGTTCTTTCTACAGTTTTGAGTTAGAAACAAGCACAATTAAAAGTGCAGGCAGCCCACCTGTTAGACTGCCACAGTGTTCAGGTTGTGGGCCTCTGCAGTTGTAAAAGAACTGGATGACAGGAATGGAAGGGACCTGCCAGGCTTATGTGCTCCTGGCTCCCTTGGTAGCCTTCCCGGCTAGGCAGTGCAGCCAGGCTGGCAGAGCAAGATTCACCAGCCTCATGACCAGAAAACAGATGAAGAATCAGGTACGTATATGAGTACCTATTCTGTTGGACTGTGGCTGTGATTTGTCCTCATCCAAATAAAGCACCCATGCAACACACACCATGGTTTCAACAAGTCTGTGTTCAGAGGGAATTTCCACATAGATGTCTAGACATACCTTATTTAGATCTCCTCATATTCCACAGCAAAGGTCACTAAAACATAGCAGCGTCCCAGTGTGGGCATGGCATTGCCTCATGGTGCATGCACATAAGAAATATTAATTGGACTGAAGCTGTGTTGATGCAGAAACTTTTGAGCCAACACAAACTCTCAGTAATATCTAAACCTCCACCCTAATTTAAACTTGAGGAAGAAAGAATGCAAGAGATAATCACTTTTATTATAAGCAGAGATGAACTTCTTTTTTAAGCAGGTTTCTTGCTCCACTGATACTCCTTCTTGTCACAAACATAGGGACATGCACTAGAAAAACATCACTTTTGCCCTGTCTGCAACTGTTCATAGGAAAAATAGTTGAAAAGAAATCTATCCCATGATTACTCTGCATTTGCTATGTGAACATGGATTGGGTGACTGCCATTCTTAGTTAGTGGAAGTACAGAAGTAAATTATTTTCTTTGAATTCTATTTGTTATTTATTGTATTAACATTTGAAATACTAAGAAATACAAGCTTATTGATGCAACATGACTAGAAAGAAGGAAAAATTTCATTGCCTGTGGAATTATTTACCCAGATTTCAAATACTGAACTCCAGATGTGCTGTGTAATCTAGACTCGTAACTTGTATGAGGAAAATAATAAACCAATAATGCAGTATGAGAACTTGAATCTTATGAAAAAAGTACAAAAAATGAAAAAAAACACCCTACCATTTTTGTCTATTAATAGGATCCCAATAATATTTGTAATATCAGCTGTACAAAAACTCACAAGCAATAAAAGAGATTTTCACAGAATCAAGGAAAGAGCACCAGACTCTTGTAAGAACAATCTAAAGGCTCAGTCCCTGCCCCTTTCTATCACAGAATCATAGAATCATTAAAGTTGGAAAAGACCTCTAGGATCATCCAGTCCAACCATCAACTGAACACTACCATGGCTCCTAAAACATGTCCCAAAGTGCCACGTCTACATGTTTTTTGAACTCCTCCAGGGATGGTGATTCCACCACCTCTCTGGGCAGCCTGTTCCAGTGCCTGACCACTCTTTCAGTGAAGAAATTTTTTCCTAATATCCAATCTAAACCTCCCCTGGCACAGCTTGAAGTCATTTTCTTGCGTCCTATCGCTAGTAACTTGGGAGAAGAAACCAACACCCAGCTTGCTACAACCTCCTTTCAGGTAGCTGTAGAGAGCAATGAGGTCTCCCCTCAGCCTCCTCTTCTCCAGAATAAAGTCTGGAGACTTATCTTGAAATCATAAGGTTATAAATCCAATACCTCTTTTTACAATACCTAAAAGAAAGAAGTGATCTGTCCAGCATGCCAAATTCAACTCCTCTAATAATCTAAAGGATTTCAGTTCTGTTGCATTCTTTTGAAAAGCATTATTGAAAATGTATCTGATAGAAAGTGTTTACAAAACACCAATTTCCTACTGCAATAGTGCTTTCAAAACCAGCTGTAGTTTCTGCTTTCATTATCAATAGCTGGTCTGTCAGGTGGCAACAGTCATAGATGTCAGCGATGGAAAGTGCTGCTTCTAACAAAAAGACAGAAAAAATATTTTCCTCAATGATCACAGACAGTTAGAAAGTTGTCATCTGACTTCAGCAGCATGACTGTGTCTAGACTGATAATTAAGGTTCACCTTTAGGCTTCTTGCTTGGAAACAGGCTCTTTCTGTAGGAATTAGTCAACTGAATATTTGCCCTTTTGTTCTTGCCATCATTAAGGGACATTAGAAAGAGGGAAAATATGTGAACTACAAAAGGCCCAAAAGTTATTGGGGAATATTCTGCAGACAACCAAAGGTATGTCTTATGTGTGATCTTCAAGCCAAATCCTGACCAACTATCCATCCAGGTATAGGCATGTTCCCCGAGTCCTCTTAAGCTTACAGGTATTATCTGTGAAAAGAGCAACTACAGCCAACAGTTTAAAGTTGGAATAATGCTATGTACTTCATGCAAAATAAGTATTGCCTGAATTCCTACCACTTTGCGTGTGCATTTAACTGCCCTGTTAGCTTCATGTGCTGAGAAATAATCACCTATGATTCAAACTTCTCCTCAAGTCAAGGTGACTGAGAGCTAATTTTGGCACCGATGTAGCTGCTTAACATTAAGGGATGAGTCAACTGTGTTCTTAAAAAAAAAAAAAAAGAAAAGAAAAAAAAAGAAAAAAAGAAACTGGAGAGGAACTGCTTAGAAATTAATTCCTTTATAAAGTAAATTTCTTTATAAGAGAGATACCTAGACAGCTACTGAAATCACAGAGATGCAATAAGATAGTAATTTGAACAGGTATAATGGGCTGTCCTTTCTCTGCTTCCCTCAGCACACCTAAGTCCAGGCAATGCCTACAGTCTTGCACAACGAATTCCTGATCCTCCTGAAGTTATCAGTCATGCAAAGAACAAAAACGCATACAAAGCTATTATAACTATTTTTATTTGGATAAATAACTGACCTATACAGGAGAGAAGACAGACCAGAATTCCACAGCAGAATCCAGGGAGGCTGGAAAGGGGAGGAAACTTTAAATAATCCAACCTGAGCAGAACATGGGTTCTGTGTTCTTGTATGGAGACATCCAAAACAGCTGCAGCACTCCTGACAGCATTAGATATAAAACTGTTTTTTATTAGCAAATACCTTCATTGCAAACCAGCAGAAATTAGGTTTAGAGCTTCTGAAATGAAGATTTGACCGAAACAGCCACCCAGTTTAGCCAGACTCGTTCAGTTAAAAATTTCTTGTCTGAAGAGCAGATCCCACAATATGCCTTGTTTAGCACATGTTGTGGTTTAGCCCCGGTCAGCAACTAAGCACCACACAGCCGCTCGCTCACTCCCCCACCCTTGTGGGATGGGGGAGAGAATCGGAAGGGCCAAAGTAAGAAAACTCGTGGGTTGAGACAAGAACAGTTTAATAATTAGAATAAAACAGCAATAATACTAATATAATGAAAAGGAAAATAATGAGCGAGAGAGAGATGAAACACTGGAAGAAGAGAGGAAAAAAAAGAAAAAACAAAACCAAAACTAAACAACAAGTGCTGCAACCGCTCACCACCCGCCGACCGACACTGCTGGTCCCCGAGCCGCGATCGCTGCCTTCCCCAGCCAATTTCCCCCAGTTAATATACTGGGCATGACGTCACATGATATGGAATACCCTTTGGCCAATTCGAATCAGCTCTCCTGGTTGTATCCCCTCCCCTCCCAGCTTCTTGTGCACCTGGCAGAGCATGGGAAGCTGTAAAGTCCTTGACTAGTGTAAACACTACCCAGCAACAACTAAAACACCAGGGTGTTATCAACATTATTTACATACCAAGTCTAAAACACAGCACTATGCTAGCTACAGTGAAGAAAATCAACTATCCCAGCTAAAACCATGACAGTATCCACCCCTTATTCCATACCATTTACGTCATGCTCAGGTCTCATACTATCCAATATGACCTCAATAACCACCACCCGCCTCCCCATCCTTTGATGACATACGTAGATATCATTTATCATTCCCGTAGTCTATGGACCATCCCTGTAGAACATCTGTAGAGGGTCCACACATGTCCATTGAGTTCATTCAGTCCATAACTTTGGGCTCCATCTATCGTAACAGTCTTTCAAGGCTGGAGAGATGGTCGGCGTGGTGTTGGATTGTTGCATGCTGAAGCCAGTCTTTGTTCCACCACCGCTACACGTTGCTTGGTTCAATCAAAGTTCATTCTTCATTAATTTTGGAAATTCTTACTATGATACCATTGATATGGCATATAGCAACCATAGGAGTGATGACATACAATATCATATAGCAATTAACAGCATACCGTTCAGTTCATTGGCTATTTTCACCCAAAATCAAATCCCCTTGAGGCACACATCGAACTCCTCCATCCTCCCGCATTACCCACCAAGTGCACCCAGGTCCTCGAGCAAAAGCAATCCCACGAATGGGTTTGCCTTTGCCTGAGACAGGAATAACCCAGACGGTTTTCCACAGCATATTTTTTACGTGCACTACAGGGACTTTATCCCCTTCCACAGTACGTAAGAGTTCTGACTGGGCAGGGCCAGCTCGATTGGCAGATCCCCTAGTGTTGACTAACCAGGTGGCTTTTGCTAAATGTGTATCCCAGTGTTTGAATGTCCCACCCCCCATTGCTCTCAGTGTAGTCTTTAACAGTCCATTGTATCATTCGATTTTCCCAGAGGCTGGTGCATGATAGGGGATGTGATACACCCACTCAATGCCATGCTCTTTGGCCCAGGTGTCTATGAGGTTGTTTTGGAAATGAGTCCCGTTGTCTGACTCAATTCTTTCTGGGGTGCCATGTCGCCATAAAACTTGTTTTTCAAGGCCCAGGATAGTGTTCTGGGTGGTGGCATGGGGCACGGGATATGTTTCCAGCCATCCGGTGGTTGCTTCCGCCATTGTAAGCACATGGCACTTGCCTTGGCGGGTTTGTGGCAGCGTGATATAATCAATCTGCCAGGCCTCCCCATATTTATACTTCAGCCATCGTCCTCCATACCACAGAGGCTTTACCCGCTTGGCTTGCTTGATTGCAGCGCATGTTTCACATTCATGGATGACCTGTGCAATAACGTCCATGGTCAAGTCCACCCCTCGGTCACGAGCCCATCTGTATGTTGCATCTCTTCCTTGATGGCCTGAGGTGTCGTGGGCCCACCGAGCTATAAATAGTTCACCTTTATGTTGCCAGTCTAGATCTACTTGAGCCACTTCAATCTTAGCAGCCTGATCCACCAGCTGGTTGTTCTGATGTTCTTCAGTGGCCCGACTCTTGGGGACATGAGCATCCACATGACGTACCTTCACAACCAGGTTCTCCACCCGGGCAGCAATATCTTGCCACAATGCAGCAGCCCAGATGGGTTTGCCTCTGCGCTGCCAGTTGTTCTGCTTCCACTGCTGTAACCACCCCCACAGGGCATTTGCCACCATCCAGGAGTCAGTATAAAGATAGAGCACTGGCCACTTTTCTCGTTCAGCAATGTCTAAAGCGAGCTGGATGGCCTTTACTTCTGCAAACTGACTTGATTCACCTTCTCCTTCAGCAGTTTCTGCGACTTGCCGTATAGGACTCCATAGAGCAGCCTTCCATCTCCGATGCTTTCCCACCAGACGACAGGACCCATCAGTGAACAGGGCATATTGCTTCTCATTTTCTGGCAGTTTATTATACAGTGGGGCCTCTTCAGCACGTGTCACCTCCTCCTCTGGTGACATTCCAAAATCTTTACCTTCTGGCCAGTCCATGATCACTTCCAAGATTCCTGGGCGACTGGGGTTTCCTATTCAAGCCCGTTGGGTGATCAGTGCGACCCACTGACTCCATGTAGCATCAGTTGCGTGATGTGTAGAGGGGACCCTCCCTTTGAACATCCAGCCCAGCACCGGCAGTCGAGGTGCCAGGAGGAGCTGTGCTTCACTACCGATCACTTCTGAAGCAGCTCGAACCCCTTCATATGCTGCCAATATCTCTTTTTCAGTTGGAGTGTAGCGCGCTTCGGACCCTCTGTATCCCCGACTCCAGAACCCTAGGGGCCGACCTCGGGTCTCCCCTGGTGCTTTCTGCCAGAGGCTCCAGGTAGGGCCATTCTCCCCGGCTGCAGTGTAGAGCACGTTTTTTACATCTTGTCCTGCCCGGACTGGCCCAAGGGCTACTGCATGAACTATCTCCTGCTTTATCTGTTCAAAGGCCTGTCGTTGCTCAGGGCCCCATTTGAAATCATTCTTCTTCCGGGTCACTTGATAGAGAGGGCTTACAATCAGACTGTAATTTGGAATATGCATTCTCCAAAAACCCACAACGCCTAAAAAAGCTTGTGCTTCCTTTTTGCTAGTTGGTGGAGACATGGCGGTTATTTTGTTGATCACATCCATTGGGATCTGCCGACGTCCATCTTGCCATTTTATTCCCAAAAACTGCATCTCCTGTGCAGGTCCCTTCACTTTACTTTGTTTTATGGCAAAACCAGCCTTCAGAAGGATTTGGACTATTTTCTTCCCTTTCTCGAAAACATCTTCTGCTGTGTTGCCCCACACGATGATGTCATCAATGTACTGAAGGTGTTCCGGAGCTCCACCCTGTTCCAGTGCAGTATGGATCAGTCCATGGCAAATGGTAGGGCTGTGTTTCCACCCCTGGGGCAGTCGATTCCAGGTGTACTGGACACCCCTCCAAGTGAAAGCAAACTGTGGCCTGCACTCTGCTGCCAAAGGCATTGAGAAGAATGCATTAGCGATATCAATTGTGGCATACCACTTGGCTGCCTTTGACTCCAGTCCGTATTGAAGTTCTAGCATGTCCGGCACGGCAGCACTCAGTGGCGGAGTGACTTCGTTCAGGCCACGATAGTCTACTGTTAGTCTCCACTCCCCATTAGACTTCCGCACTGGCCATATGGGACTGTTAAAGGGTGAACGGGTCTTACTGATCACTCCTTGGCTCTCCAGTGAACGAATGAGCTCATGGATGGGAATCAGGGAGTCTCGGTTGGTGCGGTATTGCCGCCGGTGCACTGTTGTGGTGGCAATTGGCACCTGTTGTTCTTTGACCCTCAGCAACCCCACAAGAGAAGGGTCCTTTGAAAGACCGGGCAAAGTAGACAGCTGTTTAATTCCCTCTGTGACCAAGGCAGCTATACCAAAATCCCACCTGTACCCTTTTGGGTCCTTGAAATACCCTCTCCTGAGGTAGTCTATGCCAAGGATGCACGGAGCCTCTGGGCCAGTCACAATGGGGTGCTTTTGCCACTCATTCCCAGTTAGGCTCACTTCAGCCTCCAATACAGTTAGCTCTTGGGATCCCCCTGTCACTCCAGCAATACAAATGGGTTCTGCCCCTACATAGTTTGATGGCATTAGGGTGCACTGTGCACCGGTGTCCACTAGAGCCTTATACTCCTGTGGGTCAGATGTGCCAGGCCATCGGATCCACACAGTCCAGTAAACCCGGTTGTCCCTTTCCTCCACCTGGCTGGAGGCAGGGCCCCTCTAATTCCAATTGCAGAATTCGCAACCCACTTCTTGTGAATGGGAATCAGAAGTCTCCCTATTAAGATCACGGATAGAATCAGCGCTTCTACTCCTCTGTCTGGGGAACTGCCTACTGGAAACTGGAGCAGCAACTCTCCTGGAGGTCCCCCCTTGAGTGGTTGTTTTTCCTTGCAACTCACGTACCCGTGCCTCCAGGGTCGAGGTAGGTTTTCCATCCCACTTCTTCATGTCCTCTCCATGGTCACGCAGGTAAAACCATAGGGTGCCCCGTGCTGTGTATCTTCTCTCTTGAGCAGAAGGACGCTTACTTCTAATGGCCGAGATACTGGTCCGTACAGGTAGGGAGTAGGACATATCCTCTTCAAGCTGCTGAACCTCCCGGGACAGTTTCTCCACAGCTGAGATGAGGGAGGAAGAGACACGTGCTTCATAATCCCGGAGTTTATCAATCACATCCTCTACCGTTGGTGCCTCTTCATCTTTCCAGGACATTACTGCCAGGGAGTTTACATGGGATAATGGTGCGCTCCGTACAAACTTCCGCCACATGGGTCGTGTGCACTGGGCTTCATCTGGATCTTTGGATGACTGTACACTACCCAGGTCACCATAAATCACCTCAAGCACAGCTAATTCTCTCAGGTACTGGATACCTTTCTCCATGGTGGTCCATTTTCCAGGGCGATATAGAACATCTTCCTTGAAGGGATACCTTTCTTTCACAGCAGACAGGAGTCGCCTCCAGAGGCTGAGGTCTTGTGTCCCTTTTCCAATCGCTTTGTCAATGCCCCCATCCCTAGAAAGGGATCCCAGTTGTTTGGCTTCCTTACCCTCTAATTCCAGGCTACTGGCCCCGTTATCCCAGCATCGGAGCAGCCAGGTGACAACATGCTCACCTACATGACGGCCGAAATCTTTTCGTATATCTCGCAGCTCACTTAAGGATAGGGATCGGGTAGTTTCCGTCTCTTGTACAAGTTCTTCCTCTTCCTTCTCCTCTCTTAGTAACGGCGCTGCTTCTCCATCATCCTTTTCTAAACGAGTTGACTTTCTCTTCGAAGATTTCTTCTTTTGTATAGGGGCAACTGATACTGGCACGGGTTGATTCTCTGATTCAGCTGCAGTGCCCGTCATGGGTGTTTGAGCGGTCACAGTGCTTGTCGCTGGGCTTGGAGTAGCCGCAGGGCCTGTCATTTTCCCTTGGTGGTACTGAATACTGTTGAATAGGGCTCGGTAGGCATGGGCCAGGCCCCAACACATTGCAGTGATTTGTATCTCTCTGGAATTGCTAGGGTGACAGCATACTTCCTCCAAATATTCTACTAATTTTTCAGGATTCTGCACTTGTTCAGGGGTGAAGTCCCAAAACACTGGGGGTGCCCACCGTCTCAGGCATTTGCCCATACTCTCCCACATACCCTGCCACCCATAATTATCGAGCCTTGGGGCAGATCTCTGGATGATATTCTTGAATTGCTTATTAACCTTAGACAAAACTGAAACAATCTGCCATAGGAATATCAACAGATGTATCTTAACTACCCAAGGATGTTCAAGATACTGAAAAGTTGTTGTAATGAAGGAGGAGACATTACAGAAGAAGGTAGCTAAGGTGCCATTCTGTATTTCCTCCATAAAAAACCTCTCAGAAGAGGAGGTATAATTGCTAATTGTCTCCATGAGGTGGTACCCGAAGTACAGTAACGGCTTCCATGCAAGACCCAAATAACCGATAAAACTCAAGGCCAGTGTTTTAATAACAAATCTCCTAGGCAAAACATCTCTAACCACTGCAGAGCACAGCACACTGCAAAACCCAACACCAATCTTTAACATGTACTTCAAAATCAGCATGGTGTAGGTCTGACTACTAATATCGAGAACAGATGAATCAATGCTGTGACCAGCAACTGTTATTATCTCAAACCCTTCGTGCCCCATGTTGGGCGCCAAAAAGGACTGTTGTGGTTTAGCCCCGGTCAGCAACTAAGCACCACACAGCCGCTCGCTCACTCCCCCACCCTTGTGGGATGGGGGAGAGAATCGGAAGGGCCAAAGTAAGAAAACTCGTGGGTTGAGACAAGAACAGTTTAATAATTAGAATAAAACAGCAATAATACTAATATAATGAAAAGGAAAATAATGAGCGAGAGAGAGATGAAACACTGGAAGAAGAGAGTAAAAAAAAAACAAAAACAAAACCAAAACTAAACAACAAGTGCTGCAACCGCTCACCACCCGCCGACCGACACTGCTGGTCCCCGAGCCGCGATCGCTGCCTTCCCCAGCCAATTTCCCCCAGTTAATATACTGGGCATGACGTCACATGATATGGAATACCCTTTGGCCAATTCGAATCAGCTCTCCTGGTTGTATCCCCTCCCCTCCCAGCTTCTTGTGCACCTGGCAGAGCATGGGAAGCTGTAAAGTCCTTGACTAGTGTAAACACTACCCAGCAACAACTAAAACACCAGGGTGTTATCAACATTATTTACATACCAAGTCTAAAACACAGCATTATGCTAGCTACAGTGAAGAACATCAACTATCCCAGCTAAAACCATGACACACAGAATACATATTACTCCCTTTTCTTATGTTACAGTGAATAAGGTACGGGATTCACCATGTCTGAGCTTTTACATATCAAAATACTTCATAATTTGGATGCTTTTGATATATAAAGCATCTTTAGTCAAATCTAGATATCATGCTGACATTTATGCGATTGCCTGCTTTGTTTAGCCTCTAATCCATTAGTGGAAAAACTTCTTAATATTTTGAATTGTACCTTCCTCATTCCTCTAAGACTTAAAAATGCTAGAGTGATTTCTTAACCATGAAGCTGATAGGATTTTATATAATACTTGATTGAAGTATGTTTCTAATTTATTCAACTCCTCCATTATGTTAACAAGAGCAGTGTAAGACAAGTGGAACAGTTTGTATCACTTATGCAAGAAACCATTATGGAAGCTAGTGCTTGGGCTGACATAGAAAGCTTCATTAACAAGATATTTGGGTAGTGGCATTAATAAACAGACTTTTTTGAATTCTTCATTACCTTTTAAAGGTAACTTCAAGAAAAAAGTTACCCCTTAAATTTCAGATTGAAGAAAATACCAAGGGAGCCTTTTCAGCTCATTTGAAGTCTGAAGGCTATTGTATCCATTTTTTAAACCTCATCAAAATTCAGTCTGCTGTTTGTTACTAAATTATGTATCTCTGAAGCATAAATGTGTTAGCTTTAGAAAGTTACAAATTAGTGTATTTCCATACAGCTTGGGAGAATATAATTTTAACCACTTTGTTTTGGGTAGAAAAAATATTGCTTGCATTATAGCACAGGGGAGCTGTCAGTATACACGTCCAGACAGTTGCTTTGGCAGTAAGATTCTCAGAGTGTTAAAAGCAAATTACCTAGAATTATTAGCAGTATTTAATGTAATGACTGGTTTTATTTTTATAAAAATCTGGATTTTTTTCATTGAATTGTCTTTATGAAGATGTTTGATTTTAATGTAGTATCTTTTTCTTCTATAAGAAACTACTTTGACCCAGACTATTGTTTTGCTGTATGTCTACTTGATTCTATAATAAGTATAAAATCTGTGCATCAACAACAGAATATTTTCCTACTGGTTTATCTTATAGTGACAATTTGGTTACACCACCTAAACTGTTCAAGCAGAACTGATGACTTCTGAAAATGCCATCAATAAAAGAAATAAGGGCCAACTGTTACTGTAATCAGGGAATGTTGCCATGGATTTCAGTGGCTTTAGGATCAGGACATAGCAAGAGATAAGAACCAAACTCATTAAAATAGATTACTTCTATGGAAAAAAATAATAAAAGAAAGAGAGCAAAAGGAACTAAAGGGAAAAAAGAAGGAATTAAAAGAGTTAAATCAGGAAAAGAATAAAAGTCAGAGGTGGAAGAACACTGGATAGTAATTGCATTAGGTTAGAAAATAATCTTTGCAAGTGGAAAGAAAACTAACAGAAAAAAAAATATGAATTAAAAGACAATTTCCCTCCTCAGGCATATATTAGGCTATTGTTGTTATCAGGCTAAACAACAAAATCCCAGGAAATATCACAGAAGTTTTAATTTCTAGCCTTCAATGCTGTGAAAGGAAATAATGACTTCAAACTGGAGTAACAAAAGGAAAATTAGAGACTAGACCAGAGCTTTTATGTTATTCCTATTTATTGGCACTAATGACTATAATACTACAATCCATTCAATTTTTGACACCTGCAATATGGTTTTACTCACAACCTTTTTGTGTCATAGCTATTGTTGTAGAGGCTGGATATGTTTTTCCTTTTTTATCTACAGGACATAAAGGAGTAATGTGATTTAAGCAATTAGTAGCTGTGTAGATAGAGGATTATTGATGATGATGATCAGAACTTATGGTTTTAACAATAAAACTACTGAGCTAGCAAACAAAAGACTTTCTTGAACAAGAAAAGAGATACCCTGGAAATTTGAAGGATGAGGAAAAACTATGAATACTTTTGCATTTATCCTTTTCTGTCCACGGAAGATAAGTAGGCTAGTAAGTATGATGGCTGATTTTTATTTCTGACATGACAATTGCAGCTCTATTCAAAAATATAAGAACAACAACAACAAAATCATTGACAAGGATATATTTGTTCCTTTTTGTTTTAAGAACTCTTTTTGTGTCACAGCTTCAGCTTCTTTGAAACCATTTCCTAGTGAAAACTATTTAAAACTGCAATCAGGCTGTCTTTGCAGACTTTTGTCTTGCTAGCAAGACAGGCAGAGTGACCTTGCATCTTCTTTTCTGCTAGAATATTATTTAATTTGGAAAAGTGAAAAAGGTAAAGCTTTGCTTCTCACTTCTCTCACCTATTTTTTAAGCAATTCAATGCTTTTAAGCAATTTCTAAGCTTTCACTTGGTAGTGTTGCAGGGAAATTCTTAAGTCTAGCATTTGAAATATGGGGTTTTTTGTCACAAATGGCACCAATGCCATGTCACATTTTCTTTCTGGTCCAAAGTCTACAGCATTTATGAGGAAGGCGGCAGTTCACATGGGTTCTATCTCCATGGCAACTTGTTTACAAGGACTGAAATACATGCTGAAAATTCAAGGTTAGCTTTCCCTTTGTTCCTGTTTTGATGTTTTTGGCAATATGAATAATGTGGGCATAATCCTAGTTTCAAACAGCTTCATGGCAGACTGAGTCGAAACAAAACTCTACACAAATGTGCTTTCATCACCCCCATTAGAAAAGAGAGAATTCAAACGGCTGCTTAATCAGACCCATCAGTTGCCTCTTCCTTTCATACTCCAGAACAACCTCCCTTATTCTGCATTTCAGCTTTATTTCTCAAGGAATGAGACTATCTAAAGATTTCTATTTTTCTGAGGTGATAACTCAGGGTATGTGTGTGTCTATATTGTGTCCATATCACAGTCTAAAGAACTTGCATTGTCTAAAATAATTTCAGAAGCAGAAATGAACAGGCACCTTTTCATAACTTAAGCTGAATCACGTGATGGGAGTCTTTTGTGCTCTAAAAATCAAATGTAATAATAGCAACACACTGCAATTCTATAACTCTTATAATAATGCTCTCATAAATGTTTCAGGAGGATTCTGCATCCTTCACTCAGGGAAAATAATGATTGCAAGAGTATCCACCCCCCAGAAAAGCCAGCAAGGACTGAGTTGACCTTGCTATCTCATGTGATTAGTTTAGGTATGCTTCGAATTCCTCAGCATTCATTTAATGAAATGTTTGAAAGAAACATCTTTTAATAAAGTTTAAATCTACCAAGTTAGTTTTTCTTCTTAGCAGATTAAATATAAAGAAGATAATTTATGTATTAGTAAGACATCCTCTAGTTTGGGCTTATCCAACTTGCAGCAAACAGCTTTGATTTTTACTCAGCAGCTAATATGCTTGCTTGCTGTATATTTTCCCAAACAGAACTTAGAAAAATCAACTGAAAATGCATATACCCCTTTTAATGGCACTGAATGCAACATACCTTATTATGATAAAATGTTTAGGGGACTTTTGCCAACATTCCTTTGCAGTGTCTTTTTTTTTTTTAGTCACCTTACATCTCCTTCCTGTTCATTAAAACTAGAGATTCCTATCACTCCCTTTACGTTAGAACAGAAATGCTATAAAAATGAATAGATAAAATTCACCTTTTGAACAAGGCAGTTATTTTACAGCTGCTCGATCTGATATACAGTGCCTAGTCTTGATGTACTCATTAGAGAAACAGTTAAAAGCTGCTAAGCTGGTGGATAGATCAAATTCTGCAGGATTTGGGACTAAAGCTACTGAAACGAGGAAAGGCATTAAGAATTCAGCCACTACATTGGGATCTCCATCTGAAACAGAATATTCTGTGTGTTCACAACTACACACGCAGAGCTCAACTCTGGCTGTGGAAAGAAAGGAAAAAAGATAGATTTTCATTTAGTTCCAGGCTTGAGAAAAGCAAAAAGCCTTTAGAACCATTACTGTCCAGTTTTAGCCTAAACTAGGAAAAGTTTTGTTAGTACCACAAATGTTCTTAGCTTATACTAATAAAAATGCTTACATCATTTTTCTAAGCAAAACAAATGCATTTGCGAAAGAGCAGTACAGAAATATCTATATTAAGTGTTTTGCTAGTACAAAATGAATACTAATTATAAAAATCAATATAAGTTTGAAAAAATTGTGAAATTGTTCTGCAGGTTGTTTTTGCTAAAGCTTTCCATCATCTGTGGACGAGTGTACCTGCTGCAATACCTTGTAATTGTACTACACTAGAAATAATAAGCATTTTTATTAAATTAGCATCCATCAGCTGTTGAACAGATATTTAATGGATAGGTAGGACACTTCACTTTTTCCTGGTTGACACTTCAAATGAAAAACTGAAGTTTTTGCTCTGTAAAGGAATTCTTATAATGTATATTTAAGGGGCAGCTCTTGCTCCCATTGCCATATGTCTTGAAACATTGCTCGTAGTAGCGTTCTAAATTGACACAGTTTGTTAAGTATCTCTGCCACTCCCAAGTAAGCAATATGCGCACAATGTGACTGCCACTTGGTCTAGCAAGAGTGAGTTGGAGAGGTAGCTTATAGCAACAATGTAAACCAAAGATACTTTCATCCTTCCTTTTTAAATTTCTTTATAACTTTAATTAAGCTCATCAATAATTGGATAACTTAGACATTGTTTACTAACAAAAGACTTTTAAAAATAAGCTCTTTTTTCCAAATTCAACTTTCCTTTTATATTTACTATTCTGTATGGCACAGCTGAAATGTGAAATAAAGTGCTCCATAATTTCTTCATCTGCTAAAAGTTGCTATCCCTGGTTGTATATTAGTTTTTGTATTGCAAAAAAAATCATAAGATTCAAAGCTTTTTAGCTGAAGTACAAACAAAACAGAGAAAGAAAATAGCTTTTGGTCCCCTGATGCATTGCCTGACAGCTGACTCGGCATAGCACAATGAACAAGACATGCATCGCTTGAGAAGGGACAGAAAATGTCAGTTGGGGCTATTCATATAGTGAATAGGATGTGATAACCTTTAAATACATATAAACAATGTGTCTTCACATACTGTGCTTTGCTGTTTTCTTCAGAAAGATATTGTCCAACAGTTCTACATATGGTACAGAAAGGAGTATGTCCATCCATTGAAAGTTAATGATTTTTTTCAAACACAGAAATACAGCTTTCTAAAGATCTAGTTAGTTATAATGGCAAGGGGAAGTAGGCAGAATTATGATTATTTATGTGGTCTGAGCACCACTAAATCAACAATGATCTTAAGTTGCAGAAGGAAATTCCAATACGTACACACAAACTGATGACATTGCACAGCCCCTCCTTCCTTAAAAAAGGAAAACCAACTCCATAATCTCTAATTGATTTACAAGGTTAATGAGTGAAAAATTTCCAGGGAAACATTCTAGATTTGGCCCTGAAACTTTGCCTAGGGTTAGAAACCCATCAGTCATGTTATCTGTATCTGGAATATTCATGGTTGCTTATGAAGGAGCTGTAATAGAATCTGTGTGTGGCAATCCCCTACTAATGACCATGAAAATCTTTTGTGCTTATCACTGTTTAATAAAGATGTGACTAATTTAAGATATCTGGATTATTATTTTAATCCTTAAATATTATATAGACACTGATTTTGAGAAAATCTACATTTTTGTATCTTCAGATAACACACTAGTGCCTTCTGTAGGATGAGTCCTTCTGACTCCCATCAATCATTTGTTATGCCTGGGGAAGATTACAGTGTGTATTCATTTCTAGCATAATCATTTGGAAGAGCTACATAAGGTCAGGAATATTGGAGTTTGAGAAAAAAATGTAGTATTTTAAATAGTTGCTGCTAAAAAAAGTCTGCAAAGATGACTAAGTGAGAATATTTGCTCTGGGAAAAAAGGGTAAAGTGAATGATTTACAGAAAATAGTGTAGAATTTTGGTGCTTAAGAATATAGTAATGTAAAAGTCTGGATATACGCAAACATATATTCAAATAAAGCAGCAATAAGATTAAAAGTAGCTAAAATTATACCACTGGAATGAAAACAAACAGTACTTGGAGGCTACTGAATCTGTTGATTATTATTGCTTCATTGACTATCTTACACATGAATCCATGAGAACTAGGGATAAGTCACAAGGTGAGATGACAAACTGCTTATTACATTTATTTTGCACAAATTCAAAGATCTGATGCAAAAATAGAGGAGGAATCTTGGTCATCAAGTTGAATCCCAGACTGTTACCACATTCACATTACATAAGAACATTCACAAATTTTTCAAAGTTCATCGCAGAACTAGTCTGCTTATCCCCACTACTCCACCTGAAAGACTGTTCCAGAAACTACCATTGTTATGGTCAGAAATCTCCTAATCTCTGCCCTGCTTTTCTTCAACTCTGATGATAACTATTTGTCACTACGCTATCACTATCCTTCTGTTTAAACAGTTCTTTCCCATTCACTGTGTTTATTTTCTCGATACATTTACAGATAGGAAATCACTCTCCACATCAGCCCCCCCTTATGTTTCTTTAAGCAAACCAAGTTCATCCAGTTTGCTGTGGTACCATAAGTTCTAATTACTCACCTGTGTATTTGACAGTCCCCCTGCATTCTGCCTGCAAGTTACTCGCAGTCTGTAATTGTTGCAGTATTCCAGACCTCTGAGCATCTTCAAGCAACTGCTTCCTTTCTGCCTCTCTTTTCTTGAAGAACCAGACAGAAAATATTATCTGTTTCTTACAAAATGTGACATATCTGTTCCCGTAATGGTGATGATTGATGTTGTAGAAATAACTGCTTTTTTGGTTTAGTGGCTAAGCCAAAATATATAAGAAAATTCAAGCAGAAGTACTTCCTGCTCAAGTCCATTGCTAAAGCATGGAATAGTTTGTTTCCTTCCAAAACAGCAGAAGGAAGTAATCTATGCCATTTTGCCCCATAAACTAATCTTTACTAACATAACCTGCGTTTAATTCCCTTCCTTGCTTTGACACCTATGTCATGCATCCCAAAAGAGTGTTCTGATAACCATGTTTCTGGAAGGGGTGAACACTATCTTCATCTAAAAGAGGCACATGGGAGAGCTTCACAGCTGAACAGTTATGCCTTCTTTTTGCGATGCATGGTGACGTTCACTACTCAGGTTGCCTCTCTACCATCTAAGTCAGCCTTTGTAATTTGGGTTGGTGGGTTGTCTCTCATTCTTCCTGACAGATCTGTTCTCCCTGATGTGAAATACTTATACTGCACCAACAGGAGGGAGGTAGCCTGTATGCTGAAAATTTCACCAAGCTTAGATGAACGTTCAGGTTCATTCCCTAACTGAGACAGACTGTGAATGTTGCCTTTGAAAGATAAGAAATCACAGCTTTGCTTTGGCAAATATACACATAAGTTTTGTCCAATCATGTATACATTTAAAAACTACTACTAATAGTTAATTTATACACACACACATATATATATCTACCTACCCATATCTATTTTTGCCTCTGGTGGGTGACTATCTTGAGCACACACAAATCTTGAAAGGTACGCTTATCAATGAAATTATTTCAAAGTAGTGACAGATTCACACATCCCACATAGTTTTGCACTCAAATTAAGAGAGAAGCGTAAGTTTTCACTTTCACCTTGGAAAACAAGAAATTTAAACCACTCTTCAAACAATCTACTTATTTCTGACTGAGGAAAAAAAGTCTGACAGTAAATTTTTTCATCTGAAAAGAAAGTATGACAACATCTTTCTTATTTAAATAAGCTTTTACCAAAGTTGACAATTTGAAGTATCTTAAATTAAGCACTTGAATCCTTACTTGCAGAGGGAGACATGGCATACAACATTTAAGCAGGGCTAAGACTTTCAAATCTATCTCAGACTTTCTTGTCTACAGGATTAAGTGAAATAGTTGACATTAGGCTAATGATTCAAGGGAACTGTATAGATCAACTCTTTCCAGCATTTTGGCAATTACACCTTTATTTTAGAAAATTGGCAGTGTTTCACAAATCACTAGATTTAGCACTTGACTTTCTTTGCCCAACCCTTGGCCTTTCACTTCCTGGGGCTGCCACTATCTCCTTCTCTTTATCTCTTCAGCTCCTCCTGTCTGCTCCCAGGCTGGATCTATCACCACTGCGGGACTGGGAGCATGGCTTTATAACTGATTTAAGCCACATAGCCTCCAAAAGCATTGGTCCTGTTGTCCCAGGTACCCTCCCTTCCTGCACGAGCACTTCAAATGAATCAGAAACTAGCTGGGTGAGGGAACTTAGAGGGCTCAAAACTAATTTCTTTTGGGAGGTGGGTTAGCTTTCAGCCTTATTAGCATGCTGATCCATCTGAGCACCTGCACAAGCAAGTCTACCAGCACAGGGCTAAAGGCAGGAAAGCCTGGCTGGGCAAGTACCCTTTCAGTGGAGCTGCACAGACTGGCTCTAATGGGTTGCAAAACTGCACCCTGGACTAGAGCAGGTTTGGCTTGCTCTGGTCAGTTTTGCCTCCCCCATGCTCCCAGGGCCAGCCTCCTTATGTCTCAGATCCAGCCTGGCCCCAGCTGAGTTTGCCAGGGACCCATGCCTCTCCACAGAGAGGTGGCCCTCTTCTCAGTCCCACCTCTGCTTCACATTAAAAACAATGAACAAACCAAAGCCTCCTCCTGTTCCCTCTCCAAGGGCACTAGAGGCAGCCGAGCTCCTGTGCAGACTTGGGAGGGCTATACCATTCCTAGCCATTGCTGTTCAGCCACAGCCTGATGGCCAGAACAAGGATCAAATGCATGATGACCTTCCCCTCAGCACATACATCTATTTGTGTGTGTTTGTGTACACACACTTAATTATATTGTATAGAAATATGCACACACATATCTAAAGATAGAAAATACACAAATTTAAATAGTTACCCAAAAGTTTTTTTTTAAGAGTTCAGAATATAGAAAGATAATAAGTTGCCAAGTCTTCTATTAAAATAGCATGTATTTTGTTCTCTTCAGTCATCTGTTTTCATAGATTTGAAGATTTAATGGCACTCACTATAACCCCCGATTTTCAATATTCAATGTCCTGTCTTGCTCCTGTTTAAGTCGGTGGGAGTTTTGCTGTTATCTCCAGAAGAACAGGGCTGAGCATGTGGTTAGTATGGTATTTGCACAATATTAAAATAACCTCTCACAATTGGAACACTTTGCCATAGTTAATTAAATATATGAATGACTTGTTTGAACAATCGTCTGTTTGCATTCTGGATCAAAGCCATACAATCTGCTGATGGTGCCAGGGTTATCTCTGCTTCTGCTTAGACTTTTTCTGGTTTGTTCTGCTTACTGTGGTTTGTTAAGCATATGTTCTTGCGAGTGTTTCTAACCCCAACCTCCACTTTTTTTTATACTTATATAAACTGAAAGTGACAAGCCATTTGTTTACTGTGGTTCTAAATTAATTAGGATTCTCTAAGGCATATTTCATACTGTTTGCTGCGGATCCAGTTTACCAAGCAATGTAGTAGCACTTTGTACCTTACACACCTAATTTTTTAAAGGATCTCAGAATATTTTGTTATAGAAAGAAATGATATTCTAAAAGATGGAGATACAGGAACACAGAGGGATAATGTATTAATGCACAGCAATTCAGTGACACAACTAAGAATAGAAGCTTGAATGTCTACATTCATAACTGATGAGTAATTACTTCAATGATGATGCCACATGCTTAGTCTCATGCCCCTAAGTACATCCTCTTGCTACAGCAGACACTCTTCCAGATCAGTGAGATGTAAAATAGAAGATACTGAGATTCTTACTTTGTTCTTTCCTTTATTTCAACCTCAGCCTAATAGTGTTTGCCATTGTATTAACATGAATTGTACAGGAGAACACAATGCAAGATCTATTTTGCAACAGTTAGATCTGTATGACACTGAACTTCAATGATTACATTGTTAAGCTTGTTGGACTCTCACACCCAGATACACAATACTACTGCTCACCTTCAAAAATTTCAGTTGATGGGGGGAGCCTTAGAGCACCTGCATAATTCTATTATTTTGCAGTTAACTACACAGTCAACTATACTAAAGAAGTCATTAAGAAGTGTTAGTAATCATAAAAGCATTCTTATTTACTAGTCCTCAATAAAATAATAATTTAGCTAATTTGTTATGATTAACAGTCCCAGGACAACACCAGACAGTAGCAGTGACACACAGCAAACCTGTCCCGTAGACATGAAAATTATGAAAGACCTTGAAAGCACTAATATTACTATCAGCTGATGTCTTGCCACTCCCGCTGAGCAATCCAAGTCACTGACAACAGAAAATCTAACATTACAACAACTGCCACCTCATTGTATAGGACAAGTTAAAGCCTAACTTGTGGAATATCTAGAACACCACTTCCAATCAGTTCTTCCACAAGCATTTCCAAGTCCTAAAGCTACTATGCTGTCATTCTTATGGTGATTCACACAACAGAAGTTCTCATACTTCTCAATACCTTCTAGAGATACATACTGTGTCAGGCACAAAGGAAACAGCAGTTAAAATATTTAACCAACTTCTTTCCTCACCCTTTCTAAAATGATGCCTCTCAGTAACATTTGCTATCCTTACAGTGTGTACAACACTACTTTCAAAAAGTATGACAACATCATTTTAGAAAGCATGGTGTCCTTGGTTTACCTCTTTGCACAGCCTGTCTCAAAATTCTGACAGGATTAAAGAATAGATCAGAGACAGCTATATTCTTGTAAGCTATGAGTATGTATTTCTCCAAACTTTTTCCAATTTCTTCCTATGTTAATTTACAATTGATTGCAGAGTCGCGGTTGCTATTAATCTCTTTTGAAACATTGTGGTTTGTTTGGTCTTCTTTTCTTTTACCTCCTGCTACCAACTACTAAGTCACACTGTTACTAAGCACTAGAACATTATATGCATGCAAGCAGAAGAAAAATTAAATATAATATAAATGCACATTTTAAATAGGTATTATAAGTGAGAAAGTCTGATTAAGTACTAACCATCCACTTAAAAAAAATTAAAATTGTTCTAGTTTTATGCTCACTTTTATTTGCTTTTTTTATACAAGAATGGTCCTATCTCTAGGCTTAAGTTATTTGCCCAATACAGACACAAGGCACAGCACCTGTTAATAAAGAATGTATCTCTTCTTCTTCTCCATGGATTAGGCTGCAATAAGAACATATTTACTTTCTTCCCCTAGAGCTTGACTTACTTGATACCAGTCAAAGGCTTGATTCGAACACTGAAATCAGCTCATAAACCAAACAGAGATTCATCAGAAACAAATTTTGTATTTTCTTATGATAGAGATTCCGTAATAAGGAAGATCCAGAATGGATCTTCTGGCTAAGAACTGTGGGAAGGAATTCTTTATCCAGAGGATGTAGCTAGAGAATGATTTTCTAGAAAATAATAGTCTAATTGTCTTCTGTAAATGGTGCAAAACCTTTCTCTTTATGAAAGTCTTTCTGCCATGATCCCTTACAATGCAAACACTCTTACTACTACCCGATCATTATCAATCCCCACCCACGAGCAGGGATTTGATTTCAAAGAGGAAAAAATAATAGGGCTCCATACACTCTACTACAAATCATGCTATTAATACAAATTAGGTTGTGGAAGACAGCTGTAATGTAGAAACATGCAGAATACACTGAATTTGGCTTAAAATCTATACAATATCTAGTACAAACATCACAGGACTGAGATTAGCTAAGTCTTCCCAAGAAAACCTCACCCTTTAAAAACAGCTGCACAAAACTCTGTGTCACAACATCAGTCAGCTGACAATGTGGGCCAACATTCCAACTCTTACACTGAACTGCACTAGTTGCTGAGGATAATACTAGACAGGGTAAGCAGAGCATAGAGAAACCCTCTGCAGATTCCAGTAAGCACTGAACTCAGGTGCTTTCAAAACAAGAAAAAACACTTAAACTGATATAGATGGAGTGCAACAACAGAAATTCCTCTCTTGGAAAATATTTATTTGTCCAAAGCAAATGCCCATGGAAAGGATGATGCTGAAAAAAGTGCACAGGGAGAAATAATTCAGAAAAAAAAGCATTTTTGGAAACTAAAAGTCTTCTGTTTAGATCTTTTAGGAACGCGTGGATTTCTATTTCAGAATTTCTTCACTTCCATTTTTTAACAACATTTAGGGAAAAAGTCATAGAACTGAATGATTTCCAGGAATTTAGTTTTGAGTAAAATTTCACAGTCATTGTAATGCTGTTTTGGAATGGAGGAAGTGTAATTAAATCCCAAGAAAGAAGCCAATATCTGGTTTTTGGTCTATTTGAACTGTAGGAGATGTTAACTGTACTTTTTTAGCTGTTCAAACCACTGTTACATCTCTTATGTCTATAAATGTGCTCTATTTTTAATCTGATTTTTAATGAAAAAAAATATACTCATAAAATAATATCATTAGGATGTTAGTCTTAATGTCCTTAGCAGTGACCTAAGGAACAGAAGAGAAATGGCATCTAACAGAGATCAAGACTCTTGCAGTGAAAGCTACACATAGGTACTCTATTTGATTCAGATGTTATTCTATTAGCCATTTTGGAGCGGAAGTCTCTTGATAATATTTTCCAAATCAGTGTCAAAAGCCTTTCATCAAGATTTCTCTTTTAGTTTAGTTACTTATCCTCAACTTTTTGTACATGAATCATCACTATTATTGTCAGAGCAGACATGAGCTTCTGCAGCAATAGTTGGCTCCTTGACAGTGTTTGTTTTCTTTGTTCCAATTACTACCTATACGACATGTAATAATAGTTGTCCTGTCTTATTTCTATATTGCCTCATTCTGTATGTTCAGTAATGGCAAATGCTTCCATCTTGCATTGTTTTCTTTCTCCAAAAACCCCATCACTCTACCTTGTCCCACACTGAATCAGTATATTGCTTGTTTGATCCTGAATGCTGCAGACAGATGGAAATGATGACGACTCAGCCTTTGACAAGACCAAACCAAATTACTGGCTTACTTTTGAAGAAATATGTGCCCAGCCACTCAACTGTGGTGACATGTAAGCCCCAGCAGGTGACTGCTAATTTTCCACTAGAGTGCAAATTAAAAGTTGTGAATTATAACTCTTCTTTTGCAGTCCTTCAGAGTTGAAGTTTTTAATATTCTTATTTCATAATTAGGTTTCAAAGATCAGAATACCATTAGTGATGCAGCAGTTATTGTTAGAACTTTGCATTCAATGCAAATCAAAGGAGAACAATAATATCAGGGAAGGCACCTGGCTTACATGAGCTTGTATTTTACAGTTTTTGAAAAACTGAGTGAGGTAGAAAGGGTATCAAAGCATCCTTTGCCTTTACAAATAGACCACAATGTAGGGAAGACATTAGAGGATGTGTCTTTAGGGTAGGAAGGTTTGAAACACTAGGGTTTGTTTATAGTTTTGGGGTTTTTTTTTTGGTCCAGGCTACATGGAAGAAAAAAGGAGAATCCCCATCCAATAGTGTCCTTAAAAGCAAATCTCAGCAAAACAGACATTTCTAGATAAGGAGTGCGGTGGGTTGACCCTGGCTGGATGCCAGATGCCCACCAAAGCCGCTCTGTCACTCTCCTCCTCAGCTGGACAGGGGAGAGAAAATATAATGAAAGGCTTATGGGTCAAGATAAGGACAGGGAGAGATCACTCAGCAGTTACCGTCACAGGCAAAATATTTTTTTTGCAGTGGAACTGATTAAATATCTCTAAAAGCCTTCCCAGATAAAGGACAGGACAAATATTTATGAGGAATAACTCATCTGTTGTGAAGCAGGCGTATGACCTCTTGAGAATCTTTCAAACTCATTTTATACTTAAAAAGAAAATACTGAAACACTTAGGACGGCCACAGCGAAATCATTTGATTAACACTACAAACTCAAAGTTTCCTAGTCATCAAAATTGTGTTCACACAATTAATAATTAAGTTCCCTAAAAGCAAATAAGCCTAACTACATTGCTTTATAAGCTTCTTAGCTTATAAACCCAAAATTTTATCAGCAGTTTTATTACTGTTTTCCATCTGTAAATTTATAGCATGTTAAGAATCTATTTCCTTTCAAGTAAGACGTAAGTGCCAAGGAATATTTAGTAGGTCATAAACTTAGAAATCACTGTTCATACAACTGATTTTTTTAAACAAAATTGCTGTCATTTATATAATTGCTATAAAACAAACTGTGCCAATTAGAAAGCTGTCTCTAATATCAAGGAGTGTTTGCTGAGTCTTAAGATAATTTTGTTATGTTTTTAACTTGTCAAGCTCTTAGATGCCATTGTTAATGCAAGCTTTCCATAACTAAAAAGGTACAGATTACCTTCTTTAAAAAACACTTGCTCAGAACTCAAACAGCAACTGTTTTGTTCAGTTATTGTCTTTACGGATCTCAAAAAAGATTAGCATTCCACAGTACAACGCTTTTCCCTTATTTTATTTACAAACAGTCTACAAGGATGAAACACAAGAGGAGCAGTCACTCTCTAAATACTCACAGTGTACATAAAACTTCTGGCAGTCATTAGTGAAATTGCAGATGGTGATAGCTGCCTTTGCTAAACAATGACAGTAACACACAATATTTGTCAGCATGAATTACGTGTTACAAAGCAGATGGGGAACTCGCTCTCAGGCTTTTGAAGTCCAGGTATTCACTTTATCTCTTTTTTATTCTTTTCAGTGTAGTGTCCCCTTACGTTGAAGATTCATCTGGTTGCTAAAGCGTTGGGTACAGAACATTGTTTTCCAGCACGCTGGGCCTTCATTGCACGTAGCCCCAACTCCCAGCATGAGCTATGAAAACCCGTCAGGAATCTTGACACTGGTTCAGATTCACCAGCCTGGGCTACGCTTCCTACTTCTGAAGGCTATGTAAAGCGGTACCATGTACATTTGCAATCACTACGTTAGGCAAGTTTGAGACTGGGACCCACTGCTTCTCCGGCTTAAGTACTGAGCACACACACACAGGCCTTTTTAATTCCTTTCTTTCAGGGGTGTCAGCTACTTCATCAAACAAGTTTAACTGAGTCTTTAGGCTGAATGCACCGCTCAGACCTCTGATTCTTTTGCTGTGTTTATATCCCAAGCAGAGAAATTCTTAACCAAATGTTTACCTTGCCTACTGGGAAAAAATCAAAATTAAAAAAAGAAAAAAAATAAGGGGGGAGGGGATTGAGACAGAAGTTTTTGAAATCTTGCATATCTAAATGCAGAGATATCCAGTTGTACAGAGGTAGAAATTTTGCTTTGCATAAATCATTGCACTAATTTAAAATACTGTCTCACTATTGGTATACATACCATAAATGCTTTCCAAAACTGACAGGAGAATAAAAATGGACATGAGATATTTATATAAAAATATCACCTTACTAAAATAGTCTATTGAAAAATAGTATAATATGGAAGCATTGGTGCAAACATACAAATCTTACCTAATGGATCTTTTTATCACTAGTGATCAAGGATTTGGCTAGTACTCCAGAGCACAATCATAAGGCATCACACTGCCTGCTATTTCTAATGTCAATATGTCACCTGCTGTTGCAAAAGTAGCCCAGAAAAAAAATGTATTTTTTGTCATTTGAAATTACACACATGTTGTCAGAAAGCAAACTGCCCAGTCTATTTGCAGATTGGCAGGGACCCAGGGCTTACCATTTTCCAAATCATAATTGATTCCTTTGGCAGACCTCTAGCTATGTTGCTATGCTGTCAGTGCAGTGAGGACTCAGAGCTCTGCCTTCTTTTATTATTCTTCAAAAAAAACCCAACCTACACTAAAATTAAAGGTTAATAAGTAAACGACCAAATAAGCTTCAAAATATGCTGTTGCAGGAGGAACAGCAACCAAAATAAAGAAATACTATACAATGTAATCTGAACAGATGACGTGAAGCCAGTATAAGGACAGTATGGTTTTATCAGCCTCCTTATCCTGGTGGTCAGCACAACTACTACCCCCAAGATACTTCGCAAAACTCAGAGCGGCTCAACACTTCTACAAACTATAGTAGTTTGCTATTCTAGAGAACTCTGTGGAACATATGCCTTCGTGCATTATATTTTCCTCTTCAGTTAAGTGAAAGGAAAATAAAGGACACTGTTAGAGAGGGTTCATTTAGCATACAATATAAAAATAGGTGCTCTAAAATGAAGATTTGAAAAATATAAATCAGACTTAGTTGCTCCCCAGAATTGTTTTAAATAGGTGTCTTGTTAGCAGTGTCCTCTATAGAGGCACTTGCAAACAGATGAGAAAGGTTAATTTTGCCACATAGATCCTCCCATTTCAAAATGTGTATCTGGTTATAGAGAGTCCTGCAGTAAATGAATAAAATTATTAGAAGTCAGACTATCAATATCTTTTTCTCACTGCTGAAAAATCCTGCTCAGGTTAGTTGAGAGTATGATCTCATCAGCTGTGTCACCATAAACTTTTGAAGTAAAGTGTCAGCACATCAAATTTACATCAGTCTAAATTGTGATGTATGTAAAAATAATAGTTTTTGTTGGCCTTCTGCTTTTTGAGTCTTTAGCATTTGCATTTCCCATTTTTCTATATAGTTGTGATTACCAGAATCTTTGAGAAAATCATAGGATTCTTATCCACTGAGGCTGGGCTTTTAAGAACAACCAGTGTCCTGAGACATGAAATAAAATACTGAAAACTGGCACCCGGTAAGCAGTCCTGGCATACCTTAATGCTGTGGTTCTAGGTCCCACCCGACATGTCAGAACATTCTGAGTACAGCTTCAGTCAGACATTCAGAGATTCACTTCACTATTCCATTTTGAACTTACTAATCAATTTCTCTTACATACATTTTGAATGCCCTGCAGCCAGTCCCTCATAATTTTGTCCTTTCACTAGAAGGGAAATAAATATTTTCATGAAGTCAATATTTCATCTGATCATCATATTCAAAGACATAAATCACAAAAAATACTCATAATACTTCATCCTAGCAAAAAAATTCTATTTACAATGTATTGTCGTTAAATCACTTCCCCAAGAACTATAGCATTTCCAATAAAACTATGTGTACAAATATTTATTTCAAATAATTATCAGTGATCAGACCCTCAAGGTATTTCACCAATCTTAGTTAACACAAGATAAATTAGAGCAACTACTACGTGAAATAGAGCATAAGTATTTAGTTAAATGCTCTTAATGCAAGTATCCAAACTGGAAAAATTAATGAAAAGTCTGATAAAATATTTTGAACCTGCAGGAACACCTTTTTTTCTTTTCAAATACAAGAATACATTTATGATCCCAGGCTGTATTGTCTTGGGCATAAGCCATCATAAATAGAATTAGAAATATTGTAAGAAAACCAAGTACAGTATCATAAAGGGAAATATGTCAGTTTACAGCCTAAGCAGTAAAAAGAAAAAATCCTAACCTTATAGATGGTTTGGATCACTCAATTTAAACTAGGCCCAACAGTGCCAGCGGACCAGAGTATGCATGGGCTGCTTTGGGAGTACTGAGCCAAAGCTCAGTGTAGTTCTGGCTGACACTGCTCTGGCACGTCTCTTTTCTTAACATTGTGATTATAAGCAAAACCTTCTTAGAATATAAGGTATCAGACATTACAGCAGTTCACCCACATCCTTGGGTTGAATTGTAGAGGATGTTGTAGCTAAGGCCAAGACAAAACAACCAGACACATGAATGACACTCATGATTACCCATTCAAACCTCTGTTGTGTCAGATTTCACTTTATTTGTTCCTGATGAAGGACACAATCTTAATGCTTTATGTGGATCATTGTGCACCAACATTTGTGCAATTAATTCTACCAAGACAAACCAACAGTTCAAAACTATAAATATTTACTTCTCACCTCATTGACTTTCTATTTATTCTTTTGGTGTTACCAGGAGGGAAGTTTTAACAGTCCTTTTCACTGCCTTTGCCTGAGCAGCTTTACTCATCATGCTGTACCAAGGTTGAAAGAGCATCACAATGTAACTCGGAGGAGGCTTCTAAGGACAATAAATGCCTTTTCATTGACTTGAATCGCCTAAGCCCTCAGTGTATAACAAGCACATTCCTCTCTCTCAACTAGTGCCCTTAACAGCTGATCATTCCTGGAATAAAAAAAGCCTATAGAAGACAATTTTGATAAGTGGCTTGGGACAGATTTTAGACAGTGGGATCATCCAGCACCTTGAAAATATTCCTTGGTCCTGGGCAAGAAGAACTGAAATCTAATTGCTCCTACATTGTTTATGCAACATCCAAGACTGCATACTGCAAAATCAAGTTAGTTGTTAGTATGTATTATAAGGAGAAATTATTGTCAGCAAACATCTTTTGCTCAAAACATAAAGATTAACGGTTCTACTCTGCTGTTTGAGAAGAATTACTTCAATTGTCAGTGAAACAGATTAAAAAATGAAACTACTACATGTAAGGAAAGTCCATCTAGACACATACTGGTGTGTTGGGCATGTCCCTTCCTTGAGAAATAGGAATTAATATTAGTAACTTTTGCACTAATAGGCTTTTGGATGCTAAGAAGGGATGAAAAAGACAGTCATTTCTGCTTGAAATATTGCATAACTAACTGTTAATGCATAGTGTCCAGGGCATGTCTTTACCAAAGACAAAGTAGAGACATAAAAGTCAGACAGTGAAAAAGGATGGGTTTTTTTGTCTGATTATCCATAGTCTCATTAATCTTCTCTTCAATTCTTCTTCCAGAGCTAACGTTAAAAATACAAAACCGGAACTGGGTGTGGAAATCCTACTGAAGAACACTGCAAAGGAGAAAAAAATACTAACAGAGAAATACAAGAAAAGAAATATGAACATTACCTTTGGAGCAAATACCCCTGTAATGGTTGTATAAATGTAGAGCAACATTTTTGGACGTCATGAATTCTGCCATCTTTTCCCACTAATGCACTTATTGTAGTTAAAAGGTACAAATCTTGTTCTAAGTGCACTGATTCTTTGAGAGAGATGTAGCAAGCTATGCCAGTAACAACATCTGCTTAATAGAAAGGTCTAAGCTGAAGTTTGAGTATTTATTGCATGGAAAAAGCATCATTTTGAAATTGTTTCAGGCTTTTAACTGGCAATTTTTTCTTTTCAGTGTTGAACTCCTTTTATTTTGTCATTTTAAAGGGCTCCAAATGGTCGCTGTTCTATTATGACTCACAAGGGAAAAGTGCATGTTTGAATTATGAAGCACAGTGATTCTCTGGAGAACTGTATGTGTATTACAGGAGGTTTTTTTCACTGATTGATTGAAAACTATTGTTTCTGAGCTGCTGATTACAAGAGATGTCAATTTACAGACCTGCTAAAAGGTTTGCCACAAAATTATACATTGCATTTAAAATAAGCCCACACTAAGTACTTTTATAAATTAGCATCGATATATTACAGACTGGTTATGCTGACACTGAAAATCGTATTTGTGAAGATTTAAAGAATGAAGTCTAGTGACTGTGTCAAGCTAAAAGGAAACAATTCAGTTTCTTCATCAAATGAGGAACTCAGTTGTTCCCTTGTTCCTACATTCTGATCTTGACCTGTAAGACTTTTGCACTGAGAAACAGAGTTTCAACACAGAAGCAAAAAACATGTACCATAGGTGCATTTCTTCTTGCAGAGTACAACCAAGATTGCAGCTTACATTATACATGAAAATTCATGTAGTCTCACTGATCCTTATAATTCTCTATAACCGGGAAAAAGAAAAATCTGCATATATAAATAAATGGATACCCTTTTTTGTAAAGTAAATGCAGTAGGCAAAATTGGTTAATATCTTTTGTATTGTCAAATATAGTTTTCAACTTAGAGCTTAGCCAGAAATACAAATAAGCCACACTATGTCTTCCCATGTGGTCTGTTTATAAAAAATCTTTTAGTTTCTCTGGTTTTCAGTATCTTATTAGTTTAAATTATCTTATCCTTTCTAGCAAATTGATGTGTTTTTGGGCTGATGCTTTTAGCAACAAATACCATGCACGCAGTATTCACCTTGTCATACATGTGGGAGTTTGGCAGCAGATAAAAACTCAAGACTAAAATGCCTCATGACCACTTTTCACATTTTGTGAAAGTGTTCTGATACAGCACTGTTAGAAGAAGAGAACAATGACATAATTCTCTAAGTGCTTTAGCTCATGGGTTTTAAATGATGCTCTTGTTCAGCTTAGATAATGCAAACTGGAAGAGGTCAATTGGACAAAATGAGAAAAAATTTGTAGGCCTGGGAGAGAATAGGAGATGACATTCCCTGATTTCAGGAAAAGAACAGAATGTTCAAACTATCCTTTGACTCACATATTTACCAGTTTAATTTAATAAAAAGAGGGCAAAAGAATGGTGAAGTTGCTCAGGCAACTGCTGATGGGTTAAACCTGCCCTTCATCTGCAGAAGTCATTTTTTCATAAAGAAGGTAGCATAGTTTCTTGTAGACTTCAGAGAAAACACAGAATATGCAAAGAGAAAATGTGCAACGATAGTGAAAATTCTTCATTGCGAATGCAAACAAAACTCAAAGAACTCAGTTTAAGTTACACTGTATATTAGAAAAGGAATAGAAAAGCATGTGAAATGCCAAGTTTGCAAAGAAATATTTGTATTAAAGCTATCAAATGAGAGATGACATTTTATGACCATTTAAATTCTCTGACTAAAACTGGTATTTCCAATAGCAAAGGAAATCAGTCTTAGAAATATCTTATAATGAGAATCCAGGGTTTAGCCATCTTTGGTGCATACTGCATGTAGCTGACAATGTTACTGCCAGGGGTCACTGGAGTATCTCTACACCACAGTCACAATTTCATCTTCTGAGTCTATCTCACATGAAGGCAGCTCAAAAGTTTGTACACACTTGATGTTGATATGTTACTGTCACCTATACTAAAAGATGAAAATGAGACCAGACTAATTACAGATATATTTTTTCATCACAACAACATGCAAATCTTTATAATAAAAAAGAATAAAAGCATAAATGTAAGTGGAAAATGGATTAAAATACTACATGGATTTGCCAAGCATGGATTTGCCAATCTTCTAGTGGTAGAATAAAGTAATTTTTTCTAAAATAAGATAACCAGATTTTCATGATGGAAATGGAGTCAACCCAATCTCTCTGTAATACAAAGAGAGATCTGATATTATGTCTCTTGGGAAATAATAAGGTACTGTGCAAAAGATAGAGGGTAGCATAAGAACTGTAAGAGAAATAAGGATGCATAAAGAAAAGGGAGGAATAAACAGCAGTCTGTACAGAAAGGAGAACTAAGCAGCTGGAGGTTGCTAGTACAGTTTAGTATTAAACAGAATACACTGTATAATAATATATAATATTAATAGTAGATAAAGTCCATACTGATACAGTGCAGTGTTACAGGCAAATATTTTTCAAGTCTATCATGGAGGGATCTAAGACAGGTATTGAATCACAGGTGAACCCATTAAAATTAGGAACAGTTTGAATGACTCCATCAGGTTGTCCTGTTTTTTTGTTGCATATTACAGCAATTTTCTCTAAATTTGTAGTCAGATGTGGTGGAACATAAAAAAAGAAGAAATGAAGAAACCAGAAAAAGAATCTCACCTTTAATTTTTTTCTTTGGAAATACAAGTGGAAAATACAAGTATCTGCAGCTAATCTGATATAACCAAATCCTGCTAGTTTACGGTCATTATAAATCACTGGAGTATTATTGAATTATTTATTGAATATAAATTTTTAAAAAAATTTGAAAATTCTTAATTAGAATACTACAGTTGAAAGTACTTTTTTTTTTAAAGCTGACCTAAAAGCTTTCTAAGGCATTTGAATATGTAACCAATATAAGTAAATATCATAAATTACATAAGTACTTATTTCATAACTGTAAACCAGGGAAGTGTGCAGTCATGTGACAGTCAGCACACAGGAGTACACTTAGGATAAGTCCAGGTCTTACCATTACTTGATCTTGAATAACAACATTTCACAAGACAGATTATAACTTCTGTTATACCTGTGGAACTGATCCCATGGTCTTCTTAAATAGGGGCTGCATCGTGTAAACAAAGCACACTCATGCGGTGTTTTAGAATTTGGATAAATTTACCTAAAAGTCCTTCAGTTTTCATAGCTGATTGGACACTGCAAAACTAAGAAAGGCAACACCTAAACTCAGTTTATCATGCAATCAGTAGCACATGGCATTATTAAGAAGTGTTTACCTATCATATATTCTTCACTGTATAGTGTATATTGCTTAGCTTTACATATATATGTGTACATTTTCTAATTTCGAGGATTATTTTATGATGGTAAAGAAATTTATTCTAGAGCTGGAGTTGGAGGTTGACTACTATTCAAACACAATTATGTGTAGAAAACAATCCCTTTATTTGCTAGAGTATTTTGAGGGTTGATTCAAAAAGATCAAAGACATCATTGTAAATGGCACAGTAGACATGACTGTCTCTTGTGTACCTAGTAAGCACTTTGTTTGGCTTAAGTTATCTTGATTACTATACTGCTACTGCTGCTTGTTTTCAAATTTCAGAACACCATGGCTGGAAATTCATGAATTTCAAAACATTCACTGTTTCCTAAGCTTAGGCAGGGCTTTTGAATTTTACATCCAACTGTTTTCAAGGATTATTCGGTATTACATTTTCTGCATAACAAATTTAGCTAACATCCTTGCACTTCTCTGCTTTCTCTTGATCATATTGTAAAATAACCGCAGTAGTTTAAATACAACTGTGGGAATAAATTCATAAGATTTCCAGCCACCATCTACAATAAATATTTGCATAATGTTTAGTTAAATCCCTACTGAACAGACTAAGACCTCTTATCACTGTCCAGATGGAATCCTGAATTTATCAAAGCATACATACTGTTGCTGGTATTAATTTACATATTTAGAAAATCTAAAGCCAGTTTCCATTCACTGAGGTTTTTTCTAGAAGTGAAAGTGCACTGAAATGTATATATATTAAGAACTAAGTTGTGCATAATTTCCAACAGATCCTTAAAAATCATCAGAGACAGTTTAGTCTACAGGCTACAGGCAGTGCTTAAAACCTACATGTACTTCATTTTACCATCTGCTGGTGTTCACGTGCAAAATAATTCACTACAAGTGGAATATTATAGACTTTAAATCTCTCTGGACGAAATTACGTTACAATATTTTTTAAGAAAAACAGATCATTACTCAAATGTCAAAAAAAATGGTTCTTTATAAAGTTGATAGAAGACAATTGGTTTCTTCTGAAAACTTACTTTGCTAAACATCTCACTATCGACCTAGATATGTTATAGTCCCACAACACTAGATATCCAGCAGTAAAATACAAGAACATTTAACTCAAATGTTTATGAAGTCCCAAAAAAGAATCAGCAAAAGCAAACGTGACTAAATGCCAAATCCATTGTTCATCCTACCTCCTGCCAGCTTCTGGAGATAATCGGTTTCATTAACCATGATAACTGATAACTAACTATACAGTGTGTGTGCTGGGAAATACCCAAACTATACCTTTCATTGCAGTAGCATATTCTACTAGGGTGGAAGAAGTATCCTTAATGTTAGAGGAACCGAGGACAATTTTTTTTATTTTGCTGTCATAATGGCTTTTCTTAGTTAAATTCTGATGGTGGCAGTGGGTCTATTGATTCCCTGGTATAACCAACAATACCTGCTTTAATGAAAAGTCGGTAGAAAACTAGGCTACTATTAGAGTACTTAGCACTTTTTGTTAATAGAACTTAGAGTACTAGTAATAAAAAGAGAAGGTGCCAGAATAGTGAATATTTCAGTATGTATTTATTGCAACAGATGTTTTAAGAATAATGATCGTCTTTTTAGACTGAACATATGTGGGGAAGGCAAAGAGATAAGAAGGTGACTAAATTTTCATCTAATTAAGAGCCTTCATAAATATTGCATAGAAAGAGGCAGAGTGGTGGCTGGATTGGACTGGAACCTATTTTTTTTCCTGTAAATATTTGGGTACTTGACTCTGCAAGCCTTAATGTTCTTAAGACTGGTACACAATTACACATGGATAGACTACAAGGCGTGATGGGTAATACCAGCATGAATTAGAATAGCAGGAATTGTTTCCTTTGTTATGAACACATACCACAGTGCCAAGGACAACATTACTATGCAGGATGGAAAGACAGATAAGATCACAGACAAAGGCTACAAAAAGATTGATGAAAGAAGATTTGTTTTGTAGGGCAGAACTTAATGCTGACAAAAGAAAAAGCTCTGTCCCCCATCAATTTTGCCAGCAGATGCTTAAGGGTGTGGCTGAATTTACAAAAGTACATTTTTGTACATTTTTATTATTTATTCAAAAGTTTGTAAAAAAGTATTTTTGATATACATCTTTATTTGAAAATAAGTGAAAGGATGAAATGATTCTTCTTAAAGTTCCATCTTTCAAAATTATACCCTACACTACAGTTAAATGTAATATTCTTCCATAATGATTTAGTAGCATGTCATATCGATTTACCACTGGTATAAAATCAATCACACAAGATGCAGAGCAGTAAGGACTGAGGCCCAGGATTCTTTTATAAACAGCAGCATGACTGACAACAGCAGATAATGAGCCTTTCTCTGTACAGCCTTCCAGTAGTCTGCATTCTATTTACTCACCTAGGCAAAACATTGAAACAACAGGTTGCAGTTCAGTTTCACCCAGAGGCCATGTGGATATATTTTGACCTTGGACTTAACTAAATATTAAAAAATACAACTGGCCCAAATTAAAAAAATTCTACTCCCGTTTTGAGTTCAACGTTGCAATTAGTTATAATATTTTTTCATGCTACGTGGCTCCAGGTGAAAAAACATCTAATATTATATATTACTTCATTTTACAGAAGTTATAGATAGAATATATGCAATACAGAAATGCATTATGTACATGTAAACATATGTAAACATGCATACATGTAAACATATGTAAGTTACAGAAAATAAGGGTACACAATCAAACTGATATTTTTTGGATCTCATCTCTGTTTACTGGTTGCAGGTACAGTTTAACCTGTTGCAGTTCCCTGGAGGTACATTCTCCAGACAGTTTCACCCATGTAAGATGATGTACCCTTCTGGCTGCTTTCTGGACTATATGAATATGTCAAATGATAAAGCTGAAGAACCCCCACTCATTTTTAAAAGCGCTGACTTCTTCATGGGTCCAGTGCTCTCTAAACTGGAGTGTATGTTCAGCTGTCCCAGCTTCCACTGTAAGCAGTGTCCTGAACATAATCCAGCGCTGACTATCCATGTCCTCACTAGACAAACATACTGGAGTTTGTGAACCGAGCTAACACAAACACTAGAAGCAGTCTAACTTAGGCATATGAGTTTTTTATGTGTAGAGGAAATTTGAATTCTCCTCAGAAGAAAAGTCTTAACATATACCCCACCGTCCTCTTACACACCTGATGCTACTGCAGTAACTGGTACCAAGGTCAGAGGTCTTTCTAATTAATTTGCATACTGAAGCACAGCACACTTACACTTGCCTTTACCGAGTAACATTCCTGATCAATCATAGCTGGAAGCAGTACTTATTCACTTCCAGGTCATGAGGAAATGATATACAACTATTTTTTTTCCTGTACTGAAGTCAACAGGAGATTTTACCATTGACTTAAAAGCAGGTCCAAAACATACATAAGGCTGAGGAAAATGGATTGAAACTAGATACAGTCTGAGGCTTTTCCTACTTGAAATATCTTTGTCCACAAAGAAAATTTGGGTTTTGGAAGGTGTAATGGGTAAGAGGCGAAAACAAGCAAACTGAAAGCTTTGTTTCCTCAGAAACTGTGAAATTTGTGCAACAAAGTTACCTCTTTATGAACAAACTCACAGGGGGTCTGGATACCTTGAGTAATAGGAAAATCTCTCCAATAAAATACAAGTGCAGGTCATACCAGTCAGCACAGTTTACATTTACTCCCATGGGTCCACCTGCTCAGCTTGGAGTCAGACGCGGCTGTTAGCCTACACTGCCTTGTCCGTGCTTGGATTTGTCTGTGGAGTAGTTTCCAGAATTATGATTTGTACAGACATGAATTAACTTGGATACAAGGTGTTGTGGTTCATCCCCAGTCAGCAACTCAGCCCCACACAGCCGCTTGCTCACTCCGCCCCAGTGGGATGGGGGAGAGAATCAGAAGAGTAAAAGTGAGAAAACTCATGGGTTGAGATAAAAGCAGTTTAACAGGTAAAGCAAAAGCTATGCGCACAAGCAAAACAAAACAAGAAATTTGTTCACGAATTCCTATCAGCAGGCAGGTGTTGAGCCATCTCCAGGAAAGCAGGGCTCTATCATGTGTAATGGTGACTTGGGAAGACAAACACCATCACTCCCAACGTCCTCCCTTCCTCCTTCTTCCCCCACCTCTATATTCTGAGCATGATGCCATAGGGTGTGGGACATCTTTTGGGTCAGTTGGGGTCAGCTGTCCCGGCCGTGTCCCCTCCCAACCCCTTGTGCCCCCCCAGCCTGCTCTCTGGTGGGGTGGGATGAGGAGCAGAAAAGACCTTGGTTCTGTGTAAGCCCTGCTCAGCAGGAACGAAAACATCTATGGGTTATCAAGACTGTTTCCAGCACATATCTAAAACACAGCCCCATACTAGCTACTGTGGAGAAAATTAACTCTATCCCAGCGAAAACCAACACACGGGACTAGACAAATATGATGACATTTTGTGCAAGACGTGAGTTTGCTCAAGGAGCTGTGCAGATGTATTTCCACAGTGCTTCCCACACTGCTAATAAGCCCTTCTGTAAGTAACCTGGTTCTGTTCCCTGGTTTCTCTACATCTTTAGCACATTTAAAGTGCAGGACAGGTAATGTGCATGCCTCTAAAACAGTTTTTGTTTTAGCTCTGATTTATTTGTAAAAACAATGTGTGAAACCTTTCTACTGTAGACACTACCTGATCCCTGTGAGATCTGATTTCATATGACTAGAATCAACCATTTATGTGCCCCTATCGCATATCATTTTCTTCCCTGCCCTCCCTCAGGGGACTTGAACCCTGATCTCTTTTCAAACAGGTGCAACATTTTCATTTGGTGCCATGAGCAATCTCAGACCTACTGTCACTGTTTGAAAATTGCAATATTACGTATTACCTCTTTTCATGATCGGCATTAAATGTATTTTTGGACACTCAACACTTATTTTTTAAATTAATCATGGGCACTGACATCAATTTTTTCTGTTTGTTTGACTGAGCTGAACTTCCTTTGATTCATGTGCTAATGGAAACAAATGATATAATCCACAATGAATAATTTTGTTCTTCTCGAGATGCAAAAGCAATAAAAAAACAGTAAACACAAGTTAGCAGACTTCCTTGCAAATGCTACAACTGCTTTCTTTGTCATGACAACAGATATTTATCTGCTGCCTACTTTTCATTTAAATGCAACATAATGAAGTAAGTGAAATTGTCCTTCCTTTCTAAAACAAAATTTTCCAGGATTAACAACTCATACCAAGCTATGGATGACTACATTCACTGTGTGTATCAGCAGGTTAAATGAACTTCATTTAAAATTCTCCTCTACCTTTCACTTACACTTGCATGATGCAGACTTACCAGAAGTAGAGTTTTCAAAGTCAAGTTTATCCATGCGTGATTCAGACCTAATCTATATCTGCTTTTATACCTAGAGTTAGGTAGGTAGATAAGGACTTTCCCAGACTTCTTATGTTACACCATATTTTATATTTCATATAATAAAGACTTTTTATATTAAACTATAAACAATACTAAAAACAAAGCTCAGAAAAGAGTCACAGCTTGTTGCATTAATGCAACTTCCTTACTGCTTTACAATGAGAGTAGGAAGAGAATGTTGGCTGTAACCAACATGATCTTACTGATAGTTTCCAATCCTGCAAGACCCAGAATTCTTACAAAAATATTTACAAGTAGCAAGTGTGATGAACCTTAATGTCATACAGCAATCTAAATATGGCTTAACACACCTTAACCCTCTCAACACCATGCCAGCCTTTTTTCAAAGGGGCATCTAGGTATCCAAACTTCCTAGTCATTTAGGACCATTTAAGACCATGCTGCACCCCTGGAATTCAAAACACATGTTTAAAGGTTTTAAATAAGTGCCTGTGTGTCAGCTGCTTCCATCCCTGGTCTTTGCTTAAACTACAATAAAGACAAATTACTGCAGACAAATAGGAATTGGCAAGTGGGGATAAGTTTTTGAATCACCACAGTTACATTTATCACAGTTCACTGATTTCTGCCCAAAGATCTGCTTCTTAAAACAACACTGCCAAAAGAGCTTAGGCATCTTTTTAAACTCAGTCCTTTTAAGCACAGAGACTGGCCCAGTAACTTCCTTTCCAAAGATGACACTCTTCAGCTATTGACTTCCCATCATTTCAAGTTCCCCAAGCAGGACTTTCCACTGCTGCCAGAAATAATCACTAAAGTTGTCACTTCTCAAAAGAAGCAGATAATAATTTTTAGCCATAAATATTTGCTGTCTAATTCACTGTCTACGACTATTTAAATTCAAATTGTACGTGACCATGGACAGGGGAAAAATGCTGCATAAACTTTGGTCAAAGAATTCCTCTTCCTCCCTCTCTCTCTCATTTTTCATTTTTCAATATCAAACAATTCTTCATATTTAAATGAGCCAGATTATTACCTCAATTATTAGGTTCCAAATAAAACAATTACATTCAAGTTGTAATTATAAACTAATGAGTCTTTAAAACAGGAGTTTAGCAAAGAAGTATTTAAGTATTAAAAAACTGTTCTTGAATAGTAAGATATGCTCTACTTATTGTATGCAAAATCCTTCATAAATTTGTTTAATATTCAGAGTAAAGTAGATAGAAATAAAATCAAGTGCTTTGTTTTTGAGCACGTATAAAGGGAGGAAAACAGGTTGCTGAGGGAAAGGGAATAAGAGAAAAGTAATCTATGTCAACTAACAAAAACTGATTTATATTCCCAGTCTGAGAAAATGATCAGAAAGAAACCAAAATAAGATTGTTTGACCTATGTACCAGTCATAGCATATGCTTTAAAGAGGAAAAAAACCTAATACAATATATCCCTTATTACCTTCCATTGCTTTGATATGTCCAGAGAGAAGATGTATGAGATAAATTTCTGAGGCTGAATTTTCACAAACAGTTTGACAAATTAAACAATCACAGAGATACAAGATTTCCAAGATCTTTGGTAGAATTCTTCATAAGTGATATATTGTTCTCATTAGGGTCTCAAAAACAGTTTTGTGTATAAAAATCCATGCTTAAGAAGAGGAAAAGGAAACAAAAATGTCATGTATTGTTTTTTCCCTCTGCCTACGAAGTGAAGTAATAAACCTTTCCCAAGTTTTCTAAAAATTTTGTTGAGTTCAGAGAGAATAACCTTCAGGAAGATATTCTTTCAGTTGTAGTTTCACCAGCATGGTCAATGGTCCAGGGTGATACATAATATTCTTAGAGATAAGAATCAAAATTATGAGCTTCAAATTTTTTGCACATTTTTTATTTATTTTTTTTTCAATGATGAGATAATATTCCTCCAACTTCTTCTGTAGGTATGGATTTAAAAATAAAGCAAAAACAAACAAAGAAACAAAAAAAAAACCCCACCCTGGTAATTTCAGTTCCTTCAGTCTGGGGATTATCAGATTTACTTTTAGAGGGCATATGCTTATAAACTCTGGAAATCTGAACTTGTTATTTTTCAGGCTGATTATCTCCATATCCTTCATCATGTGTGAAAATCATTACCACTGTCTTTGTTAGGTAAAACTGCAAGAAACTGGGAGGATGTCTTCAATGAGAATGTGTTCCTAATGTCAGTAAATTGAATGACAAAAAAAAAAAGAATCTGCTCTATAAATCCACAAGATCAGTTTACATGGACTAACTGTATGGTTCTTTCTTGTTACAGAAATCTAATTCATGTCAGTTGAACCTACATTTCCCTTCATTAGTCAGAATGCATAACTCTGATCATCTAGTGTTCCAGGACCCAATATGAAATTCTCTTTCAAAATCTTGTAAGATTACAGATGAAAAAAATCTGACTTGAATACAAGCAGTAAACACATGGTTTTCAATCAAAAACTCAAAATTGAGAGTCTGGGGGGGGTTTAGCTTAGGGAGAACATGTTACAATCCTACTGTATTCAGAGTTTTAATTTTCCATTTAAGTTGTCACTGTGATATAATAGCCAAAAACTGACTATACATCAAAAATATTAATGTCTCTTTCTCTCTGAGCATGTGTCAAAAAAATAACTTTTCATATAACAGAAAATGATAAGCAAAGAATATTTCATTTTCTCCTTTGATGTAGTTTGTACAGAACAGTTATACGGCCAAGCAACTGCTTTGAATTCAAGAGAGGGAACAACACTGACACACCCACAGTAAATCAACAAGTTGAATATTTCTGTACCCAAGTAGCATAATGTGAATAACTGATTGATTTGTGTTTGTTCTCCTAGCAAATCTAAAAAAATATAACCCCTCCAAACACTGGGAGGTAGGTAGAAAGTAAAACACTTTTCTTTCATTCACAAATGTGTGGGACTTTTTCTATATTCATTCAAGACTGTCTTTAATTTAGTTAATTTTAATTTTACTTTCAATTGCACTTAATTATATTCCAACACAAAATATTATTTTAACATGAAAATTCAAAATAATTTATGTTAAGTATGTCCAAATGAAATGTTTGCATTTAAATTCCCCCTCCCTCCTTTTTTTTGGTTTTTTTTTTTTTTTTTGTTGTTTTTTTTTGTTTTTTTGTTTTAGATAAAGCAGTGTGCTACTATTTGAGTTCATTATATTATTCTTGCCAAAAATACATTTGTTTGAAACTTGTATTGAGTTATCTGCCCTAGGCATCTGTAGATTTATTTGAATATTTAAATCCCAAACTCACAGAAACTGTTGTGTCACTTGATACACATAAGTAATTGTATGAAGTAATGATAATCTAGCAAAGTTTTATGTTTTAATTTCAGTCACTCTATGAATCTTTAACTTCATGTAATCCATCAAATTAATTTGAAACTGCCCATTTTACCTAACATTGACTTTTACCTCACTGTTCTCTAATGGACAGCAAACCCCCTGGGGATGTTTATGGGGAGATATAGGTAATATAAAGGATATTTTCAAATAAAAATCCTTTCAACTGAGGGTAACTTGGAGAACAATGAACTTTTGGAAAAATTTATTATCATTGAATACTGAACACATCTCAGAAAGTCTTGACAAACGAAAAGGCGATCAGCATGCCCAAACAACATGGGAAAGGAAGCTGTGGGAAGTGAAAGGGCAGCATTCACATGCTGTCCACATGAAGGAAATAGAAAGAGCAGTACGTTCTGGCCACTGAAATGGGAAAAACCCCCAACAAAGCAAATCAAAAAAAGAGAGCTGTCTCCAAGGGGAGTAAAAAGAAAACATCAGAAAGGTCAGTGTATCATTAAGTCCTTCTTCAAGCACATCAGAGCTTGCATGCTGAATACCGTATGTGGTCCTCTTCCAAGATGCTAAAAGTTTACATCAACTCTAAAGCCAAATACCGAAATTTATAGACATAAAAGATAGGAAGGTCCACTAACACAGGCCACCTCTGGCTCAGCAAGTCCCTGAACCACCCGCTGCTGGGTGCTACAGCTGTTCTGGGGTTGGATTGCCATGGACTGCTTCGCCCCCCATCTTCCACACAAAGCACCGCTGGAAATCATAACTGGAGATCTTATGCACTAAAATAGCCATACCTGTAATAGACACTAAAACTACCTTTCTATCTTTCTGTCTTAATTTGTTTCATTTTTTGGTTTGTAATTTCCCTTTAAAATTAAATATTTTGTCACCTGAATTAATGTCTTCAGGTAATAGATGTTATCAGAAATTTGGAGAGGTTTCAGTCCTAATACAATTGTTTTTCAGCAAACATTTTATAATCTATTTTGCATAAAGAATTAATAAATTCTATGGCTTAGACCTTACCAAGTATATTAATTACTTTATAATTACGCAGATTATGGGTGCAATATTCAAATGTGTAAGAAGAAACATTACTTTTATAGTTACAGTCAAACACAAGTCTCCAGTACAAAATGTGGTTATCCTGTACCACCCCAGCATTCAACTCTTATCACAAAAGTGCTCTAATCCATGATCTGATCCTATGAGAGTCATATCAATAGATATACTCTTTGCCTGTTTAATGACACTTGCATAACTGGAGGCACATAGAATCTTAATGAAGAAGAATTATTGCCTTCAATACGCTATTTACCTTCTCACTCCTTCTAGGGCGTGAGGTGGTCAGTTCTGCTTGTTTTTAGGAAGAATCTGCACAAGCATTACATGATTAAGAAGAGAGCTGCTATTCATTTGGATCAGCTGGCTCCCAGCAGATGAACCAAGTCTGGTTTTAGTTTCACAAACTATCACTCTGAGAGAAAGGTATTTGTTGTGCGCTAAATATATTAATTACTATATTTTTAAGTACTTTATTTTTCATTTATTCTTAACTCTCAATCTCAGACAGTTTAGCATGGTACCTTTCTAAAGCTTCTTATAGCTATTAAATCAGGAAAATTAGAACTATGAAAAACTTAATTTGTCAGTCTGTATCAACTTTTGAACATTCTCCAGACTGGTTCAATGAAAGGGATGAAAACCACCTCTTTCCCCCTTATTTCCCTCTGGTAAATCCTAATCAGAAAAAGGCCATCACTGAGGTCTATAGAGAATATCACAGTGACAGTATGACTCAAGGAGATACCTGCACTGAAGATATCTTCCACATACTAAATCAGCCCTAATTCATTCTTTCGTCACTTTAAGATGATGAATATTCTCTTCAGAATTTGAATGTCACTGTCAAGTAAATAATGCTAAGAGGGCAGGTATATTTAGAGTACCACAAATATATAGCTTTGGAGCTAAGGCACTATATTGTGTTGGCTTTCTACACAATAACACATAATCAGTAGCATTGTCCTGTATATCTCAGGCAAATACCACCCAGAAGTTAATTGTGTACAAAATTTAACACAGTGTCAAGGTTCCCCATAATTCTACAAGTAACTTTTTATAAGTCAGTTTTTGAAAGTTACTAACCTTAACACCAGTGGCTTATAACATTCATAACATACACGTAACACAAAATCCCTTTATATCAAATATACCTAAAATGAGAAGTATTAGAGGAATCATTTCTGTTTGGTGCTTTCACGCATGTAGAGTACAAAACACTTGTGAAAGGGGCATACACTCTGATGCATGCAACAGCTGCTTCTCTGGAATGTAAATACAGAGTAATAATGCTACAAAGAAAAAAAAGAACTAACTTCAAAAAATAAAAGATCCATTCTGAAGAAAAGTGCAAAAAATACAATTTTTTGGATAAGATGGATTTTCTTTTCTCTTTATATTTGAGATAACTTCTGTAATAGAATGTTTCTGTACATGTCATATAACGCCCCAGAGTTATTGCTCAAGTGAAGTGATCTCCTCAGAGATATTCGAATGTTCTCTACTTCTACAGTCAATTGCAGTTCTGATGTTCCACACTGTTACCCCACTTGGATTTCATTAACACCTAATTTACAAGCATAAACCATGTAAATGATTGGAGCAGATGCAGAAAAATAATTATAATTTGGGCTGAAGTCTTCATTTCCCAACCTAATTCAGTAACAATAAAATCTTCTCTCTAAAGAGTAGACAGGAAGACTTTATGCACAAACCCAACTGAATAAATATTCTCAGCCCTGGGCATTTAATTTCTGGAAACAACCCATGAATGGAGGAGTAATGTCCCAAATTAAGAACCAAACAATGTGGGACATTGTTCTCCACATAAGGATTACGGTGATATAATAATTATGAAATAGGAAATTCTTAATGTCTCCAATTAAGAATTTTCTGAAGTGTTTTAGCTTTAAAATACACAATACTTGGCTTCAAGGGAAGTTTCCTGGGTGCTGAGGATATTATCTACTAGGTCCTACCTCAATCTACAGATCCAGAAGCTCTTTCTCCTTTTAGGGTACTTTTGTGCAAGAACTTAAGCTCGCTTATCTTATAAAACACAGCACAAAATACAGAGGCTTTTGCTGATGGAACCGGGCAAAGAAAGAACAATATTACCTCCCAATAAGTTTAATTGTTCTGATCTCTGGAACCACTCTCAAATAATGCCCAGAAGCATACTCTTGGGTGGTAGAACTGCTGCTTCATCTATTATAACTTCCTTCTAGTGATAAGCCTGAACATTTTAATACCGAAGCTGTATTGACATTTATTTGCCTCACATTTCTACCATGTCCATTTTTTTGCTGCTATCACATTTTGTGCTAGTATATATCTGTCACTACATTGTACTAACAAAGTGCCACAGCTCAATTTGGCAGTAGATGAGTCTGCGAGTTTTAATCATGTCAGGGATGTTGCTACTCTCACTCCAGGACACATGAACTAAATGAACCATGTGACAAATAAATAGCATGTGAAGAGAGGAAATTTTATAGCTATGCAAATGCTACAGAAGTAGGTGATAATGTCTGCAGCTGAAGTTTTACTGTGGTAGATTACTTTGAAATAAATAACAATGGTCATTGATGATTAGTTTGCTGAAAGAACAGAATTAGTAAAAACTTGCATAAACTTTTAAAGGATTAAACATTTTTATTATATTCAAAAACTTTTCTATATTTGCTTTACACTTGCACATTGATTTCATTTATTAATTCATGTGTATGGCTGCACTCACCATCGTCATGTACCGTTCTCAACAAAAACTTATAATCAATGCCGTGATGCTTATTTGAAGACAATGAAGAAACACTGGGATTCTGAAAATTTGCTACAAACCATCCACGATCAATTCATGAAGTTTAAAACTTAAACCTAGTAAATAATGTCCTGTTTATGGTTATTTCACAGACAGAAATGCCAAATTACTGTTTACATTATTTGTTAAACGTTACCTGTTTAATTTCAATAATAGTGACTTTTCTCTATTTTCTAAATTGCAGTGAAAATGAAATAGTCAATATTTTCTATTTCAGAAATATAATTACTAACAGAAAAGACTATGTACAGCATTTCATACTACTGAAGTTGTTAAGGGGGATATACAAAAACCCCTGCATTTTTCAGAAGCCAGATTTTGAACTTTAAAAATCTCTCAAGCTAATTTAGGATAAGCAATGTAAGAAATGATAGGAAAAAACAGAAGAGAGGATCTGGGTAACATTCATAGAAACACATCTGCACACTGGAAACTCAGAGTCTGCACCTGCAAAATCTCTTGTTCCAAGATAATCAGTACTTAAAAGATATGTTGTGTATGTTACTTGAAACCAGTTTAACCTTCCTAAGGAAACACAAAAGCCACATAATTTTAGCATTTAGGTGAGTGTTGACTGCTTAGCACTTCCAACAGTTTAAAGAGAATATCACAGATCAATGAATCAAAGCTGATCTCTTTCCTAAGAGCAATTTTTAAAAAAAAAAATATTCCTGAAGCAAAGAATCCCTGAAATTTGCCTTTTCCAGACTGACATTTTATTTCTATAACTTCTGGGCATCACCCAGTGGCACTCTATGTTTGAGATAACTGGCCAGCACTCAACAGGGTAACACACCTATACACCTAGCACGCTGACATGGAAAAGAGGTAACCAGGACTTTGGAAAAGCAGAAATTTATAATGCACACAGAGACCACAGAACCTACAAAGAATGGCGTTACTCTGTCTTACACACTTGAGCTACCTGTTATGCTTTATTTGACTGAGGTAGGTTTAACTGTGACATCATGGAAAGAAGTCAAAACAAGTGCAGGCAGCTTGGATAAGGAGGAAAAGAGCGTTAGAGAATTCAAAATCATAAACCCTTAAACTTGACCTCCAATCACCGTAAGTATATGAAATACTACTTTAAACAGTACACTTGAGTAGAAGAATAGAAGAACCCAGGCACATCAGCTCTCTTCCATGACCCAGAGAACCAGTGGCCTAGAAGAGAGAGAACTTACTTGGGTCATGTGAAATCTACAACTTTTATTCAAAGATGGCCTTGAATCCCAAGCTTTCTATCTCTTAGAAAAGTTAGGTTATATCTGTCCAGTGGAATATATTTTTTGTTATTTATTCAAATCTCCTTCTGTGTATGAAACACAGTGTGAAAATGCTCGGCTGAAAATTTAACAAGTGCAAAATGGTATCTGACATCATAAGCTGACTGGATGCAGAAGTCAGTATTTTGAATATTCAATATTTTTGATTAAAAAAATAACAGTAGGAAGGAAAGCTATTAGTTGTTGGCTATTGGCATGTTGACATGTATTTTTTGGAAGCTTTTATCTTAATTTAGAATAAGTAAACACAAAATTAAATCTTGAAAACTTTCAGAGATTGTGAAAATTGTTTCCCAATCCTGTGTTGTCTTTAAACTGAACAGCATTTTATATCAGCTCAAAAATATGCAACAACACCATCTCATGGATCCTTGAACAGAGACTATAATTATCCTTTATTGATTATATCATTGCTTTTTAATTCCTACTGTATTTTCTCTTGCCTTCATCTCTCTTCTTTAGTGACTTCTACACATTTGTTGAAATATCATTTTTGCTTTAACTCTTGACAGTAGCTACCTGAAAAGTTTATATTTCTGTGGTGATTTAACACAGAATATTCTCTTGTTCATGTAATCACACGTATTACTTGGGTGGATGCTTCTGTTGGACTTAGACCCTACTGTATGTCCCTAATGGTCCTGGACACCTAATGGAATACAATGAGCTTCATAATAGTTTAGAACTCCCTCATACACTTGCTGACAAGAGAACAGGTGCTAGGAGACTTGAACAGCTAACTAAACTTGACAGTTCTGTCAACACTTATGAGAGGTGTTTGGACAGAGGGTCAAGCAGAGGAAGGAAGAGGACTAAAGGGTGAAGAATAGTGATGGAGAGAAATTCAGTTCATTCACTTTTGCTTTTATTTTCTTGGCTTTGTTCATTTGCCATAAAAATTAATTAAAAATCTGAATAAATAACATTACTTGCATATCTTAACTCTTCACTTCGGGGTAGAAGGAATTGAATTCCACTGCACTGAGAATACATTGAAATCAGCAGACAATCCAATATTTTATTTAAAAATATATGGAAGTATCTGTTTACTACTTTTTATAAAAGAGTTTCATTACTGATAATGCATTTTAATTTCTCTTTATAAATTAAGATAATGTATATAATCCCACTGAATCAGAGAAAAATTTAGGTTCGAAGAGATCTCCTGCTCGAAGTCCTCTCAGCTAGATCAGGTTGCTCAGGGCTTAGTCCAGTCAAGTTTTGAAAATCTCCAAGGTTGAACAGCCCACAATGCTGTTGAACAGATCTTCTAGTTTTAACCATGCTCATGATGAAAATATTTTTCTTACATCTAACTAGAATTTTATTGCAACTTATGATCATTGTCTCTCATCCATTCACTGTGAGACACCAGGATTATAATTTCATCTTCTCTATACCCTCCCGTGAAACAGTTATAAACAGCATTAATATCTCTCCTTCCCCTTCTCCTCTTAAGGTTTCAACCTTAAATGCAGCATTCTCAGTCTCTCCTTGTACCATGTGTGCTCCAGCTTCTTAATAAAGACATTAAACAGCACTGATCCCTGAGTGACACTGCTCATAACTGGCCACCAGTTGGATTTCTACTTCCAGTCACAATCCTTTGAGCCCAGCCAATTTTCCACCTATCTTTTCCATCCACTTATTGAGTCTGCATTTCTCTGAAATGGCTACACTTACTATGGGAGACCACATCGAAGGCCTGCTAAAGTCAAATTATTTAACAACCAGACTCTGTCTAGTATGTCCATGTCTTCCTTGTCCTAGGGAGACCAAACTGGACACAACACTCCAGTTGTGGTCCTACAAGTGCAAAACAGAGTGGGAGGATTACTCCCCTGAGTTTGCTGGCTGCACTCTTGGTAATGTGGCACAGCATGGGGTTGGCCTTCCTCACTGCAATAATATCTCTGTTGTATTATGTGATCTCACATAGCCTCGCCGGGAAGAGTTCCCGCTGAGCATGAAAGACTCAACTATTCTCTCACAGCATTCCTATAGCACTCAGTTTGTTTGACTTTGGCAGTTCTGAGATGGAGAAACGTCAACAATCAAAAAAGAAATTGTAAGCAGAGTAGAGGAGACAACGAAGGTTGCATACTAACATGTGACTTATTTCTACATACAATTCAAAACACATGATCGAATTACTTTTAGTACGGCAGGTAAAAAATGACAATGATCCTGAAAGCTATTCTGCAACTGAACATAATAATTTCTATTGTCTTAGACACCAATTACTTAGACTAGAGTCTATTGTAATTGTTCAAATGACAAACTGTTCAGCTTCCAGTTAATCCTTATATTGCTTTTTTCCTTCCATATTGTATCATTCTGCTGTAATATTTTGGGAAACACACCTAAGCACTGTGCTAGAATGCAGGTGATTTGCATGAGATCCATTTTCTGTTAGAGGTTCAGTGCTCCATGGGTCTATGCAGCTGTTGTGGTTTAGCCCCAACCAGCAACTAAGCACGACACAGCCGCTCGCTCACTCCCCCCACCCCAGTGGGAAGGGGGAGAATCGGAAGAGCAAAAGGAAGAAAAGTCATGGGGTGAGATAAGAAGAGTTTAATAGTTAAAATAAAATAGTAAGAGTAGTAATGGTAATGATAACAATAATTATTATGATAATAATAATAATAATTATAATGATGATAATATAATAATAAAAAAAAAAGAATGAGAGAGAGAAATAAAACCCAGGGAAAAGAGGGAAAAGAAAAAAAACCACAAGTGCCGCAACAACTCACCACCCGCTGACTGACACCACCAGTCCCCGAGCCGTGATTGCTGCCTCCCCTGGCCAACTCTACTATGATACCATTGATACGGCATATAGCAACCATAGGAGTGATGACATAAATTATCATATAACAATTAACAGCATACCATTCAGTTCATTGGCTATTTTCACCCAAAATCAAATCCCCTTAGGCACACATCGAACTCCTCCATCCTCCCGCATCACCCACCAAGTGCACCCAGGTCCTCGAGCAAAAGCAATCCCACGAATGGGTTTGCCTTTGCCTGAGACAGGAATAACCCAGACGGTTTTCCACAGCATATTTTTTACGTGCACTACAGGGACTTTATCCCCTTCCACAGTACGTAAGAGTTCTGACTGGGCAGGGCCAGCTCGATTGGCAGATCCCCTAGTGTTGACTAACCAGGTGGCTTTTGCTAAATGTGTATCCCAGTGTTTGAATGTCCCACCCCCCATTGCTCTCAGTGTAGTCTTTAACAGTCCATTGTATCATTCGATTTTCCCAGAGGCTGGTGCATGATAGGGGATGTGATACACCCACTCAATGCCATGCTCTCTGGCCCAGGTGTCTATGAGGTTGTTTTGGAAATGAGTCCCGTTGTCTGACTCAATTCTTTCTGGGGTGTTGTGCTGCCATAAGAGTTGTTTTTCAAGGCCCAGGATAGTGTTCTGGGTGGTGGCATGGGGCACGGGATATGTTTCCAGCCATCCGGTGGTTGCTTCCGCCATTGTAAGCACATGGCGCTTGCCTTGGCGGGTTTGTGGCAGCGTGATATAATCAATCTGCCAGGCCTCCCTATATTTACACTTCAGCCATTGTCCTCCTTAGCACAGAGGCTTTACCCGCTTGGCTTGCTTGATTGTAGCACATTTCACATTCATGGATGACCTGTGCAATAACGTCCATGGTCAAGTCCACCCCTCGGTCACGAGCCCATCTGTATGTTGCATCTCTTCCTTGATGGCCTGAGGTGTCGTGGGCCCACCGAGCTATAAATAGTTCACCCTTATGTTGCCAGTCTAGATCTACTTGAGCCACTTCAATCTTAGCAGCCTGATCCACCAGCTGGTTGTTCTGATGTTCTTCAGTGGCCCGACTCTTGGGGACATGAGCATCCACATGACGTACCTTCACAACCAGGTTCTCCACCCGGGCAGCAATATCTTGCCACAATGCAGCAGCCCAGATGGGTTTACCTCTGCGCTGCCAGTTGTTCTGCTTCCATTGCTGTAACCACCCCCACAGGGCATTTGCCACCATCCAGGAGTCAGTATAAAGATAGAGCACTGGCCATTTTTCTCGTTCAGCAATGTCTAAAGCCAGCTGGATGGCCTTTACTTCTGCAAACTGACTTGATTCACCTTCTCCTTCAGCAGTTTCTGCGACTTGCCGTATAGGACTCCATAGAGCAGCCTTCCATCTCTGATGCTTTCCCACCAGATGACAGGACCCATCAGCAAACAGGGCACATTGCTTCTCATTTTCTGGTAGTTTGTTATACAGTGGGGCCTCTTCAGCACATGTAAACAGATTTATGCCATATTATTGCATCATTAGCATCTATGCAACATTTGATCTACTTGGTCTTCACAATGACTTCAGCAAAAGAAAATGATTCAAAGTTTGTTTTAATGACTCTGAGTTGCAAAAAATGTAAGTATTTCTAATATTGACAAAATGGAACAACTATCAGTTCAAATCATTGTGGCAACTGGTGCAATCAATTCATGTGAACAACCTAAATTATTGAAGTCAACATCAAAGTTCTGTGGCCTAAATTTTTTTATTTCAAAATTTTATTTCTGTCAGGCTGTGTTTCATTTGTTTAAAATTAATTTCTACAAAATTACTTATTAATATATCAGTTTTATTAGCAATAGAAGAATTTATAATCAAGAGAAAGCATGACGACAGCTACAGCTAACTTCTGGGATAAGAACAGTTAGAAAATAGAGCTTAATTAAGTACTGGACTTTTTAAATAAAAATATTTGGATTATTCTTACCTCTGTATTAGATTTTTTTTTTCATTTTTCTTATTTTTTCCCCACAGATTGTTCCTCAGTTATTAAATATGGTGACACATATTGTTTCCCCACTCCTAGCAACATGGAGACATTGCTTATGGCTTTACATGCCATGTAATGTAAGACCAGGGAGAAAAGAACTTACTCTAGGAAAAAAGGCAGCAAACAGGAGGCAACAGACAGCTCATGTTGATCCTCCACAACTTGATAATGACATTATCTTCCAATAGCTCACAGGAGATCATGTCACTGCTACATATCTAAAGCTACAGATGTCTCCTAACATCCTAAAGAAAATGCAAACAGCAGAGACAGCACTCATCAAGGTCCATGGTTTATATTTTCTCTGTGCAGTTTCCTCTAGTTATCTATTAAAATGGCAATTTCAGTATGCATTTGCTGCCTGTGAAGATACCATTGCTTGGGTGAAGCAGTCAACATCTGTAGTATTAAGATATATTCCAAGAATCCAGTGTCTTACTGCATTTAGGGTACAAACGTGCAAAATTATCAAGTCATATATCTAAAACATAAAGTAATAACAAAAAATTGAAATTATTTTTTGCTGATTTCAGGATAGTGTTTAAGGTACTTTATATTAAGCAAGCGAATGCTATAAAGCTGGAGACTTGCCTAGCTGAGAAACAGCAGAAACTACCACTCAGTGCCACTTTCTGGACCCAGAAAGTATCTCTACATGGCACTTTACTGTAGTGTGCACAGATATCAGCATACGTAATGTCATGCATGACTGCATGGCATAGCACAACCCACCTCCCATTTTAATTTCCAGTCTTTAACTGTAATCGGTAGAGGCATTTAAACCAATTCCTACTGTTCTAAGAAACAGGATCATTGGCAAGATTGTTCTGCTTGTTTTCCATTTAGGTCTGAGATATTTATAGTTAATATACAGCACAGTGGATTGTTAATGAGAGTAAAGCACAGTATTTTGAATGGCTACTTACCTATTTTAACCACCCTTCATACTCACACTACAGACTACAGACTACGAAGGCTGAACTTTTTTATTGTCGCTGCTCTTTTGTTATTAAAAATGAATACCATTTTTATTTAGGTGAAGAGTGCAATATCATTAGTATTACCTGTTTACAGTGTACCTTTGGGCTGGGGAATGGAGGAAGGGAGAGAAAGTTAACTTTAATGAGCTCTTTCTTCATTTTTTTTCAGTATATACACTCCAGCACTGTACACACTGACAAGTTGGGTGTGCTCCTTCCGTTCTCAGAATACAAACACTGTTCTAGTTGGCAAATATATGCCCAATTCCCTCAGAAACATAATCCTAAAAAGAAGTATTCCAAACTAACCAGCTCTACAAGGTGCATCCATTACTAAAAATCAACCAACCTTGCTTGATAAAGGCATGAACCTGAATTATCCATGCATTGTTAATTAGCATGTCATTTAGGGATCACCACTCTCATCTATTTTCTTGCCATCACTTATTAAGCACTGGGTAAGAAATGGTATTTTCATCAGTCCACTAGCTCATAGCTTGTATATAAAAATTGCCTGCAAAGTACTAAATTCCATGTAACAGAAGATTTGACATTGCCATTAGACAGGAGAAAAACATTTTTCAGACACACAATTTCACATACCCATTGAAATATTTTCTGAGAAAAAGACAGTCAGTAGCTCTTATCACAACAGACATGATACAAACCTTTGTGCTGGTAAACCAACTATGCGATGTAAACTCTATATTCTGAAATGCCAAACTGTTGCCTACAAATGCAGAAGCAATCCTCTCTTGCATTTGACATACTCTAATTCTTTAGTTTTCTCTTAAAATGAGAAAAAAAAAAAAATAGAAGATGTTGGGGAAGGGAAGTTCTGGTCGTAGGACTTGAAATTTGAGTGTCAAAACCATATAGGCAGGAAAGATCATAAATCACGCCATAGAAATTCAATGTTTAAAGACAGGATATCATATCCTGCTTTTATTCTCTACCTGACTTAGGACTAAAAGCACAACATTTGTGGTTCCATTTTATAAGATACTTTTTATTTGTGCTTTTATTTTAAATCTTTTTTTGAAATTGTATTTTACATAATGTGACACAAATTGCATACTACAGAGGAAACTGTCTAGGTGAATGAAACCATTTTAATCTCAAGAGTTTTATTATCTGTTAAAATCTATTTAAATACAGGCATTCATTTCTACATTGCTTGACTTTTATGGAGGAGATATTTAACAGGAGCAGAATTTTGAATAGACTTGATCACAACAAATACTTGTGACTTTGACATGTAAGATCAGAAAACATGAAGAAAGAACTACCTAAATTTTCAGAGTTATTCACATACATCAAAATATTTTCATAGGCCAGAGACCTTCTAATATATTTTATTTGTTATGATAATGCCTTCCTGACATGTAGTAATGTGAAACTGTATACATCTTAGACACATGCACACAAAAAAAGCACCCAGGACTGATAAATTTAAAACTGCTGAAGCATTTTAACTTTTAATCATATAATTCTGTTATTTCTTTTGAAACATATTATTTGATTGATCACAGATTACTGAATACAATGCATTCATATATTACAGAATAAAAAGGATAATATGTTAGACTGTTTTGCTTTTGTTTTAAGCAGACGGTACAAAGGCAGCTTGACTTGTGTGCTATAAATAACATCACGGGCAATTCTTTCTTTTTTTTTTAAACATACTGCAGCAAGAGACATCTTTACCATAACACTTGACCAAATTGCCAGCTCTAGTTAGAGTTAAAAGAATTGAAATATTGAACTTTGTACATTAGATTTTACAGTGCTGTAGGCTCTTCATGCCTGATGTATGATAAAGAAAACTAAGATTCTTATGAAAAAATAAAGAAGCAAATCATTGCAAGATTTTAAATTACACTGAACATTCTGCATGAAACTTCAATCCATCAAATGGCCACTGAAAAATGAGGTAATTACCTACAATAATTTGCATGTTAAGAGCTAATACAATATTACAAAGTAAAGTCCAGTTGCACATTAATTGTGAAAGCAATGCATAATTTCCTGATTAATGTTTCATGCCTAATATTCTTCCGTGCTCTGTCAGATGCTAAATAACAATATGGCCAATCAATCTAGAGAAAGTAGGCTCAGGCAAGGACTAAGCTTAGTTTTCATAAATCCTGGTGTAAAAATTTCAGTTACAGTAGGTAATGTTGTGAAGTTTGTAAAAGCAACTGTTCAAATTGAACTCAAAAGGTATTTTAAATAAAGAAATTTTTCAGTAAAAGGACCCGAGACACAACCTCTGCTTTTCTGTTCCTTCATACACAGAAGTGTAAACTCCACTTCTTCCAAAAAAGGGACAACAGACTGCAGTTAGGGAGAGAGAAACAGAAGGGTAATATATTGTCACCCATATGCACACTTTGGCTCATGGGTGTCTGTCTGGTCAGCAAAGGCTAAGCACGCGAAAGAAATTATATGTTCAGTCTCTCTAGAGGAGGATTTCCATCCATGCTCCTCTGTCAAGGCAGGAGTATTCCTCAAGGACTGAAACTCACCTGTCCTGTCAGCCAGAGACAGGATGTCACAGTTTTGAAAGAACATTAAGCAAAGAAATGAAAAGATGACAAAAGTAAGGAAAAACAAAAAATGCTGCTAACAAATAGTGCCAAAATGAGGGTAGCATTAACTGTCAACAGCAGAAAACAAGTGTGGCCTGGAATTTCTCTCTTCTAATTTTGCCAATTCAACGGCCAGATTTTTGCCAGGCATAATTTACCAGGCATAAAAATTAAAAAGAACAATTACAGGACCATAAAGTCTTTTGGCTTTCTATTGGTTTGGTGGGAAAACCCTCAGAAAGGTTTGACCGGTGAGTTACTAACTCAGTGTCATTCAAAACAGTAAAATGTTTCACAGAACTTGGAGAGGGTGGTTGGGTAAATTCTCAAAGCAAAGCTTTAAAACACCAAACAGTAAGGCAGAATGACTCAACAGGAGAAAAACAGTTAAAAAAGAGAGCTATTGATATTAAAGGAAGCATTGGCCACCTATAGAAAGAAGACACTTCAAAGAAAGAATATTGGATTTTCACTGGATGCTGAGGAAATTGCTGGAGACTTTGTGATCCAATGGATGCAGTGACAAGGAACTGGAAATTTTTTAATGAGCTATGCCACCAATTTAACTGGGTGACCTTGAGCGAGGCATGTGACTGAAGTGTGTCACTTTCCTCATTTGTAAAAGAAGTATTATTCTACCTATTTCACAGCAGTATTTGGAAACTTGATTAATTTACAAAAACTGCCTCCAGACTCTTGGAGGAAGGTGACTTTTAATTGATCTTCCCTAAAGCAGACAATTTTGATTAGAATAAAAATGGCAGTAAAGCAACTGCAGATTTCCAAAGCCAGACTCCAGGGACAGATTCAATGTGTCCATTTTTTAATCCTTAACTAAACAATAAATATTTGCTAGGGCTGATAAGAATATGTTTTGTGTTAATTTCCCTGCCTACACAAAAGCTATATGATCAGCTCTTCAGCTGTGAAAGCTGATTTCACGCTACCCATGTGTAAAGGTGTGTCAAAATTTATTGACCTGATGGGTATATTTTGAACCACTCCCAAAAAAAAATCTTTCACCTACCCATGAAAATAGAAAAAGAACAAAAACAAGAACACCCTAAAATGGCTTATGTGGTTTAAAGATGTTCGCAGAAACTTGCTAGAAATTTTCTTATATTCTTGTACTGTCATCCTGTATCACCTTCCAGCCTCCAGTCGGATGCCTACAGAATCCTACTGGGAATCTCAGAAGCCAGAAGAGCTGAACAGCTTACTGCAGCAGGCAGTAGCAGCTCCAGTTTTACCAACAGTTTTCTTATTTTCACCCTTTCTCAGACTCTGAGCCAGGCTTTCTTTGCTACTTTTTTCAGGATTATTCAATGTATTTAGACTTTCAGACCTGGCACTTAAAATGTGTTTATATCATTTCTGTTATCATTTCACTGCAGGGTCAATCCAAAAGTTTTTTTGAGTCCATCATGACAGTAAACGGTTTTCCAATGACATTATTAAACAACAGCACTGTTTATTAACTACTGCAAACATCTGTGCTTTGTACTTACTTTCCAGGTTCTATGGCAAATCCTATTCATGTCAGTGGAAGACCACACAAAATAAATAGCCTAAGGCAGCAGAGGCAAGAGAACACAAGAAAAGTGAAATCACAGTTTATTTTGCCCATGTCTTACGTAAAAGCAAAATGCTTTCATTTTCAACTGTGGGGTGCTTCGAAATGAAATTTAGAAATGTTATTTATCATCATCCTTTTCTCAGCTTTCACAATCAAGTTTGTATGACAAAATTGTTATAACTACTTAACATTTTGTGGAAAGTTGCTTCAGAGAAATTCCTATGCCATGCTAAAACAAATAGTCCTCACCTTTATGTGTACTATGCCATACCTGAAACTCAAATGAATCAGGAATTTACTCAGGTGAACACACGCTCCCAAGAGTCACAAAAGTAGAAAAAAATCCCAAACACTTCTAAACACAATATGAAAAATAGGAATTTCTAACCTAATAAAGTTTCAAGCATCTCCATCACATGCATAATATTTTAAGATCATGTGTCATTGACTGTTAAATTTTCTATTTTGATTGAGCATATGCAGTTTCCTCACCATTCTCTTTACCTTTACTTTATTCACAATTAGCTAATATGCTTTGATTCAGTAATCCATATCGCCTACTCTTAAGAGTAGGTCCATGAACACCAGAACTAATAAAGACCAACTTTGTAGATAATGTATGTCATAGTATATGATCTAAATAAATTTTTCCACATAGAAAATCCTCACTTATCTTTTTAATTGCAAGTAATGTGAAAGTATATTCTATTTATCTTCAGAGGCAAGAGAATTCACTATGTTGGTTCCCTCTGCAATATATTGAATGAAAAGGAAATATTAAATACGCAACGAACTATGAGAAAGTAGGGGGAAAAAAAGAGCTCTAATTGATTGGAATGTATCTACAAAAAGTATTATTCTATTACTATAGATATTCACACTGAAATTATTCTTGTTTGTTGCCACTGCAGCAGTTTCTTACAGTTGGTATTGCAATAAATGAACATTTTCATGTAAAAATAGATAAAAATGGAAAAGATAACACAACTAGCAATACCAGTACTTAAATGCTTTCAGTATCCTGTCCTATAAGATGGTATTTTGTAAGGAACTCTTACTAAAATAAGTAATGTAAATACTTAGAAATAAATAATTACTTATCAGTAATTAGGCTGAGGATGGGATAGGTAGTTTGGGAACTAATAATAGATATATTCCAAAGAAAATCTTTTAAATTTTCACACCCAACAGGTATTGTTCACTGTCACTAAAACCGGACTAGTGCTTAACCATCTAACATATAGATAAAGTGTCAAGGTATTTCGCCTTTTTTCATCTGTGTCTTCAACCATACTCACAGTTGCTGTAGAAACAAGGGCACTGGGCTGTAGGGAAGTGGCTTCTATGGAAAGCCATGGAGATTTAATTTTGGGGACAGTGTTTTTAAAGTGCAAGCTACATATCTGAGTTTGTGAGAAAGGAATATAATAGTCATGGGCTTGTCTACTCTCCAATTATTCACCAGTCTACACAAACTGAATCAGGATAGCAGAGACTAGAAACATTAACTTGCTAATTATGTTAACTGTAGGAGAATGTGGAATGTTTTGTTTTTTCCTTTGGTACACCCACTATAACCTTCATGAGTTACACTGAATACCAAAACCTGGCAGGGTCTTTCAACGTTTTATTATTTGACAAGGAAATATATGTAACAGCCTTCACCTAAATACACACATGTACATATCTGTGCATATATATAGATTTAAAAAAAAATGAACTTTCAAATGCCAGCCTAGAACAAAATCTAATGAGATAGCTAATCTACCATTATATGTAAAAAAGAAACAAATAAAGATAGAATTCCAAATCCTCAGGATTTATAATTTAATTATACAGTAACATTTGACAGTGATTAAATAGCTGGACTGAACCTTATATTGTCTGTAAGTCATTTGCCACTGTGTTTCCTTTCACATCATCCATTTTCTTTTCTTGCAGTATCTTATCTTACCTGCTTGACTTGTATGTGGTTCCCTCAGTTGCTCCCCTTTCAGAAATTCAGTCTAACAAAATAAGTCTATCTTCTCCTTTCATTTAGGCATGCAGCAAGAATTGGAAATGTTCATCATGTGATATAAAATGCAGGTGCCCACACATGCTCCAGCCTATGACTAAGCAGCACGACTGTTTCAATGACCAGATTCTTGCATACAAGAAAGTTTAAAGGTAAAAAAAAAAAAAAAAACAAAACACATAACCCAAAACCCTCAACCATACCTGAAATCTGACTTTGCCCATGAAGACAATTCAAAATGTGAAAAATGTGAAAAAAATTTCAAGCCTCATTCCCAGAGCTGGACTTTTCCTGAGCTCCTCTTCCAGGATGGCTCAGCTCAGCCCCCAGACAGCTGCCTCCTCGCTCCCACCATGCACAGTGGTCTGTCACCTTCCTCAGCTTGTTCAGGGAAACATTCACTTAAATTCAAGTTCAATATATCACAACAAATGCAGTTGTTTCAAGTAAGCAGCTCCGATATGATGCACTCTTATTTCACAATCAAGTGTTACTGTTTTGCCAGAAATTAATGAAAGACAAGCTCAATAAAAGAACATGCTTTTCATAAGCTAAAGACAGTCAACTTCCCTCCCACCCAACAGACTCAGAGTAGTAAATAAAACTGGCAATTGCTCTAGCACAGCCTTACTCCTAAAGAGAGTTCAGTGGTGAAAGAATAAAAAAAAGCTAGCTTAAACTTTTGGGTTTTATTTTTTTCAGATCACAAAAAAATCCAGCATTTGATGAACAGAGATTTGAGGAAAAGCATATCTCCTGTAACTTCCACACATCATACTCTGAGTCACTTCTTTCTTACACGTTCCTACTGTATTAAAGGAGGACTGTATTTCTATGTTTTCATGTGCAGTAAAACTCTGATTTGCTTAAGGACCAATCAGACCCTACATTTCATTCAAAGCAAGCAACAATCTTAATATCTTTATGATTAAGAAGGTACCTTGAAACACCTGTAAAAATATGTACTTTCCTAAAATGGACTTAGTTTTCAAGTATTCAATACCATTGTCAGAAGAAAGTTCGATAAAATATACTTCATCCATGCCAAAACCAACTTTTTCAGTGGGGAAAAAAACTAGTTTTAGGGGGGAAAAAACAGAAAAAACTTTTTGAGAGTTAATACAGAAAATATAAAGAAAGGTAAAAAGTTTTCATCTGGATGTGAGAGAAATCCAGATGATGACGGGGACTGTCAGTGCTTAAACATGATGGACTATATGTTATTGTAGATCTGTCTTAGCCTGCATCGTCTGTTTACACTTTTACCCTCAGCTACAGAAACACTCAAAAGTTCTACTGGAATCTGCATATAATTTAACCGTGAACGTATGTGAGCAATATATTACAAGATACATTTAGTTCTAAAATACAAGAGAAGATTAAAACAATAATCTAGATTATATATTATTCTCCATTAAGAACCACTTTTAAATAAGCTTTGCAGATTTCTCTGCCACCACAGCCGCTTTCTACCTCTTTCCACTTGGACAGCGTGAAAAGTAAATTTGATCAAATAAGTGAGAAAGGAATAGAATCTGACAAGCAAGATCAGTCTCAAAGTAAATATTGTTGTAATTGTAATGTTTGTACCAGTTCTTGCTTCTAAATCATTGTGACACTATTCCATTTTAAAGAAACAATCTGAAATATCACTGTCATTTCTCTATAACAATAGGAATGAATAGACCCCAGGCTTCTAGCAGGGTTATTTTGATCAAGCACTGTTATGAAAAGAAAGGAATAATAATTATAAAATCATTTGAACATCTTTTTTTCAAACTTTAGGTCAAAATACTTCTGAAACACAAAATGCCTTCAGAGAACAGAAGACAAAGAGTAAGCATAAGCACGAACTGTAGGATCACACACATTCTTGCAGTTGTCTTCCCATCATGCTTTTTCACCTTATCCATCCTTTTCTCACTACCTCAGTTGATCATTATTATCCAAGAAAGAACCACCTAACTTGTGTATGTTTCAATGACAGCTGATGCACATGGTTTAAATGCAGCCTCTCCCTCCTCACTGGCACACACAATTCTCCTGGCTGGCATTTATTTTCAGGAAACTTGCAAGAACAAATTCAAAATTACTTGGAAGGGCTTAAGAGAGGAAGAAGAAGTCAGGCGGACACTTACATTATAAACACTGTGATCAACCCTAGCATTTACAGTGGAAGGAGAGACAAAAACATGAGTATCATATTACGATTCCTGAATACTCTTTCTTGCAAATTTATGCTATGGTACAATCAGACACTATTCTCAGTTCATTTTGCTCTGATCTAATTTACACGAAAGCTGCAGGCAACATCCTGACAAATTCAGCAACACAGCCTTGTCGCTGCAGATGAATATACATGCACGTAACACCCTATACTTCAGCCTTTTTTAAGTTGGACATACAAAATAAATGGCTCTATGTACTGATGCAATACAAAATTTTTCTACAGCTGTAGATCTGATTGTTAAAAAAGTCCTGAAACCTTTGTCTATCTTCTTTACTTCTCTGATATTCACCATTTGTGCCTGAGAACAAATGTGTTAGATTTCTATATTGCTTTGGTTGCTCAGATCGAGCATTTGATCAGCACATTTTGAAATGGAACATTGCTCACTTCCCCAGCACACCATTTTCCAAAAATTTAGAGAAACAGATAATTTATACTATACAAAGTGACGTTTTTCTGGATATTGTCAATCCCAAGCCACAATGGCTGCAGAAAATTATGGCAGGTAATACTTTCAGATTAAAAAAAAATGATATCACAACAGGTTTAGACATTGAGGGAGAGATCTTTGAATGAAATGCTCTATGAGCCCATTAACTTTTAAAATTACTTGAGCTCTAAGCTACTTACATGTTTAGAAAAAATCTTTAGCATGAGCTATCTGATTTATGGGCTCTTACCCAGACCTTCCAAATTGTGATGAGTAGTCAGATGTCTGAACACAATGGTATGCACCTCAATTACACTCACAAAACTGCAGACAAAGTAATAAGAATCTTACTGACACGTCCTGAAAACTGTGGCCTATTTTAGTGGCAAAAAAGTATAAATATGTATCGGTCAAGGGCCTTTTTTCAATCTTTTCTGATTCTATCCATTAAATAGATTATATAGCTAGAATAAGTCATATATTTTTCTGTAGATGTGAAGAGCATTGGATATTTTACATGTACTTTGTTTGGATTTACAATAGTTACTTAAATGCTTCAAAATATCAGGGAAACAGCAGTGTGCTTTTATTCATTAGTTGTATTGATTTAGTTGTTCCTTGATTTCCAGCAAAAGCTTTAAAATCAGATTTTTCATGGTCTCTTGTTTTCACAAAACCCACAATTTAGAAGGATATTTATTCATCATACTTTCGAAAAATTATGTGGGAGAGAAGGTGGGGGTGTGGGGAGTGTGGAGCAAAAACTGAGCTCACTTATACACTCCCACTGTAGCTCTAAAGAAAATTCAAACTATTTTCTCTAAGGACTTCTAAGATCTCAAAAACATGCAGTAAGAGGGGAAAAAAAAAATCCCCGAACATTTTGTGTATAGATGACCAGAGATATCTGGCACCGATAAAAGGTTTTTAATTGCATTTATTCACTTTTCATTATACTCAGTGCCATTAGTTTGAGTTATTTCATAGATGACCAGATACTTTTAGTCATAAACAATATTTTGCTGTATTGGTGTAAACACCTTCCACTTTACTAAAGAGTCTTCATGTAAAAGAGGACCCCTAGCAACTTCAAATATGGTGTCAATTGGATAATTACCATACGTATTAATGCAATACAATAGCATAAGCATTACATAGGATAGTGACTTCATATGTGCAAACCTGCTAGTCAGTCAAAAATACATTGTCATATTTCACCCACTATCAGAGCTGACGAAAGATCATATAATAAAGAAATTTCTGTAGATGCCCAGGCAAGCACTCATATATGTTTAAAACATTTGAGTTTTTCTTTCTCTCTGGAAGAAAATTTGCCACTATATAATTAAAGATAAAAGATAAAAACAGAGATTGAGAGCAACAGGCCAGATGTTGATCTCAGTACAATGCAGGAACGCCATTCCAAAACACAGTATGGGTAAAGCTTTTGCAAGGTCAGGTAGATGTCCCTAAAATCATGTAGCTATGTCCGTTACAAGTTCCAAAGGAGACAGGCGCAGTAACAAACCTGACATTGCAACTTGCCTTTGAGAGGAAATTCAGTGACACAGAAAAGTACTTTTGACAAGTACATAGTGAGTTCTGCTAAGAAATGGTTAGATTTGTGTGTGTGTGTGGTCTGGGTTTATTTCTTTCTTTTTGGGTTTGTGTTTGTTTTTCTTTGTATTTCTAGAAAGATAAACAGATAGATAGAGGACGAGTGTATACTGATATTATTTCTCCCTTTCTATATAAATTTTTATGCAGCTGCATTCCCCCAGTACTGAACAAGGTGTTTCTTGATTCAGCTTGCCCTGAGCAGTACATACAGCTTTGCTCTAGCAAAGCAGATTCCAGTTGCTTCCCAGTTATCCTAATGTCACTCTATCCCCCTTGTAAAAAGAGACATTTGAGAAAGTTGAAATTACATTTACGTTCACTGTAAAATCTCTTCCAGAGATTTATAACATAATTTTTGTATACATAAGAATGAGAGCTGGTTTGCTCATTGGTGAAACTCACATCAGAGCCAGCTGACGTCACCTAGAACAAGACTGTAGGCTGCTACTAGTAAATGTTATAACAGTGTGAAAATCTCTTTTCTTAATATATTTCTGCAATTATAGAATGAGAGATGTAATCTGTACTTTACTCCTTATGCAATACAGGGCATTCCATGGACAGAGAAAGGATGAGGCTTGTCTAGAAAAAGTTATAAAAATTAGGGTTGGTAAATGCAACATTTTAGAGAAGTTTGTCTCCTAGGCTAAATATGTAGTATAATGAGGAAAAAATTTCATTTTTTGCATACATAAGTTCTAAGTGCAGTATTTATCATTTGCTAAATCACACTCATTTTTCTGCATTTTGCCAGCAGTTACATCAATTGTCATTTAACTGCTCTAAATAATGTGTTCTCTTCCCTGCTGTATTAAACTATTTCTATCAAGGCTAATGATTTCCTGATTTCCACATGCCAGTGAGCTTGGCAGTAACAAATGATGCCTCCCTTTTGCATGTTGCAAGTAGCTTAAATTATATTTTACAAACCCATTTAAAGGATCATTAGTTAAGTTAATAACCTTGCTATTCAGGAGGATCAAGCATTTTACTAAAGGATAGTCTCACTATATATGCTCTGCTAGCTCTGAGTACATTCTGAATAGCCTTGGCTTGTTAAACTCACAGTCACTACATATGGATAAGCTGTAGAAACCGTAAATATCTATTAGGTCCTCAGTTATAGTGGCTTATTATCACTTTGATGATGCTGTTATCCCTTGACTGGGGAACTACGTATTTCAAAACAGAACCCATCAAAACTTTTGATTTATTTATTTCTAAAATATTTTCTGATAAATAATCATACAAAACAAGCAGCAAACAAAAAGTTGGGTGAGATTAGGACGTTACAGAATTTCTGAAGGCAAATAGCAATCATAAAGGGAAAAATTTATAAGTAAAGGCTTCCAAAATCAAAATCATGCACCACATTTATTGGTGCATTCCCCTAAACTGTGTGCCATGACTGACTTTAATTTGAGGATATACATTATACTAGGCAGTATAATATACTAGGCAGCAATCTACCAGTGCAATAGTAACAGCACTCGGTGATGTAATCATTTAACAAAATAAATATTCTAAAATTGGGGTCTATTTATTTCCATTGAAGCAGTTTCACAGAACATAAAATTACCTCTTGTCTGAAATAAATAGCTTCCAACACACTTAGTGACAATGGAATCTAAGGAATGTATTTTGGAGGCTTATACAAAGCAAATATAGCAAAATAAATTTTCTCAGTAATCTAAAGCAAAAAGAATTTCATTCTGGTTCAGAAAAAAAGGTTTTAGTTAGCATTAAAATCTCCTTTAATCGCCTTTTATAGATATAAATCTTAAAAACATTTTAAAAAGAAAAAAGCACAGACTTCCAAAGTTGATAACAATATTTTTTCTTTAACCTTTTAAAATTCAACTTTTCAATTTTCATAACAGCTTAAAATCTAAATTTATTTCCTCAACAAGTATACTGTTTGTTCCCCTTTCCCACCAACAGCTGCACCCTCCATCTTTTTAATCTTAGGGAAAAAGAAGGAAAAGTCTGGCAGAGGCTGAGGTAGTGTACAGAAGGAAATGGTATAAGCAAATGTTCCCTACAAAATCAAATGTGGTGAGCAATTCTCTTCCCTTCCCCAGCAATAACAGACAAGCAAAAAGTTCTGTTCCTGCAGAGCTCGTTCTCTATGATTCCCACAAGGCACTTTTCTCATTTCAGGGTTTGATTATCAGGTTTTTATTTGTCAACTACTTTCCATCTCAATGTATACACATATCCTACACATTCTTTTAACTTTAAAAAACCCCACAAAACCTAAAGAATCACAAGCTTTGAGAAGTGACAGAGCTAAAAGAAGAGACTGAGTTGCTATGCAAACCACCACAGCTCAGCTGAAAAAGAAGTTGATGTTGCAGCTTCTGATGTCCACTGTTTTTTAATCTGGTTTTGACTATTTATAAATTTGTCCAAAAATAAAACATTTGTGCTGAACTTTTCAGCACTGATAGGTTGTTCGTGCTACCAGCCTTCTCTTTTTGTTATTTCTACAACTTCCACAGTGTCAGGTAAGTAGGCAGGTTTATGGATTCCATTGTCTGCAAAGTACTGCAGCATTGTTTCCAGAAACATGTTTCTAGTGATTAAGCCAGTCTAATATTTAGTCCTGTGTCAGATTCTTCATTGTTCATAGACAATATACAGTAAACTGTAATAAACATGATTCAACTGAGCTGCCGAGAACAGAAGTATTTGTTCAGTTTTCTTACTTTATGCTTTCAACAAAGAATTTGAAACTCAAAACAAAGCAATCCTTCATACAGAGATCACTCTGTATCTTCTTACTTCCAGGTAAGGAGAGTAAATTACAAGTCCTGAGGACTACTGTAAGCTGCCACCCCACAAGCTGCATCTTTCCTCCAGCCCTGCTTTGCAGTCCTGCAGTTCAGTAGACACCCAGGTAAAATAAATCCCACATAAGATTTTCTGGGCCCTTGTCACAGGAACGCAAGGAGGCACAGACAAAGCTCACCTGCCTGCGGCACCAGGCCCTTCTCCTCCCCACTGAGCCCCCTTTGGGGAGGTGGCTGCGCTCCCCCAGCCCCTCGCGCCACAGCAGCTGTGTGTCCCCAGCTGTGCTGCTGCTGGCAGAGAGGCCATTCCCTCCTCTCCAGTGGTTCCCCTTTTCCCAATTCCCTTCTCTCCTGTGCTGCTGGCACAGGGGCAGGACCCCAGCAACATACACAGGGAGAGATCCCGTCTTGCCATCCTCTTTGTAACAGAAAAGAATACAAACTGCACTCCACTACAGTTGCCAAGAGATGCAGTGCCTGGTGAACCCTTGTCAATTTTACCAATTATTAGGTTTTGAGAATTCCACTGAAGTGACACTGTCTGGTACACTTGAACCAATTTTCATCTTATTTCTGTTTATTGTAAAAATATAAGTTTTTTTCATCAATACCCTATCATACAATTTTAATATCTCTTTGGTTTTGCAGGTTATAAAACACATAATTAAAATTAAAATTCAATATTCAGGTAGACTAAAAAAAGGACCAATACAACTCAAAGTCCTCTTCCTAGTAAACATATGACCAGGAATATTGTATGACAGCTGAAGTTCCCTCCAATTGATAAGACTGATTTTCTGGGTGAGCGCACAAAATAGCTAAAGCAGTCTTCTAAATATATACCCACAAGTGATCTTAATCTATTATGGCTAGCACATCTGACTAACTGCCATTTGACAATTGCTGATTTATTACAAGATGTGGTATCCTGGCTGTATTCTCTGTGCAAGATTTGACAGTTAACATCCATGACGTACTTCTTGTTGACAACATATCTCCCTTGCTTCACATGCACCTTGTTTCTTACAGCAAATATTTAACCTATGTAACTGTACAAACTTGTAATTGGGCCTGGGCAAAATATAGATGCTAAATATCAAGTAAAAGGCATTAATTGACACATTTAATCTCTGAAAGATTTGACAGTTAACAGAATATAGAACCTTTCCATTTCCCTGTCAAATGAATTTCAGAAAGTGTATTGGGTCTGGCTGAGATGGAGTTAACTTCCCCTATAGCAGCCCTCATAGGGCTATGCTTTATACTGGTAGCTAGAAGTGGGTTGATCACACACACGTGTTTTGGCTTCTGCTGAGCAGTGCTCCCACGGCACCAAGGCTGTCTCTCCAACATTTCCCACCCCTCACCAGTAGCCGGGGGTAGACAAGATCTTGGGAGGGGACAGAGCCAGGACAGCTGACCCCAACTGACCAAAGGGATACTCCATACCATATGATGTCTGCTCAGCAATAAAAGCTAAGAGAAAGGAGGAGGAAGTGGGGACATTTGTTATTACGACATTTGTCTTCTGGAGCAACCGCTACACATACTAAAGCCCCGCTTCCCGGGAAGTGGTCAAACGTCGCCTACTGATGGGAAGTAGAGAATAAATCTTTTGTTTTCTTTTTGCTTCCATGTGGCCTTTGGATTTGCTTTTATTAAACTGCCTTTATCTTGACCCACAAGTCTGGGGTTTTTTTCCATCTCATTTTCTCCCCCCTATACAGCTGAGGAGAGGAGGCATCCAGCCACAGACATCCAGGGTCAATCCACCGCAGGAGGCCATTCCCAAAACCTCATATTAGACTGTGTCATAGATGGAATTTATTGTCATTTTTGCAGAACCTGTCCAGACAAAAGAATATCTTGGCTGACTTAGAGACTCCAAAATACCTCCTCTCCGAGGCCTTACCGGAGCACTTGTCGAGGCAAGCTTGCGGGCAGTGTAAGACAGTTTGCACTGCTCTTTGTGCTCTGCCTTCCCACCGACAAATAACTATTCTCCAGACCTGTGTGCTCACACCTTTTGTGGGTTATTTTAGAGCTGATGAAAATTTAGACTACCAATGGATGTTAAACTCCCTAGTTTTAATAGGAAGCAAAATGTTTCCCATCACATAATACCAGGCTTTCTGAACATTTTCAGGCCAGCTTAGCATGTTCCTGTCAAGAGCCTCGCAGCCCAGCAGCACGCTGACTTACACAGGATAGGGCTTTTCACTAGCCAGCACACCATGAGTAAGAGAAAAAAACTGCGTGTATGTAACTCTGATCACAGAAACACCAAAATTAATTAAAAAAGGTTTTAACTAGAATGTCTTATAGCTTCCATTTCTGGCCCAAATGATGCCTTACCTGTTCCAGCACAGACTCAGGAGCAATAAAACACAACACTTACAAACCACATTGCTGCTGTTACTGTACTGCAGTATTTTTTTCCACAGACCCATTATATGCCTCACATTTTCAAATATTCAGGAAAAGTAACAAATTAATTTCTGATTCTCTAAAATACTCTGTTTGACTCTCCTTTAAAGCAACTGGCTATGAATCCACATTATTCTGGGCAGCTTTGAAGTATTTCTGAATTCAAAATGCAAATTAAATCTGGAGATTTCTTTCTACTTTATTCAAAAAAAGATACAGCTGGTCTACAAGGAAGTCAAATAAGCACGCCTGTCTTTTAGAGTTACTCTTTATGTCTCGAATTAAATGTTTGAAATTAAGAAAACATTAGCTCCCTCAGGTACAAACCACAGGCTTTTATTTTCTGTCAAGTAACCACAGAAAAAGGACAAGCCTTGTTAAATCATTATGTTGTAATCATAGTATGTGTTCTCACTACAGATTTCTTAGCACACTAAACCTATGGTTTTTACAAAAAGGCAATATGAAACACAAGATATATCCTAGCTAGTCACCAGGGGACAGCTGTGTACTTGTATGACACATAAAGCTAGTGTTTTAAGTTAATTGAGATAAACTTAAGAAAGTTTACATATGCATTATTAGTCCCTTCATTCTTTATACCCCTTGTTTATACCTCAGTTATTTACTTCAGTTTTTCCACTACTCCCACTACTAGTATAGTATTGGTAATAGCCATGTAAACAAAACATCACCATTTTAACTAATACATACTCCCATAGGGAAAAACAAGACTGGATCTAGTCTTTATCTAGGCTGGATCGATGGACCAAAGTCAATTGTATGAGGTTTAACAAGGTCAAGTGCTGGATCTTACACTTGGGTCACAACCACCCCATGCAACGCTACAGGCTTGGGGAAGAGAGGCTGGAAAGCTGCCTGGCAGAGAAGGACCTGGGGGTACTGGTTGACAGCCGGCTGAACGTGAGCCAGCAGTGTGCCCAGGTGGCCAAGAAGGCCAACAGCATCCTGGCTTGTATCAAAGTAGTGTGGCCAACAGGAGTAGGGAAGGGACCGTGCCCCTGTACTCGGCACCAGTAAGGCCACACCTCCAATACTGTGTTCGGTTTTGGGCCCCTCAGTACAAGAAGGACATTGAGGTGCTGGAGCGTGTCCAGAGAAGGGCAACGAAGCTGGTGAAGGGATTTGAGAGCAGGTCTTATGAGGAGAGGTTGAGGGAACTGGGGTTGTTTAGTCTGGAGGAGACCTTATCGCTCCCTACGACTACCTGAAAGGAGGTTGTAGTGAGGTGGGTGTTGGTCTCTTCTCCCAAGTTACTAGCGATAGAACGCGAGGAAATGGCCTCAGGTTGTGCCAGGGGAGGATTAGGTTGGATATTAGGAAAAATGTCTTTATTGAAAGAGTGGTCAGACACTGGAACAGGCTGCTCAGAGAGGTGGTGGGGTCACCATCCCTGGAGGAGTTAAAAAAACGTGTATATGTGGCACTTCAGGGCATGGTTTAAGAGACATGGTGGTGTTGGGTTGATGGTTGGACTCGATGACCCTAGAGGTCTTTTCCAACCTTAATAATTCTATGATTCTATGATTCTAAGACAGTGGTTAAAATGCTTGTAACAATTTATGAATCTAAGTCCTTGAAAGGGACAGAAATGCAAACACCACCTCACTGTAAGCATTTCCGTCTTTGCTACCCCTGGTTTGGAGGTTTACCAAGAGTTTCTGCTGGACCTGTCTGTTCCTGCCTGACACAAATATGGACATCAAAATCTGTGATAGTTCAGGGTTGTGTTTAACAAGATTCAGACAATCCTCTGCTGGAGAGCCAGTGCACATTGCTGCACTTTTATGCAGGGTACTATATCCCCCTGCGCCCTACAATGTTACAGGAATAAAGCAAAGTGACTGATCTGATGCAAGATGCAAAGCTTGCTACCTTTTAAATTGCTAATTCCCCTGTTCAGTACAGTCCTGCCATTTCTGTTCTAACAAGTTTACCGGTGCTTCAGTAAACTATGCAAGAAGTTCTCAAAATTTTTGCTTTTCTGGACAGCTTCAAAAACTTGGGCAGATTACTTCCCTAGAGTACTATCATTGAAGAGTCCCCTTTGCCTTCATCTATTTAATTAGGTCACAACATATTTCTTTCACTACTTGTGATAACCAAAAACAAATCAGGTATCTAGCAAGATACGTTGGTCAGAGGCAGTTGTCACTGATTATTTTGAATGCAAATTAGTACAAAATGTATTATGAACACAATGCTTTTTAAAAAGCCTTAGCATTTTCTAAAATGTTCTTAGGTGGCATACAACATTTACCTCCAAATGGAGGAAAAAGAATGAAGAATGATTTTTTTTTTCTCTTGGTCTCAGAAATTAACAAAGCTAATGTACAGAAACTGTAATAAAGAGTTATCATAACCTGAGGGAATCTATTAAATTTCAATTAAGAGTATAAACTTCAGGGTATAAAACTGAAAGGGACAAACATCCCTTCAGATCAGAATGAAAAGCATCTTTAAAAATCAGATCCTAAAGGACTAGATAGATTAAATCCCTGCATAAACTCAAAAATCCCAATTCACAACCTGCAGAAAATAGAGCTAGTCTAATTTATTCATGGTGTATTTTATTGTATTCAACAGAATACAACATTATTTTGCTGTGTTGAGTTATAACCCCCTACTCATAGAGGTAGCTTTTGATTTCATTTCCATTGCCTTGGGCGAACATGGCTGAGGACCCACAAGGCTGTGTCAGATTCTGATTGATTCATTTGAGACTGGAAGATAATAGAAACTGCTCAAATTGACTGCAAGAAAAAGAAATCTGAATTGGGACATTAGGCAAATTGCAAACTAGTTTTGTAATCTTAATTTTAAAAATTAGTTTAACATGAGAAACACAAGGATTTTAATTCAAAATTTTCACATAAATTGTAATGGGCTGTGGTAAGCTTATCTGTTGGATTACATTCTTTAAATTTTGTGGATATTAGAGACTATCTGAAGCCTATAAAACTGGAAGTTAAAAAGGCATGTTCTAGACATCCATTTATCATTTATTCATTCAAGAAACACAATTTCTTTGGTGCCCAAGGAGTAGAAGGACCTAATTTAACATGCTGTCTTCTTACAATCTTTTTAGTAAGCTATTGCTGATTTAAGCCCTCAAAGTCAAGATAATGCAATTAGGGAATCAGAACAGGAACAAGAGCAGCAGCATAGCTTTCCGTCACTAGATGGTTATGTATATAAAACACAAGTGACAACAATCATTGAGTACATCTGTAGCACACAACTAAGTTAAGCGTAAAGGTGTGTGAGCTAATGTGGGTAGCTTAGAGCAGTATTACAGCCTTGGCAGCAAGCTGGTAAGTCTGGCAGGTGTACACTATAAACAGTATAAACACATCTTAATTTTCAAATATTGATAGTCAAGGAAGGGATCATTTTCCTACCTCTGTCCTGTTCCTGCACCTTAACCTCCAGCCCTCTCATTGTATCATTAGTCACGTAAGAGATTAGTGCTTACAAGAAGGCTCTCAAGGGGACATTAGGAAAGGACAATAAATTGGACAGCTTGGCACAAAGACATCCTGCCTTTGAAGTGTAGTTGTCTAAGAGAAGAAGCTCATTCTCATGTATTTTTAACAGCAGGTTTGGTACCACCACACAGCACATATGCAAACAAAAGAAACTAAAACTGGAATTAACCAGGAAATGAAACATAAATACTATCAATAAATAAAGATGGGCGTACTGACAAGACATAATAATTATTTTCTTGAATTCCATTAAATTGTTGATTTCTGCTTTGAGGACTTTGTTTAACTTGACAGACAATGCATACCCTGCTATGAATGGTGAACAACTGAGACACAAGATGAAGAGTACATTGTCTTTTATGAGAGTTTACTACTTATTTGTCCAATATTTGGGGGACAAATCTAAAATAAAAACTTGCATTTTGTAACATATAACATACATAAAAATGTCTTACAAGTAAAAGCTGCTGACACCATTACCCGTATTTGTCTTATAGATAAAAAAAATAACATTAATATTGTTAGGGATAACATCTGCCATGCAGCATCTCAGAATAATACTACTCACCGGAGATTCATAAATTTGTCATATACTGGGTTCCCCTGTGATACTTTCAGGGCAGAATGTGTAGAATAATATTAAAACGTTAAAGGAGTCAATGAAATTGCTGTACATACACAACAATTCAGTTATTTTGGCTTTCCTACTAATACAGCCTAATATATTTAAGCTATTTCTTTCTGCTACAGGTGAGGGTAGTTCAGATCCTGGACACAGGGACCCCTCGGATTCCTGAGTGTCCCAGTGAGGCTGCCAACTACTAACTGGGGAGAGTTTTGCCGCCTTGGTCCAGATGAAATCAGAGACCGCTGGTTCTTGCTAAGCCGTTCTCACTCACTAATGATTGATCCAGGATAGTTTCAATCTCTTGGCCTATAACAATAGTTTCTGTATGACATTGTCAGTCACCTGAGCCACCTAAGCCTATATGAAGTACTATATGAACTGCAGTATCTGCATAGCATTTTAGGAACTGGATTGATTGTTAGGTCAGAAACCCTGCTGCAGACTAAAAGCTATAATCTACACTTAACTAAATAGTCTTTGTTTCCTGAGAACATACCTGTGCTGATTGGGTAGCTTAAGTACTTTTTTTTTAGTGTTTCTGGGGTTTTTTTGAACTTCAGATGCCTGAGTTCTTTTAAACTCTGTATATGTTTCAACACTTTGCACTATCAGCAGTCTCCTCCTTTTTTATGGTGTAGCAGTTACCAATTTACAACCACCTCCTTTCTCACCTTTGCTCTACACTCAAGGTATCACTACTCTGTTTTTTTTTCTGCTGGCTAATTTGACCACTTTAATGTAGGTGATTCTGTTTTCATTTATTATTTCCTCTACCACTCTTTTGCTTGACTATCATAGAAAAAACACTTGGACATTTCCATGGAAAAAAAATCACGCAGGTGAATTTGATCTAAACAATTTCCTGAAATTTTTTTCCCTGTTTTTTAATACATTCCAAATATTTTTATCTGTAACACAATATATAGATGACATACATTAAACTAATACCAAAATAACATACATTACTTTGTTACACTGTATTTTAAAACAAATATTAAAAATTGCCTTCTAGATGCATTATTAGTAATTCTTAAGTTTCTTTTACACCCTGCTGGTGCCTGAACAGCCTGTGGTTTTAAACACAGCACTGTGCCTATGGCCTGATAACTTCCAAATTAAAGTGCAGAGTCCTTCCCTTTCCTGCTCTGCCAGGGGAGGGAAAATCACAGCTCCAGATGCTTGAACAAGCAGCACAAATACTGTGTCCCTCTGGTTCCTAGCTCGGGAGCTAGAGCTTGAGGGCCAGAACTAAACAGCCAAAAAGGCTAGTTCTGAAAAAAAATTTTCCTGGAGCTGTAACCCCACAACCCATATGGGAAACTATTTCTAGCTATAGTTGACTTTGAACACGTGCAAATGCATCTCCATCCTGCGAGCTGAGAAACAATGATACGGCCCATGGTTTTCAGCTCCACATGCCGATTATACTGACACCACTATCCAATGTCAGGACAAAAAATAAAAACTGTAGGCCCCAAAAATAGGCCAAATGTTGAATTTGAATGGTGCTCTGTGATTCACAGTCTTTATCTTGCAAATGGTTTCACGGAACCTTTTTAATCATTACAGTTATACTTCTCCATTTCAACTGTGCTAGAACGTGCTGTAGGGAGATGATTTTTCTATTCATGTTGATGTAAAAACCCCTCCATTTGATTATTGAAAAAACTGGGAACCTGTAAATCAATGACAGAATGTCCTATTTTTTGTGTCATCTTAAAACATTCATACAACTATATATTAACATTAAAAGAAAAAAAAAATACAGGTCGTAATTAAAACAGACAACAGTAAGATTAGCAATTGAATTTAGCTTCTAGAAGAGCTTATTCCATGCTTCCAGATTAGTGGGGAATCCCTGCTTCCATATACACAAACTTTCTTCCTACTGGGGAATTTTCCAATGTGCCAGAAATAAAACACCTGATAATGATGGTCTTATTTTCAAAATTTGGGTGGCCTTTAATTCCTCCTGTTGCTTATTCTGTATAATTAGGAATGGAGGGGCATGAGGCAAAGACTCAATACAAAGTAGTACAGCTGCAGGCAATTTCTGTAAGTCCACAGAGAAAATATTCGGAAACATAAGTAAGTGGCATGCAAAAGTAATGAAAATGCTATAAGGATGGCTTTCTGAAATATAACATACACTTATGTTGGAGAGTGATTAATCAGGACTTGGAATGGTCTGCATGTGGAAATGAGAAACAGCAAAAATCCCTAAGCTAACTGGTATTAAGCGGTAGCTTATTTATGCTGTGTTCACTGGTACAATGCAACAACTGAGTTGAAACACCTTGAGAATGTTGACAGCGGCAACTGGACCTGAGTAAGAGTTGATGATGCTATGCCATGTAAAATGGATCTAACAGCTAAGACCTCTGTTAGCTTAGGGACTCTCTAGGCTCCGTTTCATTGATTTCACAGCAGAGACATGTCTGTAGATAGCATCAGCAAGAATTTTCTGATGAAATCTTTAGTCCGAATATATTAATATATCTACAGACACTATGGACAGAAATAAGAATATTAAGTGCCCAAGTGATGGCCATAACTACAGAAAAAACTATATTTAAAAAAAAAACATTTATGTTGTGGACTTACACCATAGTACTTAAAAAGAACTTCCATACAGAAATGCCACTTTCAATATATCTAATATAAATGGTAGCTCTGTTATGTAGAAGATACCAGTACAATTAATAGATATTCAGATTTTTTTGTCTATCAAATGTCTACTCCTTGACAGACTTTGCTCTTTCAAATGGGACTATAACACATCTGAAAAAACATGAACTGCACAGTGTTGCGGTTTAACCCCAGCCAGCAACTGAGCACCACCCAGCGGCTTGCTCACTCCCCGCTGGTGGGATGGGGGAGAAAATCAGAAGGGGAAAAAGTGAGAAAACTCATGGGTTGAGATAAAGACAACTTAATAGGTAAAGCAAAAACTGCACACACAAGCAAAGCAAACCAAGGAATTCATTCACTCCTTCCTATCAGCAGGCAGGTGTTCAGCCATCTCCAGGAAAGCAGGGCTCCGTTACGTGTAACAGTGACTTGGGAAGACAAATGCCATCACTCCCAATGTCCCCCCCTTCCTTCTTCTTCCCCCAGCTTTATATGCTGAGCATGACGCCATATAGTGTGGGATATCCCTTGGGTCAGTTGGGGTCAGCTGTCCCGGCTGTGTCCCCTCCCAGCCCCTGGTGCCCCTCCAGCCTGCTCGCTGGTGGGGTGGGGTGAGGGGCAGTTAAGGCCTTGGCTCTGTGTAAGCCCTGCTCAACAGGAACAAAAGCATCCCTGTGTTATCAAGACTGTTTCCAGCACATATCTAAAACACAGCCCCATACTAGCTACTGTGGAGAAAATTAACTCTATCCCAGCCAAAACCAACACAATAGCTAAGTGGTAACTAGAACTAAAAATACAAAAGATAACTTGGGATAAACAAAATGCAAAGCTCAGTTTTTGCATCGTCAAGGGCGGAGTGCAGGATTAAATCTGACATGTTTCAGCTTTAATCTCTTTTCTCTCAAAACCCCTTATTATTCTACCAGTATTGATAGAGACAGCATCTTGAATGACATGCTTATCAGAGACACTAGGTAGTGTCTGTGAATCTTTCTCCTGAAGGGTAAATGTCACCATGAGCTATTATTTGCATAATATATGAGGAAATGAGACATTAGTTTCTTCAATAGTTTTTGAAAACTGAATTTTTTTGCTGTCAGTCACATTTTGATTTAGGTGTTTAGACATGCAATATAAATGGGCAGAAGCATTTATCATTATTCAATTAACACCTGTTCTTGTATTTGACTATATCTACTGTGAATTAGAAGTACTGTAGTAGTAGTAAGGAACAACATTGTCAATTACAATATTTGTAGGTTTTACGATATGGTGCAGCTGAAGATTTTAATTTTCATTAACATGTAGATGCATAAAAAGTTGAAAAGTGGGATTTCTCATTTCACTTATTCCTATTAACATTTGTCCACATAGAAAAGCTTGAAGGAACCACACTGCAAAGATAAATATTGGAAAACCAAACACAGTCTTAAGCTATGACAGTCTGAAAAAACTATGAAAAAAGAAAAATCTCTTCAACATAATATACAGGGGAAGAAGTTTCAAACAACATTTACATTGTAAGTTTGTCACCCCAAACATGACTAAAATGGAAGACAGCATGTAAATGTTTGTAAAATTGGTAAATGAAGGCTCCAGTGCATATGCAGAAACACTGAATAGTCTCTAAACCACAGCCTGGGCAAGTCATAGCTGTAGATTAGAACTTGTTCTGCTCCAAGAGGTGTTCTAATCAGTGCGAGCTGGTGCAGAGAATGGGAAAAAGGAGCCTCTTTTTGTACTTCTTTCCTGGACATTTCTGATGATGAATATCAGATTTTAGCTCCGTTAGTTGCACATGAAGGCAATCTGCCTATTCATTTCCCATTATAACCTCCATTTTGCCATATTATTCTATTTTTTACAATTACTGCATGTTTGATGGTAGTTCCACAGAAAATATACAATGCTGACACATGCTGATTAAGCACATGTGATTTCCTATCTACAACAGTTACATCGCACTCTTCAGAGTTATTGCCAATGCCAAGAGTTATCGCCAATGCCAAGAGTTATCAAACCATAAGATCCTGTGATCACTGTTATCCATCTGCTCCAACATCCACAAGGCAGTTAAGGTCACTGCAATCTACCAGGCAGTGACAGAGAAGGAGATGTACACAAAACAGCAATGATAAAAATGGGATGGACTATGAGCTGCTCATTGAGGACACAACAGGCATGTGCAGAAAAACAACAGCTGCACACATGCAGCAGAGTAATTTTTTTTTTTTTTTTTTTTTTTTTTTAAAAAAAAGGCAAAAAAGAAGCACAAAGGTGGAAGGAAGCCAAAGTTGCTAGTACAGATTGAGACTGAAAGATGAGGCTGAAGTGAGGGAGAGCAGCAATGTCTGTAGCATCACCTCACTAGGATGCAGTAAGAAACATTGTTTTCAAACAAGTTAATTACTAACAGTTAGGAACCAAATTTTTTGAGCTACCGTTTTTGTGGATCCCAGTGGTCAGGGAAAATAGCATAATATGAAGTAAAAGTCAACCAGCGAGACAAAAGTAAGAACTTGCTTTGAATGTTCTGGCTGGGGAATGGCCACCCCTGAGGGAAACTGGCCCATCTTGTGAAAGCTTGTCTCAGTTTGACACTGTTCTCAAGTAGCTGGCATTTGGTGTGTGCCAAGCAGATGCTCAGTGCTGCCATACAGTAAGAGCAGAAGATACCATTTGTGTTTCTCCATTTCAGAATGGCTTTTAAACTGGTTTACTGTGGAAGAGAGAAAATTACTTTCCTGTTACCTTTCCACAGTCTAGTCCTGAATGCTCTAAGTGTAACTAAAAGAGGCAAGTCAAAGCCACAGAATCCCTATGGGAACTGCCTTCCCCCCTTCATACCCAAGCACAATCAGAAGCTTCTAACCTCCTCTCTGATGTAACTGTACAAATATATTTGTAACACAAGGGGCATGTAAATGTTTTGTAAAAGAGTAGGACTGCAGCTGTAGGAAAAAGGAGAAGTCAACTTCTCTTCTGCTTGCTCACATAAAACAAATACGGCACGTGGTTCCAGCCCATGGAAAAAACAGAGGCTGATGAAGTATGTTTCCTAGATGTGAGCAGTGAATGTCTGTCCACACCCACAAGAGCCACAGGCAGTGATGGTTCTCATATAATTACACAAAATTCCCCTATTTGGTAATAATCAAGTGAGACACGAAGCAAGTAGCATCACAAGCAAAGCAACAAAATAAATACTGCCATTTTGCCCATAAGCAGTGGCTTGGTTTGCTTGAGTGCACACTGCACAAACATATTTGAACAGACCTTCACCATTTGATTATTTAAAATTTTTCTGCATAACATTTTAAACAATTCCCTGGGCCATTCTCAGACAAACTGTGAGAAAGTCCAGACCCCACAAGAATGTAAGATGATCTTGCCTATAGAAATAGCCAATTAAGAGGCCTGGGTAATTTTTCTTTTTTAATTGAAGACAAAAATTTCAGCATGACACAGAAGACACTATAATTTTGGGTTTCTTGTGTGAATGTGGTAAGAGCTATATCAATGATAAAGGAGCAGGAGGCCTTTACTCTTATCACTGAAAACAAAAATGAAAACCAAAAATAAATAAATTACAAGGTCCTGCAACCTGCAAGGCCTGTGACATTAATATTAGAGTTGTTCATTGTGATACAAGTGCATACAATAGGATGAAGGCACAATAACAAACCCCAAAACATACAAGTATAATATGCACTAAGGTTTTCATAATGGTAGGAGAGCTTGAAATTTTTGCTCTCTCTTACCTAAAACAGAATAAAACCTGAGGTGAGAAAGTTATGATCTCAGACATACAGATCTTCTCACTAATGCTAATTCTCCAGCTTTTGCTCCTGCTTGGCAATTTGCAATAGACCAAACTGTGAGATGTTTATTCACATTTTGAAACCATACAGATATTTCCAATAAAATGAATTCCAAATAATTCCAATCTAAGTGATTAACAGTCCACCAAAATGAATACAGGTTTGTATTCAGTCCTTCAAAGAAATCAAGATATTGCCAAGAAGACAAACCTCATGATAGATTTTCTTGAAATTGTGCATTATTTGCCTTTTGAAACAAAGGTAAATCTTTTGCCATATTTGTAGCTTCTTGGTAAATTAACTGACTTTTCACATTCAGTGTTTTCTAAGTTCGACTGTATTAAGGCAAATGTTTGGATTCTTTCAGTGCTTATTGTATTCTTTGTTATCTCTTATCAGATAAAATTCTAGATTTGTCATTAACTACTCTATTTTACTCATCCAGACCAATGGTGCTCAGAAAATCATTTATATCCTTCAGTAAAGTCATTCAGTAATTAAATTTTGTAATTGGCAGATCAAATTGGTGAAATTCCCAATGGACTTGTGACATTGTTACATTCCTAGTAAATATTGAATGCCCCCAATGCTGTCAATCTACTTTTCGCTCAACAGACATGACTGTAGAAGAACAAACTCCAACTTCTAGTTTATTAATTATTATTTCTTAAAGGTAATGGAAATTACAACATTCTCTAGACTTAAAGGTTCTTCTGCAGACATTTACAAGAACCTGAGTTCTCAGAGGGACACTATAATCTGCAAACTTTCTTTTTAGGGAAATCAAGAGGAAGCAAGGCAGGAAGGGACATTTTAAAAGGCCTTGAGGCCAGCTGCAGCTAACAGGATCTCGTACTATCTAACCAGTTCTTACAAAGCTGTAGTGACAGAGGCCGTACAACCTGTACAGGAAATATATTCTGGTGTCTCTAAGGGTCCAGATGTCTCTTCCTACATTTTCAGTTCACTATTTCTTTCCCTGTTTTGCCATAGTCACAGAGAACAGATTATTGCCTTTCCTTTCACATCAGCCCATTATGCATCTGAAGTCTCCACTAAGTGTAGACTAAAATTAAAAAAAAACATTTTTTTCAGTGTCTCATTTTCAGTTAAGGTTCCTAACATCTCTGGTTCCCCTTATTGCTGTTACCTGAACTCTTGCTCTAGTCCATGTCTGTCTTAAAATTTGGTGCCTAAAATCGGGCATGGTGTTCTTCCTCAGGCTTTACTAACAAGATTGCAAAGACTGCCTCATGGGTTGGTTTGTTTGTTTGGTTGGTTTTTTTTGTTTGTGGGTTGGTTAGTTTTTGGGTTTTTTTTCAGATGGTTTCGTGTTAATACATGCCCCTATGACATGAACCTCTTTCAGAAAAATTTGACATTAAGCCATCTTCATCTGCTAACCTCATTATTGGTCCATATCCTTTACTACAGACCCGTTCCTTAGCCTGTTGCTCTGCAACATTCATTTGTGAAGCTGATTCACCATGCTTGGGTATAAAACATGATATTTCAAATTAGGAATTTTGAATAATTTGGGGGCGTGGTTTCCAAGCATCTCAAGATCACTCTGAATTCTAATCGTGTCCCCAAGTCTACATCTGCTGTCACACGTAAATGCAGTATAGTCACTTATAATTCTATTGTCTGTGTCTAATGGAAATGTTCAGTTGTGCCACCTATCTCTTTGGAACTATACCTGATATATTTTTCTAATCTGACAGTGAACCACTGAAAATTACTCTGAGAATTGTTTTGTCAAACACTTCTGTCAATCATGATGATGATTTTTTTCTCCAAAGTTGGGGAAGATTTCAAAGTATAATTGGAATGTTTAGGAATTAAACTACATGTGATGATGTAGTGAATGTCGGACACACATGGAAAGCATTTTAGCAATATTAACTTTAGGAACATGTAATAGCAATATGTGTCTGATACAGGAAAGAGATTAATTCTTATAAAAAACTTGATAGAAAACAGCATAGATTGCAGAGCTTTCTCAAGCAGAGCTCAAATTTCTTTTTCTTTTTTTTCCGCTCTTGCCTGAATTACTTATTCCCTTATGTCTCTGTTCATGTTTTCTCACTGACTACATGATTTAGTAGAAGTACAGAATGAGTATTTCTGGAAGTCTTCTATTCAACATTCTACTCTACTACAGCTATCAGCAAGAGCGTATTCACATTCTCACCCTTCGATAAGTGCTTTCCTCCATCTGCACAGCAGTTGGTGTCATTCATTACACCTTTATTCTGCTAACTCACAAGCTTCAGGTGTTGTTGGCTCTTTCGTTTGCTTTGGTTTTTAAGAATTTATAACAATAAATAGAATTAATTAAATATAAAATATTCAGGAAATAAATGGGGATATACTTTTAGAGAAGAAGAGAAAATTATTTGATTTGAACCATTTCCTGTCTTATTAGCATGTTTATGAAATAATGAATACCTGCTACAGAGCATTTTGATTCCAACAACCTCTTAATACTAAACAATCTGGCCTCTTCATTCTATGTTATCTTTATTTACTTGATATGCCCTATGGCTCAGCACTAAATATTAGGAACTGATCCTGGATTTTTCACAGCCTTTCTTATTACTTTCTTACTTACACTCCTCATTAATACATGGATAACTTGAGATTAGAATTAGTGTTTTGCTGAGCTCACTAGGAACTTTAAGTATGCTATTAGCAGTCCACCAATAAGTACAGTAGGAACTTTTGTCAGAAGATGCATTTCTTATTCAGTTTCCTTCTTGAAGTAGTAAGGACTAACAATGGAGAGAATTCACTTCACTTACAAAATTGATTAGTTTGGAAACAATCACTTATGTAATTAAGATAGGTCAGGCCAAGTTTCTTTATAAATAATTCATCAGGAAATTACTCTATAGAAAGCTAGAGAAATGTCATTCCAGGTGCACTCTTTTTAAACTATTCCTGTATAAATCAATTAAGGTGTTTTATTTTGACACCCGGTGTCAGTATTTACAAAACTTGGATAGACAAGTCCATCCCTGCAGCATGCATTTGCAAATAACTTTACTCATTAATGTTTAATTAAGACAGAGGAAAACTGTCCTTGATATTTTGCTGCAATTAGTGCTCTCTATACCCCACTGACTTTCCGTGATGAATTACTTTTCAAATGCAAAGTGAAGTGATTAAATAAAGCTGAAGATTCTCTAGCCTTTGCACATTGCTTGTCCTAAACTTTTAAGTAGATATAAAATGTATTGCTTGGCTGCAGCTCATCATACTTTGATAGAAGTGTTATAAACCACTATGCTAACCATCTAAATGGGGGAAAAAAATAAATAATTTAATTTTTACATTTTTCCTAAACATAAACTCTTGACGGTGGTTTCAATGTCCTGAAAATCTTTTTGATTTGGAAAAAAAATAAATGCCCAAATTTAGATTATATCCTGAAGGGCTCAGCTAATTTTCTTTTTTTTTTTATCAATAGAGCATATATTCTCCAACTCCAGTTGTAAACTCTTTTGCATTTATGTAATGGTAAACTAAAGGACAATGTTCACATTTACTTGTATAACTGCCATAGAAATGCCTCAACTGTTTGAAAAACTACATTTTAGTTCCACTAGACATTTTATTTTCAGAAATATTTTTCAGACTGAACTAGGTTAAAATGCAAATAACATATTTCAGCAATCAGATCTACAATTTTTGCTCTAGATGCACTGCAATGCAGCCTTTCAAAAATGAAGGCTCCTTCCAAGCACCCCGGCTGCCAGCCTACGGAGATGCCCATGACCCAGGGACCTTGCAGCCCAGGCAGCTGCTCATAAAAATTGCCAGGGTGCCCACTCTGCACTTAGCAACAGTCTGGTCCCTTTTACTGTTTCCACGCAGGGAGCAGTGCTGATCCTGACAGACTGCAGCTAACTTCAGCCTGCAGCTGTTAAAGCACCCAGCATCACCAACTCCATTGCAGCAGAGTCCCTGCCAAGCCTCTGATATCTATGTCTCGCCTGGCTAAAGAAGAGCTGAAAGCCTGGAGTATTGGCTCTTCAACTCCACAGCTTCCAGCTTAACAGGATACTGAAGACCTAGGCAGAAGAGCTGGCTAATAACAAGACAGGACTGTGGCTAAAACCTTTTTCTTTTCCACAGAATCTTCATAGAAATTAAACCACCTTCACAAAACATTTCACTTTTGAAGGAGGGGGAAATCTCTCACTGGATTTCTTTTTTTTTCCTGGCTCTAACTATAAAAAATGAACAAACAAACAAACAAAAAAACCCCAACCAAACCACCACCAACAACAACCCAAAAAATCAAAAAATCCAAACACTTTTCTCTCATGACATTTTAGCTTTTCCAGTTCCTGTCTTAAGCAGAGCTTAGAAACATGGAGAAAAATCACACAGGAAACTGGGGACAGAAGCAACTGGAGGGACATCTACCTAAGGTCCACCAAAAGGAAAAGAATGACAGAAGTAAAGGCATACAAAGAAAACATACAGGGAATTATTTCAGAAACCGGATGACATGTGCTTTGACCGTGCATTGGGCTCAAAATTATTCCAGCAGAATGAGCACCTAAACCAAGATCTGAACCTGGAAGAAGGTTTCCATGTAAGAGAATGGATTGCTCCATAAAAGAAGCCCTGATGTGTACCAAGAAGAAGTATTGAGGATTACTTATTCTTGGGGTAACCTCACTGGCTTCAGAGGAGAATGCAGGTAATGTGTTGAACACAGTGTGATATAGACACACATAAACAAAATTTAAATATGGTGCTGGAAAAAGCTTAGCTGTGTCAGCAAGTTGGTTAGTCTAGGCTCTTTACCATTTATTTTATGGCCAGACTATGTTGGGAATAAAGTACAGAGATAGCGATGATTTCCCATCTGACAATTTAAGAAGGTGTTATAGAAGTCACAGAGGATAAGGATAGTTCTTCACATTTACTCACAGGTCACCCTTTATTTATTAAGACTATCAAACAAGCTCTCTCTGATCTGTATCAGAAACAAAGAAACAAAATGACCTCAAACCAAAGACCACCAGAATGTCTATTTGCTGAATCAGAGTCTTTCTATGACAGGCTGCCACCATCATAGAAAAATTGAACTGTCTGTGTTGTCTATAGCAGTGTTGAAATACAAGTTTTACCTCCTGCAATAGGATATAAAAGTTGCATTATTTGGGGTCAGGAACTATAGATTTAAAGAAGCCTGATTTAAGCAGCTGAATAAATGTTTTCATCTAGGATTTATTTGTGTGGTGAGAGCTTGCCTTGGGCAAGGAAGGTCAAAACCAGACCTTTGATCTGTTTGGACTATATCTCTATCCTGTCATAGGCTTAATTTGATGTAGGGACCATCACAGGCTCAGGGCCCCTTTACCATGCTGCCCTAATAGGGATAAGCCAAATTCCTATACAAACAGCCCACATACAGCCAGCCTCCCACATCTGCCTCTCCTAAGAAACCATGCAGGATATGTATCCATAGCTGAAGCATTCTTAGTAGGACAGTTCAAACTGATAGGAATTAAAAAATAAGCAACAAATTTAAAAAAGAAGCAAACAATTGTTGGAAAAGTACTAGAAACTCTGAATTAAATAGACAGATAACTGGAGTTATGAATGGTATTCTTGTCCAGTAAAGTAAAATTTGATTAGGAGCATCTGATCCTATTTTGCACTCGGGTAGGATGCTTTTCCTGAAGTGCCCTCCTCAACTGAAAGTGTATCATTAAAATGAAATACAACTGAAGGCCTTTATGCTGAAAAGAACGTACAATGCATTGCAGGACTCTCGACACAGCTCTTACATAATACACCAATATGTGCTTATGCTTTCTTAAGTGTGGTTTTTTTTAATTTTCTGAGTGCACATTACAGCATACAGGAATTGGTACGCAGCACTTATTTGCAGGTGAGAGGGATGTCAAACAAATAAAACCCCTCATGTTTGTTTTTGTTCTCAAAGTAGCAATATCATTTAAGACCCTGGTGAGTCAGTAAACCAGTTCCTTACTCACTGAGAACTAGAAACTTCACCTGATGTTGAAGGACTCTCTCTGTGTTGACATACCCCATACCTTATGAGGTTCACAAGACTAAAAATCTTTCTACGTCCATTTACTTATTTCAGCAGTCTATAGTACTCAGCACATTTTGGTATCAATCTATGAAGCAGTGCAATTACAACAAAACTATGAAACATTATCTTAATTTTTGCACAACTGCATAAGTGTCCTTATAAAGTCATTCTGCAGTTACAGTAGAAACACTCCTAAATCTGCCATGCCAAGTACAAGAACAGTATAACTAAATACATGTTCTATCTACAGTATGTAGATATGACTTTGTTACTATTCCTGCTGTCAGTAAAAGGGATCCAGATCTCCCCTGTCTGATCAGGTGTCAGCTCAGCAGTGTAAGCACCTGCCATGGTTTAACTCCAGCCAGCAACTGGGCACCACCCAGCCGCTCACTCGCTTGCCCCGATGGGATGGGGAAGAGAATCAGAAAAAAGGTAAAACTTGTGGGTTGAGACAAAGACAACTTAATAGGACAGAAAAGGAAGAAAACAATAATAATAATGATAATGATGATAAAAGAATATACAAAGCAACCGATGTACAATGAAATTGCTCACCACTCACTGACCAATGCCCAGCCAGTTCCTGAGCAGGAGCTGTAACCCCCAGGCCAACTCCCCCCAGGTTTTTTTCGGTCAGCATGACATCATATGTTATAGAATATCCCTTTGGCCAGCTAGGATTGGCTGTCCTGGCTGCACCCCCTCCCAGCTTCTTGTGCACATCCAGCCTCCTCACTGGCAGGGCAGTAGGAGAAGCTGAAAAGTCCTTGATTTAGTATAAGAACTACTCAGCAACAACTAAAGCATCAGAGTGTTATCAACATTCTCATGCTAAAACCAAAACACAGCACTGTAACAGCTACTAGGAAGAAAATTAACTCTATCCCAGCCAAAACCAGGACACTGCATTGCTTTTCGGCTGCCTGATCTTCAGGCCATTTTAATGTCTCTCTCTGTGACCAGTTTTAAAAACAGAAAGCCCTAAACTTTGCCAGTGTGGGACTTACAAATTCCATATATAAATGAGAACTCTCTGTTCTTGTGCCTACTTCCAGTCTCTGCTTATTATCAATGAAAAGGCTAGTAAATATGATAATACTAAATTTTTCTAGTGAGAAGCAAATTTAAAAATAGTAGTTCTTCCATCTTCCAAATATTGAGTCATAGAGAAATAACTTTCCAAAAGTGTCGGAAGAAATTAATTCCTTTACGTAGTCTGTTTTGGTTTTGCTCTCCCCCACCCATCTCCTCCTGTTGATCTGCTTTTCATGTTGAAAGGCCTCCCTTGTCGTGGAAGAGCAAAGTTCATTCTTAATTAATTGCTGCTAATGATTCCCACCCCAGAGTACTCCAATACACAAAGGACACACTGTCTTGATCCTCACCCCCTCCAATTCTTAAACTAAGTCATTGGATTATTGAGGGGAGAAAAATAAAATTGTGTCTGTGCTGAGAAGTTGTTAGCTTGGCTATAGTTTTAGCCCCAACATAACTCTGAAAAGCTGAGATATAATAGATCCCTAGGGCAGTGTGTGTGTGGGGAAATCTGACAGACCCTTAACTGCAACAGCCCTGCTGGGTGCCACTTATAGTAACAATTCAAAGACCTTGAGCTATCAAACAGGTTTACTGATGGAGAACTCTTATCAAAGTTCCTGCTGTTAGTTCTGACGGATTCAACACACATGGCTGCACATGGTTACACTTGCATTCACTTGAGTATACAAGAAATATCTATTCCTAAGCCTCTAGGACTTTGCAATAGTAATGTTTTAATTGCAAAGATGCTGAAGAGTGACTAATACCTGCTGGTGAAAGTTTTCTCAAGGTGTGGAGCCTTTTCTCTGATTTGAAAAGCAAGCTGAAATCCTACTGTAAATTTAAACAGTCTCTCCAACACCCCTGTACAGGGTAAGGGGCTTGGCAGCACAGAAATACTTTCCTCCTTTGATGTAGGTATTTGCGCTTCTGGGATTTGATTCCCTTGTATGTACAACTGCACGGATGGTGAACTACTAATGAATCTTATCAACCAGCACTTCAGGGTAGAGCTTGCCATTGCCTGAAGCAGATGCAACTGCAGTTATGCTGGTGAACTGTCTGGGACAATCTGAGTCAAAGTGCTTTCTCCAAAACTGTAATTATTAAGCAAAAGAGCAGCCACCTCTGTGCTACATCAGCATAAAATGCTGCCATTCTTTTTTGGTAGGGTGTTTCATTCACTTTGAGCAACTGTAAAGAACAAAATCATGTCTAATACTGAAATTTAGCTAGTGAGTATTGACAGTGTTGTGCAGTGAAGTAACATGTCAGAGGAGAGTAAGTATAGGCACTAGACATCCTACGTAGTCAGTGGAGATACACTACTTCAGAGAACAATTCAGAGCATCCTGAAGTGGATTTCTGTTTTGAACTGCCCATTGGGAAAGCACCTCTCCACTAGCTACATTGTGATTGGGATTTTTTTATTAATTATTTATGAAAATAATAAATTAATATGAGATCAGTAGTGAGAGGGTGATTTACAAACTCTTAAAAATAAAAACCTTGAGAGCTGTCCACAAAGCTATTGAGGGGTCTCGAATCCCATATCTCATGGGATGTCTCTCCCTAAAACAATGAGATATGAAACAAGAATGCACATGTATACATCACTTGGAAAGCATTGATATAACTGCAGTAAGCAAAAAAAAAAAAAAAAAAAAAAAAGCAAAAGCTGAAAATTCACCTGCTTGGAATCAGGAACTAAGTATCATTTTCTGAGGCCTCCTACAAATAATTCAGTAACTGAAGCATTGGCTAATGCAGCATGAATTTCTTTCTGGTTTTCGCTAGAAATCCATTCAGACAAGGATTTCAGGAGTTTTCCACCTCCTCATTACGTATTAGAACAAATATATGTGTGTATATATATAGTTTTTTTCTGACTCCATGAAACTAAGGTTTTATGCAAACTGAATATCTACAGCACAAGACAATGGGCACTGAGTTGGGATATTGTGAACCTAGATTTGCATCCTATTTTCAGATCAGGCACTGATACATGATCAGCTCAGGCACTCAGATGGCTCAACTCAGGCTCTCCAATGTGATCCATGTGATTAAATCAAAATTTTACTATTAACCACTGGCTTAGCTGTTTGTATCATCTCCACCTCTTTAGGGACACCTTTGGAAAATATGATCTGATCAGGAACAGATGATGAAAACTAATTGTCTGGATTAAAAAAAATATTATCCCCAGATAGCATTATTATCCCCAGATAGCAAAACAAGTTAGAATTCTCAAGATAAAGTAAATATTGGCTTTGATCTTCAGAAACATACATTCTATTTTTTTCCTGTAAGTAAGCAGAATTTCTTTCTAATGCTTCAAAACAAATAACTAGATATTTAAGTAAAGCATGCATTTTGTTTAAAATCAGCTGTTGCTCTTTTAAATTGTTCAAACACCTTTCAGTTGACGAATACAAATGGAGCTGTATTTTCTTTGTGAATCACATTTCCCTTAAACAGCAAACAGCTGTAGAGATGGCAAAACCAAAAATAAATTTGCATCAAGTGATAACTCAGTTAAAAATTCCCATTGTATGGCTGGTGAACCAAGAAATACGTAAGCGCCCTGTCCAGGTTATATGCAGTCTTTGGTGGGACTGCACACTAAGTTCAGGTCTGCTGAGTTCCATAATCTTAAATGAAAGACCTCATTTATGAAGCAGCACATCTTGGAAATTAAAGTCTTCTCTCTTAGATATTTTCCTTTTCCTATACCTAAGTTATTTTTAGGGTTTTTTTCCACCTTATTTTTGCTAGTATGAGAAGAAACACTTAAGAGAGAAAGTAAAGTCTATTCAGTAAGATCCTGATGCCTGTGACAATTCTGACAAGTTGATTTTTTGAACACTCTGAATGAAGCACTTGTTTTGTCTGGTATTTATTTTTATGTTTTCTATTAATAGACTATCTTTCATCTAATTTGTCTTTCAAGATCCTGCATATTTGTGGCTTTTGAATGTCTTTCACTGTCAGAAACATTTTGACTGACACACAGCCACTGTCTAACAAACAACAGAATTCTGTCTCAAGGTGTCATGCTTTTCTTCTTACTAAAAACCCACACAAGGATTTGATCAGTGGCTCTTATTTATAGGAGAGACTTTTGAAACCCATTATTAAAAATTGTATGCATATTTTATGGAGATTCTCCTCTTAGTTTCTTTTTCTAACTCCAAGCAGAAAGCGGGTGAACTGCTTCAGAAATAAAGTGAACATGAAGGAAATCCTTTCAAATCTATTCAGTACATTTAAATCCATTAGGCAGAACAGCTCTCACTTGAAAAAAGAATTTAAAATTAAAAAAGACTACTCAGAGAAATACATTGAAACACTAAGCATCATGACTTCATCCTTTGTAACTGTCTCTTATCAAGCACTCAGTCTACATTTCTCTTAGGATGAGATAACTTTTTTTTATCTGTGATGTTATATATTAAATATCTTTAGTCTACATTTTTGATTTTGACTATTACAAAGACTTTGTTCCTGAATATTAGAAAATTGTTAAAAAAAACCACAAACCCTTTCTTCTGAGAATTCCTGTTTTTTCCTCTTCTAAACTGAAATCCCTGAACAAATGGTTTTAGGGCATTCTAATGTAACTGCCATGTAGTACCACATTGACTTAATTCTGCCTGAGGGTTTAATGTCATTAGCTTGTGCTCCTCTTCCCTTTACTAAGAGCTACTTCTTGGCTCATTCCTGCCCTTTTAATTTTGAAGCCTCTTTCTGCAGTTCCCAGTATCTGCTCAAGGCTAATACTCTCAGATAACCGCAGCAGCAAAATAGTTCCAATGGGCATCCTTAAAAGTTTCCTTTTACTTCTCAGTAAGTCATAACCAGTTACTGGTGTTGCTCATTAAAAGTACAAGGAATATCTCCTTATTATAGCTACAGCTTGTCTAACTTTGAATAGGTAAGAGGAAACTTTGCAAGAACTCCCACTGGATTTTAATTGAAATAGTAGAATTAAACTTGTCACTAGAACCATACACAAAATTTCTTAGTTTCCCATTTGAATTGGTTCTTAGTCCAACACATGAGGACAAAAATATTTATGTCAATATTTTAACACAAAACTGTCAATTACATGTGTTAATAACCATATTTATTCCTTGAAGATATTACAAGTCTTAACTGGCTTCCTACTGAATCACGGCATGGCTTGTTGCCATTAGTCAGTTTAACATCTCATCACTGCACAGGAGGGAAATAGTGAGTTGTATTGGGTTTTCATGGTGAGGTTTTGGTAGCAGGGGGAGCTACAAGGGTGACTTCTGTTAGAACTGCTAGAAGCTTCTTCCCTTATATCCAATAGAGCCGACGTCAGCCAGCTCCAAGACAAACCCGCTGCTGGCCAAGGCTGAGTCCATCAGTGATGGTGGTAGTGCCTCTGGGATAACATGTTCAAGACGGGGGGAAAAGCTGCTGCACAACAGCAACTGCAGCCAGAGAGAGGAATGCAAATATGTGAAAGAAACAGCCCTGCAGACACCAAGGTCAGTGAAGAAAGAGGGGACGAGGTGCTCCAGGCACCAGAGCAAAGATTTCCCCTGTAGCCTGTGGTGAAGACCATGGTGAGGCAAACTGTCCCCCTGCAGCCCATGGAGGTCCACGGTGGAGCAGATATCCACCTGTAGCCTGTGGAGGACCCCATGCCAGGCAGATGGATGCCTGAAGGAGGCAGTGACCCCCTGGAAAGCCCACGCTGGAGAAAGCTCCTGGCAGGACCTGTAGACCTGTGGAGAGAAGAGCCCATACTGGAGCAGGTTTGCTGGACCCACGCTGGAGCAGTCTGTTCCTGAAGGACTGCAGCACCCTGGGGAAGGGACCCACGCTGGGGCAGTTTGTGAAGAACTGCAGCCCGTAGAAAGGACTCACGTTAGAGAAGTTTGTGGAGGATTGCCTCCTATGGGAGGGACCCCAGGCTGGAACAGGGGAAGAGTGTGAGGAATCCTCCCCTGAGGAGGAAGGAGCAGCAGAGACAACGTGTGATGAACTGTCCCCAACCCCCATTCCCCATCCCCCTGTGCTGCTGGAGGGGAGGAGGTAAAGCAAACTGAGAGTGAAGATGAGCCCAGGAAGAAGGGAGGGATGGGGGGAAGATGTTTGAAGATTTGGTTTTATTTCCCATTAACCTACTCTGATTTGATGAGTAATAAATTAAACTAATTTCTCCAGGTTGAGTGTGTTTTACCCATTATGGTAACTGCTGAGTGATCTCTCCCTGTCCTTATCTCGACCCATGAGCCTTTCATTATATTTTCTCTCTCCTGTCCAGCTGAGGAGGGCAATGATAGAGTGGCTTTGGTGGGCACCTGGCATCCAACCAGGGTCAACCCAGCACATGAGTATCTTTTTCCTTTCATACTTCAAGATGATTTATTGAATAAACATATACATAATGCTTATTTGACATTATGAGTAGTCACAATTATCACTGCTCTGCAGCTCAAAATAATTGTCAGTAATGAATAATAGTCAAGATCTATTGCATTTCTGTCCTGTGGGACCGTCAGAAACACTGTGTTCAGTCACATACATTGTTCAATTTAGTAGGTACTCACTATTTGAAATGGGATAAAAATATAGCAAGTGCATTTAAGATTGCTGCAGACTGATAAAAGTTGAGACTTCTTTTGTCACATGTTTGCACACCTATCCCATTATGATCCTCCTGTCAAGTCCACAAAGAATCTTTGCAATGCAAAATAGACCTGAATGTCTTAGTTCCCTATATGCTGTTTGTAAAACAGAACACACCACAGTCTGGAATGCTAATTCCCCTCTTATCCATGCATTAGCTGGGACAAGGTATGGGGAACTGTTCTGCCCAGCAGGGACCATGCATACTGTCCTATTTAGCAATACTACTAATATTGAAAGTGAGCAGCAGTGGGTTCTGATCCAATTCTTGGGTAGCATTAAAGGAAACCATAGATCTCCAGTCACAGTAGAGATATCCCTCTAACCCCCAGCATCCTTCAGATTCCCAAAACTTCTGAATTAGATGCTAATAAACTCTATTTCCAAGCCGATGCAATGTTCTGATGCAGATTGCTTAAGCCGGAGAAAACACTACCCCTTTAGGTAAGATGTTGGTGGATTTGGGTTGGGGTTTTTTTATTTTTTTTTTTTTTATTTTATCCAAAATCAGAAGACAGGGGCCACTGTCTTTGAAGAGGGAATGTGTCTCTCATCCCACATTTCCTGGGAGATGTCACAGCTGTGACAAGGAGGGGTTTATAATGCCACAGTTCGGTGCCTTCATAATTTATTCTCTCTGATTTTATGCTCTTTTAGTCTCCTGCTCAACCATCCACTAACAAGCAGTGATATTAGGCAATAAATCAAAGACGTCTGCTTGTCACCACCAGATGCTTGGTCACATTGCAGCCGATTATGAGACGTACAAAAGGACAATTTCATGTAGAGAGCTCCATGGAAGTGTTCCACTGATATTCTGTTTGATAGGAGACCAGCGTGAGGTGAATGTAGTATAACTCAATAACTTTTATGCCTCTTGACAATGGAAAACTAAGCTAAAATAAAACTGGGAAGTAAATTATGACCTCACCTTTATGACTGTGCCATTTATGATCCTGCATCTATTCCTCCAGTATGCTGACACAAGTTAGCATAAAAATAAATCTTTTAATTTGCCCATCTTGCACTGTGCTGGGCATAGGAAAAGCAGCTACTTTAATTTTCATGAAGGGCAGAAGAGGTGCTTAATATCAATTGTTACAAAGTGCATCAATTTTTCATGTGCCAGTCTTGCAAAAAAATAAGCCATTAGCCTTATCAGTCAAATGTACAACTAACATGCCCAGTGCAAAGATACTCTTTGATCTCTCTTTCTCTCTCTAATTTATTATAACAAACACCATTAATGATGAGAGCCAGGGACTATTCTGCAGAATGGAGAAGGGGAGCTAAACACTTTTGCAGCAACACTATTGTGGCTTTCTTCTCAAACTTAAATACTATAATCTAATACAATACTGTAATACTAACTGACAAAAGATTATGGATTATTTTGATGTACTGTAAATAAAATCCATGGGAAAAACAGACAGTTTGCCAACTCAAAACTGAGTATCTCTGGATAGATGGAAATAGAGTCCTAAGATGAAGCATGGCATTTGCTGATTGCTCTGTGAAAAGGAACCCATCTCCAAAGTTTAAGAGGCTGTATGGCTCTATACCCCTGGGTCACCACCTGAAAGGAGACTCAACCAGGTTTTCTATATGTCATTATGCTTCTTTTTACTAGGTTCAATCTTCATAAAATTTAATCTTTATAAAGTTACCTGTCTTTTCCACAGGCATCTTCGACACACACAACATGGATGTTACCGGGGTGTCACCACACTAGGGCTTTTTACTCACTCATCCTCATATTTTAAAACATCAGTAGCTTTAAGAAAGGACAAAGCACTGCTCAGGTAGGTTCAGCTTCAAAGTCCTCTCTTGTATTATGGTTTAATTTCTGCCCCTGCAAATCTCAGATTTGAATGTCTGAGAATTTCTTTTACTGAACACGGATTTAGCCTCAGGCCATCCCAACTCTGAGCAGTACAGTCATGAGGACAATGACATCTAGAAGATAATTTGTGTTGTGATGTTAACACAACAAGCCCACCCACAAGTTGCCATTCAGTTAATTGGGACATTAACTACCATACGTGGTTATTTAGTAGGTAGAAAATGTCAGCATGTGAAAGAACTGGTATTAAAATACATATATATTCAATATTCTAACAAATCATGTTTCAACCACAGCTCCAACCAGAAGCATTTCATAGTGAAATGATAGCTTTATCAGTAGCGTGGCTTGAATTCTCACTATAGTGACACTAGACAAAAAATTTCTACTCAGTTCCCTGGTGGTAAATGATTGACATGTAGCTTTTGTTTTAAGAAGCACTTACCTATGGCAGTTATCTTCCTCTCTCATTGCTTGCAGTAGATTTACAGGTCAAGTCAAATGACCTACAGGTAGAGAAGAGTGAAATTATGCACAAGGCACAACATCAGGAAGGAAAAGCAATAGTGCGCTTGACTGTTTTATAGAAAGTAAAGCAGATTGTACTGAAAACTGCCAGGGACCATCTTTGGGTTTGACAAGTCACCTGGTATAGTCCCCAAATGTTAGATCTAAGTTATCCTGCACTGCTTTACATAGGTGAATTCTTCTAGCGCTTACCATTAACAATGAGCCTCAAACCTTACTTTTTCATCTAGCTTTTCCAGCAGATTTGAGGGATGTTAGAGAAACATCCAGGAATTGCACCCTATGTCCTATTAGGATCATGGTGTATGAAGCACATAAAAGAATAACTTTGTTACACCCCCACTGCTTTCATTACAGAACAAGAGAGGCAGACCTGCAGACGTTCCATCAAGTATTCCCCAAACACAGCTCCTCTGGTACATTCCTTTTCAAAACTGAAAATACTTCCTTCTGCTATTGAATCCTAGACTTACAGCCGCTAAGTGACCTTTGATTTCTAAATATACTTTTAGGAATATACATCTAGAGATACTTAGATGGAAAATTGCAATTAACAGCTGTTTACCAGATAGTCCAGCCTCTACACTCTTTTCTGAGAAGTATTATCTCTCCCTTTAGCCATATTAGATAAGCACCTAGCTTGCACTGAATTCCTTAATTTAAAACATGACCACATCCACTCCCCTCTTTCTTGATAGTAGTTGTCAGAAGAATTTACAGGAAAAAACTTAGAATATAAATCTCAGTCCATAATATAAAGTATGATTCAAAATAATGAGTTAGTTTTAATGTGACTGATCAATTTTGATACTTTAACACAGCCACAAAGCAAAACATTTTGGAATTAGTGTCAAAACAACAGTGCTTAATGTCAGTAAGATGAAAACTATACTATAAAAGAAAGCACTGATACACAGTGTCAGGTGGAATACATATGACAAAAAATTGTCTTCTTAAGAGTGAAAGAATCAGACACCCACAGAATAAGCTTAAGCATCTGCCACCTTTTATGAAAAATGAAGAAATTTGTCAAATATCTTGTTCCTAAAACCTGAAACGTACACTACAAATTAATCATCAGCGGGAATTATGGTCTTATGGACATTGAACTTTTGGCTAAGATGAGGTTGAGTATCAATTTGCCCTTTTACAATGAGTCATAACTACAGAAGTGTAGTTGATACACAAACAACAGAGTGGGCCCTTGCCATGCCCAGCCAAGAAGCCTTACATATGGCTAGCCCAGATTAAAACCTACTCCTGGTTATACTAAAAGGAAACTCAGCACAGCACATTCAGTGGAGTAGCCTGGGAGACAAAATGGAGATACTCTTGGAAATGTGTGTTTTTATTTATGACTTTTTAAATTACATATTTACATTAAACATAAGTTTTCCTGAGGTTTTTTGTCAAGAGAATATTTTGTGAAACTTCCCTCACTTTTTCTTAAGTCACTCTTTTTTCTGAAGATATGCTTTTCAGAATTAACAACTGATGTACAAATTCATTAAAGTGTTTATAAAAGCAGATAGACTGGCTTTATTCCTCTTGGTATATTCGACAACTCTGTCAGTAATTTGAGCACAGGCTTCCCAAAATAATTGATTTTCACTAGTCGTCAGCATTTTTTTTTTCAAAAGTACTAGTAGTCTCCTTTGAGAAAAGGAAACAAGATTTTTCTTTTTAATTCTTGTTTGCTAAAATTAAGAGCCTTTTCATAAAGATAAAAAGCCCTTTTGAAAAGTCTAGTTCTCCACATAGAGAGTATAAATATGCTGTTTATTAAGTACATGAATAGCTTCAGTGAGCTCCATGGGACTGCAGCTATATTTAATCATATGTACAAGTCATCAAATAACAAGGGACAAGATCAAATGAGAACTGTGATAAAGGTCTCTTTTCTTTTTCTTTTTTTTTCCCCCATGGCCTGGGATTTCCATTGCTATGTTGGGTGAAAGAAAATTTGGTTTTTGTAGGAGCTGAAGTATGCTTCAAAACATGTCAACTTTAAATTTTCAGAAAACACTGCTTAAAATTCTGATGTCATTTGTAAGCAAAGCACTTGGAATTAAATATGATCCATTAGGGTAATAGTAGAATTCAGCGTGGGTTATCTGAAGTGTTCCTGATACCCTGAACTTTAGTCTTTAAGTAGGCAACCAGTTGTGCAGATTTCAATTGGTCTATTCATGTTTGAACTTAAGCATATGGCCAAAGTGACTGCAGTAGCAGGATCTGCAATGGTTGAAAAATTAACTTAAAAGAAGACTTACAAAGAACGGCTTCATCATGAACATGTATGTCCTCCTGTTGCATGGTGGGTGTACTGCCAATAATTAGGAACAAAAGATGGGATTCTGTGACTTTAAAACAGTGACCAAATAAAGTTATTGTAAAATAAATCAGAGGACTGAGGTGGTTTAATGGCTTTTTAATGATCCTAATGTTTTCAGTTTTAATGAGTCCTTTTACATCAGCTTTAATAATTTTATGAGACTGAAAAATGGCTGCATTAGTTTGGTTTTCTGTTCAAGCTCCCCACAAGCCATTATGGAAGGGTGGCTAATGGGAGTCAATTTTCATAAGTGGAAACCTAGACAATGGAATAACTGCTAAATTTATTTGGAAAATGATACATTAGCTACTGATATAGTAAATTATAATTTTTTTTAAAGATCGAAGGAAATATATTTTACTGCAGTGCAGGTAAGAAATAACTGAGTAGAATTAACTATTGTGTACTCTCATTAATACTGTGAAATTGAATTAAATCTTTTCAGTATTATGCACATTTAATGTAAGTAACTTCAAGGATTAAAAATTAATACTAGTTGTTTCATCTTTTAAAATTCACACGTAATATAATTTCATGTCATACAAGAATCTTTCAAAATAGATCATCTACAGTAGTTCAGCAGGATATCTCTATTCTATCCAGCTTTAGCAGGTTTGCACAAAGCCTGTTTTCCCCTCCAGGGAAGTGCTTCTATGGCACACAGCAGAGTGCAACCACTGAGATGTGGACACATATGGACAAAAAGCAGGGAGGAGGACCCAACATCCTAAACTGCCCAAGCTGTTTGTTTTAGTCATGTGCTCCCAGGTAGCCTACTGGATTTAGTGGTGGCAGCTGAAGGCACAGATGCCCTCCCTTGGTTACCCTACGGCAGCCAAGCACATACTCTGTTCTGCCGGCTATTCTGCAAAAATAATTCTCCATGGCAGCTTAGCTCTAGACAGTGACATCTTCATTCCTCATGGCATGAGAGCTTAGGACTCTCCTACAGCTCTGCTAAATGGATAGATACAAGATTACTATGAGCTCAACTTTCTCCCTATAACCTCATTCTCCAATTTTGACCAACAAATAAAACCTGGTTCTGCTAAACTTTTTTCTATATTTGCTCATACAGATTTCAACAAAAAGCAATAAATGCAGATTGATTATACATTATTGTTGGAAAATATTTTAAAATTCTTAATCATATTAATTTACCTTTATTTTCTGATACCTTTTGCCTGAGGTAAAATGAAATTTCAATCGCATACAAGATGTTTAAATTCTGCTCTCAGGTAAAAAAAAAAAAAAACACCACAGTTATATTGGAGTCAAACTAGAGACAAAACTGACTATTTCTCCCAGAAGTTCCATTCTGCATCTCTCATGTATTGAATCTTCACTTAAAACAAGAGTTTATTTCAGTAAGGGCAGCAGCATAAAATCAAATGATTTTTTAATTTCTAACATTATATCTATAAATTATCCACTATTATTATTGGTTGATTGGGACCTTCTTCACTAGACATACTGTAGAAACCAGACCCAAACCAAATTCAAGTCATGATACTAAGGAGAAAGGCTGGGATGGGAAGGAAAGGGTGGACGAAGGAAGACATATCTCAATGCATACTGTGAGGTACTTCCAGGTCCCAGAATAACCTGTAGAGCATGCCTAAGATCTAACGCATGGTAAAAGATAGTACATATTTTATTTCCTAGTAATTCCTGTCCCATATATCATCATAGGGGTGCTTCTCAAGTAAAGAAAACCAGGAATTCCTTTCAAGTTTAGGTTGTTTTAAAAAAAAAAAAGATGCTCTAGATTCAGTTTACCCAAGAGAAGGGAAACTAATTAATCCAGGGGCTATACAAGTTAACCTAGCTTTGTCAGTGCAGCTGTCCAGTAAAAGGACTGTCATACTCAAGCTGAGAGAGATGCTTGTTTTCTACAGGTTCTCTGAGGAGATCTTGACCTCCAGAGATGACTAAAAAGCTCATGAAGAGGACTTTTGGAAGTATTCTTGCTAGAAATCTCTTTTCTTATAGGGTCATCATTTGGAATGCAGACTATATGATTTAAAAAAATAAAAAAGAGATAACGACAGAGTATAAACCTGCTAAGTAAAAGGTGAACAGAAACAACATACACTAAATCTGAATTAATAACACATACAAATTTAGGTGACACTTCAGAAGCAACACATACTTATAAGAGAGTAAACAATAGATGGTTTTATATGAATCTTTGACTGAGAAACTGTAGAATTACCCCCAGGTAAAAAAAGGTATTATGATACACATTATGAAGCTGTGAATGTGGTTTAGCTGTGACTAGACAAGGCTGACATATTGTATTTCATCTGGTATGAGAAGACAGAATGAATCCCCAAGATAGTTCAGTAGAGAGTGATAAAGCAAAAATCAACTGCTGCAATAATTTTTCCCAATTCAAACATTCTGTTAGTGAGTCATTGCTTTTCCTGTTCTCCCTACTTTAAAAGGATAACTGATAGCCTATATTTTCCTATTATTACAAAAAGAATATTGTATTGTATCTTGTCTCAGAATAAATTTCCACCTTTTTTTGTGCCAGAGATGTTTATTTGATTCTCAGCTCAGCACACGGGGTTTTTTTTCCCCATCATCTCCCAGTTAGACTCAGACTAGATTACGTTTATGAGTTTTCTGACCTAGGTTGTGCCCTTTTCCCTGCCCACCTGCATACTGTGCATTCAAGCCCTGCATATGAAAATATATCAGTACTAATTCTTGCCATATGCCAATCATTTAATGTACTCCAGTGAGAAATATTTGGTGTCATTAACTACTTCGGTTGTCAGAGGTCCTTTAGCAACAAAACAGCTGCAGTTTCTCTCCCCTTTACATTATTCTATGCAAGAGGTAAATATTCCTTTCTCAACATAATAAGGATTTTGTTAATATTCAGAAAAAGAAATCTTTCCCTTTGTTTTTACAGCTCCCTCAGTTGTATGGAGTCAGCCACCACAGGTAAAACCTCTTCAGCTTCTATATATCAAACAGGGCAGTGTCATAAAAATGATGGTTCCAACAGAAGGAATAATGCCCTACAATTATTTCACATGCCCATCTGATCTCTTTTTTCCCCCCATTATTCTTTAGAGAATTAAGCTACTGATTCCCTTCCTTCCCCCAATTATCTTCTTTCAAATAGAAATAAATAGTGGAGAGTAGATACCAGAATAGCCCTCCTAATACTCTACCTATGGTTACCTATCAAGCAGAGTAGGAAGAGAATTTCTAGAATGCCAAAACAGGTTTGAGGACACAATTATTATTAGGCTCACTTCATTTCTTTCTGTTGATTGCTGGGTTTGGAACTTTTAAAGTTCATGATTTCAAACTTTTCTAGCACAAGCACAGATCTCAAGTGTTTTCTTACTCAAGGCAAGAACTGTGGTTACACGGACTCAAATATTGCAAGTTCTACAATAAAATAATGAATGGACAAATAGTAACATTTTGGGGGTTGTGTTATTGTTAGTAGCAGCAGTATTCCTAATCACTCCAATGTACAAATGGTCTTCTGTTAAGGAAATCATAGAGAAATTCTTGTCATGGACATTGTAATGGAGTTTCATTCAATATGTATCATTCTCTTGATATTCTTGCATTATATTATTTATACAAAGCAGAAAAAAAACATAGTTTAGGTTGCTTCTACCTTTCTGTAGTCATTTATCAAAGCACTATCAATATCAGCCAAAGAAGTTAATATGGAAAATTTCAAGAAAAGAAAATTAAACAAACTAATATTTATGTGCATACTTGGAGATATCAGAATCAGTGTGTTTCTCTTTGGAGAATATTTATGAATATTACAATATGTACACATTCATCCAGCTGTTAAAATTTCAGGCACAGCACATTAAATTCTGTTTTCACTGCCTCTAAAAAATAATGCTTCTAAAAAATGCACTTCCAGCTACACAGTGACCCCCACAACCACTTTTTTTGGTGCAACAGTTAAGGCCTAATTCAATTAATAACAGGAAATAAATAAAAACAGTTCTATATTAGATCTGTCTGTATCCTAGTGAAGAATACTAGGCTTTGTTTTAGAGAAATCAGCCTGAAAGTTGCCAGCTGGAGAGATCAGTGAATATGAACCGACAGCCCCCTATAAGCCTTACTGGAAGCAAAGAGAGCCCAGGGATGAAAAGGACAGTCTTCAAATGCGTGGAATGGCCTTATGAAGAAATGTGGGAAGCAAATCAATCAGACAAACTTACAGGAATCATGGGTTTAGCAGAAATACTGAGGAAGCAGAATGAGGAAGATTCAGGGGGAAATATTGCTTCAGTGAGAATGGAAAAGAATGGATCTTGTCCAGAGCAATAAAGCCCTGGCTGTCTGGAGCACCAGGGTGCGAGCAGATCTTTCTCTGTGCTGCAACTGCAAACTTACAGAGTTTTCAAAGAACAGACCCTTCAGAAATAACAGAGCACACTGGCAAGTATAACTGTTATCAGTTAGTCCTTTCCTATTCATGGGAGCAATCTTAAAGAGTTAATTTGAAATAAATTCTCTCACTTTAAGATCCTTAAGGTAAGATGGTTTGTCCCCCAGTCAGTTTTCGGTTGAGAAGATACATCAAACACTGAATTGTGGATTTAGAACTGGTCATGAAATTACATTAAAACTTGGAGATAACAGCAGACTTCAGGGGATGAGACAATGCATTTTAATAGTGATGACTTTATTCCAGTAATTGACTTAAGTAATTTCTGCATTTCTCAGTTTCAAGAGTAACCATTTCCAAGAATCTAAACATGTGAAACATCTTTTGTGATTGCATGCTGAATTTTAAACTGCTAGTAGAAGGAAAACAAGATACCAAAAAACCCCACAAACACTTAATCCCCTGGCATGGCCTCAACAAAATAGTTTATCATTTTTATAAGCCAATGTATTTCAAAGGGACTAAAAAGTAATTGTCAAGAAAAATATTTTTATCTATATTGTTAATTTCTTGAATCGTCTTGAGATCTTAGCTATTATTATTCTTAACTTTTACTAACAGAAATCCCAGCAACCTATACGCTTTTTTTTAGCTTATATGTTATCCCAGATACTTCATTCCTTTGTGAAAAACAAAGTATCATCTTCACAGTTCTATATCCACCAAAATCTTCTGTGATTGATGATATTCACCAAAAGATTTAGAGACATGTCTCATTATCAAGGTACTGCATACACCCTCATTCTTCTTTGCAAGAAGGAAATATAAATTCAGTGTTCCTAAGATGATATTTGTATAAGTACTCTTGTTCATCTTAGTGCTATCTCAGCTGGATTGAAATCAGGGCCAAATTAAAATAGACAATTATCCATCTGCTTTTGATACATTAATAGCTCATTTCTGCAGATAAAGAAATATAGGCAGCTAATAGCTTATTTATTCAACCTAATTTTGACTATTTGTAATACGCACTGATTCTCTAAAAGAAGGGAGTAAACACATTCTGCCTCAACAAATAAAACTGCAGTGAAGAAACTGGCTTGCATTTATCAAGGATGGTTATAATACACAGACCTAGGAAACTAATGCAATCACTGACAACTCTGCAAAGGAATTTCTCTAAGCTACTGAAAATAAGCAGGCCTGTTCTAGCTCTAATTACCAAATACATCATCATCTTTTTTACAAGCTTATGAAATCTCAAATCAGATTTCTTCTGGAAACTCTGTTTCCTGCCAAGACAAATAATGACAGATAAAAACAAAATCTTGTCTTCAAGGTGAGTGGCAGTAAATTGCTTTTGATTTTACGTATAGTTACATAGCTCTGTTATCTACATGTGTTGAAAGTAGGCATCAGCAAATATAATTACATCACCAAATGTAGATAGCTAGGTAATGCTCTCATTGAACTATTGAACCCAATTCAGTCATGTACCCAGATACATTTGCAGTTTTCATACATTGGTTTCTTCTCTATTTGCATGGCATTATGCTATCTAGTTGTATCTTCTGCTTTAATGTTTATTACTTTATTTTCAAAATGTCTTTAACCCAAATAACTTGGTTTAGTGCCACAAATGGAATTATTTTACAGATATATACTGCAGGATCTATAGCAGCAAAAGAATTTAATCACATCATCCCCAGAGATCTTAATCCACCAAATATATTTTGAAAACAGCCTCACTTAGGAGTCCAGAATTTGCATTCTGTATTTACTAGTATTAACTTAAAATATATTGTTCTGCTTACAATCCTGGCTATAAGATCATTCAGATAAAGCATTTCTGAAAAAGAATCCAAAGTAGATACTAAAACAAATTTCATTTTATTTCATTATCCATTTGTATCTAACATTCAGAGTTTGTTTTTTTTTTTAATTGTTCTCAGCTTTTAAGCACAATATGATATGAGTAACAGTTCCTTCCTGGTGGAACAAAAAACGAGGACTCAAAAAGAGCCAAGGTTATGTCATTATTATATACCTCTCAATCCAAAATAAGAGCTAAAATTCCGCAAATGGTAGCATACTTGCTTCTCTTACCTTCCACCAAAACACACCCATCTGTGAATACAGCAATGCTTGTTCGGAGATGTGTAAATGCTGTTTGGTAGGCATGGAAATGAGCTTGCTATGACCAAATGTGAATATATGGGAATAATTTTACGTACTCTTACAGATGGTTTGACAACTCAACACTTACTGGTATTGAAATGATTAGCGGTGATGATTTAAACTAATCTAGCAGTAAATGTCTAAATAAATGTAAATAAACAAAAAGGAAAAACTTAAATGTAAACATGATTGAAGACCCTGTTCTCACAAAGACACTCATGTATTAGGCTTCAGTTTCCTACACCAGAAAAGAGAAATTGAGCAGTTACAGATATAGCAGGTTTTCTAGTGTACCATTTCATTACTGCGCTACTGCAATATCATTGACCTGTCCCTTATGCACTGCATACAGGAAACTAAGACAAGTTCTCAAAATGATTTTGCTAATGGACCAAGGTCTCAAAAATCTGTGAAATGCAATCACCTCATCAATCATTCAGAAACTTTATTAATTTTTATATCTCCTATATAAGGAAACAAGAGGCTAAATTCTAAAACTAGATATCCCCCCTTTTTTTCTGCCTAGTACAGCATTAAGAAGCACTAACAAATGGCATACCAGGATCTTCTGAACCAATGACACAAGCACAGTCATAAGCCATATAAAATATTCATAACTGGAACTTTAGACGTAGGCAGATGCACAACAACAGCATACAAGCTTTGTCAGGAATCATTGGGAGTTTGAAAGCATACTTAAAGGATTTATTAAAGCAATCAGGAGAAGCCTCTACCCAGTCACCCTGATTGCAAGGAGTTTATGACTATGTATTTAATCTTCTTGCTCTGTAATAGATAAGTTATGTTTTCTTGTGATTTGTGGACAAAGAGTTTTTTCAATCTTTTCTAGCACTACAAAAACAGAAGTACCATTTCTGCCTTGCTAAGCAAAACATTAATAGGAATGTCAGCATCAAGATGGAATATATAATAAATATTTAGGTTTAACATTATAAAGATTTATACTACAGAGAATATAGTCCAAGATTATGAGATAAGATTATCATCTTTTGTTATATGAAATGATAGAAAAAATGGTTTGATGGCAGGGATCTCTTTTTGCAGCATTATACTCAGGGAGACCCGAGTTCAACAAAAAAATAGGCTGTATGTACCAATCTTAAACAGTTGCCTTAACAATAATTAACCAAACAGAACACCGGGAACAACAGAAATTGTTAACACATATCAGTTCATCACTTAGAGAAGTGCATTAACAAAGATTTTTTTTTAGTTTATAAAAAAATAAGCCTGTTTCTAAGGTGAACTAGTGAACAGGAAAACTTATCTAAGGGAGAGGAAAAAGCAATTGCTAATTGAAACAAAAAAACAGAAGCAGAAAGCTATACCAAAAAATATATGTATGTATACATATACAGAGAGCTTACATTTATGTATATAAAAGCCTGCTTTAACTCTACAAGATGGGTGACTATATTCTTATTTTGACACTGACCATTATAAGCACTGAACAGCTGAGCTTGTTAACACAGCCAAAATGTGGAAGAATATACTTCTTTCTATTATTTTGACTTACTGCCTACAGCTTCTTGTAGTTTGCATTGACCTTTCCTTAAGGAATCCTTAGAAACATTAGCTGTGCTCTGGAGCTATTCAAAATATTTTACATGCAGAACAGAGCTGACAGACCTTGGCTCCCCTGCTGAGTTTGCAAGAACTGTTGAAAAACTCTTTTCTTATTTTGGATCATTTTTCTCTTCAACAAAATCAGTGTGCAATATCAATATGCACACAAGCAGCTTTAAAGAACTTTATGGTAGAAAGAAAAAAGCATTGCTTCATCTTAAAGGCAAAACTACAAGGAATGCAGGATTTGTTACAACTCTACTGTTATCACCTCATGTTCCTTCTTTTCTTAATCTGGCAAAGAGGCTCAGTTTCCCATTCTCAGTGGAAAACATTAGCATACATTTCTTTCATTTTTATTTACAAATATGCATGAGTGTTGCATGCTTAACATATGAGAAAGGACCTTCCTCATCCATGCAGGAACTCTTCAGCAGATACTCTAAAAGATGCACATCCATTTTGCTGATGTTTTTGCCCAGAACAAGGGCATAGAAAATAAATTTAACTGCTTAAACAGACTCTAGGGACTTTTTCCTCATCTCATGAACTTCAGCCCCATTTAATCAATCTAATCAGATCACATGAGTTGCCAATAGTGGATCTGGTGTTCGTCTTTCACTACCATTTTTATTGTCCTACAACTTTGTTACACTACAAAGGAAGAAAAGTCTACTGGCCTGATCAAAGGAGGGTGTCACACATTGGGCATTTCTCCAAAACCAGCTCTTGCACAGAGTTCTTACCCTTTTCTATGAAGATTTTACCTTTAGTATACACACTTCCATACAGAGTAATTTCAAATATTTTACTATATATACTAGTTCTAAAGGCTTTAATGAGTCTGAAACATCCCTAAGCATTTAGTATCACAAGAAAATCAAACCAACTCTTCTGAACAAATTAAAGTACGCAGTCATTACCTGTGTTCTAATGCATTTAAGTTCATACTTCTTTATTCACACTAAAACTCAGACTGCTAAAATATTTTTCACTGTAGCATTTTTTTTCCTATGAGAAAACATTAAAAGTAAGAACATACAAATTAATCAGTAGGACCTCTCTCTTTCAGTTTCTCTGTTGGCCCCAAGACTTTACAGTGTGTTCAATACATATGTTACATACAGGAGTATTGCATATGCATAAAACCTGGGAACAATGCAGATTTTATTCATCAACAAAAATCACACATATGAATTACACTCTAGAAATCTTTCACTTATTTCCTGTTCCTTTTCTTTTAGTCAGAAACAATCTCTCTCCTACCCACTTCTATTATCTTCCGGAACAAAAAAGTAGTCTCTAAGAAATTCCAAGACCTTAGCAACCAAGAATTTGCATTTACTTTACATCTTGTTCCAAGAGCAACAGAATGAACAGTACACAAAAAGGAGAATGAGGATGTGAAGTTTTGATTTAAAAATGCTTACAATTTTGTTACAGCTGTACAAATATCCATGGTTTCTAATCATTCAGCGTAGGTCTGTTGTTTCGGTTTGTCTGGATTCAAAACCCATATTTTATTCTAAATTTTGAAACAGAATAAAACAAAATCAAAAAGCAAGTCAGACACAGTCAAAGAATTTCATAGCCTCCTCCTTAAGGTAAAAATGAATCAAGATTTGCAAAATTTGTTATATATGAAAACACATACAGGTGTACTTTAGAATTCTTGCAATAACAAAATGCACCTTCAGCTACCGATTTTCTAACAGATACACAATTTAAACTAGAGTCACTTTTATCCTACATCTAATGAGTCCATAACTGGACGCCACTCAGTGAACTTAGAAGCTTATTAAAGAAGTTGTAGGGGTTAAACTGCATCATAAAGAACATTTTCACATTTTCAAAACCTCCTCAACTTCTTTTATGCTTTAACAGTAGCCCATAATAAAAGGTTTTATTTCAAATCAGAACTCCATACCTAACAGAGAAATTGTAATATGAAGACAGATTTTTATGCTAAATGAATAATAAATTATAGGTTATGTGTGTCTCTAATTTTAGAGGATGCATAATTTAGAACAATAAATAATTTACATATCAAAGGATTCTAATTTAACTGATGCCTTCAGCATCAGCACAGCCAAAGTACAAAACCTTCTGTTTGGTGCTTAAAATCCATCTTTGTGGTGGAGATGAGTAGTTGCTTTGTATAAGTAGTTATGTTTTCCAAAAGGTAATTTTGGTTTTCACTGAAAAGTATTAATAAATACCAGAAAGTGCAGCTTCTGACGTATGATTTGTAAGAATACTGCAGCAGGGAAAGAAAGGCAAGTATAATTAGCAGTATGCTGTTACAAACAATATTTCAGCTATGAATATTTAATGCAAGCTTTATTTTTAAGTGGTGTTAGAGTTTTTCTTACAGGCAGCTTATAGTATTAGCAGAACACTTGGTAACAGAAAATAGCTCATCTCTAAGTAGAAGAAAAAACAATACTATTTCTGTATGGAAAATACATGTTAAATTTATTTTTAGTACTTCTGTTCTTTAATTATCAATAGCGTCTATGGCTACACTACACCTAAATTCTCCATAACAGACAAGACTGAGAATGACCTAAAAGCACATTTTTCTCACTAGCCCATCACCAAACAGCCACCTACAGCAATGTGCATGCAAGTAACTCGGCTGCCCACAGCTCCCATGCCTCTCCTGCAATGGGCAATACAGACATTTCTGTGGAGGAGGCTAGGCTAGGCTATAAGTTAGGCATTAGTGACTGCTGATATAAATCTGTGCAAAACACACACTTTAGCATTTTGTAAGGAAAGCGTGCTAAGGCTGGCTGTTCCCAATAAGTACAACATGGGTTATAAAGCGAGACCTGAGCCCACATCATCCTTTGAAACAGTACGGAGTGAAGAAAAATTTGGGCCTTACAATCAAAGGACAGAATAGCTCTGCCCTAAGACAGTTAGGGGATTCATGGGATAACCTTTAGCACATGCAAAGAAATTACTTTTTCCTCAAAGAGTTCATGATGAGGTCATCATCTTGCAACTGGGCTGCTGTGACTGAAGCTTATGGCTATACAGTTTCATTTTTATCAGGCTGAGCCTATTTTCAGGTTTATAACCAAAGCCAACAATCATGCTTTAAAAGAGAGTAACTCATAGATTTGGTGGATATATAATGAAATCCTTCTGGTTTTACTTCTTTTGGGTGAGGGGTTTTTGTTTGTTTGGGTTTAGGTTTTTTGTGTTTGTTTCTTTTTGTTGTTTAGGGGTTTTGGTTTTTTTTTTTCTTAAGATTGGATTACCTAGGAGACAATCATTTTGGAAACAATGACAGCAACAAGGGTTATTTAGACTTTAATATATTTTATAATTTTGCTATTTTACTAGGCTGAGAGAAGTACAAAAAGCACTTTTATAACCAGTCAGAATCAGTTAAAAGTAATTTAAAATACTTAAATTCAAAAAGATATCAACATATCATGTAAAATTTCAATGGCTGAATAAAATTTATCAGCTCTTCAAAAATCTCATATCACTCTGATATTGATAACAAATAAATTTGCAGCTAGTATTGTCTGAACGTGACCCAAAACCCAAGGTACTTACAAGGACAACAGGACTGAGTCTATTTTCTCCTTCCCTCCATGAAAACAGTAACCCTATGAACATGCCTGTCAGGAAAGGAACAGTGTACCCCTGTGGGGCTAACATTTTCACAAGGAAATTCAGGTTCTCAGGTTGAAAAACTTTTACCTTTGTTTTAAATTTAAACATGCTTTCACCAAATGCATGTAAAACTCTCACTGCAGAATTGTGTAGCTTTAGATCATTTAAGCCTCAGCCTGTGGCATCTTCCATTCTTCTGCCACGCCACCACCACTGCTGGGGACCTTCGTTGCAGGCAGCACAGCCTGGTCCATCCCCAGCTGTGGAAGCCCACACCGATATACCCTCATTGCCATCCCTATCTGTTCTTCCAAAATTACAGTTAACTCAGATATATCACATCTCTGCATTGCTTTGCATGCATCTCAAGAATCTGTTATTTAAACCAGACATTTGCCCAGCAGTCCGGTATGACTGCAGTGTCAGCTAAGTGCGGGACAGAGCTGGCAGCCCAGAGCAGCCTCCTGCCCCTTCTGCTTTGTAACTTCTCAGTGCAGACTTGAGAATTTATCTCAGCCAATTCCCTTCAAGAGCCAAGGCACCTATATTTTTCATCACATATAGAGGAAAAAGTGACTGAATAGTTAGAGTCCTGCATTTGTCAAAGTCCATGATATTGAATATCAGCTTCTGTGAGGCCACAGAAAGAATAAAAATTGTGCAAAGGACTGGAAAGAAAAATCTACAGCACAATATATTAAAAATACATGTACACACGTACACGAGCTGTAAAAAGTATTTGTATTGGAATTCAGAAAGCTATCTAATAAAAGCATTTGATTCCTATGATTCTTTTTCTTGGAGTACATTTTGTGTTTGGAATGAAAAGCACTGGTCATCTGTGAATGGCAGTCAGGTGCCTGATTATGGGCTGCAGAAAAGAGAAATGAAACTCAAGTGTTCAAGTAGAAAAGACATATAATTTTGGGGCCCAGAAAAATCAATACACAATTTTATGTTGATGCCAATGGAACAAAGATTCCATCAAAAGTGCTTGCATGGAGAGACCCTTAATTACAGCTATGTTGAGGAAAGCACCTCTGCAGTCCAGATGTAATCACATGGAGCATTATGAAATACAGCTTTAAGAAGGCAATTTAAAAGGTTGTGGTCAAATAAAAGATAATTAGTGGCTATTTATGATCAGATTTATTTTCTAGCACAGAGGATTTTTTTGAGTGTGTCTTTTTAGTCCCCCACTTCCATTTTCTGCACAATACCACTGATTTAGCCCAATATGGAAAGGAAAAATACATTGAGGGGTAGAGAAAATTTGTATTTCCTAAGAAGATCCTATCAAATATCTGGATCATAAAAATGTACCCTTACTGGAGATTAATGGTTTATAGCATTCATAGCTGGATTAGAAATCAGTCTGGCATTTTTCAGCAGTTCTTTAGCTGCCTTCTTATGTAGAAAATAAAAATAACCTCTACTGCACAACTTCATTGTGAGATTTAGCTTAAAGGGAATGAAAATTATTTTTCACATATTTCCTGAGAAACACCTATACTAATGCAAACTTATTTCTGCCTAACTGAATGTGGGAGTTGTCTTGGGTTTCTTCCACTAAGTTTACCACTGGTAGCATCCTATGGCCAGTTGCAAATTGGGACAGTCATACAGATAAAGCAACAAACAGATGCTAAGGTGTAGATTTCAATAAACTCTGCCATTTTATAACCCTATTTGCAGAAAAATTGACACTTGTCTTGTTAATATTATTACATTGACATGGTTAACCTGCATGACGTTTCCTTTGATCTTCCATCTGCTCTTCATTTCAGCATGTGATAGCTGAAGCAAAAAATTGCTGCATGAAGACGCTCTGGGTCATTTCTTATAAGCCTAACAAACTTTGACATAGTTTTAATAGGTTTGTTTATAAAGCACAATTTTCATTCAGCCAGCAATGCTGGTATTCTGAAGTAAGATTTTATTCAAACTGGAAGAAAGCCTAAATAGTATAGTCTTCGTGGTGAAGAGTTGCAGAAAAGTAAATTCAAAATTTTGTGTTTTCCTCAAACTTAAAATAAGCTAATTGCCAGATCTGTCTCACAGCTCTGAAGACCGAACACAGTTTCCTTCTTCTGTGCCTGGAACAGGCATGGTTCAGTCAATAACATGAATGAAGAAGATGACCGAAGGCCTGTGTTAAAATGCTCCACGTTGGCTGCAGGTTGATATTTTGTTTCCTTCTTTAAGCCCACACTAGTGTTGACTTCACTACATATATATAAAAAGATGAAAAGTTAGCACCATTATATCAGGGCAACCACTTTTTACCTTAATGATTCCATTCCCATGCAAATATTTTAATAAATCAATATTAAGTCGGACTTGAAAATCCAAATCTGGTAATTTTTGCCAGTTATTTACACCTGCATATTTAATTCATGTTTGACAATAAAGGGTCACTGAACAATTTGTGTGTGTGTAACCACAGGTACACATTAATTCTGGGTTTGTTTCTATCACAGGTCTCATGGCTCAGCAGCAGCTAGCTGACAGGTTCAGTCAGCAGCACAATTTGGCCTTGTAGTAAAAAAAGGATTAATCAGGATATAGACAGCACTCAGGTTCTGCACAGTAGTCCCAAAAAGTCAGAAAACAGATTTTAAATACCACCATTCAAAGTAAGCTGAAGAAGAATGCATCTCTATCTACCATGCCACAATGCATACAGAAGAATATAGGTATTGTTAAACTTTTTTTTTTTATATATATTTAGGGACCTATACTTTGGTCCAATTCTCTTTGTCTGAACAGAATCAGTTCTGATCCCCAAGATTTCAGCAACTGAGTGAGCCTGCTAGGCTATTTCAGCAAGTTTCCCTTGGCTGGAATGACAGCTCTGACTAGTCACAGCATGCCCTTTATCTTTGAAGATTCTTATTTGTCTACCATTTCACAGCAAGCAGGTCTGATGAATAGTGCAATTAACCTTTCCATTATTAAAACAATTAATTGCAAAAATTAAAGACATGACAAGGGCTAAATACTAATGTATAAATTATTAAGTTCATGAATTGTAATTATTAATCTATATACACTAATTGTGAAATAAACAAAGAGGACAAATTGTAAGCAGAAGTCAGTGGTAGAATTGATGGCCATTTGTTTTCTTTATGAAAACAGAAATGCACCATTTTAATCCTTGCATAAAGAATTAATCATACCAAGCCTTAAACTGGAGTGTTTTGTTTTGTTTTTTTTTTTCTTTTGTGAATGACTTAAGATCTAAAGATTTACGAAGTTAATTTTGCTTTCACAGCAATGTAAGTTTACATCAAGGAAATCTACTTGCCAAAACCCATTACATTTCAATGTAAATAAATCTATGTGAATCTCTGCCTGCAATGAATCTCTACTAAATATTCACTTCATGTAGCTAGAATTTGACCAAGTATTGTGGAATTCTTATAAAAATATAATACTGAAATGTTGCAAGATATAAAAAAAATATGTTGATCAGACACATGGCTGTATGACCGTTGCAAGATTAACAGCAACACTGAAGTATTTCATTTATGGGAGAAGTACCTGCCTCAAACATACACACGGATGTGCTACTGAAGGATACACTTGCTAGGCAAGTGATGTGGATAGACCTAGTCAGTAAATGAAATTTTCTTTCTGTGGAACACTACAAGATTTCAACAGTTTCATAATTTTTCACCTTTAAGACCCTCAAGGGTATGGCTATGAAGATTCTAAATTTATCCCACTACTTTGTGCCAGAGATAACGGAAAGAACAGTGATTGACACCCAACTTAAATCATCTGTGGTTTACCACCTTCTAAAAGTTTTCCCATCTAATTGTCCTCCTTCTCCCCCAATCCCCTTAAAAAGACACTCTTTCTGAGAGCAGGACCACCTTCCTTTGGTTCACTGCCTCAAAAGCTGTGATGCTGCCACAGCAGGATTCAAACAGTTGAGCAATGACCTCATGAGATAAGTGATGTTAGGGCATTGACTGCTTTCAGAAATGTTTTAGATCCCTGAAGCCTGACAGGGTTGCTTCCTTCCTTCCATACTATTAATGACAGGTTACATGTAACAAGTTCAAAATGGTTTTATCAATTAAAAACAAAAAAAAAAGAAAAACAAAACAAAACAAAATAAAACAAAACAAAACAAAAAACCACCCACCATGTGAAAGCACAATTATAAAAAGAAATCAGCTAAAAGTTCCTTCTTTGTACCATGATGTAAAAATGTTTTGCTTTGTAAATCTTTGAGATTCAGAAATTTGATAAAGATGATGTTAAAACCCACAGTGTCAGAGACCTTTTGCCCTAGAAGAAAAGCTTCAGAGAACAGTCAATGTGCTGAAGTAAGGACATTTTGCCCTGAATAGACCATCCCCTCACAGCTCTGAAAGGAAAAGTAGACTTTTCCCTTTGAAACCAGGTCCCACTTTACATAATACTTATTTCTGTGGGTCACCTTTAGTATCACACCCAACCCCATTGTCAGCGACTGGATTACTTGTAGCTCACTGAAACCATCATCAGCTGGCTCATCACTTGGCCTTGTGGCTGGCCAAGTGACTGCAGAATTTCAAACAAATTGTCCTGATAGCAATGTGGCATGCTTAAGTAAGGAGTTTATCACTTAATTTTGCACCATATCAGTTTCAAAACAAAACAAAACAAAACAAGCTTTGGATATCAGATAGTTCAGCAAATTTTTCAAGTGCTTGTGTAATGCCACTTATTACATTTGAATTTATAGTTATTGCACAGCATAAAGCATGAAAAAAGAGGTCTTCCCGTTAATTCTAAAAAAGAAAAAAAAAAATCTATCTAGCTTTTTCTTGGCCTGTATATTATGTGACAGGGTAGTGGAGTCCTTCAGGATATCTTTCATCTTTTACAAGACATCTTTGTTCTTGTAGTTCCAACAAGCTATTGTATCCTGTGCAGTGGTATAGTGAGAATGGGGTTCATCCAGATGACTTGATTACAAGATATCGGACAAGTCACTGTATCTTGCTTGAAGATTTGGTTGGATTTTTTTAGAACATTATGCTCCATCTACCTTTAATTTCAGCAGTGCTGTGATCTCTTTCTCTCTCTCTTACCCTGTCTAGGATCCTACATCCTATCTCATGCACTAGAAACGCAAAAAACTCAGATGCTGCAATGAAGAAGGTGAGGGGTGGAAAGGCATGGGGAGCAGCTGTGTGTGTCTCAGAGAATTCAAGACAGTATTTGAGCCAGCTTTACTCTGATTCCTGGTTTTGCTGTTATATTTAAAAACCTTTTTCGCAACTACCACATTTTTGGCCGCAATATATTGATGAGAAAACTACTGAAATCATCGGTCTCTTAAAAATTTTCTAGGCATAGGTGGCCATGTGTGGTAGCTTCAGAACTACCCATCCTCTTGGTAAAGCAGCACAGCTACAATAAACAATAACAAGTAAAATCTAGTCATCTTTTTAGAATGCAGTATACAGGACCACTAAATGACATTATTTTTATAATTACCTTTTCATAAGGACAATATCACAGAGAACATTAATTGATAATATGTTCTCAATTATGAAACCAAAGTTCTGGCAAATCCTCTCTCACACCTAATTCTTTCTATTTCTTTGTTGTCTGTACACCATTAAAATTTATGCATTTATTCATGCTAAAGATAGAGCTAAAAAGGGCAACGGTACGGTACACATTCTGAAAACAGCTACATCACTCATAACAAGGTACAGCTTAGGCATATTCCCACATTTAATTATAAATGTTTGTGCTTGAATGTCAATGCCAGAAAACATAATCTTGTTACCGTATAAAAAGTTATTATACAATGGCTTTTCCTAAAATACAGTTTACTGGAGCATGGCAGGTGGCAGACAGGAAGCTGAAAACTGTAACAAGCAATTACATTACTGAGTTTTTTCCCTTCAGTTTCATTAGCTAAATTTCTTCATATTTTAATCTGATCTTTTTAATAGTGTGTCAGGACTGACACCCCAGTGGACATGAAACTCAGAAGTCATGGTTGAATGAATACATCTATTTAATTTTTCTCTTCAGCTAGTTTAAAAATTAATTTATCTGATTGCTCAGGCTATTATATAAAATTTGTTGAATTTTGTGTATTACTAATAGGCACCTTTCCTGTATTTCTGCTCACTATTGCCTGGACAAGGTTTTTTTAATACTTGCTGATGGCTGATGTCGTGGTTTAACCCCAGATGGTGAGTTAGCACCACCCAGCCGCTCGTTCATTCCCCCCAGTGGGATGGGGGAAAGAATTGGAAGGGAAAAAGTGAGAAAACTTGTGGGCTAAGAACAATTTAAAAATTGAAATAAAATAAAATAGTAATAGAATATACAAAGCAAGTGATGCATGATGCAATTGCTCACCACCTGCCAACCAGTGCCCAGACCTGAGCAGTGCTCCCCTGGCCAGCTTTCCCCTAGTTTATATACTGAGCCTGATGTCATATGGTATGGAATATTCCTTTCACCAGTTGGGGTCAGCTGTCCTGGCTGTGCCCCCTCCCAGCTTCTTGTGCACCCCCAGCCTTCTCAGTCAGTAGAGCATGAGAAGCTGAAAAGTCCTTGATTTAGTGTTAGCATTACTTAGCAAAAACTAAAAGACCAGTGTGTTATCACGTTATTCTCATGCTAAATCCAAAACACAGCACTGTACCAGCTACTAGGAAGAAAATTAACTCTATCCCAGCTGCAACCAGGACAGCTGATTAAAGAAATAATGAAACAGTGACAAAAGTCAATTCTGCATAGCTCCCATAAGGCTTCAAACAGATCTGAAGTTAAGTGCAGAAAGAAAGCTTCAGAATGGTTTTCAAATACAGTTTTGGGGTACAGAATGATTTTCCTGATTCAGTTCTTGTCAGCACCACAAAACCACATATCTAGCGGTGTTGCCAACCCAAGAAGGCTGACTAACAGTATCTGGCAATCAAAGGAGCACAACTTACCAGGTTATTTTTTTCAGGAGTGCTCAGAAAAGACAGATTAGTTTACTATCAAATTATAACAGAACATAGGAACTACTTTATAAAATAAGTCAATTCTAAAATATCCTCATGAAAATTTCTTAAAGGTTTTTCAGGTTTTGGGGCAATTTGTTGAGAGAACTAGAAAAAATATCCAATTAAATGAAGCATCTCTCTTCAACTTTTTGAACTAATTTTTTTCTTAATTTAATTTTTTTGAACAATTTGTTTAATTTCTTAAATCCTATATGCATTTTGCTTCTGAAGAGACTTGTCAGGGGAACAAAATGGTTAGATTTTTGATGGGGAAATTAAACTCTTGAAAATGTATTTAACTTCTAGTGAAATACTTCACAGGCATTTATAGAGGCTGATTTTGATCCCAAGTAAATTCAGATTAGCTATGTTGAAGAGAATTAAATTGCAGAATTAAACAAATGAATGGCAACCAGAATCAATCTTGTGTTTCAGAATTGTATAAAGAAATACTGACAGAAACATTCCTAGCCGCTGAGTAGTTCACTAACTGTCAGGGGTTGCTGTAACTGAGAGAGTTAGTCACAAGATGGATCAGACAGATATCACACCTGAGGCCTTGCTGAATTTGGGAAAAAACTATTCACCCTTCACGTTTTACACTGTTGATGTAATATGCTTCCCTTTCATTGAAAATTAGTATATGTCCTCGGTTTCATGCAAGTGTTTAGAAATAATTAACACTGAACTATTTCATTTATATCTCTCAAGAGACACTAAACCCAATGAATTCAAATAGGAAAATATTTTGGGTCCATAAGTTAATTGCCCTGTTATCATGTGATAACATGTGCTAATGAATGTGTTTAACCCAAGCTTGCCATGACTGCTCTTCTTGGCAGAAAGAATAATTCTTGGCCTCTTAAGGGCCATGCAATTAACTAATTAAAGCTCACCGTATAGAAGACGATGTAAAAAGAGATAAGTTACAGTAGATTTACTGCAACTGCTCTACATTTTTTCCTTTACATTCCAAAAGCAGATCAGTTCCCCTGAGCTGTACAAGTTATAGATAACGATGGACTAAAAATTTTAGATTTCACATTTGCATAATGCAATATAATGCTTTTCAAATAAGTGATTTCAGACTTGCCCAAAACTCAAGTAAATTAAAATCTTCATCTTTTACGCTGGTAACAGATTCATATTTCAAATCTTGGTTATCTTTGCATACAGTTCAATGCTATATTGTTCTGCCATCTACTAATCAAGATTTGGGAAAAAGATGAATCTCCCAATGTCAAATATATATTTTTCTCTTATCACAGCAGCACAGTTTGTTCCAGTTAAGGAGCTGATGCTGCCACTATAAAAACTTCAATTTTTAAGGGGATATGTAAGTTATCTATAAAACTTTGCTCCAGAACAAAACTTGCTGTGCAAGGTTATTAGGTCAGGAACCTGTTTTTTCCTTCCAATGGTATAATTTAAAAAGAAACAAAACACAAATGGAATTTTGGACCTGACACTTCAGACAGCTCTTTCTTCTTTTAAATCAAAAGTGTTTTGTTTCTTAAACTACAGCATTTGCAGTCATTAGTTCATAATAGTTCTGGGTGCTAACTGTTGAGCAAAATACAATTTTATGTAAATAATAAACAAATTCCTAAGTATATGTAATGATAAGTTAACATTTCAAACTGGTAAAATGTTAATAAAATAGGGTCTCCAGTAGTCAAACATATTCCATGACTTCTGTGGAAAACTCAGAATTCCAGTCTTTAATTCCCAATCTTGACAATACTACTTTACCATTTAATCCATTCTTTTGCTTATTCTTGACACGTTAATTAAGAAAGATTGTAAGAAGATTGTAAGAATTAAGAGTAAAAAAAAAAAAAAAGCTAAATATTCCACATTTCATTGTCTTCCCTGATTCAGTTAAGTACATGCTCATTACTAAGTGTGTGGTCACTTGCTTTACTCTTTCCTTTCTCATGCTGCCAGAGCCTGATTAGCCTTTCTCCCTCCCCTTCCTAGGATTCTGTTGCAGATCCCTGTGCTTCCCCCACCCTTCCCATACTCTCACACTAGGTCAGAAGGAGGGACTCCACCCTGCATTCAAGTCACTCAAGTTGCATCTGAGTCCCCTGTGATGATGGCAAGACAGCTTGCAGAGTGGCAGCTACAGCCTGGACCAGCCCCAAACGCCTTTCTCCTTGGGAAAGGAATGCAAAGAATAAATCCTGATCTGGCTTTCAACCCTGAAGGCAAGGTGGCACTCCAAGTCCCTGCCTGCCAGGACATCAGGGAAGAGATCATCATGCTAAAGAGGAAGCTCGTCATGATTACAACTCTTCCTGAATCTAAGTCAGTAGTAGATACTTATGACATTAAAGCAGATCAAGGAGCAAGATCAAGCAGCAAGAAAAGAATGTCTTCACCTCTCGTGGCCATGACAATCACTCTGGTTATTTGGGGTATTGTTTTAGAAGCACAGTAAAGAAACAACAAAACTTCTCTGTTGAAAACCTTCAAAACCTCCATTGTCCTGGTGACATCTGTTGAGAGCACTAGAAAGGCAGACTCAAATCAGAATTGCACTTCTGATAGCTAAGGTACTTGCCAACTTTGAAAAGCCACCTGGGTAACAAACTGTTGCCTTCTAATTGAGGCCTAATAAAAATGTCTTCTGTTTCCCTCACCCCTATTCATTCTCCTCCCTCTAGAAAAGCAAGAACGTTTTTATGCCTTTTTTTCAGCTTAAGTTCTTTTCTGAATAATAGAAAATATTTTCAACCTTAAATTAATTTTTAAATGAAACAAGGAGGAAGACTAGAGCTTATGGACATTTGATACTGCTACACATACAGAAAAAAAATACCCAAACAATTGATATCTGTATCAAAAAAACAGTACAGGCTTGATATATTCCACCTGTTTTCCTATCCTAAGATTGTGGGAAACAAGCCATTCATACTGTACACTGTTGCAGAACTCAACTTTTCATGTATTACCTATAGATCCTCTGTTCTAAAAGTTAACACCTGCATTAAAAACAGAGGGAAAGTTAGTTGAAAGCAATTCTCACTGGAAGAAGGAATTAATTATGCATCATTATTTGGTGGTAGGCTTTCTTCTAACTTTATCTCCAGTGCTAAGCTGAAGGCAAGGACAACTGTCAGCTGCCCTTTTCAACACATTAGCCCCAATTCCATTTTCCAAATACGTTATCAATATGGTAATTCCACACTTTCCCATCTGTAGACAGTCCAGTCTTCATAAAGGTAGCATTATTACTACAAATATACTGGGGGGAAACTATTTCAATTACTAGGAGACTATGCAACTCCAAGTCTATTTATTTCAATTTATTCAACTGTCTTGATATATTCGTGCATAGAACTTTTATACAGAATGAATAAATTCACCTTGAAATTGTACCAATTGACTTTGGCTGGGCTAGGCTGCGCGATGGAATCAGAATCACTTTTGAAATAAGCCCTGACAATGCTGATCAAAACAAAGTGGCTACTCATTTATTAAAGTGACAGCTCAGCAATGGCTTCAAGCTAAGGGATGACGTGGCCTAGGGTGTTAGCTATGGCCTGGGGTGATAGCTGTGGCCAGAAGTTTTTTTGCCAATTGCACACTCTGAAGCTGCCTCTGATGGTGTGACATTTCCCAGGGCTCCTGCACCTGCCTGGATGTCAAGCAGCTGGTGTGAGCACTGCCACCGATTTCAGACTGTTATTCCACAAGTGACAAGTTTGCCCTGAGACTACATACATGATATTGATCCTTTTTCCCTTTGTTAGGAGCAATCCAGTCACAGATAAAGCCTCTTGGGTCAGACACATACAGAAAATGCACAAAACGCTAATTTTACAAGATTATCATACAACTTATCAACAACTGAAATGAAGAAACACTGGAAATACAATACAAAATATATGAGACGTTTGAAAGTTTCAGCCGAAGAACTTGAATTTCTAGGATTTATAAAACAATAGGTTTAGCGGTATTCTCCTTTGAATGCTCGAGTACAGGATTGCTATAGCAACCCATATCCTGCTTTAAAATCAATAGCAATTCAGGCAAGACAAGCTATTAAACCAGTGTAACAGGTAGGAATGTGCTTCCTCAGTTCATTGTAGGTGTTGCTACAATGGAAGTTTAAGTTAAAGGAAGAATCAGAAACTTCCTATATGATTTTGAAAAACAAGGTAGGGGACAACGGGGATGAGTAACAGTGAATGTGGATTTGAGAAAGGGCTTAACTGAAAACAGCAGAGCTCATGAGCAAGTGAAACAAAGACTCCAGATTGCACTCTTTCAGCTTTCTTAAAGAACAGAGTCGAGCTTGAGTGAATCTGTGCTTTTCTGAAAAGTCAGTTTTAGCTTTCCTGTTGTGCAGAAAGTCCTATAAAATGCAGCCACAGTGGTGCTTCTCCATTGAGTCATTCTGAAAGGAAATCCCAGCAAGGCAGAATTAGTTTGAGTTCACATGCAAGATTCACTCTTTCTTTCTCTATGAGCAGAATGTGATGTTGGCGCTAATATATAATGTCCATTTAAAGCCATTATTAAATGCTGGCAGTTCTAAAATATAATTCACTAAGAAAATTTCTTCTGATAAATTTTCAAATAGCTAGTTATCTGGTCATTTACTTTTCCTTTTTAACACTTTTAATTTCAAATTACATATTGTGGGGAGAGGAAGTAAAGAAAATCAGTATGTAATGTTTATAGCCTAAGAGTCTAACTGAAAATAAAAAAGGGAAATACAATCCTGTCAATGTGAGAAGCTTAAAAACTTCAGGCTAGTACCACATGAAATTAGTGTGGAAGAGAGATTAAGAGAAGCCTTCCTGACAGAAATGCATAACAAAACATACAGACCTTGTATTAAAGTGAAATTGGCAGGTACCAAGAGGCCTTACAGCAGTAAGTAGGGAGAAAATGTGAGACTGGAGGAAGCAAACATCATACCAATTCTCACAAATGGAAGATTAGCATATCCAGCAACTGCGTTTTCAAAAGGGAAATGCCTCACTTTTAAAAAGCATGTACCCTTTTGGTGCATGTTAAAATTTTACCACCAAAGAGTGGAGATTTCAGTTTGCACATACAAATGTGTCTACAGGTGCATCACAGTGAACTTCTTCCCCAGTTAGCTCGCTATTAAGTTTTGCTGTCCTGCCTTGAAAATCTTTTACGTATGATCTTGAAAACTGCTCCATTCTGGCACACTCACACACACAAGAAAAAACTACCTAAGAAAGCGGAAAAGAACTGGGCATCTGTACAAAAATATAATCCATCAATTTGTATGTGACTTTCTGACCTAGAAATATTATTCTAAATACCCCTGATAGATTTTTTTCCTTCCACAAATTTGTTCAACTCTTTTCTGAGCCCTCATCAACATTTAGCATCTACAACACTCTGTATCAATGAGTTTCACAGCTCAGCTACCTATTGTATGAAAAAGTATTTGCTCATGATTGTTTTGAATTTTGCCATGGGTTTGCTTCATTTAACACTTTGCCCTCAAGTCCTTCACTGGGAGTGACTGCAAATGGTTTGGTGCCTGTGGTTCCTCATATCACTCTTGACTGCATAAATCTCTATCATAGTGCCCATCTCTTCTGTAGGCTGAAGAATCCTCACCCTATTTGAGTCTAAATTTCCTTGCTGTTCTTCTCTATTCCTTTTCAGTAATCACTACATTCTTACATACTAACTTTACTTTCTCCATGCCTGTACAAAGTATTCTGGATGCAGGCATAGTATGGAATTTTACAGTGCAATAGTGATGACATCATCTTCTCTATTCCTTCCCTAATAATTCTCAACTTCAAATAACTCATTGAAGAGTTGTTGAGTTCTGCACTAACATAATCACATAATTTTTTGTTACTTCATTCCTGTACAGCATAGTAAACTCAGGGTGCACTACTGAAAGAGTAAAATAAGGATTATTTTTGCAAGGTATACCACTTTATATTTACAAATATGCATATTAGGTGCCATGTTGTCATCCGCTCCGGCAGTATTATGAGTTACTAACCCTTTGTGATTCTAAGCTAGAAATCTGATGACTCTGAATGTTAAGCTGACTGGCAATTTAGAAAGGCTCTTCTGTTTGGACATCCCAAACCACTGATACACTTAAAGCAAATCTAAAATAGTAGAGAAAAGAGTAAAAGTGGAAAATCTGAGTCAGCTTCATTCTGTCCTAATTCTTTGAAACTCTTTCTGTTTTCCACAAAAGTTTACAGTAAATTATGAGTATTCATCAAACAGTTTCAGAATAAACTTCACCATAGGTAAACACACTTTGGTGTGTACCTCACCAAAGGTGATAAAAAGAAGTGCTTATTTCCCTATAACAAAGAAGTACTGACTTAGGAAATTATAATGTGCAGAAATGAATACCAATTCCCAGACATTTGTAGGCATTTGCACAACTGTATCAAATAATGAGCACAAACTGAAAACCACTCAGAATGTATATTAATATTTTATATTATTCAACCTATTGTCATGGCAAGATAAAATTACTGTATGTGTCTACCTTCTCCCTCACACCCATTAAGCTGAATAAACCATCCCGCATTCCGGTGTAATGATTGTAGAAGTTCCTTACTATGAAGGGAAATCCATCTGACAATAAAAATGATGCTTTTAGGTAAAAGGTGGAAAGAAAATTGGTGAGAAGTAGTACATCAAGAAATAGGTAAAAACCTAAGAAAAGCAGAGAATGACCCTCAACACAATGGTAGAGATTGAATGAACCAGTGTTTTTGTGACGATTCGAACCCCTCTTTTTTTATTACTGTTGCCATATATTGAGCTCTGGGAATTGAGTCCAGCAAACAACCAGTTCTTTTTTTAAGATGCATTCTGTTGTGTGGAAGTCCTTTAATGGATTTATTCTACATTTGTAGGTGATTAGAATCTCCCTTCCAAAATAGTCTCCTGAATGAAAATGTTTAAGTCATCCTGCTTCAGATTATTGTATATTACCCCATAGCTTGTGTTAAAATCCCGTAGCTTGCATTAAAAAATTTACAGAAGATGGTAATATTTACGTAATTTTCTTACATCATTAAATCTTCAGTCAGGTTTTGAATTAAATCTTCCTTCAGTTTTCATCTCGGCATAGGAAGGTTCTATTGCCCTATGTTTATTCATCCCATCAATCCTAAATTTACCTGCAGGAGGTAGATAACCCTTTGTTCTTTTTATGTGCAATAAATTATTTTACTTGAGCTTTTCTGGGAAAATGTCCAGGCACTGCACCTGTGTTAAGTCATAAGGTTTCCAGAGACAGTGGGAGAAGTTCATTATCATTTTTGACCCTTGGTGCAAACTGTGTCCTCAGGGTTATTAGGTGTTCCTGTCTGGCAAAAGTAAAGCTTCGTACTTCAGCCTGTACTTGTTTACTAAATTACTTGAACTCTCTTGGTGTTTTCATATTTAGAGAGCTACACAAGGGAAAGAAATATCATTTTAAGAAAGACTGCAGAAAATGCTGTACAGGGACAAAAGAAAGACCACCCAGCTTTCTTCCATAACTGCTAGCAAATCTTAAGTTATATTCACCACTTCATATGGGAAATGAACAGTGTCCTATTTTTCCCCCCTCCAGAAAGAATGCCTGGCACTGTGTACGTCCCTGTACTTTCCTGGTTTGTACCTCAGACATTCACACCTGGAAGGTGCAGAAGTAGTGCAGTCTCATTCCAGACCCCCTCAATCTACATGTACTCGGAAGTCATACAGTATTTAGCTATGTGATTTTCTGCATGTCTATGATTGCTGTATTTTTCTGGACACATAAACTTTCTTGGCAATAAATATTCATTTTTTTTCTTGTTTTGGTTTTCTTTTTACAATGGGTAAAACCTTGCTGATTTTTTCTTGCAGTGTGTTCGCTTGTGGAATATTTCTATGTGCATGTGATTCAGACTGATTCTTTTTATAACAAGGAAAAAATGGTTCTTGAGGTGAAGATGATGAAAAAAAACCCATTCTTTTAGGGAAAACACTGCAGGTTAGTTGCTGACATGCAGACCCCTGTCAGGTTAATTTTACTCCCAAGGGATACTACGAACTATTATTCTTTGAGTGTGTACCTATGTCTGTAATTTTTGCTCTGTCCAAGTTAAGTTGCTAGTGTCAGGTTTCAACTAGTGTCAAGTTTCTTTTGCATGTTTTTTTACAGTGCATAATGTCAGCCTTATAAACCTCCCCACAATGTCCTCAATTTAGTTTAATTGTCTTCTTGCAGGTGTCAGAAATCAGCTGACAATTGTTCTTGAAACTCTTCCCTATTAGAACAATGAACTCTGATCTTTTTACTATAACAGACACACATGTAAGTACTAACGAATACCTTGACAACTGCACCACTATTTGTCATTTACTTTCGTCAGCTTTACAAATCACCATTTACGTCATAACTGGAATATCGTACTCCAAGGAAAAATAGGGGGGTTTATGTTCATTCCTTGTGTTGACTAGTTCAAAGATAAGAGCATGTGATTGCACCTCATTCCTCCTTGCATGACATATGCAAGTTCAGAAACCCATTGCTCATTCTTAACCAATAGAAGGTGATGCTTCCTTTCTCCTCACACTGAAGTCACTCCTTATATTTTTCTTCACAAATCCCAGCAACAAAAATCTTCTTTCCATAACACCTGGTTTTATCACTGTGCTTGATTAAGTTCCCACAAGAAAAGAGAGGTGGTATACTGTGATTTAAAAAGTGTCCATGTTTGCAGTTAACTCTTTCAGTTTCAGAGATCACTCTGCATGTGCCTATGCATATCTAGTAAGTACTTTAGCAGAAAAGAGGTTTTTCACAATCTGAAAATGTCCAGGAGGCAACTTGTTTCATTAAAGTTCATAGTCAAAATCAACTTTGCAGGGGAAGGGTTATCTGTCTTTTCCAGATTCCTTATTACAGCCTGACAGCTTGTGAAAGACTCCTGATAAACAATCCTCTCGTGTATGTTTAGCAGCTGACAGTTTTCTAGAGCATGGTGGTTTTGTTTGTTGGTTGTTCTGTTTGTTTTTTTTTTTTGTTTGTTTGGTTTTTTTGTTTTTGTTTTGTTTGGGTTTTTTTTTGGTTTTTGTTTGTTTGGTCTTTTTTAATTTTTAATTGTTGTTTAATACAACTACAAATCACTGCAGGGGTCAATTAGTGTAACTGTAAATGTTTTTATGGTTGTCACCTAGGTTTTATCCTTTAAAGCATGACGTAACATCTTGAATTGAAATGTAAGCAGTTCCCTATTACTACATTCTGACCTTTGGGCTACTAATTTTTTTGTAAGGAAAAGGTTACTTTTAATTCACTCTGTGAATACATACACTCATGTGTGACAGTCTTCTAAACCTGTGGTCAGGTCTCTGACCCCCCCGGCATCAGCCCCCTGCCCAAACCCAGGCTCCTGAGAGAACCGCTGCTCCCCAAACCTCCCTGGCCTCTGAGGGTCCCCAGGGACAGCTGGGACAGGGGTGGTTGAACATCTTCCCCTTTCCCCCTCAAAAGCCAAATTTTCTTCTTGCCTTACTACAAGCAGTGCCTCCAAATAGCACAAATGGCACTTAATTGCCTGAAAGTGAATGAGCTGAGAGTGCTAAGTTCACATTCTTCTCCCTAATTTAGAATTATTCAGAAAAATATGATGGGTTTGATTTTTTTTTCTTTGAAGACTTAAAGGTTTACATACTTTCATTTCTAAAAGGTTGATATAGCCCCTATGATCTTGATTAATCTTTCCAGTTGCAATAATACCATAAATCCAAAACTGACTCCCTTCATTATGGTCCTTTTTCCCTTGACTTAATATTCACAAGCTTATAGCCTTGGTGTTCCCTGATCTCTAGAGGATTAAGTTGTACCTTACTTGGTAACAACATGCAGTAGTAATAATCCAGAATGCATCAGCCTTAAGGAGCTAAAAAGCACCCTTCTCCCTTTTTACCCCCATAGGATTGTATTTTGTTCTTCAGAGTCCAAGATTCAGTGAAATAGCAAGGCAGATTGAAGAATGATTTCTTCATGGCTGTTAATTGGTATATTATGTTTGAATGTTTTTGATGTTTCACTTATTGCCTTTCCTACCTGATTCCCCTCATTCTCATCTGCTCCACCACTAAATACACCAAAATCAATCCTGTCACAAACTCACCGGAAGAGGCATGCACAATTGGTGAGAAGACAGCATACTCCTTGCCTGAGTTAACTTCAAGACAGATAACTCAATTTCAAATATTCTTTCTAGGTAAATTTCTTACACATGAAAGTCTATTTGCCCAATTCCTTTTAATGCCTTCAGTCTTCTTCTCTAATGTCTATAACATTATTTGAATTACTTCCGTATAAAAAGACTGAGACCAACACACACCAGACAATTCCTTAAAAAGCTGAAATTCTAACGTATTTTTTCACTGTCAAAGTACTGTTTTAGTGCTGAAAGCTAAGAATGAGTTATCTATGTGAGTTTCATGAAATAGAGTGATTATTCACTAACTGCTCTTTTTATGCATTCAAAAATATTGTACAGTGAATGGGGCAGCAAAAGGTTTTTTCCATTCCAAACAAAGACAAACAAAAACCTTTCAAAATTTCTCACAAAAGCACTTTATGCATCCAAACTGCTAACAGTCTGGTGAGCAGGGAAATCAGTTGGGGCGACAGAATCCCAGATTCAAGTACTTCTTTGTCTTTGAGACAAAGAAGCTAAAGAAAATTTCTTTTTTTGAGTGTGTTGCACTTCAGGTTTTCCATTTAAAATTAAATTATTAACTAGGTCAGAGAGACTGATTTGATGAGTATGTTGCGCACAGAAGTTCCATGGATAAATATTGAATCATTAATAGTTACTTTTTGTAAATAATGAAAAAGTTCCAATATGGGAGACAGAAAGGTCCCCCCCTCCGAGGAGAAGGCAAAAGCTGGACAGGATAGATGAAATCCGGATGACCCAAAAGAAAGCTCTTATCTGAAGCAGGGCCAGCAACTGCTGTTACCCACCCACCATCTGGACAACTTTTTTGAAGTGGGTTTTGCTGAAACAGATCTGTTCCCACACCTGCTTTTCTTTCTTTTTTTTTCTGACAAATATACTTTTTCTAAAAAGCACATAAACAAAAAAAAGCATGATCAATTGTGTTTGTAATATATCTTTCATTTTTGATAGGAATGGTGATACATAAATATTTACTTAAGTAAAGACTTGCTTTGTGTGCAAATGACTGCTACAATAAGGTACTTAGAAAAACAGATCAGTGGTGGTTTTGGTAAGAACGAAAACACATTTGATAAATAATTCATTTATACCTACTGTGCATAGTAATCACTCTTCTTAAGCCAGTATTTCTTGGAAAAAGTCATCAGCCAACAAGTTGTCTGGAAATATGACATGTGGCCTCTCTCACACTGGGAAAAATCTAAACATTCATAAATAAGGGATCTGGGCTTGTTAAAACAATCAAGCTCCTTCAAAATCTTGGCTTTGTTGCAGCTTTTACTTTTTACAGAGCATCTATTCCAGATTCTATGTAAGCACATATATGTATCTTGATAAGCCTTCTGCATATGCATCATAGCTGTAAACCTGTACTGTCCTTGTATGTGATCCTGACATTCAAAGATGTCATTGTCATTCAGGACTTGTTGAAATACATGGGCTGAAAACAACAGTGAGACAGGCAGTGCTTTGGTATTTGCAGTGATTACAGCACAGAATTTTCTCTGAAGATCAAGAAATCATAACACCTGAGAGAAATATTTTCTAGTCTGGAGGATCACTGTTTGTGTTCACTAGCACCACCTTTCATGTCTGAGAAAGTATTGCAGCCAAACATACAGCTTCCCTTACAGAAAAAAAAAAAAAAAAAAAATAGAAAGAAGAGACAGAAAATATCTTTCAGTGCTTTCAATGCTTGGAGTCCATGTAGATTTCAGGTGTAAATTACTCAAGAAAGAAAACACTGCCTGTAAAAGTGAAGTTTTGGTAATGAAATCTTATTGTGTCTATCACTAACAGTAACAGCTACACCAACATATCTCACCAAAGGCTCCTGACTATTTTTTGCTCAGATCATTCTCTGACTAAAGTGGCTGGTGGCTCAAATGTCAAATTTCATTCCTCTTTTTCATATTGTTAACCACCAAAGCAAGAGTCCTAGCAGAAAGTCAGGTCTGTGAGATGAATTCAAATAAGCTGTTTTATTTTCTTCCATAGTAATGATTTAAGGTTTAAACACTCCCAAAGGAAAAAAATAATATATACATACAGTTTGTACAGAACATGCATACATTTTTCATATGTTCAAAAGGTGTATCCAAAACCAAGCTGTAATCAAGTGGTCTTTCAGCTGACTTAGTGGGCTTTGAACTAATGCAAAATTCAGCCAGAGCCAGCATGAGTTTTCAAGGGACCTAATGATGCTCATCATTGATAATTCAAATAATAACTGCTGGGGACCAGATATCAAAACACAGTGGTACCAGGTGGCACAGCTCACTGACAGGCATGGGGAGAACTTCTGCAGGAGCCAGAAAGGTCCAACGCACACACAGAGATGGGAACCTGACTATTCATAAAACATCTATTGGGGAAAGTTATAAAGAATAAAACCTTGTTCAAGGCCACAAGCTGGAGGTTTTGTTTCAGCATTTTACTGACATACAAGAACGGCTAAAGTGTTATGTAACCTATATACATTATGTAGTTTATGTTCAGTATGTGTTGCAATAGCATCTTATGTTAAATTGCTCTAATTAACTTATCCTAAAGACCTTTGTAATGAAGAAGAGATGAACTTCATTAGGGACCTTTCAACCTCTGTGACAAACGCAAGAAATTTCATGACTGTCCACGTAAGCATTTCAAGCACAGCAGCACCATACGACAAAGCATGAACAGAAGTTCACGCTAAAGTTACGTGAGTTAGCGCAGTCTCTCTAGCGCATTCAGGAGCCAACAGAGAAATCACATTTTCAAAAAGAATAAAGCCATTTGGATATAATCAATTTAAAATGTATTACTATATTGTCTTAATCTGGAAACAGGTTACAGCAATAAAAAAGAAAGGCAGTGAAGAGGAATTGGAGAGACCCCTGTAAAGATTTGAGGAAAATGGAGATAACTCCCCAAGAGCTTCTTTCCAGATGTTGGTAACTTCACACCGTTACACTGTGCAAAGCAGATTTGTATTTCTATAACCTGGGAAAGATTAGTGTGCTGCAATCAACAAATTACAATTTGAATAATAAATTCCAGGTTTTGCCAACATCACCTCTATCTTTGCCGAGAGGGAAAAAAAAGACACCCATAGTAAATCACTTCAGTGGTCACTTAAAAGGAGAGTGAAATTTTGAATAGTAAGATATGGCAAACTAAGTGCAACTTTTTAAACTGGATCCTAGTTATATTTTGATTCTAGCGGAAGGATATGTAGCATTGATTAAACAGACTTATAATTTAGTTGTATCATGCTGAAAGGTCTTGGCTTGTTGCCATATATTTCTGTCTCCTAAGCAGTTGTCCATGTGATCCAAAAGAGTAAATCAAAGGACAATTACATTTTGGCAGTGGGTATATCTCCTCAAATAAATTTATTCTTAGCATTTCCCAAAGACCTATAAAATATCAGAAATTATTGTAGTTATATACTTTTAACAAACAAAGTTTCTGAAATATGCACAATTTCATGAAGACTTCAGTCTCTGTCATAAGCATAAATTAACTCCTTAAAACCATGCACACATCTAATTTCAGTGCACTGTAGTTAACTGAGATGATGTAAGCCCTTGACTGTCCAACCCATAATTGAATTAATAATGGTACACAATTTCCTGACATTGTGTAGAATATCTTTTGCATGACTGGGTAACAATCTATTCAGCATATCAGAGGAGGTAAGCATTAATTTGGAAAGATTTCAGAGATCCCAGTCAGTGCTAAGAACTCTACTGTCTTATGAACTAAGACTAGCTTACATACATCTTGATTGTTAATTTATTGAAAATGTATGACATGAAGAAATATTTTGGTATGCTACAGTTCTTTCAAAGGGCAAATTAGGGAAGTTGAGTATTTGAATGAGATAAACAGAATTGAAAATACATGAGAAGAAATACTGTCTACATGCTTGCCACACAGGCATGATGGACTGCAGCTATAAACAAGAAAGGAACCTCTGAAAGAACTGAATGCACCACAAGGACAAAAACTGTCAAGCCTTCTGTGGCTACAGAAGATGCATTAGCTAGAAGCAACAAGCGGACTAAAGAGATGCAGAGAAGTGAAGAGGGTAAACTCAGAAGCATTCAGGCAGTTTTGCCAAGTTCAGAGAAAGGACTTTTTACAGGTACAAAAAAGTGCAATTTGTAACAAACTCGGTGAGCTACTTTACACCAACATGCAATTTAGTTTTACAGATTTTTCACTCTTTCCATAACAAAAAAAGAAAAACTGTTATAATTGAAGGAATGCTTACAGGTTATACTCTTTAATGTTGTTTACCTTGTGGATTCTTTGGTCATCATTGTTTGAGCTAAAATTTTGACCTTCCTGTCTGCTCCCATATTTAGGACTGTTTTTACACAAGACATATGACCATGGGTGTTCCTATTACCCAGGATTCCCAGCTATATTAGGATCCATTCTTTAGTTATGTGGTCACGCATTACTTGTATTTTATTCAATGCACCAACATAAAGAATTCAACAGGGGCTTGAAAGCAGAAAAAGAATTTCAGTGCAGTGAAGTCTCTGGAATAGGATTAGCTGTCAGTTGAGCAAGAAAAACTATTACAACATGCAAGGAGCAAAAGGAACTAAATTTGCACAGATTTTGTAAATTCTGATTAGTCAATACTATAATTTGTCATTATATTTCAAGACAGACTTAGTAAGTAGGTATGAAATAAACTGGAATTTTTAATTATGAAATTTATATTGGAAGACTTTTACATAGAAGAAAACAAATAGCGAGTTTAAACAAATGGAAATAAAATTATTTCTGAAGAACACAGGACTACTTTTATGTCAGTATCTGTACTTCACCATTATCAAGGGCAGCAAATCCTAGTAATCATGTTAATGAACTTAGAACTGGAAGGATTGGTGATGGACAGTGTGGCCATTCACAAGTCTTTTGAAAACCTCTGAGATCAGCCATATTCCTAGAGTCACCTGCATAGGTTAACGTACCCATGCTCTATCAGCTTACCTGGTTCAAGCATGACTTAAGGTCTTACAAGTCAACAGTCTTTCCACAGTGTGTTATAGTCAAACATATAGCCAGGCTTACCCATGCATTCATTCTGCAAGGATTATAAAAAATATTTGATTTTTTTAGAAAATGTTAAATTGATGAAAATTCAATTAAAGTTGACAGACACAAGTTGCAACCTGGAAAAATTCTGATTTCTTATTCGGGTGGAGGGGGGAATCACTCTGAGAATCATCAAACACTGGAAGAGATTGTCCAGATGTTGTAGAAACTCTCTATATCCTTGGAGCTATTCAAAGTGTCGGTGAACTAAGTCTGAGCAACCTGCTCTAACTGGTCCTAACTTCAAGCAAGATCCTCTGGGGTCTCTCCAACTTAAATTATTCCATAATTATAGTATTCTATAATTATATTGTTCTTACAATATTGGTAATGTAAAACATGGTTTTCTTTCCACCAAGTATTTGCTGCATCTGTGGCATTTACTCTGACATGACAAAGGCTTAGTGTTCAGAGGAACATTTTTGTTTTGAGACTGAGGAAAAAAGGCAGTAGAGCTTGAGGATCCAGGCAAACCTGCTACCTTTCTAACATTGTCAGATATGTAGGTACAGGACCTCTGGATGACATGCTGATCATATGTGGATAGTTCTAATATTCAACATTTCATTCTGTCATGTAATGCTTTGCTATATTGCTACCATTCCTCTAACTGGGATGAGATTCAACAATATTTTCCTCTGTTCTGGAAATCTTTACACTCAAGATATTTTTCTGATGTAGCAATTGTCCTCCAAAATCCTGAAAGCTCAAAGGTCCTATTTAAAAATGGTCTTCCTTTTATTCCTTTGGGTTCCTTCTGAAGCTTTGAAAAATAAAGCAGGAGGTGGCACTACCCAGAGAAGTGAGGAAATACATGCTACATCACAAGACTTAACTTTAGCTATAAACAAAGGAGAAATTGCCCTTACCCACCCTGCAGAAAGTGAGGACAAACTTCCTATCCCTACAGAGAGTGGACAAAACCATCTGTGTTAATGAATTGGCCTTTGCACGGGGGAGACATAACAGGAAGGGTACCAACTTATTCCCAACATTTTGCCTTATCACCTCCTGCATCTCAGACAGACAGCAATCTAAGCAGACTTCTCAGTTCCTCCCTGCTCCGTTGGCAGAAGCTATTTTAGCAAGCGTCCCTCTCCTCCTGGTATACATAGGAGAACTTGAGAGCAAACAAAGAGCCTCTGCCATGTCCTGATGACTGTAGAGTCATGCTGTTCCCCACCTGCTGTCTCCCCCTGTCCATATCACTCTCCTTGTACACCACTCTCCCACCTTGCTGTAGACAGCTACAATTCTGTAGTATCAATGACATGCAAATCTGAAATAGTTCCTGTACACTGTAATAACACTTCAAAACATGGCAAAGGAGGAATATAAAGCCCTTGTGTATGATAATTTCTGAGTAATTTCTATAGAGTTTTTTGTGGTTAAAAGAGAAAGAGGATATTTTGTAAAATATCAATAAAAGGATAAAAGAGGATGACAGCATTGCCTGACAAAAGCCAGTAAGGTATTTATGAGGACAATTCTGATATAGAACAAAATTATGTTGGTTAATTCCACCAAGAACTTTGGAGAGAAAAAACAAACTGTACCATATGCCGGGCTTTGCAAAGGATTTGAGGTTCAGTTCCTACTGTATTTCCTGGGATATAGGTATCTTGCTGAAAACCTCAGACCCAAAAGGCATAGAAAGGAACACTTAATAAAGAACATGAATGTACTTTTATCATTTTTCACTAACCTGAGAAACTACTTAGACTCCTGTTCATGCTTTCTGAAGAGTGATGCTTGCACAATCACTGCTGCTCAGATGCCATGGGTGAATCATGATGCTGGACTTCAGCATCATCTCAGAAGCATTGCTTAATTGATGTTATCATGACGATTATTTTCTCTTGACATCACAAAGAGAAAATAGAGGAGCTGCATTTTAAAACCAACTATTGCCTGAAGATAAAACTTTGGTCTGGCCTTGTTAGCAATTTCAGTTAAACCCTCAGAAGTATATCTCTGGCTATGCACTTACAAACAAACAAAAACCCAACACAGTTCCAAATCCTACCTACTACAGGTTTGTTTGTTTTTTTTTTTTTTTTGTTTTTTGTTTTTAACACCTACATATTTACTGTACCTACAATTTTATTAATGTATTAAGGATTTTTCTTTATAAAAACTATATATAAAACCAATAAAAATATTGTGAAAATTACAATTACAAAATTTGATAATACAACCTTTTCCATAGTGTTTTGGGGTTTTTTAAAGCCAAAACATCATAAATACTCAAAAAAAAATCTGATTTTTCTGATTCATCTTACAGGGATTCCAAGTCAGTAATCACTACTATCACACACAAAAAACCAATCTGTTATGCATTTACTGCATGAGAGTTCAGATTGCAGAGTTATTGCATTCCTGCACTGGGTAAAAATTCCTGAGCATTCACATGAACTTCGTCGAATTTTCCTGGACAACAATGACTTAAGGACAGCAGAATAAGTCTCTGAAGAAATGGAAGTTGCTACACATGATTTGTCTTAAAGAATGTCCAGTAAGCACAAGGGTAGAATACAATGATTATTTTAACTTCCTTGGAATCTAAATGTTTTGCAAACACATAAAACCTTAACATTTATATATGTGTTTGAACACATATATGTATGTGATATGTTATACATGTGTTTGTGTTTGAACAATTTTCAAAATAAAGATTTTCCATTTATTTTTAATATTTCTTTCACAATATTCATCAACACAATAGTTCTCAACAATTTTTTTATTTGAACAAAATGGAACCCACACAAAACAAATCATTGGCTCCATTTGTTGCATTTGGCAGACACTCATATTTTCACTTATTAACTAGAAGATTTCCCTTTGTTTTCTCTCACTATGAGCGAGAATTTCAATACATTGCATTTGAGAGAGGGCATTATATTCTTTAAATAAAGGATGTCACTCAAATTATCACTAAGCATTCAAGTGTAAGACCACAGTAGAAAAAACATCAACTGCAATAATCACAATAACTCTTTTCATATACATCTTTTACTGAATTTTAGAAAAATTCTGTTTGTGAATAAAACTCCTGTTTCCCAGGTAATTGCAAGAAATTACTTATTTCATAATCTAGGACATTTAAAAAGTATTCAGGCAGCATCATATTCAATGTAATATATTATAGGAATCTTGTAGCTGTCTGATAGATCCATCAGCATCTGACTCAGTATTTAGGTGAGTGTTGGTACAGAGTGGGTCATCAGGCATTCTTCAAAAAACACTTTAATAGTTTTGGCTCCAAATCATAATTAATATTTAATTCAGCATATTGGATATCAAAATACAAGCCTGTGCCATATTAACTTGGACTAAGCAGTGGGATACATAGTCTTTATAATCAGGACAAACACTACATACACTATTTCAGGAACAAAACACATGCAAGAAAAGGATCAGCCCTGTACTAAAATCCCTCTCTTCTTTCACCTTCCTCTCCTATCTTCTATTCCCACCCCCCAAGAAAAACCTGAAGCAAAAAGCCAATGACATCAGATTAGGAATTCACACAGAAGGCATACGAGAGTCTAAATTCCACACAGAACCTCACCAAAAGAGCCAATTTATAGCTTGGGTGAAAAATGACAGTTAACAACCTTTAAAAGAAAGAGCAAAAAAAATAACAAGTGTCATAACTTTGAATGCAATAGCTACATTTTTCTTCCCCAGTTTCAACACCTGGCTTGTTGACTGCCAGTAGCCATGGCAACTCGCTCAGTGCACCAAGGCTCTGACACCTCTCTGAGGTTCTTCTTCAGCAGAGCCCTGCCTCCATCGGCTATTGTGCAAGCTACCAAATCTATCTGCATTCACCAATCATGATTTTCCTTCAAATTCTCCCTCCTCTGTCTCTTAGCACATGTTATGGGGGCTTTGTCTTGTTTATAACCTCCTCAGAAAGTCCCACCTCTCTCCCTACAAATTGAAGATTGAAACCCCTCTCCTTGCTACGGTAGGGCAACCTAAGGCAACTATGCTGTTACATACCTTTAGATACAGTTAGGCATCTAAAGTTAAAGTGCACTCAGACCCAAATATTTCAACCTCAAAATAGCTATATTACCCTTCAGAAATACTGCAAAAGAACAATGCAGATGAGCTGTTGTTAAAAGAGAACAAAAAGCAGCAGCTATGACACTGACAGACAGTAGATTACTACCACAAATACCAGACTGAAATAATTTTTACCTATAAAGCCTTACCATATACATTAGATAGACTTCCACATTCACTGTAACAAAATATCTACATGACCATGGTCACTCGTATGAAACATTCTGAAACAGAAGTGGTGTTAAACACAGCAACTAGCAGCTTCATTCAAAAGCAGTACTAATTCCTAGCACCAGAAATAAGGTGCTCCACCAACAAAGCATTCCAAATGATCAAGCTGGAAATAAAACTGATCAATTCACTAACATTTAGTAACTCTCCATTTTAACAGTATTTAAAAAAAAAAATACCACAAGGAGTCACAGAAATCCTTTAAGTAAGTATTGCCATGCTTTTGCAAATGCCAACAGAGAGACTAAAGGCTCAGCTACCTGATGGCATAGTGGTGGCTCAACATGTTTGGTAGCATTTGCTTAGTTTCCTCTAGCTGTACATGACAAATGAAACAGTAAAAATTTGTTTGAAATACAAGAGTTTTAGGCTAAATTGATTTACTTTGCATTTTCCCAGGGTAAGGCCGTGTGTATAGACACTGTGGCTTGGGTAATGTGTTTGAACATGTTTAACCACTCCCACCTGATCACACCTGGGCCCTTAGCAACCTGATCAAGGCCACATCTCAGACCCCAGATAAGCATGTTGTGGCCTGATGCGTAAAGGATGGAGCTTGCAGTAGCTTTTCCACCACAGACAGTGCATAAACATATTCCTGTTCCTTCTGTTAACCACCCTTGAATTTATCTTTGATATCAGAAGATACAAGATTTGAATGGGTCTTAATTTAGAATCTGATCTTTTTGGTAGATACAGACTTCCTACACTGTACAAAATAGCATCTCAGTATCAATGACTAATATGATTGCCCTACTAGTACTTGCACACAAAAGGACTAGGAGGAACTCTTTGTCCCTAAAAAGAAATCACAAGAATAAAAAGAAAGTTAAGATTAGCTTTGGTGCAAGTTAAAAAAACTAAGCGAAGGGCAAATCTACAGACTCAGAAAGCCAGATCTTTTGAGTGATTAGGATGATATAATCAGTGCTACAACTTCACAGAAAAATCAAGCCAGTAAAGCAGATGCAGGCTGATAGAAACCTTGTTTCTTAAAAAGTGAAAAATTTTAATAATTAACGGTAGTTCCCAAGGAATTATTAAAATATGTAGAGTTCATCTTAGAAATTGGAGAAGAATCTCCTACAGCAGCTTGTCAGCAAAACAGTAATAACAGTTTATTTGTGACATAAATAAGAGCGTGACAGGATAACGTCCCACATACATGCAAAAAGACATGTAAACAACTGAAAGAAAATTGAAAATATCTGACCAATATGAAACTTGGAATGTATTATAGTTTTTAACCAGACACCTGAAGGATCCCTAAAACTAATCCTATCCCCCACTTCTTCATCCCGTGAACACTGTATGAGCATAACACAGGTAACACCTAAATTTTACAAGTAATTTAACCTGGCAGAAGTTGCACTGATGCAAAAGATGCCCTTTTCATGCTTAGCTACTTATTTCTCACTTCCCTCTTTATACTCTCCCTTGTGCAAGTGCAAGTCTGCAAACCATTCTGAAGTGACCCATGCAAGGAATCGATGGATTTCAAACCAAACTGGAGAGGGAGGAATAATGCCAGTTTAAGCCATAGCAAAGTCTTGTCTGGTTCATTTCACAGCCAGCACAAATAAATTGATGGAAGGGAAGAATAGCTTCCTCCAGTGGCAGGATTATATTACCTTTAAGTGCTTGTGGAAGTATAACATATACTTAACATTTCAAACAGTTTGAATAGGTGTTTTTTTCAAATTATAATAAGCCCTAAAAATGTCACCTAGTGTAACTATCATCATGTCTGCTGTAGGTACAATACTATGTTGGCAAAACAGTTGATTCCAGAGATAGAGATTTTGCTAGTTCCCAAATAAAATAAAGCGGTATCAGTAAAATCACATTAACGCATGTACACTGCAAATACATTACTGCATTGCGTTGATTTACCCATAGAGAAGCCTCATTAAAATAAGACTTGACTAACATTTCTGAACAGGCACAATTTCTAACGTTAGGAGAATTTCTACTATAAAACAAGACTACCCACATTGGGATAGTCTTGGCCTGTGTTTTCAGGGGTACAAATAGCCTTAGGTCACTGTGCGTATGCAAAATAGCGGGTGAGGGATCAATAATGGCTCTCTGTAATGTATTTGAGATGCATAGTTTAGGAATATCATTCTAACCAGGAATTTTATTAGGGAATTCTGTATACAATAGCTATAGGTACCTTAATTTATATTTGCAGATGAAATTTATATTCCAGAAGACAACAGAACAATGCCTTGTTGTACAAGGTACTCTGCAAACACTGCATAGGACAGAATTTTTTTCCTGTAGATCTTATTTAAATGAGGCATGAGAAAAGAAACAGCCAGAATATTCTAAAGTAAAATCACTTGGCCAAGATCACTTGAAAGTACAATTGCCAGACCACTACTTACTTTCATTTTTGACATCAGACTGTCTCTAAACAGAAGCACGTGCCTGTGGATTTGGCATTTTAGATTGGAATACTTAATTTATACAGTGTATTAATACTAAAATTATTTCAACTCTAAGTCTTCGTAAAAGAATTAGAGGTTTCATAGGATACCCAAAATCAAAAATCAAATAGTTACATGAGCAAAAAGAAAAAAATGGGCTACACAGCATTACCGCAACATACATACCATACACCTGCATATATAAGCTGGTACTTGTAGTGGGAGAAAGACTACTGCACAGAAAATTCAGACCTGGGGTGTAAGCATCACCTTTGCGAGCAGAGCAGTGTGGAGCTGGTACAGATGACTGTCCCAGTAAGCACACAGTGATTAAAAGCAGCTCAGCATATTAGGCATAAAGCCAAGGTTACCAGGTCATTGGACCAAGTTGACAAATTTGTTCCCCTTGCCAAGAGGGAGAGAAGTGAATACTCTTCATGTTTGAGAAGGTTATCTCCAAGTCTCCTACAACATCTTCCTTTTACAGTTTTAGGAATTTTTAAATTATAATTTTTAAAATGTAAATTTAAATGTAAATATGAAAATCAGGTGGTGTGGGGTAGAAAAATCAGTGTAAGACTCTTTACCAGAAAGGTGGAGGTTCAAAGAGGTGATACTAGAGAGCACATGCCTAGGCTGCCCTGAACAGAGCAGTTTATCCCCTGCTTTATTCCAGATCTCTGTTGCGGCAATTTTCACTGCTCAAAACAGCTGGCTTGTAAAAAGCCTAAAAGGGGCTACATCAGTCAGTAAATTGTTAAAATTTCTTATTTTGAAGCAATGCCTGCTGACAAGATATGAGAAGCTACTTTGTACTATTGGAGCAAGCAACTGCTTCAGTTGCTGTGACGTTCCCTAACTTTTTCATTTCCTTGGTTTCTGCCAGTTTTATTAGGCAATCAATATTAAAAAGTTATTCACACTGATAAAAAAATAATTCAGTTTAGGTTTTGTGCAGATTAAAAGCCAAAGTGGGTGATATAGCTAAATCAAAATGAAAAGAATTACTGACTACTGTATTTTGTCTTTGTGAAATAAAAAAAATTAAGAAGTTAACAACCCAAGCTGTTAAACAAGTTAACTGAAAACTACATAAGGGAATAAAAAAAAAAGAGTATGAGACATTTCACACTTAAAGCGCTGAACAATAATAAGATTCCACCTGTTAACATATTAATAATGCTGTTAAGCATACGATGTTCTTGACTCTGTGCCAGAGATTTCATAAGCCTATGCAATTTCTTACCTGTCAAGAAGCACTTTTTTGCTACTGGAAGAAATATAAAGAGGTAGAAGGAGAGAAAGATAGGAGAAAAAAATACTGCATTAAGACTTGAATGAGATTGTGAAAACCCAGTCACTTGACTCATTTACCATCAGGCTACATATATTGGAGTATATATAAAAGCCCAACATTGCATCAGGAAATGGATTGTACCGAGTGACCTCACAGAACTTTTCCATCTGTGCTATTATTAATATGATGCAGACACTGTCCAACAGAGCTGGCAAAGAAATAGAATGTTATCAGAGAGATGATGGATAAGAAGAGAGAAGATAATGCTGATAGAAACAATTACTTGCTATAACAAGGAGAGCATATTGTAAAAGTGCTATGATGTAATGAGAGGAAGGTAAGTTGATGCTCCTAAAAGTCAAATTATTAGATTTGTAGAGCTGAAAAAGTAGCATCATGGAAGGTTTGCAAGCTGAGCAAATAAATCAGAATGAATAATTTCCCTTATTCCTTACTCATATGAAGTTCTTTAAACTGATAACACTTTCTCCAGATTTCTTGCTTTAAATTCCTGATTTCCATCATTTTCTGTGAGACTTGGACTATATGAATTGATTGAAACATTTTGCTGTATTAGATATGTGAAATTCACATTGTTTTTTGGGTAACATAAGGTAGTCACAAAATTCATTTAATATTTTAACATTTAACTCATGAGGCATGAGATTTACAGAAAAGTGCATCTCAAGTCCTAGTTGTACGGAACAGATCCTTTTCTTCTGTTTTATTACATCTGGAAGGACCCTGATGTTTAGAGAAACTTTACTTTTCCTACTGCTTAAGGCAGTGCCCCTTCTCATCAAAAAAATATCCAGTAAAGTCCATGTCGAGGAGAGCTTGAAACATGTTTTAGTGAACAGTTGCTTGAATGAAAACTGTGTGTCAAATGGCTGATAATGGACAGAATACAATTATATAAAGGTGAAATGTAGTGTCTGTGTTCTAACAAGTCTTTGTTGAAAACCCACTGTGAAACATTTGCACACTTTCTTGCCTAAGGAAAGAACTGAGAGTATAAGGGAGAACACAAGGATAAAAAAAAATTAAGTAAATCATGCAAGACAGCACTCAGAGCAAAGTTTATAGAGACCTTAAAAAGTGACACATTCACTATAGTAGCAGGTCTCTGGAGAACAAGCTTGATCATTTATTCAGCAAGCCTGTTCAGCAACATGCGCTGTTAAAAAAAAAAAAAAAAAAAAAAAAAAATTAACTTGCATAACTTTGTACCCAAGCATAGTAAAAAGTGACCTGGACTACAGCAGGTTCCCAGAGGGAAACTTGAAAAGAAATGGACATTTAATACATCTTGATGATCAAGACAATTTTCAGTCTAAGTAGCAGTTGTGTCAGGGGACAAGACCCTTTTTTGGATAACAAGTAATTTAGGATAATTTAGGTTCAGATGGTTACAGTGACACTGTGTGTTACACAATACTGGCTAAAGATTGCATATGCTGTACAGCAGTTATATGGAAAAGGGACAGTGCAGGACAACAAGTAGAGAAAAATGTAATCATATTCAGCACAACTCCATCTTAAGGAAAACGCAGGTCTAGCAAGGTCAACTGAGTGACACCACTGACAACCTTAGATCCCGTTCAGTGCCTCGGTCAGGGAAATGCCATGTTGGTTCTCACACAGTGCGCAAGTCCTACCCTCGATCATTTTTCTGACACTGTGGCCTCAACCATTTGCCCTGTCAACTGTTTAAGCCACCTCAGCTGGGAGCCTCAGTGAGGAGAGCTAGCAGTTCACCTCTGCTATCAGCGTTGTAAGGAAGGTCAAGCCAGGGAGAAAGCAAATTATTGCAGAAATTCACTTTCAATGCCTTTATCCTATCATTGGTCTGCACTGTCAACACTTTGGGGTTCTGACTAAGAAGAGGAAAAGTACAGACCACCTTAAAAATTGGGTAAGTTTCCCTTTGCCAAAGTGCTTGTTTTGTTTGTTGCAATTCCACATTGGTCCAGACTGCAAACAGATTTTCACTCTCTGCCTGTATTTCAGCTGAGTGCTATTCCCATTTAAAACAAAGTGGTTCAAATTCAATGCAAGCTGCTTACTAGTGTATGCTGTGTGCACAGCACCCCATCCTGCTCACTGCAACTGGAAAGAAAAAAAAAAAAACATGGCCCTGGGCTGCAGGATCCAGCCCACACTAGGCTATGGTTGAAAAAGCCACCCTGCAGCCTCCTGCAGTGACCACCAAGCAAGTCATCACCAGATTTCAGTTGTATCAGAAAAACTTTAAGAAAAGACTGCAGCAAGTAGCTTTAAATCACCATTTTTCAGGAAAATGCTGCTGTTAAATCTCCAAAGTTAAATCCCTTTGGTAACTGTACATTCATTGCCCATTGCAATATCCACACACACCACTATCCATTTACACAGTGAGCAAAAATATTTGAGAGTACAGAGGTCTCTCAGATGAGATCAAAACAGTACTTTATTAAAATGAGAGGAAGGCTTTGATTTATTTTTAGCATCAGTGTTTCTAATTATTAATTTATTTTCAGTATCTGCAAAATATGCTGCGGTTGACAATGACAGCTTTGAAACATCAGTATTTTCAACATTAGCCGTAAAGTAGACTCAAAGTATTGTTCCAAGAATTGTTCTAGGTTTGCAAATATGTGTTTTCAAGAAACTTGCTTTGGTAATGTTTAGCCTTTTCTGCTTTTGCTTTTCTTGAAAGACAGATTTTATTTGGCATGAATGTTCACAGAAATTAAACATCAAAAGGTGTTACGAGAAAAAAAACTCATGGGCAATTAATCTTACATTCATACGTAGTTTGTTCACAGCAGAAGTGTTTTAAGTGTTCATTCACCCTAGGATCACAAACATCTAACCAATTGTAGCTGAAGTCACAGCCTTGACAGTGTCTATCCAAATGAAATGTTTGCCTAATCAATTTGCCATTAATACATGAAATTAAAAAAACCCTGCAAGAAATATGCATACAAAATAAAATGTTTCTGAAAAACAGGTTCAATTTAGCAAGACAATGATCTACATGTAGACATTGTAGAATACAGCAAACAGGGGTAAAATTACAAGGATGGATTATTGCAAATTATGACTTCCCCAGAGTCAGACAACTCTAAAAATAAACAACTTTTCTGTAATATTTTCCTAATGGAATGCAGGTACCTAAATATTTCTTCTTCTCCCCTCCCCTCCAAAAATGATAAATCTTCCTTAAAAACTGGATGGAAAAAAACCAAACAAACCCCAACAAAACAGCAAACCAAAAAACGAATGAGATTTTTCCAACTATCTTGGGTAAATATTATATAACCGAGTACATCAGCAGTGAAAAAGTACAAAATCTGAGTCTCAAAAGAGAGGTAATGAGTTATTACTGAGCTGTTTTAGAGGCAGTTCCTTTTTTCAGACCAATTTGTCTTCTAGGAAATGCAATTGTTAAAGCCCCATTTTCTCAAAAGCAGGTATCCCTGAAATTTGTTACAGTTTTAAAAGAGCACAGTATTTTACTAAAAGTTTTCAACTAGTGTTTAATTTGTAGTCTAGTTTTTTTATTTCTTCATAACATACACTTTTTCTTGTTTATTAAAGTTAATTTCAAGTCCTTCAGAAGTTCTGGCACAGCTTCCAACTGTTAGAGGTGGTCCAAAATAATTTTTAGATTGACAGCAATTTCATACAAGCAGTAAACAACAATTTCAAAACTATGCTGGAGCTGAGCAAGTATTTTCTGAACTTAGGCCCACACAGTAAGTTGGTTATAGCAATACAGCCTTATGAGTGTTAATGCTCAAATATGGATTCAAGCTGTCACCCCCTACAAACTTTTGCAAAAATGAGGAAAATCATGATGCAACCTGCCAGATTTTTCAAAAAAAAAAAAAAAAAAAAAAAAATCTTTCAGTTTAGGTGCTTGATATTAACACTTAAATACCAAGTTTTGGTAACTGCAATGGCTGCTGCCTTCCATAATACTACTGCATTGTTGTGCTGAGTTTCTGTGTAAATATAAATGCATTTTTGTGTATGCATGTGCAAATGCATCTTTGTTTGAGAACAGAAGGGAATTTTTTAATGCAGTTATAATCAGTTTAGACATGAATTAAGTGGTACTGAAAATGTATCAAGTAACAAAGCTCATTGAGCTTGCATGTCATAGCCATGGTTCTCCACCTAAGATCATCCAGAATTTTCTTTCCTTTGCTGAAAGAACAAATTCATGAGAAGTGGGCCCCCCAAAGCCTTACTTAGTTATTAAAATACAAATTTTAGCCCTTGTCCACTTTCACTAAGTATTCTTTTATGCTGGTAACATTTCATTCCATTTCAGTCATTCCTTAGGCAGTAGGTTCCTATTTGGAGGGTGACTTACAACCTCGGAGTACAGGTCTACATCACATAAAAATTCCACATTGAATCCTGAAAATCTAGATCCTGATCAGAAGTATCCAAATCTTTTTGGATAAGACAAACTCTTGGAAAAAAAACTGTCTTTAGGAAAAAGTCAGTTCTCCTACACTTCAATGCTTTCCAGAAGTGGAGGGGGACAATATCAATACTCCACACCTTAGAGGAAACCTGTGAGACTTTGTGTCCATAAAGGCTTCATAGTCTTCATATACAGAAACTTCCATAGAAGTTTCAGGTAAGGAATCCTTTGGGTTTGGGCATGAATTTTGCAGTTCAGAGAGGTGAAAGCTTCCTTAACAAAACAGTATGTTTTGCACCACTAGGTATCAGATTTGTCTAGTATTAATAAAGTTGCAGAATCCCACAGGATGTAGCCATAACTAAGGGATGTGCTTTATCTGTTAGCTATTTCCAGCATACAGAACCCACTGCCCTAGCATTCCTCTGCATTTCAACTAAGTCTTGCCACACACCTTGTCAAATTTTGTTACGTGTCTCAGGTTTCAACCAATAACCACAAGAGCACCGAGACGATGAAGGAGGGCAGGTAGGGAGAGGGAAATCATCTTAAAATTTTAAAGAGTGTTTGAGTCACAGTTGTAAGCTCCATTCCCTTTGCCCTCTGCGTGCTTGAGAGGGACTGTCTTGGCAGCTTTAGCTGCAGTTTGAGCTAAGGTGTTACCCTTTGACTCTGGAAGTCAGCCATTCTCCACGCACATTTTTTGTGCATTCAAAGCCTGAATCAATACATCCATGGCTAAGAACAAAGTTAAGTTGCACAAATGTGTGCTGCATATAGTAGTTTTCTCTCTAAGGTTCTGGCATCGGACACAACATACTAATCATTTTGCAGTTACTGTATATCATCTGAAAAGTGTCTGCATTTGCAGGTTCAGTACATGCTAAATGCCTTTAGCTGGCAATTTAGTAGTTATTAGGTTGTCTGCAGAATTGGTAAGGAGCAATGATTTGATATTGCTCTGCCTTGAAAATTACTCTTTGATGGAACACAGCTTTACAAGTGTAAATAAAAAGTTTAAAATGCTATTTATACTTAAGTTTGCTGTGGTCTACCAAGTATATCATGGTTTTATGAATGAACATGATGATAACTATTCCTGACATTGTTTTGTTTTTTAAAAGCAATTTGTATTAAGTAATTTTGCTCACAAGCTCAGTTTAATTGCAAATTTTATTCTATTTCTATTGAAAAGAAATGTCTGCATCTGTAACAAACTTTGTCTCCCAGGTTTTAAACTTTGACAAACTATTGTAAAACTCACTGCTTTCTGACAAATCAAGATTTTTGAGCCTATAAATTTTGTCTTCCTGTTTTTCTCCTGCCTGCAGCATTTTAAAATGCAGTAACAAATCAGACCACTCAGCATGATGTCTTTGTCAGAATTTATGACCACAAAGCCATACAACATTGGAGATTACTTCAATCTAACACAATAATTAAAACATGATCCCTATTATTTAAAATGCTACACATGCAGTATTTCTTACACACACAGTATTATTGGCATTTAAAGAGGAGGTTCCCAGATCTACACTGATTTTATAGAGACTATATTACTTTTTCATATAATATATCTTGCACTGCTGGGTCTGACCAGGACTAGCTGGTCATCCACATTATGTTCTCCCATCTCCTGTACGCTCCATTATTTGCTCTGTTTTGAGCTGAGATCAGGCAGAACCTGGCCAATAAAAGGGAAATGCTTACACATTGTTCATCATAACATGTAATTAGCAGCTCACTAAGACATTCTGAGAGCAGCGATCAGATCAGATTTTCGCACATGTTTGTCTCCATGACCTTTCATGGCTTGAGATTTTGGGGGCAAATTTCACTGCCCTCAGGACAACAGCATTCTGGAAGTTGCGAACTGTAGCTGAAAACTGTCAGTGTGCCTGTGCTAGCAACCACAGAGTGAAATATAATACCAGCTGGGTTCAAACCTTTTAGAGAACGTTCCAATCTAGCATTTCATTCCTTTGCCCAAACAGGATACCCACAGTATGTCTAACAGCTTGGACTCAATTTTCTTGGCCTGAAATAATTTTGCGTCCTGGCAGGATACTTCATTCACTCTGAAAATCTCTGTCTCTGTCTTTGTTGTGGTTTAGCCCCGGTCAGCAACTAAGTACCACACAGCCGCTCGCTCACTCCCCCACCCTTGTGGGATGGGGGAGAGAATCGGAAGGGCCAAAGTAAGAAAACTCGTGGGTTGAGATAAGAACAGTTTAATAATTAGAATAAAACAGCAATAATACTAATATAATGAAAAGGAAAATAATGAGCGAGAGAGAGATGAAACACTGGAATAAGAGGGAAAAAAAAACAGAATTAAACAAGTGCTGCAACCGCTCACCACCCGCCGACCGACACTGCTGGTCCCCGAGCTGCGATCGCTGCCTCCCCCGGCCAATTCCCTCCAGTTAATATACTGGGCATGACGTCACATGATATGGAATACCCTTTGGCCAACTCGAATCGGCTCTCCTGGTTGTATCCCCTCCCCTCCCAGCTTCTTGTGCACCTGGCAGAGCATGGGAAGCTGTAAAGTCCTTGACCTGTGTAAGCACTACCCAGCAACAACTAAAACACCAGGGTGTTATCAACATTATTTGCATACCAAGTCTAAAACACAGCACTATGCTAGCTACAGTGAAGAAAATCAACTATCCCAGCTAAAACCATGACAGTATCCACCCCTTATTCCATACCATTTACGTCATGCTCAGGTCTCATATTATCCAATAGGACCTCAATAACCACCACCCGCCTCCCCATCCTTTGATGATATACGTAGATATCATTTATCATTCCCGTAGTCTATGGACCATCCCTGTAGAACATCTGTAGAGGGTCCACACATGTCCATTGAGTTCATTCAGTCCATAACTTTGGGCTCCATCTATCGTAACAGTCTTTCAAGGCTGGAGAGATGGTCGGCGTGGTGTTGGATTGTTGCATGCTGAAGCCAGTCTTTGTTCCACCACCGCTACACGTTGCTTGGTTCAATCAAAGTTCATTCTTCATTAATTTTGGAAATTCTTACTATGATACCATTGATACGGCATATAGCAACCATAGGAGTGATGACATAAAATATCATATAACAATTAACAGCATACCATTCAGTTCATTGGCTATTTTCACCCAAAATCAAATCCCCTTAGGCACACATCGAACTCCTCCATCCTCCCGCATCACCCACCAAGTGCACCCAGGTCCTTGAGCAAAAGCAATCCCACGAATGGGTTTGCCTTTGCCTGAGACAGGAATAACCCAGACGGTTTTCCACAGCATATTTTCTACATGCACTACAGGGACTTTATCCCCTTCCACAGTACGTAAGAGTTCTGACTGGGCAGGGCCAGCTCGATTGGCAGATCCCCTAGTGTTGACTAACCAGGTGGCTTTTGCTAAATGTGTATCCCAGTGTTTGAATGTCCCACCCCCCATTGCTCTCAGTGTAGTCTTTAACAGTCCATTGTATCGTTCAATTTTCCCAGAGGCTGGTGCATGATAGGGGATGTGATACACCCACTCAATGCCATGCTCTTTGGCCCAGGTGTCTATGAGGTTATTTCGGAAATGAGTCCCGTTGTCTGACTCAATTCTTTCTGGGGTGCCATGTCGCCATAAAACTTGTTTTTCAAGGCCCAGGATAGTGTTCTGGGTGGTAGCATGGGGCACGGGATATGTTTCCAGCCATCCGGTGGTTGCTTCCACCATTGTAAGCACATGGCATTTGCCGTGGCATGTTTGTGGCAGCGTGATATAATCAATCTGCCAGGCCTCCCCATATTTATACCTCAGCCATCGTCCTCCATACCACAGAGGTTTTATCCGCTTGGCTTGCTTGATTGCAGCGCATGTTTCACATTCATGGATGACCTGTGCAATAGTGTCCATGGTCAAGTCCACCCCTTGGTCACGAGCCCATCTGTATGTTGCATCTCTTCCTTGATGGCCTGAGGTATCATGGGCCCACCGAGCTATAAATAGTTCACCTTTATGTTGCCAGTCTAGATCTACTTGAGCCACTTCAATCTTAGCAGCCTGATCCACCTGTTGGTTGTTCTGATGTTCTTCAGTGGCCCGACTCTTGGGAACATGAGCATCCACATGACGTACCTTCACAACCAGGTTCTCCACCCGGGCAGCAATATCTTGCCACAATGCAGCAGCCCAGATGGGTTTACCTCTGTGCTGCCAGTTGTTCTGCTTCCATTGCTGTAACCACCCCCACAGAGCATTTGCCACCATCCATGAGTCAGTATAAAGATAGAGCACTGGCCATTTTTCTCATTCAGTGATGTCTAAAGCCAGCTGGATGGCTTTTACTTCTGCAAACTGACTTGATTCACCTTCTCCTTCAGCAGTTTCTGCGACTTGCCGTATAGGACTCCATACAGCAGCCTTCCATCTCCGATGCTTTCCCACCAGACAACAAGACCCATCAGTGAACAGAGGAGAAAAAAAAAACTAAACAACAAGTGCTGCAACCGCTCACCACCCGCCGACCGACACTGCCGGTCCCCGAGCTGCGATCGCTGCCTCCCCCGGCCAACTCCCCCCAGTTAATATACTGGGCATGACATCACATGATATGGAATACCCTTTGGCCAATTCGAATCAGCTCTCCTGGTTGCATCTCCTCCCCTCCCGGCTTCTTGTGCACCTGGCAGAGCATGGGAAGCTAGAAAGTCCTTGACTAGTGTAAACACTACCCAGCAACAACTAAAACACCAGGGTGTTATCAACATTATTTACATACCAAGTCTAAAACACAGCACTATACTAGCTACAGTGAAGAAAATCAACTATCCCAGCTAAAACCATGACAGTCTTTCACTTAATGTTTCCAAAACATCTAATTTTTTGCACCATGCTTTGCTCAGTATTTAGAGGATCCTACATTTCCAGCAGGGAAAGTGAAATAATTTGAAGTAGTGTTGCATTAAGATATTCATGTGATTTTAAAAACCTACACAAAGTACCTTTTGGAGAATTTTAGGCTTCAGCTTCTAAGCTTTATATTCATTGTGAAATCCACTTCCAGCATGAAGCTTAAATGTTGTTTTGGTTTTACAGGTGGTTTTTTTTTTGTTTGTTTGGTTTTTTTTTTGTTTTGTTTGTTTGTTTTTTCTTAGAGAAGAACAGAAGTAACAGATATTGTGGGGTTTATATAGGGCATAGCTAAGCCCTAAAACATTGTAACAAATACTAGACATTTAATTTCTCAAGTTTCATTCTAATCTGAACTGAATCAAAATGTGTTTGGATTGTCTGCTACAGAATATCCCTATAAATAAGCAAAACTCATTTTCTTTTTCTTGTATTCAATGGTGAAAATACTCAACTCCCATTAAGGAAAACTTTTGAACTGCACTGGTTCAAACTGCAATTTTGAGCAGAGAAAGGACACTGAAGAGTAAGGGAAAAATGGAATTTATTCCCACAATATGTAGTTCAAAGGGAGTTAAAAATGTAAAACTTGTCATCACTTTAGCCCAATAATACAAAAAGCATGAATCAATGCAGTAAAAACATAGCAAGGGTATAAATAAATAAATCCTACACACACTAATAACAGAGTAATTTCAAAGTCTAATATGCTTTTCTAACCCAAATATACAAGCATTCCCCAGTTATTTTGGGCCAGATATATTCCATAGGGTTATGCCTACTTCTTGAGTAGCAGAGCAAGTAATCATTTTACATTAACATTTTTACCAGTACAAATTATTCACTTAACTTTGCTGAATGATAACACAAGACGCTCAAAATCATGACTGACATAAATGTATTCCAGTCATTTGTGGATTAGAGCTTCATTCTGGTGATTTCAGTGAGATAGAGATTGGTTCCAAAAAGACTTATTACCCATACCATATCCTTATGCATAAAGATACAATAACCACAGAATATGAAAAAAAAAAAGGTGGGAAGGGTGTTAGACTATTTAATCCATCCATTGTAGCTTGTGATTCAGAAAGACATTTGCATAACCTGCTCTAAAAGACTTTCTATAATGATGCTTCCTCAGTTTCCCAAAGCAAAATTCCAATGCTTCAGCACTCTTACTGTTAGAAAAGGTTTTTAAATGTCTAATCCAAATTATCCTTTGATATGTTTTTATATATTCTTTCCTTTTTCCAAATAATCATCAGAATAGATCATCATCATTTCTCTTTTCAGTGGCTCCCCATATATTTGACAAATTTTCATGAGTCCACTCAGTTTCCACTATTCTAACCCAAGAAGTGCCAGTTCCCCTCCTTAGGAAATACTGGGTTTACTACCTCTGATTATTCTTAATTCTCTCCTAGAATTTCTCCAATTGAGCCCAGTCTTTTTTTCAAGTGTGATGCCCAAAACTGAATAAAGTGTTTTTTACCAAAGGTTTATGTATTATATTTTAAAATTATGCTCATATTCAGGAGTGCTGCTATGACCTTGTTTGTGCATTTGTCTTTTTTGTAAACAACAATGAGTATTTGATCATTCTTATACACTCAATTTCCAAAGTTGATTTTTTCCTAATTACTTATATTCGTATCCTCATGACTAATATGATCAACATCCTCACCACACTGAATCCTTCCCCGTACCAAACAACAGTGTAAAACTTCAAGTTGAGATCTCACTGAAATCTAATGCTGTCCTTAAATACAGTGATAATTCCTCCCAGTTTGGTATCACCTACACATTTAACATCCATGTTTTCTACTTCATTATGCAGACCCTTTATAAAAACACTGAGCAGAAGCATGGTTAGAACATATCCTAGGGAACTCAGCAAGGATATCCCTCAATATGAACTGTGACTCGCTAATAATTTCCCCCTATCACAGAAAAAAAGATAGAAAGGTTTAAGCTGATTTTTTCTTGATAAATTTATATTGCTTATGTTCACCAACTTGTTTCCTCATGTGCTTACACATAGCTTTATGTAAGAAGCATTCAGACAGGCAGAAGATGACAACTAAGTTCATCATTCACATAGTATGTTGAATCTTCCTCCAATTTCTCCTGCACCTGATCCTGAAGACCCCAGTACAGAGGGTCCTGCATCGAGACACCAAAATTTAGACTTCAGGTTTCAAATAGAATGTTATAAATCAGTGCACAGGTTCAGACTCCAGGTGTACATGTAATGTATCTATACCCACTTCAAGTTCAATGCTACTAATAAGTGCAAACAGCTTTTTACCAGATTATAGCTTTACAGACTTAAATTCAACATGGTAAATCATGAAAGAAAGTGTTTCCTGCTCAACTGTTTTAGAGTTGATCCTTTTGTTTTATTTATCTGAGTAGGTAAGATTTGTCAAATATTTTAGTTATAACTTTCTTACAGGTTTTTTAATATTCCTGTTATGTGAGCATATTAATAAGCTTATTCTCATTCCTCTGAATTGTAAACACCTGTAAAACAAAAACAGAAAATCTAATGACCTTTAAGTGGTCAATTTTTCCAACTGCACACTTAAAAATTATTGTGCAAACACCTTTTCTTACTTATAACAGCAGGAATGTAATCTGTTCTGCAAAAGACAGAACAAGTTATTATGACTTGTTGAGGAAATGGAGGGATATTATAAAACAATCAACTTCCTTTATTGATTTTACACTTTGCTCGCACTCACTCTATATATGTAGTTCAGCTAGCACTGGAGAAGGGAATGTATTTCTGTGACATCATTTTTCACTGCCAAATGCTTATTTGCTGAAAGGTCATTTCTAAATTAAAAATTTGAAAGCAAATATTAAAAAAAATCATGATGCAGCTTGACACTATCATAAAAATGCATTTTAATATATATTTGAAATAATGCTTTCTTAAGTTCTTTTTCTATCGCTGTTTCAAAAAAGCAGTAGTTATTAACACTTTCAGGCAAGTAAGCATTCATTCAGACTAAGTTACAATGGAATTTTATGACTCTAGATGACACATTTTTGAAAACTGGAATAATCCAGAATAATTAACGCTAATTCTCTGAACACTAAGAGAAGCGATAATGATTTATCATGCATTTTAACAGCAGTGTTATACAACTTTCAGCCAGTTTGTGACTATGGCATGCATGCAACTCAATAGCTTAAGCATTACAATTGCTTAATGAAATCAGTTCTCTAAAAGTTCAAATTTATGTTTTATATGCAAGCAATATTTTTTTTTTAATCCTCTGCCTCCTCACATCTCTCTTTCATACAAAGGAATTATTTACAACTTCTTAAGGAAATTAAAATAAATCATGCAGGTCACACAACTGAGAATAACAGCAGTTTTGCTGTTAAATTGCTGCTTTTTGAGCATGGATGATGTTTGGAAGCAGAGGAAGCCTTAGAATCAACAGAATTACTTCATTTCTACTGGTCCAACTTCATGGTAGTCAGCTGACTGCCACAACAGAAGATAATTTGGTCCCAATCATTTTAATGTTATAGAGGCACACTCAGTAACATCATCTTCGGTAGAAAGGGTACCATGAAGTCTGTGTGAAAGCATCAACCAACATTTACACTTAGTGTGAAAAATCTAAACCTACTCTTTTTCCACATTAAAAGTCCCGCTCCTTAAAGGAAATTTATTTTTAGCCTTATCTCAAAAAAGGGCAACTGAGCAGTTTCCTACTGCAGCATATACTTTACATAAAAACAATTCTATCTGTGAGTGCTAATCAAATGTCATTTGTATATGATCAGAGACCATTATGAAGGCTTGCCTCTATGGAAACTGAGATCAGTTTTGTTATCTTCAAGCCATGGTTATGAATAATATGTTGTCCCATCTGCATATAGCAGTGATTGATGCACTGATTAATGTGTTTCTCTTCTTATGCCATAAAAGTCCAGGAACTAAAAATACACACTGAAGGCCTCTGTCTCCATACAGTTCAGTAAACTTATTTCAGCTTTCATTTGTAGAGATCTCCACAGTCACCGTACAGATAAACAGCATCCACAGAGTTTTCATATTGAAAAGCAACAACTGTCTTTCAGAGTTCCTAAATATTAATCAAAATCCTGCACTTGTTTCACACACTGTGAGCATCAAGGCACAAATGTACCCTTATGAGAAAGATCTGGATAGAGGATGTACATTAATTCCCATGAATGCTCATACAAGGACTGGGGCTTGAACAAGAGCACAGAAAGTGTTTCAGAGCAATTCTTTGTTATATGAATAATGTGAAAACGGGAAATTGCAGTAGAGTCAACAATTCTGGTGAACTTTGCATTTTTGAAAATGCCTCAAATTCATTGGTAGATTTTGAAAATCCAGTCTTAAAATAACTTCTTATTTGTTTATTTCTCTGAATTATCTCAAAGGGTATAAACGAGGAGGTCAAGGTGATATGCTTTACTTAAGGCATAGGTATTTATCTCTTCCCATTCTACTATGGAAACAGGAAATGCTGGCATGGGAACAGACATTTTAGGTAACAGAATACTTATACCTTGGGAAGTGATCAACTGGGCAAGAACCAAGGACTATATCATTATGCAATTACACCTTGTTGGATCTCACTGTCCAGTCATCCCTTTTTCTAAACCCTATAGCATGAGCTCCCTGTGAAGTATCTTTCTGCTGGTTGTTTATAATGCTTTGTATGTATTTACACACTACTGCTTCTGTCATTGATTTTTCATATCTACTACAGAATGCTAGATGACATTAACAAGCTGTAGAGTGAGATACTACTTATTTCAGATATACCATAATAAAAGGAACAGTACTTCAGTCTCTCTTGCCCCCCACCCCTAAATTTCACATTCGGAGAACGACAGCTCAACATACTAACCTTGAGCTTAATGCCTGGAATACCATAATTAAATTAGTCTGTTCCAATTACCTTCTGCTTTTATTATTAATTGAGATCTATAAACCTCATTCCAGGTAAGAAAGTTAAAAAAATCTGACCTTAAAGAGCTGCTAAATTAATCAGTTAATATATTTTAATCTTAAAACTTTCACAAGATATGGATTTCCCCTTATAAAATTAGTACTTTGAGGAATAGATTCCGATTTATATTGGGTTTATACTGATATTAGTGCATTATGCCCAGAAGAGCTATTCCAAATTTACAATACCACAAGATTAGAATCTGCTCCTCTGCAGCCTTCTGCGGATGCAAAGGAAAACTAAAAGAGAAGCTGCCTAGACTAAGTCTGGAGTTAAGTCTTCATATTTGCAAAGGAATATCAACCCATATCCAAAGTGCCTCAACTGTCTGGACTACAACAGTGCCTTCCTTAGCAAAGGTTTCCATAAACAGCAAAGTCTTGTACACAATAGTCATATTCATAATCCCAGGGGTGGGGTGGGGTGACTTCTCTTGCTAGCATTTGATGTTTGACAAAGTAAGAAGGGTTAACTGAGGTCAACTGGAAGAAGCATGAGGTGGACTTGAGGGTTGAACAGATAACTGTTTGGGATAGACTTCGTGCAGACTCAGAGATAAGCATCAGTAGCAATCAATAAAGCAAAAGCAAAACCGCAAAAGTTAAGAAATCATACAGAAGGAGCTTAAAAAAAATCAATCCTTTTTTTTTTCCTATCCAACAAACTACTAGCAAGATTATATTTGGGTCAATGTCACTCAGACTTTTCAAATCACTATGCTTTCTTGGACTTTATATCATACCTATTGCTTTTACAAGTTCATCTCCTCCCCTTTTCTCTCTAAAAATGAGGAAAGCTAACAAACCAGAACCAAGTGTAACTCGGTTTTCTTCTGTACTGCAGGTTCCCACTAACCTTCACACAGGACTCTGACCATGAAAGTTAGTGTTTTGATGCGTAGGTCTGTTCTCACATAGCCAGAACTGCAGGGTAAATATATTTTACATTATTATTTGTTTTTCCTTTGACTCTGTCATTGTGGTCATTATTGAAGTAGATTGGCCATTTTCATACTAACAAACTAGGTAGCTATAATACAAATTGAAAATGTTTGTGTGTCCTAGGAACAGAAGGTGGTTAGGTGGAATCATTGTTCTGTTTTCAGAACTATTTCAAATACAATATAGAACCTGTTAAAAAAACAAAAAACAAAACAAAAAAACACAAAAAAGAAAAAAACAACAAAACAAACAAAACCAAGAAAACCACACATCTTATGCTCTATAGTTTCCCCACTGGTGCGTCCTTCACATGATTTAGTGAAGGTCAACAAAATTATTTCTAGAGGTTATCAGAATAACTGGTTAAAGAGGACTATAGGAATGTAAGTTTTTTCAACTTGTTTGACTCTTTCACTGCTGTGGTATTCTCTATACTCTCTACCTTTACAGCTCTAGAAAAAGAATGAGCAAACAGATGATCTCTGGAAAACACTCCCCCTCTGCCCCCCCCCCCCCCCCCCCCCCCCCCAAGTAAAAGGAAAAAACAACATTAAATCTAACACTGAGAGCCAAAGTTCGAACTGGAATTTCCTCCCTGTAAATTAGACTGCCTACAGATGCAGCTGATATTTGCATTAGTGCCAAAGGAATGGAAGGTAATTTACCCATGCTATGCTGGAAGAACATACAGATGCCAAAACAATCACCAATGAGAGACACTGCACATAGTTTTAAAATTTGTAGAGGTAGAAGCATTGTGACTCATGCCACAACTCTACTGAGAAGGCTGCTGAGATTCCAGCTGTAGCAGAGCCATTTTACTACAGTTTTTATTCAACATTAGGGGTGTTATTAGTTTCTAATGTACTGTGTAGTAATATAGTGCTCTTGAGCAATACCTAAATGAGAGAAAGGTGTTTTTTTCAGCTTACCATAACTTTATTTTGCTAAATGGTTATATAAACCAAGACAGTTACTTTCCTGAACCAACTAAACAAAGACAACATAAAAATCTTCCTCCAGTGCACTGATAATCACAATCAGCACCCATTACTTAATAATTATCTTAAAGAAACTTGCAGTTCTCATCTGTTCAAGTGTTAGAAAAACTTAAGACATAGAAAAAAAACCACTTCTTCCCTGTGTTCTGACTTTTACCCAGATTAAATGAGAAGTATTTTTAACTCCCCTCAACTACAGTTTTCTCCTATAAAGAAAAAGCTTAAAAAAAGTTTGCAGACATCAATTTTTAGTGAAAAATATGGTCAAAATTGTTTCATATGCTGCTTACAAATAAAAATTCTGTCTTTATCAGATGATTCATCTACCTTCTATTTTCTTCCTAGCTGCCATCCAGGGCACCTGACACATGATTTGTGGAATCCCAATTATTCATCTGATAGTGCACAACTGCATGCTCTCAGCTATTATATCATATAAATTATGCCTTTCTATGAATTACACATGACAAAAATTCCTGTGTCATGTATTCAAACACCAGATATACATCTCTCAATTCACTGTTTCTTTGATTTGAGTGCTTGCATGATACTCTGTTCTCTCTTCCCTAACTGGAATTTTCTTTTTCTTTTTTTTTTTTTTCTTTCCTTTCAACCTTATCCTGATTATCATTATTTCTCTTTTCATCTTACTTGAAATTTCCAGGGCAAGAAAGACTATGGGTTGGATGATTGAGCAGTATAATGAAGAAAAAGGGAAGAGAAAAGACCAGACAAGGCTTGGATTAGCTGAATTTTAAAGGCTTAAAGTGATATACATTCAGCTGTTACGATGGTGGTATGTAAGCAGAAACTTGCAACATTTCCTGAAGACATTTATTTTATCTTCACTGATTTTCATGACCTAAAGTTGTAGCATCCCAAATCTCAAACACCTTTAAATACATTAGCATAGAAACCGTGCTCACGTCCTTTCCTCCAAACCAGCCCTGGTCTGATGGTATTAGGGCAAAGTGCAGCACACAAAGGGCCCTGAAACTGATGTCAGTTGTACATTACTGCCTGCCAGCCCATCCCCTCTAGTCTGTATATTAAGTCTATAAAAGCATGAACAACAGCCACCATGAGTTTTAGTAAAGTCAGTGCACCTGCAGAAGTGCTGTGGACTGAAATGCAGTAGACAGTGCAGTGCTGGTGATCACAGCCATGCCCCAGACAGACATCTGGTACTGGTACCTAGCAGAGATGGTAGTACTGGAATCACCAGTAGATCCCAGCCCCTCCTCTCACAACCTTTGTTATCAGTTCCTGGGGTTAGTGCACAAGAGGATTTCTACATTTTCTTTCTCTCCGATTACTCCAAACTGGACTTTATAGTGCTTTGAAAAGGTTGCTTCTGGAAGAAAGACCCAAGGGCATAATGAAGACAATAACACATCCCTGCATGTTTTTGTTTCTCTATATATGTCATCTGCATAGATCTCAGTTTCCAGATATTTCTCAAAAAGGCATATTAATAGAGTCTGTCATAGTATCCCTGAAAGAGCAGCTCTGCTAGAAAGGCATTCAAAGGCAGAAAGGGCTAAATCAGCTTCATTGGCATAGCTTGTTCTTCACTACATGCACTAAGATAGATGGTTACAGCTAGTAATAAAGAGAAAAAAGTTCAAGGCTTCTCCCCCCCACCCCTTAAGAAGAGGAGTTTACACCAGTATTCTTGTCTACAATGTAATCTCCTTCCATTCAGTGTAACAGACTGCTATTCAGTGGGGGCACATGCTTAACATATCGCACTTGTACAGATTGCTAAGCACTGTGGGATGACAGGTAAGATAATGTTATGTCATTAGCTCCTCTATTTCTTCACTCCAACAAGAGCTTCTTTTAACACTAAGACATGATATAATTATTTCCATAAAGGCTGTATAATGAAATTCAAGTTGTAAAATAATTGTCCATTTACTTAGCAAAAGTACAAATTGTGCCAATTATTTCTCCCTAAATAATAAAAGCATTGATAAATATATAATGAAGAAGTTTTTTTACAATGCTTATTTCCCCCTAAAAAAAAAAAGGAAGTGGTAGCTCTATTTCCATTGTATGTTGCTACTACATGTTTTCTTTTCCCCCACCATTTTGTTATCAGACCTTGTGTAATTATGAATGGTCAAATGTCTCTTAGCTACATCTCTGACAAGTGATTTATGGTACCTGGAGAGCTACTGCAGGTGACTCTCCTCCTCTGTATGATACTTAGTTATTAAAACATGATTTTGTTTTTTTTTTTTTTTTCAAAAAGTGCAGAGGAATGGAACAAGAGTGATTTCTCATTTACTTGTTCACTTCGTGGGGAGTATTTCCTTCCCAGGAAGGGCCATTATTTATAGATATCTGAAGCATCCATATTTCCATCAGTAAAGGACAGATTTTAGAGTCATTGCTTAGCTGATATTAATAGCATTTGAGATTGAAGCTGAGAAAGCTGAAAGTAGCTTATCTCTGATGAAACAGTAGTTTTAAGGAGTAAAATACTCTAGGAATTGGTGCTGAAAAGGAGTAAAGAAAGCTTTACACAGTTTTGCAGAACAGGTATTAAAAGGGGACTATTTCCAGTGGTATTTTCCTATTCATATTTTTCAAATAGTTGGCACTGATTCTTACACAGGGAAAATACTGATTTTAACACCAATTACTTTAAAGGTTACTTTCTTTTCCTGGTACTCATAATTATTTCTTAGCATTGTTTTCATTACAAAGACAGCTCACTCAAACATAGTCTGTGATTAACCACCACAGGCTACTTTTTGTGGTTCAGAACATAGGCTGGTGTAAATCAGCACCATCCTTGTGAAGTTGTTCAATAATGTCAGTTTTGAGAGACAAAAATCCCTCTCTTTAGATGTGTAAACCCACTTTACCCCTTTGGCATTGTGTCATTAGATATAACAATAATGCAGATGGTTAGCCAGCTAAGAAAGAGCTTGCCCACTTTTAATATAGGCCTTATATTCTGGTAAGAAAAAACATATTAAAAAATTTTATAACAGTTTGCTGCATTAAAAAAATGCAGAACAGAAATTGCCAGTTTGTCAGAGTAAAATTCCATGCCATGGAACAAAACAGGCTTACATCTCCATTCACAAGTATTGACTTTCCTTTTTGACAGTCATGTGAGTGACAGCACTTGGAGTGCTAAGCACCATTCCCGTGGGATGAGGAAGCAGACACAGTGACACAAACAGAAGTACCATGCTCTTCATGTGAATGGGTTTGCAGTCATTGGACTGAGTGGGGATTTCAGACCAGCACTGGCTAACTGTGAAAGCTCAAAAAAATGAAACTACATTGAATATACATTGGGTCGTGTTTTGACAGTAAACTCAAATGTAGGTTAAATCCTTCAAAAAATAGTAAGGTGGCATATTGATAGCCAGTTTGGTGGGCTCTTAGATCATGGGAGATCTTTCATCATTGTAAAAGTGTCACATACATACAAACACAGAAAATTATGCAGGGCAAATAATCCTGTTCTCATGATAAAGCAACGTTTCTTCTCAGAGCTGAGTTTTCATGAAATTGAAACGGGTAATTTTTTTGGGTTTTTTTTTGTTTGGTTGGTTTTTTTTACAATCAAAATATGCATAGGCAATTTTTGCAATAATAAACTTCATTCACTCTGGAAACAGCGTATTGAGGAATGCATCTTTTTCTGCACTAGCTGACGCAACAAAGAGTTATGGTTATTTATCAGGTAATTTTGTAATGTTTAAATAAACAAAGGCTTAGAAAATATGCTGCTAATGAAAGACAGAAATAATGCTCTCCCTGAAACAATTTTATTCTAAACATATAAAGATGCCCAGAAGAGGGAATGCGTATACTTTTGTACCCAAATATATTTTGACCAGCTGTTCACCACTCCCTTTGAGAAAAATCAAGCTTCGATCCTTTGAATTAATTCAGGAAAACAGAGAGGTTTAAATAACAGAGCTTATTCTTAATAAGTAGCACGGCTTGGAAAAATTATGTCACCAGTATCTGATATGCTTATCCCACTAAAAAATGCCAGTATAATATTTATGCAAATATTGTTGTAAGAGCCAACATTTATCAAGCACACAAGCTATTTCTATAGGCTGCCAACAGTCACTGTCAAAATATGGTAAGAGGACTCTCCACAGGGTTGCTTACCGCAAGATAAACACTACTCATTTGAGACTCAGGTGTCTGTCTGATATTCTTTTCCAACAGAAGCAGTGAACAGATTTTGGAGGGTATAAGCTAAAAACATGATTAAGGTTTAAGTGAGCAGATATAAGATGCCAGTTAAACAGCATGTCAAGGGAGACGAGCAAAACACTTTCTTTTTCCCCTCCTTTGGGGTCAGGAATCCCTTGTGGATCTGCTCTGTCAACCAGACTGTTGCTGATGACACTTTTCCTTTGTGACTACAAGTAACAGCCTCTACTTCCACCCACGCCCAAGTGACAAAATGAGCACCATTCAATCAGGGAGCACCACTATTTGTATACAGCTGTAAGAGTAAGGCTTTTCCTGTGGTATCAGTTATCATCAGGAAAATCCCACCTACACTGACTGTCAGGCTGGGAGAAAACAACCTTGTCATGAGACAGGGCTTTTCTCCCTGCTCCCCCATCCCACCCTCTCCTAAACAGGGACATTAATTATATTGTCTCCTGCAGCTATAAGATCGAGATCAGCACAATCTGATCCGATTTTAGCTTGTCAGCTGAGAAGTAAAGAGTTTCATGTTAGTTGGGGGGAAATAAATATTGAAATCTCCTTTTATATGCACAGGCAGAGGCAACAGTTACACACTTCTTGGAGTAAAGTGCTTAGTCTCAATATCAGGGGAAATCAATGAGCTATGTAGCCATCCCCTGACTTCACAAGCCAAAGAAAAATTTCTGACTTGGAGAATACTTCTTCTGGCTACTCTATTACACTATCATGGAAGCTGAAATAAAAAGAAATCTAGACAAATCTTGATTCAGAAAAATCAAGATTTCAGATTTTAAGACCTGATCAGATGATGTTATCATTTGCAGAAGTGGCAAACATTTAAGAACTTATCCACATTCCAAATTGGATTAAATGCTTGACTACCTTGTAACAGTGACCTTGTGGACAAATGCATAGGTAGAATATGGTAATCACACCAAGCACAGGAAATGTTATCTTTTGCAGAATATTCTCCAGTCCCAGACTGAAAAGAATAGTTTGTTGTTTTGTGGGTTTAACTAGAAGTAAAATCTTATTCTCACTGAAGATCCCTACACAGCAAGGCTTTTTGGAAAAATTCCACATGACAAGGAAAGGTTTCTTTGAGTGTTTCAGATTTATCATCTGAGCTGCCACAGGCTACCAACTCTCACATTCGTTGCAAGTCTTATTTTTTATAATACAATTCTAGAAGAATTTGCTATAGGAATCCTTAGAACAAATAAGCATGCAAGATTTCTGTTTATTTCTAGGGTTCTACTCTTGGCAGCTGTAGCAAAAGCCATGAAAATTGTCCCTAATTTATCCCATAATATCAAGGAACAAAGGGAAGGAAAAAAAGATGCCATAGACAAGAGGAGAGAGCAACATCAGAATGCCTGAGGTTAACAATATTATAAAACAAGCATTATTACGAACAAATCAAGGAAAATGCTTCACACTTTTGAGATTCCTTGAAGTGCATGGCTTTTTTTCCTCCTGTGTGCACATGCATGTGTGCATATAAAATCAGAGATAGTTTTCCAAGGACTGATGCTTCAAGAAAACAAACGTTTTGATTTGAGAAACTTTTGGTCTTAGTCTACCTTTAACTCTTTTGAATCTGTGGCTAGATTAGTATATTAAACCAACGATAAAAAACCTTCAGTCTATTTTCAAGGAGTTTCATATCTTTACTGAAGCTAACTTAGTAATGGGAAAAGACAATTAACCCTTAAGGACAACTGTGCTTGAGACAAAACTTAGCTCCAAGCTAGGTATTATAGTTCTGCTCAGGCACAGAGGAAAGATTTAGATATAATATTACAAACACTGTCTCAAAGGCAGGCAAAATTTCATTATACATTTCCTCAGCATTCCTTTCTTATGTGTTTCTTATTTTTGTCTATATAAACACATCTAATGAAGTTGGAGAAATTAAAGTTTCACAGGAACATAATTCTGCAGTCAGAGAAAGCTACCACACCTAAATAGAATATCACAAAAACCCCTGGAAAATAGCAAGATACATGGTCAGTGGAGATATTGTAGATCGAATAGTGTAACCTAGCTGTTAAAAAATCCTTAATATGAAACAAAGAAGAAAAAAAACAAGTGTTCAGATAAAAACTGCTAGCACTACTGACCCTGAATTCGGGGGGGGGGGGGGGGGGGGGGGGGGAGTAGAATCATCCTCCTAAGTCCAGATAAGAGATCACAAAAAAGCCAAAAATTTCTTCATTATCTTTTCTACGTTGCATCTCAAATACGAAGCTCATAGCAGCAGCACACACACAAACACCCCTCCCCCAAATCAAAACCCTGAACTCCTTGGGTCCCTCTCCTCACCCAGACTGTTTCTGATAAGTCACAAAAGCCACCATGATAAGAGAGAGACAGTACATTTACGAATTCCTCTAATCTCTTTAAAGTTTTTCAATAGTCCTAAATTAAATCCCTTTCACCCTTATCACTTTATCCATCAGAAAATCCAGAGGATATTTGGATTCAGACATCCATTGCACCAAAGATCTTTCATTACAACACACAAACAAGCACTTTTATTGAACAAGAACCCAATTACTTAACCCAGCTTCAGGTTTCATTCTACCCTGCTGCTTCCACCTCGACATGGACCTACCTAATTTCTTCTGACGGGCATTGCTACATATCAGTTCTGATACAGAGATGATTCCTAGCCTCCCTTGCAGAGAGCTACTGATTAAATAAACTGAGAAGCCCATCTCAGCTTCTTTGGACCAATGAATAACAATGAGGAAATAAAGTTGGGAGATAGAGACCTTTTTCCCCTTTAATATGAACAGCGTTCAGAAATAAATGGAAAATGAGGGAAAATAATTCAGTAAAAGAAACAGAAATGGAAACAGCTAAGTGTTTATACTGCCTTGTATAAATGATTCATTTATTATATCAGCTAGAAGTTATGCTTCCTCCTTTTTGTTTCTCTGCTGCAAATTAGTAAACGGTTTCCTTGCTACTGTAATGGATAAGTGATGGTATAACTTCAAAATGCTTACCAAGCAGAGGGTTATGAATATTAGAATACAAAGATTTCAACCTGCTCTGCAGAACTCCACAGGTTAGTCAGCTGCAGTGATACATTAGCTCCTTGTTTTATCTCTTTCCCCAAAGAGTAACAGAATCATCACAAGCTCCAAGCATATACTACCCAGATATCAAACATATGGGTTACAGTTTGTTGCTGATGAAGTTGGGAAACTAGACTAAGTATGTGCAGAGAAAGAGGGAGATCAATTATGTAAAGCAATGACCTGTCTCTAAATCAAATCAATTATTAGAGCTGTTAGCTCCAGACTTCTATTAGCTTCAACAGATCCTGGTCTCAAACTGAATGTCTTAGATACAGCTCTCTTGATAAAGAAATAAGCAGTTCACCCATTTGTATAAGCCATATGCTATCTAAATTAAACAACAGTGGTAGGCGTACAAAAATACAAGAATCTAAACAGTGACAAGAAGTCATTGCAAAATATTACAAGTAAGGACATTAATAAAAATATGGAAAGTAAATAAAAAGAGCTGGATAAGAGGAAAAGAATGAGAAAGGGGAGATCAAAGCACTAAATATCATCAGTGACAATGTAAATATACTGAAGAAGTAGGAAAGATCTGATATCATCTTGACTTCTCAATGCATGGGGACTTACAAAATACATACTAGTGAAAGCAGGATCAGAGAGCCACTGTGATCGATTCAGATTACTATACTGTTTCTTTCTAGACAAAAAAAGATTCTAGAATTTGACAATGTGTTTCCAAAAGAAATTTTAAAATTAGGTTTAGCATCAGACAAAACACGAGTAACTAAATCTAAACTATTTTACCTGTGAAGTCCTTTCTTTTGCTTCTATCAAAATGTGTGCTTATTATCTGTGTTACTGAGATATTTTTCTTCCATACAACTGTGTATTTCCAATACAAATATAATAAATGAAATGTAAAACTTTGTGTTGTTTCTATATTTGGTATTTGTTGACAAAGAACGTGTTCTGGCTTTGCCTGCCTGTTTTGTTATTTTGAGTTGACTTGCTTTGTCTCATTTATATCTCTCAACTATGGAGAATTAATGATTTCCTGTATTTACTTGGAGTCATAGCCAAGTATTTTTCATGGAAAAAACTCAACTCTACCATGAAATGCATGGAGTAATTTTTACAGAAATACTTCTTAATCTCAATGGTATTTATAATTTGTCTACAGAAGATACCCAGTCTTTTAAAGAACTCCATCCTTTGCCTTGAGTTGTCTATTTGTCTCAAGATCTTTTCAGACAAAAAACTACACAGAAAACAGTTTTGTGAACAATGCTTTAACATGATACACTATCAAAAGTTATTTTCAAAAGATACTTATTGTCTTTTGTCACTATATAAGACATTCAGACAATTATAGGTGCATTTCAGGATATCTTCTACTTACAGTATTTTGACCCTTTAAGGAGCAACTAACAGAACTACTGTGACAAGATTCACATTATCATTGCAGATTTGACTGACCCCCACTTCTGACCCTACAACAAGAAAAAACATTTCTCCCAAACAGAGCTGTTAGCTTCATGTATATTAATCACAATATTAATGCAGACCTCTACTTAGCCTGTATTGTTTAAATTTTGTATTACTTGAAGTCACATTGGTTTACCCTCTCCCTGCTCCCTGGATCTTTTTATTCACTACTATGGAATTGGTGGCACAACTATTCTTTCTATTTGATGAGCAGTTACATATTGCATATTCTCAACATAGTGACAGTGGAGAATTTTTACTAGTGGATAGAATGAAGATGTCATGAGAATAGCATTTTTGCAATCATTAAATTGCTAGAATGCCTTCCCCCCTTAAAAGTGCTTATTTCAAATCACACAAGTTTCAGGCAGCACTTACTAACCCCTGTTCCACCCCGCCCAAATCTATGACCTCCCCCAATTCTTCATGAGTGCCACACAAACATGGAAAGCAGATTGCTGTTTTTAAACTGCTTGTTCCTCCTGCCATTTTAGGTACAAGGCAGCAAACAGAAATACAAAATAATGGCTACTCTGCCCAGGCACTTTACGTTAGAACTCCATGTAATGTAGGGGAAGCTAGTTAAAATATTCATGGAGGTTTTTTTCTTCTTTTTGTCATTAGATACAGAGTACTATATCTTTTATCATTTTTGGAAACCAATTACAGCACTTGATTATATTATTTAGTTAAAAGTTGATTGATGTAATCAACAAAAATTAATTATGTCTGGTTAGTGTTTCTGTGCCAGATTCCCTTAGCTAATAAAATGATAGGTAAATGAAGTGTCAGAAAGGACCATTTTCTTTTAATTTCAAGGTCAAGGTGTCAATAAAGCTTTCACATGAACTCACTGGGCACGGAGAAGACTCTTTGAAGGAGGTCTTTTAATCATGTTTATTATTTTTGCCAGCGTAAATATATTACCTAAACCTGTGGCAATAATCTGCACAAGCAAACATTAAGCATAAAACATCTGCTTGTTATCATTGCAGGTCAACGTCAGAAGCTGCAGATCTATTTGTGCATTTACATCAAAGCAGCTCTAACCTGCTTCTGTTTGCCAGTGTCAAACATTAGTCTGTAAACATGACCAAAAGTGTCACTCATGTTCCATCTGTTTATGTGACTAAAATATCCTACTAATCTAAATCGAGTGTAGCCAATCTGCATGTAGATCAAACACTTCAAATGGCTTTGCAGCCACTGTCTGTTATGTCACATTCAGAGGTTTTCCTTTGGAAGTTGTAACTTTGAGCAGACAAGTCTACTGAAAAGTCTTAAAAAATAAGGTGGATTAACAGAGTTCATGCAGACAATCTTTCCCCACCAATTACATATATTTGTTAATAAAAACTTACAAGAACCCAATAATCTGGGGGTGTTAGCACAACTCAGAAATTGAATTTAGTAGTAGTCTCTTTATTACATATAAAAAGTGTTCAACAGACCTTCTTATGTGTTAAATTTATAACTTCCTGGGAAACTTATCAGGTTTCACACATGGGGGGGGGGGGGGGGGGGGGGAGATCAACAAAATGCAGAAACAAATTAAATAAAAATGATGTTTAAGTGCCTAACTTTGGCTGAAACCAACAACTGAAGAGTAGTCTCAAGTCTAAGTACTTCTGAAATGCAAAACTGAAATTGCTGTGGGGCTTTCTTGGGGAAATTGAGGGGTCCCAGGATGCTGTCTACATTCCTCTGTCCACTTTCATGAGAAACAAGGCTGGCCAAGCTTGAAGCAGTCTAGGAACTTTGCGGCACTCCTGGGCTGTGCAGCTGTGGGGTCTGTTCTTTACTTCTCATGTCAAAGTTCTCATGGACTCAAACACAATTTTTAACTGGAAGAAAACTCAATATCTCTGGAAACAATGTATCCGGAAATACTGATAATGTAGCTACAAAATTAGTTTGTTATTTGGCATATTTGCCTCCAGGAAAGCCTTTCACCAGATCGTCTATGACTGGAAGATCAGGTGAAATAAGAGAAGTGTTCTTCCCCTCATAAAAGAAGCTGAGTTTAGAGTTTCTGCCTTGCTATGAAGCACCATCAGTATGATAAACATTCAAAAGCTATTAGGTGCTCAAAGAGTAATAAGCAATAAGAAAAACATGCTTAACAAATATAGTTGTAACCCACAGCGCTATTCTGTTTGTGCTAAAAGATATGCATGACATCCATTACAAATATATAGCCATATATTGCAAACGCAGTCATGCATCACACAAAAAGACCTTTTTTCTGTCTGCCATGATTCAAGCAAAGGTACTGAAACATATGAACATTTTTGAACTTGCTCTACAGTCTCTACACCATGGGCCTAAATTTATGGATTACTCTAAGAAATCAAAAATGAAATATATTTTCATGATATAATCTCCCCTTAGTCAATAATAAATTAAAACTCTTGAAAGAATTGTAGCTAATAAAGACATAACACATCCAAAGCATATACCCTTCAGGATAATCTCATTAGACTGTATAGATGGGATGTAAACAACCAAGAGGAAGCCACAGATGAATTTTTCACCTGACTGCAGTCAGTGCTTTAAACACAACACAGAATATGCCCTCATAAATCTGAAGCTATGATCGGTTGTTCAATTCAGAAACAGCCTTGCCAGTTAAAGATGCAAATTAATCTCTCCAGCTGACTGTCACTACAGCTTCTACCTAAGAGCTGGAGCACTGCTTCGTGTTAGTACTTCACACTCATTTCAGTACAGTTACTGACTTATCTTACCCTACTGTGAAAGCTATTTAAATATCATTCCCAGGCTTGAGAACATGGCCAGCCCCAGACTGCTAATGCAAACACCATATTCTGTAGCACACGTTAGCAGTAAAGCAAGTTCAATGGCACATGCATTTCTTGCTAGTCATTTAAAAAAAAAAATGCTGTTGAGCTTCTGTAGAAGGCAGCAGTCTGCCTGCTTCTCGTAACTGAAGGCTGAATACCACTGGAGAAATAGAGACCATGTGCAATTATAGACCGTTTCATAGTGATATTTATCATTTTTCTCTCAATAAAAAATATTGACATTTGGAATAATATTAGCCCCAAGTACTACAAAAACTTACCATCTTCCTAGTTTTGACTTTGCTATTACTTTTTTGTTAGAATTCAGCTGACAATACAGACTGAAATAGAATGCATACTCAGATCCTGCAACACAGAGAAGTTAAAAACAAAAAAGTAAAAAAACAAAAAAAGAGAGAAAGACGAAAGTAGAAAACCCCAAACCTTTGAGGGCAGAACATGCACACATACAACTCCTGAAAGAAGCAAATATAACACAATATCATATAGTTTTTATGCTAGCTAAGAGTTTTTCTCCCATTTAAGCAGTCACTTTTCTGCCCAGTGCTGCACTTTCATTTTCTAACCATCCCATTGAAAATATTCTCTGATATGACCCTTTTAGGAATTAATAATTCATAGAGGTATTGCTGCATGATACAGTTCTAAGATTAGATCACACTGAGAGAATCTATTACAGTATAATGTAATAGCCAATAAAATATAAAAAATTATGGTATCTTGCTTATAAATTTATGATCTTCAAGATGCAGTTTTATACATATACCCTGTTTCAAGAAGGTATCAAGAAACAAAAGAAAGGAAACAGGAAGAAGCATTTCCCCTACTTGAGAACATTTTAGTATATAAGAAGTTCCCTAGCAAAAGCGTACATATATCTATATGTTGCATGTCCTTACATATATATACACACACAACATTAACTTTTCATCAGTATCTTAGCCCTCCATCTTGTTCAAACAGAGCCATGCAAAATTTAAGTGTGAATAAAAGGGAAAGAAAAGCAAAACAAATTCTAAAGTATTTTCACTTTTGTATTTCTACTAACACTTTTTAGTGTTACTACCTACAGGGTTGTAACAACAGAAGGCAGTTCTGCCCAGAGGCTGACAAGCTAAATGTATTTTTTTTTGTTTATTTATTTATTTATGGCTTGAAGTGCTCAGCAGATAAATAGAACAACTGAAAGATCTTGCTAAAGTATCTCCCTGTCTAGTTGAATCTTATTGTGTATTTTCACTCTTAATGGGAAAATTATAGGGAGACACTAATTTATAGGGAGACATATTTATTTCCTTCTACATATCTGGAGACCTAAGGATACCATGTTCAGATTATCATTGTCATTATCCAACTATGAAATACTATTAGCATGTTTAAGTAATCTTGATTACAGGTGGCTGATTGCTACAATAAGCTTCTTCAAAGAAAACCAAAAAGTGTCCCTACGTTAGGGCATGGGACCCTAGATTACTTATTCTCAGTGTTTCCAGTGAAGTAAGAAAAAACCCTCTGTGTCATACTTTGGCATCTAAGGGAGAAAAAACAAGTAGAAGACAACATACTGTGCAGCTATGTTGGCCCACTGTATATTTATAGGTTTGCAAAACAGGCACATCAATGTCAGTGAAGAATTACTACATGCTATAATCACATCTTTCTCCCTACTTTTCCAGTTGCTGACATTACTACTAGCATTGCCTAAAATTAAGGAATTACTAAAATTAAAAAAACATTTTTCATTCTTGGAAACACTAATGCAAACTGGGCAATGAGAGAACATTTAGTATTTGTTAAAGGGTCTGCTTGCCAAAAACTACAGTATCCAAACCAGCTACACTTTCTGTATCCATGAAAACATGCACACTTCTTACTGAACTGTAGGCTTTCCTTGCTGCAGCAAAGCCGTTCGGTAAGCTTCTGCCTCTCCATACTAAGCATATATTTCAGAAAAGTAATTTCCCCCACTCCGGTGGATATACCCACTGCAGTTCACAGCAGGCAAGAGCACAAGCTGCTATTGATCTGAACAGGTGGTCAGACTAGAAGATTTCTTTTGTCCATTTGTTTTTTCTCTTGAAACACATGTTCATTATATATGTTTTTTGTTTCCCTGTTTGATATTAACTCTAACATTATGAATCTAGCTAAAGATACACCAAGTGTGTCAAATTCATTTCTCCTATATCTTGCATTTACATCACTGTTTACTGGCAAAGCTGCCAATCTGTAAACACCTGCATGACGCTGTGTCTGTTTTCTCTGCAAAGTTCACCACAGGAATGCAGCATATTGTCCAATTTGATTTATCTACACCTATTTTTTTTCATCTGATGGTTAAAGTACCAGTTTCGTACACCTACTGCCTGAGTTCAGTGACAACCAAGAAATGCTAGGGAGTACTCAAAGGCTCCTAGAGATACCAGTAAACCTTGAATGAAACACTTATAAACTTAGCTGGAATATTTCTTTTCAAGTGTAAACTGTGGAGAAGTACAGGAACTTTTCTTCCTTTATTGACTACTTTGACAAAAACATAAACCTGCAAAGTTTCCACCAAATACCCATTTTAATTAATTAGAAATAGACACTAGAGGTTGTAACTTGCTTCCTGCTCTACCACCTATTAATATTTGCATCACCCCAGACAAGGAGGTGCAGAAGGTATCCCAGTTATTGGAGATAATCAAAACTCAAGGGACAAAGGCTGTGAGCAACCTGCTCTAACATCAAGGTTGGTCCCAATAGCAGCAGCAGGGGCTCAACAAGACAGAGGTTCCTGCTGCGACAGTGTGCAGGTATATGGCCAGCCCTAGCCTGATGTTAAACTAACAGGAAAACAATGCCAGTGAAATAGCTTTGTATGGCAGGCGGTGAAAGGGGAAAAGCTGATCAGTCGCCAGCTAGTGCTACACTAATAACACCTCAACATGAAAAATTACTGGACACTAAATAGCAAAAGAAGCATACAAAAAGACATAAGAAAACCTTGCAAGTCTGCTTGGGCTTATTTGTTTCTTTATGCTATGCTGCATGTGACTCCTCAAAGACAATAGATAATCTAACCATTTGAAAATTGAAAGTATTTTGAGTCAGGGTGTTTAAAATTGGATGCTTTGGTTAAAGTATTTTAACTGGAAAGATTTATTAATATTTGGAGAGTGGAAGCTTTTTTTAAAAGGTTCAGTGCTCAGCTGCTCATTAAGCACAAAATTGCCTCTTCAGTAATTGCTTGTAAAAGCTGAGAAAAATGGTAAACATTTCTGTAGTACAAGCAAGAGTACATTGCAAAGCAAGGTACAAGACTATCTCATTTTGGAAAGGAAACAAGAAAAAAGATAAGAGTGAGCAAGCCATTTTTTTTTTTTTTTTTTTTACTTTTCCACAGTTGAGTACAATCTTGACTTTATATGTACATTCCCTAGCTGAGGGATTAAGCACTGCACACACAAATTAAGTCCAACAGCTGCAAATTTACAGTAGGATTGAGATTAAGACGAAAGGGACCCCAAGCTCTCTGCACGTTCAACCATTATATGACAGGTAAGGACCTTTCCTGCCACACAGGTAATGCCAGCCTTTGTGCAACTCCTTTGAGTTGTGGCACCTGCAAGGGGAACTTGAAGTCAGAAGAGGTGGAAGGGCATTCACAGGAGTGGTATCACTTAACAGGCATGGAAAGGTGAAGCAGCCTGCCCCATGACACATGTAGAAGCCCTATGTCCACATTTCTAACACAGCTTGAACTGCAAAGAGCCAAGAAGTATTTCCGAGACAGCAGATACAAAATTCAAACAAGGTATGTTTTTGACACAGCCAGACAACATATTTCACATGCAAATAATATCAAAGCTGATGCTTACACATATAAGAATAAATAAAATATTTTATAAGACATTTTGAAAAATACTTATTCCTGCTTAATTATGAAATACTCGCTTCAAGAGGGATTTTTTGGCTATGAAAACAAAGTGACCTTTCATGTTAACATTGATTCAAAATAATATTTTTATTTCATTTTGAAATGTCATTTTGTTTCTTTAACTGCCAAACCAAAACAAAATGACATTTTAACTTTAAATTAATTGAAAAGAACTGTTTGTATTAAAATGCCAAACTGAAATAAAAAAAGGGCTTCTCATTATTTATTTCTAGAACTTTAGAAGCTTTTGTTTCTTACCTCAACTGAAAAATGTCGTCCAAGACTTTAATTTCAAACTTTAGATCAGAAAACACTGCTTGTTCCAAACATCAGTTGTTTTTATTGCAATTTAAAATTTATGGATCAGAAGGACAAAAAGAACATTATTACCATTGCTAACTGTAACATTAAATCCCCAAACCAGTCTGATTTTTTTCACCTGCACTGCAATTCACTAAAAAATCCCAAACCAAGTCCCCATCCACCACCCTGCTTCACCTTTAATTTGAAGAAGAAATTCTAAAAATTTCTTCTGCATCTTGAGAAGTTAAAATTTTATTTCTTTTGCTGTCAACCTAATAAACCTATTAAGGTTTCTCTCTTACATGACATTATGACCTCTCACATGAACTATCACCTCCTTCTATACCTTTTTTTCTTACATTCAGTAGAAAAACAGCAAATAAATCAGTTTAATAATGAAGCTACACCTGTAATGGTGTAGCTTTTAACTAATTTTAACCTTTTAACTAATCATCTTCCCTGTTTTTTGTATTTCATTTTACAGGAGTGTTTTTTCTTCTCTCAATTAATAGCTTATGCAGGAAAGATAATCTGGTGTGTATGCGGATATGTAAAGTAATTGATGCAGAAGTTGAAGAAAGTTTTTGGATTTCAAAAAGTAATCTTATAATGGAGCAATCGCTGATAATGGGAGACCTTCAGTGTTCCACTACCAAGCCAGGATCAAGACCAAAATTCTTAGACAATTCAAATCCCTTTACCTTGAAGCATGCACCAAGCATTTTCTAGTTTGAGAAGGGTCCAAAATCTCTACCTTACACTTAAGGTGTTGGACACCTGAGACCATAAAGCCAAATGATGAAATTTTTAAATGCCACAACTTTTGAGTCTGAGAATAGCAGCCTTGCCTTCTATGGCTTTGGTCAAAGGCCGAAGTATACCTGTTTAATGCAAACTGGTTATCTTTTTTCCAAATTGTTTGTAAAGTCTGTTCCACACACAAACTGGACTACTGTTTCACTTTGATTCATATTGCCCTCCCCTAAGAAAGGGCCACAAGCATTATTACTGTTTTTGGAGAAATAAAAAGCTCATTAAGACAGGGGTTGCTGTCTGTGGGTACATGACGTTATTACACTGTGATGCTGCAAAGAGAGGATTATGATTTTATCCTGCGGAAAAAAATGAAAGAGGGGGATTATAGTAAGAGCTGGGGAGGGAAGAAAGGGAAAACCAACCAAAAACACCCACTCCTGGAAAGCAAGCTCTATTGTAACAAAATGCTGTCGAGTTTCATTAAGCCAAAGTAAATGCCAAGAGGGGTGAAACAGGAATTACAATAAAATTATCCTAATATGTATATGGGAACCAGCTACAGAAACAGAGTATTTCTCATGGCGAGTGCCAGCATTGTTGCTGTCTCACAACACTTCACAGCCCTGCTGCTGTCTCATGCTGCAGGATTAGGAAATGTTCATGCTGTAGACCTTATAGCTCAATAACAGTGCAGCTAATCAAAATGATAACAAACACCACCTAACTGATAATTGTTCACATTCACCAGGGAGGATGTGATACCTTCTGAGCCATTATCACATCTTTCACAGCCCACTTTTCTTTAGCTCTGACAGGACTGATCATAAGTGGTGTTAGCTCTTCATTTTCTTATTTCTCAAGGATTAAAGCAAACACTCCTCGCTCAATATCCCTTCTTCCCACACTTATAATTATTCCTTTAAAATTATTAGTTTTTTCTTTTGTTAGGAAGCATTCCTATAGAGGTTAGTCAGTGTATATAATAGAAAACTTTCATTTTACACAAAGAATCATGAAATTATATCAGTCTTTTTAAGATGGGATTTTCAAGAGGTTTAACTCTAGAAATTCAAGTCCTACTGAAATGCATTCACCCTTAATGGTTTATAAAGTTGTCCATTAAGAAGGTTGAAAGTGCAAACCTTGTCCTGACTGAATAGTCTAAACCCAAAATTATTTTCATGACTGACCTGCAACTCTTGTTCTCCCTGGTAAAAACATGAGACCCAAAATCGAAGGTAGCTGGAAAATTTTTGGTTCATATAGAGTAGCAGACAAGCATTGCAGTTGTGTTTCCTTGTCCTAGAGAAACTGGGCTGCTGCCAGCTTTTCTGAGAGGAAGGAATAATTTTCTGTGTGATTAAAGGAACTAAGAAAGCACTAAACAACACTTTAGCTTCATATGCTGTAGTTTGAGAAAAAACTCACCCACACCTTTACATCCATCATACTTATAATTCACTTGCTTGTAAATAGATTAAAATCCCCTCATAATGGGGATCCTTTCCTTCTTCCTGTTATTACAACAGCAAATTGCTCACAGGTAATGAGGGGGAAGCACTTCAGAATCAGACCAGTGAGCAACACCAATAAGGGCACTGACACGGGAAAACTGGTGCAAGCCCTTGAACCTTCCTTGCATCCTACATGATCTTGTTAGATACTTGTCTACATGAAGTAGGTCTGCCTTGACATATCCTGCTGGAAGTATCTCCTTCTGTATGGATAAAGAAGTGTTCACCAGAGGAGGAACAGGCCTGGCTTCCAACTATAAAATTCCCCAGACTCCTCTGCTGACCCCTCATGTATTTGCAGTAGAGAATTATCTTACAGGGGCTAAAACCAAGGACATCTGTTAGGCATCCTGCTTCAGGACACACATCACTACATCCTCCAGCAAATGCAGATGGGGCAGAAACAAGCCACATATCCCGCTTCTGTAACATACTTGCCCCTTGCTAAGGTACTAAGGTACCTTGCTAAGGTACTTCTGTGCTAGCTCAGTGACAACAAAGTCACAGTGATTGTACGTTTCAGGACAGAATTCAAGACCTTAACTCCGGTCCAGTTTAATATCCCTTGCAGTTAACAGTAAAATTAATAGCTTGCCCCTACGAAAACAGTGACTTTTTAAAAAATGGACTTTGCTGAAAATGGTATTTCATTAACCCATTTCATTTGAATGGAGTTGCATCAATCCTGATGTTTTAAGATACTATTTTTTTTAAATACAAAGATTAGCTAATGCTAAAATTGTGTGGTTTTTTTTTTTTTAATCATGCCCTTTAAGTCTTTGTAATTTAAAGGTGGTTTATTTCAAGTTTGAAAAATAGCCAGTTTAAGTCTGTAAACACAAAATCATTGATTGTTTTATGTAATGGAAGGGTAAAAATGTCTATCTAAACCAACATCTGGACTAACAAGTGCTTCCTCATTCAATATCCTATTAATAATTCCACTTAATTCTCTTTTCTGTTGATGCCAAATGATTTGTGAGGGATTTAAATCACAGTGGTATGAAGTCTCACCTGCTGATATCAACTTACATATCTGAAGTATCCTAGGCATTTGAGTTTATCCTGTGTCTCAAGCTAAAGTTCTGTCAAACATTGTGAGCTCACTTCAGTCAATGCTGGAGAGACTTCAAATCAATACCTGAGTAATGCAGAGGTGTATCAGTCATTTAGCAGGTGATACTTTAATTTCAGACAAAGTCTAGTCTCTCCAAGTTTCATACAGGTTGGTGTGGTTTTGGCATTTGTTGGGTTTTTTTTGTTGTTTTTTTTTAAAGGCAGAAAACAGGATCCCAACTTTTCTGTCTGACAAAAGTTTCCCCAGTTCATTTTGTTAGGAGAGTGTTATTTGACCTAAACATACTGGCCAAATGCCAGCTGTAATAATTACAGTCTCAGCTCCCTGAATTCTGAATGAATCCTCAGCTAGATATACTGATCATCTGAGGGCACACAGATGAACAGTTGCCACTTCTTATTCCAAAGGTCACTGCATATCATGCTGTGTGCAGTGACCCCTGTATATTTCTTACATATTTCACAGAAATATTATATCTTGAAGTTTAGTCAATTAATTATTTGTAATAAGAGATCACTGGATGAATGATGGTGTAGGAATACTAACAACAAAGATGAATACATATTCCTGGATTAGATTTATACACTTACTGAAGTGAGAGTGGATACCAACTGTCACAACCATACTCAAGGAAGAAGACGACACATGCTTTCCTTGACTACTTATTTTGTATGAGAAGAAAGGCAACAAAAACTGTTTTTTGTTGAACAACTAGTTAGTTGTTTTTTGTTGAACTGCAAGGAAAGCTCATTTGGAAAAGCAAAATATATTTCAATTGCAACACTTTCATTTTAGTGGTAACATGCTATTTCTTACAAATATTTGCAATGTGAGAGAACCACTGTCATCTTCTGAACTCTTCTATAATTCAGAGTCAATTTGCTGATGTGTTGAGGTGTTGGCACATAATTTTCAGGGGATTGTTTTGGTGGTGGGTGTTTTTTTTTTTTAAAAACCTGAAATGAGTTCATGCACTATGCACTTAAATGTTTTACATTGAAATATGAGGGCATGTATTTAGGAGCGGACAATTCACCTCTGTAAGCATAACTCCCTTTTAAGTTACATATTTAAGAATTGCTCCCTTCCTGGAGAAGTGTACAAATGCTTCATAGCTGTTATGTCTGGGCTTCTGTGATCCCCAATGGCCACCTAATAGTTCAGTGCTCCATTTACAGGCAGAGAATAGTCAAAAGGAAGAGGTGCATACAATTTCAGAATCTGATCTAGAATATATTCCTTTATGCTGGTTTTAAGAACTTGAAGCAGTAGCTTCTTCCCCTCCTCAATTTTAACAGTTCATAAGTAGGAAAAAAAGAAAAGAAAAAAATTGTTATAACCGCAGATCCAATACATCCAAGTAATTCTGAGAGTTAGAAGATGTAAGAATTCGTGTCCAAACTCAATTAAATAGAGTAGAGTACTAGAAGTTATCAGATTAAGTCAAAACCACCAAAGCACCTCTGCTGGGTAGTTCCACACTGTGTAAGAAGCTACCATTTATTTGCTTTACAAAAGAGGAATTCAACTAAGAATGAAGGCTAGACACTTGATGACAGTTTTGTGGATGTGTCTTGTGTGTATACCAGTTGTTTTTCTGACTCAGATAAATTATTCTCTTACATCAAGTAACTCAAATAGTTGGATCTCTAGTATATGTATTAAATAATATATTCAGTTTTTCTTATTTTAAATGCCTTTTTAGAATTGAAAAATTAAATATGAAAGAAAAGGGAACTTGCTTGTCGGAATGACAGGTACAACCCTCAAATCTGAGAAGATGGACAAAATAGAGCTCAGTCAGTTGCCTGGTAATCCATTACTAATTTTCCCTGAAAGTTAGACACAAAATTCCTTTGTGAGTCAGCGTTGTGGTTTAGCCCTGGTCAGCAACCAAACACCACACAGCCGCTCGCTCACTCCCACTCACCCCTGTGGGATGGGGGAGAGAATCAGAAGGGCCAAAGTAAGAAAACTCGTGGGTTGAGATAAGAACAGTTTAATAATTAAAATAAAACAGCAATAATAATAATATAATGAAAAGAAAAATAATGAGAGAGAGAGAGATGAAACCTTGGAAGAAGGGAAAAAACCCACAAAACCAAACAACAAATGCTGCAAACCGCTCACCACCAGCTGACCGACACTGCTGGTCCCCGAGCCGCGATCGCTGCCTCCCCTGGCCAACTCCCCCCAGTTAATATACTGGGCATCACATCATATGATATGGAATACCCTTTGGCCAATTCAGATCAGCTCTCCTGGTTGTATCCCCTCCCCTCCCAGCTTCTTGTGCACCTGACAGAGCATGGGAAGCTAGAAAGTCCTTGACTAGTGTAAGCACTACCTAGCAACAACTAAAACATTAGTGTGTTATCAACATTATTTTCATACTAAGTCTAAAACACAGCACTATACTAGCTACAGTGAAGAAAATCAACTATCCCAGCTAAAACCATGACAGTCAGCTTCTGGATCTACAGAGCAAGAAAAGTAGTTAAATGGTAGATCCTGATGTACCAGCACTACTTCCACACTTGCATAATCCAGAAGTAGTGTTTGTTGCTGAATCAGGACTAAGTGCAATAAGAGTATTCTACACCAGGACATTAAGTTTATTATCCAAAACACAGAAAGCAAAATAAGACATAATTAGATAGACAGTGCTTTCAAAACCATCCTAAATATAAATAACATTTTTTTATTAAAAAAAGTAAAGTTGGATGCAATGATCAGTGAACTAGAAACATAACGTGCTCCTTAGAAGAGGAAGGATAGGACATCACTGAAAAATTCCTGTAGTATGTTCTTTAAATGGCCAAACATAGTGGAGTTAGTAAGGGGTCTCCTGAACCTTTTCCTATATTTTTATATATTAAAATCATTATTATATTCAGCTTGCTAGGCAACACACTCCATTTTGACACCACTAATGATGCCAAAACTTTCACAGAATAAAAAAAAAAAATACATAAAAAGGATAAAAAAAAGGTAGACCTTGGAACTCCTGGCTTTCACATACCACATGCTGCTTGTGACTGAAATACTGACTGCAGAAAGATTTACAGCATTGTTCATGAATTTGGAGAGTAAGTTCAGAAAGCAGAGGAGACAGGAACAAAGGAATAGAAACAATTAAAGTGCTGTTGAGAAAAAGATAGAACTGCTAAATGCAGTTACAGAAAACAAGAGACAACTGATTGTTTCAGATTCCAGAGAATAACATTTTCTAATACAAGTTAAATAATCAGATATTCTTACCAGAAGGAGTTCTGTATTTAATGTACTCTGGTTTTCATCAGATAAGTTTTCTCCTGAAAGAACATAAAATGAAAAGTATGTCAGGAAAAGACAGCTCAAAAATTTCATGTCAAAACAGAAATTTAGAGAGTTTATGTAGCATTAGTATGGATTCGTTCAGGAATAAGTATTCTTATTTATAATAACATCATATTCTTTTTAATAAGAGCCTTATTCTGGAACAGTATTTTTTCACCAAGTTCATATTAAGACAGACATTTTCACAAATGCAGAGCAGCTATTATGCCTGATCATTTACTATTTCTAGGATTCCAGCTGTAGGCATAGAGTACTTTGTGCTAATATCATACCGGCATAAGTTATAAAATGTTTGTTAAAAAAAACCAAGATATGTGTTCTTTACATTAGAGAGTTTAGATGCAGAGAACTAAGGGGGGCGGGGAGTGGAAATCACTAGGCCCAAATTAATCTGACAAAATTTCTATTCCTATTCTAAGCCAGAATGTCTAGTTTAAAACACTTAATTCAGCAGTAATGCAGGTAAGAGTTTGTGTTCCTGGTTACAGCATGCTGTGTGCCTATGCAATAAAAAAACCCTCCCTTAGCACTTTTTTCTGTCAACCTGCAGTTAGAAAGTCTTACAGAATGGTCAAGTGATCAGCAAGGCATGCTGGTGGGTTCAAGCAAATCTACCAGAATTTTCACATATTTTGCCCAACAGTTGCTTAAAAAGGAGGTTCAGGCAAAAGGCTGTTTCATAGTCATCAGAAATTGACCTTTTGTCATTGTGTCCATCACTAAATAGCAGCTTTCGTTATGGGATGGCACATTTATTCTGTCATGCCAACGTGTTTAATGAAGCAGTCACATGTATTAATGGAGCATTATATTAGGGTTCAAATGCTGCCCTTGCTAACACTGAGGCTGATCTGTTGCTCTGTAAGGTAAGTCAGAAATGAGACCTTTGTGTCCATATTTCCCTTCTGCAGTAGCAGCCAATTCTTCTCATGCCAAAGCCTTTTCCAAGATGAATGACTGCACTAACTTGATCAGGACACGTGCCTCCTGTCAGAGAGCTCTGCGAGAAGCCACACATGAAAGCCTCCGCTTAATGGCAAGTACTAACTTTCTTCCAGATACTAAAAGCAGAACTTTTTTTTTTTCCTAGAGAAAGGAATAACAGATATCCGTTACATTTTTCACTGAGTAACCGGGGATTCCTACACTCCATCTTCTATGACTAATCTTACCCCACTCTAATACATTTTTCACACGTTTGTGCAAGTCACCTGGACATGTTCCAGGACTCAGACTCTCACCCCAACCACCTGTTAAGCTTTCACTTTGTATTTCTACTAATTCTCTTTTCCTGACTTAAGTCATCATTACCGATCAGTTAGAAGAGAAATACAGAAACTGGTCTCTCGTGAATGTCTTTCTCCTATATACATAAAGATGAAGAAGTTTAAGATCAAGATACACGAAGTTTATTATAATTGTTAACATTGCTACTCTTGTGGAGTCCTTCTGTGTTCCAGTGCTACATTACACTGCACAGAACAGAAATAGTGACAGATTTATCACCTCACAATCATTTTATTTTCATTTATGACAGTATTAAGCAACAAGCTGTACTATACCTTAAATAGCATGACAATATAATAGGCAAGGTGTATGTTTTGAAGAAAACAGTATCCTTTAAGTTTATCTGATGACAGTTAGCTTGTTATCACTGCAGAAAACAAGACACTGTAGTATAGGAACTTACAGCACCAACCATTAAGTGAAATTCAAAACCAAAAGGTTCCTGACACTGAAACAACGTTTCTGAGCCCATAAATGAAAGATCAAAGATGACACTTAAGTTCACACTACTGACACACACACACTCAATTCATGCCTCTAAATGCACACTGAAACACTGAAGAACCTCAAGCTTTACATGTCAGATGTAGCATTCAAAAGTAGTCTACATTTTATCATCTGGTTCCAGAACTGTTTTAATGTACCTGGTTCTGGGAAAAAGGCAAAACCATGAAAGCTTTTGATATTATATTTAAATGCAAACATTTAACACAAAGCTTTTGTGGCCTGAATGAAACTTTGATTTGCAAACTAAGGAGTATAAAGCTCTAGTTAAATCCATATTGAAAATACAACCTCAGTACATGGAGAATACAATAATTACAAAGTAGCTCTTACCTAACGTATCATTCACATCTCAGCTCTCAGATAAAACCTCTCCAGAAAAGTTTAGATGAGAAAGTCTATATTCTAGTTACAAATAATTCCAGAAGTGTTTTTCATGGTCCAATTATTAAGGCAAATAATTTATTTGAATTATTCAAGGAGAAAATATGAAATCAGCCAGAAACTAATACAAATATGCTTCAGTCATTAGCATTTCTAAACTTTCATCATTAATGAGTTCAACAAATTAGGATAAGTGTGGTACTAACGTTGGTAAAGAAATCCAGTCTCTAAAAATACACTTTTTGTTCTTTCAAGCTCTTTAGGACACCTCACACATTCGGGTAGGTGTGGAAAATACAAAAGATTGGTATTTCTTTTGACACACTTCTTAGTAGAGTCTTTTTGTTAGGTTAGTTTATGTGAGTACAGTATAATTATTTTTTTTTAATCTATTGAAGCAGAGAAATTACTATTGTTTTTGCTAGAGTTAAAAATGACAAGAAAGCCTGCTTTTGTGCAGCTTCAGTGGGGTGGAATGCACCAAAAGAATCAAGAAACTCTGACATACTCTGTAGCTTCAGATTTCTAATAGCTGCATGTATACTGTAATTACAATCTAAACTAAAAGTGATATACACATGAAAATATAGGATGACATGCACCAAAAATTAAAATTTTAATAAGATGTGCTTTACAGTCTTTAACAGGTTTTCTAACAAATTAGTGCTAAAAGCCACACTGTCTCTTCTGAATGTCTAGCTAGCTAGCTTATGTAAGTAATCTCCAAGTATAAACACACTATTCACAGAATCCATACAAAACTGACTACTTCCCAGCCAAGCACAAAGACATAAGCTTTCCATTTTTCCCTGGAGACATGCCAGAGAAATGGGGATGGTACTCTTAAGATCATTTTCACTAGGTGGATTGTAAGGATAAAGCAGTAGAAATGCATACATGATTGGCTGGAGCCAGCTGCCTGGCCACTGTACTCCATCAGAGCATGAATTGCTGATCTGTATCTGTACTGTAACACAATACGGCATCAGCTGGCATACCAGATTTCAACTAGCTCATATTGAATGCAAAGACTCACCGTTCACTTCAAAAGGGTACTACGAACTGCAATGCACCATCAGAGTGGTTTTGTGCCAGTGTGTACCCTGCTATGTGGATCTCGGGTTGAACAGAGTCCACCCTGTTGTTTACTTTACTCGCATAGAGTGGAAAGCCCGGTTCCCTGTGTGTATGCTTGGGGGACCTCATTTCACAAAAGCAATGGAGTCTCCCTGGGTATCTTGGAAAAGGTCTTTTCCAGGCACTATTGCACTACCTGAGGAAGCTTTTCCTGAAGAGATGTGTGCCATATCAATGCTGAGCCCTTCAGCCCAGGCATTTGTTCCCTAGGCTGACAACAGGAAGTAATTTAGTCTGTCATACTGCAAGTCATTGGAGATATTATGGACTGTCACACTGTCAGTTCCAGGGGTATGACAAGGGCCAAGATAACCACCCACTCTACAAGATGATGCAAGTAGGACAGTAAAATCAGGCTGATTTAGATTTGAAAGGAACTCTAGAGATCATCTGGTCAAGGCCAACCTCAAGGTTAGACCCAAAGCCAGACAAGCTTGCTGTATATCCAGCAGAGTTCTGAACATCTCCATGGATGGAGATCACCCATCCTGTTACTTGGCAACCTGCTCCAGTGGCTGACTGCTATAATTTTGAAATCCCCATCCTCTCCCCTTACATTCACCTGGAATTTTTCTTGTTGCAGCTTCTGCCTGATCTCCTCTGCCTTTTTGCTGTATACCTCCAGAAATCTTCATCATCTCCCTTTAAGTAATTGAAGACAACAATGAGATCTCTTCTTAATCTCTCTTAGAGACCCAGCTCTTCCAGTTTCTCCCCATATATTGTGCTCCAGCCTTCTAACAGTTATATTTTTATTCCATTGATGCTACCAAGTTCAGCAGTGTCACCATGCCATCCTTGCTACTCACTTTTCTCTACTCACTGCTACCACTGAGTAGCTTCATGAGGTGACTCATTTCTAGGATTTTTTTCAATTATACAGAAAGCTATTGCATGGCTGCAGAGTGCTTTTGATCAAAGTCAAGACTGGTTCTAAATCAGGCTTGGATTTGTGCTCTATTTCTTTACCAGTATGTTGGTGACACAATACCAGTTTAATCTTCCCAATACCTAATAAAATAGGAAAAGAACAGGTGACAGAAGCATAGGACCATGAAAATCATGTGGAAATATGACCTCTACAGGCAGCAGTAAAAGCTCATTCATTCTCACTTAAGACAGAGGACTAATATAAAACAGAATTATAGAGGATGACAGCAAAACTCCCAATTTGAGTTCAACTTTTCTCTGAAAGTACTGGCACATTTTTCTCTCTCCTCATTAAAAACAAAATGCCTATTCTAGACCAAAATACAAAACCTAGTGAAGAAACCATCCACCTACATTAACAATATGGAATTTCAGCCAGCTAAGTGTGAGAAATCACAGTACCGGCCCAAGGTCCAGCTTTACTGAGACAGCAATAGCTGTTATTCTCCTGCGCCTGCTGGGTTTGGGGTGAGTATGGGATAAGATACTTTGATTTCACAATGCAGGGGCCAGGCACATGCCACACAAAGCAGCAGTAGAAACTAAGAAAAGCGGAGGGCAAGTTTGAGATCAGTCATCAGCTTGTATCTGAATGAGCTCTAAGTCCTATTCTGAATGCAAGGTGGTATATGTGAATGTATCACTAACTGCAGATGCCATTTAGCTTTCTTCCCAGCTGCTCATCACAGAGTGCCTAACCATTCAGGGATGCACATGTTCATTTTTCCTGACTCCTCACAAAGTGTCACAGCAATATTTTCCCTGCTTCCTTACTTTTTGCTGCTTTTGCCTTCTTATCCTCTCAGCTGAAGCTTGCATACATGGATGGGTCAAGATGGCTTTAGCAGTAGACTGAGATTCCTCAAGTTAAAAAAATGAAGTTTTTTTGTTTTGTCTGAAGCTATCTTCTCTGACCCTCTTTCAGTTAATTCAAAATTCTCAGCTTTTGTTCCCTGTCTAGGTACAGCCAGTTCTAGCTGCTTCCTCCCAGAAGATCTGCATCCTATAAATCTGCAATAATCTCCTTTTAGAAGTGGGTGGAACTAGTATGGACAACAACACAACAGAAGCAATAGCAGGGTAGGATCAGATGGGATGGATGTCACATAATACAGCTCTACTTTAGATAGTAGTGCCTGGAAAAAGGCTCTCCAACCAGGGAATGGTCTTTTGACAGAAGACTGGGACCTGACTGTGCCTAAAGAAGATGACCTCATGAAGCCATAAACCACACAGTAAAACCAATCACACACTCATCCCTAGAGTACAATTAAAAGGCTGATTTTTTTTTTTTAAACCATGAGAACTTTTTCTCTTCCTAGTTCCAAATAAGATCAGGATTAAGGAAAGCTTACTACTGACTACATGCAGTCAGGATTAGAGATCTTTTAAGTCATGGTCTCAGTGAAGTCACTTTCCCATAACAAGCAAGGTAATGTATTTGGTATTTTGATCAATGGCAGGGAAGACAGCTTTCTCAGATTTGAACATCAGCTGACAATGTACCAGGAGTAACCACTCTAAGCAGAAGCCAATAATAAAAATGACCTTAACAGCTGATTTGGTTGCCTTTTAGGAAGCACCTGCACACTCTGTAGACAGGTAGAAGAAAGAAGCATAACTGCTGCCAGCACTGGAACAGGAATGCAGGCGTCATTAACAGATCATTGATCCTCCTTCATGACCACTCCTTTGGAAAATTCCAGCCAGTTTCTGGGCCCTACATGCCCTGAGCTTCACAGAAAAGAACTTGAAAGTGATTTTACAAACTGGCGGTTGGGTTCTGGCAAAGCTAAAAACATACTAGTGTAAGACATTCAGAAGATGATGTACAAATAAATGAAACCTGAACAATGTCTATTTTCAAAGGACACATTTTCATAGAATATGGATAACAGCATGTTCTCTAGAGTCCTGCTTCCACTCCTAACACTACAACAGTATGCATAATATTTCCATACAATTAGTTTATTCCCATATTTGCCATCACATGAGATACCTGGCATGAAAATAAAAAAATAGACATGTCAAGAAATACTCTTCAATGTCAGACTGTCAGCAGATCAAAGCAAAGACATTGAGAGAGGGTAAAGCTGTACTGAGCACAACTCAAAGTAGTCACAAGTATTTGCCCCTCTCTTGCTCTGAAAATAATCAAGAAGCTTTTATTACTCTTCTAAAAAAATATGTTAGAGATACAGTAGCCTTAAGAATTAAGAAAATAGTACTACAAAAATTAAAGTTAATATATTATTGGATCTAAGCAATATAGTTCAGAATTACTAATTTCACCTTCAGTACCGCGAATATTGGATATTTCTTAGCTTAATGAAGCCACATATGCTATTGCTGGTCAAGTCTTGACAAGTCTTCATAAATTCTTCAGAAAGGATTTCAATATTGTGAAGACTTGATGCTTAAAGTGTTAAATATGTTATATTTTGAGGTTTTATCATTCTGACTTGAGACAGTCTCTTCACAAAATCAAAACGTTTTTGTGTGTCAGTGTTTTAATACTTAAAAAGATTAGGTTTTTATGTAAAAATTAGTCCTTTAAAGAAGATACAAAGCTCATAACATTGGGAAAAATAGTTTCGCCTCTCTTTGACCATGAAGACTAATAGTGATAAAAATCAAAATTAAAATGTCAACATCTCAATCTACACCAAAACCCAACAGTTCTAATTACATTGGTGTCACTGAGCCAGACTAATAAGATAAGTATATGTGTATTTACTGTATACTGTTTTATGTTTGTTAGGGACTAATCATAGTAAAATAAATCCGATACAGCAATGGAAAAGGTTGCGTTATGACTCAAATATTTATAAGCCAGCAAAACAATAAAGTTTAGTTTGATGTTCAGGAAAAAAAGATTTTTTTGTGAACCCAATTCTTTAAGAGCTTCAGTGTGCAACATTTTTAATCTTTGTATAAGTGACCTTGGTAAAATTAATAAATTGAGCAAGACTATCACCTAGTGGTCAAAGGAAGCAACATATTATTTTTTTTCCTGTGAGCTCTTCTATTTGCTGGGGAGTTGTTTGGGGGCTTTTTTCCTCCACAGAACTCTGTCAAATACTAAATCTGCACAGTGATATTACATAAGCAGCAAATTAATATATTAAGAACCCTATTGTGTCAACGTTTTATTACTTGTAATTTATTTTTATCTCCAGCAGCTTTTTAAATATAACTCAGATCTTGAAACAGTTCTGCTAAAACCTTTATTTCACTTAGTGGTTTGCTTGTTGGGGTTTTTTTTGTGTTGTTTTTTATCCCCCCCCCCGCAAACCTGAATGTCTACCTTAAAAGCCTACTCAGACTTTTTCAAGAGTATGCAGTATTGAGTTCAAACAACACTTCTTTGACCATGAGAAGTAGAATAGAAAACTGAGAAGATATTTCAGCTAGGTAGAAAACCTGAACTGAAGAGGGAAGTGAAATAAAGTAGTTTCTAAAATATTTCCTTTTGGGTTTTGTTTAATCAGTGTCAATTCTATATTGAAAATAGTTTTGGGTGTTTGGGGGGGTAGTGGTAGCATATGTTTTGTTTTTATTAAAAAAAAAAAACCTACAACAAATCCAGAACAAAACTAAACCACACACACACTTGAAGCTCTATAATATCAGTATTCTGAAGTTCCTAGGAGCTCCTGTCACAGCCCAGAGGACTAGAGACTACACCAACACAGAACAAAAGCTAGTCCACGCCCTAAGGAGCTTACTCTTTACACCTCCACATCGGTATTATACCATGGTGATTATACTAGAGTCTGTAGGATTACATTATCAAGGGCACAGAGGCTAGAGCTTCTGGGGTTTAACTGGACAATCAGCACACTAATTATTTGTCATGCTGGAAGAGGAAACAGGTTTCCATTTAGAGGTTTCCTCCTTGTTTTCAGACTGTTTTCTGTCTCAACTGAGACCAAAAATAAAAGTGAAAGGATGTAATTTTTTTTCAGGAAGTATTGGTGCTGTTTCTCTTCAAACCATTTTGAAAAGTAATTCTAAGTAGACTTCACTGCTTTTTAAACAAACAAAAGTAATTTTTGGAATGGTAACAAAAAATAGCTTCAAGTTTGAAAAGAAAAAGCAATTGCTCCCTGTAGTCCAGGACACACGAAAATATAGGGTGCATTTGTACAGATATAGGTCCTCAGCAGCTCCCATACATGGCTTCCAATTTAGCCTTGGCTTGCACCCATCAGGTCTCAGCAAGGGCAAGGGGGTTGTGTACACCTATCCCAACTGACTGGAGAAGAAAGCCTGGGTTTGGAGGTGCCCTTTCACAGCACTGGATGACAGTGTAGCCTGTTTAAGATGAACTACTAGTCCACCACTACAGAGGACTAGGCCAAGGGTGAAAGACCATTTACTTGGATGAACATACCATTCCTTGGTTGTGAAGCACCAGTAACACAGACATAATAAGGCTAGAGAATGCAAGCAAGGAAACTCTTTGCCGCTGCTACAGTTTGTTACGCCTCATAACTGCACTCAAGAATAGGATGTGACTCCCACCCATCACTGAAAAAAACAGTGCGAGTGATATTTCAAAAAAGTCTCCTTATTACCACCTGCCAGATTAATTAATCTTAATGACATAAGACCTTATGAATCCCAAAAGAAAAAGGCACTAGTCTATCAATCTGGAACTCTGAAGCAAGAAACAACATTTATTTTAATTGCCTTTTTTTTCCCTGTGAATATTATTGTTAATTAACAAGAAGTACAAAAACTCCAGAAGAAACTAAATGCTCTGCTGCTAGAAGCTAGTTACAGTGTAACTTATTAAATATATAGTTCAGGAACCTTCAAGATGTTCAACTTTACTGTGATGCAAGTAATTATTGTTTACTACTTCATTCAGTAAAGATTAAGAAAATAAGAATGTTTTTCAACAGTTCCTAAGGAATCATGCTTTTTGCACAATCTAAAGAACCTTTAATGAATAAAAGTCATGTTTAAGTCCAAGGCCAACTGGAACTTAAAAATGTTTCAAGACACTGCTAACCATTTACTGCACCTGATTTGCTGTGTCCTTTTACAAACATTAGTAAACCTATCCTAGCTCACTATTCTTGACAAAATATATATTTCTAAATCCAATGTAAGGTATCAATTAAACTATCTCAACACAGTTCATGCACCTCCATGCTTGGGTACCTAGGAGATACCCAAGAATGTTGACCCAGATCTATGATTTCAGCATAGCACACCTACCAGCTACAGTAAGGATAAGGTGTGCTTGGAGAGGAGACACAGCATTCTTGGGAGCCAACCTGAAATGTGAAACACACTGGTCATTACAAAGTCTGCATTTGCAATTCTCCATCCAGATTGTTTTGCCACACTGCTGGTATACGCACATGACACTTTACAAACTACCTCAATGCAATTTCCAGTTGTTAGAGGAGGGGATCATCCAACCCACCATCTTATTGCTTTGTTTGGGCTGGCATAGAAAGAAAAGTAAAGTAGAGTTCACACAGCACACAAGTGTCAGCGTATTCAAAGGCTCCTCTTCCAGGAGAGGCATGAGGGGAGGGCTTTGAGGTACAAATTCTAGGTCAAGTTATTACGGGACGGTAAAAGCCACAGCTCCAGAAACCCACTGCTGTGGCTATATCCAAGTTTCTCAGCCCATGGACAGTGATAAATCTGTTTTATCCATGACACTAGAATACGTAGCAAGGAGTGACTTAATATTGTATTACTACTGGAAATAATACAGGAGAAGTTGACCTGAAGTAGTGGAGTCTTCTGTTTATTTGAAAAACAAAAAATATTTTCCTTTTGGTTTGACCTATAACACTTTTTTCCTCAAGCCTCCATCATTTTGTTTGTTTTGACTACTTCAAACAGGAGTTCAGCACTTCACCTCCAACCAGAAGAGCACTGCAGAACTCCAGAGGATACAGGGGAGGTGACAAATCCTGCACACACAATGGCTGATTACAGCTGATGACCCCAACCACAGCTCATGCATAAAAGTACAAACCCAATAAGGAATAGCATGTAAGGGATTCCTAGTGTAATTAAGAAACTCCTCACAGGAAAAGTGTCAGAAGTGAAAGGCAAGTATCAAGTTTCAAATACTGATCTCATCTTTCCACCACACTTCTTTCTACACAGTGATGATGAATGATATACATTCTATCAGTTTCTCAATTGTCTAAATTATCTATTAGTTGCCAAATACCACCAACACTGAGAATTTTTATGTAAAAATATCTGTGTCCAACTGATCACTACAGCTGGGTCCTCCCATTAATATATGCAACATAATGAGAAGTAATGTTTTAATCAGAGTAAATTCAGAAGAGACACACAAGGAATCTCCAGTTCATGTTAGTTAACATCTAACATCTCTTCTTTGTGTCCTGCGCTAGAACTCATCACCAATCCTTGACCTCTCTTCTTGACACTGAGATATAGAAGAAAAACCTCCAGGGAACAGAGTCAGGGAGGGTGGAAGTGGGAAAGAAGAAGAAATAACATTCTACTATTTTCTACTCTTCTTTTCCTGAGGAAAGAGTATACCCACTGTTCCCACAGGTATGCGTTTGTGGAGGGTGTATGGAAAGCAGCTGGGACATGAATATATAAACTGTTCATATGTGAATGGCACAGGATCAAAGACAAATACTTCCAGAGGTAGATTTAGCAGATCTCTTGGCAAGTCAGCAAGTTGCATCACGTGAGTGAAGATAGTGACTTTCTATTTACAGCTTCAGTTACTTAGTATTTTGAAACATCTCATAGAAGGGATATCTAATTTTGACTAAAGAGAAATTAAAAAATGTATGTCATTTTACTTTACCATACCTTAACATCTTAAGTTCAAGTCACTCTTTTAATCTTGTTCCTTTCATTCATTTACAGGCAGCACAGTAGGGGAAAAGGGCTGCCCTGAATCTATTTCTCTTGAACTATTTGGGTCAGTTAGATTGGGCAATTGCCTTATAAGTCTGCATCCTTGTGTAAAATGCTTTCAGCACTATAGATTCAGATTTAACCAGCAAAGGTGACCTTACAAATAAAGTTGATTTTATTCTAGGTCAAGGAGTCACTTTTTATTTATAACTATTGTAAATACCTAAACCTCTTCCTTGAAGCACCTTCAAAATTAATCTGAAAGTATTTTTTAAGCATTTGATCTAAAAGATCACTAGAAATATTACTTAATTAAACCTTATAATCTCTCACACAAAATTGAAAACAAGGAAGCATTGTCTTGTAATAGCTCTACTCAATGGGAAAACATGACAGGAGATTTTAACTCTTGGCTTACCACAGTTTCTGACTAGATTTGGCTTTTAGTGTTTTTGTTGTTGGTTTTAGGATTTATTTTAACTAGTACTCTGGGATATTCTTGAAAGCAGAAATTTTAACACCAGGGAAGAGACAAACTTCACCATAACTGTTAGAAGTTCACTTGTGACTGAAGCTTTGCCGTCATCTTTGAAAAATGACAATGTGAACAGGAGAGCAACACTCATTCCAAATGTATTCGTGCTTCCACTAGCCACAACCAAACTGGCTCAGGAACCAGTGGCGGTTGATCCATGGTGGCAGATAACTCAGTGCTATGTAATTTATCATCTTTGAAATGTTCTGCAGCTCCTGTTGAGCTCTATTCTGCCAAGAGTACTACTTGTATCTAGCCTGACTCATAGCTAACATGTGTCTATACCTGTGCTGTAATGCTGCCGTACTCCTGCTGGTTTCCAGAAGGACCCTAAAACAAGCACTGTTGCTCCAAAAACCTGCCACAAGATACTTTACAACAATAAGACACTCTGGTTACAGAATGGACACATTATTCATGACAGGAAATGAAAGAGAATTACAGTGGACCAGTTGATTCCTATAGTTCTTTTTATACTATTGCCATTCTCATTCCAAGGATTTCCCAGTGTCAGTCCTGCACAAAATGCATATTCAGATCCGATACACTATTTCCTACAAGTTTTCACAGCCATCACTTATTACTGGTGCCATTTTTTCAAGTTTACAACTATTTTCTGCAGCATCATTTCTGCTAAACCTTGCTATGTTCAACAGCAAATCTGGCTGGCTTACCCCATCTGAGGGAAGAGTTCGTTCTTCCTACATTCAGTCACTTTACTCTGTTGAGTACTACTGACTCAGTTTACTCACACTGAGTAACATTGTAACATAACCATTATTCATAGTCATGGCATTGTTAAGTCACTATAAAAACAAGTTGCATCCAGAAATATAAATAGCAGATCACAACTGTGCTGTGTAGCTAACTTTGTACTGATGTTTCAGATATAAAAGCCTAACCGGAGCTTCAGTGTAATATCGAGTTCCTTTTCTTTTCTGATACCATCTGTGATCATATCTGCAGGTGTTAATTGCTCTTTTGATAATACCAAAACTAACTGTATTAAGGCTAACAGTGGGAACATGGACTACTGCAACTTATTACCAAGGTTCCAAAGTATAAAGAGATTCCTTGCCCCCTTTTATTCCTCCAAATAAGGTTGTTTAACATCAGCACAGTGTCCAATTCCCTGAAGACATTATTAACTCAGGCCTGCAGTGTTAAGTCATACCAGATCAGACAGAATTAGAATAGACAAATTAATCGGCAGAGGATACATTGTACAATATCCAGTTCAACCTAACTACATTTTTATTACTCTTAGAATTTAGAGACAAGTTTCAGTCTTAAATGACAAATTCACTTTTCTTCTTCACATGCCAGAAGTTAGGCGACAAAGGTACTGACTGGTGGAACCAGTAGAATAAGTGAAAAATAGCTGCATAGAATCAGCATGTTAGGCTGCTTGGCAGTTTGAGATTCACAAGGCATTATATTTTTTTCATAATAAAATACATTGAAACACACTTGCAAATTCGAGCTATTTAAAGCCTTGCTACTTTGTCTGTATTTCAACTTAACTGTTTAAATTGCATGTTAGTTCATGCTACTACATTTAATAGAAGTATTTCAACGTCTTCCAGGAAAATTTTGGCTCAAAGTATGTTCATGTTCCACCTCCTTAGATCTGACCACTGCATTGTCTAATGGATCTAGGTCTATTCCAGATCTAAATCTATAACAATCTTTTCATTCACCCAGATCCTTTACTCTAGGCATTAAAAATAATTTTAAAAGACTTACTTTCAATTAAGACAGACAGCACTATTAGCCATAAGGCTTATTTAACAGGGTGAAAATGAGACATGGAGCAAGATCCACAACAAGCCAAGCCCAAAAACAAAACAAAAAAACCTGAGTGCAGTCTCCCTCAAATATCATATATTTGAAAAACAAAACAAAAAAATACACAGAAGAATGGACTACACACCATAAACATACAGAACCATAAAATATTTGAGGCTGGATGGGGCACCTGGAGTCCCACCCCAATCTCAGAACAGAGGCAGCTGCAGTAGGTTGCTCAGGGTGGGGTCCTGCCAATTTTGAACATTGGCAAGAATGGAGATGCCACAACTTCTCCAAAGTACCTCTGCCAGAGATCAATCACCCTTAGAGTAAAAGAGGTCTTTTATTGTTTACATGGATTTTCTTGTATTTAAATTTGTGCCCAATGTCTCTTGTGCTGTAACTGGAAGGGTCCAGCTCTGTCCTAAATATACAAAGTGTAATCAAGTTTGAGGCAGAAATCATACTTGCCATTGAGCGTATCAGTTTTTTTTCCAATGCAAAACCTTCCATAAACTTGGTAGGGTATTAAATCTTCTACATTTTAAAAGACCAGCTATGCAAAAGATAGATCTAAATTGTGAAGATTTCATTATTTTGTATGAAGTAAAATGTCAAGGGAATTTTTTCCCCAGCATAAGTGAATTTAACATTTGTAATTTCACTATGATAAATAACACAATTTAAAGCTTTCACCTCCAACAACAAGTTATTTTACTGTTTCTCCTCATTGAAGTATTTCCCTCTCACCAAAATAAAATTAAGTAAAATTGACAGGATTTTGTCAAGTACTGAAACTTTATCAGAACTTCAAAAACTGTAACTACACATGTTGAAAAACAGTTTTTTTCAGCCACCCTCCAAGCAACAGCAAGCTACATAGTAAGCAGCTAGGCATCACCCACCTCCCACTCTGTAGTAGAAAATGACAACACATTCAAAATTAACTTTGCTTGTACCCAGTGTCCAAATACCATTTTCAAGCAAATACAAGGTCTTCAGTGTACTGCGTGCACAGACTCAAAATAACGAATCGAAGTCTCCCTCAGAATCAAAACAATGGTTTCTCTTGGCTAAATTCTGCAACAATTCTTACTAAAAAAATGTTTTAACTATGTTGCATCAGACTTAAGAGGTAAAATATATGAATGTGCATTGCTATCTCTAAAGCATTCCAGAAAGGGAACAAAGAACCCAAATATATCAGTGTTTGGCTCTGTCTCTAAAAGCCATGGGACTTGGACAGGAGATCGTAATACAAGGTTCAAGTTAATCAATATTGATGAGAGATGCAGTGCAACATGAAGTCTGCTACAGGTAACGTTACAGAAGAGTATAATTTCATCCTTCTTACTGTTTTTGGGGAAAAAACACACAGGAGTTGAGATTCATAAATAATCTAGTTCTACAGTTTTATTGTCCTCCCCATCCTTCCTTCTGGCTTCAAAAATTGGTGCAGATTTCTTAACCCTGGCTCAAATTTTATTAAAGATGATAAAACAGTACAGGGCTCGCATAGTCTTGAGAACACAATGACATGAGAACCGGGATTTGTATTATGTGCATTTGTATGTATGGATTAGACCCAACAAATGAATTAGCTCGATCCAGCTCTTCACAGCTAGCACAGAATCTTGTTTTGGATTAATTTTCAGGCAGTAGAACTGTTTCACTCAGAAGATGAAGTGTTTTGGAATGAGTTTGAATGAGATAGTTAAAAACATCACATCTAATCTTTTTTTAAATCGCACACATTTAAATCGTCACAGCCAAAGAGCCTTGTTCACATTCTGCTTTCAACCACACTAGAAAAAAAAATCCAAAGGAAAAATACCATAAAAACCTTATCTGCTCTGCAATCTTTTGGGAACTGAATAATAATAATAATAATGCTTAAGAGTTATATAGCACTTTACCTCTTCAAAGCACTGCACAATCATTAACTGAGAAATCATCTGACAACAATAACTCCTCTACCTCACATCTGTCATCAGTGCTGTGCTCCAAATGCTCGTCATTCCATCCTGCTAAGAGCATTGTTGCAAAAAGGATGCTGCTTAGTGCATCCAACACCGACTTTCTTATTTTCTTTCTCAAGTTTAACTGGTACACTTCCTGGATGAAGCAAAACATGCCGCAGAGGGCAAAGCCAGTGGAAACTGCCCTAGTAAGAATTTAGTAAGAACAGAAGAAGATCTAAGAAAGATCATAGCTGACAAATGATCTGTCATTGATGCTCTGGCCTTCAGGAGGATGCTGAATGGTCAGCTCACATGACAGTAGCTCTGGTCCACAGTCAACATGACTGATCCTCAGTTTTTCCAGAAGTAAAATAATTAATTTTGCTCTTTTAATTCAAATCAAACAAGAACACACAGAAGTCTGACTTCCAGCTAAACACAGTTGTATTGACTAACTAGGAAATTCTTCTGTATTGGGGGGGGGGGAAGGGGAGGGAGTGGGCTGATGTATCTAGCTCAGTAGTTTGCTGTTCCTAATTTCATGATTCTCCTCTTCTGAAACAATTAAAATTTAAAATTGTAAATGCAGGATTTCCACACAGATTGACTTACTTGATTGTTACAGATATACCAGGTAACACTGAGTGGTTTTGCATTCAATTTGGCACAACCAGTAGAGTGAAGTAGCAATTTCTTACTAAGCAGCTACCTCAAATCCACCTCTACCATTTGTCGCATATGCATCTGTTATGGTTTTAGCTGGGATAGTTAATTTTCTTCACTGTAGCTCATATAGTGCTGCATATTGGACTTAGCATGAAAATAATGTTGATAACACACTGATGTTTTAGTTGTTGCTAGGTAGTGCTTACACTAGTCAAGGACTTTTCCAGCTTCCAATGCTCTGTCAGGTGCACAAGAAGCCGGGAGGGGAGGGGATACAAACAAGAGAGCTGATTCGAATTAGCCAAAGGGTATTCCATATCATATGATGTGATGCCCAGTATATTAACTGGGGGGAGTTGGCCAGGGGAGGCAGCAATCATGGCTCAGGGACTGGTAGTGTCAGTCAGCAGGTGGTGAACGGTTGCAGCACTTGCAATTTTTTTTTCTTTTTCCCCCAGGTTTCATTTCCCTCTTGTTATTTTCTTTTTTATTATATTGTCACTATTATTATTATCATAATCATTATTGTTATCATTACCATTACTATTTTATTTTTATTATTAAACTGTTCTTATCTCACCCCATTATTTTTCTTCCTTTTGCTCTTCCAATTCTCCCCCTTCCCACTGGGGTGGGGTGAGCAAGAGGCTGTGTGGTGCTTAGTTGCTGACTGGGGCTAAACCATGACAGCATCCTGAAAGATTATTGTACAGAAAGGAAAACCATGACAAGTAATCCAGAGCATTCAAGAGGTCACTTCCCAATAATTGCTCCCCAAGATAGGGGATACACAAAAAAGATTCCCTGGTAAGTTTTGCTCAGGAAAGCAGCTGCAGCAAATCAAACAAACAGAAAAGAGACCTTTCAGATTTCTCTCCCCCACCCCCTTTATTCCTTCATCTATATCTTCTATATAAACACTTGAAACTGTGCTGTGTATTCTGGGTATTATGAAAATAAATCCTTTATTTGCATTTTACCTTAATCTGGCTTGGGTAAAGGAGAACTTCAAGGTAATTCTCTGAAAAGGACATGTCTCCCAAAGGGAGAACAAGTCTATAAACTTGAATACTGGGATTCCTTTACAAGTGCTTTAGCTTCCCAACGCATTCTCCAGAACAGTAAAATCGTCTATCAAAGACTCTTAGGTTGGTTTGAGAAGCAACACTGCAGGACCAGAAGAAAAAAAAAAAAAATCACCTTTTAGTTACCAGGCAAAATCTGTAGAACACACCAGCTTTCTGTAGGATATATAAAACCTCACCTCCTTTTTTAGATCTTTATCGCAAACACCAGTGGTTTGTTATATTCATAGCAACACCAGTCACCATTGGCTTTACTAGGCAGTTTTCAATTCCCATTCACTATTAGAAGTGTTTCTATTTATATACTGCAAATATTGGCAAAAATCATAACTTCTACAAAATTTTAATTGTTTTCACAAAACCAACTTTTAGATACATCTCTGAACATCCAGCATGGGCAGCAGGTCAAGGGAGGTGATTCTGCCCCTCTACTCCACTCTGGTGAGACCCCCCTCCAGTACTGTATTCAGCTTTGGGGCCCTTAGCACAGCAAAGACGTGGACCTGTTGGAACAGGTCCAGAGGAGGCCACCAAAATGATCAGAGATGGAACACCTCTCCTGTGAAGACAGGCTGAGAGAGTTGGGGTTGTTCATCTTGGAGACGAGAAGGCTCCAGAGAGACCTCATTGCAGCCTTTCAATACCTAAAGGGGGCTTGTAAGAAAGATGGGGACAAACTTTTTAGTAGGGCCTGTTGTGATGAGACAAGGGGTAATGGTTTGAAACTAAAGGAGGGTAGATTTAGACTGGGTAAGGAAGAATTTTTTTACAATGAGGGTGGTGAAACACTGGAACAGGTTGCTCAGAGAGGTGGCAGATGCCCCACCCCTGGAAACATTCGAGGTCAGGTTGGATGGGGCTCTGAGCAACCTGATCCAGTTGAAGATGTCCCTGCTTATTGCAGGGGGCTTGGACTAGTTGACCTTTAAAGGTCCCTTCCAACCCAAACTATCCTATGATTCTAGTACAGGTATAGAAGACATAATTGCTTTAAGGAATATACACAGAAAGCAACTGGTGAGGGGTTGGCTATATTATACTCCCCCCAGTCCTTAAGGAAAGCACAAGTTACCATGTGTAATCAGACAGACATACAAGCCTTTTCTGCGAACCTACATTTTGTTGTATATATCATGGTTTCCATATCAACTTCTAGTCTGCTGAAGAGGCCTCCCAGCTGTGCACAAAATTAAGCAGTACTGTTGCCTTACAGAAGTAAGGTTATCAGCAGCAGAAGTACATTTACTATTTTTTTTTCAGAAAAGGGCACAAACTTTGCAATTCTCTTTGCCATAATTAATTTCCAAAGCATTAAAAGAAATTAACACTGTGTTAACAAAAAATAAAATTAGAAACCTGATCTCTTTTCTTTTAAATTCTCTAACTGTAATTATTTTCTTCTGCTTTTGGTAGCTCCTCTGGGGCCACAGGACCACAAAGTAAGCCAACATGCACATTTCCATTGGGTCATAAACCCTGACTAGATGACAGTTAACCCCAGTGACCAACTTGCTGAGGAAGGGTCAAAGACATTTATAATTCATGACTAGTGTGTTTGAATGCATTTCAAACATTGTTTGTGCCCTGTTGCAGTTTTACAGCTCTTCACAAAGTTTATTTCATCTGTAAATACCTACAATTTCACCGAGGACTGTTTCTCTTCAAGGTGCCTACGTTCTTCAGGTACCCCCAAACTGAGTTTGCACAAATGATGCAACTAATTTATCATAGCACATCTAAGCTACCATGCCTTTTGTCAATAATGAATCCTATTACTACTGTAAAAGGGTGATTTTTGTCACTCTGTCATTGGAGAGACTTGTACTTCAAAAAAATTTGGAGGATTTTCTTCCCCACAGAAAGATCTTCATGAACAAATCGAGACATCATACTTGTACACAGTATTTAAAAATATGCACTTGCACGTCTAGTGCATCACACATGCCCACATGCTGGCATTTTCAGAATAATCAAGGATGACACACATTGAGCACAATCATGATACTGTACTTACTACATATCATAAATTAGCTTCCTCATGATCTTCTCTACTTATCTTATTGATCTGCGACTGCACCATTCCATTTTGGTCTTTTTAGATTGCTATATCAGCTCTAGCAGTTTTTCCACAGGAAAAATTTAACTCCAAACCACTTCAGTAAGAAATGGGATTGTTTCTGCCTGCACACTACTTAATAGGCAGCCTATATACCAGTGCAGTAATGACTAGAGAAGCAGGGACAAACTAAATTAGGATTCAGATTTGTCAGTGACATTAAGGTTTGTTTTCCTCACTCCCTAAGTGTCCCCTTCTGTTTCTTCTTTAGCTTTTACTAACCCAGATAATTTAGAATTAGTACAATCCCAAAACAAGTAGAAAACAAAGAGAAGTTATTTAAACAAGGCAAGCAGTGTTACAATGGATTTTTTTTTTCTTATTAGCTTTCAAATAATATCTTTAGAAGCATTCCCACAGAGATCTGATTTAATTAGGAATAAAAAAAGAAATTGAAGTATAAAGTTTTACTGAAATACATGAAGCACAGTTTGGCTATTTGTTGGATAGTACTGTAACTTCACTGATACTGCAATGTACCTAGAGCAACCTGAAGCAGTTGCAGATTTAGGAAACAGCAGCAATAATTCAGGTTATGGTGAGATAGCCTCACTGTCATCCTCTGTAGTCCCATGCAATTAACATAACCTCCTCCCTGTTCCTGCTAAAGTTAGCCCTGAACGTGCTTTTGCTGCTATCACACACCAAACCTAATTAAGCCATCCACATTGTCCTGTAGATGTGCATTAAACATTCTTACTCCCAAAGAGTGCATACCTGCCTGGGCAGCTGTCATGTATAGAGAAGAAACACGTTTAGAGAAGAAAACATATGAGAAGATATTCACTCAATCATATGATATGTAGTTCATATAACATTTTCTGGGAATCTTTGCAGGAATGGTTTACTTTTGTGCTGGACATCTGTCAGAATATTTCAATCCCCTCTAAAGTCCCATTGAAGACCCACTCTTGGTCACCGCATACATAACATATGAATTGATAGCTATCAGAAATAGACTAATTAGAGCTAGCATATTGTATCAGTTTATTCAGATACTGTTTCTGTTATACCCTAAGAATTGTTTTTAATCTTTTTCTGAATGCAGGAGCTGAAGGGGTTTTTGATTTTTAAGTGGTAGAATTTAATTTCCCTAGGAACAAGTATCATTACATTTGTTTTACCAGATTAGCACTAATCTATTTTGTTATAATTATAGAGAAAAATAGTATAGTCTAGTTGTGAAAAGCACAGAGAAATCAGGAGCATTTAAAGTCTCCTGTCCTGACAAACATTATCTTGCTCATTTATTTAGCTCTTGTGAACTCTTTGTGCATGGTTCATTACTAAAACAAGGCTTGCAGCTAGCAGCTTTTATCTGTCTTCTCCCAAGTGTGCTCTTAAGGACTATGTCCCTGCCTCTTGTTAATACTTCGCCACTAGGCGGGAACCTTTGAAAGAAAGATAAGAACTCTCTTGCCTCTCAATTGCACCATTTATTCAAGCAAACTAGTATATATGAAGAGGAAACACACTTGAAAGTGTCTTTTTTGGGGGAAAAAAACCCAAAACCAAAATGTAATCAAGTTTGTACTGTCTACATTTAATAAGCAACTCTTACAGGACTGAAATCAGTACATTGTTTTACTGCCTCAGAAGGGTTTACTAGTAGCTAATTTATCAGTTTAGGATTTGTTGTTGGGCTGAGTTCCAAAAGAGGTTTTTGTCTGGGCTGGATTTTGTTTGGTTTCTTTTGGATTTTTCTCCACTGTAGTCAAGAAAGCCTGTCCTGGGGAAGTCAGGTATAGGACCTTTACGGACGTATAAAGAAATCTTCAATTCCCCACCCCCTCAATGAAGTCCTGTGAAAGGAAATCTGAACAGACTGGAGAGTCACTAGGTAGCATTTCCATGAGTCAGCCATGGTTTACATGCTTAGATAACCAAGTCAGCATCAAGCATGTCATTAAAGTGTTGGCATAGTACTTTCAGCACTTTTCCTGCTTTCCTTCCCCACTTCTTTGTTGAAAGCTATGGAAGGAAAAAAAGTTTCAGTCAAAACACCTAATTGGCCAAGCAAACTGCAGGGATTTCCATCTACTCTCTGGAAACAACAAAATTCACTATTAAGTGACATACCAACCACTGATATTTCAGGAAATACTAATTCACATTTGAAAGAGGGGTCTTGGTGTCCCTTATTTTCATTGTACTAGACCATACTGGAAAACACTCTGAAGTACACACTTGAGAAGGCTTTATCAACATTAAGCTTCATCAATGGGTATTTTCTCCTAGTGACATTAGTGTACCTTTGGCTCATGACTCAAACTGGCTGAATTATTTCTACTCTTACCTATTACCAACTGAAGCAGAGTTTCAGTTACTTATCCTCTATTACACTATTATTATTGCCTACCATCTACCTGATGATTTGAGAGCCTGGCAAGGAGTTTGCATTCTGTAGACAAAAACAAGTCTAATGCACACAAACCCAAACTTGTTCTTGTTCATTCAATAAAGGGTTAAATTAGACCTACTTTTTTAATAAACATTTGTTTTCCTCATATTTAGTTAAATATGATACCTACAAGCTACCCTTTATGCACAAAGTCCTTGCTAACAGCCTTTCAAATTCAAGTGCAGTGCCCTACAGATTTCCAACAAGCACACACCTCTGCATTAAGTGCATGCACACACAACAGTGCAATTCACTAGAGAAGCACTAAGTATCAGTGCAACACAGTAGTGCTTATCTCTCCCTCAATTTTACCCTGTTAAGCTGTGCTGGTTGGAGCTAAATCAATTCAAGTTGCTTTAATTACTCTCAAAGTCTGAACCATTACCTGGAGCACTGTAGCACTGACTTTACACTCAGATCTATTTCAGGTCTTACTGAATATTCTGTGCCATTCATACAACACTGTTTAGTGCAACATAGTATTGTCCAGTTAATTGTTTAGGCATTGGCACATTTACTTTGTCTATGAGACAAAACTGTGAAAGGAATGCAGTGTATTGGTGTCTGCAAAGGGGCATCCATTACCCTTTTTTTCTGCATTTAAGTAATAAGACAACAACAATTCATTTCCCATATACAAACCTGGCATTTCCCCTCCAAGATTATTTTTCCTAGTAAAAAACTGACAGGTTTTTTCTATTGAAAACCAAACTTTAATTTTGCTGAAATTTCAAACACAAGAAATAAATACTGAAAAAGTAGGTATTGAAAAACCATGCTGCAGAATATCCCACCTCTCACTTGAACTCATTTGAAATAGTGTGATTAAATACTTTGTGTGCCTTTTGGTCATGATGGAAATATCACCTTTTGGGGATTTTATTTTCCTTGATATCCACAGTCTCTGTGGGAAGAAAAATTTTCCTAAAAAAATTAACGGGGGAGAAGAGAGTCTGTTCAAACAAAGTAGTCCCAGTCACCACTTCTGGCTTTTTTCCAGGCACTGGTTCCAGATACTTCTTTTGAACACTTTTTTGGACTGTTTCTGTGACACTGTTTCCAAATTAAATATTTCTGGCATACTGTAGAGCTACATTACACCTGCAATACCTAGCCAGGTAGCATTGCACAGGAAGACCAGCTTTATTGCTCTTTGGTACTATTCAGTTGTGCCATAAGTCAGCCCAAACATCAACAAGCCTGAAGCAAGACTTTTTTGTACAACCTACCTTCACAGTTACTATATTTGCCATAGCAGAGCTTGAAGTGCTCTGTTTCAGCCCTACAACCAAGGCATGCCCTTGCATACACCTGCCAACAGCACCACATCCCCACAGTGCACGCACTGAGCAAGAAGACAGTGCACACAGCCATGCTAGCACAGCATTGGCCCAAGCTAACACTGACTGCTCTCCGCCTGCACAGCACTGCTGTCCTGCCTGGGGAGTTTTGTCCTTACCTGGCCTTAGCAATATCATCCCTTTTGAAGATGTTGCTTGCAGAAGTTTTGCTAACACTGTTTGGAGGAACTCAGTATAGAAGAGTCATCCTTAGCATTCAGTCTTTAAGCAAAAGAGTGCCCTTCATATGGCAGCTTTTCCTCTGGGAATGTCACTAGGGAAAACCCAGGTAAGGAAACAACTGGAAAACTGACTAACAAAAACCTTGTTAAAAATTTAAATTCCATAACAAATGTTCATATTTGTATGTCACTACTTTGGCTTCAAAAAAGCACAAGCTGCATTTAGAAGCAGCTTGTATCTATATCAGCTGCAGTGAAAAGTATTATTCAAGAAGTGTTTCATAAAATAAACTTTTACAAATATACATAACAAAACTTGGACGTGTAACTAACAAAAATAACCACCACCTTTAAGACCTGAAAGATTGAGCTGGAACAAACCCAAATAGTCTCAGATTCAGGGCAAGCTTTTGAGCAAAGACCGAAGGAACCTGCACACCACTCACAGTAGACATTACATGCCTTTCTTTCCCTGCCTCTCTCCAGGCCATCAGAACAACTTTCTCAGTTCCCCTAATGAAAAAACACTCTAGTCTCTGTCCTCAGGCAATCAGACAGACCTCCCTGCCAAGAGGAGGGTCCTAAGAATGAAGGTCAGAAGAAATGCATTCAAATAATATGCCTGCTACTTATGCTGCAGAGCTGAGTAAACAGATTGTTACCTGAACGCTTATCTTCTTGCTTATTTACAATAATTTGCCAGCAAATGTTGTAAACTTCATATGCAGCTATTAGTCTCTTTCCAATAGCTTTCAGGAAATATTTAATACTGACAATCATAAAAGAACTTTATTTTTGGCTAAGTGACCCAATGCAGGAACGGATAAGGGTATGTTGGGGGTGGAGGATCTTATACATTGGAGCAAAAGACCCAATTTGGCCACCATAGTGTTGAGACTGTCCAGGCACTTTAAAGCTACATCAGGCATTCCAAATGCTTTAGCAGCACAAGAAGCTTCAGCAGAGTGGTCACCAGGACAGGAACCCATAAATCAGCCTGTGGCTGTAATATGGGAACTAGTGGTTGGTTACAAGCACATTAAGGGCATTTGGAGATGAGATGGTAAGAAGCCAACTCATTATAGTGACAAACAGCACCCAGATGCAGGAACATCTGCTCACAGAGCCGGACACCCGCCCTTGCAAACTGCTACTGTTCTCAGCCTGCAGGCAGAGCAGCTGCATGACCAGAGGAAGACAGCTGCGCTGGCATCCTGGTACAGAGACAGCCAATGTCCCGGCTAATGGAGGCACAAGCCCAGCTCAGCCTGGTGGCACCTGAGCCCTTCATTGCAGGGCACACAGGTCCTGTATCCTACAGTATCAAAAGGAAGTATTTTCTTATATGATGCTAGAAAAATGCAACAAAGTCAATTCCCCTTTCCATTTTCCACCATCAGTTGATCAGTTATTGATTTCATGGAGCCCCAAGTTTAACTAGTTTACAGCAGAGGAAAAACTCTTACTGATAAGTATGAAATCCAGGAACACAGAAGCACAGTAAAGGGTGATGTGCAAGCAGCAAAGATGAAAACTAGCCTTTGGATGGGCTCAAGCAGAAAACCAAGAACAAGACAGAGTCCAAGAATATCTTAAACAAGGGACATAGCCCAGAGAGGGCAGAAAATCGTAGAGACTGCCCCAGAGCTCTTCAAGAGGGCTCAGGACAACAGGTTTCTGAAGGGGACTGTTTTCAGGGAAGATGTATTGCTTTTCAGACAAATAGTGAGGTGTGGAGGCTATCAGGAAAAGTTGCTTTTCTAAAGACAGATTAAAAAAATAGAAGTACAGGCACTGGAATGCCCACTGTTTAAGGAAGTGTACGATTTAACTACACATGCAGGTACCCTTATTAGGATCCACTGAAGGCTAGAAATAACACATGGGTAATCATATCATTAAAAAAGGGAGTAGCTTTCCCCAGACTCCTTTGACTAATCAGGAAGTTGAGGCTCCTTACTTGGTTGTCCACCTGGTGGGGCAGATAGCAGCAGTGAAAGAACCCTGGATAAGCACTGCCTCTGCCTCCACCCTCCCCCGCAAGTCACTTCCAGAATCGCATTCTTACAATATATATGCACTAGGGACACAGCTTTCAGTGCTCAGAGATGAGCTTTAAGTTCCCAGATCTATTCAAAACCCATTCTTAAAAATGGAATTGTGAATTTTGAATGGAACTAGGTTGTGCTTACCCTCTCCCTCCCATTTCATAAATGTCAATACAAAACCTCAGTTGGTTTAGTCATTTACAATGGAGAACTTTTTGCCATTGAAAAACATCACATAGCTAGGGTTCAAGGGTAGGTCTTAATCTGTAGTTTTGACATCCAGAGTCAAAAAAGCTTCATAAGGCTTTTGTTACCATAGGGAAAAAGATGCAAATGCTGTAAATAAGAGAAATAAAACCCTCTCTGATGACTTTCTCCTAAGATTAGCAAAGACAGATGCCCACATATCATAGAAAGCAGATAAATACAAAGCTAATCTGTAAATATGACTGCATTTTTGATATTTAAATGTGAAGCTTAAGCTATAATGAACTAATGCACTAAATTATTTTCACGTTACCAGGTATAAGAGAACCACTCAGCAGATTTCTAATTACTCTGTCAAAGTTGTTTACTCCGAAATGAACATCAGTGTAAGCCATCCAGGTCTGAGCATTTTGTAGATCTGCATTTCTCAGTCATCTCAAAGAGCATTCCTCATGAATATTTCTTTTATAACTCATAGCGCTTTATATAAACTAAGCCACATAGGATTAAGTTGCTTGTTAATTACTATAATTCCTTTTTTTCTTAAAAATGCTACTTCGTTGATTGACTAATAAATGTAATTTGTTTAAACCCAATTGCTTTGGAAACATAGTATCAAGTAGAAATACAGGCAACAGCAAAAACTTTTGTCCCTCTGGCAAACTCTCAAAAAATAAGTCAAACCAAAAAGCTTATTCCCATTCAACCTGTAGTCTCATTTTAGAGTAAATCTGCCCATTGGGCTCATGATAAAGACTAAACCTAAAATAATATTATAAACAGCTCCACTGAGCTTGCAGCAGATTATGACTTTTATAGGCACAAGGGGAAAGCAGTTTTTATGGTAACACTGAAATGACTGGTGAAAAACACTATAAAGCTTGCTGATGCTGGAGAAAGAAGTGCTCCATATTTAAGAGATGTGCGCAAATGTGTATCAAATAATGGAAATGTTAACTTCTAGTTTCTGTAAATAGATGGGCATTCTTAGATTAAGTCTCTGGTTACAGACTAATAAAAACATGAACAAAACAACATGAAAGTCTGCTACCTTTGTCCTCATGCTTGCAACAAGAGAGCAATACAAGATACATGCAGTACCTGTTGTACAGTTTGAAGGCTGTAGTATAGGGGTCCGTCTTCAAACCTAGAAGCAAAGTGTTCCAGTTTGTCAAAACCCTTTTACATAAGCAAAACCAATACCCTTTAATACTTAAATTGTGAGTATTCCTTAAATACTCTTTAAAACACTCTTGGCCACTACCTACAGGATGGCTGATTAAAGTCCTTGGGAATAGATAACTTTACATTACTGCTCTTCAAAAATTCCTCTTCTTGCAACTACACATCTTTAAAACCCATCTCTGCACACAGAAGTTTAGATCTGCAGGAGTTTCCTGGAACCCTAAGCAAGCTGAGTCCAATTATACAATAGCACCCTATCCTACTGCCATTGAAAGGGGAAGGAATTTCTTCCCATTCTTAGGAAGAGAACCAAATCACAAAAACCAGCAAACATTTTCACCTTATTACCTAAAAATGGAAACAGAAGAATCCAAAGATTAGTGAAACACTGGGGTTTTTTGGCACCTTTACCACAACCAGGCAAATTTGAGAATGATTCTATGAACTTTTTATGCCAAAATAATCCAAAATAGTTGCCACTGTAGTTGCTCGATAAATTCTTTTTGCTTGTTTTCTGTGTCAGGTTCAGGTTTTCATAAGATGACAAATTTAAGGTTGCATCAGGAGGTAAAGAATAGGAGAATTAAGGCAAGTATTTCATACTTCTATTCTTTTAGCCATTTTTCTAACATGTCTGCAGTTTTACAGAAGTCTGATCAGTAGACCTGCAAAGGAAATATCCTCCCTCTCTAACAAAGATTTATGATATTGAATTCTCAGAATTCAATATATGATAAAAACAATCCTATTAAACAAGGATTTTAATCTTTTTCTTATTGTGATGAATTATCAATATCATGCCTTATCAAACACATACAATATTATCTAAAAATTAAAGTTGATGAAGGCTGTTGTGCTGTATCCAAGTTTTATTCTTCATGAATAGCTATTAATATCTACTATAAATATTACCACATGAAGAGATGCCCTTCCATTTTTACACCCTGATTAAGAATAAATGCTTTGCAACTATAAGAGCTGGCCAGTGTTAACTAAACCATTTCTAGCTCCCGTTTGCAAAAATGCCATCCTTCAAGTACTGGCTGTGAATGCTGCCTGACAATTGTTATGCTTTCCAGTGAGTTTGTTCAGGGACTTGATATATCTTTTACTGAATCACGATTTAAACCAGAAGAGAAAACAGTAAATTAACTAACTCTTGGACAAAAGGGTCTTTCAGACCACTTCCAAGATTCATCCTATCCATGTTGCATGACCATTCACACTGTGCATGCAGAAACCTGCACGTAGCAAGTACTGTCTATCTGAACCAACAGGTTTAGCTTTTGATAAATATTTTTAAACAGATTTCACGTTTTGCACTTAGAGTTTTCTATGTATTAGGAATTTCTGGGTGGACGTTGAAAGCCTTTGAGAATTTGGCACAACATGTATCACAAGAAACAAACGTAAAATAACTACTTCAGATCTCTAATCTATACAAGAGCGTGAAACAGATCAATTAGCACAGGTAACAAGCCAGCGTGACTGTTGCTCTGAAACACTTCATGCCAGCTTGACTTCTCTAGAAAAAATTGAACACATCAGTAATTAAGCCAAATATTGAGCAATTCTTTGGAACTATACATTTTACTGTAGGAAGGTAATTTAGAATGTCAGTTATTCCTGGGGAAACCTGTGGCTGAGCAGTGACATGCAAAGTTAAAGCTAACCTCTTCTATTTCAAATGAAAATCAGCTTCAACAGCAAGATGAGGAATTCATACAAGAAGTTATTTCTTTTACTAAGGGCAATTTTAAGAAGCCCCAAATCCACGTATCTCCCTGTTACCATAGCATTTGAAGTATTTAACCCATCTAACTACTCTAGTACCAGGTTTTCTACAGTTCCTTCTTAATTTTTAAAAGGTGAAACAGTATTGGCAAAGCTATTCAAACCATATCTATCTTGCTTAACAACCAATTTACTCAAATTCTATGTTCCTATTTATCATTATAAAAAGTTAAAGGTAACACAGGCTTAAGAAATACAGCTGCAGAGGTGTTGTGGTTTAGCCCCGGTCGGCAACTAAGCACCACACAGCCGCTCGCTCACTCCCCCACCCTTGTGGGATGGGGGAGAGAATCGGAAGGGCCAAAGTAAGAAAACTCGTGGGTTGAGATAAGAACAGTTTAATAATTAGAATAAAACAGCAATAATACTAATATAATGAAAAGGAAAATAATGAGCGAGAGAGAGATGAAACAGTAGAAGGAGAGGGAAAGAAAAAAAAACAAAACCAAAACTGAACAACAAGTGCTGCAACCGCTCACCACCCGCCGACCGACGCTGCCGGTCCCCGAGCCGCGATCGCTGCCCCCCCCAGCCAATTCCCCCAGTTAATATACTGGGCATGACGTCACATGATATGGAATACCCTCTGGCCAATTCGAACCAGCTCTCCTGGTTGCATCTCCTCCCCTCCCGGCTTCTTGTGCATCTGGCAGAGCATGGGAAGCTAGAAAGTCCTTGACTAGTGTAAACACTACCCAGCAACAACTAAAACACCAGGGTGTTATCAACATTATTTACATACCAAGTCTACAACACAGCACTATGCTAGCTACAGCGAAGAAAATCAACTATCCCAGCTAAAACCATGACAGTATCCACCCCTTATTCCATACCATTTACGTCATGCTCAGGTCTCATACTATCCAATATGACCTCAATAACCACCACCCGCCTCCCCATCCTTTGATGACATACGTAGATATCATTTATCATTCCCGTAGTCTATGGACCATCCCTGTAGAACATCTGTAGAGGGTCCACACATGTCCATTGAGTTCATTCAGTCCATAACTTTGGGCTCCATCTATCGTAATAGTCCTTCAAGGCTGGAGAGATGGTCTGCGTGGTGTTGGATTGTTGCATGCTGAAGCCAGTCTTTGTCCCACCACCGCTACACGTTGCTTGGTTTAATCAAAGTTCATTCTTCATTAATTTTGGAAATTCTTACTATGATACCATTGATACAGCATATAGCAACCATAGGAGTGATGACATACAATATCATATAGCAATTAACAGCATACCATTCAGTTCATTGGCTATTTTCACCCAAAATCAAATCCCCTTGAGGCACACATCGAACTCCTCCATCCTCCCGCATTACCCACCAAGTGCACCCAGGTCCTCGAGCAAAAGCAATCCCACGAATGGGTTTGCCTTTGCCTGAGACAGGAATAACCCAGACGGTTTTCCCCAGCATATTTTTTACGTGCACTACAGGGACTTTATCCCCTTCCACAGTACGTAAGAGTTCTGACTGGGCAGGCCCAGCTCGATTGGCAGATCCCCTAGTGTTGACTAACCAGGTGGCTTTTGCTAAATGTGTATGCCAGTGTTTGAATGTCCCACCCCCCATTGCTCTCAGTGTAGTCTTTAACAGTCCATTGTATCGCTCAATTTTCCCAGAGGCTGGTGCATGATAGGGGATGTGATACACCCATTCAATGCCATGCTCTTTGGCCCAGGTGTCTATGAGGTTATTTCGGAAATGAGTCCCGTTGTCTGACTCAATTCTTTCTGGGGTGCCATGTCACCATAAAACTTGTTTTTCAAGGCCCAGGATAGTGTTCCGGGCGGTGGCATGGGGCACGGGGTATGTTTCCAGCCATCCGGTGGTTGCTTCCACCATTGTAAGCACATGGCGTTTGCCTTGGCGGGTTTGTGGCAGTGTGATATAATCAATCTGCCAGGCCTCCCCATATTTATACTTCAGCCATCGTCCTCCATACCACAGAGGCTTTACCCGCTTGGCTTGCTTGATTGCAGCGCATGTTTCACATTCATGGATGACCTGTGCAATAGTGTCCATGGTCAAGTCCACCCCTCGGTCGCGAGCCCATCTGTATGTTGCATCTCTTCCTTGATGGCCTGAGGTGTCGTGGGCCCACCGAGCTATAAATAGTTCACCTTTATGTTGCCAGTCTAGATCTACTTGAGCCACTTCAATTTTAGCAGCCTGATCTACCTGTTGGTTGTTCTGATGTTCTTCAGTGGCCCGACTCTTGGGGACATGAGCATCCACATGACGTACCTTCACAACCAAGTTCTCCACCCGGGCAGCAATATCTTGCCACAATGCAGCAGCCCAGATGGGTTTGCCTCTGCGCTGCCAGTTGTTCTGCTTCCACTGCTGTAACCACCCCCACAGGGCATTTGCCACCATCCATGAGTCAGTATAAAGATATAGCACTGGCCATTTTTCTCGTTCAGCAATGTCTAAAGCCAGCTGGATGGCCTTTACTTCTGCAAACTGACTTGATTCACCTTCTCCTTCAGCAGTTTCTGCGACTTGCCGTATAGGACTCCATACAGCAGCCTTCCATCTCCGATGCTTTCCCACCAGACGACAAGACCCATCCGTGAACAGGGCATATTGCTTCTCATTTTCTGGCAGTTTATTATACAGTGGGGCCTCTTCAGCACGTGTCACCTCCTCCTCTGGTGACATTCCAAAATCTTTGCCTTCTGGCCAGTCCATGATTACTTCCAAGATTCCTGGGCGGCTGGGATTTCCTATTCGAGCCCGTTGGCTGATCAGTGCGACCCACTTACTCCATGTAGCATCAGTTGCGTGATGTGTAGAGGGGACCCTCCCTTTGAACATCCAGCCCAGCACCGGCAGTCGAGGTGCCAGGAGGAGCTGTGCTTCAGTACCGATCACTTCTGAAGCAGCTCGAACCCCTTCATATGCTGCCAATATCTCTTTTTCAGTTGGAGTGTAGCGCGCTTCGGACCCTCTGTATCCCCGACTCCAGAACCCTAGGGGCCGACCTCGGGTCTCCCCTGGTGCTTTCTGCCAGAGGCTCCAGGTAGGGCCATTCTCCCCGGCTGCAGTGTAGAGCACGTTTTTTACATCTTGTCCTGCCCGGACTGGCCCAAGGGCTACTGCATGAACTATCTCCTGCTTTATCTGTTCAAAGGCCTGTCGTTGCTCAGGGCCCCATTTGAAATCATTCTTCTTCCCGGTCACTTGATAGAGAGGGCTTACAATCAGACTGTAATTTGGAATATGCATTCTCCAAAAACCCACAACGCCTAAAAAAGCTTGTGTTTCCTTTTTGCTAGTTGGTGGAGACATGGCTGCTATTTTGTTGATCACATCCATTGGGATCTGCCGACGTCCATCTTGCCATTTTATTCCCAAAAACTGAATCTCCTGTGCAGGTCCCTTCACTTTACTTTGTTTTATGGCAAAACCAGCCTTCAGAAGGATTTGGACTATTTTCTTCCCTTTCTCGAAAACATCTTCTGCTGTGTTGCCCCACACGATGATGTCATCAATGTACTGAAGGTGTTCCGGAGCTCCACCCTGTTCCAGTGCAGTATGGATCAGTCCATGGCAAATGGTAGGGCTGTGTTTCCACCCCTGGGGCAGTCGATTCCAGGTGTACTGGACACCCCTCCAAGTGAAAGCAAACTGTGGCCTGCACTCTGCTGCCAAAGGGATTGAGAAGAATGCATTAGCGATATCAATTGTGGCATACCACTTGGCTGCCTTTGACTCCAGTTCGTATTGAAGTTCTAGCATGTCCGGCACAGCAGCACTCAGTGGCGGAGTGACTTCGTTCAGGCCACGATAGTCCACTGTTAGTCTCCACTCCCCATTAGACTTCCGCACTGGCCATATGGGACTGTTAAAGGGTGAACGGGTCTTACTGATCACTCCTTGGCTCTCCAGTCGCCGAATGAGCTCATGGATGGGAATCAGGGAGTCTCGGTTGGTGCGGTATTGCCGCCGGTGCACTGTTGTGGTGGCAATTGGCACCTGTTGTTCTTTGACCTTCAGCAACCCCACAACAGAAGGGTCCTTCGAAAGACCGGGCAAAGTAGACAGCTGTTTAATTTCCTCCGTCTCCAAGGCAGCTATACCGAAAGCCCACCTGTACCCTTTTGGGTCCTTGAAATACCCTCTCCTGAGGTAGTCTATGCCAAGGATGCACGGAGCCTCTGGGCCAGTCACAATGGGGTGCTTTTGCCACTCATTCCCGGTTAGGCTCACTTCAGCCTCCAATACAGTTAGCTCTTGGGATCCCCCTGTCACTCCAGCAATACAAATGGGTTCCGCCCCTACATAGTTTGATGGCATTAGGGTGCACTGTGCACCAGTGTCCACTAGAGCCTTATACTCCTGTGGATCAGATGTGCCAGGCCATCGGATCCACACAGTCCAGTAAACCCGGTTGTCCCTTTCCTCCACCTGGCTGGAGGCAGGGCCCCTCTAATTCCAATTGCAGAATTCGCAACCCACTTCTTGTGAATGGGAATCAGAAGTCTCCCTATTAAGATCACGGATAGAATCAGCGCTTCTACTCCTCTGTCTGGGGAACTGCCTACTGGAAACTGGAGCAGCAACTCTCCTGGAGGTCCCCCCTTGAGTGGTTGTTTTTCCTTGCAACTCACGTACCCGTGCCTCCAGGGTCGAGGTAGGTTTTCCATCCCACTTCTTCATGTCCTCTCCATGGTCACGCAGGTAAAACCATAGGGTGCCCCGTGGTGTGTATCTTCTCTCTTGAGCAGAAGGACGCTTACTCCTAATGGCCGAGATACTGGTCCGTACAGGTAGGGAGTAGGACATATCCTCTTCAAGCTGCTGAACCTTCTGGGACAGTTTCTCCACAGCTGAGATGAGGGAGGAAGAGACATGTGCTTCATAATCCCGGAGTTTATCAATCACATCCTCTACCGTTGGTGCCTCTTCATCTTTCCAGGACATTACTGCCAGGGAGTTTACATGGGATGATGGTGCGCTCCGTACAAACTTCCGCCACATGGGTCGTGTGCACTGGGCTTCATCTGGATCTTTGGATGACTGTTCACTACCCAGGTCACCATAAATCACCTCAAGCACAGCTAATTCTCTCAGGTACTGGATACCTTTCTCCATGGTGGTCCATTTTCCAGGGCGATATATAACATCTTCCTTGAAGGGGTACCTTTCTTTCACAGCAGACAGGAGTCGCCTCCAGAGGCTGAGGCCTTGTGTCCCTTTTCCAATTGCTTTGTCAATGCCCCCATCCCTAGAAAGGGATCCCAGTTGTTTGGCTTCCTTACCCTCTAATTCCAGGCTACTGGCCCCGTTATCCCAGCATCGGAGCAGCCAGGTGACAACATGCTCACCTACACGACGGCCGAAATCTTTTCGTATATCTCGTAGCTCACTTAAGGATAGGGATCGGGTAGTTTCCGTCTCTTGTACAAGTTCTTCCTCTTCCTTCTCCTCTCTTAGTAACGGCGCTGCTTCTCCATCATCCTTTTCTAAACGAGTTGACTTTCTCTTCGAAGATTTCTTCTTTTGTATAGGGGCAACTGATACTGGCACGGGTTGATTCTCTGATTCAGCTTCAGTGTCCGTCATGGGTGTTTGAGCGGTCACAGTGCCTGTCGTCGGGCTTGGAGCTGCTGCAGTGCCTGTTGTGGGGGTTTGAGGGGCCACAGTGCTTGTCGCTGGGCTTGGAGCTGCTGCAGCGCCTGTTGTGGGGGTTTGAGGGGCCACAGTGCTTGTCGTTGGGCTTGGAGCTACTGCAGCGCCTGTTGGGGGGGTTTGAGGGGCCACAGTGCTTGTCGCTGGGCTTGGAGTAGCCGCAGGGCCTGTCATTTTCCCTTGGTGGTACTGAATACTGTTGAATAGGGCTCGGTAGGCATGGGCCAGGCCCCAGCACATTGCAGTGATTTGTATCTCTCTGGAATTGCTAGGGTGACAGCATACTTCCTCCAAATATTCTACTAATTTTTCAGGATTCTGCACTTGTTCAGGGGTAAAGTCCCAAAACACTGGGGGTGCCCACCGTCTCAGGCATTTGCCCATACTATCCCACATACCCTGCCACCCATAATTATCGAGCCTTGGAGCAGATCTCTGGATGATATTCTTGAATTGCTTATTAACCTTAGACAAAACCGAAACAATCTGCCATAGGAATATCAACAGATGTATCTTAACTACCCAAGGATGTTCAAGAGACTGAAAAGTTGTTGTAATGAAGAAGGAGACATTACAGAAGATGGTAGCTAAGGTGCCATTCTGTATTTCCTCCATAAAGAACCTCTCAGAAGAGGAGGTATAATTGCTAATTGTCTCCATGAGGTGGTAGCCGAGGTACAGTAATGGCTTCCATGCAAAACCCAAATAACCGATAAAACTCAAGGCCAGTGTTTTAATAACAAATCTCCTAGGCAAAACATCTCTAACCACTGCAGAGCACAGCAAACTACAAAACCCAACGCCAATCTTTAACACGTACTTCAAAATCAGCATGGTGTAGGTCTGACTACTAATATCGAGAACAGATGAATCAATGCTGTGACCAGCAACTGTTATTATCTCAAACCCTTCGTGCCCCACGTTGGGCGCCAAAAAGGACTGTTGTGGTTTAGCCCCGGTCGGCAACTAAGCACCACACAGCCGCTCGCTCACTCCCCCACCCTTGTGGGATGGGGGAGAGAATCGGAAGGGCCAAAGTAAGAAAACTCGTGGGTTGAGATAAGAACAGTTTAATAATTAGAATAAAACAGCAATAATACTAATATAATGAAAAGGAAAATAATGAGCGAGAGAGAGATGAAACAGTAGAAGGAGAGGGAAAGGAAAAAAAAACAAAACCAAAACTGAACAACAAGTGCTGCAACCGCTCACCACCCGCCGACCGACGCTGCCGGTCCCCGAGCCACGATCGCTGCCTCCCCCAGCCAATTCCCCCAGTTAATATACTGGGCATGACGTCACATGATATGGAATACCCTCTGGCCAATTCGAACCAGCTCTCCTGGTTGCATCTCCTCCCCTCCCGGCTTCTTGTGCATCTGGCAGAGCATGGGAAGCTAGAAAGTCCTTGACTAGTGTAAACACTACCCAGCAACAACTAAAACACCAGGGTGTTATCAACATTATTTACATACCAAGTCTACAACACAGCACTATGCTAGCTACAGCGAAGAAAATCAACTATCCCAGCTAAAACCATGACAAGAGGGAAAAAACTAAAACATTAAACCCTGCGGAAAGTAATAAATTAACAAAATGCACTTTGATGATACTTATCACAGAGCTACAGCACATTCACTTGAAAAGTGGGAAAATATCCTGGCACTTAAACAAGTATAGTCAAACTCATTGATTTCCAATCTCTACATTACAAGTGACAGAATAAAGACAGAATATGACACAAAAATAAGAACAAGCTCATATTTTTGGAATGAAGTTCTGTTACAAACCTGTGTTCTTATCAACATACATATGCTGGGTTAACGATTGCAGTAGAAGATATTACAAGACAAAAATCAAGTGACTGGATGGTCAAGTTGTAAAGCTCCTGCAATATTTAGGGCTGCAAAACCACCCAAAATTGGCTGTTCTCAAACTGCAATCCATAGTCAGTATGATATAGAGTACTTTCTAGTGATTTCATTATTATCATCTGGTTCTGGCTCTTTGTTAGAGCTAGTGTTATTTTTCTACTAAGAATAAAAAGTAAACTTCAAATCAGGGGTGGGAATGGTGTTTAATTATTTTATCTACCTTCCTTTTCATTGAATGCATATAAACAGAGAAGAATTTACACCTACAGCTTTTTGAAGAAAGACCAGCTTGGCAGATCACACCACTTAAAGTGAACTAGACCTTGACCCAAGTAGCTGTCTACAGCACAGTCAAATTGCTATCCATGATAATCTAAGGTTTCACAACTCAAATAGTCACAGTAATAAGGAATTCATATAAAAAGTAAGTATGTTTTCATCAAGGCAAAAATTCATGGAAGTGAAGTGTTGCATTTATATTTTGTGATTCCTGACTGCTTGCTAATTACGAGACAGACATTTGTTTCAGCCTTACATTCCACAGTTTTGGATGCTTCAAGTTCCAGCAGTTTAACTTCTAACTCTTGATGCCTAGGGGAGTTTTTATACATAATAAAACAAACTAGGAAAAGTAAAGATGAATTCCTCACTACAGTGTCTTTCATAGAATCATTTAGATTGGAAAAGACCTCTAGGTCATCCAGTCCAAGCATCAACCCAGCACTACCATGTCTCCTAAACCCAGTCCCGAAGTGCCATGTCTACATGGCATCATCTCTCTTGGAAGAATGCTTTCTGCTCTTTAAGGTATATATGTTCACCTTTTGTGTATATTACTTTGGGGCGGGGCGGGGGGAATACTTAGGTGAGGACAGCATTAGTGGATGTAACTAAACTTATAATAATGGAATTTATTGGGGAAAGTGGGGCCTTTCCACAGAAACCACCAAATGTCAAAATAAAAATGGATATTTCTATGAAGAGAAAAGAATGGTGTTGTATTTTGTGTAATTAACATCACACAATCTCTCAAGTGTTAAAGTAGTAGGCACAAGCTAAGCATGAAAGCAATAAGCAAACAGCCAAGTTGAGCTACTGACTCAACTTTTTACAGGAGTTCTGATCTCAAGCATTAAAGGCATTTTGCTTGCAACAAAATCTTGTTATCAAAGCTTGCAGTATTTGCATGCACTAATGGATAAGAAATCATACACCAATGTAATCTTTAAAAAAAACACCCACATTTTATATGGAATTCTTTCTTTGAACGCCAATTGTTTAACAGCCCTTTGTTTGAGGCTCTGTATTCATACCTTAGCTAACACTGCTAACATCCAAAGCAAGCAAATGATACTTGCTCAGAGAAATCTGTTGCCATGGGAAACACAAAGATATAAACTCAGGAATTGGTAGCACAAGTAAATGAAAATCCACTTTTCAAACACACAAAGAAAATGCAGATCAACATGTAGGGCTATGCAACAATTGAGATTTAATCCTAATTTAGGCAAGGTTATGTGATTTGAGTATGGTAACTGTATCTGAACAATCCATATGCAGTTGACACTTCTTTTGTTTTAACTTAATATCCTTCAGAAACTCTTCTGTTCTCCCCTCTACAGAAGGGCATAGACCTGCACATTCATCCCACTGTACATTTTTCTGTGAAATACTTACCCCATACAGGTCCCAATGGGCTCAGCAAAATAGAGATGAAAATAATGTATTGTTGAGAATTAACTCATCCTTGAACAGATTATTATATTAAACTCCTTTTTAAACTGTAACACTTACATGTTATCTTCCAAAAAACCTAGAGCCTCCTCTCAGCTAGAATTCAAATATGAACTTCTAATCACTCACCAACTCATAACTCATTTTAGGTGATTCATAACTCAGTTTAAAATGTTGTTGTACATGTTAATTTCTGCAAATCTAATTTCAACAAAGCTCTGCTGACAAAGCACCAAAGTTAAATAATTTGTAACTTGCTAATGACAAATGAGATAAAATGCAGCGATATCAATGTAATAGCTTCTAATTTACTCAATATCTAGAGGATTAAAACTTTGTTATGAATCAATAACCCATCAGCCATGGTGTTACTGATATTTAAATTTCTACCAAAGTGGAACAAAAACTTGAGATTTTCTGATCAGCTTTGAAGATATTACTGCAGCAATCAATAAAAAAACCACAAAGTGCTTTGATTTAGTCTGACTTAATATTTTAAGGTATTCCAAAACACACATACATTCTCAATAGTTAAATGTATCAAGAATGCTACTGGTGAGCACAAGGACCATTACAAAATGCTGCAATTCAGAGAAATCAAATACTCTTACCCCATTTCAGATCAGTATGTATTTTTCTACCTATATACAGCTCACATTCCTGATAGAATTCTGTCTAAGCCTCTCCTATACTCTTTCCCAAATTAAAAAAAAAAGGAAAAAATGAAGATACCTGATAAAATTATTTAAATTTCAGTTTTGTGTTATGCTTTCCAGTGTTCTTGGCTTACTGCCACTGGCACCTATATGCAAAAGCCCACTAGTGCCATTCTCTCACTGACTACTCTTCAGACCAGCAAACAGCCCACAAAATACTCAGTTGAGATTTTGTTTACATATTTGTTTTATAGTTTAAGTGTCCATAACATCATGTACATAAATACTTTGATGTCTTATAATGTAGAGGTTACATATGAGAGAGTAACTTCAGATGCTAAATATTCGTCTTAACACCATTAGCAATTATACAATAATTCAGACTCAATATTGAGGCAAGCCTTCAATTTTATTCTTGAGCTAGAAGAGAAATGCAACCACTGTGCTGAGATCCCCACATACTCTAATTTAAGAAAGAGAACTAATATACAGATTGCCTATTCCACTACAGGGTCTGTAGAATGTTTAGACTAACCCTCCCCCCACAATTAAATGACAAAAATTGTTGACATTATTTATAACATTCTCTCCCAAAAAAATATACCCTTCAAGACATTTTCACAGGAACAAATTTATAGCCTAGATTGACTTTTGCAACCAAGTTGAAATCAAAGCAAAGTATTGCATTCCCCCTGAACTGAATCACTCCCCTGGGAGCAGGAAGGTAGTTGTAGCACAAGCACTGAAGGTGCCTCATCTTGGAATGAATAAAGGACATGCATTGAGGGGTGGCCCTTAGGAAACATGACAGTAAGAGTGCAAAAGCTGGAAGTCTTTGAGCATCCTGTCTAATGAACATGTTTACAGGTTTATCCTGTAATGGCATGCCGGCTGGTATCACTGAAGTTTTGCTTGCAGCTTGCATGTCAAGACATGCCCAAGTAATCTGCTTGACAGGTAATGAAACTTTGTGCTATTACCTTTAGCTTGAAGCAGAGTTTCTAAAATATCCTTTTCATATTGATTTGTGATGAAATTAATTATGTCTTACTGCAAGCTGGAACCCATGGCTAAAACTAGAGCCTAATCAAACCAACTGGGGCCAAGATGGCAGTAAAAGAACCCTTAAAATACAGAACTGAAAAAGTGACTCCTGGTCTTTGACAGAGTGACTCAGCTCCCCGTAGGGGGATAAGGGTTAAATCTCATCACAAACAGCCAGAAGCCCTTGCAGTCCACTAACAAGGGTGAGGGATTACCAGGAGCTCCACATCTGTTATTGACAATGCTGATGAGCCTAATTGGCAACATGCAGCTGATCCCCCTGAAGCAGCAAGGGAGAGAAACAAATAAAGAGCAAAAAGGTGGATAAGACAGCTTGAGCAGTGCACTTCCCAGAGTGGCTCTGGATAACCTACTCTTGCATGCTGCAGCTCACTGGCCCCCTCTAGCAGAGAAACTACTGAAGGTTGGGGGGTTGCTGCAGACTTTGCAACGGTGGAGTTCTGGCAGACAAACAGATACGAACAATATACATGACAGCAAGACTTGTCAGAGAAGCCCACTACTTCCTGTTAGAACAAAAAAAAAACAGGACTCCACCTGCTTCCCACAAGTCAGCACTCTTTCCTTAGCAAATTGTTTTATCAGAAAAAACCCAAAGTCTATGACACTACTTTTTGTAGTACAAGTATTATTACAATATTCATTGAAACAAAAAAATTACCTGTACTTTACCAGTTTAATTATGATCTATTTGAGTATGCTCAAACAGTTACACTACACTCAAAGCAGGATATTCTTGTTCCTTACCAAAATATAAATGCCATCTAATATGTCTTGGCTTTGAACAGGGCTTACTCTCTGCAGTTCAATTGCTAAGTTGTTATGACATTATAGTAGCTATCTTGAGTTGAGAAGAAAAAAAAAGATTTAATCAGGCCTAATGTCATAAAATTAAGTACGTCCTGAGTTCCCAAAGTGACCTTCAATCTTTTATTATAACTCAAAAAAATACTAATGGGTGCCCAAGGAATTTTATTAAAAGTTTCCCATCACAAACACTAACCAACCTACACAACTGGATTCCCTTTCAAGCCTCTTTCCCCAGTAAGAACCCAGCTGCCAAGATGTGCTGTCAATGGCCATGAAGTACACTTAATGAAAATATGATTAGAATAGTGATGTCACCACGCACCAGAAATATGCCAAAAGGAGAGCCAAAGCGTGTTGTTAGTGAGCAACTGCAGCTACACAGAGTCTTCAAAACAAAAAGCTAGGTGAAACTGTATATCAAACCTGAGTATGGCTCACTCTTACACTCTCCCAGACTTGCTCTGGCCACCAGTGACACTCATACTGACCTCAGTTTCCTAATTAGTTCTAATGTGTTTGAAAGTCATTATAAAGACTCTCTGGAGGTTTTTTTTTTGTTGTTGTTTGGTTGTTTTTTTGTGTTTTGTTTTTGTTTTTTAAGCTTTTCATTAGCTTGTGAGATCAATACATTCTCTCTGTACTAACAGAATAAAAGGGACAAATTAGGACAAACTAAACCAGCTTTTTGGATTTTCCCAGACTTCATATGTACTAAGCTTTTTTCTACACTAGAACAGATTCTGTCATTTTATTTACTTCCCTTTTGACTAAGCAGTAATTAGAAAGAACAGTCATGATTTTGGTAATATGACCCACCTTAATATTGACAGCTATAAAAATCTAACCAAATACCAATATGGAGAGTTTGGCCGAGACATCTGCCTCGGTTGATTTCATCGAGTGTACAGCAAAAGAGTATGATGATTCATCATTCATCAGTGATCAATGAGATTTTCAAGCGACAACACTGTCTTCTCTTAATGTGAAGTCTCAGGATGACTGCTTAGTTAGAAATTAAAGACATCCACATTAGGAAAGATAGGTGTACTAAAAATATCCATCCTTCTCCAAGGATTATCAAGAGCTAACAGGGAAATGATTCAAGAAAGGCTGTAACTCTAGCATCCTAGAACACTTCTTGAAAATAGTCTGGCAGATCCTTCTGTTCCTTCACAGTCTTTTTTAAATACACACTTCTCATTCTGAAGTTTATTCACAAATTTTGTGAGATCATAAAGAATATCCTTCCAGGTGGCATTTGTCAACACATCCCAGAGTGTTGAACTGTATGAGAGCTGTTTCATCATTTGAGATTATGAACGCCCTATCCCAAATACCTCAAAACTCCCCAGTTCAAACTTATTTAATATGCAGCTGGTGGTTTAAAATTATTTCAGTTCATAATGAAATTAATTATATTTTTAGTGAAATAAATGCAAGGTTATTTTTCCTCTATGTTCAAATAGCAGCTAGAATTAAAAGGGCATTTAGAAAACTAGTCTTGCTGAAAGGCTGTCTGCAGGCTTTGCTCCCACACCCACATGAGCCTAGTGCCCAGCTGCATGGGTTCCTCATGCCCCACCCAGGGTTTTACATGCTTCTAAAATCCACAAACCACTTAGGGCCGCCTCTAGACACATAAATACAATTTCAAAGCAGAACATAAAATTCAACAATCAAACCATAAGTTCAGACAGACTTCTCTACCTCCAGAAGGCAACTCCCCCATTCTGTTTATTCTCACATGCACTTAATTGAATTCCTTGCCATTTCATGTGTATTGTAATAGATTTGTTTTACACCATCAGGAAACAAGTCTTTAAACATGCACTATGTATTAAATACTGCATACATTCAGCAGGGAAAGAAAAACATTTCTGGAGTATAGTAATTTTACAGTCTCTGGTTTCTAATAAATTTTTAGAACAATCCTAAAATGCATTAGGAAGTTCCAGTTTATTGTCAAGCTTCTGCAAAACATCCCTCAATTACATGTCAAATCTTTACCAAGGCAGTTGAACTCCTAAAGCTGTCCTCATTGGCAGGAAACTTGTCAGATTAAATTGCCACCTCTTGTCAAGTAAAGATATATGATCTGATATCCCTCTACCGCTGATGACACAAACTGTCCTTTCACTCTGGCTGTATTATGAATCTCCAGCATTTCTCACTATGAGCAAAAGATGTAGCTTATGGTGAGAGGGGGAAATATTGCTTGCTGACCACTTTAAACATGGTTTGTTATGCGTATAGACAAAGGAATAGAAGACTCCCGAATTTTTTTTTTAACATTGTTCTGTTTATTTTCCACATTGTTTCAGGGTATTTGCTTATCTGTCTAGGGAATCAAAATGTGAAGTTATTTTCATTGCCTCCCTTAAGTGCTGTTTCCATACTGTTGCTCAAATGAATATTTACTATTTCCAAACATCCTTAAAGAGATTAATGTATGTTACTGCTATGCTTTACAAGACCCTAGTAGCAGAGTTTTGCAGGAAAGAATTAACTGTTACATGTGCATTATTACATAACACATAGATGATGGAATAGATTATTGAAAAGTACAGCATTTGGCTTTGTGTAATGTCCTTTACAATCACAATATGGCAAATTGCTTTACAAAGTTAAATATTCATAGTAAGCAATACAACCAGACAAACCCATTAAGATGTTAGCAAATCTGCCAGCTCTGTGACCGATGGCAGTACATACATATGGAAGGTACCACAAATCCTGCTAGGACCATTTCAAAACCCTAGGGCAGTCAGTGGAAATTTCAGCACAAGATGAAAGTCCTCCAGGGTGATGGGCTGGACTTTCCCATGCAAGAATTTACTGAGCCAGGAAGTAACTAGCATGAAGCCTGGAACACAGACATTATATGATGCAGCCTACAACTAGCCAGTCAGATCCAAGCAGCATCCACCCCCATCTTTTGGAAGTCTCATATGATGTCTCTGTATATAAAGTCATGAGAGATAGCCAGAAACAGAAATTGTACAGTGTTGAAGTGTCTCTAGTAGGCCAACACAGAACTTAAACCTTGGGGGGAGTCGGTTTCTGGGTCCCAAATTACACACAAGACTTGAGGAACAGAACAGAAAGGTGGAAAGTACCGTAAGATTTTTGTAGCATTTACACTAATTTTTTACTTACATCAGCATTTTTCAAATAACAGTTCAAAATCCTGCTGTTGGCTTATTCAAAACATAACATACAACTCTGACACAAAGGATATTCTAAGCTGCCTCCCTACTTTGGGGGAAAACAAAACCAAAGATCAAAATATTTGACATACCTACACAACAAAAGTTTTGCTAGGCTCCTTTATAAGTTGTATTTACACATTTAAGCTTTGATAAGTTTTGTATCTATGCTCCCCAACCCCCCAAAGAAACCCAACCCAAACCCCAGAGCTCTCTGTACATTAGATATTCAAAACAAGTTTCAGACAACTCTTTTCTTCCTCAAAAGAACAAAGCAACCATGTCTCTAAATATTGGTGAGAACACCAAATTGCACCTCTACATACTGTTCTTCAGTCATGAACTGGAAGTTACAGATGATGCAGCTTAAGGCTTTCTAGGCCACAGGAACAGGACTTAAATTTTTGTGCTACCTGAAAGACAAAATTCTGTTGAGCTTCACTGCTATACTTTAGAAAGTTGATTCAATTGTTTAAAACAGAAATTCCTAACAGCAGGCAGAAAGTTTTCCAAAGTCCTCTGAAGCACTAGTGCTGATTAGTATTTTATTTCCTCACCTGCTTGCAGGAACACAGATTGCTTACTCTGTTCTCATCACAAACTGAAATGGCTCCTAGCAGTGCCTGGGAGCATAATTAAAAAAAATTGTGCCCCAGAGAAAGCTGCTAAGAAGCCTGAGCTAACTCAGAACTGCGTTCACAGCTTTTCCAACTGACAGCAATGGATGGGTTGCATAGCAAGTTCAATAGACATCAGATTTAAGGTGATGGTGGAAATTTTCTGGGATTTTATGAGATTTTGCAAGCTTCTCCAAGCCAGCTGAATGGAAATTGAAACTGCAAACAATCAACACAGAATAGATAAGAATTTAAAACCACTAAAAGTAGGTATCAGGCAGTGTTTTTGGAAGTGGTAGTATTGCTGAATAAAATAATTCCAACTGAATTTAATCACTGAAGTGATCACAAAAAACACTTAAAAATGGATTTTTCCCCACTTTTATGTCTTACCCAAAATAGACTCTTTCCACTAACCTTTTCTATGATCCTAGACCCCAATTTAGATGATCCATTATCATTGCCAAGTCAGAAAGATATTAGGAAAATGAAGCTATAGACTAATGTTACCTTATTTAAATCCTATTTACATAGAATTAACATAAATACAAGTTGGTAAACCATATGCTATCACATCTGTTCCTCTGTGTATTAATAACAAGACTGTCCCCTATAGGGCTCTCAAATTAATATGTATTAGAATACATTACAAAGTACTTGGATTCACTTGACAAAATAATTTGTAGCTAGATTATTTGTAGGCTTCTAGTTTGGAATTATTGCTGTTGCACTATGCATCAGCCGCTTCATCTAGTGTGATTAAAGTACAGCACCTGGCTCTTCTGGTATTAAAACTTTATGGTACTGTGTCAATTTTCAAATACTCAGCTTTTTACATTTTAAGTATTTTCAGATTAAAAATGTCAGAATATTTCTGTCTTTTGCTAACCACAGCATCATTTAGGAACTTTGTTTTCCAACTTCCAGGACACTTAATATATGTCAAACATCAGCAGTGCTTGCTAATTAGGCTAGGGGAAAAAATAAGTTAATACCAGAAACAAAAAATGTTTTAAATCTGAAACCTCAGAGTTATATATTCCATTTTAATGGCCAAACATTCTTTAAAAATATGTTGGAATCTTCCAGTGAAGCTAACAGATGGCTTCCTGCACTGAATAAAGTGTGTGTTTGTATTTGCACTCGAAGACTACACTGCACCAAACAGTATAAGTGAGCTCTGGCATGTTGGAAGCAGCGTATGACCACTGCCTTTCTAAACAACTCCCTTATTTTATACTCACAGCTCTTACAATCAACATTTGATCAAAGTTGGCCTGAAAGAGATAAAAAGTTGTGGGGTTGTTTTGTTCGGGTTTTTTTTCCCCTTTAAAAAAACGCCCTACCAAGGAACCCTATTTTAGCAAGAAACTGGGATGATACTTTTGCTGACTGCATCTTGCCCTTCCAGACTGCCACTAGCTATGCAAGAAATCACACCTCTCCACAGGAATTTTAGTGGATTATCACCACAAAGTTTTCTGCCCCACGCAATCTAAAGTAAGAGTTGCATTTTCATGCCTGCAAACTTTAAGACAGCCTGTAGTAGCCACAGAGGTAGGTAAGGAAACCATGCTACCCACAGCTCCATTTTGAGCGGGACTAACCACATTCCAGCTGTGGCCATATCCATAAAAAGATGATCATTAGTTTCCTGTCACTATTCTTGCTTTTGTTTGTTGCTTATAGTTAGCAGAGAACAGCATATCAGATACTCATGAAGGAAGCTTGCAAATTGACATTTGCATCGGACTTTTCTTATAAATACCTTTCAGTGAAGTAACTAAAGGCATACTTGATAAGACTGGGGGAATATTTTGGGAGATCAGAAAAGTCTTATTACCCTACTGGTTTTATATTTGCTTTTTTTTTTGTTTTGTTTTCTTTAACATACATTGTATAACTAAAAAAATACCCATAAAAACATTTTTTTAGGTCAGCTACAAGGTTTCTGCTTAGTTTTAAGACCAAAAGCTAAAGTAAGAAGCTACTGATAATGCATCTTTGTAACTACTATGGCCTCTTCTTTATTGAAGAAAGAGTACCCTCAATGGCTGCCTCTCAAACACTGCCCTCATAATACCACTGTAAAGTGCTTCCCCCATTTTAAAGGTTAATAAAAAAAGAAAACAGCTCTATGTAGGTGAGTCATTTACAGAGCTAGACAAGCCCAGAGTTAAATACAACACCTCTGAGTCTCTTATGAGTATCTAGGCCACAGGGTCAGTACACTGCGCTGCCAGCAGCCATTTTTAATTAAGAGAAGAGGAGGCTGGAGAAGGGACCAGTATGAAGTTGAGGCAAACAGTGCAGTACCAGTTGACAGGAGCCCAGATAAGAGCCCTGGGGTCACCAGGGAATTTCCACCAGCTTTGCCAGATTTACGCGCCCAGTTACAAATATCAGCCCAGCCTCACAGCCGTGCCACCTCACCTCATGGCCACCTGGCATTTCCCTTTGTGGTTTGGTCCTTCCATACTTTTCAACCTCAGGATCTTTATTTTAGTGTTTCTCATTAACTATCTCCCCAAATAAACCAAGCATTACTAAAGATATTAATAAAATTCATGAGGTTAGCCACACCTGCTGCTCTATAACTGCAGCTTCTCAGGGCCTAGCTACGCCTCAGCCACACACCCAGGCTGTGAGGTGCAGCAACTGCCCCACACACCCTTCAAACAGCCGCACACCAGCTGTAAGTAGCTCCCTTAAACACCTTGAATTAGTTTCTTAAAAAAAACAAAACAGTACAGGAAAACACCAGCTCACTTTCCAAGAGTACCTTTTAAACAAAGCCAAACACAAACAAACCAATCAACACCACCCATGCACCATCTTTGTCTTATTTTTTTTACCTGAGCCACGGGCAGCCATACATGAAAGTCCTCTTCCCCAAATCAGCTCCAGCATTCCCACACTGTTTCAGGCTCTTTCCTCACCAGAGACATTGCAACTCACCAGTAGCAAAACACTTTGACAGATCCAAGCTGTGGGCCCACGGCACAGCCCAGCAACTGCCAGGCCCCCCTAAGAGGGTATGTGGGCCAGGGGCAGCAGCCAGGCCTTTCATTCAGCTGCTGCCCTCACCTTTTAAGGAGGGCTGGCAAACTGAGCCAGAGCTGATCTTTTTCACCTAAAGACAAGAACACATTTATTGACATTCTACCAAGCTGGTTATGTAAAGAAATGTTCAGCTTAACTCCAAGCACCTGCTGCTCCACACTAATAAAAAAATACTGTGCTTGCTGTACCTCCCATCAGCCACCTGTGGCTTGTTTGTTTTCCAGCTGAACTAAGAGTTGGTTTAGTATTTTCTTGTGGTCTTGAGAGCAGTACAAAATATTGCTGCAAATTTCTACTCTGTGGATAATTTTATAGTTGAACTTCATCACTTTTGAGAATGACAGCCATATATTTATAAATTAGAATTATGTTTCATAGTTCAGCTACTTTTGGATTTAGATTTCTAGCATATATTTCTAAAAAGTGATCTTAGAGATTTAAAGTGTCACAGTTTTGCATAACCATGAAATGCTCGAAATCAAAACCCATAGCTCTTATAGTAGGTCTACAATGCTGTATGTGTGCTATCTCTGTTCACAGCTGGGGAAACCAAGGCTCAAAGTGGGGGAAATGGCACACCCATACAGGAAGATCCCCCATGCCCAGCAGATAGACCTGGGGACACATTGCTTTCCTGACTGCCCACCACGCAGGCGGCTGAATGTCCCAGCAACTTTTAAGACATCTAGTGACAGACCCAGAAATATTCACATGCTTTTTACTTCTATACACTTGGACCAACTTGCTCCACCACATCTCACAGCTCAGTTTATATTAATGCCTCAACACCCTATGATTAATTGCACGATGGGTGTAGGGCTTCAGATAAAACTTATGAATAGATCCTGCCCTAATGTCTTTAAAGAAATACTGAAAAGTACACCTAAGTTCTCAAAAAATATAAATAAAATGCATTGTATAGAAAATATTACTAACAGATTGAACCCAATGTATTGTTTCACTTTCAGAATTCTGAAGCCTGACTCATTTTGTTTAAATTCTTGGATTCTGCTAACACAGGAAAGAAAGTATCCACCACATGTTCTTTTTGTATCCACAGAACAATTAGAAATATTAATGAAAAAATCTTTCCTCTCAGTGCAATTTTTTTCCTGCAGCCATGTACTGTGCAAGAAGCTAGGCACTACCTAAGGAGGCAAGTGTTGGAAAAGGCCAGCCAAGTGCAGCCTTTTCTGTTTCAGCAGTATTGCAGGAAGATTAAAACTTGTTGTAAGTCAAGCAAAGCAGACACAGCACATGTGATCCTAGGTGTTAGGCACTGATTGCACCTTTTCTGGGATCTGAGGAGCTTTAAAATGAGAAGAAGAAATATGAAACTGAAGAGTCCTGAGCTTGTTCCACACTGGGTCTTCTTCTTCAAGCTTAAATCCATGTAATTTTATTTTCAGGGTGGTACAATCTTCTGCCTGGCACCCCAGTAAAAGATGCAGTGTTGCACTGCAGGACACAGTGTGTACTGTGTCATCTACTGGAATGAAAAACAGCCTTAAAAATTAAAGATCATCATGAATGTTAACTTGTGTTAAGCAATAGAGCAGGAATTGTGATATTCAAAAAGCAAATCAGTTGAGCAGTATGGGGATAGAAGCCATGCAGACAGGATTGTAACTGATTTTTTATTTTGAACTGCAACTATTAGATTATTCTGCTTTATTATGTACATTGTGTAAGGTCCTGTTATGGATCAGATTGCTGTATAAGGTATTATAGAAACATGTGAGCTCTACACCTTCCCATGTGCAATTTCATCATGCCTGCAAAATTTCCGTCAGTTTTGCATATTAATTAATTGCTTGAGTTTTCATGGTATTAAGTTCTGAAGTGTTTCATTAATTTCCAACTTCGACACAAATATAATGACTTTCCAGCCAAAGACAAATAGATTGGATCAAGAGTAATCCTACTGAGCTCTGAGGTTCAAAGTAGTGATCATGAAGGGTCTCTCAGTTATAGACCAGTGACACTTTTGAATAGTATCCACATATAATTAATATAAGCATGTCTTAATAAACCATATGTTCTCTCAGCTGTTCTCTGCTGTATTAATAACAAGGCTGTCCCCTAAGGGACTCCAAAATGAATGTGTATTAGACATATGTATCCTAACAACCAGAAGGTAACACAGTTGTACTTGACTTACTTTAGAGAAGTATTTAATACAGCATTATTTTAATGACTTTAACAAAACATATGTGCCTGTCGGCTCAAAAATGCAGTTTACAAGATTGAAGGTAAGCTGAATATTGGGATAACAAACCTGCACAAGTGCCATTCCTTTCCATTACATATTAATAACAAATAGGAATCAGGATAATGTGTCTAATACTCTTACCTCAAAAGGAAAAAAAAAAAGGAAGTGACTATAAGGCAAAGTGCAACATAACAAAACCTCTGAACACATCACATCATTTCAGGTCTCATTTGTTGTTGCTCATTACCTTATGACATAGACTATAACAGAGTACTGCCCTTCACAATATTAAAGTAGGCAACCCTATTTAAATAAAATAGTCAACGTTATCTCACATAAAGGTTCAGCTGGTTGATCTGAAATTTTCAACCATATTTTCCTTTTTAGTTGAAAAATATTGATTTATCACAAGCAATTTATTTTAAAATGTCCTAGCCTACCCATAATTCTGAAAGAAAAATTGGCAGAAGTAAGTTCTTGTCAAAATTCTAGAGTGAGAGGAGATATCTCTGAGTAGAAAATAGACAAATATTAACTGGAATAAAAATTCCTGCCTGTGTCTCTCACTTTCCAAAGGAAGGACTGATCCTAGATTTTTTCCTTTTTTAGGATGGATCTCATTTTTCACAGAAAGCTTTGAAAGACATCAGACTAGTCCCAGTGTGATTTTTTTAAAATCTGGATATGTTTGTGTGGGATGGGAAAGAAGCATAAGTTAGACATTTCAATTATACTCTACAATACCAGTGCTTTAGTGCTTCTGAAACATGTAACCATTCAGCCTAGAATGAGGGACTCCAATTGACCTGGTCATACCTGCAAATTCAACTGTCTCTTCTGACAGAAAATTTCAGAGTTTTCTCCAATCAATATGCGTTTTCAGTTATAATATACAAAAATTGCAGAAGACGGGAAAATTGCCAGTTCACCTGAAGCCAAGGGAAGTGTTGTCATTGTCTTCAGCAGGTCAGTTTTACTCCTACCCAAACAGCTTGACCTATATACCCAGTATAGAGAAATATCTTTCATCTCTCTCTTCCAGTCTCATCTCCAGCACAGCAGTAGCTCCACATGCTTGAGATTTTAAGTCATTTTCGTATGTGACTGCAGCTACATTTTTGGGGGGTAAAAAAGAAAAAAAAAAAAAAGCTGTTCCATCCCCATGTGTCCCTCCAGGGTAGGAAACTGAGGAAAGTGTTCCTCAGCATCAGGTGTTTTTCCTACAATCCAAAAAGTATGGAAAAAATGTATTTACCTTTTTATTTGTAAAACTCTGTTACCACTTGCTATCTGCACACTTAGTACCTTGTTCAACAGAGGTCTTCTGTACGTCCATGATAAGGTCCCATATCAGCTGTCTTGTATATAATACACCTGGGTGAATAATTCATGAATCACTTTTTCTCACACTGTTTTCAGTGAATGCTTTCTCTCCCCTCTCGTGCACATTTACCCTATGCCACTTTTAAGTACAGACAGAAGATTCACTCTTCTTTTTTTTTTTTTTTTTTTTCTGGCTTGCTGCTGTGTTTAATGACCATGGGTGCCCTGAGCAATGGGGAACTGTATGACTATTGGGGGCACCCCAAATAATAGGCTTATGTTGAATGAAACTTGCAATTATCATTCTACCCCTTATACAGCTCTGCATAATATGATACAGCTCACAGAAAAGCTCAAAGTTACAGCTCCAGTTTTCTGAGCAGATGTGATCCCCACCTTATAAGATCCACTGATAGTTAACAATACGCTTGTCATTTTGAATCAGATAAAGAGCAGCTGTTCTTTAAGTGTTCATTTCAAAAAATACATACTGTTCCACAACAAATGGTAATTACCTGTTAAAAGGGGAATATTGAGAGCAGTTCTCCAGATAAAATGCTTTTGTTTATCATTAATTTATAACAATAAGTTGCAAACTTCAGAAGTAGATGCAAAAGTCATACAATGATGAAACTTAAATATTCTGATCAAAACAACTACAGCAGGTTAAACATCTTCACTGGGCTAAGTAAGCCGAATTGAAATGTCTGGTCTCAATTGCTTGTTGCTGTGTTGAGCTTTTACCAGCTGACGTGAGGAAACTTCTTTTCCTGACAAAAGACAAAACATTTCTGCCAGCTGAGGTGACATTGTGTTCATTCAATAATGATACAAGGCCCTGAGGTTCTTCAGCAAGAAAGATAACAAAGAGAATCCTCATTAACTAACTGCAGAAGAATGAAGGTCAACCCACGGAGAGAATTTCATGCTTACATGTTAGAACATTTGTTCTTCATTAATTCTTTAAACCCAAGCTGGAATATCATCTAGCAGCATTTTAATGTCCTGTACTCCGTCAGAGATAACTCTTAGGATGTTGTTTTCTTTGTACTGTGTTTAAGAAGCCGTTTTTATAAGCACTTGACTTCACATCATTGGGCACTAATAATGTTTTAAGATTTTTACAAGACTGGATGTAATACAGGTAATAATAGTTTGGGTATTTCAAGATTAAATAAGTGGGGACTGCCATAATATATTCCAAGAAACTCACTATATGGACATGTAAAAATGCTACAACTATTACTTATGTTTGTGCACTAGTTTGTTATAGTTGTATTTTCAAGTGCTTTGTGGTAAATCAAAACATCATTTTTCTGTCAAGAGCATATTCCCCATAGAGTAATATATTTTTATGCAAGATACTGTATTTTCAAATACGCATTAGTTAATATTACTAACAAAAACAAAGCAGAAATATTTATTATTGTTTCTTATAATATTCACAAAATTTTATTTTGTGTAAAGTTTCAGAAAATTTCATGATACCTTAATTGTTACATTTTTTATCAAGTATTCATATTGGCTGCATCCAGATGTTATACTATTATTTTTCATTAACACTTGTACTTGCTCAGTTTCTCACTGGAAAACAGAGAACATAAATTTATTCAAAAAATACTCACCTCTGTCAGAGATTGTATTTCCTCCACCCAAATCAAAGTGATATATAGACCTTTCAGTACTTAAACCTGAAGTTATTACTCAGAAAACACTTAAATATGAAAGTAAAATGGGCCTCATATTTCCAAATCTATGGAATTTGGATTAGCTTGATTTGGTTTTTTTTCCTATCTCAACAAGCTTCTTTAATGTTGGGCAGAATGTCTTTCTCCACTGCACACTAGTTTGTGGAAACTTGAAACAATATGACTCCTTTTGGGTCATACATGACTACTGCTAACTCGTTTACAAATCTTCATTTTCTTTTAATTGATGTAACATACTCATAGTTTTTGTACAGTGACATAATATGTGTGATTGGTTTCTTCAGACACAGACACATAAACAGGTTAATACATAGGTCACTGAACCTTAAAATTTTCTAAGATCAGCAACTGTATCCTGATGATTCCAAGTGCATGTGTCCTCGTTTCGGATGCCTGTCTTTCAGGGCACAGCTTTTTAATTTCCAAGAGTTTAAAATCCATCATTTGGTCTACCACAATTTGACTTGCTCCAAGTTTCTATATATAGCTTTGTCTTCCCATTGTGTATCCACAGCCTTACCTTGTGTAGTTAGAATAAAACTTCACAGATGCATCTATAAACATTTAGTCTATTTAAATCTGGGGTTTTTTGGAAGTATACTGCATAATACACCATTAAAAAGTTAGTCTATGATGATAGCCACATCTTTTTCTTAGACTTCACCAAAAAGACCATCCACTTGTCAACTTGTGGAATAATCTTCCCCATTTGTCCCTTGACGGCCACCAAAAAAAATCCCCAAAAGCGATAGTCTTCTTGTTCTGCATGTTTATTATACTTCAGTAGAGCTCAGTTTTCATAGAAGTAAGAAAAAATAAAGCACATTATATATATATATATCTTTAATGGATATCCTTGTAAAGATTTTTTTCTGCTTCCTATGATTATAGTTTGAGGGCATTCTGCATAAAATAGTATGTTAAATGTGAAACTCGGGAAGATTTCCTGCAGTGTGTGAGCATGAGCAGAGACCTTCATCTGGTCCTACTCAAAACGTCAAAAGATTCCACCTATACAGCAACACTGACAAAACGTAGCATCAATGCGTTAAGCTACAATGGTTGACAGATCTGAAGCAGCTATTGAATTCCTATATTTTCCATGCTATCAGTCCTGGTAACCTCTACGTACAAGACAGTAACATCCTAAGACTTTGTAGATCTCTGTAATTTTTTCCTCTCTCTATGCCATATGACTACTCTGCTTTGGGCTTTATTTTAAGTTACATATTGCAATTAGAGGTGTCAGAGACATCTGAGAGAATTTGGGAGAGGAAACTGCCAAATAGTTACTGCTTTATGCAGGGCAAAAGAACCTGCATCAAACAGCAAAGCTTATTCTTGTATCAAGTTTGTTCTAAAGCAGTTTGTTGTAACTCCAAATGTTTTGTCCTCACAATATCACATATTATTGGTTGCATTGGTCTTCTCTGGATTCCTGTTAGAAAAATAAAAAAGTAAAAATATGTTGGAGAAGTGACTGAAAAGCATGAGTATTTTAACTGAATGTCCTGTTACTGTTTCTTCCAGATCTTCAGTAAGTTATCTTAAATCTCCCTTTTATGCAGTGCCATCCTTATATCAATATACTATTCAATGAACACTGTGCAAATAAAGCAGCATTCATGTTTCTCAGCAAATTTTGTTGATTTGTTTCAGCTTTAATCTCCAGGTGGCATTAGATTCCTAGAACAGCACAGAACCCCAGTGCTGTCTGCACAACGTCAGGAGACAGGCTGTGTCAGAGAAATTTGACTGATCAGCATGCTGTCTAATCTAATGTTGGGAAAAAACATATGATTCCTTGCCTACATTTTCCAATTAGAAATCTGGTAGTAGTAAATGTTATAAAAAGAAAGCAAAGAAATAAAATTTTAAAATACCAGAACACTAAGGGGTCTGAAACAAAACAGACCTCAAATTTAATTCAACTCTGTTGTTCTAATCCAAACAAATAGTGAAGCAAAGTGTCTATTTGTGTCCTGGATCACGAAGCAAGCTGTAGCCCCGAGTGGGCTTATCTAGCTGGCTTTTAAACTGTTTCCATCCAGCCTTGTCCACTACAAAATCCTCAGTCCAATACCCTGTTTCTGCTGTCAGGCAACACTGTGAACCTGATGTTTTATCTATGCTCCCATGCACCTGTAGAGTTCTGATGTCTGCTCCTCAGTCAGACAGCCACAGAAGAAACTTGCTCTTCTCATTCACATCTCCTTTTTATTAGAAAGGCAGCAAATTATAAGCTATTCTTTCTCTTCCCAAACTTATCCTGATTGGCTTGAAAGGAGATCCCTGAGCCACCCTGCCACATCAACTGCACAACAAGGTACCTGACAGAGTCTTAAAAAGAACAGTAGTAGTATCCTATGTTTTCCCTTTCCTAGACACCAAGCACTACAGCAGTTCTACCTCAGCCTTCTCCTCTGCTGTCACCTGGGTCTTCATTGTATGGGCAGTCTTGCTTCTGACAGTTGCCATTTCAGATTTAAACAGCCACAGCACCCTATTACAGAACATGTCAGAGAGATACTGCTCCTCACTATGCTATCATACTCTACTGGGGTATGCTAAATAAATCAAGAAACATAAATGGTAGAATAAAATCACTACTAGGCCTAAGTAGTATGTCCCTCTTAGCTGGCTATTATACATTCCTTAAATCTCTGTCATAATAAAACTGACACATACAAAAACCTCTCATATATATACTAATTTACAAAGAGAACTGTATCAGAGTTCATAATTTAGAAAATGGCCCATTCTGTTTCAGCTTTTTTTCTTTATTCCACTCTAGTGTGGATCAACAAAATGGTTTTACAGAGGGGAAGATCCTTACCTAGTAGGTAGATAGGTAGATGAAACACAGGCAGTTGTCTACAGCAGATACAGAAGCTTCCTTAATTTCCTCTCTTGTGCTTGCATGGTTTAGAGCACAGGATTTGGGTCCCCCTCTTCTCTGCTGAACAATTATGAATTAATGTCTGGTCTACTTAACAAATGGTGCAATTTCCTTTTTCACTTTTATTCATTTATTTATTTTATAATAAAGAGAGAGCTCTCAGAGTGAATGAGCAATTACCCAGCACCTTCCTTTGGGATGTCTCTGAAAGTAAGGAGCAGAAGCACTCCAACATGATTCCAATCCACCTTTGTGATCATCCAGTGGTAGAGTCAATTTGAAAAGCTGCTGGCGTATCCAAAGGTCTCACAGGCACTCTCATGAGTTAAGTATGTTAATGCTTTCCTAATCAAAGTGAAAGATACAAAGTTCCTATTGAACATACTCAGTAATTGCTAACGGATTATAAATGTGTGTGAGAAGTTCATAGTCCATCCCCTAAAGTTTATAACAGATTTAACACTTCTAAAAATTACCTGAATATCCTGAAATTTTTGTAACAAGATTGCTGAACTCAACTGTGAAAATGCCAGATTTTAATGTACCTTGGACTAGTTTTCTACCACAGTCAGATGAAACTGATGGGTTTAGACCACTTGATCTGAATTTAAATGAAAGCAAGGAAAGTGGGGGGTTTTGCACTTTTTTGGCGGGCGGATACTGAAACATTACATTACAAAAGCAAGTTAAAATATGCAAAAAAATACTCATTCAGTTACAGGAAGGTATACAGTTTACCTCTGAACCAACAATTTTCTGAATCCTATCCTGCTATTGTACATCCACTGAAAAACACAAACCTTTCAGTCGTGGAAAGTCTTCTTAAAATATCACAGCATTTAATGGACTTCATGGGGGTTCCATATTGAGTTCAGAAAAGTGAGTATTTATTCAATACACTGAGCCAAGTTCTCAATTATCTTGCTCTTTTGATAAAACTACAAAATGGAGGTTTGAAATGCTGCCATCCAAATCTGCCACACATTACAACTTCCTGTTAGTGGCTAAAGAAGATATAAGACAGTAGAGTAGGTATCAGTTCTACTTCAAATACATTTAAATAGATTGTAGGAATAAATTTAAAGCTTTAGAAAATCCTAATCAACATGAGATGTTTTTATACAAGTATTACTATCTTGTGTTATTGGGAAAAGTTTTTTTTCTCTTCCATCAATCTACATCTATTTATTTAGAAATTACTAGGTTATTAGAACTGCTATCTTGTCTTTTGCATTTAATTTTCAATCTGCATTACATTTAGATATCTTAGTGACAGTGAAAGAGGTGGATGGTTCCATTTCTGTAGCTTCCAGTTCTGTAAAACGAATCTCAGTGTGAAAAATTAATATTAATGGGCTTCATAATAATTTTGTTCTGCTAAAGACAATTTGAATAAAAGGGAAAAAAATTCAGATATAAAAACATCTTTGATATCTTTGGATAAAAATAAGCATTGTACATAATAGTGAGCTCATGCACAGATTGTCATTTTACTTTCTCTCATGCCTGTGTGAAGCATTATTACCATATGCACACTGGATTTCGTGATGTTCTCTTTCAAACTGTTAGCTATACATTGTGCAGGAAAAGGTCTTCAAGAACATGAAGAGTAGAGTAGCCCACTGCCACTCTGGTGTGTGATTTTAAGGATTCCAAGTACACGTTGATCTTTCAATAGCTAATTTATCTCCTTACTTTAACTGAAGGGTAGAATGATTTAGCTTAGGATAGATGTAGCAATTCTGACCCCCACTAGCCTACCTGGCCCCTCTGTGAGGTACGTTGTGGTTGCTTTGTAGCTATTTAGGGGTATTACTTTTCAAGAGTTTTGCTTTTGGATCAGCTTAGCACTGAAAGATACTGTGTAGCTGCTACAAGAACAGCTGAGACATCCCTGCACTGGAGAGGGAATGTCTGAGGGGGGGTGGCGAGACCACTGTCCCAGAAATAATCCATCCCCATCACCTGTCAGCATCATGAAACTGCTGGCAAACATAATGGGCTCAAGTTTGGGCCTTTTCTCTCTTCTGAGATAAAAATCACTCTATTGTATGACATAAAAGTGACATTTGATCAAATGCAATCCAAATTAGAACTACTACAAAACCAGTTGTACAATGTTTAATTCATAATCCTGACCAATTTTAAAGTGATAAAACCAGAACTAAATTAGTTAAGCTAAAGAGTATTTTGTTCATTACTGACTGAAAATGACTGTAGTAGCATTTTGTTTTTTCAGTCTTAAGCTGTGGAGTTTCTTTGAGCCTAGTCCTACTTCATAGCAGACCAGGCACATTTTAAATTCTTCAACACAGGATAAAGAAGAGAACAAGTGATATGAAAAAATGTATTTCGTACCTTGCCGTTTTAAGAGTGTGAGTCTAGCCGCGTTCAACGAGCTATCACGGCCAAAATATTGGTCACGCTCAAAAGAACTATCATGACTGGACCAATGCACACCACAATTTATTTGAGCAACAGATACACAGATTCTTTGGATTGCCGGTGATAGTGATTGTCTGCAAAAGTATATACAAATATATGATATAACAAATATTAATAGCAGCGCTGATTATAAATAATCTAAAATGAGTCTATATAGAGATTTCTAAATATTTCCCGGGGAAACACTTGGTATAACTGAGTGTTCGAATCTTACCCAAAGGCTTCCCAATGAGGGGGGAAGAGAGGCTCAGCCCGTTGACTGATCCCAGTATTCAGAGTGGTACAATGTTATCTTCCCCTAACATCCTCTCTCCCTTAAGCTGTATTTATATTATTTTTTACCTTTCAGGTGGAGCTTGAGTGGCTCTAATCATGCATACCTTTGTTATGATTGGTGCAAAATTTCTCGCTTTGCTTTTAAAGGTATATACTAGAAAAAAATCAATGCGCAAGCTCAGTGAGGGGTGGTCTCACCTTGGAGGTGGGTAACTTTTGGGATCGAGGTGTGTTTTGATATTATAATGAGGTTATAATGAGCAAAGTTCATCCACAGGGCACGGTACTCACCAGGGCTCGGTTTCATGGTTCCATCTAGTTCCAGGACCCACAGTGATTTATGGAGGAATGGGCCGTGAAGCCTTCACTCCACTCTCTCCTCCAATCATCTCTCTTAGAACTAGTACACTGAGTTCCCCAGTGTTACCACATCTAAGATTGCAGGGGGTGTTGCTTAGGAAACAATCACTGAACAGATATTCAGCATATCAATCATAGTCCACCCTGGAAGTTAACTTTTATGAAATGTGGATATAACTTTAGCCTCAATAATTTCAACCTCAATAATCTTACCCCCAGTAATCACTCCACATACCTATTCAGCTTCTTGTAGCTTCTCCAGACCAATGACCTTCAATTAACAGAATGACTGCCTGAGAAAAGCCCTATGCCACAACTCTGACCATCTCCAGGACTGATCCGGTGGAACTGCTTTCACACTGCTACAAAGTCAATACATTTCATCAAACACCTGCTTTATCTTTAACTTTGCCACTGTATCTGTTGTCAGGCTGTTCTGGCACCTTGAACACTACCCTCCAGTACTCAACTGGGGAATGCAGCACATTACAAATGTATATGGTATTATAGTACATTAGGTAGGAAATACTGCAGTATCACTTCTTCCCTGAAATCTTGGAAAATCTCACTTTCCCTTGTAGCACAATACTACTGAACCCATAGCGTGCACTAGGTGTAATTTAGATTCTTGTAACTGCTGGCTGAGCACCAGCCCACAAGAATGATAAATATTTTACTATTTATCTACAGAAGAGAAGGCTGCAGGGAGACCTCACTGTGGCCTTTCAGTACTTAAAGGGGGACTATAGGAAGGATGGGGGCAATCTATTTATCGAGGCCTGTTGTGACAGGACAAGGGCTAATGGTTTTAAACTAAAGGAGGGTAGATTTAGACTGGATATAAGGGAAAAATTTTTTTACAATGAGGGTGGTAAAACACTGGAACAGGTTGCCCAGAGAGGTTGTGGAGGCCCCATCCCTAGAAACATTCAAGGTCAGGTTGGATGGGGCTCTGAGCAACCTGATCTAGTTGAAGATGTCCCTGCTCACTGCAGGGGATTTGGACTAGATGACCTCTAAAGGTCCTTTCCAACCCAAAACATTCTATGATTCTATGATTTCTGGCACTGGACACTTAGACGTGTCAACACATCAAAAAAACAAAACACAAAACTTTTATTTTTAATTTGTGTTGTGTGATTTGACATCACCTCAGATAACCTGCTGTAATCAGATGTTTCATTTTGTAATAGAAGCAGAATGTGATATACATTTTCTAAAATGTACAAGAAGTGCTGTGATGTCCAGAGTTGGACACGGCCTTTTGTTAACCCCATCTTTGGTTGCCTTACCTTTGTAATTGTTTAGTACCAGTCCTTCATGTCAGCAGGGTGACAGCACAAAACGAATATTTGTATATACATAAATACTCATCAACAGCAGCAGAGAAGAACTGACTTAAGGCACTGTGCTTTGCAGATAAGGAGTCACCTGTTAGACCAGGACTAACTTGTATAACTTGGACAAATTACCTGGTTTTTTGCAACTCAGTTCCTTACTTGTACAGCAGAGAAAGTAACTTCTTTTTCTTTTCTTTGCCCATTTAACTTTGAATTCTTTGTAAGGTGAGGGTCCCTCACTATGAATATGCAGCAGAAATACTTTTAGAAACTACTATAGCACAAATAAAATAACAGCACTGACCAGACAGTACTAAAATAATTCTTATAATGGCTGGACAGATGCATGTGGAGACCCACAAGTCCATTTTATCCTGCAGGCAAAGCTCAGCTCTTATCTTTTGGTAATCCAAAGATTACTTTGGAAAAGTGCAAAGTTTAACAGATTAATCACAGTCATCCGCTGTGTCTGTATTAGCCTCGGTGCAATATACTGTATACCAAATAATTAACATTTACCTATAATACCTATGTAGACACAAGAAGTATGTATATGAACCTTCTAAAAAAAATACAGGCAATTAAAAAAAAAAAAATCCCCCATAATTTAATTTGATGTTTATATGAGGCCTTGCAAAATCAAGCACTTGAGCCATGGCTCTGTAATAGCAGAGATAAATTCTGGAAGCCTTTGACCTCACAAACCATGATTATGATAGCTGATGGAATCAGAACCAATGGCTGATGAACTCCTCAGGATAAAAAAATACCACATAAATTCAAAGCAATGTCAATAGTAATGAAAAATGATTAAAGTAAACTAAGACACCATCTAGTATAACACAGATGTAGAATTATATTCTCATAGAGAGATTTTCTTTGAAGTTTTCCAGGAGGCATCAGTGGATCAATAAAGAGTAGAATTAATCCCTAAAACACTGGGAAATGTGAAGCTCAGGCTTTCATTTATCTTGCACTCATGGTGTTGCACCACGTATATCAGGGATCTGACAGCACTGTGTGATATTGCTGCTGCACCATCTGTGCAGCAAATGCACACCTAAACTCCAGGGAAATGCTGGAGGAATGGAGTGGAATTTCTAATTCAGTGTTTCTTTTTAAATATTTTATGGAATCTCACTGCTGACCCAACATCAAAATATTGCTAAATATTGAACAAAACAGTAAATGTTAGAATAGCCTCTTTGGAAATAACATTGGCTTTTGAATACATATGACGTGAAACCCTACTTGGAGAAGGCAACTAGTGCTTTGGCACTCGCATAATGAGACACAAATTTCATCTGTCATGTTCGTATATAGATGGTGTATTGTATTTATTTATTTTCACAGTACTCTGATCTGGGAGAGAAAATACACTTCAAAGTGGAAAAATAGCCTTCTAATACTCTGCAAGAGATGTTTTTTATATCAGACACGTATGAGGAAGATACTCAGAATAACAGAAAAAACGAAAGCGCTGAACATAGTATCTGATAGAGGACACTTCCCATGACATACTATTTAAGGAAAATATCAAAGTATTTGGTCTTTTGACAAACACACTCTCCATTGTGTGAATAAAAAATAAAAGCTGGTCTGACTGAAATTTTACCCAATTAAGTATAATTTACTTAATTAGTATGAAAAGATTCCCTGGAATTTTGTATTCTATGTAATTTTCTTTGCAATTTTCTGTATCTATATTCCTGCTACATTCCTTATAATAACTTTAAAGCTGAAGATTCTACTTGCTACTTCCATAGCTAGCAAATAGAAATTTAGCTATTCTCTCATTTTTAAATAAAAATAAATTTCTTACATACTTCTTTCATGAATAAAAGCTGACTATTTCTAGCCACCTTTCCAGTACCACAAAGGTAGGTATGTATCTCATTCACATAATAAGTAAATAATTATTTTAGGAAATTGAATTGTTCTTTTATTATCACACACACAGTGTTCTACCCACTGTGAAGCTCAATATTAAGAAAAGATGACAAATGTTTTTCTTTTGACCCTATGATGATCATGTATACATGACTGGTGGCTAGAACTTCATATGAAGAACAAATAAAACAATGGCAAGAAGGACCCTGAAGAAGTGATTAGGTTTTCCAGCTGCAATTCCTGTGAGAGATGGCTACCTCTGTCTGCTTGGCTATAAGCAGCACAGAGGGAGGAAAGAAGTGGGTGGAATTATCAGCTTGTTGTGATGACAATACTTAGTTTTAGTAGGTTTTTTTAATCAGATTGTAAAGCTGACATACATTTGTATTTACAAACTCACCTGTTATCGGAACTACCTAATCTACACTAAGCTTAAACAAGAAATGGGAAAACAGAAAAATAAAACGTGATTCCCTGATAGGTTTCAATCAATATATAGCCTTAAAAAAAGAGTTATAACACAATTATTCTTGTGCATGACTCCAAAATATGCTCTAAGTCCATCAGGAACTCACAGGTTTTCTTCTGCTCTCCTTTTCTGAGAACATTGCTTCAAACAATTTCTACTCTGAGGGTTTCCACTCTGATTTTTCCATTACCACTCAGAGTTTAAGTTAACTCAATCTACCTCCTACCTAAAAAAAGCTAATTACTGATCTCAGTGAAGCCCATAAACAGTGCTTTTACATTAACCAGGGGTCATTAAATATCAAGGGAAAACAATTCCTTCTCCAGATGGTTGGAGGGCTATCTCTATACAACATGTTCAGCATTTGTTCAACTGCAAAGACGACTTCCAATTAATGCGCTTTATCTTTAGGAAATATATACAACTTCTTACAATGAAGCTGTTGGCAGCTGTAGGCACTATTACTCATATATGCACTACATCAATTCTACTACTCTAGGAAAACTCAGCATAACTCCATGGGTTTCTCCACTTTAGCTTCTATGCATTTTCAGAAGACTCTAGTTTGATTTTTTGAAAGTAAATATACACGTAGGGTATCAAATTTATCTCCTTTAAAGGATGGAGCTGAGTATCCAGCATGAGTCCCTTGAAAGCCACTAGTAATTAGTAAAAATACTTTGCACAGCACATGTAAGATTTTTTACTTAAAAAAGAAAAAAAAACACAACTGTGCTTGTGAGTGGAAATTCTATGATATCTGTTATGCATTCAAGATCTGTTTCTTGACTGGGAGTTATAAGTAAAAAACAAGTCACTGACATAAGTTTTTTTCTCTCCAGAAGGATATACCATGGAAATCAGTGTTATTATTATTGAATAACATGGGGTTTCCTCCTACTGCGTAATCTGGTCAAGTACCTTAGTCCAAAATTTTATGCCTGATCTAAATGAATTCCTGAACAGATGAAAAAATCCAACCCTCATGCAACCCACATGCAGCAGGGTAACCTGAGCTCTCTGAATGGGAAGACAGGGAATCATCATCTAAATTTCTATCAGATGATAAATACATAAAAATATAAAGAGGACATAGTTCCTTCCATTTGCTTTGGTGTATTCCTTCAAGGTGAGAGCTTTGCAATACAGTCACTTAATTATTTTCCTGTGTGTACATCCCCTATTTGCCAATGACTGCCTTCAAGTTCTAAAGAAGAGATGGATTATGAATAAACTAACTCTTGCTTTCATGTGAAGCATAAATAAGAGAGTGTGTGAGAAAAACAATGGGTATTTCATGGAAAATGTACTGAAAGTAGACAGAGAAGTTAGAAATGCCCACTCCTTTGTGCCAGGGTGGATGGCACAGGCATAACTAGTTTGACCCTAATTTGATACAACCCATATTTCTAACGAATATTTCACAGTGTACAAACATATTTTAAATCATCTTTCAAGACTGTTCAGACTCATAGGGGAACGAATACTATATTTCACATTGTAAGTAGTAATTCAGTCACACCAGTAATTTCACTTCTACTCATATCTGTGTGCCTAAACCTGTGCCACCCACACGCACTCACAATTGACATAAACAAACTGGATCTGACAGTTTTCTAAATCATGCTACAATAACCCACCAAGAAATACTGCATTTGTCTAGCTGCCAGCTGATGCTCTTCTAGTGCACACTCACCAACACTCAGTGACACTTAGTGACACTCAGTGACACTCAGACCTCTTAACCTGGCTTCGTGCTTAGATTAGGAGGGCTGTATCTCCAGGCTTCTTTTGTCAGCGATGAGGAGATGCAGTGCCCTCCAGCAGATAATCTTGTCCTCCAGTGGGTAATGTGGGGCAAGAACTCAAAGATTCTAGCCCCATCTGTAGGAGATACCTCTTTCGGGGTTGGCTACATGGAGATCTGGTTTTCTATCTTGGGCTTTTATCTATTTTACTTAGCTCTAATTATCAGAAAACTCTGAAATATATGTTTTCTGTATTCCCAGATATAATTTTTGACAAAAGGTAGACATAATTGCCAAAATTGTTGGATAAAAATTTTCAGATAGAACATTTATTTGGCAAAAAAGACGTAGCAAGTCATTGTAGAATGTTTCAGAAATTCATTAGATTTTGTCAGCTTGGGATGGGGGGCCCTCTGAAATTTCTTTAAAAATACTTTTCTATATATGAGACTTTAAAATTTTGGTTGTTTTTAAAATTTTTAAATGTAAATGTTAATTTTAATGTAAATATCTGCCATATCACTTAATTATCCATAACTTTTAAAATATCTTTAAGCTGGCCAAAATAAAAAGAAAATAAACCAATTAATTACAGTATTTAGAATCAATCTCAATTTTCTGTTAAACCTGAAGCACCTTCCAAAATTATTTTCTGTAAGAGACAAGCCAAGAAATCTATTATTTATGTACTTGCAATAATGATTTTTTGCAATAAAAATCACAATGTAATCATTCATATATTTTATGTTTTGTCAGAAAACACATTAAGAAAAAGTAGATTCATTCATGATTAAACAACAAGGTAACAGGTAATGTAAAGGCAATAATGACCAGATTTGAGCATGTCTGTGAATTCTTAAAGCAAGATTGCTACCAAAAACATTCACTATACAATTCACAAATTATTTTTGGGCTGTTGCCCATTTTATGAATGGTCTATTCTTCTGTTTTTATTAATATTGTTGACTAGCTACAACAGGTGACATTTTTATCCCCTTAGGCTGTCCATTATCCAAATGAAGGGCCATCTGGAAAGAGATTCTGTTCACTGAAAAATGTGACAGAGCTGATGGCTTTTTAACTGCAAGTCATCTATGATTGCTGGTAAACACTGAAAATTAGCATTGATTCCCCTCAAATGAAAAAAAACAACAACAATAAAGTACTTCAGACAGGCTTATGGAAACACCTTCTCGGCAGATGTGCATGCTAATTAATAATTGTAGATGGCAACCCTTCCTCATTTTTGTAAATTAATGCCAGTTGAATTCTCTAAAACAAATAAACATGACTACAGATGGGGCAGCTACTTGTATATGTCCAACACAGCATATGTAGATTAGGAAATTAGGTGGGCCTGAAATCTCTGCCATACTACAAACAGGTAGTAGACAAGCACCATTACCATAACCTGCCACACTCAGAAAATCAGATAGTTCGTCCTTTTGCCCACCAGGTTACATTCTGGGAGGATTTCCAAAGCTGAGGTAGATGCCACATTGCCTCTTGTTTTGAAGACATTCAATATAGAGGCTATAACTGGGATGAAGTCAAGAAGCAGTCATACATTCAGATACAGAATAAGACTGCCACCATATGGGTATTGATAACCCTCAGAATTGTGTTTTGCATCAACAGTAGAAGAGGAATTGTCATAGAAAATTAAAATATACTCCACTCATCTGTCTTCCAGAGGTATTGTGTTTTCCTTCTAGGGTGATGAATACATATTTGTAGTGAATATACTTACCAAAACCAGTTGGAAACTACTCTTTGGGTTCGACGGAATTGAACCAGGCTCTCTAAGATGATACCTGCAAAAACTCGGACAGGGTCTGACATATCCTGACAAAGTTGTAACCCACTACAAACAGAAGCAGTTACAATCATGAGCAGCAGAAAATAGTTTCATAGTTTCAGATATCCTCTGAACTGAGATATCATTATAAACATGTTTATGTTATTATGAAACTGTTCAACATTTAGTAGTTAAAAAACATTAGTTCCACTTAAATTGGACACTAGCTCATTATCTTTTGAGCCACTGACCAAGAATTTTTTTTTTTGTCATCTGAGATCAGAACTGAGTTCTCAATGTTTACTCAAGTGCCTTTATGCTGGCACTGAAAATATATATAAAAAAATTCCTCAACATACTTTGCCACCTCAAAAGACATTAAGAGTATGATTAGCTTGTCTTAGAAACATTATATCCATCAGAACCTATGATGACAACAGGACTAACAACTCTTGATTTACTTCTACCTACTTTCTCATATTGCAAACCATCTATATCACTCTTTCTGCATCTGGTGCCATTTGGTGAGTGCTTGAAGAGCAAGTTTGGGTAACATAAGATTCCACACTCTTGATCCAGCATATCTGTGAGTATAAGGCTTACACAATGTTCATGTATCACACTGATTGCAAGGAAAAAGTTTAAAGGCAAAAAAAAAAAAAAAGGAAAGAAAATATACAGTAATAATATTGAAGCTTTCCAATGTACCAACAAATAAAAGCAATAGACTTTGTCACAGCACAAAACATGAAAGAATTTTAGTTTTAAAGTACTGCTCTGCACAACATAGCAAATAGAGCAATCAAATTATTGTCTGCTTGTCTAACATGAAGGCAGCATTATCAACAAACATCCTGCAGCTAGGTGATAAGATGCTGGAGAATAAGTAGTGTAAAATGTTTTATCATGCAACCAACAATGATTAGGTAATTTGGACATTTCATATTTAATAAAAACCTATTTAAATCAGAAATCATCAGACATGCAATGACAGGGCTTATTTATACTATGTGTCTCCAACTAATGACTGAATTCTCGCCATTTTTAAAAAAGTACCCTTTTAAAATGAAGTGAGAAAGTTAGATGCTTAGTATTACTTTTAAATTAAACCACAAAACCAGTATGAATAAAAGGAAACCTCCTGAAGTATTCCATAATAACGGGGATAGCAACTGGCTAGCAGAACACTTGACTCGTTTTTCCACAGCAGATTTGAAGTGCACTGTAATGTAATGTATTGAAAATGATTTCTGGTCCTCCCTAATACCAAAAATCATAACCTGTATAAAGCCACATGAGCAATCAAAGATCCATTTGAGCTGTGATTCATATGTGCACACGCTTAGAGCTGGTACTGCTCAGTGCTCTATAATCAGGGCTGCAAACATTTTTCATTAGTTTCCCATTTCATTAAAGCTGTGAAAAGAAGGAAGAGATGGAATCAAATGTAAAAAGAATGAAGTTAGCATATAAGGCCAGCATGCTTTTTAAGTCAAAATTTTACCTGCTTTGTGTGTGTGCGTGTGCACATATATTTATACTCAATTTCTGAGGATACAATATTTCATAAAATAATCGTGGAAGAATTCCCCTGCCACCCTTTCAAGAAAAGGTTTCTCAATCTTCAAATCAAAATGTGCAAAGCAGAATCTTTGGTCTCATATTGGATATATCATGATAATTAGGATCTTATTCTCCAAAACATCATATTATGCAGGAGAATAGTACCTACCAAATAGCATCTTCTCCTTTTTATTAAGATGGAATGGTTATTAACACTACTTTTGATATGTAAGTACACACAATGTATCTATATATTATTACTATATAAAAGACATAATTAGCCCATATACCAAGATGCAGTTAAGAGAAGATTAGTACTCAAACTCTCTTTCAAAGATGAGTGGAAAGTATATCTGGAATTTAGAATTATTTTAATGAGCATGTATGAATTACTTATCAGCTATAAAGTGTCTACCCTGCACTGAAGAAGAAATCATCCAGAATTCACCTCTGAAGAAGATATATGAAGAATAAAAGTATAGATCAGAACAAGGAGCTGAGCTGGCTCTCATAATTTGCTTCCTTCCCCAGCTATTTTATTTGTAATGTTACATTTCTGCATAAATGTGATGCCATAATTGAAGCTGAAAATGAACTTTTATTCCAAGAAAAGTAATAAGCATTTTGGAAGATACATATACAGACAAGACAAATAGAAAGCAGGTTGTAAAACTCCCAATTCCAAACAAATAAGAAACATTTTGCAAACACTGTCCTTTTATCTTTCTCCACCTAAAAGTAAGTAGGCACTTAGAAGTCCTTGCAAAAGCCTCCTGAGGGAAAGGAAACATATCTGCAGTAATACCACTAACTTTATTTGTTCCTCCATGGAAAATTTTCCAGTAACATAGGAAATACTTTCTCAATAGCTGTGTAAGTACAGTTATAATTACTTCTAAAAGAAAATCAAGGATAACAGCTGGACTCCATGCTCCTTCTCTACATATTTTCGAAGTATGCACCAATAAAATATTGGAACTTTGCAATTTTGGGCTATTAACTCATGTTTAAGTCCAGATGTACTTAAAGAAAGCAAGAGTAATTTCTAATAAAAAACTTCTTCAGGGTTAAAGAGCTTAACCATCCTTCTTGAATTGCAAGATATACTTGTGTGATTATTTTTTATTTTATTATCTCATTATTTCTGGGATATTGGGAAAGCAAATGAACTCCTAACAACAATAATGACTGCTTGTCAGACTAGGGATAAAATGCTTTTGAAACATCTAACATATTTACATGCATTCAACTTATTTAAAAAAAAATCAAATCAAGCAGGTTATTAACCAAGGAATATCACCTTTATAGCCATTGTGTATTTTATATGTTTTGTATCAGTTTAAGAAAGAGATTCTAGTGAACAGGACTTATTGAAACACCTGAAAATTATTCCTGACTTCCCTGGAAAATATTTGAAACTTGATAAGTTGAGGGAAAGGAAAATCTGGAGGAAAGGAGGGACTCAAGAAAATCTGGAGAGACATGGATTAAATACACTGTTGCTTTGTCTGTCTGAATGAAATACGTACTTTTCACCAAAATTAGAGGAGGCTACCAACTGGACTGAAGTTAAATTTATTAAAATAAAAGATATTTTTAATAAAAGAAGCCTTCAACTCGAAATTTTGCTGTGCTGATATGATCTTCACTGAGATTCACTGACCTTCAGTCGATTTTCAGAAGTGGGTCCACTTATTTATGACCTACTTAAGGAGCCAAATCTGACACCTGGTCTGGTTTGTCTAAATGATATGGTCTGCCTCTATCCCTCTAACAGAATCCCAGGAAACTCCTTCATTGTCACAGTCTTACAGTGTCATTCAGCAGCACAGCTGGGTTCCTTTCTGGACTTGTAGCATAAGCTCTTACCACTAGCAAAGTTCCACATTTCTCCTACCACATGGCTAGAGGAAGTAGATAGCAATGCAACACAGACAACTGTAAAATCACCCATACAAACATTTTCTGAGTACCAAGAACCAAGGACTGTGATGCCACCTACTCTCTTGATTTGCAGCTATGCTATTACAAGAAAATTACAAAATTTCAAAAAGGTTTTTAGTATAAGAAGAACATTTTCATACTGAATGTGATGTATTTATCTCAGCACTACCATTGGTGGTGTTTATTAGACTACTTTATATATAGTAATGATGTATATCTTTTAATGTTCTTTTAAATTTGGGGCAGTTTGTAGATAAAAATTCACAGCATTATGGTTCTGCGTGAAGACTGGCAATTTGCTGCAATTTCCAGCCATGATGGTTTGCCACTTCTAAGCTATGGAAAGCATGGATAGTGTTTAAATGCTTTACATTTGACAGCTTAGTTAATACTGAATTCCAAAGCAAAAGCCAAGCATTGGTTATTGATTAAAAAACAGCAAGTGAAAACTGGAATTCAGGTCATGGAATTTGCTAAATGGTAAAACTATGACTGACTAAAATATTTTATTTGAATTGGAATTAAAAGTCCAATTTATTTCTTGAATCTTATCTGTATAAAACAATTGAGACCTTATTTTGTATAGCAATTATAGCTGACAGAGGAATAAAGGGTTAACATTTACCATTTTTCTTCTTGCTCCCCACTTCTCAGAGGCAAAACTGGAAAGGAGGAGTATGATATGGTTTTTATAACGGAGAGCAGAGAGAGAAACAGTTAATAGTTTGGACAATAATTTAGCAATGACTTAGCAGCAATTTAGGAAAAAATTTGGAGAGGGAGAGATATATACACAACCCTATACCCACATATTCCATGAAAAAGTACATTTGATAGTAATGTTCATTTAAGAAAAACTCTTTTTCTACCAAAAAAGTGAATTTCATTAAGTCTTCTAATATAGGGCAGGAAGGTACCTCAAAACCTTAGGTGGTCATAAAATCCATCTCCCTCAACAAGGCAGTATAAGCTATACCAAAATGATTTCTGACAGCTGTTTCCTTAATCTGTTCTTGAAAATATCCAGTGTGCAGAAAAGTCTGCAGCCTCCCAGGGTGACATATCCAAGTGCTTAACTATTGTTACAGTTAGAAAAGTGGTTTTGGTTCTTTTCTTTCCTGATGTCCAATCTAAGGCTCCCTCACTGAAAAGGAATCACGTTACTTACTGATATCCTGATCTGTAATGGACATGGAGAACAATTTATTACTTCCTTTTCGTGATAACCTTTATTCCTTTTAAGACTGGTATCCTCTCTCATGTCAGTTGTATTTTCTTGTCTAAACAGGCCCAGTTCTGTCAGTCTTTTCTGAGAGATCATATTTTCTCTGATCATATCTGTTTCTGTCCTCTGGACTGGCTCTGACGACTCTGCACCTTTCCTTGTATGTTTAAAATCAGACATCCTGCTACAGCCAAGAGTCTGCCAGTATGACTATTATTAGCAAATCCTGCAAATTTGCAATAAATAGACAGCAGTATTTTCAAAAATCCTTAGTCATTAAGAAGCTGAGGCACATTTTTAACCCACAGTGCATGTACATCCAAATGACACAACTTTTAAACTGGTATGCCAAATGTTGAAGCGCGCCAAGGAGACCTAGAATTTGCATCTATGTCAGGGATTTAGTGTAATACAAACTTAAAATGAGGCAACAACGGAATTAGTCATGACCTCTCCCTGACAATAAACACAGCAATGACCAAAGGAAGAAACAGCTGAAAGCTAAACCTCTGTCACACTGTTGGATTAGGGCCAGCTATGACAGAACTAGTGATATAACTGCCCCTTCACACTGAAATAATGAACCCTCCAAGTTAAACGATCAGCCTTCGAAGTTGTCAAGTTTCAGTGTTACAAAAGTTGTCTGAGCAGCTCCATACAATGTTGAACTGCTTCATGCTGCTCCAAGGGAAACAAACATCATTAAACAGGCACATCTCGGTCACATTTCTGGTTAAAACCCAGAAGAAAGAGAACTTGTATGAGCATTTGGATATACATAAGAAAATATCTAATTGCATTAAACAAAAATATATTAAAGAAAGCTGAAATTATTCTTGTTATTGCTTGTACATACCTCTTCCAGTCTTCATTACTTTAAAATCAAATCTAATGCATGACTTCTTAGCCCTCTCTCTGCCATGAACTTTGCTATTACTAAGTTCCCATGAGTAGTGCAGTAAACGCTGCATTGATGAATTGTTGATATATGTATCTTAGGACTCCAGTTACAAAAGTGCATGGCTATGCTAATTTTGTATCTGGAAACACAAAACCAACATATGCAAAAAGGCCTATTTAATCATCTTACCACTTTGTTCACCCTAATTTTAATTCAGGTAACAGGGAATGGATTTTTGTTCTTGGGAGAACATTCCAAAATTGCACAGTTATTAAGATAACACACAGTTATTTAGATATTATGATACTAAAATTCCTTTTACTCTGTTTCATAGCACTAAATTTAATGTAATTAGATGTGCTGAGCAAATTTCTCTTACCTGCTCTTTTCAGTCACAGTTGTTCACAGACATGGGAAAACAATATGTATAAAGTAAAACCAACACAACATTAAAACTCTAACTTGAAAAATTTAAAGAATGCATGGGGAAATGAATACAAAACAGAAATAGCTCTTTTTTTCTGACTAGTACAATATGTAGGCTTTCTTTCACTACATTTGTTTGAAATAAGGTACTTTCATTACAGTATGAGAAAGCTGCACTAAGGAACTGACCAGAAATAGCTCATTAGCCATAGCTAATAAAATAAGCCAAAATAAATCTTGTTGTTCATTTGACAGACTTTTTTTTAGATATTACAATTATTCAAATGCCTGATTTGAAAGGGTTTTTTTTTTTCCTTTGGGAAAAAAAAGTCCACAGAAAATCCAGTCCTGATTACTTCAGAGTACACAGGGATGGTCTCTTCATCTTTATTGCATCTGGCATGAGGAAACCATAGCTTAATTTATCATAGGATGAGTTGCCTTGCTGAGTCCACAGAAAAGAATTAGGGTATTAAATTATTCTGTCTCAAACTAACTACAAAGTTTGGTGGTTTTTATGATTCCTGTGATATTAACTACAAAATTTATAATGCTTTCAATGAAGTAATCTTGGAAATTTTCATTAAATAATAATAATAATGATAACAACAACAATAATAATAATAAGTTTTGACTTGTTATTGGAAACAAATCTTGAAGCATCTGATATTTCAATGGGATAGAAACAGTGAGAGGTTTTGAAACAGCTCTGGTTTTACCTTTCTTCTCACAGGAAAAGGAAGTATGTGGTAAAATGCTTCACCACAGCAAAATAGCTTTGAAGTGTCCCACTTCAAATTATTCTTGAAAAAAATTCCATAAATATAACAGGTATTTTTCCACTAAAACTAATATTTTACTGAAAAATCCATTTATTATGGTGGAATTATTTTTCCTGAAAGTAATTAATATTAAAAACCTTGCAGATAATGTAAATAAATTTGTTAACTGTCTCCAGGTTTTTAACTTCAGATCATTGCAAAGCTAGTAGCAAAACTCAGGATGTTCAGCATTCTTGCCCATATGACCTCTAGAAAACAGGTTATCTTCCACAAAATAGCAGTGGATTAGCCAAAGTTTTTCCTAATCGCTACATTAAATATACACTAATCACTACCACCACTGCACCCCCCACTTCCAACCCAACATCAGCCTCCTCTTTGCTGTGTCATTTCCTTGCAGAAACCTACCCACTGGCTTATTTTAGTGTAATATGCAAGAAGCAAGGGCAAGTCTGGCCAAGGGAAGGTTATTCTGCAATTACAAGCCCCTGCTGTGCCAGAGCAAAACATCAATATGAACAGCTGCCCAGCAGTGAGTACCCATCCTGGTGGAAATACATTTGAAACTATGCTGGTTTTTGGGGTCATGCACCTCTCACCATCTATTATTTACTTTTCCTCTTCTCTTTTGCTATTTTCTCTTGCAGTCTTCTCCACACATGCACTTCCCTTCACCAACCTATTTAAAATTACTGAGCCACCCATCAAATGACCATTCACTAAATATATGGCTGAATGTATATTAGAATACAAATTTGAGGGCATGGCATTTTAACTTGATGAACAATTACATCCAAATTTAACCCAAAGCATTCATGCAAACCTAGGAATGCATGAAAACCAGTGATATTGCTATAATATCTCCCTTTATTGCAACACTGGTTTAGGGTAGTTTGCATATCAGGGCTCTGAACAATGAGAATCTTGAAGGACGCAATCCCAACAGCTTTACAGCCAGAGTGGAGAATTCCATCTAAATTTTTCATGGGCAAGGCTTTCCAAATAACAAATGTAAAGTTATCATATTACTTTTCTCAGAATTCTATACAACTATGTGGTATTATTTATTCCTGCAGCGTGCAGTGTTAGTAAAATTAATCCTGTGAATTAATGGTGTACATAGCAAATGAGTCAGAAATAGACTAATACTTTGTCCTGTTGTTCTTCCATCTAAATCCCTCAAATAATACTAAATGCATGAGAACTACTTAGACATTTTTAATAAGTCAAAAGGTCAAATAGTTTGTGGATATGAACAAGAGAAAACCCACAGTTTTGGGGAATTGTACAATGAGACTGTAAATTCATTGATTAAGTTGAATTTTTCCAGTAAGCATGCCTCCTAAAGGATGCCAAAATGTTTTTTACTGGAAAAGGGAATGACTGGGGGGAGGGAGAGTAGGAACATATGCTGGCTTCCAGACTACCTGACAGGCTAGAGGGAATTATTATCTGATACTAGATAACAGTAAAAGACTCCTTATTATTTCCAACAACATGCAAATTTTAGGAAAAACTGTGCAAATCGCTGACATCTAAACACCTAATTCCATTTTGGTTTGGATCTATCTGAGTTTCAGAAATTTTAGTGGTGGTTTCAGCTATTGTAAGAAAGCTGATATTTTTCTTTAATCTGCAACATACTGTATTTTTGTTCCACAAACTTGAAAAGTGTTCTTTTCCCCTTAGCAGAACGAGTCCCAAGATGTCTAGACGAAGGCCCAGGGCCTCCTCACTCTGTCTTCCATAATGTCCTCACTGATTCTTTTCACAGATTTAGCTATTATCTCAGCTCACTACCACCATGTGAAAAGATGGATGAATAGCTTCCAGTGTAGCTGCCACAGATGTCCCACTCCATAGATCACCCAGTAAGTGATGAGCTGAAGCATCATGTAGTCTGGAGTCGCTGTATCATATCAGATGTCATCCCACGTTGCCTGGGGCCTGTGAAACCAGACTCGCTCCAGCAGCAGAAAGCTATGTCAGAATAATAATCAGGTTGCGTTATTAGTCATGATTGGGGGATTTAAAACTTACAGTAGTAGTTTACAAAACTCCTAATGAGCTCTTTGCTGTCTCATGAAACAAATGTGCCCACTGACTTCAAGAATCCCACCAGTGTACGTTAGACATGTAGCTGACAATTGCTACATGATGGAATGAGGGCTATTTCTCTGTGTAGTTCTTTCAAGTATACATCAGACCTGTAAAATAATCAAAAGTCAGCCATCCAAACTCTAACTGAAATGACAGATAGATGGAATATTTGAAAGGACACATGCATTGTATTCAGGCAAGTCTTCCTAACATCTATTCTGATGTGACAAAATAGTTAGAAAGCTGCAGAGTCCTACTCCCGAAGGGTTTTGTGAAGAAAACATTTGCTTGCAAATTTAAACCTGACCAACATTAGCCTCCAAGGGGAAATACCATCTTTCCTTTTTTCCTTTTATTGGCTTATTTATCCCCTCTCCTCAGCACCATAATACCTATATATCCCTTCAGAGGAACTAAATAGCTTATTCTGTAACCCATATGTTTTGGAGAAGTTCAGTGCAAATGTTCTATTCAGTTCTTCTGATCATGAAAATCAGAGGAAATTGCTGATAAAAAGGCAGTGAAGTTTTTGGATATGACACTAAGAGTGAAAGACTGTAGGGGTTTTTATAAAAAGAAACCATAAGAAGCTACTTTATTATTTTGTAATCTATACCCAAGGCGATTATTTGAAAACGCATCGTGTCATATAGGGCCAAGAGTCACGGTCCAAAGCTTAATTCCAACATAGGTGGATTGACTCTTTTGTGTGACAAGTGTAACTGATCTCAGGAGACCCACAGGATAGTAAGACAGCTCTTTTAATTATACTATCAGCTATTATGCCTTTCTCAAAGCCAAAAATTGCCAAAACAGTGGAGATTTCATAGTCTCTCTAGATTTATCTTGAGAACAATCAATCACAAATCTTTGAATTGCTATTGACACATGCTTTAAATGAAAATCACAATGAAGTTATGACAAGGGAATTGTTACTGGTATTAGAGATTCAGGGATATTCAAGGAAATTGAGCTACAGCTAGAAAGACTGACAGTATTACTGAAGTTTTCCTTTACAGCCAAGAAATAGTCAGAACAAGAGGAGAAAGACCGAACCATGTTACAAATTGACAGGTCTGTTATTGAGCCTAGTGAAAAGTTTGTATTAAAGCCTAATTGTCTGAACAACCCTAACCTTTTGGAATAAAGAGTGCACTCAATAACAGACAATTAAGCACTATTTGGATGGTGTCACTTATTCTAAGGAGATCCATGCTCAATACTTTAAAGATATACAGATAGCTGTATCAAAGGGAGTTAGGTCCCTAAATGCCTCTAGTGATGTGTGTCATTAGCACCGAATATAGGCTCACAGAAATATATCTTAGTCAAGCAAACTTACTAGGTTCCTACCCTCTAAAGTATGACAGCCGTTTTTAATTTTAAATCAGAAACTCCTTCTATTTTTTTATTGTGTTAAGAAGGTTAAGAATGAAGATAGACGGAAAATGAAGACATGACAGTTCATATATATAAAAAAGTCAGTTCACATTTTCAAAAAATGCATGCTGATGAAAAATTATCCTTGTGAAACGAAACCGTCTCTATAATGTACAGTATTAGCCAAGGTCAATACAGGAATTTTGAAAGTTTTCTTGGCTTTATATATTATTTTGGGTGATATATACCTCAGTTCTAACACTCATCTTCTTATGTCTCCCACACCAGCCTGGCACAATCTTGAGCAAACTCTTTTACCTGTCAGTATTAACAGAAGCAGTAGTGAGCTGGGAGTTTGCTCCTTAGCATGAAGGATGTGTTCAATTGCTGCAGGAGAAAATCCTAGCAGCTGTCTGACACAGCCCAATAGACTGAAGATGTCATTAACCTTAAAACCATTAATACATCCTCCCTTTAGGATTTTTCTAAATTACTGTATGATAATGCTGGACTATCCAAAAATATGTCTTGAAAATGTAAAAAAAAAAAAATCAACTTAAGTGAAATCATGCTTGTGAATTAAAAGCAAATAAATATTGGTATGTAAGCCATGGAACATTTCTTTCAGATGTGGTTTTGTTTTATAGTTCTAGTCTGATTTTTCTTGGTTGATGGGATTACAGGGAGGGAAAATTGCTTTGCTGCCCTTTCAAAGACATGTCAGTGCTTGAACAGTCTTCCCTCTCATTTGAATTCTTTTGCAAGTGCCATCAAGTCTAAGTTTATGCTCATTCATAAAATGCGCAACAGTTCAGTTGCTTGTCAGCCTCATGAACGCACACAGAAGCGGGACAGCTGGCAGGATGACTCTTGGAACCAACATGAAGAATGACAGCAGTCAAAGGCGATGCAAGAGGCTATGGCTTACTCTGGGACGTGCCCTGGAAGGTGTTACATGCCAGGTGGTATATTCAGGACAAAGCATCACAGCTACATGTACATACATGAGTTTGGTATATTTTGTCTGGGTGAACTACATTTTTAAAAATCAAAACAACTGAGAGAAGAGGAAAGAAGAATATGTAACATAAGGTGGAAATAAGCCTCCGATATGTGAAGAAAATATTTTGGGGCTTTTTTTGTATAAAAATGTTATTGCATACATTATACAGCTTCCTTGATTTAACTGTATGCTATATAGAGAATTTAATTAGACAATGTAACAGATTTACTTGTTTATTTACACCTCCAGACATATTAAAAAAATACTTGGAATACTTAAGAGTATTGCCTAAGTATTCAGTTGGGACTTTTAGTATTAACTGATGTTCCCAAAAGGCTAAGATCCTAGTGTCCTAATTCTCCACCATAAAGAATCCATGGGTAAGGCAGTGAGTGCCCAGAATTATTTTAATGTAGATGCCAGGTAAGTTGAATATGGGAGCTTTCTCTCTGCAGTGCTATTTTCTTGCAAAACACTGCTTATCAGAGATGATTCTATCTTTAGTGCATGTTTTACTCAGGCCTGCACAGGTGAGCACACCACCTGCAGTTTGCTGCAGTCAGTGTTACTGCACTGCTCCTGCTGGCTGCTGAGTGGCAGTTGAATGAAGTCCTGAGTTTTCCAGAGCAGTAGAGCAGGACGGATCTTAGAACTCCTGCTACCTGAGGTGAGTTTAGATTATGGCGCTCAGGAAGCAGTCAAAGATGGGGATGAATTTTACCAACAGCCTCACAAAGTAAAAGCCATGGAATTTCAATTCCGTTGTTCTCCTGATACTGGAAAAAGATAATAATAAAATATCAGCATAGGAAATCTAAGTCCCAAGAATATGCTCCTACATTGGCACAAAGACTGCAAACACTGCTATGTCAGACTAGCCCACTGGTCCCTTCAGTCTCATCTCAGTAAACAGTCTGCTACCTGTTGTCTGTGTGGGGATGATACATATCCACCAATGCCCTCAGCCAATTATGTTACTGTGTAGATAAGAGGGAAATGTTTTCTTGACTCCTTTTGTGGTTGGTGAAGGCTCTGAACCATGAAATATTATTACTGTTATTTTAGTAAGAACTGCAAGTATCCTGAAATGATCCAGGCTTTTAAAATTCCAGTTGAAATTTATTCCCCATGGCACGAATCCAACAGGTTTTAAATAAAATGTACAGAGAAATTTTTCCTCTTAGACTCTGTAATTTTCCTGCTATTGTTTCTAAGGACAACTTGTCCTTGTACTCTAAAAAAGATGGGATCATCACAAGGGTCCCTAAAATTAACAATTAATTTGAACTGAAGTATTTCCCAAGAGAAACATCCTGTTTCCAGTTTTGCCATCTGTTTTGTTTCTACAGGATGCTCAAAGAGAAAGAAAAAGAACCTATTAAGCAGAGCATATATTTAATATTTCTTATGATATGAGATATAAAGCTTTACCAAAATGTGTCTTCAAAAAGCTGTAACAGGACAATGTAGTTTGAAGCCTAAAGCAAAGAAAGTGTTAATTAACACCCAGAATAGAAATGGTAAGAAAATGACAGTATAGAAGATGAGAGGAAATGCTGTAGTTCCCACTTTAACATGCTACGTCACAACACTCAACCTCAGGAACTGCAGGGCATAAGAGAAGGGAAAAAAACCTCATGCCATAATGTGCTAGGAAAAAAAGTAGTTGCCTACAGCAGCTTCTTTGAGCCGGTCTCATATTTAACTCTCAGATGGTTTAACAGCTGTGGCTAACGGTCAGATCAGGAAAGCTGTAACTCAGTTCAGAGCCAGCCAAAGGGGAGGCTGCAGAAGGTAATTAGCCAACCTTGCAATTTAGCTGGAGTGTTATAGCAACAAATATGATTAGTATGACTTGCTATAATCTTAATGCTGCAATTTGTTCTTTAACTTTTGTAACTGTAGTCCATTACGTAAATTTGTGTTGTAAGTAAGTGCATTTTTTATTGTTAGAGCTTGTCCACTGATAAGCCTGAACACGTTGCAACACCAAAAGGCATACAAAGATCCTCAAAAGACGTGAATTTGTTCACTGTCTAGCACCAAGTGCAGAACTTCTCAGTATCCTGAAAGGTGGTATGTCTCACCCGGATGGGAGTGAACACATCAAATACACACTAAAAAAAAGCTTCTCTAATATAGATATATATCTCTGAAGAAAGAGAATTAGAAACGGATATTTAGGATTTCTTAGTGATATATTCAGTGCTCTGAAATCACTAATAATTTTGAGGAAGGACAGGAGCTGGTAAGGGGCCATGATGCCATACCAGAAAATGAATTTCATTTTGAAGCTGGGATTTCACCCCCCATAATCCAGGAGGAAGCAGTTTATGACCTGCAGTGCCACCTGGACCCTCACAAGTCTATGGGGCCAGATGGGATCCACCCAAGAGCACTGAGGGAGCTGACAGAGGAGCTCACCAAGCCACTCTCCATCATTTATCAACAGTCCTGGTTAACAGGGGAGGTCCCACATGACTGGAAGCTTGCCAATGTGACACCCATCTACCAGAAGGTCTGAAAGGAGGATCCAGGGAACTACAGGCCAGTCAGCCTGACCTCGGTACCAGGGAAGATTATGGAGCGATACATCTTGAGTGCGCTCACCAGGCAAGTGCAGGACAACAGGGAATCAGACCCAGCCAGCATGTGTTTATGAAAGGCAGGTCCTGCCTGACTAACCTGATCTCCTTCTATGACCAGGTGACCCACCTAGTAGATGAGGGAAAGGCTGTGGATGCTGTCTACCTGGACTTTAGGAAAGCCTTTGATACTGCCTCCCGCAGCATCCTCCTAGAGAAGCTGGTGGCTCATGGCTTAGGCAGGTGTACTCTTCACTGGGTAAAGAACTGGCTGAATGGCCGAGCCCAGAGAGTTGTGGTGAACGGAGCTAAATCCAGTTGGTGGCTGGTCACGAGTGGTGTTCCCCAGGGCTCAGTGTTGGGCTAGTCTTGTTTAATATCTTTATCAATGATCTGTGTTGTGGTTTAGCCCCGGTCAGCAACTAAGCACCACACAGCCGCTCGCTCACTCCCCCACCCTTGTGGGATGGGGGAGAGAATCGGAAGGGCCAAAGTAAGAAAACTCGTGGGTTGAGACAAGAACAGTTTAATAATTAGAATAAAACAGCAATAATACTAATATAATGAAAAGGAAAATAATGAGCGAGAGAGAGATGAAACACTAGAAGGAGAGGGAGAGAAAAAAAACAAAACCAAAACTGAACAACAAGTGCTGCAACCGCTCACCACCCGCCGACCGACGCTGCCGGTCCCTGAGCCGTGATCGCTGCCTCCCCCAGCCAATTCCCCCCAGTTAATATACTGGGCATGACGTCACATGATATGGAATACCCTCTGGCCAATTCGAATCAGCTCTCCTGGTTGTATCCCCTCCCCTCCCAGCTTCTTGTGCACCTGGCAGAGCATGGGAAGCTGTAAAGTCCTTGACTAGTGTAAACACTACCCAGCAACAACTAAAACACCAGGGTGTTATCAACATTATTTACATACCAAGTCTAAAACACAGCACTATGCTAGCTACAGTGAAGAAAATCAACTATCCCAGCTAAAACCATGACAATCTGGATGAGGGGATTGAGTGCACCCTCAGTAAGTTTGCAGATGACACCAAATTGGGTGGGAATGTTGATCTGCTCGAGGGTAGGAAGGCTCTGCAGAGGCATCTGGACAGGCTGGATCAACGGGCTGAGGTCAATTGTATGAGGTTTAACAAGGCCAAGTGCCGGGTCCTGCACTTGGGTCATAACAACCCCAGGCAACGCTACAGGCTTGGGGAAGAGTGGCTGGAAAGCTGCCTGGCAGAGAAAAACCTGGGGGTGCTGGCTGACAGCCGGCTGAACATGAGCCAGCAGTGTGCCCAGGTGGCCAAGAAGGCCAACAGCATCCTGGCTTGTATCAAAGTAGTGTGGCCAGCAGGAGTAGGGAAGGGATCGTGCCCCTGTACTCGGCACCAGTGAGGCCATACCTTGAATATTGTGTTCAGTTTGGGGCCCCTCAGTACAAGAAGGACATTGAGGTGCTGGACCATGTCCAGACAAAGGCAATGAAGCTGGTGAAGGATATGGAGAACAAGTTTTATGAGGAACTGTTGAGGGAACTGGGGTTGTTTAGTCCAGAGAAGAGGAGGCTGAGGGGAGACCTTATTGCTCTCTACAACTACCTGAAAGGAGGTTGTAGTGAGGTGGGTGTTGCTCTCTTCTCCCAAGTAACTTGTGATAGGGTGAGAGGAAATGGCCTCAAGCTGCGTCAGGGGAGGTTTAGATTGGATATTAGGAAAAAATTCTTCACTGAAAGGGTTGTCAAGCACTGGAACAGGCTGCCCAGTGAGGTGATTGAGTCACCATCCTTGGAGGTGTTCAAAATACATGAGACGTGGCACTTTGGGACATGGTTTAGGAGACAGGGTGGTGTTGGGTTAACAGTTGGACTTGATCTTAGAGGTCTTAATGACCTTAATGATTCTATGATTTGTCTGTCTTCTGTTTTCCTCTGCATGTTGAAGTTCCAAACCAGCCATGTACTACTAACAACAAAGATGTTCCAAAGAACCAGTGGCAAAAATCTGCCACATAAAATAAATTTTTAAAAACCCTGTTCTTACTAAGCCAGGACTTGGACATCTGTGGAAATGACCTTAAAGTTAAGAGGGAGTGGGGCTGTGTATGTGGGAGAAAGGCAAACTGCATGTTTGACAGAAGATTTCTGTTCCAAAGGAGACTCTATGTGCAGGATTCTTTGGAGAAATGGAAAAATCTTGAACTCTTTAGAATTCAATACCTACAGCCCAAGCAAGTGTCAGGAATGGTACAGAAACTGAGGTAGAAAAGTAAGAAAAAGTTATTGCTATGTTAGACCTGTTTTTCAGATAATTGAGATAAAATTGAATACTTTTTCTCTGTGTTTTGAGTTCCTCAATAAGACAGTTTCTCCTTATTTGCAGCTATATAGTTAGCAAATTTAGCAAAGACGATCAACGGACCAGCATTTATGTAGCTAAAGGGCTACCCACATGTGCTCAGCTAAGCAGTAAGGATTTTCAACGTGGGGATGTAAGCAAAAAGCTTTGTTTTTCTTGGAATGTAGAAAGAAAGAAAATGAAGCTGAAGAACATGTGATTCCTGACCGCCCAAAGGGGTTCCAGTCATCTCACCAGGTGGACGGTGAGTCTTTGTGGGTGTTATCTGGATGTCTGTGATTTTGGTCATCCGGATCACACGTTTATTTTCCTAAATAAATTCTCTGCCTTAACAGATGGGCCATAATCTGCTCATTCTTTTTAGGGTCTCATACCTCACTACTTGAGTGGGGGTAATGGTACATTACCTGCTCCAACTGTATTACAGCAGAAGTAAACAGCGGAGGAGCAGCCCTGCAAAAGAAATATTCTGGGACAATATGTGCTTAATCAGCTGGGCTTTCTGGAGACACTGGAGCTAATTCCACACTGTGTGGTCTCAAATCCCAGAAAAAAGTGCCAGATAGAGCTCTTCCCTAATTACCTGTTAAGACCACTACCAAAAATAAAGGCTTGTGATTTCAGGGGATTGGAAGTAACAACAGCTGAACTCCATAATCCAGCAGACTTAAACACTGAATTTAATGGAACTAGAGAGAGTTTGGGGTAAGAAATTAGATAGGTTAGAAGTTACTATTACTACAAGGTTTATTGGATAATTTGGACAAAACCAACATTATGATCAGTACTAATTTGAGCATGCTGCTAAAGCGCTACACAGAAGACTATCCTTGGAAAAAGAGAAGACTTCTTGTTTAGTGAAGATCTTTGGGAATGCATCTTCCCAACAAGAAGAGAGAATTCATTTTTTATGAGAAGCAAATAATTTGCTCAATTTGCAAAGGATTCTATGAATCACTTCAGCCTGTTCCTACATGCTTACTGAGCATATCCTAAGAAAACAAAGAGCAACACAATTGCTTCTGCAACTGTCTGCAAAAGAGGAAAGACAGAAAAGAGCACAGAGCATCACAAGGGACCATCAGGGCAAAGGTGCCTCTGAGACAGTTATTGTTTCAAGTAGCAAAGTTGGCAAGTGCTTGATTTCTGTTACCAGGAGTGCCTGAATGTCATGTGTCTTAAGCTAGTGTAAGAGGGACAATAAGTAAAGGCTTGTACCTAAAATTTCTGCAGAATCAACTACCTCACAAACTGAGCTCTAAGCAGCATTCATGTTGCAGCAAATCTCTCACAGCAAATCACTTGATAGCACCAGCATTTCCCTTCGCATTGACTTAGCTGCCTTGTGTTTCAGCAACTCTTGCTGTTACCAGGGCTAGGAATTAAAGCTAAGGAGAGTAACATTGTTTTCCTTGGCTTTGTTTCTGGGCAAAAGAAGCGGGTAACAACGCAAGGGAAACTGCTGTGATTTGTCCTTTAAGAGAGAGACTCCCCAGTGTCAGTTCCATGTGTAACTTTTCACACAATGAATAACAGGTGGGACAGACTGATTTTCACAGTTTCTTTGAGGTAGGATAGTATGTTCTTACCAACTCGAATTTGAGTTCGCTCATTTGCAGAGCTGAAGAGTTTGCCATCTAGATGGGTAGAAAGGAAAAGATGAATTGAGAGAATAATCTTTGGCATGACAGCACTGTGCCTGGGAAGGTCACACAGGATTTTTTCCCCAATTCACCCTTCTTCTTTGGCACCAAGACTAAAAGCAGGAATACAAAATTCAAATATTTTTCTTCTCTCAGATACATAATCTAAATAATTAAGGTACCTAAAGCACTTGATTCCCACGTAAAACTGATCCTGTGGAAATTTCTATAGAGAACTCATGCATCATGATTACTGAAGTATGTACATCAATGCATTATTCATGGCCACAAAGTGCACATACCATCTTACTCTCAAATGACCCTCATTATTTGGGACATTCCTCATTTTAGATTCACATTCATCTCTATCCCATACTGAGGTTACCATCTGGTCATTTTTTTCTTTACTGACTCAGCCTGTTACTTTTATATAAAACTCATTTAAAGCTGAGCACTAACCAATTCTCTCAAATAGCTTCCATAAATAAAAATAAATATACTGTCTGTGATTACAAAGGAAAGGAAATCGGTAGGCATTTAAAGATCCTACAGTAGTGTTAGAATGAAGCCAAGGTTAATAGAATCAGTATTTGTCTCTCTAATAAATCTTCCTATTAATTTTTGATGTTCATAACAAACAAAGCAAAATGAGATCCACTAATAAGGCATATCAAACTATAGATAAATCTACACAGGCAAACTTTAACCTACACAATATACAAAGGTAAACAAATCAGTAGCCAAGAAAATTATAAAGAACAAATGACATGAAACTAAATGCATCTAGTTATTTGAGACAACAACATAGAACAGATGATACAGTATTTGTAACTCAAAGCCACTGTAAACAGCATCATCTAGGGGATTACGCACAAGGGAGGACCACACCAGAGATTTCTTTTTACTACTTCAGTTAAAATTCTTGGCTTATTTTATTTTTTTATACTTTTTTTTTTTTTTCTAAAGAAGTCAGTGCACCCACAACAGCAGAGCTGGGCCAACACTACAGGTTATTATTCACTTGATTGGAGGAATCCATTTGCTCACACTGCATTTCTGCCCCTTTTGGTTCATTTTTTAGCAACTTTCTACCAATCTGCTTTTGCAGGCAGGACTAGTAAACCAGGACCATGCAAGAAACAGAATCAGATTGTTAGTAAAGGAACAGTCACAAGCAGGAAGATGGAAGATCTAGAGCTCAAAAATGGCCTTTCTTTTCCTTACAACAAGAGCTCCTACTCATGAGAGAAACCCCACCAAACTGCACTGTGTTCAGCCCTAGGAGAACAGGTGTATTACTGCATCTGACTTTCAAGTTTTAACATGCCTGTATCTTGTGTAAACTGAGATAGAAAGTTGAGTGAATTGCTGAGTCATGCAAAATTTTTATAAGGGTTGAGAAAGGACTTAATGAATTTAAGCAGGGGGTTGTGGTTGGAAGTTCTAGAATTTTTGTGATAAACAAAGAGGCACAGGTGTCACAGCTTCCAGGTTTTTGCTCCTCCACTGAGGTTAAACACCCCTTTTTACAGCTATGCTTTCCTATTAAAAAATTCAATGGGCAGAAGAGGTTTTTTTCCACATTACCTGTGTGTATTCAGGATTTTTTTATCAGTTGAACCATTAGACTTTCTGCCAATTAAATTTTTTTCAAAATTGTGTGTTAATTTGCTTTTGCATTTCTTAAAATGTTGATATAATGTATCAAAGCTGAAATATTTTAATCACAGTTTTAAAAGTGTATTAAAACCCTGTCTTGGTTATGTTTTTATACCATCACTTCTGCAATAATACCAGCTCCTTCAAAGAGAAGCTATTTCCTCCATAGGAGTGAGAGTTCTCCATTACCATCTATGATGATCAGTCCTACCTGCCAGGTACTCTGGAAGTGTATGAGAGAAGTGCAGGGCTTCAACCTCAACAATCGCTGTTGTATTTCACCACATGAACCACCATCTGCCAGATAAAACCCTGAAAATGGAGAAAAAAAGGAAGCATAAGCACTAACTGCAATTAATGTTGAGAACTGGAGCATTATTTGAATCAATGTATTTGAGGTTTTGCTGTTTCTAAACTCAAGAAATTTTTGTGAAAGGTAAGTCTTAAAGGACAATTTTCAACCAATTTTAATATTTCTTTAGAAATTTCTTTTAATATTTCTTTAGAAATGGTTTCCTTCCTATAGCTCTGCAATTTATGCTTGGGTTCTTGTATATACTCCATCACTGCCTCCTGCAGCATAATTCATCTTTTGTCTCTGCAAAATTATGAATGAGTGTTTTGGTCTCCTTGCTCTTGCCTTTGCCCTTCCCATTCTCCCCTGCTAGAATCCTCAATACTGTTCAGCACTTGAAGTTCAAACTCATCTTATTGTTATAACGAATATTATTAAGAGCTTTGACTGGGATTCCTACTTTAGATTTCTCAGTTCGATTAATAGGAAATAATCAGTGTCACACTCTCCCTCTCTGGTGAATTGCTTAATTAACTGGTAGAAGCAGCACAAATAATTTCTACACCAGTGTACTTATTGTTTTAAAAATTATGTAAAAATTAGTCCCTTACTAGATGATTAGGGTTTTAGATCTGCTAATGAACAACAATAGGCTGCCATTGCCATCTTTTAATTTACTTTTAATCACCAGCTAAGTAACAAAGAAACATCTTTTAAAATAATTAAGACTACATATCAGGTCTCTGTAGGATGTCAACAATAAAGGGGTTAATGATGCATCCAGTCATCATGGAAACAATCAAAAAAATGTCTTGCTTTAAACAATGCAGAACAACTCTCACTATCTAAATGCATCAGTGCCAGAAAATTCCCACAGCTTTACATTTTTCATCCTGTAGAGATCACACACACACACACACACACAGAGAATATTGATGGAAATCACCTACATAAGAGGGCAAAGATTTAAATTAAAATATCTGTGAAGAGAAGCCACTTCCCTCTGACTAGACAGAACTCTCTCAGCACCATAGTATGTCCTCAGCCTCGAAAACACAACACAATAAAAGATGCCTAACCAAAATAACACTTGGAGGCATATAATGTATTTTTTTCTCTCATAATATTAACATCTTCTTGCACTTATTTTCTTTAGATATTTAAAAATTAAAATTTGAAGAAGTGAAAATTAGGTTCCCAAATCTTTATTCCAGAGGGGTTTTTTAAAGTCTCTATGACACATAGAACAAACCTATTTTGGGAAGCAAAATGGTAATAATTTTGCTTTGAATATATCAGCTTTCTAGTAGCAGTTTTGTGTATGCATATGATGTCTGTGTTTGCTGCCATAAAACTAACCCACCATAATTCTAGGGTGGGATGCTCACTGATTTTTTTTACACAAAGCAGGCATGAAAGCCTCATATGGGTGGGTGGGGGTGTGTGTGTGAACATGCACAAGCATGTACACATCTCCTTTGACCCAGATGTCAAAGGATGTGGACAAAAGGGAGACTATACAGAGATGCTATGTCCTATTGTTGAAAAATTTAAAAAAAAAAAAAAAAAAGATAAAAGTACTCCACTTAAATGTCAATGTTTTTACAGTGTGAGAGACTAACAGATATTCAGAGGTTCTGGAAGGGAGAGGCAGGTACTGCACTTAAAATTACAAAAAAATGTGTAGTATTTAGAGTAGTATCCCACTGAACAGGAAATGCAGCAGAAAGCTTGCTTTAATTCTTGACAAAGAAAGTAAATTGTCCTAAAAATTCTCTATTCTGAAGCATCCAAAACATGTATTGGCACTCCAGAGAGCTACTACAATCTAATGCATGTGCTCCCTTTTGAAAATTGTCTTTTCAAGCAGCACATGTTTTGGCCCATGGGAGTGCAGTATGTAGAGCACTGTTAGGAGACTGGTAGAAGGCCATCTGTGCTCTGGTTGAAAAGACTTCTGTTAATGTGAAAAAAAACCCACATAATTGCTCTCTTCACAGCTTCTATTTTCACTTGGAGAATAGCATGTGAAAATAATGTAAAAATGAGAGCTGGCAAGGGCCAAATAGGTAACTTCACCCACGTCTTATCAGTGCAAGATGGTTCTCAGCCACGCGCTGGGGCAACAGTGAATGACAGGAGTTAGAGAGACTACATGGTCTTGCCAGGCATACCTTTCATGCCTTCTACAATACCAGTCCTATCACACCCTTTCTTTCTGTCCTTCCTTCCTTCTTTCCAGAGTTTTAGTCATTTTATGCGAAGTATAAAATCTTCATGGTAACAGATACCTATGACTGTCTATGTTTGTACTATGTCTAAAACTATAGGCTGAATATCACATAGGCTCTCCAGGAACTATAATAGTAACAAATACCATAATCACATTGACCAAGCCAGTTGACGCTAGTTGTGGAGGTCCCAAAAGTCGTGGCAGCTTATTCCCTACTGTAATACTCATCTGAATTTTACATTCACTGTGCGCATTGTTTTCTCACTTTCATCTCATTAACTCTAATTAACACTCGTTTAACCATTTTCAGTAATCCTCTACCTTGTTTTGTTTTTCCATTCCCTAAAGACTGTTAAATAGCCCATGCACAATACTTGAGTTAAACTGATGTTAATTTTTAAACAGCTATTTGTAGAGCATCCGAAATGCAATCTGTAGTGTGTAAGAGAATGAGTTTCACCTATTTGTGACTTGATGTCTCCATGTATCCAAACAAACAGTAGAGCCATTTCTCAGCCACACTGCTTTATGAAATCCTTGTCCACTGTCAGCAGAAGCTTTCAGCCTTCTACAGGTTGTAGTGTTATGGAGTTCTTCTGTTTTTTTTTCAACACACTTTATGTTTTTCCTTCACTGATCACTATCATTATTTCTATTCTATGAAGCCTAGCATGGTCTTGCTATTACTGCCTTATGACATACCAAAATATGTCATCATTTTTTCATGTGTCTTAAAACCTTTTAAGTTCTTGTTTGATAAATTCATTATTGAATGAAGACTCTTTAAAGGAAACTACTCAGCAATTCTAGAAAATCAAGCTGCCTATTAGGAGTTGTAATAGGCATTCAAGGTGTTAATTTTAAGCATCGCTTTTGAAAATCTTGACTCAGATGCTTGTTTTATAAACATATGAGATTACAACCATGACACAATATACATAGTATTGCTTGAAAATGGAAGCTTCTTTAAAACTTTTTAATAAATACTGTGTGAAATAATCTAGAGCAAAACTGCACCTATTTATAGGCTGGTTTTCAGGATAAAACAGGTATTTCAAAGACGTTTGCAATGCATATTTCAGATAAAGATAGCTATTATTTAAAATGTAATGAAATAACATTTTTTTAGTTATTTTTTGCTCCATACATACTTTCAAAATACAAATATAGTTAAATTTGAAAGATGAAAAAAGACGTAAAACTTGTATACAAACCCCCACAATGAAGCTGTTGACCCTTCTCAGCTCTGTGTGACATATCTATTTTCTTCACAGACTTCAAAAAGTAAAAAAAGTCAACTTTGTAGTTACATGTATTTTGTCACCTTGCAACACATGGGGTACAATTGTGACTATCTTATACAGGGGTGTCTGAGGAATTTGTTCCTTTTTGTAATATTCATGAGTATCATTATGGTTATGACCCATTAACTTCACCCATGGGGACACTCCAGAAGCAGTCTGTGTCTCTCATGAAAGGCAATGTAAATTCAGAAGCACATTGTCCACCATATGCACAATGGCCCTCTGCTTTTCCTTCTCCTGTAAGAAAATTACTCGTGTATTCAGGTGACTTCAAAAGTGTAGTCAAAAAGACTGAGACTCAGAGTGGTCTTTTTATGCCTTTGATGTACAAAGCAAATCAGGCTGAACTCATCAGAGGCTAGTGATGACAGGGGCTGGGCTAATCTTCGAATGATCAAAGCATTCAAAGTCAGTGGCATTTGCAAGGAAATTAATGATTCCTCCCTAAAGGTTTTAACCATCCTATAAACAGGATAAATGTAGAAATCCTTAGATGGATGGTACCATTAAGTACAGCAAATGTTACTGAAAATAATCACAATGGTGGCTCATTTATTAAGAAACTGTTCCCCCCATTCATTTACATTCCACTGAACAGATTGTATGAAAGCCGGGTTTTTTTTCAGTCTGGTTAACGTTCTCTGAAATGAGAAATTATACACTGAAAAGCAGTACTTTGTGGGTGTCATGTCACAGAATTACAAGGGATCATTATCCAATCTTTGAGACACAGAATTATTACAGATTTATCAATTGTTTCTACTGATGTAAAAGGTCTGATAATGGCATAACGTGCCTGACTAACAAGAACTACTATAATGAAGTTAAATGCTTTAACTTGTTTAATGATTCCAGTGGAAATTATTACTTATCTGGGACCAGAGAAGAAATTGTAAAATATGTTGTTATCCTTGATACGATTGGAGGTTAAGGGGTGAAACTGTAAATTCAAGGTTGACATTTGCTTTTTAGAAAAGATTTGTTAACCTTGTTAAATATGCTGAAGTCATATTCGTACCGGCAGAAAATAAAGCAACCAATCAAGTTTCTTCAGCAAAGTGTCTCTCCCTGCCTTTGTACTGTGTTGCTTTTTTGACAGTGATGTGGTGTGTGAATTGTTAGGTTCACTAAATAGTTTTAAGAGTATTTTACCTCTTACTCTGTAGCCTCAAGAAATTCTCATATCAAAGAATAATATAGGTCGACAATTGCTCTCACTCTAATTAAGCATGATTTTGACATGTGGACAGAAGAGGAGGAAAAGGAATAATGGGAAAACATTTTTCCCACCTCTAGTATTACTGACGTTGCTTATATTAGTGGAATGTCTTGTCTTCAAATTTGTATGCTTACAACTATAAAAAGCAGACTAGAAGTTATTTGTTGTATTATGGAACCATCAGGAGTATAAATCAGTTAATAATTTTTCATACACAGCATAAGACAAACCTATAGGTTTAGTTAAATGGCCCCTACTATTATGGAAATAGTCACCACAGACCACCTCCATCTATTTTTTTTTTTTCCTGGATATCATTAAGGAAAATTTTTAAAATACTCCTGTCACAGATTGTTTAACTATTTAGGCTCTGTCCTGTTAGGAAAACAACAGTTCTGCATTAGTAAAGATGGAATTTGTGGAGGTTTTCAAATGAGGTCTCTTTCTAATGTGCATGTTAATACCCTAAGAGAGCACAGATAGACACACTGTAAGAGCAGACTGCTTAGTCAGCAAGCTGGTCTTCAGTCTAGGAAGTAGGCTTTATTTCAGTGTCTATGGGTGATATATCCCTATTTATGTGGAACATACACATTTCAAAATCCCCCTATGTGCTGAATTGATTTTGACTGGATGGATTTCAGTCTATTCCATCAACCGTTACTTTTAATTCTGGAATTCAATAATTGCATTGATTTAAGACCATATTAAGCACAACAGAACATGATATTCTATCTAAAGTGTCTGAAATTTTCACAATTGGTTGACACTAAAGAGGTCTGTAAACAGACCTTTCAAAAGTGAACAGATTTGCATGCCATATTGCTATTCTGTGAGTCTAACCACTGCTGTTAAGACAAAATCCTTAGTAACTTTACTTGCACTCAGATACACTGCTCTGGTTTCAGGTCAGTTAGGCTGATGAGTTTTTGCCCCTATGTGCTCATTTCTGCATCATATTTGGATTTTTTTCCCCTCACAGGTCTGATCAGTAGCTCGGTTTTGTCAAAATCAGAGGATCACAAGATAATTCAGGGACCTCAGGTCTGTAGGACCTAAGGGTCTGTATTCCAACATTTTGCTCAAAGCAAGGACAACTCTGAGGTCAGACCAGGTTGCTCAGGGTTTATCCAGTCTCATCTTGAAAACCTCCAAGGACAGAGACTGCTCAGCCTCTCTGGGCAACCTGTTCCAGTGCCTGACCATCCTCAAGATGTCAAAGTTTTTCTTTTTTTCCAATCTGAACATCTCTTGTTTCAGCTTATGCCCATTGTTCCTTGATCTTCCACCATGCACCACTGTGAAGATAACATATTCTTGGTGACCTCCTCACAGGTACCAGCAGGCTGCTAGTTGATCCCCCTCAAAGCTGTGTCTTCTCCAGGCTCCCAGCTGCCTGAACCCCTCATTGCAGGGCAAGTGCTCTGACCTCTGACTCTGATGGCCCTGACCATCTTGGTGGCCCTCTGATGAACTTGCTCCAGTTTATCAACATGTTTCCTGTACTGAGAGAGCCCTTAGTGTTAGGCCTTGCTGAATTTCTTTAGGTTTCAGTTGCCCATTCCTCCAGTCTGTTAGATCTGTCTGCATAGCAGCTCTGCCCTCAAGAACGTTAATCCTTCCCCTCACTTTGGTGTCATCTAGAACCTTGAGAGCAAGGTCACTCATCTCCTCCAAGTCAATGAAATGAAAATGACAGAAGCCAGTTAAAAAAAAAAAAAAAAACAACATATTTTTTTAATCCCAGATTTTTTTGTCAGACTCAGTTTAAGGAAGTCAGGAGATCTGACAGAAAAGTAACATTCAATATGGAATAGAAAAAACAGGCACAGGGGAGCAACCTTTCCCTGTGCTCAACTGCAGCATCAAATTTGTCTTTAAAAGCATCACTATCCTGTTCCTTAGTGTAAGCAGTAGAAAACAAGGTGGGTGCAAAACATAAGAACAACATAGTTGTGATACATAGGCAGATTTCCTCAAACGGTTACCCTCATAATACAGCATAGCCTTCCCACAACTTTAAATGCACCTGGTAGAACTTCTCCTCCAACGGACCCATGGCTCTTTTCTGTCACAATTCTGTTTTAATTCAAAGGTTGATTAAAGAAAAAAATATTATTTTGAAATGTCATACTGCCTCCAACTGTACATACACATATGTTTGCAAGCCTCAGAACACTGAGAAATCTGACCGGTATTAAACAGAACTCTCAAGATCTTTGCTGAGCTCAGAGCGCCGTCTCTATGCATTTCTGCTTCCTGAACCCAGCTGTTGCAGTGCCAGATTAGGCAAATCGTGCTTTGTTTAATTTTAAATTGCAGTGAAAAGTAAAATTGCCCTGTGTTTCTTGCACTCAAAAGATTTTTTCTCAGTCTTTCTGGGGGGAAAAAAAATAACCATAAACAAATGAAAAGGAGCAATAGAAGGGAAGTGCCTTAGGAATTTTATCTGTGAACTATGCTGGAGGTCTACTTGTAATGATCAGGAATAAGAAAAACAAACCCAAAAACTGAGAAAACATGACTATTCATAGTCAGCACCAGTTCAGGAAAGCTAGGATAGCAGTGTCAAACCTGGTCAGCTTTATATCTTGCAGTATTACTGCAATGTTGTTTATTCACCACATTGAGGTGTAGAAATTGCAGCTACACACATCCTATTACTCTTTTTTTTATATAACTAGAACAATACAAATAATAATACTTCCATTAGTGAAAAGGACATAATCTGTTTTTCCAGTTATGAGATGGATTCTGCACTGGAAAGAGAATCTGGGCATGAACCTGTTTCACTCCTACCATTCTCTCCTTGCTTCAGCTCTTGCCTGTTAGTTCCATTTCTACATTTCACTGATGTTGGTTCTCCTTTGTTGACTTTGATTTTATTTAACTCTGCTTTTCTGCAGTCACAAGCTTCATTTCTCTTGTTTATGGAAATATGTGCAATATGTCTATAAGAGTCTGTTCGGTATGACTGATACACTTCAACACTGTAGTTTACAAAAAAAAAAGTCAGTTAAATTTACAACATAATTTTGTTTGATGTTAAGTTTAGAGTATGAATGAGACACGTGGAATTCACAGCACTTGTGAATCTCACCCACGTGATCTTGCCAGAAAGAAATCTGCACAACCTAGGGAAAACGGGCATGTATACTGTTGTGGGTTTTCTGTTCATTTTGTTTTGTTTTGCAATTGGCACATATAGAAAATGAATCTTAAGCTTAATTAGTTGCAGAAAACTAATATACAAATGTTTCCGCATTTGTTTGCTAGATGTTTAACTTACACTATTTTGGTTACTTGTGTATGTCACTGAATTGGAAAAAAAAGGAATATGAAATGTAATTAACTTGACTAAATTACCAATTGCAGTATTTTCAATAATCAACAATCCAGGAAATTATTTGCTGAAGAAATATGTAAAAAAATTAAAACAATTATATTTGAGGATATTGCATCCATTCACAGTTGGAAGTATGTACAGAAAACAAAGCAAATAGGAATTAAATTATTTGTGGAAATTATTCATTCAGCTGCCACCTTATTATTTTCTTCCCTTTAAATCTTAAATACAGTTGATTTCATCCTGGAAATGGAATTAACATTACAGCCATTCAGTAAAATATCTCATGGACAACTTAAAGAAAAACAATCACATTTCTAAGGCTTCATGAAAGAGTAAAGGTCTCTTGTGTTCTCATGTCAAGCTTTGCGTGAAGACAGAAGTTAATTCTATTTGTGTGCAGTAGAGAAGTTATAATTCAGATCTTTTTATAGCACTTGCTGATCATATTGAAAGAGAAAAGAATTTTAAAATTTTCCTCCATAATTTTTCTTAACAGCAATGTTTCTTCAAGAAGAAAACTTGAGACCAATGACTTTCCAAGCGTCAGTGTGCTCACCAAATAAAAACGTTTCTAACTTCATAGGTAAGTAGTTTGTAGTGCTTGGGCCACAGCAACACTGAAATGAAAACTACTGTTTTGTATAATCTATTGCATTACATATATACCAGAGATTCTACGACCAGCTCTACTAACCTTAGCAGCTCTGGGCTTGACCTGAGAAACTCATAATGCACCTATTGCAGTATATGCTGGTAGGTGATCTCCGGTGAGCAATCCCCCATTCCCTGAGATTAGAATTAAAGCTGGGGCAGGGTTCGGGTTTTTTTGTTTGTTTGTTTGTTTGTTTGTTTGTTTAATTAAAGTGATTCATATGACAAATGGAAACAAAATTTCAGGTGAACCAGAACTGTTTATGAATTTTTATTTAACATATTGGAAAAAGGAAGACCAAATAAAAACATTCTGAAACAACACTTGCATGTTTAAATATATAGTTAGTATTAAATGAACCCATAAAAACCAAAATTTTTGCAAACCAATTTCCTAAACAAACAAAAATATGATTCACATCACTACCTTTCCTATGGTCTAGTTCAGCCTCAGAACTCAAAAATCTATAAGCATGTTTAAGGTGCAAGATGTTGCTCTTTGTTATATATTCAAACTGACAAATTATTCTATAGCATTCCCCAGTTTTATAACATTAAGCACTTAATCAGTAAAATCCAACTCTTTTCAGAAATTAGGGGCCTCTAATAATTTAGCTTAATTTCTTTTAAATGTCATTCCTGTATGAAACATCCCTATTCACTGAAAAGTCATTGAGACTGCTTATCACATAAGGGAAATGGAGACTTTCAAGCTGGCAGCTTCTTTCACAGGGGAAATTGTCATATGTCATATTTTTATTAAAAGTTTTTAGATGTTTATTCTTGTGGAAATTCTCCTCTTTGAGGAGGACTTAGTTTGTTCCTGATTTAAAAATCCGTTACTAACTATTCAGTATGTTTTAATATATTCTACTTTGTTTAAACTCTCCAGAAAAACGTTACCTTTATTTTGTCAGCATAGTAGGAAATCTTTTTTAATGTTGAGAGTGAATCGTGACTTGCCCTGTTACTGAGGATGTGTATTTGCAGCTCTGAAAAAAGGCAGCGTTACCAGTGGCTTCCTTGTTTTTGAAGACTTTACAAAGAAAGGTTTTTGTTATTTTCCTAACAAATATGCTTATGTGCATATCCTTTATAAGTGTCTTTATCTTAGGTACAGAAGAAATCCATGCTGAAGTGACTTAAAGTAAAATTATCAGATATTTACATGTTAAAGATGTTTCTGGGGTTGTAGAGAGTTTTCGTAATTTGTGATGTATGATACCTCCTGCTGAACATCCTACTAGTCATTTCTCTTTATTTTTAGAAAATCTGGCTCTTCATCCCATTTTCAAGGGATTTTAGCTCACAAGAGCCTAAAGGCATGTTTACAGTACTCAGTGGAACTCCAGTTTGAGGAGCTGTAACATAGCAAATATGACCTGGTAAATTCAACAGAGTTAAGCATAACTCATCCTGGTGTGTGCTATGTTGACCTATGGTTTTGGTTCTAACCTTATCTTGCAGAGTCAGCTTAGCTGACTGTACCAACTGATAATTCATGTTTGGTGTTACTTATATTTGAGTCTATATAACTCTTTTTGATAATGTCACTCTAGGTTTTCAGAAGAATTGAGGGAGAGAATTCCCAAATGTGTGGAATGTATGACTGATTTGAATGCAAAGGAACTTTGTTTTCATATAGCCAATTAAATGCCTAAGAAGATATTCAAAAGAGCTTGGGTTCTGAGCCATTTTGAAAATGTGGTCTCGACTGTCAGGTGTTAAGTTATACAAGAAATATAGACCTAAAGAATTTTATTGATCCTATCTTGTGGTTATCTAGCAGAAGAGAAACAGGGTCTGAAAAATCCAAGGCCCAAATCAGAGAGGACACTGAAGTAAACAATAATTTTACATGATCTTCCTTTCAGCATTTACCAGCTCACACATTTGAATTTAGAGTTTGGAGTTTTAGGATCTTAATATTAGTCATGAATGTCAGCTCTATCACTGACATCCACCAAGCCATTCAGTCTGTTTAGGTATCACATCCTGTTCTGTAGAATGAGAAAGTATTTCCTCTGTATCATAAAATTGTGAAGACAACTCAGTAATGACTGTGATGCTCCCAGTGTATAGGGAAAGAGATAAGCATCTAATACATGACTACTCGCTTTTTATCTCTCACTTTACTCCCTTATTTTAATCTTCCTCAAGTTTCCTGTCATCCACACTATTCCTTCCTTCTGTTTTTACATCCATCTATTCTTTGCCTCCCATATACTCTTTCCTACGTACCCTCACACGCACATCAGAGTAAGGGTAAACTTACCAGCCAAATCTAGACATTGACATTTCCCATTACTAAAAATAAAGTCATGTCATTCCTTCCCATCTCATTCCTTCTCCTGTCTGTATTGTGTATTTCACATACATTTTTGTATCAAATGATGAGATAGCAGGTGCTGCATGGGGACTTCAATGCTTACTCTAAACTCAAACCATTCAGTCATGACCTGGCCCACCAGAATAGCTGTTGACGATTTGATACTAGTCACACTGCTATGCAGTGCTACTTCTGGCATCTCTGATACAAACAGTAATGAAAGAAATGGAAAGATGAAGCATCCACAGTTTTCAAACTTTCACAGATCTCTGTGCTGCTAGTCAACATTAGGGGGGGTTCTGGCATCCCTGTAGTGCACAGAGAGAGAGATCCACCTAGTGACCGATTCACCTACAACAAGGCTTGTGCAGTATGTTAACATCATGCAGCACAATCTATGCTTATAAGCATGCCAGAGAGAAGCATGATTCCCTTTGTATTCAGATAAAGAATCCTTTCTATATACCACCTCCTGTTTATTTTGATTCTCCCATTAACCCCACTAATTAGGTTGTGATCCTGGTTATTGAGGGTGTTTAATATGGGACGTTTCATATGTGCCCCTTTGCTGATTGTGACAGTTAGCTGAAAACCCGAGCCAGGTCTCTCCTCTAGTAACATATGAATCTTTACATTTTCTTTCCAGCACATAGCAGGACAAAGTGATGCTCCCAGCCTAACCCCTTGATGCCCTGTACAAATAGATTTATTACAAACATGAAGCAAATCACGAGCACAGAAACAAAAGCACATCTTGTCATCCTGTCATCCCTACAGTAGAACCAATCCCTCATTTCAGCACATCTTTACTCTAAATGACCAAATGAAATGATGAACACAATAGAAGTTCACACACATGGCCTGGAATTAGCAGGCCACTAATAGCTGACTTGAAAAATACGGTCTCATATAACTCAGCTCTGCTGACTCCTCCTGCGACAACTGCAGATCTTACTGCTCACAGTTACTGGTGCCATCCCACTGACGGAAGTTACCACATCTTATGCAGGTGCTTATGCTGGCACCTCAAGTGTGTAATTTAGAGAACAGACCCTAAGCTCCATTAGACTATTGTACTGGGTTTGTATGTCAAGGTTTTGGTAGCAGAGGGGTTACAGGGGTGTCTTCTGTGAGAAGCTGCTAGAAGTTTCTTCCCCTATGTCCCATAGAGCCAATGCCAGCCAGCTCCAAGACGGACCTGCTGCTGGCCAAGGCCGAGCCCATCAACGATGGTGGTAATCCCTCTGGAATAACGCGTTTAAGAAGGGGGGAAAAAATAAAAAACTGTGCAACTGCAGTCAGAGGAAGGAGTGAGAATATGTGAGAGGAACAACCCTGCAGACACCAAGGTCAGTGAAGAAGGAGGGGAAGGAGGTGCTCCAGGCGCCAGAGCAAAGATTCCCCTGCAGCCCGTGGTGAAGACCCTGGTGAGGCAGGCTGTCCCCCTGCAGGCCACGGAGGTTAATGGTGGAGCAGATATCCACCTGCAGCCCGTGGAGGACACCACGCCGGAGCAGATGGATGTGCCTGAAGGAGGCTGTAACCTCGTGGAAAGCCCACACCGGAGCAGGCTCCTGGCAGGACCTGTAGACCCGTGGAGAGAGGAGCCCACGCTGGAGCAGGTTTGCTGGCAGGAGTTGTGACCCCGCAGGGGACCCACGCTGGAGCAGTCTGTTCCTGAAGGACTGCAGCATCCTGGGGAAGGGACCCATGCTGGGGCAGTTCGTGAAGAACTGCAGCCTGTGGGAAGGACCCACACTGGAGAAGTTCATGGAGGACTGTCTCCCATGGGAGGGACCCCATGGTGGAGCAGGGGAAGAGTATGAGTAGTCCTCACCTGAGGAGGAAGGAGCGGCAGAGATGACGTGATAAACTGACTGCAACCCCCATCCCCCATTTCCCTGTGCTGCTGGAGGGGAGGAGGTAGAGAAACTGGGAATAAATTTAAGCCCAGGAAGCAGGGAGGGATGGGGGGAAGGGGTTTTAAGATTTGTTTGTATTTCTCATTACCCAACTCTGATTTGATTGGTGATAAATGAAGCGGAGTTCCCCAAGTTGAATCTTTTTAACCTGTAATTGGTGAGTGATCTTTCCCTGTCCTTATCTCAGCCCACGAGATTTTCATTATATTTTCTCTCCCCTGTCCAGTTGCAGAAGAGGAGTGATAGAGCAGCTTAGGTCTGCACCTGATGTCCAGAAAGGGTCAACCCACCACAACTATGAACATCAGCATCTGAAGGATAAACACATGCCCCGTTTTGCTTTCATGATATGCAAGCAGTGACCTCTGCAAAAATCAGACAGGCCAGTAGCAGGGAAAGCATTACTGCTGCTGTTTCAAGTAAAATTTGGCAGGCAGACTCATTTGCTGTAGTCCAAAGAATCACTCAAATAGAGTGACACAGATCACGAGTGACAGGTAGAAAAATTCTGCATAGAAGAAACAAAACTTATTTCGCTCATTTTTTCAAAACTAAATTCCAGGGATTTGTCTTCACTTAATGCACACATATGCTGCAGCATATTCTGAATATTTTTTTTTTTCCTTTGATGTCTTCAGCTTACCTGAAATATTTTGTAGCTAAATTATTGGGTTATATATCACCAGATTCTATAGATTTATCTGATCTTTACTATTTCATCGCAAACTTCACAGAAGATGAAAATAAAAGAGAGGTTTTATGATTGACTTGCTGCTGCAAAATTATATGGGAACATTGCTTTTTTGATAATGATGATATGTTAGCAGCTTGATTTACTAATCAGATTCTGTATCTAGGGATAAGAAAGGGTATATATTTGTTCCAAAATTTGCATTTTATCTAAGTTAGCATTGATTAGTAACTAAATTTTCAACAGTACTTGTAGAGAATAATTTGGCTGAATCATTAAATACAACATGGTACCTTTGCAAATAGAAATCTACAGTTCTGTCTAGAAAACAAGATAATACCAGTATTATATACTACATTGAAATCCAAGGAAATTGATGGAATGAGTTACTTATTCCCCTGAATAAATAAGTCAAAACAGAGAACAGAAATAACAAAACTATGCAACTCACTACTCATGCAAACGATACTGAATAATCAAAATAGTTTACAAAATGCAGACTGAAAACCATTTGTTTAACATGTTGTTTAGCCAGTCCATCAAAACTCAGAGTCACTGCCAAAAGACTTTGGGTCTGTAACAAATATAATTTACAGCTAATGTTCACACTGCTACGCTCAGAAAAATAAGATATCCATCATTTCACTTCTATGCATCAGTTTGACTTCAAGTCTATCTTAGCAACAACCACAGTTTGCCCTTACAACCAGCAAAGTATGGGTATGCTTGTTAGGAGACAAGTATACATATCATTCTGGGCACCTGATCATTTTACCACTCAAGCCCATGACTACAAAAGGCCACTGTCTGGACTGCCTATTTATACATACATCAGTTTGGATACTTCAGGTATGAAAAAGCTTAAAACAGCAATTTTTGTTCTGTTGCAGTCATGGTACACTTCATGAATGGGTGGAGAAATTCAGCCTCCAATGAGGATAGTACACCTTTCTTCTCAAAGCCCTCTTAGTGACACCAGGCAGAAACCACTAATTTGGTATGACCCCACTTCGAAGAAAACTCCCTAGGTTTTTTGCTAGACCATTGACATACTGATTTCTTTTACTCTACTGACCTCTTCTGAAATGTGGCTGAATTTGTTTAGTGTGACATCTGTAGTTTGTCCTACTAATTGAAAGACTAGATGTGACTTATTTCCCCAAAGATTGTCTGTAGTCAGCAAGCAGGAACAACCTTCAGTCATTTCTGATTGGCTACATTTCAAAATCATGTCCCAGATGTACCTGGTTTGTGTTTTCTATGTGCCATTCATTTCTTTTAAGCTGACATTATCATTTAGCTATGTCTGATTAGCTAAGACAGGCCAAGAGATCTCTTTGGTTTCAAGCCAGCTATACTTGTGCCTGATGTGTCCCTCCCCTAGAGATCCAACATACAAGTGAAGCTCCTACTTACTCCCAAGTCAATCTATATAGCAAAGAAATTATGGAGTTGATGTCAATTAATAAGAAATGGGGAAAAACACTCCCAGTAAGGACAGATGAACTAATATGAATGATATAATTTCTATTTCTACATAAAATATCCTGAATTTTAGGCTTGTTACTCAACGGCATTTGTTTCTGGTTCATCATTTGAAAAAAAATAAGCAACGAAAAAACACTGAGGAAACATCATCATTAAGAGGAAATTGAGACAAAGAGAAGAATGACCTTCTCCCACTTTTTACAATGCCTGGGCCAGTAACAGAACTATCTGAGCTTCCAAATCCCACTGTAAAACATAGGAGATCTAAAATTGCCCTGGAACTAGAGGGGACATACATAATTTGAAAATTGTCCCTGTGATCAAAGGTGAGGTTGTCACAAGTCATTCTAGCAGATGAGCTTTTCTTCTTGACTCTGAAGACTGACAAAGCTACTGGCAACCTTGAGCAGGATTTGCATGCCTCTGCAGTTATCTGCACAAAAATGCAGTACAAAGGGGACACAGAATCTATTATGACATTTTGGAATCAGTATTACACTCATATTTCAGCTGAACAGAAAAATGAGAATTTATGACAGATGGTAGTGGAGAATTGGCAGGAACAATTAAGAGCTGAAGAAGGCATGGGAAATGTATTTTTTGTTAAAACACTTCTCTGTAATTAAGCATTATGTGTCTCTTGACACCATTTCAGTGCATAGATACGTTTTAAGACCTGAGAAGGTAAGACAGGCCAAGAAGGTCTTGGGTTTTAAGTCAGCTACACTTGAAAAAGGTCCAGTAGATATTTGTCAGCATAGCAGTTTTTCCCTTGTGAATTCCAGGAAACTGAAAATACACATCAACATTTTTTAAATTATGAAGATATACTGAGAGTAAGTTATTCTCCCCTACGCCACTTCATGATAAGTCCTGATATATTTGTGAAATTTATAGGAATTTAATACACATTTTTGCCAGTTAAACACATTTTGAAAATCATGGATCTCTTCAGCAAGGATACTTCTGATAGTTTACACAGTCAGCAAAAGAAGGCAGAAATATTCAGTGAGTTACAAGGCATTCTTTCTTAGTCTTTTGCAATGACTAACCCTAGCAAGCATATTTGATGTTAAGATTAAGTTTCAGTTCTGAGTGATGTGGAGTCACACTTCACGTCTTCTCTGAAAATTACTCACTGCTGACAAAGGATGGGGCTGAATTGGTGTTGAACATGGTTGATCTGGAAGTATGGTGACAGAAAAAACAGTCAGGCCTATTTCAGTGTGAGGTTTTAAGCTGATGCTTTTGAAGGTGCTTTTTTGTCCTTGGCTAGGTACCCAGTTAAATTTTGCTCAGCAAAATGACCACTGCACTGTTGAGACATGTAATTCAGGCTTCAACTTTGTCGTAATAAGGACTATCAGCAAGGATGCTAATTGGTGTCAGATGTGATTAGACCACTGTTCTGCAAGAAGACTACTGATTTGTTTTCCTCTACTTTACTGCTGAGAATCCAGCACTAGGTGACTCATTACCCTCACCTAAAGTAGGATTCAAAGGAATAAAGACACTAAAGCTTATCACCAAACCTTCTATTCTGTCTACTAAGGCTTGATTTCTAAGATTAGATTAGGTATTGTCTTTATTATTTAAAAGTGACAGAAAATGTGGGCATCTTTTCCTTTAATTTTATAGACAACTGTAATAGAGATCAACAGAATTTTTATATAAAACAATGAAGAATTGTGATGCAATGTTGATTATACAATAACAGAACATTGACCCAAACACTTTCCCTTTTGTAAGTCCACCAAAGCATAAGCACTGTTATTTTGTAGTGACTGCTTTTGTATTGCTTTTCTTACCAAAACTTGTACATAAGTAAATAAGCTATATCTCTCCTCATGCCCAATATTTAAAAATGTATGCAGGAACTGAGGACTACAGAGCGCTGCAGGTGATTATTTCAACACTGAAGACAACCTTCTCCTCTCCTGCTTCCCTGACCTTTTCATGATTCAGTTGACACACAGAAATCACAAACGCCTTCTTACAAAATGTGCTCTACAGGATAATCAAAGAACAATGCACACAGTCTTGAGATTGAAGACTCTGAATTCAGCAGAGACTAGCTGGAAACTCCTGTTGACTTGATCTTGCTTTTCTGAGCAAACTATATCCAAAAGCAAAATCAGATTTGTTCCAAGGAAATCTAGAGTCAAGATTTGTCCCAGAAAACAAATGTGGAGCTCAGGTTGATCCCTGATTCCAGAAAACGGGTGGATGGAGGCAGGGAGGGGAGAAAAAAAAAAAAAAAAAAAGACTTCTTTGGAATGGGAACTGAAAAGAAACCATTGAATGAAGGAATGGAGAAATATCTAGGTAGTGAGATGGGAAACAAGGTGACAAAGATCAGTTAAGGATGCAAAAACCTGCAGGTAAAGGAACGGCGCACACAGAAACAGACTTGAGAGTAAAGGAAGCTATCAGTAACACACTGGAGGTGAAAATACAGAAAAACAAGGAGGGAAAAAGACAACCCAGGAGAAGCTGGAATGTTTAAAAAAAAAATTCAGAGTTAAGTTAGACCTAATCACCATGTACTTGTGTTGTACTGTGCTCTGCTTCATAGCCTATTTGATGAGTTTCCTTTGCTTTTTATTCAAGGCAAAACAATGATTCAAGCTGACACAGACATATCCAGCAGGTGTGGGGGGTGGAGGTGCATTAGAGAAATTATTTTGATCTCTGTCCATTATGCTGTGTTTACAGGACCTGATATTGTTTAAACAAAACCTTAAAACATATTTCTGACTTGGAAAATGTAAACATTATAACAGTAAAGACATAACCACAGCTTAAAGAAATGGGCAAGGACATTAAATTCTAAGTTTTCCTTCTCTCAGAACTATATCTGCATTTGACTGAGAAGAATGGCAGGATGAAGGCAGCGGCAAGTGGGAAATCAACGCTCTCATAACATTTAATGTCCCGTTGGCTGTAAAACCGTTTTGGGATCTCTGTGTAGGAAAAAGGATCAGTGCAAATGTCTTGATGAAAATCCCTTAGTATTATATATTTCAGCGACTTTGAATTCAAAGACAAAGTCTAAAGGCTACTGTCTGCACTCAAAGTGTATGCAATGAAAATGCCTGCTGGCCACTGGGACGTGCTCAGGTCACTGAAAAATAGCCAATACAGTAGAAAGAAATTGTGAGCCCAATTCTCAAAGAGAGCATAAGGTTTTCGAGCCCTTAGGCCTGGTTCCAAAACCTGAATGTCAGCCAAACCCCACCCACTGACTTCAATAAATCCTGACCGGTGCCGATACATATGCACATACACTAATTATGGCAGTCAGAGAGGGGCTTTCAGCTACAGCTCTCCTGCTCCCTTCCTGCAACATATCATGCAGCATCTTCTGGCAGTTCTAGACGACAGCGCTTAAGGGGACTTGCAAGTTTGACAAAAAAGTTGGTGAAATTGATTGGTATTTAGAGTTTAGTGGTCTCTGATGAGTATTCCTGTGCTTCTGTGATTTTGATGAAGTGTTTGTATTTGTCTTTCTACCGAGAGACTGCAGATGAATTTGCAATAGAGCAGCATGGCTCCTGGTTAGCTTTGTCAGGCACCACTTAGCCATGTTGTAATTTATTTTCCAGGAAAAAATATTTCTCATGAGAGCTTCAGGCTAACACAGTTATAAAGTACCTGGCTACTGTTCAGCTTCATGTCTGAAAGCAGTTTCCTTTCCATGCATAAACAGAAAAATACCAAGCTGGAGAGGAGGAAGAACCAGAAGTTCCTCCAGGTACACGTGCTGTAGGTACAGAGGTCTTCTTCTGAGTGACATTTAATTAAATCAAACATCACCTTAGTACCAAAGTTAGCAGAGTCAAGGCTAAAATAGGCCTATGTAGAAACACAGACACTGCTGTCAGTCGTGGTGATGCCACAGCAGGCTCTGGGAAGGGTTATTCACTTAACAAAGCAGCGTGTCTCTGCTCATTGCTAGGTTGGGAACTGACTGTTCTAAAATTTTTAATGGATTTAGGTCTGTATTTAACTTTGACGTACTGTGTAATAGAGCTATCTTTACCTTGCTTCAGCTTTATTTGGTGAGAGTCCCTTTTACTCAGAGTGCAATGATTGTGGTGTTTGTTGGGGTAGTTTTGTTCCTATTTTCTGCTGAATTATAGGGATTAGTGAGCAGTTTGAAAGCCCTGAGCTCAAAGATATTCTCTGCTTTGATCACCATTACTGTTATTCAAGAAGAGGCACAAGTATGGTTACAGGATGAATGTAAATATCAGTTCAGTTTCACGGCACTTATGGAGGGTCTGTTGTACTTCTTTCCTGTGCTTTCTTCCCACTCTTCATCTCATTAGAATGCAGGGGAAGAAAGGTAGTGACGTACATATAATTAAGACAGAAAGTCTTTCTAGAATATGCCACTAATCATAAAACGTCATTAATAGTGTGATTTATAATTAAAAGAATATTTTTGTTTGTCTCATGTATATCTTGCATTTTAAGAAAGAGAGATGAGAAAAGTCGAAGATCCAATAAGAAAATGGAGCCCGTTCATAGGGAACTGCTCTCCTTGCCAGTTTAATCAGCTGTGATGTTTCATTAGCAATGACTTAACCAAACCAGACAATGCTTATCACAGCATCTAGCCCTATAATCATTGCACATTACTACTGTTGTGGGTTTTTTTTTTTTAAAATTGTTCATTGAATACATTGCAATATTTACAAGTAACTGGTAACTGCAGGCTCAGGCTTAGATCAACTAACTTGCATCCTCCAAAATGACAACAGGACAGTTTGGCAAGTAAAACAACCCACATTTTGCAAAAGTTGGTACAAAGAGGATGAAACCCAAATTTTAAAATCAAGATCAGACAATTAATTTTTCATAGAACATGTTGAGCCCTCCCATCCATCCATACCGAGTAATTACCTTCATTCTTTCACTTATACCTCCCAGACATTATCAGAAGTACTAATTCAGCTGACCTAAAATTGCCTATCTGCACATTGGTAGTACTATTCTGCTTAGTGTTGCAAAAATGTCACCCTCTATTTAAGTTTAGCTCTGGAAAGTTATTAGTAAATGCAGAACTGTGAGATGTGAAAAAACTGACTTCACGATGTTTTTCTACCAGTGTGGTAAGAGATACATGCCCAGACACTCCAAAGGCTTTTTTTTACTGCTGAGGGGCAAGTCTGGATTTTTAAAACAGTAACATGATAGAAATTATTGTGAAGCAGTGAGCAGGATAATTAGGGATTGATTCTGCTGAACTGGATAAAGGGAGTTGGATGGAGCACTGGTGGTGCTAAGAGAAAGAACTGCAACAGCACTATGCTGCCTTCGTGCTTGGAGAGAGCGCCAAGGGAGAGGGATTCTGATGCAGGGGATGCTAATGGGAGGAGAGTAGGGCTAGATTTGAAATCCTGTTTCCTAAAAAACTTCTGCTGAAATCTAAAGCAGTTCTCTTTTGCTCTGTGTAGCTTAGTTACTCATCTGTAAAATGACAATAATAACACTTCTTTATCTCCCAGAATAAGCAGTGGAACAACTGGAGAGTAGTCAGACATCATCATCAGGAGGACAGGGTAACAAAGTAGCAGTGTAACACAAGGGAACATTTCTGTTTTTTCAAGTAAATTAAAAACAAACTGGAAAAAGCATTCGACATCTCTGGGATTAAAATGGAAATGCAAAGAGGATATTTGGTCATATTTTTCCCTCAGAAAATAGTATTGATATCATTTTGCTCTGACTTTATAATTCCTGTAGCTTATTATAATGTAGCTGTCCTTTTTGATTTGTGTATTGGAACATACAGTGCAACTGCATATATTCGTAGAAATAGGCTTATTATCGTAACAACTCAAGGGAATCTTCTGAATTGAGGGAAAACATTTACATTGGAACAAATTACATTTTACCAAAAAACTAATTGTTACACTGAGAGCCGTATAGTGTTGTAATTGCACTGTCCTAATTACACACACTGCATTATTTAAAAAGAATTACATTGTTTATTTGCAATATCCTCTGCTTATTTACAGTTGCATATTTGAACAAGGAACAAGGAGTTATTCCTACAAAGCAGCAGAGAGATTGTTATCTGCACAAAAACACAAAATTAATTCAGTAGAGGAAATCTACTCTCAAACAGAGCAAGAGAGAAATTCCTCCTGAGGCAAGACATTCTACAATTGTTTCTAAATTTCTGTATAATTAACAAAGCACTTACCATCTGCAGTGATTGACCTGTCAGATCTGCTCCTCTGAGATAATTTCAGTGACATTTAAAAAAAAAAATAGTATGAATATAAAAAAGCCATATTCAACTTGTAGGGAACGCTGTTATCCTGTAAATAGAAATCACAAACACTCATGATGGAATTAGTTTACGACGACTGCTGATTAACACCGGTAGCCCTGATCAGATGAGTTCAGCTCAGGTATTAGTGGGATATCCTTTGCTGGCTATCATAACAATGACCCTGTTTCATCTACTGTTTTTTATTGTGTAAATGCCTCTCTAACATATGAAAAGGTATCCTGGAAAATTCGCTTACTTATTTAGACTAATACACTAAAACATATTTACACTCCATATTAACTGAAATTATCAGGAAACTTCATTTTAAACAAAGAAGAGGCTGATTTTCTTTGTTGCTTTGCACCTTCACTGCACATTTATTTTGACCCAACTAATTAGTGTATCAAGTTGACATAACGCTATCAAGCAAGTTACCCCCTTTCTACCTCAATTTTGTGAATATCTGAGTGTTTCAAGGCACACAAAAATCCAGCCCAGTACTGTTGTGTTTAGAGAGAAAAAACATTCTGTCTTTTGTTTATCATTTTCAATTAAATCTACTAATCCCAAACAGCATAATTTGTGGATTAGCTCCATCTCTTTAACTATTCTTCTTTCTGTTCCTGTGTTACATTAAGTATTTATAGGTGCTGCAAAAATGCTTCTCCATTAACAGCCTGTAATATTTCTTCCTTCACAAACCTGAATTTCTGGCAAATGTTATTTAGAGACATGTAAAATACAATTTTATCCAAACCAATGCACACTTTTCTCCCATCAGGTTTTCTAAGTGATCTTTTTGAAAGTAGCAGCACAGAAAAAGAGCTGGATGTTGTGTGGCATGAGAGATGAATGCATCTTCAGTTCTAAGGAACAACTATTGAAGTTTCAGATTGGTAATGATCACAGTCAAAATGATATTTTAATCTTAGTACACAGTAGGGAATAGACAGTTACTGCACAGTTCACTAGAATTTTACCCCCCTTGACACATGAAAGAGCAAGTAGTCTGACTTTTCATCTTATTTCAGAAGAGAGCCCCTTCTGGAGGTGGTCCAGTCAAGTCCAGCCAGTGCTCCTAATACAGAAACTTTCAGTTCTACAGTAAATGCGATTGATCGTTTATCTTTGATTTAAGTTCATTGCCACAAAATCAAGACATATTTGTTGTAAGTGTAAGGTTAAAAAAACTGCATAAATGAGAACTCCTACAGTAAAAGTTGTTTGTAAATTTTTGATCCATGACTTCTTACAATATAAATTGTAAAAGGGCTATCAAACTCCTAAAGTATCTTTGACAATAAATAGAAAGTTTAATCCTTTTTCTTCATTTCAGAGAGAGTTTTTGTAATCTTTTTTTTTTCCAATCCATATTGCTAGATGCACCTTGCTATTTTCTCTTGCTTCAGTGATACGGAAGAGAGAAAAGAGGCTATTTTTCTGCTTTTTCTATGATCCCAGTTCCTCGAAAACGTGTGGTTTGGGTGGGTGGTATATTCATTACAATTGAATAGTGGTAGTTAACGGGAAAGAAGTGAGTGCAACTGCTTCATGTTTGTATGTAATGGATAATGAAAGAAGAAGCAAGAATAAACTCATACGGTCTTTCAACAAACAAAAAAGTACTAGCACAGATTGAGGCCTTCCTTAGTCTTTGAATAAGGCATAGAAAGAAATCACAGAAGAAAGAAATATTGTGTAAGTAGTTGTCCTGTGAAGCCTGTCAGGGAAGAGACAGCTGTGGAAACTGTAATTCTTTAATTTGGAGAGATACTCAAGAAAGCTTCCAAGTTGATTAGGACTTCCACTAACCATGGAGATATTCCTTGAGAAACAGAAGCTAAACATATGGTGGAATCAAGAATACAAAGTACCCCACGCCATCAAAAAAGGAGAGAAAACATGACTGAATGCTAGTGAAATGCATATCAGATGAGTTAGAGGACCCATAAAAATGGGGGACTATTCTTACAGGTTATTAATCTTATACTGCATAATTGTATATTCCTATGCAGACACCTTGAGTCAAGTGAACTGAACCAACTGAAGAGCTGGTGCTTTACTGGGATCATCATCCTTTCAGAGCACTGCTACAGTCTCTCCCCAAGAAAGAACTCCTTAACTACCCAGTTTCCAAAGAACAGAATAGTCTAAAACATTCCACAAGGGTGAGGATTTTCGAAAAAGGAAGAAAAAAAAAAAAGAGGAATCAGCCAAAGGAACCTCTCTGTCTTAGAGGAGCCTCAACCACTTCTGACTTCCCATACTTCTGAACAAGGACAGTATTAATTTAAAAACTTACCTTGGCAAGCACTTTACAGACATGCTCTATGTATAGATAATTCTATTTTATATCATGCTAGGAGTGCTAATCTTATTGCAGATCACAGTGATTACATCTTACATTGAATTACTACTTTTTATAATTCATTGTAGGGAGGTATTACTGTGTGACATCTCCAAGCTAGTGAGAACTTCATTATCTTTAAACAGAAAAATTGAAGGAAACCACTTATGTTGAACTGACTGTTGATCTCTTTATTTCTCATTCTGTGTTAGAAGAACAAGCCACAGAATAAACTAGGACTTCCTAGAATCCAGCTGGTTTAGTAACTGGCCTTGTATGTGACTACCAGTATCAATATTGAAATTCCTTTAAACTCCTTATTTATGACATCACAGTCTAAATAGCACACAGAATAAACTACACTGATGTCCTTACACTCTACCACTTCCACAAGTTACATTTTACTTTTGAGACATGCTTATATATATATGCATACAAATTATGTACCTCCATATAAATGCAGACAAGCTATTAAAATTGGCAATGATTTACCTTTGCTTTTAAAGGACAAATGCCAAATCTTCTGGTTTTAGCATAACAAGACAAAGCTAAAATGTTGCTTGAACTTGTGCACGTTATTTCACCTTTTAGGATACACCCTCTGAAGGAAAATGGATTATTTTCCAAGGCACTGTACAAAGATTTTTCATTTCTGCTCAGACAGAGAAATACCCTACATGATGACACATTTTTAATTCTCTGTTTAAAAAGCTTTTGGTGTCACCTTGAAGAGTCCCAGAGCATGCTTACTAAAGTAAGTTTAAGAAGAAGGTGTGACAGCTGTGGGTTTTGACATGAAAACATCTCTCACTATAGGCACAATAACACTTTATTTATCCTATTTTGCTGAGTATGTGCTGACATTTAAAAGACCAGAGAAGGAAAAAACCCTAGACCCTATTTTATGGGAGAAAAGGAAAGTCTTTCTGTGTTTTGTTTTGGTTTTGCTTTTCTTGAAGATTCTCACATATCTTAGCCGTTTTAAATGTTAACAGATGCTCTGCAGACTTGAGCACAGTTAAAAGAAAAATTCACATATAATTCTCTGGTTAAAAATTCAGCAATCAAATATATATTTACAACTTTTTAAGGGATACAAATAAATTAAAAATATATTTTATTTCCATGCTCACATAAAAAAGGGAATTTTCAACACTTGATTATTACTATTTTATCTTGATCTTTTCTTTCTGAAGTTACACATGCTATGGTATCTTGCAGAAGTTGTTTTATAACATGCAAATAATACTGTATTGACATTTGCTACTGGATAGTTGCTTAATAACCTATAGGAAATTAGTTTTTTGTCTAGCTGTTAATGAATCAATGTTTCATATCACAAAACACATGAACTCAACTGACAATATGGATGGCAATATCAATTAAAGAGATTAGAGTTTGCCTGACTGTGGAAAAATCCTGGTGGTCCCTCACATCCGGCACTTTGAAGGGATATATGAAGAAGTTGACTGTCCTAATATTAATATCAGTAACAATTAGACACAGAACTTCTCCACTAAGGTATGCACATGAGTACTAATTTCTTAAAAGCTTTTATGGAAGTTCATTCTATAAGCACAGAATGAATGAGAGAATCTATGAGCTCAGAAAATGACTATGACATTTTATTTTTCTTAGTTCCTAAAGTGCATACAAAAGTTCCCATTACATTCAGCACCAATCTAATATGAAGCAGCTTAGTGTGGCTTTAAATTTAAAATGTGAGAAAAGTTATTGTTTATCTAAATAACTTTCATAGCTCACCTCATCAAGGAAACATGTATTTCCTGACTGTATTTGTCTTACTGAAGCTGTACCTTGGATAGTATTAAAGAGATATAAAAAAGTATGAAGAAAGGCTGAACTGAGGACATTTGACCGCAATTAGCTTCATGGACTATATTGTTCAAAGCTTCTCTAACTTCCATGTGTGATTAGAGGGAATGTGGTACCTCACAAACAAAAATCTGGATTAAAAAGTTTAGGCCTAAACATATGATTTAGTGCATTGCTGTCAGCATATCTGGACATCGTTAGATGTGCAAACATTATATAATATTTTTCTTTTCTTTTACAAGAGAGATACAGTGCTAGGATACCTAGAAATAAACAATGAGAGAACCAACCTGTTCTCTTCCATTGTGTTGATAACAAGGAAACCATATCCACCAAGGCAGAAGCAAAGAGAACTGAAGCCCTGCACAGGATGAGAGCAGAGGTATGGAGAGCCCTTTGAAGTACAGCAGCAGGCTGGAACTGTCCTGGGGGTAAGTCTGAGATGAAAGAACTCTTCCTTTGCTCAAGCAGATACTGTGGAAGCTGATAAGACATTATCAACTATATTTGATTGTACATGATACATCGTCAAAATTGTCTTTGCAACCATAAGAGCTGAAAGCGTTGCTTTAAATTAAACGTGAGATCCTGATAAAATCATGTAGTTCTAGAAGCAATGTTAAGATAACCTCAGTATTGTATATCTACTGTACTTCAATCAACACTCAGGCCTAGTCTGTAAACTTTTTTTTTTTTTTCTCAGACACTAAAAATTCAGAAACACTGTAATCCTGACAAGGATCACGGTACAGAAATAGCTCACTTAGAAGACTGAGTGTCCACATCAGCACAACATGCAGAAGTAGATGGACCCCTACTATTATAATATGCTGCAAATACATTGGGAGGATCCATATAGTATGCAGACAGCAACACAGGTAACGCAGTGTACATGAAGCCTCAGTCTTAAACCACACCAGGTGCCCACCAAGCCGCTCTATCGCTCCCCCTCCTCAGCTGGACATGGGAGAGAAAATATAATGAAAATCTCGTGGGCTGAGATAAGGACAGGGAGAGATCACTCACCAATTACAGGCAAAAAAGATTCAACTTGGGGAACTCCGCTTCATTTATCACCAATCAAATCAGAGTTGGGTAATGAGAAATACAAACAAATCTTAAAACCCCTTCCCCCCATCCCTCCCTGCTTCCTGGGCTTAAATTTATTCCCAGTTTCTCTACCTCCTCCCCTCCAGCAGCACAGGGAAATGGGGGATGGGGGTTGCAGTCAGTTTATCACGTCATCTCTGCCGCTCCTTCCTCCTCAGGTGAGGACTACTCATACTCTTCCCCTGCTCCACCATGGGGTCCCTCCCATGGGAGACAGTCCTCCATGAACTTCTCCAGTGTGGGTCCTTCCCACAGGCTGCAGTTCTTCACGAACTGCCCCAGCATGGGTCCCTTCCCCAGGATGCTGCAGTCCTTCAGGAACAGACTGCTCCAGCGTGGGTCCCCTGCGGGGTCACAACTCCTGCCAGCAAACCTGCTCCAGCGTGGGCTCCTCTCTCCACGGGTCTACAGGTCCTGCCAGGAGCCTGCTCCGGTGTGGGCTTTCCACGAGGTTACAGCCTCCTTCAGGCACATCCATCTGCTCCGGCGTGGTGTCCTCCACGGGCTGCAGGTGGATATCTGCTCCACCATTAACCTCCGTGGCCTGCAGGGGGACAGCCTGCCTCACCAGGGTCTTCACCACGGGCTGCAGGGGAATCTTTGCTCTGGCGCCTGGAGCACCTCCTTCCCCTCCTTCTTCACTGACCTTGGTGTCTGCAGGGTTGTTCCTCTCACATATTCTCACTCCTTCCTCTGACTGCAGTTGCACAGTTTTTTATTTTTTCCCCCCTTCTTAAACGCGTTATTCCAGAGGGATTACCACCATCGCTGATGGGCTCAGCCTTGGCCAGCAGCAGGTCCGTCTTGGAGCTGGCTGGCATTGGCTCTATGGGACATAGGGGAAGAAACTTCTAGCAGCTTCTCACAGAAGACACCCCTGTAACCCCCCTGCTACCACAACTTTGCCACACAAACCCAATACATTTCCACATTTGAAGGAAGAAAAGATACCCTCAGTCTCTCCTCTCAAATCTGCTCTCCCCATTCTGTTTGGAAAATGTACCTGTTTGGAAGACAGCTTCACTTATATAGATGTAAATTTGCAGCAACCTTTGTCTAATTAGATCATAACTCTGTCATTTTCTCATGAACAAAACCATAAGCAGAACTGGAATTCGTTATCAGAGGAGTATTCTAAACAGAATACCAGAAAACATCCCTGAAGAAGATGAGATTCCTCTATTATCTTTGCAGATTAATAAGTTTGTGATAGCAATAGAGAAGTTGGAGAAGCACCCTTCTTCACCCACTTGCCTCTTATTCTTCCCTCCAATATGAATTCAGTAAGTAACATACCTGGCTTTCTTTTCAATCCTTTAATTTCCTGTCTCATTTGTCTTTGTAAATCTTCATATAATAGAAGGTAAGAGAAGTTCCCATTATGAATCTATATTGAAAGGGGAGTTTGGTATATTGCAAAAGGGCAAATCTAAAAATGATTGCTTACCCTTCCCTCTGTAGAATCCTATGTCATACCCCTGTTCTGAAACCTAAGGAACAAATCTAATGTTAAAATATCACTGTCCTTTCTCTGAAGTTCTGCCAACTGATTATTTTCACCATATCACTTTCATTTGATCTGTAATTGAGAATGTACCTTTGTAACAGTGGTAATCCGTTAGTTTTCTCTCACTCTGCTCCACACTGCAACCTCTAGCTTTTTGATTATCCATACAATTAATAAAATTAGTCAAAATATTCCTCTATCCATACTTCCCTTGTGTTCCTGATACATACAGTGTTTTGAAAATAATTAATATGTGTACTTACCATGGAAACCTCTGAACATTAATCTTTTCTTTTCCCCTTTCCACCAGTTAAAAAATGTAGTTTTCTAGTTGGAGTGCTAAAATACCACTGTACATAATAGAAATACCCTCTAATACTTGGAAATCTCTATGTTCAAGAAAAACTTAATAAGAGGTAAAGAACTTCCTGGAATGTTTGTTCAGTTTGGTTTTCCTTCTATATATTCAAAGTTTATCAGCACTTATGATTAAACAAGGTGAGAAAAGTACACTGCAGACAGAAGGAACAATAACCACGGCGGTGTACGAAATCACTCATCCTAAGCAGTGGGTGTAATAGGTAGTATTTAGCTACAGGACATTTTTTTAATCATAGTAGAGACACTGGACTGGACTTGGGAAGAACAGAGAAGTCACACTTTTAAATGTTAATGTGCAGAGGTGTCTCATACTCTTGTAGCATGAGAGGCATTAGGATTTTCATTCTCCAAAACTCTAATATGAAAGAATTTAAATGAGTGTAATCAAAGGCCAAGAGATTAATATCATGGTAAACTACAGAATGGCTAATTTCTGTAACAGCAGAAAGGACAAGAGTGAGAGTTATCATAACAGACTAGATCTAGGAAGCTTTACACTTGGGTGCAAAAATAATGAACTCACACTCTTGCTAGCAAATTAAGTTGAAACAGATCCTTCCCTCTCCTCTTCTGGCTGAGCAAACCAAAAAACTTTCCTACTTCAGACAGCTGGAGATCCTGTGGGGGTAGAAGGAAGGTAAAGTACCTAGTAGGAGAGAGAAGGTGGAAGACATCACAGACAGACAGCGCTTGCAAAGGCGAAGGCTGGGGTCATGGGAACCTGGGGATGTCAGCAGTTGAAAAAGACTTGCAGCTGGATTAATGAAAAAATGTTTTCTGGTAGTTGGTTTGTATATATAATTTGCATGTAAGCCATTCTGATTTAAAAGACTGCAAGACACCCTATTCTATCAGTATTTTCTCCTCCTATCTGCAGTAATGCACAATGAATTTCTGGGTATCCATTCAAGTGAAAGTTTACCTTTTCATTTTGGTAAATTAGCAGAAGACCATTAATAAATAACATAACCTGAAGCATTTTTTCAGGCTTTCTATGCATTTTGTAGATGGCTTGCATCATCTCGTAACATTTTATGCTAGATTTGCTCTAAACTGCTTTTTTTCTGTATTTTTTTTCTCCCCTGCCTTTCTGAGAGGTCTGTAAAATAGTTGCTGACTCCATGTTGACCTCTTTTTCTCTGTCTATTCACCATATACTTAACTCAGTGAGTAGCCTGTGAAGTTTACTGAAGTAGATACCATCAAACTTGACAGCAAGAGAAAAACTCTGCCTTGTATAAGCAAACAATGGTACTAGCATATGGAGAGCCTAGAGGACAAAAGAATATGACTACTGCAATTCCATTATTTACAGCTTTGTATTACAGCCTTTATTTCTTTTTCCTTCTTGAGACTGAATGAAGCTGGGTTATCCCCAGGTTCCTTTAGGTATTTTTTTTCAGAATTTACGTCAATCTGCAGTCCCTGTACGGCCTCCATTACTTTAATACCTGAGCACCTCACAATCTTTCACTATCTTTGCTCTCACAACACCCCAGATGCAGGCAATTTTTATGTTACTAAGACAGAATCAAAGTGCATAGAGATTTTTAGGTATCTGATGTCCAGAGTGAAATCCAAATCTCTTCCTCTGCTCTTTTTATAGTGCCTGGGATCATCCTTCAGCCCCTCAAAATGAGATTCAGGACAATCTGAATACCAACCAAGGAGTCACCCACAGACAGACTTGAAAAAAATGAGACTAACCTGCACCACAATTACTAGGTAAACCTACACTTTTTTCTGAAGCTGTCAATACCATACCGCTATGTATTCAGAAAATGTTACTACAAGCCCTGTTTAGAAGAGAGACACTTATATTCTACAACTGGGCAGGGATTTGTCTTTCTTTAACGCAGTTAAAGAACAGCCTAGAGGCATACCTCCTCTCATTTTCATATAAAAGTCACCCATGATGAGGGAAATTCTGGTGCAGTTCCTTGCTCTGCCTGAAGGGATTCAAAATTCAAGGTTCTCTCCTCATAGGAGAGTGCCACAACCCAACCATCACAATACAGCATAAGCTGAGGTGGGGAGGCATGATGTATTTCCTCAGCTTTGAAAGAATTTCAGGTTCAGTGGTCTGGGCAGAGTGAAGGAACATGATTTATGCCTCAGACAGTGAAAGCACTGCCTGATTTTACCTGGAGTTTACTGCTTGTTGTCACACATATACTAGTGTAAGTCTGGATTGCATGGTTTTTTGCAGTAGTAGGACTGTCTCAAAAAATTCAAGGACATTGGAATGCAGAGTCCTGATGTAGGAGATCTCTGAAACAAATTCAATATAGTTCTGTACAACTGGGAATTCCTATCTGAAAAACAAGGAATTAGAGCCAGAAATAATTATGTTTTCTCATTCTAAGATAGAAAAGCTTATTTATTTAGAACAATACCACATAACCCTCCTATATGTTTGTGATGAAATGCCAGCATCATTTTTTTACCTATTGCTGGAGGAGAAACTGCTACAACAAACTTTTGGTAGCTTTTATCTATTCTATTATAGTCTATTGAATATTAATAAATTACCATCTGCCAGTTTTTGCAGGAGTAGCTGAAACTGTGCTTGCACTAAACTTGAAAATAACTCCTTTTCACAGTCTTCAGGAGAACGCAAATTTTAAAATAATGACTACTGTCTGTACTGTTTTAGTGGTGTTTCCCTTTAACAAACAATATTAAGATTTATGTGATAAAGTCAGTTTTGAGATTGATAATTAATTGTCACTTAATTATACACTTTAATAATATTTATTCTAAAGTTATAACAACTCTGGCTTAGAAAATGACCCTGAATCACTTTAATTTATTAATTCACTTAATTAAAATACTTAATCTTGAAAAGAGCTTTCAGGCTGTTCAAATAAAGGTAAACAAATCTTCAAATTAAATCAACACTTTTTTCCTTTGATATATGTAATTAATTTTCACTCAACTCAATAAATAAACCTCATGTAAGGTTGTTCATGTGACAACAGAAAATGGCTTGCTGTCAGCTTAATCTTCCTTAACACTGTAAAGCATTTTTAGTTATGCTGACAGGCTTGCTGAAAACGTTTTGCTGGAAAGCAATAAATATTAGCATTTTTCCCACTGGCACTGCAGGGAAAACATTTATTTGTAAATGATGATCATCAATCAGCATTTTTGTACAAGCAATCAGAAAACCTCCCAGGCTAAAGCAAACTTGATGGAAAGGAAATTTCTATTTGCAATCAGATTTAACTTAAGCACACTTTTTCCTTAAATAATCGAAATCTTTGTTTTCTCCTTTTAGTGGCTGTTGGCAGAGGGCTTCTGTGTGCAAAGGATTGCACTTTCTATCCCTTGTATGTCAGAAGTGAAAGTTCTGTGACAAACTCTAGGACTTAATTACAGAGCTCACAGGACTGCCAAGATATTCACATGCTTAACTTTACTACTGCCATTAGCTCCATTGAAATCAATGGCAATCAAAGTAATGGCATGCATGAGATATCAGTACCATGATGAAAGCTGTCACTCATACAGGCATGTGACTAACTTTTCAAATGCAAGTTTTATTATTAAATTTTGCACATTTCCTCATACACATAACACTGTGCCTGCATGTATTTCATTGCCAAAAGACGACCCTATATTTTGAAAAGCTGGTTTCTGTTGAAAACAATTTTTAATTGTTCAGCAAAATTCATCCGGGGATCTAATTACAGCATATACTTGACTATACCTTCTCCTTACATTTCAAACAGTTTGGTCTGTATCTTGAAATCTCTGCTACAGGAGGGCTCCTACTCCCCCTTATATCTTAACAAGGACAAGAAGGCCATGTTTTTTCTCAATTTACCTTCTCTTTATTGCACATTCAGAGTTTAAGCTGAAGTGATTCTGGTTGTTTCTCTCTATCAGCTCTATTTGAATAAGAAAAGGATTCAAAACTTGGGCTGGGTATTTACAGCCTAAGCCTCACTCTGTCAGTCCAACTCAGCCCTGAGAAGCTCAAGTTAATTAACAACAGATCTAAGGAAATACTGTCATCAAGATGATAATTAGATGGGACTCAATATGAAAAATAGAGGCTTCAGCTGATGATAGAAAGTAGCATTCCATCAGTCCTCAAAGGCTGTTTATAGTACAGGCATTTGTATCTGGCTGCCATGATTTTTAATAAAATTGCAGTTCATGAATGTCTTCACTGAACTGAAACCAGCAAAAATTCCTATATGAGCACACACTGTCATGAGTTTTCCAGCTGCTTCTAGCACTCAAGGGAGCAGAAATAAATCAAATAATTCCACATTTTTTTAAAGAGGAGGAATTTTCAAGACTTTTTACAGTTTTTAGGTGTGTTAGGTGAAAACACAGCAGTAAGAAATGACTGATAATGAGAAAATGGACCTCCATTTTTGATGGAGTATTTTCAGCTGCCAAACCAAGTTTGGTCTAACTTCCTGATAGAGGCTTCAGAGGATTTGTTCTTTAGCTATATCATTATTCTATCCTCTATTTTCATCCTGAACAAATTCATAAAAATACATCTGGGAAGACTTCACTTTGTTTATTTGTTTTTGTTTTCATTTTCAGTGTGCAAATATGCCCCTTATTTAGGAAACAGCTAAATAAAACCACAGATCATTTTCACACTATGAATAAAAGAAGTCGATTTTTGTATGTATTTTTGGAGAAACACAGAATGTGCTGATTATCATCATGGCTACCCTGCAAGGCATTCCCAGTAATACAAATCAATTCTTAAGCTTAAAAAGTAAGCAGCCTACCTACTACATATGAAGACCAGCTGGTGGCATCTCTGTTAACTGTAACAAGAGTCTGCATGTTCAGCTGTTTAACGGGTTGGATTGCAAATTGCAATCAGAAAAATTATATATCTATTTAAAACAACTTTCCCTGCAACATAATGCAGAATACACCATTCAAAAATAGCCTCAGGAGATTTGGGTGTCTATGATAAAATTCAGTGGTCAAGTGCCATTACAGACAGCTGGCGTCCAGCTGCCGTTCCTGAAGGGCACAGGTCTCCTTTTCGTGACCAGTCTCTGAAGGTCATTCAGATGCCCACAGCTGGTGCTAATTTCACAACCCCATAGACATATTTTAGGTTCCTAAACACTTCTTAAAATCTGGTCCTGTGAGACTCAGCTCCTCCCTGGAGTGCAATGGCTGAAAACTGTTTTGCAGGTGGATTTATTCTTTTCCTGCTCTGATTTAAAAGGGTTCACAACCTCAATCCCAAAGGGTAGACCAGTGACCTTATTACACAGCTATACTTCAGCCATAAACAAGTTGCTTTATATCTTGTGCTGAAGCTCACACAGGCTACAGTGCTGCTTGCAGGCAGCTTGTTACCTTCAACAGTAACAGACCAGTTATGTATCCTAAATTAATCCATTTGTATTAAACATCCATGTGTTCTGTTGCCTGCTGTTGAACTGGGCAAAAAGAAAATGTTGTCGTGTTAGAAAATTGTGTTTAAACATTAAAAAAATTAAATCAATCTAAATGAAAGTAATGCTGGACTGGGACCAGTTCTGTAAAGCCCTCAGTTTACCTGTAAACATAACATAAAAATATGTAATCTGTACTATATATTTTATATATATACACTGTAATTATACAGAATATATGCTACATAAAAATATAAATAAGATTTACTGATATATACTTCTATTTTAAATAAATATACATTTTATGTATTTAAATCTTAACAGCATTTTCGTTGTGGTGACTGGCTCTTGGTGACTTGCAGACAAATATATTAGGAGGCAGGAAATTGAAAGAGTTGGAATATTTGCGACTGGAAACACTGGAGAGTTTCCTATTAATTTCATTTATTGCCCAGCATCCCCCTCTGACAAAACACTGATTCTTTCTGGTCCCAATGCCATACAACACCTGCAGCGTGTGCAGAATGGGGAGTGTGCACAGCAGCAGTGTGACACCGGGGATGTGAGGGGCTCGGAAAGACCTTTGGGTATGATCTGCCAGTGCCGTGGCAGCTGCGAGGACACAATGAGCAGCCCAGGGCTGAAAGGTGCCAGGAGCTCTGGGAACCACAGGAAAGCAAGAGAGTAGTAAGTGGCATGGGGAAAAAGGAGAAAGGGTCAGAGGAGGAACGCAGTGAGCTGAAAAATCAGAGCACGAGAGCAAAAGGAAAGCTGAGTGAGTACAGGAGAAGGAAGCTGGGCACTGAGCTGATGGAGAGTGGTGGGGAGGGCAGCAGGGCAAGCCCCAGCACTGCCGTCGCTGTTCCACACAGCCATGGCAGCCAGAGCCACAGAGGGGCTGCCGGCCTCACAGCTGCTGCACTGCAGTGTCGCAGAGGTAAGAGTGAGAGGTGCTCCTCTGTTTTAATGCACTAGGGTTTATTACTGCAGTCTTTTTGGCAAGGGGATTTTGGCAGCCTGTTTGGATGTGCCCTTATCATTGCTGGGATTTGCCTGTTCATTCATTTAGACAATGATTAAAGTGTTGATCTGTTTACTGGTTTATGAATAAAAGGTAGCAATATAAAGATTCAAGTTGCAAAGGAAGAAATTACACATCACTTACAAGGGACAACCCATCCCATAAAACAAATGGATGGCAGAAAAAGGCACATTTTCACTATTTTCTAGGTAGTGAAACATGGAAATTGTCTCAGCATGCTCCAGTTTACCAGTGATTCCACACTGTAAAATGAGCACGAGCCAAGTCAAATGCCACGTAGGCTGTGATGCGCTCCCAAGCACCTCGCACCCATGCTTCTGAAACTAATGCAAGGCTGGCACTGAGGACCTGAAACAACTGAGTTTGCTGAAGTGAAGTTCACAAGCAGCTAAATTCAAACCAAAGGTTACAAAAACACCTAACAACTATGCAACCTCAAAAATTCCTCAACTTCAAGCTTTCAGTGGTATTTTTAATATTCTGCATTTTTAATATCAGTGGTTTAGGCCAGTTGACCACAAATGTCTTCCATTTTTTATTGTTATTACAGTATCATCGTGCATGTGCCAGGACCAGCAAGGAACTGGTTGTTAGAGAGCTTACAAACACAATTTTAATCATTTAATCACTGAACTGTAATAATTCTGCTGCAATAACCTCACTGATGACTGTACTAACAGTACATGCGCTTGACTACCAGAGGGTGCAACTGACTCCTCATGTATAGAAATGTTGTATCACAAGTGTAGACACCTTTCAGTCCTTGGCTTACCCTGCACACAGAAGCGATGTGAGAATACTCAGACTTTATTGATTTCGGCTGTCAAGTGCTGATACTGCCATGCTAACAACCAGGCTTCTCCTCAGGACTGCAGAGGACTTTGATTCTGAACCATACCACAAACTAGCAAACAGAGCTTCAGCAAGCCGCTTAAAACTTGTCTCGGATTTCAATACACAGAAAAAAACCTTCCTGTCTAAGCAGGGGGATACCGGCACCAACCTCTGCAAGGCATTCATATGTTACAAGACAAATTGTACTTATCAGAGCTGTGCCTCCATGAGAGAAGAACAAATCTTCTTCTGAGACAGTAACCACGATTTGGGTATCTACAGTTTAGCTGCCTAAATGAACCAAACATGATTTTATAAGTGCTAAGTACCTATAGCACCTTTTTCTTGCATGTGACCAGAACTGGGCTGGGAGCCAAACCCAGTTAAGCATAGTAAGGAAACACTTAAAGGGAAGGAATGTCCGATCAGCAAAAAAAAAAAAAAAGAAAAAAAAAAAAAGGCATATGAATCTGCCCCATACTGGATGTTTCAAAGGAACATAGCACACATTTCATTTAGTTTTGCAACTCATTATTATTTACTCAAAATATCGCTCTTGATGTTCCCTAGAACACAGACAGTAATCCCCGTGTGGGAGACACCTCTGCACACAAACCAGTCATGTCAAACTTGACCTTTCATCTTCAGAGTGAACAGGCAGACTTGAGGTCTATTCTACACTCCTATGTTATGCAAGGAAAAGGCACAAATTTGCTGAAAACTGGTACACCTCAGGCTTTCCACTGCTTAAGTAAATCCACCTCTACTAGCAACACGAACTGTGTGCCTATACTCCAGCAGCCTAGCAATGTCAGCAGCTGGGTCTGAAAAGTTTTGTCAGCAAACCTAAGGTTTTCACAGAATCAATGTAGCCTTAGGAGGGGCTCTCACGAGAATTACAGGATAGCTGTGATTTATCCAGGCATCATTCGGGTAATACATTGTCTGTAAAAGCACTTTAACGTGTGTAGCCTGTAACACACCAATGAATCAACAGATCAGTGAGGTTGGTCTGCTTAGTTCTGTAGTCACAGAAAGAACCAGAGATTTCAGATCCTGAAGATGATTCTGAGTACTCTGACACCCATATAATTTAGGTCTGCCTCTAATGAAGGCAGTCACTGCACAGCAGCATAAAGCTACTATAAGATAATGCAGACTCTTAGCTTTCCAGTTTCCTAGAATTATCTTGTCTGAATGGCATTTGGAAGAAAAAATGCAGACACATACCTCTTTCTGCCAATTTCTAGAAGTCATGAACCATTTCAAAATCTTGCTTCAGCAAATAACCTAAATGTGGGGTTAACCTTAACTTACGAGTAGTTCCAGTCTAAGTCAGTTTACTCAGGTACCTAGGTGTTTTTTTGGATCAGGTTCTAAAGACTCTGTTATATTCACATAACCACTACTAACTATCTCAAGCACTCCAGTTCTCCTGGATTTTACTAAACTAGCATAAAATCATGGCATTGCTTAAAATCATGGCATTGCTTAAAACCATGACTTTAGACCCCTTGCTTTAGTCAGTGCTTTTTCATAATTGAGAGGGCTTTCATTGTGTTTAGCATGAGAATCTTGAGTTTGATTAATAGTTCACATCAAGAAGCTTTATTCCCATTTTCAAATCAAAAGATCAACAATAAAATCACAAGATACTGAATCACTTTCCCCCATTTACTCTATCTGAGTGAGTCTGGAATCCGAGCAAGACAATTCTTATGAGACATACAGCTATGACCAGAGGCAAAAATTCTGGGAATCTAGTGTAAAACATTGTTCTTGTGCGATTCCAGGCTTTGCAGACTTTTCTTGACAATGTAAGTCTTTTGATTTCAGTGCAGTCACTCTTGAATTACCCCAGGGGCAGTAAGACAGAAGCTGGAGACACAGAAGTACAATGTTTTTCCTTAGGAACTCCCGTGCAACTACATTGAAGTCAACTGTCCACTCTGATTTTTGACTTTGCAGGATATCTGCTACTGTAAAGAAATCTCTCCCTCCTTTCCCAGATTCTGAATTTTCTTTTCCTAAAGTAATTAGGTTTAAAAATTAAATAATATTGTTGCTATTTGTACGTAAGTATTAAGATAAGTACATTGAAAGGGAGGATGTGTTAAAAAAATAATGTCCAGTTCCATTGCTTGACTTTTTTCCTTGCTAGAATTTAATGAATTCTTCATTTGCTATTATAAACTAAATATTTCCTTTGAGTCCAATTAGCATAGTTGAAAGAAAAGCAAGACAAGGCACTGTTCAGCACGCATCAATGTAATGGAAAATCAGTTCTTTTATTCTAGCTTTAATAACTGCAGCTTGATTAGAGAAAAAGAAAAAGCTATGAGAGAGAGAGAGAGGTGGGGGGGATGAGAAGGCCTGCCAAATTAGTTCTATAAGAATTCTCAACCTGTCTGCTCTCTGGCTTACTATTCAAATGCTAATTGAGCCTTTTTGTAAACAGAATGGGTAATCATGGAAGACAAAAACAGACACAGAAAACAAATGAAATATCACACCTTATCCAAACCAGCACAAAATTTCACTGATGAGCTTTAGAAGTCTTAAAATTTTGTGTTCTTTGGTCTCTTTAAAGAACATAGAAAAGCATATTATTAATATAATAAAGTGAAATATAACATAATAAAATAATAAATAATAAAGAGCAGTTCCTTTTGAACAATGAAACCAGTCATGTTATAATTAGATAAGAGGATTTATATTCACAGCTATAAACATGAAAGTGGACCATGAGACTGGATAAAGGCAAGGGTTTAATTCTAAAAAATTAATTACATGGCATTATTGTTATCAGTACACAGGATGCATTAATTATACAATTATTAATAAGATGAAAGGGATTTTTTTTGCAACTTTAAATCACTTGGGGATATTTGGTTTTATACAAGAATTGTCCTTCAGGCATTTCTATAATCTTGTTACTATGCAAAGTCAAGACCTTAAACCTGTTAGTAGAAGTAGTGGATGGAATGAATCTCTCTTAATTTAGACTTCGTACTTACACATATCACAGCAAATTTTAGATACCCCCTGTAATTGGGGTCTAAGGTGTAACAGATTTATTACAACTTCTTGTAAAATAAACTAAAGACTGATGTTATTAGAAGCAAAGTACATCCAATATACAATCAGGTACAGGTGGTTTCTGCTACAGAAAGCCTACACGATCTCTTGTACAAAGCTATCACCTAATATCAATATTGCACTTAGACTTCCAAATGAAGTTTTCCATTTCTTCAGAGAGGCAGAGCTGGGCTTTGTGCTCAGCAGAGCAGGAATATATTCACAATAACTGAATTTTCAGACCTCCATTCAGTGTTTAATCTCAGCTCCTAACACATACCTTCTAATCCCGTAACTGGGTTATTTGCTAGTCCCAGCCTTACTCAAACCAGATTCCAAAAGCTTGAAACCATATAATGTACAAGAATACTTGCCCTATTGAATTGTTCATCTTTCATATATAGTTATACACGTAACATCACAAAGAGATCCTCCTCCTAACAAGGCAAGTCCTCCCCAAGAAAGGCCATGTTTAACTGCTAGCAGGCCATCAGGAGAATGTCAGAGAGTCTGGATGCCACCAGATGTACTCAGACAGGGTATGTCTGGACTCTCTGCACAGATGAGTGTGTATATCAGGGAAGATCTCTTGCATTTTTTGCACAAATGCATTGCAACACAATTGCATTTTTTTTCTTGTTTTGTTTTCTGTTAGATCTCGATGAAACAAACCTCTTACCATCCATTTTAAATTATGAGTAATTATTTAGCAAATATCACTTATCAGAAAAATGAATACTCTGCATTCAGTATAGTGTTGATGAATATAATGTTTAGCAGTGCTTGACTTCATTAAACTGCCAACATAAGCTCACACAGGAATTCAAAAAGGGTGTGCAGGTCTTGTTTGATGTCATGAAAACTCTGACAAGGGTTCATATTTCAGCTTAAACCTTTGAAAATGAAGAACCTTTAAGAATACAGCCATGTGTTACTACTGCGAAGTAATTATTCCCAAGCATTATATTGCATTTCTGTAGCATTTCTGGTTTTATTTCTCATACATATATTGTTCCAAATTACAGCCATCTGGGAGAAATGAACTTTATTTGCCTGTCATTTTGATTTCAGGTGTGTTCATTGTGACAGCCCCCCTTCCTCATGAAAGAGCTCACCTTCTTTTCAATTTTATCTTCCTCCTCCATATCCTGTCAGAGTTAGCTCTGTAGCTAGAGTATACCAATCTGATATGTCCCTATTGTGAGACTGTTCATTTCTGATGTGCTTTTTAATATAAGCTCTGTTTTGATTTGTTATTATTTGTATCATCGTAGTCCCTTGAGAACCCAAGGAAGGGACAAGTACTTCATTGTCCTCAGCGCTGTTATCTATGAACAAAGCAACTCTATCAACCATGTAATCTTCATTGTCGAAAATAAGGGTTTGCTTTTCTTTTTGTTTTTTCAAAGAAGGGTATTATTTAATTAGATTTCCTGGAATATTAGACAGCATTTCTATACAACAGGGGCATCAATTTATAAAGAGAGTGAAAAAATGTGTCCTTTTCTATAATCAAAAGATGCCAAACTTTATTTGGACTAGCTGGCCAAATGTCCAGTGTTCAAATAGGAAGTCAAGTAAGACAATCAAAGTTTTTCATTAAAACCTTTGTCTTTTGTACTGTGTGCCTTGCTAATAAAAAAGAGAAATTTTCCATTTTCAAACTAGCTCTAGTATTGTTATAGTTAAGTTATAATATTAGGGTAACACCAAGTAATAACAATTAATATCAAAAGCTCATTTTAAGTACTCAATAATAAGGAAAAAACCCTGCTTTCACCTGAAAGATTTTAGACTACATACTGAAAGAAAAAATTCAGCATATAAGTATTAATAACAAAGGCCTAAATTCTAGGAGGTTCAACCTTTCTGGCCACAGACCAGCAAGGTACTTGACCACAGATATAAATCAAGTCTCATAGCTGAAGTCAACAACTCACATGACTCTCTGCACTTTGTAGTATAAGCCCATACAAAAGAAAGTGGGAAAGAAAAGAAAGGTGACAGAAGTAAGATAATTAATATTGTTACTTCAAAAAAATTTGCAATTATAATGCAGCCCAGGGTTATGGTTTTTTTTTCCTTCAAGAAATTGCTTGTGCCCTTTGAAAGAACCTCTTGGGAAATTGGGAATCACATACCGTTATTTCTTACATGCGTCTCTAGGACCCTCACAGCCACCCACTGCATATCCATTTCAAGTCATTTGGTAACACTGCACATTCTCAATAACTTCTGCTGAAAGAAGGCATTGCTTGGAACTTTGCTCAGAACATAGGCCCCATCTTTCCCAGAAACTGAATTTTCAAATACAAAGAGCCTGAACTTGCTGTGGTTTATTCTATTTTCCCTTCACTCTCCATCCCATTTGTTTACAGTCAGTTGTCTGTGAACACAACAAAAGTCAGTCTTCTGAAAATGTTATTTTTAGAAGTCTTCAACACCAGAGGGAAGTATTTAAAGTAAGGTATGATGTTACAAACAGACCAGAGAATTTAGTATGGATTGTTTCCTAGGCTTTTTCATGTTTTGACTATGACAATGTGGTGAAAGATAAGATTAGAGTTTAAAACCCTGGTTTGTGTGTTCATACATGTGTGTGTTTTTATATGTATACACACACTTTGAAATGTAATCATAAATCTTTCCTGTGATACATTTACAGGTGAAAAAGAGCTACTAAATATGAAAACTTTTTCTCCCTAAATACAGGATATGTAAAATTTATTCTATGGCTTTGTATCATACAGTAACAATCCCTTCTGTACAGAATACAGTGCAGCACCATGTAAAACAGTCCAAAGAAACAGATTTTTCACTATTTCATACTTCTGAAAATCTGTCTGGGTGCTGTGTTTTTAAAAGCTTGAGTTTATTTTTTGTTAGTTTTCTTCATCTGTTATCAAAAATAAATATTTAAATACAGCTAGTACAACATATTAGCCTTACCTCATAGCGCTATTTAACATTTTTATTGAATAAGGATAGGCTCACACAGGAAAGATTTCATCTATATAGTACAGCTTTCTGATCTAAGCCAGATAAGTCTGAAAGGATTTTTACTTTTGTTATGTACTATAAAAGGAAGTGAATTTATACATAGGTCACTTAGACATGTTGTGATTAAATGGGTTTTGAGGTTGCATGTGGTCCTCGCGCTATTTTCTATATGCATTACCAGTTCTGATATTTGGGGGAGAATGAAATACATCTGCCAGCTAGCAGTTCACTGATGACAGCACAGAACATATTTCTAGTGCCTATGTGTAAAATTTCAGATTTAGTTCACAGGAATTTAGTATGAACAGCTTCCTTGGCTTTATGAAGTTTATGCAAATTGTCTATCCCCTTCAGCAGACATTGTTGATTTGAATGAAACCACTGTCTCAAAATAGAAGAAAAGAATGGCAAAATGTCAGTTGGTTTGCTGTAGACACAGGCAAAACTGCAAGTCTGGACCATCTCACTGGAAGATCACAGACTAAGCATGAGGGTAATTTTTTTTCTCATTCTTCTTCTGTTTTCAAAATAAACCCCAGTAATTCTTTCCCACAGATGGGTAATGATAACCACCTTCAGAGCATTCTCTGATACTGGGGTTCAGAATGTTGCTTCATCTTGTACGGTAGGTGTTCAACCAGATGAAGATGAAAAGCAGCATGTGAGACCAAGGCAGGTACAGATCAGGATGTACCCAAACTGAGACCAGCCTGCAGCTTTATGTAGCTTTTAGTGTTCTTTATATTCAAGGTTTGTGCTTGATCACAGGTGGCTTCACTGTGAATTTATTGATCAACCAGATACAAATTAAATATTTCTAAACCTTAGTAAGTCTTGGAATTGGTCTGAGTCCTCAGGAGAAATCTTCTATGAAAAACTGGCATTTTTCTTTTTTCTGAGTTTAATTGGAAACACTTTGCATGTTCCACTAATCATCCCTTTGGGAGAACAAAAGACAAAAACTCTGCCAGCAAAACTCATTCCTTTTTGAGATCTTGATTTGTCAGACATTCGTATTTGCAAGCTACATCACAGTTCTATCCCAGACCAGAAACACTAATTTGTGAAGTTCATAAAAATTCTGTATTTCAAGCTAAGAACATGACATTGGTATCATTTACAGTAGAATAAACCCGAGATAGCTTTGCTGAAATCCATAAGGTTACAGCAAAATATGACTGATGGAAGCATAACATAAATCAAATTTTAAGCTTTTACTGTAAAGTTGAAACAGTCTCACTTCCTGAAATAATTCATCCAAGCTCACAAAACATGATGTTATTTCTCTTCTGACTATCCTAGAAAGTCAGGTACTCAGCATAGGTCATAGCCAATGAAGCATTCATTTCTCCTGCCATACTACTTTCAAGTTTTGCTCCAACTATTCATCATTCGTGTGTCACGCAGTGTCCCACACAATCGAGATGGCTAATTACGCTCTCAATAGCGAACAGTTTGTGTGAATTTTACATTACTATAGAAATTGTTAATGCTGAAAGTCAAGAAAGTTTGACTGACTGGGACATGGTACTTGACAGAACTGCAAATGTTCAAAATAGGACATGAACAAAGATTAATACCAAATATTTTAAGCAAAATGCGCTAACAGACAATCTTATGTAGACAATGTCTGTTCCAGTGTGACAGAACTGACAACAGTAATAGACATTTTCTAAATATTCATTTAAAGAGTATTCTATCCATGTAGATTTTTCATTAAAGAACAAGGCTAGCAATATAAGATATAGGTCTCTTAGCTAATCACAAGGTAACTGTGAACAAGGTGGCTGTGACAAGAAATTTGATTTTAAAAGATATTTCCAGTACAGATAGTGCAAGGCACTCATGGGATGCCATCTGAATTACCCTGCACAGTTCTGATCACCTAACACCCTAGCAGGAAAAATTCCATTTTAAATAAACTTGACTATTTTTACAATAATAACAAGAGAACAGAAATTGTACTGTACAATAAAGGTGTAGGACAGAAAGGTAAAAACTTAATGAAAGGATAATTAGAATTACAACAGAGAGGATCAGTGCACACAAGCAACAGGAAACAGTAGTGACAGGTAAGAACAAAAACTGGGCAAATAACCAAAAAGCTTATTAAACTCACACAGCCTTGTAATGAGGAAGTGAATTCAAACCCCTGAAGAGTAAGGTTCCAAAACAACCAACCAACCTTTTTTTGTTTGGACCAAAATAATTGCAGGAAACTTAAGAGAGATTTTCTTCAAGTTAAAATGAAACTACAATCATTTTCTAGCCTTATGTTCCTAACTAAGCTGAGTAGTCAGAACTCACTTTAATACATCTGAATATTATTTAATACATTTGAGTATTATATTATTTATACTTTTAAAAATTTCTTCCTTAAAAATGAGAAGTTTTTTAAGGGGATGTGGCAGGGAATGACAGAAGATGGTTCAGAAACAGCACTGTCTCTTCTGCTCTTTTCTCCTGTCTGCTGAAAGAATCATTTCAAATCACTGACCCTGATCCCAGTATTTGACCAGCATGTCATCCACTGGGGGTGAAGGACAGGTTTATTTTCACCCTGAATCTCCATTTTTTACCTCTTTTTCTTCTCTTCTCTGCACAGTCTAATTTGGCACTCCCATGCAGTAGTGGACGGGTTTCTCCCAAATAATTCAATTTTTCTCAGCTACCACTAATGAGCCAAACAAGATTCAAACTTGTCCTCAGCCCTATTCATCCCCCAACAGAGAGGGTTTTATATCAAAATAGTATGTTTGGGTAAACACTGAAGTACAACCCATCTTCTCATACTCTTCATAAATTGAAACGTTGTCAGTCTGCACTGAAACATTTCATTTAAACTTTTTCTAGTGTTGATAAACACCTGTGAGGGATTACATTAATACAGCAAACCCCATCTAGGTTCCAAGTGACTAGAGGGGAGGCAGCTAATACAGTGTTAATTCTTCTAATATATTTTCCCATTTAGCACGCAGTAATTTCAGGCTCTTAGAAGAGGACAGATTGCTCAGCCTCTCTTCACAAAACAAGGAAACCTGCAAACCTTTCACATACTTCACAGACGGCAGACAAGGACGACAGCACTGCAGGGAGCTGGCTCTGCTTTTGTGTGTACTTATGTAACGGTGAGTTCAATGTGCCCGAAGTGACTGCATTGACCTAAAAGAGCTTTTAACATCAGATTCTTCCAAAAGTTATACATTCATAACCACAGTGAAATAATTCACATTACCAGTAATTACTAGCAAAAGAGGTCTGAACAATGCATAAGCCCTCTCTAAAAGCCTTCACTGTCATGACTGGTGTCAAGGGCTGGCCTTGCACTTACTTTTGCAACAAAAGTGTGTTTTCAGAAGACAGGATTTTCTGGTTAATACTGTGGGCAACAGAGCTAGTAATAGAATGGCCCCTCCTCTTTGTGCGGCGTGGAGATGGGCTGGAAATAGCATAGCAACTCAAGTTCTGACTACGGCTGTGATAATGGACTGGTTTCAGCATTTGGTATAGACTAAAATGTTAGCCTGAATGGCTATCAGAGAGGATGAAGATGACTGGGGTCACTCTGGGACCCCACCTGAATCCAGGTGTTGCTACGCACAGAGATTTAGATGCGGGAAAGACAATTCTCTTGGGAGTCTGAATATGTACAGTCAGATCTGATCACAGAAAATTACAAAGGCAGAGAAATGCACAAAAGTGACACCATCATTACAGTATCAAAGCCATATTATGCCCTGCAGCTGATTCATATATTTACAGGAGTCACAGGGAAAGCAAGAAGACATTGAATCCTGCCACTCTGAACAAGAACACAGCTCTTCTTTGGTGCAGAATCAACGAGGCTGATTTTTTGGTCAAGATTTTGTCACACAAACAAATGGAGCCTCATCCTGATGCAGACCTTTAAATCTGTGCTGAAATCCAGAATTATTTCCCTTCTGGAGAGGGAACAGGAAATGAAAGTGATGCATTTGGAAATATATTTCAAAATTAATAATGTTTCATTACATAACATTGGCTCTGAAACTTTTTAAAAGATTAAATTTATTTAATTTAAAAAACTGATGAGAAGAAAATGAAAGTTTTATTCAATCAATAAAATCATCTCCATATGAGCAATTTCAAGACCACTTTTGAGCAATCTTGTATAAAAATTAAAAACAAATAAAAAGTCTTGGACTAATACGTACTTAGTTAAAAGCATTTTTTGGTTCAGCCACTGATCTAAAAGTCAGTATTTCACTCAGCTCTAGGACCCAAAGAGAACTGTCTCAAGTATTAGCTCAAAGGACTAAACAAAATCACTTGTTTAATTAATGTGATTTTCTAAGAAGAGCAGACTCAATACATTTGAGAATACCAATGTCTCTTAAGACAGGAGGTTTCTTCACAAGCTCATCTTAAGAAGATTTCTCTGTACTTTTTTCCTACGCATATGTGTTCCAAGAAACATTTAATGAGCTTCACAGAGTTACTAAAGAAAAAAAGTAGTCTAACTACTTACTTTCTTGATCTCTATTGAATTTCTTATTAATTAACATATTAATGTTCTGTTTTCTTAAATTTAACTTTAAAGAAAGCAAAAGAACTTTTTAAATTAAGTCATGAGACAAGAATGTTAACAGCTTTTTTCACTCTATTAATTCATATACTCATTAAAATTTCTGAGGTTTTTAAGAAGATAGATAGCAATGACAATGTTTCTATTTTTAAAACAAAATCCACTTGACAAACTAAGCTCTTTCTTTGCTGGCTCCTTTGGAATTTTTTATCTGACAGAAATTAAGTCAAACTTTTTTTTAACCATACAAATGGTATAAAGCATATACTCAAACAAGTAAATCTTTTTTGTCTTGTCTCCAACTACATGTCCTTCACTGGAACAGTGGCAGTGATCCTGCAGATAGCTACTGAAATTCAGCTGTGTCACCAGTCCCCCGTGTGAAGTGCTCTGTTCTCTCCATGCCTCGCCTTCATGCCCCAAACTTGATATATGAATATATTTAAGGAAATCTGTTTGAAATAGTCCCTGGAGAGTCTTCTTACTCAATCTACCATGGGAGCATAAACACTAGTACTTTAGTTTGGATCCGAAGTGGACTTTTTAAGTCAGTCTTCCAATTCTCCCTGCTGACTGAGCTCTGGTCGTGCCACAGTGCTATCTCAGAGCATGAACTGGAGGACGCACTCCAGCTGCAGTTGGGTTTTCAATATGGGACCAGAGTAAAGCTAGTCCCAAGTGAAAACAAACAAACAAACAAACAAACTCAGAAACATATACAGGATGGAAACCTGTATACACCTACAGGTGTTATGCGGAGAAAAGCTGAAGGTTTCACGAAGGAAACAGAAAGAAAGAAGTGTGCACTGATACACCTCTCTGAGTACCTCTCTCTCCTCTGACTACTACTTCTTGCCTGAACCTGCTTTAGCTTGTTCTTAAAAAATTAGTGCCCCTGTGGAGCAGGCTAAAACCTACATTGTCAGAAACATAATTTTGCTTTACATTAGCATGAACTTCTGGGATTTATTCCTCTAGCTGGGCTTTCTTTTAGTTCGGCCTAAGTTATCCATTCAGCATATGGTTTCTTTTTGATGCAGATAGAGAAGGCAAATCTATGCTCTGCTTGTCACATTGTTTTTCAGAAGACAACCACAACCCAATTCCTCTACCAACAGTTCTGCTGCTGCCTGTTAGCCCAGCTTGCACATCACCTTTCCAATGCCCTCATAGGCCTTTTTTTTCTCTTTCCTGTGGGAAGTCTGTGATAGGCTTGCCCTTTTCCTTGCTTCTACTGGCCAAGGAAAACTAAGATGTCTTTCCCAGATGAGGCAGCAATATGAGATTTAGTACAGGCTCACCTTAGGTGCTGTATTTCTCTTCAAAAATCAAGCTAGAAGGAAAAGAGGAATTTCAGAAGGTCAAAATGGAGAAATAAAAAATCTTCCCCTTGTGACACAGGCAGCAGAATAAAGCACTGCGATCAGAACAGCACTTCTACTGCTATCTCCCACCACATGGACAACATCTCCACAAAGAAATTACATCAGTGGAGCAAAGATAATATATGATTTATACAGTTCAGTAATTTCAAATGATTGCCATAAACTCCGGATTAGTGATCACACTCAGTACTGGTTAAAGGTAGATTTACATGAGGAAAATTTTGCTGGTAAACTGTTCAAACACAGACCCTTACTCCCAGCTGGTATACCTAAAGTCAGTAAGACCAAAGTAAGGAAATGTCTATCAGTGATGAATGTACATATTTACTAGTTAGGAATAGGAGGTTTGTGGTCATCTTTTTCAAACTAAATCAGACTAGCTTTCTTTGCTTGAACTGAACATTCAAAGTCACAATGATTTTAAGAACATCATTTCTACCAAGACTATGAAGCATTTTCTAAAAATCAAGAAACAAATGCAGCTCTTAAAATGACTTATCAAGTCATCGGTAATGACTAATGACTCAGTGAATCAAATACAGAAAGCCTGATATAGGTCTCTTGTTTCTCCCCCTTCATTTTTGTTTTGTTTTGTTTGCACAGTCCACAAGCTAAAAACAGATTTGTCTGCTGAACTGAAGAAATGTGATAAGAAAATAGATAGCTCTGTGAGTATTCTAGACCATATCACTGTATGTATTTTGTAGCTATCTGCAGTAAGCATCTTCCTCATGATTTTCTTCCTACTTGCTCTTTAGCTATGCCCTGCCCAACCTTATTTTCTCTCTGTTGGCTGCCAACCACACACTACATCTCAGTGTTAAAGAACGTGTAGATTAATAAACATGTATTAAAATTTTGTAGGCTCAACTGCCCAGAAATCCCAGTTGGCAGTTTTACAATTGTTTGATTACTTCAGAAACCACTACAGTCCCTCTCAAAATGTACCTGCACTCTTTGAAGTTCTAAAAATAAGGACAAATTATGGTGTAAACAAAATGCCCATAGGCAAAGTATTTTTTTCTTTTTGTTTCTTTAATAGTTTACAGTATTACCTTTACTTTGATTATTTACCCATACAATCTTACTTGACAGAACAGCCCTTGTTTTCAGACTGAATCCAGCTGCAGAATGTAGTGACCAGGACATCCTACAATCTGCCAGCCTGGGCAGATAATAAAAACTGAACACAGTGGTCTCAATTTCCCCTTGCCTTTGAGATTAAATTATAGGCCCTCAACATCCTCTCAGACTTGGGACAAATAACATCAAAGAACACTTTCTTCCAGCACAACAGCGTCCAGATAAAAGAAAGCAGAAGCAACAACAGAGAATAAATCGGTTTAGACTAGAAGGGAAGACAGGACTTTAGCTATATGAAGCACAAGCACAAAATCTGTTGGGGCAGGAGGACCACATAAAGCATTCAGGATCTGGATTCCTATGCATGTGAATAAAAACCATATGTGAGGAGTCTGTATTAAACACCTAGATTCTAACAAAGAAAATCTCTCAGGTCACCATACAAGCTGTTCAATGTAAAGCTAATGCCTGTAAGAAAATGTGTTTACACAATACTAAAAATTGAAATGTACCTTAAATGCGCTATAGTGTCTTGGTATAGGAAAAAAACAGATGGAGCTTTCTCTAGTCAAGCCTCAACTTAAAAGACACAAGCCTTGTAGAATTGAAGCTTAGTTGGTGGTGCACTTCATGTCCTTCATGTAAAATATTCTGTCACTTTTAATTTTGTATCTTGTTTACTTTCTCTGTTACAAAAGAACTGGGACTTGTTTTTAGCAGCTCTGATTAAGTTTCTATTGATTTTTGAGATAGGAAATGGAACTTTCAGATTTCCCACATGAATTTAAAGCAAGTCAGATATTAACCTCGAGGTAAAACATCTGCCATGACATTCAAAGAATAGACAAGTACTATCTTACTGAAAACAGCATCTGTGCTCAAAGCTCAGTGCTTGGCATTTGGATTTTGAGAACAATGCAAGCAGTAGGACTGTATTTTTACACATGTAAAAACACACATAAATACATCCACATTTATTCAAATCTACATTCACTCACAAACACATTATCGCACATACATGAAAACACCCTATATATACACACACTTTAACTATTACAGCACTAATGGCCAAAGTGAGTTAGAGATGGTTCAAGGGGAATTAAGAAGAATCTGAAAGCCAATGAAGAGCTGGAAAAAGACTTACTTTTTGCATCACTTGTATTGTATCTAACCATATAAAGGGTATTTATTATTTTTGAGGATCACCATCCCCTTCCTCATCCTGTAACAACTGCCAATATGCACATACACTTTGTAGCTTATAACTTTAATTATCAAATATATCACTGCTATAGGTAGTGGTAGAGAGTATTTAGTAGATCAACATATAATAAATGTGCATAACAATCTGAATTACACACCATATGCAACACCTACTGGGCTGAAAACAATTACCTTCAAATCCTTGGTCTGGTTTTACCACCATGGTATTTTTCTTTAATCTAGTTGTCTGGAGATGTGTGTGCTATTGATGAATATTTCCAGACTATGCACATTTGGGAAGATTCTGAAAACAAAGCCCATCCAAAATGAAAGAAAAATTCAGATTAAAAAAAAAAGAGAGAAAAAAGTCATCTTTAGAGATGGAGCTGAAACATGCTAGTTCTTTTCTATCTGTGAAACATCCGTGACTCTTACAACTTGCTGGTGTTTAAAATGTATATCTGTCTATCAAAGCTAGAATGTGCCAACTATTTCATCCAACAGGTGAGTAAAGAGAACATTTTCAGTGGTATTTATGGACTTAAAAAAGTAAATTATACCTACTATCTTATCATTACAAGAGTGATCCTACTGAGTTTTGCATCTGACTGGAGACAAACACAGAACCTTCCTATCAATGCCCTTGGCAATAGGAGGAGTATTCTGCAGCTGGTTAAACTCTGGTCAATATGCTGAGTCCCATTAAAAAGACAGTTGGTCAATGCATTCAAACTCCCTTGTAAAACAACTTTGATCAATGGAGTAGAACACCTTTGAAATACGTAAAGAAAAAAAAATTATGCTTTTAGAAATGGCTTAATCTTCCACTGCTGAATGTTAATATTAAAGCTGTCACCAAAAAGATGGTAAGATAAAGGATGTTTGAGGGATTTTAGGAAATGCTCTAATCCAAGAAAATCAGCTTCCCAAAGGATCAAAACATTAAACAGAAGTTGGAAAATATAAAACTATTCAATAAATTTGCATGAACCTCAATCCTAAAAACTTAAACACAACTATTGTAGACCAGGTAAATCATCTTGCAGAAGGCCTTTTAAATGGCACTTTTGGAACCATGAAAGCACACCAGTATTAAAATGTCAAGTTGTATTTAATAATAGCTGACCCAGGCACTTAGCCATGGAAGGTAACAAAGGTCAAAACTTTATGAGCGGGTTAAAATAAACAAATAAAAACAAAGAACATTTAGCATCTATTATTTTTGCCTGTGAGTTTGCATTATGGTCATACTCTGCATATCAATAAAAAGTGTAAAATCTTATGAGACATTTTTACAATTCCAAACTGGTTTTACCTTTGCTGGAAAACTGAAACTGTGCTGTCATTTTCCCTAGCAGTGATTCAGGAAGTCCCAGGTTTTCCTTGATCAATACAAGGCACACTATTGTCGCCGGGATTTTCAGAAAAGGATGAAACTATACCAAAAATCAGACCTCATACCACCAATTAAACTAAATGCGCTGTGCTTTTTCACAGCAGACTACAGATGTTAAAAGAATTTTGTGTGTGTGTGTATACGTGAAACATTGTATGGATTGCAGAATACATAATAAAAAAGTAATAAATACATAGCATAAAAAATGGCACCACTAATTTCCATACATGCACCTGCAAGGTAACAAGGTAGATCGTTTGCATGGGAGCAGTAACACTACTCCTAACACCATGTTGGTGGGACTGTACTTCCCAAATGACCCAGCCATTAAACCCGAGGGCTGAAATGAATCACTTAATTTTGAAAAAAACCTACAAAAGTATTGTGGAAAATTCTCTAATACAATTCTATTACTATTAAATTTTTCATGAGAAAGGAACTTAAACTTGGAACCAAATTTTTCCTTTTTCATATGAACACCTTACAATTTTATTTGGTGATTGCCTCTGTAAGGATTGCAAAACAACTGTAGCGAGACTAGACATCTGCTTCTGCTGCAAAAATATTTTAGGAAAGGTGGTTTCCACCTGAACAGCTTTGTGTTATTGACATTTGTAGAAAAAAAATTCTACACATTTCCATTTGTATACCTAACAGAAACCAGTCTTTGAGCAATGAAAGTCAGTCATTTTGCATTTCAAGAGATTGGCAACTCCTCTGAATTTGCCAAAAAAAGACAATCAGCATTGTTCCCTCTACAATGGAAATTCATCCCTGGATTGTACCCTATATGGTTGTACAGAACATTACCATGCCACATATTCACATTCTGCAGGAGCCATAGAGTTACCGAATGATATATTGACCCAGTCACAGGTAATCCACAATCTTTTTGTGAATATAATTAAAGATGAAACCATCACCTGTTCCTTCAGCTGTTTTTTGTTAGCAGTGTCTAGTTCTGCCTATAGGACTGTCTTACCGCTGTGTTTCTCCAGCTGCCGTGAAATGTTCCACTGGCTTTGCATATATGCACTAGAAACACATGAGGCTTCGGACCGGGCAGTTGGGTTTACTAGTTATTACCAGGATCTACCTAAACTGAATAAATACAGCCAAAAGAAGAAGAAGATAAAAAGAATTGATGGTTTAAATCTTCAATTGAATTAGACGTAGCCACATTTGAATTGCACATCTGATCAGCCCATTTACAGTCACTTCTCGTGAGCATTCAGTTTACAGGCACAGATGTTCAGGGAAAATACATTTTAATCTCAGGATGAGAACATTTAAATATAGCCTTCTGTGAACATTCATACCAGTCAGGGAACATGAAAAACACCAATCAAATTATATGACTAATCATTTTTAAGTTGTGCACAGAAATGTATTTGAATTTCAGATGCCAATCTGAAAAAAGTGCCTCAAAGCTTTAAGGCACGTTCAAGAAAAAGGCTGTGTGTTCGTGGAAACTTTATTAATGGCAAAAGAGATACCCATCTTCACATGAATGGCTCAAAACAGACTATTAAAACAATTTGAAAAAAATATTTAGAAAAAATTGTCCTTAATGGCCAGTTTTATGGAATGGACAGTTGCATGGAATCTCTGGTGAGAATACAATACTTCAATGTTTGATAATGTTGCTATAAAAAGCAGAGATTCAAACATTAACGAATGAAAATTTACAAAGAAATTACTTAATCTGAATGAAGATTAAGAATTGGATCCACTGGAAATACATCTTCCGCAAATGTTCTTCAGGCTAGAGTGATTCAGATGCTTTGACTTTCCAGTCTAATGGATCTCACTGAAATCTAGCAGTTGACAACTAACCCTTTTCAACAAAGAATTTCCTACAGAATTATCCTTTTCAAGGTAGCTCCCCTGTTCTCTTGTTCTCAGCGGGCTGAGGTTACGGGTGTCTGCCGTTAAAATGTGCTTTTCAGAACTGCTACCTCTTCCTATTTCTCCACTGGGAGTGCAGTCAAACTACTCTGAGACCACTGTCTTTCCCATGTACTGTCAGACTTAAATCTGTAGGACACACTGGAGTCGTTTTAGATAAATGTCAAAAAGAAACAGAAGGCATAAAAGTAGAAAAAGGACAGCAATATTCCTTTGCAAAAAACTATTTTCCATGACAGATGACAAATATTTATTTCAAGTGTAAATAAGTTGGAAAATATTTTTAGATCAGTATAAAAAGTACACTGTATTTTGAAAAAAAGTGTATTACAATATAAACCAGGGAAAAATAAAAAAAAAATATTTCTGTCAACATGGAAGGTAATTTAGCTGCTTTCTTGAAACCTTCTTCTGAATACAAAGCCACCCAAGCAATATTCAGTTCATTTGCCTTTTCTTTCATTTCTGTAAATAGGCACAATGTTAATATATGAGGGTATTGTTAAGTCTAAGGTTTGGAAAGTGCTTTGTGAACTTCAAATTGTGAATTCCAGGAATGCTAAAACCATTGTTATTATTTTACTTTGACTTCATAAAAGATTAAAATGCACTATCATGCAATGTACATCATTATGTTAATTAGATGGAGGTTTGATTCTGATCAAAGCTAATTTTAAACACAGACTTTCATACACTCTTCCGACATCTTCTGACAACATACTTTCAGTAAATACGGTAATATTCCTAGGAATATATATATGGAAGATACTTCTGTTGTTAATCAAGTGTATAGGAGAAAGCACTCAAATATTGGGACACATTCAGTTTGTTCAAATCAGTTTAACTACTGGCACTATGAAAATTTTCATTCCAGGTATCATACTGTGTTTCTAAAGTACTTTACCAACATATGATGTGGAGAAGTGCTAGGGACATATATATTTGGAACAAAGTCTAAATCAGTAGAGGTATCAAGCAGCAAGTTAATATAAAGTTATTTTCCAACCTCTTTTTGTTGGTTTGCAAAGCTCAAGGTTACTTGATTAATCGATCGGGTACTATATTCTTCCCCAAAGAATGAACAAGATGTCTCTACTGAAAAATCAATGAAGTGAAATAAGCATGTTACTAAAGGAAGCCAAGAACTTTAGTCTTAATTCCACAAAGAATAATTTAGGCTTATTTTTCTAAATAGTCCCACCCCGAATTAACAAGACCAAAATACTTGGCGAAATAACAAAACTTTTCCCACTGCCTATGGCTCATTTTTGGCATTCACATCCCAAAGATACATACAGTAATTGAAGCTTCAGAAAAATCTGAGACATGTTTTAAAGTCCTATGTATGAATAAGAAAAAATACACTGGATTCTGTTGCTTTAGTTCTTCCCAGAATGCCATTATTTAATTTCATGCAAAGAAGGCATAAACCACTCTGTTCTTAATTAGTTCTTGATACAGCTTATCTGCTTTTATGAGGGTTTGTCAGCACAGCATGAATCAAAATCATAGGAGACCACTACTTAGCTTGAGTTTATGCATGATTTGTCTTTAAAAACAGATTGGTTTGAATTGTTGGATCACAGAGTAATTGCAGACACTATTGACTTTATCTATATAACAGGTCAAATGTGATTGTGATGCTCCCTTTTCAAGTGCAGAATTTATCGTTGGGATGACAAAGCTTCACATGTATTTAAGACCATAAATGGTACGCATTTGCAGGGATTTATGTTAGTAAGTTTGGAAGTCATTTGTCAGTTGAAAAACAGAAATGGCAATCAAATACAAATGAGGAAAAAATACCAAATGAGCTTCCACTGCTATATTATTTTATGGATTATAGATACTGCTAGCAGTAATCTCAAACTCCCAAAGTGCTTCTTAAAAGCATGATTAACTCTCACAACACCCTTGTGGAGAAGGTAATATTATCAAAACATTTTACAGGTGAGGCTGCCACCGTACCAGAAGGCATATTGGCTGGCTTGCCTCAACTAGTGTGACAGGCTGTTTGATAATGCAAGAGGAGAGTATGTGGGTATCACACACAGTAAGTGTGCTCACTCAGGATGGCTCTACTTCTTTTATTAGTTTCTGCACTGCCCACAGACCTTTGCATAGGATGCTCTGCTAAGGGGTATGCTCAGCACTCAGACAGCTGAGGATCAAGAAGGGGATAAGGAGTTTTACAAGGTTATCTTTGCCTGCCTTAGGTATGCTGTTATTCCTTGACCACTAACCAGCACCTGGACTGGAAAGTTTCATGCTGCAAAGTACCTGCTGTTCTTCCGGGAAGGGAGGAGAATGACGAGCCACCTCCCTCGTGCTAAGAAAACACAACCAGCCTGCACCTCAGGCATTTTGCCTACTGTTGCACAGGCTGACAGGATCTGCCTAGGATCAGAAAAGATTTTACTTGTTAATTGTATAGTTAATCTAAACAAAATGAAGGAAAAAATAATTTTCCATTTATATTTCCCCTGCAATGTTTTGTAAACTGTAACCATATGTAGGTTTTTGGGATATTGCAGTAATGGGAAAGGCATTCCTTTTGTGAGAATTATCATTTCTTCCCAGGGAATCCTAAAATGCTCTACATTCATGGGCATGATCCTGCAAGTGCTGGGCACGAAGAACTCCCTGCAGCTCCAGTGGGAGTTCTGCTTGAGAGGTTTTGAAGCTTTTAACAATATTAGAATATAACAGCCCCCTAAGGAGTTTGTGAACATGCCAGCCAATATGGAGCACAGCAAACCACTACTCTTACAAAATGTGTCACAGGGTCTTTTATCCACACAGAGCAGAAAGATTATTTGAGAATGAGCCAAACTGCAGACACGCACAACCATTGCCACATGCTCAACCCCAGCAATTCCACTGCTGTATCACGTAAGCTCTGCCACACAAGGACATGCGTCATTATGTTCTTTGTCAGACATAATACTACAGGGACATGAAATTTGGGGTGCTACTAAGTGCCACTGCTTTTAAAATAAGAAATTAAAGAGTAATTCTAACATTTAACTAGGGTAAAACTTTTTAAGTCCAAAACTTTGGCATAAGTCTGAGGCACACTTGCACAGCCATGAAGTGAGTGAGACCAGTTCCAAAAGTCAGGGTGGGTACATAGTGTGTTTGCAAAATATTATCTCACGTTTAAATTTAGATATCTTATTTCAGAAACCAAAGATTAAATTGTTTTAATTTAAGATCTACAACGTTGCATATAATTATTACTTTAGTTATGCTCTGTGTTGTCAGGCACAGTGTGAGACTGCATGGAAGAAGAGAGTGTCATGTGGAAAACAGGATGCCGTTACGTAACTTTGATTTATTAATAATACATTATAGTCCTATTCGTTATACAATTAAAGGTTTTATAAACATGGAAGTACAGGACAGATGAACTTAACTTGCATAAGCAACTTCCATTATGACATTTCCTAACTTACACTGTGCAATCTTGTAAACCAAATAATTTTCTTTAAATTTTATTTATGTGCATACAAAATGTAATATAGCAAAAAAAGTATAAGATAGTTAAAAATGCTGACAATGAAAGAATATTTTTGTCTTTTGATTATGGAAGACTTTTAAAATTTGCTATACTAGAAATTAAATTTTGAATACTAGAAAATGGTTTCTGTTTTTATTACTAATTCTATTGCTAATAATATTATTTGTAGTTTTGGGGTTTTCCTCTCCTTCATCTACAAAACAATCAGATAAAATGATGATAAACAAGAGGAAAAAATATTGAACACAGACGTTCTGGAACTCTATAAAAGTTGGGGATAAGAAGATGAAGAAAGTAACTTTCTCCTGAGTTGCTCAGTGCAGTTTTACAACAAACACAGCTGGTGCACTGCGCTTCAGCACTAAGTAGATCGTGACCAATGACCAGTTGTCATTTCCAGTTAGTGGAGAACACTGAATGTGGTATACCTGGCCTTTTCAGCAAAAGCCAATCCCAAACATTACGGACCCTCACAATGTTGACCATAATCAGTTAGGTGCTTGCTTATGATCACATCTTCAAACAGAGGACACTGTTAAATAATTTTTTTTTTCCCATCAAGAGCAAGTATCTTTGTGCAAAAGCTTCTTACTACCAGGCATTTGGCAGGAAATCCACAAGGTCATCTGTAATAGAAAAATAATGGAGTAATTTGAAAGCTGAAGCCCAAACATTTGCTTGTAAAAGGTATGGCCAATTGCCAACTTTGTATGTTTGAGATAAGGTACCTATTTTGATAGCTTAGGAGTCTCCAAATTGCACATGAGCACCTAAAACTGGAAAAGACAGCATTTCCATTGGGAAGCTCACACAGAGAACTGGCTGCCCTTGCCTAGGCTTAGCCATTTTTCATGTCAGGGCAATATTTTGATGACTACTTTTAACAGTGAAAGAATCTGCCAGAATTTACAACCTACTCTTTAATTTCCAAAATTAATGCTCATTTCAATGGAACCATTGCCTAATAATAGAGAAACAGCCTACATTGCTGTAAGATGTTTCTGTGCTGGGGTGCATAAAGGAATTACTGTTTTTCAAGGGTTTAGTGACAGCAACTTTGATAAATCACATATATTTCAAACTGGTACAGGTTTGGGGCTTTGAGTACCAATCAGATTAACTGTCCATTTAGTCCAACTTGTATCAGCCTTCTACCTTTTTAACTACCAGAGAGCAACCATATGAATTGAAGCACAATTCTGTTTTTCTGACTGTTGTCTGAATGGTTTGTACTTGTTACTAATATAGAGTTTGGCTCATGGTATTAGTATTTTGTCACATTTAGCTGCAAATAACTTTGTATGGGCATGGAGTACTTAGTACTTTGCTCTCATCTGGTCCACACAATGATCAAAAATCCTTGCAAATTGCTATACTCATATGTAGCTCATGTCACAACCCGCACAAAATACACATTTTTGTAGAACACATAAAATTGCCTAATAAAACTAAAGCAAAACAGGTTCCTAATTATATAAGCCCATCTAATTGAAAAGTTATCTATTTGTTGAAAGAGCAATGTTAAAAATAGTTCTTAGTTTCCCCTAGAAAAAGAAAGATAGCAATGAACCGAAGTTACAATTTAGAAAGGCTGATTTTTCAAAAAACAGAGGAGGAGGGAAAAGTTATGGTGTAAGATGAATATAACCGCTGAGGCTTGATGCAACAATGCATAGATTCGTTTGTTCCATGATAAAGAAGGAATCTGTTTCTGTGTATTTCTAAAATAATTGGGTAAAGGAATCCATTCAGTGCAGCCAATGAGAGTTTTTCCATCAACTTACAGAGTTAAGATTTTACCAGTTGTCTCTACAACTGGGTACGTAGCCTATGTAGTGCCTGTCTTTTCTAGGCAAAAATATTTGAAGATTTCATTCATGGTATGCCAGCTTGTCACATATCTTCCACAGATGTAGGAAGCATATATACTTTTTACATTTTTAGCATTTAAATTGTGCAAGTACTGTTACTGACAAACTTTGACTGCGGAATGAAACATTGGAAGACAAATAACATACCTTCTATTTTCCCTGACAAACTGCAAGGAAACATACACTAAAAAATAGACTACATTATTAAAATATTTCACACACATTATTAAAATATTTGACTCAGTATTCAAATCTTTACTGATGACTGCTGACCCACACCAAACTTGCGTGGCTTTTATCAGCTGGCCTTTCTAGAGGTATCATATAATATTCCTTCAATATGGCAATAATAATACAGTAATTTAGTATCATGAGACCTTCGTCTGCATGTACTTCTGCTGTTGTCCAAATACAGGCCGTTCATGGCTGTTATTCTTTAACTCAGTTAAAATTCTCACTGGTTTAGGAACATACCTAGAAAATTTACTTGTAAACACCTATATGAGGAGGCAAAAAATAACCATCAGCCAAATGAAAGCTGTGTAATGCCAAGCACATTACAACTGACCCTCATGTTCTGTGCAAGAGGTTGCTCCTTACAGTCACAATCAAAATATTTTTGTATGGACACCGCTTTGTAGTGAACTGGTGATAACAGCATTTTCCTGTTCCTGTAATGATCAAGGCTCTTGTTAAAGGTTAAGGTCTGCAACCTGCCTAAATTACTCCAAGGAATACAGGAAAATTCTGATAATGTCCTTCTTGAGGAAGAACAGGGAATAACAAAATAACTCAAGTGAATGCATATATGTTACTTTATATATTTCTATCTATATGTAATACGTAGATGTTATGAATGTACTTGAGTCTGCAGTGTACATACACTCCTCCTTTGATCCACAGAAATTCCATCTGTCACTTCTTGTATATGGTTGTCTACAACTCTTCCACTGTGTTTTAAAATGGTCTGTTCACAGGACTGATAGACCATCTGGCTACAGTTTCTTCTTCAATTCTTTTCTCTATGTTCCAGGTTTCTTCCAAAATTAGACTCCTTTTTGGCTGCTTCATCTACTTTGATTACAAATCAGTATTTAGTACTACAGTCATGATTCTACTGTTAGCTATGGCCGGAGAACATCAATAAGAGGAAAGGTGATAGAAATGCACTGTTGATTAGGTTCCCCATTGGAAGCCTCCTGAGGAAAGTTATTCTTTTCTCATGCACCATAGAGCCTAACCTTTTGCTGCTTTCGATACCCTGTACCAGGTATTTCTATGCTGTAGTTTCTGCTGTTCAATTTAGACATCGAACATACTGTATTAACTTCTTCTGCAAGCTGAAGAACATCACATGTGAAAGGTCGAGATTCAGCTGTCATTTGATAACACATTATTATACAGGACTTGAGCTAAGAGTGTTGTGAAGGACTATTTCTGATCAAATATACAAGGGGTACAAAGGTAAGAAACCTTCCCTTGCACGTGAAAAAGTTAACTGATGAAATGAAGAATTTAATTTGTGCAATGTCATATGGCCTAATTTTCTGATACTACTTAAGTGAAAACTGAAAACCAGACTGAAAACCAGATAGCAGTACATATTATCAAGTGAGTTGAGAAAAGAACTTTAAATAATACACTTATTTTAGAGTAAGAGGGGTTTGTTGCTGGGAGCCATCCCTCATTATTGTTTGAATGTCCTTTGTTGTACACAAATAAACTCCATCGGAACATATCATTAATACTGACACAACTTAAGTCTTCTACATTTTTCTTTCAACATACTGTAAGTTTCCGTCTAGAACATGGCACGAAGAAAAATGAAAGCTTTGTGCAGTATAATAAACATTTCCATAGAAGTCTATATAGTATTTCTAGTTTACAACATGTTTCATTTATCAACCTGAATTAGGCTTTTGAAAGAGAGGGAAATGCAGTTTTGCAGTTCAGTACCTTTTCTAGTCTTTTCTTGCAATAACAAAATTGCTTAATGTCATTTCAAGTTCATCCTGTTCCATAAACACATGTACGCAGAGCTATGGGTAATTCACTTATACAGTTCAACATCGCCTTTGTCACAGATGGTAAATGTACAGATTTTTCCCTCAAGGAAAGAAACTCTTTTATAAAATAATTGCATATTCTACTCATTTTTTTTTCCTTCACTGATGTTCTTGTATTGTTATTATACCCTGTCAGGCTGGTAATTAGCATTCAGGCTCCATCTGACACAAACGCAGCTCTCAATCCTCCCTAAAAATCCCTTAGGACACACATGATAAGTAAAATAATGTGAGCCACTAAAGGGGGAAAAAGTAGTAAAAAAATTAAAAAAAAAAAAGAAAAAGAAAGAAGGAATAAAAAACTTGAGACAGTGAATCACCACAGACGCTTTTGTCATGCAGTCAGTGTATGGTTCTTCTTCAGTGAACTACATGGAGCTAATCCTACAGTGAAGAGTAAGCTTTCAGAATACTACAGCTGTCTTCCTGCAGTTCTCCTTTGCTTTTCCTATGCAAAGATCTATACTCTCTTCCCAGTCTCACCTTTCTCCCAAACTTCTAAGGCACCCAGTGTACCTGGGTTTCCCTCTTTTACTCAGAGTGATTGCCCCTCCCCCTTTTTCTGGTCTCTCCAGTAAATAAACCTTTCTTCTTTCAGATCAATCATTATTTATTGAACACTGTCACATGTGATACTTAAGGTATCACATTGTTCTGAACTATTCAAAGTAGATTATATCGCTCTTGGTAATGATAATGTTACCTTAGAGCTATGTGCACATACCAGAATTCTTCCATATTCAGTGACAATGCCATCACCAAAAATAAGGAGAAACAGAATTCTTCTTGCAGTTCATACAAGATCCTCCTTTTCAGTGATTTCTCCTTTAAATGATCACCGTGATCACAAATTAAGTCTAGTCCAGAAATTATGTAACACTAGTACCATCATATAGTTAATTTTTTGCTGAAACTGTACTGTCACTCACAGTTGTGCTTTCATGTAAGTCAAGCAGGATGTGCTGAAGACAGACTGGCATAGCACTCACACTGTGTCACCAACCCATCTTATCAGAGATGATGAGACAGAGTTTTCTGCCTTCGCATATACACAGCAATGGGAGAGACAGAGTAGTAACTCTTACTGAAACTGGTGGTTTAATATCTTCCCAGCATCCTAAAGTTAATATAGAAATGACAACAAAAAGAGGCTTGCACCTCGATACCAAATTAGTATGAAAGATTGCTAGGCTAGAGACCTCAGAAGTCCAACAGCTCTCAACAGTCATGCAACAAGGTAGAGAGTCAGCAACCTCATATAGCTCTGTGGCTTGACATAAACCCTGAATACCAGAGTTCTTAATTTTGTCATGTCAAAAAAGCATGTATCCCAATACCAGCACAGGAAACTTCTGCTTTGATATCAGACCAGCAATTTAATGATTCTGAACACCAACCTCAGATCTGTCTATTGGCATAAGACTTGCAAGGAAGTGGTGTTCAGCCAGTAGCATCACAGTATGTTATGGCCTAGACATGAAGTCAATGACTACAGAAGACTGTCAGAACATGCAGAAAGGTAGGTAAGGTTGGAGTGCTGTGCCATGGAGCTCACAGCTGCACTGTTTCAACTCCACCCACTGTGCTAAACCTGAGGAGCTGCTGAACACACAGAAAGTTCAGTATCAAACACAACATGAAGGTCTCAGATGTGACATCTTCATACAAAAGCTACTGAGATGTTAACAGAGATGTGTGACTTAAAATAAGAAGACTAAATTTATGTTATTAATTAATGCTCTGTCCTGGCACTATATATATGCCTTGACATCAATCTGAGATCCTGGAAAAACTCATTCAGATCACAGAAAGTGTGTGAGAGAGATCTGTTCAGACCACTGACACAAAAGTGTTGAGTAGGAAGTCCCTGGAGATCTATATTTGTACATTAGATCTCCACAGCTGAGGTAACACTGCAAGCATGAGTGTAGCATGATTCATGCTTTCGTGAATCATGATTCATGATTTCACTGTGCAGACACACTGTTCGAGACCTCCAGCCAGGTATTTGTCCACAGGTGAAGAAAATCAGTTGATATAAATAATTGCTAATCAAATGTAATTTCTAATTTTAAAATGTAGTCTTAAAATGATTCAAGAAATTTTGGATGAGAAGAGATATCTCTTTCGGACTGAATTCCTCTGAAAGTGAGATAAGCGTGGGGATGACTACACCAGGCAAGTCTGAGCACACCCAGTGTAAGCTGCACTATTTTCAGAAGCTGAACAGATTTAAAATAACCTGGGTTTTCATGCATTTAATGGAGTCCTGCATATTTTCTCTTATTAACTGACTGGGATGCTGTGTGAAACACTACACCTGTAACATTCAAATATCTAACACAACGAGCATCTAACACAAGCAGCATCATACAGAGAAAACAAACAATAGAGTCAGCTAAAAATGCTGCCTTAGTCCTGTATAAAATCAGAGGAAGAATAATGTTCAAACCCTTTCTGCTTCTGTGTGTCAGAGACCTAGAAGTTTTTAGGATTATTTTGGTAATTCGGAGTGCTTTCTCCTCTCATACTAATAATTCATCTATTACTAGGTAAACCAAGGACAAGGATCAGAGATTCTGTTAGTCTGGGATTTATGGCTACAATGGATTTAAACACATGAAAACCATCTGCCACAGAACCCAAGAAGGAAATATTACATACCCAAATCAGGAAAAAAAAAAATTACTGATGGATTTTCTGCTTTTTGCAATAGAAGCAAAGCTGTTCCTCCTCCTGACCTCTAAGCTCAACCTCTATACAGTGTTTATTTATTACCAAGTTAATAAGATGACCTTCCGAACACATTTCTGGAGTATCTGCTCACATGTTCGTACTTTTCACGTAGCAGAATTCCCTTTTCCTGGGATTTTAAAAGTCCAGAGATCCAAAAGGGGGACCTGCTGGAAAGACTGAGAGGGGTGTGTGTTCAGACTCAACATTGCTACTCAGCCTGGAGGCCATATGGCTCTCAGTTGCCTCTGTGTAATTTTAGGTGGCAATATATCACAATGTCAGGCAATATCTTAATGACATTTCATCTCAGTTCTTCTCCCACAGTTCACATTATGGACAGGAACCATTTTTCACAGAAGGTGTATGTTGTATAAATATTAAGATGTATATGCATCTGGGTATGGAGATATTACGTTGTGCTGGGGAACTGGCTTGACCACACTGCACAAATCTCTTCTGTAAATGGCACTGGCTTTCTAGCATTCTGCTAACAACTTTGGGACTAATCCTGAACAACCTCTGGAGAAGCAAGTGGAGGAAACTACAATGACAATGCTGTCACCTCCAAAGGCACAACATTTTATGCAGAAAAACTCCTGGGATGTCCTCTCTTTTAGCTTTTCTGTGGATTTCTTGGAGGAGTGGATGGGAAGGCTCTGAACTAGCAGTAGCCTCAGTATACCAATATGCCTAGTTCTTGACTATTTTAAATCTTACTTTCTCTTTCTGAACTTCTTTGAGAAACGTTTTAAATTATATATATTTAACATCCACCTATCTTTCTATCTTTAAAGTTCTGCAGGATGAATGGACAGGAATTTCCAGCTACTAAAAGTAAGAATCCATATTACACATCTCTCATATTTCATCACGCTTCTTTTGTCATGCATTTGGAAAAGCAGATCTAGATAATGTCACATTTCTCTGGGCAGTGCACTGACCGGCGTAAGACAACCTACCAGAGAGTAATCTTTCTTGCAACACCAATTTTTATGATGCCTTCAAGGCAAAAGATGTAGGCATCCCAGTTCTCTGAGTCACAAGAGAAAAATCATCTTCATAGATTTATTGAGGGAATAAATATAACTTTGCTAACCGATCACTTCCATTCATTTTAATAGCAACATGTTGGTCCTCCAGCAATTAATAAAACAAACATACCCTATACCAGGCAAAAATGCTGACCATACTAGAATAAGTGAGCCAATACATTGTTCAAGTATGTAAATACATTAAGTGACAGCATAATTAATCCTCAGTACATAATCAATGAGGAACAGTAAGGTCTTGTGAAAAATTGAAAACACCAGAATGAGACTGAATTTTCTCTGAGCTAAAATGTGGAGTCACTAGTCAATGAATCCTCCCTCAGGAGACTGTAACAAATACAAAGAACCAGCTCAAGGACACCAGAGTTGTAAATTGAGAGCTATAAAAAAATAATAATATAACGATTGTGCCAGCATGTTTATAATTTATAGGTTGGAGTTACAGGTGAGAAATAGGGGTTAGCAGTCTGTTATAATCTGAACTTGAGTCAGTAAAGCACTGCAGAACCACTAAATCACCACTTCTCTCATTGCATGTAGTTTAAAAACATATAATAAAACTATCAGACAAAGCCACTTTCTTTCAGGGTTTGAAGCTGAAGCTGTGGACACCAACCTGTTCAAAGTTAGAGTGCTACTACTAGGGAGTCCGGTAAAGGGAAGCTCTTAATTTTTGTTATAGTCTTTCTTCTTTGCATTGGACACTTGCCATGAAATACAAAAAGCACAGGGGCTTTTTTGTCATAATTGAGGCAGGCAAGAAAATAAGAGTTCCACTTCACATTAAATTTTGGCGTTCTCAAATTTAATTCCATTTTGATAATCTAATTCAAGGTACTGAAAAAATTTTGAGCATGCATTTAAATAGACTGAAACTGGATCCTTTAATCCTATGCAGTGCTGAGTAACTGTGAGTTTCAAATTCCCTTCTCCCAGTGGGTGTGGGGTCAGCGCTTACTGCCAAGCAAATTGGAGTCTAGCAGGACTCTGCTCTTTGTAAATAGGGAAGGCTGCCTTGTCGTGTTCTGCTGGGACTGAGCAGCTGTTCCAAAAAGGTTTATATCAAGGTTTTACACTGTTTCTTGGAGGTGACTCTTCCTTTTAGAGAAAACTGAATTAAATGGAGCAACTTTGTATGCATTTGCTAATAACTGGACAGAGAGCAGCATACCCCTTCCACTTTTTTTTCAGTCATTCATCTTTCAGAGTTCCCCATGCTTCCCATGAACAGTGCAGTCACTATTGCCAATCAATCTTGTTACACCCTTTACAATGTGCAGGAAGGTACTGGAGCACAGTATGTAAAGATGGACCTATATTCATTCAAAATTTCCCTTAATGATAAAGTATAGCTATAAATACTTAAAAAAAATTATAAACAACCTTCAAGATACTGCCTGTTTATCTGACACAATCACCATTTAAACTGCAACTCATCTCCCCTTACAACAGATATACTGTATTCCTGAGCCATCATGGTCTGAATTTAACCTGAACTTTGAAATACCAATTGGCACTCAGTATTCTTTGTCCATGAAAGGATATGAAAAATTTTCCTGTTCAAATTACTTTTCTGCATGTTGTATCTTTCATTTAAATTCCAACAATTTTCTACGTGCATTTTTCATTGTTAACTACTCCCATGGAGGATAGTTGCAGCATTAATGGTAACTAAAAATCACTACTAGAAGAAAAGTTTCTGGAAATTAGAGTAGATCAGTAATGCAGTGAAACCAGTAGCTGGTAGGAGTGCAGCCAACCTTTTACACTGAACAAGTCCAGTGGCATGGTTTTCTTTCTGCATTTAGAGACCTTTCTTTGAAACAAGCCTAACAAACACACTGACAGTTGTGTGACAGACAGAAGACCTACCAGGCAAGCTCACAAGCTATATCTTTGTGGGGGTGTGACAGTACTTTGACTTTCTGTGGTACTAACTGAGTAAGTAAACAAAATCGAAATAGTAGTCCTCTGTTCTCACATTGTTCAGTAAAAATGTTTCCCTTAGACTCAGCTACCCACCAGTCAGTGAAACCTAAAGATAGTGTTAAACATTTATTCTGATCTGTCACAGGTTCCTGGATCTTGTGAGAGAGAGAAATTGGGTAGAGCGAGGCAGTGATGTATCTGCAGACAAGGTTTAACACTGATTTGCCCAGCCATCTTTAAAGAAACACCGTTTTACACAGGGACTTGTCCTTAGTACCAAAGAGCTTTTAGCATCTTGGAATACTTGGTATTGGAAGAGATGTAGAATTGTTTGATGATTAATTTCAGATCTTCTCAAGACAAAGGGTAACTCTCCATATCTTCAGCCTAGCGAATTGAAGGTTGAAAATAATAGCTATAGGGTAACAGGAAACTTCACATCTGCTGAATAGATACAATGCTTCCCTTATTCCAGAGTAAATAAATTAAAAAAAAAGAAAACCCAAACGAAACCAAACAACAGATACCCCATTCTGAGGTAATTTTATTAGAGTTAGGATTCACTGTTGAGTTATCAACAGTCCAGCATCTCAGGAGAACCATCACATACTGCAGGACAGAAACAGTGAGCCAGAAAGACAGACTCCCAGTCCACTTAGGCTCTGAGCTCATCTCACCTGCAGCATGCTGCAGTCAAATGAAACTGCTTTGCTGGAAAATGTGCAATGCATTTAAAATCTACTTCTGTGGTTTATGTTTAGCTGTAAACTGGGTTTAAGATAGCTAACCTAGGAACAGAGGAGCACAGAGGTCAGCACCCGCTGAAAAGCCCATGCTGGAAGCACCTGCTGTTTTGAGATCCCTGCCAGCAAGACAGCAGAAAGCTTCTGCAAGTGCAGTTGCAAAAAGCCTTATGAGTACTTCAGGAAGGACAGTAGAAGCCAAGTACAAATCTGTAAGAGAGACACTTTTTTGAGCAGCCTGCTTTTATCTCAAGGGAATTTAGCATTTCTGTAGACCACAGCTATTGTAGGGTCAGCTCAGGTAGAAAGGGCTAAGCCCTCTCTTCTCTCCTTGTCAGAAGCAACGCTACCAACTTTCTTAGGAAACCAAAACACAGTGAGTGCGGAATGTAAGGCTAAGTGTCACATGAACTCCATGATACATGTCAGGTAACAAATTACCTGCTGCATTATCGACAAGCTTCCATATCTGAATGGATTCAATGCACACGAATTGGTGCAGGCAAATCTGGGTCTGACCAAAGCATGGAGAAAAGAATAAGCACATGCACAATTTTAAGTATGCTTTATGCTATAATGGACATACTATTTAGGAGAAAAACTGCGTGTAATATATGGTGGTGTGAGTGGCTTTTGCTTTGCTTTGTGAAATAACGGATGTGAAGTACTTATTTCACTTGACATATTATTAAACATACATAAATGCTTTATTTTCAAACTGTCTTTATTTATTTAGCTATTTCAAACTTTATTTTTGAAACTATCACTGCTTCTATACATGTTCTCAGCTTGGGTAACTGCAAATATGGAATATCTTTAAGATGCAGTTGTTTGAAAATGTTGCTTACAAAGGAACTAGATTTAAGGAAGAAATTATGTGCTTCTCAGAAGTGGGAATGAGGTGATGCTATACACAGTTCCTCCATCACAACCTTGAAACCTTTCAGAATTCAAATTCAAGCTCCACAGATACCTCCTTTATAGGGAGCCCAACTTCTCAGGAGGCTTCAGGCTTCTAATAGGAAACTCCACCTGTATGCCAGAGCTAAAGCCACAGCTGTGGTTCAGCAGCATAAATCCACAGACTTGGGTCAAATTCAGGATAATTTACATCACCTAAGGGATCTGGTGTGTCTTGAGCAGATTGTTTTATTTTCTCCAGGAGAAAAAAGACACATATTTGTATCTGACTTTCCATTTGTCAATATTTGTGTCTTTTGTCTAAAGAAGGGAAGTGCCAAGTACCTTCTGCAGAAAAACTTCCACCAGGTCAGCCCTGGCAAATTAATAATGGAAAGTTATAATGTGGGACAAACAGGAAACACACTTTCAAGCTTCTCTGACTTCAGTTCAATAATCTCCTTAGTAAATTTCCTAAATTTGCATGTTTTTTTTCCCCTAATCTCATTATAGGTTCTTGAAAACAGGAAATTGTTTCCATTCTAAGAGATCAATTTGGTAGCATAGAGCATGATGCTTCTCTGTGGTTGCAGCTGTAGGAATAAGCATGAGATGAGAAAGATTTTTCTTTTGCCAACAGATTTGCACAGAATACATGGCCTTCAAACAAAAGAGCCATGATGTGCACATACCTTAGGCACTCGGTGTGAGCTAGTTAGGATCAAAATGTAACTACTGTTCCAATGAGTGGGACTGTCATGGTTTAGCTGGGATAGTTAATTTTCTTCACTGTAACTAGTATAGTGCTGCATATTGGACTTAGCATGAAAATAATGTTGATAACACACTGATGTTTTAGTTGTTGCTAGGTAGTGCTTACACTAGTCAAGGACTTTTCCAGCTTCCCATGCTCTGCCAGGTGCACAAGAAGCCGGGAGGAGAGGGGGCACAGCCAAGAGAACTGATCCGAATTGGCCAAAGGGATATTCCATATCATGTGATGTGATGCCCAGTATATTAACTGGGGGGAGCTGGCTGGGGGAAGCAACGACCACGGCTCGGGGACTGGTGGTGTCGGTCAGCGGGTGGTGAGCGGTTGCAGCACTTGTGTTTTTTTTCCTTTTCCCTTTTTTCCGTGGGTTTCATTCCTCTCTCTTGTTATTTTATTTATTATTATATTATCAATATCATTATTGTTATTATCATAATCATTATTGCTATTATAACAATTATTACTATCACTATTTTATTTTAATTATTAAACTGTTCTTATCTCAACCCACGAGATTTCTTGCTTTTGCTCTTCCAATTCTCCCCCTTCCCACTGGGGTGGAAGGATTGAGCGAGCAGCTGCATGGTGCTTGGTTGCTGACTGGGGCTAAACCACAACAGGGACATACTAATATACAGCAAGTCCCGACCAGAGCAGTGCCATTACAGATTGCCTCTAAAGAATGACAGAGGCTTCAGGATTGTGATGGGGCTGTTCCACATAGCATCACGTTAGCCCTGTACTTGTCCATAGCACTTTTGTGATAAATTAGTGTTGACATTGTCAGGATTAATTTGCCGTATTCCCTCTCTGCTGCTTGAGAGTCCCTGATTGAGAAATTCTTCTTTGGAAATTCCAGCACAAGGGCTTACAGTATTGCTTATACTGAAACCACGCTGACATAGGAGCTTGAAGCCAGAGAAGACACCTGAGCAAAAATGAAGATGTATAGATAACAGACATGGAAATATTGAGAAAAAAGGATAGGAGTGTGGAGGGGAAAAGGACCTTCTTTTATATATATATATATATAAAAAATACATGAATTTGTTTTTTAATGAAATAACAAAAAGCCTTGTTCTTAGTCAATCTAAAATCAGTTTTGGGGCAAATTTAGAGCAAATGGTTAAGAATTTTCAAATATTTTATTAAAAATGGAAGATCGATAAATGGACCTATGTAGCATCCATAATAATTTCATCATATTCACTGAAAAATCTTCATTTTTTCATGAATCTGAAACTACTCAACAAATTCAACCTGCATTTACTAATAATTTAATCTTGAATGCATTTTTAAGAAAATAAATAATTTCCTGTTAAAAATATTTTCCATAAATTGTGTGTTTCTCAACCAATTTTAATCTAGTTCAAAAATTGCCATTTTGGTTCCAAAAAAGTATGGAAGATTACATTAATGCAGAATACTACTTTAGACTTTTGACTACTGCCTGTATGTCTATTTCCACTGTCCTTGCTCTTGGATCTAGCACATGCTCTTCTTATCTAAGAATATACCATCTTGCTTTTTTCACTGAGTCTAATCCATAAAACCTAAACACAGAAGAATAACATTCAGAACCACAGCAAAACAGTCAATCTGCAAGATGCCAGTTGCATTTTCTCTCTCTGGTGCAAAAAATTCATGGCTTACTCTTCTGTACATTCAGCAGGAGAAGAGGGGCTCCTTGCACTATCTGTCCTTCCTGCAACTTGCTATAAGCTGGCCCAGAGTTTACAATGAAAGCGGTCACGATGAATGCCTCAATCCTCAGAGCTTGAGGCTGTGCCTTTCAAAGCTGCCTGCAAGGCTTAGCCACCTCTGTTCTCCAGCCAGGTTTGAAATTTCACTCTTACTTCTTGTGGTAACACATTGCTTTGTGATTCCCAAAGCCTGCCCACTCTGAAAATACAGCCTACTGTCATTCTTGGCCGCTTGTGAACATTGCAGTCCTTGAAGACCACACTACGTACAGCTGACTAACTATGGTTTCTCTTGCTTCAGAGAAGGGGTTCCATGCATATCAAAGAGCATAATTTGGCTTTGTGGACTGAGAAGCTCTTAATAATTAAACTGACACACAGACACAGGTCTGAATACTCATGACCATACAGTGGAAACAGAGGCAGAACATCAATGACTTTATACCTACATATATACTCACTTTACAGTGTGTTTTCTGTATAGACACAGCTTTCATGCAACTGAAAAGGAAGAAATATCAATTAAATAAACTCTTGATTCCACTTTTGTTGGTTGCACACTTGCGAGAATAAGAAACAAACAGAACGGATGGTGTGGTAACTTCTAAAACAGACAACATTACTTCTGATGGGGAACAGTTATTTGGTAACACGAAATGTGTCTGAAATATTGATTTAGTTTGTGTGGATAGGTAAGCAAGTCCCAACACACTTTCATCTGTTCTTAAATATAAATGAAAAAACAATGCATTTACTATAAGGTCACAGTGGGAACAAAGAGGATCAGCTGAAGCATACGCAGCTTGTGATTTATATTCAGAACCCATAGGCAGCAAGAAAAGACAGACTGATAACATCATCTTACAATCAGCTTTTGGATCATGTTGTGCATCTGAGAACGCCGGCAGAGTCCATGGCTGTTTCTTTCTCTGCATTCTGCAAACAAGTCTTATTCAACAATCAAATATTTGCCTTTTCTATCCTTCAGTGCATGCAGCCATATATAATACTATTTTATGTAGTTGTTAAAAGTTTGCAGGCACATAATTATCACATTCTTGGGGGTCTTTTGAACATCAGCAAAAAAAAATATAAAGCCTGTAAGAAAAGAATATGCACATGACCATCGAAGTTCTCCAGGAATCAGCCACAGACCTGTAATCACTCTTAAGCACACGAAGAAATAATTGAGAGTTTAACTGTTTGTTCAGAACTTGGGGAGGGGGAAGGGTGCAAAATTGCAACAGTCATTGACAAGATTGAAGAATACTTTCATATAGTGGAGTGATCAAGTTAATTTGATAGGTAGCTGTACTCAGAAGGCTTAGCCAACAAGATTTCAGCAAGGTTGTTAGTTGCCTCTCCATCTGCTTCACAACGAACTCTTGGCAAGCTTACCTCTACTTCCAGTTGCTACAGAGACATTTTCAGCCTCAGGATGAAAATAACACTGGTCTTTCCTTTCAATAGATAGCACTGTAACTTAATTATTAAATAATTTTCATTGCTGACATTGCGTTTGGAAGCTGAATTCACAAGTTTGCTCACAAAAACACCTAGCAGTTCATAAGACAAATATTGAAATTAAAAATAGAACGAAGTTCAGAACTAACTGCAAAACATGGCTGGGTTTTTTTTTTTTTTTCTTTGTTTGTTTGGGTTCTTGATTTTTTTTTTTTTTTTTTTTTTTTTTTTAAGCAGCCAAAGGCAAACAATTCACAACGAATAATTTATCTGACACATGTCTTCTTTTTGCTCATAGAGTATCCTCGAGTAGTTTGTTACAACCTCAGGTATATTCCCTTTTTAAGCAGACAGCTTCCCTAAAAAAAGTCAAATTCTGAACTTTCTTGGCATGTTCAATACTCCAGAGTTAGAGAGCTGCATAGTAGAATAGAAATGAAGGAGAGCAATTCTGGCATGTACATCTTCAAGTCTAAATTTAATATTAAGCTTCTGTGAATGTACCCTCATAAAACTTTGAAGTGTATTCCTTTCCCTGCTCTCCCCTAAGGAACTGACGAGCAGAACAGAACCATGTGAATGATCATGAAAAGGAGGAGCATGAGAAAAGCAAATTAACTCAATGTAGTTCTTTGAACTAAAAAGAAAAACATTTGGCAAAATCTGGATTTAGGGTATGACACTGCAGATTTACAGAACAGCAAAGAGCAGAAATTCAGCTATTCTTAAATGTGCTGAGTAAAGTATCTACATGCTCATCATCCAACAAGCTGAAGTAAAGATAATCTTGCTTGTTCAGCCATTGTTCAGATTTGCAGTTTGTAGGAGTAGAGTTAAAGTGGCAGAAAGCATAACACTGTGTTATTAGTGGTCCATCTTTGCTTTATATGCATTAGGCTGAGAATTCTTTGGTCAGCAATGCTGACCTTCACAGCTCCCCGCTTCTCAGTTAGATGGCCTTGGCAGCCCAGCCCAGCCCTACTGCAGAAATTAAGGAATCAGAGAGGAAAAAAATAGTGCATCATTTAAGCTGGTTACAGACAAACAAAACGCAACCTGCTCCCCAAGAAATAGCATGCTGGTCTCAGGTGTCTCAAATGCTGGCTCTACCTGCTGTTTGTTACTTCTACCAGGCATGACTCTGTGTTCCAGAATTAGGAGTGCACATACTTCCTTTTTTGGCCCCTCTTCATATGCATTACAGTGTAGTCTTTCAGTGCAGATCCATTTCAAAGAAAATCTCAAACAATCACATCATATATCTCCACAGCAGCCTCTAAAGAGCTCTACAGAATATAGTACATCTTGCTTTCCCTAGGATGTGAAAGCCTTCATTACAAACACAAACCAAACTTAATTCAGTGACACCTAAATTTGCCTCAGGTCCACCATATGTGCAATGGCAGCCTTAGATAAAGAAGCACAGGCCACTAATAATTAAAATCATATTGATTTTACTCTGTATCATAGTAGTGATATAAGCAATGCTAGCATTCTTACAATGGAATGGAAAACGTTAAGTGGCTGTGTGAATAAGATACTTTCATTTTTCTGGAAGGTACCATCAGAAATTGCAACAAAACCATTTCAAATCAGTCTGATTGATTTGACAGATTTTTTTTAGAGACTTTGACTGATATATTTAAAAAGAATTTAACCCAATAAATACACAGAAATAATTCTCTGCTGAGCCACTGAAAAAGCTGGGATGTCTCAGTGCACTCAGGAGAGGAATATGCACAAAGATCACTCATCCTGCTTGCAAGTTGTGATTGAAGGGAAAAAATTATGCATAGCAATTCCTCACTCCCTCATCATTCCATGAAGTGCATATGGGTGTTTTTGTCCCTCATACTATGCCTGTACTGTCCTCTGCATTTAGCTGGCCAGTCAAAACAGTCCACAAAGCCCACCACCAACTCTACAAAATTCCCCAGGATATTGCTGGAGGAAACAACTATGTCTGGTGGTTCTTTAGTTGCTGCAGCATTCTTCAGATCTGCCAGAGGCATGACAAATTTGCAAGTCAACGTGTTTTAAGATGGATTATCCTTTTCAGAAAATGTCTGTGGGGATGGTTTGGGAAAAAAATCCCTTAAAAATCTTGTTCCTGCTTTGCTTCTCACATTAAACATGAGAAGAAATATTCAGAGAGGATTCCTGCAATCATATCTAATGGGGGGGACAGGATGATTCAAGTTCACGTTACATTTATAAGAAGGGTTAAATAGTCTCTTAATTTCTTTTGTTATTCCACATACACATATATGTATATGTACACATACATGTATATAAACACACACATTCCAAAGACTGTGAAGGTAAACTTATACTATCTATTTGTCCACCTTTAGAATGATAACCTGAGAAGAATTCTTCACAGTTCTGCATCACTGCAAACTCCACATATTTCATAAAGATAATTAACCACTGAAGAAACCTTCCAGCAATTTAACAGATACAAGCCAAAATTTAATGCCTTGGAGGAATATCAAATATTGGAGGATACCTTAGCTACTGAATTATCCACTAACCTTCTCTTCCAGCTCTGCCTTGGGGATACTACAAAAGATATTTCAAGAATGAGATGGAAGGACCTGAAGGAAAAACCCTGTTAAAAACTTTTAAGGAGTGGCCTAGATCTTGACCTTATCTAAATTAGCTTGGACGTGCATAAGATGGGAAAAGGTTGATGTGGGGGAAAAAATGATGATAATGATCAAATGCATTGACTTGCAGCCAGGCAATAAATCACTTCTATTGGACACACCATGAATGACAACAGAGGGGCTTAGCACTGAGATTGAGTCACTGCAGACATTGTGTCTTCTGAGTCATCTGAGGGAAAAAAAAACCCTCTCCTTGTATAGGCACTGTCCTCTTAATTTGCAGAAATGTAAATAAGCGTCATCCTCAGCTTTCAATTACAAAAGAAAATACAAGCCCCAAACCTTCTGGATAGCCATATAGCCAGTAAATCATCTCTCCAGCTGAAAATTCTTCACTCGCTATTTCCTTAAGATAACATGCTACGCTGCCCAGGGCTGACCTTTAGGATTTAGAAAAAAATTTCTATCGACATCTGTTGATCCTCCCTGCAAACCCAGATAAGTTCATGGCCTGTCTGAAGGAGAGCAGTTAGCTCTAGTGCAGGGCTGCTCCAATTCTCCTATGTGTGACAGGGAGGTGTCCCACCCCTTACAGAGGGCAGGGGCAGCTTGTACTCCCCTGCCCTTGCTAAGCAGCTGACTTGGGCACTGAGGTATCCTGCAGACAGGGATGGGGTGCTAATAGCAGAAGGGGAATAGTAAATGTGGGCATCCCATTGCAGTAGTACTGCAGGGTGCATAGCAGGAAGCTGCAGAGTGAGTTCTTGCAGTCAGCCATACCTAGATTCATCATCCCTGGTGGCAACCAACAAATATATCTGGGGACCTTTGTTCTTAAGGTTCTTTTTCCTGTTCTTTTCTTAACAAAGGAAAAGACTAACTGAAAAAGAAAAAAGAAAGAGCAACTCATTTTAGTGACCTTGTTCACACAAGCCAGTACTTTTAAACACCGATTTTAAGTCTAATCATAAACTTCCCAGAAGTAATCTCCTGCTGCTGCCCTCTCCAGTTTTTCCTACTCTCTTGCTGCCACAGGAGAGGAGCCAGCAGCCTGAATAAGATCACTGTACTGCTGCCAACTTTAAAATGCACCAAACAAAAAAATATTTCAAATAAAGCCCAACTCAATGCACACATCTTCAGCAGAGCTACATACACATTCTGAAGGCTCTTAAAATTTGTATTATATGCTTTACAAGTGTTAACTGCTTAGCTGTTACACTTCATGGGAGGTAAAGGCCTAAAGGATTCATAGATGAATTCACTTGATATTTTAGTTTTTTGAGAAGGATGGGGAGGATAAAGGCTTACAGCTTACAAAAATGAGAACAAAAGATTCAGCATGCAGTATTGGTACTCAGTCTACTAAATCACCTACAAGGGCTCCCACATGGGTGTGCAATATATTCATGAGCTGATAAAGAAAAGATGGGTTATGACCTCTAAGATGGGAGTATTTAGAAATACACGTCTCCTTCTCAAAGGTTTCTGATAGTGCAAGCAGTGTTTGCTTAAGCATGTATACGAAAAGGAAGTTTTCTGCACCTTCTTTTGTTAGTCGTAATGTTTTCTTTTTCAGGCTTGCAAATCAAGTTGTACTTGTAAAAAATTCTCAGTGCATCTCAGAGTCATGTAACAGTCTAAAGAGAACTTCTGCCTTATAGATGGCATGACCAGGTTTCCTCAGGAGTTTAGTCCTTTCCCTCTTCCTCGGTACATTCAGTATGTTTGAACCTTTGCCTCACCTCATTAATTAGTTCAGTTCTCCAGACACGCTGAAAACTCCATCCTCTTCCCAGGTCGCCAGCCTCCAAGAAAACAAAGGACAAGTTCAAGCCCTTCTTTCAGGTTCTTTCTTAAAGGTCTGTCAATCTTCTCCTTCTGAGGCGAATCCTGGAGTCTTGAGGGACTTCATACCTACCCTTTTCTGTCAACGTGCTAAACATCTCATCTATCTTTCAGCTATTCCCCTTTCATTTAACTCTCTGTTTCCCTCATAGTCCTGCCTATACTCTAATATCTCTGCATTAAATTCTCTGATTTATTCTTCACCATATCCAGTTCTCCTTCCTGTGCTTGGATTCTCTTGGCCTCTCAACTGCCAGAGCACATTCTCACAGGTGTTGTGGCCAAAGTCCTCAGCCCAAGGTTTTCCAGCCTCATTTCACTACGGAGATCCAACAGCCAACTGTCCTCTGCACTGCACATCTGCCACTGGCTGGGGTCTTGGCTACTGCAGGAACAAGTCTTCTGTTGCCTGCAACTTTCTTGAAAGGACAAGCACAATCTTCTCCCCATTTCCCCATATGCAAACATGTGTACCACAACATGCCAACCTCTCTCCTCATTTTTTGATTTCCAACACCTTGCCATCCAAAGCCTTGAAATAATTTCATAAGCCTTCAATATTCAGTGCACTGGGAGCATGAGACATCTGTAAGAGAATGACTGCACCAGAAAAACTTCTGAGAAGATGATTCAAAGGCAACATCCTTTGATTACATTGCCCAATCTCAAGAAAGCTTTTAGACCTTTGCTTTTAAGCACTGCTTTCAACAAAGGGGTGGAAGTCTAAACTTGCTTTCCCCCCATCTGCAAAATCATTATTAGAGGCATTTCTTTTTAATTCATTTTGTGACACTGTACTTTACAAGCTGTTCACTAAAATTCCACTTTTTTACCCCTCAGACTTTTAATCTTTTTTAGTTCTCGGAGAAGAAGAAAAATTCCAAGTCAAGAACAAACTGCACAGAGAAAGCATGTCTGACTGCAATTACTCCCACAGTGGCTGAACATTCCAATCAAATCCTGAATACCTGGAGTTTTTCAAGATTTTAGATCTTAATTTCACAATTATTATCATCCTCTGCTATATGCATATTTTCTTTGTTTGCACTAGGAAAAAGGTATTACCAATGGAATAAGGGATTTGTAGGAGATTGTTCTACAGTCCTATTAATAATATAAAATCAGTCTAAACCACAAAGTAATTTTGTTGACTCACAGGACATTAAACATGTCTTATTTAAAGACTTTATATTTTTTTTATTTCTGAGTTCTTCTTCAAATAATTTTATTGTCTGATTTAGAATAATTCAACATAAGATACGAATTTTCCAGCTAAGAAGCCATTACCAATTCAAACATCAAATTGACTTTGCTTCCAATACGCAAGAAAATGAACTTAGCTTGTTAAACTTTCTTTAAATTAGAAATATTTTATAACCTAAAAAGAATAGTTCTGTCTTTAATGCACAAAATTCTTTTACTGCTGTAAAACTTAGATGTTTTACTTACATGTATTTCAGGGTCAGGTCATAGAATAAACAGATACTAGATTTTCTGACTATAAATATGGGCCAAATGCATGCCTATTCGTTATCTGAAATAGAGTGACTGCACAAAATTTTTAGGTAGACATGAAAGTTACTCACAATTTTTACTCACAGTGACTGCATAAAATAGTCCTATCAACTGGAAGAGATTATATGTTGAGATGGTTGGTTATTTTCTGATAAAATACAGGGGGGTTGGTGGAGCATGTTAAATGCTAGATCCTAGATTGTTCATAGGAAAATTTAAACTGGTTTTGATAGACAACATATCCTTGATCTAAAATGGAATTGCAGACAGAGATACTACAGGAGTGAAAACTCACTCCACAATGGAAGAGTCCAATCCTATAGCAATCAAGTCTTCAATTGTGAACCCTGCCCAGCTTAGTCCACCAAGTACCAGGCTCATTTCAATACAAAATTGCAGGGCTGATCAGGCAGGTCTATACCTTCTATTTATTCAGAATTTCACCTGAAGATCAATTCTTCATGGAAATTACAAAACTATGTCTTTTGGTACTATTTCCATATCCATAACATTCATGGCTATAATGGAGAGAGAGTGGGATGTGAATAAACAATTTGTCTGAGACCATTCAGCCAATAAGTTCTCTGACTTGCTAATTATCTCTTTTAACTTTATAATCCTTTCTACCATTTTTGCCATCAAGTGCTTCCTAGACATACCTGCACATTCAGATTTTTGAAACTAGTCAGAATCTATGGTAGTGACCTTCATTTTCGCAGGAAACAGGTGAGTATAGCAATTGCAAACACTTAGCACTTCTCTTAATGAGGCAATTTGTTATTTCAAAGAAATACACGATAGTCAGGTGGGTCAGAAATGAACTAAACAGGGTAAAGACAGCTTAGAACAGGGCACTCCCTTAGTAATATTTTCTGGAAATGCAAGAAGAGGAAGGAGGGATCCCTTCAGACTAACCTACCAAGTCCTTCAGTCCAAACCTGCAGCACTGATGTAATAAAGTGCACTGAAATTTTACAATTCCATCTGCCTTGCAAAAATGTATCAAAAGTAATATAGCCTTATGAGTGCAAACATAATTCTGTTGTAATGAGGAAACTACCCACAGTGATGAAGGGGAATCAGATGCCTCATAAAAAACTGGAATATCTGAAATTTTAACAGGTTTTCAGTAATTCTCTGAAGCCAAAATCTGATAAGAATTTGGCCTAAGAAACGAAATCAGTAAGTCTTTTTTTCTATGGGTTGGCTGCACACCCCAGGAAGAAAATATTTCTAAATTGTCCATGGATAATCCTTTCATGTACACTCTGGATATGTGAACTTAACATGCAAAGTTATTCAAGTGGGATTATTGGAGAGAAATGAAATATATGCAAAAAAATGCCTTTACTCATGTTAAAATCCAACATACATTTCAACATGGGGAAAAGACGCAGTCCTATTTTCTTCTGGGAAACGTTCATATTTTCCTCAGAATCTCTGTAATAATTGTATACTACAGCTTTAAAAGTAGTACATACAAACAATGAAAAATATTACAGTTTAATCATGAATATAGAGACATTGTTGCCACCCACAATGCAAAACCAATGGCAAGAAGATTCTTTTAAAAAAAAGCAAAAAAACTAATTTATTTTTAGTAACATAACAAAATGGAATTCTTATATGCATACCTGTAAGCACACATATATTTTCTGGGGTTAACACAGATTTATGCATCAGAGAACATGAAACTTCCTTGAAATTTGTCTGAGGCTTACAGGTTTTTAAGGAATATTTAGAGGCATACAAGAACAAATGACACACAAGTGCTAATTTCTTTTTCTTTTGATTTTTCTTCCTACTGATATTTGAGTTTGTAAAATTTTATTGGCTAGTATTTTTGTGTGAATGGCCACTGGGTGCCACTGTTCTGCTGCATAGAAAAAGAGCTGAAACAACATTTTTATTGTAGTAATAAGTTTTTTATTATTAAAGTATGCGTGCTACTGCTGTATATACCCATCTTCTAGAAACGACACTGCTGTACAGTTCATAGTGAGCTTTTTCATAGCAGAACAATAGGAAAAGTGGCACTAAGAGATTGGAAAACCTGTTTAAACTCAACAGGCAATATACTCTCAGAGAAACTTTCTTATAACATTATATTTTCTACTTAATAAAAGATATACAGCAGGTGAGAGACTAGGTATCCAGGCTCAGGTTTGATATTCATTTGTTGAATGACCTTGTAGAACTCACTGGGGACTGTTTCTGCCCAGCTGTGCACAACTGCTATTACAGTATACAAATACGTATGTCAAATGTTCAAATGGACATGGAAACAGAATCTAAAATACCTAATTGCTTTTCAGAATATATAGCATGTGTGTGCAGCTACAGTAACTGTGCACATGTAATTGGTGCATTTCTGAATTTGAAAACCATATTCTTAACTTCTCTCAGCCTTATTTTCTTCAGTTAGGACATGGACTTAACAATGAGTATGTACTTTATGACAAGAATAACACTGCAGGGAGAGACCTTTTATAAGGTTATAAGAACAGGTTTTGGCATGTGTAAAAAATAACCTCAAGAAGCTGAAGTCCAGCTGGAGTGAAACTTGTATGTTCAGAAGTAGACAACTGCACCTTGAAGTGGAAGAGGACAGAGGGTGGTATTACATGCTTTGAGCTGCCACTTTCCATCCAAGTGGTTATAACTGCAGTACTAGAAGCTGCCAATTGTTCCTAGCTGTAATATAAATATATTTAAGGTCTAAATGAAGTTCCCCAAGGTCAATGAAGAAAGACAAGTTCAAATGCTGACAGTCCAAAGTATTAAGTAGTAAGCATGAATAAGAAACAGTGACTGCAAGAACTAAAAGTTCCCTGAAAGTCCAGAAGACATATTTTGACAATATGAAAATAATCAGAAAGAACATAGCAGCCTTGAATACACAGTAACACCTTTATGCCACATCGGGAAGAAAGATCTTTCCAATTATGTAGACAGTTTTCAACATTTAAAAAATATATATTATAACAAGAAGTAAAAGAAATTTTGTAAAGTTTGTTGCAAATTTGTCAGATTATCAAGGCAATTATCCTAAGGAACCTTATTTAATCTTTCTAATATATTATGCGGTCCAAATGCAGGCTGATAGTTCCTCATTGTATTGCTCAGGTGTATACTTGAAACAATTTCAGAAATGCTAAATGACCTTAGAAAGAAAGACATTTTTACTAACGGAATTGGGGTAGTCTTCTTAATCTACTGCATATGCCAAAACCCTATCACATTCCTACAGAAAAATTTTCAAGAAGTGAAAATGACCCTGTTCATGTTTTATAATCTTTTATGTATGAGGTTAATCGGAACGTTTTTATTTTAAAAGCAATTCGGAACTCTACAGAAAATATTGTGCTCATCTCAAGTACCTCACAGGATTTTGAAAAGCCATTTGGAAAGATCATTTTCATTTGGATCTCAAGAATGCTTTTTATATCTTTCTTTATTAATCCCACACAACATTTCTGGGTCCTCACTTAAGGACAAATAGTTTGGTGTCATCATTTTTTGGGCTGTTAGACACCCTGCTGTGCCCACCATATCTTTAGAGGAAGACTGTCCATCCTGCTTCCTTTTAGTCACTAGCAACTCCTAATTCCCTGTGCTTAAATTCCCTAACCCATCCTCTGCAGTGTTCCCGGTCCTCAAAAAGTTGAACAATAAAAAAACACAGCAGGGCAATAGTTTGAATGGAGTCCTGAACTCCCCTGTAGGTAGCCAGGTAGGTAGCAAGTGAGTGAGACAGGAAGATGACAAGATTGTCTGCATTTCTTGCCTTTCATGTTTGGAGTTTAATAGGAGGTAAAAATTGGTTTCTGTCTGGTGCTGACTGCCTTCCCTCTCCTGAATTGACCAGCTCAACTACTGTATAGTGAAAACTGTTCCACTTGAAGGAACTGGTGAACGAAGAGCAGATCACAGCAGAGACAGAGATGACCTTAGGGCACTTCCAGCTGTCCTTGCTATATTGAATGGTTTGGAAACAGCTTCTACTTTGAGACAACACAGATCGATCTTATGAAAACTAGTGAACAGTCCTTGGCCTGCATAATTTGGGTGCACCTGAAAAGTTAGAAGAAACAATCTAGAAAGGACAAAAGGTCAAAGTGTAAAATATCCAGCACATGTTCATATTGCACATTGTATGCTTGGCCAAATAGATAAACTGAAGTTCACTGGCAACAGTAAGCAGGGAAATTTTTAGGACTATTAAAAATTTGTTTTCCTTTGTGGTTTCCAAAATGCTATTATTGTGATAAAGTTGGGACAAATTTACAGTTAGTTTTCTCTTGTTATATTCATAAACAACAGACAAATATGCCTTGGGTATAAAGGCTGTAAAGCCAGATATCTGTCTGAAACAAACTATGCTGGGATTAAGTGTATTTTCAATTAATATCTAGATCTGCTTCCTGTACCCTAGTCAAATGATTTTGCAGCACATCCTTTATTTTAAAGCAGGCAGAAGATACAGATCTACAGTAAGACAACATTTCATGCTTTGGTAAAAACAGAGGCAAACATATGGTTTTCACTTCCCTAATTTCATTACAGTTCAGCTTTTCTCAGCAATAACTGTCTCTCCCATAATACTTCCAAATGCCCTGAAATACTATAAGTGAATTTGGTAACTAGCAAACTGCTGTGCTTTCCTGTTCATTAGCATGAACTGTCTTGTTTCACTTGCCCATCATACCAATGTGATATGGCATAATGCAGTGTTGTGTGCTGCAACAAGTCAGAAAAAATTTAAAAGGCCACATGTTTGTTTTTATACTTAATTCGCAACAGCCTGTGTATTGTCCATTACACAATCCAGGTAATTTAATAGCCCAGCTGCTCAAGAAGAAAGTGAAATGACAACTTTTTACAAGTTTAAAAACTTGTATTGTTGTTTATCTGTGGATGTGTCTCTGTATGTAGACATTTCTAAAGGCCTTGGGGTTTTTTTTCTGTCTTTCACGGACACTAATGCTCATAGTTTTAATAAGCTTCTAGTAAAACTTAATATAAAATCTTAAATGGTTTGGCAACATTTAAATATCCAAACTCACAACTGTAGAAGTTCATGAACACTGTGACAGTTGCATAAGAGCTGGAAACGAAACTTGGCTGTGGACACACAAACACTGAAAAACTACAAAATGTCTTTCTCAGAAAGCTAAATATCAAAAGTCAATCATCTTTCTGATGAAAGTATTTATTATTTAACTTCATATGACATTTTCTCTATTGCACTTATGTATTTGTCCAAAATAGGCCCAGATCCTGGGGGAGAACGTGGCCCAAGACATTTTCCCAAGCCATTCACTATAGGGAGCAAATTCCAACTGGGGAGAAAAACCTTGTTGAGGATGGAAGTGAGGTTTCAGCCTGTCTTCAGCCAGCATGCCTCAGTGCTGGGCTTACAGCTGTCAGGAATGACTTCCAGCCCTGTATCTATTCTGTTTCTGTGCTAAGGAAGCATAAAACAAAAGGAAAAATACACAATAAAGTAGTAGTACTTTTCCTGAACTGAAGTCACACAGCCTGTTGTTTAGTTCTTCCCTTTTCCAAAGCAGGCAGCTTTCTCAGGAGAGAGCAAGGCTTAGATGCAGAATATTCCTGAGGGAATTCAGAAACAGTTCCTACAAGGCAGAGTTGGCTCAACCTGAAGCTACACCTGTATCAGAGGAGATGAGCCATTTTATCACTATTTTGTATATCCTGCCAGGCATAGCTGAGGTGAGGGCAGCTCTCTTCTGAAGGTATAAAGAGTACCTCACACTGTAGGTTTAATGTGTAAAATATTTCTCACCTTAAAAACTGAAGTAATATACATATATATATGTATCAGAATTAGGTAACTTAATATACCTGATCTCTTCATCCCATTTCCCCTTACTTAGGACAATTATTTTATGTTAAAAGAGTAAAGCCTGATTCTTGTCATCAGAAGATCCAAAAAAAGCTCAGCATTATCTGCCACACTGTACAAATTGGGGACCTATGGCACAAAGCGCTGTGGCCAAGGTCTCTCAAGCAGCGCCAGTAGAAGAACTCAGATCTCCAGAGTCGCAGTGCAATCCTCCATCCACTGTGAGAGTAAGGGGGAATAAACCAGGAAGGCTGAGCCTCACAGCCCCACACTGTGACATGGGAATGCCTCTGCTGGGTGGCACCAGGTTTTAATATTAGTTGTACTTCCAGATTATCACTTTCAAGCCTGCTCCAGCTTTCCACTTCTATTCATTATGCTTGTATATAATCTTGTATCAGACTGAGGGTGGTTAAAAAAATATCATCTTTTTATCTCAGTTTTCCTTCCCGTAGCAACTGTTTTATATTAAATAAAAGTAGTAACATATAAAAGGTCAGGCAGGGCTGAACCTAATATGATTGTTTTCGTAGCATGGTACCAAACGTAATAAGAAGCATCCAGGGAAATGACCTTTAGTCCTGTAAAATTTAAAGACTTAAAATAAGGGTAATTCGGTGCCAGCCAAAACCTATTTTAGTTTGCCCTTTATTGAAAAGATGCACCAAGTTGCATTATGTGGCTGCTTGATCAGTTATAGATTAGAGGTCATTACAAGCTCTATAAATCACTCTGTTCCTGGATAGGAAAGGAGCAATGTTACTGAAAAAAAAAACAAAAAACCAAACCAAAACCAAGTAATAATACCCTAACAGTGAAAATCTTTGGCCCCAAGTCCTCCAATAGAAAACTCTCCTTGAATATGTGCATGCAGGACAAGACCCTGGTTGATGATGATTACGAAGTACCCATGTATTATTAACACTTTTAAATATCTGTGGCACGTACAGAAGCTCTTTGTGTTAGGCAAGGCATAAACTGAATCGGCTTCTCTTCAAAAAGACATTTTACCTTCAAATAATGATGCACTGCTAGTTTTGTCAAAGAAATGATTTTGCTCACACCTTACAGAAGCCTTACTTTAACACCTGACCACTACAAATGTCTACATGAGCAATATTTGAGACATTCTAGAATACTGTGAATGCGTGGCAGACAGTAATGAATGTTTTACTTTTAATTGAAATATATATCTATTGCTTGTAAAATCCATAAATCATGCCAACAGAAGAAAGAACATTACATGAAGAATTTAATACACTTCACGCTACAATAAATGCATCAACTATTAAAATAAATGTGTGTATTACAGGAAAAATTGATCAAAATCAGATACAATATTTCATTCACCAAATCAGAGGCATCCCTGTTGAATCACTGCTTATTCAATACAGAATGAGATGCATCATCTATCAAAACAGATATCTCCTACAGTAAATCAAACCCACCATCTGATTCAAATATGTCTCCTACTGAATCAAAAATACCACCCAATACATCAGATATATGGCACCAGATAAGTGGTATTTTAAAGAATTACTGAGCAGAATCCCTCTAAATTTAACAAGGATAATGTTTAAAGTAAAATTTATTTAGACAAAGAGATCAGTGCTTCCAGGCTGCCTTGCAGGCTGATTCTTGGAATAGTGACTGCTATTATATGAACGTTTCCCTAGAGTGTCCTTCATTTAGGGCATCTTGCTAGAAGGAGGTGCTTTCTCCATCTCATTGGAAAAGGAGGGGTTCCATTCCATTTTGATTCAGCCCTCCAAACCTCTAACACCTAGGACCAAGCTCTAAGCAGCCACATGACGTACCCAGGTTACCTGTCCCAGTTCCTCAAAGGGAAGTGCCAACCCCTTTCTAATGGGTTCAGAACACCACAGTCCATGTACCATTAAATATAGAGATGCAAATGGTATCAACACCAACCCAAAAATCCTGGACATTGAGCACAGACCACCCAACATCCAACTGACAGGGTGATGCCCCATAGCATTTTTCTACCATGGCCACATGCAGAACAAACCCAAGTCCATGCTTTGCACCACAGTGTGTAGGTGGCCTCCAGAATACATTGCCACAGTGTAAAGGAGATGACAAATGTTCATATGGGCTGGAAAGAAGTTGGAAAAATTAGGGAAGAGGATTCCATCAAAGGTTATCAAATACACAGATGTCATTCCTGGCTTGGGAAGCAATAGAGACACCCACCCACAGAAGCTGGGAGAGTAACCTTGTGAACTGTCACACTTTCACTGGTTTTTAACTTTTTCTTCAGCAACTAGCAGAGGCAACTGTCAGATATATAATGCTATGCTACACTTCTGGACCTAAGATAACTATTTTTATATTCTTACATGCTGTATCTGATCTCATACTTTTCCCTGCAGTTTGGGTGTCTGAATCAAAGCTGTGTACCAGCAACTTCTTTCTTCACAAGCATCAGAACAGTCTTTTCTGCAGACTCAATGCCTAACTAAATGTGTCTCACATTTTGTAAAACATTGTGTGAAACAGGAGGAAGAGTGTCCTCCTTTTTCATAATCACCCAGCAGCCATGGCACTTAATGAAGAAGGGACACTACTGACTTGCAGATGAGATACTACACCAGCTTGACATGGTGAGAATCAAGTTTTCCTTATTTTGTTGGGAGCTCCTTGGGTGCTCAATTTGAGTCTACTGAGTATGGGTGACCTTGTGCCTCTCCTTTTAAATGTACTTTAATAAGAACAAAAAAGGGATGAATTCTGAGCTAAGAAGGGAAGCTTACAGGACAGACCCTGGCAACATTTCAGTTGTTGTGACAGTCAAAGGAACAGGGCAGAACTGGATTTCACTCCCTGTTCCCTGGAAGGGAACTGATCTCTCGATTTTCATCAATCCTGAGAAACGAGCATTTAATGTAAGTCTTGTTAAAACTGACCACACCTGATATTATAAGGACTGTCAGGATCAGATCAAGTCATCTACAGCAGCAGAATGTTTAAAAGACAGTCTGCTTAACCCAGATAGCTTAAATATTCTTTCACGGGTGACAGAATTTGTTCTGTTTCCATTGGGACACTCCCAGATTTTGGGTTTAGCTTATAAATTAGTCTATAGGACTAGTTCTCTTTTATTGCAAGCCATTAAAAGGAACAACACACCATGCTGGTTACTGATCTGCTGTTCTCTATTATCACTCTGCTCCGTCAATATAAGCATTGATTATAATTGCAGTTTTGTCCAACTTTGATTAGAATGTAAAGCAACAAGAACTGTACAATTATGACAAAAAGAAGTGCCTATTCACATGAGATGCCAAGCTGACTGCTGCTTGTTATACTACTAGCAAGTAGAAGAAACCTATGTTTCACTTACACTTGCTAGGAATCCTACAGAGAGAAATACAATTCTATTCTGCATTTTGGCACTCTCCACAGGAGAATATACCATAAGATTAGCAAACTCAGGAAAAATCCAGTCAAGGGAAGAGGCAATCTACAGACACGATGTCTCTACCAAAAATGTCTTACCTCTTAAATCTGATAGTGTTAACTTGAATACTCTCTGTGCATTTAGTTAATTAAGAATCTGAACAGCAAGAACAGTTTCTAAAGACATGACCTTGCTGAGGTTGATGTTTATCTTAGATCAGGATGGACACTGCTGGGCCTGTATAGAGTTCAGGCAGCAAGGTGGGTGCTACTTTGTTCCGCCTCCTCTGCTGGATATTGTCATAGCTTGAAGCTGCAAGTGGATAAAAATTCCACCTTTCCAAAGGACAGAGCAAGGCTGGCTGTGACAGCAGGTGACAGCAGGTGATAGATGCAATGGCCACCTGCACAGCAGGAGAGCTTTTCTTTGGGGGGAAGACTTTCCAGTGAGGATTTTTTGTTCATTGTCACACTACAATTGACTTGAGTTGGTAGAAGAATTGAAATTAAAAAGTTTATAGGTTTAAGCTTTTTTCATGAATTGCTTCATGAAATGAGCTGTTAAAGATTAAAAATCAGACACAGAAAATAAATTTTAGGGGCATGCACAATTACATAAACTAAATATTTTCTTTTGCAACACTTGCAGTTTCCATATGGTATGCAGAGAGCTCCAAAACCAAAATTGTATATAGGACTATGCACAAAGATTTTTTTGCTTCCTTTCTTTGTGTCCCTCTCTTTCAAAGAACCTGTTATCTTACATTATATTGTACTATCTCTTTCTACAAATTGTCGTTTAAAGAAGCTTAAAGCCATTAAACACTGATTTTGTTAATGGCATTTGCTAGAACCTAAGGCACAAGGGAGAATATTCAAAAGGTACTAAACTATTCTTTGAGCATAAAGTTTTAAAATCATGGCTGTAACATCTAGGGTTTTGTTTCCACAGCTTAAATTTTAAAGAAACTCTTATTTTTACAGTATATCTTTAAGAATCCCTAAGTTAATTAAGACAATATAAAAATAGAATACAAAAATCCCTTAATATTTTTTAATTATGAGATGGTCTTAAGTAAAATTTAATTAATAGACATAAAAGCTAATCCTTTTTTCTTGAAGAAAAACATATCTAGCTTTACAGGAAAGTACCCAGCAATTTACACAAAGCCCTTTGTTATTTTCTTTGCTTCCAAGACATATTCAGGTACTCCTTTTAAAGCCTACCCATAGAAGAAGTAAATCAATTAAACTCAATCAAATCAATTACAAATCCCTGTAATGTTATGATTAGTGAAACATTCTTGGTTAGCTTTAATGGGAATCAGGCACTCTCCACTTCGTTTAAAAAGAAAAAAAAAAAGAAAGAAACAAAAAAAAATCAATTATTTTGAACATTTCATAGGATCATAGGATTTGCCATACTATTGTTCCACCTATTCAAGTATATTCTGTCTGCAGGCAAAAGCTTCTTATGTTACATGTGGCTAACTGTGTTATGCTGTACATACGGGGCAATGCCCCCCTCTACCTGAGTCCTCCAGGTGATCAGTTTTCATGCTGATGCATGAGATTAGATGAAGCAATTGTTATTTTAATTCACATACCTACCACACTATTCAAACTGTCACCAACATTATGCTGCATTTCTAGCAAAGATTCCTGATGTGCTGCTGTTCTGTATTAGTACGTATACATCAAAATTTCAAATACCTGCAAAGCTCACCACCCCCTCAAGACCTTCTTTCCGCATTTCTGATGTTTCCCACTACATGCAGCAGGGCAGGCACAGACTAAATGGGCGTATGGCCACACAGTGCCACTACAGCACATTTCCCAGAAACTTGTGCAGCATTGGCATTGGCCAGTGGTTTTAGGGAGGGAAGAGATAAAGCCCCAGCAGCCACTGGGAAAGCTGTAATCTGATTTTAGACAACAATATATAAGCTTTTTCAGACCAACATTCTATGCAACTATATTTACATTTAGTGTTTGAAAATGAAAAGACTTAAAATAGCATCCTGTAAAAGCTGAAGAATTCTGCTAGCTGTTCAGTGAAACACCATGACCTCCAATAAATTCAGTATAGCTAGTTGTTGCAACAAGAGTCCTCCAGACACTTTATTAAATTCCTACATTGCTCATTTTTCTGATAAATAGTGGTTAATTAAAGATCACAAATATCAGAAGGCTCTACCCTCTGCACTAGCCAGAAAAGATGTGTCGACTCAGAATGAGCTCCCAAGAAAACACACAGCCGTCCAGGTCTCCGGCTGCAGGGAGTGCCTCCAGCTTGCACTTGGAAATGGATGGCAGTAGAGAGAACAACTGTGTAAGATGTGATCAGGTGGACTATCTACTTGGCCTGGTGGCAGAGCTAAGAGAGAAATTAGATAGGCTAAGAAGCATCAGGGAGTCTGAGCAAGAGAGAGACTGGTGGAACCACACTCTGACCTCCCAGAAACCTGAACAGGGTCAGCTACCAGAAAGAGCCCAAGATCAAAGAGATCCAGTATCATCCCCCCACCAGGACGTAGGCAAGGTCTTAAAGGGAAGCAACGAGTGGAAACAAGTCCACAATCAGGGCAGCAAGAGAACCCTTCCCTTGCCCACCACATCCCCCCAGGTGTCTCTGTGCAATAGGTATAAGGCTTTAAATGTGGAGGACCAGTCAGTGGATGATGTGGGTGTCAATCCATCTACACCAGAGGAGTCACCAAGATCAGAAAAACCATATCACCACCACCTCCACAAGTTAAAAAAGACGGGTCATAGTTGTAGGAGACTCCCTTCTGAGGGGAACATAGGGTCCAATATGCCGGCCTGACCCTCCTCATAAGGAAGTCTGCTGCCTCCCAGGAGCCCGGGTTAGAGATATCACTAGAAAACTTCCGAGCCTGGTATGGCCCTCAGACTACTACCTGTTACTGCTCTTCCATGTTGGTGGTGATGAAGTTGCAGTACGTAACCTAAGGGTGATTAAAAGAGACTTCAGAACCTTGGGATGGTTAATGAGGGAATCTGGGGCACAGGTTATTTTTTCCTCCCTCCTTCCGGTTGTAGGCAGTGACGTTGAAAGGAACAGGTGGACCCAATCTATCAACACATGGCTCCGTGGCTGGTGTCACCAACACAGCTCAGGGTTTTTTGACAATGGGATGACCTACATGGCACCAGGATTGCTGGCGTCTAATGGGAGCCACCTTTCTCAAAGGAGAAAGAGGGTCTTTGCTCAGGAGCTTGCAGGGCTCATTGACAGGGGTTTAAACTAGAGGCGAAGCAGGAGGGGGAACATATCAGGCTTGCCTGTGACAAGCTGTGGGACGATACACAATGGCTGGAGGGATGGGCTGTTAGTATGAGCCCTCAACCCATTGCCCAGAGGTGTGCTGGGGACACTGCAGCACAGTTGAAGTCTTGTGGAGATGAGCTGGGGGCTCCTGAGGTAGTAGGAGCCATCAAGGAAACTCCCATGAAACACCTCAAGGGAATCAAGGGGTGTTCTGCTAAGAAGGAGACACGGCCCACAGCCCAGATGAAATGCCCCTACACTAATGCATGCAACATGGGAAACAAACAGGAGGAGTCAGAAAATACCAAGCTGCTAGAAAGCTACAACCTGATTGCCATTACTGAAACTTGGTGGGACAAATCCCATGACTGGAATGTGGTTATTGATGGCTACAGGCTGTTCAGAAGGGACAGGCAAGGAAGGAGGGGCAGAGGCATTGCTCTCTACATCAAGAAATCGATATAGTGTGAAGAACTGTCCCTCAAGAATAACCATGAGCAGGTCAAAAGCTTATGGGCAAGAACCAGGGACGAAGGCAACAAAGGGAACCTTGTGGTTGGTGTCTACTACAGGCTGCCTGATCAAGGGGAGCATACTGACAGAGCCTTCTTCCTCCAACTCCAGGAGGCTTCACGCTCGCAGGCTCTCATCCTACTGGGGGACTTCAACCACCCCGACATCTGCTGGAAAAGTAGCACAGCAAGCTGTAGGCAATCCAGGAGATTCCTACAATGCATTGAGGATAACTTCCTGAGCCAGGTAATAGACATCCCTACCTGAAGGGATGCAACACTAGACCTGATGGTCACTAATGCAAGTGAGCTCATCGGTGACATCAAGATTGGAGGCAGCCTGGGCTGCAGTGGTCATGCAATGGTGGAGTTCACATTCCTGAGGGATACAGGAAAAGCAAGGAGTATAGTCAGGACCCTGAATTTTAGGAAAGCAGACTTCCAGCTCTTCAAGGAGTTAGTCAGCAGGACCCCCTGGGAAATGGTCCTCAGGGACAAAGGAACAGAAGAGAGCTGGCAGATCTTTAAGGATACATTCCATACAACACAAGAGCTCTCAGTTTCCAGGTGTAAGAAATCAGGCAAGGAAGGGAAGAGACCAGCATGGCTGAGTTGAGACAGGCTGATCAAACTAAAGAGCAAGAGGGAACTGCACAGGCAGTGGAAGCAGGGACAGATATTCTGGGAAGAGAATAGGGATGCTGCCCGGTTGTGTAGGGATGGGGTCAGGAGGGCCAAGGCACGGATGGAGCTGAATTTGGCAAGGGATGCAAATAATAACAAGAAGGGCTTCTACGGGTACATCAGCCAGAAAAGGAAAGTTAAAGAAAGCCTACCCACCCGATGAACAAGAATGGTGGCCTAGTATCAACAGACGAGGAGAAGGCTGAGGTACTCAACAACATTTTTGCCTCAGTCTTCACTGGTAACCTCTATCCTCACACCTCCTGAGTCGATGGACCGCAGTATGGAGACCAGGGGGATAAAGCCCCTCCCACTGTAAGGGAAGATCAAGTTCATGACCACCTGAAGAACCTGATATACACAAGTCTATGGGACCTGAAGAGATGCATCCCAGAGTCCTGAGGGAATTGGCTGATGTAGTTGCCAAGCCACTCTCCATTATATTTGAAAAGTCATGGCAGTCAGGTGAAGTCCCTGAGGACTGGAAGAAGGGAAACATTGTGCCCATCTTCAAAAACGGTAGAAAGGAGGACCTGGGGAAATACCATCCTGTCAGCCTCACCTCTGTGCCTGGGAAGATCATGGAACAGATCCTCCTAGAAGCTATGCTAAGGCACATGGAGGACAGAGAGGTGATTCAAGGCAGCCAGCATGGCTTCACCAAGGGCAAGTCCTGCCTCACCAACCTAGTGGCCTTCTATGATGGAGTGACTACCTCAGTGGACAAGAGAAGAGCTATGGGTGTCATCTATCTGGACTTCTGTAAGGCCTTTGACATGGTCCCCCACAGCATCCTTCTCTCTAAACTGGGGAGATATGGATTTGATGGGTGGACTGTTCGGTGGATAAGGAATTGGTTGGATGGTCACATCCAGAGGGTAGTGGTCAATGGCTCGATGTCCAGATGAAGACCGGTGATGAGTGGCATCCCTCAAGGGTCTGTACTGGGACCAGTACTGTTTAATATCTTCATCAATGACATAGACAGTGGGATTGAGTGCTCCCTCAGCAAGTTTGTAGATGACACCAAGCTGAGCGGTGTAATGGACACGCCAGAAGGACAGGATGTCATCCAAAAAGACCTAGACAAGCTGGAGAGGTGATCCTGTGAGAACCTCATGAGGTTCAACAAGGCCAAGTGCAAGGTCCTGCACCTGGGTTGGGGCAACCCCTGATATCTATATAGGCTGGGGGATGAAGGGATTCAGAACAGCCCTGTGGAGAAGGACTTGGAGGTACTGGTGGATGAAAAGCTGGACATGAGCCAACAATGTGTGCTTGCAGCCCAGAAAGCCAACCGTATCCTGGGCTGCATCAAAAGAAGTGGGGCCAGCAGGTCAGTGGAGGTGATTCTGCCCCTCTGCTCTGCTCTGGTGAGACCCCACCTGGAGTACTGCGTCCAGCTCTGGAGCCCTCAGCACAGGAAGGACATGGAACTCTTGGAGCTGGTCCAGAGGAAGGACAGAAGAATTATCTGAGGGCTGGAGCACCTCTCCTATGAGGACAGGCAGAGAGAGTTGGGGTTGTTCAGCCTGAAGAAGAGAAAGCTGCAGGGAGACCTTATTGTGGCCTTTCAGTACTTAAAGGGGGACTATAGGAAGGACCAGGGCAATCTCTTTAGCAAGGCCTGTTGTGACAGGACAAAGGGTAATCGTTTCAAACTAAAGGAGGGTAGATTTAGATTGGATATGAGGGAAAGATTTTTTACAATGAGGGTGGTGAAACACTGGCCCAGGTTGCCCAGGGAGGTTGTGGAGGCTCCATCCCTAGAAATGTTCAAGGTCAGGTTGGATGGGGCTCTGAGCAACCTGATCTAGTTGAAGATGTCCCTGCTCACTGCAGGGGATTTGGACTAGATGACCTCTAAAGGTCCCTTCCAACCTAAACCCTTCTATGATTACACTGTACTACACTGAGAAGTAAAGGAGCACAGCAAACTCACCACACTACTATCCTCTTAACGCTATGTGACCTTTTTACTTTAACACCAATTGTATTTTGTAGAACCCTCCATGAAGCAGGCATATTCATAGGTCTGTAAACATGTTTAAGATAAAATATTTAAGCAAAATAGAGTTTTTCCAAGTTCTCTATCCATAATAGTAACACTGTCCCTTTTGAAATAAAAGATAACATGCTTCCGAAATTTCTCTGAGGTAGACATAATCTTTTATGACAAAATCTTTACAATTCAAAGTAGATAATACCAAAACTATAGAACCACTAGAAGCCATGAAGATTTATTTTTGGTATGTATGAAAACATAATTCATACTTAATACAGAACCAGAACAATGACCAGATAAACGTGATTGCTGGAGTTTCTGAATAGCCATGTCTGTACAGAAAATATACTTGCCTGTGGTCAGAAGTGGCTAGTTTCCATTTATAAAAGAGTAAAGATCCTGGCAAAGTTCACCAGCCAAAATTCTAACAAATCACACATCTCACATGCCATTTAGTGGGCGCTTTTGTTGGTAGAATGTTTTTTATCTGTCCCTTTCACTGACAAACCTTGCATCAGTATCTTCTGAAGTAGCTTCATCTAAATTGTTTTCAAATGCCCTACAGTGACTACTCTAACGTCACTGAACACCATAGACAGATCTGAGGTAGACATCAATATTACAGAGAGTCATTCTCCTTCTCATTTCACACTTTAATAAGTGAGACTGTATACTTATAGGACTGGAATTTAATCTGAATTTTTAAAGAAATGTTCTCTGTACCTTGCAGCTTTGAACAATGCATCTTGAATATTTTGTTGTTTCTTTTTTCTCCTGACTGTGTATTTAATGGGGGAAGTCCATTATTCATACCTCTGCTCTTAATCAAAGCTGAGAATTCTGTAGAGAAGTAGAAAATTGAAATCGGCTCCTGCAACCTAGAGCTGAACAATTATGACTTGATTTACAAGGAGCCACTTCGCTACATATTTAAATGCAGCTCTGCTGCAAAATTTAGGGACTTTTCAGATAATCAAAATGCTACAGATTTAGCACTTTTAATTTTTGCTCCATCTCCTGCCAGCTTGAACTCTGATTGTAATTACCATTTCATCTTCCCCTGAATGACACTGTTTTATCAGAGGAAGGCACTGTATCTAGAGTCTGAGCGTGATGATTAGTAAGGAACCAGCTATCAATGGGAAACAATAAGTGTGCCCTGAAATGAATCAGGATGCGTTGTAATAATGTGAAGCTAGAGATAATCTCAAGTCCTTGAGGCATAATGCATAACCCCCATAGCTCTGCAATGTATGTGAAAATATACAGAGGTAACTATGCAGAGATGTAAAACAGAATAGAAAAAAAACCCTGTACTGCAGGGGGCAGTTTTTAAGGAATAAAAAGGAAACAACGGCTAACTGCTATCTGACTCCACTGGCATTTACCTACTGTTTGTGTCTTGAAAACATTTCCCACTTCTTTGGACTGATCTAGCCCAACCAACTGCTGATAATGAAATCATGCAGGACAGCTTATCATTATCAATATTTCTTAAGACTCTTCTTCACGTGTTTTGTTTCCAGAAACTACATTAAAGAAAAGTACTTCAGCAGTGTTAGTGGACTACCCCTGATGCAGCCCAGCTGCGGGGATGGTAACGGAGAAAACAGGAAGGGGTGCTACAGCTGCTTCTGGCTCCTTTTTCTCTGTTTCACTTGTCACAGATCTAAGTAATCAAGAAATGCTCTCTGCACAAATAAAAAAAATAATAAAAAAACACACTTAAAAGTGGTTTAAAGGTCTAAAATAAAAATACTATATGCTGATAATAAGAAATAGCAATAATGTTCCCATATTAGCAACATCTTTACATTTTAACTTGCGTAGGCACAGAGCTGTAGAAGACTTGCAATAAATAAATTCAACTGTTAGAAAACCATTAAGCCTGATATATCTACAACAGAGATGGACTGCTTTGGAAATTTCTTTTTCTTTGTGAGAATTTTCTTTTTAGTGAAGAAAAAATTTACTTATAAAACATCAAGAGGAGTAATAAATTGACAAAGAGTGTGAGTACCTTTTGTAACAGTTGCAGTAAATTCTGATTGGCACAGGAGTATGAAAACAAATGGTGTTGTCCTGGTGCTTATGACAGAGACAATATACCATTCATGTGGCAAAAAATGTAACCTAAAATTCATGTCTTTTTCCTTAAAATTTATGGCAGTACTGCTGCTCCCTTCCTTAGGTTCCATTTTTTGAAAACCCTCTCCCCCAGCTACATTTATGCTGAATAATGCTCTAAATACTCTTGTTCTGGTCAAGGACACTGCATACAAAATTCTGGTCCCAATGGCTAGGCTTCCAAGATATGTAATAAGATAATACTTCATAAGGGGGTATTGTTGAATGTACATAAACTTATGAGAGGCCTCCACTTACAGACATTATATTTTTATGTGTATTTTTCATGAAAAAGCCTTTCCTATATAAGAATATTTCACCTGGAAGAAATCATTTCAGTGCTCTGAAAAATCCCTCAGTCAAACAGAACTTCTGCTCACCTAATTCAGAGTGATGCAGTGAAACTCTTTAGAAAATGGCACAGAAAAGATTTGTGAAAATGACTGGGAAATGGAATATATTTCATACAAGGAAAGACTAAATTGAGTAATAGGCATCACTTCTGAAAAGCCCCAATGAGAGGGAAGGAATATCTCATAGAGAGCTATATGATGAGAACTGTGCGAATAGTGAGTGGTTACTCACAGTTTCCCCCCACAAAAGAACCATATGGTGGTCTATGAACTTTTCAGGCAACAACTTTAACAAAAAGGGATGTATTTTTTTTTTTTCACAAAATCAACAGTTAAGTCATAGAATTCAGAATCATGGGATATTGTAAAGTAAAAATTATATGCATGTTCAAAATCTAGACAAATCTGGGGAAAGTATGTCCATCAAGGAGCATAAGATCCCAAACCTGAATAAAATCTGTGTCTCAGTAAGAACCCAAAGCAAATGCTAAAACAGGCAAGGGTGAGACTAATGCTGTAATTGTCCTGCCACTTCCACTGGCGTGCACTACAGGATTGGTAGCATTAGCAGGGTGGACTACGTGATTGGAATGTGTACAATATCCTTGTTTTCTTACATTGGCTTTTCACTACCAAATCTTCCCCTTTATCATCTTTTAAAAACAGGTAACAATATATATTTTTCTCTTTAACATACATGGAGATCTGTGAATTAACAGCACTGTCCAAAAACAGTCAGGAGAAGAGCACTGTACATGTGCATGAAGATGCCTCCACATGGAAGAAAACACAAGATGAATATTACCCTGAAAACTAGTTATTATTTAATACGTGACATTGCAAATTCATGTATAAACTTCAGGCCTATTTCTTCTCTTGAGTGATATCACTGAAGAAAAACATTCTCAAGGTTAAAGATCCCTGGAAAAAAATCTAATCCTCAAAATACAGGATTGCTTTTGCAAGTTTGCCTCTTGTAATCCAACGGGGTTAGTCTGCAACACTATAAATCATTGTTCAATATGTTTAATGGCAAAATGGCAATTGGAATGTACCTTATAAGTATTTTGTACAGGATTTATGAAAAGATGGAACCCATTAAGGAAATAATTCAGAAAATAATAAGCATGAATAAATTTTATCTTAAAAGCACTTACAAGGCCAAAGACTGCATTGTACTCATTCTACCAAATTACTCAGAACTAGGAGACAAACTGTAACTTAAGTCTTGTAAAGATAGGATTGCCTATATCCTTGCTAAAAACCTAACCAAAAGGTGTTCATGAGAGTTCTCAGTTTTCTACCAAAGCCCCTGTGTTTGAATAAAGCATAACTGTGTCTCCTTGCTAAAAAGAAAAATGCCTTTAGGTTCTATGTGGCAGGGGGTCTGAGAGGGATGGATTTTTTTAAAAAGCAGCAGTTCAACCACTCCAAATACCTTTCAACTTACTGTACTTTCCCTTGTCTCCAAAAAAGCACATTTGTTATTTGGCCTGTTAAAGCATAAGCCCACTGAAGGCTTTAGGAAAGGCATCTTGCTCCCATGAACTGCAGTTTAATTTCTTTCCCAGCAAATTTCGGAGCAGGCCATTCAGAATGAACCCTTTCCTAAAGCTGAGCTTCACCCATGGTGAAAAATATGACCAGTTCAGTCAGTACAGTTGCTAGGCTAGCATGCAGCAAGGGAATAAATTAGCTACAAAATAGTCAGAGTTTCAAGCTTTTGTGCACCTCTGAAATATCAATAAGAAGTGTTCCGGAGTTCTTGAAAAATGATGTGTTTGAAACAATGCCCTCAGGAGGCCACTGCCCCATACATTATGTAAGTCACATTGAGCTCTTTTTGGCTAACCTCAAACATGGACTTAAAAAACATTTTATAATAATATTGCCCTCCTGAAAAATAATATTAAAAAACCCCAAACAAACAAACAACAAAACAAAACAACCAAAGAGAGCCAGTTTTTTTATTTGTCAAGGAAACTAACAGTGTCACTGTAACTTCAGGGCCTAGTTGACAACATAAATCTGAGAAGCTAGCCAGGCATGCAGCTTAGTAAACTGAATTTATCCCCTTTATGAGGAACAGGGAGGCTTAGAGTTGCTTTGGCACCTGAATAATGCCCAGGACCACGGGCAGCACGCACACATAGACTCACTAAGGGTGAGCTGCCAGACTTACAATTTCAGGCTACATCTACAATGTGTGTATCTGCCTCAAAATCCCATAGATTTCATTAGAAGACTTGCTGCCATCCTCTAACCAAGGCAGGCCTTCATCACTGCCCTGCTGCATCCATTCAGCTTTCTGTCAAAGTTAACTCAGTTTGGGCATATATTTGTTTGTTTTCCAAATTAAATCTTCAGAGATTCTGTAAAGTGAAATGGTGAAGCAAATACTGATGTAAAGGGGAATGAAGGCCACAACCAGCAAACAAAAGCTGCCCCTACAAACCAACTCTGTCCCATGTTCAGCCAACACTCCTTCGTCTGAGGAGACAGGATCTCCCTTTACTACTTTTGAATGAGAACAGGGAAAACATGCAGATTGTACCTGCCATGGAAGGAACCTAACACTGAAAGGAAGGATCGGACCATTTCCAGTATTTCAGGAGAATTTTGCTGATGCAATGTTGAATGAAACTTTGTAACTTAAAGTACATCAAAAACATCCTTAATTATTTTAAGAGACATCCCCCACTGGCTAAAAAGTCTGCTTTTCATCTTTTATTGCATGGCCATAAAGAAACTTTCAAATGAATTAAGATCTCAGTGCCATGGTAGTGGGTGAACTTCAACATACACCCTATGCATCTGACCAAGAATTCATCAGACTGAAATGCTTTATCCTTAATCCAGGATACGTAAGCAAATCTACTACATGGGAATACTACAAGGAAAAAGGTAGTATGTAGGGCATGGGAATCCTTGGATTGACCTTGAGACATCATCCATAGTGTTTAAAACAAAAACACACACAGAAAAAGGTTTCATCATGGAGAAAAACAGCACAGGTATTCTGCATTAGTATTTTCTTTCTGTAGCATTGAGATCGGGCTGATGGTATTTAGGATACAGTAAAAGATCCTACTTGCTTGGTAAACTGGACTCTGAATGATGAATGAATTAGGTTGATATTTAGTTACATTTCCACAGATACTACATCATTGCAAGACCAAGGTTCTATCACCACATTGATATTAATGAAAAAGATAGTTATAAACAATCTGGAAAATGTTACTGCTTGAAGTCTGACGATGAGAGCCCCAGGTATTTCTAATTAATCACTGTTTCATTTTTGTCTGAAAAATAATTAATTAATTCCTTGTTTCTGCAAATACAACTTTCTTTATGAGAGCAATTATATTGAAATCATTTAAACATTTAAATACAGAACATAAAGGAGTCATTAAGTGCATGTAGGACTCAGCCTACAGGCAATCCTGAGCATCTGTAATATTTAAGTCGAGGTTAGTTCTACCTCTGCAAATCATGTTTCACAGCTATCATCTAGATTTAGAGCAGAAAGCAACATGAAAGAAATTTCTACTACTTTAAAAGAGTTATCAGGAAAACTAATTTCCTTTCTAGAACCGGGCCACAGCAAACAACTTGTTGGATACTGGTCTCACCCTTGCTAGCCCAGCACTTCGTTATTATGAAAAGGAACAAGCTTGAAATTATTATCATGACACAGGAAACTAAACAATCCACACTTTAAATGAAAAAACCTGTAAAGATCTTGAAAGAACAGAAAGTGCTTTTTTTCCCTTTATCCGATAATTTGCTCTTTCCTCCCAGTCTCCTGTTCCCCTTTTCCCAGCCTTTCACCTCTTTCCTTGACAGATCAAGGCTCTTCTCTAAAGGATAATACTATTTTTGTATCTGCAGCATTTCAGTACTGAACACAGACCCAAGTCAACAAATACTATAAATGAAAAAATGTATGTGGTAGTAAATCCTGAAAGAAGAGCATTGATGTCCTGTATGCTATTATGGATTGGAAAACAAAAAAATAAGTCATAAATCACTCAAGACACAATAACCTCCCTTTGACCCTGTTTTTTTTTTTTAATTTTCCTTTTTTTTCAGTAAGTTTTGGAATTCTTTGCCTTAACTAAAAAGTTAATATTGTGTTTACATCGCTTGAGAAATCTGAATTCAGAAGCCAATCAGAAAAAATGACTGTAGCATCCAGAGTAGGTAATTGGCATATTTACAATACAGTTCTTGAGAAACAAGCGAGTTACTATGCAATGACTAACAGTGACGGACAGCCAGTCACCAGGCAGGGATTGCATGCTTTGAGTTATTTAGATAATAATTGAGATTACTGAAAGAAGACTCTGCAGATAAGAGGTAATGAGGGCGTAACATGAAAGGAAGTGATGATGAGGCATCAGCAACTATGGTATATCTTTAAACTCTCTGGCAATTTGTTTCATGACACAATATATTGCAAATTCTGTGCCAGCCTTCAACTCCAGAACTTTGCAGTTATGTATCAACCCTATGAACTGACATGCATTTTCAGAGCTCTGCGTCATCACATCTCTGGGGTTATCATTAAAGGACAAATCTTGAAAAGCAGAAAACACACACAGCATTTCTGAGGGTTCGGTCCTATCTGATCTGATCACATATGCCTGGCTGGCTGCAAGTTGTATGGTGACAGCAAATGAAGGCACAGTTGATATAAAATGTATCACTAGTTCTTCATCATGCAATGGGTTTATATACTGATCTATGTTAATACTACTACATGGCCAACTCGCATAAACTTGGAACATGGTTCAGAATGAAAGTAACATTCCAAAACAGTACTTAAAATTCTTATTAAAATTACAAAAACTTTGAGGAACCTTTACAATCTGTCTCAGAGCAGAATCAGTTACTGGCTCTCACTAAAATCATGTCACTGAAGGTAAGACAGGCCTCATGGTATAAACCCAATTGAACCTTTTCATATATACAAGGATGACAAGTATACAGGCCTATAATTTCAGATAGTTGCTCTATGCTGAGAAATTGCTATGACTGGAAATGGCCTTTTTTTTTTTTTTGGAGGGAAGTGTGTGGGTGTGTGGGTGTTTTGATTTAACATATCTGAAAATAGACTCCAGAATTGCATAATCCTGTTACTAGAACTATGGAGACCCTTTTGCAGCCATTGTTCAATCTTTTAGGATTTGCTGGATCCAGTAACAACCTTTCACTTTATTTACTAAAATTTCATACCTTAAAACAGACAAAAATGACTGAATTAATAGATTTACAGAGCATTTCAAAATTACTTTTAAAGTATTCTAGTAGTCCATTTCCAACATTTCATATGAGTTGGACCCCAGAACAAACTTTAAAATTACACAAAACTGGGGAAACAATTTTTAAATCAGACTACAGACTTCGCACCAGAAGAGTGTTTTGCAAATGAAATATTATAAGCAACTGTTATTTGGTTTTGCTGCTACTGGAATGAGTGTAATTATTGTTAATAAGTAGGTAGTTTCTAAAATTATTTCTTGTTATTCCAGATGCATTCGGGCATAAAGCCATAGTTTTACATTGCCAGAATTTACACTACAATTTTTGGTTTGGATTTTTTAAATTGCTGTATATATGTGTGGATGAACAAGGTAGCAGTTTTCTGGTAAGTAATTGGAGTTTTTGTGTGTGTGTAAAGGATGGTGCACTATTTAGTACTATTCAGGTTATTCAGGCATCATTCAGTAGTCTGAGTTTATCCTGAGTTTAACATTTCTCCTCTGTCCACAATCTACAAGACAGCTCTTTTTTGTGTAAGAAAAATTTACTGTTAGTCTTTCATAGTCAGAAGGAAACATGATGCTCATACTACCTGATCTTCCAGAAAAAAAAAGGATCATATGATTTTATTAAATGATTCCTACTACAATTCCATATACTTTTGTAAGAATTTTTTAGTAACAACTTCAAGCAATAAAATTTATTATGTTAAGGCAGCTTAATTCTCTTTTAGACCTGTTTTAAGACTATTTTTCTGTTGCTGTCTTTCGTATTTTGGATAACTTCATACTATTAAGAACAACATTAAGGAGTATGCTACAGTGAGAAATCTCCTTCCCAGGACAAAATGCATAAAGCAAGCAATATTTAGCCTCCCATTTTGTTAAATTATTCTTTGATGAATCAAGACTTCAGATTATAAATATCAGGGGCTTTCCCATATTTCTTCAGAGCATAGCACATTTTAGCACATGCCTGCCTTTCATAAATTCTCATTAAATTTAGCGTATATATATGACAGAGAGCCAAATGGCATGAAAACACTCTGGTTTTCTTTTTTCTTTTCTTATATAGAAATATTTATGGGACAACATAATGTGAAATCTTGTTCTCCATCATACATCTTAGGCCTACAAAAATTCTTAGAAGAGCAAATATCAAGTTATTTAGGGCCCTGTGGCATTATAAAAATGCAAAAAACATGACAGCAAACACCGAATATTTAGAACACATAGGGACATTTCTCGGCAGTGTTGTATAAACCCATTTTTGCAGAAACCTACAATAAGGCACACCAAACACGTCTGCTGATGACCAATGTTATTTCAGGGGTTACTGTAACCTTAACTTATATGCTTATTTTAATCAAAATCTCCAGAGCACTAAAATTAAAGGCAGTAGCTGAAGTGGAGTTTAGAACTTTGGCAGGGGCTGTCTTTAACAGCTTCAACATTCCCAAAGGAATCTGTATTAATATTTCCATAATGTCAATGGTCTAACAGGGTTATAGGCAACCTAATCATCCCACGTAGTAGAGACAACACATTTCAGAGTCTCCTACTGATGAAATGATAAAAATAATAAAAACATATAATTAAACAGAGCCAGTTTAACAGAATAAGTGATTTGGTTGATTAAACCTGTGCAATATCCCTTGATCTAACATTACTTTGGGCTCTTTATTTTATATAACTTGTGCTGAAGAGGTCAACGGTTAATCTGATACAAACTTCTGGTGTTCATTAGCATCTTATGATACTACTATGATGCTACCATGTGGTGAGACTTAGCACTCAGCTCTTCTTAGATTACGTTCTGAGTAACACATCTGAATCTGCACTTGCACAGGGTCAGAATGTGATTATTTTGCAGCAGTGTGCACACTAACTTACTGCACATATATACATAGGCATATATACCTATATTTATATATTTTCATGGAAGTTCATTTGTACTGAAATGTATCTCGTTTACTGACTTAACCATGTTTTACAAGAAATAAAATGGAGTCATTTAGAATGGCGGCTGTTGCTTTAAGACATTTTTTTTCCTGTTGCATGGCAGATGGATGGTTGTAATGCCATCACTTGATACCATGCCGAATTGTGACTCTGTCACTTTGTTAGAGCCTGCTGATTTTGTATAGAAATTTGCTGTTGGATTAGGGCTTTTGCCAATCCTGGCAGAAGAACAAGGCTATTTAATGTGTCTTGAACTGCCATATGGTGTGGATAAAAGAAGTAGATTCATGGCAGTCATGAAATCTGATGCATGTGAGGAAGTCCATGTGGCTTTGCCATATTCCCTGTCATATAGTGCACCTGCTGCAATCAGGTATTTTACATGAAAAATATGATTGTCATAGCTCTTGATCCTGGATGTACCTCAGTGTCAGAAAACAGTACGTCGTTCTGATGTTTTCAATCCACATGGAAAAGCCAACCACATGAACTGGAATGTGAAATAAGGAAACTCCTAGCTGATTCAAATTACACTTTAGCATAATATTCATCTAACAATTTGAACTTTATGCAAAATATCCACTTAAAATTTCATGGTATTGTACTAATACACTTAAATCTCACCATTCTCTTTCAGACTAGATAAACAGAACATACTATGGAAAGAACTGATAATAGCACTGCCTCCAAATTCAAGGAAAACTCATGAGTCTTTGTCTAGATCTTCCACTGTTTTACTGTGATAAATCTCACCCTGCCTCTTCATCCATTTCTGCCAGCATTGAGTCCAGTGACATCCATTAATATAATTCTTATCTCTTTTTCTTTCACTTCCCCTTTTTTCTCCCCTTACTCCCTAAAAAACTTACAAGACAGCAAACGGAGGCAAGGACATTTTCAATCTAACACTACAGTTTTCTCCTCCTTTGAGTAACAGGAGAAATTCAGGCTCCACTGTAGCTTCAGTATTTTAGCCAGTATTTTTCATGCAGCAGGCATTCTCAAAGATGTTTAGCAGTGAACAGATTTCCTTTAGAGTATATGCGAATGTCACCATCATACAGAAATACAATTATGCTAATGCTATAAGCGCTAGAAATTTCTACTTCTAATAATGTCATTATTCTTACCAGTGTTCAGTTTGTCAGACGTACTATATCTAACTAAACCTATCACTTTAAGCATCTAATTTTCAGACTTCCAGCCTCCAGAATGGCATCCAGAAACATCAGCATAACACCTAGGCTCCCCATACAACATGCGGGCGCTCTGCTGATCAGCCTTGTAGAAACAGGAGCATTCAAGGGTACATGTGGAGGAAAAACCTGAAGCTATCTGGGGAATTTCAAGGAAAATAATGATTAGTCTGTAAGGTTAAGTTGCCTTCAGCATTAGGTGATAGCTGAGCAAAAATTTTCAGGAGTATAAATACAGTAACATAGTAACTCTGACTAAATCCCATTCAGGGTTTCTTAATTCTGTTGGGGATGTTCCTCAGGGCAGTATATAGACTGTGGAAAATACTACTTCTTTAGGTACCATTTTTCTTCCAGAGATACTTGAAGCCTTATACTCACTTGATAAAAGGAAAAAAGTGCAGGATTTTGGACTGTGTCATACATAAGTATTTCTGGCAGGGGTGTTTTCTCATAAAATTTCCATGAAAATACTTTGAACAACAACTCTTCAGTTCCATTTAAGGCAGCTTTCTAGGAGAGAAATCATGGGGCACTATGAGGGTGATGAGAAAGATGGAGACAGAAGATCTTTCTGTTTGTTGCACAGCAGAGTGTGGTACCTCAGCCCAGCTCTGAAGCACAGAGATCAGAGCCTCACAGGGCTCTGCATCCAAACCAATTAATCCCCAGAGATGCTGAAAGAGTTGTCCTGGCAGTTACAACTTTGCTCATCCTGATAGGTTCTCATCACACAACCCCATCATTTCAGCAGACCGGTTGTAGGAATGCTCCTTAGTCGCATTCAGTCAGAATTAGCTCTGTTAGGAAAGACCTATTTAAATGTTAGTTCACTGTTGACTCAGAGAGGTACAGGAACTTCACACAAACACATCACAGAAAATAATGCTAGGCAGGGCATGGCCATCAGCTGCAACCAGGAAGTGATGTACGTGTAAATCCTAACAGAAACATGCCTTTCCCTAGGTCTTTTCTGTCTGCAGGGCAGAAATACCAGCTAATGGAAATAGCTTACAGATGCTTAGCAGTGCTTAACATGACATGGTTTTGCTCAAGAAAGATATGAGAAGTTAATAAAAGACAGCACCTCACATTAGGGTACATTCAATAACCGGTCATTCTGGGGCTTATAGAAATATCCCTGACTTCAGAATACTCTTGGGCAGTGTCAGGTTAACGAGCTTATGCTGGTCAAACCCGATGCACAGCTTTATCACAAAACCTGGGTCTAGTCTTAAGCACAGCTAAAATTTTGCTCATCTGCAATGCTCATTGAAACACTTGTTGCAATGCTGTCAGTATAATAAACACAAATGTCAAGCAGTATTTTCTGGATGGCATCAATTTAAAAAAAGCCAACAGATTCCCAGGAGGTTTAAAGGTCCTAATGGTGTTCGGAGAACTGCGCTGACAATATAACACCTATGTCATGGCACAGTGTATGCACAGCCCTGCAGTATGAGCATCCTGGCCTTGCAGAAATGAAGTTCCACAGCTTCTGCCTAACTTCAAGCATATGCTGAAGCCATAAAGACAGCATATAAGACAAACCATAAAAAACTAGCAATACATGGTTATGTGTGTGCTTAAGACACTCCTGTAGCTCTTCACCTGGTTCCACCCTGCTCAAAATCTCTTGGTCGTTTTTACAACTTCTCACCACTGGAAAGGTCCAAATTATAACATAAAACAGTATCAGACAACTCTCAAGGTACATCAGCTCTTACTGCTGCTAGGATTTTCTCATCTACAGCTTTCTTATATCCAATGTGTTGGATTTAGTTTAGCAAACAACTTTTCTGGAAATTGCTTTGCGTGCATTGCATGTTTTGCTAAGTGATATTTCCCCAGAGCTGGCAGATCACTCCATAGTAGCAGATGTGCATGTTTTAGAAAATCACTACCATAAGGAATAGCATAATTATATTTACTGCTGTTTGTTACCGCACCACATATAGAATAGTAGGGATACTGGTACAATTGAGACTTGCTAAGAACTTCTTTTCTTTCTTAGCATAATATACTTAATTACCTTTTATCCTCTAATTGCAGCTAAAGATTACCTGCTCGCTAATAAAAGTTTTTTGCAATATAAGCCAAAATGAAGGCCTGCTGAAGGCAACTGTGGATGCATCTTAAGTATCAGAAGACTTCAGACTATATCCTTTTGAGTTTTCCACCTGCCCTTTCCACCACCTTCATTCTAATATTGGTTCCTAAAAAGGTGAAATTATTGTAACAGAACATGCACTTCTGACAGACTCTCCTGCTAAATTCAGTGGTACCCATGTATTAGTTATCTGCTGACCAAAAGCACTACACAAAGTTCTGCAAGTATTTAAAGGTTACTATTGAAGATCTAACAAAAACCTTTTGTGTTATTTTTGTGTTCAGAACCAAATGGAATTAAAAAGGCAGGAAATGCTGTCCAGGGAATGATAAAATTTCAAAAATATTTCATTGAAAACATGTTGCCTGAAACACTCCAGAAGCTGTTTACTTGATAAGTGTTCCTATCCTTTTTTGTTTCATTTCTGATTTGAGAATACATACGCTGATTTCTGGGTTCTTTCTTATTTAAATATCAAATGTTGCTCCATTATTCCTAGACACATTGTGAATTTGTAGCCTTTTGAAATATTATTCTATTTTCCACACATGTATGGGGCCAGAATAGCCATTTTTAGACAAAAGGAAAGAGAAGAAAAAATATTGTAGGAAATCAAAATTACTTGAGTTCTCAAAATGGCAGTGCCATCTACCGGAACAGCTTCTTAGAAATGTGTAGTATATCTTTAAAAACCAAAGAACACAGATGATAATACAGAAATTTATTCCCTTAGGAATATCCTTGAACTCTTGGTCACTCTAATTAAAACACACTGTCCTGGCTGATCTGTCTTAAAACATGGCTTAAGTTTACAGCTGAGAAAGCATCAAATGGTGTCTGGGAAACTAGTTTGTTCTTTTGTAAACACAAGAGTTGAAATTCAAGGTCTCTGTACATGTTTTCTGGGGTAACTACTGCAAAGTAGAGACTGGTGAGGAATGAAATACTGTACTGCAAGAGTGACATTCATACTATGCATTAGGTAATTCAACCCTCTGTGTGTGTTTGATTGAAGTGCAGAACTAACCAATCCACTGTTTTTCCTTTAGCCAGAGGGCAACTACTTGGTTCCATTAGTCAATTATTTAAAAGATACAACAATTGCTACAACTCTTTCAAAGAATCCTTTAGTGTATTAGTGCTTACAGGAGCTTAATAATTTAACATTAGGATGTCCACTAACATAATGCCACAATCATGAATGAATACAAGCACAAAATACTGGTGATGGATCTTGACTTTGTTACAAATCTAACAGATAATATCAAGGCCAGACATATTAAGTGTATATAATATAACATTCAGCTTTTTGATGCATATGTTTTGGACAGGTTTAAAATTCCCAAACAGACACAGTTCTATTTCAACATAAAGAAAAATATTACATGTTACATTTTTGAACTACCAGTGTCCAAATATCAAGGCACCTCAGAATTTCTAATACTCATTTTTCCTCACAACAGATAATGAAAAGATCAAGTCCTACTGTCTTTGTTTAAGGCTGGAACCACAGATATTCTAAGCATCCACAGGAAGTTCATGCCAAATGGGTAAACTCTGATTACCCAAGTCCTAGGCACATCTTATTCACTAAACCGTTCTTCTTTCTATACCAGCCTTTACGTTCCCACAACAAAACTTGAAAAATACTGTCTCAGTTATGAACAGCAAGCATATCCTTCCCTTTTCATAGAAAGAAGCCAAGCACTGGTCAGAATAACCCCATTTCCCCCAAAAAAATCCAACCCATGGAATTCCACATTCTCCCTTCCTACCTCTTCCATACTTTCTTCATTCAAACACAGCAGCATTTCTTCAAAAGGCTAAAGACAAGGGTAGCTGGAGAAAAGGGAAAAGCAATCAATTTCAAGCCTCTTAGACCTAAGCAGCAATGATCACCTCTCCACACAGCAAAGGAGATCTAGCTAGCTGCATGCTCTTTGGTGACCTAAACTACAGTGCTGTCCTGTTAATGGATCTGTAAAAAGTCACTGCAAAAATACAGTGATGGCATGGTAGTCAACTTCCCTTTGCTCCTAAATCTTTGAGAACAAACCAGAGGAAAATGATACATGGGATTTACTACATCTGCTGAAAAGGACAAAATATATCTCAAATTCATTGGCAGCATTGGCATCGATACCAGAAAGGACTTTTTGAAACATAACAGTCTCTTCAAAATTTACTGAAAATCTTTTCCTCAACTAAATTGTGGGTACTGACTGTGATTTAGGGAGCTATTCTCTCATACAACATGGGCTACAGCTATGCAAATAGAGTGACAAGGTGTTTTCTGTGATCCAGAGGGCCAGCGTTGTCACTCATCTAATATCCACATAGCTTAACTCACCTCCTGGCAAGACCAACGTAGCCCCATCTGAACCATTTATTGGAAGCTGTCCTTAGCCCATGAATTCCTGAAGAGATCTCAGGAAATATGTGGAAGTATGCCACTTGGCATTGGCCATATCCAACCATGCCCATGACTACGACAATCTTTTAACAGAATAGATGACGACATGACAAACACTAAAAGGTTTTCACTGGCTTTTTTAGTTTACTACTACAGACATACTGTGCTGAACAGGACCTTCTGAACCTCCCTGCTCCCTCAGACAAGTGTAGTTGAAGGTGGGCGAGTACTTCTAAGAGAACCAAAATTCTTATCCCACAGTGTAAGAACAAAACATACTTCACAAAAGGACTCATTTCATCTCCTTGTTTAACAGTACCTTCCTACTCCAGCTATGCAGCTGTCATGTCCCAACCTCAGAGGGAGGAGAGCGACCAAGGTTCTAATGATCCCCTCGGACTAAATTAAGGTGAAACTACACCAAACGATCAATCAAATATTTTATTTTTATTCTAACACAGAAAGTAACTTAAACTTGGAATGGCAATTCGAACTTGAAAACATGGAAAAGTGTTAGCGGTGTGGATTCTTATTAAGAATATTCATAAAAAGAGAAGAAGATAAAAGAAAGGAAAGAGAGAGAGAGAGAGATCCCTGGTCCAGGTTCCAGCATTGGTCCAGCCAACGGGGGGTGGGTGTCTGGTCAGTAGGAGCGCTCGTCCAAAAAAAAAAAGGAAAAAAAAGAAAAAGCCCCAAGTGGCACTTGCCTTCCCTTTTTATATTCATCTTGTGAGTGTTTGAGACATTCCTCCAAAAGGTTCAAGGGATCTCCACCCCTTGTCCCCTTATCAAGTATTGTCTCCTGCCAATTGGTTAGCTATCCTCACTTGCTATGTAAATTAGCATGCATGCTCCTTACAGGAGTGGGGGGGCAAGTCTTTTCAGCCCTGAATTGGGCCGGTGGTCGCTATCTCCCCCTGCCACCTTTACCTTTCACCTAGATACCACGGTTTTGGCACTTTGTCAACCAGCTGAGGGGGATGTTCACTCTTACCAGTCTCTTCAAGGATATAGTCGTCCTTATATCTCAGCTTTTGTCTTCTGACTGATAAATTGGCCTTGGTGTTAGACTGCTTGTTCTTCCAGTTGGACTCCTACAGCAGCGCAGTCTGCCATACACCAAAGTTTATAGTTATGAAAGTATCAACTCATGAATTTACGTAACTGATGACTGCTTTCTAGACATAGTTTCATAAACCTGCAGATGATTATCAGAAGAGAAGAAATCAAAGGAGAAAAGACGGAGATGAAATGTGATGAACAAAGTAACTTTAAAAGAAAAAGTTCTTACTTATGCCATTACCCTTCCCTAGGAAGTGGAATTACTATCCATTTTTATCTTTGTGACATTCAATTTTCTTTGACTAGCAGCAATATCAGCAGCACAACAGAAGGTGATCCTCTCAAGAATTCATGTTTTTTCCAGATAAACAAAACTTGGACAAGAAATGTACAAGAAAATGAAAAAGCTCAATTGACTTAAATGCTTTTCTTCTTTCAGTTATCTAGAGGTTTCCTATTCAATAACTGTCTTGTCATTCTGACTTGCTTATTTATCTACATTTTTCTATTAACATTCTATTTTTAGAAAATGAATGTTCTACCCCTCTGTAAAATCTTGTGTTCTTTAGATAAAATGCTAACATACACACCACAATGGGAAGTAAACAAAATGTACCGAACACAACTAATTCCACTCTTTTTTTCTGTCCTAAAACTCTGCTCCAAACTTCCAAAGACTGAAGAGCCTTAGAAAAAAACTGGACTCATTTTTGATAAAATTTTTATTATTTCATGATTTTTATATTAAAGCTAAGTGAAACTCAGGAGTTTGTTTGTTTGTTTTATATTCCTGAGACTTTTCTTTTAACTTGGTAGTTAACCTCTTGTTTAGATTCTCATTTCACTGTTGTTGCTACAATGTCTGAAAATTAGTGTCAAGAGAAAAAATCTGCATGGTGGAATCTAGAGAAGGGATTTATATAAATCTGAATGAATCTCAACCAAGAGGTGCTGAATGGTTTTAAACCTTAACAGTGGGCTTTGGGTAAGGCCCATAAATCACATGGAAGCATTCTTACTGCATCAGAGAATTCTGCATTAAGCCACACATCTCTTTTTTCCCCGGTTCAAAATCCATGAAACAAAGCAGAAGGCCAATTGTTCAACTGATGGAAGCCCAGCTAGAAAATTTCTTTGCACAGATGAATTCAGAGAACTCAGTAACAAGTGAAAAGTCAGCTAGCTATGTAAAAGGTGTTGGGCTACTACAGATTTCAGATACCTGGAGACTGCAGCACTAGTTGCTAAAAATCCCATTTTACTGGTCAAACAATAAAAATATTTAATGAAGTCTAATAATTAGTTATAATGCATATTGTGTTTCTCCAATATAGTAGCATTATTACAATAAAGTATGCTTCCCACATACTTTATTAACTTTTTTTGAATTTGGAAACTAATTTTAAAGTATTAGAACTCAGTATTTATTTTTAACTGCTTTTACTTTAATACCCAGTAGCCTTTTTTATAACTTTGTGAGAAACAATATTTATTAAGTATTTACTCCCATCATTTTATGTCTTTAAAGCAATTAACCAAATAAAACATATACTTTTAGAAGATGTGTTTTTACAAGCACAGATAATGGTGCTCAGGTATTTCCAGAATTCTGGTACTGATAGCCATAAACTAAATGAAACAGTTTTTGGAAAAGAAATCTCACATTAAAATTTGAACAAGGAGAAGCTTTGCTTTTTCCGGAAGTAGCCAGTTAGCAAAGACTGGGGAAAGTTATAGATCATCTAGACAAATAGAATAAAGGTTTCATATATTAAAGCTTTTTTTATAACTTTTATATATATATATATATGCAATGTATCTTTGCAATATTGATACAACAATTTCCTTAAATGCCAGCACATAAAAAACTCTGGAAAATTGAAATATTAATCTAAAATTCCCAAATGTGACAGCTAATAGTACAGCTTTACCATTTCCATTTTCTTGCTTGGCAATGGGGACAAGTGAAAAACTCTTGAAATTTGTCAGAATGTTACAAAAAGGAGGACGAGCATCACATTTTTTATGTCATCAATTCCCCAAACAGTAACACCAAATTGCAAAAAACAACCACTGAAATTAATTGTTCAAAATATTGATTTTCCTGAAAGAAAAAAGCTAGAGCTGAGAATGAGACCAATTTTTTCTCTTTAACTAGCAAAGTTGCAAAACAAGAATACAGTTTTAGCTCGCCTCAACCATGCTCTTGTTAGCAACAAATAAATGTCTACTATAAACATTCAAATTGAGCTAGCAGCTATACCTAGATTCACTAAAGTACCCTCCTTATCTTTCTGCCCTGATACAGAATGTGCATCACTCGAGTTTGCAGAATATTTACTTGTGCCATCGGCAACCACACAGAATGCAAAGAACTCTCCACTTTTCCTATTTTTTATTTCTAGGTGGACATTTTAGTAATGGCAACTTATCAGGGCCATTCCGGCCTTTTCCAATAACCTGAATGCACACAAGCAACTTGGTCATTATTTGAAGGAATGAATGGGGCTCTTAATTGAGAAGAATGGGCAAACAGGACTTCTGTGATGTTCAGGTATCTGAGAGGGACCACTACTTAAAGAATTTGCACAACACTTGTCTTCTTCACACAGTAGTGACAGCGTGACTGGAAACAGCTGGACGAAGTTCACTGACACTGCTTTGGAAGCTACGGAATTGTGAGAAGATATAGAAACAGAAAACTGATTCTCCAGTAATAGCTATTTTCATTGTCCTTTCAACTCAGTTGGATCCCAATATATTCTCCTCGCCTTCCACTTTCAGCCTGTTAAGAATTCTTCTGTCCTGTATTTTGAAATCAAGCACCTTCATCTTCCATACTGCCTGAATGCTTAAGGCAGCTATTCCAGAGAAAGTCCAGTCTTTATGTTGCAATTCTGAACATACAGAAAATAAATTAAACTCAGAACTGCAGGAAAATCAGGTTTACTTAGAGAAAATGGAACATCCCACCTAAAAATTAAGCAGGATCTCTTGAGCACATGCAAACCATAACTTTCAAACATCTACAACTTCATCCAAGTTGTGTGCATTTTTAAGCAGAATGTAAAAGGTGTTTCTCTCTTCTCATGAAATGTCAAGTCCTTGCTCTAAAATATAGCAGTACTATAAAATTTTCAAAGGAAATCTTTAACACTGAAAAGCAATTACTTTCCCTTGTCTCATTCTGAACCTCTTTTTTGCAGGGCAAAGCAGATCTAATACAATACTGGAGCAGACCACAAGTACAGAAAATTCCATCCCCAAGCGGCAGACACTGGTAAAATTATAGGCAATTGAAAAAGGAGCACAAGGAAAGAACACTCAACAATCTTTAAATAGGGCAATCTTAAATGTCTCTCATGTGTAAATGTCTCTCATATGTGTATAAGAAAGCATAAATTTAATATTCAGATAAAATTTAAAGTCTAAATTAAGTTAGAAAAAATACTGGGTAGCTCATTAAATAAATTGGTCAGGTTGACCTTTATCAACTTTTTTTTAATATTTATACTACATTCTAATTCAGAATAATTTTTAATGTTGGAGTTTTCTTGAAAACATACATTTAAGTTCTTCAGCAGGCCTACTGCTGAAAAAAAGCCACATCTTAGTTATTCAGAGCAGCCCAGAACACATCACCTCCTGTGTCCTTGTCCAGAAAAAAAAAAGGTGGGAGGGCAGTCCAACTTCCACAACCTTCCTTATGCTAAATCTAAAATCAATCATGCTTGCAGCCAATCAATTCAACACTTTTATAAAAGCTTCAAATAAAAGTCAAATTTCTTACTTTCACTATGAAATAGCCAGATTTAAATAGGACCTTCTTTCAGAAGACTGCATAATTTTTAACATGCTTTAAAAGATGGAAGAAAACCATTTAACCTCCTTCACTCAGCAGTGTGAGAGGGCATGGGGGAGCTGCAGTGGTGGGTTGCTGTCTCCCTCTCTAAAATTGAGCTCATTTCAATGACTGTCCCTTCAGCAGCTGTGTGAAGGTAGCTGTAGACAAACAGCAGGTATGGAAACAATGTTGTTTGACACTACCATAACCCTAAACAGTGCCTGCTATATAAACAGACTTAATGAAAACATTGAAAATATCCAAGAATACCCCTATATGTTCATCAGTTAAGTACATTTGTGACAATCTCACTATCTTATAGGTAGGATGATTGAGAAAATATATATACTTAAAACTACAGCCAGACTGACTTTAAAATTTTAAAAAATAATAAATTAAAAGATAAAAGGTATTTTCAATAAAAAACAAGCAAGCAAAAAAAAACATTTAAAACAATTTGAGTGAGAAAAATATTCTTCTAATGTTTTCATTTGTCAGAAACCAGTTACTTTTAAGTGACTGTAGGACTTTTGGCTGGAGTCAAGCAAGCTTGGGTATCAAGACACAGAAAAAGGAAAATCCTCATGCTTTTCAGGTATTCTTCAAATTAACAACCAAAGATTATAATGCTTTTGAACAGAAGTATTTATATATGCTATATGCATGTTCTTTTTTCCAATTTACCGTTTCTCTGTCTATGTGGATTCTTGCAATATACAGCATGTGATAATACTACATCACAAACACATAAGTATTTACTAACAACAAAAAGGCTCCCCACTCTTTTCTTCTTTTCTAAAACATCTATAAAGTATCTTATCATACTGTAAAAACCATCTTCTATAGAAATATTAATTCATGTGACCTCTCAAGAGGCAACCACTATAGTGTCGTTAGAAAAAAACACTTTACACTCTAGTGTAAAGATACGATACTTCAGTAATTGGAATGTTGTAGTTATATATAAGCAGAGAACTAAACATTCAGAGTAATTTTTTGCATGATCATTGGTATGTTGTAAAATAATGAATTTGTTCAAAAGAAGTTTTCTGTTGTTCAAGTATATAATTTGTCATAAGTTTAGAAACCCTTATTGGCAGGTGAGTGACCTTCAGCCTTCGGATTACAGGCATAGACTCCAAACCTTTGGTAAGCAAGACACAGTGTGGTAGCACTTCATGCATTGATCCATGATTAGTTAGAAAATAATCTTTCTTTTGGCTGCTTATAGTTTTCTGAGTCAATATCTGTCCAACAGTTGAGAGTAGTCACATCCTCCTTTTCACTTTAGTGTAGTCTGATGTCTCCCTATTGGCTTTCTCTACTCTTTTTAAGTATTGCCAATTCTTTCTATCCCAAGCCTCATCAAGTGTTCCACAGACCAATTCCAATTTCTAATTTAGTTCATCTCTGTTAAAATGTCTCCCTTCACTCAGCATAGTACTCAGTGTCATGAATTCAACTTCCTGAGGAATTCCATGTATTAAAATGATGTAAATTCAAAAAATGTAGGTCACATCTCACACAATCTTCGATGTTCATGGTCATGTAAAGCAGCAGGTTTTACTCCCAATCCCTTAGGAGATGGCTAGCCACTTACCTCATCTAATCTTTAGAAATGAATCGCAAAATCACTTGCCATAAACAGAATACAAAATTAGGCAATAAGAACTAAGACCAAAACCTTACCAACCTCAGAGGAAATAATTCTCAGAAGAAAATATTTACTTACATTTCTGTCCTGAACCACTGCTTCTGGAAGATAGTCTAACTAGACACTTTCCCTTGATACCCGCACAAGTTGCACTGTGCCCTTCATGTTAGGAAAAACACACTGGGGATGACAAGTCAAAAACCAGGGAAAATCAGTTGTTTCAAATTGTATGTAAGGAGAGCTGATGCAGCTCATGGCATCCCTTGAGTAGAAGTTAAAGTATACCTGTAACAAGATAAGCATTCATTTAATGCAAAACAATAATTACGGAAGGTAAGTCAATAAAAGTAATACAGTAGCCAAAGAATCATTATCTTGGCATGTTATGACAGCCACACAGCAACCAGCTTCCTGCTATCAATGGAGTCCCAGATATCCACCTCATTTTTGTGATACACATTTTCTGGAAAAAAGACAAGATGATTTCCAACTGCATAAGTATGCAAGGCTTGGAGGTAGGAAATCTGTCCAGTGACACAAGAATAGTAGCTATATATAAATTGGCTGCATATCTTTTGAATTCATACATAACACAATTCCTTAGACATAAATCACATGATAACCTAATCTACAGGGCCTGGGCAATCACAAACACTGTGGCAAACTGCTTTCTGATCTTATCAATGGGTTGCTATCAAGATGATCCCTATAGCACAGACAAGGGTATAGCAGTTTGCCTGCATCACCACCGGACACCAAACCACCTACACAACTCTGCTGAGAAAGTAAGCCCTGCATTAGAGTATTTTAAGATATACTGCAATGGGATGAACTTCCATTTCAAATCTTTAGCTTTCAGGAATATGGCAAAACTAGGAGTTCACATAGATTTACATTTTTCAGAAGTCAGCAATGAAAGCAAACCTGCACTGTGAAACTATTGAATTTCACAGCTGTTTTTTCACAAACCACACTATACCCAACAGCTGAGTGATTTATGTGTACATGCAGATGCCACACAAACATGATGAAAATTAATGCCCGTTACGAATTCCCATAATTATCCTGATACTTAGATCTCTTAGGAACTGAACAGTAATTAATTTCCTAAAAAGATCATTCTCTGCTGCATATAAGGTTTCTATTTGAAAGTAAATGCTTCCAAACATCAAAGTGAACTGGACGCAAGACTTGAGAGTTCATGTTCAAAATGCAAAGGTACTTCATGCCCTTGATTGCACTTTACCATCTTTGATAACTATATTTGATTTCAGACTCAAGCATCCCATTTAGATACAAAAAAGATGGCCTGCACAGAAAATGAAGGACCCCAATGCCTTTTACCGATGAAAGTTTGCACAGATGTTGCATGAAAGGTAACATAGTTTTAGGAAGTAATACCTAGATGAAGTCATACCAATCTGGAACAGGAGGCATTTGAATATTTTTCTCTAAAGAATGAATAAACATGATCCACAATGAGATTGTTTTAGTGGATATTGGCATTGAAGGGTTTACTTGCCACTGCAGCTGCTAATTCACTGCAAAGACCTTGACTCAGCAATATATCCTTACTTAAAACAGCTTGAGTATAGTCTTGAATGAGTACGGCCTGAAACTTTTCTATTTTCTGAATCATTAGTAAAGAAAAGTCCTGTAAATATCTTTTCAACCATTCTTTTCAGTTTGCTTGGGCAGTTATCTGTCTACACAGAGCATGCTATTTCTTTCCTGTTATGTACACGGCTTGAGATTTAACTCAGAAGTGATTCATAAATAAGTAGGAAGAAAGACAATTTAAAACTATAACATGTTGTAAAGTATTAGAATAACAGATGCTGCCTTACAGTAGTTCTTTATCCAGCATTAAAACAGCTGCACACAGATATATGTCTATTCTCTCCATGTACACCTCACAGACAGGTATATTAGGTATACTATGTATAAAATAAAGAAAATCCAGCCTAGGATGTGAAATCTAGTCTGTATTTTGTTCCAAAATTTCTGCATGAGAAGGCATTTCACTGGCTTTACCTATGATCCTCCTCTTATTCTTGTATATTGAACTATACTTCGAATTTTATATTTATCTCAATATATGCATGCCTATAAATACAGACCATAACCCTTGTATGTTGGCATTTTATGACCACTAAGGGAGATGAAAATGCAAAGAGAATAATGAAAGCTGTTGCTGTAACGAATACAGAAGTTCAGCGTTCTGTACCCACTAGTTCACTTGCTAGCTTATCTCCTTCAAAGACATGAAGAAAGCATAAGCACCCCAAACACACCACATGTATGCAGTGTGAAATCAAGAGATGACAAGGAAGATGCAATGCCATCAGTTTATTCATCCCTTGTATTTACAGATGAAAGCTGTAGTCTTTTGATCAACACAGGATTGTAGGCATTTTATAATAAGCTTACACCCCCACACCTGTCAACAGATTAATGCTGGCTCTTACTGGCAGTTAATTCTGGACAGAAATTCTGTAGTAACCTAGACAAGATAAATGTATCTAGGGAAAATATTTCCAGCTTTGGGAAACAAACAAACAAAAAACTTACATTCAGATTTCAATGCCTAGATCACAGGGCCAAATGAACTGCTAAAATGCCATCCTCTAATGCTGGTGAAGTATTAATACCATTACATAAGAATGGTATTATCATATCATTACATTATTGTACCGTTACATAACAATATCTTTAGTATCAGTACCATTTACAGCAGATGCCAGTACGGGAAGGAAGTGCACAGCTGTCATACAAGAAGCAAATATCAAGTCCAGTGACATCCTCAGGATCATTCTGTGCCAAAGGACAACATAAATCCAGCACTAACCCACCTAAGTGGGGGAACAAGTAATTTTTGGGGCTGTTAATCTCCTGTGTCTGTGAAACGCTGATGTTCACTCTTCAATTACATGTTACTTGCAGAGAGAAACCCCTAGTACAAACCACAATGCCTTTCTGCTTTAGCCAACAGAGAAAATAAATGGTTGATCCTTTATTGGATTTGACTCCCTCAGTAATGTCAATTCTTTTAAAACAGATTGCCATGTTTTGCCATTTCAGTGATCTCAAGGCTGCGTCCTGTCATGTTCGTTTTAGAGTGAAATAAAGAACGGGTAGGTACAAGCCTAAAGAAACTATATCACAACATATAGGGTTTTACTCATTGCTATATAATGTAACTACTCTTCCTTGCTGAACCAAATCAAAAATATTTGCTCTGGAGATTGTTTAGGGTTCACAAAGTAATTTTTATGTGCTCAGTTAACTACGAACTCCACTTCTTGAAAGGGTGATATACGGAAAAAAAGTCTGTGTGTTTGACTACAGCATGCAACATTGTACCTGACTACCAGAAAGTAATCACTTACAAAAACACACACATGAACAGATGTGTTGTGTTTTTAATTTAAGGTACAATTTTCTAAGACTTTTCAAGACTCGTATCATATTTCCTGTGGAAAAATATCTTTCAGTTTGAAAACCTCAACTTACACTTTACAAAGAGCATTTCCAAGACCACTGTAACCTCTAAATATCTCAAGTCAGCTATTCCTCCTCCCAAACCCCCTTTTCCTATGATTTTCATATGCTTTTGAGCCAGCTCTTTCTCTCCATCTAAAGCACACTAAATAACTTACATTTTTCTTCTTTCTTTTTCCATCTGTTGTCTCTATAAACCTTGAGGAGATGAATACTTAAATTTCAAAGAAACTCTGTAGAAAGCAGTTATCTCATTGACATTCTAGGCTGTTAAATTTTCTCCTGCTGAGTCACCTGGGCCCAAAACTGCCATCTAAATCTGTGTGAAACACCTCTCAGCACCGTGTTAAGTTGCTTCATAGAATATCTTTCCTCAAGAAAGCCCATAAATCCATTCTCATGGAAGTGTGCAACAGACTAAGAGGGAAAGGAGTGTGACTTGCAAGGTGCCTGTTAAGTTTCAGTTTGCTCGTTTGCTCATTGCTACATCTTTCCCCCATTTTTTATGTACATGTTGCTTACTTGCCATGTAAGCAGGGACCTTATTTTCTTATTTGTATGTACATCATCCAGAGGAAGGCACTGCATACAGTACTAATAGCAGCTTTGTAAATTCCTCTAGAAAGTTAAAATTGAAGCATTATCCTTCTGCATGGGAGTTATGCCATTTTTTTTTTTTTATTTCGCTCTAACAGAAGCACCTTTCATTAATGCCTACCAACACTTTCAGTTCATTAATTCTGATTCTGTAAATGGAAATGAAAACAAGTTCCTCCACGGAGACCCCTTTTTAAAGGCAATATCTCAAGTCTGTGACTGTGTGTCAAATTAAAATCCTAGACTTGTGAATTCATTTGCAAACTGAAGCCTTAGGCAGCACACATGCACATGCCAGCAGAGGCCTTACTGCACACATACACAACCCCATTGAAGGACTTTTAGCAAAACAGCACTGCTCAGAAGCGACTATACTAAACTCTGACCAGAATGCTTTTTCTTAACGCTTTTGACACTTCTGGCACCTAACTGGACTCTAATTTAATCAAGACCCTTAATTTAATGACATTTAAGGTGGAATTCTCTTGTCTGAATACACACAGCCAGTACCACTTTAGATCCCTTACGGATTGCCCCTATCACTCCTGAGGGCATGGGTCTACTGCCAGTCCTGTGCTGTATCTGCTGGCCCAACAGGGATATCTCAGTGGATTAGGTGTCTCATAGGGCACCACAACTGTGTTTCAGCACCTAAATCACTTCTTCAGAAATATAACATCATGTCAATTCAAATCAGAGTAATAAAGTTGGGGTCACTAGATAAATGCAACTTGTATTGCCAAAATCCAGTTTGAAGATCATATTCCCAAAGTATGTGCAAATAGCGAGTACCTTGTTTGTCCTGCAGATGTCAATATGGCAAGGTGACACGGTGGCTAACATACAGATTCAGTATGCTATACTGCTAGAGACTTCTCTGGCAAGTTGCTATACACCTTGCAATGAATTAGACTGGCAAACTGGGGAGGCAAAAAGCTGACATTAGTGAAACAGTTGGATATGACAGTGAATAAGCTGTAGAAATAGCTGGCAAGAAAACAAAGTTTCTTCATTCTGACTGGGTACTGGGAAAGCTTGAAGATTTATTTTGAATCATCTCAGTTTTAATGGTTTGCTGAGGTCTCTTCAGGTTCGTTTGTTTGTTGCTGGAGTTTTTTATTATTATTTTTATTGCCCTTTTTGACATGCAATCTTGATGAGGGATTTTAACTGCAAGGTGATTAATTCAAGGAAATGTAGAGGCTGCAGATCTCATAACCGTAACAGCAACATAAAAGTCTGGCTGGAACAAACAGATTTGAAGAAACTTCCACTCCTCCTCCCCATCAGGATAAGTTAGAGTGTGAATTTCTGCAATATATTTATGGTGATACTTTCTCTTTCATATATGTATACTTTACCATTGAAGTTCACAAACTTGAGAAATGGAGTGTATCTGAGGCCCAGCACAGTTCTCCTCAGTCTTTCTCCCTAAATTGTTCGTCTTGGCATTTTCAGCAGATTTAGTAGGATCTTTCCAGTACAAATGTTATCACAGGTTCTCCAAATATACGGTGCAACTAAACACACAAGGGGCACTCATCTTTGAAACCGAATACCCTACACTCAAGGTTCAAAGTCTTAAAAGGTCTAAGAGCAGCTGTATTTGAAAATTCTGGCAATTTTAACATCATATACCAACGTCTTAGAAATCATTCTCCCAAAAGAACTCACTTCAGGTCTGGAGGCAAAATTATATATTACTAATTACATAACTGCAACATACAATTGTGGCCTCAAATCCAGCAGCAGAGCATGTGTATGAATTTTATACTGCAAAAACTGTTACCAAACTTCATCAAAAACAGATGCCAAATAGACCTGTTTGAAAGATTATAATCCAAATTGTCCTTCCTGCAATAATCCAGCCTAAAGGTATGCAAGCTCTGCTCCAGGAAAACTCACAAACATATCAAGCTCTATTGAATCCTGCAGAGAATTGCAATTAGAATAAACCTATGCAGTGAGTAACTCCATTATTACAGTAAGTCATGAAAAGTTGGTTTTATGCCAACTAGCTCACCAGGAATTAAGCCAAGAAAAGATTTTGGTTTTCTGAGCATAGCATTCTGCAGTTTTTTTCTTCTAAGAAGTTTGCACATATCAAAGGAAGGTTCAGGAAATTTTACTGCAGCTCAGATTCCATCTATCATGTGAACCTTGGACACTGTCAGGTTTTTGCTAGATGCACTTTGATTATAAATTTTTGTTTGGTGATCTTATAGATAATTCTGACTGTTCAAGAATTACAGATCACAATAATTGATCAGCTCTACCAACTATAAAGATATACTACAGGAGAAATTTTGGCCCATGCTCTACTTTCCTTAGAGAATCTGAAGAACGTACCTTATTTGACACCATACCAACCACTGCAGTATTCATTTGCCATGTAGTCGCATTTTGAATCATCACAAAGAGATGATGAATGATTAGCCATTAAATATTCAGTATAAAATAGTTTTGTGGTCTGAACACTTGTAACAGTGAGGATATCATGTTCTTATTAATATTCATGTGTGAATTTTGCCTGAATAACTAAAGACTTCAGGAAGCTGCACAGCATGAAAACATGAGTATAGACCTAAGAACTAGGCATAGAGCCTTTTCCTTCTCACTTTACACTTTGGTACTAGTCTTGTCATTTCATTAACTAACACTGACAAGTCCACAATTCTTAACAACAGTATGGCTCATCTGGTTGTTTTAAGTGCAAGGAAACTGCAAAATTTGTTGTTTAACTGCATATGCGCAAGCATGAACACACACACAAGAAATTATGAAAAAAGTATATGATTTTTCAGGTAAACTTGTAAGGAACTGTTATTTCCCTTATATTACATGATGATGGACAACACAAGTTTTTAAATTCAGATATTTGGCTTACTAGTTTAGGGAAATGTTTTCCAGGTGCTGAAGCACAGGTTTTTGGTAAATGCCACAAACAGGCTTAATTTTCTGGTCCTTTTTAGCTGCCATGGTTTGATTCTTGAAAAACTATTATTCTACCATATCTTCCTTACAAGCAAGGATTATACCATATTCTATTCCTAACAACATTCTACCTGCTGTATAACATATTAAAATAGACTTCACTGCAGAGCAAACTTTTTTTTATTAGTTACTAAATTTTATTCTTTTATGGTTTAACAGAGCTCCTTTGATACAGAAAAATAATAGGGAACAAAAGGATCTCTCTGCCTCTCAAATGGTCAGAAGTCTGGAAGGCAATAAATTAGGTACTGGTCTTTTGGTGTTGAGAAATGCAAATAATTTAGAAATAGAAAAAGGTGACAAAAATGGATGTTCCATGAAGAACTTTGACTTTCTTGACTTCTTCCAAGCCACTGGACTTCACAGGGATCAGAACTTGCTACCTTATCTATTTGGTGACCCTCAGAAAAATTGCTTTTGTAGTTTTACTACTTGAAAAAAAAGATCAAAGTTCTAAACTGTTGGTCACATAATATAACAGATGCCTGTCCCTAGGTTAAGGAAAATTTACTATCTAATTGAAATGGCTTATCTGATTCTGATTTATCTGCATAAGACTTTACTGTGCAAGCACAAAGTCTAGCCTTTCCAGGAAGCCTGCACAGAAAATCTAGTGCTTAGAGTTGACGCTGGACCTAGCTGCACAACTTCACAGAACCTCCCAGGTGTCACAGCCAAGAGCAAGCATGGTGCAACTTGCCTAGCATAAGCATGCCTAGCAGATGTGTTTTCAGCTTCCAGGTCTGAAACTCAGGACTGACAAATACAGTCTACAAACCCCACTCAACTATGTTTCTGTGTGGATACAAAGGTCTACAGAAATAAATGTGTCAGAAGACCCTTCAGAGGCTGTCACAAAAGCTAAACTTGCCACCAAGACTCTCAAACGAACTAGTAATTTTGGCTCTGTATTTTTGGTTGCTTCCTATTTCCAGAGAGAACAGCAATAACTAAAGTGGCCAATGACTGACTCCCAGACTTCTCCACTAATCCCAAGATAAACTGCTAGGACAGTGCCAGGAAGCTGTAGCGATAACTCTGCTGTCAGTCTGACGCATTTCTTCAGCAATACATTCACATTTAAGAGAGAAATTGTAATTCCATAAGGAGATATTGCTAATTACATTTTAGGAGTATAATTTTATATCCATTCTTAAATCTAAACATAAACAGTTTTCAAAAGATCATCAAATATTTGAGCTGCAACTGGAATCTGTGTCACCTTCAGAGGAGTTCTTTATTATTTATGACTGAATCTCTTCTGCTAATACATCACTGGTACACCACTTGCATTTTCATCATTGTTCTGAAGCAACTAGTAAATTATGCCCATATTTCTCATACTATTCTCTGTTCTCAAAACCTGAATAAAATGTGAAGAATAGAAACTGCACTTATGCATTCTTAAAAGTCCAGTACAATCATAACTCAAATACTTTCTCACATTTTTTCTATTAAAGTCAAACTGGTAAACTTGTGACTCATCAAAGCAATTTTCTGATAGAGTACTCTGAGTCATTTCCGCTGGGGGACTGGGCCATGGGATCTACCACCAGGAAATGAGGATGCAGCCTGCAAACTTATAAGTAAGTGGATACTTAATCAAATGGAAGCACTTCTCATTGGCATATATGGTTTTCTTTCTAAATCTCAAAGGCTGATTTGTATCCTCTTCTGCCCTCTGCTAGCATGGCTTTCCTCAGAGGGGCTTTCTGAAGCACAGAGACCGTGTGGCTGCTGTAACAGATTGAAAAAGGCAAACTGTTGAGAAGATGATCACGTGAGCTGTGTGCCTTGTGCTGCTCACCACCACATGGGGCCCAATTTTAAGCAACTCAGCACAACTCAGCCAGTTTGGCTCATTTCTTTCTCCAGCTAAACAAACAAGGGAAGTGGGCTGAAAGAAACAAAATGGTCCATGGTCATTTGCCTCTAGCTTGTCAGCACTGAGCATTGCCTCAACATACACTTGCCCTAAGGAAACATGCAGTGCTAAATATTAGAAGGGTGATTACACTTTCCGGCAACAGTTGACCTAGTATTCCTGGGTCTATAGCTTAAGAAACAACATTGAGAATGTATGAGAAGAAACTAGGAGATAGGCTGGACATTCAGGGTAGATTTTCAGAAGTTTGTACCAATGCATGCTTTGCAAAGACCACATACACATTACGTGTACAAAGACTGCACAGAAAAAACATTGCTCACAAGCTAATTCATTATGTCAGATGAGAAGAGATGTATGTGCACATTTGGTGTGTATTTTCGTGAGGCATTGGCTTTTGAAAATAGGACATCTGCTGAGCAAGCTGCTTTTGACATGAATGAGGATCATGTATCTACTAATGTATCAATTTATCACCCCATTAAAATGCATCACATTGTTCATCTCTAAAGATGACTTGATGGTCAGCCAAACAGGAATCTTACTTCCTAAATACAATTATACTCTTTACTTTTCCTTTCTGGGACCTAGTTGTCCACTTCATTCCATAGGGAAGGCAAAAACACTACAGAACTTTGAAGAGTCAGTTAAAGGACTTGGTGAAAAGACTCTGTGCTAAGTTTATCGGAGCTCAGAGCAGAGTTGAACTACAAAGTGATTTTTTTTCTCTTAGAGAAGGATCTAACAAAGACAATTGAAAACACTTACTTGCAAGTACAAGAAATTTAAATAGGTTCAGGAGGAGAAGGGGGGAAAAATCCCCCAAAATTATTGAAAAGATAATCAACACTTTTACTTATGTGTCCAAGGTAACTGAATTTGGATTAAATGAGGCAATAACCATACGTTCCTTCAACATCAATTGCTTGTAAAAGTGCATCCAAAGGGATTGTAAAAATCAGTGAAAAGTGCATTCCTGCAGGAGAACTGTTAACAACTGGATTGCTCTCTGACCTGCCCAGGTCATGACTTGGAAAGAAAGTTTCTCAGGAAAAAAATGACCCAACTACAGGGGTAACTCCTGTTTTGAGCACCACCATGATTATTACAGCTGGTGTCAATGCAAAATAAAAGTTCTTGGCTCCTCACACAAATGAACAGGGAATGGGCCACTTACATCTCTTCTCAGGCCACCGTTAGATCACTGTGGTAGTATATTGGACAGGCTATCATACAAGCTGCTCTCCAGCCTTTAATTCCTCCAGCTGCTCAGTTTTATCATAGCATATAATAGCTTGATAAAACAAATCTCTGGAACTTACAGATGGTTCAAATCCACATCTCATTTTTTGCTGCAGCAGTGCACCTCAATCCTCTCTGTCTTCCACAAATGAGCTTTCTTCTGTTTGACCTTGCTCCCAGATGAGCCAGCACTTCTGTCTCCCTGACTGTGTTTGGAGAGAAGATCTGTCATCTGAAGAAAAGACCTTGATAAAATACTCCAAAGCCCCTGGGAACTGCTGCTGCAATCTGGCTTTGATTACTGCCATTTCAGGGCAGGTCACAAACTTCTCTTCTTCTGTAGTTAGAAGTCCCACCCCTGCCCTGCTGCTGCACAGGGGACACAATGAGCTGAGGAATTCCAGCAGCCGAGCTCTCATGCTGCTCTTAAGCAAACAGATAGCAAGTTGGCACAAGAGTAAGCACTAAGGAACAGATCAGATGGCATTCGGTAGCTCTTGTTCCCATACTTAGCTCTTCTACCTTAGCCTTTACACTGACCAACTCCCATTTTTAAATGGAACATTTGTTTGTGAATGATCCGCAAATCCTACTGCATATTGCATAAATGCACTTGGAAGAAAGATGTTACAGGGAGCCTGTTTCCTCTCTCCTTATCCCAGGACTCTGATGCAGGACAATGGCAGAGCATAATCACAGGATTTATTGTGTTTCATTCAAATGCACTTCAATCTGGCCAGGCACTTTCTTTCCAGATCTTTCCTCATTCAAGACTTTTAGCAGTCTTGGAATAGACCCTATCAAGTGTAAATTAAGTATAAAATTAAGTTTGGACAGCAGAAAAAATGTTCTTGTATTCAGTACCAGGATATTTATCTTCTAAAAAAATTATTTTTACAGTGTTTTGAGGAAGGTTAGGAAATATTTGTATACCTTTGATTTTAACAAGAGGAAGAAGAAATGAGCTTGGGTTATAATAGAAGAATTACAGTACAACTATTACTCCCTAATTAATTGTCTGTGAGTAAATCAAAGCTCTAATTATAGACACAAAATCTGCTCAATATTGTGGAATATTTATGCAAAATATTATTCCTAGCACTTATCAGCTAAAATATAATGTCTCACTAGAGCTGAAGCAGCAATTTTAAAAAGAATGTCATCATTTTTTTGCCACTTCTTTATAGCTCAATACATGGGGAGTACCTGATGAGCATACAATTTCATTTTTTTAAGTACTTTGTAAATCTCCATTGACAACTGGTTCAATTCCTCCTTTAAGAAGCATCTGTCTTTATTTAAATAAAAAAAAAAAAAACTCCAAAAACCCTTAAGATGGTATTTCTCTTTCTATCATGAAATACTACCCTTTAGCTCCACAGCTGTCAACACACTTTGAAAAATTTTATTTGACCTTCTTCTCCATGTGCAGTACCATGCACTAGCACAATGTAACCTGTCATTCATATTTCCATTACATCATTAAATAATAACTCCCTCCAAGCCCTCATCCTGAAAGTTACTCTAGCTAGGAAGACTTGAATTTACTCTGCTCAACTTAGTGAGCTGAAGTTACTCAGCTTTATTTGCAAAGACAGACAACTTGCTCACCAACTGTCTATCTACAGATGGTAAAGAAGAAAGGGTTTGGGATACAGACTCTTTCACTGTGATGGTTCTTTGCATGACAGATTACGGAGACATTCTAGCAGAATTAGATGCTGAGTCTCTAAAATGTGTACATTTTGGAGTTATTTCCTCTATCACTTCCAAATGAAAGAGAAATTTGAACTACACTCTTAAATATCAGTGGACCTGCTTAATGAGCTGTGCAGGTTACTGTAGTTCCTTTGTTTCTTTTATTTGTTTATTTTAAAACAGGGCTATAACAATTGATTGTTAGAAAGGAAAAACCAGTAAACTTCACAGTAACTAACCATCATCCAGCCTAATTTTATTCCATGGAAATTCAGAGCCCACAAATACTACACAGGCTATGACTAACTGACATTCACTTTGATACAAAAGTTGTGGCAAGCATCTAATCAAACTTCATAATAAACCTAGGACAGAGGCAGAGTACCCTAAAAAAGGTACTAGCAAGATGGCATGAAATCATTTTTTTCAAAGGTTAATGAATATTTTCACTAGATCTGCATCTTCCTCAAAGGGTAATGAATATTTTCAGTAGATCTGCATTTTCTTCTAAAAGAAGGGTGGACACAACAAGTCTCTGCTAACCTTTAAGGTAATTCAAAGAAGATATGTCATAGAGCACAATGATTTTATGAAGCACAATAACTTCTATTGACCTATGAGTACTTTAGATTGTTTTAATCTGACTTCAGCTTTAAGCTCCACAGTTTCAAAGGAATTGTGATAATGATCACTTTACTTCTCTCCTTTGAAGTTTCTTCACCTACTCTTACTTGATACTCAGATCTCCCATTTATTTTGCACAAACACTTAGACAACACAGCTTATTAGTCTTTATGATATTATTAGGACTGAAAAAATACCTCTCACAGACGAGTTCAAAATAAAGGTGAATGTTGCAAAAATTACCATTTCCAGAAGAATGTGAAAAAGGGAAAACCATGATAGAAATTGTGTTCTTCAGCTGGAACGCATGAAAAGAAAAAAAAAAAAATCACTCACAGCATCGGACTGCATTTATCTTATTTATCTGTTTCAACCAAAGTTAAAGGGCCAGCTTCTGAAAAGGCATGCTGGGAAATGAAAGTACAACCACCATGTTAGGAAACTCAGTAATTATACTTCAGTGGGTGTATTGGAGCAAGAGAAATCTTAATTTTGCTAGCTTGAAATATGACCCTGAACAACCTTTGTCAGCCTTCAAAAACAGGCAGACTTCTTCCTTTTTGCTACAGGTCCTGTATATGGGAGGGGAGAAATAAATAGTACATACATATATATGCACACATACAAATACACAGAAATCATTGACCCTGGCAGAGAGAGGACAACTTCAGGCTGATATGTGCAATCCCTTACACACTTTGGCAAAGGGAATGTAGCAAAATAACTGCATTACAATGGTGATAAAATTAGCATTGTATCCTGTCAGCATTCTCGGATGCCAGAGGCTGGAGACACTCTAGAGAAAGGGGAAGAGTAAAATAGTTACAGCTGCTTCACCCTTTGTAATGGGGTCATACTTGGAGCTAATCAAACTCAAAGATTAATCTTTCTGTTTTGCACTGCCATCCTCCTGTACACCAGAGAAAACACAAAGTGTGTGTCACTAAATCTTATAGTGACTTCATCAGCGAAAAAGCTAGTGGGCATTTAGGGTATTAAGCTCATTGTAGACAATGTACTAACTGCAGCTCAAAAGCCTGTTTTTCAGACCACTCATTTCCTTTCATTGTAATGCAAAGAATCCAGTTCAGAAAGAGAGAGTGAATGGAATCCTTTTAGGAATATTTCAAGGAAATTGGGCTACCTAGCTGGAGTATGCAAATTATAAATTTCTTCTGACAACTTCAGGGTGCTCTATTATGCCCAGCTAGAGATACAAGTGCAAAGTGACAATGTATCATCTCTATAACTTATGCATTTATTTATTTATGCAATCCAGATATTTAGCTCTCCTAACACAGTTAAATCAAGAATGTTAATGAACAGAGGGGATCTCCTGAGTCAGTCAATCTTCTAAACATATTTTCAGAGTTCCATTTTCTTCCAATGTTAAAATCCCTGTTTATAGTGTAAATTCTATTAATTATGACAATAACAAGGAAACAAATACATTTTTCTACCTTTAAATACATAAACAGTCTTAATAACTTACCAAGTGGTGATGAATGATGCTTAACTTCTGGCACAAATTTGTTAATGACATGAACAAGAAAATAATTTTAACATAAGATTGCAATTTAAACCCTTACTCTCTAGTGTGAGGCTGGAGTATTTTGACTTTTCTAAAAAGAGGACTAAATACTTTCCCTGATTTCAACATTATCTGCTGAAAATATTAATGTTTCCAAAGCGAAGAATGAGGAGATGGGTCTGGTAAATAGGGATGGAAACAAAGGTTTAAAAGGCAAGTATTTGGAAACTGATGCGGGAGGTTTAATCAAAACACTGCTATGTCAAACACAGTTAGAAAATAATAGAGTTGGCACCTGGACAACTCTGGAACTTCATTTGAGGCTTTGCTGTTTCTGTAAACAGCACAGCACTGGGATGAAACTCCAGCGGTGCTTCTTTCACAAGCTCATTTTCTATTCTTGTAACAATGCACCTTAATTCCAATTTGATGAGTATTCCTGCCAGCAACACATTTTCATTTTCCTAAACCTCTGTCTGGGGACTTTTCAGAGCTGACGGGGCTGTTTTGAGGCCAATTTCTTGCAGTCATTGCTACCAATTCCCATCCACACAGCCTTGCCAAAATGCACAGTTCATACTATGGCTCTGCCCTGACTGAGTCTAAATTAATTCTTTCTATTTGAGTTTTGCTGCTACAACCTCAAATTTTAGTAACTGTCTCCCCAAGGAACTTTATTATGTCATCCATTCCATTAAGGGGACAAAATTAGCTTTACTTACTTGTAAATGCTGATTAAAACTTCTGAGGGCTGAAAAGTTCAAAAGGTTATGGATTTTAAATTGTAAACTTCCATATTTATGCTCTAGATTAACTCCAAAAGTTACAGTGCTCTTTAGGACCAAAAAAAGAAAACTTAAAGTTTTATGAAAGTAGATGGAACACTGCTCAGAAGAAGCTTTGTAGCAGCATTTTTTAATATATGCTGAGTTCTTTGTCCTTCTGTGGCACATAATTCTCTTCTTCAGACCTCTCTTCCCCATATTTTAACTTCCTGCTTCTCTTCTCTTGCCAGATTTAATGTTCTGACACTTCTTTGTCCTCAGAGCCCTCTTCCCAATCCCTGTTTAACCACTGATTTTATTTCCACACCTTTCTGTCAAGAAGTGCATTTCTGTTCTTCCTTGCAACACCTCCTGCATGTTTTCATTGTACTAATTTTCATTTCTGTAACATCACTACACCAGCAATCCTTACATCCAGAGACAGTGACTACATTATCCAGTGACTATTACTGCATTTCCCCAGTTTCTGCATTCAGGGACAAGTAAGGCATGGTCAAACCCACAACTTCAGCTTCCAAGTCTGCCAAAGATCTAAGAGAAAAAGTAACATAATATATCCTTCAAAAAAGAATTATAATGAAAGGCCCATCCTCCAAATGCCCGCATTTTTAAGAACATATAGATACTGCTATTTAGGATCACCCTAAATACAGGCAAAGACAGACTGATTAAAAGAGTCTTATCCGTGAGACAGGATGTCTCATCAGTGAGACATGTCAGTTGAAAAGATTACTAGCACCACTTTGCTGAGTGGTCAAAAGCCAGAAGTCAATCAGTATTTAAATTCTTAGTGTCTGTGTGGCAAACAGAATCTGCAACGACAGCAAGTGTAGGAGTAACCACCACTGGTTGTAATCCAGTTAGTGCCTCTATTTAGAGCAATAAAAACATGGTGTGAGGACTTCAGAATGATCTAGCAACTAGAAGGTATAGCTACAACTAACAGAGCCCAGTAGCCAGTCCAATGCCACTTGTGTCTTCTATGCTGGCAAAAATCTGTACCAGCCACAATATAGCAGGGAACACGTTCACAGACAAAAGAAGATTAGGTACAATACATAAGTCAGAGAAAATGATGAAGAAGCAACCAAAGGTCATCTAAAAAGAAGCAGGATTAAACAGAGGTGTGACGTATTATCATCCTTTCAAAGATATGACATAATACCAGCTATCCTCACGTAGGGGTTCCTCCAGCATACTGACTCTGCAGAAAACACAAGGGTAAAACAAGTAACATCCAAGACATCCAAAGATACTCATTAGGCCTTTGCATGAGCTTCCAACTAATTCTGTTCTATGAACTACCGTACAAAAGAAATTCAGGTAAGGCTCAGGGCACTAGGTTTACTTCCCAAATATATATACAAAAATATTTCCTGATGTATTAGTTTATCAGTAACATCTTCAATATCAGTGGCTGTTAAACTTTTCATGATAAGATCTGCTAGAGAGAGCATGGTCAGTATAACTGTGAATGTGAAGGCAGGCAGCCAGGGAGAGCTTGATGGAGTATACCCGACAATCCCCCTCTTACAATGCATTCTACTCTTCAAATTTGCTACTGGTCTCCAACAGTTTTGCCTATGGCAGTATGACTTTCCAGAGTTCCCACTGAGAATATTATTCATGGGACCTTCTTTTAAAAAATTAAAAATCAAACATATAAATATATTACAGCTAAAGAGCAATGCTTTGTGTTCCTTGATATGTATTTTCAGAACACTGATTTTGAACAGTAAGTTTCATTTTCCAGATTTTAGCTACATGAAATACTATAAAACTGTCTAACTTTTCCCTCCACTAATCCTTTTACCTAACTTTTAATAGGGTTTTAAATCTTTATTGAACTTTGGTATTTGATACATTTGATATTCTGCTGGATGTTAAATTTTTTCCTCTAATTATTTTACTGGCAACATCTGTGTTCAGTAAATTAGAATTCTCTAAATAGGGTTACATTGTATTAATAAGCCAACATCTCATGGTCCTGATGTTTAATTCATTGTTTTTTCTTATTATATTTCCAGGAGAAGATTTAATTTGTACATATTAAGCACACCAACCACACAGCCTCACACTCAGGACGTGTTTCATTAAGTGTAATCCCTAGTAATGAATCTGTTCAAATCTCTCATACAAAACACTCATCCCCTTTTCAATCCACCTCAGATGCTTCTTGAGAAACTTAATCAAATTTATTAGGAAGGAAGCTAAAAATTCCCATTGTGGTATGAGGTATGAATCTTTGCTGTATATAGGTTTCAACTCATCCCATTATTCCTCCAGCAAGATTTTAGGAATAAAGGGATCTAAAGGAATGCTCCATCCCTCAGCTTCAATATCTGCCAATTGCTGCAGTATTTACTAACAGACCTGAGACTGTGGTGTGAAGTTCTCTCTCTCAGGGGACCAACTCTACCTTCATACTCTTAATTATCTCTTTATTTCCTACACATCATGCAGCTGCAAAGGAGGTGCAATCTTAAGATAATAAGAAAACAATCTTTTAAGGAAAATATAATTTCTCATTAAGGCATACATATTGGAATAAAGGATATTAATCATCTATTTATTTAGAGCACTTGTTTAGCATTTTCATGGGTTTGTGTATCAAGTCTTGATTACAGGATTATCAGAGCCTGTTTTTAGCTAATCTGTTTTTAATGAACGTGTGCTTGCCAGCCTGGTGTCCCCATCTCCATCAATTTTACTTCATTTACAATATTTTAACTTCACTCTGTGCTAAACTGAAAAAAAGCTAGTAAAACCAAAGAAAAGTAGTAAAAGTATTTTGTAAGTCCTAATATAAAGCTTTAATTAAGGAAACCATTTAAGCATGTGCCTGATTTTATGCTAAGGTTAAAGCACATGTGAAATTAGTCTTAAACATTATGTTGAATTGGACTCCATGTATCATTAACAGTTTGAACTGAATTGCAACAAAATAGTCACCTATGTTACACAACTTTTGTCTTCAGTAAGTCATAAGTTTCTAAGCCAGGGACATCATTACAGCTACAACCAGACTAAACAGTCAAGGCAAATGATCACAATAATAAAAAGCATGCTTGTGCCCACTGATTGGGTAACTGGTGTACTATTCTCCATAATAAAATGGCATTAGAGTAAGAATTCATCAGGGAATTCCTTGAGGCCACAGTAAGCTAAATTCTAAATAGAGTTTGAAAAGCTTTTGGTGCTATTTCATCAGTGCAGTAAGAAAAAAGAGAAAATGATGTTAAGTAGCCTTTTGCTCATCTCTTATTCTAGAACCAGACCTGTGTCAGCCCAGCTCCCAGGGAAAGTCTATGTTAATATAGATCATATAAGAAGTAATACTGGGCAACTAAGGACTCTCCAGTCATGTGTGAATCTAGTCAGATCCTTGGGCCATGACAAAACCTCTTGTAAAAGCAGGGGGCTGAAGCTCCTGGGAGAAGCCCACACGATGGGGAAATTTTCCAGTGGTTATTTAAGCCAGTTTTATGGAAACTTTGTAAGAACAGGGTAGAACTTTACTTCCTCAGTGTCTCAGAAAATTGAGTTCAATGTCTTGCTACACTTGTTCAAAAGAGTGTAGCTTTATGGCAGATGGTAAAATGCTTACTTATTATATTAGACAAAATTCTAAAATTCCTGATATGGTGTCACCTTTGAGCAATGTCCACATTTTGCATAGCTCATTTAAGTCACTATGGAATACCTTCCTCTCTTCCACAATGAGAAAGAAAACCCAAAGGAGTAATTTCTTGTTCAAAAAAGAAAAGCAACAGGGGTAGTATGCAGGAGCCACGCAGCCAGGAGAAAAATATTTTAATTCCAAGTCTGCATACATTTGAGATTATTAATTCTAGATTCTTTGGTTGTACACAGGCTTCTGAGACAGACTGGTTGGATTAAAGGGCTATTATGGAACAGACTGCAAATGTGGTTTTGCAGTTGAGAAAAAGAGCCTGTTTAAGGTGGAGACTAATAACTATTTTGAAAGCTACTGCCCTGCACTAGGATGATCTCTCACTTTTCAAAGTTAATTTTTGAATTAACAGTTTTAAATGTTTGATTATATTGCACCTTCAAATCACCTGACTCTGAGTTTGGCAGATTCCCTATAACTCACTTGGAAGCTTACCATGCGATGATATAGAAAATTATTGGTGTCTGGAGGCCTCCCCTAAAAGGCTCTGGATCAAGCAGAGTAAAGCTCAGACACACTCACAGCTGTTGTTCTGATGGTTGTCCCAGCCTGACCAGCAGCATAACTTAACGTCAATTCCAAACACTGTTTGCATTTTTTTTTAATCATATCTTAAACTCCAAGAAGATCTAGTCAGGACCAGAGCCAACACCAGGACCTGTACCAACTGTGTTACCAACTCCATCTTACTTCTGCCAGGAAGCAATCTCTATGAGAAAATCATATTTTCTATCCTTTGCATCTGTTTGCCCTGTTACATCACAGCTTTCATTTTCAATCATACAACAGCAAAGGAAATAGGGAGAAAATGTATTGATATGCAAAAGACTATAAGCTAAAGATGGACATTTATGAAAGTAAACTCCCCAAAATATCTAACTCTCCCTGTGACTAATGAAACCAGGGTAATCGAACCAGTCATTGCCAAATGTCTAGCCATATTTCAAGATACAAATTCATGTGATTGGGTTAAAACAGTTAACAGACTTTTGCCTTCATACATACAAATAAAATTAACAAGTATACTTATTAATTCATAGAGGAAGCACTTAGGTTTAAGTGGCATATGGCTGTGCCAAAATGTGGCAGGTCTGATGACCTGACCTATGATTAAAATTATGAACTACATTCTTTTATACTCAAGTTTTTTAACGATAAATCTTTTTATCCTTTTGTTACAAACACAAGAGGTTAGATCATGTACTCAGAAGCAGAACAGTGTTATCTCATCCTGAGGATGAAGCAAAGATAAAAGATAAGGAGATCTTTTAAAAGAATTTAAATGTCAAGTTACATAAGTAAACTACTTAAAGTGAACTGTGGCAATTCATATGTGCATATTTTCTACTATAGAGCAATTAGGCTTCACCAGCTTCCTCATTCTTTGCAGCAGAAAGTAAAGGAAAGCTATTATCAAACTGACTATGCAATTCTCTCTGTTAAATGCATCAGAACCTGATCTTATTTGCCCAGATACAATTCCTCAGCATATGATTTAAATAAAGAGCCTCCAGATTAATATCTGTGTAAATGACCTTAGTCTCACACCCTGCTTTTGCTGCACTGCAAATGCTGCTGGTAGAACAATGCACAAGCCAAGAGGAGCTGACTGACCAAGCCTGGTGTAAAAGGGTAGTAGGGAATTACCCACATTCAGGCGGCATCACCAGCAGTGCTGCTGTAAGCACTTGTGCAGCACAGACCATAAGAGAGTACCCTCTCTTGCATGTGTACTCTCTCTTTTGACCACAGACAACCCCTGCTGAAGGCCAGTGTGCTCAGGGGCCTCTGCCTGAGCAGCCCTCCCAGGGAACAGGCTCCTGGTGTCTTGCTCTTGCTCTCTCCTAGGATGGCTTCCCTTTGCAGGGCTCCAGGTGAAGTGGAATAAATCTCATTAAATTAGTTTTACTAGGGAAAAATATTGAGGCCTTAAAAACAAATCAACTAACCCATCAAAAAAATCAGCATCCAAAGTATCAGGACCTCTAATTAAAGCCAAGTAATTAATTCTACTGTGACAGATAGTCATTGCCACTACCTGTAATACACTGTATTAATTCTGCACATGGCACATGTGTACACATAACTTATGTCCGTCCCATAAAGCCCACTTTCTTTTTGTACAGGCCCTTTTCTCCCAAGCAAGATAAACAACAGTGGCCATGGATGATGTTTATGAATAAAATCTCTACAGTTTCAAATAATATTTAATTGTGTAAGTCATTCACCTCATGTCATTGCTAACTGCTGCCTGTGAGGACAAATATAAACAGCTTTGGACTTCCTCTATGGTTTGTTTTTTAAATAAAGGTGAATGTAATGTATGCAAAAGCTGCTGGTTGGCTTAGCCTCTTGGGAAAGACAGCCATGGCCTTTGAAAACAGAGCCAGTCCCTCACCTGTCTCAGTAAGACGGGTCATCTCAAATGGACAGGGAGTCTTGCTGAAAAAGCAGAAAGAGGGGGAAAAAAACCCAACCCTTAAAAATGGAGGGGTATGTCACAGAGGGCAAGGGAAGTGTAAGCAGGGACACTTGAGGATAAGAGCTGCAGCAGAGAAGTCCCCTGAAGGACAGCTGCCTGTTTTGCAACGCTTAACATCAGCAAGTGCAAGCCACCCAAGTAGCAGAACACCACAGCCTCAGGTTTAGAAGCATGAGGGAAGTGCCAAGAGAGACCCACTCAGATGAGGGACAACCAGCCTATGAAGAGGGCTGGGGTAAAGCAGCATAGGGAAGGAGCATATCCTATTAAATAATTATTTTTTCCTGAAGAAAAATTTCCTCAAAAATTTTCACTTTGGAGTGAAATAAGTCCAAATGAGAAAACTGCATTAAAAAGTATTTTTCAATAATCTTTTCTTCTTAAAAACTTCTATATACTTTAAATCCACTTATATGTAAACCATTTAAAAAAAAATAAAACCATAAACTGCCTTCCTTATTAATATACATGCACTGAAACGCAAAGGATTACCTGCCTGTAACGTGATGCACAGGCTTTGTTCTGGCAGTCTGCACAGGAATTAAATATCACTGAAAGAACCCAACAACCCCACATACACTAACAAGGTGCAGCAATGGAGGGGGAAGCTTTGCCTTTATAAGCTAACAGAATCTGGACCTGTGAAGAGGGAGATGTGGCATACTGTGATGTCAGAAGCACTACTGGCACTGGATCCATAATGTGAGATAATCATTCAACTACCTTATCCTTTTTCCCCTGTAGAAAAATCCAATAAAAGATATCCATTAATTTTTGGTTTTGGTGCTTTTTTGTTATGTCAGTATTTGATTACTTCCAATGCCTTGACTCCAGCCCCATTTTTGGTTCTGAGATTGGTTCTCAGCCACAGATTGGTAACAAAAGAAACCAGTAATTTCTGATAGATAATAAATCCAGAAATAAAAATGACCCTGGCTAAAATGTAACTAAGGTAAGCAAATTAACCAGTCTTTAACATCTAGTGGGCACTATTCTCGTCAGTGATAAGGAAGGTTCTTACTGCTTATTACTTAATGGGTAACATACATCTCTTTCAGTAGGGAAAGAAGAATATTCCATGCAGTTGTATTAGCTAGTAATTGAAATACTTTGTGCAATCCAATTTCCTTTTAATTTTGCTTCCAAGTAGCGCATCCTCAGATGAGAATGCCAAATTTTGTCACTAATTTAGCATTTAAGTCAAATGTATACATATTTGCCACAAAACTGAAACTTCACAACAGAAATAAATTCTGTTATTTAGGCTTTCATTTAACAAAACAATAATAATTGCATATAAACACTCGCAGTTGTAAAGAAAAGTACATAACCTAAAGTTGACTTTTAAGTTTTTTAGTCACTTACTGCTGGTGCTTAAGCAACTATCAAGTCATGGGTTCATCCCCCCTACTGAAGTTACTTGCTATATCATTCCATGTGGGGAAAGACCCAGCTATGTCCTAAAGGTGAAAGAAACTTCAGATGAATATTTTCCCTTCAACAATTTCTGCAATGAATTGTCAGGACAGAAATTTCTAGCATCTTCATTGCTAAAAATTTTAGGACATGATGCATATGGATTGAAGACCAACATAATGGCTTAAAGTCCACTTACAGATTGCAGCTTCAATTCATATTAATTTCCATATAAAATCTGTTTGTTTTAATTTTCCTAAAGTTGCCCGATGTTTTGCAATCTGCTACATTACTTGTGTTGTAAAATTTGGGGTCAGCTTGCTGTGGCGTACATTGGACCTTGATAATCATTAGTGATATTTTAAGCTGTAAATGATAACCAGTGGCCTATAACCATCGTATATCAAACACTTAAGCTGCATACCTAACAGCTGCTAATAGCTAACCTGGAGTTAGTGAGATCAATAGGGTTGCATTAGTGTAAGTGAGAGGAGAAAGCAGAACGACTGACTGCTGCAGCTAGGAAGAAATTACAGCCAAGTTCCCCTGTAGTCAAGTAATTCCATAACGGTTCATCACAGTGTTTGTTACATGTTCCCTTGAAGTACCTATTCTTTGTCAGATATGGTATAGCTGGACCACTGGTATGCTCGACTTTTGTTCCCTTCACCCCTAAGGAGACCAGTAGTTCCACTGTGTCATTATATACAGGCTTGCTGCAATCACAGGCTGGATCAGGAATATGGCTCTGTTGTTTGTTTCCGTGACACAGTTGAGGCTTTCTTTACTTGTGTTGATACTGATAGTTACCACAAGTTAATGCTAGATGTGTTTAAATGTTCAAAGAATTAGTAGACAGATTTTCAGTCAAGTTAGTTTTGAAGGCAAGTATAACTGCCATAAAATCCAGTTCATTTATGGGATCATGAGAAGATCCTCATTCCAATCTAACCAACCGTCCAGTATATAAACCCTTCCAAGCTTAGCGCTGGCACAGACAGACAGTTCATTAACAGGAGCTACTGGAGCAGATCTTCACCAATCACATTGGTAAGCCACCCCTCATTAGTTTCATAATTACACTGTATATGTCCCACACATCACATATCATGTTTTTGAGCTATTAAAATATAGCTTTCATTTTCTGAAAGGCTAACCACATTAAATCACAGAAGCCAGGAGTAGCACTCCTAAACAAATCATAATTCATGTCAGACATTTAAACCGACTTTTTGTCTGAATGACGCAATCTAGCAAGGTGCAGTATTGCTGATCTTCAGAAGCTGCTTGTTCTTCAGAGATCAGATTTTAATTGTGAAGGAAATGACAGTTGTGATGAATAGGCCGGTAAATTAAATAAATGTCTTTTGGTTTGTATGTGGTATTCTAGGCGCCATTATTCTCACCATCCCTTAAGAAAATCTGGAATTGCTCTTTAAATCAAAGACGGTTAGAGTTTGTATGACTAATGGACACATTGATATTACATTTCACAGGCAAAACATATTTATGACACAACTCTGGCAGACCCTGTATACTCTTAATTCCTTTAACAAAATGCCACAGAATTTTGCACTGAAGTACTGTTCACCTATATACATACACATTTATTTTTCCCAAAGAAAAAGACAAAGCAAACATGCAGAACTACGTGGGCAACACGTCTAATGAATTATCCTCCACAGATCCAACAGACATCTAGAACAAGACCAGCCCAGCTACAGCATTCAAAAGCCAACATCTTGCATGCTTCCACACAAAATCACATACAAACACACTTGTCCCAGCACCTATTCTGGCTGACAGCTTCTTTTTACCAGTAACTCGGAAATATTTATTTCTTTATTGAAAACACTTCATCTTTTTGATTGTATTACCCATCGAAACTGTAAGTATAATTTTGACTACTTGTGCTTTTCTAGTTATTACTACAAACATCAAACAACACCAGCAACTTTTTCCTCTTCAAATGTTGGTGTGCAGGTAAGTTACAGTGTCAGTAATTAGATATCTACAGCAAGTAATTGTACTGATACTGTCAGTGTATCCCCTACCACCTTCCCACAGAGGAATCAAGCAAGGGAAAACGGAAACAAGTTTTGATGTAGTTGCTCCTGAGTACATCTGAGGCTACTAAATGCATAGTGAGTAATTACTGTAAATAACACATGTTTACGTGGCTTATCTGAGAGGTTATTTTATCTGAGGAAAGCATCGTCCCAAACTTTTAGCTAAACCATGAAATGTATGTACTAATTAGTTTGTACTGTAGACTGCAATTAAAATTTTATACAATGGGGAAGTCTGTATTTAGACGATTTAGTATTTTTAAAAACCACTTTTTCTTATCATCAAACTCTTGTACATTTAAACTTGAACTCTTTTCAGTAGTTCATAAACTTCATATACAACAGCATTACTTATGTACCCTTCTGTGTTCTTCCACATGCTCCTGGAGTTATCTGTAAGCCATTCCCCAACAGATTACAGTATTATTTTGACTGTCTGTCCATCATATCTATTCTCAGTGTGAAGCAGAACCATGCATCACTTCTTAATAATGTTTATGTGAATGGCATAATAAAGAAGTTTGCAGAGGTATACTATAATGGTTCTCATTTGTAAATGTTACCACATCCCAAATTTACAATTTCATGGGAAAAATTATACACTTCCGTGGCCCAAATGAAACAAAACCATTATATGTAAATACAGCCACTACTTTGTCTTTTAAGAGCACCTCAAGATTCTCTAGAAATACAAAGATAACAATCTTAATTGGAAGGTGTCCCTACCCATGGCAGGGAGGTTGCAACTAGTTGATCTTTAAGGTCCCTTCCAACCCAAACCATTCTATGATTCTATGATTAATTGCAAATGCCAGACATGTTTCCTCTATCAAAGTAAAAACATCACCTTTATCACCTTTTCCATTTACCTCTCCCAAACTACAAATGTATCCAGTCTTGTTTGAAGCTGCACGTGATTTACATTCAAAATAGCCTACCAGTAAAATATTTCAGTTAGATTTTGTTTCCTTGACTTCTTGCCTTGGTTAATGTAAACTCACACTCCCCAGACTCTCTCACAAAATTAAAAAAATTAAAATCCTTCTCATTCACTTTAAAACCTCTAGATTTATCATGTGCCGTCCCCCCCACTTTTTTTTCTCCTTTATAATTATAATGTGAAAATACTTTGGGACTACCATGCAACATGGAAGTCTTCCCTTTTAGAAGAATAATGAAAATTAATTATTGAATCCTTCACTACTCCAAAACTGTAAAATGTCATCAGCAATTCTTATAAGATCACCAGCTGTTGAAAATGGCTTGACTTTCTACACTGACCTTTAACATTTGCTGTTTGCAAGAGGAACTCCGTACTCTTACATCTGCTTAAAACAGATCATAACAGAAATGAGACTAATGCTAAAAATCACTTCAGAGAAATTTACACACATATATGTGCACATATATAGGTGCCAATAAGCACTCACATGTTCATAATACTCATTCAAGGCTGCCAGCCAATACTTCATTATCTCTTCCTAAATTTTAATTAAATATTAAAACCAGAATAAATTCTATTACACTTAGCCTATATGTTAGTGTGACATTTAATGTGTTATTGTTTTTTAACAAAGAATGTCATCAGGTGCAGCACAGGCTAAAGGTTAGTTTGGCTGGTTCAGTTCAAGGCTGGTGACATTTATTACCTTGTCTTCACCAATATGTTTGCTTGTTGAAACTAAGTGAAACTCCAACAACCATATTATTAATTTCCTGTAAGAAGGGAACAGTTCTTGATGCCCAAATGGGTCTCAGGAAAGCAAACAATAAAAAGATACTAGCACTCTGGTGATGCTTTATCTATCAGTTAAAGTCCTTCAAACATCTCACATAGGAGGTGTAGAAAACAAAACCTTCACGAGGTGTCTTGAAAAATATTTGTTTAGTTCAAATGCTGTCTTTCTATAAAAAAATGTTACAACTAAGTGTATATGAACTACTAGTTACCACATTGTGCATAAGGATAAGGAAATAATACAATGCAAAGAGAATTTGAGCTTATTTTTACTTCATCCTCTTATTATTTATAAATAATCAAGGTATTTGCTGTATGTATGCCTATTCCTGAAACATACTGAGCATAAAAATCCCTCTTAGCATAAAAGCATAAAAATCATTGGTATAGGAAGCTCTTCTCATAAAGTGAATGATATCTTCCGCATTAGAAGATAGGTGCCAGAGAATAGAGGAGATTTTTTCAATTACTATTAATATTTTGTGGTGTCTGTTTGTGAATACCAAATGTGACTCCACAAAAATAAGGATTAACTCTTTAATGGGACACTTTGGTACAAAACTTTTTAGATCTGAGTAAGATAATGCTGCAGTCCACAGCTGCCAGAAGTAAATGCTAGGTCTCAAAACAATACAACTCAAGGGATAAATAAGTTACAGCTAATCAGTCAGTATCAAAACCCACCTAATGTAACAGAAAAAGATCTTCCTTTTCTACAGTCTTGCCTAGACTTTTCTAAAAGCTTTAAGTAAATATGCAGCAAGAAAATATTTTACCTGCAATCCATCCCTGATCTGTGGCTACAACGTAGACAGATTATACAACAGGCTTTTAAATAATCAAAAGGAAGATGTTAGACTAAACTTTTTGGTGTTGGTGGTAGTCACTGTTGATTTCCAGGATAAGAAATTAAAGTGAACACACTGAATGCAAATAGCATTAAACCAACAATTAAATATCATTTACCAACAAGTAGGGAAAACCTAACTTCCCTTCCTGAACAAAGCAAAAAAAAAAAATTAATGTTGATATTACAAATATATTGTTTGATTACTTTATCACCTTCATTAAATAAATTATAAAAATTTTTATTCCTCTATAATGTAGAGAAGGCTCATAATATATTCCTCACACTTAAAAGCTAGAAGCAAAACAATGTATTTCCACTTCTTTCACATCTTACTGCCTTTCTTACATTGCATCCTTATTTTCAATTATGGCAAATTTTGTTCTATACAAATTCAGACCTACCCATTTTTAAATTAACCTGTGATGCCAATCTGATAGAAGTCATTTTGTTTGAACATCTGGAACAACCACATGTTTCCTACTGAAAATAAATCAACATTTATGAGTTATGAGTATTAGCAGAGGGTTGATGAAGATTGGACTGCATATGTTTAGTGCAGTATGAGAAAATATTATATAAAAGTTCTGTTTGGAAAGTTTATGGAATACACTGAAAATGAGATGCTTATCTGGGTCTGTAGCAAAATAGAATGTAGTTTCATAGTTCAAATAGGTCAAATAAGTTTAACTGATATTACAGTGCCATCTGTATATAATAAATATTTAATTATTACTTAACACCTCAATTTACCAAAAAAAAAAAAAAAAGGATGTGATGCATATATGACTGAGGAGTCTTAGCGATTTGGTGATTTTATTCTACAAATTAAAGACAACGTAGGTCTTTCTTTAGTGCGTGACTGCAATCCCAAGAGAGCCTTCAGGCATCCTTGAATCTGTAAGGGACTCCAGTGTTTTGTCCTCGCATCCCTCCGTGAAGTACTGTTTCTACATGACAGACTGGAAATGGGTGATGTGGAAATCCACTACTCCAATTCCATGTCACCTGAACGTTCAGACTTACATTCAGTAATACACAAGAGTCCTTCCTTTTTGTTAGGTATTAAATCAACCTTTCTACAGGAACACTATCGCTTTTATTTACAACATACATATCTGGCAACAGCAACTAATTAATTGGGAGTCTATCAGAGTCTCAAAGCAACCTTAACTTATGTAATATTTCTGTGCACAGAATAAAGAAAAACACAGACAGTTAATTTAAAAATCTTTTTTCTAAGATGTCACAAATGTAGAGACAATGATGAACAATAATATAAACCTTTATCTAACATTGTTCTTAAAGGCAGATGACGGGCAGTAAACTGGAAGAACTACATGAGGGAAGAAGTTCTGTAAGTACTTATACAACCTGGACACTTCTCTCCATCTCCTTGTGTTCCCAAACTGCAGTGAAGCTTTTCTATCACTGAGCAATGAGTTTTCTCTTAATCTTTTTTGTACCTTACCCATTGCTATCACATCTATACATTGAACAATTTTAATTCTTTTTCAGGTGGTAAGTTTAATCAAAAAATATAGGCCAGGATGGACTGAAACTTCTGCAAAAAATTTTACAGGATTTCATTGGTGTAAAAGGATTATGGCCTCAATGCTCTACTTATTAGGAACCATAACTTTAAAACTGGTCTAAATCTTATATAGCAGTCTGTACAGCAAGTTTTATTTCATAATATTAGTAGGGAGGTTTCAAAGTCTCAACTCCTTGAAGCCTGCAATTGCATGAAAAGACTAGTTCTGTAAATACAAAACAAACAAATATTCCTTGTTGTAGCAGTTATGGAGAAATGCTTGAAAGCCTGATTGGAGTTTGGGTTAAAAAACCAAACCACAAAAGACATGGAGAACCATCACAAATTCATTATTTTGAAATAAAAATCTTCTGCGTACCAAGCCAAACTCATGATTTTCATGTGCCTGACTAATACCTTGATATCCTCACACTGATTATGTCTAATACATACCATAACACTCACTGCGTCTACCTCTTCAGGGCTATCAGAGGGTGTGGAATGAATACTTAACAACGGTATGCATCATGCACTATAGATCCTCATTATTGACTAGATAATAAAAGTCAATTAGAATATCAGTGAATGCACTCAGAGCCAACACATTCCATCTCCTTGCTTAGTGAATCATTTGAATGCCAAGAGGGTTCCTACCATAAAGTTATACAGAGAGAACTGGGACACCACTTTTGAATATCAAGTGACATAATCATCTTGGGATTGATAACCTAAACATAAGCAATAATTGGAATATAGGTACTGAAAACACTGCCAATGCATACAATTTCCAGAGACTATTTAAGGTCCAGTTTCCAAATCTAAGGCCATGCCTAGAGCTGGAATGAACAACCCTATCCTTTTTGAGCTCCTGACCATGTGACCCTGTCCCTCTTCCCCTTGCATCAGCACAAGGCATGTGTAGACATACAAGGAGTTGGATAAGCTTCTTTCTACTGGATTAATTTTCAGCTAGATCTCTGAGCAGATCCAAATTCCCATATTTTGCCACAGAAAACATGGAGGGAACATACTGGAGTGGAACAATACTGGGGAGGCAAGGTTCGTCCACTTCAGCAGTAGCTCACACTGAAATCTGTTTAAGCTAATCACAGGAAAAAACTCTCTCCAGGTCCTCTCTAACGTTAAAAGGATCTTACCTGATAACCCAGAAATGCGCCTTGTATCCATTTTGTGGTTTTTATTGAACATATCTTTTAAAGCCAAATTCAGAAATTACTTTGAATTAGCATGAACCACTGTACTTCTCAACTTTTTCCATCCACTTCAATACATGCTTTTCACTATGGGCACTGTCAGACATGCTGTTCTCATGGCAATTTACCTCGGTAAAGGAACGTCTTCTTACCTATTTCACCATCCCAGAATGCCATTGTAAGAAGTCTGCAGCCAAAACTACAATTTTAACCTGGCTCTAACACTTAGCCTGTTTTTGATAAGAACTGGTTTAGCGAGCAGATATATACTGAAGAAGGACCTAAGTGTGTTCAAAATTTGAATCTGCATCAACTGCAGCATTTTTAATCCTGAACCAAGCCCTTTAGACCAAGCACTTTCTTCACAGGCCTACAGACATACATCTAGCACTACCACTTTATTTGACTGCTTAAAGCTAGATGTCTAATCTTAGCTTACGATCTAGGCCCTCTATGGTTAGGCTCCCTCTAGTCACTGGAGAAAGAAGGGAACTTCCTGAGCCTATTTACAGCATGTGTCTTGGACTCCTGTTGCTAAATTGCTTTTAGAGGTGCATGCCTCTCTCCATTGACTAAAAAGGGGAAACTACAGGGCCAGCTTAGAATAACAACCTGACTAAACGTAAGCAAGAAAAATACCATCCTTTGTGTTTAAACTGAAACACTACATTCCAAAGCATCAAAATACTGGAAACAAGAAAGCAATTCCAAGAAGACTGTAAATAAAATATACTGCATGAGAGAAGAATTTAGATGTAAACTGCAAGTTTAGACTTTCCTGAATTTGATGCTTCAGGCAAGCCATATGTACCTTTTTTCAAGAAAGTCCTTTGTCTTTATAAAAGAAATTATCAGTGTTGGTGACCGCAGCAGAGTTTGCCCTTTCCTAGATTTTTGTATCAATTATGCTTTGAAGGTGCTGAATGATTCCATTTTGTGAAATATATCTCCGTTAATTAAAAGGTTGTATTTTTCTTCAAGAAGGACTATAATTCATGATGAAATAGGAGATTAATGCTTTCGAAGTCAGAAATCCTTTGGGTGAAAGTAAAATAGGTTTTGGAATAGACACGCTTTCTAATCAACCTCATTGTTAAGTATCCCTGAAAGGTTTCAAATTTGAACTGAGGGAGTGCAAAGCTGCATATGAAGGCCTGGAGCTTTTATTATTTTCCTTTGTCTAACTTCGAAACAATAGAACAGATAAACACATGGGATTGTACATCCAGAGAATGAGTTACAACCCTCCAACCACCACGCAATACCAGGCAAAGTGCCTGCAATGCCACAAACAGTGTAACAGAGAAAGGTGAGCTTTTAGAGTTTGTATATCGTAGAAGCAGGAGATCAGGGAACTCATATATTAACTCTCACATTGAAAAGTCTGTATTAGAAATATCAAGGACTTCTTAACTTGCATCTTTATGTATACATAAACTGCTCATTTGGGTAAGCAAGTAAAAAAATGTATTTTCTGTACAAATGCATTCAGCTGAAAAAGCCTCCAAACTTGTGCTGTATAGGAAAAAATATATTTTCAAGCTGTTCAGTGCAAACCTTAAAGTGACAGGAATTAATAAGTGTCAGTTCACTAACAATGGACCAGTGCACCACAGCACTTTGAAAGATGCCAGTGACAAATATGGTAATATAACTCCTGGAGGTGGGACAAAGGTGTTAAGCAAGAGGAATGTGCATTTCCTCAGAGGCTACAACAGTAGGCATTATTCCAACTGTGACAGCACAAGACAAGTGAGAGAAAAAAAATTCTCATTCTCCGTTACGCAAAGGGGACTTCTCGGCTGGTGCAGGGCTAACAAAAGTGCTCTGAACAGATCATTTCCCTACTCTAGGCACAAAGAACTACTTGAAGACATATGGTGCTTTGCACTGTATTCATTTTTTGCTCCTAAGAGACCACAGAGGGGAATGACAAAAACTGAAGTTTGATCAGATTTGGTACAAACAGTCCCCTGGATGGTTCCATAAAATGTTGGGCCAAAGCGTAACTTGGCGTAAGCTGTCACAGTTCTAGTGCTTTCTAATTAGAGATAGAAGAGTGCTTTAGAGTAGATAAGCATTTCCCTGAGACATTGCAAATGTGATTCATGACATGGCTTTATTATGACTTCTGCTGGCCTAGCTCTGTCCATCAGGGTGCTAAGGAGACATGCTCCAGGACCAACCAAGGACCAGAAACTTCTCCTGGCATTTCCAACAGACTGGTTTGATTCTCTTCTAGGACATCTTTCTACTATAATGATACATGGCACAGCCTTCCTGTATCACTACATTCATTCTGGGACAACCCTCTAGCAGCATGTGAAAGTCCTAAGATCGTTAGAGCTGTGCTAAGGTGCCTTCAAGCTTTCTCAGCTTCTCTTCTATCAGTTTCCTAAGGAAAGAAAGTTTCTCAGAACAGGACTCAAAGTCTTACGATGTTCTGTGTAAACCTACTTATCAGTTGCCATCCTGGGCTCCTCATTTAGTCCCTGCTCACTTCAACCGCAAATATACTTGCTAGATGACTATTCACCCAGCCCTGTAGTGCACAGCAGTGCAGACAGCACTAGCATCCCTGTAGAAACCATGCAGACAGCATTAACATTCCAATATGTATATTGTTTGCTCTCCAAAAGCCAGATCCTCAACAAGTGTTTCTCCTTCAATGTCACTGGAGCTACACTGATTTGTTTCAATTAGGGAATCTAATTCAAGATTTTGTTGGCTCTACCCCAAAACTGCCTCCTGCCCGGAGGTCTAAAAGTGTAAGAAACAACTATCATGAACCTTCAAACTTTTTATTCTTTGACTATTCCCTTTTTTTTTTCTACTTTGGGACAAATAAAAATTCTGAGCCTCCCATTTTTAGGCAATAACTTAATAGGAAATGGTAACAGATCTTACATTTATTTTGAATTACTCAGGTTTAAAATTTAACCTTTCTCCCAGAAATGCAGAGCTGCTGTTTTCTCCCTTCAGAACACCACCACATTTTGAAAAGACAAGTGAAAAAGTTGTAGAGAAAGTCTTTGGCTTCTTACAAATGTGAAAACTTGTACTATTTCATGCAAAAGCTTATTTTCTACACAGAGTATCCACGTCTTCTCAGAACTAAAATAACCCAAATGAAAAAAGTTACAAAAGTCCAGGCAAGCAATGAGATTCATCCATTTTCAATTCCTCACATTCTTTCAGTAAGTCACTACTGGATAAAACCCAAGACCACATGCACCATGAAAGCTGGTCTGAGTTCCACTCTGATTAGCAGTAATATGACAGAGTTAAATTAAAAACTACAGAAAATGTCATCAAGAGTGCTTATTCTGTTAGCACTGAAAGTCTTGTGTATATGAAATAATTAGAAAGTAACAACTCTATATTAAAAGACCGCTAACAGGTGAAATGGAAAATAAGAAAGTTACGGGTCAGCAGCAAGTGTTTCAGAAAAGGCTTATTTATGCACTTACTGGAATAAGTGATGTTTAAATTTAATGTTCAATGTCACTACAGCAGTTTTTGTTATCCATCCTCTTCTAGTTTTCTTAGCTCTCTCCCCTCATCCTATAACAGTGATTCATTTGGACTATTTTTTATGTTAAGTACAAAGAGTTCCAAAAATGATATATGGCACACAAGATTAGACCCAGACAGTGCCTAAAAAAATTATCGTCTTATAAACTTCATAAAGATGAAACCTTTGCCAATATATTTTTCTCCATTACTCTCCATCTCCAACTACTAGACAGCATCAAGATTTCAGAGAAGACTGGTTCTAACTCTGTGCACAGAAAAGTGTTTTGTTATTATTTGACCTGCTACATATCAGCAGAGTTGTTATTTACCCAATACTGAATTATAACCAAGTCATGTTTTTTTCACATAGTTGGACACGGACTGTATTTGTAATATTATCATCATATTACTTTCCTTAATTTTATGGAGCTGCATGTTGACGAAACAATCCACTTGACCATAAAAAAATAATAATCACTTATGCCATGTGCAAAAGCTCATAACTGTATTTCTACAAATGGGATAAGCATGACTAAACTCTTAAAACTATTCAGTTAGATCATTTAGGGCTGCCTGGGAATATGAGTTAGAAAAGTTAATCTAACTGATGTACTAGTCCTATGCATCAGAACATAGCAGCAAAGAAATTAACTTTTTAAATGCTATAAATTCATTGTAAACATCATATAGAAACAGCAAGAGATATATCTCAAGACACATTCTATGAACATATTACTTCACACAAAACTTAACTTTTAAGGTGCACAATTCACTATGATATTTAATGTTCAAGAAAAATTTAAAATGCTTCTTTAAAGTATATTGCAGATGTTCTTGGGATTAAACTTGCTCAAAGGTAACATAACATAAGGACAAATACAGTAGTTCTAAGTGCTCAATGACAGCCAGGCATAGTAGTCAGAAGTAATATTTGTTAACGTACGTTAACAATGTAGAAGGTGACACTTACGTAGAAATCTCTTACCTGCCTTGGTTGAATCTCTCCTGATAAGGTTTGTTCTGTGAAAGATGCAAGTCTTTATGTATAAATCAGAAGCAAGGTGTGCTTGGCACATCCAGTTTTCAGCAAAGCTCGAGTGTTGTATGTGTAAGTAATAAATTGGCTTCTCAAAGTAGCTCAGACCATATTAATTGGAAACAGAGTCTCTGCTTGCAAGGTTGCTGATGCTGCTCCTTCTGCTTTGTGCCTTTGCAGAGAGCTAATGTATGAATAAGGCAGAAAGCAAATCCCTTTCTCTCTCTTTCTCTCTTTACCTTTCCCTCTTTCTCTTAAATGGTGACTTAGAGTTCAGTGTATTCTGCAGACGGTGACAGAGGACAGGCTGACAGGCAAGAGTGTTGTTTCCTCCCCTGCTGAGACACACTGAATGTGTTGTGAATAAAGACAAAGCCTTCTACCAGTGCACCACATCACTCTGTAGATAAGAACTGCAAGGATGTGCTGTGCTGTTCTTCAGCATGCAGACAAGCCTTAAATGCAGCTGGACAAACTCATCATGCTTTCCTCACTGAAGATTTGCACCAATAACTTTTGTTGGGGACCACACCTCCTCTGCAAGGGGAACTCCATCTCTGCAGCTGGCAAGGGTTCTGGCTTGCCTTCTGGAACTGGCTATCTGCATGGTTTTATTTTTCTACATGATAAAGGGCAATTTAGTTCTAGTTTCTCCTCCTGGTTAATGGTTAACTAACTGGATAAACTGCCAGTTTTCCATAGAGTTAATTAACCCCTGTAAAATCCTTACTGACACTTCAGTTTTAGGGTTTGTACCGAAGTTAGGCCTAAAGGATACTTGCTAAAGAGTTTTGCACATGAATAACAGTACTTTCCCCTCTGCACCCCTCTCCCCCTTTCTTTTTCACTGTAAGTAAAAAATTCTTAGGTAAAATTATTAACTAGTGGAAACTAGTAATGATACAATTGGAACAATAGAGTGAAGCTGACTGTAAACAGAAAGTAAAACTATGTAATCTGCAAAAGTTATATAAAATGACTGATTTCAAAAGCCATACTGAATACATGGGAAATACATGCTGTTTCAAGTTCAGAGATAGTGAGCTTGAAGCAATTTTAAGAAGATAATATTTATTTTCCATGCTCCTATCTGTGACTACTGACTACTAGCAGGTGGAAAAGGATTAAAGCAAAGTTACTGAAAAAGAACAGCAATTTTTAATATTGTATTTTCCAGATATGCATATACATACATATACATAGTTGTATGCAAACCTGCTTTAGTGCCTTATGTGAAACCCTATCAGCCTCCTTCCTTGATACCAAAGGCAGCAAACCTTTCAGAAAAAGAGAAAAACATCCAAAATAACTTTTTTCCCTTAACATGGTCTGAGTTATTGGAAAGAACCTTCCTAGCCTCTACCCCCAAACAATAAGAAGCTCTTCACCAAATATTACCCCATTAGTGGCTGTGAAATCTGGAAATCTCAAAGCCCCTTGAGCACTGAGGTACCTGGTCTATGGGGAGAAAGGATCCTTTAGGTAAGAGAAGGCAGGACAAGCAATTCCTGAATGCATCTCTACTGTAGAAGCCATATTGGATGGCTGGATACTTACAGAGCCACAAAATATCACACGGAAGCCTAGAAAATGGACAAAACTCTTGACTTTGTAGCAAAAATAGCTATAGGTTGTCTGATTTTTGTAGCACCAATGGCTAAGGAATGAAGCCACTCCTCTCATGTTCACACACAAACCTCCACAGTCTTGTCATAATGTAGTAATGAACATTTAGCATGCTGAATAAAGATCTCTTTCCCACAACATGCCCTGTGCATTTTTCATTGCAAATGAAAGTGAATCCATTTTCTGTCAGTTCAGATCCTGGTCACTTTGAGGTCTAGGTTTGGCTAAAAGAGAACTTATTGTCAAATTTGAACACTCTTGTCCAATTTTGTATGGTTTGAAAAGATAACAAGCATAAACACGATAGCAAGTGTTAAACACTGAAAAGTGCAATTTGTCCCAGGCTGTTATTTACACTGATCCAGCTGTCAATCACATTGCCATTGTTTTAGTGAACTTAAGCAATAAGGAAACAAAGAAAAATTGTATGTGGCAGCCTGTGCCAGTTTTATGAGTGCATGTACAGAAAAGACATCAGGGATGAGAAACTTTAGACAATAGTGATCTACTTATTTTCCCAAGGATGCTGCTCCCAAGTTTGTTGCATCTGCTAATGGGAAACTTGATTTTAAGAGGAAAATGCTATTCCTAAGAGAAATATTAAGCACTTAGCACTCAGCTTTATATTTGATTAAGAACTTAAATAGTTTGGGAAGGCTTGAGAACTACCACTGGTACTGAAGCCTTTTTGCCTCCTCCTTCCTCTAAGCTAAAAACTCGAAGCCTGGATCAGAGGTCCCTTGCTTTTCTACAACTGTATAGTACAGAAGTGTTATGATTTAATATGGCAGTAAATTTCACTGGGAAGAGAATATGCACATACAAAAGATAAATTTCCCTCTAACACCTCTTAGTGAGCGAAAGGCTGCACGGTGCTCAGTATTTCCAAGGGGCAGAGGAAGCTCTCGGTTCTCACTGGCTTTCACAGGAGTAGAGTACTCTGCACCTTAGAGCCTTGCTGAGCAACTGCAGAATCACATCCCATGTAGAAACATGACCTAAGTCACAGAACACCATTAATCCTCTATTTACATAGCCAACATCCCAATGGTTACAGGTAAAACTGTATGGAAGAATAAACAAGAAATTATTAAAACATAACCACTACTCCAGGATTTAGTCTATGCCTTCATTATTTTATATAAATGTTTCTAACTTTTTATATTCATACTAGTATCAGTGTTTAAAAATGAAATGTATCAAATGCACTGACACAGGGCAACAGAAAGAATTCAAACTCATTCTAGAATTTCTCATTCTGTATGACATGTTAATAGGAATAAATCCATTATATACTGAAGAGTAAAGTGTCCAGCCCTGCACAGCATGAAGACCCTATTTGTGAACATTCAGGGCCATGAAATAACCTGCACAAAAATTTTCATGCAAAGAAACCATGACCAATACTGGAAATATTTCACAGTGGAAATATTTTTGCCAGCCACTGGAAGCTTCTCTTCTCATCATCCATCTAATAATTCATTGCATGATAATGAGTGAACAATTATTAAACAACAAAAGGACTCCTTTTATAAGACCAAGTAATCCAGACAAGGAATGGAAAAAATTCTCTGCAAGTTCAGTTGCCAATGAAAGAACAAACAGCTTAATACTCAGAAACCCATCAACTTGTATAAAAAATAAAACCCTAACAAAACCAGAAACTAAAAGCTGCTCAAACGAGTTTCATGATGAGGTTAGCCGTGTCATAAATTTTGTGAATTTGGGAGCATCATAGTTTTCTCCTGTGAAAACGACAGCAGTTTTGCCAAAATATTGTACACTGCTGTCTGATCTGCCCAACTCCTTACTGTGACTGGGACCAAAATTGTCACAGTTGTGAAATCTGACTAAATTCATCATTGCTAATCATAAGCAAGAGGGCTAGATGTATCTGAAAAGTATATGCACAGCTAATGCAACCAATTCAGCTTATCTCCTAATTCAAACCTGCTTTCTAAACAAACTGAACAGTAGTTATCTGAGTAATATCACAAGGAGAAATATTTGTTTGAGAATTGCTTTTAGCAAAGGGCCATGAGATACAGATTCTTCCATTTGTAAGGCACTGTTTGAATCTGAAATACTTTAGTGGAATTAAAATCACTATTAAGTCACTGCAGTGTAAGGAAAAGATGACCTCAAGATATCCCTTGTTGACCTACATTGCAAAAGTGACCTGAAGTTGGCACCTGTGGGGAGTTAGTGAACAAAAATGACTGTGTAAATTAAATTTTAGGAGTTAATAGTTTTTTAAACATTTTAAATGATAAAGAAGAGGAGGGGGTTTTGTTGTTTTATGTTGTTTTTTTTTTTTTTAATTTAGTTCTAACAGAGTGGGCCATGTCACCTCAAAATTCCAAGAGCATAGATGGTGAGGATGGAAAATTGCATTGCAGGCGGCTAGTGATTAGCAAAGTCAAAAGTAATTGAGAACAGCTATCTTAGACTGGCAAACACGGTAATAGGTGGTGTTAAAATACCACCTCTGTCACTGACCTATTTTTTCATGGCACAAACAAACAAAATCATACCTTTACCTTTTGAAGTCTGCCCATGATCGGCAGGTAGCATGACAATAAACAGGACTGCTTCCAAATCCCCATGCTGGGTATATCATTTCTTTCTAATCAGATGCTTTCACATAAAAGACTGATGCTGCGTATAGTAATTGCATATTCCATTAGATCTTCACCTTCATCTGCTGCAGCACTGTGGCCCCTACCAGGTCTTTAGTGTTCCTGCATTTATAAATGTAGAATATGTTTCTTTACAGTTATTCTCTGACTTGTACAGCACCATCATACACAAGGAATATGAAGAGAGAACGCATGCATAAGAGTAGGGCAGAAGTTAAGGACCAGACTCCTATTTATTGCTAGGTAAGGTACCCCCAGCTGTTTTGCTAGACTCTGATCTGTTCTGGCTCCCCATCAATTCAGAAGCTAATTAACTGACTCCATGCGATTTCTGACAGGTATGAGCAGTTTACTGATTCGTGTGTTGATGAAAAAAAGGCTTGACAATAGTCTAAACTTTCAGAGCTGAAGAGTTACTAAAAATGAAGTCAAACTCAGGGTGTAGGAGGTTCCCTTTCTTCTTCTTTTCAGCTTATTTACTGGAAGTATTGCCACAGACAATATCTCTGGATTATCTGATACAGGCCAGCAATCTTGTCATCACAGCTCCAGCATTGTAAATATTACTTAAGACTCAGGGTACATGAGTAACCAAACCAGTTATCTGGAAATGCTTGCATTTTCAAGAACTAGATTAAGCCATATCCATTCTTTCCAGAGATCATTAAAAAAAAAAAAGGTATGTATTCAAAATGTAGAATTTGACGATTATTCTGGATTTTAAACATCTCAAATGCTGGAGATGCTCTCATTCAGGACTTGGGGAGCTTTATACCAGTCAGAGCTACTGCTACATTTAGTCAAAATGTCCGGATTGGATCAATGTTCAAGAGCAGCTTTAATTTCCTCTTACCACAATCCCTTTTTTCTCTGTTTGTTCATAGATATTTCAGTTCTTTTCATAAGCATAAAAGTCATTTTTTCAACAAAATAGAAAAGACAACCAGGGCATAAACTTTTGTCAGATTTTATGTTTGTGAGATTTGTAAGGGATACATGAGACATAGTTGGATGACAGAGTCTTAAATTGTTAGTTTAGGAATGATTGCTTGTCTACACATGAAGAGAGGGAGACAAAATTCTGGCCAAACCCTGCATACTTCTTGTACCTACAATATTCAGTGACTTAAAAGGGTATTCGGATGGATGAAAAACAAAGAATAAGTCCTTTCTTTTGTACATTTACTGAGCCATACAACCAATTGTATCTAGCCTTTCAAATACTGCTTTGCAACTCAATATTTTTCACTTTATAGCACAGCAATTTTTTTCATAAGCCAAGAAATACTAAGCTACCAACCTCATGCATTTCGATAGTCAAAAGCATAACTGTCTAAATTACACTTGGTATACTTCAAATATTATAGTACCCAATTTGAATGATAGCCTGAAAATCACTAGGGATGAAAATTCTAAAGTTTAGTCTAGAGAAAGTTGACAGTGATATTCTCCATACAGGAAACCAGTTTTTCAGCACAAAGTAAGGCAAATACATCAAACATAACAAAATGTTTCGTAATGAAAAAAGACAGAAATTTGTCGTTTTCTTTTGTGATGTTCCCTTTTAATAAAGAACAATGCATTTGATAGAGAAAAGAGAATTTATCAGGGGATAACTGCTATGCAAGAAAATTTTTACAATTACATATGTCATCGGATAACTTTGTAATAGCTTGGTTATTCCTAGAGTGTAAAAGACAGAAAATCAAGATCAATTCTGCTTTTGAGCTATTGGGATATTTCACATGCATGAAATGCTAAATGCACTCATTATACATCATTATTTCATTACTATCTAAATCATCTGTGTATTAGCTCAGATAACTGTGCACCCAAGGGAGTGCTGTAGCTTTTGGGGACTTCCATCATTTCATAGTGGAAATAAAAAAGTGAAGAAAAGCAAGAGACTTGTTCCCCGGTACCTGCAAAGAGAACAAGAAAAGAGAGTATGCAAAAACATTGCCTTTAGTCTGAAAATACAAATAAAACCTTTACCCTTGTTTGTAAAGCAAGATAGAGATGGAGATGAATTGTCAGCTCTGGACTTCAAGTGACTTCGGCATGTCTAAAATTAAGGACAATTCAGAATCAGAAGTGTGTAGATTGAAATAGGAAGAAAGTCAGCCACAAAATCCCATGTGTTCGTAGAGTGTGTGTGAAGTCCTACAGCAAAGGAAAACAATGACAAAATATTCAGTATCTTCATGGAACTAGATATCCACACTGTCTAGGAAACTTGTATAGGTCAAAAGAAAAATAAACACTTTAAAAGAATAATGTGTAACCTTGTCTGAGGCAATTTAGCACATCTCCTTTACAGCATTTAGAAAGTGAAATTCAAAGATGCCCGGACATAATCTAAGTAAAGAATGTGTCTGAAAGGCATCCTTCCCATGGAATCCTGCATTGGCCCAAGATGGCTTAGAGAGGTTTAATTTAAACCTCTGTGCATCAGCATTAGTTAATCTGGCCATTAAACTTTAGAGTTATCCACTTCTGAATAGCTCTGCTCTTTAGGTGATGTAATAAATCAAACTCATGCCACGTTAATGGAAAGCTAATGATAGCAGGCTAACCTGTTTTTTCCACCTGGATTTCACTGCTACTTGTGTCCAATCAGTCTGTCAGCTCTAGCCATTACCCAGGACATGAATCCAGTCATTTGGATGGTCCATCCCTGGTCTCAGCCTTTGATTAGTTTCCAGTACCTTCTATACAGCTTCCCAATTTTATCACTAGTAGAATATACTGAAATCCATCCCTCAATTTAGCAAAGGGTGGTATCAAAGCAACTAATCTTGGGTCTCTAGCAAACAATTTGTCATGTCCAGGCTAGCTGGCAAACAATTTATCACAATTCTTCCAGTGTCTTAGGCTAAATTTAAGCTTTTCAAACAGAAACAGTCAATTGTTCCTATGCACAGATTAGTAGACGGCAGAGGGATGTTTTAGCATACCTCTTTCCCTAACTCTCTCTCTGTTTTGTTTTCCTAGGAAGGACTTTGACTAAAAATTGCTGAACAGCAAGGTCAGTGAGTGAAAGATTGGGTGGATGTTTTGCTGCTGCCCAGGGTCAACCCACCACAGGCCCAAATATTCAAAAACGGAAATAGCAATTCTTTCTCCTATATGTAAAAAAAAGCCTGATGGACTTCAGACTTCTAGAGAAATTCATTTTAAATGACATATGAAGAGTTGGGCTAGGGGCTTATAGCTTGGTATAGAGAATGCCAGACTGTATGATCATGACTTTCCTGTGCTCTGCCATGGTCTCACTGTTCCACAGGACCTGGGAGGTTGCTCATAACTCCACACCAAAATGCCATCTGTGCCCACAGAGCTTCAGACTGCTTCCGCTTTCAGTAAGAAGTCAACATACTGAAGAACCAGAGCTATCACATAGTTATCCTCATAATGGAAAGGAGGCATAGACTAAAGCCTAAACGCATAATGTTTGCATTTCACTCTATCTCTATAATCAATTTCAACTTCATTTAACCTGTTTCTTTTTTAGGTTGTTACAAAAAAACTGTGCCCTTACCCTTCTCACCAGCTTTTTCTCTTTTCCAGTAGACACTATTGTTTGACAACTTTGTGCTGAATTTTGAACCAGAACCGCCAAGCACGATGATGAAATTGATTTTTCTAAATGTTTTAGACAGTCATCCTTTATCCATCCAGAAACATCCAAATTGCAGTACTTGATAAGTTGGCCAATCTTTGCTTAAGAAATTATTGGCATGGGGTATCCAGTCAGGAATTTTCCTCCAGATCACAGCGGGAGTTTCAAGTACTTTGAGTCTTTGACTTTCAGGCTTCAAACCAATATCTTTTAGAAAGCGACAGGCAGAATTTCTCATCCTCTATTATTTTCAGCTGATATGATTCACCTTAATTTAATCTTGTGTTAATGAGGATCAACAGTAGGATGTACAGATGGATAGATTATAGATTGGTCCTGATGTTCCACTGTACATTGAGTTGTTTATTCAGCGACACAGATTCAGGAAAACCAAGACACTTTTAATTGGAGACCTTCTAAAAAGAAGAATAATACGAACATAGGGGTTCCCCCCCCCCCAACAAGAAGGTTTGAATTCACTTTTCCTGACTATAGAATTGAATTGAATTCATTGAATTTACACAAAGACTTGAACATGCCCTAAAAATGCATATAAAGAAAGGAGGAACACTCTTTTCTCCCCCTGCACACCCGCCACTTCCCTATGTAGAGGCTGCTAGAAGCCAGGGAACATGACTAAAGTAGCTCTATCCTTACAGTGTGCTGCTTCTTTCTCACGCTGAATAGGGGAGAGGCAGCAATATCTAAAGCATGCTCAGGCTAAGACTGCAAAACAGCTTGGCTCCAGACAACAATAACAGTATGAAAATATTTTTTTTCTTTTATTGCAAATGAAATGTTTTGGAGCAGATTATGGTGGGTGTATGGTAATACATTCATCTAACGGAAGAAAATAGCAGCAGGAGAGCTAAATGTCTTTACTTTTGTCAGCTTTCCTGAAATGCACTATATACAGCAAAAAACATTGCCATATTGGACCACTGAAGAGAAAGCCCCCTGAGAACCTGGGGTGTAACACAGCCAATAACTGTACAGGCCTAAGGTGCATAAAGAATGGTGTGGGTGGGGAAAAAACTGACAACACTTCCCTTGTACAGATGGTTCTGAAAAACATTCACATGTATTGAAATAAAAAGATCAGCCAGCACAGCATGGGGAGCATGACATCTTTGTGGTTGGTGTTTAATCTTACTTTGTTTCCTTGTTTTACTTTGATGTAAGATGGTCAGATGGCATCAGAGAGCAGTCCTTACCATACTCTCTGGTTTCATCTCTGAATGGCAGAAATGACACGAGGCAGGGAAGAAGACTCAAGAGTCTATTTTCTCTCTTTCTCCCTTCTTTTAGTTCTTTAGACCTCTTTGAGTCACCCTCTCAAAAAGTGTAGCTCTAGCCTTTATGTGGGAAAGGCAGAATCACAGTCAGAGAAGCTGCTGACTCTTCTGAATATTTCCTGATCAGAGGAGAGGAAGTGTCAAGAGGTAAGGCTGACTCAAGCCCCTACTCAGCTGCTACAAATACATCAGAACTAATTCCAGCCTTCTGCATGCTCCATGAGCTGGGGAACAGCTGTACACTGCTAACGTTCTGGCCACAACATCTGTCACACATACATACAAGCAACATCTACATTCATAATCATAAAAGTAAAAACTGACACACTTCTAATTGCCTTGTTTTCAGTTTATAATATTTCCTAACGTTAGCTGTTTGGAATAACATTTATTTACAGGAGCCTATCCCCCAGGAAATTTATCAGAAAAATGACATCCCTAGTAGGATTTTCAGGCACTGACACGGGAATCTGAAAAAAAAAAGGACTGGAGGAAATAAAGACAAATCAAATATGGACCACTAATGGTTGGGTTTGGAAAGTGGGAAGAGCAAGGATGCAGAGAGTAGTGCAGAGCTGGTAAAGAAGGTGGGATGTGGAAGTGAGCAGAATCTGGAGGTTCTGTGTTAAAAGTCTAAGGAGTTAGGAAAGAAAAATTCACGTGCAAAGGAACAAAACTGAGGAGATACAAACTGATGGATGAAATCAACTTTGGCAAAAGGAGGTTGAAGAAGGATACTTTGAGGACCAGAGTAGAAAGCAATAGAACTGTCCGTTGCTGTTAGAAACCACCTGTGAAACACACTGCTGTAATTTCTCAACATTTTTTTTTAAATATGACAAAGTGGGGTTTTTGTGCAAATGCATAACTTCATGTTATAGTATTCAGATTTTTTTTTTTTTTTTTTTTTTTTTTTTGCCTTATTGAGTGCACAGGACAAGCCTGCTTTGGGTTCAGACAGGAAGGTTGTTAGAAAATAAAAACAGATTTATTAGGTTAGATGAAAAGTGTAATTTGGTATCCTGTCTCGGCATGAATAACAATGTATAAGTGTGGCAAAAGTATAAAACCAGAAAATACAGATGATACTTCTGCCAGTATAATGTCCCAGCTTCCTGAGCTGGAGTTCGCATCTGCATTGTTGTGTTTAATAGTCCTTGATGGGTCCGTGATTTTCTCTAATTGCTTATTGCTCTTTTTACACTTTTGATACCCTAAAATTCCCAAGTTACACACTTGAATTATGCATGGCATGTACAATACAGCATTCTGGTTTAAAATTGCTTTATGAGAGTTTCAGTGGTTGCCCATTGGCTCCTCTGTTATGAGAGGTGATGAATAATCACTCCTTATTTGCATTCATTTAGAGACTTTTATTGTGCGCTTGCTTCAGTTGTTTCTTTTCTGAGTTCTAGTCCATTTAACTCTTCCACATGGGGAATTCATTCCAACCTTCTTGTCATCTCATTATTCTTCTCCATCTCTTTCCCAGGTTCAAATATCCATGCCAAATTGGAGAGGAACATCACCTTCTAAAAATATGTCTGCTTTTTTCACTCATTGCTGGAATTAGGTGGGCACTTTTGCAGAATAATCCATAATTGCCCAAGTTCTCTCTGAATAATTTAGTGAAAACTACAGCATTTCTGAAGTTGCATACAGGTACCATTTCAGAATTAGCAACAGTGAAATTTATCTGCAATTTTTTTGCTTGGTGACTCATGGCAGCAATCTCTAGTTTTGCTGATACTGAGGTTATTTTTATAATTTCTCAACTTTACCACCATGCTATTTGTTCTCTGAATGTGTAGAACACAGACCCCTTTAAAGATTTTGACAAGACTCCATCTGAAACCTTCCTCATGTCTCCCTAGCCTTTCTTTTCTGTTTTTAATCAGATATTGCTCTGTGGCAACAATGTCTCTTTTGACATTACACCTTGATTTTAAAGCACATTGTGAGAGGTCTTATCATAAGCTTTGGAGAAATCTGCATATAGTGCACCAGCCAAGTCATTCCTAACCACATGTCTTTTGGCTGCTTCGAAAAACCCTAATGTATTTATGAAGCATGGTTTCCTTTCGTAAATCGATCTGAACTGCTTTCCATTACTACTAATTTTGTCCCTTATTACAGTTTTTTTTTTAGTACAGAAAACATGCTTAATGATTACATACAGAATCCTTTTTTAATTTTTTTGTGAAAGCTGGAGAGTGTGGAATAAAAAAGATGGAGATTGTAGGTAAAAGAGGATGGCCTCACACCCAAGAAAGATGGGCACTACTCTGAGGAACTGAGATCTTTTACCATTTTTGACAGTTTGTACACAATGCTGGTGGAAGTGAGCTGCCTAAACAGTTTAGAAACTGCACAATTCATCTGAAGGGTTACTGCCCTTCAGGGAAATAATTCAATACTCAACTTCTCTTCACATAGTCTGGTACTCACAGGTACACCAAAGATGATGGGAGCCAAGTTCTAAATGTACAAATTGCAATGTAATGCTAAATATTTTGGGCAGACAGAAGAAAAAATGATAAATGTGTAAAACAGAACACCCATAGTCAGATCTGCCCTTAATCTCTCTGTGCTTCCATTCCCAACTGAAAAGACAGATAATAATAATACCATTCATCGCAAAGCTGTTTCACGAATGTTTTTGAAGCACTTGGATACCTTAGTGATAAATAGGATAAAGACCATTTTAAAACCCATGAGAAAATCAGTATCTCTGATTTTGGAGCTGGGTTTGGACAGCAGACAATAAATACAGCATGAGACACAAACTGAACTTCAAGGAGAAAAAAAATATAGAGCAAAAACTTCATCTTCCATTTTGCTCACTAAATGAAACAGGGGTCTATAAAAGGAGTAACATGTTACTATAGAATTTTAAAGTTCCCAAGAAAAGACATACAATACTAGTTCAGACACCTATGAATTTTTGAAGGCTTGACTAAAAGACAGCAGTAACGTCCCCAGAACATAATTTTGCATAAACATAATGCACAAAGTGCACACTCCTCCTTCTAATTGCAATGTTCAGTTTACAAGTGCAGATAGATGAATGCAATCTCATTCTAATTATTTCAGGACAAATACTGGAGTCTCACTCATTAATCAGATGAAACTTCACTAGATTTAAGTTGACTCTGCTTCTAAAACCTGCAGTATGCAGCCCATCCTGTGCTAGTTTTCTTTTGTCTCAGATTTGCCAAGGACATGGAGACACAGTTTATACAGTAGAGAATTTGCCATAATTTTTATCAATTCAAGCACTTTGAATATCTAATTCTTTGCTCTGCTCCCTAGGTATTATTCAGCTTTTAATTGTTACATTTGCAGGTTTTCTTCAGCTGGACACATTCACCTTTGGTATAACTGCTACATAACAGATGAGGCAGAATAGAATGACTACCTGATTTTTGCCTACTGTGTTAAGACAAGGGCTCATTTCTGCTTTTGAGGAAGATTTTCATAAAGGGAAGGAAGTATTGCACTCATCTACACATGCACAATACATCTGCTGCTGTTGTCTTTCAGCAGGTGCTTAACAAATTTCCTTTTGTACCTGACTACATTTGCTGGCTGGTGAGTACTTAGAGACAGGATAAAGACATAGTCCTGATTCTATCTTTTTTGTGAAGCTCTGTGGCTATTGTAATAGAAGAAAAAAATTGTATTGAACAGAAGTTTCTAGTAAAGCAGAAGAAAACAAGTTGTTTCAAGTACTCGCAGGAAAAACAGGGAGGATAAAATTTATTAAAAAAAATACCTCAAAACCTTAGCAAGAGATGTCGCAACCATCTTCCTGTCATTCCACAGTTCAACAGAGGCCTGTGTTTTATTTTTAATTCTGCAAGGGAGCATCACCACAGCATTTTCAAACTTGCTTGTTCAGAGAACTTCACTTTACCATGCACTGACATAATATGCAGGGACGTAAACAAACCTTCCTACTTCTGACTGTAGAACTCCAGCTACAAGGACAGATATTCAGCAAGAAAGAAAAACAGATTAACTACTTAGATAGTTGCTACAAAAAGGCAGCACCTCCCACCATAATCAAGAACCTTAAGAGTGAAGCACCTGTTCATAAAAATCTCCACATAGAAGCTGCTTCTAAGCTTTAGAGCAGTCCTGCTCTCCCTTCCTCAAACACAGCATTCCTGGTCAGCTGCAGATTAACTCAGGTTGCACTATATGGGAATAGGGACAAATGGAGTGTGATCCCTACCACCAGATTAACATAACATAGCAAACATAGCAAACAGCAAACATAGATTTTTCACTTCTATGGGCTATGTCTGACTTGCAACCATTTTCTTCAACTCACCGGGAGAGATTATGCATGCACATGCAAAAAAAAAGGGAATGGAAGATTTTGTTTAACAGATTCTACAGGTATTTTGAGTTTATAACATAATTTTTAGTCTAAGTTTAAAAAAAAAAATTATATCATTGAGCAGGTCCATTAAGAACTCTTTGCATCCTGCTCACTAGCATTGTTTTTAACTGTTAGAAAGGAAAATAAAGTATCCATTGCCTGTCAATCTAGTTTTCGGTTCAAAATCAACAGTAGTATCGAGCAGTGCTGCTATTCCCATCAATCACCTTTTGTAACCTGAAGAAAGGCAAAAGTTACTGACTGACACCAAGGAAAATTTCTTACATTCTACCCTCACTATCCAAAGAGGTTTTGGGAGTTGAAACTATCAAATTAGTGTCAATTTGAGGCATTTCTAAGAAGTAGACAAGGAAGAAAAAAACCTAGCCACTCAAGACTACCTGCATTCATTTCATGTGGCCCACTGCTAATTTCTAATCCTAGGCACTGCCTGTCAGCTCGAAGGACACATTATGTCAATGTCCATGTTCTTCTTCAATTATGCAAGTGAATAATCTTGCCTCACTTGAGATTGAAAAGGCAGTGATTTAAATATCAAACAAAAATATAGTTTTAGCTTCTTATTTTCTGAAATAAATATTTCTTTCCTGACAAAGGAAGATGAGGCAGGAGTTCTCGAACTGTTTTGTCTTTCCTCCATAGGCACTTGCCTACCTACCATTCATCTTCTCTGTAATTCAGGTTGTGAATCTCCAGGGAAGGTGATGAACCTATTCTTCTAAATTTAACCAAATAAATGTAGCCAATAAAGGAAAAATAGGATATTTGTTATTTTACACATAAATGTACTATATATAAAGACATAAACTTTAAATTGAGAAAATCATTTAATCCAATCCTCCTCAAATAACATTTGCTTCATACCACATATTTTCTGCCCACGTTTGTAGCTTTACTCTTTGTTATCTTGTGTTAGCTTGTCTTGTCAATGCTGATTGTCAGAATCAACTGTGAATTTCTTGCAGCGTCTTCTCACTCATCCCTTAGATCCATTTTCTGAAGTTTAAGCTAATGAAATTATTTCCATCATCCAAATACTGCAGTCATTAGTCAGCTGATTTGCTGAACAGTGGATAAAATGACTGGATGCAGTAAAAGCTCAGACTCATTCAGTCCTCTTTTAACAATTGTGCTCAGCTGCAGCTGCAGAACTAATGTGTACTCAGTCTCTTAGCATAGAACTATATCACTTTTTGCAGAAATTCTTTAACTTCTTCTAAGCATCCTATGGTACACAGGATTTCTCTTTAGAGAAATGTTTTTCATTGTGTCAAAGGAGAGAAAAATGTGCATTCTAGACACTCCCATTAACAGGACATTTCTATTCAAACAATATAGCTCTATATTTCATGTCTTTCACCTGACTTTGGTCCTCTGAGGCTTGCACTATGGGAGGGCATTCTACACTTTTAGTCCACAACTGTCCACACAATATCTAGTCAGTTCAACCATGAGACTGAAAATTAACATTTGTCCCTCTAGATGAAACATATCCCAAATGGAGACTAAAGTTGATGGTATTAGCTGTCTTTTATTGCCCCATATGGTTTAAGCTTAACATTATTTCTTGGTGCCCATTTTAGTGATTGATTCAATTGGCAGAGTGTGCTGTGGAGCACTGTATTTCTGATGAGCATACTCCTGTATGAACTTATGAACATCTACTGACAAATTGTCTCTGTGAGAAAAAAACGGAAAAGTAATGAACACACATACACACAGAGCTAGGAATTTTCAAGCTTATTGAATCAGCTTTGCTACCTTTAAATACATATGCATGAAAACATCTGCAGGTGCTGTCAAAGTCTCATGGAGATTTGAATGTATTTTATTTGACTGATTATAAGGCATATAGATTTGAAAATGTTGAGAAATGTAAGAAGATAAACACAGTGAAGTGAAAGAAAACGGCAAATCTCCTCCTCGGTCAAAGTGAGTGAGGCCTCTGAATTCCACTGCATCTTTCATGCCCCTTTCCATGCCCCTTACACAGAGAACATGCCTGTGGAATAGCCACCAAGTTGTCTCTCTAAACACACTGTGGCTTTTGTTTTCAAGAGGCTGTAATTTTATTTTTAATAGGATAACGTCTGTCACATGAATAATATTGGTGTTATTGGCCACAGGAAAAATACACGGCTAGTTTGTTTCTACAAGATAATACTGGAGATGGAGAGAGTCACAATCTAAATGCAAACACTACATCTTTGACCTATTCTTCCCATTGCAATCCAGTGGAAAGTATACACTGCTTTCAAGTGCTAACAGAATAGGAGAAGAAAAAAGGCAACAGCATGACCTTCTCAAACTGACCAACACAGTTAAAAGTCATTAAGAAATTATGATAATAAATACTGTACAAGAACTGAGGTGGAAATGTGTACTTTCCCTCTCCACTGCCTATGTTACTTGGAATATTTAGGCTCCATTTGTGGCTGTTTCCTAAGAGGACAGACATTACACCATTTTTCCCAGCACTGCCAGATTTGTAAAAGTCTGAGCATACGGTATAAAAGAGGCCATTTAAACCTCCTCACACAGAATCTGCCTCTCTGTTGTCTGTAGTTGGACCAAGCTTACTGTCTTCTAGTACAGCAACACTACGAGCCACACAGCTGAAGTGTTGTAACACAATCAATACTTTGCAATTCAGGTAGAACAGGTGCTCTACATTAAGTGCATTACCAAGGGAAAGCTCTGATACTTTTATATATCTCAGAAGCATTAGCAATTGCCTTCCACTGCTTTGTATATCATATTAGAAAAGTAGTCTTTAAAAATTTCACATAGAAAGAATTGCATATAGAAATCTGTCAATATAATCCCCACAAAATCTATACAATAAGAAAGGTAGGCTTTCTGCATTTTACTATCTTGTTTAAAAACTCTTCCACTTAATTGGACAAGCTTTCTGGCATAGCCATCGTTCTCTGAAGACATCATACCTATTATGCTGTTTCATGTCCAAGTGGAATGCACAAATCTGTATCCAGTTAAATGGCAAAATGATACAATGCAGCATAACATGGTTTTGGAAGGATTAGAAAGGTTGAGATAAAAGGCTCTGCATTTAAGACACTGGAGTCAGAGGACCAAATTCTGAGCTCTGTGACAGGGCAAATTCTTTAATTCTGCTTATCCACAGTTGTTCATTAGCAGTAGTTCTTTTTGTGATTTTTTCAGAGATACTTATTACACAAGGGGTTTAAATTACTGTAATTCAAAGGTTTATTTAAAGTGTCTCCTCTTTTAATCTCTTTTTCAAGAAGGACTCAGAATTTTTTTCTACTGAAAAATATACATTAAGACTGTTAGAAAAATTGGTAGAAAAATAACTTTTCCTATATGGTCTTTCCTCATAAAAAAGAGCAAATGTTCACAGGACACACATTTTACAACTGCTTTGCACTACACTGCTCATCTTTGTGCAGAAACTGAAGTCTAACAAGATGTCTACAAATGAAATTTTATGTTACAGATCAAGCCCTTTCCTCTGCAGGGACGGCCTGACCACATGGATAATCAGAGAGATATGTTCTGTGAGGACTTCCTGTACGTGGAAAGAAGTATAAGAGGAGAAAGTAGCAGCATACTCCACTATTACAAGGTCCCAATAGCTGCAGAGTCAGGAGGGAGCAAGAACATTTGCAGCAAACTCTTTTTGCCCATTCACATCAAGTCAGTAATAAGCCCTCACTTCTTCCCCTTTTTATGCTCCCCTCCATATATTCTGGCAGCCAGTTTCAGAGCAAGAGTGTTCTGAGTGGTATTTAAGCACTAAACTGTTGAAAAGCAAGCAGCCTTTACATTAAATAACTGTACTTGCCCAGATGTGTATTTACCAGTCCTTCATCCAACTAATCCATGCTATCCACTTTAGTATTAGCAGGCAAAACCTTGTAATTTCTTGACATCATCTTTTTCTCATTCTCAAAATTAGGGAACCTGAGAAAAATTGTCAGCAAAGAAACAAGAAACAAGTGATTTCTAGATCCCAAATGCACACACACAGAGTCCCTCCTCCCCTAAATTCAGCACCAGTGCTGAACAAGTCACTGCAGTTAACCATAAATGGCTACATGTATGGGCAATACACCAGCCCTGCACTACCTACTGTAATTAGTCTAAAAAAATTAAGTGCAACATTTCTTTTAGGAAAAGCAAGGAAAAATATTTTTTCCATGCTCTTAAAAGCATGGAAAAGAAACTTCCCAAAAGTAAAGTCAAGAGCAAAGGTGTTCAATCCCCCCTCCCCTTTGAAATCTAGCAGACAGAATAATATTCCCTTCTGCAGCCTAAAGTTCCACCTACAGGGGATTTTCTTCACAGCAGCACAAATTACATTTATCAGTGTGATTCCTGACCTGCAAGGCAGATCAAAATTAAATGCTTCCAAAGCTCACATTGATTAGGACTGGAGATGCCTCCAGAGGTTGTGATTTAGCAAATATTTTGCACCTCCAAATAAGGTATGTGGGGAATATTATGTTTAGGCAAGATATTTTACCTGTCTGACATTACAGGTTGATCTGTATTAACTGCTATCTTCTCAGAAATTGGGGGTAAGTCATGCCCTGGTGTTCTTCTTTAGAAACAGAAAGAGAGAGCCTGCTTCTTTTCTAAAATAAGGTTGGGCTCTAGAATGCTGCTCATGGCTATAAGGGATTGTGGGGACCAGTAAATAATATGGGATTTTTAGAGAGCCTGTACGTCTGGCACTTTTCAGGAGAATTTTTGCCCATGCTATGCAATAATGAAGATCCAGCAAAGCAGCTACCAGGCCCAAAAGGCTAATTCTCAGGTAGAGGCCGTTCTAAGAAAACCCTAGGAACAAGCTATGCAGGTTAGGTGACAATGATTTGTTTTGGTAAACTAAGATAAGCACCATTAAAAACAACTTCCTGGACCACACGAAAATGACTACATTAGAGAAAAATAAGAGAAAAGGTACAACAAAAGCTCACATTTCACTTTATTCCCTGCCCCAAGCAGTGACACAACCAAAAGTTCTGGACACTTGCTTGATTATACCACTCATCAACAGCATTTGTTAATACCTGGTATTTCAGAGGTAGCAGACATCGCATTAAGTTTAATAAAGCTCTTTTCCTGGAATACAACATGCAAAATGAGGACATTCACTATTTGTCTTGAAATTATACAAGCAGATAATCACTGAAGGAGTTCAGGCACATTGCTGAACCAGAGAAGGAACTCAGCAGTGCATACCACAGAAGGCAAAGTAGAGTTCAGCAATTCAGTCTTTTAAAATATGAATGCTCTTTCCCAGTAAGTCTAATTACCACTGTTCCGTGGTGTAAATAAAGTGATCCAATAGATTCAGACCTGGTTTTAGACACCAACCTTCCAGAGAAAATCTTTAATCTTTTTTTATAGTGCAGGTTTTCTTCCATCTCCCTTCAAGGCTTGTAGTTTACAGAATTAATTTCTCCATTAAGATCCCACCATGGCAGGGGGTAAGATAGCATGGCAGGCAGAGATTTAGGCTGCCCTGGATTGTAATGTTGCAGACCTAGGTAACAAACTCAGAGTCAGGATATCAGAGAGAAATTTGAGCTCACACCTAAAACATAAGCAATGATTTAACAACTGTGTTTTTCACCCATGTTACTCACAGTTTTTGATACATCATTGAAATAATGTTACATTTGCAACAGAAATTAGGAAAAAAAAAAGATGCAGAAAATCAGGGCTGATTCTAATTTCTAAATGTCCTTAGGTTGAAAAGACAAGGCAGATGAAAATTTAAATCAACGTTAGCCTTAAATTAATTTCCGTTGATTATTGCAGAATGCTTCTGTCAACTCAATGTGTCTCCTATCTATATTCTGGAAAGAAAAATAATTGTTAGTTGCTCTTTTTACTTTGTGCACTTCCTTTCAGTCTTGCACTGAACCTGTATTACCTAGGTTATTTATGCTTTGAATGAACTGTTGGTAATAGAACATCTGCCCTATCTTCACCTAAACATGCAGACATATGACCGGGTTAGAAAAGTGTCTATATGTATAACGTAGTTCTTTATTTAACAGCAATGGCTTTCTTTTGTTACCAGAAATGAGATCTTATGAATGGATATTACATAAAATCCTAAATAACATGTTTTCTTTATTATACTCAGTACATTCTTTACATGACTGCCAAGTTGACTGCATGAACATGCATTTGTTTATGAAAGATTACAGGTATTCATGTCTGTGGACTATCCAAGATTAAATCAATCAAACTTAACAGTAATCCTTTATCTCCCCATAGCAGTTTTTAATTAACACACTCTGGGTGTTTTGGAGTGGGTACTTTGTCACAAAATCTGAAGCCTTAGGACTTGTAACAAATTAGGAGAAAAAAAAATTAATTCATTTTCTTAAAATGAAAGGAACTGATGTTTCAATACAAGAAGAAAATATGAATATGACAAAATAATTAATTAAAATGTGCTACTTTGCTCTTATGCTGAAGGATAACAGTAGAAACTCACAGGCATGACTCTAAGAAAGACTTAGATATACAGTCTTAATAGAAGGAAGTTTACTCTCTAGCAAAGGACAGAAATCACAAACAAAATGAGGAGGGGAAAAAACAGTGTTCTTTATTTGTAGATTTTTCCTGTATAGAATGTCAGCTGATTGTTGCTGAACACTGGCTTGCATCACTCCCAAGCTAGTAGCTGGAATACATCCAGCATTTGATCATATTAACAGGCACTGAGGTCATATAAGCTGATCCCCCTCCTCCTTCCACTGACTTTACACTGATGGAATTCCAGTGGATTCATTACAGTTATTCTTGGTTTATATCAGAACAGGTATGAGCAGGAGGGATTTTTATTTTCTTCATATGTTGTGTATGCTGTCACAGGTACTTATTTATTCCATCAAAACTCTTTGCATATTTTGGACGATGGCTTGCCATAAGTCTGAAATCTGCCAGTGCAACTCAATAAACAATGTCTCTGCCCTCTCACCTCCATAGGAAAGATATAGAAAAAAACAGTTATTAAATGTAAAATGCTATGCTAGCTCTGTGGCCTGAACTGGAATCCAGCTTTTTGCATAATAAAAGGAAATCATTAGATGATTTTGAAACATCTTAAGTTAGACGGTTCCAAATCATCTTCTGATGGACATTATACCTTAGCTCACATTCAGCACACAACTGTTATAACGTAGGCCACGCAGCTTCCAACTCTCTGAAGGGATGTGAAGTATAATAATGGTGGATACTGGCAGACTGTTTTGTTCTGCTAGGTGCTGTTATGACCAAAGCTGAAATTCACTTGCACAGAAGTTAACTGAATGTACACTATTGTTCTACAATTTGCCTGGCCTACCTCTATAAAATACCTTGGCCTTGTGTTTCTTATGATAACCCTCACAAGGCAGAGATACACCTAATAAAAACAGAGATGGATGAATGAGCTTGCAAATATCAGAAAGCATTAGCCATTCTCAATTCATTTCTATCAATGAGATTAAAGCAAACACCACTGAATTCTTCACCAACTTCATTGGCCCAGGATTCTTGAAAACTTCTGAATCTCACCAGTGGATATGCTGCATATTAATAATGATAAAGATCTGGAAAATAAATTCTGAGGAGAGGCAATCTTCATTACACTGTTCTTTCTGAGAGGGGCTGTGTGGTTAATACTGGAAAGATGGAAACATCCACAAGCAAGTATCAGTCAAAAAACAGTGACTACCCAGTGATCCACTGAATAAAAAAATCACATGTATTTCTTGAGCAAATCACTTTTCTTTCCTTGATTTCCCCATCTTTCTCTGATTTGAAATGTACTGTACATGCATATATTTTTCTCAACAATGTGACCAGCACCACCTACTGAATAATCATGATTCGTATTTAAGTATTCTACCTAATCCTTTAAAGCTGTTATATATTTCTACTATTCCAAAATACTAAATTGACTTCAAGCTAGATAAAAGTCTTCAGTACTTGGTTGGGAGTCAAATCAGTCCGGGGATGTTTGAAATAAAAAAGCAGGAATGGTATCAGCAATTTATCAGATTTAGAGAGCCTGCCTACAGCTACTTTTTTTTTTTACATATTTTAGAAAAGCAACTATATAGTGAATCTCTTACAATCCTAAAAAAAAAAAATTAAAACAGCAAAAACAAAGACGCATCAAAAAAATCTGATTCAACTTCCATTAGGATAAAGGACATGTGAATTGGTCCTTTTCCGCAGCTGAAGGATTCTTTTAAACATGTATTTTCTCTTTCTCAACCATTTTACCTCATAATCAGAAATCATTCCTCTGCAAAGGCTTTAGGGAATAAGAAAATCAGTCTACAAGGCCACTGTCTCACATGTAGGATTGATTTACATCCTCTTCTTTGCATGTTGGCTCCATTAACTGATGCAGTACTGGATAATAACAATCCACTAATAGCTCTCAATGTGGTTTTAATGGAAATGGAAATGTGGAAAGCATTACACTAATAAAAAGATATGGAACAAGAATCATGCAGTAACAATAAATATAAAAGGAAAGCAGAACTGAAGGCTCAATTATGATCCTGACCATTCAATATCAATCTTTTCATTTTTTTTCATGATGTCAGTTTTAACGTGCCATGTGAGATACATGCAGGTTCCTGTGGAATGCCTATAGGGAGCCTGCAGCTGGAAATGGATGAACCAAATTCAGAAACCATACATCTTTTCCACTTTTTTTCCCATTATTAGAGTCAATGCTGAACTATATGCAAGGTTCTAAAAGAACTGGTCTTTTGTACTCGTTTCATTTGAATACAATCAGAGCAATCATCAACCCTGTAACTTGTTGTTAAGAAACTAATGGCAACATTTCTTCATGCTTCTTTGACAGGTAACTAAGCAATTAAAAAATGAATTAGTCTGTATTGTTCATTCAGCTATCTAGAATGTGCGGAAGGCTACTCTAACAAGCTGGAGAACTCCGTAGATTGTGGGCATAAATTCATTAACTTGATGGAAAGTAGTCACCCAATGTCATCAAATGCACTTAAAAAAGAAAACCAAAAATTCCTCGCCAGATATTTAACTTCAGATCCTGACAATTTTTTTTTTTTTAATCCAGATAGAGTGAAACTCACTAATGTATAAAAAGGCATTTGGAGGTATTAGGGTGCAAGCTGGACCTAGGGTTTCCATACCACCAACTTGACTTTATTTTGAGCAATATCTTGTTTCCTCAGGGATCTATTTAAATCAGTGGGATTACCCTTTCAGTAAAACTCTGCCCACTTGATCCTACCTTCATTGCAAGAAGACCTCATATTCATTTTACGAAATTGCTTCAGGCATAATCTATTTCTTCATTTCATCACTGCATTTAACTTTCTAAGAGATTTAATCCCACAAGGGTAAGAAATTAATATAATAACTTGCTCTAGAGATATCTTTTTAATGCATCTTTTTAATGCATGTACATATTTTTGTACATACAGCCTTTACGTTAGCTTATGTGTGTTAATTAATTAAGCTTCAGATCACAGGAGTACTAATAACTATTTTCTATTTCCTGCCTTCCTCCAGATTCTACTGAAACACTGGGACAAGTCTGTTCTTTGCATATAAACACATCAGAAAAGTAACACATTGAAATTAACTGATGGAGAAATTAGACAGAAGTGCCCTGATAAAAGTCATAAAACAAGTCACTGGGAAATCAACAAAACAGACCACATTTGCAGATCTAGTTTTCCGGCTGGCATATATAAGCATAGCTCTAAGGAAGTCTACCCCAGCTGAGATGCTACCTCCCCCGTATTAACAATTTAACCCTACTTTCTACTGAATAATTGTGTAAGAAATATAAATGAAATGTGTGTCATGCTGTCAAGTACTATACCATCTAGTAGACATAATTTGAAGTGTCTTGATTTTTAACATACTGCAGTCTTCTATCAGTACTAAAAATGTGAAAAATGAGCCACTGAAGAAAAGAGATTAATATTGTCATAAGAAAAAAATTAATTAACCTGAAGGCCAACATGGAGTCGGAGCCTAATTTGAAAATTACTGCACTAGCCATAATAAGAAAAAATACTGTACTTCAGGTAACTGTTTATACATTGGAATATTGGTATGGTTGCTGGGTAGAATCCAAACAATGATCCATCTAGTCCTAGATTTTGTCTCCCATTGTGATATTTAGGGTGAAGGAATAAGAAAACACATACGTCACAATTACAGAAAGATCTAACGACAGAAAGAATTATAATGTAAGTGTTATTGTCAGTAGTTGGTTAGCTTTAATCTACCAAATATAACTATAGAACACTACATCATGTATATCCTTTCACAAATTCTACTTACTTACTTTAGACTTAATGATACATTGTGTCAAAGAATTCCATCAATTAATTCTAAATGCAACAGTTTGGTAATCACCTTGTCACAAAAAAGCATACAGTAAAGTCAAAATTAATTTACATACAGCAATTGCAATCGTCACTGTGAAGATGTGAGCTACTTTCTAATTGCAAATCAAATTCAGAATATTGTTTTAGTTTCAAAAAAATCAGTGGCTGAAATACAGTGTGGATGGGCTACACTTGATGCTGTTACACTAAGAACACATAGTTTGCAGATCTACTGAGATACTGAATGAATTGTAAGATTTTTCCAATATGTTATTGCAGAAAGTGTAATTCTAGTACAGTATTTACAGGGAAATCAATGATAAACCATTAGTTTGAGAAAAGCATTTTCCATCAAAATTAGAAATGTATGACTTCCAATAAATTTAAGAAGTTTCTTATTTCTTTCATTATCCTCCTCTATTTTTCAGTCTAGGAAAGGCCAACTCTAGATGACAGATAATTAAATTTCTGTATTGATAAGGAAAAAATCCTATTATTCTTCACTGTATTTGTGTAATTACATTGTATTTTTATCCAGAAAGTCAGTATATTTCTCAAATTTAATTGCTTGTGTGTCTGAATGTTTGTTTACATGTATTAAACTCTATAACAGAAATACATCAGGTGAAGTAATATAGTATAAAAGAAACCCAAACCCAGGAACTCTAAAAAATTGATTCTCTGAAATAACGAACTTCAGAGGGTTGAAGGAAGTGACTGTTCCCCTCTTCTGAGCACTCAGAAGGCCACATCTGGAGTACCGTGCCCTGGTTTGGGTCCCCCGGTACAAGACAGACACTGAGAAACTGAGTTCCAGAAGAGGGCAAATACGATGCTTACATAAGGGAGCCAGGTTCATTTAGCTCACAGAAGAGAAGCACCTGCAGGTGCACAGCAAAAAGACAAAGAGCAAGAGTCAAGCTGCAACAAGGAAGGAAAATTCCAACTGGATAGTAGGAAAAAAAAATCATAATGAGGATGGCTAAGCACTTGTACAGATTCTCCAGATTCTCCATTTCTGAAGCATCTCAAAATTCAACTGGAAAAAGTTCTGTGCACTTCGAAGCTGACTCTGCTTTGAACAGGAGGTTAGACTAGATGGTCTCTAGAAGTTGTCTTCAAACTTATTTTTCCTTTGATGCTATAATTTCAAGCCTTCATGAAAGAATGAAAAATACTGCCAATTCAGAATAACACATAAAAATACTGTCTTGTAATATTTTATATGAATTGCCGCCTTAATCTTTGAAAAACAAATTAAGCAGAGCTATAGTAGTTATTCTTCAAGAATTCACAATACTGAGGTAATACTGTAAGACATGAGCATTTGACAAAACCCAGTTCATTTCTAAGTAATATTACCAATATAATCAGCACCATGTGCTAGGGAAGTTTTGAGGGCACATCGAGGCTTTGGCATGTATCTGACAACACCTATAGTACATGATGATAAATGTCAGCATTATACACCTTACTGTAACCTGAAAATAATAAAATTTTAACATGCTAATAACACTGTTGTATTTAGATATTAATAACAAATAGTTATTGTAGTATTATTTATACACATATTTCTAGTTACCTTTACTATTTAACATGAATTTCCAAGACCATGAAAAGCCTGGGAACCCTAAAACAAGAACACATATGTGAGCAAGAAAGTATCAGGGCTACCTTGAACGCTTCTGGAAAAAAACATCATTAAGATGTTGTGTCTTCAAAAAATGCTCGTCTCCATCTGAAGAATTGTAGCTATGATATTATGAGAAATAAACCTCTGTAGACTATAAGCCACCTTTTAAAGGGTGGTCCACAGGTAAACAGGATACCAACTTAAAGAAACAGGAAAACAAGATGTCAAATTAATGAAACAGAAAACTTCCATAGGAAAAACAAACAAACAAACAAACAAACAAACAAAACAACAAAAAAAACCCACACCAACAAATGACCACTGCCAGACTGTGTATCTAGGTTTACAAAAAAACACTATTAAACTGTGCAAGTAATCCTTTTTTCAAAACTGGATATGTAAAACAGATCACTGATATCCTATGCTATACTGCTCCATATGTAAATACCATCTTATGAACATTAAGGAGGAAAAACATTTCTAATATTTGATCCATGTACTTGGTTGATTCTGGTTACTTCGCCCCAAAGACCAACTGTAAAATCTGGATGAAACACACTTCACAATACCTTTGTGAGACACATATGAAATACTGTCCAAAATGAACAGATGGTCAAACAAAAGAATAGAGATTAAATACTGTTAAGATGATCATAATATGAAGTAGAGCTGGGCAACATATTTTACCAGAAGAGATGTAAACCCAGATAACAATTTTTTTAAACAAATTTACTTTTGAACACGTCAAATTAGGTAGCAGAACTCAAACTTTCAAATAAAAGATTATTTTAAGATTAAAAAAAAACGTGATTAACTGTTCACCCTGACATAATGTCTTCTTTGATAGTGTATCTTATTTTTTGAAGAAAAAGAGGAAATATAACTTCCAAAGTTAAGGAGAAAAAATTAACTTTCTTGGTGAGAAAGCAGGAAAAATCTTTTGGGGGCTAAGCTTTAGCTTCCTTCGGAAATGTATTAGTTTCAACCAAACACAGTTTTACTTATTCTCAGAATTCCACTATCAAGATAGTAAGCACCATCTCTTGACATCTTAGGGTTGAATTCAAAAGGTTGTGGCCTACCTAATCCAACAGTTCTACAGACCCGAAAAGTTATAGTGAAGATAAAATAAGCTACAAGTTAAAAAAAAAAAAAAAAAAAAAAAATTAAGACAAACTTTTCTGATTCAGACACAGATCATGGAGAGCTTTTCAATGATAAAGGCCATAAATACATATTTTACATAAAAAACCTAAGATGCAACCAGAGTGTTCCTTATCTTCTGAAGCAAAGATTTGATCATAGTCTTCCCTGCCTGCCTTTCAAGCTTTTTTGATTTACGAACACCCCTGGGTTCATGCAATTTGATTAACGGTTTATATGTAGATTCATTATTCTCTTGCCAGCAACTGCCTTTACCTAAGTGCTTATATTCCTCCTTACCTGAAACTGAGCTGAAGATTTATTCACTTAAAGCAACATCTCGATTAGCATACAAGTTTCTGCATCAGCCACCCTTCAACCTTCATTTACATTACACACAAGCTGAATATAGATAAACCTTAGCCCTGATCTAACCAAGAGCTTGCTATTGTCTTTCTGCTGTTTAATCACCTACGCTTACAGCAGTCATTCTGTAAAAAATAACACACTTAGGGATGGAAAACATGTCTAGGCAGGTTACAATAAAATGAAATACTGAACTCCTGCCTATTTTATACAATTGTATGAAAATTAGAGGCAGTAAAATCTATATGACTTGCTCACAAAAAGATTTCTGCATCAGTGAAAAGGATCCATTTTTCTTGTTTGTGTGTTTATTTTTTAAAAAGAAAGAAGTTCTGGGTTTAATTCCCAATTTTCTGCCCTTATTCGATGCACGTGACGTTCCCTTGAAAGAAATTCTGTAACCTCACCTGTGAAGCTTGATTTTTAAGATAAATCTTCTGCAATCACTTCTGATTATGCAGGACATAAATCTGAAAAAACGTCACTGGATGGAATCATAATACCATCTCAAAAAATCATTACAGGACCTATGTTAGGGTTGGAATCAAATACACATTTTAATTGCACATTTTAATTCAGAGTTATGATGCAGAAATCTATGGACTTTTGTATTCCTTGCTTTGGTAAGACTGTTCCCTTCATGCTTCACTCAAGGAATATAGATGCACATAGGAGCACAACATTATTTCAGGGCTGCTGCGGTTAAAACCATTACATAGACTGGAAACATTTTACTCTTACATTGCTGATCCTTGTAGTCATTTGATCATCTTCTCCCTTTTGTAATACTGCAATCGACATGCAATATCCTAATGGTCTAATTAAGCAATGACGACTCAGTCAGGAGGCTTCCTGGGGATTAATGACCACTTGGGAGGAGCTGATGTCCCAAACTATAGCCTAGAGCCATTAAGTTCATTTGTTCATTAATCTTTAGGAAATGCTTCATGATGAGGTTGCTACCTCTATTACAAGACTGAAGAATTAAATGTATAGATATTTTAAGTTTCTCATATTTTAGTTAGCAAATGTCAGACATTCCTAGAGGATTTAATGATCCATATAACTCTTTAAATTGTGTTTCATGATTCTGCTATTTGTAATTTGGGATTTTAAAATAGGAAGTGTAAAAACTCGCATTATTAAAACTTCAAGATAAGAAAATAAAATATTCAAAATCTGAATAAAGTTGTTGTGGTGGAGTACTCAAGAACCACATAAGAGTATACAAATGTGTATTCAGGCAAAGAGGGTTACTAACAACAGTGAGACAGCTTGCTCCTGGTAGTGGATAAAGAGTACAAAAATGGATAAAGAGACTTTAAGGAGTCTTCTCATGACCCTCAGTCCCCACCTTCATATCAAGGCTAAGCAAGCCTAATTTCTTATTTCTAACAGTCTTATGAGAGTCACCTTGATCACTGAATTAATTTATTTACACTCAATTTTGAGTGCCAGTCTGATCTGAAAGTTATGATCATTTACAGAATGTATCTCCTTGCATGGGTGAAGCTATGAGAACATGGGTCAGCTTGGAAAATAAGTGGTTCTTTCAATTTTTAAAAGTAAGATTCCAGAATTCCCAGTGCAAAAGAAAGTTAGAAATTCCAAAACACTTTTACTGTATTGGACATGAGGCATAAAAATATCCTGCTGAAGAGAAATTCCAAAATGTAATTTTAAACAATTCAGATGATGTCCCATTTAAACTTTATTTTAAATAATATGGATGAATCTTGTAAGTTAGAAAGCCAACAGTCTTAGTTCAAAGTTCTTAGCCACACAATTCTGAATTCAGAAGCCCGATTTCTAGGCCTAAACCCAAGCCAATAATTATCAGATATTGCTGTGAAGCCTGAAATCTTGAAACTGTAAATTACTGACTGACACTGGGGGGTCTCAGGTTTTGGGGATTCTGGACTGCAAACTGTTTTTCATGACGAACTCTAGGAGGAAGAAGAGTTGGCTGAATCTTCTATGGAAGTAGATTTACTGGTAGAGAAGCATTTCTAAATAACATGTTCATTTTACCAATATTAAAACTGAAAAATTTTGAGAAGCACTATCAATAACTTTAATAATATCCGACCTTCACATAAAAAGCCTGTTTTGACTATTAAGCAAATAAACATCAATGATGTGAAGGTACTCTGCTAGCTGTCTGGGCATCTACATGTTTCAGTCTGAAAAATAAAGACTTCATCCAAAGTCACTGAAATTAAACACTCTTCCTCCAAAAGTCAATGCATTTTTGAGTATGGCATTAAATGAGAATAACATTTAAGAAGTGTGTGTTTTATCCTCAGAGTACTAAATTATTACATCTAAAAGGAGGATGTTTTCTGTGTATTGGGCCTCCACTGTATAACTGCTATAAACTCTCTCGCTGAAACAAATAGGAAAAAGAATAGCATTATTTTAGACAGGAGAAGGGGGAGATAAGCTCCATGTAGTCAATATGGTCACAACACTGCTGACAGTTTCTTTTCTTTCTATTGTTTTTGTGTCAGGCACCTTCTGACATGCTAACAATGTTCTTGGTTACAATAGGGAAAAAAAAATCCCTTATTCTGCTGCATATATAACTGTGTAACATGATCTCTTGGAAGAAGAGGAGAAATTAAGACTAGAATTTCCACTGGAGATTTAGGTAGCTTGGTGACAAAATTCCATTAAGATTAGACAGGTGGTTATTCCTTCACCCATCTGTAAACATGCCACTAACACTGCCTCCCACTGATGTCTTACATACATTTGCCAGCTTGCATAAAATGTGTGCTCCTCTTTTTAGCCATAGCACTTAAATTGGAGTGATGAGCAGAGACTTCCAAAGGTAGTTGCCAATTGTGGATTACAGAGCAAATGCTGTTCTATGAGGCTCAGAAGGATCCCAACTAGTATGTGTTTTCTAGTTTGCTGCAAATCTGGAAATACTCCAGTTCTTCAGGCACAGCAGTAGACTTTTTCAAAGATGTCTGACTGCTTACTTAAATTAAAGTGAACTTTACAGAATATTACTGAGGGCACCATAAAACAGCAGAATTATTTGGATCTCAGCCTACCGAATGCTAGCTGTTCTCTATAAATCTCAGCACTTTTACAATTGCCTAATATCTAGGCATAGCATTAGCAAAGAAGATTGTACACTTGAATTATTCTATTTAACTAATAAAAAAAAGGAAATTAGCAAGGCTTAATTAGCTCCAGCCTTACTCAAGGTAAGAAAAGGCAATGAAAATCTATTATTTCACATATGGAAAATTGAACAGGTGACTTTATAGCACATCAGATGTCATCATTACTCCCTCCAGATAAATGTCTAAGTGTTTGCCACATTAATGTGCCATGGGATAAAAATGCTTCTCTAGGCTCTATGGAAAGATCAATACAGAGAAGAGATATTATACAGGTTCTTTGTTTCATTCTTGGAGAACCAGTCAATTGACTTGAAAAGAACAAGTCAAATTTTGTCAAAGAAGCCTCACACAAGCTTCAGAACCATCATAAACACTGCAAGTACATTACTGGTATTGCACATTTATCAGGCAAACTATTCTGGACATGTAACATCAGAAATTATGAAAAGAGAGACAACTGCTTACAAATCTTTCTTTTTAAGTTGTGTCTCCTGTAACAACTTAATATGAAGATTTCACTTTTTAAAATTGTCATGTTTCACTGTAATGATGAAAGTGAATATATTAATATTTCAGAGCTGTTAAGAGTCTCCTAGCATTTCACAATTGTAACAGTAAAGTTTTGGGAAGAAATGGCTTAGATGAATTACTGGGAATGCAGTTTTCCCTAATGCAAGGAGCCTTCAAAAAAAATTCCTTTGGAGATTATATTCACACTCTCCACATTCCACCAGATGTATATTTTAAGTCAATATTTATTTAGAGTGGTGCAAAAAGCTAGGATTCTGCCCTAATGAATAGCACAATATATGTAAGAAGAAAACAAATAAAATGCCACAAAAGACACCACTGTGTTGACCTGAACTGGGTACAGAGCCAGTGATAATAAGAGATGAGGGACTGTACTGGCAAGGAGATTGGCCTTTTTCAATAATACTCTGCAGTCACCCTACAGCTCTGGAACAGTCAAGAAAAGCAGGGATGCACTGCATGCTTGTTCTTATAATCAGTAATGGACAAAAGATGAAAATATTCTGCCTATTTTTTTTCTTTTGTAGCCTTTCAAAACTAAAAAACAAGACATTAAAAAAAAATAATCCAGAAGGGATTTACAGGTTCTATACAGAGAGTTCCTCAATAATCCCAGTCCTGAAATGATTAAAATACATACACAACAAATTAACACTTAACAAAATCAATGTGATGATTCAGCCAGCTAGCCCTCACCCAAGTCAAATAGTTTCAGCTGACAACCATGAAGCAACTGCCCCAGGTGAATCTGACAAAATGAATATGTGTCACTGCGTCCCCTTAGTATCCATTCAAAAATACATCACTTTCTCTTCCCTGGCCTTAAGAGCTCACCAAGCAGAACCAAATGAGAGCCTGCTGCTAACCTTTTTAGTATGCTCAAAAGAAAGAGAGAGCCGCTGTGATGTAACTCACATCCAGGCACAGGCTCAACACTATCAATAACATAGTATAGATGCTGTCCTAGTTGCATCTGGGATAGAGTTAATTTTCTTCCCAGTAGCTGGTACAGTGCTGTGTTTTGGATTTAGCATGAGAATAATGTTGATAACACTCTGATGCTTTAATTGTTGCTAAGTAGTGCTTATACCAAGTCAAGGACTTTTCAGCTTCTCATGCTCTACTGACTGAGAAGGCTGGGGGTGCACAAGAAGCTGGGAGGGGTCACAGCCAGGACAGCTGACCCCAACTGGCCAAAGGGATATTCCACACCATATGACATCAGGCTCAGTATATAAACTAGGGGAAAGCTGGCTGGGGGGGCCACTGCTCAGGGACTGGCTGGGCATCTGTCAGTGGGTGGTGAGCATAGTGCATCACTTATTTTGTATATTCTTTTATCATTATTTCCCCTTCCTTTTCTGTCCTATTAAACTGTCTTTATATCAACTCATGAATCTTACTTCCCTCCCCCCCCGCCTCCCTGATTCTCTCTCCCATCTCACTGTGGGGGGAGTAAGCAAACGGTTGTGTGGTGTTTAGCTGCCTGCCAGGTTAAACCGTGACAGGTGCATAATTTTTTCAATTCTCTGATAATAAAAGATAATCTGATACTAAAGGGTGGTTTAAAAACAGACTGAAAACAAGTCAATTTAATCAACTGTAACCATATTCAGAAAACATGAGGGTATTTCACTGTAATTATTATTTTTGGAATTGAAATGGGCACAGTTCATACTGCTTATCTTAAATGATGTTTTGTATCCTCTCTGAGGCACTTTAAGCAGAAAATACTTGGCTATAGAAAAGGTTTATTGTTAAACTGTTATGGTTGTTCTTCTCATTAATCTACTCTCATTTGCTTTTTCCAAGTGCAAGAATACTTTTGATTTCAAGGGTCACATTCAAATGCCACTATCCCAAGGACTAAGTAGAGAAAATTTAAGCACAGGCCAACATCTTGCTGGGATTTGCAGAACCTTCTGTAAAGTAAATAAGGCCCTTGTGGCTTATCAGTCATTGGTGTGTTCAGCTCCCTAAACTAAGAGAATTGAGGGGATTAGTTAGAGGAGAAATGAAATGTACCTAATTAATTCCCCAGATCCCTGCAGATTATATGGCATGTTTGGAACAGCAGGAAATTGTGACTGAAATTAAAAATACATACCTACAGCAGTGATGTTGAAAAACACAGCCTTTTCTTCCTATTACTGTAATATCATTGATATATTAATAAGAGCTATTACATTTTAGAATTTTTTTATCATTTTATAACAAATTTTCCTGTGTCACACTTTTTTTTAATATATATTCAATACAGAGCTGAGCATTCTAAGTCTCCGACAAGCAGAAGAGAAAAGTAATGTTGGGAAATGGATAATATTTATCTTTGTAAATTTGTGGTGTTTTAGCTTTGTACTGTTTGTTTCTCTCCTCTCTCCTATGCTCTGTTTTTCTCTGACTTCATCCATTACATAAAATATCAACAGGGTAAGACTTTATATGCTACTTTCAGTGACAGAGATATAAACTCGGAAGAACTTAGGGGAGCCTAAAAGACTTTATCTGGATTTAAGTAAGGGCAGTAGAAAAGCAGAATCAAACTTGAGATCTCAGGGAGAAAAGAGGGAAAATGTAAATAAAAACTAGTTCAAAGAAGAGAAAAATGAAGGCAGTTTGAATTTGTGAGTCTGAAATGAATTTTACATTATATTTCCTCATTTTAGCCCACTTTGGAAGAAATGCCTTAGTTGCCCCTACATAGTCTCACTTCATAGCAGGGAAGAAAAAAAAAAAAGTGCTGTTTAAGGAGCAAATTACAGAGCTGTTCAAGAATTATCTTCAGGAGAAGATTACAGAAAGATTTCTCTAAATTCATGTAATATCTTCAGAGTTCTGCTGTTACATATATTTTCAAACCACATGAACTGAAACTAATATGTATGTTTCTGCAGTTCATTTTTATAGGAACATTTGCCAGGTGCTCCTGCCTGTGTCCTTACTATAGGTTTTTCATGTTTTATTAATACAAAATAGAAATTTCTTTCCTTGCTTGTTCATCCTCTTTCGTGGTCCTCTCACATGCTCTTATACATGGAACTGAATACCTACTAGGGATGAAGGTTATTATTCTGCGGGAGCCCTGTGTAATACCACTGCCAGTAAGTAGAAAGACTAAAAGTAGAATTTCAAAGAAAGGGGTCTTAACAGCAAAAGAGGAACCTCTGCACTCCTCTTACCAACAAACTATATGACAGCATGCAGAAGGGATGAAGAATGTGAAAACAGCTCTGGAAAACATTGTGAGAAATAGTCACAGATATAGAGGAAAACAAGTGCTTTTTCATATATTCTGTAAACAAGAAAGGTAGTCTGAACTGACCACAGAGAAGGACACACAGGAATTCAACAAAACCAGTATTGTGTGAAAATCACTCAACTACATCAGTTCCCATAGGACAAAATGATTCAATTTGCAACCCATCAATCATTTGGCATAATAATGGAAGTAAATACATCATAATAGAGGGCCTGTCACAGGATCAATGTCTTCCACTTTGGAAATAAACATTTTGGGATTGCTCCAGTATTTATTTTTCATAAAACAAATAACTATAAAATAAATAATTGGTTTTACTATGGCACTTATGTGGCAGCAGGAAACCATTACTTGGTGACATTTTATTTCAACAGCATTATCTCTAAAGAAAAAAAAAAAAAAGAAAAGGAAAAAAGGCTAAATACTTGTGGATCTGTCTGTCACACATTCCATTTACTTAAATAAGAGCCACTGACTGACAACAGGAAATGTCATTTTAAGGGAAATCAAAAGGCAGTAAACTAATGCTATGCAGTTGTCTTCATCAAAATGTCAACAGAAACACAGAAACCCCATACCATTGACAATCATGTCCCCCTATGTTTTCTTTCACTGGTAGCACTATAATTCAGCAGTTTCAATTCCTTGAAATGCATTGCCACATTGTCTCCATTTTTGAGAAATACTGAATTATATTTTTTCCCAGTTTGACACCTGAATAAACTGAAAAATAATCTATGTTAAATTAATTGAAAACTGTCACATATTATCAGATTTCACGTGCTACTCAGCATTTTCATCTCTTGGAATATCTAACTCAACTTTGTAACTCAAATTAAAATGAAACTCAATGCATCTCAAAAAGTTCCAGAAATTCAGGTATTGTGCCTCAGCCTATAGATCAGGACAGAAAAGTATGTGTGGTTCTGCCTATAACAACCTCTCGCCAGTGGCTGACAGAATCCATAAAAGATTGATCCATTGTAAGAGATGGAGTTACCAGGCAAATTCCTTGTAGATGCAAATTCTCAGCTTTGTTTTGCTCCAGTTTGGGGTAGAAGTCTGGATTCTATGCTCTGATTCAGGTTTTGGCAGGTAATGCCTTTCAGTTCATCTTTAGTTTAGTCATTTTAAGTTAGTACTGTTCATATAATGAGACAGGTTAGCAATTTCATACACCTCTAGATCTTCTCAATTAACTGTCTGCAGAAACTTGTTTAAGCATCTGCTTAGCTCTCATAAAGCACCTGAAGACATACCAGGTTGAGCCAACCATCTACTAGAAATCTGCATAATAATTTAACAGTGTAAATGTTTCCAAAGGGAAATATATGTAGTCTGACCAAAGTATTATGCAAATTTTGTTTTCACAGTGATTTAGCCCTGCCATAATATCTTATGCCATTATACAAGCAGTGCATTAAGCCATGTCATTGCTGACAAAAGCAGGCAGGAGCTGGACCAGATATCCTGCAGCCTCAGCCTGAATGTATGGATGCCTTAGGGGCACACTACCTATTAATTTAAAATTCTGAAACTAATTATGTATGTCAGGGTGACCTCTTTCTAATCTACATTCATCACAGAACACAAGCCTTCTGTCTCCGTTGTTCCCATAATAAAATAGCTGTTGATAGACTTATATAATTGACTCTGTCTGAAGTGGACCTATACTATGGTGCTACATTCAAATTGTATGTAATCCCAGCTGAATAAAGATAAGCAAAAATAATCCAACTATCTCAAGTAATTAACTTCTAAGGTTTCACAGTAACGATGGAAAAAAACTATTACCCATGATATTAAAAACAACGTTGCAGAGTATATAGAAGTCACATTCACTGCCGAGCTACCAAGAAATTATTTGCAACATTTAAAGATGTATGTAGCATAAGATGTATTCACTTCTATTTATTTATCCCACACAGAGCTTGACATGTTAGAGACACATCAATGAAGTATGTACCTATACCCAGAAAGGCCCCTGAACTTGACACTGGGATTTTTAGAAGTGTCTAAAAGAATTGAGTATCTAATTCTCATTGAATTTTAAAGGAAACAGAGAAGAAAATCCCAGTTAACATTTCAGTAATGGGAGAATGTGTTAAAGCATGCATCTTCTGCTGGACCTCTACCCACATTTCAATGAAAAATACAGAGAAAAAAAGAACTGCTGTTGCCTTCTTCTACAGCCTACCTTGGAGAACTCCTTGGAGTTGCTCTTAATCACATTACTTAAAGAGAGGCCAGACTTACAGTCCATTTATATGCCCAGCTCAGAATACTAACACAATGAAATGCCAACATCCTCAAGTTCACTTTTTTTTTGGCACTGTGATTGTCAGCAAGGCTTGTGATTGAGAGAATTCCCAAACACTTTAAAATAATTTAGGCCATGCTTCTGAAAGCATCCAGCTCTGTACACCTGCTTACTTTCTGAGTAGTCCCACAATCTTAAGCCAAGCTACTCAGATACATGTAAATCTTCATAGGATCATGTTTCTACTGAAATGAAGAGCTTAAAAAGGCAGCTCTGAGGAAAAAAAAAAAAAAACAAAAACAAATCAAACAACTTCACTGTACTGCATGTTTCAACAGCAAGATGGAATTGAAAGATCACTAAACAGAGACTGATCTCTGAAATATCCTAGCCCAATGAACACATGTACTCTAAGGAGACCTCAAAGCTGCAATACAGACCGATGTGCAGAACGCAATAAGCAATCAACAAAGCAAACCTCATAATAATAATAATATGAGGAAACATGACAGGTACATCTTTTTTGAGGCGCATTGATTTTCTGGTGTTCAAGAACAGATTGTTTAGAGAGGGAAAAATTCATCTGTTTTTCCTCTTAGAAAGAAATTATGAGTACAGCTACACTACAGAAAACTGGAATAACACATTAAAAGATGGGAACAAGATTCAGCTTAAAAGTAAAAAATATGTTTATTCTTGGAAATTAATATTAACTCCTATTGCAAGGAGTGCATCAGGTGTCTTAAAAATCACAAAAGCAGTCTGTTCTGTATAAATGAGTTGCAACGAGGAGAGGAGGAGAAGGTAAATGCATTAACTGATCTGTGTGATATTATACCATAAATATTTGATTTAATCAGTTAAAAACATTAGTTTAACATTTAATCACCAGTTAAAAACATTAGCATTTTCAATGAGGTCAACATGAGCTCCTATGATAAATCTCCAAGCTGTAACTGTAAAACAGCTACATGCTTGAACCAAATTAAAGCTTTCCTACTTCTATGTGTATCTTATTCATCAAATCAATTGTACTCTGCAGTAACATTACTCAGTTACTCTCCTATTTACAGCCTGATTTTTCCCAATATTTATTTATATTAATAATTAAATATTCAGACTTATTGTTTCGCTGAAACATGTTCATTTGCACAGTGGAGTGCTCCATTAGAACCCACCTCCTTTAGACACTCAACTTGTTAAAGGCTTCATGCTTTTCTAGAAGAGACACTTCAGACAAACATGTTATTTGGCTCAACAAAAATGTAGCTGGATGAAGTTCTATGGTATCTTCCACAGAGCATACTAGGTGATATAACAGTCAGCTTTGGGGGAATCTAGCCCACAGCTATGCAATAACTCCCATAGGTCTAAGGACCTATGTTCACCACTTCAAGTAAAGATTAGGGGGTTTTGACCTCATCTTCTCCAACAGGTACACATGTATGTCATTTCCAAATAAGGCATTCCCCTGAATACATTTTCTACATGGAAGAACAAGCACACATAACCTCCTGCTCTGCACTGCTGGCGGGATCCAAATATGATGATAACAGATGCAGTGTAAGGATAGGACAGAATAGCATAGCATAGCACAGAACTTCTTCCAATAGGCCTTTAAACCTGAGGAACCACTACTCTATGACTAAGGCTAATTTTCATACAGGTTTTTTTGCATATTTTGCCCGTTTGAAATGTCAATCATGAACATTCTAAGAAAACATGAACAGATCACATTTATTGAAAAAAGCATGTGAACTTTACTGAATGCAAAGCTGAGTTCCTGTAACAATACTACTAAATGGGACTAGTGAACCTGGGTTTGCAAAATTCCCCATTTAGCTTCAGAAAAACCATACAAGTCAACTTACTTTCCCAAAGACTGATATTATGAACTCCCTGAAAGGAGTTTCTCTGTATAAGTCACTCTTGGTACTTCATACTTAGTGGCCTCTCCAAAAAACAAAAACATACCATTTCAGAAAATGATCACAAAATATCAAGTACTACAATAATTGAGCAAGTATCTCTTCAAAAAGACCGGTCAGCTTATCTAAGGCTTACTGTTTATATTCTTTGTGTTCTTACTATAACTTCTACAAAAGATGGCATTTCTTTGTGAGATTGCAGTGCTTTAATTATTTTTTAGACTTCCTACATGTAAACTTACACTTTCTTCAAGGCACAGTTTTACCTTCTTTGTTCGTCTGTTTACTTGAGGGTTTTTTTGCAAGCTTTTGTTTTTACCTCTGGAACATTTGCACCACTGCCAAGTTCTATATGTTTTTGTCAGTTCTATACAAGCCTCCTTCCAGTGTTTTTCACCACTGCTGTATCAGCAAGAGTTCCAAACTGCAGAAAAATTTCCAATTAGAAAAACATATTCTTATTTCTTTCATTATTGACGAAAACACTTCTAAGGAAAGATGCAAGCAAACGATACATATGTCTGGGTGGGATTTTTGAAGTAATGGCTAAAAGACAGAAACACTCAAATCCTACAGACCTTGAAGATATCTAGATGTGCAACTCTAGACCTGAAGTTTTGTTCTCATATTATGGAGCTAAGCTAGGAATGAAGAAGCTGAAATTCCAAATTGTGAAGCATCCAGAAGTGACAATAGACACACCAGTCTTCTCTCTATCCTTTGTACATCAACATCCCTGCTGAAGCTCTCAGAAATTTTCTAATAGACCAGACAAGTTCTAGTACATAAATAACCTTATTATAACATTGATGGGTTGGTTCACTTCTTGCTAATATAATCCAACAGTTGCTAACATAGAAATCATTGGTAACACAATGGGAACATCATTAGCACACAATAGTTTTACTTTACTAACAAACTGCTTCTACATTAGAAATTCTGGTGTAATTTAAGTGATGTCCCCATTACAGTGGTGAATCATGTTTTCATTAATACAGCAAGAAAGCCATCAATATGAAAATTGCTTATTCTGAATCACATTAGGTAACCTGCTTATACTATCTAAGGGTTGATTTTAACCCAGGCACTGAGCAATCTGTGAAGCAGCAGCTTCCAGTGGTATCACCATCCCAATGTTCCCTCAGTGGTTTTTATTATCCTTCTCTGAAGAGCTGAATCATTTTTAACACTGCACGAAAACAACATTGCTTTCCAGGAAATATCTCTATTCTATATGCACAATGTTGCATTTAGGAAACCCCAAAGTGCACCTACCTCTTCTCATAAGTAAGAGATGACTCCTAAGAGATTTAGGAATAAAAGCCACCTTGAAACTTGCTAGAATTTGAGTTCCCAAGTAATTTGAATTATTTGAATTATGTTTACATCCTTTTTTTTAAAACAAAAACAAACAAAAAAACCCACACAAAACCAAAAACTAAGCACATAAAGCACCTGTGCTCAGCTCAGCATTCAGTGAAGGACACATACTGGCAACCCCAAAGTCTCTACCTTAGCAGTAATTAACTTCCAATTCTCAACTTTACATTAAAGCAGTGTTCTCTCCGGACATTCTGCAGCACACATCTAACACAACATGTGATGGCTCTCCTCTGTAATTCCCTTCCGAAACCAATCCCTCATTCCTTGCACAGCTATAGTCTAATAGTTTTGGGGCTGTGTAACATGAATACACAGAAATAATAGAATGAATTCTTCACTGAATGTGTCTTCTTCTCAGAGTATTTGCACATTTTTTCAGCACTTACGCTAGTATTACATTACTAGTATGCTAGAGTATACGTTAGGCTAGGGAGTGGGTCTGAATCAGCAATCTTAACTTTTTTTTTTTAAAAAATCCAGCATTCATTTGTCGACCTACTTTAAAACATGAGCTGATGACTATTCTGATAAGAATTTTCTCCCAGAATTATCAATACCAGTGACAAACCAGCATGGGAAGTCAGAACTTTACCATCCACTCTATGACAAAAAGGCACATCGTCTTTCAGGAGCTTTCTCTGGTTCAGCAGGCAAATATTTAATTTGGTCTATGGTAATGAAAACACCCATGCACTGCAGACAGAACTAATCTGGACTTTACTATATGTAGTCCACCAGGGTATCCAGAGCTTCTTTGGACTATTCCTTCTTTTTCTTCCCCTCTTGTCACTAGCGTAATGCCAGATAACATCTTAAATGAGATTTACATTGAATTTCAAAGTAGTGAGGAGTGAAAAATAAACGCCCTGAAGTTATAAAGTGCTAAGCATATTGATCATCAGCCATTTGCATTACACTGCATTATAACTGTACTTTTGAGAGGAGAGAGGGTAGTCGTTCTCATCAGGAAATTAAAGAAACATCTGAACAGAGCCCCTCTATACAACTGATCTGTTGTGGTTAGAATTTACTGCTGAATCTATACATTTACTTCCCAGGACTTAATCCTGAAGTCCAAAGTTAAAATTCTAGGCACAAAGCTGAAGAGCATTTAAAAATGGTTGCAAAGCTGTGTCAGTCCCTTCACCTATCCCACCGATGATAATTCAGAAAGCCACTACTATTTTGCAAACCCTGTCACAAGAACTTCAACAGCTCTTAATGAATTTTCTCTAGCACCTCTCTCTAGCATTTGCACTTCTTTGTTGCAAACTTCTTTTTTACTATTTGAAGCTAGGAGCTACATACCTACCTACTTCTCCATTAGCAAGTGACTGATGATTCCTGAAGTAATTACCATTACAATCCTTTACAAAAAAAATAACAAAACAGGGATTTTGTCTTTTTCTTAAAACAGATAGTACTTTACAATTTCTCATATAACTTTATTTAAGCCCTTGCAAATGGGAATTTGTCATCTCCTATAGGTAAAGACTGTCCCTACCTTTTTCTTTCAGTGTCAAAGGAAGGGTTATTGTGCATGCCAATGTGTTGCAATTAGGCATAATTCTAGGTCTGCAAGTGAGGAGTGTGGAGCCTTGCAGAACATAACAGCTTATCTGAGAGTCGTGTGACTGATCCAACTCCATCATTAACTCACACCTTCTACAGTACATACAAAGCCAATGCCATGCTCAATGTAGACTTACCGTTTTCTCACAGAAGACTGTGGACTGATGCTTAAAGTTTTGCTGAGTTTGGACTCTTTGGCAGAAACTGATCTTGGCAAACATTTGCCTTGGCTTACATTTGTTTATTTGTTTACTTATTTAATATCAGTCAAAATAGTATCAGGTTCCTGGAGATCACACTTTTCCAAGAATGAAGTGATGGGAAAAAACACATGATGTTGAAATAAATCTGCTACTTTTATACTAAAGAGCTTCAGAAGTACCTATATGTTTCACTGTGATTACCTCACAATGAATGTACACAAGGAGCTGCTTTACTATTGTGATTTCATAATTTCTGCTTGACTTTGCAACTCTAACATTACAATGTATCTGTATACTTTACACTGTATGAGATGACACCAATAACATCTGCTTTCAAATCTTACACTTTAACAAATCAAAAGAAATGTTAATACTTTGAAAAAATTCAAAAACCTTGTATCACTAATAAATAAGTTATGCAGAAGATTTAGTACATACTGTAGGCAGCCCATATGCTAATAAATTATACAGCACACTATAATTCTTTAAAGTTGCATTTTCTGCTGTAGGGGCTGGTGTAAGAGCTAGTTGGAAGGAAAGTATATTTTATCAATTTTTCCCTTCTTCCCAGACAGAGTGAGCCATTAAAAAATAATTTCTTGAGCTAATTTGAAATGGTTCAAGTAGACCTCTATGCCAAATGGTAGTAGATTTTTTTTAACAATTGTGCTTTTAAGACCATCCAAACAAAATATTTTTCCTTGTAATCCACTGTTTGTGACTCTGAGTGGACCACATTATAAATGTAGTGATAATCACACTTCTGGTATAGCCTGCTCACACAATATAAGACAGGTTGGGACACAGAAAAATAGGGCACTAGAGCTTATTGATGTACAGCTGTCAAACCTTTTATTCATATCAAATTTTGGTGGTTTCTGGACAAATGCACTATGGTTGAAATCCTGTTGCAGAAGTAAAGCTTTCAAGGTGAAATAGTATTTCATTTTCATTATCATGAAAGAAGAAATGTCTGCAGTAGCAGAATGCCACAGCAATATGTTAAGACTGGCAATTTTGTGACATTGTTAAGTGTAAATAGAATGGTGTTCATTGCTGTCGTTTCCCTTCCTCCTGATCCCCATTTCTTTCCTTTTCTTTCTCTGCACTCTTTCAGCAAACAGAAGTTGTAAACAAGAAATGTTGCACCAAAAAGACATGCTTTTGAGGCATTATTCAGAACATCACTGCCTTCTCTGAAAATAAAAGCCACCACTTTATCTCAGGTACTTTACAGAGAAAGGCAGAAAATGGTGAAATAACCTTATTGTCACGTATTAAGCATAACAATATTTTTACATATTAAAGAACAAAATTGCAACATTCTGTCTGATGCAAACCAACTTTTTTCTCAAAGAAGGCTGCCCTCTGTCCTTAATCCTATAAATTTGTCACAATGGTGTTCCCAGTACTGCTTTACCAAACATGAAAAGAAGCAGCTGAATCTTCACTGTAGCAGCAAAACGGGGGCTCTTGCTGCCAATACTCTACATCCTTTACACTTCAGTTAGCCAGGTCCTTTGCCAAACAACTGTCTGGAGGGACAACTGCCAGATGACATGCATTTTATGACCATATCTACCCATCAGATTTCTGTACTGTTGCAATGAAACAAAGAAGGGAGTGTGGGGCAGAAATAGTCAACCAGTCCCAGTACTGCCCAGAACAAACTGGTAACATGGAGAATTTTTTTTTCCCAAATTCCTAAATAGAGGACTAGCATTACATATTACAGAAAGCTCCCCAGATTTGGTTCGCTGAAATCATGAGCTAAAGGTCCACTATAGATGCAGGAAACACTTGCGCTATGCAGTATTTAGTCTGAACACCAGGCTTCCCAGAAGAGGCCCATATTGGGCTATGTTAGGAGGCGGTAAAATATAAGGAAGAAGAATCGTCAAGACAATTATTTTCTTGCCTTTTCTCTGAAGCAAGAGGAAGGTCTTTTTAAACTCTTGAAGAAGTTAATAGAGAACTGCTCCTTTTGAAAAAGAAGCAAACAGCTCTTCAAAAACTAAATAAACTAGGCTTTAAAGGCTTTATGTTTTTTCATATCCCAAAAACTAGTCATAGTAAAGTGCTTCTATGATTAATTTCACCTATTTTCCTGTGTTTAATTTTATTCTGCCAAAACATTTCCTTTTGCTGTTTTAGCTTTAAGCAGATGTACCCATGCTTTCTGGTTGTTAAGGAGATAGGGTTCAGGCAATTGTTTTGTGTATGTGCTCTCTGTGTTCATAACTGTTGCTTGACGTACATTTTCAAGTATTTGTTCTTCAGCTTATAATGTCATTAATTTGGTCACATTATACTGGTTCTGTTTCTCTGGTGGAGAACTGAAACATCAAACACACCCTGGGGTAAAATTCATGCATTGTCATTCATGCCTGCTCACATATGATTACATGTGTATTGTATGCATGATCATACAATATGTAACATGATTCCATGTGTTCACATGAAAACTGGGAAGTCCCAATATTTAAAGAGTCAAACATAAAAGCAATTAAACCAAAATTAAAGACAAAATCTAACACACCCCCTTTACCCCAGCAACAAGTATTTCCAGAAGCCCTTGTTGCAGATAGAACGAACATAAATCTCATGAGCTTCTGAACCATGTGAATACACTGTGTTAGAACTATAAAATAGAAGGGTAACTAATTAACAGAATAGAATTAACCCACTGTCTGAGAAACAACTCTCACCCACCATTCTTAAAAGCAAAGCAAGAAGTCTGAACAAAAGAAAATGAAGGAGAAACTTTCAGACATCCTAGGAAGAAAACAAGCAACATAACAAGTCAGTACACATGAAGACCACTAGACAATATGGATTTGCTAGCTCTCCACCATCACCAGGACAAAGAAATAAACTGAGACATACATTGATGCATATCCCCTTTCGGCTAGGCAGCATATGAAGAAAAAAAGGAAAAGTGGGGATAAGCATGCAGGAAACTATACAAAAAGATGTAGGCACTGAAGAAAGAATCTTAATTCTTGAGAAGAAAATAATAAAGCATGGCCATGTAGGGGCGGGGAGGAGGCAGGGAAAGTCAGTGGGAGGAGAGTCAGAAGGGCCATCTTCAAACCCTGTGGCTAGTGATCATAAATACATTTATGACTCATTACGCCAAAACTCCCAGTCCAGCCTTATCAGGGATTATATTCAAAACCCAGTCATTTGTAGCTTCTTGTTTCCAGAGGAGGGAATCAGCGAGGTACAAGGAACAGAGAGAACTGAGATACGTAGCTAATAAAGTGCCTCAACAATACTGTACTGGAGACTCTGTGGTAATCATTAGAGTAGAAGAGAAGAGGTTTATTCAGGGTAAAATCAATAGTCACCTTCCAAATACTGAAAATATAACCATTAGGAACAGAAAGGGGGGCAATGCAAAGGAAAGCAGGTTTAGCCAAAAATCCTTCCCAGGGATGATGCCCCCACCCAGATCTAATGGAAATGACCTAGGGCCAAGCACTACATAAGGCAGGTACAGCAAGGTTATGCCCGTTGACCTCAGGATCACATAAAGATCCCTGTTTCATTAAGTAGTAAAGAGTTTATTTAGTTCTACAGAGTCTGGCCTGGAGGATATCTGACCAGGAGCCACCCTGGCCACGTGCAGAGACAGTTCGAGGACTTCCCTGCTGTCCTTGTTCAGCTGCAAAAAAGGGGTGTTGGCACTGCCAAAACAGCTAGAAAGAGGCCTGTGACAGCTGATGCCACCCACCAAACCCTGGGAAGGCTTCATGGTACAGAAAGCAGCCACCTCTCCTCCCTCACCACACGGCCATGGCTGGCCTGACAGGGAGAGAGGGGAACTCTGACCCTCCTTCCTCTCCTCACTTCCTCCCAGAGACTCACAGCACCTACAACACCTCTCCTTCCTACCTCATCTTAATTTTATAAGTAAACACTACTTTAAAGTACACTTATCAGTCTACTGCCCATTATTTTGCAGAAAATTTTGGTATTTGTCACGACCTTCTGGATGGTGTAACATGAAGCACAGTTTCCCACACGCTGCTGAGGGGAGCAGCATGCAGCAGGTTCTGCTCCCACCAGAGCCACACAGCCTCTGCCTTCTCCTCACCTCTGTCTCCTCCTCCTCCTCAGTAGGCAGCTGCTTCTCACCACCATTTCCCTCAGAAAAGGGTTACATTTTGGCCACAGCGGGAGTAGGGAGGCACGGCACACCCCGAAAACCCAGCTGGCCATTCCTCGGTAGCATGAGAGCCACCACCCTGACTGAGGGCACCAAATGCCCCCTCAGCCTGGAGCCTGCCTCAGCAGGGCACCCGCTCCAAGCAGCCACGGCCATCCATGCCAAGCCTCACCTCCCCTCGCCTCCCCTTCTCTCCCCTCCAGCAATTTGGGCAGGAAAAGCCTCACAAAAGGTGGGAGTGCTGGGGACGGCAGGATTCTCCTGAAGGGCTGTGCAGAGGGAAGCCCCAGACCTGGCTCAGAACTGCCAGCCGTGAGGAAACCTCAGAGAGACGCTTGGGTATGTGGGGGCTGAGGATGGGAAGGAACAAAGGTTTGACTGCAGCCTGCTTAGTCAGGTTTCTTCAATGTACTTAAATTCAGCAGTACCATTTTTTCTCTGCCTTTATCATGTCCCAATTTATTTTTGTGCATTCTAGTCATTGGATGAGTTTGGCATCCCCACTCTGTGAGAGGAAGAGGCACGGCAGCAGGGGTAGTGCTGCACCCGCCTCAATACAGGGCCCTGGCATAAAGAAATTTTGTTCAAAATAGCACACAAAAAACCTGGGAACATATTAACAGTTTGAAATATTCACTTAGGCAGCAGTGAAAATGCTGCCCCAGTGCCCCAGATGTTATATTTCTTGGCTGCAATCAACACTTTATGGCACCCAAATGTTTATTGCTATACAGGAAAAAGAAAAGGAAAAAAAAAGAGATTAATCTATATCATTCCCATCAAACACTGAGAGCCCTACAATATCACTGCACTATATTATTAATGGATGGAGATGAATTGCTTGATGTTGCAATTAAATTGGGGACAGTGTTTCATTGATCTGTGCAAAGCAAAACACTTAGAACGGCAACAAACTGCATCTACAAGATGCAAGAAACAACTCTGTTCCTAGGAAAGTTTGTCTCTGACCTCTTGGGTACATGGTAAAGGGTAAGCCTAAAACATCTGCTGCAAGATAAGCTTCAGAGAAATTTAATTAACACCATGTCCAGGAATGATGAGAGCAGATGTATCCTGGATAAAGTCACTGACAGGAGATCACTTTGTTACGCCAACACAATTTTAGCTTGGAAAGAAAAAGGTTTGGAAAAGTCTTCATTGAAAAAATCATGTAAGATTTAAATGACAAATTATGGCAAAGGAGGAAGAGAATCACATCTCATATTTTAGAAAAATTACAAGAGAGAAAAAGAAGCTGAAAGGAGGGATCCTATCCTCACTTACACTGGACCTTGCAACTGTGAAGGTCAATGTATTAAAAATGGCTGGAGACATCCTAGTGAACAGACTAGCACACTGAGCTGATACAAATATTTTGGAGCCTGCTGATGGTGTTGACTGTGATTAAAGCCCAAATAATGGCCTCAAAATACTGACAGCAGATATCAGTGTCTTTTCTGTTTGCATTCAGCAGCAAATCAAACTGAAAACCAGCTTGGAATCTGCATGACTTCATTGCTAACGTTGTTCAGGATAAGATCACTGCAATCTACAATAAACTGCTCTGTCACCTAAATGAGAAAGAATCCAGAATTATTTTTTTCTCTTAAACTCTGCCATTTTACAGCTCTGCAGTCCACTTAAATAAAAACAAACTCGGACCCATTTCTGAATGCAAGAGATTAATCTCTCACCGTTGCATTTATAGCATACCCTTTAAGGTGATTTTCACTTTATTGATTGGCATTGCCCAAATATACTTCATTGTCTCCCCAAAGGACTGAATTCACAAAGTAAGATAAACAAAAAATACCAAGTTCATCACGTTTAGAACTGCAATGGCAGCCAGGTTTGCTCTAAGTTTTGTGATATGTGTCTGAAAGATTAATGTTTTGATTAAAAGAACCTTGATTGAATTTTCTGATAGAAAAATTATTCATAAGTACGTGTGCCCCTTATTTTTTGATCTTAGGTTGGTTTTCTTGCTTACAATGAGACACTATATGTAGAGGAGGAAAAGAGAATTGGTGATGCTAAACCCAGGCAGCACTTAGATGTGTCACGGTTAAAAGGTAGGTGGCAGCACAAAACAAGCTGGCAGGTTCAGGCTTCATGTTCATTTTAGTGCCAGCTTGGACAACAGTTCTCCTCCTTGATCACAGTTCACAAGTTCCCATAAATAACAAGTGATTTCATTGTACTGTCCACTAAATATTTCACTTGTGACAGGTCATGTTTCAGGAATGAAACCAGATTATGACACAGATCGCAAGTAACATGCTCATTCATTTTGACTTACAATTAAAAAATTGTCACCTCAGTGTTACTAAATGGTTCCAAGGAGATTGATTGTTTTCAGTTTTTTTTCAAGTAGAGGCATGCACTAGAACAATCTTTCGATTACATATTTATGGAGTAACTAGTGTCTAGTGAGTAGAGAGGAAGCTAGCGATGAGGCTTCTGAATTTTACTTTTAAGCTCAGTCATTGATCTCCATGTTGCTTTTGGCAAGTCACTTTTCATGTTAGAGTTGATCTAAGCATAAAATACTGTAAATAATGCAGGTGTGCTGAAGTCTATTTAATCTCTGTAAATCATTTTGCAGGATTTAAGCAAAGCAGATGCCCAAACACCACTGTGATGGGACATATATAAAATCCCAACTGGACTAAAAAACCCAGTACTGTGTTTATTGAGGTTTCAAGGGTCAGTCTCAAAACAAGAAGTTTTCAGTTGTCATTCGCATACTACTTGCATCTCCCTGATTTTTTTCATTAAAATGTGTCCTTCAGTCACTGACAAAATGACAGATTCTGTTAAGTGCTAATAGTGAGGGCAGCTGATTTTTTTCTTTTTTAGTTTCACGCCTGATTTTCCATCAACTTCAATCCTGAATAGTCCTTTTACATTATGATTTTGCATTCACTTTGAACAGACATAAATGAGAATATGCAGCTTAAGGTAGTGATGAAGTAAGCTTTTGATGCAGAAATTTGAATAGTTCTGCAACTGTTATTTAGCTTTCATTTTAGTATCCTGAGATGGGATGGAAGGAGACATCCCATCTCCAGCATCCCATAATTGCTACAAATATGAAGGCAGAAGGCTATTTTCAGTTGGCAATTTCTGTGCTGCTTATATGTAATAGCAGTAGAAAAAGAAGAGATTAAGTTATACATCAGCCTTGGAAGGATGCTCCATGCTCAGGAGACAGTAAGAAAGAAGTCTTCAAAGTGTTTAATGAAATACAGACATTGCCAAAGAGGAAGGCAGCAAAGTATCTGTAAAATACACATGGGTAGACAAAGGAAGCCAGTATGCTGGCTTCTGAAATGAGTAAAGAAACTTCGATTTGGAATCAAAAGAAATACAGGCTAAGAAGATATTAAAGAAGGGATGCAGGGTGACAAAAAATGCAGGAAATGAGGAAAATTTGGGGACAACATGTCTTGAGGGAAGTAACAGATTACAAACAGGCAGAAGCAGTAGTTTTAAGCAAGAAGCAAAAGCTGAAGAAGAGAACTGACAATACTGTGTAAAATAAGTAGAAAGATGAAAAAAAGAGTAACAGGAGTAAAACCAAATGCACAAAGCATTGTTCTTTCCGAAATCCTACCTTTTTTTCATTTTTCTGATTCACCATTTGTGATACTTATTCTTCATACCTCTAATCTTTCATATCCTCACCCTTTTTGCAGCATTTAGCAAGAGTCTCTCAGCATTCTGCCCTTCTTCTGTCCCATATTCTCTCAAATGTTTCCTCCACAAATACAACTCAGGCTCCATCTATGATGTCTTGTCATTCTTCTTCATACTCCAGACCTATCTTTGTTCAGACTAAAAGAGTGAGCTGCATCTGTGACCTCTCCTCATGGATCTAAATGATGCTGCTTCCGTAGGGAGGGCTAGGAGAGAGCTCTTAAACCTTCATCCCTAACACCTTCCCTTATCTCTCCCATAAAACAAACCAACAAAATACCTACAATCTTCTCAGCATCCCTTTCCTGTCCTCTCCTTGGGGTCCAGGCCATTCTTTATAAACCCAACCTCTCTCTAGGACCTCACATCCAGAGCATGCCAAACTTTTACAGAACTTTTCTGCATGGCACACAAAATATATATGTAATTATGCAACCTTTCCTACTAGTCTCTGAAAACACCATTTTCCTAACTTAACTGCTTTTCCTGAGTGCCCTTTCTTCGGGCACTTCCTCCTCCTCCTCTGTTACCTCAGACATGAACTGCTTATTTTCATGTTCAAAGTCCTTCTTAGCTGTTGTCTATCTGACTTGGCTCTCACTGAGTATTAGGAGGTCAATCCCTGCCTCAGGTTAACCCATGACCCCAGTATCTTTCATCTGCTTTTTACATTTTAAACAAGCACTTTCTCCCCTACTGCTTTCATACCGGGAAGAGGTCCCATAAATATCCACCAAATTATTCCATTATACATCTTCAAACACCTCTTTAAACTACACTATGATGCCCACAAAAGTTTTGACAAAGCACAAGCCACTTATTTTATAAGACCATAACCAGCTAATACTTTCATATGTTTCTGTACGTCTAAATCTGTTGTATCCCATCAAATACTTAAATGAGGTGCCTGTATAGTCTCTTTTTGAGCTGTGTTCATACTGTGTCTAGCATATAGATGTGAATTTCCAGATGCTACTACATAGTGTTACAGTTCCTAGGTGCTTTATTGTTAAATATATAAATATGTACTTCACTAAATAATGCAGGCATAAAGCCCTGTAATAGGTAGAATGAGGTCCTTGTCAATGAAGGCAAGATTAAGTCACTGACTTCAAAATCTCGACTTTTACAACAGCTCTATTTTTGTCATAGGGCAAGTATTAAAAAGGAAGCTATACCTGAGTTTATGGGGAAGTGCTAATGAAATGTAACACAAAACAACAGATACTGATTTATAGACTGATGTGAAGAAAGCTTGTTGGTATTATCTGTATATGATTAGACTAACATCCACAGTTATAAAAAATGAGTAATTTCTTCCATTTTCTGTCTATTGCATGTTTATAATCCTTTCTCGTCCTAAAACAGGAAATGTGAAGCAACCTGAATTCCAGTTTGGAGCAGAAAGTTTACTTTGGGGAGATGCGTTATGTTTTTTAAATATCAAAAATATGCAGGGGTTTTTATTAAAATCAAAATTTAGCATAAATGCACAAACAAAACATTAGAGCTTCCAGTGCTTCAGAAGCCCTCTGCAGAAGGGAGATTCGCTTATTTACCAGACTTTGACATATGTCTGATTCCTCAAAGTCATATTTTAAAATAAATGATAAGTCTGAAGAACCTCAGTGTTCTAAATGAAATCATTATTCTGCAGACTGAACCTAATGCTGAGGTAATGTAGAGTCTGACCTTTCCAAATAAATCTCTCTTAATAAATGTTGCTCTCTAGTCTCTGGAACAACAGAAGCCTCTAAGGCAGCAACAAACTAGGAACAAGGGCAAGATGCAACAGTGAAGCAAGAGGCAATGTGATTTAAAGGTGAAAGGATTTGGACCTGACCCCACTGGGCAAAAAGAGGCAGAGAGGCTACATTTTTCATGAGTGCCTAGGGCACCTTGTTTGCAGAGTGTGAACCTCTGGTGAACAGCTCACTGCAATTCCTGTCTTCTGTTTTTGAATTTTATCAACCTGATTTTTATGTCAGAGAGATGAGAGGTACATCGGTTGCTGTACATCAATTTACATCAGGGAATTACCACTACACATACTAGCTATTCATAATACCACTAGAGGTGCTATTATTTTTACCAGCATCAGTAAGTTTTAATTCCCAGGTATAAAGAACATTTATTTAAAAAAATTCTGCATAAATATAAAACGAAATAATCCCACATAGACTCATCTTTGGTAGGGCAATGCTTCACTTTTCCAGTAAACCAGAGATAAAGGATTGCAACAGAGGTGAGACAGAAATGATGCTAATAACCTAACTGAAATGAATATTTGAGAAGAGATTTCCTGAAAGAGGATTAAACAAAGGGGCATAGCAGGGGAGCCATCCAGAGTCTACAGGGCAGCACTAAGAAACCACTTAGGGCACTTTGGTGGAGTTCTTAAACAAATTGCGCCACTTACCGAGTCCCGGGAAAGTTCCTTTCCCATGTAATACGCTGTAATGGTTCCTCCTTTGTTAGCCTGAGTATTTCAGACAAAGCAGCTCCAGTTAGACACTGGTTCTGATTGGACACCTGTAGAGGTAATAGCATTCAATGACACATCTTCTGAGTGACAGGCCAAACACAAAAGGACTTTTCAATTGCATCGAGGATGAGGTTAAGATACACACACAGAATCACACACAGCAGAATGCTGACAGAGAAGAACAGCAGAAAAAGGAACTTTCTCACACAACTCAAACCCCAGAACTATGTAGTTATCTTGAGATTTCAGAGTGATGCTCCCCGCTCAAAGCCATGCTGATTCTAGTAAATCTCTGCTATCCAGATGGGTAGCAGCTACGCACCAGCGAGGCCCCATACTGACTGGTCAAGTAATTTTTTACTCAAGAGTTTATTCAATGAGTTCATACTTTAAAAGGAAGAAAAAAGACAATTCTGGATAGATTTTCTTTTTCTCCTTCAAACACTGAAAAGATTCTTTAACAGTTTGCATACAAGTACAATGCAATGTCCTCTAAAAATCCTTCTAAAGAAAATATATAAATAAAAATTCCTTGTACATTTGGTAACTTTACTCCTATAGAGGACACAGAGACACCTATGCTGAGGTAATACTTCAGTTATGCATTCCTAGATAATGAGATTTATCTCTCAGGATCAATTTTCCATTAATAGCATTCAGTGCTCCATCCAACTTTCAAATTAACTTGACCTGTGAACCTGGGTTGTTCTGATGCTGCTTTTTAAACTACTGGAATGTAATGTCAACAGAACACAGAAAAATTATAGCAGCAAGACTTTAATGGCCAAACTGATGCTTACTGGAGAATTTTAAGGCAGTTTAATGGCAAGTAGACACTGTAAATTCAGAAGACACTTTAAAAAAAAAAAAAAGAAACAGAAAATTTTTCAATACAGAGGTTTCTGCTGTTTCTACCTAACCTGTTGAGTCAGTAAGATAAGCAATCTAAAACTGCATTTATCAGGATTGTCTGAGGCAAGAAAAGAAAGAGTGCTATGCTATTGATCTGCAAGAAGTTTATTTCTTCCACTCTGCAATGTTAAAGGAATCAATCTCTTAACTAAAAAAATAACGGTATTGATAATCAAAATGATGGCTTAGCTTTTGTAAGACAATGAGCAGGTTGCATTGGTAGTGTAATAGCATAACTGCCAGGTTTGATTGTGTCTTTGACATGGCAGATGGTAGGTTATGATTACTGGAATCAATTCTTGACAGTGAAAGAGACATCCTCAAAATGTTCAGTGGGACAAGCAAATTATTAGGAGACTAACTGCATTAATCTCTCAGTGTTGGGCATGGCACAGGTACATTTTATTACACATAGTCCAAAGGGCTGAGAACATACTCAAGTAAATGCAAATGAAATAACTGTAGTCAATGTCAGCTTGAAGTACATTTCTAGCCCTATATCTGTGGCAGCATACATGAGCTTGCATTCCTACCTGCTCTATTTAATTTTGTTTTGGTTTGGGTTTTTTTGATGAAGGTTTCTTAGCGGGCATTGTTTTGGTTTAAAAAACAAAATCTGCTATACCAAAAAAGAGAGTTTATTGGAAAAAGATGTTTAAACTTCTAGAATGATTAGCTTTGCCAGAATCCAATATCTTGTTACAGGAAACAAGTATGAAACTGTTTCCACTTATATACAAATGTACAACAGAAATATAAGAATTTTTTTTTTTCTTGAATTTCTCATAAGGAAGTAAATATTACCAAACATCAATCAGCTTTTGGAATAGCAAGGTTTTGCCTGTGATATGTAAGTTGCTACTGTTTTAACAGTCACAGTTAAAGATGCACACCGATGAATTTAATTCTTGAAGGTACTGAAAATACACTGTCGTGTCCCAACAAAAATATTATCTCAAGGCAATAGTCTACCTTATCATTGAAAAAAACAGGACACATGGGTTTATCAGTCAAATGAGAAAGTACAGGCACACAAAGTACTGCAGATCTCTGGGTAGAGGGAGCTATCTGGAAATGATAAAAATAGGAGGTTACTGTAAAAAAAGTACACAGACCTTTAGAGTAACAATTGAGTAAGCCTGTCTTCCATGCAATTCATCAATGAACTGAGACACAGATAACAGTAAGTGAGATTACACGCATCAGTCCCTGACCTTTGCACTCTGCTCTGACCCACAAGAGTCATCTTCCTGTAGCTATATATGCATAAGAATTACAGCCCTTTTTTGTGGTGTTTTTGGTGGTTTTTTTTTTTCCCTTTTTCTCTCTCTCCTTGGCCTTTTAGAAGATGATGCAACATGCTATTTCAATTTAGGGAATGATCTGTCTTTACACCCACAGCAAAGGATAAGAATCAGTAGGTACTACAGAGTTGAGCCTAACAAAAAAACATACCTGGGAGCTCCAAGGAGCCACACTGCAGCCACAGAAAGGCACAGACACGCTAAGATTTCCAGAGACGACACCAGCCACAATAGCAATGCAGTCAGCTATTGGAGAATACAGTTCATAGCTTTAGGAAAGCTCATGGAATCCTTACTTTCTCTAGGATCTCCACAAAAATAAATATCATCACCCATCAGGCTAGAAGACTCCCACCTTGGAAAAAGGTGTGCATTCTGTCTCCCTTCAGTTACAGCAATGTGCTACACCAGGAAAAGCATTGCAAGACTTATGAAAATTACAGCTACCACATGATGCCGATATACATCTCTTTTGCAACAAGGACTACCATGTGCATTTCTAAATTGTCTCTTTTGTTTCCCAAAAAACCTCCAACCTATTACATGTGATTACTTTTCTTTCCTCAGGGAAAGGCAAATAAGTATAACCACGTGACAGATATTAGTCAGATCACATGGTAGGCATGCTTTACAGAAGAGATGATAAATTTAGCTTGTAAAAATGGAAAATACTTTCTTTTTAAAAACTGAAGAACCATCAAAATATACAATAGTAACTTTATTTTTGCATCTGTCATGTGCCAGGACAAATTTCTCCTTTTCCAACTAAATCAGATTTTTCTCTTAGTATATCTCTACAGTACTATTAAATCCTGAAGGGTAGCCTATGTCCCAACAAGGTTCATTTTCTGAACTTTGCTTCTAAGAGTATTGTACGTCTGTAGTATTGAAGTACACCCTCATACAGTCATTCCAGAATTTCAGATAGCCCATTTTATTACATGCAGAATGATCGAAAATAACACTAGCTCTGGTTAGGAAATTTGGCTAATTCTTACAGCAGAATAGAAGAAGATTACATTTTAATTAGTTATTAGGATGGTTATTAAAAATACATCAGGAAAATCTGACAAACATAGGTAGTAAACCTTTAAATATGATGCTCAGAAAACATAAAAAAGGAGAAATTCTTTGAAAAGTAGAGTTTTAGAGTATCTCATTATGATAGAGGCTCCTATTAAAAATGCTAAATGCATTAGAAGCACTACAGTAATTTAGCAGTTCTTTTTGTGCCTCCATGGCACAGCATGGCTCCACTGAAATGGGAGAGGATGTAGCTAAGATAATTTTTAACCTTTTCTGGGTGGCTAATCTTAGAAAGTTATGCTTTTAAACCGTTGTGGAAAGACTCTCAATTTGTATGAACATTTGGATGTCAAGTCCTCTCTTCATCCACTGAGAGGAAGAGATACATAACAGATATTAAGGTTTACATAAAATTTACAGTAGTCACTGAGTCAAGCTCTTCAATAACATAATTTTATCAGAGCTGATAATCTTAGTGGATTTCAATGGTTGTAAGGCGAAGCACTATAAATATGGTTTGCTCCAACATTCAGTATGATTTTAGTATTATGAGACTTAGAAAAAACTAATTTCAAGCTAAATTTTGCCTTATAAACATACTCAATTGAAAGAAACAATGCAAAACTGAAAACATCAGAAAATGCCTTAATGAAACCTGTCTTACATGGGTTCCTGAAGATATTCTGTATTCAGGAATACTGAGCCATAGCAACTGATTAATTTGGATCATTACTTAGAAAGACATAAAAATCCCACCACCATAGACAAAACCTATGCATTTACTTAAATAGACGTAATTACTCTGTCTAGTGCATAAAATGCTATTCCACCCCACTTTTTTTAAAAAGCTAACCACTATGGTGATTCATTCATATTCTTCCAAGGTATCTGTTCACTTATTGGATTACATTCAGTGTGTTTAAAGAAGATGGTTTATTTTACCATTAAAACAAAGTAAAGATGTTTTAATAGGTCTTTGCCTTTCAGTGTCTCTCACTATGACAGCTGGTGGAAATTTCAGAGTTTTTATTAAATAATGTATGCACTCAGCCAGCATTTTTGTTACAGAAACCCCTTCCTAATTTCTACCGATAGGAGCAAAAATTGCTATTGGAGACACTTCAGTGTATGTTTAAACAAACATGCTTGACTTTTAGAATTGACTAAACTGACCACTGCTTGCTACGTGAAAGAAGTGTGTTACTCGTAAATTTATCAAGTAGGCCAAACTTGCAATAATGACATTCAAATCTAAACTTATTATTAAACAAAATAATTATTGCAGAGCTCACATTCACTCTGTTCTAGACACTGTCCCTTCATCATGTATTCTTTTTTCCTGAGGCTTGATTTAGTGAATTTACTGAGTATAGACTTTACATAGTAACCCCCTTTACTGAGCCAAAAAGTAAAATAGGATCATGAAGACAAAGCCAGCAAAAAGCCCAACAACATTACAATTCCTAGAATACCAAGAACCACTGAAATGGTTAAACACACCACCATCAATCATTTATCAGCCAATGCCATGTCCCAAAATGGTAACTGTACCCAAGGAGGAAGAAGGAGTCTGACTCACACTTCTTTCAAAGCTTGCCTTTGCCTCTTATTCTCAGGAAAAGCAGCTAAAAAATATAGATAATATCTGTACTTTTACATTGCCTAGTGCAATGGGGCTAGGGCCCCTGAGAAGCTTCCCGTATAAATAATACAGGGTAAATAACAATGACACGTACTTTTTAACTGCAGAAACTCATCAACCATGCTACAATGTACATCACATACACTGCCCCTGTCTCTCACTGTTCATTAAAAGAGAATGAACCCTGAGGGGGGCATCATTGAATACAGATATGTCTCCAACACACCAAATCATATCCTGAGCCTGCAGTAAAGATAATAAAACCATATTAAATACATTCCAAAAGTTCCCTTGGCTTAGTCCATGCCACTTGGGCAATTTATAATTTAAAGGAGAATATGAGATTAGATAGAGATGAAAATAGTATGATCTAGAATTTGAAACAACAGTTTAACTATTCTGTCATACTCAGAGGATGTACTGGTTTACAGTATATAGTATTGAAATTTGCTCATAGAGAACTCTGAAGGTCTCTGTATTTATACTTTCATAAATTGTATGTCCAGTAATGATGGACTCCCAGATAAATGACAAAAATATACTACTTGTAACATCTGTATAGTCAAACCCACTACATTTTAGAGATGTCTGTGTGTCACAGTGATCACATATATATGTACAAGTTATATCTACCCCAACAGTCAATAGCATCCTACTCCCTGGGCTGATGTGGCTTTTCAGTGGCAATCCCTGAGATGCACTCTTTGTCCTTTCTGAGCTTTGAACTTTAAATGGTGTAACACTATAATTTTATTATTTTAATCAAAAGGTCACCGTATGATCTATCAAGAGGCTTTTACCATAAACATTGATTCTTTACGAATATGTGCACCAAAATTCAGCTTCTGCAAAAGAGTGAACTCTGCAAAAATTCCTTACCAGGTTTTTTAAATGATTAAGATTACATTAACTCTTGTTTCCATCCAAGAGCAACAGAGGTACTGATGCTATCCTGAAGCTATAATAGGTATGCTCCCTTTCTAAGCAGAGCTGGTTTGCCACTTGAGTTCTACTATAGGCCCACAAAAAAATGTAACAGTGTACACGAGTAAAACCTACAGCGATAATAAAAATTTTTTTGAATATTTGTAGAAGACACTGTCTGTATTGCCCTTCCAGAGAAATATAATCTCTGGATATTTTCTTCTCAGCAAAGAGTCTGTGTGAAGTGCTGGTGAGATAAATAAGCTTGGTGTGATGACAAGGACAACTTTATTTTTTATTACCTATATTCTGTTGCAAATACAAAATTTCATTTGAATTATCTCTGGCTCAGCAACAACCTGATAATATTTAGTACTGACTAGAACTAAAATTCTTTAAATGGAGTTGACTGGTAAATCCTAAACCTTATTGATTTAAAAAGGAATGCCTCCCTTTGACAAAGAACATCTATTTGAGGTAACTAAAGCTTTTCAAAACTTTGCTCATTTTTAAAGACTAAACTACCATGGAAGATTTATCTAGAAACTCTGCAAAAACCTAGGTACTATTTTCATCCAGGAAGAAGTAATTCCAGCATGCTGTATTTTGAGATATACTGGGGAGGCATTCAGATTAACACCTTATATGAGGGTAAGATGAAAGGAAAAAATAAACTTGCACATATTATAGCATCAAAATCTCTAAATGCTCTCTTCTAGTTCATCGTAAGTGTTAAAAATTCTGGGAACTCTTAAAATAAAACTGTTATTATTAGTATGTCTGAATATACTATGAAACAAATTTCACCAAAACCAGCTTTATTTAACATTAGCTGAATTTCTTTCAAGACTAAGCGATATACTGTTTATAGCTTTTTCCGGAGCAACTACAGAACTTCTCAACCAGAAAAAAAGAACTCTTTTGCTTATTCAAATAAACAGACAGAATGGGTGCTGGCTATATTTTCCTATCTGACGATTTCAAAAGCAAATCTTCCTTGCAATTTTGAGAGACAGTCTTATCCTAGTCTTAGAATAAGCTGCTTTTCACACATACATTAATGCAAAACAATGGAGTGGGGCATTCCTTGGAGCTTTTCATTTGTTCAAGGATGAGATGTAAAAAGTAACTATATGCTGCAGATAGCTACTGCATTGTCAGCTAATGTCTGAAAGGTGGCAGGAAATTCTACATCTTTGAGTACTATGGAGGCTGTACAGAAGGAACTGCTGGAAATTAATTTCTGACTGGGCTTACAATGTTGACACATACTCCTGGTAAAAGAAAAAAAAAAAAAAATCAGCCTTACTGTTCTTTGACTCTTTTTGTAACAAGTTCCACATGAGAACACAGTGGCAGTGGAAGGCTTAATTCCCCACTGCCTGACACCAGCCCACTCAGCACTGCTGCAAAGAAAGCTGAAACATCACATCTTGGCCTAGCAATGCTGAGCGAGCATTCTGACATCCTAAAATTCCTTCAAGGGATTTGGCTCATGAAAAACCACAGACACTCACCCATTTTGTGAGCATGAATTGGAGCAAATTCTTGGCTTCTATGTTATATAGGTTCTAGTTCTACCTTCATGTGCTCCTGAGCCACAAAACAGGCCCAAAAACTGGAGGGAAATAATTCCTAATCGCATAACCAATTCTCTTAGTCGCCTACATCCTCAGAACTTGTAATAACAATACAATTCAGCATGGTGCTACAGCTTCTTTACACATCTTTATCAGGACACAGCCAGTCACTGACACCCAGCTGCACCATATCAAGGTAGTATCTCCTCAGAATCATTATTGCTTTTCAGGCCCTGTGCTGCAATTTGTCTCTTTCTTTTATGCTGAGCATTTCATAAACACAACATATTTGGATATCAGCTTCATTTCTCTTTCCTCACTGGTGAATCTTGGCTTAGCTGTAGGCTACAAAAGCTTTGCCATATACTTGAGAGAGCCAGTATTTCATTCCAATTTCTACATTTCATTTCTAATAACTTCTGACGCAGAAAATGGCCTGTTAGCTTTCACTGAGAGGATCCTAGAAAACTTGTTTAATCTGATGAAGAAACTTTTTTATCTGGAAGTCCTAATTCAAAAATACAAAACTTGCCTCCCTGTGCCTACTAGCACAGCTCTATTTCGTGTCACTTCAATACATGACACTGTATACTGCACACAAGCATTCAAGAAATAATAGATGAACAGTGACCAAAGAAATTTAGCTTCAACCTTTATAAAACTTGCGTTAAAATACCTTTTCCTCTGTCAACCACATTTGCAGCAAGCTCTACTCATAGCCCAGCTGATGTTCTTCCACACAGGAGAGAGCACAACATGAGATTGACCACAGGGGAATTACTTTCACACCACTAGTGAAACCTCGTTCTCCTCCAGTGCTACCTGCCAGGTTTTCTGCTGCTGTACAGGCCTACCCTGCTGCAGTCCTACCAGACACAGAAAGTGTCACTTTTGCAGCTGCAGCGACACATTTATTTCTAGCAGTTCAATTCCATAGTGCTAATTTCAGTGGAAGTTGCAGCTCATAAGTGTCCAAGAGCAGTACAAGGAATACTTGCTGGCCTCAACACACCTTCTCCCTTCATTCTTGCTATTGAAGACATTTTGCTCAAGTCAATCTCTTAAAGAACTGAGGGATTCTTAAGAGAATACTAAACCAAACACAGAATGACCATAACAAATAGTTGATTAGTTTAAGTGAACTGGTGAACAATTACTAAGACAATGAAGTGATAAAGTAAAATGAGTGAAATAATGAAAACAAGATTCTTAGCCGATTCTATCACAGTTCTTACGAGATTCAGTTGAATGTGTAAGGTTTTCTGAAAAAGAACAGCAGAAAGCTGCATGAGAAATTCAGTGATATGAGTTTATTTTCTTATAAAATATTTAGCATCTAAAATCCCTTTCCTGATATTACTGTCTCACACCACCGTAAGTTTTCACTAGTAAATCTGAGCTTCCAGGCTGGGGTTGGCCTAGAGATATTGAGGGACTTTGTTCAACTCAACAGTCATTGAGAGGGCAGAAATTCACCCACTAACACATGCTGCCCTTTCACGTGCAAATGATTCCCACCACTTGAGAACTTCTGCACAGTTACCGAAGGCTTCAGCACTGCCTGCTTAGATAATATTACTGACCCAACAGAGAGACCAAAACACCTACCAGCAGCACTTCCTTAGCAATTGATTTGAGGAAACTCATCCCTGTGAAGTGATTGCTAAATTTTGGCTAATGATTGGTTCTTTGTGAGGTCTATATAGCAATTGTCAATTTTGTTTACGTTGCAAAATATTAATCCCCTAAGATGCAGTGGCAAGAATTTTTTCTTAGGGGTCTAGGCCTCTCTCCCAGCTAATTTTCAGGTTGCATTTGTTTCTGGAGGGTACATGAACTATCAAAACTAGACAAATCCTTTTGTCACGGCAGCTAATTGGCACAGAATCAACTAAATAGCCTATGACCAATAAGCTGCCCCTACTTAAGAGACTCAACTGCTCTGGGGTGACCAATACATGCTGATGGAAAACTGGCTGACAGCAGAATCCATGAGCTCGATTTTCTCCTCGCCAGTCACCCTGCATGCACCTGCTGATCACCTACTGCTCACTGGACGAGCGACTGCTCCTTTCACATTGTTAATAAGCATTCTTGCTTCTATTTTTAAACAAGATAAAGCCTTTGCTGTTTAACCTGAAACAAGTTACTTCATCACCACATCTCACTCCCTTGGTCTATAGTGACTATACAGCCTGTAAATATTTTGAACCAGAGATTGTATCTTGCTGCCTTTGTACAGCACCTCCCGCAACAGAGGGCTGATCTCAGCTGGAACCTCTTGGAACTGTTGCCACCAACATGACTGAGCTGAAGTGGTGGGAGGGAAGTTAAGACTATCATTAGCTACCTTGAATTTGTTTTCTACAGGAAGATTTTTACTCTTAAGGACTGCCAATCCAAATTCTCCCAGAGGAATGTGTTTTCCTTAAAAAAAAAAACAAAACAACAAACCAAAAAACAAAACCACAAAGCCAAAAAACCCCCAACAAAACAAAACAAAAAGACATCCCTCACAGTTACCAACATACCAAAGACAGTAATTCTGTTTAAATGTCAGAGCTTTAAACTTGTGGTCAATCCACAAGTCTACCACTATTTAGTGATAAATCTCCTGATCATAAAGCAAATCAATTCAGTCTCCCAGCTGAATATCTCATCTTTTTTGGTACTTTCAGTCTCACTTCTGAATGAGGCTGTCGTCACACATTTCACTGGTATTGTAAGAAACATACAAAATCATTTTTTACCACCCCCACAATTTTCTTGTCTGCAGTTTATGATGTTTGTCTGCTCCTTAAATACTTTAAAATCCTTTTGTTGAGATGCAGGGAGTCATCTGATGCCAATTTTTCCTCAATTTTCTCTTGCTTTTTTGTTTAAACTACCCAATTTACTCATTTGCCCCATCCTTTATACTTACTAAGTGCTTTCTGTTTATCCTCATGCATGTTCTTAACAGTGGCTGTTGGATCATCCCCCAACTTATTTAGGACACGCTGACTTATACCTGAGACTTAGATTCTACTGGAATGAATAATTACATCCCTCTGTTGCTTAAATACCTTCCATAGTTGCAGTCAAAAGATGATTCCAATAAAAAAATATCACTACTTGGTTTTTGGTTTTGTTTTTTTTTAAGTAACATTTAAATATTTGGAACCACTTTTCTAAAAGATCACTGTAAACCTGTGCTATCGGGATGTTATTATGAAATCTGTGGGGTGTAAATGGGCATTAGCCTGAAATTTGTTTATGTCTTTCTTGGTTTTGTGAGAGTTTTGTGAGAGTAACTTCCCCACTCCAAAACATTAATGCATGCTCCTAAATTGTAAAGGAATATCCTTTAGCTTTCTTTTTCCTTCCCCCCCCCCCCCCCCCGCTCCGTGCTTTTTATTCCATTAATCCAAACAAATTAAATACTCCAACTACTATGAAAAAAAATAATGCTACTCAAATATTCCCTGATCTGACTCCACATTATCTCCTCCCACAACAGAAGTCACTGACACAGTGACTTTCATTATGGTTTGGACTGAGCACTAGGAGACTGAGGTTCATTCTGTCCCAGTTCAGAAGGGGAGAACAATGGAAAGCATCTGATAGAAATGTATAAAATCCTGTACAGTTTGAAGAAAAGGAACACAGATACATATAACATTTTCACAATACAGAACATGGGGCATGATCAGAAACAAAGTAACAGCCAGTTTTAACAAAAGGCAAAAAGAAATAACCAACATGACATACACACTAAATTCTGGAACTTGCTGCCCTGGGTTGTTGCAGAAGCTCAAAGTATTACTGGGTTCAAAAAGGGATTATAATTTAAGAATGACACCTAGGTTTTTGTGGATATTAAACATGATGGTCTGAATACATACAATCTCCAGCTCAGGATAGACTGCCAAGTACAAAAACTGAGAAAGTTGCCATATTCCTTACACATTTTCTCTTAAAAAACCTCCCAGCACATCCTATGTACTGTCCACTTTCAGAGACAGAATATACGTTAGACATCTCTCTGATTTGTCCTAGCATTCTGATGCAAAGGGCCAGAAAGGTAAGATGTCCTAAAGGAACTTGCTTTGGTCAATTCTGCTAACACAAAGACTGCAAAAGGAGCTTTTTGTGCTCAGTGGTGCAGCAGGAATAGCCTCTACAGCACCTGCATCTGCACTGATTCGCAGAAGGCACTTCATAAGAGATTGTCACCTACTGAGGATGGTGACTGTTATTGCCATTTAATTTTTGAAAATACAGTCATTCAGCTAGAGTAGATTACACACAATTTAAGTTAACTTTGTATTTAAACCTATATACATATTCTTGCACGCATGTCTGTATACAACACATTAATGAATACAAAACCACTCACGACTGCAGTGTTTCATCTTGCAGGTTTCTTTTCATGCAGAAATTCCCCCAGGGTATCAGCTTAGTATGCAACATGTAAGATTTCAGAGAAACATCTATTTTAATCTCAAAGAATCATACTTTTGTGTAGCTTTGTCCATTAAAAAAACCCCAGCTATTACTATTCTTTGAAGCTGTATTGCACCAACAAATCTGGAATTAAAAACAAACCTAAGGAAAAGCTTTTCCTTTGTATATCAGAATGAACTATTTGACGTTTACAAGCCAGAAAAGCTATAAAATGGTGTACAGTTTTACATTGACACTGACACTAGTACATTATTATTGTATTTGTCAATGACATTTAGAACAGTTGGCTTTTTGAAATAAAGCATGTATTCAGTGGAGTATCATTAAGAGCAATTGAATTGCCCTTCATCTGTTTCTGAGGCTCTGAGGACTGAAAAGCAGTGTCTGGAAACTTTATGGGCATTAGCTGGCTTTCTGTTTTGTTCTGTTTAGGCAGCCTTGTCTGTTTTTTCATATATTAGACTCAAAGACAAAAGGATTTCCAGCAATAACCTTCTTCTGATGAAACTCATCTTTATCTACTTCTTGTTTCTTAGTAAGTGATGAAAAAGTCCTTTATGGACATAAGATTACTCAAATCAATAGTGACTTCTCCATGCACAGCAGTGTTCAGTTGCCTGTTCATCAAAATGTCTGCTTACGGGCTGCACTGACTGTCAGCGAGAACACTCACCTGTCCAAGTACTTAGCTCAGTGCTGTAGTAAACAGGGACCTATTTCTTTATGACACTAAATATTCTGAATATTCATGTGTTCAGGCTTACTGGTATCAGGGGCAAAGCCTGGCTTCTGTATTTGTGATGGCAGCAAGGCTACACTTGAAGTGAAGACAGCTGGCAGCTCCTAATAACTGGACAGCTTGTTGCCCATATCACAGTAAGTGCCACCTTACCGTCCATCCAAAAAGTGGCTGGTACTTGCTTCCCAGGAAACCTCCCTGAGCTTGCAGGCTGGGCTCAGTCCCAGGTATGTGTCCATTCAGCTGTCACTGGCCTCCCTGTCCAGACAGTTTACAAAGTGATTGCTATATAACTATGAATTACACATCTTGAACAGTCAGTTCTCTTTGGCAGTCCCACAATCCCCTGTCTGTGCCTGCTGTCTCTTTTGACCTCTGCTCACTTGACAGCATTTTGTATCACATTTATTGGATATTTAACTTCTAATTTTCCTTTCATACTGCTCCAGACAGCCAGTCCAGTTCTTGCTGACTCCATCCTGCCAGCTAATCCCTGCTGGGCCAAGCTAAAGATGTGCTCCTGACATACGGTTAGCTGGCAAAAGAGGTATGTGCATGTTTTGGTGAACATCTGGAGGGAATACCCCAAGCATAATGATTTTGGCTGGACTATGAGAAGTGCTCATTATTATACCACTTGAAGCCAGCCTGTTCAACTGGGCATTTTCAAGGCCAGGTTAGAGTGCCCAGAGCAATGCAAGCACTGCAAAGAGCTGTCACTGGCAGAAGAGACATTGACTGGAGTTCCATTAATGCCCAGCTTTATACCCCTTCTCTAAATAGGTGGTACCTGACAGTTCCCCATACATCAAAACCTTCCTTACCACAGATAAAAAAAAAGTCAGGCACATCTGCTACAGAGATACCAGTCACTCTTCATGTCAACCCATGAAATAAGCAAGAATTTTTATGGAATATCTTGGGAGCATTTGCAGAGGGCATTTGCCCTCCTGTGATCCCAGGAGAAAATGGAGATGCTGAAGGAGGTAAGAAAAAACTTTATCCCAACAACTGCATCCTGAGAGACTTTTTGCTATAAAAAAAGAAGGCCTATAAACTCAACTATGAATTGTCCTTGTAAAGAACATAGTTCCTTTAGTACACATCAGCAGAAAGCACAACTTTTGAAGAACTGTTGGAGGAAGGGAGGGAAAGAGTGCTTAATTTCTGTTTTTTCTCTTCAGTGTGGCTGAGTTACTGTGGAAATAAATGACGTGATTGACCAGACCGTCCTTGTGTGGTTCCTCACTCCTTTTTGTTAGTGGGTAGCAGCCTTGTCTCTAGCTATTAATCAAATGGGCCTTACTTCATTAGCTTCTTAACTTTCTCCTGGATCTTTTCCCACCCTTGGCAGGGGATGCTGTGTCACACAGCAGGGATTTCGGTCAGGTAGGACAAGGTTTACACTTCATGTCTGCAACTGACTATGCATTGCCACCGACGCATCATGCCATCAGTGAGCCTTGCAATCTCATTTTGGGCGGGGGGCGGGGGAGAATAAAAGGGGGAGAGAGCGAAGGAGACACTCCTCCAGAGAACAGATTTCAGAACATACATACCTTAAAGAGCACTGGCCAACTTTCTACATGAACATTGAGTACAGAGGGATTCTAATGAAACTAGCCTCCTCTTGTGGCTTAACACCAGCTGGCAACTCAGCCCCGCCCAGCCACTCACTCACTCCCTCTGCAGTGGGATGGGGAAGAGAATCAGAAGAGTAAAAATGAGAAAACTCATGGGATGAGATAAAGGCACTTTAAAAGTTAAAGCAAAAACTGCACACACCAGCAAAACAAACCAAGGAATTCATTCACCACTTCGCATGGGCAGGCAGGTGTTCAGCCATCTCCAGGAAAGCAGGGCTCCATCACACATAACGGTGACTTGGGAAGGCAAACGCCATCACCCCCAATGTCCCCCTTTTCCTCCTTCTTCCCCCAGCTCTATATGCTGAGCATGACACCATATGGTGTGGGATATCCCTTGGGTCAGTTGGGTCAGCTGTCCCGGCCGTGTCCCCTCCCAGCCCCTTGTGCCCCTCCAGCCTGCTCGCTGGTGGGGTGGGGTGAGGGGCAGGAAAGGCCTTGGCTCTGTGTAAGCCCTGCTCAGCAGGAACAAAAACATCCCTGGGTTATCAACACTGTTTCGAGCACAAATCCAAAACACAGCCCCATACTAGCTATTGTGGAGAAAATTAATCCGAGCCAAAACCATCACACCTCTTAATTTAGATGTCTACTCGAGGAGTACCACATATGAAGGACAACATGGGAAGGGCAAATAAGAGGACAATAATTAGATATCTCAACCATTACATGGCCTGATAGGTTGCACTGTTATGGGGTAGGAGGATATATTTTAGCCTTGCAAGTAGCATTTTTGTTGAAGTACAAGACAGTTTATTTTCTTAGATTATTGTTGTTTTATAGTTTAGAAAGCATTTATTTCCTCTGAAAAGTCAGCAAGTATGAGTGCATTATTTTTTCCCCTTGCATATATTTATAAGTGAAACAGAGGTTTGTTTTCATGTAGTCCTGTTAATAGAATACAATCAAGAAGGCCACTGCTGTTACTAAAGGGTTCTGTTACTATATCAAAGAGAGCAAGCAACCTACACAAGCAAATAATACAGCACACCCTGTTCCCCAAATAAAAAGGGCAAAGCACTATATTCAGCTCATTTTAAACCAGCCAAAGAAATCAAACCTTTGTTAACATAGTCCATAAAATTAATCAGGTAAAAAACTTTTCAATTAGGTTAGCAGTGCTCTCACCCTCAGAATTTCAAATAATAAACACAAGAATCACTTAAAAATTCCACAGTGTCAGTATAACACATCTCATATAACTGTACAACATATGAAACAGCCCAGGCATTAACAGCTGACCGCAATAAAAATGGCTTTAAGTGTGACAAGGATATGGTAGTACATGGTATCTTTATTCTTCATTTCCACTAGATCCTGGACTGCTATCACTACCAAGCATTATTTCTCCAACTAATTTGCAAGATTCATAGGTGTAAAAGTTCTGCAGCACATGGCAATACTCGGCACAATTTTCATCCAACTCAGAGCATGGCACAGTCTTGCAACTGGGATTTGTAACATGGGTGTTTAAGCCCATACTCAGAAACAGTGCTACCTTGCCTACACCTTTCCAAGTCACAGCTTTCCACCATCACTCACAACTGCTAGAAGTGTAACTGATTTCTTGCACAGCCCCACATGCCTTCCAAACATCTTCACAAACCACCTGAGAGCAGAACTTGAATCCTGAAACTGTGACTGTCATTCCTTCTGACTTCCTTACTTTTAGGGCCCAATGAACCACGGACACCACAGAGGCAACAATGTCCTCTGGAAATCTGCATGTTCTCTGCCTCTTTCAAAACAAGAAGAAAAACAAAACAAAAAAATCCCACCAAAACAAGAACAAAACTTATGGGAACATGCATGCCAGCCATAATCTTGCAGAGGTGGTGTAACTCATTACATTTCTAGTACATTGTAGATACCCTAGAAGTAGCAGCAAGACTGCAAGAGTCCAGCACACACTAACCTGGAGAAAAGAATAATTTCCATCCCAGAATTTTGAAAAAGGCAGCATATTAGACCACTGATCCCAAAATAATTATATCATAGATCTATTAACTGAAGTTTAAAAGCTATATAGCTGGAGAATAGCAAATGGTGAATCTGTAAATAAAAATGGAAGCCTGAACAGATCTGTTAAAAGGGGACTCCAGACTTTAAAGAAATTTTTTGAGGGAAAACGTAAAGATATAGAGGTAACAGAAGATGAGAAGATCATAGTGTGCATTTATCAGTAACAGAACAAGGCAAATTAATCCAAGAAGTGACTTTTTAGAAGCCATGGCAGAGCTTCCATCTGAACTTCATCACAACATTTGAATGGAAAGCTGTAAATAAGAAAGATTTAGAGAGATCTGTAAATAAAGCAACTGGCTTAGCTATTGCAAATGTATATGTTGAAAGCAAAGCAAAAACTTCCTAATGGAATCCCTTAAGATCTATGATATTATTTAACATTTTCATCAATTTCTTTAATGTACACAGTAGATGCAATGCTAATGAAATGGGCTGACATGAGGAGGCATCATTAGAACAGAGCAGGATTTTTGTATATATATTTTATATATATATTCACATATATAATATAAATTTAATGTTGAAAGATGGAAATAAAAGGAAATACAATACTCCAAGCTGCAAGATCAAATATGTAGAGAATAAAAGCAAGAAATTCTACCCTAAACTGCAGTAGAACTCATTTTTTAAGATGACAAATGAGAAAGACATATACACAAGTTGATAATTTTCCTCTGAAATGTAGTTTAAAAAAACAAAACAAGTTGTAGATGCTTCATGTGGGATATATAGCAGAGCTAGAGAGGTACTGGGCCAGTATCCAAAGCACCAGCGAGAATGTCCAACAGCACATGTTCTCCCCCTCTATTCACCTATACCAAAAATACCTTACAGAAACTAAGATACTGATAAAGATCTTTGCTTGGATGAGTGCATCTGATTTTTTTACAGATCAAAAAGCTCTCTGTTCTTTCAGGCTACCACAGTGAGATCTGGGAAGGGATGTGTATATTTTGAGGAATGTCTCATCAACATAAATAAAAGAAAGAAAATTATTGTTAAAGCTAAAGCCCGATGTGGTCACAAGAACACAGGGATAAAAATACGCATGAACAAAGACAGACTGAAAAGTGCAAGGAGATCCCTAATCACATGCATTGCTACTTGTTTGTTTCTTTCTTTTAATTTAGTTGCTATTAGAAAATTTTATTCTGCTTATTTTAGTTGTGTTGATGATGCCTGAAATGCAATGCCCAGATAAGTGATCTGCGCATACATAGGAGATAGAAAATTCATTATAATCAAAATGCATGTGCAGATCAGACTGCCGAGATCCATTTGGTCTACCACGTGTTGAAACTATTGTGCAGCTACAGCTTATTGGTACATTCTCAGAAGTTACTCTTTAAGCACGACAGGGGATTTTCATACGAGCCAAATAGCAAATCTTACGATTCAGAGTAATCAGGTTACCACACCTGTGTCAGGAATAAAAGAATAAATCACATACAAACTGGAAACAGTCTGATACAGAAAGGCCAGAACTCAGAAATGCCCCGGATTCCTGGTAGCCTTGTATCCAATGACCAGAGATTATCAACAGTTGTGTCACAGTTAAAAGGACTTCTCCAGAGGATAAGGATCTCTGACCCTTTAGCAAAAGCCCCTGGAGCATTCAGGATGAATGAATTTTGTCAGTCAGTCAGATCTTTGTTAAGAGAAAACATGTGGTGCTCTGGTACTTCTCAAGTTCCTTTAGCTAGCTTTTATTATTTTAGCTTTCTTTTCACCATACTAAAAACTCAGTTACAATTCTTAACAGAGACTTCTCATTAACCCCCACCTCAAAACACTGCCCTTTAAATCGAAAGACATAGTGTGACTTGAAACAGAGAAGTAAAAGGAAGAAAGAAGGGTGGCAAAAATCAAGAGGTTCCCTGTGCCACTGCAACTAAGATGTTCATGGATGAAGCCAGTAGCTCAAAGAGAATCAGGCAAGAATTTGGTCTATTCATGGATGGAGGCAGAGCTACAAAGGATTATAAAAGTCATCTCCCACTTTTTTAATTTAAATATTACTCAGTCAGAAACATTAGGCTTATATAAGAGTGTACAATTCAATTCAACCAGCTTATGTTACAGAGATTTGAAGAATGCTCTAGCAGGAATCAAATTTCTGGAAGATATCAGTTTCATATAGGAAATCAAAATAGAAACTTTAAAAGTATAGAAGTTTTGAGCCTTGAATCAGACATATGATTTTGGAAGGTTTCTAGAATCCCTGATTCAAGAGGTTTTTTTAATGGAAATCAGAGATTTAAAGACTGGAGAAAAATAAGGACAGAAAAAGCTGATTGAAACGTAGAGGGGTAATGCAGAGAGGAATTTCTGAGCTGCAAAACTGCTCAAATCACATAAGTTTGGATGGGGAAAGCTAGACATAGCCACCATGGGTTGCATTACCGGGTAAATAATCTGACCACCACAGAGATGCATGAAGAAGTCAAAAGTTTCTAGGAGGAACACTGATAATGTAAGCAGAATGACTGTACAGGCAGAATCAAGAAAGTGTTCACAAGGCACAAGGGCAAACCTAAGCACTGCCCTATTTTTGTAAAGAGTTACTACATTTGTGAGAAACCAAATCATTTCACAAAAGTTGTAGACAAGAGAAAGTGATGCCCTTAAACAGGCATACAGAATACTTACCCTGCACAGCAACAAGGACCTAAGCAGGCATAATGAAGAACTCTTTCTGGGACCGTGTTAGAAGACAAATAGAGCTTAGGACTGGAGTACAGCCTTGAACAGCATAATTATGTGATTGACGAGTTGGCAGTGCCCCTGCAAATATAGAGTATAGAAGATGCACACTCCTGATGACTGTGCACACCACGTCCATTCTGGGTGTGGGTCCCTGAACAATATCAGCAGGCCGGTCAGCCACGACTGCACATCAGGATCCCAAAAGAAGAGCTATTGCATCAAGTTGGTAGTGGTGTGTGATTACGGACAGCTGAATGAGCCTTACACACAAAGTATGTGATATGAGAGGTCACTTTGTCTGAGGTCACTGGACAGCCCCATTCACCAGATACCACACCTCAAGACTACATCTGCCTGGGAGGTGGAAAAGGACAAACACAAACTCAAGAAAATTTTCCTTTCAGTCTGTAACAAGTTTCAACCCCACTAGAAAATAATATGCAGAGCTAATCCATAGCCGTGATTCTGCAGAAGCTTTACTCTGCAGAGACTTTCTGGAAACTTACAGAAATTTTGCAAAGCATTTTTGCACAGGATTTATTTTCCCTGACCTTCTCATATAAGTTTATGGTTTCCATGCTGCAAACATCATGGATGATGTAGCAAGAACACTACCATTTGAAATGCCAGGTTGCTTGAACATTGAATTAAAAGAATTTTTTCTCTCTAGCTATTAACATCTGAAAACCCTGCCAGACTTGGAGAAATGCCCTAGTTTATAAAATTCTTCTTTTTGGTTAATGCAAAAATACACCCTTTTGCCCCCAATCCAGTCTCGTGCGTGAAAGCATAGACATTTCATCCCAACAGAGCATCAGAGCACAACACTAAATTTTGTACACTCTTAGCATGATTACATTGCAATTATGGCTTATGTATTATGGCAAATCTCAAGTAAATTATGAACTCTGTACATTACAAAGGCACTGTGAAACACTGATTGGTTTGGACAGTTTGTAGTTAATTAAGTTCATTTCCAATTCCATCTCTTCACACAATTTCAAAGCATTCTGCATTGAAAGCCCATTTTCAATTAGCAAGGAGGATGAAACAAAAAAGAATTAATTATAAAAGTGGCAATCCCCATTTAAATCTTCATAGTGCAGCAATTATTTATGTTAAGTGTTGAGAAACTGGAGAGTTGTTCTTGTCTAATACAGTTTTTTCCTTGATATATATCTTATATATATTAAATCTGTATAAATTAGTGGTGTAGCATTTTTTAAAGTAAGGACTAAATTACTGCTCACAAACTTGTACAGAGCTCCAAGAGACAAAAAAAGTCTGTGCTTGGCTAGAGCCAAATTAAGTGTCTTGGCTAGATTCTTCTCACTGTTACTGCACTCTTACCCTAAGGTAATTCCATTACTGGGACTAAAGCAAACATCCCCGTTGAAAAAGTAGTGAAGGAATACTAATATCAGTAGAACTTTATGCTGGGGAATGACCACCCAAAAGCAGTTAGCCAGTTTTATTCTAGTGTTTGATGCTGTTCAAAATGGCATAAACCACTATTGCAAGTTACCGCAGTGAAGAATGGGCAGGAAAGCTTTCAGATACCCTTTTCTAAAATCCTTTCCGTGGATACATGCTCAAATCTTCATCTCTGGTCATCATTTTCAGATTTTGGTAATTAAAGAACCTTACACTATCTCTTTACAGAATGGGTCCAAGCACCCCTTACCAAACTGCTTTTAGAAAGTGGTACAAATAACACCAGGCACTGACCTTTTGGGAGCATGAGAAAAGAAAAAAGAAAAAAAAAAAATGGAGGGGGGTTCATCCCTTGAATTGCGGATGTCATTCTTCTACAAAATAGACTTTTAGCACATGAATACCTTTCTTCACAGGAGCCAAATACTTCCAATGCCCATTAAAAAGACAGAGGAGGAGGAAAAGACTAAATATATTTAGTGGTGCCATCTAGAGATGGCATATCTTAGTTTGCTGATTGTACTGTCTTCACCTCTATCAAAGACTGTCAGCCATAAACATGACACCAAAATGAATGATACGAGGTTAGCTGTAACTGCAGATGCACAGTGCTGTAAAACAACTTTGTTAACTTAATTCACTAGATTTTCAACTGTCATCTACTGGCCATTTGTCATTGGCATTGACTTCCTGCTCTACAGCCAAGAGTACTGCTTTAACCACCGGCGCGTGCTTCATTGCCTGATTCATGGTTGGCTCATTCCCTCTGTCCTTTTCTTTGCCATTTTAGTCACAGGCTTTGTAACAACACAGCAACAGTGGAGCAGGAGGAGGAGGAGAATGATGGGCACTAGAAAACAGAGTAAACAATTCAGGGAGAGTAGAAGAGTAGGCAATACGGAAAAAAAAAAAAAAAAAAAGAAAAAACAGCCAAGAAGAGTTAAAATAGAAAGTAGGGCTTTATGAAATGGTAAACATAAATTAAAGGGAAAAAAGATAAAGTGAAACAAATGCAGATAAACAGCCTTGCAGCTGCAAGAATGAATGCAAATAAAAAAAAAAAAATAAAAAACCTAAAAAATAAAAGAAAAAACCCAGTACAAATCTTTCATGTTCCTGAGCTGCCTGCAGTGTTCTGTGATGTTCTCAGCTCTCACCAAGAATTTTAAGAGAGAAGAGTCTGTTCCTCACACTACTGGAGATGTTTTTTAAGTGCTGTTTTCAATATAACAGAAGATAATTTATCTTAGACAAACCTGGGACTCTATGGTGGGGTTTTCAGATATGGCTAGAGCTCACAGTCAGATACAGACAAGCTGTACCAAATGACACCATGAAGAAGGATATGAGGGAACCTTTGGGGGTATCACGAGATACACTACAAAACCTTTCCTTGATTTCTCCTCTTCTGTTTGTTTTCCTTGTTTGAAATTGCCTCCAATTGAGAAAAACAATTAAGCCTGTATTAAATTTTAATCAAATTTAGAGATCCATGGAAGATGATTTCTACCAGCAGCATATTAGAAGGTATTTCAGAATAACTACTTTACTCAAAGAAAATTACATTTATGTCATCTGGGTAGAAAATATCTCATCAGTGGCACAATATGTTTTTCTAAATCTAACTGTACAATCAATGGAACTACAAATATTTTAGTGTTTTTGCTTTTTATTCTAATGAAGGACAAATTATGAGATATGTGCATGGATTTCTTTTAAACACCCACGCTTACAGCTGCAAGCATGCCTAAGTTGTTTGCTGAATCAAGCCATTAAGCAGTTGGCTCTTATTATCGACCAGCATGGACTGTTTTCCTATCAACACAATGCATGGTTTCAAAATATTGCAGTGGTTCACTGTGACAGAATTAACAGTATGAACCAAGGTGTTACACCTTCCATTTCTAACTCCCATAGCCCTCCTCATGAAAAACCCCTATCAATCCCACATTCTCCCTAGTACCCATAATTTGACTCAGCTATTTCTGCCCCTGCTTAGGATTATCAATTCCTTTAAACACATCTCACCAGATGATGCAATATCACTTCCACAGGGAAACAAGAGTTATGACCAGAGCAACCATCACAATCTACTTTAATAGACTTTTAACTATTGATCTTGAATGACATACAGCCTTGACAGTGATGTCCTCACTATTTCAGGTTAACTTCAGAAAAGCTTTACAATTCTCCCTATCAGAGACTGAAAAGTGTATTAATCTGAAAGCTAAATGCCAATTTTTTTTTTTTATCTGTTTTTAGAAAATTCATGGTTTTAGTTGAGGAGTACATACACACACACACACACCCATTTTTTAGAACTGTAACAGCTACCATGCTTTCCACCCAAATAACCAGGGAAGATAATCCAATGTTGGTCCTGTAACAGTCAAAGAAGGTGGTGTGTACATTACTCAGACACTCATAGTTTCAAAGTAAAATTTGTCACTAGTTTAGGAATATGTTTTCTTGCATTTCCATAGAAGTTTTCTTCTACACCTGCTGGTGGTCTCAGTCACAGGAGCAGCCTGTACGGCTAAAGCCTGAGTTGGTCTTGCCCTGGTAACCTAACAGTAGTACCTGTATATTCCTCTGACACAGGGTGCAAAAAGTTTTTCTTTTGGAGGTATTTAGCCATCAATTCATATAAAATTCAGGTGCAACCGAAACACCAAAAATGAAAGAGATACTGGGGAAAGAAGTCTTGGAATCAAACTCGCACTTGCCTAGTTTTGAGTGATTTCTGTGTTTATGTGCATGCCTGCATGTAGGGGGTATTATTTTGGAGTTTTATTTTTTTAATCAGATTTTTGTTCCTGACACTGAGGTAGCCAATAGGCAGAGAAGCTACTTCTAGGTTGGTTCCTCTTTAGGAAAATTAGAAAAAAAAGAAAAGCTGGCCACAGAAAATCTCTTAAAGGATTCGGTATTTTTCACACGGAATTACCTTCCTCAGCACTTGACATCCATTTGGAAACTGAATTCAATACAGAATGCAGCAATAAATTTGTAAAGCATCTTTTGGCTATTTAATAGACAAAATCAGTGCTTTAGAACATATACAGGCTTGCCAATGGATTTCTTTGGAAAATTCCAGCAGCTGGGAGGATTTTTTTTTTTTTTCTTTTTTAAATGCAGAGTCCCGGATGGCCTGAAACTGCTTCCATGGTGTGCAATAGTGCTGCAATTAGAATCACAGCCACTAGAATAATACCACCCTTGAGAGGAAAAAAAGAAGCTATTGACTTCAGTGTCTCAACCACCTTCCTCCTTGATTTGAATTAGCTCAAGTCTGATGTAGAAAAGAAAAAAAAAAAAAAAAAGAAAGGAGAACAAATGGTTTTAAGAAGAGTCTTTCTGTTTGGTTAACAAATAAAGGCTAAGAAGAACACAGTGGTGAATATTGATAAGCTTACCCTCAAAGGCCAAGATAGTCATAACATAGCAGTTGTCTGAAGACTGAATTAATTGCCCATCAATTTATCATTTTGCATATTTACTATTTTCAGATAGAAGTTCACATCCTATTTCAATAGTGCGATCTCAAACATACACATACCTCTATCCAACAACTTTGAGAAAGAAAATAAAAAGAAAACATCACACTGACATTCTGAATGCTGCAGCTGAAGCACAGGACCACATTCCTGCGTGTGTTAAGGGTATTTCAGATCTGCCTTGCAGGGACCTTGTCACTGCTCCTTCTGTGCCTAGTAATAGAAGGTGCAGGATTAACAAAGGCGATCTGGCTGAGGGTCCAATGAATACGGACTTGACCATGGACTACATTGTCACTGGATCAGTAAAATACTGAGCTACAGGTAACATCTGCACAGGAGGCCAGCCAAAAGTACAAGGCCCAGTATTTATTCATGATACAGACTAAAATACTTTCAGCTAAGGGCAGCCTGGGAGTTAGCTGACAGAAAGAAAAAAAGTCAGGGTTACCAACAACACTGATTTTCCTGACCCTTGAGTAGTCAAGAGTTTTCTTCAGAGCAAAGCAGCTGGAATGATACTAAGCATAAAACATCAACTGTCAGTTCTGCTTTTTAACACACACATACTGAATCTTTAACCCACATATACAAGAAACAGGCAGACCTCCATGGATAGTAAATCACAGTACTTTAAAATTTAAATTATTATTAAAATAGGTACATTAAATTACAAAGGTTGAAATTTCTGATTATTTAGATTAGCTATACTGGGAAAAAGTATCTTAGCCCAAACATCTGAAAGAGGGGGCAAATTCACAGAGCTCTAATAAATATACTGTTATTAGTGTCAATATACTTCTTATTCACAAAGGGCAATTCCATTCAGGACAACCAAAAGTTTAAAGCGAATTGGGTTCATTCTCTTTTATTAGAAGATGGTACATGTGTTTTTTATGTGTCTAAATTCCTTTACTAAACAAAGTGTGCCAAACCTGGGCATTTTGCATTCACATAAGAAATGTAAATATATTAATTTTTTGATCAAAATATTAGACAAAATGGCATTTAGTATTGACTAATTTCGAACTACACAGTCATTTATGGGCCTACTAATTCATAGTAATATTTCTTCTTAAAATAATCCACTTAGGACATTGCAGAAAAAAATTGTAAAAGCAAGCAAGAAGAGAAACTAAATTACAGAAGATCTACATGACTAAGCAGTACTTTCTTTTTTAAGTGAAATTTTTAGAATTTTTTTAAATTTTATTTAAGGCACATTTATTTAATTCAAGCTGTTGTAAGAACTGATACAGTTTTCAAGAAAACCTTTTTTTCATACTTCAACATCTCGCTTCATGTTTGAGTGGAAACTCTATCATTGATTGCTTGAAGATCAAGTCTTTTCTTCCAAATTCCACCCAGGGGAAATAGAGCTCTCAGTACACACTAACAACAGGTTCTAAACAGGCTATAACAACCAGCACATATACATTAAGAGTTACTTCTACATATATATATATATATTTAATATATATATTTAAAAACACTGATGACAAAGCCAAAAGGTGTGCATTGCTATTCTTCTCTCTCTGACTGTTCCCACAAAATGTACGTACGCTCCTCAGATAAGTAAACCAAGGTTGGCATAGGGCAGATATTCTGAAGAGTTGTTTTGGTTCAAAGTGGAATAAAACTTCAAAACACCTACATTTTCCTGAGGAAAATTATTCCACAAGTGTTTATTTTAGACTGAGTTGTATTACTTCTTATCATTAAATAATTGGGAGTTTAAAATCATAAGAAAAATAAGAAAATCAAAGTGAAAAGACACTATGAAATTAAAATTGCAGTACTGAACATTTTGGCATTGTTTTCATTTCCCTAGTTTTCCTGTAAAAATTAAATTTTGCAGAAGTCAAGGTAATCTTGCAAAGCATTTTTACTTCAGTAGTTCTGTACTCCCCAGCTGCAAAAAATGGTTTGGATAAAGAATAACAAGTATTAAGAAGCCTTACACTTACTTAGCTTAGCTCCTCTGAACATCTTAAACATATCAGAAATATAACTGTATTAAAGGTGGAAGGCAGAATGAAAGTAAAGCCCTACAACAATTCTTCCTTTTTATCTTCTAGCAGCCTATGGAGAACTAAAATTCATCCATGAAGTGCAAAGTTTTTAAAGGTGAAGAGTATTTTTGAAAATTGAAACAGACTGTCCCAGATAACCTTCCCCATCACTGCAGCTATCTTTGTTGACTGAAGGAGATGAACCAGTCATTAAGTGACCTAATAATCTATCGTATTACTTCTGCTCTATAACCTCTGCCACAAAGTTTCATGACAAACCTAAATGAAAATATTAAACTGACTTTGCTATACTCTTTGCAGCACAATGAAGTATTCCCAATTTGAGAGATCTAGAAACCAAGGTTCTTAAAAGGGAATACAACTTAAACTAGCCAAGTTTGTACTGGTCTGGCCTCCTGCAGTTCATATAACGTGGTACAGAAATCGGTGCTTTCAAGATAATATTGTAATCTCCTTCTTTCCTTGTTAATTACATAAGACCATTGACAAACAGATGATTTGTTAGAGGAAAACTGAGTTTTTGAAAAATTTGTATTCTAAGTGCCTGTGAGACCTTCAGTAAAATATAAAGGTGTTACAATATCGCCAACTACTGTGTCTACATTTATTCTGACTTCCAGTTTCATCTCCAACACATACACTTGCATGGTGATTACCACCATATAAAGCCTCTCAGTTAACAAGATCAGTTCTCTAGTATGTATGAAAAAAAAAAAAATCTTCTTATGTAATATCTTGAGTTCTGAACAAATTTAGGATTTATTAGCAACAAGGATGCTTAAAACAACCTGCATTCTAACTCCACAATTTTTGACTAAGTAGTACATATTTAAAAAAAAAAAAATCCTTAAAATCATGCCTTTGACCACCTGACAGATGATACAGGAGTTTACAGAGTTGTTTTCAAATTGTTGTTAACTCCCTTCTTCTCTATTTCAGTTAGGAAAAAATGAACTTCTTACTAAAGATACAAGCACATTTATCAAGCACTAACCATGTTACCATGTGGAAGAGTTAAGGCCGTTACACATCCTACTATACCAGGTGAAAATCTGTTTCTCTACATGACATTGGGCATTAAGCTCTTCCAGCAAATTCAGCAGTCTTTCTTGAATTCCTACTACTTTCTCCCCCACCCCTTTTTTTTCTTATGTGAAAGTTTTCCTCAATAGCTTCAAAGCTACAAAGAAAAAAAAATCTTAATATGAGAAATTTTTCCTTCCCTATTGCTCACCAGGTATTCTGCTGTATAATGCCATGTAGTGCCACTTCAGGGAGATTCCTTATCTAAATTAGGTACTGCAATAAACTACAAAAGCTGGATTGCAATGGAGCAATCACCATGAAAGGGTCAGAGTAAGTTAGAAAAATAACATTTTTTTCTACAGTATTTTTGCTATAGCCTGCTGGAGCATATTTAGAAGAACTGTTTAAGGCTCTGTTTTCCAACTACACAGGCAAAAATATATTTAAACTAATATTATTCTTCTGTTTGTTTGTCTGTTTTGTCCATGCACACTTAGCTCTCCTGCTTTGCTTCTTCAGCTGAGGAGCAATTGCTTACCATAATGATCCTACTCAGCACAGTCATAGCAGTGACAGAGAAAGCAACAAGAAAGGTGCAGACACTCAAAATTCTGTGCCACTCAGGAGCTTCCAAGGACCAGGCCCTCATCTGGGTATTACGTACTGCACAGGTCACAGAGAATTCAAGGCAGGTGAGTTAAGATTTAGGCTTTATAACATACTCTTGAGAAAGCCACAGCAGCTTCTTCTAAACACAAACGAATAACAGAACCACTGCACAATCGCTGCTACTGCAGTGGCCCTGCATCAGGTAAAGAAATCCTCCATTATCTCTGTGATCTGCCTTGACTGCATTTTATAAAACTAAAGAAGCGTAAAGCACCTATGTAAGACCAGAGAATTGGAACCAACGATGCCACTTAAATCAACAGCTGAGCTGCCATTAATGTCAGCAGAAATAAGACCAAGTCTCCTGTTTCTTAACAACCTCTTCAAAATAATGGCAGCAACAACCATGAGATTGGGTTGACAATCATTTACATGCAAGTGTGACCTTTTTACTCAGTGGTGACATTTGTATCCTATTAGCAAAATACTGTATTGTATTTAAGCAATAATTGCATTTTCTATGGAGACAAACGACATGTAAATCAATAAATGACGAGGCTGCAGGCCAAGCACATTATTGATTTTCAGTCCTGTTCATCTCTGAGCTTAATGCTGAGAAAATACAGTATATGCTATGTTTTTTACAAGCTAAATTTTTTGGGCCAGATAGAAGTTTTCTGAGAATTAAAAAAAGGTTTTCTCTAGTTGAGAGAGAGGCGATTAAAAGAAGAGTGAGAATTTAACAGCTGTAATTGAAGTTAACACACAGTATCTTAAAAGCAAATGCAGAATAGATCAAATGGCTTGTACGACACACTTGTCATCTACTCAGTTGTTACGGTTGATCACACTGTGCATGCATATCATCTGTATTAAACCAGTGGTGAAGTGTAATATCACACACTGAAACAAGCAGAAGGTTTACAGAAATCTCAGTGACAATGATTCTTATTGGTTTTGCCCTTCATGAGAAAACCAGATTATTCAAAATCCACCACAGTAGGACTAGGACCCTGGCAAGCGGCAGATATGGAGAAGGGTTTTCCTGAAACATGAAGAGTGTGTTTCCAAATTCGCTATGTTTTCCAGATGACAATACAAATTAGAAATTTTAATACAAAACTAGGAAAAGAAGGGAATAATCTCCCTGTTTTCCTTATTTATAAATAAATCAGTCAAATTCAAGGGTCAGATTTTCATAGGAATATGCCATGAGAAGACCAGGTTTCAGAGGAACACAGCTTTAATTTAAGAACCAGGTTGTCTGTTATTAAGGGTACTGTATCCTGACACTTAAATAAGAACTGTGGTTTTAAACAAATTAGTTTTTAGAAAACACAAACTTAAGTAGTTCATGATTCCTTGGTTCTGTAATTGCAGAAAGAAAAACAAGAAGAATCTGGAATGGATTCCCTGATGGATCAAAAAAGTGATCACTATCTGGTCTCTGTGAGACGTGCACAAGCGGCCTGAATCACCTAAAAACAGAACAGTGAGTGAAGAAACGAACTTCAACACACAGGCACTCAGCCTCAGACTTCCTGGGAAGAAACAAGCAGTCTCAGCTAGCAAAGGTACAAAATCATCATTTGTGACTATGAGACAAGATGTTTAGCTGCTTCTCAGGGTCACACGAAACAGTAAATTAATTACCCTCTCACTGGTATATTATTGCAGTAAAAAGCACTGACTTTTTCTAGAACTCCTCCTAAATCATTAATAAGGTCGTTCACTGAGAATATTTTAGGAGACTTAGTCAGCCTGATTTGGGGTATTTTTCCCATAAATTTCTGTGTGACAGCCATGATTTAAGATTACTCTGTTTTTAAGTTCCTTACTGCGGTTGAGTAAATTATGTGCAAGAAAAACTCTTACACTGTAGCCATAACACCAACAAAAGGGGTTCACCTACTCCTCTGTATGAGGAATAGTCCTGCAATATTCTTTCATGCTGACCAAATCTTTCTATACAATATAAAAGGAGCAGGCACAGACATTAATTTCCTCCACAATGGCCAATTTTCCTTCCACTAGAAGTTATTTTGAATATGGATTATACAATTTAAATGCAGTTGTTCAGTATGTAAGACTCCATAATATCCCACAATCAAACCAACAGGTTAAGACACTTTTCATCTGACTGCACTAAATTATTGATCTACTGGTCTCTTTTTCAGATTTTAAATCACCTAAACAGAAGGAAAAATAAATGCATTAAGACTTTTCCAGTCTCAGTGAGAAAATATATGTAGGTAGTTTGAGTCCCAACAGTAAAAATAATCACATAGAGTATCTTACAGTAATCTATCTGATTTTGAATTAACCACTCAAAAAGCAGTTTATTTTTAAAATATATTTTTAGTTTGCTTGGGAGTTGACTATATAAGTCCCATCTATCAATTCCTGCAGTTTGGGTATTACAGTATGAATAATATATGCCTTTGTCATGTGAATAAGATAACAGCCTTCACTCTTCTGTGCTCTACGTTTCTTGTTCCAAATGTGACATAAAATTTTCCACAAGTAGCTGAAAAGGAATTTAGAATAAATGAATTATGAATACATCAGAGATAGATAATTCTTTTTTTTTAAGGAAAAAAAAAATAAAGAATACTAAGTGAAATGCCAAGAATTATTTATTAAATTCAGTGAGGCACCCATAAGGGCCTAAAGATTTAGCTGAAAAGTGTTTTCTTAAAACCACACTTGAACACCAGCACTTAACATCTTAAGTTATCTCTTCCAAAGTTTCTCAGGCCCTTATGAGACTTTTCAGTATCCAACGACAAATGTACCCCTTGACCACCTGCAGATGTGAATTCAGATGGATTAAATTCTAGTCACCTTGCCTTTTTTTCAAAATTTTCTGCTCTGTTTTATTTATTAGGGAGGCTCTGGCAATCTTCTCCAAAGCATCAGGAAACCGCATCTGTTAAAAACAGGTTCCAAGGCTGGGCAGAACACTTATATCATCCAGTACACCAGCTCCTGAGTTCCTGCTTGGCAGAGTCACGATTTCCATTTCTGAAACAATTCAAATAATACTTTTCAATATCTGGTTCTTTGTTCATAATGCAGCACTATGGATCTGCCTGGATGCTAACAACAGTACCGTATAGCTTTGGCAGCATAAATAATCATGAAAAATTACGAACTGACAAGAACCACTATTAAGTGATTATTTGGCCCAGAATATATGCCTGAAACCTTCTCTGTATATATTTTTGGCCTGTGGCCTCCCTCCCTGCTTTTTCCTTATGTTAACTCTTCTTAAAAAGAGTAAACCAAAGTCTTAGTTTTCCTTTTTTCACTACCCCAGACATATTACTTTCTTCTCAGGCCAAAAAGGCACTGGAGCTTTATTTTCACGGAGAAGTCAGGAAGAAGTCTGGTACACATTTGTTTTGGACCAAGAACTGGTTTTTTTTCTGACTTGTTTTTTTCCAGGCTTTAACTTTGGGCACACACAGTTATTTGGACTGCCACAACAATTATTTAAGAGAGCTCTATGTTTGATGTATGTGACAGTTTCAAAGAAAGAGCCAGGAGTGGCAGAGTCAAGCAAACACAGGCCAAATTAAAGGGGTTCACGGTGGAGTGGGAGAGGGAAAAGAAGAAAACAAGAGGGGGTAGACCATTTTTTATTTCAATTTCACATAGCAACAAATGCAAGAAGCACTGAAACCATTAGAAGTGTCAAAACTAAATTTTCAAAAGAAAGTATTTGGATCTACATTTTAAAAGGTGTAAGTATCTTCATTTTTAAAGGGTTAAAACAGTAAAATGAGGTATTTCAGAGAGAACCATATTTTCTAGTAACTCAAATTATTTTTCATTTCCTGAGGCAGAGAAAAATGCAATTTAGGATAACTCAACAAAACTTTCTTGCTGCTTTCTCCTCTAGTAAAATCAGCAATCTAACAACATAATTTATTCACACAGATGTAATAAGTATCTCTACGGACCTGCGAACAGCATAGCACTTTCCAAAAACCTTGAGAGCAAGCCTTGGCCTGATGGTCACAATGAGAAAGCAGCCCATCATTTTAAAGCAATGGGCTTTGGCTTTTAATCTGTTATGGGAAAGAAAATGTCCTTATTTCAGACAGTGAATTCAGTCTTCAGGCCTTGGCTTGACCTTTAAATCACAAGGAACCTGAAGAAATGCCACAGATGGATAATGGTTAATGATGTTCACCAAGGCTCAGTGACATCATAGTGAAAGAAACAAAGCTGTACTCCCGCACTCTCCTTGTTATCCTTGTTAGAAGTGGAAAGTCACAAGCACTAAGCAGATTATAACATTTGTTTTAAAGGAAATGTTAATTGAAATTGGCATGCTGCTGCTCAAAGCTAGGAAAAGGACCCCAAGAGATCAGTAGAAAGAAGAGGAGAAAAAGAAATGGTGAGAGAGTTTTGCCACCTAAGCATTGACTCCCAGCCAACAATAGGGAGGGCTCCATGTCTGATAATCCATTTTTAACTACAGCAAGATTAACTTTGACCTGAATAAAAAGCCATTTCTAAAGTGCAGAAAGCCTATTATCTGCTCTTCTAAGCCTGTGAGTGGGAGGTGAAGAAAATAGTTACATAAAATCTACTACATTTTTCTTTTTTTTTTTTTTTTTTTTTTAAACAGACACTGGGACTTGAAAATCTCAAATTAAGAAAAAAGAAATAAAAATATTCATTTTAATGCATGACATCTAATGCTTATCACTTAATCATTTCAAAGTGTCAACAGGTTTAATTACAGCCTTCAGTGGCCCAGCAAGATGAAAAAGTCATGAACCTGAACACTCAAATCCAAACCATAAAAGTTAGCACTCTCCTCCCCTCCCTTGGAAAAAACAACATATTTTAACATCTACTTTTAAGCAGAATGCCAAACTAAACCCAATCAAGTCTTTGTTAAAAACTGGTTTTATAGCAGGGACCAAAATTTATTTATGGGCAAGCAGTGACCTAAATCTTCCTCACTCTGCATTAGTTACTGCTCAGTAACAGGAGCTTTACAGGGCTGGGGGGATCCTATAGATACTGAAGAGCAGTTATAAACAAAATATTCAGGTATCAGTTACTGCACTGACTAAGCAAGCAGAAACAGAAAAATCTCAGGAAGCTCATTACAGTGGCCTGACAGGCCTGAGCACTGGCATGTATACAACGAAGTGTGGCATTCTTCCCAGGGATAAAACTTCAGGGGAAAGACCTCTTGAAAGTTGGGGGGTTTTCCTGCTATGCTCCATCTCACAGGTATCCTACAAGCATGAAGAACCACTGAGCCTTAAGCCGCTCATTTCCCCATGAGCTTGTTTATTCACGAACACCTACGCGTTTGTCTAAGTGCTTAATACACTCCAAAATTTACGAATGCCTGAGTGTTTTGAGGAACTGCATTTAAGAACCCAATCAATCAAAAACCTTTCACTGACTTCAGGAGTAAGTCCAATTTCAGACAAAGGTATGAAGAAATTTCTAAGACTAGCCTAAGAGAGATACTGTTCAAGGTAACCTGCTTTGATCCAGCAACTATTCTCTGATATTTTGAGGAACTCAGTAGATATTTTTTTCTTTTTTCTTCTCTCATTACAACTTGGAGAATAGTTGCTGGCCTTTGGGAAATGACCTGCCGGGCAGCAGTTACAGAAGACTGGTCTGCCTGCCCAGTTTTCTAAATAGATTTATTCACATCTCCTGCCATGAAAAAAAATCAATACAACCACAAATTGAAGATGTTGTCAAAGTCACAGTCCCATGGCAGCCACCCTTTGTAGGGTTAGATCCCTTGCTGATGTAGAGGACCTTGGCAGTTGGACAATTCACTTCCTTTGTGCAGCAGGGTTACCCCCTTCCCCAAGCATCGTACTGTTTTACTACTTCCAGATGCCAGTACAGCAGGAATGAGTCTGATCCAAAATTGACACTGTTCAGTAGGATGCCCTCATTTATTTTAAACTGGCTACCAGTGAGATTTCCCTGACTTTTGTTCTCTCCTTTGCTCACCTTCACCATTTGAATGGGAATGCAAAACACTGGTGTCTTTCCCTTCTTGCACTGTTTTCATTCTCCCTGGGTCTATTCCATGTTCTAGATTACATGTTGTTCCAATGGCTGTGCATGTGGAATTGAAAACCCACTTCCCTTATGCAAGAAAAAAGGCTCCTTACAACAACTGGCATCTCTAGCCATTCCCATGACTTCCAGCAATCACTAATGAATATGAAAATATTGTCACCATATAAACACTCCCTCTCTGAAAAAAACACATGTAAAAATACTTAAGACCTGAAACAAAGTCTTGCACGTACAAAAAAATAAGTGAATTTACTGATAACATCAAAAATCATTAAATGAATTACTCTGAGTATCAAGATAAGGCTTTTTTCTTCCTCTTCATTACTCTCAAGTTGATTAGTAGTTACAATATCCGTTGTTTAAGGAAGAGATAGAACATACTTTGCCCCAGTTCTTTTCTGACCTGAATGGGCCATCTAATTTCAAATGTGACTACTCAGTATTGTCTCTTTCCACAGTTTTTGATTTGCCAGCAAAATGATGTTTTTAAGGAAGAGCAAAACCCAAGACCCATACAGACAAAAATGGATGCATTAGAGTGATGGAAATAATTTATTCATATCCTAGTGTGCAAAAGCGACTCTCAGCCAGATACATGATTACGACAAAACTCTTCAGGAACTCAGCTTCTGTAATAGAACATATTTGGAAAGGTATAACTGATAACCTATCTGAAGAACATTCAATGACCTTCTTCCTTTAAGCTTTTATAATTACAGCATTAAATTCTATGCTTTTTAATGCATTAGATACACTGAGGACATAGAACACTCACTCAATCAACATTTTTAAGAAAAAAGTGAAGTCTTCACAGAAGAACGCAAGAGTGGAATTGGCTTGTAGTGTACATACCTGCATCGAGCTTCTTTCTGAGAAACAGGAAGAGGGAGAAACGTTTGTAATGGAAAGAAGGATCACTTTTGCCATATTAGGTCTGTTGACCATTACTTTCAAATACTACTTTTGACTGTGTTTTAGTCAAATGAATAGATGAATATTAAATTTAGATGAATATTAAATGTGGCTATGTGAAGAAATTAAATTAGTCGGATAGAAAAAGCCTAGCCCATCATCATCAAATCTGCATTTCTATAAACAGGAGCTTAAGCTTTGATACAGGCACATAAACAGAAATTAATCCCACAGCAGGAATTAAGAGGTTCCTGATGCAGAATAATTAGAACCTTGGGGAGGGGACGGGTTGAGAATTCAAAAATGCTTATGAGTTTACACAGCTTCCAAAGAGATGTAAAGGTAAAGGCTTTCTATTAATCCATCTTCTAAGATGGTGGAAACTCTGCATTTCCCACCTGCGATTGCCTGCAATCCTTTTTATCACCACCTTACTACCAACATTCATTTTCTTTTTTTATACAGCTCTGAGAGGAAACAGCAGTTACTCTATTACTATAGAGTACAAAAACAATTCATCCACAGAATACAGCATACAGTTCTGTGTATCTTGTAGAAAGACTGAAATTATCACAGCTCTGATCACCTTCCAGTATCTGGGGAGGGGTGGGGGGGGGAGGAGTATCCTTCCAGAGGTCAGAACAAATATCATGCATGCCTTTTAAAAAGTTCATTTATACTTGTGTTCTGAAGTAAGGGGTTAACAGAACAATAATTCCATTCTGTTTCTGGCACTTTCATTATGTCGCCAATTATTATAGTGCCATCTTCTAATAGGAATTTCATCATGTATTCAAATTGGTGAGTGGAGTCATTTAGCAGCCACAACAAATTGAGCTCAGCAGGCTTTATTTCAAGAACTACAATGGTGTCAAGTGGTCAGTCCTTCATTTTTAATTTCTGGTATATGAGATGCAAATTGCATGGTCGCTCTTTCTAACAGCCAGTCATAGCAAATAGTTACAATTACATTCTAACATACTCTTAACTATGGGTAAACAACATTATCAAGCTGGGGATGGGGCACTTGGGATCACAAAGAAAAGATTTATTGTATTATAGATGAAGTCATCTGCTTCATAACAAGCTCCGTGTATCTAGATTTTAATCCCTGCTTAATGGTGAAATGCAATGTCCTACTATATAAAGCACATAGTGACATCTGCCAAACAGGTATGTGTTGCTCTCTATACAGCAAAAAGGGTGCCAGTGGTCACGGAGAACATGAAATACTAACTAGCTAATGACAATCAATGTAATTCGGGCCTGATACTCTCCACAGTCTTGTGGATGTCTCTCGCTGTTTGGATCAGTGAATGTTGAAACCTTATCGGCAACCGACACTGTCCTGATGAAATGAGTGAACATACTGGCACGCTCTCGTGGCTTTAAGACTTGGAGGACACAACTGGGTCACTGGCAATTCCCAACAAGTAATATAAAAACTTAATTAATTATTCAGCTCTTCAGCCAACAGTCACTTTTCCAAGGGCCTTTTTTAGCAATGCCAAACGTTTTATTTTATTTTAAGCTCCTTTAACTATTGACTGATTTATTTTTATTTGGCCCTGCCAAATGACTTCCTCTGACATATCAGATCTTTGAAGTCCAATCTACTGTTTATACAGCAAAAGTGAAGCTGACACTCCTTCCTGTACTTAATTGGAAAAAAAACCAATCATTATAAATCAAACTCCTGCTTCAAAATGCAGAGAGAAAACAATGCTGGAATTTGCTGCAAGAGAGTTCATAACACACAAGCTTAACATTTGGTTTCTGAGATGGCCAGGGCAGTAAAATTTCAGTCACAATACTTGTGCTAAGAAAACGAGCATACAAAAAAAGAGGTTCACATGTGAACAAACCAAATTAATTTAAAAATATGAACAATCATGAATACTAACAGAAATTGTATTAATTTCTCTGTGTTGCACATCCATATTCTGAGCCTGAAATGTATCTTGCCCTACAGCAAGCCATTTCTGAAGTCCTGATGAGCTGTAAACACTTGTTTCTACTGCCAGTGTGCCAAGCGATTGACCCATAGCACCTTACAGTTCTCATTTTGACAGAACGGCTTAAGGAAGTTGCTGATCTTAAAAGCCAGATGTATTTTGCTGTTTGCACATGGGAAGCTCTTCTGTGACGTGAATTGGGATGATTTGGTGTATGTAAAATCCAGTGGAATGCAAAGGGGAAAGGTCAGCTGGTTTCATAGTGGGATACTGTAGAAGGCAAGAGTGGTTAATCCTCCTGCAGACCATATCTGCAGCCTTATTTACACTTACTGTCACAGCAATATTTATTTAAATTAAAAGGTTACACATCACTGGATAATGTGGAAGATGTCAGCTAATGTGTTTTGAATTTCCTTTGTAGTGGTTTAATTCTGGAGCAATTTGAAAGAATCCCCTCAGAAGGTACTACCAAATAAATTACAACAGGACCTGCTTCTCTCTAGGTAGTTATCTTTTCCATTCATAGACCAATCCTCAAACTCCAGGCTCTTGTTTCACAGTGTTAACTATAGTTAGTTAACTATAAAATGCTTACTGAACAACATCTAACTGATTTCTTTCCTCCCAGAATGCACAATGCAACTTTCTGCAGCAGACATTTACTTAGCATTGATCTCCTCCCTCTTATTACATTAAAGATAAACATTAACATTTAGGAGTCAGTCACCCCACATTTGTCCACCCACAACGTATCTTCAACAAATACCTTAATGAAGAAACAGACATTTGTCTGTCTTCTGCACTACCGCAGCCTGGCTAAGGTCCACCCACCTAACCTCCTTGCTATTGCCAGGCCCCTGAAGAAGTGCTGCGTAACACTGCTAATACATGCACCATCAACATGAAACTCAATCCTGACTTTACACTGTATAAATTACAAGTGATGGAAAGAATTTCAATGGGTTGCCCAGGGGAAGCAGACTATTTATTTCAACAGTGCTCCAACTATTAAATAGTCCTGACTAAGCTAGTTGTCAACACAGTAAGATTACACTACTGGTTCATTGCTATTCTAGCAGATAGTGAGGACTTGTAAAAGCAGAATGCACTGCCATTTTTCTGTTCTAACAAATTAAAACTGAAGTCTTGAAAAGTTAATTCAATCAATAGCAATAACAGCAGATATGTGAAGCTTAGACCTTTGATAAATATAATATACACACATATATATATATATATAAAAAATTTTGTGGGCACTTATGCCATCCTCTGAGAAATGCACAGCTGCAAAAGAGAGTTTTTCTGTGAAGAATATTTTGGATTTTGTTTTTATACATAATTTAGATATCCAGTCATAGTTAATTTATCATTTTGATATTAAGTCATTATAGCTGCAAATGACTTCAAGTTCTGGCATGGCACTCAAAAGCTCCAGAAAAGACTTCCAACAAAACATGAAATGGATTGTAAACACCTAATTAAGTATGATAGCCAGCCTTGCATGTAAGAGTTGTGTTTGGATGTGTTGCATTATTACAGCTCTCTGTGGAATAATTTTCTTAGGAATAAAAGATTTCACTCCCTGGCCCAAATCCCCAAAACATCAAAAGACAACAGTGCTAAGTGACATACTTCAGACCTCATCTCTTACTGTCTTCATATCATATCTATGGCCTTTATTCCACAAATTGCTACTCTATGGCTGGAACCATTGCAATATACTCACTGACTGACTGATGCTAACTGAGACCATTACTTCATCTCTTATGATGTCTGCACATCACACAACAGCATCTGAAATGTTTTGTTGTCCACATGGATTTGCACTGACACTCCTGGTGAAACAGACAATTATCCACATTTTATAGATGAGGCAGAAGGATGATGAGTTTGTTTTGGGGTTTGGTGGGGTTTTGTTTTTTTTTTGGGTTTTGTTTTTTTTTAAAGGCATTTGGATGCCTGTCTGCTCCACAATACAATAGTAAGCACTTCATTAAACACTCCTAATTTCACAAGCAAGTTAGGAATACTCTGAATCAAGGCAGACGTTCCTTAACTAAGATGCTTTTGCAAATGGAATTCATGCCTGAGAGCACTAAGCAGATCCATACTTTGAAATATGGGCTATGGGAGTACCAGAAGGTCACCCAGGAATTTCACAGCTGAACAGGGAAGTGAACCACAGCTCTATCAGTCTGCACTCAATCCACTGAGACAGCCTCGTTCTTGTCTAATCCCCACCCAATAAATTTTCAGACCCTTCTTTCCCTTTATCCATTCTCCTCTTTTACCCTCTCCTGCTCCAGAACTGCCCACTTCGCTTTCAAATATCTACTGCCCTTGCAAAACCTTTTAACAAATTACATATTAACAAACCCTCACTTAACTCCTTATCATACCTTTTCCTCATCATTTGTCTTTCTGTAGCCCAAAAGTGCTATGGGACTTGCTCAGCACTCCTTTGTGCTTGTACAGCACCTAGAAAATATCTTACTGATTCACTTTGGGGTTTCCTTGGTTACTATGGAAATAGAAGTAACAGCAAAATTACTGAGGATGAACAAGTCTAATAAGAAAAATACGCACCTATAAAAATTACATCATACTGTCTAGACCCTTTGAACTCAATGCAGTAACTGATTGGGGTTGTGTTTCTTCATTGGCTTATTTAATGAGGAAACAAATCAAAATTGTTCTCCCTGATGCACATGACAACACTATATTGAACATCCAAGCTGAAACTCTACTGAGGTAGAAAATGGGGATAGGAAAGAAGCTTTAAGATTGCTTACACAGTGAGGGAGTTTTATCAAGATTTAGAGATAAATTGCCTGGAAGCCTGCTGAGGTATGCTATGAAACCATACAAATATCAAATTAGCATGTTAAAAACTGTTAATTTTGATTGATACTACTATTTGGGCCTGATTTAAAAACCTGCACAGATTTGTCAGTCTTTCCGGGTTGTAAATATCCATCCTTGTTAGACACATCAGCATACTGGCACAAGATTTTCTTTAGCTGCTCTTCCTGTTTTGTTCTGCAGAATTAATCCCAAGTGAACAGATTAAGCTGTGTCACTACAAGGCTAAGTACCTTTCTCTCTGTGATAATACGAATGACCTAATTCCACGCAGTAGAGCTCCATCCACCAACGGCAGCCCAAACCTAGAGCCGCTCAGACCACTGAACAGCAACTCATGCTTTATATTCCGGCATACAAGGGAGACAAAAAATAGTGGAGCAGGTTGTTTACAGAGGGCTTGAGATACACACACTGGGACTTCTTTATACACTGTCACGTGTTCATAACTTTTGCCGAGAAAGTGCAACAATCATCTTGTAGAGATTCACCTGTGCTACGTGCTATAAACAAGAAAGGAATGTAGTTCAGTGCTGTGCAGCTATTTAATATTGCAGAGTGCAATACTGCACAGAAGTTTAGGAGAGGTAGTGATAATGAGCATCACATTCAAATGAAACTTTAAGACTCTTTAACCATAAGAATGTAACTACTTGGTTGGAATTTGACCAGAACATATTAGATATCAAAAAGTACCAGGAGATAATTAATGTGCATGACATTGTCTAAAGAATGATGATTTTTCCTCAAGGTCCCTTAAACGTAGTTAAAGCATTTACACAATCATCTATATTAACACTAAGAGTCTTTTAAAGACATGTATAGAAAGATATGTATATATGTATTTGATACATTACATCTTATATTTTCATAATGTTAATTTCCTTTTGGTAACATAACTTCTCTTGAGGTGTCAGAAATGCAGATTTATCCCTAATCCTTTTCTTTTAAACACATTATAACATGAAAAAAAGATTTTAAATGGAAACCATATGCCCATTTATCTTGGAAAAATCAAAATATCTCCTCTAAACTTTCTCACTTTCCTTCCTGACACCAATTATTCTGTATTTTTTATTAAAGTTAGACATGTAATCCACTCTCAATAACTCCACATAATGCACAAGGCAAGGGGGAAATATGTAAAAGTTTCTTTGTTAGAAACATAAACAAGCCTCAAGAAATTTCAAAAGGCAAAAAAGAAAAAGAGTGACTGCTGTAGTAGCTATACATACATTCATCCACTAAATGTGCTTACACAAAATAGGTATACAGCTCACCAACTCCACAAAAACAACATTCCTACCTCAATAACTATTTTATAATTATTTTTTTTCCCTAAAAAAGAGGCACATCTAGACTATATTTGAATTTTCTGGCTCAGAACCATTGGTAGCATTCATGTTATGTATTCAGAAGGGAAACAATCCCCAAGGGAGAATACGGGCAGGTGTGCTCCTCGCTGAAAATATAGTGAAATTGTTTCATTAACTCTGCTTCAAATTTTTTGCACAGCTTATGAATAAACTAAACAATTTTTTGTGTACTTGTAAAGCATGTGTTTACCGTGATGCAACCACCCACAGGGGACAGCTATTTGCTTCTTATTGCTGTTAGTAAAACTTGGGCACTCAGATCCCACAGCTAGGTTCCAAAATCAGAGCCACAATATGCAGTGAGAACAAATGAATTACAGGAACTTAGCAGTGGAACTTTTGCTTGTCCTTCTCCACCTTTCTTGTCTGTATTTCTAGGTGAGGGAATTAAAGCATCAACATAAGCATCTACAATATAACCTTTGCCTTGAAGATTGTCATGCCTTGTCGGTTGTCTGTGCTACTTTGCTCATATTACCGCCCAGACCTGACAGAGAGCTCCCTAACCTTGACTACACAATATCAAGTAAGTCCACCTCTGAACACCACTCTGCTGCTTCTCAGCACATCTGCTCTCACTGCTTTGCTGCCCAGAGAATCATCACCACCTGCACAGACCTCAGGTCTCTCTCTCTGGGAAACCATGTGTGTGAGACTCTCTAGGGCTTTGCTAACAGCAATGTTTAGGCAAGTAAAAGTGTTCCACAGAGATGACAAGATTTCCTGAAATGAGAGAGAGATTGTAAGAGGAAATCCACATCATTCAGAAAGGTAAAACTAGCATGCTTGCATCTAAACCAGACTCATGTGGAAACCATGATTTAGGTCTGTGTGTAGAACCAGCTACTCACAGCTGCACATGCTGCTGGATATAGTACAGTTTCATCATCTATTTCACAAATACCCACAAAAGTATTTGCATGTAAATATTCATAAGGTGCAAATTAGTGGTTTCACAGCTCTCTTCCCTTTCTTTTCCTCCTACAAGCTGCTACAATAAAACCTCACTTCACGGAACCCCAGTTAAATGTAAGCAAGGTCTCTCCCTTGATCTACGCTCATGCATATCACCACTCCAGATTATTTAAAATATCAATTATTCAGATGCTTCTGATGTCTCTGAAGCATGACATGGACATGTTGGTGCTGATTTTCAGCTAGAGAAAATAATTGGAAATCACAGAATATATTGAAAACAGGTTGAGAGATAAAATCAGTGGCCAGTTCAAAATTTGTGGAGTTAACAAAGCTATCACACTTAGCAGGTCCTTCTTGAAAAAGCGTATCTCAGCAGTGTGAACTTCAGACAAATACCCCTGTAGCAAGTCATATGTGTTTTACAGAAGGAGAAGTGTAGCTTGGACATCTTTGGTATGCTCTGCAGGAACAAAACAACACGGTCTCCAGCAAAACAAAAAATATGCCTCTCCCTTTCAAGCAAGGTGCTTAAAAGAAACATCTATGAAGCTAATATAAAATATACAGGTCCAGTCCAGAGTCTTGACTCTCCTAAAGCCTCTGTATTCAAAACCACTAAATCCTTGTCCCACATTTCAGCTTCCTTAAACTACATTTGACTGAAAGACTCATTAACTCCATTTTGACATCACAAAACTTACACAGACCACACCACATTGTAAGGAAATCCATAAATCCATCCTGATCTCAGTACTAAAGAAACATCACCTGCGGCTACCACTGCTGCTGAAGCTGTGCGTATAGATCATTCTAAGTACAGACTCATATGAAGACCATACACACAACATCCTCATCACAAAGACATTGCACATGCTTTTTATAAATGCTGGTGAGTTCTAAGAAAAAAAAATTACATTATTTTTAAAATGAAAAAGATAGTCTTTCAGTCCCAGACTCCTAAATTAATAACAGTTAAGTATTTAATCTGCACACCAAAGAAATTAAACCCTATCATTTACTTATACACAGTAAACACATGCATGATATCTGATCTGTTTACAGCACTGTTGTATTTCTTACAATGAAAAAAATAATTCTTAGGGAAAAAAGTCTACTTTGCAGCTGAGGTTCTTGTGCTCACGTGTACTGCAGGCCCTACACAGCCATCAGACAACACTTTGTAATGTCAGAACTACAGAGGGGATGGAGGAGAGCACTGAAGGAAGCCTTCCATTGACACTACTGCCTCAGACTCCAAGATGTTCCAGGGGGTTATTTTATTTTGGTTTACATGCACTCGGAAAACAGCAGCCATGGAGCATTTGCTTGTTTTCCCTTCCTCACTTCCTCAGCATTTCTTTTCTCCATCATCTAATGTCACTACCAGAGGCAAGAAAACTTAAACACTTAAACCAGCTCCAGGCAGACACAGAGAAACCCTTTAACAATTCCCCTGAAAACTCCATCTGCCTGATTCACTTTTCAATGAACCAGAAGACAAGTATTCCTTCCTATGAATACAGATGACGCTACAGTTCCACATTCAAACTGTTTTCCCCCAATTTCAGACCCAATGCCAGCATAAAAAAATTCAATTTGCTGTACTGTTTTATTCTACTGGCTTTACCAGTGGAGCTAAGTAGAAATGTCATCAATGTTTGAGTGATTGTTGGATATTATTTATTTGATACAAAATGAGCACTGAATGAATTGGCAAAATAATCAGCAATTTATATTATTACCTTGAATAGATTTAAGCTACTCCATGCGAACCTATAGCTTATTTTTATACAACTTTGATCTCTGGCTAAATGTACAAAGCCTACAAATGTACAAAACATCAGGAATGATCTTTATAAAAATGAGATTAGTGGATAATAGGAACAAGGTGGATGCTGGAGACGTTGCCGACATTTCATATTAAAGCCAGAAATTGTTATGAAATTGAGCTGAAACATGCTATAACAGGGAGGAAAGGGTGATGGCCAATAACTTTCATTTTTTAGAGTACTCTGTTATTGACATTTTGTAAAATTAGAAATCATGAGATTGTTGCCTTCCACAAATTTGACTAGGAGTAGGATCATCTAATGGCATACTGAGAGAAGGCAACCAGCTGGAAGCACACAGCTAGTGGAGCATTTTCTCATTGAAGATTAAAATTTTCTATGCAAATTCATTTTTCCCCTCTCCTAAAAGAGATTTAGGAACATGTGCTTCAGTGACATGCACAAAGCAGCACACTCATTCAGCCCCATGCATTAGGGCAATGCCTGAGACAGAGAGGACAGAAGGATGAATGCCCTGAGCTGTGTGAAGATGTGGGACTGAAGAGTCAGGAAAAGCCTTAGATGGAACCACCTGGTACCCAGCTCCCTTTGCTACTTTGTCTTCTCCCAATGCTCTGACTGCAGGAGCAGACCATCATGGTCAATAATTAAAATTGTCACATGCTATCACATGCAAAGCAAAGTGATTGTCAAGCTTCCGTAGTCAAGCTTAACTTCTCTACCATTTTATTGATTTCTAGACAGGCAGACATATAAAGCACAGTTCGCTGCATCTTTGACCTGTTAGCCAAAGCACTGGATAGGGTTCCTAACTGCTCATTCATTACATACATTTTAGGTCCGTTTCTATTGGTAGGATAACCAAGAAAACATTGCTATTTACACAAAATACTTCATTATTCCAACACATATTCTGAATAGTTTTCCAGCCTTTATAATTTGCTTGTTTGCAGCATTCAGTATTGGAGGCATTTCTAGTATCCAAATGTTGCATTTCATCTTCCTTTATCTATTCCCAATAGAACCATCATAACTTATAATAAGTAACTCTGAATGGCAGATTTCTGAGGCAAACACATGATTTATTATTTAGCTTATAAAACCCCTTACATTTAACATTCAAAGTACTGTCAAACATTCTTGTAAGTCAACACGTGTTTTGTCTGAATATAGCAAGAGATGAAAAGAGTACAAATAAGTCAGAAGATTTTTTTAGACACGTTGTAATCGCTCTGTTAGAGTTTCTGGGTATTTATTGCAATTAAGGAACAAAGAGTTTGGTTGAAGGCAGTCAGAGAGATGAATGGTTCACTGTCCTTGTCGTGCACATTCATTTTTTTCCTACAAAGATAATCCTGTGGACCAAATCAAAATATTCTCCAAAGAATGTATTCTTGTTCTCTTCAAGTGACAAAATTAATTTGATTGGGATTGCTTGAGTCTTATACTTAAATGGCTAATAACTAAACATACCAAGACATTCCTTTAATTTTGGGGAAGATTATTCATCCAGTTATGAGGGAACTGCTTTGTGTCGACATGACATCTTCATCACCAGCTGCTTTACCCATAGAAGACTCATAACCACAAATACAGGTGCTTTACTTGAATCACCCTGTTGCTTCAGTGGGAAAAATTAAATTAATATCCTTGCAAGTAAAATTGGCTTAGTAATATTTACAGCATCATTACATATTTTATCTTTACATATATATCCCGATAGGACACTGAACTTGCACCTCACCCCATCCCAGAAATACATGAATAAATATTTCCATCCACAAACATTGTATTTGGGGCTTTTTATTTCCCCTTTTCACATGATGAATAGCTTCATATATCACAATTAACTCTTTCATTCTTCCTGTACAGAATATACAACCATATTTATACCCATAAGTTTTATGTAGATGACTATATGGATACATCATATATATTTCTATATACTCATAAACATACACATAGAGGACAAGAGTACAAATTAGAACCTTTCTGTATGTTATTCTGATGATAGTCACTGATGACCACTGTGGTCCTATTTAAAAAATTTCTCAACAAAAAGGGTCACTTATAAAAATTAGTATTGACCTAGAGAGGCTTATTCACCACAGTTACTGCATGTAGGGGAAATAGGAAACTTTCCAGCTTAATGTACATTAGCACATCTTTTTGTGGTTGACATGAATCGCTTTTTCATTCTGGGCTCATTTTACAGTTTTGCATTCTACCATATGACACAGGTAAACAAATGAAACATATAGGCAGAACTACAATTTACTGAGCCACTCAACATGACCCTGCCAGGCTGGCTTTGGAATCACCATCTAACCAAGAGCAGGAAACAGAGAATGGAGAAGTTCTCCATCAGCACAGCTACAGGGAGCCCAAACACTCAGTGACTGCAGAATGATTTTGCATCAGGACCATGCTACGTTTTAGCACATCACATTTTTTTAATGTGTTTTACAGTTCTTCAGAAAGCTCAAGTCTAATTCTAGCCTTTTCTTGAAACCATCAGAACCTGGCCCTTCTTTTAGGACAAACTAATCATGAAAAGAGTTTTCAACCCTAAATTGTAAAGGAGTCTGCAGAAAACTAGCCGCAAAAGAGAGAGGAGGCTTTTGTGGCAGAGCTGAAAGCTTATGGAAAATAAATTACAGAAGAAATATTTTTAATAGACATGCTTAATGTTTTTATTGGTGAGAATGCTGAAGTGGCTGCCAAGTCAAGTTCACATCCAAATTGTCAAACATAATTCCTTGTATATGCAACATAATAAAAATCTTCATTGTAAAAGTCTTAAGAATACTAAGTAATATAACACTGGCTTTTACAGCATTAAAAACAAATAATAGACTTGTGTCAAGTTATTGTATTTAGAGAAATGCAGAAAACCCATTAGATTTCACCAAAGACAGACAAATTGTTAAATGGTTTTTGCTGCTTTGAGTTGCACAAAAGATACACATCATTCTTTGGGAACATTTTCAATTCAAACTTGTCTCCTTAAAATATGCTTTTCAAACTGCACATTAAAATAAAAGCTATATTCAAATGCAAACACTCAACTAATAATTTCTGCATGTTGATAATTTTATTAATCGGGTAGCAATCTGTGCATCTGTGATATTGTTGTGACCTCTTCAGCTGAAAGCAACTTCTAATAGGCACTCTGAAAATTCAAGAGTCATTGACATGAGTGCAAGAATGTTCTATTTACAAAGAAACGCATTCAGCTGGTAAACAGCAAAAAAAAAAAAGAATTCAAGATAATCTGAAAGATGAAGCAAACAAACTGGCATCAAATGAGGCACAATAGGAAAATGGAGTAGCAAAAACAATTTAAATGGCTCTCCTGCTGTGACAAGCAGTCCAATGTGAAAGTTTAACTTCTTCCCTTAAGTAGAGTAGATTCCCTTCAAATGCTTTTATTCTAACCCTAGCACACAAGGAATTTTAGAAAGGGCATATTCTATTTCTAAGGGAAAAATCAGACAGGCAAAAACTAAACTACAATCCTCCCCCAAGTATACTGGAAAAAACCCTGAAAGGTAATGTCAATGTTTTTGGAAAGTAACCAAGTGAACAGTTTAGGAAATCAGGAGGTTACAGTGAAGATTCAAGCTTATTAAATATAAGCTTTACCTAGGCAAGATCCTTTTTCACAGCCTCAGGAAAAGGGAGCATGAGGAAACTTTTGTATTAAGACATGGATGACATCCTGACTGCCTATATTTACCCCCAAACTAGAAATCAGCAGAGAGGATAGTATGTAAAAGAGAATTTTTTTCCCTTTTAACTGAAAGAAAATACTGCTGAAGAAGGAGTCAGAAGGAAAAGGATAGCCTCATACTTAATCATGTTTTGAAAATACAGCCTTATTTAAGTATTTCATTCATGCAGAATAAGAAGTTCAAGATTTATTTGCTAAAAATTTAATATGAATATTAGCCTTTATGTTTTCAAAGTAGTAAACAGAGTAATCCATTCCTCATAAAACCAAATAATGTCCTCATAGCACACAGGAGCTATGACATCATTTTGAAAAGGAATATTTTACCTGAAAGTAAGTGTCATGTAACACTCCAAGTGTCCTCAATAGTTAAGTCTTTGAGGGGAAAGAGAGCGTGAGACTCATAACACCTAACATTTTAAGAACATAACTTGGTTTACTCAGGAAGCTGATCCACTTCACTGCCTGGGCAGCAAATCCAGGAGAGTATCAGTGCAAGAACTCACTTCCAGCTAGACTGCCCCAGCTCCTTTTCCTTTGCTGTGGTAAAGGCATTAAGAAATCATCAGGTAAATAAATGTTACAAAATTACATGCTGATAGAGACAGCAGCCATTCCTCCAAATTACGAATGAAACTAGAAACAACAGTGCTACTTATCCACTGAACAGTGTCCCCCTCCATGAGCTTTCTCTTTTAAGTCCTGATCTGGTACCAACTTCCACATGGAGCAGCAAATTTGGAGACCTAAATTAAAGCAGAATTCAAGATCAGATGCAACAAGTAGTAAGAAGGAGCAAGGGGTTTTTTTAATTATAAAAAGACCTAAATAGAATAGAAATGAGATACATACAAGAACTGCCTTCTGGACACTACTTAGCTATTAACTGGCAATAATTTACTTCAGGCTTCACAGTAATAAGTTTAAATGCATGAGCTGATACACTCCCAAGTTGCAATTGTTAGTGTTCCCTTTAATTTTCTGTAATCAAATCCTCAGTTAGAAACTGTTGGTATTGCTATAAACCTTCATTCTGAGGACACACTAAATAAGACACTATTGCTCTAGTGTCAAGCCTGCAAATAGCGCAGGTAGGGTGTGTTGGTGGTGATTAAAATCAGGAACTCTAAGGATGAGGAGCAGGGACACTCTGTGCCCCTTCTGCATTTAGGAAGCAGACTCCCCTCCAGACTGTCTTTAGAGCAAATGTGGATAGGAGCCAGTCCTTAGCAGCAAATACAGAGACAACCCCTCCAACGGTCTGTACCATTATCAGTTTATGACTTGCTTATATGTATTACCATTATTCTTAGAAAGAGCTTATCTTCACTCCCCTCTGTGCCAGCTATTATCATCAAGTTTTAACAGCTCAGCTCACCTCCTGTGCCCAGATTTGATTTCCTACTTCCCTGAACTGCTACTATCTTCCCTCCAAAGGAGAAAAAAAAAAGAAGAAAGAAACAATCAATAAAAGATGTATGTTTCAAGCAGGGTTTCACAGTATCTCAGTGGTCAAATTGGATAGGGAAGGGCATGCAGTTGGAAGACAGGAAGATTCATACAGATAGGGGATCAGCTGTACCCCCATCACGGAATATCCAGTCAAGGTACTGCACTCTGCACCAGGCAGACACGCTGAATTTGAAACGTCTGAGGCTGTTTGCATTTACAATTGCACCCCTTGAACCTTCTCGCGCTTTTTAAAAATACTTATGACAAAAACCAAAAGAGGCTACAACACTCTTCCCTGAGCCCTAATGCCTAACAATCAAATGAAAAGCCTAGGCAGTGCCATTCTGCCTACCACTGTAGGCCCCACTACCGGTACACTTGGCCCGTCACTGCTACCTCAAGCAACAGGAGAAACATTTACTTCCCTTAGCCTCACCCAGGCAGATCTTGAAAGCCTGAGAGTTTCTCCACGCCAGTCCTTACCCAAATGTCGCCTTAGCTTGCCTCCTTTATCCCCAGTAGAGTAAGTCCTCTCCTTAAGTTTTACAGTTTAAGTATTTGCACAAAGATATTGTAGTCTCTTAACATTAATAACTTCTATTCTCAACTTGCATTTATTACACTTTCCTCATTAATTGGCCCTGGTGATTTGTGTGTCCTAGTTTTGAATGTAATCTAAGAACTTATATGAGGGAAAAGAATTCTAAAGCTTTAGAGCACACTTAAAACCATAAAACCTAGCAATATATCTTTTCCAGAAATGGCAACTTCCTCAAAACTGACCACAATAAAAAACCTCATCCTCTCAAAATGCTTCTTTGCCCAAAAACTGTCCAAACTCAAGAAGGTTTTTCCCATGCCGTTATTTGAATTCCAGCCCCTTGTCCATATTGCTCTTCAAAAAACAATTTCAAGTACTACACTCCAGATGTTTTCACCATAAATCTGCAGAATGGACCATCACTGATCCTGCACATATTGGGACAAGAGGCGAGAGCTACATAAAGTTTTGGGAAACATCTCTTTAGTTATTAAATCTGTTATTTCTTAGACCTGTTTAGCTAAACAAGTGGGGAAAGCAAATCACTTCCCTGGGTCTGTTGCTCTGCTGGCAGCAGGACTATGCCCTCGGATTCAGCACCTAACACAACAGGTTTCTCACAGCAAATTTTTTTGTGTGAAGTCTTTTAGATTTCAAGACTATGTGGAATACTTCAAGTCCACCTTCCCTGTGTCCAGCAGAGACAACAGTGCCTTCTAAATAAAATATGAGATAGTACACAATATCTAGTTGTAACTGGCACAGTACAGACGTATGCTAATAAATCTATACTTTCATTATGCTCAAAATAAACAAGGGAGTACTATACAGAAAGGAGGATTTTCCACTCTTTTAATAAGAAAAAGTGTCATGAACTTCAAATTGTGCATTAGGAGAATATGACATCATTACCATCAGTGAAATATGTAGCTGAAGTTTTTTAAATGAAATAAACACTTGAAAAGCTGAAAGAAAAAGGATGGAGTTTACCCTAATTAATACCCATGCAGTACACAAGGCAATGGGATGTGTGCAGAGAAGAGCGAGGCATATCCTGCTAAAAGGTTTTAGGTCATTAGCAGAAAGTAAAGAAACAGCAGTCTATTCTCCAGCAGCCAACCGCAGACTTGGCTAGTACCTTACTTCATTTTGTTGTTAAACAATGCTCTAGAGAACTGTGGATAGAAGACATACATAAAATAAAGATTTTAACTGGAACAGCCAAAGAAATAACAAAAATAAGCTCAGACACTTAGAAAGCAGAATTGAAAAGACAGAGAAATGAAACAGAAAAAGGAAATTCAAAACTGTTGTGCAGTGCACCTTTGGATAACTAATCATTTAAGTGCTATCCTGATGAACAGAATCTTCATTAATCTTTCCTGACACGTTACTTGCAAGAAACAAAACTGTGGCAAAATTTCTGCTACTAAAGGAAACTTCAATAGACAGAAAAGGCTGCAACTGAACAAATGTGGTAAAACCCAACAAGAACATAATAAAATTGCTTTAAGCAATTGTAATCAGAAATATCTCTCCTGCAACATTATTTTCTCCCCCAGTGTTAAGCTTTATGGGGCATATCATCAAATGGAGCACTGTTGCAATGGCTTTGACCCTAGCAGAGCTGATGTGAAACTGCATAATGTCTGGCCCTCAATTTGTGTCTGTTTTTTCTTTTAAAAAATATTCTCCTCCCCCATAATTCAGGTGCTGTTCCAAAATTAGAAAAGCGAAGAGTTTTCATTTCTTTTCAACCAGAAAAGAAGCCTGCTTGTATTCTGGAATGATTTTTCTACCTTTCCACTCAGTCTTCCTTAGGGTAGCATCTTCTAAGACAGGGCTAAGATAGCGGCAGGGGAGGGCAGGAGGAAACCTTGCACCTTGGCAGTTTGAGGAAGACACTGCCTTTCAGTCATCTTCCTCCTCCTCCATAAAACCAATCAGATGCCTTTAAGGCAAAACCTTCAGCTTGCTCTGAATGCCTGGGCTTCTCCTTGAACTTGCCACCAGTAGGAAGGGAAGAATGGATGGCACAGAGAGAAAGACAACATGGGTCAGAAAACAAGGCCAAAAACAGTTTCATGTCCTCTTCTACTGTGCCAAGGAAACAATCTGACTGTAAAATACCAAAATAACAGGTTGGCCCTACAGTTAAGTCATTAAAAGGTGTCTTGCATTTAATTCTACATCAGAGGCAAGTTTCCTCTGGACAAACCACTCTTCACTCATGCTATAAATGAAAACAGGAGCTAGCCTCTCCCTTATGCAGCAAAAGGACAAAAGAAAAATAAAAGGTTTCCTTCATGGGGATGCAGACAATGTGTATTTTATCACAGCGATATTGGTTTGGGTAAAACCTTATCAGCTTTCTTGCTTCTCCTTCCATTTCAGGAAATTTTGCCTTCCTGCCTTCAAGTTAAGACACCCCTCCCCATCAGTGAGCCACAGGCTGCCTCTGGAGCCAGGGGAGGGGGAGCTAGAGGAGAAGGGAAAGCAGTCTCCTGCAGGGAAGTGAGAGGAGCTGAGATGCCATCAGACATGGGCTCTTTTTCAGGTTTTTGAGGCATTGGGAACAACTGCAGAGGTGATTTCTCATTTTTATCATTGCAGTGAGAGCATTCTTCCCTTCTCGGAAGCCTCCTGAGCTTCAAGCCACCTCTTGGTTTTATTGAATGGACCTTGCCTCCACAGTGTGCATCTCACAGAATGTAAATTTATTATTCACAGCCCATAATGAGGTGAGAGGATTTTTCTGTTCTGGAAAAGAGAGGTTGTATCAATGTCCTGTTTTCAGCCCCTCATTTGGTAACTACTGCACATGGACCGTATTTCTGTCCCTTTCTGCCTCGTGACCTCTAAAAGCAGTAATAAGTAACAGATTTTCTGCAGGAGCCACCTAATGCCCTCTCTCCTTTTTGTTTCTCCAGATCTAACTTCTGTCTTAGCAGATAAATCCTACATTTCAGAAGACCACACCTGAGACAGTATGGCAAAAGTCCAGTTTTCCCATGCTTGTCCTTCATGAATAGTAGAAGTGCATTTTCTGTTAGAGTTTTAAATGCAATATTAATTTCAACAATATATCCTATAGATTTTATACATCATGCCAAAATTCAAAAAACCTAGAGAGCAGGAAGATCTGGGTTTTCTCTTAGATTGGGCATAAAATCCAACCTGAGAGCCTTTGCAGATAACTGTGGGTGAGGGGAGCTAGAGAAGAATCAGTTGAGGGGAGGCATATGTTGTTTTTTTTTCTTTTTTGTGGGGGGGTTTAGAGAGGTTTTTTGTTGTTTTGTTTGGTTTTGGGGTTTTTTTGTTTTGTTTTAAAGAAAAAAAGACAACAAACCTTCAGATTGAAACCCCGTGTAAGAACCATGGCCTGCAGAGAAAGGAACGAATAGCTGCAGGCACCCATCTGTTGCTGCTTTCTTATTACATCAACATTTTAACAGCTACATCAGAAGTGGGGTATACCTATGAACACAACACCTTCAGGTAGGAGGTCATGGTGTCTATCTCTCAAGCAAGGCTACACTAAAAAACCCTCAACCTCTTGATACACACAAAAGTGCCTGAACAAAATACAGGTTTTCCCCATTAAAAGTATAGATTTTTACTTTGTATAAAACAAGGTCAACATCGTGTACATTGTTTTAGAAGAAAAAGAATCTAATTAGAACATATTTGTTATTGAATTAAGTACGAGGCACGGCAGTTCATTTAATTGAATAAACGTAACAATAAAGAGATCTCCAAATATCAGATCTTTATTACCACAGTTTTTACATTCACCCCTCACATTAGCAGCTGGAAGACAAATCAATCACAAATTGAGAAACACTTGAGCAGCCTGACTCCAGGAAACTGAGGGCAGTGGCATAAATACACATTACACGTTCTGCAAGGTTAAACTAATGTGAAGTAAATCCCTCAAGTTATGTAAATAAATTACAGTAATGTTGTCTGACAGCTTGTATTAAATAAGATTAATTCAGCAAGCATAAAATATGCGGGGGACTTATTCCACCCATGTATCCCTATGCATCTTATGGCATGCTAGGCAAATCTTCACACCCAAAGAAGATCCTGCAGTCTGAAAGCCCACAGACGCAAGTTCAATACCTGGCTGTTTAGCAGCAGCAGGGCTCTTTGATGGCTCTGTAAAAGCTCATTTCTGAGACTCAGCCCATCTGATTATACACTGGAGACGCAGTGTATGCCCGCAACGCTCACTAAGAGGTGACACACTGAATTCTGTGGAACTACTGAAAAAGGCAGAAGCTTGAGAAGTGAAGCAGAGACTCCTTTGCCTTTTACATGGATGTAAACTGATTACCAAGAAGGTTTTTAAGCTGTGCAACCTGCGAAACAGACAAAGCAAAGAACTTCAAAATAATTCAGAGAAAAAGGAACTGGTTTTGCAAAATTCAAGATTCTCCTCCCCCCCAAGCTTTTTTTTTTTTTAAAACCATCTTCTCTCACAATCAAGACCTCAAACACAGCAAACCAAAATTCCACCAGGAAGTAGCAGCAGAGGAACACACCTTTAATTAACAGCGATATTTCCATTTTTCTATAACATTGTAAAAAGCTTCCTAACCCAAGGTACTCTTAGGGGGAAATTGATACAATTCCATCAAACCCACCGTTAAAGAATCCATCTTTTGTCCTATTCTCCCCCTTCAGTTTGGCTTGGCATCCAACTCCTGGAAATTTCAGTCTCTGAATCTGCTTTTATACACAAAAGAATGTATTTCTGTAGTAAAAACAAAGACCCACATAGACACATATACACATACTGCTACAGAAAAAGGAGAGCAACCCACTGAACTCTGAACTTCTGAGACTTAGCACTAACAATTTTACCACAAAAAAAAAAAATACTGAAGAACGGGTTTTATTCTAGTGATTGCGTATAATAGTATTCAGTTTATAAATCAATTAAAGAGGAAGGTATCTTCTTTAAAGGAACAAGAAATATAAAAAAGGTTTGTTTGAAAACCTCAAAGTAAACCTAGCTATGGACCACACGAAAACTAAAGATGCAGAGACGATGAAAACAGCACTCTGTCCAAAACCATAAGCCATTCATTCCACAATATATTACCACTTCATAATACATTAGATTAAGACTGACTTTATCCATCTATCTGTTTGCAGGCGTGACTCTAGCAAGAAAAATTTTTATGCTCTTGTTAGGTTTAATCTTACTTCTTAATCTTCAACTTTCATCTTAAATTTCCTGTTTTCAAGTATCAAGCCAAATTGATTTGATACTTAATGCTTGACAAATAAATAATGAGCCTCTGAATTAGCCCACATGTGATAAGGCAATGATCCCATTATTTCTAACATTCTTATAATCAGGCAATGATTAAATTATTTCTAATGTCCTTAGCATGAATGCAAAAATAAACTAAAAAGATCCTTAACAAAGCTCCTCACCATGTTTTTTTTATTAAATGCTCTTAATTTGAGTATTTTATCACACAATTACACTAGCTGGGCCATAAGAGCTTATTTTAATGAGAAAGGGAAGAGCTCAAACAGTGGGTGTTCTGGGTATCTCTTTGACATCTTTACAACCATTTGCTATTTTGAGCTTGATTAGCTGAATAGCAACCATTAGGAAGGTTGATTAATACTTTTTAAATATTCCAAATCTTTGGATAGCACTCAGTTTATTTTCTTGAGGAACAGACTGAAACAAAGACTTCCACTGTCTCCACCGAAGGACACAGCACAGCGTAATGCAGGCAACAAAGAAAAGACCTCACGCTCAGCTCACTGCCAGCATCACTGACATTTCTATTTACAGATATCTGGACTCATATATGATACCCAAGGACTTATCTTAATTAATATCATGTCCACATTAGAAGCATGAGCGCAGTTCCAGTTAAAGAAATGGTGTAGGCAGGGTGGTTTCAACGTGTGCCTCCAGGACACTGCTTTTGATAGCAGACACCTATTAAAGTGCCAAGAATCAACATGAAATGCCATTTAACATCCTGTTTTTTTTAAAAAAAAAAAGTTAAAAAAAGTCCTCCACATACTGAGTTTGCAGAACAAAGCAGTCCATTAAAGGCACTGATAAGGATATTAAAAGGTAATATTTGATGTATGCCTATCTAGTACATTAATATTGAATCTGGGTTTGATGAGTTGCACTAGTTAAAATTACATATTTCTCTTTTTCCTTGAATCAGAGGAGAGAGTTACAGGAAAAATCAATATATAAAGCTTACAAAGCCAAAAATCTTCTTTCAGCACTAAGATACCATGGTGATAAAGGCCACGAAATAAAGATCAGAAATATATAAAATAGACATTAGATGCACAAAGAGACATTTGTAACATGTCCTGAAATTAGTAATGCCTCGTTCTTACAGAGGTTTGCCCTAAGAGCTACTCCTGCCAGCATAACACACCCTCTTATTTCCATTAGCCCACCGGTATGCAACACGTCGAAAGCAAGTAGGCTTGCCTGACTTGCATACTGTGACTTGTGGGGAAGAGATGGGGTTGCACGGTTGGCACTGAAAACAAGCAAACACAATTTTCTGTCATTCACCCTGTTATTCAGCCTTGAGACTAACAATCCTCCATATGAAAACATGCTTCCAGAGGAATTTTGGGATGCTTCAAGTCTCTGTAGACAGCAAAAGAAATGGCTGAAAGTTTCCTAGCTCACCAGGGTTTCTGAGTTTTTGCAGCCTTTTGCAAGCAGGTGAGGGACAAAATTCTTAGACCAGGTGGAGAATGGAGAAAGTGATACCAAAAAGATGTACCTTAACATGCTTTCCCATTGCCTGTACCTCATGCATATTGCCCAATACTCAGATGTTGAACCTGAAATTATCACTGTCTAGCCAACATAGGAAATAATTACAAAGTAGCAAAATGCACTATTGCTGGCCATCACAACAGGATGCAGGCTATGCAGAATGCTCTTCTCCAAATGATAAGCTGCACGTAGTCCGCCAACACTGTCCCAGTGAGCAGAAAGGTTGCAGGACACTTTTAGGTACCTGGTCTGGCTTGCACTGGCTCAGACCACATTGAAACTGAAACAACACAGACTGTGTAATTATCAGCCTCTGCCAACATTAATTTCCTTGCAGAGTACTGAAGGAAGGCTAAGGGGAATAAGTCTTGGTTAAGCTGGATTTTTCACCACATGCCTAATTGTTACAAGGATTTGCACACATATTGTTGCGCATTCATCAGTATACTTCAGATAAAAGTCCAGAAAGTAGTTACAAGACAAATTCTAAGTGAAAGAAACAACCATAATCTGTGTCATTGTGCCATGGTTTTCAGACCGTAGCTAAATGGCCATCCAACAAACCCAGCCCCCGATCTCTGAGGGATGAAGGAGATCTCCAGAAAGAAGATCTGTAATATTGTACTGAGAGACATGGAGAAAACATGGAGAGACATGGAGAAGACAGCATGTGTTTGTCTGCAACTGAGGAAACAAACTACAGAGGAATTTCTTGTGCTTATACGAATGTATGTGGGTTTTAGACTGTCACTGGTAGATAGGACTAATCCCTGGCTTCTTCATGTTTGCCTACACTAATTTTGTTCTAAGATGAGAAGAAAACCTTAAATGTGTTTGCCCCATCAAAGAGCAAGAAAAAGGTCAAAAGAAAAAAAAAAAAAAGAGAGGTGGAAAAAGAACAAGATAGAAAAATCACAGAGAACCAGCTTTACTGATGTTTCTGTGAGGAAAGTGTTCTGAGAGGTGTCCCCTGACCTTACCATCAACTACTGCCACCTCTCTTGAGCGAGAGCAACAACCCTCACCTGGGGAAAGCTAAGCAGGAAGGCTGTTGTCAGTCTGAATTCCCTGGCAAGCTCCTCTATGCCTGCACTTTGCCTTGGCGTGCATCCACTTTTAAGGAGAAACGGGCAGAAAGCAAGACTGGAAGAAGGCCTGGAGGAAAAGACGGAAGGGAACTGGAATGAGAAACAGAAATCACTGCAAAGGGGAAGAGCATTACAGCAGTAACCGAGACCAGCATGTGCAAGCAGAGTGGGTAAACAGGGATAAAGGGAAAAGGGAAGATAAATCAAAACCTGTTGAGAACTATCACCAGTTTCTTGTACTACCTGTCTGAAAACTACAGAGCAGGAGGAAGCATTCCCAAGGGACTTGCCTATTTCTTCTCAGGTAGGGGTAGGTGAATTGCCTTTTTAAATACATAGCATACTTCTCCATTCCTCCCAGCCTCCGTTCTCACTGCTTTTAAAAGTTGTATTTATCATGACTATATGACAACTCTGAAGCAACAAAATTTACGTTTTGTACCCCAAGCACTGAGGATGGAAGAACATCCTGATACAGAGAAAAGGGCTCATTTTAAAGCACACAGTAAGTGTAGGAGAATGGATAGGAGTTTACATTTACTTTTGAAAAATTAAACCATTATGAGTCTGAAGAGTTTATTTGTGGGCTCCAGTAAAGTTCAGAGAAGAGGGCAAAAATAAACTGCTCATTTTATCATCCAACGTGTGAGAGTCAGAGTCCTGTCAACTGAAAAAATGCCCTTTCTCTTTCATGCATACAGTTTTTTTCTTCGCGCCCTCTTAGAAGAGAGGTGATACTGCTAAGAAGAAAAATATTCAGCGGGCTCCTTATGCAAGATGGCCTTGGCCCCCCTAGCTCAAGGGTCCAGCGCTTGCACGGGTGCACAAGGCATTGCTCTTCTTGGCCTGTGCTGGTACAGGTGCTATTTGTCGAAACGTCAGAGCAGCACTGGAACCATGAAATCCTTCCCAAAAGTAAATCATTCTCTATTAGCATTGTACTGCTTTGGCTTTTATAGTATGACCCCAGCAAGCTGCCCCGTGTAACAGATCCTGCAATCAGACAAGTTTGCCTACATCAAAGCAGATAGTAAACAAAGAACCTTCCCTTGCTTTGTGTGTATAGGGAAATCATATTTCTGCAGACAGTCGCCCTTCATTTTTCATGAGGGGAATAAAACCACCAAAAACATTTAGTCTCCGTGAAAGAGCAGTGAGCATTCCTGTCATTTTGCAGCAGGATGTTGAGCTGCAGGTGAAATGGCTGCCAGGGCTCCAGGCCACATTGTCACTGTCCCCACTCACCCGTTTAAAGCCACAGAGTACACCATCCTAACAATTCACAGCTAAATACACACACTGTCAAGTTTATATTCCACTAACGAAGCGAGGCCCTTTCCTTGAAGCGGATGCAGTGAGTGGTTAAATGCATAATTGAGGGCGCAACTTAAAAATGCTCCCCAAAAGAAGTTTAATGTTATATAAGTATGAATGGTGTTCTCAACTAGCAGGAAGTCAATACATCTTAACTGTATCCTGGCATGCAGCACTAGGAATAATAAGACAGAAGAGACTTCAGAAGTGGTCTGGAGCTATGGGCATCAATGGATTGCTGCCATTAAAACAACATTTTTCAGGACACTGTCAAAGGGGCTTTAATTTCGACAGTGAATGACTGGCCTGTGGCAAGATTCTGGGTTAGACAGCATGCAAAAGTGGCCGACAGCCACATTCCTACCCACACTACTCAGCTAGCTATTATGACAAGCAGCAAAGTAGTTATAACAGTCTTGTCTCATTCCCTCCAGAATGTAATTCTACCACCGTGCCCATTTGCTCTGTCCTGGGAACGCTTCATCTGAACAGCTCTGCAAAGAAATAGAGAGGACAAGCAGCACTTACCCGTAGGGCAAGATAAATCCAGTATCATGATCATTTAACGAGGACTACAAATCCTACTAAGTGCTTTTTCATTTTTAAGCCCTAGATAACGGGGCAGGAGAAATTGTGGTTCCCCTCCAGAATGCTCCGCACAAAGACAACACCAATTTTGGCCTCATGACAGTATGTTAATACAAAAGGATCTGCAATAAAGCCTTTAGGAAGAACACCACCGACTATATGTTTTAGTGATTATGCCACAAGACTGGTATGCTTTAGCAGCATAATTCCCCACCATTATACTCATGCTTCAGTGAGGTGCAGTCATTTTCCTATGATAACATTCTAACAGTATTATTCCATTTCTTTTATGCTGTGTAATAAACAGGAGTTTCAGTTACTTGATTTGGCAGATGCTGGAGCAGAACCAAGCCTGTTGTTCCTTGCCACTGAAGCCCGGTTATGCTGCTTTTCAAAGCATTTTCACAAACTGTTTCTCCTTACCTGATCAGTCAATGGGACATTTCCAAAACAATCTTTATATTATCTGGAGCACAATAAAATATATTAAAGATAGAGGAAACAAACTGGATTAGAACAAACCACAAAGTAACTCCCACACTCCTCTTGCATAGTCTCTTGGTTTTGAGACCCTGGAAAAACCAACCAACTAGATCTCGTGTTACAGGAAACAGAACAATCATATAATAAATCTGTTCAAACGCAAACACCTTCTCCAGGTTCTCTCAATAAGAAAACAACTTGCAGTATCGTCTTCACACAGTAGGTATCACAAAATCTTCAAATATCAACACAGACCTGGAGAAACATAGGGACAATCTTTTTAGCAAGGCCTGTTGTGACAGGACAAGGGCTAATGGTTTTAAACTAAAAGAGGGTAGATTTAGACTGGATATGAGGAAAAAATTTTTTATAGTGAGGGTGGTGAAACACTGGAACAGGTCGCCCAGAGAGGTTGTGGAGGCCCCATCCCTAGGAACATTCAAGGTCAGGTTGGACAAGGCTCTGAGCAACCTGATCTACTTGGGGATGTCCCTGCTCACTGCAGGGGTGTTGGACTAGATGACCTCTAAAGGTCCCTTCCAACCCAAACCATTCTATGATTCTAAACAGATGAACTTCTGTCAAGATCAATCAGTGACAGAGAGAGGAACATAGCCCAGGCTGCTTCCAGTTGGCAGTGCATACAAGCTTAGTTTGATATGTTCTGCAAATGAAAATGAAGAATACACAGATGACTTATTTCCCCTCCAGGTTACCTTTGCTTCCCTCTCCTCCACATCCCACCCAAACTATTGCCTAACAGGCAGCCTTCAGTAGGAACACAGCCTCAACTACATGATTCCTAACCCATTCAGGGCTTAATGTCCTGCATTGAACTGACAGCTCCACAGTACTTCTGTAACTCAAAGAACCTTTCCAAAAACATGTACACGAGAGTTGACTTTTATACATTATTTCAAAATGAATTTCCACTCTCTGAGATAGTACTGAATGCAGAACATGTAAAGAGCCACGTGTTTGCACACCAGCTGTCTTGAGTAAAACAATCCCATTTACTGTGCCCCTTTCAAAGGGCAAAAACCCCCGCTACGTGTTCTCAGAGATCCTCATAGCTTTGCTTTCTTCTCTGTCAGCTATGAATGACTAGCAGCCAAACACATCTCTACCACCTAAGTTGCAGATTTTCCCTTGTCAGCAAACAGAGCAGGACTGAGGAGTGGAGGCTTTCCCAGTTCTGGGCTCCCTTTGTCCTCAGTCTCCCCAGCAGCCACACCAGCCCTTGCCAGATCATTTAGGTTACAGCAGCAGGGACCCAGAATCCAGTGGTACAACTGTGAATTTAGGAATTAAGCAGAATTGGCTATTTTAACTGTCAGACAATGCAATGAGAAGTAGGAAAAGAATACTTATCTGCGTTTATCTACAATTTCCCCGCTGCCAGAATCTGCCAAGAGAAACCAACTTCTATGAATATAGCCTACATTTAGATGGACTGTGATAATTCTTCTTGTAGCTATAACCTATATTTGTCAGAGTTTGCACCTCCAGCTCACTGTACAGTTCTCCAGTGCAGAGAGAAATAACTTGCTAGTAGCTTTAACCACACATTATTTTGTGTTATCAGCACAGACATGTTAAACTAGCAAACCATGGACACTTACCCTCTTAACCCACTTACAAACACTGTAAAAGCTGATAAGAGACTTGCTATCAAAACTGATAGACAGCAAATGTTTATTTTTCCTCTTCCAGATGCAATAGGGTAGATTATGTTGCATTTTGCTGTGCAGTGTAGTGTCAATGCTGTGATGCAGCATGGTGTCACATCACAACACGACATGATGAGGGGCAGCATAATGGCATTTGAGGTGGGCAGCTGTATTTGTTAGTAATTCATATTCCAGTAAGTCCTCCAAGCTGATGTCTATCTAACATCTATACTCTCCATCAGTCAGTAGCGCACTGACAAAGCCATACATATGTATAAATATATTTTCTCTTTACGTGTGTATGCCTGTGTGAACTAACAACTATCTGCTTCAGCAATCAATCCTCCCTTAAACACTTCCCCATTACATATGAACATCTACACCTTCATGCTCCGCTTTACCACATCACGACTATGAAAATCCCTTTATGATGACTAAATTGGCCTTTTAGTAGAACAGTTCATCTGCTGGAGGAGGGAGGGGGACAGGAGGAAGACACCAATTGTGCAAGTGAGAATTATGAGACAGAAAAAGACTTTGCACCTTTTAAAAGGGTTCTTAATCAAAGAAGCAAGTCATCCTCAACACTTGAGAATCTGAGAAAAAGCTTATTATATGAAAAGTGCTTGACAAATCTGGTACCTCAGGTTTCCCCTTCAATTCCCAAAGAGGACTAAAATTACTAGAGTGCACAACACAGAGCTAAGCAGCAACAGTTCTTCAGACAGCACAAACCCAGAGAAAAGAAGGAATGTATTTCCATCCCTCAGGAATACAAAAGAGATAACAGAAAATGTCAAGACAGGCTTGAAAAGTTGCCATCATTACTGTGTTACCACCTAATCTCAACTATTTAACAGAACTGGATAATTTTTGCTTGTAACTTAAGGTGATTATGAAAGACATTCCACTTATATGTAATGTTCACAGAAGAATTTCATATAGCTTTACAGTACCTTGAATCTACAAATTCTTCCAGAAACAAATGTGTTTCTCGTGTTAAGGCAGAGCCTCAGTCAAGGTTAGCCACAAGGAAAGAATATCGTTCAGCTTCACCAACACAAAGTCAAGCTAGAGCGAGCCAGCTCCACTTGTCACAAGCATGGAGGATATCACTCCAAAAATGCCTTACTGGCAAATCCTCACCCAACAGGATCTCTTAAACCAACCTGCAATTTTTTTCTGGCAAAAACAAACAAAAAACTCTGTGTAACTCTTCGAATCTGCTCTCCTGACAATGCATTAGTTAAGAATGAAGCTGAGACACAGGCTTCTTACAACAAAATGTAGTTTCCAGTTTGAGTAAGATAAAGGCACTGAAGGCGTGTTGATACATCAGTTAAAGGTTTCCAAAATTCCCATCCTTAGAGGAAAATAGAAACTTTTCACCTTTTTTTTCTGCTGAGACAGTGACTGATAATATGGCTTATGTGGTGATGCAAAGATATCCTGATTTCTTGAATTCATTTCTGTAGATCCTCATTAAAGCAGGGCTAGCAAAGTGAGAACGGGGGGGGGGGGCAAACGTTATTTCTGCAGAAATGAAAACACACAACTGAATCTACTCAAACTGGCACAGAGAAGATGAAAAATGACAAAATTTGGGGTGACGCTTTTTTCCTGAATAAATGATCCCTGAGTTTCCTGAAATACTGCAGACTTTCTGCAAAAGGCTTACAAAATCACATACATAAGTTTTGTCCAGCTTGAAATAAAAAGCCCTGATTGACAGTGAAAATAAGTCTTTGCTAGCAATCAACATGCTTTGTTTTTCAGCCTCTCTGCATTTCATGGACAACAGCCCAAATTTTGGCAGGTTATTTCATTAGGGGAAACTTGCATTTAACTAAACATGGCTTTCTCAACAGAAAATTGGTATCAATCATTTCACTTTTTTTAAGTAGACTGAATGATTCATCTCCAGGAAAGCTGTATGATAATCTAGATTTACAGCTAATCAGACAAAATTAAAGGAGCAAGTCACTTGATTTTTGCCGCTTACACTATTGTATCTTTGCACACATACAGGAAAAAAAAAGAAAATAAACAAGCTTAGGTTTCATTACTTATTTTTCCTTTTCTTTCATCATGAAGCTTAACCCCAAATACATCCACTGCAATCCTTTTATCTGCAGAAAGTTAGGAATAATCCAAGCTGTAGCCAACTAGCATGACTCAGCTACTGCTTTGTGAAATTCACTGTTTTCTGTTCACAGTAGATTGCACAATCTTTTTTGTGGCTGTGTTTTAGCTGGATTTCACTCCCAGCATCATGCTCAGATTCAGTAGGTCTGAACAAAACAGGTTATTTATGTTGGGGGTGGAGAGAGAAAAACAGGGAGAGGGAGCTTTATTAATAAAATTATAAATAGTTCAACACTCAAACATCAAGCCATTCTTGCCAAAGCAACTGCATTTTTTCAGTATTTGACTGCTGGTATCATCTCAGGCCTCAATAAGCACTTGAGTGAACAATTTTGGTTCTCTAAACTCCATTAAATTCAATAGTGCAGAGGGCACAGTTTCTCCTCTGGACTAGTTTTAAATAAAAAGGCCTATGGTCTCTTTCCAATCTCAGTAGAAATATGACCCACATCTAACCCTACTAACTTATTTTACCAGTTAACTGGATCTACACTTGGACAATTTTCTACAAGATATTACCTAGATAAGTAAATAACTGTACCTGAATCCTCCCATTCTAGGTACCCACTCCAATCTTTCAAGAGAGTCCTGTACCTTCACAGGCTTGGAGCACAATAGGAACAAACAGTTCTTACCCCCAGAGACTTTTAAGAAACAGGTTAGTCAGATCTAATCAACACCATTAAGTGCTCTTTCATGCCCATACCTGATCACAGTGATTTTGTTTGCCTACAAAGTGGGGCAACACAGTGGCTCCATTTGAAAGATGAGGTTTAATTTGCCTCTGAATGAGAATTTTTGTTCCTACCAAAAAGAAACAAAAGGGTTGTTCCCCACCCTGGTATCTGCAACTTTCTTCACAGTCACTGTTTTACTTAGCCAAGGCATTGCTAGGTCAGACAGTCACTTTAAAACTAGAAGAAACCAGGTGCTTTTTATAAAAACATAATTAAGCAATTTAATGAAAATCTGTTGAGTCCATCTCTCTCTGAGAATATGCAGGGCTCAGCTTGGTATATTTCTGCTTGTTTTTGAATGCACACTGCACTTAAATGTAACTTTGCTGTCACCAACAGGTTGCCATGAGAATTAAATATTTTTAATTTATTTTTTTATTTTATAACTCAGGCTAAAAATAAGAATGTGACTCACCCAGACTTACTCTTAGTGAGTATTGTTTTAATTTGTAAGTAGTCCTATTAACTTTGATGTAATTAATGATGAAGTAGTTAGTAATCTCTGACTAAGAGGAGTAAATCTGGTTTGGGAAGGCAGATTAAAGTTGCTACTGTTCAAAACATCACAGATAAAGAGAGAACATAATTAAATAATCTCTCTGATTTTCAAATTGTAACAGAGAGATGCATCACACAGCATGTCACTTCTGGTTTCTCAGAGAGCTTATTCTTCTTTTATTATGAACAGAATCATCTCTATCCACTGCATGAGACAATTCATTGGCTTCAATATAACTGGATGTTTTGCCAGCCTTCACTATGCTCCTGCTCAATATGTCGTGTAAAATAATGTGCTGAAAACTGGCTGACCTGCCTGTCTGCTTGGTGTTTATAAGGAGTTTGTCTCCATGGTATTTCAGTTCTTTATCTGAAAACAAAACAGGAGATACAGGAAGCCAAGGAAACCGTGAAAGGAAAGCCATAACAGTGATATACTCAAATAAGACTTGGTGGCCTGGACACAATCCTGAGAGGCTAATGACATGTCAATGCTCTCGCCCTGCTCCCCAAGAAGCCCTGGAAACACCACAATTCTCTCCCTGCTCCCACCTTGCTCAGGGCATATATCCAGTTCTCCCTTCATTGTAAGTATATCACATAGAAGGAGGCTCAGCTGCCAAGCAGCATGCTAGCAGGGAGGGCAGAGCCAGAGCTTGACACATCTTCACCACTTCCATCAGTACTCCACCTGGTCCAGCCTGCTTCCTCCAGGGGTTGTTAATACCACAGACACAAAAAGGGACAACTAAGTCTTGAAATACTTGCAGGAAATTGCATGATAGCAGCTGTGGACAAGAGATCAGACAGTGTATTGGAAAGCTGAAGAAATAGGCTGCGTACAGAGGCAGGCGTTGGAGAGCACCAGACTCCATTTGCTACTGTTGGGGCCAAGCTAAATCACTTTTAGGAATTGAATCATACATTTGTAGCTGGGACAGCTCAATTTGTCACAAGTTAACCTGGTGTTTTGTCCATGGCCTAAGTACCTTTGTATAGACCGCTCAGTTTATCATGCACATAAGGGCTGAAGGACCCTAGAAGCAAGACAAAAAGACTGGAAAAAAGACTTAAATTCTCACTTTCTTTATTCTCTCATAGTAATGATATTAATCTAATCATACTAATCCAAGTTCAAGTAAATGATAAGATAAACGATACCATTCCATGATTCCGTGGTAAGAGACGCAAGCCCTGTTCATATGGCTTTATTTCAGCAATATCTAAGATCATCAAAAAAGAAACAGAAACTTAAAAAAATCTGGGCTCAGATGTAACTTACCTGGGAAACTTAAATCACCTTCTTGGCTTCTAGGGGTCTAGCACATATTAAAATAGAAGGAGGTTAGCCTGCCAGGATTCATGGGTTCCTGCAAGTCTCTATCTAGGCTCAAAAGTTTTGACAAAGCTAAACTGGGATCAGAAGCCTGCAAATGCCAAGACTACACAACAGCTGCTTTTACTTGTGTTTGTTTATTACTGGTCTCTATGAGTGGTGGTACTGAGAGTCCCTACATAAGTTCACATGATGAAGAAGAGGGTAATGTGACAGATGTTGTCAGAGAGTGTCACATGGCCATGAAGCCAAGACTTTGATAAAGAAATGGAGGCATCCAAGGAACATGCCTGATTAAGAGACTCACTGGGAGGCTGCAACTTATTCTTGTGGTACCTCCTTACACATAAGGCCCTGTCCGACGCAGTAGAGCAGTCTCTGTTCTGCACTGGTGAGACCCAAAGCAGCCCTAAGGCCTGCCAACAGGGCTTGCAGCAGGGAGCTCAGTGGGTCTATCTCTACATATGGCCTTTAAACCATGACAACTGATACAGATTTTTTTTTTATACTTCTGCAAAGACAAAGAAATTTCTGCTGTCCCTTGCTTTTTACCACTCTGCATTATCTACTTTGATTTGTATTGGCTCTCATATTTTCTCTTCCTTAGACGGCTGTCACCTCTGCTTGTATCCTCATACTATCATCAGCTATAACTAAGTTAGGATGTAATTCTTAGAAGGACATATGGCACAGCAATAAACAGACCTCTAGAAAGCACCTTATACCATATGGCTTATTCCTTTTGTCATACAGGAAAGGGTTATGTAATGTAAGTGTGCCTATACCAAGATAACTACATCTGCTGCCAGGTCTGAGAGGATAGTAATTATTAAACTACACCAGTGTCGTGAAAGTGGTAAAACATTTATGTTTAGACAAGGTTGTAGAACCCTCCATCATCTGCTGCTTAAATGCGGATCAGGACAAGAACACAGGGAAATTGGGAGTGAATGAATTTCAGAGAGCAGTTACGTTAAAATGGCTTCATTCCTGCAGCAGCTCTATGCTGCAAGCTCACACAGCTGAATGTGCTTGGGAAACAGCTAACCACAATACAAAAAGAAAAAAAAGGAGCTCACTCACCACCAGGTAGGTTTTCCCTAGTGTCCCCAGCTAAAATGTTAACCTGGATGTCTTTCAGGATAAATAACTCAAGTGTTATTTGTACACAATGTTACAGTGTTTACCTTTTGATTACGGATCTTTACACGCTGTCCATTATTATTGAATGCCAGGATGAAAGGCAGCCTAAGGGCCTGAATGCAATGTTCTGTCACAAAGAAAATACAGCAAAAGTAATGGCAAGCTCTGAAAGTAGAGATACACTAGGCTGGAAAGAAATAGGAGCACAGTATCAGAGTGTCTTTTGCAGAGTCCTTGGCTTTTGCTTTTAAAAAAAGCTGCATGCAGTTTTGCCTGGACAGTAGCACATAAAGCCTGGGTTTGGATATAAATGGAGAACATGGGTATAAAATCCTCTTGACCAATTTGTGTCTCTTGCATTTGTGTCTGTATGAATACAATAGGAATTACAGAGCTACGCTTTCCAGGTTACTGAGCTTAATTCCCAGAAAGTTCCCTATTAGGCTTGGATCCTAAACTGGGCTTCAAGAGTTAGGGCAATGTAATAAAGTCCAATGCTCTCACCAAAGGTAACTGAAACAAGTGACTCCTAATATTTAAACTAAAACCACTCAGCTAGTCCATATACCTTCTTTTTATGATAGTACTCCCAGAGAAACAACTTAAATTACCGCTTTGTATTTCTTTAATGTAACATGAGTAAGGGTACGCACTCAATATTTTGTAAAGATACTGTAGATTATTTATATTAAGAGTCAGTAATCAAGTTTGATTTTTATCAACTGTGTAGTATAGTTATTTAAATATCTAAAAAAACCCTCAAGTTTAAGTAAAAAGTACCAGGAATGGCATACAGATAAAAAATCTCAAAAAAAAAGCATTCTTACAACACACATACATGTACAATACATGAAGAAGTGATTGACTTTCTGAGATGTTAGTATATCTGTATTTCTGTCCAGAACCACAAAGAACACTACACTTTTCTTTAAGCTATCTAGAAACCTGATTTTTAAGCATCTCAATGAAGTTTAATTTCTAGCTATGCTCATGTTTCAAGTTATTTGTACAAATGTCTACAAATTTTATTCATCATATCTTCCACACTGGCACACAGTTTACTCCTTAGTCTACTGCTAGAATCATACAACTCATTTGCAATTTTTACGCTCATGTTCCAGCAGCCTAGATTTGTATTTTGAAAGACCAAAACCTGGGGCTGTTTCCATGAAACACGTGTCACCTGATATAGATGCTTCCCATTTGGAACAAGGTCACTTGTGAAGTGTTGAGAGGTGTCCAGACTTCTTTTTGTAATTGCATCATGACATTACCTCCCTTATCAGCGTACTTTCCTCCATTAGCCAAATTTTGGCAAGATTTTTAATGAAAAACCTTTCAACAGCTATTTATTAGTGCACCCACACCTGACTGGTTAAAGCAGATTTCCTGTAAATCTTGAGCTTAAGTTTTTATTTTTGTTCTCTTTTACAGTATCTTAATGATTGTTGCAATACTTCTAAGAATAAAAACCCCACTTACTATATTTTAAAAATTCTACCTGTTGACTAGGTCCACTTGAAAATATTCCTGCCATACACCAGTTAGGCTACAGGGATACAAAATACCACAGCACCACCCGACTTCACAGAACAGGAGAAAAAACCTGACCTCAAGTACATACAACTGCTTTACATTTAAGGGTAGGAAAGCAGGCAGTAACAATTTTTCACACAGTCTTCCACTAGGTTTAATTCTTATTAATAAGAAATGAGAGTCATTAACACTATTAAAAATCAAATTACATTAGCAATTTTCCATCATGTCACATATGAGTAGTTAAGTATTGGTATTTGTTTTTCCTAATGGGATTCAAAAGTCTAATTAAAAGTCTCTCTTTTGTGGTTAAGTGGAATGAATCTTTATGAAAAACAAGACACTTCTAATAGCCGCAGTCAGCTTATTTCCTTAAATATCACACTTCACAACCATCTTCCTCTTCAGCACTTCAACCAAATAAGAATGATCCAGAGGGAGCCAGAAAATCAGATAAACTTACTAACTGCTACAAACAAACTTACTAACTGCTACAATAGCCCAACTGCGAGCCCCTTTCTGCTTTTTTCATTCATCTCTCCATTCTAAGTTGTTTTACAGGTTATAAGAATTGAATAACAGTAATAAGGACAGGTATAGTAAAACCTTTTGACCCTTTAAAATAACATTGACGAAGAGTATGATGTTGTAACATTTCTCAGTCATGTTTGCAAAAGCTTTATTGTGGATATTGTTACAATGGAATAAATCATTCTTCTCAAGAAATAGGTTCAAGAGAGAGCAAAACAGCCCATTTTGCCATACAGCTGCCCCACGCAGTTTGCTATTATGCTATATGTTTCAACTCAGCTATTCTAGCAACATTTGCCTAGTTTAGGCTGAGGTCTCAATTTTATTTTGTAAGCATAACTGGTAATAGATTGTAAGGTAAAAACTGCCATTGCCACTGGAAGCTTCCCCTGCTTTCATTCAGAGAGACAGCAGGGCGGCTAGCCAGCCCTTTCAGAACTAATTCAGAATTTCTATCTCAGTGGTGGCTAATGCTCTCTAGAAAAAACACAGTTGTCTGCCTTCAACCCAGTTAACATTTCCCAGAGACTTCTTACCCTTGCTTGTGTTGAATGCTGAATCAAATGTTTCTATAACAGAAACCCTTGGTAAGAGGGAGAGAGATGGCAGAAGTAAGAAAGGAAGAACAATGGATGTTCAGGACCCCCTAGAACACCAAGAAAAAGATAAAATAATTTTATGAGTACAGCAATTGGTAAAACCAGCTATCCCTTAACAGTCTAGGACTTTGACTACACCCGAGAACCAAACTAGCTGCTATCCTACCCTGAAAGCAGCCTGTCCTTCAATTATGCCACTTTATTTGCCAGTGATGATATATAGGAATTATTTTTGCATATCACTGAGCATTGCTGCTTTATTCTGCAAAAATCAGATCCTTTTACCGCAAAATGCAAATCTAAAGTTCTCCACAGTGTGCTGGCTTTGCTTTTCCTTAACATGTACAGATCAATGACAGGTTAATGCTTAGTTAACATTTATTAAGAACAACATGGTTTCAGAAACTTCATACTAAAGGTGTCAATTAGATGACAGATCCTTCATGAAAGATGAAAGAACCTCTGTGTTGGGCAGATACTCTTATATTTTGCTGTCAATGATTTATTAGTTACAAGGTCCCAAGTGTCCAAGCTTATCAGTAATGAGATAAGCAAGTATGAACTAGAGGGGACTGTTGATTATTTATTTCACAGAATCTCACTAACGATGGCTGCTATCAAAATAGTCCAGAAATTACAGATTCACACAGTCTTACAGTGACTACCACAAAGTAACAGCAGACACAGCTTTAAGCAGTGATCCTACTTAAGGTAAGCCTGCTGAAAGCCTGTGTAGGGGTTACCCATCTATACTCAAGGTCATATTACAAATCAGACATATCAATGCTGATTACAAATTAAATTCTCTACTCTCTTTTATGTTGGCGCAGACACTGAGACTGTGTGAAGTGTCTGACATCCTCTACATAATTACTACTAAATCTGAATGGGAGGAATTCATACCCACTTGAGCAGTGTACAAAGGCTGGCTTCACGACAGGACAGCAGCAAGTCAGGGACTAGGCAATATTTTACACCCAACAGGTTTTCACACCTTTTCAATTTGTGAACTCTCAACAATTTTCTAGCAAAGGTGTAAACTCAATGCAGCTGTCTGAAAATGCTCTTGCTTTACCTGTTTGTGCCCTGGAGATCAAAACCCACTTCACTGGACTGTCTTTTTGCACAGGTATGAAGGGCTGCACAAAACACAAAAAAGTTAGCAAGAACCCAGACATGTAAGTCTAATCTTAGTTCATCCTTAGAGCACAAAATACAAATAAAAGCATGCTGTGAACAGAAGTCAATATCCAGAGTACAAATACACTAAGCACACGGGAATTTTAGAAGTTCCATAGTATTACTTTACAAGAAAGAACATCTACTGTACAACTGTCCCATGTCTTTCTGTGGGCTGACAAACAGATCTGCTGCTTTCTCTTGCCTCCAGTAAGATTTACTTTTCAGAACTTCCAAAGCCATCTTCTAAAGAGTTATCACAAATTCTATGCTAGAAGAGACATACTAGGAAAAATCATTTTTCCCCATCTTCTTTGTGTATGGCCTAGACTCATGGCAAGAGCAGTTATGATGACAATCATCCTAAACCTGCAGGAAGATTTGCATTACAGATATTTATTTTTAAGTGTGTACAGAACTGAACCTGACCTGTTTATCAGTAACATGAGTATTAGGAATACCTTTTGGTGCAGGAGATTTTTTTTTTAATCATCACCTGTCAGCAGAAAAAAATATCACTGAGCAATGAAATAACTCACTGGACTGCTGAAATTTTTAAAAGTAAGGGGAAGAAACAGATCTTTTTGCAAAAACAGGGACAGTAAATTCTTTTATGAAAAGGTACTACCAGAAGTTCTTTTGCCTCTCAATCAAAAGGCTGCAAGCTACAGCTTTGAATTTCAATTGCAGATGTTAAGATGACATACAATTAATATGAATCTATTTGTGTAGTCTAATCAAAGCATGAGAGAACAGGAAAAACAAATGTGACGTATTGTGTGTCTTCAGTTTCAACATACAATGCACTGAAAGAGACCATTAACGTTCCACTGCCAAATTCACATTAATTTCCCTGCATCTGCAAGAGGTCCCTTCTTTCTCAATACCATCATGCCATCCTGAGCCAGAGGCAACTCTTATCTCTGAGGTGTTTACAGAAACTGCCAAGAACATATTTTTCCCCTTTGGAATGCACCAGATGATGTATCAGGTGACAAATTTTTCTGCCAAAGTTTCCCCAAGGGTGGATCACAAAATCTTCTTTGTTATATGTCACTCTTCTCATCTCATATTCGAATATCCCCTTCCCCTGCTCCCCCATCATTCTTTGTGCAAAAAACTACCTACTGCAAGAACAATGTTTTTCTCCTGATCACACTCTGACGTCTTCACTTTCTGTCTCTGTGTCTCCTACAGACACAAAAAACTTCAATGCTTTCCTGCTCACCACATGCACCTAACTAAAATCTCAGTACACGGTGCTGTGATCCCATTCTTTGTTAAATTTTTGTTTCATTGTAGTGACAATGGCTTTCTGTCCATCTGGATTACTTAAAGCTATAGAGAACAAGGGGAATGTTCTGCAGGGAACAACAGTGCTTTGGTAAAAAAAGAGAGGCATTAAGATGACTAATAAGTCTTCTCCATACCCTATAATGCACAAGCATAGCTACTTTTCCTAAATAGCTCCCTTTCTTAAGAAGCCTGTTTTTGACATAATTGGGCTTTGCTATGAGCTACCCAGTTCTGATATTCTGATATATCACCACATCATGAGATGAAAAAACAACAGCCACATAACACTGCAGTGACAAGGAGACATGTTTCTGAACATAAAAGAGACACATTTATGTATTCTGATCTTGCATATACCTTATTTGTGTTTTAAACTGGGAATTTCCTTGAAGAACAGTGAAAAAACCCAGACAGGACAGATCTAAAAATGATGGGAGAATGGCAATTTACTAATTTTTCTCAGTACAGCACCATATCCATAGAAACCATTGGCTTATTGCCCCCAAACCTGTCTATTTTTTCCTACTATTTATTTTATTCTATCAATTGACTTACTTTATTATACCAGGTGAGGTACCATGTGTCTCTACAGTCCTTTGCAAGGTGGGACACAGGTTCACATACTCAAGCCAGGAAAGAGAAGTTGGTTTGCTGAACCAGCTGCTGAAAAATCCCACCAGTTCCTGGTTTAGCTGAAGAAGCCCCTGTAAACACATCATCCCCCAAAAGGAGCCATTTCTTCACCTCCAAGACCCTTGGATCAAGCACAAAAGACACTTAATACTTCATGCAAATTATTTTCATTCATTAGATGCTTCATAGACTGACATTACAAATATTCATCAGCATTTACCAGAGTTGAATTTCAGTCTCTGTAAAGATCCAGGCATGACCAGCACTGTGCTCAGTATGGGGCTGCTAATACAAGACATTAACAGTGCGTGGGTAATGGCCTGTACGACTGCACAGGCTGAATTTCATCCTTTTAACTACATGACAGGTCATTTGGTACTGTTTCTGTTCCCCCTTTGGATAAGAATAATTTTATAAGCTCTCAGATCAAAACTGTGCATGTTCAAACATGCATATCAACAAAACCTTCCTTCTCTGAACCTCCCAAAAAATATACATAAAGAATTGGTAGACAATGCAATCAGATATTCCAGCGTTAGCTCCTATAGAATTCTTTAGATAGTATTTTCCCACATTCAGGCTGGTCTGTCTGTGTCTGACTTTGCAGCTCAGCTCAGAAGTTGGTCCATTCTTAGCCAAAATTAATTTTGAACTTACAAATAGAATTAAAACAAAGAAGGTCATTGTGCTGGGAGACGTAACACCCTTTTCCATACAGTGAAGTTTTTACTGCTACCAAGTACAACATATGTATAGTGTGACAAGCATGTAGAATGTTAAATGAAACATGAATGAATAATTCTCCCTCTACACTTAATTAATTAATCAGTTTTCAAGGATATAAGTAAATGTTAATAGCAAAAGTTTAATGCCAGTGCATAATAAATAAACTTAAATATCACTGGCATATATTTTGAAACTTCAAAGGAAGGAAAGGAAAAAGGAATTGTGAAAGGGAATAGTTTGGAAGAAAATGAAGTTTAGGTGACCTAATTAAAGGCTTTTCTTCAGCTACAAAAAGACATCAAAGTGCTGCTTCTGAAGTTGTTTTGCCAAACCAACAGCCTCAAATTAAAAGACTGCATTAATTTCAAGGAATGAGTCAGAGAATTACTACTGTAAGAGCCTTCAGTCCCTCTGTGTTGCCACAGAAACAGAACATTATGGCTAGTTTATAATCCAAGTGCTCCATTTATATAAGAGAATTTATTTTTCATTTTCACCTTTTCATTTACTCATCCAGATATATAAGAAAGCCCCTCAGAAATTAATGATGCTTCTTCTGTGATTGACAGCTGGAGTTTGGATGTCAAACAATGCCTGGTTTATATTGTTCTTTCTTAATGGCTTTCTGACATGAGAAGAAGTGGCAGCCTTCTGTGTATTTGCAATGCAGAACAGCCAAACTGGTGAGTCTCTGTCAAAGCCAGGCTCAGGTCCTCTGCAAACAGAGCCAGGATCCAGAAAATAAACAGAGCTTATGGCAGCACTGTGCTTGAGGGTAGGCACAACAGAGGAAATGCACCCCATGCAGGAAACACCTTTCTGGCAAGCCCAGATATCACCAGGAATATTTAGGGGACACCCTGGGTTATCACCTATGTTTGAGGCACATGGGGTCTGGCTCGGAGCTGGTCACAAACCCTAGTTCCTGTTCAATCTGATGGGTTTTAAGAACACCAGATGGAAGTCTGGACCAGTGTCATAACACAGGGAAAGCACAGCTACAGCAGAGATGCAATGCTCATTTTAAAAGCTGTGTGTGCCTTTCCATTGCTGCTAATAATGGCCAACTGCTGATTAATCGTCTTCCCCATGTAGCTTGGTGAGCACATGCTGTGCAGTGGGGACAGACACAGATATCTACATCCCCCTGGTGCTGCCAAGGCAGGAAGGCTGAGACACTGACTGCACAGAGCATGCAGGGCAGCCAGGGAAAGCAGAGGCACCCTAGCACCAAACACCTCTGCCCCACATGTTACTTCTGCCAGTGAGATGCCACTGACATTTCCTGACTTTAACGGCTGTATGTTGAACCTGGTATAATCTATCTCCGAATATTAACAGGTAAAATTTGGGAGACATGAACTGGTGTAAACTCCACCCAAATAGTGCCTTTCAAGCTAAAATTGACATAAGCTTTTGTTTCACTCATCCTGTGTACACTTTGCTGCAAAGGGTATAAACTGTAGGTTCTACAGAAATTCAATATATATACTATGCTCAAACTACAAATTAATCAGGTTGAGTACTACCTTCTTGGAAACAGCTAGCAACATGCCTTGTTTCTATGGCTTTTAATGAATATTCTAAATTGAAGAAATGCATAAACATAAGGTTAATTTACATTGCTAAAGTTAATCAGTTTTCTTATACATTTTATGCATCTGCATGATTTTTCATCTGTATTGCATAAATGTGTCTTCTCATTTTTAATATGCATTTGTACATCCAAACACTCCACTCATGGTGCTTTCTTATTTTTACAAATTTCTAGAACCACCCCTGTTTCAAGATTTAAGAATTCTGTAGCTTTCAAGAAAAATGATCATCAAAAGGTTGTAAAATACTTACAGATTCAAGGTGGCATTTAACTTGGTTATGAACTTGCCCTTTTGTAACACAGTTTTTCTATCAATAAAATGATAATAGAAGAACCTCCTTCAGAAGCTGGCATATAAGCAGATGTCCAATACAAAGAACATCTCCATTAAAGAGACTGGTTTTGTACATACAAATATTAGGTATGAAATATGACAAGGGTACTGCAAATCTTCACTGGTTAGCATTTGCAAAGGTCCGTGAGATACAGGGATGAAAGATCTTCACTATGAAACAAAATGCATATTTGTTGTTAACATCATTCTACGTTTAAAAGCTTCCCAGTCCCCTAACTAGATACTAATGAACCTTCAAATATTTCTCCAGTTTATTCCAGCACAAACCCAAGGAATTTCAAATTCTTCTCTGGCAGGGTCAAAAGAATTAGGTATCTAACAAAATAAGTTATGGTTGTTTTCTCAAGAGGGTTGACCTTTACTTGATTTTGTTTAAACTATTATATATCCAAGTTAATTCCAGTCAAGTCCCCATCTAGTTTACATGGGTAGAACTGGGAGCAGAATTAACTTCACCTTTCAATATGCAACTTTTCATTATTTACAAACCAACAAAAGAGGTTTAATAATATAATTTGGGAACTCAAGCACACCGGTTAGCTGAAGGGACTTTTAGATCAGTGAAGCTGCTATTAAAGTGCCATCAAAGCATTTTTGACTCCATAGAATTAATCATGAAATCTGTTCCTGCCAGCTCACTTATCATATCCGAAATATTAATTTTGAGCAAAATTAAATTGGACACCTACCGACAGCAACATTTTGCCCTTCAGAACTCCCCTTCACATTGATTTATTAACGGCTGCCAGAACAGTGCACCAGAGCAATTTATTACTACTTTCTCAATGTTTCCCTGTGCTTACAAATAGTTCTCCAGAGTGAAAGGTGCTACCCAGCAGAATTCTGACAAAAGTGCATTTTTCAGTTTGCATAATGTTCTTCACATTTATTAGGATGTAAGGAAAAGAATTTCATTTTATTATCAATAGGAATGGGTGATTCACATACAAGAAATCAGAGTGGAGATTCTGTGTTGAGTTGCTTTCAAATAAAGCAGACCTAGCATTTTCATTAGTACTTGGTGTGATTTCAGACAGGAGAGTCAGCAAATTCTTTCGTTTTATACATCAGCATAATTTTCTTTGCATATGAGACAGCCAAAAAGATTTGTACAGAGCATTAGGTAGAAGTGGGTCTGAAGCTGCAGCATTAGCCTGAAGAGAGCTAATGGCATATATGCACATGTGTCTTACTGATTTTCAGAAAATGCCATGTTAGAAAGGCACTTCTTATTGGGTAAAAAACAAACAAAAAAACCCAAAGTTCCCCTTTGACCAAATTGAGGTTCCTTCCCCTGCAGCTAGAAGCCCTGGGATAAATCCACATAAAAGATGAAAGTTTGGCATGAGGAGTTTTAATCTGACATCATAAAAGTATAGCTAATGGCAGGGAAACTTGAAGTCTAGGTATGCCTGGTCTATGTTTGAGTTACTACATCAGATGATCGGCCAGATCCAAACCCCTAACTTTAAAGCAGTTTCTTCAGTCTTTGAAATGTTTAGTGTCTGGAATCAGATTCTAATTCAGGGGCTGTTAACTCCTTTCTGTGGAACTATTCCATCTTTCCTGTTTCTTCCTTTACTGTGGCTGCACAAAGTACAAGCAATCCCACTGTTACAGATATTGTTTCACTAACTTGCTGCCTGAGAGAAAGACAATTCATAAATACAATGGCTCCTGACTGTTAGTACTCCTGGCTCTAAACCAACTATTCCATCTATGTGCTTATTTTTAAGCCTGAATAGTCCCATTAACTTCAGTTGGGCTGCTTGTGTTCTTAAGTAAAACAGGTGTTTAAGCACTTTGCTGGATCAGAGCCTCTGAATGCACATCTGCAATCTTCTTTGGCTCAGTTAAAGGTTCCTTCCTAATCATTATACATTTATCTAGGAATTCCTCTTGTTTATACTTGCATACACATTCAGCCTTTACAACAGGCTACTTGACACATTTAAGAGCCATTGTGTTTGTAACCAGAGACAAAACTGTCTATGTAGCAATATAAATTTGTGTATATATATATATGCTGAGGGAACACATGTAGCTGAAAGTATAAGAGGAGAGAAGAACACACAGCTGGACATTGGTGGAGGGGATGCTTTTGGTAATTCCCTGGAAAGCAAAACAAGTTAAACATGCACAGAACCAATTAAGACATTCCAGATGTGGCTAGAAAAAAATTCATCAGCTTGTATCACAAAGCAGTCTTTTAAAATATGAACATTAAAAGTAAAAAACTGTTAATGCTGTCCAGCAGTTGTCAACCCTAAAAATTCATTAAATACAAACACTCCTGCCTTTTCTAGAGCCACCTATGGAGAATCTGCTGCTAGCAGTTATTTGCATCATTGGATGTAGTCAAGGGCAACATTTCCAATTCTGTGTGAAACTTGAACGGTTCCTTGTTCACAGAACATGAAAATTCTCATGTCCACTGCCATCATGCTCCTACGTATATACGCAGCATGCTGTGCCATTTTATACTCGACACTGATACTTGTCATTAACAGGTAAAGCTCCCTCTTGGGAAAATTTTACATTCTTTCACCAGGCTTTGACAGCTTCCCAAGTGCCAACTTCCTCTTAGCTGAGTTAGCTCTCTCACAGTATGTGGTTTTGTATTTTTACCCCCAAATTTGAGCTATATTACACTGTTCTTTATCTCACAAAGAAAGAAAAAGGAATGCACATACATAGACACCCCCAAAGTCACATACTGATACCACCTAAGGCCACAATTTTGCCCAGGAAGTGCTGGTGTGTAAAGACGACAGTCTATGGCAGGAAAGGGGCTGGCACAAACAAGTCTCTGGGTATTTCCCCATCTGCTCCTGAACTTGGCAGACAGAAATCATGTCTCTAAAGAGGAAAAGACTGAAGGAACAGGCTCTTTTAAATTGAGATATGTATTACTTAAAACATGCTCCAAAGCCTAGCAGATTATCTAGGTTTACAGTGGAGCTCTTCTTTCCAGTCTTCTGGCTTCTCTTTCAGAAAGGCTATTTCCTAGTAAAGATTTCAAAGTACAACCTTCAGAATACTTTCTGCTGTAATCATACTGCCAGCAACAAGCCCATTTTTGTAGTCTTCAACAAGATCAGTTACCTTCAGCCTTGCTCTTCCTTCAGGAAAGATAATGTGTCACAATAAAAGTAGAATGAAAATTAGTACAGTGTGGAAGTGCAAAGGCTTTAGACCATTACACTGTGGTGGTCTCAGGAGTCGGAATGGGCAGGGCTCTCTCTAGTTTATCCCCCTACCAATACCAGATTTCATACCATGTGGTCTTCCATGCTCAGTTTCAAAAACTATTTAACCCACTTCCTCCCTTAAGTTCCTTCTACCATCCAGAATAATTTACTTGTTACTTTGGTAAATATCCTTTGATTTCATTTTATTTTTTGTTGTTGAATAGTCCCCTTGTTATTTCTATTCATAGTTTAAGAAAGCTGTCTTGTTTTCTGAACCTAGTTATCCTTCAGTGTTCTCAGATGTTTCTATATATACATATTTTATCATCATTTTGGCAAATTGTTTATATTTATTCAGCTTACTGTTTTCTCTTAATCAGCCTTTCTAGTTGTTTAATCAATCTTTTTTGCTGACCTTTTCTGACTTACCTTCACTTTTGTCAATTGCTGTCAACTTTTCATGTGCATAAGAGATCAGTTTTGCCAAAGTAGTATTTAGAATTTAAGACTCAAATATACCAAGATAAGATTAAAAAAACGCAGAGATTTTCAAAAATACTTGAGTTTCTAATTACTAGTCTTATGAGGTAATTCTTTTTCTTATTTAAATACCAGAATGTAAAAATCATGGAAAATTAAAAATAAGACTCTTATATTAGCATCAGAAACACAGGGACTTTCAAGAAAGAAAAAACATACTAACGATTGTGAATTTTGTATGCCAAACCTACAGCAAGTCCAAGCAAATGTAGGAATTCAGTCTTTACCGTTATTCTAAACCTAGTTTATTACATAATAACCCTATAATTATTCCTTGACAATCCCTTCCCCATTTTTTCACACACATTTCACATTGTAAAATCATACTGGCTTCACTATCTCATCTCATCTCCTTTGTGTTGAAGTACTGCTCTCTTATTACTTTAAACACTAGTTTCTCTGTTTGCATGTTTTCTAGATTACTTTTTTTATTATTTTCTGTCATATTTCTAACTGCAAGATCTCTAAGTTATCATCTGACCTCACAGGTATTCACAGCACTTCCAAAATGTAATATAACCTGTGAATTTATTTGCCACACTGTTTACTGTGCCTTCTAGATTATTAAGGTTTTAAATAAAACCAGGTCTAACAATAAACTCAGAGACATATCCCTATAACTCAATGTATCTATTCACCAACTTTTGTGACAGATAATGCTCATATCTAAGATAATTTGAACTATTTTTTCCCAAGTAAGGTATGGCAATCTAAGAGATTAAATTCTCCTCCTGGACGTAACTGCACAAATATAAAGCATAAAACCAATGTAACCTATTAGGGATCAGTTTTGATATAGAACTCTAGATTAACCATTGCTGTTGATCTTCCTTATATTACTAGACCTATACATATTTTATCGTTGTATATATAATAACACTAGGAAACCTGTTGTTTCCTTAATAGGTCCACAATACTTATTGCTCAAAAACACATTTATACACTGCTTTGATCAAAGTTATCAGACAAATATTACAATATGCACATGTTAACAAGACACAGAGTAAGAGCTGATGATCCAAAAGGTACCACCATCAAAACCAGAGGAAGAATACAATAATCATGTGGCATCTAAAATAAGCCCAAATGATCAATCTTCAATGGCTTGAAGAAGAAGACTGAAGCATGAGGAAATGCTCCAATTTTGTGCAGAAAATGCCCTTATCCCAAGGTAGGAAGAAAAGAAATATTCTACACTCCCTCTCTCCTTCCTTGCTTAAAGCTTTTTGTGTTTTGGTCCCTCATACATCCATCAAAATTAAAAAGAATCAAGCCAGGATCCATCACTGAGATGGAGTCTTCTCCCTCCTTCATTACAACCAAGCAACTACTTGCCTCCATGCCTTAATGGACTCTGCCTCCTTCGACACTGGTGGAAAAAACCCTGCCTATCTTGTTTCAATCTTCTGTAAGTTATGGGCTACAATTTACACAGGGAGATGAATCTGACTCACAACACTACCACCCCCCACCACCCCAATTCTTATCTATTTATCTTCCTTAAGAGAGAGAATTTCTACTAGAGAAACGGTCTTTCACAGGGATTGAGTAGTGCAACAGTGACATCCCATGGCTGGCTTCATTAATCTCCAAAGAGCTTTCCTGACTTACCAGTGGCCTCCTCTACCTTGTTAAAGACAAGTGATAATAACTGAATATTAGCTGTCCTCAGTGCATTTTATTCATTTTACTTCTACATTAAAACTACCTAGGTAGTTTGCTCCATGTTTCTAAGAATTGTCTTCAAACACAGTCTTAGATGCAGACTGACTTACTGATATGTCATTGCATTGCTCGCTAATGAGGGACACTCGGGAACAGACAGATAAGCAGGTATTCTTTCCACTCCTCATTTATAGCTGGAAGGGAGGTCAATGTGAGGCATTTGTTGTGATGAACACGGCTCTCAGGAGTCTGCTGCATTTCTCCATCTATCAAAAAGGTAACTAGATCCTGGCAGAAATACTGGTGAGTGTGTGTACAGCAGTATACTGTATGCAAAAGGAGTGGAAAGGTTATGGGAAGTGTTCAATACAGAATTGCTATTTAGTTTAGAGGGATCCAAAATTTACATTCTTCAAATCAGAGATCACTCAGCTCCAAGGCTAAATGGGCAAAATAAATTTGAGCTTTTCATTGGCTGAAATCTGAACTCTAAATTTGTATTAGTACCTGAAGCGAGGAGTAGGCTTCTATAGTTCGATGGGAGCAGATTTTATTATGCAACTTTTATAGTATGCTTATTTAATGCTGTTTTACAATACAGTGTGACAAAGAGCAAGTAAGTTTTATTTTTCTGTGGACTTTCACTTGCACGAAGACTATCCTATTCTGATGCTTCCCAGGGCGGTTACAGACCTCCTCTGGCTTGATCACATACAACTGCTGTTATGCTTTCTCACTACAGACATAAATTACTCAGCCTTGACTGAACAGTTTGGTAAGTTAAGCAGCAAAACCTTCCTCAATACAAGATAAATCTGACACAACAGCCAAATAGGAGCAGCCCAAATAAAGTACACTGTGCATGATTAGCACGAATCCACAACACAAACCCCTTCAAAGCTATAAGACGGAGGAACCAATGACCATCCTGATCCAGTATTGTGCATTTGCAGACAGCCATCCAATGCATTTTTAATTCAGAACATTTACTTCACATGTTCACATAAAGCACTTCACAAACTATACAACAGTCTTAAGACCAAAAGGCAAAAGCCACAAATATATTGTCATAGGTAGAGCTGAGGTGCTGCTAAGATCTTTGTTGTTAAAGCTCTCTTTGGACATGACATGCTATAATGTGTGGCACCTCCTACTTCATCCATTTCTTTCATAAATAATGTTGGTTTCCTAAAGCTTTGTTATTAGCTAATATCTAATACTGCTCAGCTAATACTAATTAGCTATCAGTAAGCAGCTGATAATTTTAAAGTCTGAAACATCTATAACTGCGTTCTCTTTATAGCCTATTTTTATTGTATTTGTAGGGAAAAGTCACCATAAGGAACAGCCACTCTTCCCACAGATTATTAAGAGGACTGCAAGCCATGTGTAACTACCCATTTTTAGTCCACAGGCTTTCCCTTGAATGCAGAATACTCTCCAATTTACACACACACACACTCCTTTCAAACTCAGGAAAAAACTGAGCTGAAGGGAGTTTGCCATTTTCCTTTTTCATTCCTTTCTCTCCCTCCCCGCCCTTTGTCTTATTTGTCTACTTTATTCTGTTGTTTCCTCTAATGAATCTTACTTTGCCCAAATCTTATTGTCATTTTGTTGAAACTATTCAGAGTGCCTCAAGCTGCTAAAGAGCTGGCAAAATACACAAACATTTAAGACTTTAATCTGAATACTAAGTCATGATTTCCAGGAGAGAACAATGTGGTCCTTTCTGATTTAATGCCTTCTTTTGAACTGTATGTCATTTTTGCTTTCGAATTAATCTGAGTGTGGAAAACAGGTTGAGTAAATTTTTATTAGAAGACACTCCAAATATTTAGACAGTTATTTGAATCATGTTTTGGCAAAATGGTTATGCTTGTCAGTCTGAAAACATACAATTTCCATATTTCCCTTACATTAACTCTCTTTAACAAAGAATTATTAAAATCTTAAATGCTATTTACTCTTCTTTTCCCCTCCCTCTCTGGCATGCATACTTAAAACCAGCCCTAATAAAATATTTGGGATACATTAAGAAACATCTGAATTCCAGTGGCAATTCTAGTGTAGTCACAAGCTTGTCATTAAAATGCATAGCACAGTGCTAGTGCAGCTGTATACAGCTTTTATTATTCAGGCTGCTAAATGGATAAAGCATATTTTTAATTTAATGTAAACTGTGCAGCTAGAAACACAAGAGTATGAGGCTTTTTCATTTCCTCAGAAGCCCAGATCCTTGAGCTCAATGATAACTTCTCTTGGCCAAGGGCCAAACTAGATTTATTGCAAGAGTCCCTGTGCTGCCTCTCCAGGCACACATTTTGTAATACTTGAAGAAGCTGGTGGGAAAGGCGTGCTTTCAGTCTCTACCACCTCTTTTTATCACCATGTACCTGTTAACATTTTCAGGACTGAAGTCTATATTCCATAGCTAGGATACAGGCAGCAGCACTCAGACTGGGAGTCAGCTCTGATTGCACTGGAGGCAGCTTACACAGAGACGCGCCAGAGCCCAGGGCCTCACTGCTGAGTTAGAGAACAAAAATGGCTCCAACTCTGCAGCCCTATGTACGTGCTGTGCCTTTTAGTAACGTCCCAAGGACTTCACACCAGCTTGAACTCTTTCCTGCAAAGAATAAATCAATATCCATATTGACTGAATTCGAGTTGACCAGTTCATAAACAGGCTTTGATACTAACTTCATGTCTCGAGCATTAGTCTGTTACTAGCTGCTAAATATTAATTAGTTCTAATCACACACGCTGTGTAATCATCTCTAATTTTTATTTTGAATTTCATGTATCAGGTGAACAATAAAGTGGAAGAAATGCTTCAAAGCTCACACACAAATCATCTGGAGTAGGTTGCTGGAATAGCATGGAGATCCATAAAAGCACACTAGAAGACCATATAGAATTATACTTGGAGAGACAGACACTCAAAAAGTTTGGCACTAATGCTCCTCTTTAGGGCAGTCTTGCAGCAGAAATGCAAAAGATAATAATACAGGCTATAAAGGGCAGTCAGCAGAGCCCATGAACCAGATGAGCCATCAGAATAAGTAAAGGATCTAGCCTTAAAAGGAAGCAAGTCCTTTGGCAGATTTCAGCCCTCTAAGCTAAGGAACAAGGTATTTTCTGGCCCATTGTGAGCCCTTCCATTGAGGTGGCAGTAGAGTCTCATTATCTCCATGGGCTGTAAAAGTGCCTCTAATTAGTTAGTCACCAATGCTCTACCAGAGGGTATTTTGGAGTAGATATATTCTAATTGTCTCTGTTGGGTGTCTACAGTGATTCCATAGAAAACAACCTTCACACAGGGTATGCTCAGCTTGGAGGCATTCCTGCCTGCTCTTTCACTCGTTCACAGCATTTTGAGCCTGGATGCCACATAAAGCTGAGATGGACGTGCTACGATTAAAGACAGAATAAAAATGAAAGGAACCAATAGACTGAGGTTAAAAATTGGAAGTAGAAACAGCTAATTAGTTCCACAGTGACAAGAGAGAAGCCACAATGCTTCTCTTCAAGAGGCTACTGCTGCTATTAGAATATGCTGGCATTCCAGCAATGTGTTTATACATTTCTGTTTTTTAAAAAATGAAAATGTATGTTTTTATTATTGATTTCCAGTTGCTAAAGCTTCAGTATTTCTCAGTCTTCCTATAGCAATCTGTTGCTAGTCACTCTGACATCTACGATGCCAGAATCATCACCTGCTTCTCCCATACCACAAAACAGAGTTCTGTAATGCAAAGTAAAAGAGAATATTCCTTAGCTAATGACAGAAAATTTCTTGACTCACAGACTCCATCCTCTTGTCCTCTAGTTAGAGGCTAAAGCAGTCATAAACATTTGATTGACTTTTATCTCTTCCTTTTAATATTGGTAATACAGATGCTCACTCACACACACATGCTTACATTCCATCACTTAGATCCTAAGGGCCAAGTTCTCCTGTATCCCACACGTACAGGGTTAAGGGAGTGCATACATATCTTACTATAGATATATATTCATGGAGAAGGACAAAAAATGGTTACTTAGAAAAGTCCTTATGCTACCCTATTTTCAGAAGGTGTTGTATGCAAAGATCTTGGCCATAGGCTCCTGGGTTCATAGGGTAACATCTTTAGAAGTGCAAAATTATTTCATATGATTCACAAATTTGGAAAAAAGAAGTTAAGCTAAACAAAAAGTCATATATGTAACACAACATTGAAGTGACTCAGATTCAAGATATTTCACTTAAAATATGTTATCATCTGCCTGCTGACAGGATTACTGCTACATCTGAAAATAGTTATCAGTCTCCACCATTTTTTTTTAAAGCAGTCAGTGCTTCTCTGAGCTCTCTGACACTGGACCTCACTGGCCACCAGGCAAACTCTAGTCTAGACTAGTTTGGGCTACAGCAGTTTTAGCCCTGCTACAAGTTCGCTTGCATGCTCTTTTTCTCTTCTTGGTGTGCTTCACCACTCATATTTCTACATGCAGAGCCCCTTGAAAAGCGATGCTTTTTTCCACTCTGTCCAGCTGAATAAGGCACTACTTCTGCTTTCTCCAGTCGTGAGAAAGAAATATCTGACCCGTAGCCAGATATTAGCCATTTGGAGCAGTATTAAGCTTCCACTCAGGTAGAGGAAATTTTACTTTACTTGGAAATCAGATTTTCTAGCACTTTACTAGACGATCAGATCTCTGTGGGAAGCAAGTCTGCTTAGTCATTCCTCTGTCCTATCTTTAATGATTACTCAGATCTATAGATAGCAGCAAAAGATCTATGAATAATGCTGTCATATTAGAGGCTCAACATACACGAGTAACCTCAGTCTGTTTGTATTATTCTTGGCCACATATGTCTGCTGCATCCAAGATTATTCCTATTTACAGCAGGACATTCCCAAAAGCTTTCTTATTTTCCATGTGCAATTCGCATATTTTTCTTGGCTGTTAAGGAGAAGATTTTGTCCACTTTCTTTCTCAAGTTTGAAGGTTACCAGAGTTGCTATTCACTCACATTTCACAGACTCATGCATGACTTAAGCTTTGATAGCAAATGCAAATCACAGCAGCATATTTTCATGAATTTATTTTAATCAGAAATGAGACTTTAATGTCTGAAGATTTACCTAGATACTTCATCACTTAAGTGAGGATGCATCTGTCATGGTTTTAGCTGGCATAGAGTTAATTTTCTTCACTGTACCTGGTATAGTGATGTGGATTGGACTTAGTATGAGAATAATATTGATAACACACTAATGTTTTAGTTGTTGCTAGGTAGTGCTTACACTAATCAAGGACTTTTCTGGCCTCCCATGCTCTGCCAGGTACACAAGAAGCCAGGAGTGGAGGGGGCACAGCCAAGAGAGCTGATCCAAACTGGCCAAAGGGATATTCCATATCATATGATGTAATGCCCAGTATATTAACTAGGGGGAGTTGGCCAGGGGAAGCAGCGATCACGGCTTGGGGACTGGCCGTGTCGGTCGGTGGGTGGCGAGAGGTTGCAGCACTTGTGGTTTGGTTTTTTACCTCCTCTAGAGGTTTCACCTCTCTCTTTCTCTCTTGTTATTTTCTTTTTCATTATATTATTATTATTACTACAACTATTACTATTACTGTTTTATTTAAATTATTAAACTGTTCTTATCTGAAGCCACAAGTTTTCTTACTTTGGCCCTTCCGATTCTCTCCCCCATCCCACAGGGGTGGGGGCAGTGAGCGAGCAGCTCTGTGGTGCTTAGCTGCTGACTGGGGCTAAATCACGACAGTCTTTTTTGGTGCCCAACATGGGGCCCAAAGGGTTTGAGATAATAACAGTTGCTGGTCACAGCATTGATCCATCTGTTCTCGATATTAGTTCATCAGATCTACACCATGACGATTTTGAAGTACATGTTAAAGATTGGTGATGGGTTTTGTAATTTGCTGTGCTCTGCAGTGGTTAGAGATGTTTTGCCTAGGAGATTTGTTATTAAAACACTGGCCTTGAGTTTTATCGGTTATTTGGGTCTTGCATGGAAGCCATTACTGTACTTCGGGTACCACCTCATGGAGACAATTAGCAATTATACCTCCTCCTCCCAGAGGTTTTTTATGGACGAAATACAAAACAGCAGCCATAAATCACCTCAAGCACAGCTAATTCTCTCAGGTACTGGATACCTTTCTCCATAGTGGTCCATTTTCCAGGGCGATATATAACATCTCCCTTGAAGGGATACCTTTCTTTCACAGCAGACAGGAGTCGCCTCCAGAGGCTGAGGGCTTGTGCCCCTTTTGCAATTGCTTTGTCAATGCCCCCTTCCCTAGGAAGGGATCCCAGCTGTTTGGCTTCCTTCCCCTCTAGTTCCAGGCTACTGACCCCATTACCCCAGCATCGGAGCAGTCACGTGACGATGTGCTCACCTAGACAACGGCTGAAATATTTTCGCATGTCTCGCAACTCACTCAAGGATAGGGATCAGGGGGTCTCCATCTTGTTTATAAGTTCTTCCTCTTCCTCTTCCTCTCCTCATGATGGCCCTGCTCTTCCATCCCACTTCTTCATGTTTTCTCCATGGTCACGCAGGTAAAACCATAGAGTGGCCCGTGGTGTGTATCCTCTCTCTTGAGTAAAGTGATGTTTACTCCTAATGGATGAGATACTGGTCCGTACAGGTGGGGAGTAGGACATATCTTCTTTGATTTGCTGAGCCTCCTGGGACAGTTTCTCCACAGCCGAGACGAGAAAATCTTCTCACAGAAAATTTTCTCACAGCCGAGAAAATTTTTCATTTTAATGAAAAATCACAGGATGCCAACAACACTGGTTGAAAAGTTACTGTTTTCTATGAACACAATGTTCTTCCAACCCTCCTCCAGTTCAGATGTCTACATGTCTAACAATAAGAATATTTTTCAAAAATAGTATCCAAAACAATGTCCAACTTCCCTTCAGCTCAGAGAAACACGTTTCAGTTGACTGAACAGATTAGTTCCTCAGCATCACATAAAGGATATAGATAACTGAGTTTCTCTGCCTTTCACTCCTTCTAATCTTGCTGATATGTTATTTACATGCTGTTCAATAAGTAAAATCAAGATTAAAAAGTTGAACTGCCTGAGGGCACTCTTTACTAACAGAGATCTTCAAATGTACAACTTGTTTTTGACTTTTAATAACATCCAGAGAGCTACTTTGTTTTATAAATTACCCATGTGACTTGTGTGCATAATCAGTGGTGCTCCCAAGGAATAACTACATTGTCTTTTCTATGTACCTGCCATCTACTTTTTGATTGTTCTCTATAATCTGTATGAACATGCCACTCTAACACCATCTAACCAACTTGCTGGATTAGGACCAAGTGAGCAGGAATTCATGATGGGAACACAAAGAGAAGCCTTCAAAGAGAGTAAGGGTGAGAAAGTAGTGTTTAAGCATTACAGTGCTGATACACCTCATCCGTGGACTTGTCTCTGGGTGGCATGCTGGGTTTGCTGGGGGGACTATATTGTGTAAGGCTCCAAGCTGAATGGGATTTGTTGCCAGACCAACAGTTGTCACTGTTTATTAGAGCTATTTTTCCTCAGCCAGTGAACTGAAAACGACAAGAAAATAATCAACAGTTGTCTGAGAATATAAACCACCAGCAAGCAGTCCTTCTCAACAGCATTTAAAAAAAATAATAAAAGCAGCCATTAAGCTTGCTTAACACAGCTGGAACTGGAACTAGTTCTGTTTCTAAATTGCTACTGAAAGGAATGGAAAAGCCCAACTGAGAAAGAAGTAGCTGCAGTAGCCAAATTGCAAATGGCTTGGAAAGAGGGTTTTCAGCTGACACATTCTTCAATGCTTTATAAGAGGGGTCAGTGACCTCTGAAGATTGATATGACAAACTGTGTACTTCCTTCCCAAATTAGGGGTTAAGTGCGCAAGAAGGACATCGCACAGAAAGCTGCCAATCAGGATTTCTGCCCAGTTTCCCACTTTCACCTGGATTCTGCTGCTTCTCTCAACACGCTGCGGTTCCCAACCTACAGGCCTGTGTCAATGCTGCCTTGCACCATCCAAAACTTGTGTTGGTGCTGTATTTGGTATGTGTATGCTACAGGTTACCATCCTCTCCCACTCTTACACTTGCCGTCAGTGTAAGTGGAACACAGGAAGCATGTCCGAGAGAGGGATGTGTCTAGAGAACTTGTGTTTCAGAGTTGTCCTTGCAGTTGTTCCCTAACAGATAACCACATGACTGATGTTGTTTGCTTTTTGGGGCCAAAACAGCTCCTGACGATTAAATATACACAAGTGTCCTTTGTCCAAAGCTGAACAGGGTCTTACATCCACACAAAGACACCAAGAGAGAGATCAAGAAAATCTTTTGCTCTTCTCCTTTGCTGGGAAAGGGGGCTTCTTCCTGTCATTCTTCTCTTTCCTTCTCCCTCTTCCCCATTAGTGCAGTTACAATGAGAAAGCTGTAACTATAATAATGCTGCACCTAGATAAAGTGGGAAATGACACAGGATTACTCATATTATATCTTGAAATGTTCAAGGCTTAGGGAAGGCAATGCTCATAAATAACACTTCAAGCAATTCTGCTAGAGGTCCTTAGCTCAATATGACATAATTTCAGTCTTGCAGGTGCACTACTTAGCCTGCAGCCTTTTCAGAGAATTGCTAAAAATTAAAATAGAAAAATAATTTAAAAATTCACCAGCTCACCAACAGTTCTTACTTAAAAAATATAGCGCTAAACTCTACTTTAATTGAGGTATTCCTGAGGCTAAGAAGAACGAAAATGGCTGACATCCCATTTCCTTGCCTAAATGTAGAAAAAGCAACAGAATTTGAAATTAAAAATACAGACTTACTGTAGAAGTAAAATAAATTTTTTTAACAGATAAACCTTGTTGTGATAAACACTCAGCTGGACCCAAACTGAAAACAGACCCAACAAATTAGACAGACACAATCTGTATTATACAGAATCTGCACTGAGGAACACAGTGATAAAGCTTTATTGAACACATGCAGCAGAGGAAAGATAGATTTTAGAAAGTCAAATAAGCCAAGATGTGGTATTTTTTAATATGCCTTTATGAACTTTTAACTGGATCCAAAACTGATAGTACCAAATAATTTCTGAAAAAATTCATTTTATAAAGATGTCCAACCTACTGTTACTTCCTGAAGTTTTCCTAAAAAGCTGAAATAAGTATCTGAAATTTTAAATTCTTGGCCAGATTTCTCAATATAGACATAGCCCACAATCAAAACCGTGAAATGAAAACACAATTAATTTTGAGGTTTTTCTTTCGATACACCATCACCTTTCTCCTGACAAAAATAATTTCTTTACAGAGATTAAAACCTGAATATTATATTTAAGCCTATAATGTCTAATAACTAGCTTACTTAAATGTTTGATAACAGTGAACAGCGACGAAGCTTCTTGAGAAGAAAGAACAAAAGAAACAAGCAGCAAATAAAAGTGATCAAACTGTCTGGAAACTTATTAGTTCACCTGTCTTTCTATTTCTGAAACCAGATGACAATCACCTGCTGTTAGGCCAGCTAAGAATCATATGATTTTAAAAAGCATAATTCATTAGCTCATGTCTTCTTAGCAATTACCTTCTAGAACTCTTGCAATCTGCCTTTGCGACTCACAATTCAGTTGTGCCTCAGTTTTGCTGGTCCATTTTTTGTCTGTGGTTTTTAGCAGAAACTAATTGAGCTTGGTAAGGGTCAGAAGGGCTGGCCACTCCCAGCTGTAGGTAGGACCAAGCCCACATTTATTCGGGTTTGGTTTGGGGTTCGGTTTTTGCTCTTTGAGGGAACCCTTCCTTTGGCTACAGACAACAGATCCCTCCAGCACCCAGAGAAGAGACTTTCCCAGCTACCTCCAGAGCCTAACTCACAACAGGCATCCCTCATCCCAGGGTGCTTTGAAGAACAGCAAACTCATTTTTTCCTAGCTTCAGGAAGGCTTTTCCTATTAAGTAAAAATAAGAGATCTATTTCTACTAAATCTTTAACTGTTCTTCCCTTTTTGGCTCCACACTCCAGGGCTGGCCTCTGCCAGCGCTCTCTAGCAGGGTGGGGTCACTCCCTCCATACGCTCTTGCTGAGCTTTCCCAGCTCACACGGCACTTGCCCACCTTGTCCCACACCTGCTTTCTCATCATCCATTTCTTTGATACTGAGTACACGAAGCAAGGTGTTATTTAAATAGCCCACATCAGCCATCAACAAGGTTTCTTATTATCCACCCAGTGAGCTGAAATTTTCATACTGCACACTGGTATCTAAATATTTCCTTCAGAAATGGCTGAATTAATGGCTGAATGGTCCTTGAAATCATACCCATTATGCTCCCGACTCCCATTTTGCCACCTGCAGTCATCATCTTTGTCCATCTGCACTCATCATGGTTGTTCATCTTTGTCAAATTTAGAGCAAATACTCAGTCTTGGAAGGAACAATGCACAAAGCAGAATTGTAAAGATGAGAAACAAAACAGAGGTGGGGATGTCTTTAACAAAAGCCAGGTGTAGAAGTTATTAATTAACTGCAGCGATATGGCACAAGTGATTCAATGTACAATTTAAATAATTGGCACAGTGCATTCACTTGATGCATCTGAGAATTATATGCCCCCACCTTTTCACTAAAGCACTAAATGACGTAAAATTATTTATGAATGCATGTTCATTAAATTCTATCATACCGTGAGAAGCAGGCCTTAACCAAAGTATTTAGAATAAAATATTCATACTTCAAACAATACAGGCAGTAAATTTTGACAGCATCCAGTCTCTGGGACTGCAGTATCTGTACTCAAGGCCCCAGAGTAGTAGTGTTAATTGTTTCTTTTTTAAAGCAGTGTTTAAAAAAAAAAAGAGCTTTAATTTGATCAAATGAAACTTAATGAAGGTGATTTAGCCTATAAAGTTAATCATCACTTTGGTGTCACTGTTTCACAGGTTTTGGAGACTTTTCATTCTGAGGCAGGAATGCAAACTTCACAGACAAGGACACATCAGTGTTTTTCCCGCTATCGGTTCTACAGATAAAGAAGAAGATGCAGTGTCTGATTCACAGGCACACTGCTTTTCCCAATTGCTTTATGATAAATATAATCTTCCTCTTCTTGGACTTACTTGTAGATAAGCCTCTATTCCACATACCTATCTGTGTACTCTCCAGGCTCCCCAGTGTGTATTTCTGTGCATTCTAGAGCATCTTAAAGGAAGGTAGGTCTATTAAAGCCCTCATCTGCTGGGCCAGGCCTTCCCCTGCATGCTTAGGGCCTGATCCAAAGTCCACATTAAATCAACAAGATCATTTTCAGTAAATGTAATATGTTTTCAGTCAGTTCCCTGATTATTCAGCCTGGTCCACAATTATTCAGCCTGCAGAGGATACCAGCATTATGAAAGCAAAACACACAATTGCAATAGGGACAAATTATTTTTCCCCAATTTAAATTATCTTCATGTGGTAAATGCAGCCTGGGACTGTCCGGAGATTTTCAAGCTGTTCCACTTTTGTCTGGCAACCAAAATAACCAGAGAGATCATGAGTGCTGAAAATACAATGAGAGTATCTACGTATTTTAAAACCACTTTCTGCATCATGTCTGAAAGTAATTTCTTTTCATTACATTCATATTGCTAATGATAAACAGAAGATAAGATCTGGTACCAAGGTAATTTTCTGTTTCTCTAGGAGAGAAATTTGGCTCTGTGAATCCAGTTATTCAGTACCATACACATACATGTCCAAAATATTCCCCTCCTTCAGCAAAAGAGGCTAGCAGGCCAGCATGAGGGATCATCAAAACCTGTGTATTAGGAAAAATTGATTAGCAATGAACAATAATTGTTTAGGATTACGGTACAGTGACTGCACTCAGAAGATACAAGGCAACTCCTGCAAAGTGTCAGACCCTTTAATTTTACATTTAGATAGAAAACTCAGAACCATGTTCGGGCTTTCTCACATTTTTATTCTTCTCCATGACTTATTTTCCACTTCTTTACCACCCAATAAAATTAACCCAAACAAAAATACACACAGACACTTTCATCCACCAGATCCAGTTCAAAGTTATCTGATCTCAACTCATAATTTTTTTGTTCTTTTGCTCATTCACATTCTATCAATTGCCAGCAACTATTACAAAATGGGGTTTTTTTGTGTATCAGAAGGCTTTTATTTGCAGAATACATCATATTTTATTAAATACCTTAGTTTTAAGTGTTTTAAAGCCTGCTTTATACTGTTAATGAGGTCATACAATACAGAAATGGTAATCACAAAGAATTTCTTTAAAGCTACTTTGCTTGGAAAATGAAATGCCTGCACAAATTTGCCAGTTAAAAATCAAAATTGTAATATACTACATATAAGCCTTTAGTACAAATAGAATTCCTGACAGATTTATGTTGAGGATAAAAAATGTTACCTGTCAAAAACAGCTATAAAAAATTAAATATCTGCCTAATGTGAAGCTTCAAGTATTGTGAATGCAGCATTCATTATCATAAATACAGTAGTATGATCTAATTATGTATTCTGTACTAAGTTTGTCAGATAACACAATTTGAAAATGGCACAACTAAATCAAATATGTTCTACTTACCTATTGAGTGATAGTGAAATTGCACATAAAAAGGCTTCTTTACAGTCAATTTTGAGATGCTACAGCTTTGCAATGAGTTTTATTTTATTTTAGGATTTTATCATCAGTTTACCAAACTATTTTAGAGATTTTTTCAACATGAGAGTGGATAGTGTCTTCATATCTAACCACAAATAGATGAGTTGTTATATGAATTATCAATTTTATCACTGTTTACCTTCATCTCACACACACTGCCAAAGTACTCATCCTTTTCCACTGTCCTTTGATTAGGAATTCAGGAAAAGGTAGGGTAAGTCTTTACAAACCACATCACTGCAATGGAAAAGCAAGGCAGGAATCTGAAGGCCAATTTGCTTCATTTCAACAAGAGGATTATTGACTTCAAAGTCAAAGGAACGTGGTTCATATCATGCATCTTGGACTAAATAAAAAATAGCCTGTCCTGTTAAACTAAAATCAGAGATAAGAAACTATAAGAAATATAAGAAATTGTTTTCTTGTGCACTAGAAAGGTAGAGCTGGGGCAAAATTAAAGTAATTAATCTTTCAAAAAACTTTTCCTCAACATCACATGAATTTCACCTCAATCAATCTAGTCACTAAATATGGATCCTTGGGATCTAAAATGGGTGTCACTTTTGCTTTCCTCTCACACTTATGTGTCATTGGCTGTTTCTCTTAGTAGTAATGAAAGAGCACAACTTCTGCTGTCTTACCCTTCAGCTAGAGTCATCTTCTCCTAAACAATTCCTCCCCTGCCATTCTCTGACACAGGCTTGCCATCACAGCCTGCCTGAAGACATACAACGCTTGTTCACCAGATGCATTTTTAACAATTCTTCAGGAATCAAGTGCTACATCTATTTTCTGTGGTGGTCCAACTTTTCTACTCCTTCCATTTCTCCCTCCTTGCAAAGTAAGGTTTTGATCATTCCCTTGTTCTCAGGTTCCCAGCTTCTTTAGTGTCAGCCTGAATGTATTCTCACAGCACCTCTTTTTACATATTCTGACTTCTGACCAGAGTGTCTCAATGGGATTTGCAAAACTGTGTTAACAAAAGGAAATAGCCTAACTATTATCATCATGATTTCCATGCCTGTTGCTGGTAAAACTGACCCTAGGGTCACAGTCCCATTCTATTCAACATATACACAAAACATCCAGTCAAAATACCCTCCCTGTTTCAAAGACCTCACTATGTGTGCACATTGAAAGACTGTAAAAATGGGTTCTGAAAAATCACTGTATTTTCTTTCTGACTTAGAGGAAGATGTCTTATTTATTGAGACATCTGCATTCAGGTTTTTTGCTGACTTAATTTTCTCTGAAACTTTTAAACTTGAAAAGGCAAATTTATATCCATTTAATGAAAAACAAGGCAAAAAGAGATCTTATTATATACATAAAACAATATAAAATAAGGCTGTAAAGATACATAGAAGAAAATAGAGGAAACAGAGTAGTACATACACATTTAAAGGTTACACAAAATCTAATATTTACTTCCAAATCCCAATATTAGCTGTCCACAAGAAGATACATGAAAGACATGTGGAGGACCATCACAGATACCACACGTATGGCATGACTTCCGACACAGTGTCTATGGATAATCTGAAACAGGTGAATGCCAGAATTTTCTTCACAATCAATTTATTTCATGAAATCAGGCAGCTATACACCACTGCATGGCACAATTATTTTTCCAGTTGGTTAGTATAATTATTTCAGAGTGAGCAGATCTTATTGAAAGCTCATGCTTAGTTTGAGGACTGGGCAAATTTGTCCTCAAAGTGCAGAATGCGGCACTTCCTTGAACCAAGATCCAGGTAACACCCAAGAAAATCACCTCCTTAAGAGCTCTAGTAACCCTGAATTTTGTTGGGAAGGATCTGTCCACTGCACATAACAATAAAAAAAAAAAAATTTTTTTTTTTTTTTAGACCTTGTAGAGTCAGGCACAACGGTCTTCTTAAAACAAGAGGGTCTTAAAAAGGAGAGAAATAAGGTAACATCTGGCATACCACTGTTTTCAAATGATGGTACAGACATAGATCAGAAACAACAAGTCACGGCTTAAGGATCTGAGAATGCTCCTGCTGCACCAGTTATGGGCTCTTGTGCTCTGTCAGCTACAGGCATGCACACAAAAAAATCGATCTGAACTGTTTTGGTGTGTATAAAAAATAATCCACAAGATGTAGATTATCCATTGCTTGTCCTTTCCTGAATTCAGTTACTATAAAGGGGGGGGGGGGGGGGGGTGTGAGGAAAAAGAACTGTCTTAGATTTTTTAAGAGGTTTTGTGACTTTTTCTCTTGGCATGTCTCCATTTTCTGCTCAGAATGTTAACATCGGTGGCACAATTCAAGAATGCTTAACATTTGTCTGGGTTTTGGGGACATAAGGCAAGCTGGTTTGAGCTACTGCACTGCTGTACATCTGGAAATCCTGGATATTCCTACTGAATGAGACAGATCAGGTGCCAAGCACTTGTAGAGTAAATCTGAGTGTTCAAAAAGCCCTAAATATGATGCCTCTTAAAAGCACTGGGCTTATTATGTAGGACATCCTGGTGTACATCATTCTGGCTCATCTGACCATTAAAACATGAAACTGTATGTCCATCTAAAAGAAAAAAAGATTCTTAAAACTTTGTTGCAAATGTTCAACTGTAAAAATGGAAGCAATGTATACTGAGTAAATATCCTGTTCGGATGAGCATCAAATGCTTTAGGCTTATCTGTCAGATAATTATAATTTTAGAAAATCAATTTTTTTTTATTTTTAGAAAATGTTAGTATTTGAAAGGCATGATTATGGAATTAATTAAAAAATATTTTATGGATATTTTACAGTATTTAGTAATGAGTACTAAGACTACTACAATAACTGAAGAGGAAGCACTAAGCATTATGGAGCCCTGAATCTGTTCATGTGCACCTAAAGTGTATGTTCATGTGCCTACAATCGGATAGTCTGTCTTCACATGCTCATAATGAAGCAGCTGTTTTCAGATTAAGAGTCTCCTTACAATACCATGAGTTTTCTTTACTGAAGGACAGCAGGTTCTACCTTCACTTGGTAATTTCTGGGTTGTTCAACTCAACTGATGGTTAATTTTAATGTATCCTTCGTTAAAAGGTACCGAGGACTTTTTTTTTTTTCTTTTAGCTATAGATGCCATTCATCTACTTTAAATATAAGATTAAAGGCTTCAACTGATTAGAATCAGCTGTATCTGGCTGCTTTTGTATAGTCACAAAGCAAGAAACAGAAATCACAATCTTATATTTTCACACATGACTCACATTACTCTTCTCATAGGCACCCCTTTCTCATTTATGGTTCCTCTTCAGGTGATTATTTGTATTATGGTTTTTATAATTTCTTTGACTTCCAATGTTGCAAAATTTGAGCCTTTAACTATCCTGATTTTTACATTTTGTCTTACCTTTATTTTACTTGATTTCTTCAATATGAGCAAAGTACAGGTGACAAACAACTCTTGTACAGCACAATCCATTCTAAGATTATGACAATGATGAAACAAGTCTAGGCATAGCTATATCTAAGATACAGGCCACAAGCATCTGTGTGTACTACTGCCCACAGAACACAGTAATACAACTCCTCTTCCATTCAAAGGAAATACTGGGCCTAAACATCTTGATAAAATAAGTACTCAAATTTAATCTTAATAGTACAAAGCAAGGGACTAAATTTTTTTCCCCTCAACATTCAGCCCACCACAATATTTTTCAAAACAGGTGAAGAACTTTAAAAAATTCAAAAATATTGAAAAACCAGAAACTCTATTCATAATGTTGCAGCTAAATTATGAATTGAAATAATTCTATTATTAGCACTGCACAATTGGGGCTTACAGGGGAAATATTGGCACACTATGAATTAGAGTTGCAATAATACAATTCTTGATTCCTAATACTTAAAATTTTCCCCATGGTGATTATGGTAATAATAATAATAATACTGTGCAATAACAGTAATTAATCTAATTAGTTCATTAAAATGATGATGGCTATTATTACTATAGGTCATAAACTGAGACATCAAAATATTGTACAAGACGTTCTCTGAACATAAATAGAGATGAAATATGTTTTCCTCTGCACAATGGACAAGGCAGCAGCTGTTTCCTTGGTGAAAAAAAGAGAGGGACAATTATCTAAAGATGCAAATGAAGTTTCTCTCACTAACCACTGTGAAGGTTCAATATCAGTGACATGAAAATGATTTTTCTTCAGATGGATAGAAAACAGTCACAGGCCACTGCAGACCAGGGAAAGCTTTTCATTTCCCAGTTCAAGACCTATGACCTGGCAACACTTCCCCTGGCCTATTCTTCTTCCCCTGTCCCCTTCCCCATAAGAGGCTTCTGAATATAATGCTATATTTATCACTATAATTTTAATAGTGTGCTTGCTTTCTTTCTGTAATACGTTTATGGTGTTTTGCGTATAAGCTTTTGGGTATACATTTGTATGCACTAACTGTACCTATGTGAAATACCATATATGATAATAAACACATATCTTGATATGTGGAGGTGAAAACCTTGGGAAAAGTTGCAGAAACATATGATAAATCTATTATTTATGCCCTTTTTATTGCCTCACTGGCCAGATAATTCTGTGTTCCCTGGAGCTTTACTCTAACATTCCAATTCAGTGAGCAGATTACAGCATCCATCATTTACTTGAAATCAACATGCCAGAAAAATATTTCTTCCATCTACCTCTAATGTGAAATGTCGCCTTTTTTCTACAAGCACCGGTAAGATTCAGTCTTAAAAGAGCTCCAGGTTTCCCTGCGATAAAAGCTTTGGCGTCTAACAACACCCAGGCTCTGAGCTGGGGAAGGCCAAGGAAAATGATGCCATGGAAACAGGACATCCAATGCCCTGCTCACATCCACTCCAAGCCTTGGAAGACCCCAAAACATCTACCTTGAGCACAGGTGGAAAATATTTTATCAGAAATACATATCACTACAATCCATCCTTTTTTGGGTTTCCTAGGAAAATGCACTAGTTACTGTGCCACTATGTGAAGCCCTCCATGGAGGTCAGCCTCATGTACCCTAAATATTGCCTCACTCTCTACGCCCCAGATCCTGCCAGAAAACAACATCCTGCAGGGTACAGCAAAATGGACAGAAGAGCAAAGTGGAAGCTGTAGAGAGATTTTTCCAAATGACAGAATTGGCAGAGATTACAGACAAAAGGAAGGTCACATAAAATACAAAAAACACTGCAAAAGCTTCTGGAAAGCAAAAAGCAGTGACTGGCTGACCTCCAAGTAAAGTAATCAGTTTCACCTACTTATAAGAGTTATTTAATGCTGGCACAGACAGTCTGATTCTTTCATAAACAAATACTCTACAGAGAAAAGATGTTTACCATATCCTGAGCTGCATCCTTCCCATATTACTACTGGTATACTAAGTTGTCAAAAAGAGGGGTTATATTCATAGACAGAAAAATGCCATGTGCCCACCCCCCTCCTAGAAGCAGCCGTTCTTTAACATTGCTACTCCTTTACCCAGCATCCCAGATCTATGCTTTTGAGAGGCTAATATTTTAAATTCACTTAGTTTTTATTTTTCTACCCTAACAATTTAGGTTAATGCCAGTTGATACAGACATGAGTGAACCTGAAATATGACCAAACCATAGTATCTCCATAGCCAAAAAAGAATATGAAAGAAAGGCATCATCTAAAAACATGTAAGGCATTACAATGATAAGGTTGCACTTCAGCTGGGAAATGGCATCTGATTTTGCTTTCAAATATAAACCCAGAGAAGTCACAAAACACGTAACTCTCAAAGTATGCTAGTTAGTCAGAATCTGTGGATGCTTCCTAGGCATGGATTTATTTTTGTTTAATGTGCAACTTCAGTGGGGGTCTTAAATAAAAATGAAAAAAATGCACTCTTCTGTGCATTTTTAAAAGAAATAATGAATAATTCATTTTTAAGGAAGGAACCATAGGAGCAATTGATTCAATCTTTCCTTTTCACTGTATTATTTATGCTGCCATTTCTTTTCATAAGAGGTAAGCTCCTCTTTCTTTAAAGAACTAATATTTCTAGAACAATTGTTTTTAATTCCAAAATCTCAAAACATTTTCCAAGCACTGAGTTTCATTTTGTGAAATGAGCTTGATGAAAAAATAGGAAAAGACAAAAAATGCACAAAATTTGAATAACATTCAATAGCAATTTTTGCAAGTGTTACAGACTATCAGCATTTTTTTCCTATGAGCTGTTCTATTTACAGTAAGAAAAATGTTAGTCTGTTGAAGGATCTGAACAAAAACAGGTGAAAAAAATCCCAAACTCTTAAAAACAACAGAACTTTTAAGAAAAGTGTTCTACTTTTGCCTTCTTTTTGTTTTCCTTAATTTGCCACTGTCAGTTTATTTTTCCTTATATTCAGTGTTGTAAAAGAGATATGGGCCTCACTGGTCCTATAAGTGTTTGTGATATACTCCTGCTGAAAGACATGGTTCTTCCTTTCAGAGAAATGCACTAACTCCAAATGATAAAAAAATTTGCCCCCTCCCTCCAAATTATGAGCAAGCTTCTAAAGGTCTTAAGGTCTTCTTTCCAAAATAATGGTTCTGGCATTCATTCTTTTATTTTGCCTCCTTTTTTTTTTTTTGGTGTTAAGGTTCATGTTTTCAACTTCTCTCTGGAACAATGAGAAGCAAAAAAATGCACATCAAAAAATGAAAGCTGGCTCCTGCAAAAACCGTGTCAGCCTGGCAGCTGGAGCTTTATAAATAAGACCAAATACTGCAAGGAAATAGAAACTTGTGAAATAATTGTGAGACAATATTAAAGAGAAACTGCCTGAGAGGAGACAAATTTTGTCAGAGAAATCCAGAAGTCGAAGATGACCAACCAGCCTCTTCCTCTTTTCTCACATCTGCACTTGTGTCTTCTCCCGGGATTTGCATGCTGCTGAGCACTACAGGTAAGCACAAAACAAAAACCACAGAACGTTGTTCAAGATCCCATTTTTAACTCTGGCATTTTCTGTCTGCTTCTTCCAAAAATACTATTTACAGGCTATTTTTACTAATATGCAGGCTAGGCACTGATGAGGTCTAAAAATCTTACCAAAAAACACCTGTGTTGACTTGGGGAACTTTTACTTCCCTGGCACTGGATACACAGGTCTCTCAAACTCGAAAAAACCTCACTGAAAGCTTATGCTTAAATATACTTTGCTTATGGCTTCGTTGGTAAAGTGGCCTCACCTATCTTATGAAGAAAATAGAATATTAGAGAAAGAAATAGCAAGGCCTTCTTATAGCACCTTCAACACAATGATGTCTTCTATAAGGTGCACATATCTATCACTGGCTTACATTTGTAGCTCTCAGTCATGATGTCAAACACAGAAGTCTAACTTAGTTTCTGAGCTAGCATGGCATATATTTGGTATGTTTGTTGTCATGAAATCTACTTCTGGCCTTCTTAGAAACACCACCAGCAGGTTTCCCTTTGTCCATCTTGCTGCAGCAGTCCAGATGTTTGCCTTTGTTCCACTCCAGTCAGAAAAATCATGAAACATTTTCTCATTTTCTTGTGGGCAGAATTGTATAAACACAGCTGGTACAAACCACTGACTAAGAATCTGCCTGGCACTGGATGGAAAGGAAAGAATAACTGCAGTGCTACATTTCAATGACTGCAAGTCACATTTTTGTTACATCTTTGAATGAGGAGCTGAAACACATTTCTGAACCTGTCTGGATCATCTGCATCACTTGAGATCACTAATGTGGGCCTGTGTCATCGCAGCTATGCCACACTCCTGCTGGTCAGCTAGACCATCCTCTTTTCTATCGAATATAGAGGATAAACCAATATTGCCTTCATTCAGGATTCTGATGCGAATAATGAACTTGAACCCCTTTGCTACAAAATTCCAGTGAAGCCTGATTTTAAAAATGTAAGTGCTCAGCAATTTCTAAAAATCTATGCCTCCTGAAGGGTAGTCCAGATAGGTACTTCTGAGTATGAGGTCAAGTCAATGGTCAGATTTTAAGATCTCATCCCTCATTTGCAAAACTAGTGTGGTGAGGAATCTTCCTATTCTGCTGCTGGAGCTGCAGGGATCAGATCCTCGAGACGTGATTATAAGAGGCTAAAGCACGGTAAGTGCAGGCATTCACTGGGGTTCCTGCACTGTGCAAGCTTCCTCTGCAGGGAACAGCCAAGCATATTCCACTGATTCAGTAACCTGTTAGGCCCAGACAGTACATTCAAGAAAAGCCTTCGTTGGTATATTTTCAGGTGGAAACAGATCTTCCTTTCAAGTCTATCTGTTCCTAAAACTTACTCTCTGTGCTGCAGGTATAATTCTCCTTTTTTGATTTCCATAGGGCTGAGCACATGCTCAGACTGAGAAAAGGCACATCTCTGCTATCTAATTTTTTCTCCTAGCGACGCTCAAGTATGTGCTTAGATTAAATTCCGACATTTGACTGTCAGAATTCATTCTATTGAAGAATACTGAGTAGAAATTGCATAGTCGTGTCATTAATAGATGATAATCTAATAAAGTGAAACATTTTTGCACAGGAAACCAGTAAAAAAATCAGCATTTTTTCTGGCCTAAAACTGAAACATAAGTCATCTCTCCTGCACTGGAAACAAATAAAACAATTAAAAGGGAAAACAGCTTTACTTCTGGGAGAAATTATGACTTTATCTTAATCATCTTAATCAGATGCATGAATTCTCATCACTAAGTGCCTTAATATGTGGAGGGAAAATGGCAATTTTCAGAGTTCTTTTCCCTGGAAGGATATTACATTATATCTTTTCCATTCTGAATGTCCCAGACATATTTTACAAGTGCCTACAGATACTGTAAAGGTGGGATTGAATTCTGTATTGAAATTGTAACCCATCTCCAGTTTCTGGTCATTGAGATACAAAAGGTCATGATATTTGCCTTTCAGTTTTCTTCTCTCAGAATACTAAACTTGAGACTATAAAGAATGCTGTATGAAATATAATTTCTTGCCAATTGCATGAAGAATATACAGTGATTAAGTAAGTAGTTTGACCTGAGTTGTTTAATCCTATTCACCTAGGATCACCTTGAAAAATTTGGCTTCTTAATGCAAGTATGAATATTTTAAAGAATACAGGAAAAGATTCAAGGTGAAAAAAGGCCACAAAAGATTAAAATCCGGTTCATCTTTAGGTCAAAAACATTGTCTCTGAATAAAAACAATGAAACAAATGCAAGAGTGACGTTTCTTTTACTTGCAGCACAGAATACATTATTTTCAATGTGGGACCTGAGAATATAAGATCTGATAAACAAGGATCTAGGCTAGAGATGGACTCTCTCCTCCCACCCCCAAAACCTTGCAGACAAACTTTGGAATAAAGCTTTCAATCCTACTTACACACAACCCCTTTTTACTGTCCTACTATTGAAGAAAGGAGACAAAGTCAGTAAGTCTTGCATCTACTTTAAGGCCACTTAAGACTTCCAGATGGATGTGAAGAGGTCACAGTGCAAATAACAGTCAGAGCCAGCATTTCTACTGAAATTATTAGATTCACTGATTTTTAGAAACTGAAATTGACCATTATCACCACCCAGTTTGACCTCCTGCATATTGACAACCATAGGTTTTTACCAATTTATCCCTGGAGTGAGCCCATAATGCCTGTTCCAGCTATCTTATATCTTTTGAAATATGCCCATTTTGATTCTGAGACATTAAGTAATGGATATTCTGTCTCATTTCTCAGTAAATATTCAATTAGTTAAATCAATCTCACTATTAAAACACAACGCCTCAGTTCTAGGACAACATCAACTCCCATATTTTGCATGTACTCTAAATACATTGTCACGGCTTTGCACATCACTTTTGCCAAGCACATATTTATGTATCAAAGTGAAGGCTGTCTTTTAGCGACCCACAGTTAGGGACTCCACAGACTCAAATTAGTCCATAAAAGTTACTATCACAGAAAGCAAAAGTACAGTTACTGTGTAATTAACTGCTCAGCAGCCAGGGCCAGGAACACAACTCTGAGGGCTGTTTAAACTGCTGTGGGGACAGTGTGCCTCATTTTCTATTGACTTTCTTTTCCTTTGGTAGTTTCAGGGGCTCAAGGCATATCTTGAGGCTTCATTATATGGAGCAATATACAGATACACCCATAAAAGTATGGTCTTGTCTTAATGTAAAGGCACTAACTGCTTAGCTCTAGCCTATCTCCCATCAGACCTTCAGTGACCTGCACCAGCTCTCTGCTGAAGATGACCAGCTCCAATGCTGGAAGACATCACATCCTCAAAAAACTGAACATGTGAAAGTGTGTCCTTGTATTTTTTCAGGAATATTGCACATACTGCTTTGCATCACTCTCCTAACACTTCTACACATGCGTATGTTCACAGCAGTTACAACCCAAAAAGCAGCTGAGATTTGTGATACTTATTCCTTTTCCCCTAATACCTCATCCCCTCAGGTGTGCTGGCAGGTTGCGACGCAGTGACTGAGCTGGCTGAGTTTCCCCTCTTTTCCTCTTTCTTCCTTTTTTAAGTAGAAGAACACCTCATGGATATCACAGAACAGCCCCAGAAGTAATGGAGAGAGGTTGAGGCCACTGGGAAGAGGGAAGGGGCTCCTTGTTCTAAGCACTGCCGCACATGGAGTGCCCAGCTGTGGGCAGGGGTGCTGACACCATCCCTCTGGCAGCCCTGCCCCAGCAGCAGTCCTGCAGGGTAGGCGAGACTCACCACAGCTCACTTAGAGGTACAAACTAACTGAAACAGGAGCGTGACGCGCTCTTGCAGTCTGACTTATTTGTGGATCCAAATTGATACCAAGCCCAGAGCGAGCAGTCGTGAAATGATGTCATAACCCACTGATTCTATTATCAACCTCGTGATTACCCTTTGAGGAGCACATTTAAGACAGTGATCACCAGAGGGTAAGGGCTTTCTCTTTGCACAGCTGTGGATCTCCAAAGATAACTGATTTTTTTTTTAATCTTTTCCTTTTGAAGAGATAAAGTATTCAGCAGGTTGATAGAGCTTTCAGCTGCAACTCTCTTGCTTCCTCACCCTTAAGTCTAATATCTCGTCAAGACGCAGCTTGCCAAATCTGTTTCTTTTCCTCCTCCCCATCATTTCCATTGTCCTTTTCAGTGTCTGGGGTTTTAAAGAGTTTCTTCTTATGGGGTTCGAGGCAGGACACTCATATGTCTGCTGATGCTGCATTACATTACTGATTTTTAATCTGGAATCAGTATCTTCTCACTTCTAAATACATGATGGATCTTTACTAGCTATTTGTTTTGTGAAACTTAAATTTGGCTTTGTGCTGTGACTGCTAACTTAATGCCTTCAACTGATGCTAAACCACTTCATTCTATTTTCATAAACACCACCTACAAATATCTATTTAACTTCCCTCAATATATTATCTCACTGTATTGTGCATTTCTGCTCTTACTTTTATGCAGAAGCCACAATTTGTTACCATTAAAATCTTGTTACAGAGGATTATTTTCAATCAGTTGTTGAAGTTTAGCCTCTATGCTAGAAAACAGGGAAGGACAGAAATCAAGGGTGTGATAGACTTATTTTGCAGGATGCTTGTCTGCGTTCACGCTAAGGGTATTAGATGGATTTACTTCCTCAAAGAGGAGTCAGAAGGGAGTTAAAGATAAAAGGAAGATTAGTTTGACACTGAAGGAATGGGAATCATTTTTTTAAACAGCTTATAGGAAAAAGGAAAAATATAAAACCTAGCTTATGCCAGAGCTTCCCCCCACTCTTGGCTCCACTGTACGTTATACATGTATGTTAGATTTTCAAGTAATTTATTATTGCAAAAAAAGACTATTAATTTGTTTTCTGTTAAATATACAGAAAACATAAATAACTCTCAGTTCTTTCACTTTGAAGTGTCAGGTGTCACTTTTCAGTGCAAAGTTTATTAGCCTTAAAAGTCTTTTTCTTCTTTTGCTTTGTGCTACTGCTCTTTTTATCATGTGTCACATTTATGGAAATCTTAACTAACATTTTGGAGTGCCCTGTTTTTACCACAGATGGTGTATTTTTAATTCATATATTTATTTTTATTTACTTTTTTCTCTTTTCTGACTTCAAAATTTAATGAGCTCTCTCACACCTCATACCCAGGGGAAGTAAGAAGACTGAGTAGGGTGCATAAGAAACAGTAGCTGATTTTACAGCTGTTAAATGTGAAACATGCTACTTATAACAAAGGAATTAGAGCCTGTGGCCCCTGTAAAAATGCTCAGAGTCTGATGAAGAGATGCCTTTGGCTGGGGGCAAGAGCAACTTCTCCACAAGTCATTGTACTAAATTGAACAGGAACTCCTGTGGAACAACTGAATGTAAAAGAATCATACATGTCAAAGGATAGCAGCAAGAAGAAGGACATGCTATTTCCATTTTTGGAAACTCAAAAAGGAATCAGCCAATTCAGCAAAGTTTGATTCAGCAAAGATGCTTCAACTTTAACTATGATCTTAACATTTATCAGGAAAATATTTAAACACTTGAACATTTCTAAACATAAATTAATCACTGGAGTTAAACACACATTTAGACAAATCAACGTCTAGATGCCTGATGTATGACAAAATAGGAAGTCTCTATCAGAATTGAGATTTTACTATAGTTTTCCTGAATATCAGCCTAACACATTCAGAATGTGACCCATCATTGCTCTCCCTACCTCATACGTCTCAGGAAGGGATCAAATGTTGTATTTTTTTCTGCTTGTAGATATGAAGATACTCCCAAGGTATGGAAACGGTCCTGGCCTCTCTACAGCCAGGGACATCTAGAGGAAGCTGATACAAAATACTAGTGCTAAACTATTGCTACTGGCACTTTGGCATCTTCCTTGCTCTGCTTGCCGAAAGCATCTTATGCAGTGGATATTTTAGGCTTTTGGAAAGAATGATAAGAGACATAAAGTCTGCAAAACAAAGCTAGGGCAATAAGGAACTGTGAAGGAAGGAAGGAAGAAAGCAGAGTAAAAACATGTGAACTATAAAAAAAATTCAAAGAACTGAGCTAAAACAGAAGCTAACAAAAGAAATTATATTCAGCCCAAAGAAAGTGAAATAAAGTGTAAGATAGAAATGTTGTCATCAGTGCCCACTGCCTGGAGTGGAAAGGCAGGCAAACAATCAAGGAAAAACAGAGATGCTAAAGGCAAAGGTTGTCATGAACAAATCTGATTTTGTAGAGGCTTCCATTTCCATACACCCCAATTACAGACCCCAACTCTGTGCTCAGGGCAGATAGCACAGGACAGGTAGCCACTTCTGAAAATCCTGACTCTTTTAATGTGATAGACTTTTGTAACGTTCATGATGTTAACTGTATGTTACGTGTTGAATATATATTATCTATATACACGTTATCAATTTTGCCACAATAATTTTGATTCTGCTTCTGATTGCAGAAACTTTGATAGCAAACATGTATTAGGGCAGAAAAACTGTGAAGCTCTAGAGAATCTACTGTGCCTATATTTACACATCAACTCAGGAAGGATATCTTCTATATTACACAGTTAACTTTGCAGCTATTTCCATTTTCCCCCTATGGCTTCAAAGAAGTCAATAAGCAACTGATAAATCTTCTGTCACCCTGGGCAATTAATGGGAGTTACACAGCATTGGCTGCATCAATTTTTGTGTATGTGAAAAGCAAAAAATTGATTTCACAAACTTACTGGTGCTTATTGATTTAGTGCCTGTCCCCAGGCCATTCCCATTTAACGCTTTTGTGCGGTCACTGAAAAAAATTTCAAGACTGTCAAATAAAATTTCTTTCTTCAGAGCTTTATTTGTTACATTATTTTGCAAGTATTTTTAGCCTCAGCAATATGTTTTCAGGCTGATCTTCAGGCTTGTAAGATTTTCATCACCTAGAAGGTAAGCATAAAGAAACTGGCCCAATCAACCTTTAAGCAGAGTTGTTTCAAAGCTTCAGTGTCCTTTTAAGAAAGCAAAAATTCCACCTACAAAAATCCATACTGAGACTTCACAGGCTCAAGATGGGTTTACAGACAAATCAAAGAACTTGTGTATCTAACCGTCCGATTTGCATCTGCATGCATCTGATTGGCAGCTGAATACCATGAACATCCATAAAAATTGTTAGTCCGTAGCCAGACTTGTTCCCAGAACTGAGCTACTAGCAGAGGATCACAGAGACAAATGCAACAGAAGTAAACTGAATGTACAAAAGAAAAGCAGCCTTTTGGGAAATTTGTCCTTATGCACCTGTAGCTCACAGCTCATCACCCACATTTGTGAAGGCACAGCAAGGGAAAATTGCTTTTGTATTTTTTATTTTTATATATTAACCTGATTTTCTTTTAAAATAACATTGAATGTCAAGTCATTTGATTTTGAACCTTCTTTAGTCTCATCTTTAGCCTCATCTTCAGCTTCAGGCCTTACAGATGACAGTGCCAGTTTGATCTAGTTTTCAGCACAGTGATACTCTGTGTACCCTTTCATTCCTTCATTTCTTTCCTATAGAGGCTATTTCCTAGAATCTGCCATCAGGACCAACAGGAAACACTCCTGATGCTCATGAGCTTGCTGCAAGGAGCAGCTAAAATGAGATTTAGAAATTCTGAACGCTGAAGTAAATTGACATTTCCAACAACATTTTTGTTGTAAGGAAATACACTTCATTTCTTCAGGATGCATGGATCTAAGTTGTGTGCTGAGCTGTGAAGGGAGTCTGGATGAGAGATGATGAGGTTCTTAGCTACTTTGAAAACTCAGTGTACTATCTTTTGGAGTAATTTTGCATTGGCACTTCAAAACCTCAAGTCAAAGATCTAAGTGACAATTTGCTTCCATGGGAGTGAAGCATACATGCATTGCCTGATATACACAAAAGAGTAAGGTAAGAATACATCTGCAATCATAATTCATACAGAAAGCAAGATAACCTAAGACTGAAAAAGTTGATCCCTTTACACACAAACGCCAGCCTCAGATAAATCTAAAGGCGCTTCAGGGTCTCTGGATGTGTAAAGTATGACTTGTGTGACCTTCCTCCACACCCAAGCCATCATACCTTTGCTCTCTGCATAAGATACCAGTCTCTGCTAAGAAGCCTTCATTGGGTCTGAATGCACATCAGGCCACGCAGTCTCCAGAACCCCACTTGGCACAGTGTCTGTCCAGGTTTTAAACTATCTGCACTCATTATCTTCTTCTGGAAAACAAAAGTAACAGCTTTGCAACAGAATCTTTTTTAATTGCCTGTATAATGGAAGGAGATCCTCTGAAAGATGAAATAAAAACTAATAATACTCTTATTTATAAAGACATGGTAAGTACTGAGCTAAACTTTAATATGTGAATTACAGTAAAAGAAATCAGAAATAACACAATTTCCAGTTGTGTAGCTGATATCAGAAACACCAAGTGCATATATCGAAATACTGTGAGAGAATGATAAATGTAATTTTTAATAACAACTAACAAACTGAAATTTAACAGGATGGCTTGTCAGTTTGATATCCACCAAGTCAGTGATCCCATATCCAACTAAGGACAACTAATTATTTAAGCAACATTGTTGTAGTGACAGTGTCAATTCCATAAAATATTTCCATTTTTCATTGACAGAATAAAGGATCCCTATGTACTCTAGTAATGACTGCCCTTGAACACTAGAAAAAAATTCTCTGAAGTATTTCTAAAGGAACAATAAATAAACTGTTATTCTTTCCTTATCTTGTTTAACAATTGCACTTTAATATCCACCAAGTATTTTATAAAATAACATTTAACTGCTTTTTAAAAACTTATTAGAAAACATTGACTTACTACTAGACAGATCGTTTTTCCTTTTATTACAATAACATAAATGGCCATGACAATATAATAGAAACAGACACTTTACAATTACAGATATAAACAAAAGAATAGATGCTGAAAAAGTTGAAAACCATGACGATTGTATTTTGAAGTTTATATAGGGATGAAGAAGCTTTATTCTTTTCTAAGTTGCTTTGATATCTTTACAAATACAATTACTATTTCAGTACAGTTCTTCTGTCTGGAGCTGTCCTTGCTCTGTAATTTACCATTCTTGCACTTTATTGTGAATATATGACTTTTATTAGTTTATAAATGTATAATTTTCATAACATTACAAATGAAAGCTCCATAGAGTTCTGTTTCACTTACATAAAGTTAAGAATTTGCAAGGGCCTATTTTACTCTAATAAATGAATATAATCTGCTTATTTCATGGTCATGTGTGATAATCGTACTGAAAAACACAACAATATATAGCTGTAACTTTTCTATGTCTTCTCAAACATGTTCACACTACAAGCACCAGGATATAAAAAGGAGGACATAAGCTTTTCAAACATAAAGGTACATTAGGTATCAAATTAAAATAGAGTTATGTGAATGATGGCTAGTATCTGGGAGGCAGCTCCTTCTTCCCTCATCCCATTGCAGAATTAAATTAAAGAGAGCTTATAAAGTAATATATTAACTAATCACCTTTACTCTGTCAACAACCTCACTCCTACTAAATTCTGAGCTGGGAGGAAATAGCATGGACTTATTTCCAATCATCAGACTACATAAAATAAGAAAACAGTATTTTACTGCCATATATTGTAATTTATAACCCACTAAAGGTCTAATGCCAAGCCTCATATCAGGTACCACTTCACTGATATAAACTACAAGTTCCTTGGTTTTTGGCAGGTGAAAGCAGAGTTGAGAAAGGACGTAAGAACATGCAGTTCTTATCTGTCACTTCCACACCTTTTATGTCACACAGCCCACATCATCTATATTCCATGTCATCAGCCACTGATACACCCATGTCACATGTGACTGATGTGGCATTAGTTACCCGACGTCAAAAGCAACTACACAGGGATAGTAGATGTTGAAGATACCATCAGATCACATTCATTATAGCTGATACAAAGAATGAGACTGCTATGTGATGAGTGATTCACCCAGAAAAACAAAGATGCTATTCACTGTCATGTAACACAGCTATGGATATTGGTCTGCACAGAAAGCAGCTAGATCACTATAAAATTTCCACTGTCAGAAGGTTCTGTCTTCCAGTGCAATTTCAATTTTATGACTGCAGTTCTTAACTTTTGGACTCTTCCTGCCTCCTCACAACAGATCAACAGAAAGCTGGTAACAAAAGCCTTTAAAAACCAACATGGTCATAGACTGGATTTGTGCCAGACAGGAGAGAAGACTTACTAGTACATATCTGCTCAAATCAACCATCAGGATCTCAGAGGCCTAATTTCAGAAGTTTAGAGGAAGAATTCTCAAAAAACGTAACAAAATAAAACACCCAAACACTTTCAAATTGCATCCCTGTACTAACAATTGAAATAAAAACACCTGTTCAAATATTCCTCCTTGTTTTGCTCTGTATTAACTGAAATGATTAAGAGATGCAGAACAGGAAGGAAGCAAATATCACTAAAAGTTGCACAACACAACTTATGACCACTTTCCCAGGAAGAAAGGTTTAAGTCTTTTTGAAATACACAAGATCTTGACCATTCCTAAAATCAGAACACAATCCGGAGCAGGACCCTGAGGTTATGGCCTCAGCAGACAGGAACTGGCATCATTGTCTTGAGGGAAAGAAGATTAACATCAGGCTGTATTGTATCAGCTTGAATTTACAACAACTGAAAACCGCCATTCCGTGTGTTTAGGGGCCATATGTTTCAGAGCTATTTAACACTGAAAAACAATGCCTTGTAGGAATTTTAGGACTAAGCCCAAGCCCTTGGTGGCATTTAAAGCCCTTGTTCCCATTAAAACGAAACTCCTCAGTGCCATTCCAAAAGTTATTAAAATATTCAAGAAACAGTGAAATAATTGGAAAATAATTACATGCTAAAACTTCACTAAGAACAAAGAAAAAGTATGCTACACCTATCATGTAATTCATTCACAGTACAAAAGAAATTACATTTTAATGGTATTACAAATATTACATTTATTCAGTGTGTATGATTTATTATTAAAAGAGTAAAATGAAATATTCTGTTTAATCATATATATTCAAAGTAACTTTCTTGGTTGAAAATGCAAAACCCAATTTTCTTTTTAGCTCTCCGTGGAGATTCTTGTACAGACATGGACTGTGTCCGTGCTCTGTAGTAAACACTCTACGTTCTATAATGCGCCATCTCCTCCTTGCACCATCTGCTCTTCAGTCTGCTGCTTCTGACCCCCTGATTCAGCTTTGCAAAGGATCTAATTCAAAATCCACTCAACTGAACAGGAAGATCTAGGCTGATTTTTGTGAGCTTTGGACCATTTCTCTCCAAACAGCAAGCAGAAAGAGGAGTACAAATTAAATGTTGATTCAGACACCGATGATTCTGAAGCTGAAAGTTTTCCATGTAGTTCAGTGGTTTTAGGACTAGACTCAAACTTTTTTTATTTTAGATGTCTATATTTTCTAATAGCTATGTAAATGCAGTAGAAAAGTATTGGATAATCCTCTTTATTTAATCATGAAACTCCAATATCAATTTGAAGAATCTCCGAGAATAAATGCAATTCCCAGATCATTCAGTTTTTCTTCTCTGGAGTCATTTTCCAACAGCACTGACGTCACAGAATTAGAGGGAGAGGTTTTGTTGATTTTGGGGAAATTGCATGGGTATTTAAACATTTATTTTGGAAGTTGCTTGATTCATCCAGGTTTTTCACTGAGGCCCATTTTCATAATATCCATGCTGTGCATATATACCTAAGCAAGATCTGAAGAGCTAGGTAGGAACATTAGGAACAACACAGCCACACTACTGTAGCATCCTGAATGAGATACCTCTAGGGGAACATCTCAGCTCAGGCAGAACATCATGCTCTTCTGAGTCTACCACTTTGAACTAGCTGTTCAAAGGTAATGCAGGTAACTGTAGACATACAAAGAGCTATGTTTAGATGGGTCATTCCTGCCAATGTTAGCATGTTTCAACACTCCCTTCCCATCTGTTAATTTATTTCTGTCACTCACGTTTCCCCTTCTCTGTCTTTTCTTGGACTTTATCTCAGTCCAGCCCACTTAGCTATTATTGATCTCATGTTAGTTTTTCTATCTATAAATTCCTCTGCAAGGATATACTTTATATTGTGAAACTAGAAGACATCTTGATGTGTAAAGAGAAAATGAGAAATTTTAAAGTTACTTTCAGTTCTAGTTGAAACCCTTATAAACATTACCATAAGATATGAAATTCTTATTACTGTTACCAAAGTTCCAGTAAACATTTGTAAAAGCTGTTTTTAAATTCCATTGATACCTTTTAATAGTGCATTCAGTAGAAGTAAATACATATTCTACAGTTCTCCAAAAAGGAAACATTTTAGGGCTTCTCCTTCTCAGTAAAAACTTTTCCAGGGAGTTGGGGTTTAAAGATATCAGCTAGCAGCTGCTACAATGGACATACTATATCAGCAATGTAAGATTCTGTTGTCTTAGAAAGAATACATGAGAAACAAATTGTCAGAGAGTTAATTTCAAAAACAAAATTAAAAACTGCCAAACATGAAATGAAAACTCTAAAGAACTGGAGAATAAAAAAGTAAACAGATACATTAATGCATAGTTTATTATACTGAATGTTTTCCAAATGAAAGATTCAGAGTATTAATGTTTTATTATTGTGGGAATAACTAGGTGTAAATCAAAAGAATGAGCTACTGCTTACCCCATCAAGTAGGTTAATTTTCCGCTAAAATAAAGTTAGTGATTTCAAGACTGTTGTGAAGTCTGACTGTGTTAATGACAATTCAGTTATCAGACTGCTAGGCTTACAGGCTGGCTGTAGTTTAGTCAATCTGCATATTGATTTTATATGGCACCTGCAACAGTTCATGGTACTCTGCAATAAAGCCACAAATGTCTCATGTGTACATTTCACCTGTAATAGCTCCACAGAAGCAGCAGGAGCCTCTGAGTGGGGAGGAAGATGCTCCCTGTTACTATCTATTCATTTTTATTTTCCTTTGCCCTTACACTCTATTAAATAAATGCAGAAAATCCGAACCCTTCCTTACACCTTTCTGTCTCTGAGTTCCAGCTCCAACTTCATCCTGCCACTGAAATCATTTACTCATACTTCATTTTATAGTATGCCCTTTAAACTCACCATACGTACTGCAGCTGTTAAGGTTCTCCTGGCTGCCGTCTCCTGCTGCAGGAACTATAGGAACAGTATGCAAATTTAAATCCAAATAGCTACTGGGTAAACACAAATTATGCAGGCTGCCACTGGATATAACTGTTCTTTAAATACTGTGGAAAACAGCCTCTTATGGACCAAATATCACTTTAATCCCACCCTTTCGGAATGTTTCTGGGCTCTTCAAGTTGGATTATCTAGCTCTAATCTAAGTAAGCTGCAACCAAAGCCTACCCGGTTGAATTCTGATATCTGTCTCTATTGGGCCAAAGACAAAGACAAATGCTAGAGTAAAGGACAGTGGAGAAACGCACCCCTGTTAAGTATATTGCAGATAAATTTAAATGTTATTTTCCCTCTACTGAACCAGCTGATTGCGGTTCCATTGAATTCAGAGAAGCACTCAGAAATATTGTGTCATCATTGTAAAATATTCCCTTAGTAAAGTAGGTCGTGTAGCAATGATCTGATGAAAAATTGCTGACATTTTGGTTATAAATAAGCAAGTATATTAATTCAAAAGATGAACTACACCAGAACTTGCTGAATTCTAAATAGTTCCCGTCTGCTATAAGGAACTAATGCCGAGTGGGTAGCAGTTTCTGTTACCATTTACATGCCTGCAATTAAACCTGTGGTCATTAGTTTCACCTAGAAAAACAACCAAGTTTCCTGCTCCTCTACATTTCCTTCAAAATGATGGCAAACAAGATACTGTGGTTTATTTTACATACGGCACTTGAACTGCCTGATGCATGTCCTCTCCATGATCAGTGATAAGAGAGAAATCATTCTATCACAGCTGCTTCACTTGTCTTTCTGTTCTGGTAAGACGTACCCTATTTTTAGATATTGTGAAAGACGCATTGCGTCTTTGTCCTCCTATAGAAAGGAATGGCAATCCATACTCTTATTACACAAGAAGAGGACCTATATAAGATATGAGGTGTAAATATATTGATCTTGTCCCCAGAAATTGATCTTTTTCCTCTAGTCAATCCTTGCTTTCCCCATCTATTGAGGTAACAATGTTTTTTCTTCCCTTTTTATTCTTTTCTCAGCTCCTTTTCTTTCATTGATCTCAGTCCATTATTCATTTCCTTGTATTAAAAAAATACTTTTTTTTTTTTCCACTCTCCACTTTGGTACAATCAGCCTCTTCATCAACTTAACTACAATGATACCTAAGTCTGAAAAACTGATAACCACAGATGGTTGTGCTTTGGCTTCCGCGATAAGAGAGAGTCTCCCAGGCCTCATTTTAAAAGGATCTTTCTTAATGAATTTTGTAGCTTATGGTTTTCATGCAGTGCTTTTCTTTCACTGTTACACCAAATGCTTGTCAGCAGGGGAGTTTGCCACTGAACCCTTGATAATGTCCTTTATTCTGCAGTTCTCAATAGCTTTGGAGTAATCCAGTTCTGCATTTGTTCAATTAATGTTACATTGCATTTCATGCTGGTCATCCAGTTGTCTTAAGCTCCTCAATGAAATAACAGGAGCTTAAATAATTTTCCTTTGCTTTAGGATTTGAAGATTTATAAGGACAGGATAAAGGCTTAATTCTGTTTGATCAGTTCTGTGAAAACTGTTTTCCTTTACATGATACCAATTCCATAATTTCTCTAGTTTTAAAAAAAATCCTATAATTATAGTTGTCACGGTTCAGCCCTAAAGTCATGGGAGAAAACAAGAGGTAAACACACATTTTGCATAAAATGAAACTAACGTATTTATTGAACAATGGTGAACAACTATTCACCGAATGGCAGAGCCTGGTGAAGGTGTGTTTTTCTAACAAGTTAAGTGTTTCTGAACTTCAAGGAATAAGGTAAATTTTGCATGACAAAACAGTCATGACGTGTGTATATACATATATTTTATTTATTTCTTTATTTATTAAAGGTTGAGAGAACCCCTGAGCCCATTCTGACTTTAGTCTGTTCACCAGCACAGGACACAGTTGTTGAAGTTACATGCAACAACTGCAGTGTTCAATGTCAGACACATGCTGTTCCAACAGCTTCCCATGGGAGCTGTGCCTATGAGAACTTACCCAAATTCTACTGAAGTCAACAGCAACACTTCTAGTGACCTTGACAAGTTCTGTGTCAGTTCCCTGATGAAATTAAGCAACACTCTGCCACCTCCTCTGTGATCTATATCACAGAACTGGTTATGACTTCACTATGCCTCCCAGTGACAAATAGCTCTTCAGGAACAACAAAAACAGGTTCTTACAACTGAACTACACAGAGAGTACAGCACCATGGTAAAGTTTCAGGAAAGTAATACATAAACCAGAAAGCAGATTTGTGACTTTGTGTTTCACATTATGATATAGCAGGGCAATTTCTCCTTATAAGGTTGCTTGTGTGTGTCATTGATTTTGCAGTTTATTATTGAAGTCTCTTACAAGAGAAATGGCAACCAGATTTGACGCTGGGAGACATATTAATGGCATGGAACCCTAGAAAAATGGGCACTCTGATAGTCATTAATCAGAGCAAGCTACTACATGAGCCTCCCCTTGCTCCCCTTTGCTTTGAAAAATAAGCAAATCCTCTGGCATCCTCCAACTCATTTTAACAGTTCCACAACCGTGGACTTCCCTTCTGCTCATCAAACAAACTGCTTCTTCAAAAACTGTCACACTGGTTCCCAAGCAGTACTTAGTATTTCAGGACTCTACAATAGCATAATACATTAAAAAGTAATAAAAGCTTGTTCCTCTCTTAAAAAAAAATACAGAAAGTTATGTTCCTGTATCCAGCTGTGATTGGTTCTAATCTAGTTCTCTGGAGGAGGAGGAGGACATGACATTTAAGACATTGAGCCCCTCCATTCCAAAAGGCTTATTCCTAATAACATTGAGAGGAAAAATTAATTCTTTTGATTTTGTATTTTAATCTTAAATTTTAATTTGAACCATAAAATTTTAATAACTGTCCTCTACATTTCAAAGAGAACAGCACTAAGTATTTCTGTACACTGCATATAACACATGTAAAGCCAGATTCCTTTGTATCTGCAAGAACTGCGAGGGCTGCTTATTAAATTAGTAATGACCAGCATTCAATGGCTTTCAACCCCTCTGAGTGTGTGTTGTGTCTTAAGCCAAGAAAAATAAAATCACTGTTGCCTGTGTAGAGACTTTATTTGCATAAACATCATGACATTTTAAAATAATTATGTGTATCCCCTTCATATGGAATCTTGAAAAAATGCAGGATTTCCCTAATGATTTACTTATCAAGTTTCACAAGGTTGAAATCCAAAGTAATTGCTTGTGTCCTTCCAAGATCTAAAAAGCTGATAATGAATTTTATATGGTACAAAGAAACATGTACCAGCTGGTATAATAATTTCACCATACAGCTGGTAAGCAACAAATTTTCTAATATGAGCCCAAGAGGAGGGAAATTTAGTTCTATTAAAAGGCAGTTATTGCAACCTGAACTGTTGTCATGGCATTCTTAGAAATGACCAACAGCTCTCTTTTGCAAATCAGAGATATAATTTTTTATCTGAGAAAAATAGAGAAAAAACTGTACTTAAGTTCTGCAGAAGAATAACTTCCTAAACTGCAATAATTTCTGAGCCAGCCGACTTGTTCTAACATGTCTGTCTGTCCCACCACAGGGCAGAGGGCTACCTGTGAGAAACGTGCAGCCTTCTGTAGCATACGCAGCTCATGGCAGCTGAGACAGCATCTTTGACTTTTTACACTTTCAGTGGTAGTAAATGTTATTCCCACTGATAGCATAATTACACAGAATAGAAGCAACCACGTAAAAAGTTGAACTCCAATTCATTTTACAGTATCAGCTGTTTGCCTACAGTTCTTAGTTTAAAAGGCCAGGAAGGTTCCTAATGTTTGCAAAATGTGCTACTACAGGGAGGTTAAGGCAAAAAAAGATATTTCTGAGGCAATAAAGATGTCTTTTATTTCCAATTCCCTTTAATGTAGTTGCTATTCATGAAGAAATGGCCTTACATTTTCCAGGCAATACAAAGGGAAAAAAAAAACCTTTTTGGCAAATGGTTCTACCACTGCACACTGTTTTTAAATCAAATTTGCTTGTGTACAAAGGCAGGACAGCCTTATAGATCTGGCCCAGGCTTCGGCCAAATTCAAGAAGTATGGTTTATGGCAATTTTTACCCAAAACCGTTGTTTATTTCTGTTTGTTGCTATAATGTAGGATTGGAAAAAATGCCAATGATGTTTAAACTAGGGTGAAGAATGAAGTACAAGCAAGTTATTGAGGCTTCTTATTGCTATACCCCCTGTATGCGCCTCTACCACACCACAGCAGGACAGCACTGTCCCAAGTACTGGTGCCACCACTGCTCCCGTTCCATCATCCTGGTGTCAGCTTTTATAGAGGCCAGCATGGAGAACGAGACTATGGCTGCATCTTCTCATCTCCTGTAGCCTCAAGGCAGACCAAACCTTGCCTTGTCATCCACATCACCGTGAATATTACTGCATAAAACTGCTGGAACACTATTGTGGGGAAATCAGACCTTTCCTATGAAGAACCAACTCAAAGGCTGAATGAAGGCATCCTTTGATTAAAAATATTCATTTAGAATAAAACCTTAAATTAAAATCAATCTGTTGTTTTTTATGGTTCTGTAAATAAAGATTCCTATTTCCTAAAGGAAGTATAACAGTTTACTTACCTGTTGTTCCAAGGTATAACATGAAGGTATTGAGAGGCTTGTTCCTGAATCCTTCTCACAGCTCTCCGTTACGATGTGATGTCTAGGTAGAAAACACCTAGGAGGGAAATTTTTAAGACATTGTAAGATAATGTTCTTTGAAAATAGAGTGCTCTATGTTGTCAGAAGCTGGGAAATATTGAAAATGGAGATCAGGAAAAATGCAGGAGAATTATTAAAAGTGGCTGGAATAACAATAAGATGATAAAAATGTTTATTATATGGTTGTATATTCGTTACATATTATTTCTCAGATTGATATTGTCATCCTATACATCATGAGATATTTCCACAAAACAGGCTCAACAGGTCAGTTACTGACAAAATAATTAATTCCTCATTTTTGCTAAACAGGGATTTCATCAGTTGGCAGACTTACAGCTTTTGAAAATGGAGTAAAAATTCAAATTTAATACTCAGCCACTCCAAAGAGATCACCAAGAGGCTATCAAACATTTTAATGCTTATTTTATCATCATAAAATTCATGTTAGCAAAACCACTTTATTCCATTTTATCCATATTTTGAGCATCCACGGGAGATGCTGCCAGCAATATAAATTTAAATTAACAGTAATGGATTAAGATAAAAATTTCCTTATATTTCTCACAGGTTCCTTCCTTCATTTAAGATTAAGACCCATATAAGAGGGAAACATTCATAAGTCAGTGTCCAGAGAGGATATTGCAGACAACAAGCACAAACCACCTTATCCAAAAGTCACTAATACATAGAAACATACATGGAGAAATATAAAGCAGCACAGGCAGGCAGGTTTTGAGGTTTCTGTTTTCTAAAGACAAGATAGCATGTGAAAGCATGTGCAAGTACTGGAACACTGAAACGGAGCAAGACCTCCAAGGAAGAGAACAACTGCTGATACAAGATTAATGGACAAAGGCAAGTTTCCAGTTGCAAAGTCGAAACTGAGAGTGAAGGAAGATTGGGTAAAATATTAATTGTTCAATTCCACCATGGCCATCTGCAACACGCAGCAAAATTTCTTTGCTTTTCCTCTCCCCTTGCCTGTGTTCCTGTGCGTTCTGACAGACTGGCTGTGCAGAGGCAGAACACTGGGTTGCAAAGGGCAAGGCTTCCAAATTCAAAGCTTGTAACAAATATCAGTTCTTGCCTGTATATGTTTGATTTCATCCTGCCAAAATCTTACGTTGATATATGTTACCAGGTGCAGTGCATCTCTTACATGAAAGCCGTCACTGATTTTCTACTTTCTCTAATTCTGCTTTAATTATATTGTATTTAAGAACATGCAGGCAACAAACACAAAACAATCATGGATGAATTAACTTCATCAGTTCCAACTACAAGGAAAATAGTTTCTCTTGTTACTGGCCTCAAATAGAAATTCTCTATTTCTAGGGTAAAGCACTTTTTTTTTTTTTCTTTTTCCCAAAGGCATTCACACGGAGAGCATTTTAATTTTCCACACTATAGCTATGTTGACCTTCCAGACCTTGCAAAGTAAAGTATTTATGATCCTAGGCTTTTTTTATGGTATTGTTTCAATATTTTTGTAACATTTGTATTTCTTGCTGATGTTTTTGGCATTAAAAATCACTCAAGCTGTGCTGAAATATAATGATATTCACTGAACCATAGTATGGAAGGATAATTCAGTACAGGGAGGTTATTCTAGCTCATCATGTACACAAAGGCTTGAAAGAAAATGCAGAGGATTCTCAGTTCTTGACATGTGCACTATTCAATCTCTCTTTAAAAAAATAACGTGACACAGAGGAGACTTCACTTACATATCAAAATGTGCAGCTTTATGTCTGCAGAGCCAGCCAGGCAAAACAGGTATCCAAAATGCACACATAAAAACACCTTTTATGGTCTTCCCAGAAACACACTGTCTTCAAAATTCAACTGATCATGGAAAACTCAAGCCTACAAGAACCTCCTTTTTCTTTTCTTCCTGTTGTGGTTTAGCCCCAGTCAGCAACTAAGCACCACACAGCCGCTCACTCACTGCCCTCACCCCTGTGGGATGGGGGAGAGAATCGGAAGGGCTAAAGTAAGAAAACTCATGGGTTGAGATAAGAACAGTTTAATAATTAGAATAAACCAGCAATAATAATAATATAACGAAAAGAAAAATGATGAGTGAGAGAGAGATGAAACCTTGGAAGAAGCAAAAAATAACCCAGAACTAAAGAACAAGTGCTGCAACCGCTCACCACCCGCCGACCGACACTGCCGGTCCCCGAGCCGCGATCGCTGCTTCCCCCGGCCAACTCCCCCCAGTTAATATACTGGGCATGACGTCACATGATATGGAATACCCTCTGGCCAATTCGGATCAGCTCTCCTGGTTGTATCCCCTCCCCTCCCAGCTTCTTGTGCACCTGGCAGAGCATGGGAAGCTAGAAAGTCCTTGACTAGTGTAAACACTACCCAGCAACAACTAAAACACCAGGGTGTTATCAACATTGTTTTCATACTAAGTCTAAAACACAGCACTATATTAGCTACAGTGAAGAAAATTAACTATCCCAGCTAAAACCGTGACACTTCCAGTAGCAAAGCCTGTCACCCATTAACTCACTGCATCTCAAAATGCTATAAGCAAAGTCACAAAATGTCACTGTTCTAGTTTTCATACAGGCTATGCTGTGCTTTATATTTATCCCCACCTTCTCTCTTTTAATTCCCATTATCCCTTCTCTCTCTTCATCTTTATCTTGTCTTTTCCTTCCTTTGCCTTGTTTGTTGTCTTCAGTAACAGTGGTGGAAACCTATGTGGAGGAAGACAGTTCTGTACTCGTCTTGACCATTTTGATGCTTGTGGTCAGTCTTCTATTTGGCCATCAATTTATAAACTTCTTCCACATATTCTTTCCTGAAGTTTACCACTTTGCAAACTCTAAGCAGATCAATGTCAGAAAAATCAGGCGTATACCTGGGGTTTTTCATTCAATTCCACTAGCATCCTTTAAACACTATGCTGAAACCCTTGACTCTGATCCAACATACTATGGATTACAAGGAAGCAATGGTGCAAGCAGAGAGCACCAGACACATGATGTCTCAGCAGCTAATTTTCTGAAGATCTAGGATATCATCACTGCCTTAACTGAAATTTGCTTATCATGGTGGTCATACCTGGGGGAACTGAACTGCAAGAATACAAAAGAGAACTAAAACCACAGATTTAAATCTTGTTTACAGGGCAAGTCAGGTTCCTGAATCAGTGCTGCAAGTTGGAAAGCCAGTTCCAACTTCAATACCCACAGCTTGAGCTGCTCAGCTGTATATTAAATTAATACAAGATTTCCAGTCTTCTAATAATCTCTGAAATAAGACTACATGAATACAGAATCCCTCCTGTCTCGGCATTAACTGTGAGCTAATTTGTAATTTACAGTGGTATGAGGTACTAATTTGACCCTTTCTAGCTGTCTGTATATTGACTGCACAGCTTCTCCACATCAGCATTCTCTGCATTTCTGGACAATGCTATGATATGAAGTGCATGCTGACCACTCTAGAATATTTAAGAAGACAATAAAGTACTCCATAAAGACTACAATGAAACATAATGATTTCATATAACTTATTGCCATGATGTGAAAGAAGAAAATATTATGAAAATCAGATAGCGAAACTTAGCTGCACATAGGTCCTAAATTTGGTTTTGTATTTTACACAGGATGCTTTCAACAGAATTTCTATCCAAGAGCCAAGTTTCAGAGAGGAAACCTCCACTGCCCCATGTGCACAGGATGCTGAAAATAAGAGTTCAGAAACAAGAAGTAAGAAATAATTTTAGACCCCTGTGTCATTCATTACACTTCATAATGTTAATGTGTTCTATTTCTGAAATATGAAGTGATATGTAAGGACAGGCTTAGCGACCCACTGGGTGCAAGAAGTCACATAGAGCATTTGCAACAGTAAGTCATTAAAAATGGACTTAGCCCTAAAATAGATCTATATTTTTATGGTTTTCTGGGAGATATTTAAATAAGTTCTCTTCAAAATTCAAAAATTGTAATGCAAAATATCATCCTAACCCTGCATTCCCAAACTCTTCAAGGAAAGTTGATATATTTATGAATAAGGATCCTTCATAGCAAGCAGTAGACACATTGTATGCCTGGGGTTTTTATTTCTTTTTCCTATTCCAGTCAAGCATGGTTCTCTTACACACTATAGTTGAAAAATAGTTAATACATTGGAGAAAACTTCCATCTCACCTCATGAATTTTTTATAGATAAGTTGTAATAATTACAGAATTCTATAAATTGCACAAAATTAGCATTGCTATTCAGCTACCAGTCTGAAATAAGCTGCCAGGAACCTTAGCTTACTTTGAGACTTGACATAGGAACTTACTAGGGTAAGAATATTTGTCTTTTTTTTTTTCTTTATTTATTTTTTTTTCTTTATTTCTTTCCTTTTTGTTTTTGAAGCATGGAGATGCAATAACATTTGTTGAATGTGTGCTATGAGAAGTCAGCTTTTTACATATAGGTACTACATATAAATACTGGTTTATAAATATCCACAGGCCAGGATATTCTGAAAGCTTTGTATTGTTAGTACCATAACTCCAATATCACTGTGGGGAAATGCCAATGCTCATGATTCTCACAACTCCCTCATATATATGTAAAATATTTGGCCTGTTTTTTTTCTACATTCCTACATTCATGATTTTGTGTTTTCATTTAAAAAGTGGGCTTCCTATACCTTCAATAAGACAGAAGCTGGGAGACACAGACTGTGAATTCATAACTTCAGAAACAAATCAAGAGAACATATTGTATTTGTTTATTAAATATCAAGGTTTTAAAATCATTTCATATTTTAGAGAGACATGAGTCACCATTTTTGAGCTTTTGAGTTTGGTCACACTGCAGATGACCTTGTGATAACTGACACTTGCTCTATTCTAAAGGGTGACCTCAGGAGACAATCAGTTCATCTTATTTCATTTTAGGGCTCTGTTTAAAATCTGAGTGTTGGTTTTCCTCTATGCCTTCTCTAGAGTCTCCTGGCATCAAGACCTATGTAGAAAGGACCATCCTCTTTACGGATTGTAATCTCAGTAAACATAATCCTGCTTTTAACTGGCTGCAAATCATCTGCATCTGTTGTTGCGAATACACACAAGCAATGAAGTCTTATGACTAAATCTTTTTTTCCTCTTGTGCTCAAAAAAATCACTGGAATAAGAATGGCTTAAATGCCATTTTGTGTTTCAGTTTTGTAGTTGGGATTTGGTTAGCTTATCACTTATTGTAGAACAGGGAAAAATGGTATTTATTATGAGGAGAAGTAAGATTGCTTTCCTTTATAAAGTTGGCTTTGTCACAGTTATCTACCCATTTGTTTTGAATAAGATTGCAAAGAAAATATGAAGCTCAGCAGCACCAGCAAATCCATGTTATTATTTTCAGTCTGAAAACTTGTGGCCTGTTTTAGTGTATTTCAAATAATGTCCACTTTTACCATTACAGCAGTAAGAATTAATCACTTGTTGACATTTTTACCAAAGTGGGCTTTGGGGACTAATGTTTTGCCAAAAGGTCTACAACTCCTATTCAAATTCTTCTGGTGCTGAGTTTCTGATGGATATTTGGTGTTCACTTTGACCTTGTGAATCTATCTTCTATGTTAAGAAACATGTACAGACCTGCACCTGTAAGGACCTGTTCATCACATACCTCTCCTCTTCACCTATCTAGAAAACTTCAGCTCTTATCTGTAACTTCTCTGAATTTCTACGGTACCACCATACCTGAAGTGAATAGTCTCTGTTTTGAGCCTCCACCTTCCTTTTGAAAACGAAACTGACACTTTCACTAAAGCTAAAGCCTAGCTTTAACTGTGGGTACTTCATATTCCCTGACACTCTTCAATAGTCAACAGAGGAAGACAGACCATAACTTCATGTTTTGTGAACACCTCCCTGAAGGAAACTCTCTGCTGACTGTAGCAAGAACACAAGGGAATTAGCTTCTCTAAGAAAATGTACACCTCACATACCATGCTCTTGAGTTCTTAAATCACTCAGCTGCTTTGGAGTACTTTGTCCATCTGTCCTCTTTCTCTCACTTACCAATAACTGTTTTGCATTTGTACTTAAATTCAAAATTTGCACCTATCACTGCACATCACTGATTTGCACATCATTGCACAAAGTTTGCACATCATTGATCTCATGTCCAGTACCTGCTCACATGACTCTGGTACAAACAGCCTGTGAACTGCCTGTGGGCTGTCTGAAAACTGCCTGTGCAAACACACTAACCCAACCGGTATGTTCAGGTACACACATGCTCTGGAAAGTAAGGTCTGTGAGTTTGAGTGTATGTATTGGGATGCACTAATGGGAATGTACTTCAATTAGGAAGCCTGAGGAGGGACCCTAAACAAGGAACTAGCCAGGAGAGCTAACTAGTCAGCACTTGCAAGGAAGTGTTTGCAAAGTGCTCTACAGACTCCCCAGCAGAGTAAGAATGATCGGAACAGCAACTAACTACACCACACCATGTTTAGATGCCACAGGTTAAAACTGGGTTGTGTTTAAAAATGAATGAACTTCCATCATCTGTTATACTGGGCAACACTGATACGTGTTTCCTAATTACATACTCAGCTGACTTACAATTTTAAGATTTATGGAAAAACACAGAACAGTACTTCCAAAGACAGCAGTTTTGTGGCTTAAGTCTTTTCCAGTAAGGTTTTCATAACTTCACAGCACTATTGCTGCCCAGTTTCCATTTATTTTTTGTGCAACACTGTCAGTGAAAAAAAATCACCATATCAAGGGCCCAAGAAAATAAGCAGTCTTACTGAAAGTTTTGTAAGTACTGTTTTAATTTAGAGGCAAAGAGGGATTAACAACCACACATTTTATTACATTTAATCTAAATACCTGCTCCTTGTATTTCTGTGCTGGGAGATATTTATATTATCTATTCAGCACTATACTAACCATCAGGCTGGCTGTTCCCTGCAGCTCTGCTGACTCAAAATAATGACTTGTAGGGAAGCTCTAATGACAGAACAAGGGGCAATTATAGACACAGCACGAGCCTTGGAAACACTGTGTGATGTATTTTGTGCAGTTGATTGACCTCATGTTCAAGTTCATTTGTGCTCTGCTGCTGTAGATCTGTCCTGTGCCGGAAGGTATATGGCTTGTTAATCTCAATATAAGAAGACGGAACAGATTAGATCACATCAGATTTTTCAGACAAAAGCAAAACAGCTCCAGTGCTGGGGCAATAAATGATAGCAAGAAGATGGGGCTCTGAAAGCAAATATTCCTTTGCTTACAAACAGTAAGATCTGAGGTTGTAAGAACAGATTATTCAGCCACTTTTAATGTTGATCTCCATGCACGAGAAAAGAGAATGCCACTTTTTCTCTTAGATATTTGAAAAGACTATCAGGAATTTTGAATGGTCAGATAAACCAGATTTCTAAATAAAAAATTTCCTATGAGAATTGGTCTATGAACCAAGAGCAAAACCAAACAGACTATGTCCCTTCATGTTCTTGTCTCTCTGAAATACAACCCTGCTGTGATATAATTCATTGTTCAAAACAGAAGAGCTTTTCTGATAACTTGGCTTAATCCCAAAGCCAATAATTGTTACTAAAGAAGAGAGAAGAGGAAACTGTAGGTGGTTCCTCCCATCAATATTAGTATTTATCATCAAATCAACTATAGTTATCCAATGTTACTATGAAAAAAACAATCAGAATATTTAATGATAGTGCACATTACCTTACAAAACACCATGCGACAGCTACACTGAAGCACTCTCCTCAGAAACAAGGCTTTGATTCTGAACTGGTTCAACACCAGTGCTGCTCTTAGTGGAGCCTCTTTACAAGCAGTCCCACTCACCTCTCTGTCTTTGAAAATGACTGTTAATATGGATATTAATATTCAATATAAACCTAGGAAAAGCTATAGGAGCAATTTTGTTACAAATGTGTGCTTGAGGAAGGAGCTGCACCAATGTTATTTTATTAGGTTTGCATGGCAAGGCTTTGGTAGCAGGGGGGTTACAGGGGTGGCTTCTGTGAGAAGCTGCTAGAAGTTTCTTCCCCCATGTCTGATAGAGCCAGTGCCAGCCAGCTTCAAGATGGACCCGGCGCTGGCCAAGGCTGGTAGCGCCTCTGGGATAACATGTTTAAGAAGGGGAGGAAAAGATGTTGTGCAACAGCTAGTGCAGCCAGAGAGAGGAGTGAGAATATGTGAGAGAAATAGCCCTGCAGACACCAAGGTCAGTGAAGAAGGAGGGGACAAGGTACTCCAGATGCCGGAGCAGAGATTCCCCTGCAGGCTATGGTGAAGACCCTGGTGAGGCAGGCTGTCCCCCTGCAGCCCATGGAGGTCCACAGTGGAGCAGATATCCACCTGCAGCCTGTGGAGGACCCCACGCTGGAGCAGATGGATGTGCCTGAAGGAGGCTGTGACCTCATGGGAAGCCCACACTGGAGCAGGCTCAGGACCTGTGACCCCGCAGGGGACTCATGCTGGAGCAGTCTGTTCCTGAAGGACTGCAGCACCACAGGGAAGGGACCCACGCTGGGGCAGTTCGTGAAGAACTGCAGCCTGTGGGAAGGACCCACACTGGAGAAGTTCATGGAGGATTGTCCCCCATGGGAGGGACCCCAGGCTGGAGCAGGGGAAGAATGTGAGGACTCCTCCCGTAAGGAGGAAGGAGTGACAGAGAAGACATGATGAACTGACCGCAACCCCCATTCCCGGTCCCCCTGCGCTGCTGGAGAGGAGGAGGTAGAGAAAATCGGGAGTGAAGATGAGCCCGGGAAGAAGGGAGGGGTGGAGGGAAGTTGTTCTAGGATTTGGTTTTATTTCTTATTACCCAACTCTGATTTGGTTGGTAGTAACCTAATTTCCCCAAGTCGAGTCAGTTTTGCCCGTGATGGTAATTAGTGAGTGATCTCTCCCTGTCCTTATCTCTACCCACGAGCCTTTTGTTATATTTTCTCTCCCCTGTCCAGCTGAGGAGAGGAATGATAGAGTGGCTTTGGTGGGCACCTGGCATCCAGCCAGGGTTAACCCAGCACAGTTATGTAAACATAAAAATGCTTCTAAAAGTTTTCTCCCAAAAGTATTCCCTCTGATACACATGCTTATGCTAATTTATGCTGAGGGTGTTTGTTTTAAACATCAGCCTGTCACTGTGAAAAATCTTAAAAGCTAGCATTTCATATCTACTCATTTTAAGATCTCTTTATAATGCCAGAATACGTGAAATGGTCTCCTGATAAATCAGAATCCAGAACACAGCAAAATCAAACCCTAAAGAGAAAGAACCAGATCTTAAAAAAAAACAACTAACCACATTTAAGAACACACAATTGTGTGCAAGACACAGGTTTCTCTAAACACTACTGATGTTTGACTATTTTAGAGTTATTTGCACATTGTACCAGCTAGCAAAGCACATGAATGGTTATGCATGTGACATACATGACAGAGAATTTGCATCCAAACATGAGGTAGCAATACAAATGCCTAACTTGTTCATAGAAACCTCCAATGAATGCACAATCTTCCCAGGCAATCTATTTCCATGATTCATAATTTTTACATTTACTATTGAGGTAGTTGAACACAGAAATCAATTTACTGTTGGCCACACTAAATGCCACTTGCAAATACATTTTTCCAGAAAAGCTTTACTTTGATTGAGACATACTTTTAATTTCTACCTCTAATAAGTATAGTTAAAAAAAAAAAAAACAACCTACTACTGAATCCAGTGGAATTGTCACCACAAGAACAGGCTCTCATAACCCAAATATTTAAACAGAGAAGCAATACATCTAACCAGAAACAAGATGAGCACAACAGTGAAATAAATTACTCATAACATAAAAGCAGACTACACCAACTATATGAAAATGAATATGACTTTTCTGTTTTAATGCTCAGAAATGAGCTTATGACTTAGCACTTAGAAGTTATCAAGGAAACAGAACATCTGCCTTACCAGAAGAAACTAAAAAGTCTAGGACTCGGAAACAAGAAGACTGAAGGTTATCTCTAGGGGAGATCATAGTTAACAAAATTCATGAATGCAGAAACCTTTTTCCTCAAACCTTAAGTACTAGACCTAAGGACAGTCAATGAAGATAGGAGGGGTTCAGAACAGATCACTGATAGGAAGGCAAAGATACCTCTCTCCTTAGGGTTTTAACTTATAGGACAGTTTCTTACATGAACTAAAACATTAAAAGAAGTGTGGGATATTTGGCTTTGTTCTTTATATCTTGTTTTAGTACAGGTATTCCCAGGGATTCTGCTCCATTACTTAAAAGTGTGTTTACGACTGATGAAAAGCAGCAGCAGTAGTAAGCAAAGTCTTCAATATTTATTTAAACAGCAGGTAACAAAACCTCCCTTGAATTTTCCCCAAAATTCATACCAACTGTTCGAGGTGAATATGTAAAGAATAAAGGATTGGTGTTGCAATACAAAATAAGCTATCTGGAAAGGAATGTTAGATACAGCAGTCACTGATCCAACTTGATTCTGAAACCTGTAAGTATAAGAAGTATTTTTATTAGCTGACTTAGCATTTTACAAATCAAAACAACTAGAAATAATATATTACTGCTGGATAACCTAATGAACATTAAGAGCCATGCTAATTCAAATCAAATTCAAATCATTGACTTAGATACAAAGTGTCACACATTCCATTTAAGGATACAACTCGGATCAACATTTTAACATAGCAGATTTACTACAAATAAACTACTTCAAAATAACCTTGAGATTACACCAAATAAAAAAAAACACAGATAAGGGAAATAATGACAAGTTGAAGGCTTTCTGTGCCTGAAAACAGCCCTCTCTACAGCAATGCAGTCTTACTGCAAAACTTTCATTGATCTATGGGAACAGGAGCAAGCCATAAATCATACTAGAAGTCCTTTGCTCAAGAGGGGCAATAAATGCAACACTTATGAATTACTAAAAAACATTACCATCTATTAAGGTCTGGTTTTTATTTGATAAATTTTCTGATATTTTTTTAATAGCAGGATTAATTTATTGATTTGTATGGTATCAATTACCCAGATAAACTGAACAACTGCTGCAGTGCAAGACTAGATTTCTTTTTATCCCTATCAGAGAATAAGAGTCAGGTTATTTCTCTTATTGTAAAGGTCAATATCTGATTACAATCTGAGTTTGAAACAAAATAATTTAATGAGACACATCCTAAAGAAATTAAACCTTTTCTGTCTGTGATGGGCTGCTTTCTTCCTTTATCTTATGCACTGGAATGTGTTACCCAAAATGACCTTTATTCCAGTTAATGAGGGTAAGATCTCGAGGTGCCTGACTTTTGTTTAGCATGAGATCATATCAACGCTGACTGACAATTAACATGAGGCAATGTCATCTTCTCTGCTTTGCTAAAGGAGGTCTGACTTTGGTCAATTTTATCTTTTTTTTAACACGACTAATGAGATTTTTCTTAGGTAACTCCTCCTTGAAAAGTTAGAGACAGAACAAAAATAAGGAGAGCATAAAAGCACCTGGTAAACTTACATTTTAGATAACAGTAAACTCTTGCACATTCTGGTTGCAACATGGGTTATCTAGATATATAACATTCCTCCAAATGATCAGATCTCTTCTTTTTTCCAGCTCCTTCCCAAAAATAAACAGTAGGCTGCAGTAGTGTCCATCCTCTGCTGAAATATCCATGTACTTTTCAAAAAGGTAAGAAACAAAGAACATTCTATTGCTATTTTTATATCTATTTACTCCACTAAATGCTTATGAACACCTGTTTATACACATCAACATACTTGATGGAAAGGAATAAGCAGTGCCAAAGTGTTCATAAAAGCAAAATACATTTTGTCAAACTGCTCTATGGAGTCAATATATTCAAAGAAGTGAAGGCAAAATGTGGGAAGTTGAAACCAAACTAGTGAAATGCAGTATCGTATGGGCTGCACTGAGAACTCCAGTGGAGCTGAAGCTTGGGAGAACTTTTTCCCCAATAGTTCAACAATTTATTCAAATACTTTTTTCAAAGGATGCTCAATAGCCAAAAATGAGTGGACTGAAGCATTTTACACCAGAATGGAAACTCCAGTTGCTCTTCAGTTACTGGCTGTTGCAATGAAAGACAGGGATGCCTAATTTGAGGCTGAAAACTAAAACAGGTAAAAGGCAGATGTTTCATCTTGTAAGACTCACACACAAATTAAGAAGAGATAAAGAGAGAACTTTCCAAAACATCCCATATTCTCTCTGCTCAGTGTCAGGCACAATGGCACAAAAAGAGGTTTCTCTTGTTCTCAAACACTAGCATAGTTTCTGGGAAGAAATCTGTCAGGGGATAAACACCTAGAAAACACCAGGAACCAGCTCCCACCCATCTCTGCTGCACCTCCCCATCCCTACAGAGCAGCAATGCTGGGGTTGCAAGACAGTCATGGCAGACACTAGCACCCTGGCATCACTGCCACAAGAGGTATAAGAATGTCCCTTTACCTTTTGATGACCAGATGGCCCAAATGAAAGGCAAAGCACAACTGTATCTTTTTGTCCCCTTTCTCCCCCACAAGCTTTTGCTGTAACAGCTTCAACAAGATGACAATAAAATGACTTTCAAGGCTGTTTAGAGAAGATTAATTTGCTCACTGATCATTTTGTGCAAGTAATTAGTCACAATTGCTACTAAGAGGGGAGAAGGAAAAAGATACAGAAAGCAGATTAAAGAAACAAACCATAACAAATTTCATAAAGTCCCTGGAAGTGTCAAAACCTTTTCAATCTTATAATTGCCTATCTAAATATCTAGGTTTTATTCCCAGTGGCTTAACAACTTTAATTTAAACAGGAAATAGCTGAATATATAATAAATGCTTGTTCATTTTATATGCACCATAGTTCATTAAAATAAACCCCATACTTGGCTGAATATCCAGTACTTAACAGTGATTTTATAGCACATGTAGATGTTGATAGATTAAGTTGGAAAGAACTGACTGAAGATATATTCCAAAGTCAATTAGGATTTTAGCTTCCTCCTTTAATTTGACAGTGGTGACTAAGAGTAGATTTACTACAAATAAAAGATGTAGAAAGCATTATATTTTCAAGTGTTGCTTAAATATGTAAAAATAATCCAAATGGTATTTTCAGATACTTTTAACTTAGGCAACTAGCTCCTGCAGAAATCAGGAATCTAAGCAGTTTTCTACAACCAGCAGGTCCAGTAAGTTCTTCTCAGTTCCTTCAGTGAATGAAATCTTTCACCAAATGGTTAGTGGAAAAAAAACAAAGCCATTACAATTACAAATATAAAACTCCAGCTAAATTAAATTAGTGGAAGTAACAACATTACCAATACCAGCGTGGCCGAGACAGTCTTGGATACAGATTTAAATGACTGCAGCTTGAAACTGAAAGGCGGGAGCAGACTTGCTACTATTTATTCAGCCTAGTTAAGCCTCTTTATAGAAGCAGGTAACTAAAGAGGGCTCTCCACCCAAACAAGCAGAACATGAACATGCACATGCTCACTCAGCATTTGTCCTCTTATAAGGCTTTCTATGAAAGGAAGCAGACAGAGAAAAGCGGCAAGGACACAAACTGGCCAGACTGAAGCTGGACCAAAAAGATGGCCCTGAATAAAACAGGAGATGGCTAAAAAGGTCCTGAAACAAGAAAGACAGCTTTCAACCCTGCCATGCAGGGCTACAGCCTTTTGCCTTTCTTTGTAAAGAAGCAGGATTTCATAGAAAGGAGATTCAGTAACTATTTTCTCCTTTTAAAAGAATGGCCCTACAAGAACCCAAACTCTGGACATTTGCTCTGATCAAAAAGCAATGACTATTTAAATATAAGAATTTATAGAATGTGTGAACTACTATCATGGTTTAACCCCAGCTGGCAACTGAGCACCATCCAGCCACTTGCTCGCTACCTCCCTCCCTCCCAGTGGGATGGGGGAGAGAATCAGAAGAGTAAAAGTGAGAAAACTCGTGGGCTGAGATAAAGGCAGTTTAACAGGTAAAGCAAAAGCCGCACATGCCAGCAAAGCAAAACAAGGAATTTTTTTACTCCTTCCCATGGGCAGGCAGGTGTTCAGCCATCTCCAGGAAAGCAGGGCTCCATCATGCCTAACGGTGACTTGGGAAGACAAACTCCATCACTCCCAATGTTCCCCCCTTCCCCCTTCTTCCCCCAGCTCTATACGCTGAGCATGACACCATACGGTGTGGGATATCCCTTGGGTCAGCTGAGGTCAGCTGTCCCAGCCGTGTCCCCTCTCAACCCCTTGTGCCCCTCCAGCCTCCTCGCTGGTGGGGTGGGGTGAGGGGCAGGAAAGGCCTTGGCTCTGTGTAAGTCCTGCTTTGCAGGAATGAAAACATCCCTGTGTTATCAACACTGTTTCCAGCACAAATCCAAAACACAGCCCCATACTAGCTACTGAGGAGAAAATTAACTCTCTTGCAGCCAAAACCAGCAAAACTACACTGCCTTATTAAGTTGAGGCAAGTTATTAATCCACACAGTCTGTGACTGTGGAAAGGCCTATAAATTTAAGATCTTCCTCAGGTTTCTGCAAAGCAATTGAATTCCTTTCCTCTTCCCTCTCCCACCTCTGGTATTTCAGACCTTTTCCCTTCAGCTAGAATATTCAGGTTCCCCAGGAAAGAATGGATAGCTCCATGTAACGTATCTGCCTATGCCTGCTCCTTTTCCTCAAAGCCCTGTGCAGAGTCCCAGGGAGCTACGCTACCCACTTCCCACATGTGCTCTAGCTGCTCACCATGGTCTGCAACATCATGCATGGAGGAAAGCTGACAGAAAGCAGATGCTGCCACATTAGGCACTTCCTTGAGGTGCTGAAGTTAAGAGTCCTGGTAAGTGGGGAGGAGATTCTTAAAGATCCAGGCTTTGGTCAGGTAGGCAGAATCCCCTTTCTGCCCTCTCCATTAAGCGTTGTGGCCTTGGTTTTTGCACACAACAGAGGCCAGTACTTCAGTGTTTGAAACACTTCCTTCCAGATCATCTTCCTTTTCTAAAAAGAAAACCTTGGGCTCCTTGTTGTACCCATTGTAAGATATCCACATGCTCTCAATTGGTTTGATTCACAGGAGTAGAGCAGGCACCTAAGTAATTAAAGAAGGGATTTGCTTTTTGTAGCAAACAAAACAGCAGTTCAGCCTGGACATGTTTCTATCAAAAAAAGGAAAAAAAAATCATATCAAAAAAACCTAAAACAAAACAAAAGCCCACAGACAAACAAGTAGGCTATAGTCTTGTAAAACAAAAAACCAAGCTCACATCAAATTGCATATCTGGAACTTCTTATTAATATATACAGTAACACTATAGTTATATTGGTGGAACACTGTTCCGATTTCAGTTTAGATGCCAGCAGAGCACAAAGTCTGACAGTCACAACATTTTAAATTTTTTTCACATTATCATTACTCTGCCAGTGATCTGACACACCACTGACACTCACTGTCATGGCCTACTAACCAGAAGATAGGGAGGGCGGGGGGGTTTACAGGAGGTCTTGTCTTTTTCTCCCAGAAAGGAAGTGGCAGAAAGAAACAGGTTTTCATAAAACTCAGGCTTCTGTAAAACAGCAGATTTGTTCAAATGTGGAGTGATGCATGGGTTCAGATCCCCTCAGGGAAATCATCATTACAGAGGTAGGATATACACTGACATCTAAAAATAACACAACTTTGCTGTTAGATGCAGCCCCTCTTTCTGAAATCTGTCCCTGGTCTGACTTCAAGAGAAAACATTCAGATCCTCAAAAACCTCTCTCCTGAGCTAAAGAATATCTCCATTATCATTTAGCAGCAAGAGATTTGGCATCCTCTCTGCATGTTCCTCCTGCTAGAGGGCATGAACATTAGACCTGCAAGCAAAATACACGTATGTAGAAAAGCAGTAAGAAGAAGTGTACTGAGGGGAGAAGTTGTTGTCTTTTACCAAATATCCCATAGTCTGTTTTGATATATCAATGAAAATTTTTATTTAAAAGTTAGGAGGAAAAAAATGCCAGTCCTGTGTCAATTAAAACTTCCCTTTAGTTTCCCTGCAAGGTAGCCGACCACATTTGCTGTTTCAGAGGATGACTGGATGAACACTAAAAGGCAGAAGGTATTATCAGAGCAGTGACCTCTCAGATGCTTTATAGATTCACAACAAAGCAGCTTTATTGATATGATTTTAAAGAGCTCTCAGAGGCACAAAATGCAGTTGTGGTAGGAATACATAGCAGACATCCCTTTGAGAACAACAGATGGCATCCAAGGTGACTTATCTCCCAAACAGGTAAGCACTCACTTTCACTTATTTGTAAATAGCCATCATTTATCCTGGTTTGTTCTGCAGGTCCCAGTGGTGTCACCTGCATCAATGACTAAAGGGAACGGATGGCAAAAATAAAACATAAAAGTGCAAGTTTAACTTCTTTTGCCCCTCAGCAAATCTGAGGCCTGAAGTGCTACATAAAGAAATTTGCGAAAATAAAAAGTAATGGTACTCTTGATAAAAATTATGCATTCCAGTAGATTCTGAATTCAGCATAGGGGAATACTAATGTCCTTTTTTTCCTGCTGAGATTCTAGTATAAAAAGAACTTACCTCACTAGAACATCTGGGTAAAAACAAGTTTTGTAACTAGCCTGGATATCAAGAATGTGCATTAACGGCTTAAGTAGAGATGCACAGCTGCAAGATGCTTATTAAAATGCTTTATCATTCATTAAGTCCCAGTGGCAAAATCAGAAGAGCTGGAAGGCCTTTCAGGCTGTTCTTTGAAAGTGTTTCACAATCATCATTAGAGGCAACTCAATTAAAGAGAAATCATGTCTCAGCTACCACAAAAAAAAAAACAACCTGCAAAGACAGACCTCCCTGGCAGACATGTCCCAAGCTGACATTCAACTCCTCAGGCAGGACTGCAGAATAGTTTGATCTCTAGAAGAAGAAAGGGACCTACATTAGGACTGTGGTTTGGATCAGCAGTGCACTTTGGAAGCAAACCCCTCAGCTCTCCCACCGAGCACAGTGGTTTGTATGACACTTGGTCTTAACAGCATTGCAATGGGGATTCCCCTTCAGAAGATGCTAAAGAGAAACTGCTCACTGACAGCATACCAAGCACACTCAGCTACTAGAGGGCATTTAGTCCACACAACCAGAATAAAGATAGTTTAAAGCAAGCTCCTCCACACTCCTACCAGGTCCTTACCATCAAATTCTGTTCTACAGATCAGCTCCTACCTGCACCACACTGTGGCTAATGCATTTATTTCCAAAGGCAGGGGGCTCAGCACTGAAGGATCCCACATTAAGCTACTGAACTGCAACAGCATTTTTCATAGAACTCAACATTCCTTCTGATACAGAGACAGCATTCCTCCTCTTCCCGGGTCAGACCCTGTTCCAGTCTAGTTACCTGGTCTGTATTTTGCTTCTAGGATATTTCTAGACCAACCTTTCCAGGCTCCCAAATAAGATGCACCGCTTCTCAGATACTCAGTGCCTCACCGAATTTGTGATTTTTAAAGCTGATAAATCACTAAATTTTTGGCAAACAGTACTATTTCATGTTAGGTATAAGAGAAATGGTATTTTGCTCTAAAGAATAAACTAGCAATCAGATTACAGTGCTTAGTTTTTCTATTGTCACATCTTCAGTCCTGATGATGCAGGAAAAATCTTAACTCCCATAATAAGATCTTTCTTCCTTAAAGTCTTGAAAAAGAATTGGGGGGAGAAAGGAAGAGTCCAGAGAAGGGCAACAAAGCTGGTGAAGGGTCTGGAGAACAAGTCTTATGAGGAGCGACTGAGGGAGCTGGGGTTGTTTAGTCTGGAGAAAAGGAGGCTGAGGGGAGACCTTATTGCTCTCTACAACTACCTGAAAGGAGGTTGTAGTGAGGTGGGTGTTGGTCTCTTCTCCCAAGTAACTAGTGATAGGATGAGAGGAAATCACAGAATCAGAGAATGATAGGGGTTGGAAGGGACTTCCGGAAATCATCTTGTCCAACACCCCTGCTTAAGCAGGTACACCTAGAGCAGGGGGCACAGGACCACGTCCAGGCGGGTTTTGAATGTCTCCAGGGAAGGAGACTCCACAACCTCTCTGGGCAGCCTGTTCCACTGCTCTGTCACCCTCACAGTAAAGAAGTTTTTTCTCATGTTTAGGTGGAACTTCCTGTGTTCCAACTTCTGCCCGTTGCCCATTGTCCTGTCATTGGGCACCACTGAAAAGAGTCCTGCCCCATCCTCTTGACACCCACCCTTCAGATATTTATAAGTATTGATAAGATCCCCCCTCAGTCTTCTCTTCTCCAGGCTGAACAAATCCAGGTCTCTCAGCCTTTTCTCATGAGGGAGGTGTTCCAGTCCCCCAATCATCTTTGTAGCTCTCCACTGGACTTGCTTGAGCAGTTCCCTCTCCTTCTTAAAATGGGGGGCCCAGACTTGACACAGTACTCCAGATGTGGCCTCATTAGGGTGGAGTAGAGAGGGAGGATAACCTCCCTCGACCTGCTGGCCACACTCCTTGGAATGCACCCCAGGACACCGTTGGCCTTCTTGGCCACAAGGGCGCAGTGCTGGCTCATGATCAGCCTGCTGTCCACTAGCACTCCCAGGTCCTTCTCAACAGAACCGCTTTCCAGCAGGTCAACCCCCAACCTGTACTGGTACATGGGGTTGTTCCTCCCCACGTGCAGGACCCTACAATTGCTCTTGTTGAATTTCATGAGGTTCCCCTCAGCCCAGCTCTCCAGCCTGTCCAGGACTCATTGGATGGCAGCACAGCCTTCCAGCATATCAGCCACTCAGTGAACTTGCTGAGGGTACAACCTATCCCTTCAACCAGGTCATTGACGAGTATATTGAACAGGACTGGAGCCAGCACAGACCTCTGGGGAACACCACTAGTTACAGGCCTCCAACCAGACTCTGCCCCGTTGATCACAACCCTCTGAGCTCTGTTGCTCAGCCAGATCTCAGTCCATCTCACTGTCCTCTCATCTAATCCAAACGTACTTAGCTTGTCTGTGAGGATGTTATGGGAGACAGTGTCGAACACCTTGCTGAAGTCAAGATAAACAACATCCATTGCTCTCCCTTCATCTACCCAGCCAGTCACACCGTCATAGAATGCTATCAGGTTGGTCTCAGGTTGCACGAGGGGAGGTTTAGATTGGATATTAGGAAAAAATTCTTTACTGAAAGAGTGGTTGGGCATTGGAACAGGCTGCCCAGAGAGGTGATGGAGTCACTGTCCCTGGAGGTGTTCAAAAAACATGTAGACGTGGCACTTCGGGGCATGGTTTAGAAGGCACGGCAGTGTTGGGTTGACGGTTGGACTTGATGGTCTTAGAAGTGTTTTCCAACCTAAATGATTCTGTAATTCTATGAAAGGGGTGTGACTATTTAGCTCAATTTTGCAAACCAAAAACATTCAATTTGCTCCAATCACAAACAACTTCCAATTGCTACTCCCACTCCTGCAGTTCATAGAAGTTTTGGTTTAAGTTCTTGCAGAGGGATTCACACACCTTTTGATTATCTCAAACCTCCCAAGCAAGGCCATTTATGCTCATTTTTTGCTTTCAGGTTGTATGTCTGGAAGGAATGAGAAAGGAGACAGGTTTGATTCCTGTTCCCATTAGAGGATTTCTGCAGAAATACACTCTCACAATTCTATCCCATGGTCACAGGAAAACCCACAAAGCATTAAGCAAGGAAGAAAAGCTGGGCAGCTATACCAAGCAGAAAGGATATTCTGTGTTGTCTGTCTGGGCGCATCACTGACACATGCAGCAGCAAGAATGAGACCACCACAGATGCTTCCTCACTGCGCTATACCGCTAACATCCCACAGACCTCCCTTATTCTTGACCATGCTTCACCTCCGTGATCACAGCTGTGTAAGGTCACCGCCTATTGTCCTATTTCCAGTAAACTAAAACTGATTCCTAATATATTTCTGAGGGCCCCTCAAGTGTACCCTTCTCAAGGTATTGCAGCATAAAAAAAAAAAAAAAGAAAAAAGAAAGAAAAAATCACCCTTTACAATGAAGAAAATGATTGGCAGTGTTGAGGACTTGCTGTGAAGTAACACAAGACATCCTTCAACAGCTGAATATTGTCCTCAGAATAATGTCCAAACCGGCAGAGACTTAAACATTTGAAAGAAGTGTCAGCCAGTCATCAGCAGTACCATAATGCTGCTAAGTCACACTCCAAATTTAGGCCACTCTTCTCACTGCTTTTTGTACAATTTCTGAACAGCAGGAGACTACAGAAGTGGCTATGAACAAAAGAAGGAATGACAGAAGAGATTTGCTTTTCCTTAACAAATTGTTAGAGAGAGCTGAAAAATGCTCTTAGTTTACTGATATGAAGACGTATTTTGGTGATAAGTTTCCATACTGCATACAACGCCTCCTCCCCCACTCCCAAAAAGTTACTCATGAAATACTAGGATTCAAATTCATCTGTCACAATGATTGTTGGTATAGTATAGAAGGGCTACATTATCATCTGCTCTGCAGTTTGCCTCAGAGCAATCTTGATTGAGATATTTACATAACCAAAGATTATGACATCTTTTCCAGCCCTTTTGATGTGTCTGTCAGCAAGATGTCAGTGGAATCAGATTAATTCCAGCTAGATTCTTTCCTGATAACCAAGAATAGCTGTAAGGCATGAAGCAGTCATTTTGCCAAGCAGAAAGTTTGTTTTCCAAAAAGCCCTTGACAAATCATTTGAAACAGAAAACACATATACACAAGAGTGAAAAATGTGTGATTTATTATCCTTGATGCCCAAGATGTAATGGTTTTGAAGGCAAGTATGACCATTGGTAGAAATATCTTTAACAATATTTTAAAAGTACTAAAACATCTCTCATATCTTATATCTAATATCTTATTTCTTATTACTAGTCCTTGCATTATAGTGACAGATGTAAACTATGAAAAACCGCATATGCTGAAGGACATAGAATTGGTCACCATTCAGGTGAATCTTGCAAAGAATGACTCTTTCCACACACTGTTGAGACTTGCCAAGGTTCACGGGTTACACAACTTAAATCTCTTTGAAACTCTCCACCCCCCACACCTGACATCCACTTTGCTTAACACTCTCATTCCTCCACAGTAAGAAGAAAGGAACAGAGCTTGCTGACATTGATGAAAATTGTCTTCTAACTTTTCACAACCAATTCAGATGACAAAATGGGCAGAGACACTTGTGCTTTGTCAACATTAAGGCTGCTTTATGCTATTGCTAAGGAAGCTTAGCTAGGTAGTAACAGAGAAGAAAATTCTCATAAAGGTCAATATCCAAGGACAGAATGAATTGGTGTAGAATAATTCTGTACTAAGACCTTACAGCATAAAATATAATGAATATTTACAGAGAATAATGTTGGTGTATAAATTGATGCTGAAGGAAAGGATTATTGAGTACATAATAGAAAAGGGTCAAAAAGGACAGATTAAATGAGAGAACAGAAAGAGAAGAAATGTATTAAAAGAAGGATTGGGAGCTTACACATTAGCAGATGGAAATAAAAACAACCAAAGGCAATGCAGCAGATGAACTAACAAAGCGCTAGATGCAAATCCCAGGACTCTAGAAGAGACCAAATCAGATGACTTATGAGAATCTCTCCAAGCCTCCTCCTGCTGATGGATGAGTACATCAGGTGTCCCTTACTACCAAAAGCTGGAAATGACAGACAAGTGGTGGAATGAACTTGGCTTACAAGCATTCTCATAGCTGAACTTTACAATCCCAAATGTTTTACATTTTCCAGATTGTTTTGTAAAATTGCAAATTCTCCCAGAAAACACCTGTCCTGTTTGCGTATCGTCTCTCATTGTTAGGAATAGGTTACTTAGCAATGACATATAGTGATACAGTACATTTGCTGACCTTATTTGCTTGCCCATTTACAAATATATCATATTAGAGATAAAACTCTTAGTCTACAAGGGCCCAAGTTAAATATCATCTCAACCATTCTTGCCCTCAGAACGCAGTAACTACTGTCATTACCAATCACTCGCTGGCTCAGCTGTCAGGTTTAAATCCTCCTCCATAATTTTAAAGCTTTTTTCTCCAAGTGTACCAGCACCTGACATTATATCATGCATGCAGATGAAAGACAAAGGTATCTGACTGATATTAAATGTTGTCACTCAGCTGGGGCTGGGAGGATGCCAACTGGTCAAATTCTCCAAAATCTTTAAACAGATGCTGTGGATATTCCAGTTATTACTTCAATTTCACACTCTTCCTATCTATACTGACAGCTGTTTTTGACAGCCTGCTCTCTTCTTCTCAGCTCTCATGTCAACATCAGACACATAATAGCTGGGTTAGAGCTTAAACAATAGTGATTAGATCAGGTAGAGAAGGAAGCATGGTGGCAATAAAAATTAAGATGCTTCAGTAAACCTTCAAACTCTGCCCACTGCAGCTGAAAGCAACTTTTCAGAAACCCATCCAGCAAGACAAAAATTATTCAGAGGAAAAGAGCAGTAATTTTATTAAGGCTTTGGGGTATCTTGTTGGTTTTTGGGTTGGGTTTTTTTTTAATCACACTAAGACTAATTTCCATGAAAGAGTCTGACCAATTCAGTCTTCACAGTCTCACTATTGAAATAGGTCAACAGTTTATGGTGCATCACCTTATCCTTGGCAGTTCTTTTTTGTGAAAATGTCCTCCACTCTCCAAGTCATTTGATGCAATTTAGCCCTCATTAAAATAATGAAGTCCCTTGGCTTCATAAACCACTTTAACATAGATAATATCAAATAAATAATCAGAAGAAAGAGTTGTGGATCAGACCCCATCACATTTAAGCATGCCAAGTAGTACTGTATGCTGTCAACACTAGAATCTAGCCCTACATAAACACTGCTCTCCTCCACAGTAGGGATAGCTGTAATAACTGAGATGCATTTTTGCCATCTGTTAAATAATTCACACAAACAAGAACTGCAGATGTATTTTTTTCCAGAAATGTTGGCTGTATATTTAAAAAGGTAACCTCTACAATCCTCACATTCATAATTAGGTTTGTGGATAGACAGAAGAAAAGAATTTCATTTGCAGAAAGGCTCAACAGATGGTATTGTGTATTAAAGTAGAAGCATGTGAAAACTATTTGAACAAATGGCAGATGTGTCTGTCAGCTTTCTCCTGTGCCATTAAAATAAAGATTGGCATTTAGGCCATTATTCAGACTACGAGAATTTCACAAAAGTCCTCTGAATCTTGTGTTGGCTAAGGACCTTTTCAGGCCCAGAGATAACCAGCTAGCAGGGGGGGAAGCGTGGGACTTACATGGCATCTAGGTTTCTCTTCTTATCCAGTCCCACTCTCAGATTCTTTCCAAAGGCCCCTCTTTAAATATAGGGAAGAGATTGCACTTAGGTGGATTTCAGACAACAGAGAGTGGCTGTCGATTATGGCAATATTTTGGGGTTTTTTCCTGTAAGGCTGAACATACTGCACATCCTATCAGGGGTTAACACTGCTACAAGAAACACTGCCTTCCATCTAGTCTCTTCTGCACTTGTTTTACTTTTATACGACTCATGCAAAGTATGCAGAAGACAAACAGTACAGTACAGAAAAGTCAGTCTATTATGGGTTCATAAGAGCTCAGTATTTTTAGGATCTGCATTCTACCACATGAAATTTAGGTTTTCCCAGATGCTACCTATTGGTGATGCACCCTTTGTGTTTAAAAAATACATTCTTTTTTCATGGGCCCAAGAGTGAACTGCTCTGTGTCATAGTCTTCATAACCTGGGGCCACTGCAAAGAGTTCATGTCTCTAAATACCTATACTTAGTATGCATAGACTTTCTCCTAAGTGCCTATACCTGCTACTACTGAAGTGAGACAGGAGTTTTTCCATTAGTATAGCAAAGCTGGGTGCCTATTCACTGAACCAGTAAGAATAAAAAATTTTGTTCTGTTACAAGAGAAATTGTTGCCTAATACACATAATAAAAAGAACAATCTGTTTTACTTTGAAAAGCTTAGATCATTTTATTTTTAGGAATACCTCTGAAAGAGTCAAATCCTCTCTAAGAAGCAATTGCCCAAAGCAATAAAACACATCAATATTTTCATGATAAAAAAAATCCATAGTTTTAAATTTAGCTGTTATGGAAGGTAATTCTTAACTAAGGCTTATCTTAGGCTTTCGTTTGCCCAGAACATGTGAGCTATCTTCCCCAGGAAAGAACAGAGAGCCTGCTAGCTAGTTCTGATTAGCAAGGAATCAAAGCCTGTCTCACACTCTTAACGCTTTAGGAACCGCCTGGTCCCAGTTCTGTCTGACCTGCAATCCAGGCGCCAATTCTACAGAGTACCAGAGACTTCCTTATTGTGATAACTCTTTAAGAGTCTCTTTCATTCTAATGCATTCTGTTACTAAGAGAAACCTTGCCTAGATTTAAAATGAGAAAGTACCCTTAGAGCCAGCATGTGTAAAAATGCTTTCTCATTGTGCTTGCTGGTTTTCACAGTGGGGGGAAATCTATTGGTCCAAATTCAATGCCAAAGGGAAGAGCCTGTCTGCCTCTTGGGAGGCAGAATATACTACCATCACACAGGCTGCTTAAACTCAGGTAATCCCATTACACACATCAGGATGTGCAAGAGCACCCTGAGCAGCCTTGGTCTCTATGTACCTTTCTTTCACTAGCTCTGCAGTCTGCTAAGGCATAGACGGCTGGTGACAAGTGAACAGCATAAGCCATATGTAGAGGCTGTTTCTCTGGGAGCCTGCTGCAGCAAAGCGTGCTGTCCTGGTTTCAGCTGGGATAGAGTTAATTTTTTTTTCATAGTAGCTAGTGTGGGGCTATGTTTTGGATTTATGCTGAAAACAGTGCTGATAATGTGGAGATGTTTTAGTTGTTGCTAAGTAGTTCTTACACTAGTCAAGGACTTTTTCTGCTTCGCATGCTCTGCTGGGTGCACAAGAAGCTGGGAGGGAACACAGCTGGGACAGCTGACCCAAACTGACCAAAGGGATATTCCACACCATATGACATCATGCTCATTATATAAAGCTGGGGGAAGAAGAAGGAAGGGGGGACATTTGGAGTGATGGTGTTTGTCTTCCCAAGTAACCGTTACGTGTGATGGAGCCCTGCTTTCCTGGGGATGGCTGAACACCTGCCTGCCCATGGGAAGGAGTAAAAAAATTCCTTGTTTTGCTTTGCTTGCATGTGTGGCTTTTTCTTTGCCTATTAAACTGTCTTTATCTCAACCCAGGAGTTTCCTCACTTTTACTCTTCTGATTCTCCCCTTTCCCACTGAGCTGGGGGGAGTGAGCAAGCGGCTGTGTGGTGCTTAGTTGCTGACCGGGGCTAAACCACAACACATGCACACAGACCAACGAGGAGAGGCCGCTCCACTCCTAGGGGCATGAATCACAGCTTCATGCAACACAAATGTAAATGAAAGGTAGCTGTAGCCCATGGTGCATCAAAAAAACCCCAAACAAACAAAAAAAAAAAACCACCACCAAAACACCACACACACTCTACTCCTTCACCCCCCAGACCTAGTGTATTTTTGGGGTATACAGGTATACTGATTGCAAAAGTAAATCTCTTTATCAAAGAAAGCTTAGATGAATAGATTCCCCAACTTCACGAGCAGAGTTTATGCAGAGAGCCCTTCTCATGACTGATACTATGTTGTACATCTTCTGAACTTTCAGTAGACAGTTGCTGTAAATTTCTCTTCTTCTATTTTACTGCATTTTCCCATTTTCATGTGCTCATATTGGAGATGAAAAGCTAATCTTGAATAACTACTTTGTTTAATGCAGCTTTTTCTCTTCAGTTTTACATACAACATTTCTTTTCTGTTATCAACTCCAATTACTTTAGGGAAGAGTGTTTAAGCCTGTAGGTAAATGGGCTATTTTTCTAAAGAGTTAATTCTCTAATTATTCCAGCTTCCCCAGCAGGCTGCAAAGAAAAACGTTGCACAAATGTGCGTGTAAAGATAGATTAAAACGTTGACATTGCTATCTTAAAATGGAGGATATGGAATTTGTAAATTTGCCTGTAATTCATAGATGAGAACGAGAGAGAACTCTTTGTTGCTTTTACAGCTTCTTTTAAGTTTCTCACAAAGCAAATAACAGGTAAATTCACCAATCCAAAGATCACATACAGCAAAATTATTTTGCGTTGATTTAAAAGTGTTAGGATTGTTTAGACTAAAGCAATTCTGTAACTGAACACACAGGACCAATCCACAGCTCTAAATGAAGATTCACAACTAACCAGGAACACAATCATTTCAGAAATACACTACAGTGCTTTCAGTTTTGTTGTTGGGGTTTTGGTTTTTAACAAAATGCTAGGAAATACACTGAGAACATCTTCAATGACAAAATGTTCTGGTAGTTCCAGCTGGTCCATTCTGCAGCAGTATCTGCTGTTCACTGAATAGATTGGCATAGTATAGAGTGTACAATATTAGCTACTATTAGTGAGGCTTTGCAATGAAATGATAATCATTCAAGTGAGGAAAAGAAGTATTTTCAAACAGTATGTTCTCAAAACAATTTCTCTTTGTAATTAACCTTAAAACAATTTGCTTTATACTGGATGATACTAGGGCTTAAAGTTCAAACCAAAAAAGAATTAAATAATTCTAGCTAAGTAAGAGCAAGGGAAGCATTTTCAGGAATGAGTTTGGCATGGCTGGAAGATATTAAACCTTGCTGTTAATCCCAGTTTACATTTTGAAAAATTTTTTAGAAACAATGTCTTAACTTGATAGTATCTATGGCTAGGAAAAACAAGGGACCATTTTGTTAAACGAAAAACATGTTACATTAACATTGTACCCATAATATTAAAAAAAAAAAACAAACACCCCCCCAAAAACAAACAAACCAAAAACAAAAAAAAAAAAAAAAAAAAAAAAAAAAAAAACCAAAAAAAAAAAAACCCAACCTAATTTTTTTACTACATAACTCGTAAGAAGCCTGTACTTACAAATTCTGATTCGCAACTTGGGCTTCATCCAAACAAAGCTGCTGGGGAAACATGCTCGTATTTTACCTTTTCCTATATTTAATACATCTTAAGAATCAACTGCTCATCAACAGCCAAAATATAACCTGAAGCAGGTTTAAGACACTAAGTTGCACCTAACTGCAGTGATTCTTAAAAGCAAGTTATTGCACACACACCCCCATTTCAGTCAAGCCCTTTTTTCTTCCTATAATATTTGTGCAGAGAAGGGAAAGACAGAGCGTGGCACCTGAGGATATTCCCATAGAAAAGGCACTTCCTACCAGTGGACAATGCTGAACCAGGCAGACCCTTTGGAACATGAGAACGCTTGGGGAAGCCACAACAGAACAGAGCAGAAATTTTATCTTAGTTATCCTCTTTGTCCACACTACACAGAGGTGCCTCCTTCCTCACTGAAGACCAAGCATTGAGGTACACTAATAAAGGAAGAATACAGCATAGACAGAGCTGTTCTGATCGAAATAGTTGAACAGGCAGCTGAGAATTAAATAACTTTTCCACCAAGCCAAATCTTCAAATCAATACTGCACTGACGGTCATCACTTACAGGTTCATGTTACACCGTCTGGACAGCCCTAAATAGAGTTGATACAAATAGCAGCAGGAGAGGAGTCTCTGACAAACAGTGAAGTGCTACCACACAGTTCGGTAAGGGAAATCTCCACTGCCACTGCTTAGGTGGGCTGGAGGATTTTTTTGGAAGGAGATTACATTCCTCATCACTATCAGCCTTGCTCCTTTCATTTGTGTTAAACTCATTCCAACAAAAGAAAGAATGTAACAAAAAAGTCTTCTTGCCTCCTACTGATCAAACTCACATGCAGGCTGTTCAGGTGAAATTTAATTTTTGAAAAATATTTATATTCCCCATTTCTAAAGCACATTACATTTAGAAAATCACAGTTGTTAAATCATGCTTCTCAATGTCTTACAAGAATGAAATCCTATTCAACTATTTGTGACTACTTATCTGCTCAAAAGGAACTTAAATCATCACCTTTACACCTGTGCAGCATGCCACAATGATGTACTGCACACTGACAGCGTTTGGTTTTGATGCTGTTTTTAATACTAAGACCCCACATTACACTGGTTATTGATCCAGTGAAAAAGCATGACTGATTTCCTACTTGGCTTTGCCTTTGCCTTTAAACAGAGAAAGTCCCAGCAAATGGCTCTCTTCATAAGATGTCCTAGTACATACATACCTGGAAAGAGCATAGGGACGCTGCCTGGTTGTGTAGGGATGGGGTCAGGAAGGCCAAGGAGCAGATGCAGCTGAACTTGGCAAGGGATGCAAAGAATAGTAACAAGGGCTTCTACAGGTATGTCAGCCAGAAAAGGACAGTCAAAGAAAATGTACCTCCCCAATGAACAAGAATGGCAAACTGGTAATAACAGACAAGGAAAAGGCTGAGGTACTCAACAACTTCTTTGCCTCAGTTTTCACTGGCAACCTCTCTTCCCACACCTCTCCAGTGGATGGACTGCAAGATGGGGATGGTGGGAGCAAAGTACCTCCCACCGTAAGAGAAAATCAGGTTTGTGACCACCTGAGGAAGCTGAACATAAATAAGTTTATGGGACCCAATGAGATGCATCCCAGAGTCCCGAGGCAATTGGCTGATATAGCTGCCAAGCCACTCTCCATGATATTTGAAAAGTCATGGCAGTCAGGTGAAATCCCCGGGGACTGGAAAAGGGGAAACATTGCACCCATTTTTAAAAAGGGTAGCAAGGAGGACCCTGGGAACTACCGACCTGTCAGCCTCACCTCTGTGCCTGGGAAGATCATGGAACAGATCCTCCTAGAAGCTATGCTAAGGCACATGGAGGACAGAGAGGTGATTCAAGGCAGCCAGCATGGCTTCACCAAGGGCAAGTCCTGCCTGACCAGCCTAGTGGCTTTCTATGATGGAGTAACTACATCGGTGGACTAGGGAAGAGACACAGATGTCATTTATCTGGACTTCTGTAAGGCCTTTGACACAGTCCCCCACAACATCCTTCTCTCTAAATTGGAGAGACATGGATTTGATGGGTGGACTATTCGGTGGATAAGGAATTAGTTGGATGATCGCATCCAGAGGGTAGCGGTCAGCAGCTCAATGGCCAGATGGAGATTGGTGACAAGTGGTCAGGGGTCTGTATTGGGAGCAGTACTGTTTAATATCTTCATCAATGACATAGTGGGATCCAGCACACCCTCTGCAAGTTTGCAGACAACACCAAGCTAGGCGGTGCGGTTGACATGCTTGAGGGATGGGATGACATCCAGAGATGGCCATCCAGAGGGGGGTTGGACTAGATGACCTTTAATGGTCCTTTCCAACCCAAACTATTTTGTGATTTTGTGATACATGAAAATCAGTGTCTACTTAATTGCTGACAGATGGCTAAATCCTAACTATGAGCTATTAGGCAAGTAGGATAAATGCACCAGAGAGTAGACATGTATTAGATGCAAAATTAAGATACCTTCTGAAAAAGTTAAAGCTTCTGTCTAACAGGAAACATTTTGGGCAACCGAGTTCTTATCTTCACATTCTTTAATCTTCTGTGTTTAATCAGCCCTTGACACAAGAGTTTTAAGACCTTCTGCTATATGACATAATAGCAATCGGGCTGTTTAGCTCTTTTCTTCTTTTGACACCATATACCTCTTCAGTTTTTCTGCATGGACATAGACTGAAAACAGAAGCTTGGCCTCAAGAGAACTGTTTGCAGTAAAATGGAGATTTTACTGATGTGTGAAGAGAACTCACAAATATTACCACCCAGTTCATTAAGTTTTCATCAAAGATCTACCTGCCTACTTGAGGAGATTAAAAAAGAAAAACAACAAGACATCACAAGAAAAATAGAAACGTGTAATTGCATTTTTGTACTGTCATTAGATTAATGTTCTACTACAGGTCCAAACACCAATAAATAAATAGGAAGATCAGGCAACAATGTTTTTTCTAACCTGATTTTCTGCAATATCTGCTTGGGCTGTGAGTAGAACCACTCTCCAATTCACAGGAAAAAACTTAAGAAAATTTCTCTAACCACACCACCTAGTGAATCCTGATACTACATCCTCTATTGTTAAGTGTCTGGTTTCATGAGATTTGGGGGTAATTTAAAATCAGTGCAAGTCCTATACTTTCATAGTAATTACACCACAATGTTTTCATAGCAAGTAACATGAGCCACGCTTGGAATTACCCTTGAACACATAACAGTTTCAGCTACTTAAGAAAAAGGCAATTCCTCTAGTGGTTAAATCAGCAATTAACTTCTGTATTTAATAAATGTTTTCCTGTTTATTTATACATCCATACCAAGACCATGAATGTTACTGAATGGACTTTCAGGTAAAACATGGTATTGCATGAGAGCTAATCTTTCCTACCTTGTCACTTTAGGAGGTTCATGAAAAATGGAGGGAGAGAGAAAGAGAAAGCAAGAAAGTCAGAAAGCTTCCCTTCCATAAGGAATCAAGAATGAATGGATGAATTTAGAGAGTATATTGACATAACAGTGGATCCAATCCAACTTAGAGCATCACATCAGAATTTCCTATCCCTTGTTTCATTTACTTGTCAACACAAGGGTATCTTAAAGCCACCACAGAATGGCAGAGTTAATCCAAAAGACAGAACTAGTCTCACGTAGCTAATGATAAGAAACATACAATGGAACCCAGGACTGATATACTTCGCAGAACCAGATTATTTTACACAAGTTTTCCTTAGACCCCACTATAACATGCAATCCTTTAAGACAGAAAAATAATGGTGTTGTATGGACATCTTTCAAGTAGCATTCACTTATTTTAATAAAGCCTTCTCAAGACTTGCAAACCTGCTTACTGTCCCTCCTTATAAAAGGTATTATTCTGCCAGGTGGTTTATCCAGACTCCCACAAGCTTTAATTATCTCTTCACTTAATGAGTACAGTACCTGATCTAGATTTATTGCAGTAGCTAGAAGCTTGTGTGAATAAAATATCAGTTCTGTTTGTGATGTGGCAGTTATCTTTGTTTGCAGACTCTCCTAATTACTTCCAGGTCATTAAGCCCATCTCCAACAGATATTTTACTGTCATTAGAAAAGGTGGTATAATGACACTAAAAAAGTCAATGAGTACAGAAAAAAAAAGTCAGAAAAGGTCAAAATAAGGCTCAAACCTGTTAATTCAAAGCTGAATTACAGATCACAGATATCATGCAGATAACTTGGTATGCATCCTGTGAGACACCATAGGAATCAATAGGTTACACTGGGCATGTGCCAGGGCAGAACTTCAGCTTATCAAGTCACGGCATTAAGTCATTTGTTTTATACAGATTTGTCAAGGTTACATTGAAAGAATAAGTTAAGTTGCTCACTAATCTAAACACTGACTTCCCAACATGCAACATAGTATTTGGAGAAAACCATATAGGTATATACAGACACACAATTCTATATACATACACACGTGTGTGTGCGCACGTCGGAACTGAGAGAGGATAAAATTAGCAAAAGCTGACCAAAGGCAGCATTGGACCATATACAATTTTCTTCCATATCACTAGTGAACAATCTTTTGAGGCAGAAATCCACACGCTCATTTGCTATGTCGTCTTCTCCCATCTCTTCCAGAGACATTATTTGCTGAGGCAGAAACCCTGGCTGCTCTAATTGCTTGATCTACTTGTTCACTGAAAGATTGCCTTCATTACCAACATTTTCTTGTACCAATCCATCCACTATCAGTCCTTTCTTGAGTTGTTTGTTTGTGTTATGTTTTTAAAAGGTATAGCCGTGGGTATTTCAGCAATAATTAGATTCTGCCACTTCAGCTATCCAGTCAATGGCCATGGTTGTAATTCCAAAGGAAGATTTCCAAATTCAATGTCACAAAACATCTAAAAGAGTGCAGTTTAATGTAAATGTTCAATTGACCACTTATGCTGACAGCCCTAATTGTTCATAAGCGACAAAACTATGCATTAAAATGTCTTTCAGCATTGTTCTAAATCAAAGGATAATCTGACTTCAATCATGTTTGAATTTGCAAACTAATTGCATCTCTTCCATTTCCTTTTAAAAGGAGTTGTTCCTATAATTTAAAAGATTGCCAACATATTCTTTGAGAAATGCTTCAAGTCCTTAAATACAAAAAGGCATTCTTCAGTACTCCTAAAACACAAACCGCACAGCTTCATATTAAGTGTCAGTTTTCAAGAGGACTCTGTCCCCCCTGGCTAGGTACATGGTGTTGCTTTTCATTCCCTATTAGCCAGGTATGTACAGGTGTAGTTTGTAAAGGTGAAAAGAACAGAATTAAAACATGTAGTTAGCTGCTTTGGACTTAAGTAAGGAGAACTAAAATAAGGAAGATTTAAAGGGCAAAACCCATTGAAAAAATGTACTTTTACACTATGCCTAGCCTCACAATTACTGCAACTCATCACTCAAAGAGGGTACCCTAGTGAAAACTTTCCTGGTAGTGTTTGCATTTCCATCTCTGTTTTTTTTTTTCACCCAGCCCCTCCCTATTAGGCAGATGTCGTCTTAAGTTCAAGATCGGAGTTTTATATCTTTTGATCAAAAAATTTCCCCAATAATAAATAAGAAGCAGTGGGCTGTATAGCATAGTCAGTACATTGGGTCCACTAGGTTTGTTTTCCATGTTTGCACACGATTCCTCTTTGATTCACCTGGATTTGGTAGAAAGTCATAATGGTAGCACAAGTTTGTACTTTCATTTGTACAGTTCCCATTCAGTTCAAATATGTACTGACAGTACACATTGGTCCCTTTCTCTTATGCTTTGGATTTTAGCTCCCTAAAACATGCTGTACTACCAAATGAATGCTGACAGTCACCATAATGCAAAAAAAAAAAAAAAAAAAAAAGAGAGAGAAACAAAAACCACCAACACAAAACAAAACAACTTCATATTCCACCCCTTAACAAAATCACGAGGTATCAGACGGTGTACTTATGTTTCATAATTCAGTGAAGGGAAAGGATGTGGTCAGTGAAGTTCCCTATGTTAAACATACCAAATCAGCATATACAATGTAACTCTAAAATGAATACTACTATAATGTCTGAATCAGCTATCCCACTTCATCACTCAAGAAGTGATTATCTAAGGATTACCAATACATATGAAACTATGGAAAATACTGTATGTTATCTGTCCAGTGCGCTAGTCACTGTGCCAAAAGAAAGCAAAGTTTTACAGAGTAAGTCAAGTGAACCAGAGGCTAGGGAATGCAGAATAAACCGCCTTGTGGGGTGACTATGAAAGCAGGTAAGTTCCTGCTGCAGTAAGAGGACATGATTTATATCAGTGTTCACTGGAAACCTATGCATTTTACATACCATTTTGTTCACAAAGGCAAAAGACAGGTGGAGATTTTCCTCAGCACTTCCCTTTCTCCTAAAATCAGTAGCCTCAGTCACTGGTCTTTGATCTTTCTGTCCTTCTACTCTCCAGCTCCCTGAGCTCCTGGGCAGCCAGGGCTCCAGAGCTCTGACAGTTCACTGCGTAATTATTAAGAATTCACTGGCAGCAATTTAGGTCCTTTCTCAAGCCTTACCCTATAGCTTCAGATGTAATTCCAAGTCCTCCGAGTCTGAGGAGATTGTATTCCTGGAGATTCTTCCTTAGATGTATTACTTTTCTGTGCAGTACTCCAAACAGGAACTGCTTGATAACCTTTTCAATTCTTCATTTACTGCTATAGGTCACTAGAAAAGAAATGCTCTTCCTCACTAGACATATATTTTACAGTGTAACAGACACAACAAAATGATACATAATCACCTAGGGCTACACTGGTCTTTCCTTTGTCCCAGATACTAAAAGATGTATTTTCTATATTGGAAAGATGGGAAAGATACTGAAAATGCATCCTTCAGCTCAGAATGCTTAAATCATCTTAGTTCCTTTTTTGTATTCTTTGTATGTCCATTCACTTGCAGGCTGCAATTATTATAAATCAAACAGCATCACATCCAATTGCACTCCAAAGTCATAATTTTAAGGATAAATAACCATCTATGTTTAGAGGTGTCTTAGTGATGCTATAAAAACATAAAATTTCCATGTTCTAATCAGAGATGCCCTAGCAGAGAGTTAAGCAGGTCTCTCTCACCATGGGCTATTAAGAAACCACTGGAATGTGAAGTAACTCTTATTGGAAAAGGAATTTAATAATACAATCTTTATAATGCCAGAGAGTTGTCAAATCACTCATAGATCGCATGCATTCTATTCCTTCTTCCAAGCTAAATATGCATTAGAAAAACAGTCACAAGATGGAGTTATTAATAAAAAACCATTCTGTTTCAAAGAAAATTTATGTTTGTAGCCTGATAGATACACCAGATTGGGTAATTTATCTCCTTGGCAAAAAATGTGTGTGTCACTCATTTCTTCTTTTAAATAGACAATCTTATACCTGTTATTAAACAGTCTGTAAATCTTAAATAGCAGAGGCTCCAAAAAGCATTTAATAGAGAAAGAACTCCCATTCTGTAGCTGAACAGTAGCTTCAGTCTCAAAAGAAATCTGATGTAGTGTGATAAAGTCCCAGTTATGTTATCTATGCAATTTCTTTTGCAGAAACATCCAAGACATAAAGTATTAACTACAAAAACAGTTTTAGAAGGTATAACCTATGTTGTTGACCTCGGGCTTTCAGTAATCACCTTACCGACAAGACAGGCACCTGTCACTGAACTAGTTTGTATTATATTTCAGAGTCAAATCATTGGATTTGCAAGATACCATCTTTGGTCTTGATTTTGATCCAGCTTACTCAGTTGAGTACAGTAGAGTAGCCTTAAGATATACTATCAAACATAAGGATACAGGAAATTAAAAAACAATACTGACTACAACTTTGCTTCCCATTCTTGTGCAAATCATTTAATCAGTGATGTGAGCAGGATACTGCCACTGCACTTTCCTCCTTTTAGTTCAATTTTTCTGCCAAAGCCTAAATTAATGGCTTTTCCTTCAAACCTAGCAAGCGTTCCAGCTCCAGGGTCCTTTGAAGTATAGAATTGGATGTCAAGTTCTTCCTAATATTCATGCATTTGCTTTAGACCAACTGGAAAATCTTAGGGCTTTACAAGTTAAAGCCAACCACTAAATTCCAGGTGGAAAGACACCAACAAGTAGTGCACTGCTAACATACAGCCACCAGAAGGCTCTCTTCAGAGGTGAGACTCATTTTTTCTACAGAGTCTAGAACACCTCTTGAAAGATAATGAGGTGATTAAGTTTTGGGAATGTAAGGACTACAGCAGTTGAGAAAATGAAATCCTTTGAAAATTAGAGAAATGGAACTACTTTATATTAAGAATTGATTTTGTCATGGTTCTTAACAGTACCAGAAACTGCTAGTTACAAAAGCTGTAATGAATGTAGCAAAATCTTTGACTAAAAGAAAACAATATGGGAATTAAAACAACCACCCAAATCCCTACAAAATTAAACAGAACTGCTGTCTTTGTCCTGTAAAACACTAGCTCCATCCCTAACACTGATTCCCATGTGCTTAACTGGGTTCTAAACTGGAAATATTTTCACACCTGTTTCAACTTAAATCAGACATTTTAAGGCCATTGACGTCATTTGAACTGAAGCGCAATTGCACAGACTCAAGTTTATGTGCTTCTCCAAGACTGACATCTACTATTTAGCAACCTGCATTAACCTTGGAAATGCAGGATCAGAACTTTTACCAGCAACAAGAAAACAAGAGCATATGTCACTGAAACCACTTGCACAACAACTGACTGTCTCAGCAAATATCTTCTTTAGGTGGTCAAAAAGAGAAAGATGATGAATTATTAAAGCAATCCTTGCTGCCAATTGCTTCTATGCAAAAAAAAAACCCTCATGTGGGAAAGGAGAGAGGCATATTTATAGTGTCTAACTTCAAGCTGGGATTTATATGTTGAAGGTGGGGGACTAGCCACCTATCAAAGAATGCTGTTGATGTGCTCTAGAAAAGCGCTAATCCTGCAACGCTCTCAGAACATCTGATCTCCTAACCTGAACATCTAAATTAGATTCTTACTTTGTAGAAACTTCAAACCCTTGCTGTCACATGTATATATAACCCTCACTCAGTGTGCTGGCCCATGTAGCTGCCTCCACTATCTTCTACCACTAGTAGCAACCATCCTAAATCAGCAGTCAAAAAAAAAAAAAATCAAACAGAAGAATTAGACAGGCAAGAAACTGTCTACCCACATGGCCACAAAGAAATCAGATGATTTATTGGATTAACAAAAAAATGCAGATCAAAAAGTCACTTTGTTCAGAGATCTGTGGTCTTTGAATAAGCACAATGTTCTATACTGTGGCTAGAAGTGTTGCAATGCATAAAAAAAATATTATTAAAAGGATACAAAAACCTGGAAGAAAGGCTTGTATTAAAAATAACTTCACAGGAACTTTATTAAAGATCTAATTAACTTGTTATTTTTAGTAAATAACTTTGAGGATTAATGTGGCTATTCAGGCTACATTATATATATTATTATTATACCATTTTATATATAATGCTTGTATTAACAATGTGCTTAAATTAAGTCTGTAACCAAATACATTTATTGTAAGGTATCTAACATGAAACCATCTAGAGAGAAAACTGAGGAAAGGATTTCAAACACCCTAGTTTTGCTTTTCAATTAAGCTAAGTTCTTTTGTCCCCGCTTGAAAACTAATTGGAATCAGCATTTCAGACTCCTTCCTGTTGTATCCTACAGATACTTCATTACAGGTTTAGTTCCTAAGCTTTAAATAATGATAAATATGTCAAACTCTGTATCAATAGATGTATTATGCAGTACAGAAACTTTGGCCAGCCAATTTTTCTCTGACTAGTTCTGTAAGTCCATTTCTCTTCTTTTCACATACTAGCTTCACTAAAGGACTATGAATAAATCACTTTTCCTAAAGAGATTTTTAGAGTTATTTCAGGGATACTAAGCAATTGCAAAGGATGTTCCAAAGCATGTATTATTCCTTTTCCTGCTTGGAAAAATAGTTAGATCTGAAATAGGTAATTGTAATCATTCAGAAACATTGTTTTCTAGCTACCACTTTTTGATTACTAGTATTTTAATATCCATATCATATATAGTACACACTATCCCATGTGAATATCTAATGATGATCCATATAATACATTTTATGCTGAATAGCACATTTTAGGTATAATTCTAGACAGGGACAAGCCCAATCTGAGTTTGTATTTAGAGCTAAGATTAAGCTCATATGGAACCAGGGTTTTGGTTGAAGCTTGTATCTAGTAAAAACCTTTTCAGACTTCTCTGTCATGAAGTTTCCCATTACCACCCAAGCTGAGTTAAAATTACCCAGAAATGCATAGCTTATTGACACCTACTGCTTAAATGTACTAAAGGTTCAATCAGATAAATTACTGAATCTCATGGTTTTACTTTTCTTGCACAGAATATATTAGACTATTGCCTTTTACAATATTTAATTAAACAATTCTACAATTATCCTGAGCAAATATGCAAATACAGCCATAGCTGCTTCATGCAGTGTTTTCAGACTTAGCATTCATTAAAAACTCTGCTAGACTATGTAGCATATTAAATTCATTTTGCAAACATAGCAATTGTCTTACCTAAGAAAACTGTTCCTTATAATTAAAACATTTGCTCTTATTTGGCACTTTTCCCTCTGTAAGCTAGAAAAGGCTCCCCTGCAGTATTGATAGCTCTGCTATCTGGGGGTGGAAGCACACACTCAGGTCTGGGTTGTGGTTTATTTGCCCCCCCTGAATAAGAAAGATATAATTAGCCATCCACAAAACTGTACCTCTAATCTCATCCACGCAGCAATGGCTTGTAAAACCATTGCCACAAGATATTACTGGAACCAAGGCCTTGGTATTATACACAGTTAGACGGGGTACCTACACGGAAAATGGGAACTCTATATTTACAGTGGTGGGATTAAAAAAAGGCAAGTTTTTTGGAAGGGATTCAAGCTCCCATATCAGCATGGTTTTGCCTGACACTGTTACAGGTCTGCCTGTGCCAAGATACACATAGGATGTTTAGGATTAATCCTGAGATTGTACTCAACCACACTGAACTGCCTTTCCTACATTGGGTAGAGACTGTAGAATGCATCTATATGGTCCTTCACTTTCTCTGAGCCCAACATAAATGTACATCGTGTACCCCTACATGAAAGTAGATATCTCCTAAGCATCTGTACATGAATTTCCTGTGTCCATCCCTGGACTGCCTACTGCAGCACCCCTAAAAATTCAATCTCCTAAGAGAACTGAGAGTTTGGAAGTAAGTGGAAACAGATCTACATTCAACTGAAAAGCCAACAGGGTTTCCACATGCAGACTAAACTATTGTCAAGATCTGAGTTTTGAGGCTTACAGTTGAGATACTTGGCAATACAAGCTTAAGAATAACTTTCCTTTTCCAAAAGACTAAGTTCCACTATTGGAGATGTTATACTGAAATAAATACCCAGCAGAGTAAATACACTCATGGTACAATCTGATATAGCAATCGCCGTAGTAATCAGCAAACACAGTGTACTCTACTAACAGCATTAGGTTGTTACCTATATTAGAATTAATCTCAAGGACAACTAGCTTCTGCAAAGCAATCACACTGCAAAATAACACTGGAGCTGGGTGGTATGGTGGTATTAACAGCTTAGTCCACACTGCATTACCACCTCAAATCAGCAGAAGCATCCAGGTTTCAATCCACATCTTGACAGCTACAACATTTTTAAACTTTGTGTATTCGATGGAAGAGGCAGACAGACACAGACAAAATATAACAAAAGCATGTCCCACATCCATCAGTAAAAACCAGATTTATAATTTTAGGTATTCAAAGTTGGAAAATAAACTGAATTCCATAAACATATATAAAGAGTTGATGTGCCATGTCTGAAGGCACATGAAGGCAGCACAAAGGCAGGTTGGGACGGGCAACAATGCGTGACACATTGGACTCATAGACCTTAGTAAGGAAAGTAGAGAAGGAAAGAACAGATTTCACTGTGTTACTGCTATGTCACTTAAAACTTATTCTCTGAAATATTAATCAGTGAGAATGTCTGAATTAACTGAAGCCACTTGCATGGACAGTCTTCGAGGAGATGATCTTCACATTGTTCTAGACAATTTTAAGAAGATTTTACTGGACTATTTTTTCCATTCATCTCCACACTGTCTTAGTAAAAAAAAAAAAAAAAAAAACAACCTAACAACAATAAAAAGCCAAAAATGAAAAAAATGAACAAGGTTTCTTTGTTTGTTTGAACATCACAAGATCTCAGTCTCCACCTAAACAGCAAGCAAGACTCCTAAAGCAAACTAAAAGCTTTTCTTTCCTGTGATACGTTTAAGTAGACTGGTCCATCGTTTATCAGCCTTTCATACCCATAAAATCCAATCTAAGACAAGAGAAGGGAATTGTCCCATGCAGAGATACAGCTTTATAGCAAGTATTAGCTTCAGGAAGAACAGAGCAACCTTTGTGGACCAGGTTGGCACTTAAAAGAATAATCAGGAGAGAAAATGCTAGAAAGTTTCTAAAGAAATGCTTCAAGTCAAACCAACTTACTATGTGGTATCACCTGGTCTTGGCATGGAGCAGGTCCACTTTTAAGTCCAGTACATTTTTATGGTATTTTGCTTTTGTTTTAAGGTAAATCTGTGCCTGGATATGATTCTTTTTAAAGAAAATTTTTGAACAGCTTTTTAAAACATTAGATGTGTGTACCACTTTTCTAGGCAGTTTTAAATGGACCCGCACTTTACACAGCACTACTGCTTCCATATTTATACAGTGGCACCGCTGGCAACTAATTAAAATAAAGTTCAATTTTATGCTGAAATTATTTACTGGAGTACCTTCATGAGAATATTATTCTTCACAGATGGAAAACCATTGTCTGACTTTTTAAAAACAGGTTACTAGTAAATCTGTTTATCAATAAATATCGATTTAAGATACTATTTTAAGAAATGGTTCTTATAGGCATAAAGAGTATTTCTACCACTAAGTATAAACATAAAATTTTAAAGCAGAAATGCAGTTTAGGAATTCTACTATTTTTCCTTCCCTTTATAATCCATAGCTGAAAGTTAAAATAAAAGTGTAAACCACTACAATGATGAAATCATATATTGAAACTGCATCCTGAGCATCCTAAAGTGGTTGGTGGGTTATATTTGATACATATCATGTTGTCCTGTCCTTATCACAGTAGCTTTGTAGCTATTTAGGGAATTTAATCACTTGAGCAAGTCTTTGCACATAAATAAAGACTGGGAGTCTGAAAGAGAAAGCATTTTCAAGGCTTTTAAAAGAGATAAGAGATTAAACAGAATGTATTTCTCCATGTTATGGTTCTGTGTACCAAAAAGTAGTGTTATGTTTTTCTTTATAAGCCAATGTTTGTGTTTGTCAAATTAGAAGGCAACAGTAAGATCTAAAATCCTTTATTTTTTGAAAACAGTCTGAAATGGTACACTTGTGAAAGCCACAGAGGCGGCAACAATAAAAGCAATCACTCAGAGGCTTCCAATGCATTCTAATGCATGGTGTTCAGCCTGTAAGATACGAGGAGATAAAGAAAAAAAGATTCATCACCTCTTTGGGAGCTGGGAAGAAGATGAACTGCAGATCCCAATAGGATCCTTATCCCTCAAAGAAAAAAGGACTGTGGAAGAAGAGTTAATTGTGAAGTTAACCCAATAAATACTGTCCTTCGGTTCTGCGTAGCATTTTTTAATGTTCCAAAATTTAAAGATCACTGACAGTGCTCTAGAATCCTGCTCCACTTACTAGCCCTTACAAGAACAAACATTTTAGAGAACTGATCTGAAACCTTGGGGCACCTAAATCATTCTTCATTTCTGACACATTGCACAAAAACTGTTGTTAGTTAAAATAGGAGAAACTTGATTCCTTTTTCTCGTATGCTTATCAACTCCTAGTTTCTGTTCTGTTGTACACCCTCTTCTTCTCATACACATTATCATCCACGTATAAGTCTTCCACTTATTTGCTAGCAATCCAGACACAAGGTGGTTAGGGTTGTTGGTTTTTTTCCCTTCCTTTCCTGCTGAAAAGTAAAGGGGAAACAAAAGACTGGGATCAGGTTTTTTCCATTTGTTAAGCAACTTTATCCAGTGGAGGATGCAGTTACTGAGATTCATGGGAAAACAAAAGCTTGCAGAAACTTTACATTAAGTTTCATGTAAATAGTTTTCCAGAGTTCAGAGACATCCTGTATTGCAGATTCATTTTACTTTGTGTAAAACCATTAAATAATTAAACTATCCAATTATCAATGTAGTAGTGTAATTTCTGTTTTGTGAAAAAATGACTAAAAAGTGTATTTGAAATTATCAGGAGCAGTGTATGTGCCATACTATATAAGTCTCTCTGGGGAGTGAAATAAGTTTTATGAACAAAGCCTTCTCATCATCAATAAAAAAATAAAATGTAAAATTATTTTCTTGTCACTGGGTGCTGTAGAGTCCCAAATAACGATCAGCACTCTATGGTAATAAATGCAAACACAGATCAGTATAATTGACATTTCACCTTTATCTTATTTTATACACGTATGTGCACATAAAGCAGTGCCATTTCTCCTAAATCCATCAAGAGGCCAACTGCATAGGCAGCAACATTTTTATTCTTTTTCTTTTTTTTAAACTTCAGTACTTATCCTAGATTTTTTTTCCTAAAACAAGGTTTAATTTCATTACAGACTACAGAGGAGAACTGCTGGCTTAGCTTTCTCACTGCAATGTTCTGTTTGTAGGTAACTTGAGTAAAAGTTGGAAAATTCACAAAATCAAAACCTACCAATGTAAAGCAACAGTTCTTGTCCTCTTTTCCTTTTCTTGTTTGTCATCAGCTGCCATTGTCCATGGAGTGCACCTCTGCTGTTACTGCAGCACAGCAGATGCTGAAGCTATGTACTTCTTCCATCAGGCGCACTGTGAATTAAACAGTTTTTTATTACAGCAAAGACCTTTCGCTCAAGATAGAGAAATGACTTGAGTCTCCATCAGATATTAAAATCACTTGAAGTCAATGGAAAGAAACTATTGACAATACTGGGCTTTGGATCACACTCATAAGAAGCTTCCTTTATATGTCACATTATGCTAATTTTTCCCCCCTGATATTTTTCACATTCTTCTTTCTATGATGCTTTATTACTATCCAGTCTCTATAGTAATATGAAAACCACTCAAATATAATCAACTATCTCCTTGCTAAAGTAGTAAAATTGCCAGATTTTTCCCTTGCTCAAGGTTAACATTTCATTGTACACAGGAATAATATTCACATACAACAGCTATGCTGCATATTGCCCTCTTTAAATCTCAGTTTGTTGTATAAAGGTGTACTCTTAAAGGTGCTATTACTCTGAAGTCAACTTGCAGTGATACCAGATTGCATATGCATACCAAAGAACCCATTCCATTAGGACATTAATGATTTTTTTTAATCATTACTAGTGCAACACGGTGATGTATTAGTATTTGCATGTGTAAATAAATTCAATTAATGAGTTAATTGCACAGAGACATGAAAATTAGTTTAAACAAGTCAATTAAATCATACACAGTTCAGAAATAAGAAAGTGTGTTTGTAATGCAATTAGTGTTTTAATATGCAAGTAACTTTAATAAACAGAATCTTAATTATATGGCAGGTCAAAAAGAAAAAAATATTTTAATTGATACGAAAAGGAGGTTTTTCTTGCTACACTACAAATCTAGCTGAGTTTAGAGAAAATGATCCATGTTAATGAGATCAAAATGCTGTTATCTAGAGTAATAAATAAGGATTTTTTTAAATTTTTAATAGAAATGCATCTCCAAAGTTGTCCAGATGACTGAATGAAGCATTACTGACTGTGAGAAACTAATCGCACCATAATCTACACGTGATTGAATTATACATTCAAACAATGTTCTCCCAAAAGCTTTTCAGAATAGTAAAACAACAGGTAGAATAAAATATTTGGTAATATTTTAATATTAATCATCATAAATTAATCTTATATTAACACACTGAAGAGTACTGCTGCTCAAAATGAAATGAGTTGTAATGAAGTGATGACTCATGAAAAAGGCCATCTCTCTTGTTATTGTGTAATTGTGTGTTAATTTATGGAGCACTGAGATCCATGAGCAGTATGCTCAAGGTCGCTGAATTCTGTTCACCAGCCTTCCTCTCATCTGTCAAGTCACAGTGCTTACTGAGAATGCTGGTGGTGGAAGTGCTCCTCTCAGGCAGCTGGTCAGTGGACTGAGGGATCATTATTACCGATGATCAGATTCACCGGAGAGAAGAGCTAATGTCTTAAATGCAGAGGATGGTATTTTTATTCAAATTTAAAGGACAACTAACATGTATTACTCTATCAATTTATAACTTGTACTTCAGAAAGGGCAACAAGGAAAAGCCCTGGAGCCAAAGAAAAAAACTGCCTATCTATAGAAATAACTTTACTTGCTAGCCTTAAATTCAAATACTAAACCTAGCTACTATAGAGTGCTATATTGCTAGGACTTTGAAGAGTTTATGTATATGAATGCGCTCCTTAAAAACATGAGTTTCACTAAGCTGAAGTCCACAGTACAGACTCTTGCATGCTGAACATTCTCTGCTGTGTGCTGGACACAGTTGAGCAAGGGTGACACTGCCCCTGTCCCATCCCACTGCATTGGCAGAAGAGCAACTACACTCCAAACTCCTAATCTCCACAACAACCTTGAAATGCAAGGGCACAGTAGTGACCATCTGCATCATCAGACAGCTAAAATTTTAATAGCAACCATTGTGAACATTTAATTCCTGTATTGGGCAAGCAATAGTTACCTCCGTAACTGGGAGATGCAATTCCAACCTAGGTAACACTAGACAGAGCCTTTACTTGCCTGTTTTTTAGTTCCAAGAAACATCTCTAATGTTTATTCCTTTATTGAATCCACAGTCCAGTAAATTAATTATTAGGTTTACAGGAAGAAGTGGCTAAGAGGATTTTCCTAAGAAGTATTTGCCTAAAGCTCCTACAGTAAATTCTGAATGGAAAGAAGGGTACAGAGGGATGAAAGTATTTATACAGACCCATTATCATCCTATCTTGTGACACATCATATTGAACAACCTGATCATAAAAATCATCCCCAAAAACCACAGAAATGCAATTATCACCTTTAAAAAAACAACCAAAAAAAACCAGAGCTCTAGTCCAGAGGCACAAATGGATGGTTTTAAACCTCTTTTGGTTTTTAACAAACAAATGAGGTAATCTACTCAGATTTTCTAAATGTCTTGAAATGTGGTCCTAGGGACTTCCCTCTGGTCACACAGGAATTAAATCATTCTGAACTCTTATCACATCCTTCTCATTTTTTACAAGTCAGTAAAGAAAAACACATTAAAAGGGAAATCAATTAATGATATTTTTACAGTATGCCACACTTCTCATAATTGGGTTTGCTCATGATTTTATGATTTTTTTACTCCCTAAGAAAAAAGAGCGTATTTACCTGTTCACTCAGAGCTGCCTAGAGACAGGGACAGCAGCAGAAGGGTAACAGCCTGTCACTCCCCCAGGAACTCACCACTAGAACAAATGGCACAGGGACTCCAGAGACATTCACTTTGAAAGAAGTATCTGTTCACTCTTTCCTTAAAGAAATGGCCTTAGGGTAGGGATATTAGCTTGGGCTGAGTGGATAGCAGGGTAGGGTAGGGGTGAGGGCAGCTAAGAGAGGATGGAGGGGTTCAGTGCTTTTATATCTGTGTGATAGCAGAGTGGGACACAACAGCACTGCTGACCTCTCAGGTTCTGGTACCATTAACAAGAGGTGGATTACGGGTACCTAAATTTGTCACCCTGAAGTCCAGCAAGGATGAGCATTCCCTACACCAGTGACTTCCCAGTGCATGTCTCCAGAAAAAAACAGCCTTCTTATATTTCCTTACAGCACTCCTATTACACCTCTGCCATAAATCAGAGCATATATGTGCTGTTTCTGTCCTTGCCTGACTTTGAAATCACCTGCATATCGTTCAATAGCATAAAATTATAAATGGCTATTCAGCAGTCTCTTGTTTTCAACACTTCCATGCAAAAAGATGTGGCCGGGGGTGGGAGGAACATGACTGACAGTATATACTTTTTCAGCTAGAAGTAGTTTTCGCTACACTGAACTCTAGCAGAATACTTAAGAGCTCCCAGAATTTCACAAAAAAAGGAAAAAGATATAATAAACACACAAAACTGGGTAAATACTTCAAGTAACATTTTTAAACAAATTCCTGAAGCTTGATGCCCAAATACCTTCAGAAAGTTCTTTCTGTGGCTTTATTTACATTAGCTACTACTAGGCTGTCAGCCGAGGGCCTGCTGCAGAAAGCCACTCATCCCCTGACGATAACAATCAGGCCCACATGTCCAGCTGCCCTTCTGGTACTTCCCTTCCTAAAAACATGAAAGCAAAGCTTGAAATAAAATTCACTCTTTGCTCTCAGCAAGAACTAATGCTTATCAAATGCCCTGGTCAAACACAGTAAAATCACACCAGCTTAGGAAATTGCTTTTGTAATTGATTTACTAGTTTTCATACAAGAAAAGGCATCTCAGTAGCATTTTCATTAAACTGTTTGTCTACAACAACAATCACCACTCCGCCTCCCAAATTTCTCTTTTTAAAAAGCCAGTATCTTTGTTTGAAATAAGTAATAGCATTAAAAAAACATTGTTTATGGTGGCATATTGTGTTGTAGGAGAAGGTCTGGACATTGAGATTTTGAGAGTTAGCCATCACTCGGAACTGCCAAGCATAGCATGGAAGCAGCAGCATGGTTTTATGCAGCTGAAGCTGCAGCACGCCAGCCAAGAACAGGGTGTGCAGGAGACTTGGGATCTCAATTTCTTATGGGCTTCTCCTGTCTGGCTACTGTCAAAGCCTCACCCAGCAGAGACCTGGCTCGTATTTCATCATTTCTGTTTTCTGGGTCAGGGACTTAACAGTGACCAGCAGGATAAAATACCTGGGCCCCAGAATATTTTCAAGTCTCCCAATTATGTCAGTCAGTGACAAAACAAACAAACCTGTAAGAGTCTTAAGTACCTAATGGAAATAGCCCCAGAAGAAGCTGCACTTCTGCTCTGCCTGGAGAAAATGCCTCAGGGTGATGACCCACAGAGACAGGCATTTCACTCCCTTAAACCAGTATTTTATTTTTTACTAAACCACTTTCAATTAAGATGTTATGCCAATGGGACCAGGTCCATAGAAAACCTCGGGCCGTACCGTATTACCGCTGCCTGCAAAGCAGGATAATATCCTTCATCTACTACATAACAGGTTAAATTCATTAAGAGAGGAAGTTCCATGCTACTCTTACAGGAGAAATAATTAAAAAAGCTGAAGTCTTACATAATACAACACAGCCTGTTTTCCTTTTCTAATCCCCCCACTTGCTTCCCTAAGAATGAAAATACCCTGTGAATAACCCACATCTCAAAAACAACAGAGAAATATCTCTATTTTACTAACAGAGTAAGGTACATTTATTTTCACATATTTTTCTGAGAGAAACTAAAAAGGCTAAATTAATCTTCCCAGATGTGTTCCCAAAGATTTGCAGTCAAACCCCAGAGAGCTTAACCCCACCACACAGAGGTTTTTCCATCCAGCTGTTAGTTTCCAGTTCCTCAGTACCGGCCTCATCCTCTGCAGATCCTTTTGGTACTGCTCTGCATATACCTCTGTTCAGCATCCCCCAGTTGTCTAGCTGACAGAACTGAAGGGTTTGTGAAGATAGCTATGTACATACAGCTATATCTGAGACAGCCTAGAGAGTTAATTGAAGGCAGGGCTGCAAAATTCAGCTTAGTCCACACAGTGCTCAGGGCTTCTGCTGTTTGAATTCAATCTGTTGTCAAAATGGTTCAAGAGCGTCCAGCCCGGGAACACAGTCCCTGTATCTATGGGTGGCTCTGTCCAGTCACACACTATCCATTTTGAGCTGGGAATCTAAAAAACTGAAATATCTACTCATTTTTAAAATGTCTAATATACAAATCTTGTAAATAGTCTCAGATTCTTGATTCTGTCTAATTAATACAAAATATCAGAAAAATACCAGGCAGAGTAAAGATCCCAAGAATCTTCATTAAAAATCAAACTTAGTTTCTGGTGCCAAATTTCACATTACATACTAGGTTGACATTTAAAACACCTTCTTGCACAAAGGGCACTGTTCATATTACAAAAAATTAATTAACCAGATCTCACATGCTTTTATGTATTGTAATTCATGGATTACTGAGATTCATAATTGAATAATATGTAGATGTCACCTAGAGGTACTAAACCAATTCTCCTACTTGTAATTGCCTGACTAAGTAAGAATGACACTAACTTTAGCATTTTCTCTCTGATTAAGGCCGCAATAGATTTGCGGTTGCCTCCATGTAATATAAATCAATAAAGAATAATTTTCCAGGCAGTAAATCAATTGTCAGTTCACAGACCTTAATACCCCTGTGCAGGATTTATTGAAAAAATGAATGGCAGTCTTGTTAGTGGATGTACAACATGCTTTACGGGCACATAATTGTGTAAGGCCCAGTCCCTTACATACAAGGCTGTACCTGCCAAATTCATTAACGCTTTCCTTGTCTTTTAGAACTGTGTTGAAATAGAAGAAAGGTGAACAGGCCTCTTAACAGGAAGAAAGGAAATTGTATTTGCTTTATATTTTTCCACGTTATCATCTTGCTGTCTGGATTTTCCCATTTCTCCCATAAGACTTCAGTGGAAGCATGCCACTATGCAGAGTGAATGTTGTGAAACTATTAGCTGACAGAGCTGAGACTAAGATTTTAGTAGTTAAGCTGTCTGGAAAAGAACCAACAGAAAAACAAAAAAAAAATCATTGGAAAAATGCTAACCTGATTAGATCCGAGCATTTTGTATGCATATTTTTGGCATATTTTTTTTTTTTTTAAATCAGATCAGACTCCTTTTTTCTGTATTTCTCTTCTTGGCTTTCATACAACACTGCACTGTTACAGGATACAATTCCAGATCCAGTGGATCTCTTCCTGGATCTATCATGGTATTGTTCATGTTTCCACATAAAAGTTAAATTTTTTTGGTCACTAAAAACTAGTTTTATTATCTCAGTGCCAAAAACAATGTGCCAAATGGTAAAGGGCTACTGGTAAAATCATATCTAGACAGCTTGGAAGTCTCAGTCTATCAATGTAAAGAGCACACAAAGCTAAAGAAAATCCATGCAGGCCATTCATTCCCCAGGGCTAGACTGAGTAAGAGTTTAGCTCCTTCTTAAGGGAGGTAAATGCATCTTAAAGACACTCAGTGGAAACACACAGTTGTCATTATCTAAAAAGGAACAACAGGCACATCCTTTGCCAGTATAGGAGGAAGATAGCAAAGATGCCTTTACCTCCTTCACAGACAATTGCCAAGGGCAAGTTTGGCCCCACCTGAAGTGGGAGCTAAAAAAAAAAAAAAAAAAATTTAAAAAACCTCATACCATGGGAAAGTATCAAGAAAGAATTTTAAGAGGCGGTTCAAAAATCTGTTCTTTGACAGTCAGTCTGCACCACTCTAATTCACTTCCAAATAACTTAGTGCTGCCACCAATGTCACCTTCAAAAATTAAAGGTATTTGAACTTTTCTCTATACAAAGAACAACGGTTGCTCTCTTTCTTACAAAGCCGTGGAAAGAAAAAGTAAAATAGAAGCTATACACATAGAATTTTATGCAGATAAGGCACAAATTATGCCTTATGCCAGACTATTATGAAGAAAGAACTTGTCATAAATTCAAACTAGGCTCATTCTCTTACCCATAAAATAAAGGTTGCAACCTTCAAGCAAAGGAGACAGAAAATGTTCAGGCATTGTAATATCCACACTCACCCACAGAGCTGAGAAAATAGGACCTTAATTATCCAACATTGTTGTCACCTAAAATAAGAACTAATGCTCCCCCACTGGTTTCTGAAAATCTGTTCCACCCTCAATTCAGTATCAAGCCCACATTGCATAGTCTAACTTCTCATCCTACTTCCAAGGTTTGTATTTTTTGGTATTGTGAATTTCATGTCTTTGCTAGGAAATAAATAGAATTGGACAAAAAGTATTCATTAAAACCCATTTCTCAAACAAAATTTCCTTCAAAATGAATACCCTTCTCCCCCCAAACCCTGCCATTCCTGCTGACATTTTTCAATACAAGAGTCAGATACTATATAAAACCAGTTTGTGGATATTTTTGTGAAGGTAAGATCTGTACATCTAATCTGAGAGAACAGATCATTTAGGGGTTTCTAGAAACAAGAAAAAATAAGCTATATTCAAACTATTAATTCACACATATTTGTATTTTGCCATTTATTTAAAATAAACTGATTTTCTTGCAGGCAAGCACTCTTCATTCTTCTTGTTAACGAAACAATCTTCTCAATCAGCTAACCCTAGAATAATACAGTGTAGTTTGGAAGAGAAGTTTGGAAGTCTCTAGCCCATTCCCCTGCTCAAAACAGGCCCAATTAATTCAGGTTGCTTAGGGTCTTGCCCAGCTGAGTTTTGAGTATGTCTAACAATGACATTCAAAATCCTCTCTGGGCCCCTATTCCACCATTCAACTACTCACATGATGATTTTTTTTCCCTTTTATCTGATGAGATGAAACTACCATTCATTCTGACCACTTGCACCTCCATGATGAATCTCACTCTAACTTCTCTGTAAATAAACTGGATCTTGTAATTTATTCTCTTTTGTCATATAAAGCATATCCAGAGAGTTTCCCTTTTTCTAAAAGCCCCAGCTGCCCAATCCTGCAAAGTACCCACTCATTTCCTGCTGTTCTCCTCACTAGCTTCACCAGCTAAACAGGGTCTTTCCTAATGGCTTGTATCCTACAACTAGTGAATAACGCACACTGAATGATGTTGGGAAATGACAAAAGGACCTGCTGGAAGCTCTTTTTCTGCCACATAGCATGAAAAATTTCTCCTTTCCAATCGGGTTTTAGAAGTGACCAGTAAATGACCAGTAGTTACGCATCATTCTTAATTTTGTATTTAAAATAAAAGAATGCAAATCAGAGAGGAGAACATCCTCATCTTTTCACTGTAACCACCTTATGGCTAGAAGTGATGGCATCCAAGCTTCTGCGTAAGTCATTAAAATATGCTGATGATAAAAGGAAAAGCCATGATATTAAAAAAATATAATGCCATTATATAAATTTACAAATTTTACAAATTAAAACCACAAAAACAACTTTCTAAAACTGGAAATCTGTTCATGTTTGTCACATGTATCACTTTGCTGGGGTTGGGGATTGTTGGCTTTCTTTTCAAGATTTCACTTTTTTTACTCCCCTTGCCCCGAATCTTCTCATAAACAGAATGAGAAGGATACTCAGTGCATCAACTGAATGCAAATTTTAATATAATAAAAAACAAGATGTACCAGACTTAAAACTGGAACTTGATCTTTCTACAAAGTTTGACTAAAGGGAAATTATTCCACATAATTATTTGATGAGGAAGAGCTTATTTCACTGCTTACATACAAACCTGAGTAACATAGGTCTCTCCTTTAAAAAAACAGTGAACAAAAACCATTCTGACATTCCTGAAATATTTCATTTCATTATTCCCCACACTATTCCAACCAATGCTTTGGAAATAAATCTAAATATTTTAGTTCATTTAATTTAATACTATTTTATAATCTGTCTGTGCTGCTCTAGGACTTTAGACAACAATTCCCATCCAATTCCCTGGCTGATCTATATCTCCCATAAATGACTGCCATCTCAGGCCTCCTTGCACCATACCACACAATTTGCAGTAAGGCCAAGGATTACAGCATAACAACACTGAGTCCTCTCACTCAGTTTTGTGGTGTAGTTTGTCACAAAAGATTGTGACAAACATTGTAATGTTTCACTGCTTGTTCAATCCAAAGAAAAAACTTATTTCAACTAAATTTACCTAAAATTGAATGTTTTGTTTTCCACACATGACTTAACATCTTTGAGGAGAACGAAGAAAGGCAAAACCAAACATTTTCCCTGATAAATTTCTAAGGAGTTTTGTGCAAGAGCAAAGGAATTATCCACTAGCTGTACAATACCCATTCTTGCACATGAAAAACCAAACAAGAAGCAGGTAGCTAAGTCAGTACATTTGTACCTCCATACACAACCCAAGCACCACTTCTGCATACATTTCAGCATAAACTGGTTTTACACTATGCAACTGAGTATGTGCAGAAAGCACCCATTGTTGCCAGTGCTGACAAGCTCAAATTGTATCTCCATCTACCTATCCCACTCATTCCATAAACACAAAGTTGCTCGGCTTGTACGTTTGTACTCTCTTTCCAGAGAGTCCCTAACGAACAGGACTCCACCCAAAACTTAACACCGGGCTCAGTCCTCCTCCCAGCTCCAGGTCCTGTCTTTGCTACAGAAGATTCATCTCACACAACAGTGACCTAATTCCAAGCTATCAATTACTCCTGGACGAGAGGAAGAGAACCACATGCCCTTCTTGTGGAAACTATTCCATTTTTCATCAAAATCACTCAGTAAAGAGAGAAAGAATAGCAAAGAACATTGCTGTTGCCTAGGGGAGCTGAGAGGGCAAAGACTAGGTGTCTAGTTCCTGTTTCAGTTACAGTTGCTGAATGTCATTCAGTACCTGCTTAACATAAAAAGGGAGCGCTCAATGCAGGGACTGTGAAATATTGAGCTGTTAAATGAAAAGGGGATTATGACCAATTCCTCCTGAGGTTATGTTGTAAAAGAGTCATGTTACTTTCATTCTTGAAAGCGAATCTGAAATGATCCAGAGCTGGTGTGAACCCCATTCTGAGCCACCACCTGGGGAGCCTAAGGGCTAAAAGCTCTGTACTGAAGGACAGACACTAAAAAAAATGCATACTGAAAATCTCAGTCTTGTGCTTTCTGTCCCTCTTAACTCTTCTACAAATCTAGTCCAGGAACCTTAAAAACTTTAAGGCAACATGGTTCTCAAGGGCTAGCCATGCTACCATGCTCACAGAAACCCACTTTATTGATATTCCTGTAGGTTATACTGTTTTTGAAGATTTCGGAGGGTTGGTACATTTCCCGAGGCACACAGACTCTGAATGCCTCCCTTTTGCTATACTCATCCATTCTGCACTCACATTCAGCAAAAATAAATTCTTGCTCTTTATAAGAAATTATGCCTTTACATAAGGCCTGATCTATAGCCCAGTAAAGATGCTCTTACTGACACAAAACTCTGAAGTAGGTGGCTAATTTCTATTATTTTAACCATACTTTTACATTGAGCACAATGTTAAACTGTCTAATAGATCCAGATGGCTGGATGCAGTCAATATTTTCTTTTAAATGAGTTAAATATGTCTGCAGCTTTTCTGCTATAAGGATGTCACCAATAACAGTAACCCAATTTACCAGGTTTTATGCATGTGCGCTATTTTTAATACTTGATCACTCAAAATATATCAGAAACAAGAGAGAAACAGAGGAGATCTCATCTACAAAACTAAACTTGTTGCAAAGACATCCAAGCTGACATGGGATTTGAACTCAAGAACAGCGAACATAAGCTTCAGGGAGCTTCATGCAATAATTTGAAAGCTGAATTTAGCCCTATATAGTTTATTTTTAAGGCTTTTGTGCATATTCCCCTCTATAATTTGCACATCACCTTGTTCATTATTGAAATAGCATTTCAGTACATGTCTAATCGAAATAATTGCTATAAATTGTTTAGAACTGTGAAGCATGTGGGACTAGGCTTTCACTTCAGCAGTAAGTCTATATAATCACACAGAGAGCTGCTCTAGAGACTTTTTATAAAGTAATCAAATTGCAAAACTTAGTGATGCAATTGATTTTCTCGTCAGAAGATCTACATCACTGCCTGGGATGCCAAATGGCTGATGAGAAATTCAGTCACCTACAAGCCTGGGAGCAATCACCCACCTACCAAAATGTTTGAGTAGGTGGGGGGTCTGTATTAAATGAGTCACCTAATTACCTGCAATACACCGGTAGAGCAAAACAAGCAACACTGAGGAATATGCATTTTACTCAACAGTCTCTTTTTCATTTCTCATTGGCACTTTTTCCTTTTCAAATAAGGCTCCCTTCTTTCATGCCATGTCAGAAAAGACACATGATAATGTTGTAGCATTCAATGAGGAGCTGCTTCATTAACAACTGAGTTATGTCACATTCTTTCATACTTTGCTATATTACTGCAACAGCTTGACAAGACAAACTCTAACACAATGCATCAGCCGAAGTGGATAGAGAGATAACTGCTTTCAGCAGCCTGCTGTCATGATGGGATTTCTTTATTTTTTGCTCTGTAGGTTCTCCTTGCTGAAGGCTGCTCAGGTCCTTCAAATGCATCTTGGCAGGCCACACACTGACTCATACATCCTATTGTTATCCACTAACAAGTTGTCACGTGGCACAGAACTGTTTGAAGTAAAATTGTGGAGAGTACCACAGCACTGTACACCTTCTCAGCTTTTAAATTGGAATTGCCAAACACAAACAAAAGGCATACTATTATGTGGGGCTTCATATTGTATTCCTGATTTTTCTATTTTCTGCATGGTCTTTTGCATAACACTTCACCTTGCCCTGTCTCAGTTTTCCAGTCGGAATACAAATATGTAATATAATACAGTTTCATTTCTCAGGACTATTATAAGAATGCACTAACTGTTTGTTAAATGGATTAAGAATTTTTTCAACAGTGGCTAGGGGACTCAAACATCCAAAGGCAGCAAAAGACTCGCACATAAGTACAAGATATTTTTTTTAACCACTTTCTTCCCAAGCAGAGTTGCTGGAGACCAAGTAGAATCACTACAACCTGCAGCTGATTTTCAACCGTGCCTCAGGAGACTAAGGTCTGCAAGAACCATTAAAATTCAGAATAATTCTGCTCCTAAACTCCATTTAGCACATTTTAAAGGTTCCTGCTATTCCACGTATTAACCACAAGCTTTGTTGATGAGTACAATCATCATAATGTGCAAATTAAAAGCACACATTTCTAAAGCTAGGAAAACTGTACAAAACGTCTTTGACAAACTTATATGCAGAGGGTTCATTTCATTGAAATGCTGAGTGCTGCAGTTATTAGTGAACCCACTTACCATGTGCCCTGTGGAAAGTTACAGGTGGTGCCCACTTTTCTCTTATGAATCACCAGATCTACTTCTGCACCATACTAGTCTTAAGTGTCTTCTGCTTTCACCTTTCCAGAGAACTAAATCCTAGTTAATGATGTAGAACAATCTGACCTCTCCAAGTCTCCATTTTATGGGCAGGAATTTGTAAAAGAGAGATAAAGATTTTGTACTATAAATGTTGACATTCTTTTAATATGCTCAAAACCCCTAGAAGATAGGAGGTAATAAGAGGCCTTGTTAGCCATGAATTTATTTTCATATGTCTGCTCAAAACGTGTTACACATTAACATCGCCAAAAGAATCTCCTTCACCACAATGAAATCAGATTTATACAATGATACTTCTGTTGTGTCTTTTTTTGTGTAAGTCAGGTATGGTACTAACATGCAGTAGGATAACATGCCTGGCCATTTACAATGCTCACAAAACCCTCTCTTTCCTGTGTTTTCTCTGCTGACTCCAATATGTATACCCTTTTGCTTTTTCAGACAGTTGATGCATCAGACAACACTTCATAAAGATCAACTTTTCTGAGATTTTTTTAAAGTCCAAACAATTCTAGAAATTATTTTCAAGAACAGATTGAAAAGTCAGATTGGTATTTTATGCTTCAGATTGAAATATCAAACAGTTAATTGACAAGGACAAGCCAAGGTGAAAAGAAATATCATCTGGCATACAATAAAGGATTGATGTGTACCTCATATGTTCATCTTAGCATGCAATGCCAGTTAAAACCAAATATGGAAACATCTTTATGTTTACTAGTGTTTTTCCTGTCCATTTGGTCATGCTATGGGAGCTTGTGTCCAGTAAAAGTCCTAGGAATGCTTTCCCAAGTAGCAAGGATGAGCTTTCGAATACTAGAAAGGTAAAAGAAAGGCATTTTGTTGGGAGAATGGCCAAGTGTGCTCCAGAGCTTGAACAAGATCTGCATGCTTAGCTTCAACTTCTCAAACTGAGCTGTTTCCATTATCTCAGCAACCACAATGCACCTCACAAAAAATATGACATATTTCAATAATGTAGATGCAGATTATGAAGACAAACACACTCTATCTTGACTGACATATTGCCTGAGAAAGGCCCTAGTACTTCCCTAACCAAGCACTCCTTCAACATAACTTCCAAACTTGAATTAAGATGCCAGAGAATGGGACAGCAATGGCGAGTTATTCAGGAGGTTAATTACCTGCACTTCTAAAGCAACGTACCTTATTTCTAAGTCTGAGCGTGTATCTCATTATACATCTATGCAGTAGAACAAAGAAACTTTTGTTTTCTCAGCCCTTATGTACACACTGATTAAATTCGTCTCCGGTTATGTCTTTGAATCTCTCAGTGTAATATGTATTTAAGGTTGCTCTGTGGACTTCCTCTAACACCTCAATATCATTCCTGAATTTATGTATCTTTTAATAGCCGCTGCATGCTTTTCAAGTAGTTTTTACTACTAGTACTCTTTTTCTTGTTGAAACTCAAATAATTTCTTATTGGTCCAGGGAGGGGCTGATGGGACCAATATTCAGGTAAATCCTCCAACTCCTCATTTGACTCTTTCCCAGACCAGTTCTCTGCCCTAGAGACAGAACTACTTTTCATTTAGGCATCTTAAAAACACATCACTTTCTCATACTCTGCTTTTCAAGTGAAAAAAATAGCTCTCTGATCAGCAATTTCTGCTGTTATTTGCCATTTCACAGTCACTGGGGCCCTTTGTGAATATCACCAGTGCTAATACTCTCTTTTGGCGACCATTTCCCTTCATTCCCTCTCTCCCTTCCGATATTCCACTCTAACCACCTTCCTCCTACCCCCCCACAGTGAACAAATTACCTTGAAACACAAAGCTCCTCCTGGCACTTCTCTTGGAAACGTCCCATCCTGGACCACTTCTTTTTTCAGACTATAACCCTACCTGGAAAACAAAGAACCACCTGACTTTTCTTCTTCTATATGTCTCCCCACAAGTTAGGCCACAGTTACTTTTTATCCTAAGTCTCAGGTCCACCTTCATTGTTATCTAGGGATGTATAACCTACCAAAAGACTTCAAGCAGAGCAGGTGATCCCAAGACCCAGATTAAAAGGAAAGAACCTCCAAGGAAGTAAATTTGAGTAGCTTCATCAAGTCTTGAAAGCTGTACTAGTTTTTGTAAAGCATATTGCTTTACAGCATTTAATAAGTTTTATTGTGAGGTGACTGAAGCAAACATCCTTTCTCTCCTTGTAAGTCTACAGGTGTTTCTCTACACATTCACAATATTAGAGAAAAGACTATAGTCTGTAACAGCTGACCTGCAGCATGGAGGGAGAGAAAGAGATGCTGCACAGTTACAGAGACCCTAAGAGTCTTTTCCTTTGGATCAAAAGTCTTCCATGAGCATATATGTAATCAACCTAGGCTACAGAAAAAGCTGAGTACAATCTGGTTCCACACTCCTTTGTAGCATACAAGCTCAAAGGGGAGGGTAGGACTCATCTGAAGAGCACCTGGGGGTGGGGGTGGAAAAGGTACAAGTAGATCATCCATTCACTTACCTCACCTTAATACTAAAGTCTGTACCAATATAGAGATACATAAATACACCTCTGGCTGGTGTAGATCTGTCCTCATATTCTCTCAACTGTTACAGTTTCTCCCCGCTATGAGGTACCATTTTAACCAGTCTCTGTAAAAATAGCTATTGGATTAAAAGAGGTTCATTCCAGCCTCTTGTCCAACCTGAAGACAACTTTTACAAAGGCTCAGGTATTTCCTGCCTTTTTTTTTGTTGGTGTTCAGCACAATGTAAACTTTCATGTTTTTTCATAACTACTTTTATTAAATCTTTCTCTCTCATTCTCTCATTTAAATAAAAGCCCTGGAAACCTATGGTTTCATGGATTAACCACAACCCACAATTCATGGATGCTACTTGTAACCTTCAAAAGCCTTTAAAAATAGTGCTGGATCTATTATTGTGAATTACAGTAATTGCTGCAAAGATTTAAGAGGCACTTTGAGAAATTTCAATTTCATGGTATGTTTCTGGACCCACTTCCTTGACATCTGGGGGAAAACGCAGTTATTTTTTGAGAAAGAGCTTTTCTTCCTATTTTTTGATATAAAGTTTCAATTGAAACTTCAGTATTAAAATTTCTCTTAAGAAAAAAAATGCTGGGTTTCCAATTCAAACTGCAACAGAAGCAAAGAGAGTATAAGACTAGAGCCTTGCTTCGGCTGTATGAGTGTAAGAAGAAAGCAGACCCATCAGCAGAGAACAGGCTTTGGGATCTCCATTTTCATCAACTTTCTAGGAGTTTCTTTTTCCAAGGTTTTAAATCGGAAGGCCTGATGTGGTCAATATATTCTTAGATGAACAATCAACACTGAACTTAGGAATATGTTATTCATGCGAATGTCAGCAGGTTTAGGCTGAAGAAGTAAGAGTTCATTGATATATAGGACTGGAAGAAACATTCAAGGAGCTCTCCAGGTTCCCTTACATAGCCTGCCCACTACCCTATCACAAAAAGAGATCCCTTACACTTGGAGAGGACAGGAATCATGTGACAATAAGCTAAGCAAAGAGGACAAGGTTTCCTCCTTTACTTCTTCCTTCTAAAAAACCAGCTTTTCCTACCTTAATCCTAAAAACATTTCTATGGTCTGCACACTCAGGGTACAGGCTGGAACCAGTATACCTACCACCTCACAGACAGACAAGAACTGAGCATGTAGCAAGACAGAGGAGAAATGGGGACAGACACGATGAGTCAGACATTTAAAATATCCTAAAAAAAAGGATCGTTAAGATTCTAGGGGCTTCACAAAGAGTTTGCTCTTATTGGGCTGAGTGCAGTCCTAGAGGAAAGGATCAGCTCACAAGGACAAAAGCAGATTTGAGACCAAGTCCTTCAACTTCCAGACTGCCTCCCAATGATTTTTGGACCTCCACCCAGTGATTTCTTCCTCTTGAGAGAATAAATAAATAAATAAATAAATAAATACATAAATAAATAAATAAATAAAATTGTTGCAGTTAACATTCTTATAACAGCTAGGTTTCATAATTCAAATTCTTTCTGGTGGTTTTCAAGTGTTCATTCCACTGACAAGATGCAAGTAGATCTTAAAATTTCTAGCAGATACTATTGTAATAGCCTGAAGTGTAAGTCTCCCTCATCTAGTCCATCACTGATGCAGTCTCTGCAATTTGTATCCATTACATTCTCTGGAACTACTTCATAAAATTTTATAGACAAGCTCCTGAAATTGCCCCCATCAATATACAAGCTAAATTTTTTGTCTGGTACAATATAGTAATTTTTACCACTTTAGATGCCACCCAGGTGGATTCCCTTAAAGTTAGTGCAGACCACCTCTCTCTTTGAAGTTGTAATGTTACACTTAGTTTGGAGGAGAGGGAAATATATTTTTGTTTTTGATTTTATGTAAAATGGGAAATTAATCAAAAATAGTAAGTTTTTTCTATGCAACTATAGTGGCAGTAGCAGAGTAACACAGTAGCAGAAGTATCTTGTCCCCAAAATATAAGCAACTTTTAGGAAGAAAAAAATGATAATTAGGATCATTAGCTTTGACTTCTGATTTGTGTGCTACTTGCAAGGTAGTTTCATTGATGGCTCATCAAGTTTTAAATTACTGGTATGGGAGCAATCATGTTGTTCAGATACCAGGAGGATTAGCTATTACCATAGGAACAGGAGCTGAATCACACTCTCCTGTCTCTCTTTCCCTTCTCTCACCTCCAACTCCCTCATATTACAGATGTTATCAATGCTCAAGTTTGGATGAGCAGCCTACAGAGCCCTGCTAGTAGGGATCTTCAAATAACAGATTCAGACAACTGCTTTACTGATTAGCCTCCAGCACAATTGCATTAGCTGGTGTTGGACTTGGTCTTAAATTTCCTGTTCAGCAGATTTTGGAGTGACTTGTCTATCAAAATTGCGCTGCCATGACCCTTTTCTCCCTTATCTGAAATTGCCAGCTCCAGAAAGGGCAGGACTAAAACAGAAGAGAACAAAGATTCTGGACCTCTAACTTTAGCTTCTCAGAAGCAACAAATGACAAGCCTTTTGGTTCTTTTGGATTAAAAGGAGGGTTGCAATCCTCCTAGACATGCAAATCAAAAACCACCCCCAAAAGTAGGTTATTTTTTTCTTTGGTGATGAAGCATATGTTAACCAGAGGACAGGATGGGAGCAGAATGGACTAAGAGCTGTGGAGAGAGCAGGAGGGAAACAGAGGCTTAGGACATATTCCTGCTTGAACAGTAAACGCAGTGAAGTCTATCCCATAAAAGGGAACATGTCAAATATTAACAGTTTATGTAAATTCTTGTTACAACAGCATGGTAACAGCACAGTAAAGGGATTCATTCCTCACTCTCATCTCTCCTTCATTTCTTTGAATATCAGGACAACAGAAATAAACTCGCCTGTTTCAGAGGCTGAGCTGAGCTGCCACTGTTACTCTGACACACACAGCCTCAAAGGCATGCCAGCTCCCAAAGTGCTCTTCCTGTACTGCAGTGATCTACTTCAGTATTTGCTGGAGCATGGCAGAGGTTGTTGAATAAGTTCTTTCTGAAAAAAACATTATTAACAAAGCACATTTTTCCCAAGGTTTGTGGGGTCTTTTTCCCCCTACTGCTCTCCGAATGAAAAGATAACTACATTACCCTCATATTGTAAATACTAGTAAGGGCTTCTGCTCTGTTTTGTACAGCTCAGATCCGTGCAAATTTTGACAGTGACAAGCAAGCTTACTCTGTCCAATTGTATTTTATTATTTTAATTTCTCCAAATGCTGTGGATTATATTATATTTTACCATTCAGTGCACAGAATTTTTACAGTTAACAGATGTTTATTTAGTAGGATCTCTTAGGTAGAGGAATCTGGGGACCCTTCCTCTGCTTGGTATTAGCTTAAGCTACAGGACAAATCTGGTTTTATCAATATATATTTTTGTCAAGTTATCTGACAATGGAATGTATAGTCAGAAAGCTGCAACAATACTTCGTGAGTGGTAGATGACATATTTGATTCCTTCAGGAATGTTTCTCACAACCATGTTTGGTTTTCAATGGCCTTACTCCTTCCTTGTTAGCAATATACTGTAGAGCCTGGAGCAACATGCTACAGTTCAGAAGCCAGCCAACTATCACTGCTTTACAAAACAATTCTGTTGCTGAATCAATATTTTTCATGGCCTCCAGCTACTAGAAATGTCAGTATTTTTAGAGCTGCCAAAACACTGAAGTGTCATTTATAAATCAAGGCCTAGATGATGATCTCCATTACACTTGTATAATTGGATGTCAGAAAATCACTCAGGATTTGCAAATGAAACTGCTCAAAATACAGCCTCATCACCTTATTTATTTCCTACCTTTTCTCTTAAGCCATTATTTTTAGAACCGCTAAACATCAGGGAAGTTAGGAAGCCAGAGATCTGACTGCTATTAGAACAGCTGTTATGGCTTCTTAATTCTCCACTGACCAACCTCCTTGCAGGCTGTTAGAGTTGTGCTGCAGCAATGGGTAGAAACATCATCAAAAGAGCACATGCCTCAGCTGGTATGCTGACCAGATACTCTTCCCAGCAAACTCAGTGCTCCTTTTGATCTTACTCCTTAGCTTCCATTCTGTCATTTATTTTCTCCGCTTCCTGTAGTATTAGCCAAGTTCCTGGCAATCAGTTATTTTCCTGATAGGGCTCCTGTGACTTTCTAAAAGCTGATAATCCAGAGAACAAATCCTTTACTTAGAAGTTCATTTTTTACTTGGTTACAGATTTTTTTTTTTTTTTCAGTTTATACCTTGTAACATGATAACACACACAGGAAAGAGGCAGCTTTTAAATATGACCACCAACTGTACAGTCAGTAGTGGGGAACAGTGGCTATAAGGTATACAACAAAAATAAAGATGATGATCGGATAATTCTAAAAGTAAGTAGGGGGAGGAAGGAACGAGTAATTTGTTTCCCCACCACCCAACCTGGCTACCCCCTACTATTCATCATCATTCTGAAGAGTAGTGGAAAGGGAATGACATGAGCCAGAAAAGAGCTCCTGCATAGACTGAAGACCAGACACAGCTGTATCAAACAAGCCAGCCCACAGTCTCTTGGGCCAGCAGATAACCAGCAACCAAAGAGACTTAATTAATATTTTTGGTGCATGACCATGATCTTCAGTTTTAATTGGTGACAAGTGAGTAACCAAAGAAATGTAAGTGGAATTTCATTTATCTGTATACAACAGATCAATATTCACTCAGCATGCAACAACTCCTTGCATCTCAAAGGGATAAAATAAATTGTCAGTCAGCAGCATGCTTTTGTTGTTGTTGGAATTTTTCTAGCTAAATTATTCACCTTCTCAAAAGGCAATCTGATAAATGTTTATTTCTTCATAATGCATTCTAACAACTGCTGATTTGTGACACTTGCAGTGAACAGAATTTAAATTCAGAGCAGGGCTCTAGGAAAATACTAAGTGGTACAAACAACAGAGGGCTGCAAGAATTTTTTTTCTCCACTTCAGATATTGCAATGGCCTCCTGTGGTATAAGGGGCACTAATTGAATTTAAGAGATGTAATAAGCAAGAAATTCTCCAGCTCACTTCATATCACAATGAAAGCCAACTGAACAGTACTGGCAGTAGCAGCAGCACCAGAACAGCACATAAGCACCAATTTCGCAGCCAAGCAGAAGAGACTGTGGAGCTGTAAAGTTTGCTGATGAGCGTTAGCTGAGGGCAGTCCTGTATAGCAGTGGTGAAAGTTTCACAAGCACTCTCCAAGAGGGTACAAAATCAGACTATCCATTTTGCAAATAATAATCCTTGACTGGTGCCATTTTCAGTGTCACAGAAAATTTAGATTTCACTCATCCGTTATTCAAAAAGTTTAACTGTATATATACTTCAACAGTGTACTACAAAACCTGGAATCAGAGTCCTGGAATCAGAGTCCTGGAAACAGAGATAATTACAAATATCGTTTCTACATTAAAGCATTTCAGAATCTTATGTATTACCATTTCATGAGCTTAACTTTTTTTTCACTAAAACAGAAATATTCTCTGTTAGTATCAGTTCTATTATTAGTTTCCGTGCTGAAGAGCATAATGCAGATGAAGATGCATAATTCATATTATGAAGAGCCCATAAAGACATGTACCTGCAAACTGCTATGAATATGACCATTAGTGTCAATTTAACTTCACATGAACATAGAGCTCAAACGTGCAGTATGCTCAGAACCATGAAAGAATCATAGTTGTGATTCAATGTGTCAGCTAACAAAAGACAATTTGAGAAGATCAGAGGACAAGATTCTTGGGAATACAGCAAGATTAAATTATTATCCAGGGAAGTTAAATATTTTGCACTACTTTGTTATCTTTGTTGAAGCAAACACTACAGACAGAAGAATTTCCTTCAAGAAGAACTGGGTCTTAGTATGGATTTTGAATGATGAGATAAGCAGCACTGTGATCCTGCACAGAAAGCCTCCAAACAGAGTAATATGGCAGAAAGCTACAGTTAAGTGGCAGAAAAAAAGGAAGGGGTTATGACCATTAGTAAAGTAGAAGGAATATGAAAAATGCAATAAAAGATGATATAAACAAAGAAACTGAGTAGCACAAGATGTAAACAGGATAAAACACAAAACAAGAATCTGATGAGGCATAAAGATGGGGTTCACTTAGGCAAAGGCATCGAAGGCAGCATGTTTGGAGCTGTTGCATTTTCATAGACACTGGAAGAGGGTGATACAGCTTTGATAGCAGCTTGCAAGGATGCTGCAGTAATCCAGATGGTAAGTTATGAGAGTCTGTTTAAAAGACCTAATGGTAGAGAATAGAAAAGGGTAAACAAACTTATACTGCCCAATTTTGAATGTGGCAAATTTCTCATTTGATTCAAATGCTGCCGAGTTTACCTTATACCAGAGGGAAAACATAAATAGAGGGAGCAGAAAAGAAAACTCCACCATGGGGCCGGGGGGTGGAATCCTGGTGAAGGTGGATTAATCTCTAATAATTATTTTAAAAGTCAGGCAGAGAACTACTAATCGTACATCAGCCATAATTTATGTTAAATGCAGCTATAAGTGCTGCATGTGATATGTCTACATCCTCAAAAACAGAAAAGGGGAAATATAACAGATGTTGTTGCTGTAAAACATTAGGCAACATGAATGACTTTACTTGTTTTCCTAAATAAATATAAAAAAGCAAGAGAAATGAACACTAAGGACCTAAAATCATAAAATATTAAATACCTCACTTAGTTGATTCACTATGTGACCCCCTTCCTTGCTACAAATCTCACAGCTGCTGCTGTGTAAGTGATGGTAAAAGAAAGGCAGCAAAGGAATGGGCATTAGTATAAAATGATGGGGTTTTGACATAAGTCATGGCAGAGATGAGAGACCCTAAAACCTATAATTTAGAAGCTTTCAGAAAAATTGGAGTTGCAGAGCTTAAAGGTGATATCTTCAAAGAACTTTCTAAGGTTATGTTATATTGGGAAGGGAAGCGGGACAGAGTTTAAGTTTTGACACAGGAGTTATTTGGGGAAAATACCTGAAGACTTTTCAGAAAACAGTCAGATCTTTGCTAACTGAAGAAATTCATCTGTCCCAAGAGACTTCTCTGCTATTGGAAATAAGATATTAGTTCTATTCCTCTCCCCTACCTGCTGGCGGAATCATCACAGTGCTAGCAGGTGCCCTTTCAGCAAGTTCTAAAGTCCTTCTCTCTCCAGCCTAATGACAGCCTGCACATTTTATTCTCTCAGGACAAGGCTTATCTAGACAGAGCAAGGATTGCAAAGAGCAGGTCTGTAGTGAGTCAGTGAGAAGCGGATGCAGAAAAGGAAACAAAGAGAAAAAGCATAGAAAGGCAGAACACACATACAGCTAGTGTCTGGGTCACACAGCAGCAATCTCCAAGCAGATGGACTCTTTTGTAGGTAGGAGGGTTTTTTTCTCTTTTGTTGTTTTTACTGGACTTTCAGGGATTTTTACTTTTTTTTTTTTTAATCCACCTCAGTTGCACTGATTACTCTTGTTTGCTCTTTCATGACCTTGAATTTATCTTTGCAGAACAAAGGTCCCCTCACTGCTCCAGTTTACCTCATTGTGTACCAATCACTCACTACAATGACAGAGCACAGAAAGATGCTAGATACTGTGGGATCAGGTTCTCCTCTTGCCTTTCCAAAGAGCTATGGGACAGGGGGAAATCAAGAAACCCAGTTTTCTACTTCTATGCTTCCCCATGCCTCAGAATGCTTTAACAAAGGAATCTGTAGATTACTGCCTCATTTTTATCCCCACATATTCTCTCCTCTGCACATCCTCTTTTCCCCAAACTCAAACTACCAAAAAAAGCTTTGTAGTATTACATTTGCACCATTCAGCAAAATCTAGTAAAGACATACAGTAATTGCTGAGAATTTTTTCACTTTTTTCCCCCCAACAAATGTAATTCCTGTCTGCTGCCTGCACATCTACCCTCCCCACTGAGCCAGTGCACTGTGATAATCACACCAGTAACATTCAGATAGAGATCAAGTGATGCAGCCAGCTCTATCTCAGCTCTGACTTTCAACTTCATATTTACTTGGATGCACATATTACTGTCTGCAAAATATAAAGCCATTTTTCCTCTAATGAAAACTGCTTTTAGATATCAGTGGACTACCCCAGATTTAGATAGGGAAGGAAGGAGCTTAATCCTTCTAAACATGGGGAAAAGAGTGAAATTGTTAGCTGTTTGCAGACACATGTCATCTCAGAACATGCAAATTAACCATCCAAATTAATTCCAGCTGAAAAAGCATGTTTCATACATTTGTGGCTCTAAGGACATCACTTATAAATGACAGACATTCCTGAGAGTTTGACATCGCAGAATCCACTTCACGTAATTCTGATGCTAGTGAAGATAGCAAGTTTGTCAAGTGGAATGTTACCAGTCTGAGCACCCATTTCATAACAAATGTCTTTTAGTCTTCATTTCGAAGCAAATTTCCAGTCATCATTCTTACCTGTGAAATGTTCATACAGATACATTTTATGTAGCTACATTACTTCCCGTCTGTCTGAGAGAGTTTTATGGGGATTAAGAAACAGTCCCCACACTGGCGTGACAAATGCAGTGATTGTTCACCTTCAGGAGTAACAGAGGCCCAAGGATGGGTACTCGGCTTTCCCCCCATCTGTATGTCTCCACCACTACTGTCAGAGCAATTACCTTTTAGATTGGCTAATGGCTTTAAGACAAAACCTGAAAACATTTCTAGGCGAAAATATTTAACATTAAGAAACACCTAGAAGTAAGAACAGCACTTGTCAGAAAAGTTTGGATTAGCACAGGTATTCTACTAAAAAAAATAAAAAAAGCAAACAAAAAAACTCAACCAAACAAAAAAAAAAAAAAAAAAAAAAAAAAAAACCAAAAAAGAGTGTTACAACTATCAAGACTTACAATGTTCTCTTGGTTTTAGCTGGGATAGAGTTAATTTTCTTCACTGTAGCTGGTATAGTGCTGCGTTTTGGACTTAGTATAAGAACAATATTGATAACACACTGATGTTTTAGTTGTTGCTGGGTAGTGCTTACACTAGTCAAGGACTTTTCTGGCCTCCCATGCTCTGCCAGGTGCACAAGAAGCCGGGAGGAGAGGGGGCACAGCCAAGAGAGCTGATCCTAACTGACCAAAGGGAAATTCCATATCATATGATGTAATGCCCAGTATATTAACTGGGGGGAGTTGGCCGGGGGAAGCAGCGATCACGGCTCAGGGACTGGCGGTGTCGGTCGGCGGGTGGTGAGCGGTTGCAGCACTTGTGGTTTGGGTTTTTTTTTCCCCTTCTCCTGAGGTTTTACCTCTCTTTCTCTCATGTTATTTTCCTTTTCATTATATTATTATTATTACTACAACTATTACTATTACTGTTTTATTTAAATTATTAAACTGTTCTTATCTCAACCCACAAGTTTTCCTACTTTGGCCCTTCCGATTCTCTCCCCCATCCCACAGGGGTGGGGGCAGTGAGCGAGCAGCTCTGTGGTGCTTAGTTGCTGACTGGGGCTAAATCACGACAGTCTTTTTTGGTGCCCAACATGGGGCCCAAAGGGTTTGAGATAATAACAGTTGCTGGTCACAGCATTGATTCATCTGTTCTCAATGTTAGTTTAGTCAGACCTACACCATGCTGATTTTGAAGTACATGTTAAAGATTGGCATTGGGTTTTGCAGTTTGCTGTGCTCTGCAGTGGTTAGAGATGTTTTGCCTAGGAGATTTGTTATTAAAACACTGGCCTTGAGTTTTATCGGTTATTTGGGTCTTGCATGGAAGCCATTACTGTACTTTGGGTACCACCTCATGGAGACAATTAGCAATTATACCTCCTCCTCTGAGAGGTTCTTTATGGAGGAAATACAGAATGGCACCTTAGCTACCGTCTTCTGTAATGTCTCCTCCTTCATTACAACAACTTTTCAGTATCTTGAACATCCTTGGGTAGTTAAGATACATCTGTTGATATTCCTATGGCAGATTGTTTCGGTTTTGTCTAAGGTTAAGAAGCAATTCAAGAATATCATTCAGAGATCTGCCCCAAGGCTCGGTAATTATGGGTGGCAGGGTATGTGGGAGAGTATGGGCAAATGCCTAAGAGGGTGGGTACCTCCAGTGTTTTGGGACCTCACCCCTGAACAAGTGCAGAATCCTGAAAAATTAGTAGAATATTTGGAGGAAGTATGTTGTCACCCTGGCAATTCCAGAGAGATACAAATCACTGCAATGTGCTGGGGCCTGACCCAGGCCTACCGAGCCCTGTTTAACACTATCCAGGTCACCATAAATCACCTCAAGCATGGCTAATTCCCTCAGGTACTGGATACCTTTCTCCATCGTGGTCCTTTTTCCTAGGCGATACATAACATCTCCCTTGAAGGGATACCTTTCTTTCACACCAGGCAGGAGTCGCCTCCAGAGGCTTTACAGTCCAATGCCTACAGAAAGCAGCTATTAAGTAAAATATTAGTTACTGAATAATTACACAAAAAAGTAATCCAAAGTTTTTGTAATACTCTGCCAATTTAATGTTTTGTTTGTTTACTGGGTTACGGTGTCCTTTTTGATACTCTAAGTTTAGGAACACTGCTAGAACCATTTATACCTTAAAAAAAAAAAAAAAAAAAAAAACAAAACACAAAACCACCAACAGCTTCTTGAAAGGGGCAGCACAGACAGTATTTCATTTCTATCAGTCTTTTAAGTACTGGATTTATACCATTACAAAAAACAGTCCTGTCCTGTACATATATACACAGTCAAAAAACTGGATATCTGTAAGACCAATACTGAATATGTCAGATATCCAGAGGCTTCCTGAGCTATACAGAATGGCTATGACATAGCTAAACACAGGTAGACAGGAACATATATCCTGAAATAGAAAGACAAAGCCTGGGGTTCCCCTTCTTGCCACACCTGACTTAAGTAACCTGACAGTAAACTTTCTGACTCTTTTGGGTTTTACTTTAAGCCTTGCTTTATCCTGAAACACTTATAGAAGAAGGATCATTTACATTTGCTTACTAAGAACACCAAACTAAGGGTACAACTTCCAAGCTTTCATGGAAGTTGTGTGTGAATACCCATAACCACTGCTCTCATCACCACTTCTCTGTATTTTAACAATTAAGACTGGTGATTCTGGTAGAGCCCACTGATAATGAAGTGCCTGAGTGAGCAAATATCTATAAACAGCTCTATTGACTTTAGAAGACATGCTTGTGTAAGAAGCGATCCTGCATCCATGACTAATATGAAAAATACATCAATATCCTCTGTTTCTTCTCCAAGTTGTCACAGAGGTTGAACCTGCCAACAATCACAACCCCAGTTACATAATGCAAGCTTAAGGTAGGATACATCATCTTATTAACTTATTGCTACAATGCTTGTCTCCATGACTTACCATGGTCAGAATTCCAGGTTTCCTTGTAATCTACCAACAAGTAATAAAAGATTGTATTCATCCATCTCATGGTGCTTTTATTGGTATGAATACTTATAAAGTGCCAGTACAATTAGAGCAAATACATCCCTAAATGAAGAAACATATCAGCTTATGCTTCAAAACACAGCCTGTGCCCTCTGATTCACTGCCTGCTCTCCCTTTGCTATCATGTAACAGCAGAAACTTGGCTTCTAAATCAGCTGCTGAAACAATCATGGCCTGATGTAGCAGTGAGAGACTGAGGGAACCGGCTGTTCCCCTGGAAATCCAGTCAATTAAATTCTGCCCGGAAGGGATCCAATCCAATATCAAAGATGCTGCCATAAGGGTAAGTTCCCTGGAGTACAGGGTTAATGATTTAAAGCATGTCAGGCTGGCCTGAAGCAGTGGAAATGAAGGCACACCTAAATAAATAAATAATTACATAGGGAAACAACCAAAATAAGAACCTGCAATAATAAAAAAAAAAAAAAAAATTGCCATGGAGAATTACTGCAGTAGTTGGCACCCCATTTAAGGGATATTCAAGTTTTCCTGCAATCTCACCTTAATGCCTGAATATTTTATTTCCCAAGATTGCTGAAACATAAAACACCAAAGAGTGTGTTAATACCCACAAAAACCCCAAGCATAAGTCAATCACCTCTGAAAGCGACTGTAGTTCCTGCTAGGAGCAGGTAAAGAATTTTTTTTACATTCAAAATGGAGACTGAAGGCTGGATGTCTTCTTTGCAGATTGTAATTCATGCTTATACACACATTGTCACCAGCATTAAAATACAAGAAGCCTCCTAGTCCCTAAAGTATTTATCCTTGAAACCACAGTGAAGAAAATGTGTCTGGTGATATGAAGATTGACTTTTTCTAAACTTAATACTCCAGACCCAATAGGTACAGCTAACTGCACTAAAGTCCAAGTGTGGTTTTGGGGTTTTTTGTTTTGGTTGTTTTTTGGGGGTTTTTTTTGGGTTTTTTTTTGTTTTGTTTTGTTTTTTTGTTTCGTTTTTTTTTTTTTTTATTTTAATTATTATTCCTGAATCAATTTTGCATTTATATCCCTGCAAGTGCCAGACGGGCACCTATTTTTTTACAACTACAATTAATTCAGTATGCAAAAATTAACAAAACATTTCTTATATTAAAGCCACTAAATGACAAAAATTGTAGAATACTATTATGCTGTTTCTGAGGTTACTTTTAAAGGCAAACTCTTCTGTCTGCCTGTCTAGAAGGGTTGAAAATTACAAGGAAAAGGTTTACACTTTGCAAATATGGCTACGATGTAAATTAACCCTGACTTGCATAGCCCCTTCTGAACACAGCTGAGCAACATCTAGAAAAAGTACTGCTCAGACACACAGCAGCTGAGATGGAATCTGTACTAGGATCATTACGACCCAGCACACATTTGAAGAGGCAGGAAAGACATGGTTGTGGTTTAGGTTCTGGACAAGACCTCACCATTAACATTTTCAGTGTTCTAGTTCTCCATCTGAAAAAGGGATTAAAAAGTAGTGTCAAGATATTTTTGCCAGGAATAAATCTACATCCCCAAATGTGGATTTGGGAACATCAGTTCTCTGGAGTAGAAACACAGAACTACTACAGGAGCAAGAAGCATTAGCTCTCTTTAACCATCAACTCAGTGCTTAAAGCACATCCTCACGATATGGAAGATTCATCCTGACCTCTCTCCTTTTCTTAAGGGATATGATTCTCCCTCTCATGAAAGCATCAGGTGCTACCACACTAAGCAATGTATCTTGTAGCCTCTCCCACTGCCATGTTCTGTTGTTAATAAATGAAAAATAGTAAAAATTAAAAACACAGAAACAAACAAAAAACACCCCACAACAAACCACAAAAACTTCCTTGGCCATCTTGACAGTATACAGGAGTATATGTCCTTACTCATCAAACAAGAAATATTTTTGCTTGCACTCTCTCCATTTATTCAAAATGAAGCAGTTCTACCTAGAAAGATGAGGGCTTATCACCCTTAAATATACAACAACCCCACAGTTAGGATGCCCTCAGAGAACACAATGGCTCAAATTCTCTGCCAGAGAAATTCAAGTCTGCCCTATTTTCATTTGTTCCAAACTCAGCTGCAAAATTAAGACATGCCTTAGTTTTGCTCCCCAAAACCAGAACACAGTCCTCCTTTCCTATTTTATGTGCACTACTTCATAAGGTCTTATGGCAAGGGCAATTCAGCCACTAGATTAAGAACCATCAAAAGCTTTGAGAGGATATTTTGAACTATTGTAATAATACGTAATTGATTCCTCAAGCAGTGGGAAGAACACACCATACATGTGGTTCATGCCTATTGCAGTAACACCAGCAACAGCCAGAGGAATCCAAACAGGCTGAACTACTTCTTTGGAAGAAAAAGAAAGAGCTAGTGACATTTTTGACAGCTGTGTTTGACAATTACATAGATGCAGTGTATAATTTCTTTATATGTATTTTTCTAAAATTTCTGCAAAATAACCTTTAAATCCATTTAGCTAAGATGATTTAGAAAACCATGGTAATGTTATAAAGTGGGCAATAGCCATGCTCCTGTTAGCCTCATTCTAGTTGAATTCCCTTCCCCTTTACAAGCTGCATCTAGTAAGTTAACTAAGTGCATGGAGTTAGTTTCCAGGGTCATTAATAGACTGTGTTAATGTCATCAAAATGAAAACTCTCTTGAGTTGGGCATGTTTATGTTCATAACGGAAAAAAATTTGGCCATTTTGCCAAATCAGTTCTATTGTCCTTTCACAGGGATCTTGGATATTTTTGCTTTGTCGAAAAAGTATTTACAAATTTATAATTAGATGTACAAAAAATCTTTCCTTTAGGAACTCCCCATGCTATTATTTGTAACAAGCCAGTTACTTATGCTACTTAAGTAGTCTCCATTAACTCAGCATCTTAGCCCTCCAGTACAGGGGGGTGCTCTTGCGCCCACCTTATGGCCAGGGGCTAAGATGGAGGAAAGGTTCAAAGGACTTTCCAGTAGGTAAAATCAAGGCCCTGAACCCACGGTCTCTGTCAGGTGAAAAAAAAGACAATATTTCACAAAATATATTTGGAGAATAAATGCCTGTCAGAGAACCATTAATTAAAAACAAAACTCTGCTGACAAAGCACAGGACTTACTGACTCCTCTTTCTTTCTGACCAACAGGCCAGGCTGGATCCTGTGACATAAACAAGAAAGAAAAGACTGAGCCTTTAGATACTGCAAGAGAATGTCTGATGCTAGAATAGATGAGTTCTATGCTGTTAAGGTGATGGAAAAGGCATAAGAAAAGACAAGTCAAAACAGCAACAGAATGATCAAGTAGGCAGATACTTGTTACCATGGCAACCAAACAGCATCTACTACAAAGCACATACGCTAGAAAGAGCCTCTGAGAAATTACAAGTGAGAGAAACTACAACCAAAACAGGTGTTTGGCTACACTAGCCTTGAAAAGGAGTCCTATACCATATCTGTGAGTAAGATGATGACATGCAGACCACAGGACTCTCTATTTCCGGGTGGCTAGGTTCTTCAGGAGCATCCACAGTACAGGGAAGTCACATTCAAGTTTGGCAAAAAAGGCGTGGTATGAATGAATGAAGATGGCAAAAGGAAGTTTGAACTATCAATTCAGACAGACGGTTCCAAAGTCATTGCTGTATCCTATTTGATAAAAACCTCTCCCTGGGTCTGTAATGGGTCCTGTATATTAGCAAAAACTACTTGTATCTATTGGTATCTAAATGCCACATTAACTCCCAGTTGATAATCCAGATAAGACTTGTAAAATCTGTATTTATTGTTTAGTACATGTTACATGGAAGATTAAGGTCCAAATACTAAATTTTTACTCTCTCTGTAAAAAGTTGGACAAGTTCTACAGACAGCATTTAATGCTTCTATGATGTGTCAGCAAGGAGAAAAGACACTGGTGATCTTACCAAAACACGGTAACCTACATCACCTCAAGTCACTTCCACACCCAGCTCATTAGTCACTCCAGTTTCTCCACCTCAGATCACCCACACATTTTAGATTTCTGCAGGTAGTCAAACAGGCAGAACTTTTATTACCTCTTTCTTTGGGAGGAGGGAGAGAGAAGCAGCAGCCAAGGGTCCTTTACTTTCAAGCACTCCTTCCAAGTTGGATATTTAATGTTGGCAGTCATACTGTAAGCTCATTCCTTTAGAAAAATTCCTAGGGGAAGAAGCTATACCAGAAATACTGGCTCAAATAGTAACCCTTCATCCTTAAGGTCAAAGAAAAAACTGTTCTTGTAAGCTCAGTGAAAACCCATCTGATGGATACTAATGAAAGCAAAAAAAAAGTTGCCTACTGTATAAACACCTCTAAAGTAAATAACACCCTTGAAGGGAAATGACAAAGTTACAGAGTCAAGTGAAATAGCAGAAAGATAAATTATCTCAGGAAGCCAGATTCACTCTGGTGCAATAAGTCAGTAGCAGGACAAAAAGAGACTGGAAATCATGGTGGCAGGTTTTAATCTTCAGAGAAAAGTGTTAACATTGGAAATTAAAACCTAGTAACTTCCCTAAGCATTTTAGATTATGATGCTTTTGACAAGGCGTTAGAGGTGCTCATTTCAAACTGGCAAATCAGATTAAGATCTCACCTGAGAAATTAAAAACATATAAAAAAGGAGCAGAATAAGAAAGTTCAACACATGCGCTGATAGAAGAGAGCCATTGGGCCAAATTCTCTAAAACCAAAATATATTTATTTTGATTGAATATATTTATTTTGATTGAATTAGTCTGGATTTACAGTGCTTAGCAGAATGGAGTATTTGGACCAGTTATCATCAATTTGAAAGGAAATAGCTGATTTAAGAAGCATCAGTAGCACAGGAGCTTGCTGTTGGTGAGGAATGTAAACACCAGAAATCTCTCTGTTTCTGATGATACACAATATTGACAATTCTAAACACAAATTGTTAAGGAGATTACTTAATAACAATATATATTCATGTGAGCCCTGTTTTATCATTATACCCTGCAGGATTATTTTGTGTCTAAAGCTGTACAGAGAAAAGAGTACTCCAAAGCAAATACAGCCAGGGCACAGGATCAGGATTCAGGAGACCTGCTTTTTTAACTCTGCCACAAGCTCACTTTCATTTAATCTCCATTTCTCTTTACATATATTTGAGCTTAGCCAGACCCATCCCTCTGGACATACCCTAGGTATGTGCCACCCTATAGACATCCTTTGAGTATTCATTAAATAATTCTTCATGGAAATTTCAAGAGCCAAGCCATCTGGAGGTTTTTTACCGAAAGTGGCAGTGCTCTAATGGCACTAACACTGCTGCCAACAGTGTAGCTCTGTTTCATGCCTCCCTTTGCCTAACACAACCAAAGAGTAGAAGGCAGTAGCAGCAGAAGTCTTGCCAGAGATTGGTACATATTAGGGTCCTCGGAGAACAGTAACTTTCTGGGGCATTTTTCAAGTGCATCATGACATGTCAATTCTCCTGTCAGGAACTGGTACAAGACAAGGATCAAAATTTCACTTTTTACTTCTGTTTTAACCTTTTTTATACCCTTCTTAAGAAGTCTTAAAACTCTCTTTTTAGATGTTATTAATATCTTTAAATATCCTGCTTTTTTTGCAAAGTTATCACAGCAATGCACAACACAGAATCTAGTTCAGTATTGATCTGAGTCATGATACGACAGGATTTAAATAAAAAATGGCTCCTTCCAGTTTCATTTGAAAATATGACCAAGACTGTGTATCAAATACAAACCCATCTATCACCTTCTAATTGGAAGTCTTTTTTGCAGCATGCCTGGTGCCTCACTAATCTGTACACAACTTAATAGGGAAGTTAATAAATTATACAAGAGAACTAATTATACCTATTTGTCAAAAAATGAGATAGTTAAACTAAGGATTTAAATAACAAGAAATAAGCATTTTATCCTAATTAATTTGACCTAAACTTTGGGGGACAGGGGAAAAGAGGCAGAAATTTTTCTGACTAAACTCTGAGTGGTTGGAGCTATTAGCATACAGGCAATACAAGGCTGAAAGGGCCACTGTTTCATGAAACACTGAAACATGCATTTCTTTCAAATCATAGCGTATCATCCTGACATCAACCTCCCCAGCTGTCCAATGTGTTTATGGTAAAAGTCCCTGAAAGGGAAAAGTTAACATTAAGCCACTTTATCCACCTCCCTGCCTTGTTACTCTGAGGTTGTTTGTACCCATACAGTTACTGAAAATCTACCTTTGTATCTTCCATACAGCCTATAAAAATACTAAGAAAAGAGAAAAAAAGTGTATTACAGTATTCATTTAAAAAACCCAAAGCAAGACTTACCCTAGGGGAAAAAATTATTTTCTCTAAGCATATGTAAGACAGGTCTAGTGAAGAAGAAATATCTGAAACAGATATTCACCACTGAAATAGAAAAGGTGCTGACCAGAAATAGAAGATAAAGTTCAGAATGTGTAATGATCCACTCAACACCTTTCCCTGCATTTGGTTTTACCTACTGACTGCTGTGCCCCTATCAATATGGAATTCTCTCTTCAGGTTGCATAATCTTACATTTCTCCCTGCTCCTGTGCTTACAAGGCAAATCCGTCAGAAGAGACCAACAAAATCTGCATAAAATACCTTTCTCAGTAGATACATTTTCCAACTACAGTTCATATTTAGGTGCACTCTCTTCTCCATAGCTTTACAGCATGGATACTGCATACCAAATGACCAATTTAGGTAGGCTAATACTGCTTTTGAGATGAACTCTGAGCTTTTAAGCTAGTATGTAACATCTATGGTTCCCTAGTTAAGCATCTTTCGTAAGAGACAAAAAGCAACAGTAATAATTCCATACTCCAAAAGAAATTTACAATTAAACATTCTCATGTTAGGATAGACTAGCACTAGAGCTACTGTTAACCTATATACGGGTATATGGCACACCACAGTCTTTTAAAGAAACATTTTTTGATCCCATACTTTATTCCTACACTATTATATACAATATCAATATAGGCTTCAGAATCCTAAGTCCTGTCAGCTGGTCAGTATGAGTATGCACAGTGGAACTGGATTCTGACACGACCTATAACAGTGCAAGCATGAGAATATACCTGCTAAATCTCAATTAACATCTAACTTAGTTCTTCAGTTAACTAACTTATTAGCAGAAGCACGCCTAAAAAAAAAAAAGTATTACTTCCACAAGCTACTGTTAAAAAAAATGTGGGGAGTAAAAAAGGCATACAAAGAGCCCGAAGACCTCAGCCAAGACCGCCAGAAGTTAACAGTTGGTGCATTTAACGGAAAGCTGAGTTTCAAGAACACTTAAGACAGTCTGAGGCAGCAGTGCCACTGAAAGAGGTAATTGTGCCCCTTTGCCATCAGTCTTGTTTCCATTCCTGTCTCATTCAGTCACTTGTCCTGGCACAGGTGTTTGCCCAATACAGTGAAACCCAAAGGACATAACTGGTTGAAACAAACACAGAACTGAAGGTGGTGGAGGGCTGAAGGAGAAAGTAGAGGTTAGCTTTAACCACAGAGAGTTTCCCAATCCACTTCACCTCACAAATCTTTCCCTCTGTAAGACAAGGGTGTAAAGACAGAAACAGACTGTAAACTGGAAGGCAGGAAACACTAATTTAAACCTGCTGACAGCGAACGTGCTATTGCAGTCTTCCTAAGGATATAGTGAGCTAACTTTGTAAGTCTCGCCATTCTGTCTTTTTACAAAACGCGCTTCTGTATCCCTATTCCCTGCTTTTTATTACAATCAAGATGGAGAAAAACATGTTTGTATGTGGAAACTGAAGTAAATTCCAAGTTTTCCTACCAGAAATAGGTATAAGAGCTTTTTAAAATTAAGTACACAACTCCTTGTTTTTTTTAATTGAATCCAGGGATTTCTGTTCAGTTTCTACAGAGAAAGAAACAATTTTTGTAACTAGAAGTAGGAAGAAGCTGTTCTTCTCTCCCTTCACTCATTACAGTTCTCAAGCTGTTTTTCAAACTTAACTTTTATTGGCTTACAACATTTACCAGGCAAATCTACATTTAGGTTTTTTGGAGCTGTTTTTGAGGGACAAGAGAGAGCAGGAGGGACAGATAATATTTACTGCACAATTTTAAGATTCACTCTGGATGAATCAAAACCAGCCATCTCTCAAGCCAGGAAGTATATGAGGGTGTTTAAATGCAACTGAAAACTTCTTCATTCAGTTCTACAAAGAAAATCCTCCTTCCAGCATAGATCAACCATGGACAGTCTCAACCCTAAAAGGTGAGAAGTTTCAAAAACTGAATGGTTATAAATAGCTGGAGAAAGGTTAGAATGGAAACAACTACTGCAATTACAACCTCTCTGCTGTCACAGGCATATTTACATGCATACAAAATTTTTGAGGAAGTTGATATTTCTTATCAATTTTGTTTTTATCTACTTCTTCACTGGAAAGCTAAAGTAATCTAACTTTCTTGCCTTTACTTTCAGCAGTGAATAGATATGGGCATAATGTTATAAAGTTTGAGTTCCCAAAATCACATTTGATAAATTGTATCTTCTTTTTTAAAGTGTGCTGCCTTGCTGGTTCAGCTTGGTAAGGTTTCAGCCTGATCCAGATGAGTCTGCAGTGAAACATGTTGTAGCCTTAAGTTGATGAATCCTGATCAGAAGCTTCTGGGAATGCTATTACAAACCCTTCCAGTATTAGGATGTTTTCAATTTAAAAAAAAAAATAAAATAAAATAAAAGTTTATATATTAGAGCACAGTCTTTTATGCTGTAAGACTGAGACAAATACATGAATAATTATTACAAGAAACAGTAATATCAGGAATTTACTCCACACAATTTTAATTGCATCTAGTTTGTATTGGAGGTTAGAACAGACAAAACCCCAATCATAGACTCACTTGGGTTTTGGATTACATCCATGGGGGGAAGTTTCACTAACTTCACTGGATTCTGGATGAGTTGACCATATCTCAAGCCATATGTTTCCCAGCAAATCTGATTTTTCTTTAACTTTCTGAATTACATTTCTCAATGTAAGAAGAGCCCCAGGAAGAGGCAGGGTATATTTGCTCTCCCCCTGAATTTTGCAAGTGCCAGAGGAACCCAGGCGAGGTACACTAAAATACATTGTCTTGAGTATACCTTTGTTCTGCACATGCATGAAAACATGACACTGCAATTTCTACTTTCAGCAGTTAATGACAGTTTTGATTGGATAGATGCTTACAAATTCTACTGGGCTGTTCTTCCTCATTCTTTTAGGAGTATTAGTATTCAAAAACAAAACATACAGAACAACACAGAGTTTCTCTGTCAGCACAATCAGCAAAAGGCACAGTACAAAATGCAAGATCAAAGAATGAGGGCAGAATTACAGAAGTAAAATCACCACAAAATTACTGAGCACATCTTACTGCAGCAAATACGTTCCACAGGTATACAAGACAGACCAGTCCCATCAATCTAATCTTAAAGACAAGTTTTAAAGACTTCTTACAATGGAGAGGCTACAGCCTTTAGGAGCTTCTATGGCCTTCACACTATAATATAAGCTCCATACTTTCTCTATCCACCACAAACAGATAACAGATGGCTCCCTTTCTCTTGAAACACCATTCTGTATATTTTAAGATTTATTACATCCATCTCCTTTCTATTTTTAGGCTAAACAACTCTAGCTCCTCTTTATTACTTTATTCTTTCTCAGCAATGTTTTCTGGACCTGCTGTTTTTCTCCTGAGAGCTGTCTTCATTGGGAAAACAGCTGCCTGAAAAATAAATCTGGAAACAGTTTTCTAATAGAGGCCTCATCAATACTGAGTAAGGCAGCAAGATTATTTCACAAGTGTTACAGGCATGTTAATATGGTGTTAACTATCATCTTAACATAATATTAATGACTCATTATTAGTTGTCATTCTCTATAAATCTTAAATCCCTTTACACAGAAACACCATTTAGCCAAATGTTTCTATGCTGTATTTATGTAGATGATTCATCCTGCTGAAGAGCACTTCCCTCATCTTGTCCCTGTTGAACTCCATTTCCCAAGATCATTTCAAGTTCTCTACTTGTCTCCCCATGCTCTTGTGTTCCTTCTCGCTCTGACAGGGCTGGCAGATTCAGAAAGTACTTGGCATTCTGATTAATACGAAACATAGGATATTGATGAGCCCTTCTTGATATATTACTCTGTTCTGACATTTGGCCAATTATACATAGTCTTCGAATTTTTTTTCTGACCAATTCTATATCCACCAGGCAGTAGACTCCTCGAGACCACTTTTCCTCATTTGACTTAAGAGAACATTACTTGAATACAGTGCAAAAGACTTTAGTCAAGTCAAGGTATATAATATCTACTGCTTCTCTCCTAACGACCTGACCTGTAACACTGCCTTACAAGGAAATTAAATGGGTTTGTCATGATTTGCCCTTGAGAAATCTGTTTACACGGTAACCAATCTTGCTAACTGGCAGGGGCTTATGAGATGTCTATCCAATTATTCCTTGCTATATTTAAGCCAAACAGACTGGTATTTAATTACCCAGCTCATCCTTTCCCTACCCACTCCTGAAGTACTATATTTGCTTTTCCCCAGATACCACTTTCTTCCCTATGCATCCAATTCTTTAAATGCCCTAGGATTAATCTCATCAGGTCCAGCTTCCCTGAAAATATTTAAGAACTGCACTTAGAGCTAGAAATCTTCTGTACCAATTTCTTCATTGACATAAGTCCCTCAGTGCAGAAGACAGTTCTGTTAAGCAGCTACAAAAGTTTTCAAAATACGTAAATACTAAAAGAAAACACAAAGTGACAGTTACATGGCTTAAGAAAATTTTCTTCCTATTCAGCAGGCATTAAGATCAAGATAAGCAGTGATTTCTACCAATAAAAATAATTTTCAAGCAATTGAGAGCATAACTGTGCACCTGGGTCTCAGCATCTTTTAAAAGTGCATTTCTAGCCTTCCCTCCCACCATCTATTTCAGCTTTATTGTTCCATTTTTGGAACCTAGATCATAATAGTAAAGCTTTCTGCTTTACATCCAGAAAATGAGAAAAGGGAGCAAAGAGAAACCTGAGAGGCAACACAGCACACAGAGGGCAGTCGAGTTAAATCAAGTGACTGTGTTTTTATTTTTCACTACCCTGTTACAGAAGGACCTGAGCAAGCCACTTCAATGACTTTGAAACATGAATTCCTTTCCAGCTCTCTCACAGAATCACAGAATGGTTGGGGTTGGAAGGGGGCTCATCTTGTTGACTCTGGAGGTCATCTTGTCCACCTCCCCTGCTCAAACAGGGTCACCTAGAGCAGATTGCCCACAACTATGTCTAGAAACTTTTCAATATCCCCATGGAAACTGTACAACCTCTCTGGGCAATCTGTGCCAGTGCTCTGTCACCCTCACAGAAAAAAAGTGTTTATTGGTGTTCTATTGGAGCCTCTTGCGTTTCAGTTTGTGCCCACTGCCTCTTGTAGTGTAACTGGGCACCTCTGGGTAGAACATGGCTCCACCATCTTTGCACCCACCCTTCAGGTATTTACACACATTGATGAGATTCCCCCCCACCCCACATCTTCTCTTCTCCAGGCAGAACAGTCCGCACTCTCTCAGTCTGTCCTCATAGGAGATATACTTCAGTCCCTTAACCATCTTGGTAGCCTTTTGCCAGATGGACTCTCTCCAGTAGTTCCTTAGCTCTTTCGTACTGGGGAGGCCAGACCTGGTCACAGTACTCCAGGTCAGGCCTCACCAGTGTTGAGTAGAGGGGAAGGATCACCTCCCTCAACCTGCTGGCACTACTCCTTCTGGTGCGGCCCAGGAGACCATTAGCCGCCTTTGTCGCAACAGCACGTTGCTGGCTCGTATTCAAATCAGTGTCCACCAAGATGCCATGGGCCTTTTCTGCAAAGCTACTTTCCAGCCCATTGGCCCCCAGCATGTATTCATGTATGGGGTTATTCTGCCCTAGGTACAGAGCTTAGCACCGTCCCTTGTTGAACTTCATGAGGTTCCTCTCAGCCAATTTGTCCAGCCTGCTGAGGTCCCTCTGGATGGCAGCACTCTCCTCTGCCATATCAGCCACTTCTCCCAGTTCTCCATCTGATCCCTGTTTCATCTATTCAGAGCATATGTTCTTAGAACAGGGAAAGTTTTTACTCTCACTGTATGCTTGGATAAATGCAAATACTTTGCATACCTAGTATGTACCTAATACATTATGTTCTGTGAAACACAAGGCCAAAATTGAAAAGAAATCTAGGAATACGAGCTAAGAGGGGACTGAATTAGATATGTGTCAATTGACAGCTGAACCCACATTTCATATTGGGTGGAGTCAGCTGATCCTCAAAGTGGCCACAGTCTCAAAAATCTGTCCATTGTACACAGTGTAAGACTCCCCTAGTAATATAGATGTCCAGACCAGATTAACTCTTTATCACATTCAGATGTTCTATGAAAAAGCACCTGCTGATTCCCACTGCCACGCCTCTTAAAAAAAAAAAAAAAAAGACAATGAATCCTTAAGTCAGCCTCTGTACATGCTTGTTTCCTGAACGTAAAACAGTTTTAACTTTCAAGTTACTCACTGTTTGCCAGCCAATGCAATGGTGTAACACAGCAGAGAGGACCTAAGATAACACGACGGGTCTTCAGAGGATTTCTTCAAAATATGACACAGGTTTTGATTTCAGTTCTTCAGAGTATACAACTGAACTAACAGGCAATAATATATCATCTGGTACTTAGTTGGCTGCTATTTTTATTTTCTTCTTTTATTCTTTTTGATAATACACTTTTACTATATGTTGTCCTAGAAAGATGCCTTTCATGTGTATCTACAGACGGCTATTTCCCACCTTGAAAATGCTATTTCTAGGGGCCAAAGTAATTAAGTGGCAATTAGGAGAAACTTGGGTTTTGTCCTAGAACTCTGTCTGAACTCATTATGAAGACTTCTGCCCTTCACACTAACCGAGCAAATAGCTGAGATGTAGTGGGAAAGAATCAATTCCTTCTTGCATGAACTTTCCTTAGATGTACAGTCCATTGCAGTATAAATATCAAGGCAAGAGTTTAAACCAGGTTCTGGACTCACTCTGATGCCAGCAATTCCAATTCTTGTCTTTACATTTTATTGACTACTGACATTAGTATATCTCCCTATGGTTGTGCACAATGAGAGCTCACTTACTAGAGAGGGCCTTGTTCCATGTCTAAGGCAGGGTATGAACCAAACTCCCTCCTTGTCTTTTCCCATGTAAAAACAAATCTGTTCTAGCAGGGATAAGTCTCACTAGAACAACAAAGCAAATTTCTGACAGATTTTCACCTTCTCCAACTACTGCAGTTACTGCTTACTAGATTACACACGGTCATTATGATAAAGAAATAATTCTTGGCAAGCCCCTCCTACCAAATATTCAGAGATGGAGATGTTTCCTTGAGGGAGCTACATGGTATTTTACCTCTGCACTTGTTCTTCCCATATTATTTTATTGTTCACAACACTCCTACAGGTGCCAGAGCAAATGACTCAGACCTTAGACAATGATTGTTGATTGATTACAAAATCATTACTCTGAGTCCTTTTTTGCCAAAGATGCTGTGGTTTGAATATCAATTCTCAGCTTAGGTCAGCTTAAAGGTGCTTAAAAAATTACATTCGGTTGATCCTAATAGAAACAGTCCTGAAGTATCTGCATTAAGGATATCATGATATCAGAGAGTAAACTCTAAACCACAGAATATAAATACAGCTATTACAATTAATTACACTAAATTGCCTGAGCCAGCAAAAGGGATAAGTGCCAAGGATCTGAGGCAGTTATCATTCTGCCCAGTAGAATGCCTCTATAATCAATAAGCATAGAGACTTACTTGCTTTGAAATCAGAAAAGAGCAGTGGGTTTTTTGAAATACCTGCTATGTAACAACTTCTTTAAGAACACTTACAATTAAGGATCATACTTGCTTAATAGCTAAGACAAGCAAACAAAAAAAAAAAAAAAAAACAACCCCCCCCAATGTAAATTAAGTATCAATTCTCTTTTCAAGGGTGCAATCGTTTTTTAGGCAAAGGCATTGGATTAGGCAAAACCTAATCTGTCGAACATAAAATACTCCACTTGATATTCAAGGATCCCTCCAAAGCAGAATATTTCATTTTTGATCTTTTGAAAGAAACAAAAAAGAAACCAACACTCCCCTTCAACTAATCGCTAAGAGGAAAGACAACCTCATTTTTATTAACTTCCTTTTTCCAAAGGTAGGGCACTCACCTCTTACCACAGGAAACAACCTCTATACCCTCATCTCTACAACTGTTATAGGAAAGACACTTTGCAATTGGGATTCTTAATATTTGTTAAGGTTATTACAGATTGCATAAATACTATAACAAAGATTTTCTGTTGCAAAATGTACAACTAGTTACCTCAGCCCTCCGGTGACATGTTCTCTTTACTTAACTCTACCACTCCAGCAGATGGATGCATATTTCTTACCAGGAGAATAGTTCCCCGGAGAGACCAGCAATGCCCCATCTAAAAATTCTGCAAAATGCCTGTCATTATGACTTTCTTCAGAAAAAGGTGGAATACCACAAGCTTGACATGGAACAGGAATTTGAGTCAAAGTCTTAAAAATATTCCAATTGAATGCAGCCTAGGCTATGAAGCAAATCAGTGGCAGAGTAGCAAACCTACTCAAGGCTGTTTCCAACCATTTTCTGCTACAAAAATTCTGCAGTGCTACTTATGTAGCACACTATAAAATCCTTGCCAAGGTATCTGCATGCTATTAACAAAATACCTTCAAGAGGAAGTAAACAATGAACAAAAATTGCTGCTGAGCATAACAGATCTCAACCCAAAGACTACATATGAATGCGAGTTTCTATTACTCAACAGCTACAGACTAAGTATGGTCAGGAAAGACAAATCTTTGTTTACAGTAAAGAGAGCAGAGCAAATCAGTAAACAGAGTAATAAATAGCTTGCCTGCATATTTTGGGCAATGCCTTGCCCAGGCAAAAGCCATGCACGTCTTTCACATCAAAGACATAAAAGAGGGACCAAAATACAGAGATAATTTTGTCCTCAAAGTGAACTGTAACACCATACTCACTGGAGCTTGTTTCTCACTGATACACACTCCTCCTACTTCTGCAGACAGAACTAAACAATAGGTAAAAACTATTGATTCATTTTTTTAAAGTTCTGTTTTTACAGTCTATTTTCTCTATTAACTTGCTGGTAATTAATTACTTCCTATAAGCTTAATTACAACCAGTTAAAGAAATGTTGTACAAGTCTGTAAACAAAGCTTGGTCAATGTGACGTAATGGGTGATTGAAAATAAATGAGATTTCTCCTCAACTATGTTCATACGCAGCCTGCTCAACTTGTTCAATATTACAGCATGAGGTTCCAGAGGAACCTTGAAAATTAACTGTGGAATTATTACCCATAACAATGTATAAATTTGTACTTGTTTAGACTGACAGAGCAAACAACATTCTTACAATAACAGACTTCTTACAGAAACTTGCAGCAGCTATGTGATCAGTTCATGGGACTGTCCCAGAAACACTTCCTCAAATAAAATAGAAAATCCTGGGCTGACTTAAGGTGAAGTTTCACTCCAGATTACCAGAAGGTCACACCGATTAAACAAACAAAGTATATCTAAAGAAACCAGATGACATCAAGTGTTTTCTTAAATTTTAAGAGGAGGGAAAACAATGGGCATCTGTTAGGAAACAATTTGGGGTTTGCAGTGAAAACTAGTCTCTGTGGAAGCACATTTCCATCACCTTCCTGCTGTCTGAGATCCAACTCTAACACTTTGGAGCTCCCTATCCATCTGAATTCTCAAAGAAAATCTAAAGGAAGGAAACAATACTGAAGGGGTAAGGATAGTTTTCCTGAAGTACTCACACAATAATCAGCATTAGATTGTCCCTGCATTTCTGAAGGTTCCCTGGCAGATGTCTCCTTCTCACACAGTCCTTTAACTGTACATTTGATTACACTGATTATCTATTCAAGGTATAATTCAGCGAAGGCTACAAGCTTATCAGTTCCTACTGAGGGGCCAATTGTACTCTCACAGACATGACAGCTCATGTTACAGTCTCCTTCACTGGCTATTCTTTTCTCTATTTGCTCTACCACTTTTCTGAGTTCCTCTGGCATAGGCAACTAATAATCCACACTATTTATTACTGTTTACTACTTTGCTTTGTTGTCTTTATTAGAGATGAAAATACTGCTCTTCCAATGGCCCTGTTTGAGTCCACATATACCATTTTAACTTTTCCTTTGGACAAATTTAATATGCTTTAAAATCATGTTACGAAATAGATCTTTCAATGTAACCTACAAAACTACTCTCTGGCACAAAAACACAGTTTCAGTCTTCCTCAAATCCACACACATCCATAAGCAATTCAGTTAAACAGAATGAATTTCAGTTTGAGAACTGAAATCACAGTTCTTTGTTAATCCCAGAGTAAACTCCTAAGTAGTCAGCCTGTCCAGTAAGATGTGTATTGGTCCAACAGTTCTTTCTCAACACTAAGACTGCTACAGGCACTGTTACTTGAAAAAACACAGTGTAAATTGAATGTCTGCTGATTAGTTTCCATTTATCAAATCAATTTTCTTTCCCTAGAACATACATAGTTAAATCCTGAGGAATTATTCCATTTATGGTACTCTAACAATATCCCTTTCTGACCTTTGTGGTGTGACACTTTAAGTCAATGTGGCAGCATTGTTTCAACATTTTCAAAATCACATGTTTCCCATTAATCAATAAGTCAACGGATTACTAATACATTTTTGATGTTGAGCAAACATTAATGCCTCTATTACAATGAAACCAAATACTTGGCTATTTGTTTAAGAGCCTACCCATAAGTGATGAAACCAATGCAGACCAGTACCAGGGAGAGATGATCACAAAGAAAGCAAGAGTGCAGGAAGGTAATATGCACAACACGTCTTGAGCTTTATGCATTCCCTCGTAGCCTGCTCCAAAGGCACTCATTTTAGTCTAAAGTTAACATTGTGCTGCAACAGTTCACAACAGAGCATCTGACCACTGCTAACAGGGCTGCTGGAGCAGAGGGAGTCTGGTGGGGCAGCTATCTTAGCTTAAGTTTCCTCCCATGAAGAACTGAATTGTTCCAGCAGTTCCTTCAGACAGAAATAATGCCACCTCAAAATTATTAGCTCAAGTTCACCTAAGATTGCACTATCAAATGCCCTGCATTGGAGGTGCTTGTTGATGTCACTCTGCTTGCCAGAACTAAGTTCCCAGGACTATAAAACAGCTGCTACTTTTTGTGATTATAAAACTTATCATAAATCCAATAATTGAGTCTTTAGATTTTAAACTACTTTTCCACAGATCATCACTCAGTTTTGTTTTGAGTCTTGGCACATTTCCTCAAATTCACCTTTGCTGACAAGTTATTACAACTATTTAGTAACATAAGTTTTTCAAACAGTACATTTCTAACTGTTGTCTTGTTTCCACCCTGGGAGAACATTTTAAAGCTTATTTTTCAGTTGTTAAGATCTACTGTTTCATGTGTCTCATCACCACAACCTTAAAAAGTCAGACAGATTTCATGAGTCCCTTTGGAACTTTGTTTCTCTTTTATCATCAAAAGCACATGCTGCTTTATATATGTATGCTTAAAATTTTTCTTTTTACCCCTGAAAGTCTGTAATTGTCAGCACTGCAAATTCAGAAGTGGCTTGCAAAACAGTATCATAGTCTTATTTTTGAAACTACAGCAGGCATTTCATAGAGCACTATGCATACAAATAGGTGGGATGAATGCAATAGAGTTACACTGATAAATTAAGGTAATTCAGAACCTAAGCCTTTTGCTCATCATGCTTGAAGACTCACCTGTACATATGTCTACCTAGACACACCCTCCTTTATGCATGTACCTTGCTTTGTGCTAAAATTCATGGACAGTTCACACAGGAAAGCAGTCTAGCTGTAGTAAGATGGTAATGAAGGATAAATTAGCTCATAAAGATTACTGGACTGCTGCATTAAAAAATTACTTCTGGTACCCAGATAACCTCTTTAAAAAGTTAGAGAGAAAAAATGAGAAAAAATGAGAAAAAAATGAGATTTACAAAGGGGAGCAGTATATATAGGATATTTTTTCCATTACCATAAGATCTTTCATTCCAAAGGGCCATTATATTAATTCTCACGTAAAAACAGCCCGAAATACAAAAAATATTAACATGACCCTGTAACTATACAACATTAAACACGGAAACCAGATTCATGATTTTATAACACAAAGATTTCTGCCTCCTTAGTATCATGGCAACATCTACCCTTAAAAATCTCTGTCACCTTTTGTTAAAGATACAGGGCAGAAAAGAAAAACATTCAAAGCCTTGAAAATGTGAAGGAATAAATGAAGCTTTCTTTTTAAAAACACCATTTATTTCCATTCCTTTTAGCTAAAGGACATGGGGAGGGAAACAATCTTCTACACAGTACTAACTGTTCCTTAATATATTAAAATTCAGACATGTTGAAGTTGGGTTCTGTTTCTTTGAAAATAACTTCGGTACACACAGAAGGAGAATGAGAACTACTGGAAAAACAGAACACCATTTCTGGTGTCAGCATATTCAAATTCCCTCTAGGAGAAATTCGGGGGAAGCACAGGATGATGTTAGCTACTCCAAAATCTGGCAAAATTATACCCACTTTAGGTTTAAGACAGAGGTTTTGTCTGACTTTTTGATCATAGGGTCAGAGAAGTGCTGACAAGAAACCATCTTTGTTAGGTCGCTTCAGCTTGATTGTTTTTTGCTTTTTTAAGAGTAGATTAATGTAAGACAGAGGCAGAAGGAGTCATATGAGAGATGCACAGCCACAACATAAGTCAGTATAATAATCGGGCTACAACTGAGACCAACAAGATTAACCATGTTAAGATCTTAGATCAAGATCATGGTGTTGCAAGGTCAAAAGGAATTGGTCAAAATATCTGGGGACTCCAAGAGATAATGAGAGCATTGGCCATAAGAGCAGATGTCTATCCATTTGGCATCCAGTTGTAACTCTCCCTGAGCGCTAGCCAAATGCAATACTTCATTCCTCTATTTGGCTCACCACGCAAGCTGAACTTTTGACAGACCCTTTTGGTGTGTCCAATTTCTCTGGAGTCTTAAGTCTTATGCCTTCTTGTGTGAACTATCCCAGTATAACAATAACAACTGCTAGCTTGTATAAACTAGCTTGTGTAACAACTTAGAGATCTTTTCCCAACAAAGTAAGCAAGTAAGTCTAATGTGCAGAAGACACCCTGCTTTGCACTACGTTTCTCTTCCCTTCTGCAGAGATCTGCAACTGAAATATCATTTCAGGTTGATATTACATACAATATTAAGTACAGGACAAGTAATAAAGTGGAAGGATGCCAGGTCCAGCTGAAACAAACAGTAACAATCAAGCCCAAATAACCATGAGTGATCTCTTAGTGGAAAGGAGGGTGTGTGAGAGAAAGACATTAATCCTATAACAGAACTAGCAACTCTGAGAAGTATCAGAAAAGGAAAACTGCAAAACAACACCTTTAGATATGTTTTCTTCAATTTTGGTAACTTGATTTCTCTCTCCATTTAAGCTCCTTAGTCACTTCTCCACAAATTGAGGTGTTAAGCCAGTTGCCAGGTTCTGAAATTTGATTTTAATTCTTAAATTTTTGTTGCAGAATCAGCCAAATTCAGGTTTCTCTGCTTTAAAATCCATGAACAGGAAAGTAATGTCCATACAGGTATTTGCTAAACACCCCACTAAAGGTAGCACAGCAAGGAGCTGAAAAATGAAGTGTAATCTGTATATGTCTGTCACACAAAACTTGTACTGAAGGTAACTACACAGTTGTAAAGTTAAAGACTTAAAAGTTAGAAAGGAAACTCCACTAAAGTTATTGTCAAATGCTTAGAAAAATAGGGGAATTAGGGATTTTTTTTGCAATCTTATTTGGCTCCTGTACATATTTATTTTACAGATATTTTACAGAATTTATTGCTTCCAGCTGTCCATTAGCCACACATCAGATCACAGCACTTCAATCTACAGGAAAAATAATTGTCCCAGATTCACTCCTCTAATGTTAAGCACGTACAAAATCACAGTGCCTGCCCAACCATGTGGAACGGTAACGGAGTGGAGTGGAAAGGAGAGATGGAAGAGGGAGAGAGAGGACATTCTGCAAGAGTGGTTTTAGGCTCTTATTCCTGGTCATGTTCCTATCCTCAGCTTCATCTTGTCGTTTCTCCATCCTAGACTCCAAATCCCAGGCCCATTTTCTTTACCATCCTCCTCGCTCTGTCCAAAAGAGAGAGTTCCACAGCTTTTCTCCCTTTCCTGATTCTGATTATACTGCTCCCATTCCAAGTCAGACACTTCTTGTTCAGCCAGTCTTATGGCTCTTCATCATCAACTGTCCAACAGTTTGGCTCCTCATCCATTCAGATGATGCAATCCGGCCTTCAAATGCAAATAAGAACATGTACCCTGCAACAAATCATCACTTTTTTTGCCATTATCATTTACAAAACTTCATAGGGAGAGGATGTGTTCTCAGTATCAACACAGCTTCAAACTCCTCACTACCTTTTAAAAAAGGCTGTGTGTCTCCTTTGGAACAATTGCACATCTTGGGAAACAAAACAATGATGATGGGGTTGCTCATAGAGGAATGACCCATGCCACACAGCACTTTGCAGATCAAAATCCTAGACTCTAAGCAGACAGATGTGCTATGCAAGAAGTACTTAAATAAACAGAGTAAGCAACACACATGCTACAGTTCTCTGTAATTTTTATGCAAATACCTGCAAGTACATTCAACGACTTTGTCTCTTCCTCTTCAGGAAAAGAACAGTCTCAGAGCAGTCACTGAAATGGTTTAGTCCAGTTTCAGGTTTGAACTGACAGCAGCATTCAAAAACAAAAACCTGCAGTGCTTTCATATCCACATATTCAGTTTAAAATCTCTATCTTAGATACCACCATCTCCTTTCCCTTCTGAGTAATATCAGAAAACTGTCCGTCAGCCACCATCTCTTCTGACTCAGACCAACATAGCTGAAAGATGGTTGCTCAGAGCATCGTATTTCACACAGCACTTGGCAAACCTAGAGGAAGAAAGATCTGTCATTTTGGTGAGACTGCAGTTCACAAAGCTAGAGTGGCACCAAGTGGCGAGCGGCTGAATTTGGGTCTTATTATGTGGGTTTTTTTCAACCACACTAAAGCCACACTTGACATATTATGAGTTAAAATAAAATGGCTCGGCAGCTCACTTTTACTAGGGAGTCCTGATTTATTAGAAATCCTACTTAATCCACACACACATGCATAAGCTAAAAGAGCAGAGTTTCCCACAGAGTACTCTTAAGTGAGTAAAGTTCAGAATTACTAAGTTGACAAAAAGCATATGAAGTCAGTAACAAGCAGGAAGTGAACAAAGCTATCCTAATTTTCATTATCAGATACAACCACAATTAATCTTTATGAGACCATTTGACTTTTAACGTTCAAGGCTACCCAATCCTCCATGCTGGAGCCATTACACCTCTTGCCACATTCTAAAAGGAGTACCTTTGAATTTATTGGCCTCCTTTTTAGCATCTGTGACATGTGCACCACCACCCCCATTCTTAAAATGACTTGCACGTTGTCGCTTCTCTTACAGACTCAGAAACAAACAAACAAAACAAAAAAAAAAAAAAACAACAAACAGACAAAAAAAACCAAACCAAGAACATTGTGTACCTTCAAAGATCATGTCAGGAAGAGGATTCTCCCCTGTGATTAGTCATAATAACCATACACATCCCACTCTTTCTCGCCACAATACACCAGGCTTCTAATCAAACCTGGAGGAACAGAAGAGGAAGAGAAGAAGACAGATGAGTATTTCTGTGATTAACAGTTTAAAAAAAAAAAAAAAAGCACGCACACACACAGGCACACACCCCATTCCCGTGCTGTGATTCTCAAAAAAAAAACCAAAACCTACAGCTATTTCAAGGGCACAAGTGCATTATTTCTATAGAAAATGAGAGATTGTTTTCATTGTGCATTTGTACTGACTAACACCTAATAGGAGCTACTATTTACCCAGGCAGCTGAGAAAAGTGCTTGTTCACATGGAACAAAGTATTTGATGTTAAATATTTGTTGGCTACTTTGGCCCAGTTTTTCAAGATGTGAAAGACAATTTCACCTTTTGCCTGGTGTAACTGATACGTTGAGGATAGAAAAATCATTATTGCAGGAACAGTAACTAAAACCAAAACTGACTGAATATCCTCACAAATCTGAAAAAAACAGCTGTGGTTACTATCATAATCAGATCCTTAAAAAGAGATGAATAGGAGATGTCTTTGGAGGTGTGTATAATCAAAAAGCCACAGACAAGGTCAGTTACCCAGTTTACAAATTATTTCAATATCTACAGAAAAACAAGTTCATAGAATCACAGAATGGTTTGGGTTGGAAGGTCTGGATAAGTGAGGAACTGAAAAATAGAGCCTTATTAAAGTAGGTATTTGTTGTACACAATACCTCACGGTAATGACGGGCAGGTTTATAATACACCAGTAATGTAAGGATGACAGCCCAAGACTGCAGCTGTAGTGAGGCTTCACTTAAGTAATTTGAAAAACAGCAGAGACTCAGAGGTTCAAGCAGCCATAAGAGTCTCCAAAGCTTTTGACCCCTTTCAGTTGTGTGGGCTGTTAGCAACATAATTGTGTTCCAGCATCATCAGGTTTTTTGGCTTCCAGGTAGCCAGGCTCAATCTTCACTTCAAAAGTCAGGTGATGCAAAATCTGAGCTATGAAGGTTTTTATCACGCAAAACCACTAAATGTCTCATGTTTTTTTTTTTAAATTTAAATTCAAGGTTAGGTGGTTACATTCTGTGTATGAACATCCCAACTGCAAATTAATGCTTTGTCCATAAGCTCTACTTTCTTTCCTACTTTTAATAGACAGTAGCAATGTTAATCTATACATTGACAGCAACTGATTTCCAATTCCAAAACAAGTGAAATGATCTTTGCATCATTTCCCACTAAGAGGTAATTAATGCATATTTGCAAGCCCCTTGGAGATCCTCCAATAAGGAGGGAAGTTTGTTTGGTTTGGGTTTTTGTGCAATTTTTTTGTTTTGGGGTTTTGGGTTTTTTTTGTTTGGTGCGTTTTTTTGGGGTTTGTTTGTTTGTTTTTTTGTTTGTTCCCCCCCAAGTGCTGTGCAATATTTACAGCCTGTATTTCACAAAGTGTTACACAGTTTACTTTTGTGAGATCACACACCACACTTCAGTCTCCCATGCTTAAACCCACACTTCATTAGGAATAGTTGCACCTGAGGCACCACTACCTTCACTTTCTGTCCCAGACCGAATATCTTCCTCTGCCCAAACTCAAACCCTTCTAAAAGCTAGACAGTGAAGACTGTGACAGGTGTGCTGAGGCCCGTTGTTTCATCACTTCCTTGTCTCCACCAACTCCAGCCATTTTTTCCAATTTCACTACTGACAAGAGTTTTATGCTTAAATTATAAAATATTTGGGAGTAAATTATGAGCTTCACGTAGGTATTTGTATCAAGCACAACAGGGTCCCAATCTAAGGAGCCATGCATTCCTACTAATTGCTATTTATTATGTGAACTTTGAAAGTAACAGGGTAATAGGACTGTGTTGTCTGCAAAGACATAGATGCCCTAGCTGCTTCTATTTTGATCTTTATAAACAATGAGGGGAAAAAAATACAGAACAATATCCCAGTGTTCAATGAGGTCAGTATACAGTCATTTTATGAACTGTACAAGGACAGCTATGCTTCCTTGAAGAAATGGAAACTCATATAATATTTTACAACAGCACTCATCTCTTTAGAGATATGGCCAGTGGTAGGCAAGTGTTTGAGAACAAAAAAATATTACTTACCAATTTACTGTAAATGAGAAGTTGCATGTCATGCTTTATTTTGAATTCTCTCATAAATGAGTGTTTATCCTGGGATCAGTGGATCTGGTTGAATGGCAGACTAAAGTACCAACTGCTTTCTTAAAAGAAGAATTATCTGAAAACAGATATTCTTTCTTGGATGAAACCTAAATTGCAGAGGGAATATCTAACCATGTAAGGACAAAATCCATAGATAAGCTACCACAGACTACAGTTAGCAGAACTAATTGTCTTTATCACTTCCTCTTTCACTCAAGCTTCTAATAGAATGCTTTGTCTAAATTTCAAAATAGTGTCATTAATATCCTCTGATGCAGATTTCTCGATAATTAGGCTTTAATGATAACAAAGTGCTGGCATTTGGATTGCTTAGCAGATAAAACTTGTGTTGCTCAAAAGACCCCAAGTCAAGTTCCCCCTTTTGCACTAAGGCAGAAAACAAAATCTACTGAAAATAGCTTGGTGAGTTTAGCAGCATTTTCAACCACAGCTGGTAATACTGACTTGAGAAAACAGTAATTCTCATGAAGACTGATATATACTCCATAGTCTTCAGTGATGACTCTCTTTCAGGTCAGACATATTTATTTTCCATGTTTTTGTCTACCTACTATGTTCCTCAATTCACATTTTATGGTTCTCTTCAAGGTTTAGAGTAAACATTCTGACACCACCACAGAGGAATTGACAACTGCATTCCAAAACACTGTTTATTATCAAGAATTACACACCAGTGTTACATGTGCTATACATATTCCACCATTTTCATCTCCTTTGGTTATCAATTGCTGTGTAAAAAACACTAGATTCTTTGCTAATCTGATGGTAACCACTTTGCACAGGGATACACAATGCAAAGAGTGTAGGAGAGTAGAGCAGAAGGGCTCATTTCAGTCACTGTTGTCATGTATGACCATGCTTGGTTTTATTTAATTTACTTTCAGAGAGCATTACAACTGGCTGAAATATCTGTAAGGCCACTAATTATCCTTCTTGAAATAAAAGAATTACAAGGAGTTTCTCATAAAGGTCCTTTTACTTCTCCTACTTCTGTCTAATCACTTGCTACTTGTCTGCAAATGGATTTGGTCTCATACATAGTAATAATGATGACAGAGGTTTTTCTGCCAGTCAAACTTAACATTCGAACTTCAGTTGATTATTATGAGTAATCTACAATTTCCTCCATAATTAAGGCTGCAACTTTGTTCCCATTAAAAACTTCAATTTTGACCTCCCACTCGCATCTATTAATGAAGGAGAACTTAAGTGACACATGAGAATCATGGCAGAAGAAGAATTTTCCTTCCTGTTCAAAGTAAATTGAAAGATGAAATTCCAATTTATGGCAATGCATTATAGATACTGCCACCTGTCAGTTACCTGTCACTTTATTGGAGGGAGAGAAGGAGGGAGAAGAAAGCAATATAACTTTACTGGACTCAAAGCATGTCCTCATGCACAGTACTGAGGCTGAGACAACAGAAGTCTGATTTTAAATGTAATTGACAGTTCCTTTACTAAGATCAGGATGGACTGTGGGCTCAGAAATAATAGGCAACAAACAAGCACTATAGCTATCTTCCCCCTACTTTTGCCTCATTATAACAAACTACCTTCCTCTCAGGCACAGAAATCCAACCACCATCAGTAAGATGACCCAAAGAAAAGCAGAAAATTTTCCTAACACAGCAGAATTTATTGGGATGAGCTGAATGTAGTCCAATGATAACTGATTTATAATGTTCCAGTATTAGCAGTATTCATTGGATTTCTAAAAATTCTTCTTTGGGCAATCTCTAACAGAGAGAGAAAGAAGGTGATAAGTTGTAGTTTAATGGATTTATCTACTGAAAATCTAATGCACAGGGACAATGTTTTGTTACCCAGAGTCCAATTTTAAAAGTTATTAAGATTTTAATAGGCTCGCTAGATCGGTATGTTGACTCTGACAACCTAATTTAGGCTCCCTGGCAGTTTCAGAGATGCTGCATTAACTGTTGGAGCTGGCTAGTTTAAATAAACTCCTTACTTCAGAACAGCCACAAACCAAAATAAACTCTTCAGAGCTGAGGTGAAAGGATTTGAAAACAACTGAAGAACATGAATAGGCAATATAGAGCCAGGACCCATAATGAATTTCTAAATAGACCTGTATTTGTTATGCAGGACAGAAGGCACCAAGGAATAGCCTTTGTGAACAACTTAAGGAAAAAAAAATTCTTTGTTTTTCTTACTGCATGCAAGCACACTGAGTAGTAGCAGGAGGACTGAAATACAGCTTGAGGAAGCTGTAGATTAAGAAATTCATTATTATAAAAACATCTGTTTCACTCCAGAACCAGTGGTTACTCAAAAAAAATCACAATAATTTTTCAGTCAGAACCCATGAATAAAAGTCTTGATTGCTGAAATGTCTCCCATGCAACTTTTATTCTTCAATGGTGAGAAAAAAAGAAAAATTACTTTCTGTTTGGAGTTTTATTGTCTGAAGTTTTTCCTCTACATCATTTGTTTTTATCTTGTCAGGAACAAAATAAAAAGGAAGAAAGTGAAACAAAATCTTGGTATCAACTTTTCAAAGGCAGTATACTTAATTCGAGTACACTATTTTTTGTAATTAGGGATGATATAAGCTTATAACTAGTAACTGATGTTGTTCCTCAGCTGCTAAAAGAACTTTTAGGAGTGGTACTAATTACAACAGAAACTTAAGACTACTCACTTACTGAGAATAGTTTATTCTCTCACTAAAGGTCTTCCTAAGCACTTGAGAGCAGCATGAGCATCTCTAGCAGAAGCTTTGGAAAATAAAAGAAATTGCCAAAACAGTTGTCCACTAAATTTTTTCTAGAAAGACAGATGTGGCAACTCAAAGTTATCATTAAATATTTGTACTTAGAGTTATCCATCTGAATCTCCATTTTGAACCTTATTTTTAAGTGATTTGTACTTCCCCCAGACAGAACAGTTTACATTCTGTGAACACATGGAAACTCGCAGTTGATGCTGCCCAGCAGTCTGGGGCATTCTCTGCTATCCTTTACACTGCATAGGAGGTTATTAATAGCTAAGAGTGCTTTGAAAGAGATGTGTTTTCAGCAGTGTGAGACAATGAACCTGTTCAACAAATAAGTCATGTTAAGGGTTACTAGGTCATTTGAAATAATTCAAGAGCTATCTTTTTACCTTGAGCACTTTGTTCTAACCCCATATTTACTTGGGTATTCTTAGTGTTTATGAGTCACTACAAAAACCTCAATTTACATTCTGTTGCCAATACTTTCTGACATTTTCCCCATTAGTTGCTGCCACTGGGTTCACATCTCCTTTACTGGTTTAAGGGCAACCGCTTCAGGATGTTTGCATGAAACATTTGTTCACAGATAAAGTGAAAGAACCAGTATTTTTCTTTCCATGGATGTCTTTGTTATTGTCCTGACTCACCAAGGGAAAAACAAACCATGCATGCATCTGTATGATATACCAAAGCCTAAAATGACAATCCAGTGTTAAAAGTGGAAACTGACTTATCAAGTTAGATGCACAGTTGTCTTATTCCCCTATTTTCATTTGGTCACAGGCAAGTAGTACCAGTGTGAAGTAGAAGAATTCTTGGAGAGGCAGTTAAAATACCAAGGTTCCTCCCAAATCCTAACAAAGTTTGACCCAAGGACACAATTCCTATCCCTCCTAAAATTCCACTTAATTCTTTAAATATATACCCTGCTAACTCTGGATGGTCTTGTCCAACCAGCATTTCTTGGAATCCTGCTAAGCTTTTGGCCTCAGTGAAATCATGCTGCTCGTTGCTTCTGTAGCAATGCTTTGTTTTCCTCTTCAGTCAGACCATTGTGCTATTAGCTTTTTTCTTACAAAACATTTACCTTGTAAGGCAGGCTGAAAGCCATCACTATATGCCACTAGTACTGCCACAGGGCCTTTGAATTTATACCTTGTTTCCTTATTATTGATTTGGATTTTTTGTTTTGGGCTGGTTTTTCGTTGCAACGTTTGTCTCAATGAAGACACGTCGCTGTCATTTTCTTCCTTGAGGCAGGAACAGGTTGACAATTCTAACATTTATATTCTAGATGGCAGAGTTCAGAGGAATGCCTGCCTTATCTGCTTCTGCTTTCTTGGCTGTTGGTACCGAGGTTTCTGGCATCTCTCAAAGTTCATCATGCATATACTGAAACGTGAATTCTCCTTATTTCACCCACAAGGCCACAGGTGAATTTTATTCACCACAGTATAAGATAGACACACTTACCTAAGCTGACCTGATTTTTCTATCAAAGTTGTGGCTTAACATGAAGTCTATTATCAGCACGCATCAGTAGCTGGCGAAGCTATAATACACAAGAACTCCAGAGCCAGCTCCAGCCTGCAACATGCACCTCCACTAGATAAGACTGACTTTCAGTGAAGTGACCCGTCAGTGGGACTGCTGCATTTATCAGAGTAAGGAAAGATGGAAGGGAAGATTAGTGTCCTAACAGTGACAGCACAGAATAAAGTATTATTCACCCTGAAGTATAAAATACAAGGATGCGTGGTTTCCTTGAGACACACAATAAAAGTACAGAAGAGTATTTAAATTTGCAGATGCCAGCTTGTTCAGCATCAGAGAGGGCCAACTCCATCTTCTCAGGTATAAGGCACATAAAAAACCCCACACTAAAAGCCAAGCACTAATTCATATATTAGCAATTTAATTCACTGTCACACACAGGTTTCATATGGCACTCCAAAAGCACCCATCATCTCACTTTAAGTAAAATTATTTGCATCTTCCACTTAATACTCCCCATCCCTCTAAACAGAAATCAGAAATCACCAAACTGAAGAGCTCTGTGAAGTCTCTCTGAACAAGGAACACTTTATTAACTTAATAAAAATATCTCCCTTTCCACATTTACAGTTCAACACCACATTTTACCCTCCTATTTTCAGCACTGAACCACAGCTATGTTCACCTTTGTTTCTTATCACTACAGCTAACCTGAATACACCAAGACCATTCAACAGCACTGCAGCACTCAGTAATTCACTTCTCCCTTCTGCAAGTGTTATGTCACAGGTAATACAAAGAAATCACACACCTAAAACCCTCCAAACAAAAAGATGCAGCAGATGAACAGTGTTAGTGCACTACACTTAAACAGTCCTAAGCCAGCTTAACAGGGTAAGGGCAGTAAGCTACTCCTCTAATAATGTTCTCAAGAAGAAAATATGCAGACAAGGAAGTTCTCCAAGTACTAATGAAAGGTTTAAACATCATACTACTGCCATGAAACAAATTAACAAAACTGCCATCTTAGGAACCCAAGACACCAAGTAATTTATTCCACCAATATCAAAATGGTTTTGAAATTGGTATTGCCTGAAACACACATCTGAGTTATTACTTATTTAAGAAAAAGAACTATCCACATGCACATGACACATCTTCAAAATCTCTTTGTATAAATCAGTGAGAAAGGATGGAAACTTAATCTATTTTATCATCACCTGTGTGCAGTAGATATCCCCCAACTGTGGAAATGGTGTGTACTAAGTGGCAGCAGGGAGACTCCATTTCAGGGTGTCACTACATCTGTGCATGGCCACAGCTATGGTAAGGCAGAAGAGCTTCAGAGGGCTGGTGGGGAGGTGCTGCTAACAGACACATCGGAACTGGACCAAAAGCCTGAGTTAATACTAACACTCCAGGATTCCTTTTGTGGGTTGCCACATAAAAATATTTCCATAAAAATCAAGTTCAGAACAAAACACCACTACAAAACAGACATTTTGAAGTAACTACTGACTACTCTGCCGACATCACAATAAATCTTTTGAAACACTTACTTTATCAACCTAATTAGTAGTCTGTATCATCATGAAGATGAAAAGAATATAAACCATTATATGTATTACATATACAAAACACATACATATAGATCTACTTTCAAATCCCATACAAATTACCTGTCACAATTAAGTCATTCATGGTGAGAAGCTGATATATATACACACACATACACACATCAAGCTAATTATTTTGCACTTTTTTTTAAAATAAGGTAATGGGCACACTGCTGCTAGTGGGCAAATCCTGATCATACATTATATCACACTTCCTAGCAATTTTGATGAAAACTACAGGTGGAGACAGATTATAATGGGAACACCTAATTGAAATTCATCTCCATTTTGCCTCAGATGGAAGACACGCTGCTTGAGCCCTGAAACATACTCAATTTCATTCAAATTGTATGCAGATTTTCAGGCAAAATGGAATTTAAAAAAAAAAAAAAAGTTTCAGAGAGTCCTGGAAGAGTTGAGAGAGCTGTGAATGCTGTATAACTATATTTTCAGTATCTGTGTACTCTTCTGCCTCCATGAAGGCTCCTTACCCAGGCAGGCAAGGAGAGATACAAATCCCACAGAGGTCTATCCTTTTGACAGGAGTTTGACATCTTCCACTGACATGTTCAGTCACGTTAGGTCCTTGTGGATTCACTGGGGCATTAGCTGTTTAGTATGGTTCCTTCCAACACATCCACCTCAAAAAAAATAGACAACACATCTGTCTTTCACCTTTAAAAATGATATTGTAACTCAAAGTTGCAGCTTTGGTGTTTGGGGTTTTTTTTCCTGTTTCAGTGTTTTGTAAGTAAGAAGACTGAAAGCTGCCAGTTATACAAAAGATTTAGGGAAAAAAGCAAAGAAACAGTACAATAGGATTTCCCTCCTTCCATTTGGATACAATCCAGAAACCTACTACATTTTACAATAAAAAACTTACTGCAAATTCCACTTAAACAATTGTTTGAACTTACATAAAGAATAAAACTCCTGAACAAGAAGTTTGAAGCAGTATTTGTACCAAATAGTAGCTAACATGGCCTTCCTCTTCCTGCAACTCATTGATGTAATCCCATTTTAAATTAATTCAATAAAGATCCTGCCCCGTCATGTAAACTAATCATTAATTCAATTACATGACAGAAATTGATACTCTACTACTTATGCTATGGCCTCCAAACACCAGACACGCTAGAAAACAGGAGTGCCCTGTAACAGCTGTATGCACATAGAATACAGCAACCCTGAACACCAGGACCCTGCCTTTCAGTGCCGCGATACCAAAGTCATGGAGCAGGAATGTGGAAACTAAGGGTGCCGACAAGTAGGTGACCACCCGGTAGTAGCCCTCATTCCTGCCCAATGCTTTCCTTGGTATCTACATTTCTGGTTTGATCCTCAATAGCATATTTTGGCTCTGAATTAAATCCAAGTAAAAAAAAAAAAATAGAGGATTTTTTTTTTAAACAAAGATGAAGCAGAGAAGTGAAGTATTAACAGAAGGAAACCAAAATTGAGAAAACCAAGCTCATTTTAAGAATGGTTCCTGAATTAAAATTCAGACTTTGAACATTGTTGATTAATAAGGCTCAAACATTTATTTGTTACTGCATTTTATTCTGATGTATACACACAGGGAGAAAGAAGTATTAAACGTGCTACTTTTAAGAAACAATAGGCAATAGAGAAGTTTTTATCACTATTTGAGAGGACAGTGACAAACCTGCTTTCTATTACTGTTGTTTTGGGACAGAGAATTTCTCTTTTGCTGTTTATTTTCTCTTCATTAATAGAAGAGTACAAAAGGTAAAGCTTGGTTTGCTCCTCTTCTCTTCATTTAGGCAACAACCATTAATTAAAGCTGAAACATTCCAACACTTAATTTCCCCATCCAATTCCCTGTGAGAGGAAAAAGGTGGAAAGGGAAGAGCAAAAAGCATAATGAAAACCACACCTGTCCCCAATTCTATCACAGCAAGTTCAGACTACGGGAAAGCTATGCAAGGCAGAGGGGCTACAAAGAGCTAAACTTGTAGAATTCTTCCATCTAAAAATGAAAGTGGAAGATATCTCAACTCTGGAAAGAAAAAAAGAAAAAAATAAGAAGAAAAAAAATAAGTCAGACCATATCTTAATCTCACTTTTCATAAGGCACACCCCACCTCTAACCAGAATTTCAACCCATGCTAGATGAAGGGCTGTGGCAACAGCAGGCCAGGCCAGCTGGTGCAAGTACTGCAGGCACTGAAATCTGCATCTGAGAAAACTCTCAAGGAAAGCATTTCTCAGGAGCTGGCAGAAGACTGCAGGACAATTCCAAAGAACAAAAACCCATTTTCTTTATCTGGAACCTGGATTGCAAATTGTGATTTGGCCACAGATAGGCAAATTGTTATAGAGTACAATATCCATGTGACAGGTTCTGCGGCCATCCAACTCTTCTGGTGTGGTATCTTGAGCCACTTCTCACCTTTAAGAATAACTAGGACTACAATAAATACACAGTTACTTTATGAGGAAAGGAGAAAGTGTTATAAAACGTTAGCTCCTGAAATCATTGGGACCCTTCAGTTGCCTAAAACAGGTATGGGCAAGGCACATCTCAAAGATAACAGTAAAAAGTTGTTCAGTGCACCCACAGACGAATTATTGACACTGGGAAATCTGTACAAGGATCAGTGTGGATCTAGCCTCTCTTGAAAGCATAAGCAGTCAGAAAACACACTAAACTGACCATCTGTTCCTCTCTGATAACATGTAATTAAGTAATTTATTTATTCAGCACTTAAACCCTCTCCCTTCTCTTCATATTTGTCAAGGATGATTATGCTAAATCCAGAGGTAGTTAACATATTGTGCACTCAAGTGAGCAATGTCCTTACAGGCACATGACTTGCCTTCTGGCTATCCACCTTCAAAATCTCAGCCACATTGCCCTGAAGACCCTGTTTGTTATCCACTTCTGTTCTCGCAAGCTGGTCAAGTATTAAGGCATTTTGTATGGCGATTAACTGAACAACACACAGAATTATACACTGTCCTTTGGGCCACGGTAACCACACAGACCTTAGCTGATGTACACATCTGAATAGAATTTCTTCCTTTCTATAGGATACAGGACTGCTGATGACATAAAATCAGATCAGAGTTACCCAAACAAAGCTTCCTTCAGTATTGCTAGCAACCGCTGTTACTTTGATACTCTAATAGACCCTCCTCGGGATCTCCTGGACTTCTGGAGTCTCACTGACATTATCAGAAAGCCAGTGACTGCCTAAGCCAGTCTTTCCTAGCAAAGCCTATGTGTCTCTCTCTGCTCTTCAGGAAGGCTTGTGCAGAATTCCCAAACTAATACTCAAGTGATATAACCACTTCTCACACATTTACGGCTGAGAGAAAGAAACCATATTCTAACAAACTCAAAAGCACACTACATTCAGTATAATCTTATCTACTCACAAGAAGTCAAAAAAAAAGTATCATGTAATTCACCATAACTCTTTTCCCTACTGGTCTCCCCAGTTCTTCCAGTCCCATAATCTGGCAGAAGCTCCATTTCTAATTCTCCTCAGTACACAGTTGTCAGACTTCCAAGTTCATTAAATTGACTCCATTACTTGTATATGTGTTCTTCCTTTTGCCTCATGGATCTTTTAAAGATTATCTTAAACCTTTGGATTGGCGCAGTTTTAAAACAAGATATTTACCCATAGTTTTGCAGAATTTTCTCGGGTGGTGTTTTTTAGTTTGGTTTGGGTTTGGGTTTTTTTGTTTGTTTTTGTTTTGGGGTTTTTTTAAAGATGAAGAATCTGCATTGGGAGGAGGTAATTAAAATTTAAACCCTTGGCAAGTTACTGCAGTCTTGCATCACAGAGTAATGTGTCCGGAGTCATGGAAGCCTCTGAGAGAAAGCCTTTGCACATTCTGATGCTGTACACAGACAGCCCTTCTCCTGGAAAGTCTTTTCTAAAATGACACATTTTCATCTGTACCGGCTTTAGGATTAGCCCCTAGGAACTCATTAGAAAATGAGTCCAGGTCTTCAGTAGACTAAGGTTTTTTGCCATAAATGTAGAGGTGACAGAAGGTATTCTTTTAATAGCAGCTTCTCTGTATTTTTCCAGGAAAAGAATGCCAACTTAAGATATCTTGAGCTAAGGTCAGCCTTTGTTTTGTAGGTTTGATTTATGACATTTCTACAGTCCTAACTGGCATTTCTTCAAGGTGCCAAAAAGCCCTTGATTCCCATATATCTTTAGCCTTTTTTCTATTTGTTTTTACTATTAAAGCATAAAGGCTGGATTGAACTGTTCATCCCACTTGTAAACCAAGAAGAACAAACTCCCATAAAGCTCAGCAGCTTACCATCACTCATCTTGCAGACTCACACATCCTTTCAAATCAAATTACTGCACTGAAATGTGAAGGTGTGATTTACACCAGCTCACTAAGGGCATTTTCCAAATGATAATTACTTAGTTCCAAAAACTGCATTTTAAAACCAGTTTTTATTATTTTACCTGCAAGTCACCAGCATATACTATCTCCATATTGCAAACACTAGTGTGATTTTTCACTGCAAATCCATGACTTGGCTCAGATTTGCCTAAAATTAAACCATGATTTGTAATAAAACAGAAAATTGTGAGAAGCTCTTTAAGTACTTCCCCACTTCTAAGAGCAATATTGAATGAAATTGGCCAGGATAGGGGTGAGAGGGAGAGGAAAAAAAAACAGAACAAAACATTTAACCTCAGCGAAGCTAGAAGATAAGGTTTTAGACAACCTGAGGTTCTGAACATTAGGACTCCCTTACCTGGACCCCTGGTAACAAATCCAAAAAATGTCTGTATTGACATTAACATTTTAACTTTCATGTCTTGTGATTCCTATGATGCAAAACACCAGTTGTACAGAACATATCTCAGCTGAATTAATAAAAGAAAACTCAAGAACCCAAATCATTTCATTTGTATGTCATTATATTGTGAGGGAATGGTAAAAAACCTTTATAAATACAAATTTCAAAGTAATACACAGTAGTCCCAAAAACAAAGACCCTACTATATAGTATAAAGAACCTATAAAAATGGTGTTTGTATGGACCATCTGAATAGAAATTGATGGAACATTCAGAGGAGCAGAAAACATCCAATATAAAAACACGTATTTTCTTGTCTTCTCACTCCACTTTAATTTTCTTATTTGTTACAGGTTGGTAGAGTTTTAGTTTGGACTTCTTTTTAATCAACTAAAATCAATGAAGAACACAACAGTCAAATAAAAATACTATTAAGCAAGTTAAAGTTTGTTTGCAGGTAGAGTCAAAGACTCTATGTCTATAATAATTTCTAGTTTTCCAAAATTTTGCACTTTCCATTTAATTTTGCGTTGATTTATAAGTCAGTCTCCTGGGTGCTAACTGTATATAAAAGAAACATTAACTCAATAGAGGCAATAGTTTGTTTTTTTAATAATAAAAAATGCATACTCTTTATACCATTATTGCTTAGGAAATTAGATAACATCCCTTCTAATACCCTGTGCACAGGATACTGTAGCAAACCACTTAACGTGCAATAATAGAGTATTGACTAGGCACAGTGATATGCAAGACAGTGCTCCCACCGGATTAGACAAGTTCCATGCTGTTAGAGCCTCTGTAGTAACACATTTGTTCCACCTTAACAAAAATCTTTTTAAAAGAGATTACTTCCAAGGCATAAAAAGATCAAATTTAAATGAAATATTTTGTGGTTATTTCAAAATAAACAGTGTTCATAATAATCAGTCTTTATTTCATAAACAAAATATAATACTTTTTTTCTTTTGTCAGTAATGGCTCTATGAATGGGGTAACCTGGAGTGCTGTGTATACACCACAAGAAGGCAATACAGTATTTCCCACAGAAGACACCCGGAAATACACTACTGTCACAGGCAGAAAACATTGCACAAACCCTACGTTTTTAAAGTCTTCCAGTTAGTCCTGAACAGATGTGACCAGGCATACTTCACACAAGCGTAAGAGGCTCTGCTTGACTAACTTGCTCCTGCAGGCACAAAGCACTGTGATCAACCCTCAACCACTGGACAACATGCTCTTAACTTCCTTAAACAGATCTCAACTGTTTCCCAACTTCTCAGCACACTTACTGCACTTTCAGCATTAAACTGGCAACACTGTTCAAGTAGGCAAAATAAGCAGCTGCCCTGAGCCAAACACGATCAGAAAAAACAGCCAAAGTGCTGCTGCCTCCTGAACCAGCACCCTAGAAGACAGATTCTTATTGGTGCTGCCACTTCACGGTTGCAGGATGAAGCAGTGACCATGGTGTCAGCTCCACTCCCCCCATTCTCCTGCAGCAGTAAGATGGGCAAGGCCAACCCTGTAGGCTTCCCTCATCTCCTTGGAACAAACATGATTGTGTCCCATCTCCTCTATAGTGGAAGGGCACAACGGAGTTACTGATAAGCTGTGACTCAGCTTTGGGCTGACTCTTCTTGTACAAATGTATCTGGATGCAAATACCCAACAAGAACATAAATTGCAAATAAATAATTCCCCCAAATTTTCGTATGCAGTACATTCTACTCTGCCTGTAAAGTATTGCTTCATTAAAAGAAAGCACATCTTTTTATAGACAGCTGTACATACTAGCAAGAAACAAGAAAAAAAATATCTCCATGCAAAGCAAAGCCATCTGCTCCTTTCAGAAGGAGTTTACATTTGCTTTAAAAGGACAGAGGCAATTTGTAATTTAGTCAAAGTTCAGTTGGCTGGGCATTTTTTCTTTATTAGTTTGGTATTTAAAGAAGAGTTAGAGGTAGTTTTATGTATTACATTCACCCTTGGGTCTTCCTGACAGGGGTTCCTCATTTTCAAAATCACTATTTTCTATTTTTTCTAAATGTTTGTCTCCCATGCCACCACATGAAAGATATGTAAAAAACCCCACAGAGGGCTCACTGACATAAGGGAGAAATAGCAACGAATAGCACTGAATGGTCACATGGCCTCTGAACGTTGTCAAATGCAAAACATGAAAAAAGAAGAAAAAATTTTTTCCAGATGCAATGAAATTGAAGAAAATATTAAGGAAGTGCACTACTCAGAAATGTGGAGGTAGAACTGTTCAGAGATAGAGGCAGAAGAGGAAAAGCAGCAATAAACAAAGCAGAAATAATATTCTGGGCAATTTCATCCTTTTTGGGGGTAGGTAACTGGAGAACCACCATAATATTTATCTCAAAAATTAAAATATACAGGCTATTTCTCCCACAATGCACAAGGTGTTTAAATATTTTGCAACCTGGGAAATGCTGTTAGCAGAAGAGAGATGTGAAACCAAATTTCAGCTCTCATGAGACTTCAAAATATTTCTATTTTCTATTTGGAGGCAAAGGAGTGGAAGCGGTTTTTTTGGTTTTGTGGTTTGTTTTTTTTTAGGAAGGAATATGTGAAACAGGTCACTTTACAATTGTTTTTGCTTTTCTATCAAACTGTTTTTACTGAAAACTATTTTTCTAGCCCAAATTTAAAATTTTAGCTCACTGATTTTAAGCTAAGTTGTAGAGCACTTCCTTAAAGATTTCACCTTGTACAAGGAAGAGAGGCTGATCTCCATGAAGGCAACATTTACTCCCACATAAAAGTTCTGTTCCCCCCAGAAGTCCCACTAAATGGAAGAGTGCAGATCAATGAAGGTAAGAACTTTCCATCATGAACAAGGATCCTAAAATGTAGTCTCGTGTGCATTACCACACACTTACAAAGTAATTTTACTGAAATTTTTAAAGTAATTTTGATATCTGTTCCATTTATAGCCAGAAGCAAAAAAAGCACTTCATTTTTATATAGACCAAACATTAGGGTATATGCACCTTCATGATGACATGAAACTTTTCCACTGCAAAGATGTTATGAATCCTCCAGATGGGGATTCAAAAGTGCTTTAGGAGAAGAATGCTTGTTCTGTTGGTGCTATGACTGCAAGACAACACTCAAGCTCCAAATATTGTAGTAGAGCTTGTTTTGACAACAACCAAAATAATCCAAATGAAAAAGACCCAGATAAAAATAAAATCACTTGAGAGTATGTATTCCTGCACTCATACAGCTGCATCCCAAACTCTTTTAACGTCAAGTTAGCCAAGGGAGAAGAGGATACAGTGAGAACCTGCTTGCTGTAAGGCAGCCCAAGGCCCTTCACTTGGTACAGGCAAACACCCTTGCAGCATTCTTTTCAGATGAATGCAACACAGCTAACAAGCAGGACTTTTGGAAGAAAATTTTTCTGGCACTAACAGTCATTTATGGTTTTGGCCTACTAGAGTTTAGACAACCTCCCTTTCTCCAGTGCTAAACAAACAAATAATATTTTGTCCTATTAGTTACCTAGAACTACTTCAGGAAGATTAACCTTATAGAAGAGTTCTGTAATATATTAAGATAGACATAGGAACAAGGCAGTCTTGGTGAGGAAATGATGAACTAATGGTTGAAGGCCGTCTCCCCAGGACGCAGTGTAATATCTAGCTTCTTTCTATTCCCATCTTTAACTTCATCTTCCTGCATAACTTAAAGCAAAACCGTTAACCCTTTTTTTTCTCAGCTTCCCCATCTGAAAAATAGGAATACTAGCATGCTATCTCTATGCTTTGAGGTGTTGTACAGCTTATCTCATTAGCATCTGTGAAGTGCTTTTCAATTCCTTACTGTGTATCAGCTGAGAAGAGCAAAAATTGTACTGCAAATATGAAGATGTTTTTACTGATTTCTTTGGAGAGTGGCAAGTGCTGCCATGAATGAAAAAAAATGCATAAATGTAGAATTATCATAGATTAAAATATAAAATTAGCATAGATTGAAATACAAACACCTGCCAAACAGACAAATTTAGTGTACAATAGCTACTGAACTACCATTATTTAAATTCTACATCTGGGGCACTAGTAGCCTATAGAAAAGAAGACTGTCTGCAGTAAGTAACAAAAAAAAAATCTCTTGAGGGTCAGTCTAATTTTGAAAGTGACCAAATTTTTTCAAAAGCCTGTCAGTTAGTCTCCCAGTACAGAAACAATGCATCCCTCTATTGTCTATATGTAACAAGAGATCTGATGAGGTAATTCATTTGCTAACACTGCTGTTGTTCCACATGAAGACAAGACAAGAGGTACCTTGTGCAAATTGCACTAATCGGCAACACTTGATCAACTCAATTAGCTCAAATCAACCCAAGTGTTTCTCTACCTATAGTTACAGCTCAACATGGATCCAGTGAGGCCATAACAGCAAATTACATGCAAAGAAAAGCAGATGTGCTCTGCCTGTCCTCCAAGATGGCCAGAGGTTACCTGGTTTGGAAGTTCCACCACTGTGTTAGCAAAGCACCGTGTCCTGCTGAAGTGGCCTAGCTAAATTCTTGCCTATGTCAACATGAGCTGGGAATATTTCCAGGGAAGACACTTTGTTCATAATTAAAAAACAAGCAGGAATAGCACAATCAATACCAGCATTCTAGAAACAATTTCTGCATAAAACCTGAGTGTATGCATACATTATATAGGTTTCAACTATTTCAGTGCAACAAGATAGGACTGTTTTGCAGGATAAGAGAATCCCATCTTAGATGACCTTGTTGAATTAGTCCTGAGATTCCAAGGTGTCTCCATGTGGAGAAAACAAAAGGAAAACTAACCACCTTGCCCACTTTGATCTCCTTTCTCTTTGCTGCTATGAAATCACACTGGCCACTGAGACATGGACAGATTACTGCACTGAAGAGTATTGGTGATTGTATTGATGAGTCTTTCCAATCGTTACTAAAACAAAATAAGTTGTTCACTGCTCAGCTAGAGTCAAATGGACTGCTGACTGTTATCTCAACCTTAGCTGATGATAAATGAAGCAACCTTACCCACTCAGGTCCTTGACCCAAATTCACAGCTAGTCCAGTGTCCTAGCCAAAACCTTTGAGAGAACAAAGTCTAATGCTGGTTGTCTCTACTTAAACCACTCCTTGGCAACTCTGGTTGCAACTCATCTGTCAAAACAGATATTCTTCAATAATCAACACAGCTGCCAAGGCACTTCGTGAAAGTCAATACTTCCTCTTGCTCTCTCTTGTCTGTCTTCTGTTCTACTGAGTGCCACAAATTTTTCTCCTTTGAATGACGGGAAGACAAAAGGTGCTACACCATACAATCTCAAAAAAAATAAAAAAAATCACTGCTTTCAGTGATTATAAGATTATAAGAACAACAAACCAAATGCCTATCTGAAATTATAATTTTACTGCACAAGGCACTGTACAAAACTAGAGATGGCAAAGATTCAGATTTTGAAGACACCCAAATTACACGTAAAGCAGACAAGTTATTACCGATTTGTGAGGACTGAGGTCAGGGAAACACCAGGGTAAGATTCCTGCCAAAGATACAGAAGAACTTTACCCACAAAATAAAGTGTTTTCCACCTTTAAAGTCTGGGTATGCTGTTGTTTGGAGGGGTGGGGTTGTTTGTTTGGTTTTTCAGGTCAGGTTTTTTTGGTGTTTGGTTGGTTTTTGGGTTTTTTCCTCTGAAGAGGAGGGAGGTTTTGTGAGGATTTGGGTTTCCAAAGAATATTTCCTTGAAGAGCTGTGGCTGAATGACCTCTGCAGGACTACCCACTTGCGTAAAAGCACATTTGTATTCAGCCTTTAGGGGCAGAAAAGTCAATATTCCATATTAGAAGCAAAGATGCTGATGGGAAGCAAACATATAACTTTAGTGAGTTGTCTATTTGACTTCCAAGAGTCCAGTAATAACACAGTAACTGAACTGAATTTTAAGCCTGTACTGGGTTTGGCTGGGATAGAGTTAATTTTCTCCTCAGTAGCTAGTAGGGGCTGTGTTTTGATTTTATGCTGGAAACAGTGCTGATAACCCAGGGATGTTTTCATTCCTGCTAAGCAGGACTTACACAGAGCCAAGGCCTTTTCTGCTCCTCACCCACCAGCGAGTGGGCTGGGGAGGCACAAAGGGCTGGCAGGGGACACGGCTGGGACAGCTGACCCCAGCTGACCCAAGGTATATCCCACACCATATGGAATCATGCTCAGCATATAGAGCTGAGGGAAGAAGGGGGAAGGGGGGGACGTTGGGAGTGATGGCGTTTGTCTTCCCAAGTCACCATTACGTGTGATGGATCCCTCCTTTCCTGGAGATGGCTGAACACCTGCCTGCCCATGGGAAGGGGTGAATGAATTCCTTGGTTTGCTTTGTGGTTTGTTCATGCAGCTTTGCTTTACCTTTTAAACTCTCTTTATCTCAACCCACAAGTTCTCTCACTTTTACCCTTCAGATTCTTCCCTCCATCCTACTGGGTGAAATCAAGCAAGCAGCTGTGTGGGGTTTAGCTGCCAGACAGAGTTAAACCACAACAAACCCCTACCCTCATTGTTCATCTACCCATCATTTCATCTTCCTCATTAAAGTCTTTGCCCAGCATCGCTTTCAAATATTACAACTCACTGACTTATTGTGATGTAGGGTTATAAGTTATCTGCATAATAAACTCATATTTTCTAGGAACTGAAAAAAATAAATTCTCAAGGAAGAGACTTCCGTGCTTTCAAGTTCCCCTTTATACTAAAGTAAATAAATAAAATAAAATCCAACAGCCTCTAAAAGAGTACGTCCCTAATTAATAATAATGATCAGATGCCACAATTGCAGCATTTGCATTTTTTCTGACTTATTATTGGAGCAGTGCAAACCATCATCAGCAGTAGCAAAAAATTAGACCATATTCATCTTCTGGAACCGATATTTTGGCATTGCCTTTGACAGCAATCATTCAAGCTAAACCAGAAACAAAGTTTAACAAAGCAAGTTTGATTAAAACAAACAAACAAAAAAACCAAACAAAAACAAACCACCAACCACAAATGCAGTATACTACTTTAGTGTTTATTAATATTCAAGCCACATATTATTATCCTCCACATAGTCACCCAAGAAGAAACAAACAGATATACCTTACAGGAGTGTTATGAGATTGATTAGTTAATAACAATAAGACAATCTGAAGATGTAAAGCCATGTTACAGAAATGCTAAGTGTTGTAACATTATATATGTAGAAATGAAGGTGAGCTTGCCAGAAATTCTGTGAGACTGACTGCATGCAAAGTAATTACAGGAGCAGTTCAAGTCATTTTCTTGCTTAATATAACAATCCATGTCCCAGCCCATCAAACCATTGTTTCCAAGGAGTGAATATTGAGTGGAACTAACAGCTTACAGTAATGGAACTGTTCTCCAGAGAACACAATACATACCACTACCTCATAAGAAATAAAACTGGAACAAAGCAGACAAACTCAAGGTGAGCGCAGGAACCAGGCTGATGCCATTCTTTTATCCATGCAAGGACTAGTAGAATTCTTAGAGAAGCTTAAGAAAGAACATCCCAAAAGAACAGTTTTAATCCTCTCTTTTGTGGCAATGCAGTCCCTATTAACCTCACTTTACCTAAGGAGTACAGCATTAACAGCAATGCCTCAAAAACTGCCCAGAGTGCTTTAAGAAGTTTTATTTATATGCACATGTATACACATGCACACACACTAGAAGTCAAGGCCAGATTCAGTTCTCAGCTCCAGCAGATTTAACTCAAGGAATGATAGCAATTCCATAGAAATGATTCCGCACTTGTCAAGAACTGAGAGCACCTTCAAAGCCACAGAAGTCTAATTCTGAGCTTGGCAGCCTTCAGAGCAGTACACATCTCCAGTTCAAGCCAGTACTACTGCACAACAGCATTAACAGGGTTATGGAATAGCACACTTGGTTAACTTTGAGAAGTGAAAAGTATAACGATGGGACAAAGTAAAAGTGCAAACAAAAAAAATATACTGTCAGTGCTACTTTCAATTCCTTCATTCCTACATCATTATCCAGACCTTTAAAACTTAAAGATTCCTGTGAAAGTGTCCTCTTATATGTTACATGACATTACTGTGTAATGCTACTCCCCAGATCTTGCATACTTAATTAGTCACACTGAGCAACTACCTTACCTTCAATAAAAAAGAATGAATTTTTGAAAGACTGAATTTTTAGCCTTTATCAAACGCTCACATACTACAGTCCTAAAAAGACAGCCTCACAAAGTGAGTGTTCTTTGAAGAACAATTCTGCAAAAAATATATATAATCAGGTAGGTAACACACTCTTGCATCTTACAACTGCTAAGAACAGACAGCACTGAGAATGAAAGGGAAGTGGCAGCAGAAAGGTTCTGCAGTACTATTGCCTCTTGAACTCTCCTGCTTAGAAAATTAAATCTTAAAGTAACCTAGCTTTTGAGACAAGACTCTCAGAAGCAGTGCAACACTGGTCCTACTCCTGCTGCATTACACCATTAAATAGGTACCTGAAGTTCTGGTGTTGTTTACTGCATTCAAGTGCTAGATCAACTTGAATACACCAGCTGCTGGCTCTCCAATGGAAAATACATGTGTTCAGAGACGTACATGTATGTGAGAACAAATGCCTCATGAAATATGGTCAGCATCTCCTACACTGATAGGATAGATTGTAACTGAATACTCTGTAATCCATGAGAGATGCACAGAAGTGATGATATTACAATGCAAATAACTAAAGGAAAGACCAAGAAGAGCTCACCTCCTGGACAGTGCGAGAGATAAGTGACAGCCTCTTCATTTCAACTGACAGAGGGCCTAACTGGGATGCAAAGCTGCTTGCTGGGCATGCTCCCTTGACTCAGCTATGCATTCATGTTGTCCTCACATTCTGAGAACGCTGCAGTAGATGAAAAAACATCTTTTTGTCAAACCACATGCACTGAGATCCAAACTACAACCAGTACCCTACTGCAGCTGCCCGCGGTACTAGTGGACTAAATTAAATTAAAGTAAATATACTAGCCCTAAATTAAGTCTCCACAGAGATTTCTGTGTGTATTGTATCATCATTTCTAAAGCTTCACCCAAAATCAAAGCCGATGTAAGTGGCAGCAATAAAGAAATATTTGCACTATATTTTTAGTTTTAACTTTCCTCAGTGCCTCCTCAATTGCTTATCATTTTCCTTGCCATTCAGTTTACAACACTAAATTCAGGGTATTTTCAAACAATCTTTGCAAAGCCTCCTCATATTAACCAACTTTACCAAGTTCTGCTGCACTAATCTTTTGTCAACTCCATGACCAGCGTGGGAAACATTCTCTTGAAGCTGAGAAGAGGACAGCAGAGATTCAACCCATGAAAAAGTAATGGGCAGAAGACAATCTCTCAGAGATTACTTTCCATAAAATTGAATTGGCAACATCTGCTCAATCTACTGTAGATAAACAGTGAACTATTTTCCAACTCATTAACTCAGAGGATAAGATATTAAGTAAACCCCAGGGGCCTCATGATTTGTTATCACATTTAAGGCTTGTCCCAAACTCACCAAATTAGTTCTTCTGTGCAAGAGAGAACCTAAGAGAGTTGCAGTTACATAGCAAACACATACCCATTTAAATCCCTGGATGACCTAAAAAAAAAGTCCCTACTTAATCTGACTGTGTTTCTAATTACTAGTCACTTAGCCTAAATTATTAACTGTGTCCTCAGCAGTGATGTATGGTACATGTAAATCTCCAAACAGGATTCTAATAGAATTATCTAATTCTATTAAACCACAAACAACTATCCATTAAATATTTATTAGAAAGCTTGCATTCACTTAAAATAGATTGGAATGTCAGCAAAACACTTTGCTAATCCCTTCCTCATTTCAGCCTTCTACGCTAAGGGTTCAAAATGAGCTAATCAGAGTCACACATTGATTAAGTACAAATTAGTTAGCTAATCAAAATCAATAAAAATAAAAAGATCTGAAAAGAATTTACAAAGTACACTATGGATTTCTCTAAAAAATACACTCTGTTTAAATAAACAAGTTCGTTAAATTCAAGTTTATTTGATTATATAAAGATTTTTAGCTTATTCTACCATAGGGCACGGGTGACAAATGCCAATTAATTAGATTTTTTTTGTAGCATCAATGAGCTGCACTTCTTAAAAAGAGAAAACTGTTTTAAAGCACTTGAAATATTCAATAGCATTTTAAGTTCTCAGTACAGTTGTTAGGTTGGATTTTTCTACAGCTTACACAGACAAACCTGGCATCAGAGCAAAAGCAATATTTCAAAAAAATGAAGGGAAAAACATTCCAAGATACTCAAAATCATGCACAACAGCAACCATTCACTTTCCAAAAATAGAAATGCTGAGGACAAGTAGAAGGAACACAGGAGACAAATAACCGATGCCATGTTTTCTCTATAGTGGTTGGAGGTGAGTTATGCAAAGCCAGTCTTTATGCCATTACATTTTGTGGCAGATCCTGCCTTTGATCAGCAGTTTTACATATATTCACATACACATTTGAGTCATTTGAACAAAATCCAGGCTGCTTACTGTTTAAGTGTAACCAGCCCCCTAGTGTCACATGCCCTCTAGAATCATCCCCTCAAAAAAATACAAATCTACATTAGCTGAAAGAGTAAAATTTAAAAAATCCTCATGCAAGTACCACAATGTCCCTGTCCCAAAAGTAGACAGAATCATGTGTTCTTGAGCCCAGGAATCATAAGAAAGAGAGTCTTTTCCTCCCCTCTTACTTCCTCAAAGAGATGTACTTATCAATCCCTTCCATGTCATTTGGAACTTTTATCTATAGGAATCGTCTCTGTGGCAAATTCCGTACCACATCTGATGTAAATGTTACAAGTGCTGCTACCATCCTGCAGGCGACACTGGGCACTGCTCAAGATCTGAGTGGTTTAAAATGGTGGCCTGAAGGTGTGCATTTTGCAAAGGAGGAGGAAGTAGAAATCCTGGAACTTTTCCATGCTTAGATGAACCTTACATCAATGCTGAAGAACCCAAAGACGTATAAGGCAAATCAGACAAATAATATGGTATATTTCTGCTAATCTTAATAGGACTCCAAATTCTCTTTTGTTTCTCAAAATGGTGGCTGTCCACACAAAATCAGAATAAAAATATTTGCTGTTTAAGTTGTCTGGGTTATTTTAAATTCCCTGTAATAACATCAAAAATCAAAGTAAAATAAATTCATTTAGAAATGCTAATATATATAGTAAGACAGAATTTCTACTAACAGGAAACACTAACACATGAATTCATAACTATCACGAACAGAAATGTACTGAAACTGACACCCGAGGGTGAAGCATAAAGAAAACTAAATATATGTTACCCTTGCAAGGAAACCAGTGACTAGGTGGTCAGACTGTGCCAATTTTAAGAGAAAAAGGAAGGTTTTAGTGTAAACATTGCAAGAGGTCAAACCTCCATTTTCAAGGCCATTTGTTTAAAACCAAACAATTCACATGATGTACTTTAGATGGGAACAGCCATGTCATTAGCTTACTGTGTTTCATTCTGCTGTGGATTACAGTGCTATGCAGGGGCAACAAGCCAGTTTTCCCTGTAGGATGGGTTTGGTTGGCCGATACATGAGCATTCCTATTTCTTTTCCTCTCTGCCAATTCCAAGGATCAAGGAACACTGCCTTACTTTTATTGTTGGGGTTTTTTCTTGGTTTTTTTTTGGGTTTTTTTTTTTTGTGGTTTCCCCCCACCCACCCAGGCAACTACTCAGCATTGGCCTATGTCCTTTGCAGGGACATCAACAGAAGTAATGCTAAGCTGTTGCACACTGCCTGAAAAAAATCCCACTCAAACAGTGCAGATGGAATCTACTGCTGACATTACTCCAGACCAATTAGTAAGAAAGAATAAAACAAAACTTAAAAATTCCTACACTTAACACTCCATAGACATATGTAAGGTGCTCAGGTATGTTCAAGTCTTGTAACTGAAGGAGTTCAGCTCCTTGCAGAGCCTAACTGCTAAAGCAACTTGCTAAGAGACTGATCTGCACCGTATGTCTGCAATATCCAGGGAAAGTAAAGCAACCTGCTGCTGTCTTTTTTCCTCTTTGGCATTTTTGTGGTTTGAGCCTTTTAGACACCTGCCCAATGTTCTTGCTGTTTTCACATATTTTTCTATGGGTCTTTGTTATCAAGTACAACTCCTTTAGTGGTAAGAAAAGTGGACCTAGTTCTGCACTGCATGCTACTTTTTGTAGCCTTGTAGACAGGGCACAACATGAGATAAAAATCTATCAGCTCATAAATAGTAGCGATTTACAACCACTTTGCACAGGTGTAATTGACTGCAGAGAGCACAAGATGGGGAGAAGCAGGCCTGATGAGATTTTGCAAGTGAGCAAGGCAAGCAGAAATTTGCCTTAGTTTTTGTACAATAGCCAGCACTTTAGCTCTTCACTTGGAAACTTCACAGCTGTGAAGCATTTATACAGAAAGGGAAAGCAATTACAGAGCACTACCACTGGAGGAGCTTAAATAATTTAAGGTTCACCATGTCTCTGATTCATTTTATTTCATTTTTTCCTCAAGACCAGATGCTGCTTATTTTAGCACCCTTAATTTCCGCATATTAAGCTGGGGTTCTCTTTTCATGTATATAGACTACATATACCTCCACAAAAATATAGGGTGATTATTTCCAGAATGGGAGGATATGAGTTCCTTTCCATATCTGAATCCTGGAAAGACTCCCTTTTTGACCTCCAAACAAGATTTTCTGAACCCATAAACCAGCCACGCTAGTTAATTGGGGCTGTTGGCACATCTATGGAGAACTGCAATGTCATTATAGAAGTTAAACTAATGCATGTGAGGAAACACATTGTCAGCGTAAACTGACTTGTATACATGGGTAAGTATGAACTCATGTCAGCCAGAGCGTTAAGTGTTCAGCCTCTTGTTTGTGCAGTATTGTGCATTTTATGGTCTCATTTTATTAATAATTACCTTTTTAAGAGGTAGAATTGGAAGACACTTAACATAAGCATTCCCTGCCAGGCCCTGATCATTCCTTAGAGTATATCCATTAGACTCTTGTTAATCTGAACACTTCAGAAATTCAAGTTACTGCAAGACTGAGTTTTTCACTAAAAGAAAATTTTGTTTTAAACACACAAATATTATGTCATTGACAATTCCAATCAATAACGATGACAACTGAGGAGGAGGAACACAGATTGTTGTCCCGAAAAGCGGGTTTGTTTGCCCAGTGTGCAAAATGCCAAACTACACACAGAGTGGAGCTATTTTATTTAATTAATTTTTTGCACAGAGTGGTGCTAGGTGGTAACCCACAAAACTAGCACCCTGAACCGAGAAACTACAAGGCATTTATACAGTTAAATGTGTCAGTCGTAGCTAATATTCACAAGCGTCAGCTAATAATTGGTTAATTTCTTTCTCGCTTCGACTTAAGGGTACGGCTCACTTTTAATTTATCACGCATGCTCAGAGAGTAAGAGGCTTATTAGAGGGTGAGGTTCCTGGCCTATGGGACTGATTTTTAGTATTATAATGAGCCCCTTGTTTTAGTTCTTATCGACATCCCAATTAGTTGTTCTCCTTGACTATACACTTTATCACCCAGTTCTCAGCATCTTCTGAAGTGGGATGTTTCCTTTGATCAGTTTCTCAGCTCTCCTCAAGGATATAGTCGTAAAACTAGTGCTTCCCTAACTCTCAGTTCCCATCTCTGGCTGTCAAATTCTGTTTTGCCAAGCTCACATAGTTAATTGTTATGGCTTAGCAGAAAATTCCAAAAATTTCATTTTCTTCAGGATATCAAGATGATGGGTTCTTACACAATATATTAGTTAACCAGAACCTAAGCAGGCAACATGATGGTAACCAAAAGGTTGTTCTGCTACTGACAATAACAACTGTACTGTCCAAGAAATAATATTCATAATGAGGATATACAGAGTAATAATTCAAGTAGACAGTTGTTGGCAAGGTGGCTGGGCTCCCATATCCTGCCTGTTACTGTATTTCTGGCACACGTCTCAACATTGTTTACCTGGTTGCCTTCATCAGCACTTTGAAGGGTGTCCTACTTGAGCACTGTAACTCTTTCCTGTGTTTGTGTTACATGCAAAAATACAGCAGCTTTGATAAGCTGATCAGACTCTTTGCTCCTTTTGTATGAAATAGTTGGAGACTTGTCTTTCTGCTAAGGAGGACTGATTTGTTTGAAATCATCTTCCATTTAATAGTTTGTCACAACAGTTTTGTTTTAGGACCAGTAATATGGCTCTCAAATGCCCAAGTATTTTAGTGTATTCACTTAATCTGTGCTATGCAAGCCTTGAAGGAGAAAGATATCTAATTAGACCTTCACAAAGGAAATTACTATCATTGTTCCAGGTGGTTTTGCTGCTCAATACTTTAGTGTAATTCAGAGCAGGACCTAGTAGCAACAGCACTATGAGCCACAGACTGCACAACCTCCTCACATACAGGGAAAGCCTAGCTTGACCGATCTATGGAATACTGCAGTCAATTTCACCTCTGACTCTTACTGATTTTTACTTAACATCAGGAAAGGAAGAGATTCAATGTTAACACCCACTTTCTACTATTCTGTCAAGCCTCTTCTGGGAGATTTTGTGTTACGTACTTGTACCAGAGGAAGAGTGGCAAACAAGTCAGAGACAACAGTGTACATATTGATGCTAATTTTCCAATTAAGTCCAAATTAAGCAAATAAGTCCAAACTTACAACAGCGCAACCACTTCAGATGTATGAAGAAAAGCTGTTTTACTAATCAAATATTGCAATAATATCAGAAATACCTGCAGAAAATGCAACACTGAAGGAAAATTTCTTCAATGGGAGCACATCTTTCTAGCCACAGCTTTTTCTACCAGCTTTATCATTACTATTGCAGGGCACAACGTAGACATGAACGTCCTATATTTCCCATTTGGCCTAACTATATTCTTCCATTTTCTCCTACTGTCTCCTACAAACCGACTAAGACCTTAGAACTACAAAATTCCTGAAAGAAAAACCTACCTCTGGAAGAAGGGGGAGGAAAGAAAGCCTGGGCCTTTGTGACAAAACAAATCCCATGGGCTCAGCAGCATGGAAATTTGACAATGCTAGGTACAAGCTGGAAGGAGTATTATAATAAGGAAAGAAAGAAACAAACAAAAAACAAACATAGAAAAACGGAGCAAGGAGATACTACTGCATTTTCAGGTTCAATCCCCTGCAATCACACAAAATAAGCACAGTCCATAAAACAGAATCACAAAACCCTCCAAAACCAAAAACACACCAACAAATACCACACACACATCCAAGAATGGCAAAAAGCTACAGCCTTTAGTTCAGATTCTCACTGTACTTTGTATCATATCTATCTGCTAATTCTTAGATCTCACCTTTCCATAGCACACAAAGGAAGACAGATCATTGAGGCTAGGATCCAAGAAGTAATCAATTTGACTACAAAATGTCACCTGTCCCCTTCAGAGTAGTTATTGTTCTAACCCAAACCTTTACTATACTAGCCAAGGTAGTAAAAAAAGCCAGAGGGAATGGTTGTACTTATAAACAAAGACAATGGTAAAGACAGATTCAAAACTCTGTAAACTGATCACAAAAATTATTCCCCATGCATAACTGTATGTCACTAGCCAGATTTCAGACATATAACTGCAGCAATAAGTCATCCCACAAAGATCAACCAGAATAGTAAGAAATGAAAAGGCATTATGCAATTGCTAGCATTTCAGCGACAAAAGCAAAAAGCATCAGCCACTGCCTGCACAAAACTTCATTCTGAAGTATCAAGACAGTCAAGGATTTGAGTCTTGGTGAGATATATCAAAAACAACTGCCAATTTGCATCACCACTTATCAAATATAACTCCTTAATTTGTGAAGTATTCTACAAATTTATGACCTTGAAGAGCAGCCCTGCCAAGAAAAGCACCATGTTATAAGTATCTACCAAAAATGCTGCTAAAGAAAATGCTATGTGAAGGTCGAACAAACTGAACTGAAAAGACAACTTGCTCATAAAGTACCATGAACACACTGTAGGCCTCAGTGTCTCAGTGTGATAGATCACACAGACTTAAAAAGATCTATATAGACTTGTAATTTACAGACTTTATACTACTGATTTAAGCTACCCTAATCTGAGTAAACCTGGAATATGGCTGCACATGATCTAAAAGCAGAACTCTTGATTGCTCAAGCAAAACATCCAGCCCCACAACACTCAGGGCCACACATTAACTACCAATGAGGCACAAAGGCTGAGACTAACTCCTACGAATAATTTGGAAGGATTTGCATAATAAAAGATACAATTCTTAAATGTCAAAATCTGAACTATTGTTTCATTTACAGGAGAAAGTTTGAAAAGTTATAATGTTTTTCAAATGCTCTCTTTTTAAAGGGAGCAAGAACCCTAGACGTCTGAGGGAGTGCTAATAGGTAATGCCTTGCACAAAGCTCACCAAGATGAGTGAAAGAGCTCCTAATGACCCCACTGGTCACTGAATCCAACTTGTACATTTTTTACTTCTAGGTTATAACAAGATTCAGGTTATCAATGCTTATCTTTAATCCAATTTTAAATGAGTAATGTGAAACATGACCATTTCAATTTCTTAGGACATAAAATCACCCAAACATCCTCTATTACCCAGTCTGTCCACCCCAGAAACAACTCAATTAACCCTCTGACACAGATTGGCCATGTCACTATTTGAGGATACTCAGAGGAATTCCATTCCAGTTTTCTTCTAAGGTTTTCTGGCTTCTTTCATAAACACTAAAGCACTTTCAGACTTAAGATATTTAGTAACCAAGAAAACTTGCTAATAAGCAAGAGATTTATATTGCTGTAAATGAACTCTAGTTAATAATTTGTGAGTAACTGATAAAGCAAACATCAGTAGGTTCCAAACCACTAATGTTTAAAAGGCCTCATGAAGCAGTGGCATATTCTTTTATGCAGTGGTAAGGAAAAGGGAATAATAATAAAGTGTACATAAAGGTATTTAGTTCATTTTATTAACAAGTTTCACATCAGTAATTTCCAATGGCCAAAAAACTAGCACAGATGCAGCAAAAGGTAATCTTGCTCCAAGCAGAACCTAGGAGAGGAGACTCATAGGATGATCTCTATTAAGTGAAATGTAATCAAACTGAAAACAACAGTTGATTTGTCTAAATAGAGAAAGGGAAAATGTGCAATACCTTTAATATATGGATGGTCTGGTAGACTAAATGACTGTCACACAGAAAGCTTATCTGTAAACACTGCAGAAAACCTTATTTTACCACAAAAAATGACTGGTTTCAATCAAATGCTGCTAAAGCAAAAGGCATGGCCTACAGGAGTAATTACCAGTCTCTTGACTGAAACAAAGGGCAATTACAACAAGCTGAAGTATGCTCACAATAGTTGAGCACTTGATTATGGAGTGCTGCAGCAATCAGCAAGAAAGGGACATTGCCAGGGCGGGGGGAGTGCCTACATAGTCTCCGTTTGATATTACTGCATAGTGAGGCACGGGCTGCCATAGAGGTTAACTTAATGCAGAGCTTAAATTTTTACTTTTAAAACACAAGTATTCTAGGTATTTTTAAGGAATTTTAAGTATAGAAGAGGAAAAAAAATCACAAGGCAGGAGACGAGGGAGGGAACTCAGTATGGTCCTGTCTACATTTAGTTGTGACTGTGTAAAAAGCTGTAGAATTCCTGCTGCAGAAACTACTACTACATTGCAGTATTGCAGTGTAAGCAGTACTGTGCCTACAGTCATTCTCTGCATTATCTATAGGTTTGTCTTCATGGCACAGAGTTGAAGCAGGGCTAGCAGAACTATGTTACTACACTGAACCACAGTTCAACTGCAATAGCACTAAAAGTATTTTCATAAAAAGCAACTCAGGCTACTTTTAAAGCCAAGTTTTGGCATTGCTCCTTTTGTAACCAAGGTGGTAGGGAATTAAACAGAATGGTAGAATATTGTGTGTTGTGAAACTCGTGACTGTAGAAACCTCACCAGGTAGTTACTGTTTGTACTAAGAAACTTGCTATAGAAACCTGTTATGCACCAGTAATGCTGATCAAAGAAACCAATCAATGTAGAGGTTAAACTTAATAGTGAACATTGTATGTGAATAGCAAGCATTGTATGTAATTTTATGTTAAACAGTTTATGTAACAGTGACTTGACAGAAAAAGTGTATAAAAACTGGCGAATTTTAATGCAAAGGGGAACACGCTTGAGGAGGAGATATCCCCCATGTTCCTGGCACCGTGAATAAAGAATGCCTGCCTTTTAACACTACATTGGTGTTATGAGGTTTATTCCCGATTTTGGGGACAATTTCACATTTCAAATTAGGATCTCAAAAACTTCTATCACCTCATTAAAATCACCAGTGTGGCTAGTCTAGCAGAGAAAACATAACTAAGCTGACAGAAAAGAGCTCTCCTCTGGCTTGGGTAGTCTGTAATGCAGTACAGTTACCTGGGGAAAGAGACTCCTATTAGCACATGCCATATTCACAGTACAGGGCTTTGCTGGAGCACCAAGGGTGGTAGAGGTTCCAGAGCACAGGACAGCACTTCAGGTGCCCACACACACAGTACCTACAAGCTCCCTTAAATTCTAATTCCATCAACTAGCTTATACTACATTAATTACCCTTTGCAGAATTCATCTTCAGACTTAACCTGTCATGGTATGCCCTCTTTGACTCCATCTATCTATCTGCAGTTTTTAGATGCTTCTCCACTCTAGAGAAAGAAAAACTAATGATACATGGTGGGTTGGTTTCCCCCCCCAGCCCCAGAGTGCAGGTATGCAGGAGCAGAACAGGACAGCTTCCAAAAAAAGTGATTTACCATTTTAGTTCCATTAGGTTACAGCTGGCTTTTCTGATCTCAGTGGCACAACTCCAGGACAGGAAGACAAGCATAATGTGGCACATTATGTCCAGAAGTTCAGATGGCTCAACAGGGTCATTGCTCACTGTCAGTGATGCGTTGCAATGTGCCATATTGCCATAGTAATATTTCAAAGTTCAGCAAACAGACAGTGTAGGGAAACTGCTGCACTGACGCTGGTTTTAGGGAATCAGCAAGAACATTTGCCTCATACACAGCCCAACTGTAGCTGCTTCTGCTGTGTACCTGCAGACAAGGTGAAGCATGTTTCCTCAGGATACAAGGGTCCTGTTTGCACCACTGCAAGGCAATGTCTTTCACCCTGGTAGAAGTTCCATATAAACTACAAGTCCTCATCTTACAGACAGCCAAGTGGAAGAATGCTCCTCTATCCAATCTATTGCTTACTGCACTAAAATAATTTGAGGAATATCATCTTAAATGCCACATAAGCTACAGGAAGGAAAAAAACCCCCAGTCATCTGTGAAATGAGAGACAATTTCACTTCTACTCTATCCACAGTACAGCAAAGGAAGCTGAAGAATTTCCCCACTCCCCATCCTCAAATGGGTTTTCAGGTGCATCTCATCAGCCACTCCCAAAAGTGCTAATGACCATATACAAAATATTAAACAGTATGGATAAAAACAATATTATCCCCTGGCAACTGGAAGATGCACCTGGGAGGATCCAGGGCATGCTCAGTAGTTTATGCAAAGTTGAGAAAAGTCAACAACAGGGACTGAAAGTCACCTTCCCAAATCCACACATTTGGTCAATCCAGCACATTCTCTCACAGGTGTGGGTTCTAAAACTCCTACAGCAGAAGAAATTATTGTAACCCCCTTCCCTCTCATACAGGGTGTAATACACAGCACTTAATGTATTTTTCCCCTTGGCTTCCTCCAACTTCTGCTCATTTTAATTCAAGTAACTCCTTATGAGCAAGAAATCATTCCATCTCCACTAGAGCAAATGGAGCCACAAAGATTGCAGTCTCCTACCCCATGAGCCACAGGCTTTAACTGTGAAACTTTGCAAAAAAGAAAAATGGGGGGGAGGTGGGGGGTGCAATCTGATTTGTTATTTGTGGTTCCTGGCACCTGACATCAAACTAAACAGCAAGCCTACATGTCCAAATCAGAGTGGAGACTATAATATTAGCAACCTTTACAACCTTTCACATTTAAGTATATTCCCTGTAAATCATATGACAGTTTGAATTGTTTTAGCTATTTAATTCATTTTGGAACAGTAACAACAAAAAATAATAAATAAGTGGGAAGAAGAAAAAAAAAAAGACAAGACTTAAAACATAGTAAAAGTGATCCTTAGTTTGGAGTGGATCTTGCCTGAAATTCACTATGACCCTGTCAAAAGCCGTGTTCTATATTCTGCATTTTATCAAATTAACATATTTTACTGCTGTTATTCTCATATTCTGTTAGATTTTCAGTGAGATGAGGAAATGCAGTGAGAAAAAAAATATTTTTCCATCAATCATTTAGTGCTAATTTCTACAGTCTTAAGAATTCCTTTAATATCCCCCCACCTTAAACAACAAGGTTTATCTATCCTACCACTTTCATTCCACATATTCAGCTGGAATAAGTATAGATGAAACTTCATAATTATAAATCATGAAAGATGTATAGGACTCAGTGTAAACTGAAAATAATAGCAAAATAAGAAAGTAAAAAGTCAAAAAAAAGAAAGGAAAAGTCAAGAAAAATGTAGTTTTGTGATGCTAAATTCAGACTTGTTTATACGTAAGATTACAACAGAGCAGTTAGGCAGTGAACAGGTAAAGATGGAATATGGCATGATGCAGGTAGCATCCAAGCTGAAGATAAAAACGGCATTCTTCATTAAACTGTTTTATTCTCACTGCATGTGCTGCTCAATCTCTTTAGCTCATCATCTTAAAAATTCACCCATGTAATCAATATACACCAACACATCACAAAACAAACCAAGCTAAAAATAAAAGAGCAAGTTACTCACAGGTGGTTCTCAAGCTGTGGCCTATGTTTTTCTTTTTCTTATTATAGACATGCAAATCAGTCCACATCTTTTCAAAAGACGCACAAGATGCGCACACACACACAGCCAAAAACTTGAAACATCAAGTTCTCAGCTCTTAAAAAGCAAATTTAGGCAACAACAGGACACCTTCTCAGCTATTTTGCTTCACAAAATGCAGATATGCTGAACAAACTCTGGATATAGTTTCAGACTGGTTATTTTCCTGAGCTCAGTCCAAATACTGAACCTCTTCAGACTTCCTCATCATCTATCACATACTTTCTTTTTTTTTTTAAGTTTCAGTGATGTTCTTGTGCATCAGTATAAAACATTTAAATTTGCATAAGCATATCATAAATTTGATGCAGCAAGAATAGATTCCTTCCTATGACAGGGTATTGTCTGTGTGGCTTGGTCATTAATAAACTTAACTTATCCTTTGTGTATAAATGCCGAGATCAGGTTACAAATGACCAGGTTATCTGGTCATATTGAATCTGTGACCTTTGTACACAAATGCAGAGGTTTCTGTGCCTGAGTTAAGAGACCAGGACAGTTATCTTGAAGGCAGTAACAGTCTCGTTCAGGAGTCTAGGAACAAAGGAAACAAAGTCCCGCAGCAGGTTAATATGGGTCATATTTATTATGTGGGTAGGGCTGACATTTTCCAAGCTGCCTAGGGCATCTGAATGTCCAATTCACATAATGCAAATAACAATTTTAATAGTAATGCAACATCTGCAGGCTCAATCAATCTTGCTTATTCAGGCAAAACTCTGCATGAAAATGAGAAAATATGAACAAGCTTCCATACAAATCTATCTGTTGAATTAACCTCTGAATAACTTTCAGTGATCCAGCTGTTGATTCATTCTGCTCTTTCAAAAGCCTTTGAGTACTCTGCCTTTCTTTTGCAGTTTAATGTCTGCCCTACCAATGCTTAGCCCAGGCTTACCCTTAACATTCATCTCCTCTTCTGTGGGTACCACACTTTATGTTCCCCTTACATTTACTGACATGATCTAGTCTTTCATTTGAACAACACTGTCCTACAATATCATCATATCTGCATTAAACAGCAGTTCAGGACTATAATTTGATCAGTCACTGTGAGCTATGAGATAATATAAGCATACTCTAAAAGGTTTTGTTTTTTAAGCATTGGGAAAAAAGCAGCAGACAGCAAGAGAAACTAAAAGCTCACCAGTAATCCAAAAGATAGATGCAGCATAGGCAAGGATGGTGTAAGCTTTCAAATACTGTCCCATCAGCATGCCTGGATGCCAGGATGAATGGGCTGCTTACAGAAGAGCAGAGGGTTCTTAGGCATCTGAGCATAAGCAGTTTGAGGGTTCTCTGCTGAGCCTGCTAACAATACTACTATATGGTATGGATCCAGTGTTGGGTCTGAATTAAATGTACTTTTCTTGTGCAGCTAAAGAGCAGTAGGACAGGCAATTTTATCTGGTCTTAACAAGACTGACATCCACCTTTGAAGCACTTGACCAGTACTTCCAATTGCCTGTCTCAAGATTTTTGTGCTTTTTCTGAACACACACAATTGTGCCTTACCTTGCCAGGTAAGTCATCCAGTTTCACAAAGTACATGAGAGAGAGAAAGAATAACAAACCTTTCACAGAAGAGGATGTTCTCAGGCTAGGGAAAGGGATTAGTTGTTACGGACCATAATTAAATTAAAGGGAGAAGGAGGAGGAGATGTCTGTGTTTGTTGCCATCAGACAATACAACATGCACAGGAGTACAACATCACATACAATTAGTATTGTCACTGAGCACTAATTAATCACTTCAGACACCTTATCTGTCTCCCACACCTCCCTGCCTCAACAGTGTCATCATTTACATTGTATAATGTTGCTAACTAAAAACAACCTAGAGGTTTAATGGCCCACAGAGCAAGAAGCTTTAAGTGTTAGTGTTGTTGCCCTGCCCTCTGCCTCTTTTACATAAAATATAAATAAGGCTATTAAAACACCAAACACTTTGTATGGATTTGGCAGAAACTTGTCAGCAAAAGACACACAAACAGACACTGCCAGTTATAAGGAGGCAGAAGAAAAATTGTTCGTGATGCCTGCAGCTACTCCACACCAGAAAGGTCACCTCATGGCATCTGCAGTAAGGTAGACAGAGGTACCCAAGCTGACTGGACAGTCCACTGGACTTCTCTCTGCAACTTTTTAACAACACAAAGGCATCTATGACTGGAAGTCCAATAGTCAAGAAGCACATCTGTAGTTCTGCTGATAGCAAGGGCATAGAAACAGGCTAATGCTTCTTCCAGTGTCTCTGAATTTAATAGTAAAATAATTTTAATTTTTACCTTGAAAATCACATTCAATTTTTTTCCTTTCCAAGTAATTGCAATGTTTTCACAAAAAACAGAATGGTTAGTTGTGCTAAGTCCAGGAAGAAAAAGGAAAAAAAAAGTGATAAATAAGAGTGGCTTGAAAAATCCATAGTTGTCAAATAAGTCTTCCACCATACACTGGAAAGCCTAGAAATTGTAAAAGCCCTGTTCAAGCTGGGGTTCCACTCTACCTATTAAGGTAGGCTATTAAAGAGGTAGAAAAATTAGCCTTCTTTCCTGTGACACACCTCACTCAACTGAACCTTAATCAGAAGAGAGATGTTGCTTAAAAATGTTTCACTTAAAGTGAACTGGCATTCTTCTAGCAGAAGCAACATTCAGTGGGAAACTCTACAACCTACTCTAACTAGGAAATGGGAATTTTGTATTTTTATGCTCACCTCCATCAAAGATTTGTTTACTTATCGGAACGTAACCAACTTCAAAGGTATTGTGAAGAGCGTACACGGGTGCCTACCTCTAACACAGCCAAAACCTTCACAGGGACACAAAACTGACTTGCATTAACAGACAAAAAATGAACATGCAGATTATGCTTTCAAGACTGAAACCAGGAATCCACAGTGTTTTAACATCTTTTCAAACATCTGTTTGATATGAAGAATTCTGTCTGGACCAATAACGCTATGAACAGAATATTAGCTGCATGGGTAGATGTTGCTAACACAAATGAAGACGACAGCAAGGAAAGACGTTGTACATTAAAAAATAAAAAAGTTAACTAAGTAATTAAGCCATAGACACTATCAAGTTTGGAGAATCATTCCCTGCCCCCTCCCCCAAAAAAAAGAAAAAATCAGGTGGGTCTGCTTAAGTATCATAAATCTAACTTCTCAAATCAACATTTATTAAAGAAACACATAACAATGCAAGTGAGGAAGGAAATCTCTACAGCAAGAGAAAAATATTCAGGTGTATAATCATGTGGCTAGACACAAAAATTTTAAACCAAATCCTACTGAAATCAGTAGGTTTCCTTAAAGTCTAAGTTGGTATGCTCCATCTCACATGAGCAAAATTTATACAATAGTTACATCAAAGACAAGCACAACACTGTGCTTGGTATAAAGGTACAAACTCCAGGTTTGGTACCTCATTCTCAACATCCTTCTTTTGTTTCTTGACACTGTATCTAGCTGATGCTCTTTTTTAAATTTTTTTTCATCATTTCAAACACAAAGATTACTTTAGAGTGCTATTTAACACATTCAGTTGTCAGCTAAAGCTCCTGAATTCTCTTTTGCAAATGGCCTAATACCCTTGAAACTGCTACAAACACCATTCTGAAGCTGATTGGTATGCAGGAGCAGAACAGATTCAGATGGGCAAGCTTTGTTATAATCAGACCATTAAGCTTTTACTTTCTATCTGTAGTTTGACAGCAGCCCTTCAAAACCCAAAGAGATGTTTCTTCTTCAAGACTAACAAAATTGTACAAGAGATTCGTTCTTTTTCCTATGTGGTACAAGTACCTCAGATATTGAAGTGGCCACCTGCATGGACAGATAAAAGTGAACTGGAAGTTTTTGAAAGGTCAGGTATTCTTTGACACTACTACATATTTTAGAAATCTTAACAGTCAATCTAATTTCTATCAACAAATACCTAGGCCAAAAAACATATATGTCATCTAGCTAACAGCATCAGTAGTAATGAGTTGGTAACAGTCACACAGTACCAGAGTAGTAAGAAGTCTGGGAAAATAAAGATAGAAGAACAAGATGATGAAGAAGGGGTAAAAAATTCTGCGAAAAAATGAATCATTTCCATGAAAAGCAATTATACTTTGAAGACAGAAGGAGATGGTTTTTGGAACAACTGTCATGATGCTACAAAGATTTCCCCTTGTTTAGAACAGTTTCTAGGACTCAGAAAAAAACCTGCTGTTCTATTTTGATATTTAATAAGGTTTCTCAACAGACATTCTTCACATAAAAGGAAGTTAAAGAAAAATGGAAGGGATAGAACAAGTAAGTTCACTCACAACTTTGATCTCAAGTCATTTACATTTGCTGTTATCATAGAATCAGGGAGGCTGTTTTCACTGGGGGTTGTGTGCTCTAAAGTATCTATCTCTGACAGAAAATAAATACATTTGGAAGCAAGAAATTATTGCAAGTCAATGTGTAGACTTAAAGCTCTGGAAAGCTAAAGTCATTTCCTTGAAACAAATCACCAAAAGTTCTAATTAAAAAAAAAAATCTCTTTCCAGTCAGAATAAATTCACATATCTCAAATAAGACAGTAAAAACCAAATACACACAAAAAAAGTAAACTTACTTGTAACTGAAAATTACAGCAGAAGGCTTTCTGGGATACTGCTTGAACAACTATTTCAACCACATTTAGAGCCCGTTCTGCAAACACATTACCCGTGGGGCATAAAGCTTATTGCAGCGTGTTATGATTCAGGGCTTCCACCCTAGTTCACACTTGGCTATAGGAAAATTCTAATAAGAGCTGAAAGTCTTCTTAGAGAACTTTTATTCTCCTTGTTCAGACATTCTAACTTCCATGCAGGCTCCTTATAAGCATTTACAAAAAGAAAATGGCCAGCTTATGGCTTACTCCAGACCACCATCTCACTATAGCTGGGATTTGTATTCCACTACATCCAAACTGTCAGAGAAAATGCTAATTTCTATTGTTAGCACATAGACATAACACAGACCCAAAGATCCCAAAGAAACGCTTACGGCTTTAAGTATGACACTGTGTAGTCAGTCACAAAATCACAAAACATTAAAAAAAAAAAAAGTCATAAGGACCTTAATGATTACATTTACTTGCTGGTCTGATATAACAGCTACTTGATCTGCATCAGTCTGATCCTCCATTCCAATTCCATATGCTAGCTTCCTATAATACTGAACACCAAGAGGTGTGTTAACATAGCCCATCCAAGAAGATTAAACACAACAGTAAAGGCTGAGGTAATAAATGATCTGTGAGCTTAGAGCCTGAACCTTGAGAGCTTGAGAACTATGGATCAGTGAGTTTTAGATACAAAAGCATTAGGGAGAAAAAAAAAATAAATATATATGAACTAAGAGGCAGGACTGCAACAATCAAGTTGACAGAGTGGAAATACCTGCGTAATTAATGTCAGAAAACCAAAAATGACAAAGGTTTAGAGAATGAGTAAAAAACAAATCTTGTAAAGTATATCCACAAATATAATTTCAACTCTCCTTTTGAATTGACATTGACTTTTCCCACTCCAATCTACTTCCTAAAAACAACAGAGACTGAAATATTGAATATGCATGATACATTGTTGATATTTTAAGGGTTTATTGTCTTTTCCAAGAGGCAGTTTTGCTGGAAGGACTATAGTGAGTTGCTAATTATGCCTCATACCACTTTGCCCAATTCAGTTAGCTAATTATGTTTGAATACCTGTGCAGATGCCACATATTTTAATACCCAAACATGAATTAGAATGATTTCGTTTTTACTCATCACAATCTATCAGCTGCCATCTTTATTCTCTGCATTCTATTGCTATCACTGCAATCCTTTCCAATGAAGTACAACATACTTAGTAGTAAGAAATAGAATCTACCTGCTTCTGTACAGCTACAGAAATATGCCTGAACATTACTATACACTTTCAGGAGTCGGGGAAAAAGAAAAACCTCAGTGGGTTGAATAGCTGACAGCATACCATGTTGCTGAATGTTCAGCTGCTGAGTCAATGGCTTTGAAGCCAGAGCCTGTCAGGAGAGATGAGGCTGTCACCAAACCACGGCTGCTTGCAGACTCATTTTTCTGAGTCAAAGCATGGGACCGCTAGCAAGAGGAGACAACTGCAGATGGCTTTTTGACTTCTGCTAAGTTCTTCTAGGTGACTTCATTATCAGTGGCATGGAAAGTTTTACCTGCTAAATCTGTGTCCTCCCTTTGCTTCTGTAACAATTATTTTGGTCACATGCTCATATTATTCCAACAGAAATAATGGCTACTGGTATTCCACCTCAGAGCAGGAAAAAAGTCGTATCGGTAAGGAGAAGCTGAGCAAATTTCAAAGAAAAAGAAAAAGAAATTAAAAAGGAAACACAAAACAATCTTAGAAATGCATTGTAAAGGCAAATGGACTTTGGAACCCTGTCAAAACATGCCTGAATAACCACAGGCAAAAACTGCCAGAAGCAGCCAAATATTTGCAGGCTCTTTCCTGCTTTAGGCAACAGTCAACAGAAATCTTAACACGGTACTCCAAGCAATCCTTGCTACCAAATAGTCACAAGTCCAGATAAACAAGTAACATTTTTCTTTCTCTAGATGTCATGATCCACATTAAGATCAAAAAAAGTCTATTCGGACTAGAACCTTTGTAGTCTTGTTATTAGAGCTAAAACTCTGGCTCTTGGAACTCTCCCCTTTCACGCTCTAATACATATATATGTATATATATAAAAAACTATAAAACTATATAAAAAATAAAAAAAAAAGTTGGCTCTTCCATGTTTTGACATTGACCTGCAATTTAGCTAAGCTATCATTCAGGTGGACTTTCCCACCTCCACCTTCTCCAGATATGAATATGCAATTCTGACAAATATCCTAAGTGACTGTAATGGAGTATTTGGGAGATTCAGCTACCCCCAAAAATCTAGAAAGTTTTTCTTACACTGCAAAAAAGGTTCCTGCTTGAAGCTAGGCTCATCAGTGAGGCTTTGTAACACAAATTTTATTGCTTTTGCATTCCCCAGCATCATGCTACATTTTAATAATTCTGTGGTATGTTTGTATCCCTGTCCCATTATTTGATTTTAAAGTATTCTTCCTTGTCACTTTGTTTTCTTCCCTTCTGCCCATGCCGCTGATTGCTGCGCTCCTCTCAGAGCCAGGCAGACTGCTCTTAGACAATCACTTATCCACAGAATGTAAGTTTGGATTTCAAAGACAGCTCAGGAGCCTACTTCCTAACAGATTTTAATGGTTATTTGGCTCCTGTGTATCTTAGCCTTAATTCCCTGAAAGTATTAGCAACTAATTCTCACTGAGGTCAAAAGAAACTCAATGTATAAATACATTGGAAAGCAATGGGAACTAGTCACTTTGCAGATGGCAGACATCCACATGAAATCCTTAAGTCCCAATATCATTCAGGAAAAACAAGAAGAAAAAAAAAAAAAAGAAAAAAAAAAAAAAAGGAAAAAACCACTATACCCTGCATGTTAACTGTTAAAAATAATCAATAAATGAATCTACAGTCACATATTTTTATGAAAACACTGTCCTGTTGAATTACCTAAATCATGTCTTTGGGTTGTCTATTATTGAAGATTTGTCTGCTTTCTTGTTCAGACTGAGTGACTAAAATACTTTAAGCTGGCAGAGCCCAGCCCTTGGAAGAACAGGAAATATTCACATTTAATTGTAATTTATTCACTGACAAATGACATGCTATCAGTTCAACTCAATGCAAAAATAATATTATGAAGAAAATAAAAACAGGTGTTTGTTCTACTGTCATATGGCACACACCAGGAGCTTTATTGTACATACAGTTTGGACTACCTAACTACAGGGGTGAATTTGAAGAAGGTGTAAGCTCTGATATACTGTTCAGCTCAAGGCATTTGGATTCAGCTTATGTTAGAAATGGGTTTAACTATTTACTTAATTACTTAGTTACAAACCCAGTTAAGAGCCTCTACTTCAGCATACAGCTGTAGGGGCAGGGCCTGAGGTTACAGGATCTTTTATGTAAGACCACCTTCCTCTGCTGAGCACAAGCAGCCTAGTGCATGGAAATCTTGATTCCACATACCAGGACGTTTGACTTGCCACTGCTTGAAATCATTTATACTGTAACACCAAGGAGCACAATGGGTTACCTCTGCTCAGTCTAGTATCTAAAATACTCTAAGTCCGAAAGCCTAAGGAGGAAGAAAGAAAGATTTCAACATGTTTTTCCCATGATCCTCAGCTCAAAAGTATTCTTATGGGTGAAATTGCTTAAGGTTTTCTTGAACAGAACTGTCTTTCATTAAATCTTTTCTCTGTTCACTCCATTCCAGCAATGGCATCATTACGGTTCTGATAAGCTGATGTTAGATAGTATCTCACTTTACAATCCCATTTGAACTTGCAGTGATCACGGAACAAAATTTTTCCCCCTTTACTGTTACATAAGATTGAGCTGTTATATAAAAGGCATCAGTCCAAAGAATTAAAATCCCACAGTGTGTTGTGAAAACTACTTATGCAACAGAAAGAATGTTTGCAGAAACTTCAAAGAGGAAAGCTCTAAAAGAGTGTTATTAATGTTTCTTGCTAACTAAAAGCAATATTCTTTCCCCTCATCCCCACAGAGGTACATACTAATATCTGTCTTCCAGAAAAACATAATGCAGACATTTCCATTCAGGATCATACAATCACAAATGTCAGAAGGAATGACCTGCTATGGCCTTTACTATTTTCCTTTCCTTAGGCCTGGATTCCTAGTGGATTATGTTCTACTGAATAATTTATGTATCATAAATAAAGGTATTTTTACCTCTCCTTTGGGAGACTACCTAGTAATATCCTAAATGACAGGGTACTATTCTGATAGCCCATTTTATTATCATAATGGCTGGATAATGATAATTGCATGATGGAATCTAAACCCTGATGAAAAGTCTATCCAGCTGAGCACCAAACAGTCTGTCTCTTACAACTTGCTTGATTTGTGTTTCCTGTTGCTTTCTTCACATCAGTTCTAATTTTTCACTTAGAAAATGCCCTCTCACAGCTACTGTCTTCCCTATTGTGCCTGTAGGTGTGGCACTGAGCAGGCTGCCCCATTCCAAGCCCTGGTAGTACTGACAAGCAGCCATCTCAGCGGAACTCACTCTCAAGCCTCTTCTGAAAGAGGAGAGTGATCCTAATTTGCTTCTTTCAGACGTTATTAATAACCTAATGATACAGCTCTGTTTTGTCTTCTTCCTGACCAGCTAAACTGTAGTGGCAGACATACTGCCAAGATGAGAGACCCAATGCCACCCAGCCATCTGCTAGGGGAGGCGAAGAATGAGCAGGATCAAAGCTGATCACTTGGGCTTATGCCAAAACGTTCATGCTTTAGAAAAAAAAGTCTAAATTCTTGATTTGAGGGTTCTGGTATTATCACAACAGAAGCAGGTAATAAACCCACTAAACTATAGAGCCTACCTGCTCAGGTCGCAGTTTGATGTCAAAATACTCTCTGCAAATATATCTCCCTTCATTCACTCATACAGCACAGGTTACTTCAAGTACTTGTAAAGGGTACATCCTCTGCAACAAATTCTACCAGTTTTACTCAAAATTGAAACATCCCTTTTAAAGGAATGGACCAAATGTGAGATTAGGTCCTATTGAGACTGAGTATGGAATAACTGGACACTTAATTAGACAGTTTAAGTAGTGAGCCTCTCCCTTTCTTGGTCTTCATTACTCAACAATTTTTGTTTTCTCCTCTCTCATGATACTCCATCAACATTGGATATGAAGCATGGTCAGAATTGTGAGGTGTGTGTTTGTGGTTTTGTTTTGGTTTGTTTTGGGGTTTTTTGGGGGGTTTTTGGTTGTTTTGGGGTTTTTTGTTTGTTTGTTTGGTTTTTTTAATGAATAACCTCAAGAGTAAGGCAATGGAACAGGTGCCCCAGAAAGATTTAGTTTTTGTCAGTCATATAATGTTTATAACCCATACCGATTAGTAAAGGATAATCTAAAAAAAAAAATGCTGAGTCCTTTATCTCTAAATGTCTCTAATTAATTATTTAGAAAACAGTTTAACAAACTTCAGAACAGCTCTGTGACTATAAAGAAGAGATCAGGGGACTGTCCTGCCTACCACAGAACTTAAGCTTTTTCGGAGGGGATCATAAAAGCTGGTTAAACCACAACAGCACAGATGACAGGCCATGGAAGGAAACACGGAAGATGAAACTGCCAAAGTAGCTTACCAGTATGCAACCAGACACATTAAATTTTAGCTATTAACACTCTTCTCTCCCTCAAAAAAAAAAAAAAAAAAAAAAAAAAAAAAAAGAAGAATTTAACAGTCCAATACTAAATTTGCCTTTCTTTAAAACATCCAAAGTTCCCAGCTTTGTACCAGGTGATGGGTTACAAATCTCTGAGGAAAGGAATAAATGCATTTAATCAGACCACATTGCACAGCAATTCAGTGTTCTTTGGATACTCTCAGTCAAGTATTTGGAAACGGGCTGGACTTCCATATGGGGCAATTGTGCCAGAAGATCCACTCTCTCTTCCAACTGCCACTCATTCTTTGTTCTCTCTAAAATCACTTCATGAGGTTCTGCAGCATAGCACAAGGAACAGTTAGACCTTCTGAGTCATGGAATAAATAAGACCCATTTTTCTTTAAGATGCTTATGGGAGAGCAAAAAAACATCTGGTTTTTCTCCTCCTTCTCACTATCCCCTAGAACACCGGCTGTTCATAAGCTTTGCTGCACTAGACATCAGCCAACCAGCCTCAAAATTAAATTTGACTAGCCTTAACAAAAAGGCCTACAAACAACTGAAAATGAAGTTCTAGCTATTCCTTTATTATTTGGAGTAGCTTGCCACTCCAAATGAAGGATATTTTAAGTCTGTTGGTAGAATGGTATTATAAGAAGCCTGGAACATCACTGCTTGCTCCATGGCTAATTAAGCCATCCACTTGTATTGCTGTCAGCCTAGGAACCTCCCACTAGAATCAAAAGGGAAAGAGTAAGAGATTGCCCATGGTTTAAAGGCATTTTGTTAATGCGTATCTTTGGTCATAAATTACTGTTTACCTGTCAACTGGGTTCAGAACACCCACAAGGTGTTCTTTGAAGTTAACCTCTTGGATTTAAAGATTTTTAAACAGCTGTTGAAAGACTGTTTGATCTGAAAATCTGAGTCTTTTGAAGTTGAGAGCTAATGGAAGATTATTTTTTTTCAACAGTAATCAAGCAGTTAATGAGATAAAGTGATAGGAAGACAGGCTTAATAGAATATGTGGGTGCATCTTGTGGTTTTGGATTTTTTGGTTTGGTTTGGTTTGGGGTTTTTTTGGGTTTTTTTGTTTTGTTTTGTGGGGGTTTTTCCTGTGTTTTTTTTTCTTTTTGTTTGTTTGTTTGTTTGTTTGTTTTTTGTTTTTGTAAGGATTAACAGGAAATCCAGACATAGTCAGGGCCACATGAGTCAAAATCATAACAAAAAAGAATATTAACTTTAGTCAGACACAGCTCTTTACCAGAATCAAAGCTATTTTGGGACTGTACTCTAAACCCACTCACCAATGCATACAAAATAGAAAATTAAGCTATTAGGGATTTGGCCTGTGCTGGTTTTGCATGCTAAGGTAGCTGGTCCCTGACACATGGCTAATACACCAAGGAAAGGGCATGGCTAAACAAAATGAAGATCTGATATAAATGAACTATACACATGCTCTTAATGTTTTTAAAACCCATCAGGCACAGGGTTTTTATAATACCCCAACCATTCCAAAGAGTGTCTTTTGAACCCAAGGAGTGAACATTTTCCACTCTATTATTGAAAAAAAGGGCTTCCTAACAGTAGAGCTAATATTAAGGCATTCATGTTTTGAGGTACAAAAACATCCTGCTCTTGTCAAACAAAATCCTCTGATGACAGAGTGCCCTAGTACCATGTACCGGTGGCACAAGTTAGCTGCTCTAATTCATATGCCATACAGCACCAGAAAAAAGTCAAGACACAGGAAGAGGAGCCAGGCAGTTCAAGGAAAATTTTAAGCTATGGACAATAAGACTAAGAGGTAAAAAATTAGGTAGTGGATTCATTTCCTTATATTAAAATAGGAATAGGACAAAATCATAGCTTAATTTACTATGAAATCGAATAAATCCACTTGCCAGTTATGTCTGACTCAGTCCTCTTTGGGTTTTGTACAGGTCATTTGCCTAAGTCAGAAAAAGAGGTCTAAAAATGCAAAGAAGTATTTTTAATACACCTCTTTAGATAGGGCCATGGGCCATGTTCTACAAAGGATGGATAATAATAACATACATTTGTACTGAAAAAAATGTTTTCGCCTCAATTCTTGCTACTTTTGTAGAAGAACAGTAAGACTACTTTTAGCATTAAAAAAAAAAATCCGGCTATGGATACAATCCACATTTATTTGTGTCCTTCTTTAGATCAAACACAGCGTTCCCCTTGAAATCAACACCTGAAGATAATGAATCTGTGGAAACAGTTGGTGAACAAATAAAATGTTGAAATGTAAAGAAAACAGCCCCATAAAAGAACTTGCAATCTGGCTTGATAGCTTCGTGCACTCTAGTTCAGCCTTCGTAAGTCACAGTAAAATGGCAGAGGATTTCAGTCCTGTATCCTCTAAGGCTACAATGTAACAGTGACAGAAATGGGAAGTAGAAGCCATAGGAAAAAAATAGGATGCTTCCGTTTATTTCCTTTAGTACATTCTGTTCTAGGGCAGGAGTGCCGAGGACACTGGTAACAGAACTGTTACATGACCTGAGCAAACTAGATAAAATATAAATACCCACAAAGAAGTAGAGAATACAAGCACATCTAACATGTAATTTGGAAGTCATGTTACAAAGCATAGATACAATCACTGCTAAGTGAGAGAAAGTAGTTTTTACTGTCCTTCTATTATTGCCCACCAATAACCTAATAATTACTAACTACATTTGTATGTGTTCTTACAAATGTTCTCTAATGGGATAGTTAATAATGCAAAGTCTCAGCCCAAGACACATTTCTACTCTTTAATCTGCTTGCACAACCCATGTAGTATATTTGTTGCTAATGTTTCCAGAAGGGGGGGGGGGGGGGGGGGGAGGCGAAAACCACCCAAAATCCACAACTATCCAATGCTCATCTAATCCAGCATCTCATCTCTGATACCAGCCAATACCAGATGTCTCAGGAAATACAAGGAAACCCCAAGGTGAACCCATCATAACACATAAGGAAAGAGCTTTCTCTCCTCTAAAGTAAATACTAGTTTATGCTCAGTTTTCTCCAATGACCACTATAAGCTTGAAGTGGAGAACTGAAGATAGAATAGTTGGACTATCAAATATTATATTCACAATAATTTATTTCAGGGTTGCTGTTTCCAATGCCTCGCCTAGAGCACAAAGCAGCCAGTTTAGTATTCCCTGTGCAAAGGAGATATAAGACTATCCAAGATGTGATAGGGAAGCAGGAACTAGGGGTGGAAAACTTCAGGTCACCCAGCCCAACATTGAAAGTCAGCTGTGTTCATGGCAGTGCAAGGAGTAAGACCTAGGAAATACAATCACTTTTTTCCAATTTTTTTGTCCAAGTTGTAGCAGCAAAATTCACAGTTCTGTTTAGAATCACTGCTCATATTAAAGGAAGGAGTTATCTCTCAACTCAAGCCACTTGTGAGCAGAACACAGTCACATCATAAATTAGGGAGTAAATTCTGTCAGTATACCTGATTAGAGTCTCATTTGAGCCATCTTTTCTTTCTTGTCTTCTATTATACTATAATATTAGCCAAAATATTTGGTTTTAAAAAGGAATCTTCAGCTAGTCCTGTTCCTCAGTCACCTGAGGAGTATTACAGAGGGTAATGACAAGCACTGCAGAAACATGAAAAAGCAGCCTATAGAGATAGGTAGGCCTGAAGGAGGGAAGCTCACTCTTCAAAGTGGTAGGCATGAGTCTGGTCTTACCCAGCACAACCTGGAAGGCAACAAAGAAAAAAAGAAAAGAAAACACAGGAATTAAAAAATTGACAGGAGGGACAGAGCTTTGTAGTAGCAGTTGCCAAAGACAGTTATTATTATTATCTGGCAAGGACAACAGATACAACTGCTGACATTTTAAAATACATGGCCTTGGTCTAACACCCACTTCTGTTATATGATTGCAAGAAGATACTCAGCTACATCCAGGTTAGGGCTAGGGTTTTTTTTTCAGCAGCTTAAATAAGAAAGACATGATGAGGAGTTGCACAAGGAGTTGCAACTCATAAAAGCAAGATTACAAGCATGTTTGAACAATTAGCTATCTAATGCTGCCAAACACTGGTTTTGTTTTAGAAAAATCTTACATCCAGTATAATTTCTTGTGATAGTTCACTATTTTATGATCCTTAGACAAAAAGTCAGAAAGTTAAAAACCTTACAGAGCTACCAAAGAAAAATGATCACAGTACTGTGGTACTGGCACCAAAATGGTACCTGCCGAGCTCTAGAGCATACTGTGACCTCTCTGTGTTTATGGCCTCCATTCCCCACCTGTAAATTTCTGCCAGCCTCCGTATACATTGAGTTCAACATCCAGCTGATGTAAGTGGAGCAAAAACATGAAGGCAAGCACAGAGATGTTTGGTTAATTTTGTCTTTTGAATTAAAAATTATTTTTTAAACAAACTGAAGAGCGAAAATACATTATACTCCAATTTATTAGATACATAATGGAGAACACGCTGACATTAACAAATCCATGCCACACCTCCCAAGGTGAGGGTTATGATGCACATAATTTTAATGGGATTACTAATGTTTTTCATAACTGGTTGTTTGTGTCACCATGTACTATGGCTGAATGAGCAAATTTTGACTCCAATAAATGGCACCATCCACACGAGGAAAGTTTCGCTGATTTGAGAGGCAGTTATAGCACTGAGATCTATGTTCTCACCTCTTTGCATATTCAGTAACAGATTGGCTTAAATAATATCATCAAAAGTATAAAAAGGTTTCTTCCCACAAATAAAGAAATCCAGACTGATTTTTACAGGTGATGCCAATGGCACTTTGCAGGCTGAAACCACAAGCAATGCCCATTTTTAGGGGTCTGAAACCAACTGAATAAATAAAATTTGATGGAATTATTTCCTCATCCTACAGTTACTCATACACTCTATGCTTTTAACCAGTTTTAAAAAGTTATCGAAAAACCAGAAAGCCAAGGTTGTTTTGTAAATGCAATTCCTTAATGAACATAAACTAAATGTATCATAGGAGTCTCTTCCTGACACCAGACAAAATAAGTGTTATACTCTTGACCTCTAGAAAACTGGTGCATATACTCAGTAAGAGTTTTAAACAGGATGAGGTAGAAATCACATGTAACACTGCAGCAATTTTGTTCACACAAGCAAGCTTAGAGATTTATTTATTTTTTTGTACATCAGAGTATTCCTATTCATAAAGTCTTTGTCACCGATAGTTAAATGGGGACAGGAGTCCATCAAAGCGGCACCCTTATTTGGGTATTTTCTGGTTCATTAGTACTAGAAGATGTGTCACATAAGGCCCTCCTGACCAAGTATAAAGCTTTCAAAGTGACATACAATACATAACCCTATGGATGTTAGTACAGGTCAGGCTCACTTTATTGGACATACCAGCAAGGGGACAAGGGCTGGACTGGTACACTTATGTGAATATGCCAACCCCCAGAAAAAAAAGCCTGTAGTTGGAGTCACCACAAGGAGACCTATCTAGAGTGGCTTATGTTATCAGTGTCTTCATTGTAATTGAAGAATTTAAAAAAAAACGTCACTACCACACATCAGATTTTGTCGTCATTGTTTTTTTGAATTAATAAGTTCTGTGATATGGAAAGAAAAAAAAATAGAGCAGTGCTCCATGTAAAACTGGTCTGCCATTTCACGCGTTAAATCCTATATACACTGATGGGAAAGCAAGGAAACACCAAGGCCTTGGCAACAACATGAAAATTTTAATCTCTTGGAGAATTCAGTGACATCAACCTGATATCTAAGTGATTCAGCACTAGCTTAAGATATCCACACTGCTGAAAACTACTTAGCACTGAGTTTTGCATAGTGTGAGAAACACAATTTGAACAATTCTACCCTTCATTTAGGGTAAAGTATACCACTGTGCAGAAAATCAATTTGAGCCCTATACACTGCTTAAGTCTCACCCAAGTCTACAGCATTTCGGTGTTTTGAGTGATACATAGACTTTGTACATAAAGCAAGTTAATAGTCACTGAATCCCAGTTTATTGTCAATATGTTTTTTCTTCCTCTGACCTGCCTTGGCTTTTAATTTCATCTTAATCAAATTACCTGGAGAAGCCTTTTACATAGTTACCTGTAAACTAAATTGGCTGGGAAGGAATATTTACTTCTCTTACAGAAGCTAATTTTGAGAAATTCAGCTGGAACTAACCACAGCTATAGAAGCCAATTTCATAGGAAGTATTTTTCTCTCCTCGTACAAACAAGTCTCAGCTTCTTTCACATTCAAGGAGTATATGCAGCTTTCTCAGACACAAAGAAAAAAAAAAAAAAAAGAATCCACAAAACAATGAAATAAGAGAATCCACTCCAGTGTTCCAATGTCAGAAGGCTGAGACAACACTTATAAAATAGATCATAAACAGAGAAAGAAGCCCTGGCATAAGTCTAGATGAGGTTTAAATACAGCATGATGCTATCCTATGTCCCCAAAGTCAAGAATGGTACTCTAACCATGTATTTTGAGGAAACACGTGCTCAGACTTCAAGTCAACATGTCTTGCAAATACTAGTCACAAAAACTAATTTCAATAATAAATAGCAGATAAGAACAAACTGGAAGAATTATTTTAGCTCAGCGTGGATATGTCAGCATCCAAGACTATAACTTAGAGCCACATCTTCCCACAAATTCTTCCTAGATATGTCACAAGATTAATTTTTAAGATTCTGATTTTCAAACAACTCTCTTTAGCTTTCTCCTAGCATGTGCATACAGGTCATTTTAGAGAACCTGAAACTCAAAGAAAAGAAGAAAAAAAAAAGTCTCTGAAGTATAGAGGGTAGGTCCTGTGATGCCATTAACTATTAATCACAGCAAGGGGGCTGGAAGCCAATAAAGCTAGTCTGCTTCATTCCCAGTATATCACTGAAGAAATTCAGTGATTTTGCTTTCTTGGTTCAGATTTTTAAGGCATATTTTCTATCTCCAAATGACTTCATTAAGCCCCCAATTACGTCCTGAATTTAAACCAGCTTCCTTCAGGTTCAAAGTAGAAACTGTTACAAGTTGGCCAGACCGATCTGCTTTAAGTGCCTGCAAGATCTGGTATTGCACTGAACTTTGGCAACTCTGTTACACTCATACAACTTGTCAGTGAGAAAGGAAGCGGTGGGAAGAAACGTTCATGAATATGCATGAAAACTAAAGCTGAATTTTGATTTAGCTGCATTCATAACCCATTTATGTTCATTTCTGTGGATGATCAGATGCTGGAGATTTATTCACAAAAATGAACTGAGCACTCAGTCACCAAAAGAGAATTCTGAGCAGTATTTTCAATGGCAAGGTCTGCCAGTGCTGGTGAGCTACACAAGTCAGCTAATCAGACAAAGGAAATAAGAACACACACACAAAAAAAAATAGTAATATATGTAAATCTAGCACAAATTACAAATATTCACAGTGAGGTGTTCACAGATGAGCTGCTAATCAGTACCAATTCATTGAGGAGTGGAAGCTCAGTGGCCTGGGTTCTGCCCTCTATCTATCTGCAGGCAATGTAAAGTGCTAGTAACCATTTCCGTAACAAAGCATTTGGAAAGCTACAGGTAAGAACCATGAGATAGGAGAGCTAGCTATCAGTAATAAACCAGGGAACTGTACAACTATGTTGTTTCCTATCCTTTCACAAATAAAGGGGGTGTGGGGGGGGAGAAAATAGCTGATTATTTGTTATGACAGTTGCACAACACTACTTGACAATGTAGACAAGGACTCCAGTTAAATCCACTATAATTTCAGGTCTACTGAAAATAGGCTGTGCCTTAGCACCGTGCAGAACTGTCATAAACAATGTGATGATCTCATCTGTTCTGTCATATAAAACCCCTCTTTGCACACTGGACATTTCTCTAAAGCTGTATTGTACATCAGGTTTCAGGAGGGCAAATGGTAACTTGGCTTAATCAGAAACCATCAGGAGAGCTCCATCATACCACTTTCTTCTTCAGATTATATGAAAATCCAAGAACTGTGTTACAGGAGATTTAAGTTAGAACAGCAAAGAGGCTCAGCTGTAAGACTCTCTTACATTTCGGACTTTCAAATTCTTAAATTTGCCCTTTACTTAAAAAAGTCAATGATTTCACCAAGAAAGTTTGATTAGTTTCTTTTACTTTCTGTAATGAAGTGCCATCCTTTTTACACTTGAAAGGATCTTTGTAATAACGCAACATTGATCTTTTGAATACAGATGAGCTAACCTAGATAATAGGATTTGGTACCCAAAAGAAAGGGCTTCTGAGCAGATATATCTAAGGCTCCAGTGCCATCAAGAGGATTTTGAAGATAAGGCACCGATTCATGAGCAAATGTTTAGATTTAGCATTGCAACAATACTCTTTCATTTCCATTATATTTGTAGGTGATGTTTTAATGCAAAAAAAAAAAATTCCTTGACATAACTGAGAATGTAATAAATGCACACACAAGTGAGTGATGATGCAGAACCAGCCATAAAGAGGTAATACAAAGAATGAAGCAGCCATCAGCAGCTTCCATGGATAAGAATTTTGGAGCTTTTCTTGGTTTTGGTAGTCCTCACCACACCATGGTGCCTACTTTATTAACTGTGATAACATCTTCTGAAAAGATGGAATGGTTTGAGAAAAACATTAACAGCATTTTCCTAGACAGAAAGGGCAAAGAGGAACTTTTATTTCTTTTTAATATATCTGTTTCTGTATTTAAAATGGGAGTTTCACAACAGAATCTATGCCAACAACAGTGCCCAGTGGAAAACTGACAGTTACCTATGTTCCTAACAAATAACCACCACTTAGCATTTCCTTAGAGTGCCTAAATACGAAACCATCATTTCCAGTGAAGGGAGCGCAGAATTGGGTATCAAAATACTTGGATTTTCTTCCCAGTTGTAGTACAAGCTTGTTGCATTCACTCCCTAGACAGTGCAACAAATCGTCATCTTTATTCCTCCATCAATTTCTGCTTCTGTTCATTTACTTTCACAACCACGATGTGACAGTAGCCATTTCTTGTTATGTGCTGCTAACATGCTCGTATTGCTAGGTCTGTTTCATAATCTAGAATCATTTCATTAACCCTGCCCCTTGCAAATAAAGATCGGGTCTATTCTGAGAAGGAAAACCATGCTGGAAACAGTCTTAAAAGCAACTCAGGATGGATTCCCTGTTCCCCATGACCTGTAACACAGAAAAACGTTTAGTACAAAACCAGCCATATTAAGGGGAAAAAAAAAAAAAAAAAAATCGAAGTACCTATGTCAGACAGCACTTTGTTTAAGTATAACAAAAGTAAAACCCTTCCCCTCCTCCTCCAAGAGAAAAACATAGCTTCTAACACCTCCTCCAAGCTCTTGCCAGGCTGCCAAATCATTGTCGTAATGGAACAGCAAGAGCTGAACTCAAACTGTGCCTCAACACCATTTTCAAACACAACTCTATTCCAACTGTAGGCAGAGCCTTTGAGGAAGATAACATAAAGAGCCATTTCAACTGACCTTTTTGAAATCTTTTTTATGATATAGCCCATTAATAGGCTTATTGGGAATGCATTTTGTACCAGAAAGATTTGTATTGGTCTGGATAACTTCAATTGGACTTTTCCCATGCAGAGCAATCGGATTTTGCTGGTGACAGCACACATGTGCCATCATTTCAGCTTCAGCTCTCCAGGCTTTCAGACTACTGAAACACAATCATTCTATATTCAGAACATCAAGCGCTTCTGTTAGACCATGATAGCAGCAGGATACCTCCCGATTTTTTTCTTTGCAAGTGCCTTCAGGCAGCACCTATAGATTGGTAGTTTAAGAAGAAAGACAGACTAAGCCATGGCTTTAACTTGTAAACAGGGTCTTTGAAAGAGCAAAGGTGTGAGTTTGTCTCCAGTAAAGCAAACTTACTTTGCTGTTTGCTTTAGGCATTTTTGTGATAAATCTACAGAGTAGGAATGGATTTCCTGTCCATCTCTGCAAACTTGCCTTTTACTGAACCAAGCAAAACTGCCAGAATTTTATTTCCAATGCCAACATGTGTGTCAGGGTCAGAAACAAGGGGTCAAAAGTGCATTTCAGGATTAGGTGCATTTCTTTTGAATGCTTATGCAATCTGCTGTAGTAAGTAAAAATTAAACACTAGGACGTGCAGGGTGTCAGGAGGCAGAATGAGAAGGATCTGCTATTTTGCTCCCAGCTTCTTTATTGATGCACTTCTGTCACCATGTATCAGTAACTGACACTTCCAAATGAAGCAGATGAACATTCCATTTAAAACAGCAAAATTTCACACATTATTATAAAATGAGATTGTTTATATTTTAATTAGATAAACAAAACTAAATCCTGTAGAGTGTTTTCCACCCCAAGATCTCAGTATGTTTTACAAGAAAAATCCCAAACCAATTGTGATCACGATATTCTTATTACCAGTTGAGTAAACCACAATGCAACAACTTCCTTTGTCATACAAATTTTCAAGCTTTAGGCCATTGTTATTACTTCTGAGCTATCCTGAACAAAAGGAACAAGCAGACACATTTCCACCCACCCCCAAAAAAATGATCCTATAATGTTCAGCCATTCTAACCTCTCTGTAGAAAAACACATCTGAAATCTTAATGACAGGTTTTGCAGGTAGCATCCAGCAAGTGATGCGTACACATTGCCAACTAAATATCATCTATTCTACAAGTGTTATATCAGAGGGGAAATGAACGCCCTACTTACACCATTAGTATGTGTCCATCAAATTGACAAATGAAGATAAATCAGCTACTTCGCTGCTTCCATCAATATAAATACGTAAAAATATATATATATATATAAATTTTTAACTACCTCTCTGCTTCTACCTGCAAACATGAAATTCCCTCACGCTTCAATAAACGAAAAAATATACTCAATGAAGTCTAACAAATGTGCCATCTGTTCCGAGAAAGCTGATAAACCAGAGCAACAGTTAAATGGGACAATACTGACCTCCTGTGGCAGCTTTAGAGAGAAACAACTCCAGAAGCAAATGGCTCATTTCTGAAAACGCAGGAATTTTCCTATATACTGTCCTCCTGATCCACCACTGTTGTTGCAGCAACACGAGAAAGCCCTAGTCATAGGCAGGGGATCTCGGCCTCAGACACACAATTCAGAGTCAAAGCGAGCACCACAGCTCCCAAGGAGAGACTGAACTAGCAACACTCGAAGAGGAAAGGCTGTTGAAAATAATCTTTGCTGCCTTGCTTCAGTTTAAGTCTATTACATCTCTTCTCTTTGGCAGCGCACACAGAGATTTAAATTAAACAAGAAAACGACCCCCTCCCCCACAAAAGAAAAGCCCAAACAACAAAACCAAAACAAAAACCAAGCAAACAAAAAACCCCACCGCAACATACACACACAAAAAACCCATCTTCCTCCCAATAGAACGGTTAAGCACAAGAACAAATCATTTAACGAGATGGTACACTTTCCAGAATGGGCTGGTCTCAAGAAAAGTCTTGGTGAACTGCTCCAGGAATAGCTGTGCTTGCTCTTGCACTGGGGCTAGGTGCTAGAGGAGCCTTCTTCCCAAGCCAGCATCTGTAGCTCACTTGTCCTGAAAAACACTGCCTTTACACAAATTCCACCCTACTGTAGTTCACAGGCTGTTCACATCATTATCATGTGTTAAGCTGCACTACCTAATGCATTACTAGAAGCCATTAACATCTACCCTACATTGCTTGTTCCTTTTGTAAAGAAAAAAAGCATGCTCAAAGAACAGCTATTGTTTTTGTAGGCATTGAGATGACTGCGAGCTGCACATACCTTAGTGAACAAGGCCAAGAAAGAGAGGTGGGGATTTTTTCCCCACCTGAAGGCGGGGCTGGAATTGTTCATAATTCTCCATTCTGTAACTTCTTCCCAGCACAAAACCAAAGCAAAAGTGTACTCTGAAGACTCACTCTTAGCCTATAAAACGAGTGGAACTACCACCTAGAAACTTCATCCGCAGTTTTCATGCTCGTCACCTGTAGCACTAAGAACCTTTGTACTTGCTGCAGGCTGCGTTTGGGTACTGCCATGCAGATACAGATGACGACCCTGAACCTCAGTTAAAGTCTTGAGGAATCTTATTCTTTTTATTCATCTGACCTAAATAAAGGGAAATACAGGGAGCAAGCAGAATATGATGATATGTTAATGCAAAATACCTGTGAGCAGTATTACAGTAACCCACTGCCCACAGAAATAAATGATCCAAATAGAAACCATGAAAAAGACTTATCTATTGCCCTAAAACACAGCAATTCAGCACAGCACATGCATTATCTATAAAATACTTGTAAGAGCTATGCTTTTTACAGCAAAACCAGCACGTCAAGCACTCAGAGGCACAGCTAAGTCTCCACAGCAACTCTCACCACAACAGTCACTGGGGTTATGGTAGCAAGTGTGTAGCAAAAACATAAAGCTTCACACCACAACTCATTTTACAGCTTAGAGAAGTCAGAAGTATTAAAAGATAAAAAAATAAAAAAAAAAAAGATTCCTCAAGAGTCCTTTCAAGTAAGCAGCTTAAACCATTATACTTCCAAAAAATTAACCCTGCAGTATCTAAACAAGCACAACAATTTCTCCCAAAGTTTTCTCAAGACAGGGTAACTTACTGCAAAGGGAAGATCAAGAAGAGAGTAGTCCCAAAGGTAATCCTGAAAGAACCCAAATGCACACAAGCAAAAAAAATTTAATATAAACAAAAGAAAAACAAACACAAAGCCGCCCCCTTGAGCCGAAGCCCCACGGGTGGCCCTTGCCCTCCACTGGCCGCCCTCCAACGGGCGCCACCATATTGGGCTCTAGAACCATCCCCTGCCACAGGAGGGGGGCGGGAGGAGGAGAAGAGGAAGAAAAGAAGAAGAAGAAGAAGAAGAAGAAGGGGAAGAAAAGAAGAAGAAGAAGAAGACGAAGAAAAAAAGGTGACCACCACTACCACCTGCCAATGTGAGGTGAGCATCTCAGATTTTACCTTCTGCTTTCGCATTTCTCTTGTGCTGGTAGTTGCAGTGCACATTAAAAGGTTTCATTCTTAGGAGAGAAACATGGAAAAAGAAAAAAAAACTTTGCAGAGCTCATCTTTTTTTGACTAATTGCTTCTGTGCAGTTTATCAGGTAATGAAGACTTAGGTCTCAGACTTGAAGATTGGTTTGTACAAAAAAAAGTAGCTTCATGCAGGGAAATAATTGTAAAGCACAACTTGAATAGAAGTGCTTACGACATTCAAGTCTGGCCAGCAAGATACAGGTGGTGTGTTTATTTAAACATTTTCTCATAATGCTAGAAGCCCCCATGAAACAGTTCACTTTGTGCTTGAGAACTAGAAAGTGAGACTGTCAACTATGAAAGTTACTCCGACCAATTTAATTTCCCTGTGTAAACTGGGTGAAGCCTTCAGTGCAGAATTGAAATGAGCTTTTGAAGTTATTTCAGTGTCACAGGATGCTCCCCGAGAGCAGTGCTGGATGCCTGGCTCTAGAAGTTGTGGCACTGCCAACAATAAGGCCTTACATAGGAGACCCCCTATGCAGGACGTGCCTTAGATAGACACTGACTACAACTGCAGCTGAAGGTATGAAAAACCCACTGGGATCCAATCTGGGAAGAGTTTTCCAGCCCAGCCAAAGTACTCTAAGGTGAAAATGTCCCTGCTGTGCTCTGAGCAACGTTCTGACATTTTTCATGTAGAGTAAAATCAAAGTCATAAGTGGCTTTAGGAGATGGAAATGAAAATGAAGATGGAGGCCCAGAGGGTTGTCCTGGCTCCAGTGTTTTCCATCCCTGAGTTAATGCAACACATGATCTTAACACACCTTCCACCACATCCTAAAATGGGTGACTTAATTACTACTAGTGTCCTTGATGCCAGGTTGGAGCCCTTCCTCTATTCCTAACTTATGTGAAGGTAGATATTCGTAAGTGAATACAGGATCGAGCCTCCGCTATAGAAACTGCTGCAGTGACTGGGGTTACATTAGGACAGTACTAAAATCAGTAGGGGATACTTACATGCAATGGAGAGAAACACAAAGCCTCAGGGGACCACTAAGCAGTCTCTGAAAATCAGATGGAGAATTTTTGTAATAAAAATGTTACATGATATTTATGCCTGTTGTCTCTACCTGCCACAATTGAGTCCACTAGCTATCTTTTCTCAAGCTATGTTTATGGACTTTGAAAATGAGTCATATTTTGGTTTACGTAGGATTAAGAAATTTTCCCCTCCCTTCCTATAATCCAGATAAATTATATCCACTTTTGCTGTCCTGCCTACTCAGACCTACCAAGCACATTTATCTTGCCTAATCTTCTTTTCAAGGGTCCATGCTGACTACCCCTTAAGCAAATACATATATCTAAACGTTCTGTGTGCATAATTGCTCTCCATGTATTTTCTGCTGCTGAGATCAGATTTACAAGCCTGTGGTGTTCTCAATCTTCTAGTCATTCTGCTTCTATTAGATGCTCACTGCTGCCTAATGTCGTGCTTTGTCCTTTAATAAATTATCAATAAAATATATACTTTTTGAAGAGAAAGTCAAAATGGCCACCACTAAGACTCAGGAAGGAAAACTTTCTAAGCTATATGTCTCTACTCTCATCCAGCCTAGAGGCTTTTCATTTCATACAGGCCTGGCAATTTGGAAAAGCCAAGTTGAAAGTGCCTTTCTTAACACTCCCCTGGTCAGGGAGAAGCAGGAGGGGCTGCCCATGGGGCAGGCGAGCAGGCAGAGCTCCTCACCTGCTGGCCATAGCCCCTCTGCGCCCTGACAGGGAGAGCGGGTGGTGGGGTGACGCAGCCAGCCCCAGGGGCAAAGGCCCAGGGAGGCTTCCCACAGAGCCCTTCCCAGCAGCCTGATCCTAGAGCCTCCTGTGGGGGGTCAGGTCTGACCCTGCACTGCAGCCAAACCCGGCCAGGGCCAGGGAAGAGGGGCTGCAGGGCCCGTGGCACCCTCAGAGCCCTGATGTCTTACTGCAGTATACCCTGATGTTCTAAATCTGTATCTGCAGCCTATCACTCCACTATTAAATTCATTCCCTTGCATTTTTCGTATCTGTTCAGTATTCTTTCTGTTCCCTATATTGGCCCTGGTAGTTATTGGCCTAATCTTAGCCTTCTCTGTTATAGCTGTCTTTTCCCTACTGAAAGTCCTCCTCAACAATCAAACAAAAGAGAGACCAAGCATAACCCAAGATCTGAAACTAGAATAAAAATAAAAGAAAGACTGAATATAGAGGGTAATATTTTGCTGAATTTCCATTCGACTCCCCATTTATTGCCCCAGAGAGAGAAGGAAATTAGTCCTTTGCTCTGTACTGTGAGGGGCCCAGAGCCAGTATTTCCAGAGTTCCCCTCCTTTTGTCTTGACTTCTTGTTTCTAACTTGCTCTCTTCCCTTCCTCTGCATTAGTTTAACTGTAACCTCCAGAAGTGAAGCCTGTAGATCTGTGGGATATGCAGGCACTTAGAATGCCCCCGTGGTCACAGTTTGACGAATCAGGTTTCTAGAAGCTGAAGAAGCTGTACTTTTCTCCTGATAGAATAAACTAGAACAGTTGTCAGCAGGAGGGAGGAGGATATTGCGCAAAGCTCCCCACTTAATTGCAGTGAGTAGATAATGGAGAGAGAGGATGTCAAAAGTACAAGTAAAGGTTCAAATAAGTATTATCCATCCGGTTCACATTGACTAGATGGATACATAATATTCCTTCTGTGCTTTTAAAAGTCAGGTTGAAATGAGTAGTACCCTTATGAAGCACGCAGGCAATGTGTAAAACGAGACAAGCACTGCCTGCTGTGGAATGGTTAGAGACTTAGTGTGTATGATAGGTATTTGCATCTTCCACTCAGTGTCTGGCTTCCCAACAGCCTTGAAATGCTTTTGTAAAAGAAAATTGTATAACGTGTTGAGCATTGCTTACATCTCAGTATGATGAAATATCTCTGTAAGGCAGAAGTTTACATTTACAGTACTGTTATTTACATCTTGTTTGCATAGACATATAGAATCCTTTAGGTTGGAAAAGACCTATTTAAGCTCATCAAGTCCAACCATTAACCTAGCACTGCCAAGTCCACCACTAATCCATGTCCCTAACCACCACATCTACATGTCTTTTAAATACCTGCAGGGATGGTGACTCAACCACTTCCCTGGGCAGCCTGTTTCAGTGCTTGACAACCCTTTCAGTGAAGAAATTTTTCCTAATATCCAATCTAAACCTCCCCTGGTGCAACTTGAGGCCATTTCCTCAGGTCTTATCGCTATTAATTTGGGAGAAGAGACCAACATCCACCTCACTACAACCTCCTTTCAGGTAGTTGTAGAGTGCGATAAGGTCTCCCCTCAGTGTCCTTTTCTACAAACTAAACAACCCCAGGTCCCTCCACCGCCTCTCATAAGACTTGTGCTCTAGACCCTTCACCAGCTTCATTGCTCTTCTCTGGACACGCTCCAGCACCTCAATGTCTTTCTTGTACAGAGGGGCCCAAAACTGAACACAATATTCAAGGTGCGGCCTCACCAGTGCCAAGTACAGGGGCACGATCACTTCCCTACTCCTGCTGGCCACGCTATTCCTGATACAAGCCAGGATGCTGTTGGCCTTCTTGGCCACCTGGGCACACTGCTGGCTCATGTTCAGCCAGCTATCGATCAATAACCACAGGTTCTTTTCTGCAGGCAGCTTTCCAGCCACTCTTCCCCAAGCCTGTAGCATTGCATGGGGTTGTTGTGACCAAAATGCAGGACCCGGCACTTGGCCTTGTTAAACCTCATACAACTGACCTCGGCCCATCAATCCAGCCTGTCCAGATCCCTCTGCAGAGCCTTCCTACCCTCGAGCAGATCAACACTCCCACCCAGTTCAGTGTCATCTGCAAACTTACTGAGGGTGCACTCGATCCCCTCATCCAGATCATTGATAAAGATATTAAACGGAACTGGCCCCAATACTGAGCCCTCGGGAACACCGCTTGTGACCAGCCACCAACTGGATTTAGCTCTGTTCACAACAACTGTATGGGCTCGGCCATCCAGCCAGTTTTTTACCCAGTGAAGGATATGCCTGTCCAAGCCATGAGCAGCCAGCTTCTCCAGGAGAATGCTGTGGGAAACAGTGTCAAAGGCTGCATTAAAGTCTGGATAGACAGCATCCACAGTCCTTCCCTCATCTACTAAGCAGGTCACCTGGTCATAGAAGGAGATCAGGTTAGTCAAGCAGGACCTGCTTTTCATAAACACATGCTGTCTGGGCCTGATCACCTGGTTGTCCTGCACATGCCACGTGATGGCACTCAAGATGATCTGCTCCATAACCTTCCCGGGTACCGAGGTCAAACTGACAGGCCTTCAGTTCCCCGGATCCTGCTTCTGGCCCTTCTTGTAGAAGGGCGTCACATTTGCTAACCTCAGTCAACTGGGACCTCCCCAGTTAGCCAAGACTGCTGATAAAAGATGGAAAGTGGCTCAGAGAGCACTTCTACCAGCTCCCTCAGTATCCTTGAGCGGATTCCATCCGGCCCCATAGACTTGTGTGTGTGTCTAAGTGGTATAGCAGGTCGCTAACCATCTCCCTTGGATTATGGGGGCTTCATTCTGCTCCCCATCCCTGTCTTCCAGCTCAGGGGGCTGGGTACCTGGGCAACAACTGGTCTGACTATTAAAGGCTGAAGCAAAGAAGGCATTAAGTACCTCAGCCTTTTCCTCAGCCTTTGCCACTATGTTTCTCCCCACATCCAATAAAGGATGGAGCTTCTCCTTAGCCCTCCATTTGTTGCTAATGTATTTATAGAAACATTTTTATAGTCTTTTACAGCAGTAGCCAGATTAACTTCTAGTTGGGCTCTGGCCCTTCTAATTTGCTCCCTGCATAACCTCACTACATCCCTGTAGTCTTCCTGAGTATCCTACCCCTTCTTCCAAAGGTCATAAACTCTCCTTTTTTCCTGAGTTCCAGCCTAAGGTCTCTGTTCAGCCAGGCCGGTCTTCTACCCCACCAGCTCGTCTTTCAGCACGTGGGGACAGCCTGCTCCTGCACCTTTAAGATTTCCTTCTTGAGGAATGTCCAGCCTTCCTGGCTCCTTTTCCCTTCGGGACTGCCTCGCAAGGGACTCTGTCAGCCAGGATCCTAAACAGGCCAAAGTCTGCCCTTCAGAAGTCCAAGGTGGCAGTTCTGCTGACCCCCCTCTTTACTTCTCCAAGAATCAAAAACTCTATAATTTTGTGATCGCTGTGCCCACGATGGCCTCCAACCATCACATCACCCACAAGTCCTTCTCTGTTTGCAAACAACAGGTCCAGCAGGTGTCTTTCCTAGTTCGCTCCCTCACCAGCTGTGTCAGGAAGTTATCTTCCACGTGCTCCAGGAACTTCCTAGACTGTTTCCTTTCTGCTGTATTGTATTTCCAGCAGACATCTGGTAAGCTGAAGTCCCCCATGAGAACAAGGGCTAGCGATGAAAAGATAAGATGAATATTACGCATGTTAGTATTTTAGTTATTGAGTTAAGTATATCTTCATTTACACTAATGTTATTTAACTTGTTTTCAGATAGAGGATTTTGTTTATGGACACTGGTTGTCTTGTACTTTCACGGTGTCTCTTTATGCTTTTTTTTCCTTCTTAGTAACTGTTGCTTGCGTGTATCCCTGTCATCAGTGTACACAATTGCATTTATATTGGAACTAACTATCCACTAAAGACCTGAAGTAGTCATGCATAGACTTGGTTCCTGTTTATTTTTCCTTTAGCTAATCGGAGAAAGTAGAGTGTCCCATAGTCCAGGAATTATGGTGCTCTGGGTCCTTGGGGAGAAAATATGAAGATACTGCTTCGCCTATGTGAATCAAGCAGCTCTTAATAATGCCTCTTTGATGTTCACACACCTGGGAGTGGATAAAAAAATACCTGCTGCTGTCCCCCACTGGGCTGTGTGTGCCTGTATTGCCTGTTCTTGCAAGGAACGGTAAAACTATTGCAAGACTGTTGTTTTACAGTTTAGATTCATTATTTTGAGAAAATATACAGAACGTCACACAGAGGAACATGTTTTGCTTTCATTTGGACCCGTCTCCTTTTCACAGACTCTTCCCTTCCTGCTGTCTTCCTGTGGTAACTGAACTTGGGCAAAATAAAGCCCCCTTGTATACAAGGGCATGTTTGTTCATGTTTGGTTCTTCAGACTTACACCCATCTTTTGAAACTCTGCTGTTGCAAAGCATGTGCTGCTCAAAATATTCCTCTTCCCACTCCTGCTAGAATACTGAAATATATAATTCATCTCAACCTTGTGCCTTGTCAGCTTTTAATACTTCTAATTGCCTGTCTGCTCCAACATAATCATAAAACCTTTTAACATCTCACTTACTCCAGTTTCCAGAATTTGACCTTCTTCAGCCTTTCTCATGAATAACGGGCCAAATAAATTCATTTAGACTACTGGCAGTGCCAGCATCACTCATCTTCAGCTTTTCTTACTGGGTTTCCCGCTGGCTATTTGCTGCTTATAAAATAGTGTTTCACTTATTTCTACATTTTCTTAATTCTCTTAACCTTTTTCTGTCATAGAATCGTAGGACAATTCAGGTCAGAAGGGACCACAGGAGGTCTCTAATCTGACATCCTGCTCTAAGCAGGGTCAGCTCTGAAGTAGGGACAGGTGGCTTTATTCTGTCTGGTCTTGAAAATCTCCAAGGACAGAAACTGCACAGCCTCTCTGGGCAACCTGTTCCAGTACCCGACTGTCCTCATGGTGTGAAAGGCTTTCCTTATGTCCAGTCTGAACCATTCATATTTCAGTTTATGTCCATTGTCTCTTGTTCAACAGCTCTTCAACAGCTCCCTGCCTGCCAGAACCCCCGGGGTCTTCCTGCAGAGCTGCTCCCCAGCCTGGATCAACTGCAAAAGGCTCTTCCTTCCCAAGTACAGCATTTGGCATTTGTCCTTGATGTATTTTGTAAGGTCCCAGTTGTCCATTCCTGCAGCCTGTTTAGATCCATCTGAATGGCAGCCTTGCCCTTGAGCATACCAACTGCTCCTCACAATTTGATGCCATCTGCAGACTTGTTGAGCGTGCACTCTATCACCTCCCCCAGGTCATAGATTCATCCCATTTGTTTCTTCCAGCTGTGACAGAGAAGGAAGCTGTATTCTTCACAGTAGAAATGGTGCAGTTGGTGTTGTCCTTCCAATATTTGTCTCGGGGCTCGTGTTCGCCTCAGAGATGAGTTCTTCAGGGTTAACATTGAACTAATTGAACTTAGATGGGATATTTGTGCTACCTCTTTATATCTCCTGAGACAACAGAACTAAGTGGCTAGGACTGGTATACAAATCCAAGCTTCTTTTTTATTGATTCTTTTCCCTTGACTCCTGTTAAGATTTTTTCCATAACTTATTTGCCCATCCATCACTCAGGACTTTCCAAAACTACTGTCCTGATTTTCCTATATTCTAATGACTCAGAGTTGCCAAGCCACTCACTATTAGATGATGATCAGTAATTCTGAAAATTAGACCATTTTCTTGTTGAGTTAAAAATAAAAATACGCTGGTTGAATCAACAGGCAACAACAACCTGATATTTGAAATTGTACAGGGCTGTTTTGGAAACTTCCCACATATGCAGCGGCAACAGGCACAACAAGATGTGCATTCAACATACCGGGCAAATAAAGTATATATATATATAAAATAAGGATCAGAAACTTGAAGCAATTAAAGTTCCTACTGATGACTAAAGAGATCTGTGTGCTGGAGTGCTGGTAGAAGGAGGAAGAGGATAGCAGGAGGTCAGAAAATGTTTTTACATACAGCCAGGGGTTAAAAGCATTAGCCCTGAAGGTTCAAAAAAAGCTTTTCCTGGACATATGGGCCAAATGTCTTTTCTGTCTTCTGGCAGTGGGCCACCCTGAAGGACTATTAACTACAACAGCTAACCACCTAAGCTGCTCCCTTAGCTCAAATGGTAAAAGTGTGTGCATTGGTACAAGAGGACCTTTTCCTATAAAACCTTTCTCTAATTTCTGTACTACTACTAACTCTGTGAGCAATTAGCTTTCCCAGATTTCTTTAAAGTAAAATCTAGAAGCTGTTTAGCCCCTCCTTTACCTTTTACCAGCACAACAATCCCATGAAATGCAGTACAAGCCCTATCTGCACATATTCTTGCTAGTAGAGAATTGTCACTGGGGCTGGGGTAAAGAGCAGTGGCTTTGGGGATCTGATCAGGTCCATCCCCCTGTGATTGCACTCACTGCCATCACTACCAGTTCCTACACTGCCATGAAAAGATTTGGAACTTAACTGCTCCAGTCTTTGATACTGATATGAATTACAGTAACCCGAACAGAGTACTATCAAAATTTAAAAATGCAGGTAAGGGACAATCTGTATCCTTATTCACCTCTCATCAGACACTCCCAAACACTGATGCTTCAAAGTTTTATGCCTGTGCATAAATGTAAGCATGGTAAGGAGCCCTACTGAAATCAGTGGAACATTAAGCACAGACAGAAATATTTTGTGTAATAGTTTTCTTAATATAATTTCTAATCCCTGCTGTCTACACGCTTTTTCTTTTTCCATAACTATTAAGGACAATTTTTCATGCTGGCAAATGCCCTATAATGTTACACAGTAGTCATTATTTTGGAAGCTAGTGGTACAAAACAGCCAGTCCTCCTCACCAGCCCTTTCTCAGGTTATAAAGAAGCCATTTCATACAGAAGTCTCATTTCTCTAAGGTTTTAATTAAATACAAATTCAGGCAAATAAGAGTTATAAAGTAAACAAACAACACTTGCAAAGCCACAACTTCCCTGAGCTCAAAGCTACAACTCAAGGACCCTCAAGACAGTGCTAAACTTACCATTCAATTTATCTCTGAACTCCAAAATCTCATCAAAACCAGTGTATATTGTAGGAGGCTATATATTTCCATCTTATTATACAGTTCATCTAAGCTCTAGTTACACTGTAATCCCTAGATGCTCAAACATTCTTATATGTGAGTGACTGGTTGTAAAGTTAACACAACCAACAGCTTAAATAAAAATGTGCCACTTAAAAAGAATATCTGTAAGATAAGAATGAAAGAATATCTGTAAGTTTTCATTTACTTACAGAGCGTGTGGGAACAGAATGGTTAAAAACTGGATAATTTATGTCATGAGTTAGTGTAAATCAACCTTATGTAAATTAGATCAGAAATCACTGATACTATTTGAAGTTAAGTTATCTGACAGGTCTGTCACAGTTCACTAATGTGTCTTCTCTTTTGATTTAGGAAATAAATCAGATTTAATTTTGGATTGTGCATTTTGGCATGTTATTGCAGCCAATAATCAAAGAGAGAAAAATTCGAAAGCAAAATGAAACACTGGTTTGAAACTTTTGTTCCTGCCCCCCGCCCCCAACATACACAGAGAACACCTCAGTCCTCATGGCCCTGCAGCTTCTGGCCCTGTCACCAGCCCCTGCACAAAAGTGCACATGTGAGTATCCACTTCTGCCCTCGTACCCCACTGACGGCTTGTGCTGCTTTTTGCCTGCTCTGACAGATGCCACACAGGCACAGGTCACTGTGGAGCTCCTGCAGGTACCTCCTGAAGGTATGTTAGGGTGGTTTGGAGCAAGAGTTAGCCTGCTGTTAGAACATGCTACTGTCATGTTCTCCACATGCAGCATACTTTCTGAGCCTCCTGAATAGATGAGCAGTCCCTCCAAAGCACATACCGGGAGGAGGGGAAATCTTCCTTAGCAGACTTAGTTGTTTCTTGTGATACTAACCACTGAAAAATTGGTTTCAGCCAACTGTCCTAATTCAGATACCCATATTCACCTCTAGCAGAAAAGACCTGAGCACAATGAGTTCAGACACATGCTTAATCTGTGTATGTTGTTGTTATAGGTGGGTGGTGTCAGGCAAGGCTGAATGAATTATTTCAGTCATTTCTTTAGAACTTGAGCACACAGAACAAATTCATTCATAGGAATTACTTTTTAAGGAAGTTTTTCTGTGAATCTGTATTAAGAACTGAACTAACACATTACACAAATACTGAAGCAAAGAAAGTCTGGACAGCAAGATGACTGGATTTTATGAAGTAGTCCACTCACTGTATTTCACAGAATTTGAGATGTTCTCTGGGTGGTATCCTTCTCAATATAAAATACACACATGAAAATCCCCAACCCAACTGCTTCAATTGTAGTCCCCATGTTTCACAACAGCCTTTTAAATGCATCTTCTCAGAGGCCCAGAATGGATATGGGAGGGGAAAGCTACTGATGTGGTTGCATCCTAAGCTAGTTATAAATCAGTATATTAGTTCTGAGTGGACTACAGAACAGCTGTAGCCTAGTGGAGTGATCTGGGTATCCGAATGTCATCTCTCCTTTGCTCAGCGATGCAGCATTTGGTGCAAATTGCTTCTGCCTTCCTTCAGCTATAGTAATTTAATATGGAACTGACAGGTGCATTGATCACTTGGCCAGATCATCTTCCAGACAGCAGACAGATGGGAAAAATGCCAGTCTGCCATTTTGTAACTTCCATTTCTTTTTGTGCGATGAGAAATGTCACCAACTTCTGACAACCTGGTTTTATTTGAAATCTAGTGTGTAGCATACAGTAGGAAATGAGAGAAGCTAAAAGATTGTTTTGAACTGAAATTACATTTTCCTAGAGATTTTCACGTTTGCAAAAATGTGGCTCTTAATAACCAAAAGGATTTAATGCATCATCTGATTTTCCTGTTTCACTTTCACCCCATAAACTATGAAGCTCAGAGTACCAAAGCAGAGTGGATATCACAGAATCACAGAATGGTAGGGGTTGGAAGGGACCTCTCAAGATCATCTTGTCCAACCCCCCTGCTTGAGCAGGTACACCTAGAGCAGGGGGCACAGGGTCGCATCTAGGTGGGTTTTGAATGTCTCCAGGGAAGGAGACTGCACAACCTCTCTGGGCAGCCTGTTCCACTGCTCTGTCACCCTCACAGTAAAGTTTTTTTCTCATGTTTAGGTGGAACTTCCTGTGCTCCAACTTCTGCCTGTTGTCCATTGTCCTGTCATTGGGCAGCACTGAAAAGAGTCCTGCCCCATCCTCTTAACAACCACCCTTCAGATATTTATAAGCATTGACAAGATCCCCCTCAGGCTTCTCTTCTCCAGGCTGAACAAACCCAGGTCTCTCAGCCTTTCCTCATAAGGGAGATGTTCCAGTCCCCTGATCATCTTGGTAGGTCCCCACTGGACTTGCTCGAGCAGTTCCCTGTCCTTCTTAAACTGGGGGACCCAAACCTGGACACAGCACTCCAAATGTGGCCTCACTAGGGTGGAGTAGGGGGGGAGGATAACCTTCCTCAACCTGCTGGCCACACTCCTTGGAATGCACCCCAGGACACTGTTGGCCTTCTTGGCCACAAGGGCACAGTGCTGGCTCATGATCAGCCTGCTGTCCACTAGCACTCCAAGGTATGTAGAGCTATGACTTTGGTTTTGCTTTTCTTTCAGCATTTAACAGAGAAAATATTAAATTTTGGATTTTAAGAGAATCTAGAACTCCAGAATCCAGCAAGTTCAGTTCATTCATTTACTTTTTATTTTTGGAATTTGTCTGCAAAATCCTTAGCAAATTAGGCATTTGTCTATTAACAAATTGGAAATTTGGAATGCAAGGAAGCAGTTTGAAGCTTCTTTTTGAGAAAAATTGGCAACAACTTATTTTATAAATGTGATGGGCATGAAAGTCCAGCTGTGCACAAAAGCCCTTGGAGATTACGTCACTGGCACTTCTGCTACAGAGCTTCTACTGGAAAGCAAACACTTATACCTTAGTGCTTTCCAAAACAGCCAAGAAATTTCCTCAAATGACTCACTCCTGAAAAAAGTCAGGTTTCTATTGAACTCACAGGAGCCCAGCTTTCTGGGAAATTGGTAGTAGATGTTGCTTCATGGCTTCAAGACCACTGGTCTAATAAGAATTCTCTACCTTTCCCCGATGGATTTTCAGTTTAAGCAGAGAAGCATGCCATTTTTGGAACTGATCCATACTTTAGTTACTTACAACAAACTTTAAGAGCAAAATGGAGTCAAGTGAAGAGAATGACAACTTTGTGAAGATTTACAGTGACAAACATTTTGCAGTGCCTCAGGCCAGCAATAAACCAGAAAGTACTGAGGTTAAAAACAGAGTTCTGTCACTGTTTGAAGAACATGAAACTTTTCTCTGTGCACAGATATTAAGATATCACTGCTATGAAGCCATGCTAATAAAATTAGCTGTAGAAGGCAGAGAAAGGGCACAACACTAAGTCAACAAGTTGCATTTCTCTTGAAATTGAATAAATAGGTTGGGTTTTTTTCTAGTTCCAATATTGTATTTCCCTAGAATAGTGGAGACCTAGAGCAAAGAACTGAAACATTTACAAAATGCCAACTTCAACTTTGTTTTACTTCCATTTTGTTTAGGGATAAATCTGTATGGCCTTTATCTCATCTTTATGTCACAATAAGTCAGAAGATACCACATGATATAAGAAACTTCATTTCATTCATTAAAAATCCATCCTTTGGGTTTAGAAGGCCTGGAAGATTAAAAAGTGAAGTGCATCTTTGCAGTCTAAACAGAAAATGAGACTTTAAAAGCAGTGACTTTTCTTTCTTTATCCCCTTAACTGACAGGGAGCAATGAATAAATGAATATAAACATCAAATAAACCTAGAATGAGGATTCAAGCAGGCCTGACTCTGTAATGCCATACTTTCACAATAACCAAGCTGGCAGAAGTTGGCACTTCTTCTGAAAAAAAAAAAAAAAAAAAAAGCCTTACTTTCCTCTACACACAAAGGCTGTGTCTCACACAATCACAATGATTGTGACCCCAAACAGTTTCTGGGCTCTTGTTGACCAACACAAATACCTACAGAGCCATGGAGCCAGAAACACAAAGCCAGAGAAGAAAAGGGAGGAGTACGACTAATTCTTTCAACAGCAACATAGCTGAAAAGTGATTGGAAAATTACAGTCCTAGTTCCACTGTCTCTTGCAATGTATAGAGTGGTTTCTTAGATATCTATAACCAAAGGAGGGAAATGTCATGAAACGTGTCTGCCTAGTAATAAAGTGTCATGGAGACTACATTCTTCAGGGCAACTTGTACTACGCTTTATGGTGAGGGGATGCTGAGGGTGCAGATACCCTCTGACAAGACGGTAGTCTTTTCTTCACAGAAATGATGGCGTTAACTAATTTTTCTTTTCCTACTGGAATCCTGGAAATAACGATTCCTTATTCTTGACTTGGTACAAAAAAGGTAAGAGGAACTGTTGTTTCTGTATTTTGGTTTAAATATTTATGTCAAAGATAATAGACTGTTACTGATTTTGTAACTTATCATATGCAAAAGCAATGATTTTCACCTTTTAAGCATTAAGAACAATTTTTCTTGGCAGGAAAGCTATGTAACTAACAGACATGACATTTAAGAACATACTTGCTTTTCGCCTTTATAATCTGTCACAGCCTCCAGATTATGGTAGCAAAATAAAGAAATGAGAGCCGGATGGAGTTTGTTATTTATTTTTTATAGACTACATATGGAGCAAAATGGAAAACACAGTGCTAAATAAATAAAGATTGCTAAATTTTATCATTAACATACCAAAATAAAATGTATATTTATCTGAACAGAATCCAGATCTTGACAAACATTTATGCAAAAGGATTGAATATCTCAGCTTGGGACTTCCCACATATTTATGACAGCTTGATGTTTGTGATCACCTTGCCAGAACTTAGGCAGAACTACCCCAAAACTCCTGGTCAAAAGGATTAACATAGCAAAGCTTCAATCTAGGTTATACTTCTGAGCCATGCTGTAAAAGTTAATGAATGAAAGGAGCTACCCATTTAACTCAGTTATAGTCAGTGTGACTTACTTCAAAACCTTTTAGGTTGATTTTCCTTACACTTCAAAATAAATTTTGAATTGTCAAAACTGCATTTAAGACATCTTTTAAAAGCACTAGGAACAAGGCCTTTGGACTGCAGTCTAGCTGGGAATACAGTTTTCATTGAACATAGCCTTTGAATATAACTAAACAATTTTTTGTGGAAGGGATGCAGTTGGAGGTGGGAAAACTATCACCTTAACATTTGATTTTTCTGTATCTTTGGTCATCCAACTCTTCAAGAGTGCAACTAGGACAATCACATTTTTTTGATAGATCTCTTGTCACCTTCCAGTCACACTGTCATCCTTTGAAACTTACTCCAGAGTTACAACAGTTTAGTGTAACTAGCTCTAGACCCTTCTTTCTCAAATTAATATATTCTCTTTTTGAGTAGAAAAAATTAAGTGTTGGGCTGGGTAATAACGTATACAAGCTGCAACACATCCATGAATTCAATCATATTGCCAACACCTTACACAAAAATGTTGTCGGGAAAGGTGCTTAGGAAGCAAGAGTTCCCCAAACCACCCCTTCCTGTTTGAACAATTGCAGATTTTACTACACACAAAAATGATTCTGCAAATGTAGAAGAACTTAAGAAAGTGCTCAGTGTGAGAAAAGCTCAAAATTCCAATTCTCTCCTCCCAGTAAAACGCCCAGCTCATCCCTATTAGGTGCTTTATGTTTGGGAGAGAAGCCCTTTTTCCTGCCTGGTCAAACTGCTCCATTTGCAGTAATGGATGCAGTGCCAATTAACTTATACCAGTTGAAGTGAATGGACGGTTAGAGCACCTTCCTGTAGGTGGAAAAGACAGTTTTGCATCATTGGGGGGGGGGAGCATTTCATTAAAAAGATGTATTGAATTGGATACTGCACTAATCAGTATTGTAACATCCACTTTTTTTTCCTCCTGTGGATGTAGCAATAAGCAAAATTTCAGAACAATTTAACAAAAATCAGAAGTAATTCCAGAATGGTATATAATGCCTTCCAAATATTAATTTATTTTCCCAAGTTTTTAAAATGGAAATGAAATAAAAAAAGAACCACTTAAGAGAATTATTTAGCTACTTGATTTTAATAAAATACTGTCACTTCTGATTATATATGCCAAGGGAAAAAAAAACCTAAACACACAATGAAATAGCAAGTCTACTGTCCGCCTCAGTGTTCCTTAAAATTTTTCTTCTCATGGCTTTTATTATCCCCATCCCAGATTTTTCATATCAGTTTTAAATTTACTGTGATTTTTTTAAAAGGTATCATGTCAAATTTAATAAATCTTAGCTGCCTGCAAACTGGAGGGGATGTACTCAGAATCTTCCTGATAAAGCACTGAGGCACAGGATGTTTCAGGCTCGTATTTTCAAAACCTTCAGTACTTTTTTTTTGTGTGTGTACATTTATCACATCCCTAAGGCAGTGGCACATTGACAGAGAAACACTGATCCAACCTAATCTAACTCTAGAAATAGTTCACTGAATTAAGGAGGGGGCAGAAATCACTGAAAGGGCACAGAGATTTCAAGAAGAATTGCAAATATTTATGATTCAGATAAACAAATTCTGATGGTAAAGAAAGAATCAACAACTGTTTCTCATGCTGGCAATATATATTTATTGTCATTTTTGAGATAGGTTACCAATGTGTATATCAGGACTTCAGACTAAAAACAAATTGGGATTATGAACTCTTAGCATATGCCAGTTGGAAATTAAATTACTGAAATAAAGCTGACCTTTAGAAGATCTTCAGTTCATCTATTTGTGTTGTGCCCCCCCTTTTTTAATAAAAAGTTTAACATCTTCCCTTCCCCCTTCATTTCAACCTCAGAAAAAAAAAAGATCATCCAAATGCAGCTTTTCCTAGTTTTACTAATGATCTGCTGACAATCTCAGAACATTTATATTGTTGATTCTACAACTTCAGAAGGAAGCTAACCTTTACAAACCATGTTCTTCTTCCACTTTACCTGGCTACTGAGACCAACTTTAAGGACTACAGCAAAGCAGATTAACGATTTGCTTATATTAAACTACTGTGGTTACATTATTATGGTGTGAACCTTCAACACATGCACTTTGCTGTTCCAGAACAAGCTACATCGGTGCAAGATCTGAGAGTCTGTGCAAAAGAAGCCGCAGTGCTACAAATTCTTGAAATACCTTTCCTCTCTGTCTTACAGGTATTGACTTAAAAACACCTTCCTCCAATTTACCAATCCCAAATATTACCCAAAAGAAAAAGACGAAAATATTTCATGCTTTTATACAAAAAACAAACAACCCCCCACCCAAAAAAAAAGAAAAAAAAACCCAAAAACAAACAAAAAAAAAAAAACCCAAAAATAATCCTCCAACTCCAGTCCCCCCACCCAAAAAAACCCCAGGTCAAAACTTTTTGTTCCCCACCCTCCCAACACTCTTCTAGCTTTTATATGTCACCAGTAAAACAAATGCATACAACTTACTGTACAAATATGAAGCTGCAAGCATTCAAGTTACAGAACATTCTGAAAATATTTCAAGCATAGAAAGTACACTTGATAATTGCAAAAATAAAGTTTCACTTTGTTTTTTAAAAAACATTTTGATCAGAGCTCAAGCAAAACAAACGTTTAACGATTCCTACTTCAGTTTAACTTCATAAGAACATCACCTTCGGAAGTTAAAAACAAAAAACACAGATTTTTTTAGTGATAAAGTAACTGATTGTGTCTTTTAATGAAGAGAAATGGTATATACAACAATGGCACGGACCTTAAGCATCAACAACATATTTCAGCCAAAAGTAAGTCTACAAGTGATCTGAGTCGTTCTTAGCATCAAATGGTACCGACTGCTAAGAACCATAATCCGCTAGGAACAGACGTTAAGTCAGACCAGTACGAATGGAAGGAAAGACCCATGACACCAAAGAGGCTCAGTTTTTGTCACTGAACTTTTTTAGGCTAACAGTTTCACTAGTGCAAGACCATATGTTTACCTGATTAAATGAAAACTCATAAATGTCACAATTTAAGAACACTCATACAAAACTATTTTCTTCTTTTAAAAAAGTGCCACATACCATACTTCTACTAAAAAAGTTACAAACTAATGGAAGACTGTCTGCCTCCATCTCTTGTCAACAAGGAAAGGCCAAAGTGATTCTTTGATCCCAGCTCGAAATGGCGTTCTCTGACCTATCCCCAGCATCTCCAACTTGGAGCAGTCTAGCTGAGCATTCCTCGGACGAAGAGCACCCACAACTGGACAATCGGTAATCTAAAAAATAAACAGAAAAACACCCAACAGACCACCCAGTAATCAGAAATTACAGAAAAATATTTATTCTTATATATGCTTATTTAGAAGTCTTCCCTTCACAGCTTTCTATATAAGTAGATTTCCCTCCTCCCTTCCAATTATTTTGTGGGTTTTTTTGTTTGGGGTTGGGTTTTGTTTGTTTTATGGTTAACTTCACTTCAACATAAGAGATGTCAGGCAGGGCAATGCGGAGAGTCTTGTTAAATTTTTCTCACTCAATTACTGCTCACCATTTATGCTTTTCTACATTTTATCCCTGTTTTCACCCTATAACTATAATCACAAGGTAAAAAAATGCTCTAAAATGTTGACAGGACCATGTCTTGATCGATATAATTGAAAAGATCTAGATTTGGGCAGGAAAAAAACAGACTAACTTAGGTTTCTCCATTCTTTTTCCCTTCATCTACCAAACCACATTTCAGTTCCAGCCTTTACTAATTCAGAATCCTTGGAATTTATTTTGGATATAAATAAAATCTTATTTACATGTCATATTCTCACAACATTATCAGCAGATCTTTAAGAATAGTCTTAAGTGTCAGTAAAACTGCAAGACAGGTGTTTTAAGGAAAGCAAAAACGATTTGAAGTTCTTAAGTGCGCATATTCAGAAATAGTTCTGGACATTGAAAAGCTCTTACAGATTTCTACCTTCAAGTTAACATTCTGTCAATCTGTAAGCTTTTTTTAAGGACAAAAATACAACAAAAAAAATACGGATTTACTCGTGACTAAGGGGGACTGTTCTGCAGAAATACCATTACACTATAGACTGTGACACTGGTAACTGACTGACTGGGTGATTTTCATAATTCATCAGGTGAAAACTGCTGTTGTTTTCCTGAGTGAGACACCAGGCAGCACCCTCAGCAATGGATCTGCTGCACTACATATACTCACACAGATAGTCCCGAAGAGGAAGCTTACGTGTAGAGCTAGCATGAGACCTACTGCTTGAAATGATAAAGCACATCCATCTTTCTACAGGTTGAACAACACATGACTTACTGGCCTTAAGTGGCTGCTGGGAAGGTTGAAAGCATCTGCAATTGCACATGCCATTTCATACTTAGTCATCTGTTCATTGCCAGACCAGTGAAATGTTCCTTTTACTGATGGATCCTACGGAAGAAACAGGAAGCAGAGGTGAAGAAAAGCAGCTAGCTAGCCCTCAGACTAACTCCTGTGCAAGAATTGTGTGGAATAGTCTTCCAGCAAGATTCTATCCTGAAAGGCATGTTACAGCACCTCACTGATATTCTGGAAACATCTTGTCCATTTCCAGAGAACGCCTGACTAGGGATTGAGACTGAAAACTGGTGTTACATATATCTGACCTGACTTTTCACCAACAGCTTATATTCTGTAAAATTAACAGGAGGAAAAGGAGCAAGCCAGCCAACCAACGAAGGTCAAATAGCTGGGGAGGAGGAACTCAGCCATCTTGCCCTATTCACTTACTCAGAAACAAATGCAAAAGGCACCACACGCATTCTGAACGTTAAACTGCAAACAATGTACAAGTCTTATCAAACAAACTGATTGCACCATGTCCACCATATGTGCCTGATCCATTTTTTCCAAAGTTACATGTATGAAAAATAAAGGTGTTTTTTTGGTTTTGTTACCTTGCAAAGGTGGTAATCTGAAGGTGCTGTGGTGAATAAACACAATAAAGTAGTTAAGTACCGTGGCTTTTTTTTGCCACCTCAGTGTTCTTAGTACAATAAACAAGGTCATCTTTGAGAATTACATTCAACCACCATGGGGTTTTTTCAGTCCAAAATGGCAATTTGTCAAAGGCATATTAGAATAAGTTAGGTATCGGCATTTCTCTCCTGTGTACTAGAAGACATGTGGCAATTTTCAGAAGGATCTGTCCATCACTTTACTCACTTTTGTTTCAAATATCAGAACATCCACACACTGTCATGTAAAGATACTGTAGTATTACAGCTAGTTCTTTTCTCCCTCCCATTGTTCCAGAAATGCAGAGGATAATGCAGGTTACATGCAGTTCTCAGTTGTTCAGAAACAAAGCCAAGAACTTGAACTGTTTTCACCTTGAAAAGGCCTGTTTCTTTGAATTCTTACCAGCATTCTCTTCTCTGCTAGTTGTCTGCAAACAGTTGCTACATCCTTGACGTTAGTAGGAAACCTTTGTTGCCAGTGGTCCATGTTGGCAGATTTATTACTGAACTGCACTTTATCGAACATAACAGTCACAGCACTTTCCTCCAGTCTTTCTACCTCTCCATACAAGACTGGAATCCTAAGAACTGCAGCATCTAAAAGAAAGAATATTTTAACATTAGCATTTAGTATTAGCATTGTTATGAATAGGTATCAATCCTGTAGCATAACCTGGAGAGTGTGTTGGAAGTGTTAAGAAATACGTTGGTTATATTAAGCATCTACAAATCACAAAGAAAATGCAATTAATATCTTTGTCCTCAGAATATAATTTTAATTTATATCAATTAAAACAGTTTATAAACACTCAGTTTATATAAACTTATTTTCATTTGTGCCATTGATTTCTGTAAAGTTAACAAGCTTTCATTAAAACCGCAAGAGAAAAAAGAAGGCGTGTTTGGGTTAGAACAAAAATTTAAAAATTAAAAAACCCAACTGCACTATGCAGCTGCTCCAGCACTCCCTATGCTCCCTGGGTAAAAACAAGAATAAAAATTCCCACCAATCACAAATCACCATATTCTGGCACCAATTACGAAGATTTCTTGCTCAGCATGCAGAAGCCTCCTGCAAAAAGGAGGACTGACCTTACCAGAAAAAAGGCAGGAACCTTGGAATGAATACACAGCTTGACAAATAAGGAGTACATTCACAGAAGACAGTAGTAAACAATATTAGATTTCATGATTGCAATTTGAGAAATTAAACTAACAGTAAACAAGTGCAAAGAGAAGGATATTTTATGATGGAATACATCGTACTAGTCTATCTCCGTCACGAAGACTCAGAAGGCTTCTTCGAGGGGAAATCCAAGAAGGCTATGACAAATTCATTAAAAGTAATACAGATATTTTTACTTAAAAGAAAAAAAAAAATTCAGTCCTGAAATTAGAAGCGGAAGTCACTGACTCATTGCAATTTTAAAGGTTCGCAGGAAAATGCTATAGCTATTAGAAAGACAAAAAGAAAAAGCTAACACACAAATTATTCTCACAGAAAAATAAAGCGAAAGAAGTACTTACACAAGAAAAACTTAAAATAAAAAACCCCAACATGACACTGATTTCCTGCTGCTCTAAAAACAGTTATTTGGTCACTCTGCAAGTATGTCCTTCCTCGCTTTAAATACTGCTTGAAATACCTTTTTTTTAATATCTTTAGAGGTATTCATTATTTGAGAAAAAGACTGCCTTCCTTTTGTTCTCAGAGAGCTACCTGGGGCTTGGAGAGCATTGCCTTCATTAACAACTGTTTTGAAGACCTATGAAACTTCTTTGTTTAATATGCATGAGTACTAAATATAACTTGTAACCTCTCCTCACCAAGGTAAAATATATTTTTAAAAATACAGAAACCCCCAAATTATTAGTGGAGATTCTTGCACCATACAACAGAAACGAACAGGGAAGTTCTTCATGCAACTACAGACATTTGATAGACTAAATTCTACCTATGCAATATTAGCAAATTAGTGGTTGGAAGACTAATACATGTAAAATATTTATATTTGTCTGAAACAATAGAATGGACACTTTCAACTCATCTTCTTTCATCCCAAAATTCCTTCTGCTAATAATACCACTGCTGCAACCCACTACTGTGACAGATCATGCTAAAAAGGTTATGAAACAAAATTGAAGTGCGGAATTGGGGGAAGGATCTAGCAAGATACCCACATGTCCTTGCATTTGGCGCAGTCTTATCTTCATTACCAATCTAGAAGAGGGAGCAAACAGCATCATAGTCAATTTCAGAAATGATCTTTAAGTAAGAGATGGAAGGAATAACTTTCTATTTAAATTGATTTTTACTTAAATAAGACTTTTCCTATCGAAGTATTTTTTAGAAAGTCTGTTTCTTACTAGTAATGACAAACCTATATTAAGGCCTATCATTTTCAAATATAGTATATATTTACTTACTGAAAGACCATCACACTAATTTATCAATTGTTCAATTCTCTGGTTAGGCAGAGCAGAATCACAATGTATCATACTGACACATCAGAAGCCGTTTCTGCAAGTGCACTGAGATTATCTTCCTCAAATTCTTTGAGAAAACAGAAGTGCTGACAGCATACGAACTAGAAACAACCAAACCTCTCTTTTGTACAAGAAATGCATTTTAAATGCAAGGGAACATGTTCAGTCCAGAGCTTTTTTCCTTTATTAAGTCGAATGTTTAAAATTATCTTTGTATATTTTGAATGCCAATTTTCATTAAGAAAAGATTTAAATTAAAAAAAAAAACAAACCATAGTTGCTTCAAACAGGAACTGCGTTATTAACCTGTTAGAAAGTGTTACAAAGCAGGAATCTATTGTGTGTGGTAAGCTAGGTGGGAAAAAATAAAATGGCCTGATGGCTTATGTAATGAGAGCAAAACAGGAGAGCAGCAAGAAAACCAAAAAAAGTAACAACAAAAGCCTATGCTGACTTTATCTACATTATTATTGAATTGCAAGTCTGTTTTTCCCTTGAAGCAGATATACATTTCAAACAATTGCAATGCATCCCCCTAAATAACAGCAGCTCTATATTAAGTGTGGTAAAGCTTGTGCCATTACAATACATTGATGATGTATTTTAACTGTCCTTAGGAACAGTTGATTCACAGTAGACAAAAGCTTGTGAATGCCCATCAGCAGAGACGAGTAACACAAGTGAAGACTGGAACAAGTAAGAAATAAAGATTTAGTCAACCTATAAGCGATAGGAATCATTTATAAGCAAGGAGACTGACTCCTAATCGCATTCTTTTCTAAGCCTCATTTCCATGGTTTTTCAACTTTACCGCTGAATTATGAGCCTATTAAGCTAATATATAACTAAGTAAAAATAGAAAGTCTCTATTAAAAATGCGTGAGGGGATTCTTACCTTCATTATTTTCCAGGACTGCCTTTTCACCCTCCAGTTTGGTTTTACCATATAAATTCAGGGGATTTGGTACATCGGTCTCTTTATAAGGAGGGCTTGTTCCATCAAATACATAGTCTGTACTAATGTAGATCAGAAACGCTCCAACTCCAGCTAGGGAGAACACATTTATATATAGTCTGTTTTAATTCATGCCTTGTTTGAAATCCCAATAAACCTTTAAACAAACATCCAAAAGACCTCATCTTCTAGCCCCATTAATTCCCTCTGCTTTGTCCGTTCACTGATCCTTCACATAGACATGTGTGCTACCCTGACAGAAAATGGATCAGCCGCACACTGATCGCAGAAATACCAGTCAGCACTTTGAGTAACTTACTCGTATTTATGTTCCTGTATAAATAAATGCAGTATTTTAACAAGAAACCAAATCCATTAGATGGTCACCATACCTGCCTCTTTTGCTAAGTTCCCTGAAGCAGCCACATTGAGCTGAGAAGCAGCGTCTGGTTGACTTTCTACAACATCAGGCCTTCTCTCAGCAGCACAATGCACTATAACATGAGGCTGGAAATTAAAGACTGATTTTAAACAACAAACATTGTCAAGAGATGACAGTTGCACCCTAACTCTAGCGATGAACTCCCTCAGGCAAAAAGGCACTTCACTAAGTTATGCAAAGTAATAAAAGTAGTAGTATTATTTTTAATTATAGCATTCTGAGGAGCATGTTTTCCTTGGGAAGTAAAATAGAACCATGCTGCTTCAAGATTTCATGTTACAATACCAAAAAAATTGATCATTAATTTTGCAATTATGATCTTCAGTAGCTTCGATTTTACAGCGAGATCGAAGTTGTTGGGCTTTTTTCTTTTTATTATATTTTATATTATTATACCAAGTTAATAATAATATATCTCTCACACACAATGGTACTGCAAAATAATTAGCCAAGCTATTTTTAGATAAGCCATTTACGCATGGCTTATTTAACATATGCGGACTATTAACAAGATATTTAAAGCTGTTTTACAGAATGGCACCCTACATAAAGTCTTTCAGGTTTTGCAAATCAGATTTAAAAAAACCCGTGAAGTGCTTACTGCACTGCACGCTAGACACGTGGTTACTGCTGTTGTATTCAAGTACTCTTCAGCTTTGGAAGAGCTGCTTCATATTACTGTCAATAACTCACATTTATCTTTTTCTTTCAACTATCAACGCAAGCGCGCCAACACATACACCTGTTACCTACTGTCCATCTCTGGTGACGAGAGCAAAGTTTCAGAACTATCTGTATCTACAGAGCAACCTACACTCCAGATGTGGCAGAAAAGGCAGCCATATAGTTTTTCCAAGCGCTGCCAAAGCCTTAGCCCCACTAAAGCCACACGAATTCAGTATCAGAACAGCACTGTCAGCTGATTACTAGATGTATGAAGTACCCTACCCATCTGCTTCATGCTCCAGGAACTTACCTGAAAATCATGGATAATGTCATGAACTGCAATAGAGTCCAGAAGATTAATCTGTTCAAATCTGGGCTGAGCTCTCCTGTATCCACAGCCAACTGCATTCCAATTATTCTCATTGAATTCTTTAAACACAGCTCTGCCAAGAAGTCCCGTAGCACCAGTAATCAAAACTCGCCTACTGGGAATATCAACATCTTCCTACGGAAATGAGAACAGGAAAAGTTTTCTTTATACTGTTATTTATTGCTGTTTTTTCTTAAGAAATATGCAAGATGACAGTCAGTGTTACTGTACTGAACAGCTCTCCTTGCCGCAAGAGTGTTCTGGAGCATCTCATGGAACACAAACATCTGGGAGCACCAATACTGTATCTAGGCAAGTGTTTACATGTATTTTTGAAGATACTGAAAACAAAACGGAAATGGGAAACTCCTTTACTTCTACAACAAGAGGAGAAAACAAACCAAATGACTAATAAAGACAGACTTTTAACTTCATTCAAAATCTGATACCTTTGTGCAATTTGAAGTAAGGGAAATAACTTCTTTTGAAAACAGACCCAAAATATTTAAGATTTAGGGTCCACATCCTGCAACAAATGATTTTGCATAGACTGTGCCTGTTAGGGGCTAGAGCAATACAATACAACTTACTGTGAGCCTATCTACAATGATGGTGAGAACTGAAGACTTGAATTTTATTATTAAACAGAACAGTAATTCATCATTATTCAACACGATAGTCTAAAAAAAAGTAAAACCAAGATACAGCAATCTCTTCTCAGTTCTGCAAAATGCATCTGGAAGTGATTTGATAATTTGAACTCTCAATCTATACAACATACTGAAGCTTCACTTCCGCTACCACACATTCAGTACTAGAGACAGTTGTGCACATCAGTTCACACAAAGTTCATTCCTCTCCACCACTCACTAGGCCATCAAGCTTCCAAGACAGCAAATACAAGATTCACGTCTGTCTGTGCAATCTTTATTTTCCTCTCATGCTTTCCTACTGCGTGTATTGTGGAACAAGAGCCTGCTAAAACAAACATCAAAGCATATCCTTGCATGCCAGTACACAGCAGAACTTCAAGTGTGCAGAATCCATAAATCTTGGCTTTCCTTTATACAAAATGACAATTTGTGATAACTGATTATAATCTTGTAAATGCTCTCTACTATGCAATTCAATAGCCCAGTCACTTCTGAGCATTCTTACATTTTCAGCATTATTACAGACCACTACTTTTTGATTGCAGCACAGGAAGCAACGGGACTCGCTTCCAAATTACTGTCTGTCTTTCACCCTTAAAAAGCTTTTGTTCCATGAGGGTGTATGCAGAGGTGCATTATGGAAACGGCCTATCCTGAAACAATTGCTTAAAGTTCCCAGCACGCTGCATGCATTTGCCTCCACACTAAATCTTCAGGCAAAGGACGACCTAGTCCCATTCGTACTGGACGAAAATTAATATCTAGACAATTTCCTGAAAATGATAAACTACGGCAAACAATGTTTTAAAAAGTGACCTTTATCATTACAGTCAGTTTGACCTCAGAACAGAAGTTTATTTACAATTTTTTAAGGCTGCCCATGTTTCTCTGAAAACCGTAAGTGAGAACATCCAAGTACCGTTTTCTTTTTCAGTTATGTACTTTTTATCTTCACAAAGTCTGGGTAGAGCGTCATAGGAGAGATTAACAGTGCTTCTATAGCCAGAGGGTACTCACTTATAAACATCAAAGGCTTGCTGCAGAAAAGAGCCGAAAGTTTCTCTAAAAATGTTGCAGAATATCTTTAGTAAGTAGAAAGAGAGCAACATAAAAACACGTCATTTGTAAAATCTGATGGTTTTAAGCATCGTTCATCTAAGTTTGTTTATTCTACGCGTCATAAAGGGGACGTTACATTAGCAGCACAGCTCGAACTGAATGCATTCATGACTTTTTCCAAGTACAGTTTGCATCCAGTTGCTCTTGTCTGCAAGACTAATTGATTTTAAGTCACTCGTTTCTGAGAAGCCAAGGTAAGCGACAGATGTCTCCCATAAATGCAACAGAAAACAACCACCAGGTTAACCATATTTCACCTTGCCATAAGTTAAACATTCCAGTAACATAAAACCTGCATAGATTAACTCTTTCTGTATGTGCTGCCTTGCTCCTTCGCAGAACGTTGTGCAGCTGCAACAGCATTTCTGTCTCAGAAACTACAGAAAACGGAACTTCTGAGTCCAAAGGACCTCTGAGGTTTAATGTTCCCACCACTGCTGTTTGCAGATGCTCTCTCAGAGTTGCAGAAGCTACTCCTGTTGCCCCACAGCTATCCACACACAGACTAGAGAGTACAAATGAACAGCACCACGTACCTTGGTGTGGCAACGGGGTCATCTTTAATAGCTAGCAAAGCTAAAAATATAATTGCTGTTACTTGCTTTGCCTTGCAAGGAATTAACCATGGTCCTCTAGAAAAGAAAGCTGCAAAAATCTACATCTACTGTCTCAGAGCATCAGTACTGAGCTGAAACCACTTATGGCCTAGCATCTTCTTGTCTGGCTTTTGTTAGTTTACGTATGATTTCCTAAATATGGCTGGAGTATTAACGATGTAATGCAACTAAAAGATAAGACTGTTCTTAACTGCTATCCTAACGAGCTAGAAAGTACGCTCAGAATTTGCAGTAATTTTATAGACAGTTACTCCACGTAAAGAATAAAAGACATTCCAGAATTCAAATGTTATCCTTTTGCCTGCAGGTTTTGTAGGCTTAAATGCAAGCTCTTGTTCAGATTAGCCCATTAGCTAATGAATCTTTTACATGTGTTTCTCAACTAAGAAGCAATCATATTCAGAGTCATCAAATGTGCAAAAAGTTCTCTTAGCAACTAATTTGGAATAACAGTACTTAAATACACAATTTTGAGCTTTATAAGAAAGCATCTGATTTCATTTTGCTGTATCTAATGTTCGATATTCACTAAGAATTAGCGTAATAAAAAAGAATTGTACTCAGCAGTCTCATTCACATAAAAATATACAAGCAACAACAGCATAAGATTAAAAAAATAGCATTTATGAGACCTAGGGTTACTTTGTAGACGCTACTAAAACACAGAATAAGAGTATAATTTACAAACATAGTAAAATGTGATGCATTTCAAGGTGAAAGCGAAGCTACAAGTACTTTTTAAGCTTTATATAAAAGCTGAACTTGACAAAATCACGATGAACTCAAAAATATCCATTTTAAGGAACGTCCACTCAGAGCGGAAGCTGCTGGGATAACACAGACTTGCAGCGTAACACGCTGACACAGGAGTCACCGCGAGGCTGAGCTCTTCGTTCCGCTCAAACACCGCTGACGGCAACAAGAAGCAAAAGGAAAACCAGCAGGCTTCCGGGGGAGCCCCGACCGCACCGCACCGCACCGCACCGCACCGCACCGAGCAGGCGGTGCGCGATAACGGCGGCAAGGGGCTGCTCTGCGCTTCGCTCGCGGGAGCGGGGGGCCGCGGCTGCTCAGGGCTGTCGGTCCCGCGGCGGGAGGCGGGAGGGTGACGGGCCGGCGGGGGCCGGGGCGGGGGCGGCTGCGGCCCTCCCCACTGCGGCCAGGCAGCTCCGGGGCGGCGGGGCCGGGGAGCGGGCCCAGCCCCCACCGTCAGCCCCGCAGCGATCGCGCAGGGGGACACGAGATGGCTGCCGGCTCCGGAGCTGGCGGGGGACCCCCACCGGGGGTGGGGGAAGGGGGGCAACCGCAACCGTACCCAGCCCAGGCCGGGCCGCCCGCCCCGCCGCTCACCTCCACCAGCTCGCAGCGTCCCGGCACGAAGCGGATCTTGAGCTCCTTCTCCCGGCCCACCATGGCGGCGGCGGGGGGGGGGCGGCTGGGCAGGGGCCTGCTGCGGGGCCGGGGCCGGGGCCGGGGCCTGGCCGGGCGCGGCGGGAGGGCGGACGTGCCGAGCGCCGCGCCCCGGGGCGCGCCCTCATTGGGCCGCGGGGAACGCAGCCGTCGCAGGCGCCTGCCGCCGCCGCGCACTCATTGGCTGAGGGGCGCCAGACGGGGCGGGGCCCGAGCGGGAGTTTAAAGGGGCAGCGGGCTTAGGGCGGCCCCGCCGCTTCCGGCCCCGCCGAGTAATAAACACGCGGAAACGGCCTTTACATAAAAGCGGTGAGCCGAGCCCCGCCCCCGCGGCAGCGCGGCGGTCAGACCCGTCCCGCACCGGGGCTCGGGGCGCAGGGGAAGGGGCCGTTGCCCGCGTTCACGTCCTCACGGGAAGGGAGGGAAGGCAGCGCTCGGCCGAGGACTGACAACGTCTGGGGGAGCGATGCCGTGCCAGGGGCCCGTGCGTCGCGGAGGCAGCGGCGTCAGCGCAGCACCCGCTTCGTTCAGAGCGTGAACGGTAGCGAGTGCGCGTAGCGAAACGGCCGTGTACAGCGAAGGAGCAGGGCCTGTCTTTTATCAAGTGAGACTCCATAATTAGACCAAACTACCTCATTTAGCTGAAACGAGATACTAGTAATAGGCTTCCGGCACATATTCAAACAAAATTATTTCATTTTCCTTCTATAGTACCGGAAAAGAGTCAAAGTGCCTTTTTCCAGAGGTTGATACAAAAGCGACTGGTAAAGCCTACAGAGAAGCAGGGGGGTAGCCTTTAGAGAAGGCTATCACAGCCTACAGTACCTATTGTGCAAACATGAAATTACATATACAGGATGACAACGTTTATTTTTTTAAATGGAAGCCTTTCAAGTAACACAGAGCTGTGGACAAAGCTCTGTACTGGGATACTCCTGACACCCCCAAAGGCCAAGGCTGCGTGCCCGATGTTCTTAACTATGGGACTAAAGTTAGAAGGAAATGCATTAAGAATTAGTGACTAAGACTTATTTTTAGCTATGTCTTCACCTGATAATCAAGTTAAGGTAAATTTAAAACAGTGTTTGAAGTGGTAGTCAAGGGAGAAAACCAGCCAGTATTACAAGAATTAACACACAGTTAAAGAGAAAGCAGGAGATCTACTAGAAGTTGAATGGAATCATACTGCAAATGGCCTTGACTGATGGCAAACAACTGACAATTACAGGACAAAAAACCCACATATATTAAGCACTTCAGCCAGTTTCTGCTTTCTTGGAATGCAGATGCCCTGTTCTCCCTTGTAATAAACCATGGACATTTAATTCCCTTTCATTAATCTCAGAATTCTATTAAAAATATCAGCAATTCATAACTGGACATTCAGAAGTAAAAATCTACAAGGCAATCCCAAGCTGCTCAAGAGCACTGCGGTAACAACCCCCCACACACCCAACATCACACCCTTCCTCCCGGCCCAGGCTAAGCTCCCTGTACATCTTAACAACAATGAAGTGGAAAGAGACATTTTGCCTTCTAGACTTAGAGAGGAAAATAGGGAAAGCTTTGACACCAGAGTCTCAAGCCGGAACCATAAATTGGCCTGTAAAATGTCTTCACATTTTTGTCAGTGTAAGTAACAAGAACTATCTGTAATTTGTCTTCTTCCTAAGAAAAAAAATAGGCTGTATTCTCTTAAGTATTTACATTTAATTCAGTAGCATTCTAGCTTACACTTTCAATTTCTTTATTATCATTACCTTCACTTTGTGAAGCATTATGATTTCATGGAATAGATAAACAAAAATTTTATTATAGTCCACATCACAATCATTTAAGCATCAAGCTTCATTGAGTGACTAAATGCACCACTCATTAAATTAACATTTCAGACTGTAATTCGCAGAGACTAAAGTGTAATTAAGTCTCTCTCTCCTCCTGTTCCCTTTTCCCCAGATTCCGCAATCAAAGCATGGCAGCAATCTATCAGTGCAAACACCCAGAGCCTTACCTGCTCCATTTCCACCAGCATTTTAGGCATTGCCTCAAACTACAGATGGAATTTTCAGCCTAGGAAGTTACCGCAGTTCAACCGCGGATTTGTCCCTTTGTCTGCTTTTGCCCGCAGAGAACACATGGACAAGAAGGAGCAGTAGCTCAGTTGACCTTTGAAACCAAAACGCTAATCCAAGCCCTCTATCACGTGTGGCTCTGAATCCTGTTAAGCTTTCGGTTTATTCCCAGTGGTACCATTTAAGCAGCTCAGTATGAACTTAAATTTTTGCTTCAAAACAGCCAGCGTGAGCTAGCGCAGCCATTGTGTGCATAAGATTTATTCAAAGCACTGGCACCGAGTCTTACGCAGTTTTCCTTTTATAGGGAACAGGAGGAGGGCTCTAATGAGGTCAGCCAGGTTGAGGATTCTAGAAGCTCTTCATTTTACAGTTAAACTAAGTAAAACCCCAATATTGCTACAATGCAACAAGATGGCTGATCAGAGAAAGAAATTATTACTAAATTATATCTTTTTTTGCAAGAAAAGGTATGTTCCACAACATGAAAGTAATCTTTTCCCGCAGTGAATACTTAAGTGGGTTGAGCTACCAGTATCAAGGTGTCTGTCAGTTTTTAACACCTATTTCCTACCTGCCTGAAACTGGCAAAACCACTTAGACTGAAGTTGACACAAAGCCCTCAAAATTTCCCCTTTACTTCCACTCTTTACTTGTCTCCCTGGTCTGCTCTGCATTATTTATCTATATTTTAAAGCTAAAACAAAAGTCAACCTCGCTGTAAGGCTAGCATAGTTACTTGCAAGAGTTGCCCTATGCTTTTTGTAGATACAGGCATGCTCCTGATAGTCTAGAAAGAATTTAAAACGACACCTATACCAAACTACCAATTAAGCTAGAAAGTTTTAAGAATTAAGGCTATACAAAAAGAAGTAGGTAGCCATGATAAAAGCATGGTCCTGTGATATCTGCAGTGTTTTGCTTCACTTGGTATACTTCCACCCTTTGACAAACTCTTGCACATTTCGGGCAGGACACCAAAATTGAGGTTCAGTTAAAAATGTACCTTAACTCAGTGTCCCCATTTCCGAGTTTGAGTTTTGCGGAACTCAACAGAAGTGTTAACATTCCCTTGCCCTAATCTCTTGAAATAAAAGGCTCATTTACATTTTTAAAACCACATTAAACTAAGGATGTCTTTCAATTTTTGGCATGAAGGCTTTTCATCAGACATTGACATTCTGACTTATGAATAGTGATTTTGCCTTCAAACTCCCCTTATCAGTAGAACAGCACAGAAAGTGTGCAACTTTCAGCAACCCTGCATGAAAGATGAATGCCATCTCATGAGAGAAAAACTCTGGTGTAACAGCTGTAGAGCATTACTTCCATTTCAGTTGTGCACAGACTTCCCCCCTCCGCCACTGCTCTTTCCCCTCCTGCTCACTAGATGGGGTTGGGTTTAACCAACTGCTCATTTCACACCCGCTGCCGAAGTGGATACACAGGCTGCGTAACATCACGGCCTCTGGTAAGACCATGTTCTCATCAAGTGAATTGGACTAATGCATGTTTCCTCTACAATTTTCTTTTACCCCATTTACATCTTTTAGACAAGAAAACATTTCTCTTTTTCTCCACAAGGAGAGATAATTCCAGTATTAAATTCTTGCAGCAATTTCCTTCTTAAAATACGCCTCTCAACACTTCAGGCAAACTGCTTGATGAACACTAAGTATTTCTCAATTCAAACACCTGAATTTAATCCTCATCCTCCATCTTCAGAAGTTCCAAGTAATTTAGCAAATACACCAAGATAACATTAACAGACAAGATCAGGCAATTTCTTTCCTTGGACTTAATATGCATTTTTGGTATCTCCTTTCCTACCCATTATCAATTCTTTGTAACCTTGTAACATCAGTATAAGTGGCAATATATTCAACAGGCTCAGCTTTGTGTAGCATCCCTCTGCAGCAGCCAGATGCAGGATAGTAGTAGATACAGTAACAAGAACAGAGTTCCACCTTTCACTTAAGTTCCAGTATTTACTTTTGTATTAAGAGAAACTCACAGGAAATGAGAGGATAAGGGAATTGCAGGTTTTGTGTATTGCATGGTGCAGCTTAACTAATTTCTTCTGTAAGACTAGAGAATATGTAGTCTTTGAGGCAAGACTGACAGTGGGCTTCATTATGAAGATTTAAGACTAGAACCAAGAACACTAGGTCAATTACACCATATAATTTGATTTGGGGTTTTATCCCTGGTTGATGAAGGAAATAGACAAATTATTTCATTTAAAATGTTTATTGTGCTAAACCATTCTTAATTTTAGATGCAGTTAAACAGATTCTTTCCACCTCGCCGAAATTCAAGTCCGTACAATGAATGCATGTACAGCAGACATCCTCCCACCCAATTAAGACAAGTTCCATTGTTACTCCCTTTCACGTAGCCTTGATCAACTACAACAGCTGCCTACAGAGGTGTTACAAGAATTTCAGATTCCAATAAGCACAGCCTTCATAAAATAGACATTTATCCTAAAACACTAATCCTAGCCACAGTATGCAAACATGTAGGTAAATGCAGGCAATATGAGTCTGACCTGAAAATCCTCTTCTGAAGATCAACAACTGCAATATCTAGCCCCAGGATTTAAATTAGTGCATCCTGAATATAGATCCCACTAAAAATATAAAAACTGTAGAGTCCAATTTTCTAAATTGGTTCTATATCACGTAGGCCACAGAGGAAACAGGGTCGCTCGGCAGCATTCCTGCCACTGGTACTGAAACAACCATAACCAGCAGAAGGAACTGAACATAAAATCGTAAACAGAGATGCAAAAAAACTATCTTTCACAAAATCCGATTTCATTTGCCGTCCTTATTCCCCAGTGCTTGTTCACCTTTTGTAAACTTCAGCTGCTCTGTTGAAAACAAACTAAACAGCTTCAGCATACAAAAAAGTAAACCAGTGAATGCTTTTCAGAGTTCGAGAGTGCAATGAAGTTTCCAGGAATCTGAAACATCCAGTCACCTATGGCTTCTCAGCAAGAGCATGACCAAGCGTAGTTTTTTCTAAAAATATATCATTTAGGCTGTTTCTCTAGTACTTCTACTAATTTGTATTATATACAACATCCAAGTTCACCTTGAAGCAGCAGTCTGTTGAAGTCTTCTGTAGTACATGAATTTATTGGCGATTTATGATACTTTTCTTAATACCAAGAGCAGCTTAAATTTTGTTTTTATTACCTGCAATGGAAAAACATTACTAAGTTGGGGTTTTTCACTATTGCACGTGCCCTATTGAGTAGTTATTTGTCTGCTGGAGGAAGGAAGGCACTACACTCCACGTAACAGGCAACCCAGAATTTCAGACCCTGGAATACACTGTAAAATGAAGGTCTGGTTGAGGTCTATACCCTCCCAACACTCTCTCCGACACTACTTCACTTCGGGCACCCCATGCTCTTGCCATCCTTCACTCCACATTCACCTGCAGGCCTTTTGCACCTTACCTCTACCTCTAGAGCAGCATAAGGTTCTGCTAGGTGGCAGCTAAAGAACCAGGGCTCAAACCTCTGGCTGTGCCACTTCTACCCCTTGCCCAGGTGGTAGGGGCCACAATCACCTGAGGAGCTGTCATGTGTAAGGGGTATGACAGAAGGAAAACGGTAGGTGGCACACAGTAGCAAAGCAAAGTTCACATCTTGCAAGATCATGCAAACCAGCTGATCTCTGTAATCCACTCTTTCCTCTTCCCCCCTATCAAACACACTTTCTGTTGCCTGGCCTGACATACCACCTGCTCAGGTCAGGTTACATGGAACTGGGCTGGAAAGCACAAGAGCAAACCCTACAGCCTTCCAACATCTGCTGTTAAACACCAAGAGATGCCATTCTCCCTCCCTCCCCAAATGCAGCAGACCATACAAGGCTGTCACAACTCCTTTGGTTAAGTTTAAGAGGCACAAGGACATAGTTACATCAGTAACTAAGCTTACCTTCTTTAAAAGGAGTTTTTGGAGGAATATTTTCCTTGCTATCATGCTGGAAAGCTTTGGAAGGATCAAAACGCCTAATGCCCTGAATTGTGTGTAGTTGCTCCTGAAGGTCTCTGTTGGTTTGCTTTTCTTTTGCTAGCAGCACACGCAGTTTTGAGACATCCTAAAGAAAACATAATACTATTTATTAAGATTAAGAACAGGAGAAAAGCATGCTTTATCATTTACTGAAGTAGCCCTTTTGACTAATGCTAAACACAAACATACTTACACAATCATTGGTGGCATTAAAAAACAAACCAAACCCAGATATACAGGTGTAGAGAAACCAGCACCGCTGTGTAAGTGCTGTATAACACCACTAAGGAGTATGGTAGCCCGAAACTTTCACGTACCGCTTTCAGCGGATAGTTTACTAAGTCTGGAAACCTCCAAGAGAGATAAGAAAAACCAGCCAAGCTAAGAGTAGGGGTAGTTATTTGCACTGGTGATCTCTCTGTATATCATATCTTCAGTTGAAACTAAAACAAATTCTCCTGGTGTTTCTAGAGCCTGGTGGTTTGTTCTAATCTAGCTCTTGCAGGGTATTAAAGAATGACAGAAAGCTTGCAGGATTAGTCTATAAATATTTAGAGCAAACAAACAAAGGAAACGGGCAAATGAATAGCTTATAGATTTCAACTTTTCATTTCACAAACCTGCTTCAGGTGGGTATTCTCTTCCTTCAACTTCATAACATGCTTGATTTTTTGCTTCTGGTTCTGGTGACCAAGTAGTTTAGCATATGCATCACTTAGTTTATTCAGTTCTTCTTGGGTTGCACCATGCTCATTTAAGAGCACATTCTTCTCTGCTTCAAATGCATCTAGTTGTTGCTGAAATACATACTGAATCTTTTAGAAATCTTTAAATTAAACATAGCTTTTTACTGAACTGAAATCTACAGAGAAAGATTGGTTTGGGAAGGGGAGTAGCTAGCTCAAGGGATAGTAATTTAGGAAGCGGTTGCAGGATAAATGCCTTCGAAAGGGAAATAGTAAGTTTACTTCTCAAGAGGAGAACTTGAGTCAACTGCACAAGTCTCAAGTCAACAGATATTAATAAACATCTACTTTATAACACACCTGAAAAGGCTTCGTTTTGTTATGTAAATCTTCATATAGATTACGCCAGGTCTCTATCTCCTCTTTTAAGCTAGAGGTCTCATCTTCGTTTATGGTTTTCCTAAAAAGCAAGAAGGAGAGTTTCATTATGTTCATTGTTAGCTCTCAGCACTTCTTCACACTAAAATTTTGATGTGCTATAATATGCAGGTTTAGTTTGAGAAAAGTCACCTTGATCTTTCCACTTCGAGTTTTATTTTCAGATCTTCAGTTTGCTCTTCCAGTTTTTCCTGAAGTTTAGTCATTTGTGCACAGCAAGACTCTTTTGTTCTCTCTGTTTCTGCTTCTTTTAGTGCAAGCTTTGTCTGGGCTTCTAAAAGCAACCTGAGGAAAGTATCATCCATCCTTAATGAATCCTTAAGTTTTATCTTTTTTTTAATGCTACTCTAAATCTGAAAACACAAGCAACCATCACTGAAAAGCTGTTAGTAGAAGAACTGAAATAAAGGTTTGAACAAACAGAGCTACAAGAGAAGAACGATACAGAACGCATTCAAGTTCAAGAAGTACAGTTTTTCCTACTTCTCCTACGAGGAAGCAAGCAATGATTTTCAAGGACAGAAGGATCATATATTTCTTATTTATGACTGTTTAAATGCCAGCAGCTTTTAGTGGAAGACACTTTAGTAGTTAGACTTTACATGCAGAGGTTTGCTTAAGCAGAAACTAGTCAAGACTGTTCAGTGTGGATGTACTCAAGGGTTCAAAAACTCTACAGCTAAAGTATTGCCTTCCCTCTCCAGCCTCAGCTGTTTGTTATATCACCTAGGTGGAGACCAAGAATCCCTTCCCTGCCACACTCAACCAGCAAATCAAACAGGAAATAACTCTTCACCTGTTCTTCATTTACCAGCTCTAATGGAAACTGGAGGCAATATTAAGCAGGTGGGGAGGAAAGACAGGGCAGTATCTTAAGCAGCACAGGTGTTTTAAAATAAGCTGGGGTAAGCTGTAATTGTCCTTTGGATAATCTCAGTATACTGGCTATGGGTGAACAAGAGAGCAGAAGCATTAGGAAACTTTACGGCGGCATTTCATAAGTCAGAGGTAGAATGGGGAAGATCAGAAATGCCCAATTCAGTTTGGTCAGAACAGCATTTTAATGCAGTTAAGTCATTTATCCACATGCAACACCTAAAAAAGATTAAAGCATAGCTGTTGACTTAAATCCAGCTTCAACTTCAGAAGCTAGCTAGGAACGACATTAAAAGAAGCGGGGAAGGAAATCTTCCAGCACATACATGATATGTTCTGTAATGCAGCTCGTGTACAGCTACCTAATAGAGGTGACTGTACACAGGGACCTTTTAAGACCAAACTTCCCCCACTTCCTCAAATAGTCAGTTACTTGCCCACAGCAAGGGACTTCCTCATGCTCTGCGCAGTGAGCTGGAAGGAGAACATACACCACCAAGCTGCTGTTAGACAGTCAGAGGAACATGTCCTCAGTTACTGGTCGAAGACAATTTCTTGGGTGTTACTACTTATCAGCTGCGCTGTGGTCCTTCATATTTGGCAGAGAGAGGACCTTTGTTTACCCCACTGTAGTGTAGTAATTCATGAGTGGTTAACTGGCAGCTGCTTGCAAGCAGAATTTGAGGTGACACTATTCAGAGTGGCAAAGGGTGAACTCTGCATTAAGTATTTGTTTGTCTGCCCCTGTGGATCTTATTTGTGGAGCAGTCCCTGTAACCAATATTTCTGATAAAGACGATATTCCAACATATTTAAGTATTTTCCTTTCCCTATATGTTCCACATAAAGTAAAAACTCAAAGCAACTGATTGAACAGACCAGTTTTCTAATGCATATAAGCTTCATGAATTTTGTCTGTCAATATTTTCAACCCTCTGCACTGGGAGAAGGGAGAAACTTAAGCTTACACCAAATACTGTTTTTATTTGACAGAGCACCATGTTAAGTTCTAGTTAAGAAGGCAAGCCTTAATTGGCATTCTTTAGCTGGAGGAAAAGTTTGTCTGTCTAGTACCTTGCACATTCTTCTTTTGCTTTCTTTTTAGAGTATTCTGCTTCCTGAAGCAGCTGGAGATTATCTTGGCCTATCTTTTTTAGGTTGGCAACTTCTCCTTGCAAAGAGGCGTTCTCCACTTTAAGACTGCTTATTTCTTCAGCTATTGTTTTCTTGTAGCTGGTATTCCAATGCAAATAAAAAAAATGTTGTTACTTTAGACAAAATACAGATTGACATGTTTAGGCCTTACAAGAGCAATATAAGCTCACGCTAACAAGTATAAGAGATTTTATAATCTGGAGATATGGTAGTGTTCCGGCACTGATAAATCCAGAGGTTTTTTTTTAAAAAAACACGAACCCACACGTTTCCATAAAGCTGTAAGCAGTAACACAACAAATTCTACCATACAGGTATTTTTCACATTTTGATAGGTATTTTAAAACACAAGAGACCTACTATCTGCAGCTTGCATTGACAAATATCCCACCGGATACTTCACAGGTGCCTTGCATACTTAGCAATAACAGTATGACTTTTTAAATGCTTCCACAACCTGAATATTTTGAGAGGAAAGATCTGCAAGAACTATAGGAAAATAATCTCGATTCAGAGCAAGTGTTGAGCCTAAAAACAAGAAGTCTTTTTGCAAGACATTTTAGTGCAAAGAGAACACCATCACTGAGATTCAAGAGCACTTGAATATTCAAACTGGTTACACTTCTGAAGAAGAAACATCCAGCTTCCTCAACTAGATACTCACTATATCATTACACTTTACTAGTACTCAAAAGGAATAAATGAATTTAATGCCATCAAATACTCCATCACAAAATCCTCTGCTCTAAATACGGTACCAACACTCGTATACAGTGTTAAGTACCAAGGTACATGAACAAACAGCATATTTTGTAATCTTAGAGATAATCCACGTTCATCCTAGATCTTAATGAAACTTAAATACCTTTCAAACTCAGCAACAGTCTTTCCAAGTTTACGCAGTGTATTGCTATGCTCTTCTTGGATTTGCAAAAGAGCACTGCTGTGCATTTCATTGATTTGCTCCAACTCAGCATTCTTCCTGAAATAATAATTCAGCATTCCATGCTGGAGATCAGTGTGTCTGAACACATTACCAAATGCTGTTAACAGTTACAGAAGGCTTGCAGTGGCAGCAATAAATTGTGACAAACCAGTAACTTCTGTGCCACAACTTCTCATGTATTAAAGCACAATCTTCATAACAGATTTAACTAAGCATTTCCCCCTCCCCTTATTTTCCAAGATAGCTATAGAATAGATTGAACACCTAATAGTAAGCTTCCAATATGTGAAAGGAAGAAATAACTTGCTTGAAAATCTTTTCTAGTCATTGCCCTCTCCAGGGCAGAAACATCCTATGACATGCATGTAGCTTACCCTCCACAGCAGCATTGTATTACTACAGTACTGGCATTTCAAGCAAGTCTCAGCATGCTAATTAAACAGTTTTAAGACAATATAAAACTGATTCAAGTCACTCAGCTAGATGAGGTCTAATCACTATCAATAATCATCAACTAGCAAGAAAAAATTTTGATCTGTTCAGATTCTCTTTAAAACCTGAATTAGGTTCAGAAGTTTTGTTTATGCCACTGATCTAATATTTTCCTTTTGAAGCTTTAGGATCAGAAAGTTTATTTCACAAACCCTTTCAACTTTCCTTCCATCTGTGCAAGTTCAAGAGCTTGAGATTTGATTTCTTGTTCCAGCCGCCTCACCAATTTTTCAGCTTTCTTCTCCTTAGCATGTAATTTATTCAGCTCATTCATTGTATCATTCAGTTCTTCTTCAAGAAGATGTCTCTCACTTGTTACCTCAGCTTGGAGCTCTAGTAACTTCTGCTGCATTGATGCAGATAACTCCTGCATGCCAGAGTATCACAGATTTTAAAACTACCAGTACTTTTGATATTAAAGACTAAATTTGCAGTGTTCAAACTTTAAAGCACAAGAATAAGGTCAAATCTACAGGAAGAACCCATCACACTAGCTGTGATTCTTCAAGATATTGCACCACACAGTTTCTCTTTGCCAGCACCCACTTGTACATCCCACCGTTAATACAGCAATCTCACATGTAACCAAAATAGAACGTTTAGTGCCAGTCATTGGGATTAGAGTCTATTTTTAGACGAATTTATAGCTGGTATTTACCTTCTCTTGCTGCAGCTGAGAGACCATCTCCTCACATTTCTGAAGCAGTTTTTGGTGTTCTTGTTCATCTAAACCAATTTTTTTTTTCAGGTCTTCTATTTCAGCATTCATACTCAGGAATTTTCCTCTACTCTCAGACAACTCTTTCTCTGCATAGAGGAATTGTCAATATAACATAAATTCCCTTCTCTGCTGTCAAAGAGCTACAACATCTATACTTCATAGTACTTCCATTCTAGCTTTAGTTAGGCATGGGGAAGAAAAAAAAACACACCACAAAAACAAAAAACCCAAACCACATCTTTAATAATCCACCTGGAAACTCCTCAGAATTGGCTGAAAGTACACCACTTTAAAAATAATTTCAACAGCAGGAATCTCTGGATCAAGCAATTAGCCTTGATCAAAACAGCAGTACGGCTGGGAAAACACAACTAAATGATTTCCCCAAAGCTTCTTCCACATAATACAAGCACATACAAGCCAAGTTGTACACAGAGAACTGAGTACCAGTCTCAGGCTGCAGAACTGCTGGCTTTGGGAGACAGTGAGGGAAAGAGGGAAGGTGTCTAGGAATCCTTCTTCACCAATACCTCAGTGAACTTGTGCACAAGCTGCTAATGGTGGATTGAGACAATATCATACAGCTTCTCAATTAAGAATAAGGAACAAGTCATTTGTGTTCAGCTTTCAGACTAAAGCCATTCCTACTATGTAAACAATTTTCATTTTTATACTATCTACCTTAGTAACCCTCCATGGAAATACAAGTTTAGATTTAACAGACATCAGATTCAAGGTAGTTTCCATATTGTCAGAAATACGCCTGTCTTCAGCTGGAGCTTAGAGAGATGATGTTTAACTTGGAACAAACCAGTCTAAAGTGACATTTTAGAACAAACCTATCTGAGATGCTTTAAGACATTATCAGCAATCCCACATATGTGACCAGCATATAAGCACTCACAATTACCTTTTTCTTGTTGAAGCAGTTGGCACTTTTCATTAAGTTCTTTTATCAGTTTACATGATTCTTCCTCTTTGGTTTTGAGGGAATCCCTCAGGATACCAATATCTTGGTCTTTCTTTATCAGTGTCTCCTTCATCTGGGCAATATCTAGTTTGTATTTATCAACTGTTTCTGCAACACTACTGTAAGAGAAAATTCAGGTATTTTTACCACTAAATTTTGTTTGAAAGCTTATGCTTCAGCACAAAGGAAGAATATTTAGGACTTGGTTTCCAACAGGAAAATTGCCTTCACCTACTTTCCCAGGCACAAGTTTTTGCACATTAAGACAGGTTAATTAAAATTCAAAGCAATTTATTTTAACACTGATGTTTTGTTTTAGAGGAAACTTATACAATCACACAAATAAAATAAAGGTTTGATTAAAACAGAATTAGTCATTATAATAGATTTACAGATGACTGCTTCATCCAGATTTTTTTTTAGAGCTGAATTTTGACAGAAAAATATACACATTAATAAACCAGATTTTACAAGAATAAGCAGAATCTTAAGAGATACAGCCAGTTAATGAGGAATCTCTTAATGAGTAAATTGACAATGGTGGGGGGGTGGAGAGTGAGCTACTTGAATTTAAATACTTTTGTATTTTCACCATGTTCTGAGGTAGGGGCACATTACTGTGGTTAGAGCTTTGATCAGTAACAAAGCACTGGATTAGTAATTTTTAGAATCAGACTGACGCTCACACATACGTAATTCATCACAACTCTTAAATGCAAATCGTAGTATTCTAAAGTTCACTGGAAGCCAAGACTGAGGGTTTTTTTGCCCTACTGTACATTGTTTTACAAGCAAGGGCTAAGAGACATTACTGCCAGTAGCTTAGAGGAAAAGGATTTAGCTTGATTTGTGTACAAGTAACTCAGTCTAAAAACACGATTTCAAGACCCTGATACAAAACTCTTCCATAGTATTGCTTAGCTGAGAAAAGCAGAGACATTTAGAAAGTTAATTAAGATAATATCCTATGACTCCCCTCCATTGCATGGAAAAAAATCTGATTTCTTTTCCCCCCTTATTTTAATACTGCTAAACAGAATTGTTGCAAAGGTTCTACTTCACCAGTCGTAAAGGAGTCTTAGTTTTACTGCCTTTTAACTTACCTAGTACAACTCAAGAACTATTTTTTTGTTACCTGAGCTCTGTGATATATTCCAAGAGTTTTTCAGTGTCAGACTTTTCTTCAACTTTCTCTCTCTCAGTAGCAGACCTAAAACCAGGAAGTTTTCATGATGGATCTATTTAAACAAATTCAGAGCTACCTGTAAGCTATTCATTTACAGATAAGCAAGTAGAAATCAACCATTGAGTCACAACTTGGTAATACTACATACTTTTCATAACCCAGTGTGGCTGACAAACTGGTATTGGCTCCAAGAGGTGATTCTACCCTCTTTTGATACTTGTTCCATATGGTCTTCTCATTTGTAGTAAAGTTGCCAAGCCATATTCTGCCACAAGCAAGTATGCTAGAATGGCTTCATTAGCTAGACAAATTATCATTTCCTCCCTTTGTGAATTGCACTACCTGCATTATTAGCTTTGTGTATCTTAACTCTAATATAGGTATAAAAACTCTGCTCATATTTGAGCACTTGGATGTTAAATAAAGCAGAAAGCATAAGAAAGACGCCACAGTGCCAATTATGCAAAACTGAGATAAAATATACCTTTGAAGTTTCTCTCTTAGGTCACCATCCTCAGAAATAGCCTATATGACAGTGCACTGTTCCTGTGTGGCAAATAACATTATTTGGGCAGAATAGAAAGTGTTGATTTGGAACTCTCTCTTCCTACATACAGCTGCTTCAGCCAAGACACTTTGCAGCTGACTTTCTTCAGAGAATGTGGCTACTATGAAGCAACTTCGAAGGCACCACAACTGCTCTTCAGCACACTTAGCTGGAGAACATGCACGTGTTCATCAAGTCTATGTAAAATGCCTGGCTACTGAATCAGGATCTCAACTCCTGGTCCAATGCTTTTTCATTCTTGCTTATTCCTACCTTACTAGTCTAAAGGGCCAGATGCTGAAGTATCAGATCTACATGAATGTCTTGCTCCAAGATGAACGACAATTCTTCGCTCAAGATAGAGGTCTTCCCTCCCCACCCCATACCCAAGAAAACTCCACCCATACCACACAGGAACACAAAGGGTGGAGATGGTATGGTTTGCCTTTTGGAAGAAGGTTAGATACAAAATATTGTTCCTCTGCTGTATGTTCACTTTATAAGAATAGAGCAGTTCCTAAGACTTCATTCCATCAATTTTATTCTGGGTCACAAATACTATTAACATCTGTTCCTTCTCAGCAGTGAGATGGCCTGCATTTTCCCCTAAACTACGTGTTTACTATAAGGTATAAGCATGTAAGCACAGCTAGATGATATAATGCCATCTAAGTAATTTCCTTTCCTTACTACTTACAGTTTTTCTTCTAACTGTGCTACTTTTCCTTTAGACTGCTCTAGATTCCTTTGTACTTCCTGCAGCTTCATTTCCATATCTTCCTGCTTTGCAAGTGCAGTCTTTAAAAAAAAAAGACAACAAATATTACCACCAAAAAGACATTTAGTAAAAAAAAATCCATTGTCTAAGAGACCATGATAAACTGAAATTAATTCATAACTAAATTTAATGATAGTGCTTGCTACTACGCTAAATATAATTCAAAGTATCCCTCAGTAAAGATATTAGCCATTTGTTAAAACAATAACCACCACTCCCACACCCCAAAAACCACAAACAGTGTAAGAGCTTCAAACTGTACTTAGGACCACTGGTTTTCAAAGAGATTAATCAATCTGACCAACAGATTGATATTGTAACAGAGGTATTTCCAGGCTTCCTTACCTTAAGTCAGATTTACTCTGCACATCAACAGCAAAAATCAAGAACATTCATTGTTTCATCTTCCTTAATTTCTGTATTTTATATAACTACCCAGTTGAGGACAGAAACAAAACACGATCTGCAGTTCTGTTGTAAGCCCTTCATTGTCTATTCCTGAACAGCCCAGAATTACTATCCTGTGCAATACAAATGGCCATACCTTTTCCTTAGCATCCCTCTGGTTTCTGAGCTTCATTAACTCCATGCATAGGCTGCTCATTTTCTTCTGCACGCCATCTTCAGACAGCTTATTAGAGATGAATATAAAACCACTAAGCATAACTCCTTCATATGAATTACTCTTCACACACTTTTTTAAATAAAGTGTTCCCCTCCCAACCACAGCACTGATCTCTACCCATCCTTCAGACAGATGTAAGCAGGTTCCACTCTGTCTTTAGACGGAAGCGCACAAGATCCCAAAGCAGACATGCTCTATCCCTGTGGCAATGAAGGGGCACAGTGAACATGAAAACAGATACGGATCAGCAACTAAAGTTTCCTCTTGCCTAGAGAGCTTAACAACAGCCAAGTCAAAGCAGTTTTTTGCTTATTTGTCTGAATAACAGCAAAGTCAAAGCGCTTATTTGTCTGAATACCTTTGACTTTAGTAGTTCATTGGTTCTCGTTAGTTCCAGAAGCTGTTTTTTAAGGCACGCAACATTTGCCAAAAGAGATGTTTTCTCCTGGACTGCAGCACTCAGCTTTGCTTCAATCTTCACAAAATCCTCATCCAGAGCCTGAAGTTTCTTATCCTGCTCTCCACGCTCTCTCACTAATGCACGAATCTATAAGAAAAGAGGTATTTTCTTTATTTCCTCCTATTATTCTTCTTAATTAATATCATTAGCTTATGCTTGTTGTTTTCTTGGAGAGGCTAAGTATCCAAACTGTATTAACTTTCATTCAGAATATATCTTCAGCTCTGTCATTGACAGGAAAGGAGGTAACAGAATCACCACAATCCTCTGCAATAGCCACACCACAGATTTGCAGTCCTAGCATTTAATCTGACTGACTTCATGCTACTGATACAGTACAACATGTTGCAGTTAGAATAGCCTCAGCTTCCACTTGCAACAGAAGCTGATTCTCCTCTTTGGCTGTGGAACAGAAAGACAGAACGTGACTTTTGAGGCACGAGGCATAGATTAGGACACAGAAGTATACTGATACGGAAAAGCTATCTGCCTCTTAAACTTTAAAATTATGTCAATTATTAAGCAAAAATCTCAGCAAACAGTTGTTAAATAAAACAGAACCTTTTTGAGGTAGAGAACATAGGACTTGGTTCTCCCTTTTTTTAAAGAAAAAAAAAAAGACTGGCTGCATAGCTGCCCACAGTCAGTAGGAATTTATGCAATTCCATGAACCAACCCAATGTTTTCTACATACGATAACATGTGATTATCTTTGCTCTGCACAGAGCTGTTGCAAACTGCTTGTATGCTGTGTTACACAGAAGAGGCTAATTTTACCAGCTTGTATTTTTTATTATGGTAAGTGGGAAACATCTTACAGGATTGCACTCACATAATGTATTCATACCTCCTTCTCCAGCACCTTCTGTTTCTTTTTCTCTTTCATAAGGATAAGATCTTTTTTAGGCTTCAGAGTCCCATTAGCTGGCTTTTGAAAACAGATGTATTAGAAATATTTAAAACTAATATCTAGCTGCATACTAGTTTAACATCACAGTTAAATAAAATGCCTTCATATAGACAATACTATTAAAGATACATATACACACAAAATCAGAAAGCAACCATCTCTGTCCCACACATAGGACAGACAAGTATCAGGTTACGATGGGTTTTACCATTGTACTTTCTCATAAGCACTACTCTGAATGGACAGCTCATAACCATTGTGACAGGAAGATCAAGAGAGTCTGAGACATTAGGACCGCCTAAACTCCATAAAAAACACTTTAATCTCTTAACCACAGGTTTGTTTGCAGAATTTCATCCCACATCAGGAGCACTAGTAAACTAAATTAGTAAGTTAGGGTTATAATTTTTCAACCTGTTAAGCTATGCATCTTCAAATCCATATCCTTGCACATTGCACTAAGAACCTGCATATACAATAGCATCCCCTCTTTGTTTCTTTTACCAATAGGTTTCTGCTATGCCTTGTCCACCGTACGAAAGCAGAAACACAATCTTCTTAAAAATAAGCAGCCTCACCATAATTACATGGCGAACAAGCAGCAAAAAAAGAAAACCCCAACATTATAACACCAAAGACAACAAGCCACTTGGTAGTCCCAAGTAATCATCACGTGATTCCCAGACACCACAATTTCATTTTTCCTCCTTAGTTAGTAAGGAATACAGGTACAATAATGCGTTTCCTAGTTTACTCAGGTAGGCTAACAGTAGCTGTATAAAAGGGCTACGTGATTTCACTAGTCACAGTGAGCTTTAGCTAGAATTTAACAGTGCTACAGACACTACAGAAGAGTCTTACTGTTGATCCGAGAGATGCGAGTCTCCTTCCAGTTACCGGGGTAGGCGCACTCTTCTCACTGTCCAGATTTGTCTCACCTGCAGAAGGATGTAGGAAAGAACGGTGAATGAAGACGGTGTGCATGCACACACTGAGGGAAATTGAATGAAACTCAACAAGCTTAATTGGCTTTTTATACAAAAGACAGAATGCCACCTGATTATTAGACTATCCACTTCACAACCCAATGCCAGCTGTTTCCTTATTACCATCAGGCAGTTCAATATTAGTCATCTGGGCACTTGACAGAGTGTAAAGAGAAACAACCAGATGTCAGTCAGTTTTGAGACTTCAGCTTCTGCTCAGTTACCCCCCCACACCATCCAGATCCATGCTGTCAGTTTTTAACTGAGGGATGCTTTATATCTGAAAAAGCCATGAAAATCTCACTAAAAACAAGGTTAATGTAGTAGCTATATCCTTTACTTGATCTCCAGATGTCCCCCTAATTAGTAGAAGGCACATATAAAGCTATTTCCAGAAGATTCAGTTAGACATGTTTTACAGCTGCTATTCCTTTGAACTGGAAGGTAGGCAGTGAGCCCCTGCAATAGAAAACAATTTCTAAACAAGAACAGAGCAGTAACAGCATATAAGCACTAATGATTGTAGCATTCAAAGGTATTATACCATTATGCTCTGTGCAACTTCTATGACTACTTACTCTTCTGTTTCCTGACCCGTTGACATGTTTCAGAGGACAGAGAACTTTTCAGCGTGTCAGAAAATTTAACATCACAGGATCCTTGCAGTGGGGTACGTACTAGAAATTAAATTTTCAGAACAGCAGAGAACTATAACAGTAAATGATCAGGTTTTCAACTTGCATGAGTTGAGGCTAGTAACACATCTAAGTTAAATCCACTTAAGAAAAAAAAACCCAGCCAGAAACTGGAGCCTCACTTCTCCTCATCCTTCACATAAAGATGAAGAAAATATAGAGCACACATGGTGGGGGAAGGGGTTTGTTTATTACACTGCTAATAAAACTAGAAACTGTGATTTACATATACAATATTGCAAGGCATCTTATTGGTGATAGCAGTATGTTAAATTCCACAAAGAAAAATCCCAAAGTTAGAGGATTTTAATGCTAATTGGTGAAAAAGCCAGTTTAAAGCATTAAAGGATAGAAAGCAAACAACTTTTTTTAAACATCATCTTCCTGTTTAAAAGGGACTACTTAGATGTTATTGAATGCCATACCTTTCCTCTAAAGTACTAATTAAACTTTTTTAAAAAAAAAGTTTTTTTTTAAAACTAACAATTTTAAGGGAAACGGCAGACAGAAACATGATGGCTACAAATTCTCCATACAATTCTTATCATAGTCAGGTGGTCTCAAGCCCAACAAATGCTCATCTACTTCAGCTTCCTGCAAATGATAGCAACCTCATCGAACACGAGAACAGGTGTCGGTAGCAGAGAGGCACTTGGCCACAGGCAAAAACTCGTCGTGAGAAACTTTTACATTAGGAAACGCTCTCAGTAGCTTCGGTTGTGACTAGCTCTATACGTTCCTCTTGCAGTTTTGTATCACGATATCAGAAGGCTAGCAAACCCTGGTTCACCACTGTTTTATTTACTACATACATACGTACACATATATATACGTTCGCTGCTATACTTAGCAGCCGCCTACCTACGACGAGTAGGACCAGAAATCGGAATACTTTTTCCTCAACAGCAGACTCCTCCAAGCGCTTAGACCAGGGGCCCTCAGGCAGGGCGCTACAGGAAGCCCCCTTACGGGGCTTGGGGCGCGCCGAGGTAACGGCGGGTCCCTCCCCCCCCCCCCCCCCCCCCCCCCCCCCTGCCCCCGCGGCAGCAGTACGAAGGGCTGGGCTGGGCTGGGCTGGCTCCCCACCCGCCGCCGCCGCCACTACCACCCCCACCCCCACCCCGCCCCCGAGGGCCGGGGCCGGCGCGCCCGTACCGGAGCTCTCGTTGAAGCGCCGTAGCGGCGCCCTGCTGAAGGCCATGGCGGCGAGACGAGACGAAACCCGATACAGCACGTCCGTCCCGGTGTTCAAATGGACCAACGGCCATCACCACGCGCCCCGCTCAGCCAATCGCCTCCTGCCCCTCAGGCTCGCCAGCCAATCCGCGCCCCTCGCACGGAGCAGGCGCGCGGCCGCGGTGCGCCGGGGGGCGGGCGGGAAGCAGCTGCGCGGCGCGGCGCGCAGGCGCGGTGCGGGTCGGGGCCGGCGTCCCCTATGTCGGCCCCGTTCGAGGAGCGGAGCGGGCCGGTGCCCTGCGGGACGCCCTGGGGCCGCTGGTACCAGACCCTGGAGGAGGTGTTCATCGAGGTGCAGGTGCCGCCGGGCACCCGGGCCGAGGAGGTCCGCTGCAGCCTGCAGAGCCGGCACATCGCGCTCTCCGTGCGGGGCCGGGAGGTGCTGCAGGTACCGGGCGGGGCGGGGGGGGCTCCCCGGCCGCCCTCTGGCGCTCCCTTCTACGTTTCCCTCTTTAAATACCGAGTTTTTGGCAGATCAAACGTGGAATTTATTAGAAATGGTGCCGTCGAACCGCACGATCTTTTAAAGACGGTAGGAAAAACCGAGACGGCAAATCCAGGCGGGTGTGCGTCCCTCTTCTGTAGTTATTTCGGCGGGTTTTTCTGCTGAAAGCCAAAAAAACCCAGATCAAAAGCAGATTTGCTTTCACGTTGGTAATGAACAATCCTTCGTATCACAGCTTGCACACATTACACCAGAGCCGCACGTTACCCGCGGCAGAAACACGGGCATTTTCATGGCAAGTCCATTAAAAATGAATGGTCTTACCGTCTGAGAAACACAGGCCCTTCCAACGAATTGAGATACTGAAACGGTGACAGGTATTTTTACCATATTAAATGCTTAATTAAAAAAAAAAAAGTCTAACAAAAATAATTCTTTGATCGTCCATATGCAAGTCTATACATGTAGGGCCAGATCATCCCATTCATTCTCAGTAGAAAAGAAGAAGGTAAGTCAGGGGTAAAACTTCACAATTCAATATAAACTGGATACTGAATGGGTTTTCCTGTTTTGTGATATTGTACATGTCTTTTGCAGGGTAAACTTTTTGATTCTACGATAACTGATGAAGGAACGTGGACGTTAGGTAATAACCCATATCTGAAATGACATTATGGGGGCAGTAGAACTTCTCAAAATAAGCTCCAGAAGAGTTTACCCCCCTTTTTTTAATGGGAAGGATTACTTTCTTCCCTGTAGCTTTGTGAAAAAGACAGTCATTATTGCCAGACTAAGGAACCGCAGTGGTACAAAAGCCCTAGAGATTAAGGTTAATGGAAAAATGCCAGATTTTGGAAGGCAGCAGTCAATGGGTTACAAACACTTCCATATAGCAAGAAGCTTTTTGCAAACCCTTGTTAAAGCTAGGCAGTTATGGTACAGCTATGTCATCTGCGCATCTCTGTAATTGTTACTTTTCTTGTTTTTTCTCCTTCTCTTATGCATTATATTTTTGGGGTAGGTGTCATTATATGCATTATATTTCTGGGATGGGTGACAAAACCTCTGGTCCCAGAGAATCAAAAAGCAATCTAAAAATCACACTAAGGTACCTACAGATAATGAGCAAAAAAAGCTTCTCTGATCGTTACATCATAAATATTGTAAAGTGTTCAGAGTATTTTGGGTTTTGGCAATCACATTTGTGGACTGTGTCTCTCAATGTTTTCCTGGGATGGCTTTTGTTTTCCATTCATTATTTATTCTAAATATTGATTAATAACTTAGTTAAACATGAAAACTAGAAGTGTAAACAAACATTGTGAAGTGAAGCCTACTCTTCCAGTATGCGAATAATCTTCAAAATACACTTTACAGTGCTGTGTTCATTCCACTGAGTAGAACTAAACAACCTACATGTTAACTTTGGAATGTACTTCCAACATATTGTCTATAGGCATACTGTCTGTGTTTAAATAAATTGATTATATCTCCATCTGTCGCTACAGCTTAGTTCTGGCTTTTATTGGGAATAACTCTCCTGACCTCAAATCCTTCATTATTGCCTTCGCTGAGCTGTATATATTAATAGATTAAATCTTTTCTCTGTGGTGAACCTCTCTAAAGGGTTAGTTTATGCTTGCAACAGAAGTACTTAGGAACTGTGCTTTAATCCCTTAAAACAGCTTCAGCATTTTACAGGCCAGAAAGGGGAGAGATGGCTCTACAGGCTTTCTTTGCTTCAGCCTTTCTGTTTCTTGTTAATGTTTGTTTATTTATCAATAACCCTGTCGGCATTGGCATTGAAAATGTAAATTGCTTCACAAAAAAATCCTATGCTTGTTAATGGTGAATTCACCAGAACAACAGAAATGACTAGCACATAGGACTGAGTTTAACGGTTGTTTTATGTGCCTGTTTTCATTCAACAGAAGACAGGAAGCTGATACGAATTGTTCTAATGAAGACAAATCGAGATGCTGGAAATTGTTGGATGTCTCTGTTAGAAAATGAATATGCTGCTGATCCTTGGGTACAGGACCAGATGCAAAGGAAACTTACACTGGAGCGATTCCAAAGAGAGGCAAGTTAAAGGACCATAATTACTCCTTATATTTTGTGTTTGCACACAGAGGTTATGGCCACAAGAGCTGAGCAAAAATTGTTCTCCTGTCCAGTGCCATGGAAACATGTACTGCAGATCAATATATATAGAACACTCAGGAGGCTTTGACAGTGTACTTTCAAGAGGTTATTCTGCCTGAGGTCTGTCAGAAGGTTTTGTGAGAAGTTAAGATGAGTTTGGGGGGTGGGTGTTGCTGTTTTAGGGTTTGTTGCATAATACTAACAACTTTTCACTTAAGTTAGGCTACACACAATTTCTATTATTATCTAGAATTATGACATAGCCATATTTACCACAAACTTCTAACAGCAAGCTCTAATGAATGTGTTTGTTTATAACATCAGATGATGTAGAATAGTTAGCTGGGAAATATTTCCCTTGCCCTTTTACTAGAATCACCTGAATTGTTTCGGTACACCTTTGGCACGCAACTGTTCCTATGCAAGTCTGCAGAGTTGTAGAATTACAACTTACTGCTTAACAGCTGAATCGGCACACTACATGCTGCAACAAAGAACATCATTTTTATGAAACTTGTTATCCAGCATGGCAGGTACTTATATTTTCAAATAGTAATTTTAAGGGACACCAGAAGTCAGAAATCTTTCTTAAAGTTTTCTTAATATTTCTTTACTGGGAGGTCTAACTGCTTGCCAAATTGAGAACAGCATTACGAAGTCAATTCAGCAGAAGGCAACCAAACTATGGCAATTCAAGGTTTATTTGTTGATGCATTTTCCAAGAATTTCAGTGCCATCACAAATGGATGACAAGCTGATGTTTATATGTCCTTGTTAGAATGGCAGAATATTAACAGAAACAGTTTTGGGCTTTTTGTTTGTTGGTTGCTTGGGTGTTTTGTTTTGTTTTTTTTAAACATTTTTGTTAGAAATAATCTATCTACTAAACTTTTCTCTTACCTCCATCAGAACCCTGGATTTGACTTCAGTGGGGCAGAAATTTCTGGAAATTACAGCAAAGGTGGACCAGACTTTTCTAGTCTTGAAAAGTAAACTGTTTTTTTCTGTGTTCCCTGAGAAGAATTACACATTACACTTAAACATTGTAATCATATAACTGGTGAAGACTTTAGTGATCTCTTCAGCAGATTATTGTCAAGTAATTACTTCAGTGAAGACAAAGAAGGTCTCTTCCAGTAGAATGAAGACAAAGTGTTACCAGCTGATTTCTAAGCTGTGATAACTTTCTAATACTAAAGAACAAACTATAGAGGCAAGTGTACACAAGAAGTAACATCCTTAAGCAGAATGTTGGTTTTGTTTTTTTTCTTTTTAGAAACACCATAGCAAACTAGTCAGTTATAAATACAGCACTTGTCTTTATGCAAGAATATCTTATTCACTGTTGAAGAATAGATCTTAGAAGCAAAATATTTAATATTTTCTCTTAACTTGCAACAGGAAGGATATTAGGATGGCTACAGTTATGCTTTCCCTCTGTAGCAGCCCTCTCAGAACGTCATTCTAGAACAGTGGTTTAAATAAAGTATTGCATCTTGCCTCAAATAAGGTGTTACAAATCCAGTGTGCTGTCACATATAGCACTAATATTTATTACTTGCTACCAGGTAAGCAATACCAGAAAACTGAAAGGTCAGGTGAAAGTCTAGATAGAAATAAGTTTATGCGTTAATGGAATATAGCCTTTCAGTATAAATATTTAAATTTTGAAAGTAAGAGAATATAATGACTTTTGAAAGGAATAGGAAGTCCCTGAGTAGGAAATGGTATCTTGCATCTGTTCATTACCAACATATAGCACAAGTTGTTGATAGTGTATCCAAGAAGCTCTAGATTTTTGTAGGTAGTTTTAATAGCTGCATTTTGAACTCGGCTGTCACATAATACAATATTTTGCATGTGTCGATTATGTATCAGGAATTTTCTACTCCTTGTTAAGGATGCAGCTGAGCAGCACGCCAACCACAGCATTATACAGGCTGAATGCTGTGTCAAACAGACTAACAGAGGAAGAAAACATGATTGCCAAACGCTGTTGTGTTCTGAACTCTGAAATGACTGCCTATACTTCAGTCCTAAGCCGAAGTCTCACTGGAGATAAATAGCCAGCGGCTGTCCATCGTACTGCTGAGCCTTATTTCTAAAATTGCATCATTATTTCAGTTGGCATATGACAAAAATAAAGCAATAGTTGAGGAAGAATACTTTCACTGTAATAAAATCAATGCTGTCTTGTCCGAGCAAGCAAGCATTAATACTTCCGAAATAATCAAGTGTGCTCCTTCTACCCATGTCATCTTTACGGAATGTAAAGTAAGTCCATACGCTGTGCTTGGGTTTTAGAGAACTTGTCTTACGATGCAAAGGGAAGCAGTGTGGTATCAAATGCTGGGTTATGGCTATGAAGTTGCGTATCTTTATCATGATCCTAGTATAGAAGGTGGATGGTATATCTAAGAAATGAACAAGACTGCTGCAAAAGTCACTAAAGGCAGAGGGAAGATAGAGAACAGTTGATGTTGCATCAAAATGCTGAAGTAGTATCCAGTGAAATATTATTTTTTGTTACAGCAGTTGGTTTGCACAGCATGGTTTTGAATGTCTTTTGCTTATAGCAGAAGTTTAGAATGGCATCTGACAATTCAGTGCATGAACTTACACTGAAAATACACACTTTCAAAACTAAACTCTATTCCCCTACTTTCTGCTTTATGAAGTGGCTTTCATAGTATTATGTCTATATTACTTCACAGTAGTATGAGAGTCATCCTACAGCCAAGTCCAAGGCTGACGTCAAGGGAAGAGGATGACTGTGAAATGTGTATTCAGGCATCGTGACTCTGAATTGCTTTAAGAGGAAAGGTTTGAACTATTTGGTTAGCTACTTCTGTCATCTACTGTAAGTTACAGACCTATAGACCTCCAATTTTGGAATAACCTAGATGAAAATAAAAGGATATTCATGGTATGACTTTCCTTAGTCAGCATCCACTCAGGTCTCAGTCTGTACTTGAACAAATGGTGGTTTGTGTTCCATCTCACAAGTCTCACTGGGATTCAATCCCTTGCTTCTTAAACAGTAACAGGTATTTGACAGATGCATAAATTTGCATATGTAACAAAGTATCCAGAGCAACCCACCCTATAGGAAATAATCCTGTGCGCTTTTATTCCGAGTGCTGCTCTGCTATGTAAATGGGTAGAGGACAGAGTCTATTGGCATTTTTTCATGCATCTGGTTCAAGATCAGCACAGAGTAATGCCACAGCATTGCTCTCCTTATCAAAAGGACTGTAGCTACTCTGAGTCATTGTTAGGCACAGAAACATATAGCTGAACTCTTACCTAGTCAAACTGGGATGCTTAGACTGATGCAGAAACTCAAATCTTGGGATTAGAAATCTCAGTGCCAGATTCTCCTAAGCAAGCACCATCCATGTTTTTACTGCAATGTGTAGAAACAGGTGATATGTACTATTAGATAAATAATTGAAGAGGGTTGAAGTCAAATTTGAACAGTCTAAGGTACTTAAGTCAGTCTTTTCAATCTTAACACTTTCACATCTCAAAGGATTTAGGGTAATTGTGGGCCACATTGAAATAATTTTAATCAAGAACTTTTGAGTTTTTCCTGTCGGTTCTCCAGGCTTTCCCATGCAGCCTCAACCTTTTAAAAAAAATTGAAAAAATCCCTATAATCTCTTACCTCCTGTCTGGAACTTTTCCAGGTACTGTTCAGATGTAAGGCACTTCATACACTTCATAACACACGGGGAAAAAAGCTACTCAGTTAAGCACATTTCAATGTTTAATTGAAAGGTACATATCTTAATATTGAGACATGACAATTGGAATTGCACATTGCATCTTCTCCACCTCTCCCAGCAGGCTGACCACACCTTTATCCAAATCTCTTGTATGCTTTTCAGAGGCCAGCACAATGCCCAGATAGCACTGGCAGATGCAAAACCCAATTACATGTTACGTGGTGCAGTCACTCCCATGAGTTTATGAGGCTTGATTTGTCCAGTATAGAGCTTTGGTATGAAGTCTTCTGTGAAAGGTTTAACTAGTTTGAGATACACAAAGAATAGCTTCCCCCTCAGCTATCACCATAAATGGGAAAGGGTTGGTTGGCTAACATCTAAGCTCGCACTGTATTCAGAACATCCTGATCTCTCCTTCTCCACTGAGTCGGTTCATACGGCAATCAGTTACTCACAGCCTACGGCTAACAGCCTCTGCTCCACAGTGACGCAGAATTCAAGAGGTTGTTAGCAACATTCCCCCACCACCTCTATTCACCTTACATACAATACATTCTTACTACCCACTCCCTTGTTAGCGCCAGAAGCATGATATGCCTCAAGTACTGATCTGGTCTTCAGAAAAAACAGTTGTATTTTATGAAGCTAACTGTTAAAGAGATCAGAGTTGGAAGCAATCTCCAGTGTTTCTCAACTAGGTTGCTCCTACATACAGGCCAAGATGGGGCATTAGCCCCGCTCCTACTGTGCCCGTAAAAATGCACCAGTTCAGCATCAGCATTTACCTCTTGTACAGTAAAACTTTGGAAAACTGATGTCAGATTTGGGGCAGGTGACCCAGTACTTTCCCTCAGCCTTCACTAGGTATCATCAAATTTTTACACTCTGTGAAATAATTCCTAATCTCAGTAAACTACACCTCTTGCAAAATACTGAAGTTATCGATGCTGTATTAGTGACTACCTTTTACAGGGCAATGAAATAATGTTCCTCTTTTCTCCTGCTCTAGCTACTTGGCCGGTTCAGTGGATATCACATAGCTTAGTTTTTAATGTCTATCTATGGTAGGCAGCCAGTGCCCTACCCAGCAGGAACATCTGGACACAGGACACTGCCCAAAGAGCATATCAGGTGGACTGACAGGTGTCTGTTACTGTCATCGATATTGAGCAGGATTAGTCTTGTTTGATTGAGACATTTCAGCACTGTGCTACTGCACATGATGTTCTCCTAGCGTCACACAATCTTTGGAAAGTGAACCAGGTTTTTAAAATTAAATATATAATTCAGCACCTGCAGTTATAGTAAACCAAGGTTAAGACTATACAAGCTGCTCCACAAACTATAAGGTGTTAAAATTCCTTGTATAGGTATTGTGGTATTTCACTGAATAGTAAACAGTCTAACAGATCAGACTGAAAACTGACACTGAATATTGTTGTAATCATCATGAAAAGAACATATTTGCTGGAAGTATCTTCAGTCTGAAATGTTACATAATTCTTTCCATGAGTTGAGTTCTTCATTAATTAAGATCATGCTTCAGACTTTTTTCTGAAATATTCTTGTGTCTGTTGACAAGGTCACAGGATGGTTCTCTCCTCATTTTATTGTACTCCTGTAAAAAAACAAACAAACAAACAAAACAAAAAACCAAACCAAAACAAACCAGTCAAGTGGAGGGCTTTCTGTAAGAGCCAAAGCATCAGACTTTTTTAGACTTTACTAAATGGACAGCTATATGAGTGAAAACTGCATAAAACTGTCTTCCTTTTAAGTGGTTTAAGCGAATGATTGCAAGAAATTCATTCTAATAGGCAACTGTTTCCTCTTAGCCGATTCTTTTTAGGATAGGAGCAAGCCAAGTTTTTCCTCTGCCTTTTTACTAGTTTCACTCCACATTTTACTTTGAATGAGGTCCCAAAGTCTGTAGAACGCATTTCTGCTCCCACAGCACACCAGAGGATCAGTTCTTTCTCCGACGTTCATATATAAGGTTGCCACTTCTTTGGGTACAGCACTGGCTCACGCATGAACACAAGAACAGACCAGTCTCTGTGACTGGCCTACTACGTTTACGTTACATGTCTTCAAGAGGTTACCTATATGGAATAAGAACCTTTGAGGTAATTAACAGCTAATTACTTCTACGTTATCAGAAGTTGGTTTTACAAGGAGTTACCTATTATGAGCTGGTCTCTGGAATTGTAGGAAGGTGCGTTATTCTGTAGTAGCTATGTTTAAGCTGCCGTGCTGTACGCCCAGACACAATCCATTTTAATTTCTGGACATTTGGTTTGGAACACTTGCTCGAGGAATATTCTGTAAGGCACTTTAACACCAGTTCCTTCCAGAAGGTCAAATCCCTGTTGTTTATCTAAATAGAAAGACAGAATCTCATATGTTAATAACTCATTAAATCCTTACTTCATACATGTACTTTCAGCTTCTTCATATAAGATAGGAAACCAAAGATCCCAAGCCAAATGGAAAATAAAAAACCAAACAACCCGACCAAGCCACAAAAGAAACCAGTTTGCCAGTGGACCTCCCTGTTCCCCACTGTGTAGGCCCTTGCATGCATTTTTCTTCCTTCCTCCCCTGAAACTTTATCTGTACATACCTTGGAATGCAACTGCAGAAATTCCAATGCCTCTGTTAACTCCATTAGTTTTTGTTCTTCTATTTCTAGTGCCAGAATAGACAGTGCCAAGACAGAAGGCTGGAGAGAGAGAAAATGTTTTTAAACGCTGCTTTGTTAAGTTTCGTTAGTCTCATTGTCTTTGAGCTTTCAAGACGTTTACCTTGGCTTTAGAAAACATGATTCTGCAGTGACATGCCTTAAGCTGGGTCTCAAGTCTCTCAAAATTAAGGTATTTTCTCCTATAATAAAAACAGATCAGTGAATGTAGAGGAAGAACACAAGCTTGATCAAGGCAGCACCACCCTGGGAACTCAGAGCAGCAGTAAGAATATTCGTTTTCTAAACAAAGGCCTCATTTGTCCCAGAAGTTCTAGGGTTACAGTCAAACAGGTGTTCAGTTTTGGCAGTCCTAATGCCAAAAATAAATCTTGTGTTACACTGGGGAGAGTTGCATTGTCAAAAGAGGCTTACCAATAAGGAATTTTAATGCTTACTAGCAAAAGGACTCTCTTTCTGAGCCAGATTTTAAAATGTTTCTGATGAGGCAATACTTAGTGCAGCATAAGCAGAGATTTATTATGCCATCATTATTGAGCAAGTTTAGTTTTCAGCTCGGAGAGCAATACTCTTTAGATCACTTTATGCAAACACCATTGAAAATTAAAATAATATTAAACTACGGATATTCACATGTATTATATTTACCAATGAAGGGGGAAAGTTTGTGGGTTTTGTAAGTATAGAAAGGCCAATTACTCAAGTAGTTTCCCTGCTTACTTTTCCACATAGGCTTCTTGATCATATGCAGTCATAGCAAAATAAGTATTAGCTATTTTACCTTTCACAGCTTAAATTCTCATGAATGAGCGAATGATATAGTTGTAGAAACTGGAAGGCTGTTGTAGCTTTGACCTTCCAAGACAGCTTCTCCAATATGATTTTCTCCATTCTCATCATATCAGAAACAGTGAACCTATACTGGCTTATTCGAATTAAGTCAGTGGCTAAAGGAACATTTCTCTCTTCTTCTGATGTCTTCACAGCCAAATAGAAGCAGCTGAGTCCAACACAGCCCAAATGTTTAGGCTGTACCTAAAAGAAAAGTGAATTGTTGTCACTTTCAAAGAGGAAGGCCTTTGATCACCCATTTCAACATGTAAGAAACCAAACCATACAGGCACCAGTATATTTTAGGAAAAAATTACGTGGGGCAGGGAGGGTTGTTCTGCTTTTTGAAGATCAAGACATCAGTTTTTTGCCTGCTTACATTCTTATCTTTGTTTAACTAAATGAGAAGACGGTTACACGCTACAAGTTCTGCCTCAATCATCTAAAAAGCAAGATTGTAAACAATATATTTTGATTGAGGCAGAACTGGTTTCTTAACGAGGTTCTATAATAGCCTAGCCAGAAGCTTTTAGGACATAAAGTGTTGTACATATTAGCTTAGGCAAAAAAAAAAAAAAAAAGTTTTTCTACTCTTTTCTATATATTTCCATACACACATATATATGTGTATATATATAAACTCACTTATTTTATTCTGTAGGCATTACAGTCCCCATTCTTCCTGCTTATTTTGGACTCAAAAGTCTTTCAAATCATAATTTTCCTATCCACTCTACCTAGCTTTCTCATTTTTCTTTTAACACACAAGGAAAACAAGCTTTTGTTCTTGACCAAATAGTACAGGGGCAATCCTGACTTGTTAGACGATTAACAAGAACCCAGGTCAACATGCCACTACCAGATTCTAAGTGCTGAACAGCATCAAGCCTCTTGATGTACACAAGGCTTATAGGAAGGTTGAAACAGCAGTAAAATAAGAAGTAATTTAAGGTGTTCTTCTATATAGGCAACAAGCAAGACAATCTGTCTTGATCTAACCCATTAATATGGGCCTGCATTTCCAAGCCTACGGGCATCCTCAAGTTGAAACCAATGCCCTCTTCCTTCTCTTCTCCAGAGGAAACATCTTTCCTAAAAGTAAAATCTGAACAGGGAAAGCCATTTTTTAGCTCTTGTGCAACGAGAATCTCTGGAAGGAGCTTAACCTTTAGCCACCTACAACCAAGATGTTCTAACTTACAACAGGAACAAGGCTGCAACCAGCAGAAGCTAGTAACTGAGAGCTTATACTTTAAAAAGCCATACCTTCATTTTTGACAAGAATCTATCTAAGAAATTCACAGCTAGTGAAAACGTCTCTGTATGGAAGCCAAAGAATTGAGTTAAGCTGAGGAGATCTTTCACTTCAAAGTCTCGCAGCCTTGCAGTCATTCGGAGGCCATTATCATGAGCAGATTCAATTAGTCTCAGGCCAGAGGCCTTTGGCTGACATCTTAACTCCTGCTCCAACAGGGCTGTGAGCTGGTACAGCAGTTCCTGAGCTTCCGTAGTTACAAGTGTTTCAATCATCTAAAAGGAGAAACAAACGTAAGCATATCAAACAGCTAAAATGGGAAAAAACCTCACAAAGTTACGGCTGCTCTAAAGCAAAGACAGAAACCTTCGTTTCTCTGTAGGTATGTGGGCTACTCGTTCGTAAGTCTACTTTTGCCAATTAGCAACGCACATGGAACCCCTGGGATGGATACGCCCGGGCACATCCCGGCGGCACCAGTGACCCCCGGCCGCCCGGCGGGCGCCGGCAGCGGAGCTCCCCCCGGGCGGAGGGAGCGGGGCCCGAGCAGGCCTGTCAGCCGGGAGCGGCTGCAGCCGCCCTTCTACTCGCCGCAATCATAACATTTTTCAGCCCCGGCCTCAGCGTTACGCCGCCCACCTCGGGGCCCGGGTGACACCGCAGCCCAGCCAGCACCGCCCGGAGGCGCCGGGTGGCCCCAGGTAAAGGCGCCCGGCGCGGCCCGAGCCCCGCGGGAAGCCCCCGCCGCCCCGGCCCCGCCGCCGGGCCGCGCAGCGCGGGGCGCAGGCGCCGCCTCCCCGGGACGTGCCCGGGCCTGCCCCTCCGCCGGAGCCAGGGCTTCGCCAGGCGGCGGCGGTGCGGCCGGGCCGCCTGCCAGCCCCTGGGCGGGACGGAGGGGCCCCAGGCCGCCGCCCGGCCCCGCGCCCGTACCTCGTCCCTGTCGTCCCGCTCCCGTCTCTCGTGGGGAGGGCCCCGAGCCGCCGCGACCCGCAGTGACCGCCGCCGCAGCGCCGAGGGGTCACTCCAAGGCGCTGCCCGGTTCCTCGGGCGCCAGCGACCAGCGGCAGAGCGCCATGGAGCCGCCGCTCCGCACGCGGACCCGCGCCGCCTGGCCCGGGGGGCGGGGCTCAGCGCCTGATAGACTCCCAGGCAGGCCAATCACGGGGCGCGCAGCGCCGTCGCTGAGCAGGCGGCGGGCCCGGCGGCCTTACCACCCGCGGCAGCCCTCCCTCCCGTCCCCTCTCCTCCCCTCCCCTCCCCTCCCGTCCCCGGCGCTCCCCTCAGCCCGCGTCGCCCTGCCGTCACGGCCGCCGTCAGGGCCGGCCCCGGCGCCCCCGGGGCCGTGAGGGGGGTGGTGGCTGACAGCTTCTCCCGCGCTGCGGCCGGGCCCTTGGATAAGCGACTGCCAAGTGCTTGGTACAGCCCCGTGCTGGGTTTTCGGGTCAGGGGAGTTGCAAGCGCTTGCCCGGGGGCTGAGAGCTGGTGGGAGCCAGCCGTCCCGCCTCCTGCAGGGCCCGAGGCTTTCGGGGGTAGGTCAGTGAGGTTTCTTTTTTGTTTTGTTTTGTTTTTTCTAAACATTTTCCAGTCCTGCAGAAATATTCACGGAAAGTCAGGCTAACAGAACGACCTGGTCAACCTCTTGCTCAAAACAGCTGGGTTTGGCAAGCTTTGTTTGGGATTCAGGCGGCCACCTACAAATACAGCTGCCTTTGTCTTCCACGGTTGTGTGTGTTTGAGTGAAAGAACAACTATTCCCTCTCCTCAGAAAACTGACAGGAGTTACTCAGGGCTATGCTAAGGTGAATGTGATACCTGACACCAGCTTCAAAAAGAACATACGGCCTCCTTTAATTGGAGCAACGTAGCTAAGTTTTGAAATATTTGGAATACTTTACAAATAAGAAGTCTTAGAACCTGCTATATGTGATTAGACAGAAGGGAGTTTGGAGACACTGTATCCTTGACTAGAATAAATAAGGGAAATGTACTAGAATAAGCTAGTTTAGTATCGGCAAGAATTGTGTAACCAAGCCAAAAATGAACTGAGCGTGCCCAGAGACTGAGTTCAACCAGCAGACATGGTGAGGAAGACTATCGACGACCACCAGAGGACCCTGGAAGACTACTGATGAGCATGAACGCATATGTGTTAAGGACATTACATATATTAATGAGTTCCAAGAATAGTATGAATATGGTAATAACTTCCTAGAAATCTGATGACTATGTATGTTTTTGATTGCATATAACCCCTGTAGTAGAGCAACTCGGCGTGCACATTAGGTGGAGCGATCCCCTGTGCGCCCAGTGCCGCAATAAAGAATGCCTGCTTTCTAAAACTACAAATTGAGTTTTAGAGGGTTCTTGTATTTGCCGACTTAGGGTATTGAATGTGTTGCCAGTGGAAGTTAATTCTATTTTTTGTAGATACCAGGTCAGGTTGTGTATGAACTTTCTGTTTTTGTTTGAGATAAGTAGTTATGTTACAAGATCTGAAAAAGATATGGTATTGCTGAAAAACACTTTTTAAGTGTTCTTAAATTTAAAGCATGTAAAACTATTCCAGGAGCAGAAAATATTCCACTTCTGAACTGACTTTAGGCAAGTAAAGGGAGTTGCTTACTATAGAGAGCTTGTTTAGGGCATGCCCAAGACTTTATTTAGTTAGTTAATAAATGTTCCATTGTCTGTTAATCTTATCAAAAGTGAATACCAGTTTCTTATAAAGGCTGAGAAATGGCTGAAGGAGGTATTTCCCAGACCTATAATGGATGCTACATCTTTCAAATGGCTTAAAGGTGCTTGAGTACTTGCTTTACTAAAACTGTTGGGGTGTTATTTCTGCTTCAGTCTAAAAATTCCAAGCTATTTTGTGGTGATTACTATGAATTGGTTGAAAGGCTTAAAATTGTCTTAAGTAGTGAAGTGACATTTTCTGTAAAGCAAGGTTTTTAGGAAGGCAAACCACTCAGCCGTATTTGATCTTCTGACTCCTCAAAGAAAATATATGTTGATATGTGACTAATAAATGAGGTGATAAGCAGCCCTAAACTTTTTTTACCATTAAATCTATAGACATTGAAGATGTATGCGTCTTGCAGATGGAAGGAAGTTCTCTGGATCTCAGAAAGGCTTGAAAGAGTTCAAATCCAAGTGGGCTTTATGGTTTTTGGAAATTCTCTCAGGAAGTCCAAGATTTCAGCACAGCCTAGGTGAGAAGAATGCTTTTTTTCGGTGAGGTCTATCAGCTTGTTGTTCAAAAGTTTTCCTGAAAGGGAGGCTGAATGATTTATTTAGCTTTTAGGCAGCATTCCTGGCACCACTTCTAGCTAGCTCTACTGATAGTCTACAGCTGAACACACAAGTCAGAGAAAGTCAGTCTATGTCCTCCAAGACAGAGTGTTATTCTGTCTCTACATCTTCTGCTTATGAACGTGTTCGGTTTGCATTTGCTCTAAGCATTATTTCTCAAGTGCTTTATATATTTCTTTAAAAATGGAGGGAGGATGAGTTGCACTTTAAGTGGTGGCAAATTGCAAACAGCCAACATCTGTTCCAAGCAGTATTTTATCCTCCCCTACACAGCGTTTTCTTTATAATACTCATAACATTAGAGCTTGTCACATCTGCCAGGAGTCGAGGACAAGTTGAGTTTAAAGCCCTTTGGGGTAAAATTAGCATAATATTTGTGAGACAAAAGAATAAAAGGCATGTATCTACTCATCTGAGACAGTTTAGCTGACAGATGTGATAGATAATACTGCAATGGTTCAGAACAGGTCACTTTTGTTAGCCAGGGGTATGTTTAATATAGTTGTACCCGACAACGAACTGTGATCTGGTGTGCATAAATTCTGGTCCTTTCTACCTGAAATGAACAGCATCATGGATTTGCTCTCAGAGGTAGGTTTTTGCATTATAGCTATGAGGAACTACAGTTGTTTTCATTATCTTTATATGTCTTGCAGTAGTGCTGTGGAATTACTTTCACCTTAGAGCAGACTGTGTAGGAAAACAAAGATGAGCTAGAAGACATTTTTGTTCAGCAAAAATTGTTCGTATGTGTGGGGTTTTTTACTGTTTAGAAACATTAGCTAAAAACTGGGAAGAGCATTATATGTGTTTTTGCCAAGAGTGAGACTCGCCAAAGCAGCAGTTAGCCTGAGTTGCTCTAAACATGGTGGTGATCCAAACTCGATTTTAAAAGCACTTTGCACATCGTCCCCTTTTCGGCGTTAATGGCTGTCATTACCAGTATTCATTGATCTGTTGTCACACAAGGTGAGGAAGCTGAGGGAGCAGCTTTCCTGGGAAGCCTCTGCAGTTGTGCTCCTTCATGTGAAGGAGTGTGAGCGTAAAACAGAGGGACAGTTTCATGCATCAATGAGCTTTATCATCTTATTTACTCAATATATACATCAAAAGCTGTATTCATCCTACTTTTTTCCATTGTACTACCCTCTGATTTATTACGGGTTTGTTTCATTTTCGCTATGACTTACCTTTGGAAATTAATTGAAGTTGGTTTTATTATAAGAATCTTTGTATTTCAGAAGACTGGAATGAATGACAAGAAAGGCAAGACCAGAAAGAAGTGTGGTTGGAGATGTAATTTTCAAGTAAAGTGTGTTTTGCATAGTAAGTGCTTGGATTTCTAGAAGGCTCGATGGAAGTTGGCATAAGGGAACTTGAGGGAGTCCTTGGCTGTGAAGGTGGAATGACCAAATAAAGTGTCTGTCTTTCCCCTCTAAAGCACCATTCACTTGCATAAAATCTAACTTTTAGGTCTATTTAACTTTCTTCCTCGGACCTTTGCTGACTATTGGTAGAGTGAATGCATCCAAAAATCACTGTTTTGACCCTCATTGTAATGACTTTGATTTCTATGTCTATTAGACAAGAAAAAGTAATTTGTTCAACAAATGAGGGAGGAAGCATCAATCCCAGATCTCATGCCACAGCCCTTCTGAAAGAAAATGAATTGGCTTTCTGTGCTACAAACTCTTAACTATAAATCAATCTGTTGCTACTCTATGAGATTCCTGTATAATTGCCCATGAATGCAAATTCAAGTGCTTCAAGTATTCACAGATGCAGAACATCAGAAATAAAGATTATAGTAAATCAGATCTCATGAATATGCATATTTTTGTTGCCAGTAAATAATCTGAGTTATCTAAATTAAAATTCAAAATTATATATTGCAAAGGAAGTGTTCTTTTTTTTTAAGAGTTGGAAAACATTTGTAGTAGTCTTCCTGTCATTACTATGCACATAATAATCATGTGAAGCAAATTATACTTCTTTTTATGCTGCTTGTTTTAAATAGCTTTTATTTCTTAAATTGCTGTTAAAAATAGACTGAGAACTCTAAAAAGCAGTGGGCCATGGAGCTGGTTGGAAGCCACTGACAGCAGCCAAAGACACTGGCCTATTTTGTGTTCTTGCAATAAGGATCCTGGACCGAAGCAATACTAAGGAAAACCAATTCATGTCAATTAAATGTAACATGCAGGTTTTGATTTAAAAATGTTCCTAGGGTTTTGACAAGTGACAAGTGGAAGCCCAAAACACTTACATCAGTGTGTGTGTTGTTAATATCCCTGATGCAGAGTCTAAGCTGCTGTTAGCCACTTGGGCAGCAGCTGTGAGAAGTCACTTGCTCCAAGGTGCCAGACTTTGTGCTGAAGTAGCTGAAGAGAGTGCACGTCCTCTGTCTGCTCTACAGTGTGATGTATGTGGGTAGAAGACTCTTCAAGAGGGTGGCAGCAAACAGTGAGGGCACTAGTAACTTCTTAAATGTTGCAGCAGTTCCCTAGCAGCTCTGGCAGGTATGAGACAGAGGATTAAGACTGGATAGCTAAAGATGTTCTATCTTCTAGATGTCTATTCTACCTCTTTGGTGGTTGTCATTCCTGAGGCAAGAACATGCAGTTTTCTTGTGGATCAGTCTGGTGGCTGAAGGCATGCTGATCCCAGTGTGTACGGCTCTGCCAAGCTGAGGAGTGTGCTAGTCCTGGGACTGCTGCAGGGACGAGTGGTGTTTCTGCCATAGGAGCAGAGTGGATAGTTGCAGGAGTGACATCTTCACCTCTTTTCTATTTAATCTGTATGTTGTTCAGAAGTCTGTGTAAATGTCTGTTTAATCCCTGCTGCCAGAGTCAGAGAGCACCAGTAGGTCTTAATTACCTGGACCAGCCTCATCTGGGACTTCCATCCACACTCCCTGCCCAGGGGTCCAGGAGCCTCACTTAAGCTCAGAGGTCTAGGAAGGACTGTGGTCAGCCCTCTCCCCTGCTTGTCCAGACTTGTTGATTGGATGTCCCGGACTGACCTTGGACTTGCCTTGTCACCTCTCATTTGTCTGGTAATCACGGGACTGTCAGGGCAGCTGGTGGCTGCCACCAGACCCGCTCTGCTCACTCTGGTGTAGGGTGGTGTCCTTGTTGGTGAGGTCCTGCCCTGCCTGTGACAGGGCTGTCCTCAGCTTCTGACTGGTCTTCCCTGGTGGAGCGATGCTGCTCCCTGGCTCTTTCATCTTTATGAACTGGTCCTGAAAACTTTTGTTTCGATTCCATAGAAAATCCTGTGTCCTTTCCACTTCACTTTGCCTGGCAATGCCTTGTATTAAAGGGAAAAATCGTATGTCTTGCTGTAAATGGTATAATTATAAACAAAAAAGCTTTAATCTAAAGCAGGTTTTCATGGGGAAATCTTAGTACTTTTTAGTGTATAGTTTTCTCATTACCCTTCTACTGTATTTAGATTAAGTAACATTCACAATTCCCCCTACGTGTTCATATAAGATTTTTAAAAATGCTTCTGTAAGGATATTTACTGAAACGAATAGGGCTTCCTTTTCTGTGAGCTGTTCTGGACAAAAACAAGAGTGTTTGGTTAATAGGCAGAGGATAGATCCTATAGTTAAGTCCTTTGGAGACTATAAACCTGTTGTTATCAGAGGAATTTCTGCTGTAGCAGGAATATGATTATTTTGTGGTGGGTTACAAACAGATATTGACTTGCCTGAACAACATCAGGAAGTGCTGCAACATGGTTGTCTTAATTAGAGAAATGTGTGTTTGCAGTCTGAGTGCTTGGCAGTGGGAAATTCTATTTCCCCCCTGCCCCGTCCCCTCTGTGGAAAGAGACCTGTGTATCTAATATCACCCTGTTCTCAAGACACCTACTGAAGTTAATGCTGTCTTATCACTTCTGATGCTATAGTCATAAAACCTTATATGGTAAATTAAAATCAAGCTTCTTAAACTATTTTTTCTGGGATTTCAGTAAAAAAAAAAAAATTACTATAAGTGCTGGAAAGGTTTCTCCCCCACCCCTTCTCTTGTGTTTCATATAAAATTCAGATAGACCTAACACATGAGGAGAATCAGGGTTTTGATTACAGTTGTCAGTAGTGATGTAGTGCTTGTTCCCTTACTGTAATAATTGTCTTGAGTTAGTTCATTAACATAATTGTGAAGAAGTGCACATGAGAAAGAAAGGGAAATAAAAGGAAAGACATGAAGCTTCCCAAGTAAATGTGAGGCCCTGTAAGAGATTTGCTTTGTCTGATGTTACTCCTTTACTGAAGCTCATTATATCAAATATGTCAGAGGAGAGAGTAAAGGTCTCTTGGATGGATTTAAGTAAGAGCACTTGTGAATACAACCTGGGAGGCTAAGGAGACAAGTCTCTAAGCCATTTGTACCTGCTTTAGGGAAAGTCTGTTCATAATTTAAGGTACAGCATAGGCACAGAAGAACTGTAGGATTCTAATTTCAAAGGCCTCATTTAAGCTCAGAGTTCCAGGTTTTCAAAGGTGTTTATGCATCTAACTCCCACTATCCTTAATGTAAAGGATTTGGATATCTAAACTTCACTGGAGAAGAAAGGTTATGGAGATCAGAGGGGACATCAGTTAGCCCTGACATTGATACGTTGAGTGATTTGACTGAAACTTAGATTAAATGATTTCAAAAGTTTCTTGTGACTTTTGCTTTCCATAGCATTCTTCAGCCTTTAAACAGAAAGAACTCTACAGGCCAAAAAGAAAGGCAATGAGCTCTGCATTTCCTTGCTATAAACCCATCAGGAGGATGCTTTGTCAGACTGAATATGGAGATTTTAACACTTTCCATAAATACCAAAACCGAAGTGGATCTAGAAGCTGTAATTAACTTACTTGATGTTCTTGTACTGATCTTAGTCAAACATCTGTTCCATGTTTTCCTCTCCCCTTATTTTCTTTATTAAGAAAACTTAAAATGTAAGCGGACTATTGTGTGTTTCTCTGCCTTGATGACATTGATAATGCATAGAACCCTGGTTTGGATAGGGATAATAGCGGTCCATTGGCTTTTTTATTAGTGTATTGGAATAACATGTAATCTAAGTGCCCTAGTCTCTTGTTCATATCTGGTATCTGATTTGTATACTTGCTTCTGTTTATTGTGATTTCTTTGAGTTGTTTTTGTGATGCATTGACTTTAAAAATAATGTCCTTTTACCCCAAAGGTATTTAAATTGAAAGTCATTCAGGAAAATTCTTTGCTCTTTCACCCATCTTTCCTCCAGCCTTTGGTAAAACAGTCAAATAGCATCATAAAGAGGACGAGTGTGTAGTTAGCTGTCCTAGAAGAAAAGGGCATGGGGTATGAAATCTTAGATGCTATGGTGGAAATGTAAAAAAATAGCAGCAGTCCTGAGGTCTTTGTGATTACATCTTCTCTGCCCTTAATTTTCAGCTAGGTATTTCCTCCCACTTTGAGAAGATTCCGGACTGCTTTTCTAGAACGAGTAGCATCAGCTGGATTCAGAACACAGTAGTTTCCTGAATAGACAGGGAAAGCTGAGACCAGGGATTTCTGATTACTAATAAACCTGCAAAGGTGTGTGTCTTTGTTAATCACCACTTGAGGAGCAGTCTGGGGAAGGTGTCAGTTTGCTTCAGAGAGAACTGCTTGAAATACTTCAGCTATTACAAGACAGTACAAAGTCATGTCTCAGTAAAATTTTTTTTTTGCTTGCAGACTGAATGTTTCCAACAGTTGTGTGGGTGCTGCACAGTTGCTCTAGGCTTACTGATAATTCACTGATTGTTCCTGAGTACCCTGGAACACCAGTTTGTGAACCCTATATCATGGAAATACGTGGTTTGTTATTTTTGTTAAGAAAAAAATTAGGAATTAAGAAGCTTTTTCACAAAAAAATCTACTTTTCAATAAATCCCAAATGGAATGTAACTTGAAAGACTAATTGAGAGCTCAGGGCCTTAAAAATTGTTGAAAATAGTTTGCTAAAAGCAATACCTGGGGATCTTTTGTTCCATGCTTGGTTGATGAACCCAAAGAGGTGGACTGAAAAAATATTTTTGGTTTTTGAGTGGCAGATCACTGATAGATCATGTAGTACTTGGAAATAAGAAAAAATACACAGAAAAGATTGTTGGGGGGGAAAAAGTAACTGGCTGAAGGCATTCTCCCTGCCACACCTTCCAAAAGCAAGGTAACACCCTGGCAGTACTGGCCAGGGGAATTCACATTTATCGGTTTTGTGTCACAAAGATTAGGTGCTCTATGAAGCACTGGAGCTGAATGCATTATTGCTATGTGGAGTTAGGCCTCTCACCACTCACTCATCTTCTTAGTTCTAAGCTGATCCTCCTTCCCACCCCCAGGATCTGATCTCTTTTTTTTTTTTTATTAAGTAAATAGTGCCTTGATTTCACTATAAAGTAATATTTACAGCTTAAGCTTTTTCTTCTGACTCTAGTTCCATCCAAACTCAAGAGCTATTAACTCGGATGTATTTGCAAATAAATGAACCCTATGGTGAAATCATTTTAAGATTTTTGATCGAGAAATGTAACTGTCTCATGATTCCAATGCAAATTCCTTTTTATTACCTTTAAAATTATGGGATTGAGAGTGTGTTTCCACACTGATTTGTTGGCCGTTTTCCCTGGTTGCACATGAATAGTCTCTCTTGGCCTAGCTTTAGCACTTATGTAGCAAGTTTGACTGGAAAGCAGATTCAGTTGAAACCTATTCTTTTTCTAAATCACTGGATTAAAGCGACAGTAGAACAGTATCCTTAAGGGTTGGATCCTGTGAATGCCTTGCTTAGCTTGATGGAAAGGAAGAAGCCTCTCAAGCCAGGCCCATACCTGTACCTTGCTGAAGACAGTCCGCCAATAGATCTTGTTGCTGTTTTTTCTCAAAAGTGGAGCTCTGTCACACTCTGCAAAGTGTCCCATAAATAATCTGAGTATACAGAAGATTGCTTCATGTCAGGTTGGAATAATCATTCTCCCAATGCCTCAGGAAAGAGTGAGAAATTTTTTTTTTTTTTTTGAGAGGAAATAGTTTGATTGCTGTTACCTGTATTGGATTTTCAGGATAAGAAGGTCTATTAATTGATTGTAACTGCTAATGTGCTTTACCAAATGAAGTAGTTCAGGTAGTAGTTTAAACAATTAAGAGTCAAATATCTTTTTCCAAACCATAGATTTAGAATGCAGCTGCATGCAAGTCAGTTAGTGTCCATGCTATTGTGGGAACTCAACGGTTAGTACACAGCTCAGAACGTGAAGCATTAGGATATTTCAGTTCATGTGCAGAGCTACATCCTTCTTTCCAAAAACTGTTTTAGGATAAAAATGGACTGGTTTCACAAAGGCAGAGCTATGATTAAAGGACAGTCTGCTTCCCTGATGGACCCTTTTGGTTTAGTAGAGGAGATCTTCAGATAAGATAATGAAGCGAATTTTGGTCTTGCAGAGGGAAACCATAGCAACCTGCCAGTTCAGAAGGCATGGTATATAATCTGTCTGTCCTTCAGACAGTATTTTGCAGTCCAGAGATAGTCATAGTTTCCTAATGTGTGAATGTAAAATATCAGACAAATGTAGCTGGAGTGACAGTGTTGTCTCTGAGGTAAACAGGAGCCCTGTTGTGCTGCTTGTCTGATGCTGCACATTTGGAAAGCAGGTTCCAGAGGAGGGTAAAGGTAGTCTGTTTTTTTTTTTATTTTACTTTTTAATAAATAGGTTACAGGGGTGTTTTGAAAATCAGTAACTGAAAGAGCTTGCTGCAGTCCCCTTAGTGCCACCCTTACATTGCCCTCCAACCCATATATGTCCCTACTTATTTTTGGCACAGTTTTCTTAAATTATGGTATTTGGAGTTCAGATTTTTTTGGTCACTGGTCTCTTTGCTATCACTTTGTTCAGGCTCAAATAACCATAGAAGTACTGGTAATTATGTAGTGGGGTAAGTGCCCTGCAACTTGCTCGCAGCTGGCCAAAGCTGCTGGCTGTGCTTGATGAAAACACAGAAAGCATTCTTCCTTGGTTAAATAAATAAAATGTGTGTGAGCAATCTCACTGACTTCTCTCTGTGTCTCCTTCCCCCCTACAAGGTCTGAAACAAAGCTGAGAGAATTATTTCCCGTAGAAACCACCCTTGATTGCTAAACAGTTTAGTTTGTGGGTATTAGAATCTGCTGCTAGTTTTAGAGACTGGGCTACCAGTCTGGAAAGGGATGATTTAGTCAGCTTTTGTGTGAAGAGGTCTGAATAAGTAGTGCACTGAAGGAATAAATGGCAAATATTTAATGATATTACTAGGGATTGATTTAGACTAGATACCCTGTACTCCCTTTAAATTATCATGACTCCAGCTTGTTTAGGAATGTTTAGAAATCAACTTTAATAGCACTGAACGTTCTTTATGAATGTACATTTTGTGGCATAGAGCCATTTCAAGTGTTTTTTCTATAAGTTGAATGTTAATAGCCAAATGTATTGTTTAAAATGCAAAATTATTTTGATAGGGCTGTGATTTACTTGAGAGGAGAGCAGAATGATATTTGATCAGTGTTTCTTCTGTTGATCATTCTACTGTTTCTGTGTCATAGGGGGCCAAGGCTATTACATTCCTGCTGCTCCTTTAAACTGATCTGGCTCCTTATTGTTTTTGACACATCAATTGCTTTAAAATTATGGTTAACTGAATTTTTCTTGTCACTTGTGCCTCCATTTCTCTGCCTTTTCTGACACATTTTTTAAAAATCATGTCTGTTCAATAGCAGTTTTTATCCCCCCCTGCCCCCTTTAGGTTTGTTTTTCATCCACCTTTGAGTAATTATGCCTTTATGAACAACAGTGGAGCATATTTAAACTATTTCCGTTGTTATTTTTTGTTCTAATAACTCTTTCTGTGTGATCTGAATCCAAGTTGTTTTCAGCTTTTAAATTTTTTATTGTATATTTGGTACTTGCATTTGCACATAGATGGATTCAGCACTGAAATTACTTGCTTGTAATCACTTGTGTCTGAGCAAATGCTGTGGGTTTCTTAGTTTGTTCTTTTTTCAGTGTACTAGCAGGTTTTTCTCCCTGTCTTGCTCAGGCATCTAACAGAAACCCCTCTTGTTAGGAGAGGACGCTTCAAGTTGAAAGAAAATGTAAATGACAGTACATGTGCTCAGATCTATATTATCAAAACTAATAATAAAAATAATTTTGTGGAAAACTATAGTCTTTTGAGAAAGAAGAATGTGAAATTCAGAGTTCTCCCGAATGAGGGCAGTAGTGGCACACGATTGGTGTAGTCCTTATTCACGGTTAATGTAACACTCATTAAAGACTGTGAGCTTCGGTATATTTATATTAGGTGTTTCAGTGAATGTGTTGTGGGATTACTTTTATAAATTCAGAGCTGAGAAATAACAGAAAAGACTGTGAAGGGAGATATTTTTATAAAGAGGACTTTCAACTTAACCTCCCACTAGAATGATTTTCAAGTTCAGAAGAAAAGCAAGACAACTTGCTGAAGGGAAGAAAATGCTATCACTTGACAAGTAGAGTTGGCAAATCTGCATTTAAAGTTTTCTAGGTTTTCAGGAGATGGTCAGGTTTTACAGGAATGAAACTTAATTTTTACTGAAGTGTTCTTTTCCATACACAATATTCAATTTTACTGTTTAGTTCAATACCCACCAAGTCTATTTACGTGTACTTAAATCATGTACTTCTAATTGTTATATCCTCATGTGGCTGCTTTGCAGCAGCAGTTATGGAAGTATTAGATGAACAATTACCCCTCCCTCTGCCTTAACATGAGACCTGTCATGTTTTCTTAATTGGTTTTCAGTATTGAGTAGCATTAGTAGATTTGAGAGAGAACAATATATGTCATTGTAGGTGTCTTAATGAGTGTTGTCCTTTGAAGCATGACTTCTCTGCCAATTGAGGACATTTGGATATGGCATCTAGTGACATGATTTTGGGGGCAGTTGATATAGCAGTAAAGATGAGATTATAACTGGACAGGTATCTTGCTGATACGGCACAAGAACTGGCCTAGTGGGTTGAATAATAGAGTTAATCACGTAATTAGAGATCATGATTTTAAGAAACTGCTGATATGATGTCCAATTTGCTTTTGTTCATTCTCCATGTCCGCTCAGCTTTACATAAGCTTGTTGTGCTTGTGCTCCACTGCGTCTGGAAACTCTGCAATTGCAAGCCAATAATCATGCAGAACAGTGAATTGAGGTCTCTCTACAGAAGACTCTGTAGATCTATGAAATGAAGTGGAAAGAGTAACTCCATGCAAGCACAACTGCTGCTGACTTGTCAGTGGTGGTGGGGTATTTATATTTACATGCCTGCTAACACCAGTGCAGATGATGAGAGTTTCCTGAAAGCTTTGCTAAAGCAATGTGGAAGATGTGTGTCCAATCCCTGGGAGATGAAAAGTGGTGGAGGGGAGTTACCGGCTTTGGTGTGTCAGGGAGCACAAACCACAGTTCTGTTCCAAGTGTTAACTGTTAGGCGGAGCTTTTATTTTAGGCTGAAGAAAAACATGTGCAAGCAAAGCTAATACACTTAACTTTAACTATAATTTAAGAAGTTTATCTAGCTAAATTTTCCTTTGTTGGATTTATCTGTAAGTATGCCAATGGAGTCTTAACATACCATAGAATAATGCTTCCTGCTTTATGTACGTGGTAGGCAATGGAATGGATGGACCTGGGAGTTAGGAATCTAAACTAAATCTGCATAAAAACAAACTGGCAAATATAACATCATGTTTTCAAATGTATGTAGGCAGCAAACTTGATGGGATGATGAAAACGTTGGGGGGATGTCTGTAGGCTGTCAAAGGGGTAAGTGCAGGCTACATGTTGCACTGTAATGTGTGACTGCTGCCTTCACAACGTGTAAAAGGAGAAAGTGGCCCTTTTTAATTGAACTTTGCACTCTTGTGTGGGAATTTATTCCTAGTACCAATATACCATGTGTTCTGAAGCTGCCATTTTGGCATTTGTATGTCTTCAGATGCTCTGTAGGCCTTCTCTTTATAAGGCACGTGTAGGTTACAGCATTCTTGCTGGTCACTTCTTGCACCTGAAGTAGTGTGTGAGGCACGGTCTGCCACACATGTGCTGGAGGCAGGAGGGACTGGCTTGTTCCTTTGAGGCCGGTATATACATGCATGGTTAGGACAGAGTGGTCAGTATTGTGAGTATGGGAATCTTTTCTTAGAAAGCAGACAGGGAAAACATCCTTCCCCTGTTTTACTGATCTTTGTGGCTGCCTGGGTAATCTGTGCTTCATTAGGCAGACCAGCTGTAAATTGTCAGGCCAGCTGAAACAGAAAACCTAAATTGATGAGTTAAATATTTGCGGACTGCTGACTGCATTGTTACATTGTAACACAGTGTGATTTTTCTGGTTAAAACTGTGAAATACAATTTATCCTTATATCTGCTTGGGAAGCCCTTCCTAGTTGTGGTAAATACACCAAACCAGCAGCTGGTCTGAATCTAGCACAAGTATAGGGCTAAGGAACTGCAGCAAACACAGAGAATCTAGGAAAGCTACACTCTTGTGCATGCTTGAGTTGCTTTTCTTTGAATTGGGGTGAGGAGAAGTGGTTGGTCAGTTCACTGGAGGTTTGGCTAGATCTTGCTTGAGTATTACCACGATTAAGGTAGCGTTTTGCTTGCAAACCTTCTACTTAACGTTTATCATGAGGTTTGGGAATATGCCTAATGGCCAGAAAGCCTTGTACGACGTTCCATGTGTGGTGGGGGTTTGTGGGAGCGAAGCCTGCATTTTGGAGCTTTGACAGGTTATCTATGTGCTGTGGGCTCAGAAACAAGGGGCAGCACTCTTTCATGTCATTTTGGTTGCTCTTAATTATCTCTGGGAAGCACAGTTTGCAAATTAAAAGGCTATTTATCAAATGCTTGCTCTAAATAAAGGGAGTTTTCCATAAGGTTAAATTTCCATGATGTTATCTATCTTGACAAGATTACTGTTGTTTCTATCAGTTTCTTCTGTGTCACTTTTCCCTTTTAGATTTGTTCCTTGCTTCCTGTAAACGAGCACATACATTATGCATCTAGAAGCTATTTTACTGGTGTTCCCATTCAGAATAACTTAGAATACAAGGCAATCAATGCTGCTTAGGAAAACTGTCATATTTGTGTTCTCAGACATCTTGGAACGTTAAAAACCTGTAGCTGGCTCAAAGGTGATAGCACTCACTGCAATGGATTGCACAGAAAATCGATAGGAAAGAACTATTGTTTGAAAATGTTATTTCAAGCTAATGTCAGATTAAAAAATGTATGTCAATAAAGCCTCTTGTACTGGCTGGTGATATGAGAATGTATGGTTTATTCAATTACTCTGTATGCAGTTTCATTTTTCTTTCAGAGTAATAAGCATCTTTAATCTTCTGCCTCTCTAGCCTCTGCTTTTCTTGCATTTAATTTAATTGTAACATGGAACTTTTTTGAGATGACATAAGGAGACCTGTAGAGGCTGCCTTCATAATCATTGCCATGAGATAAAGGCCTGCAGCATGTTGGAAGGAGTTTTTGCTTTTCTTCCCTTCTGTGCTCACCCACTGAGTGTCCCAATTCCTACTGAGGAAAAAAAAAAAATCATTTAAGGAATAAGTACTAATTACCAATAACTGTTTTCTTTATCCGAGTAGATGAGTGGATAGAATGTTTCCAGCTTGTCTTGTGGAAGAAAGAACTTATTTTGTTAGGAAGTATTTCAAAACTTTAAACAGAAAGAAAGGCAAGATCAACAGCTACTTTCATAAACTTGGTAGCAACTAATGTCTCAAAATTTACCTAGGAAAGGAATAAAGTGTAAAACTGCCTAATAGAAATAATCTGAGGGATTTTAAGTAATGTCCAAAGACATCCTAACCTATAATTTCTTGGGTCCTATGGTGCTAACTGTTTCCCTGTTTTTGGCAGGATGAAGTAGCCAATGACAGTATGCTATACACACACACACTCTATACATATATATATACACATTATATATATGTATACATCTATGTATAGTGTACTATATCAGCCACCTTTGCCTATCCTGGTCCAAGAATTCTTTTCAACCTCTTGCCTATACTTGTGATTTCCAGTGCTTGTTATGTTGATAAATCTGCATGGACCCATATTTCTCCATCAAAAGCCACCTTGCATGGTAGTGCAGGCCCACCCTGCTACTGGGAACATGACAAGGATTTCTGCTTTGCCGAAGATTTTCAGCTCTGACTTTATACTTTCTTTCACCCATAGCTTTACTCAAAATCAGTATTGCTCCTTGTCTGCTGAGCAGCAGCAGCAGCAGCATGTCAATGAATTGATGGAACCCAGTTTGTAGCCAGTTAAATTGGCCATAGATAATGGAGAGTTTACTGAAGTGAAACCATTTTGGACACTTGTATTCAATTCTTCCCTGTGCATAGAAAGTTATGAACATCCCAGGATCCAGCCAGGAACTATGATACTTATGTCTGCAGTCCCATCCTTCTAATAGTACCTGTAGTCATCACTGTACCAGGCACTGACTGGACATAATGCAATAATTCCCATCCTTAATAGCTAGTAACTAGGCAAAACTTAACTATGGGTGAAGTAAAATAGAAGCTTTTTTGTGAATCCTTAAATCCTTATTCAGTATGCTTTGTCAGAAACATGCTTTACATTTTTTTAAACCAATGTTTCTACTTAGCAATCCTTGTACCTGTATCATAGTTTACATATTTTCATAATTAATGAAGAAATGAGTCATTCGCACTTTGTACATCTCTGAGACAGCACTGAAAGCCAGTAAATTTCATAAAGTACTCCAGAGAGCTTCTACACTATAACTCATTGCAGTATCTAGTTTGTAATTAAAAAAAATTATTCTTGATGAGCAGGACAAAAGGATTTAGAAAGATGTAGATGGGTTTTTGGTTTGGTTTTTTTTTTTTTTTTTGCTTTTAAAGTAAAACTCTTTGAACAGAGAAGTGTTGATACGTTGAGAGAATCTGAAGTGGTTAAGTGGTTTCCCCATGTCATAGAAATCACAAGTTTACAGCATGTAGTTATTGAAACTGTTTTTCTTAATAGGTCCAGAGAACTGAACTCCCTGTTTTATCCCTCTTTCCCTTAGAAATTGTGCTTTGAGGCTTTGGGATACTTTAACACTTTAAAAAAAAAAAAAAAAGCAAGCTTTGTACAGTGTCTACCATGTTCTAGATGGTCTCCTACATGCTTTTATGTAAATTCTGATGTACTAAAAATAATATTTTAAGGAAAAAAAACTGACACAGTGGTCACTGTGTTGTGGATATATGCAAACCAAATACTGCAGAAGTACTTTTTAAGTACCTAAGTGCCTTTTATGTGTTTTAATGAAAACAAGAATTTCAACAGAAGACAGCCATCTTTGAATGGAGAAGAAAATGTAAGTTGTGACTTATTTTACTCATAAGCCAGGTCAAAAAAGAAAAAGTTCTGAGGCAAGCCATTCAGACGTACATTGGCTTTTAAGGTCAGTATGTTGAAATTCCCATCTCCCCATTCATAATGTGCTTCAGTTTATAGAAAAGAACTTTTACTGGATGCATAATTATTTTTGGAAACCTCTGATAGGACAGCCTACATTTACTGCTTTCTCCTGCAAGCCTACAGTCTGTGCTTAGTTTTCTTGACTGTTTTGTTAAAGTTTTCTCGGTCACTGTGCTTCTTGGGGCTGTCTTTCATGTTAAAACAGTTTTACGCTTCTGTGACTTCTGTGAGGTGATTATGTGACCAGTACAGAATTGTTTTGCATGCTAAGGACTTGCTCTTCCAGATGTGTGTTGCTGAGCATTCATAATGGCAGCTGAAGTCAATGCATATCCAGCATGTCTGAAATTTAAGCCCTGAGGCACAATCAACCTCTTGCTGAAATCAGTGAAAAGACTGGCAGCAGTGGGAGCTGGACTGGGGACAAAAAGTCTTTGGAAGCAAAAGTCAGAGTAGGAATATCATGAAATAGTGGGTTCCTGCCCAGCTCCAGTGCTGGCTATTGTCCAGAGTTAGTCTGTGCTTGCCTGCCCGCCCTCTGTGCCTCTGTTTCTTTGAACAATCATTTTAGCACTTTCAAATGTAACATTTGAGAGCTCTGGCACAAGCTCTGTGAAGTGCATGTGTGGCAATGTTTTGTTTGTGTCTTTTTGATGTTGTTCTGTGAAAAATGATAAAACTTAAGTGTCCTGTTTGTTGGTTTAAAAACTGAGGACTTCATAGGATTTTCCCTGGGAGACAGAAGCAGACAGGCCCTTGCTATAAAGTAAGTGAATATATAATCACATGGAGACTGCTTTGCACTTGTTACCTCTGCAGTTATTTCAGATATCTCTTCGATGTCCTGTTCAGCACACTGTGTCTGAGCCAGACTTTCTGGTTAGTGTTCAAAAGTAGTAATTACAGGGGATGAACCTGAATTCTCCTCAGTACTCTTGGACAGACCTTTGAGTAGATGAACACTCTTATGCCTCTTTTGAATGCAAAGCAGCAGCACAAGGGTTTTCAATGCAGGCAGTAAACATTCCAGTGTACTTTTGGTGTTCTTTTAAATAGAAAACAGCTCCTGTTTCATACCCTGGAGAGCTGAGTTGCAGTGGGACCCCAGTCACTCATAGGCACAAGGGTTTTGTGTTTTTTGCTTTGCTTTCGTGAGTCAGTGTTTTACTACAATACCTGATCTGGGTACTTCCAGAGCCCCAAACCGTAACAGCTGTATAACTTTGAGTCACAAATGAAAGGGTTTTTGGCCAGTCTGAACCAATTTGCAGGTTTGGAACTTTCTGCTTATTTAGTGACATTTAAACTTTTAATTCTATGCTTCTTTACATTTTTGTCAGCTATCAAAAATAAATCTTGGGTTTTGTATATACAAACAGCAACTGCCAGGCTCTTATTTCTCACTCTTTGATGTGAAAATGCATTATGCTCAAATGTGTGTGCTGAATTACTAGGCAGTTGTGCAAAGGCATGCTGGTAAGTGAGTCTTGAGCTAATTGAGTGAAATAGGGGTATTGTTACGGAAGCTGTATGGAGTAGCAACAGCACTTAGCTTCAGTGCCTAATGATGGATCCTTCCCTGGAGTACCAGAGGAAGACTGGGAGGTGTGTTATCACTGCTCTGTTCTTTTCTTCTCTCTTCCTGATAAGCTTCTTGATTACCAGAAGCAAAGGTAAGTAAGAACTAGTGCTGCCTTAAAGCATTAAATCCCATTCATCTCTTTCCTCAGTCTGGTTGTGTTCTCTCCAACTAGATGAGGGATTCCCAACAGAAAAGGTGTTCCTTGTGGATGCTTCATTATTGGTTTTGCTTCTGGATCTTGTGGAACTCAGTGACCATAGGGATAGTGTACCTGCAAAATAAATACTGTTTGTTCAGGAGCTTAGCTAATGCTTGTTAAAGGACTGTATAGTCCTCCTAAAGGTATTCTGAGTGCCTGAATGATTTGCTCTGCTTTGTTCAACATTTTGCACAGTCTGGAAGCATGAATAAAGCTATTAGAATAAATTGCTATATAAATGACAAAGTCACTGCTATGAAAGCGAGGATAACAAAGAATAGTGGAAGGTGGGATGTGGGTGGGGGAAGCATGAAAATAGTATTCATAGCACTCAGTGGAGCTGCAGCTCAGCTGAGATAGGATAAGTATTTATGTGGGCTAGACAAAACAAAGTAAAATATACTGATTTAAATGGTGTTCATGATATAACCATAGGTTGATCACGTTCTGCTCTGAGTTTGCAGTGGACTGTAAATATGCATGTAACTACTAAACTGGCCATCATAAGTCACTGAACTCTAGAAACTCTACTTGTCTGTAGCTTTTCTTGACCATGGAACAGTTCTTAAGGTTCAGACTTATTACCCTGCAATATTTTGAGCTTTCCCCAAATTCATGTATCAATGTCCTTCTAATCTACAGAAAAACGAGGCTTTAATGTGCTGGCTTCCCCTCTCTAGTATTGGAGTCATTAACAAATTAGACCTGTATTTCAGATACCGTAGAGCAAGACAAAGTAATTATTTTAAGCCTTCCAACAGCTTCTGCTTAAAAATCAGAATATGATGCCAAGTGGCATCTTGTGTCATTTGCTGCCAAACATCATTTTGCCTCACAGAATTTGAATCCACTCGAGTGGTATGAAAGCAAAATTAAAAATCAGCCTACCACTGTTAGTTAGAAGCATTCAAGGGTACTTGGAAAACTGAGATCAATAGAAACCTTTACTGAAATATCAAATTAAAAATAGGTATTATCTTACTTATTTAAAAGCTAATTTAAAATAAACTATCTGCAGTAGGGATTCCTGTTCCATAGTAGACTTGAAAAGTTCAGGTCACCTGCTTTCCGGTGAAGTTTTTGTGCTTTGGTTTTTGAAAAATGGGTATGATTGTGGAATAAAGTCTTCCATGTTTATAAATGCAGTAATACGGACTGGAGAGCTGGGTACAAAAGCAACCTGTTTTCTTTCTTTACAACTAAATCCAGTGAACAGATTAAACTCCTTTAGAAATACTATGTAGATACTCTTAAGAACTCCCCAAATTAGCTCATGTTTGGTAACATCAAATATTCTATTGGTGCATATACACAAAACTGATTCTTTAATGAACGGTGCCATATTCTGATAAAATCCTTTGTGTGGGAAGAAAAATATTTCTCTAAGGTATCAATCTATAAATGAGGGAACCTAGTTTCAGAGAAGGGATCCATGTGCCCAATTGCCTCAGAGTGTTCTTGAATGTGTGAGAACTTTCAGATGGGGAAAATTTATGGATGCTGCCCCATGTCTGACAGAGCAGCTTCTGTTTTATGCAGTTGTGCTTGAGTGGGATTCGGGATCACTACTGCTGGCGTACGCTGCCTGTGGTGCCCTCCTGGCTCTATCTGCACAGGCACAGCAAGGAGCAGTGGGATGGGAGGGTCCAGCTGAGGCCACCCTGGCATATCCCTCCAAATGAGCATCAAAGTGAAAACTGAGAGGTATGCAACACTGCCAGCAGTAACTGTTGCTGTCATGCTGTGCATAAGAGACCGATGTCTTGTTCTGATATATGCATCGGTCAGTTGAGCAGTAAGTGTGTGCCAAAGGAGTTGGAGAGTTTACCTTTGCGGGGGTGTGGGGGGGGGTGGGGGCGGTGTACAGGGGCAGAATGCCGCACTAACTTCATGTTAATGGAAAGTTTTCTTCTGCTGTGAGGGAAGTACAACACTTGATGCTTGTGCTGTTTGATCAGTGGAGTGTCTCCAGGAGTGACATATGGAGTTATGAGACTTCAGTGTTGAAAACAGAGGAGCTTTTACAAAAGCCAAAAATGGTGTTCGGTTCAGTTCATTTAGAAAAATTAGGTATTTTCCAGAAGGGCAGAATTCCTTGCAGAAGGAGACTATGTCTTTTTAAAAGCTATGAAACTAATGTAGAGCTATTGAGTTCTTAAAAGACATGAGAATTTTAAAAGTAATCTACTTCATTGACTAGCTCTGCTTGCTAGAAAATACAAAAATAAAAATAGCTTATAATTTGTTCCCAGGAAGTTACATAAAATTTTGCTTATTTTTGAGTTAAGTGGAGAAAGAGCACATGAGCACCTCTTCATGTACTGTGAAAGAGTGTGCATGGGGAAATGTATTCAGAAGAGCTTGCACAGAGGGATGACTTTCTGGAAGGTAAAATATCCCCTGGGAAGTTCACTTTCCTGTGCTGGCTTCTATTTTTGTTGATCTTCAGTGTCACCACTTGAATTAGAACTTGTTTCTTAACATTTTTCACAATTAGACAGATAATCCCAAGGAAGGTGTGGGCTTTGGGGGATGCCACACCCCACCTTGAACATGACACTTGTTCTATGAGTATGTTTGGATTTAAATTCCTATCTTTTTTCTTCCCCCACCCCCTTTAGAGATACCCCAAAGTGTGGCTAAAGCTCCGATCAAAAGGGAGCAGCCTTTTAATAAAAAGCTGATGTTAGAATCAGGAATTTGGTTTCTCTGAACACCTCCTAACACTACACAGTTCAAAAGCCTCTCTCTGCTTTTCTTAAAACTGAAGGTTTAAATGCTTATTCCACCTGTGCCCTTGATTTATTCTTTCAATATTTCTTTTTTTGCTCTTGCTTCTCTTGTGCAGATCTGCATGGTTTACCAAATGACTTCACCTTTGTCCATCTGTGAACCAGTATGAGAAACAGCATTTAGAAAAAAAAATTGTAGGTATTATGTACAGGTAATTTAGAAAATAACTTCTAATGCTGGTTAACTGAACTACATTATTCAAAAACTTTAGTTTGCAGGTCAGTACAAAGTTTTGATGAAGGCAAAGGGAATTCCTTTAACATTTGGAGTAGACATCACAATTTCTCAACACTTATAATCATAGGAAACTTAGAATTTCTTTGGCTTTCTTTGATATGTAAATGTGAAGTGGATATATCACATATATGAATGGTTTTGCAGTGGGATGGCTTATTGGATTCTCATTTGTTTTTGAATTGATATGCCAGTTCCTTATGTAATACTGTGTTTTCCTTTTGATTTGTATGGCTACTCCATTTATACTCTTTGCATTTATTCCTAAAAGATCCCTATTATGTGATGAGTGGAGCATCAGTATATAGATTAAATGCCATTGGAAAGTAAGCCAGTGGGATTTTTCTTTTTTTTTTGAGAATAGAGATAATTAAATTTCAGGCAAAGTTTCACTTCCTGCTCATGCCACATAGCAGTATTAAGTGTTTTCATGCTCTACCACTCATTTTTTTTATTAACTTTCTATTTAAAGTAGTTTTTTTGGGAAACATTTTATCTTAATAAGAATAACCTATCAAGCAAGAAAGCCAGCAGACTTCACATTATCACACTCTCTATACAGGAGTTTATCTTTTTGCTGCCACTACTGCATTCCACACTCCTCCGATGTTGGAAAATGGATTGGTTTTAATGGTTGATTTTTGACTGACAAAGGCAGAGAGGGCACTAGTGGCCTGTCACAAAAATGGCAGGATTAGAACCAACAGAATAGACACACAACAGGTTAAAGAGCTTTAGGGAGAATTGTGCTGTACACTGGTACCTCTGCTCAGCATTAGCTCAGCATTAGCATTCTCTGCCTGTTGCAGAGACTCTTTAAAATGCCATTCGCATTGATGATGGTATAATTGACACGGCTCCCCAAGGAGTTGTAGGGATTGTAGGAAGCTCAAATCTCAGGAAAAGTCATCTGTTCCTGAGACTCTTCTATAGTCTGAGGTCTTGTTGGTAGCAGGACTTGTATTGTTGTATGCTATCATTCTAATAATAAAGGGCCATCAGTATTATGGCTCTTCTCAAGTTCCCAGCAGTATTTCTGTTAAATCTAATTGAACATTAACTTGCTAATTAGCATTAATGCTTCATTCTATTGGGTAATTCACTACATAGTTTTGTTTTGAATGGCTTTTCTGGAAGATGTAGTGTAATAAACTTTTACAATGAAATTAATAACATAGAAGGTTTCATTATTTCAGCAGTAAAAGTACTAGGATGTGCAATAAAAATTCTATATTTGCTTTCTAGAGCTCTGAAGGCTAAGTGGTAAGGCAAGTGTACAAATCAATGCCTAATAACTACAGAAATAAGTAACTTAAAATATTAAAAGGGATTTGGGAAGGAATTCATAGAAATAAGAAGACTCTTGGGATCTATGCGTACTCAGAAGCTATGAGAAGATTCTGCATATTAGAATGTGGTTAGAAGGTACATTATTGAAACTTTGCTGATAAGTACAGTGGGAGACAAAATTGATTTGCCTGTGAAAGTTAATACCTGACACTATAGCAGTAAGCACTTCTTTACTGGGCTTGTGTATATCATATGCAGAAGATAGCTGAGGGAGCAAAAGTTGGTTGCTGTCGTGGTTTAGCCCCAGCCAGCAACTAAGCACCACACAGCCACTCGATCACTCCCTCCACCCCAGTGGGAAGGGGGAGAATCGGAAGAGCAAAAGCAAGAAAACTCATGGGTTGAGATAAGAACAGTTTAATAATTAAAATAAAATAGTGATAGTAATAATGATTATGATAATAATAATGATAATATAATAAAAAATGAGAGAGAGAGAGAGAAATGAAACCTGGGGAAAAGAGGGAAAAGGAAAAAAAAAACCAAGTGCTGCAACCGCTCACCACCCACTGACAGACACCTCCAGTCCCTGAGCTGCGATCGCTGCTTCCCCTGACCAACTCCCCCCAGTTAATATACTGGGCATGATGTCACATGATATGGAATATCCCTTTGGCCAATTCGGATCAGCTCTCTTGGCTGTGCCCCCTCCCCTCCCGGCTTCTTGTGCACCTCGCAGAGCATGGGAAGCTGGAAAAGTCCTTGACTAGTGTAAGCACTACCTGCCAACAACTAAAAACATCTGTGTATCGTCAATATTATTTTCATACTAAGTCCAAAATGCAGGACTATACCAGCTACAGTGAAGAAATTAACTATCCCAGCTAAAACCATGACAGTTGCTTACCTAGGAACTGAATACATGATTTGTGTGCCTATATATGTATTTAGTGAAAAGGTCATTGTAATGAAAACACGACCAGAAAGAGTAGGAGAGGTGCTGACTTAATAAATCTGTAGAGCGTCAGTGTGATTACTTGTCTTCAGAAACAAAAGCTTTCATTTGACTTCAGTAAAAGATATTGAATAAAATTTTGGTCTGATACTGAAGTGCAAATTTGCAGTAATTTCACTGAAGGCTTAACTTAATCCTACGCTGAATCAGCACTAAAAATTAAATTAGATTTTGTCAGTCCAGATTTATTTTAACCTATGATTTAGGTGAAGACCATTGCTCTGAAAGGAGGTACTGTATGTTAAGCTAAGCTCTTTGAGATGAATATTGGGTGTACTGGTAATCTTAGGCACTCAAAAGAGAAATTGCAACAGTGAATGATTTTGCATGCTTATTTTATGCAGAGGTTGAAATGCAGTTCCTGAGCAGTGAAGTATTACTGTTAAAATTTTCAGATTTTCTTATCAGTAAAAGAGGTTTGAAAAACAGTTACTAATTATGTTTAGAAAGCATTTGTCTTAAGTTTGCTTAAGACATAAACCAACAATGTTGCACATCATGTTGTGGAAAGGAGGGGGCGAAAAAAAGATCTTTAAGTGAATTTTTTTTGGTGCAAGTTTTTTCATGATTTTGCATTGAATTCCAAGTATTTTATGCTAATACTGTCAGGTGATGAATTATTGAAGGTTAGAAGTGGCTGTAGAGGGTAGACAGTAGAGATTGGCAAAAGATTTTTTTTTTTCTTTAAAGTGTAAATGTTTGAGGAAGTAGGAAGACAACATTAGAGGAATGTGGAAAGAAAAGTGGCCAAATCTGGACTAATTTGTATTAAGGTGGATGCAGTTTAAGACACAAAGGCCATGGCAAATTCATTCTCATGGGCTGCTTCTTTTAACAGTCAAAAGAAAAACACTAGTGCCTTTTCACAGTTCTAATAGTGATTGATGCAACATTAGAAAAGAAAATTGAGGATAGAGGCATAACATAAACAGTTCAAGCACTTCACAAAGATTGTATCATCACATACATCTGACACAAGGCCAAGTGGACTACAAAGTTAAGCCATCTCACTATTAATTCCCCTTTCTTTTTTGTTCATACATGTTTGCACTGTATCATTATTTGTCTTCAAATTAATTTTCTGTGTCATTTCCCATCAGGTGGAAGACATCTACAGAAACACCAGCATGGTATATAAAATGATTTTAACGTTGGTGTTTTCTATCAAAAGATTTTTTTCTCATTTAAATACTTTTGAACCAATTTATATGCCAGCATATGTTAAAGATGATACTTGAGATTGGAAAGTTTGATTCTGCTTGTTTGTACTTAAAAATATAAGATGTTAGAAAGGATGTCTGCCTATAACCTGTAATCTTTGAACTTCTGAATTGCACAATAAATGCAGATGGTCACAACAACCCGATGCAATGCACTCTCTTCCCATTTTTGTTCAAGTAACTTCTTGCATTTGCAATTGTAATTCTCTTCTCTCATCTTGCTCTACATTTTCCAATTGCTGGTGCTGAAAAGAATGACCCTCAGACCATTATTAATCATGAAACATTTACCAACAGTATCATCTTTGTACCTTGATCAAATTCTAGCCCTGGTAATTTCATTCTCCTTGCCTCAGGTATCCATATCATTTCCTGGACTGATATTTTTCGTGTCTCTTCTCGTTGCCTGTTGAACAGTCACGGTATTCCACCCTAGCTGAAGAATGTATTTCAGTGGGGATGAAGTGTTCCTGATGTTTCTCACAGCAATCTGAAAGGTTATAAGTACCTTTAGGAATTTTTATAATTGATGTTCTGTAAATGCCGAAGAAATTATTATTCAAAGTTTAGCCTTCTTCCAAAGAGGTGGTGGTGGGGGGGGGGAATTCACTCATATAACTGGTACATCTTAAATATAGAAATTGCTTACCAATTTACATTGTACAAAACATTCCCATGTTATTGAAGTTATGTCTTCAGTATTTCTGCATACTGGTGTGGAAGAAAAAATAACCCCCTTTTTCCTATCTTTATGTCACATCAGAGAGAAATTCTCCATCCTTTTTTCTTTTTTTCTTTGTGCGGACAAGTGTGTTAAATTGTACCTGATCTTCAGTAGCCTTGTCATAGGAACTGTTCCTATGAATATGTTTTTATCAAATTATGAAATGTTTGTTTTTTAAACTGAGAGCCAAAACAAAACAAAAAACCAACAACCACCAAACACCACACACAAAACCCCCAAACCAGCCAACCAAACAAATGCTTTCACTACTTTCTTTCTACGGCTGTTGACTAGAACCTGCATGCTGTTGATATCGAGGGATAACCTCTTGTGTTTATGCAATACCAGTTCTGTGTCTGTTTTTTCTAGGAAAGAGGAAATTCTGAAAATGTTAAACTGAGTATTTTTGGGCTTGGCCTTTGTAACAGTCTGATGACAAAATTGGCCCTTGAAACCTGACCCTGAAAAAAAACCCTTCTAGGCCAAGGATATTTTCTCCAGGATAGGACATATCTGCAAAGTAGGGCTTTTTGATTTCTCAAAGAATACTATGATAAAATGTATTAAAGGTGTGAGAGGTGTCAAATTCAGAACTGGTTGGAGAGCCTTCAGAGACTTCACTTGAACTTTATGGGTCCTTGTTGTCCACAAGTACTTGGGAGAAGCTTGGATTAATTGTTTGCCCTAACCACGTGAATTTTGTATGTTTAATATGTAGTTTATCTGGTAATGGTGGTTCATGCAATTTTCTCAGACAAAACTAGAGGATATAGCTTATTTTTGTTGCAATAGGAAGAAAAATGAAATCTCATTACTTTATATTAAAAAGAGGGTATAAGCATCCACATCAAGAGTTTTCTTTTTCAATCCCAACTCCTTGCTCCATGTAAGGAGCAACAAATAGGAACTCTTAAATTCCAGCCTCTCTTTATTATTTGTTACAATGGGAAGTTGTCGTGTACTTGAGAGAGCAAGGCAATCTCCTCAGTAAATGAGGATCAGGGCTCCTGTCTGGACAGCTTACAGATTCACTTTAGTTGAAGTAATTCATTGTTACCGGCAAATGTGAGAAAATATTTGTTGTTCCTTTATTGTGGTTACTGTTCCACATATTATTAGAGAGGAGTTCTTTATTCTTTCCTACTAGGGTCTAATTTCCTTTCCACTCTTCCCCCTGTCAAATGCAAGCCTATGCAAGTCACTCTTTGATTGATTTGCAAGATCCAGCAGAGGAAAAATTCAATCCTTTGGTGTTTTTTCTTTTTTTTTGGGTTCATTTAGATTGCTGTAGGCCAACCCTGATCTAGAAATGACAAGTTAGTTTGCCTCTGTCCTTATTGCAAAATTGAGAGTAAGGTTCCATTGGCCTTGCTAGTCACTGTTTTGATAATTCGAGGCCAGTTACTGTTTTCTCCAGATTTGTACTAGATATCCTGGACTGTGACTGTCAGGTGTGGAAGGGTTTCTCTCTTTCACTTGGTGAGTGAGCTGAAAAAAAGTTTAAATTACTTTTTTGAGTAGTCTTTCTCTTTGAATTTCCCCCTTTAGTTAATTTAATTGAATTAACTACTGCCTTGAACAAACAGTACGTACAGAGGAGTTGGAGGGACATACGGGATTAAGTTTTGCCAGATAGTAGCTTTGATACAAAGTATTTCCCTCAATTTAAAAGGAAATAAGCATGTAAGGGCTGTTCATCATGTGAAAATGAGAGTTATAAGTTCAGCACCTTGGCTGTTTTCCATTCTAGATCTACAGATAGGGACACACACTTACTCAATGAACTGAATGCAAAACCAGGAGCTTGTGTTTTTCAGCTTTGACACTGACTAAAGGCAGCTGTATGGCTTTGCTTGACTTTGGTTTCTTACTTGACCTTTCTCTCCTGCTCTACCTCACCTCTGTTATCTTCAGTGACAATTCTAGGCTTTTCAAAATCTCAAATTCACAGTGTAATGGTGGAGGTGTCACAACTGGATTATGTGCAAAGGTCACTTGTGAACAACTTCTTAACAAAGAAGGCAGGCAGGACATGGGTAACACCTCCCGCCTGTCTACATACAAAATGGCGATTCTTTGTTGCATCCCCAACAGACAGTTGTGCACCAGCAATAAACTGCTGTTATTTCTGATATCTATGATGGAGTTTGTGGATGTCAAATACCATACTGCTGAACAGCAGTGCAGTCCATATAGGTGCCATTCAAAGATGCCAAAAGTATGTGGCACGCACTGAAATCTGTACAAAGCTGTGGCTTGGTGATGTCTGAGAAGACTAGCTGCTTTTCATAGAACTGCAGTTGCCTGCATGCTGACCTAAAATCAGCAGCAATTTTCAGAATGCTTTCTGTAAACTTAACTTTGGCAGCTGGAACCTGTTTCTGGCTCTGTCTCTGTGTCAGGATTATTATTATAGTTGGATGACAGGGATGTTGCTTCTCAGGAAGACAAACAAATCTGCTGTGCTACAGTGGTAAATGGGCATGGTTAAAAGAAAAATGTGTCTGGATTCTTCCTTGAAACTTCACTTTCCTTTTTAGCTTGCAAAAACAGAAATGCAATGAACAGAGTATTACTAAGCCCCTTGGCAGAAATGCAGATGCCTTGACACTGGAATACACATCAATCCAGAGAGAGAGAGCGTCCTTTGTTGCCAAGTTGCTAATTATTCACAGAAAAGATTAAAGCTGAGCATGGCTTTCCCAAATGATTTCATATTATACTCTGAATTAAAAATACATTAAATAGAAATGCTGATGCAGTAGAAAGGATCTTTGTCAGTACAAGGCTACAAGATTGCCATGCTATTTAGATTAATAGAATCTGGGAGAACAGGTAGAAAGTTTGCAAGAAAATATACTGCAGCAAAGCAAATGTTCTCATGATGTCCATCACCTGTGCTCTGCCATAGAATGAATGGCTTATTGCTGACCAGCTCCCCTTTCTTGGAAGGTGTAGTAGACTTTAATCTCTGATACTTGGGAGTAATTTGTATGTGCAGCTAGGGTTTCTCTGCAGTTCTCTCCACGTAGCTGAGGTCAGTTTGACTCAGAACCAGTTAATGTAATTTGGATTTCTCAGCCTGTAGTGCCAGAAACCATTCGTTATGATCAAACCTGATATTATGAGCAAAAGTTTTGGTTTAATATAATTTTAGGAAGACATTAGTGCCTTTTGGACCTTGTTAAAAATTATGCAGGTTGTCTAGAAGATGTTGCTGTAAGTGTCCTAATAGTATGGCTTTTCTGCTGAATTTTACATATTACAGTTTTCTTCTTTTATATAGTAAAGACTGATGTATCTTGAAGACAGTATGTTTTTTCTGTAAGAAGGCAGTAGTAGCATAGTATTATTATAACATATTATAGTATTATTGTAATGTGTGGATTGTCCTAATCTACACTGCAATGGTGTGGCCTCACCTTGAGTATTGTGTGCAGTTTTGGGTGCCTCAATATAGGGACATCAAACTATGAGAGTGTGTCCAGAGGAGGGCAATCAAGATGGTGAAGGGTCTTGAGGGCAAGACTTAGGACGAACGGCTGAGGTCACTTGGCTTGTTCAGCTTGGAGAAGAGAAGGCTGAGGGGTGATGTCATCGCAGTCTACGACTGCCTCAAGGGGGGCAGTGGAGGGGGAGGTGCTGATCTCCTCTCTCTGGTGACCAGCAATAGGACACGAGGAAATGGAACGAAGCTGTGTCAGGAAAAGTTCAGTTTTGGACATTAGGAAAAGACTCTTCACTGAGAGGGTGGTCGGTCACTAGAGAAGGCTCCCCAGGGAAGTGGTCATGGCATTGAGCCTGTCAGAGTTCAAGGAGCATCTGTACAACACTCTTAGTCACATGGTTTATTTTCAGGTAGTCCTGTGAGGAGCAGGGAGTTGGACATGATGATCCTCACGGGTCCCATCCAACTTGAGGGGCTCTGTGGTTCTACAGAAAGACAATTTAAAGAAGTGGTATAACAAAGAACAGTGATACCAATCTGAACTGCAAACCAATTAAGTTATACAACTGTCAATGCAAGCAGAAGTTCTCATTACATAACTGCCTCACTCTTTTATATCCAGCTTCAGCGAGGTCCTGTGGCCCGGGCTGTCTTCTCTACAAGAGGTCATTGCCCCTGCTTAGACAGCTTTTCTCCATCATTTCCTTAAACAGCTTGTGAAATCAATGTTGTTTTTTTGAGCAAGCTACCCAAAAGGGTCTGCTTTATTCGCTGGGTGACTTTAAAGATGTCTGTTACCAGAAGCAATGAAATGACTAGATATTCTGGCAGCCTCTCAAAGATATGACCAAAGGGTGTACGTTTTTTAAGTGGTTTTCCCATCCACCTACACATTAGCAATCTCCATTCATATGCTTTTGATATCATCATTCCACAGAAATTTTGGGCTTCTTATTGTTCATTCTGCTGTGATATTTATAACTATTTTAGAATCACTCTTTGAAAACATGCATAGTGTTCAATGTCTCTCAAAGTTTAAGCACCTTTTAAAATCTTTACCTGTTAGTTCAGATTTCTCTGTTTAGACATGTGCACACACACACACACACACTTTTCTGTGAAGGATAGAGTAACTGTTATCAGCTCTTATTAACGCATTCCCTTTGCTTTGTGTTGGGGCTTACCTATGATGCTTATCTAGCACATCCTTTTCCCAATTAAAAGGGCAGGATGGCGTACTCACTTGTCTCATTTCACTATCTCTGGAAATTGATTGCAGTATGAGGGGAACACATGATACCATCTGATATCTTCTGTACTGATTTGAATGTCAGTCCCTCTGGGCCTGCAGCTAGTCTCACTGTGCCTGAGTAATAAGGAAAAAACCCTGCCAACTTAGTCTGCTTTTTCGAAACAATCATGTTCTGATTCTTTTTGCAAAGGGTGTGAAAAACAGAGATCCACCAATATAATTTTTTGTAATCTCTAGTGGGCAAATTCCTGCCTTACTTCCACACTGTAGGACCAACACATGTCCTTATCTTTTCATATTTTGATCCTAATATTCAGTATCAAGACGATCACTTGTATACCACGTTACAAATCTACCAAATAGAACTTAACATGAAACATACTCTGGGTACCAAGGCATTGATTCACTATTTCTAAATATTCTGGTTTTTCTTTCTCTCCTCAGCCCTTCCCTTGCCCTTAAAAACTGAAAAAACCCTAAGACTCGGAGTATGGCCTCAAGGCAGTGTTGTCTACGTTAACATAAATTATTCACTAAATATTTTAAATACTGGAATTCTGAGTGATTGGTGGGATATGTGGGGTCTAAAATCCCTCCAAAAAGACCTTGATAGCTACATAGGTAGTTTTAATACATGATGATTTACATGATCATCAGTATTGTTAAGTCATGTAATAACAACAGGGGTTTGGACTAAGTATTTGGCCTCCTAGAATATGACAAATCATAGGCCACTCTTCATTCAAACCTCTAATGTGATATAAGTAACACTTAGCAATGGTTTTATGGATGGGATATTGTCATGGTTTTAGCTGGGATAGTTAATTTTCTTCACTGTAGGTAGAGTATAGTGCTGCGTTTTAGAGTTAGTATGAAAATAATGTTGGTAACACTAATGTTTTGTTGTTGCTAGGTAGTGCTTACACTAGTCAAGGACTTTTCCAGCTTCCCATGCTCTGCCAGGTGCACAAGAAGCTGGGAGGGGAGGGGGCACAGCCAAGAGAGCTGATCCGAATTGGCCAAAGGGATATTCCATATCATGTGACATCATGCCCAGTATATTAACTGGGGGGAGTTGGCCGGGGGAAGCAGTGATCACGGCTCGGGGACCGGCAGCGTCAGTCAGCAGGTGGTGAGCGGTTGCAGCACTTGTTGTTTGCTTTTTTTTTTCCCTTCTTCCAAGGTTTCATCTCTCTCTCTCATTATTTTCCTTTTCATTATATTATTATTATTATTATTATATTTTAATTATTAAACTGTTCTTATCTCAACCCACGATTTTTCTTACTTTGGCCCTTCCGATTCTCTCCCACATCCCACTGGAGTGGGGGGAGTGAGCGAGTGGCTGTGTGGGCTTAGTTGCTGACCGCAGCTAAACCACAACAGATACAGTATTTCCTTAGTCTCTGTTCTGGGTCTTATTAGGAGGCAGGTGTGAAATTCTTTGATGGAAATACTTTTACGGAATATTTATTCCCTGGAAACTTGAGCTGAGCAGGAAGATCAATAAATTTCAAGAAAAATGGTGGTGATCAAAAGTCCTTGGATGTGAAGAGGAAGAGGCAGCTGGCTGCCTGGGAGGAAGGGTGATTTCTTGGGTTTTTCCACCCTGTATTCTGCAGTCTGAGATATAGGGATGGTCATAGGAAGACAGAGGCCAAGCAAGCTAATGCTGAGGGAAAATGAAAGCAATTCTCAAGGAGAGGCAGGTGAGATCTTCTCCTGGGACCGCGAAGTTCATAAATCTCTGTCATGCACCCTTTGTGAATAAGGCAACACAGGCTTTCCACAGATTTGATGTTTGTGGAAATGCTTTACCAGCTGTGACGAACTGCTGTAGCCCTTGATCCCTGCCCATTATTTCCCACCTTTGCTCTTCAGAAAAGAGCAAAGGTCCTTAGTCTTCTAAAAGACAACTAGAAACGTGGTGGGTTGGCAGTGGGAAGGATTTTTAATTCCTTCCTGGCATGAGAAGAAAAGTAGAAGAAATTAATTTGATGCTTATGTGTTACTATGTAAGATAGATTTACAGAAAATATTTGGGGACTACGTAGTGTGAAAGGAGTACTGACTGAAGGTGGTGCTTTTGTCAATGTATTAATTGTTATATAGTCTGTGTCTCATCCTGTGCTTCTATCATTCCTGGATATTTATAGAGACTTTTTCTGATGAACACCAGGAAATAAAATAATAGTTTAAATTGCTGTAATGGTTAAACATTAACTGCAGATTTCAGTGGTTGACTAGAGCTTGTTATCCCCAGTTTATAGGGTAAAGCATGAGTGTATGATAGCTGCTAACTAGGGGCTGTACTGGAAGACTACAGCTGATGTACACACAAAATTCTGGGCTTTTCTTTTCTGTTAGATATTCACAAACAATCTGGAGAATGTATGTCCTTTGAACTTAGACAGAATCATCTATTCCTGATGAGTGCGAGGAAAACCTGGTCCCAGGTAATACTTGGGATAAGCAGAGGTATTTCAATCCAACCTATTTGCAAACTCTTGCATACTTTGCCCTCTTTACTAGAAAATATAGTACTAATGTTTTCTTCCTCCTCATAAGATAACTTGTTTGCCATTGAAAAATCCTACCATCTAGAAGATGAACTTGTTAAAGGCATAGGGATTGCGATTCAGAGATCTTTCATTATTTTTCCTCTTAAAAAAGCCCCAAAGAATGTTTCTTGCCTCTCTTAATTTTCTCAGTCCCTCTGAGCATCATGTCACCTCTCTCTCTCTCTCTCTCTCAAAAAAGGCAATATTTCTCTACTTTGAGAGATCAAACAAAGCATCATGACTTTTCCAGTTTCAGGGCTCAGTGCTGTCATTAATTTGGTCCATCTGCTGTGACGTCTGTGGGATGGGTTTCCTGCCTCTGCTGCTTCATTTCATTATTTGTGCATCTCTGACTCTGATCAGGCTTGTCTCCTAATAATTTGTTCTGTGATCTCTGTTTGCAATTGCTGGTAGCAATCACTCAATGCTTCTCTTTTCACCTTATTTCTGCCTGGTGCATTTGATTAGTGTTCATGTTTTCTGCTTCAGGCTGTAGGTGATGGCTGGGGAAGGAGAGGAATAAGTTAGTTTTCCTTTAGCCAGAAATAAACAACAACAATGGCTGATAATAATACAGAGCTCACTTGAGGTAACTTCTTGCAACCTGCTTTCATGTTGGTGATTTCTCTTGATATTGCCACTGCTCAGTTAATGGTTTTCTGCTTTAAGAAAGGCTGCTATTAGGCTGGCAAGACTCCTTTTCCAGTTGCTTTCAAAGATACATCTTCCCTGCATTTTTTTCTAGATCAACTATGGGTTTTAAGAGGTGATCTTGAAAAGGACTCAGCATCACCATTTATTTGCTGAAGCTTTGTGTGTTCAGCAAACCCTGTCTCTTTCATGTTGTTGTGGTTTAGCCCCGGTCAGCAACTAAGCACCACCCAGCCACTCGCTCACTCCCCCACCCTTGTGGGATGGGGGAGAGAATCGGAAGGGCCAAAGTAAGAAAACTCGTGGGTTGAGATAAGAACAGTTTAATAATTAGAATAAAACAGCAATAATACTAATATAATGAAAAGGAAAATAATGAGCGAGAGAGAGATGAAACACTGGAAGAAGAGGGAAAAAAAAAAACAAACCAAAACTAAACAACAAGTGCTGCAACTGCTCACCACCCGCCGACCGACGCTGCCGGTCCCCGAGCCGCGATCGCTGCCTCCCCCGGCCAATTCCCTCTAGTTAATAGACTGGGCATGACGTCACATGATATGGAATACCCTTTGACCAATTTGAATCAGCTCTCCTGGTTGTATCCCCTCCCCTCCCAGCTTCTTGTGCACCTGACAGAGCATGGGAAGCTAGAAAGTCCTTGACTAGTGTAAACACTACCCAGCAACAACTAAAACACCAGGGTGTTATCAACATTATTTTCATACCAAGTCTAAAACACAGCACTATACTAGCTACAGTGAAGAAAATTTAACTATCCCAGCTAAAACCATGACACATGTTCTTGTTAGTGTTTATTTCTGTGTTTGAAAATGACCAATCTACCAGAATAAATGCAATGTAGGATGGGATTCACTGAGTCTTCACTGAGCTCTTCACCACTTTCTCACAAGCCACTAGCAGGCAGGTCAGTGTACCCAGGAAAAATTGCCCCCGTTTAAGTTCGCCAAATTAAACCAGTGCAAATTCCCTCCAAAACCTAGATTTGCAGCTCTTTATCCCTCTTTAAAGTGGCTTAATCTAAAGTGGTTAAAATGTTATGCTGCAATACACTTGAATTTGCATTGTTTTGTTAAAATCATATTGACCATGTTACACTTGGATCACTGGTCTGTGATACTTGATTGACTGCTGCCCAAACCTGGCAGGATGATTTCAGTGTTTCAGGTAAGCTACTGAAATCTCTAATGGTTGTTTGGAAGCTTAAAAAACAGAGTGAAAAAGGAACTAGAAAATAGACCCAGTTAAATATCACGTTGTCCCATACATCTTGACTTCAGAAAAAGATGTGTAATGTGCTTGGCGAATTGTTGCTATGTGATAGTGACTATAAATTCCTTTCAGCATGGTAAGATTTGCACATATTGAAATAAAAAGAAAAAAACTTGGTTTGCTGAAGGCATTTACATAGCATGTAGACATTCCACTTTGTCTGAAAGTACATTCTATGTACAGTGTGTGGTCCCTTATGAAGATGCTTCCATTAATTTGCCAAGCTTCTGGATTTTTAATGAGGTAGCTAGGTATGTTCTTGTGGATTGATTGACCTTTATTCATGAAGAGGAGAATTACAGAAAATACAATTCTCCAGAAAATCACTGTACCATTTTAAGTCTAGAAACACCAGCTGTTGGTTTGGTTTTGCTTCAGACTGAGTTTGAAATTGCTTGATGCATTACCAGTGTACTTGCTTGCCTTCATATGGTTGGATCCTGTTAAATGTAGTTAGTTTAGTTCTGAAAATCTGACATTTGTGGTGCTTGGTTTGTAGAGGATATCGGTATCCCTGTAATGTTTGTTTTTCCTGAGCCCCACTATATGCTCTGAGCCATGACTTAATATAGCTTTTTGTCTTAAGGATTAGAATTGCCCCTGTCAAGGGCTTTTCCTCCAGCTTGCTTGGTCCCTGAAGCAGAAAAATGTTCAACATTTAACTATTCCTTATGTATGATGTGTGTAGAATTGACCATTTTCATTCCTACATGCCTCCTACTAAGTTGCTCACTGGTCATCTCTTTGACAACTTTTTCTACAGTGTCTTACTAAGAAAAGTGTAATGGTAAAAAGATTTTTCCAAACATATGTCCGCTTGAAGTAAACAGAGCAGATATGAAGCAAATCTTTGGTGCTTTTTCCTCTGTCTCAATAATATTATGTGGAATTCTTATTCACTGTGGGTGCACTGGGATATAAGTTTTTGTCTGTAGAGTCAGGCATGCTGATAGTTTTTGTAGCAATCATTTCAGTGCCAGTCCAAGGTAAAAGTAGTAATGAAAAACTATTTTCCTTCCAAAAATCAGTGTGGACCCAGTCAATTTTATGATAATCTTGTCTGCCATGTATGAGAGTCCTGGTGGACGTGTTCTCAGCTTCTGCTTTATTACCAAAATAAGAACAGGGAAAGTAAAACTATAAAAAAATTAGAAGGCAAGAGCATAACAGAATTGCCTAGAGCTATAAGAATATGATAAGAGCTGGGGCATGAATATGTAGAAGAATTCACTGAAAATGTAGTAATTTTTATCATGTCTAGTGAATCTCTCTGTGCCACAGCACATAGCCCTTAACTTTTACTCTACTTGTGAACTGTAGATTAATGTTGTGAGACAAAGTATTGAGACGGAAAAAAAAAACGCCCAGAGTTTGTGTGGAGAATACAACCTGTTTCATGCTTATTTTTCTTCAGTTTCAGGCTGTTGTCCGAGTAGAGTCGTTCTAGTTCCCGAGGCCTGTAGGTGGCAATCTTGCGCTGTATTGGAGGAGCAATTCCTAACCCTTCCAAAGGACAGGTAAGAATGTGTGGGTTAGGGGGAAGGGAAAGGGGATGGCGGCAGATGAAACAAGAATTTTTTTTTTTTTTTTGCTTCTGTTCTTCAGTTTTTAAGGCTTGCTTCCCTCAATATTTCCTCACAACTTCTTAATACCCAGGATTTAGTGCAGCAATTAGCTTGTGAGGAAGCGAGGCAGTAGCTGTGCAGCAGTTAGAGCAACACTTCTTAGCGAGCCCAAGAAAGCAGAGCTGCAGCAGTGATGCTCTGTTCCTGCCTGAGCACCCAAACCCACCCTCCAACAGCTTTTCAGGGCTTGAATGGGATCACTAAAGGAGTCTTAACTTTTTTTTCTATTGTGGAGCGGCCTCGATGTTCAAGAAGTTTGGAAACCAGTTTGGCACAATACAAACAACTTTAAACAGCTTTGCCAAACACATAAGTGGATCCATAGGAGGACGGTTGAGGATGAATTGGGCCATCCCAGTTACTGGGTTTTATAATTTTTCATCTTCTGACCTTTATCAGCAGGACCTAAAATAGTAAAGGTCTGGAATCTAGAGTACACTTAGGAAAATGTAATAATATTTTGGAGGAAGCTGAGAAAAGAAAAACTATCAGTGATGAGTTTTTAAAAGGAGCAAGACTGAACTGACACTTTAATACTATATGCACAAGTTATTTCCTGCCTATATTTTATAATAAAATAAACTTTGCTGGCTTTTCTGAACTACTGAAGTTATAGAAGTAATTTCCTTTTTTTGATATTAAGGGGTTACACTAGTATTAAAATCTTAGCAACTATGGTTGCATCTAAAGACTTCATTGACTCTAAAACTTGATATCTGTGGATAATTTTTCTCTCCAAATTACTTTGGGGGGAGGAGCCCTCAAGACCCCTAAAATCTGTCTTTTAAATTCTTGCTCTGCAAGATGCATGGTTGCTTCATGCTGCATATTTCAGCAGAACACCCAAACACACCAGGGAAGGTGGGGAGAGAAAACCCATGACTGGAAACTGCAGAACAGTAACTCCATTCAGTTCAGTACAGGGAATGCAGTTTATGTGGCTGCAGGAAAGTGAACGAGTTCAGAGCTCAGATTAAGGAAAGTAATTCTGTCCTGATGTAAATCATACAATAAAATATCATCAGTCCTGCTCTCATATCAGTATTTCACTTAAAGAATTTCAAAACCTGAACGGCATAAGCATGTGATGGACTTGATTTTGAGATAAAATGTGGATGTCATTCTGGAATGAAATCAGCATCTAATAATCTGATGAGTTGTGCCATTGATCTTCAGTTGAATTAGGCAAAGCAAAGGGAGTCTGCCGATATGGTCCTGCAGTGGTTTAAGCCAATTTTAATTTTGTGTGGTTGCAGGTCCACTTTCCCTGCCAAATGTTCTTTTTGGCTTTGACGTGCATATGACTCCAGGGTGAGCTGACTTAACTGATCTAGACCAGGACTTCCAGTTTTCTCACTAGTGGTTGATTTTCAGCCGATGAACTCCTTGAGCTGCTTGTTGCCCGGTCACACAAATGTCACTTCTATTGAGAGAGGAAAAGGGGAGCAGTTTTGTTAAATTGACTGCTATGGAAATGCACCTTACTCTTTCCTCTCATGCATTAGAGCAACACAAGTGATAACCTGTGGTCACTTTCTTTTAACCTTATAGATAATCCTTGAATGAGAGTATGAAAAGAATTGATGTAATAACAAAGATCTGCAGTGTACTGAACTTTGAGCCAGAGAGGCTGGTCTCACTAGGAAGGAGGAAGGAAAGCTGCATGATGCAGTATTACTATAGTTTAGAATTTCCCTCAGGCTGACATTAATTCCTGTGTTTTTTTTTCCTTGACTAGCCACAGATTCAGATCTAACCCTAATCTAGCCTTTAGTGAAAGTTAGATGGCAGCTCTCCACATGAAGAGAAATCGGACCCAGTTTTAAAGCTCCATGGGAGATGAAGGCAGGAGGGTTTTCTTGCCCTAAGGCAGACAGAAGTGCTGCTGACTAAAAGCTTTTTTGGAAGCCATGCAATGAATTATCCCAATGCACAGCTCAATTGAAGGGAAAAAGATCTAACAAGTCCAACTAGGTAATTTTTCATTAAAGTGTTAGTGAAGCTTGACATTCTTAATCTCGTTGTTACTTCCGCAACAGAACTTCTACTTCTGGCATAAACTACATTCTAGAGGATGGCTCAACAGGCAAGTCCAAATAAACCGCTTAAAAAACTTGCTTTTATAGAAGGCCAAATCTGCAGTCATCTCTGTATGAATTTGATTTTCCCCTCATAGGAAATGAGCAAAAGAAAATATTGAGACATGAAGTCAGGCTTCACCTTGTGTGCTACAGCAATCAATTTGTGCTATGCTAAGCAACTTAAAGCTGAAACAGTTCTTAACTGAATTTTTCTTAATAGCTGTTCTTTCCTAAATAGTGGATTTTTTTTTGCTTATGCAATGCTTCTGTGTCTTTTTAAAACATTCTACATAAGAATGCTTTCACCAGAAGCTATGGATGACTTCTTTCTTCTTTACCTTGTTCTGTCAGTTCATTGGCTCTGAATGATGAAAACAGAATTCTGCCTTGTAACATTATAAGCATAGGAAAATGTACTTTTTTTTTTTTTTTTTTAGTGTGTGGACTAGTACTACACCTATCATTCTGGGGCTGGAATGTCTTGCAAAACGTAAGTGGAACAGTCTTCATACAGATCTCTGAGGGGGAAATACTGTCATATTTTAGACTGGGGAAGCTACAGAGCCCTTCCATGTTTGTAGTCCAAATGCACCTATGCCCAGTATTGAAACGGTATTTTATATTTCTTCTGCAGTCATGCAAGGAACTACAGTATATTCAAGCTAAAGGAAAATTATGGTCCAGATCAAAAAAAGGGCAATGAAATAACCAAATTTCAGGTAACTGCCCATGAACTGGAAATTAAAACTTCCGTTCTAAGAACTGTTTCAAACTTGTTAACTGTTATAGTTAACTATGGTGGTGTCTGTCCAGGAAATAGGGTCTTGAACTTATTACATGAAGGAAAGAGTTAATTTGAGTTCTGCGTACTGGTTGACTGGTTGATTGCTCAGACCATGGAGTCATTTAAAAAGGGTTGGGGATTGCTGCCAGCTGTAGTCGCTGTATTTCAATGACAGTGAATTATGTAGTGTCACAGAGGGGTGTCCAAGGTGTAATCGCTGCCTTTTTTCCTCAGTCTCTTTATGTGGTTGAGCTTCTGAGAGGACTTGGCAGTGATCCTTTTGCCTAAATCCTAACTACGTATCACTAAGAACTGTTCAGTTTGGGACAGTCTTGGGCATCTGAGGATGATACAGAAGCACTAATGAGGTTAGTTACACCTGATTTGGATTTGTAAGTCCTTTGTTGGATCTGGTCGTAAGTATCTTATGGAAGGTCACACACAGTATAAAATACGAGAAAATGGAATTCCCTTTCTTAAGAAAAGTAGCTGTAAAGCATTGGTGGAAACATGTGAATTAAGGGTTATCTTAATATATTGAACACCTTTTATACTTGAAATCTAAAGACTTGGCAGATAAGGGCTATATTCTCTTCTCTGTGACTATGCTTTGCCTTGTTAGAGAGATGCTATAGCACTTGCTTTTCTTACCAAAAAAGGGTTTCTGTGCTTGTGGACTGAGGGGTGGTTTCCTGTGTCTGAATGCTGTTCTAGCACTGATATTTTCTCATACTTAGGGTAGGATAGAAGGCAGATTTTTTTTTTTTTTCTGTAATGCAAATTGCTGCTTTCAGATGCAAGCTTTCATATGTGCTCAATGCTGGGCAGTTGTAAATGAAACTGCCAACACTACAGCAAAGGAAGGAGTTAAGTTCTGGGGTGAGGAAACAATGTACCTGCAAATCTTACTGGCCTGGTGAGACAAGGATCTGTATTCAGTCTTTTTCCTTTTTAATAAATCCAAACTTGTGAGTGAAAGAAGCCAGTATGCTTTTTGTTCTAGTCATCCTCTCATGGAGAAGAGGTGAATGTAATAACTTCCCTCACCACTGGAAGCATGAGTCTCTCTGTAGCCACATAAAGTGGCTTCAGGATTAAAAGGGCAAATGGGCTTCAGACTGGTCTTTCTGACAGACATCAGAAAGCCAAACTGACAGCTGCTGGGGGAAGTCAGAGTGACTGCTGAGGAAATTGGAAGAGGGTGTGCAAACAGGTCTTGCTTCTGTTAGAAGCAACTTTAAAACTTCAGCAGCTATGAAAAAGATATGCTGGAGCTATATTTTATTTCTGGTTAATGTTATTTGGCATATTTGTTCTTAAAGCAGAACTTCATGTATTTGGATATCAGAGTTTTCTTTACAATATAAATGGATGTGGTAGGTCTTTAAAAACATTTTTTGATTCTTAGTAATAATGCCTGAGCATGGCAACTCTCAGGAAGGCGTATCTGGCTTTTAGTTGACTTGTGTTATTTCCATAATTTTAAAAAGCCGTGTAATCTTGTAATTGATGAAATGTGACTGTAATGACCAGTTAATGAAAATCATTATGGCTCATTTATGCAATCTATTAGTTTTTATAAAATACTTCCTAAGGATCTGGGCACATTGGGTCACAAAAATAAAATGACAGTAGAAGAAACTTTTTTTTTATTATCATTATCAGGAAAACAGTGGTTTTACTAAAAACTGCTGCCAGATTTTTCAGAGATGCTGTAAAGAATAGGACTTAAATATGTTTATAAAAAAACCCTCTCAACTTCCTCCCACATGTTCTGGATGTTCTATTCTGAGTCTGTGTTGTCTTCAATGTAGAAAATTGTTTCAGCTGGAGCTGGTAAGCAATGAACAATTTACTAAGGTGATTTGCTTCATGAATTATCTATACAGATGATACTCCTACAGCTGAACTTCTGGAAGCATTTGCCTTTGCTTTTTTGATAGTTTCTAAATGCTTTAGCTATTACTACTTGCGGGCTGTCTAGTTGCATCTTCTATTTAGCCTGAATCTAAGCCGCATAGCACTAGCTGTGTTTTATGAGATATGTGGTTGATCTTTGGATTGGTCACTTCTGATGGAAGTGATTAACACTTGCGAGCATAACAATCTAGTAAGACTATTTGGTTTTGCCTCGTAGACCCATTTGATGTATCCCCATTGTGTTATCACTTCTGTCTTTCTGTCTTGTGAAGATGTTGACTGTTTGGGAGTTAATACCCACTGATCAGCTTTTAAACATCCTTTGCTATCCAAGTTTCTTCTATATTGCTCTTTACAAACAGCTGCTGCAGAATTCTGTAAATCATATTACCCTATTTCTTCTGTATTGCTATGTGTTCATACAGCATCGCATAAAATGGGTTGCAGTTATGTTGCCAGTTAGACAACTGTGCAAATGTTAGAAACAACTAAGAAACTTTGTGGGAGGCTTTGTTGCAGGAGTTTATTGTAATTTTGCATGGTGAAGAAAACCTCAAGTGCTATAGTCTTCCTTCTGTGTTTCAGCTCCTATATCTTCACCCTTCTTTTAGAGAGCTCTATGAAACTGTTTATAATGTCTGTACCTTCTTATTCTGTTTCTCTGCTTCCCCCATCTAGATTTTGGCCAGATCTACTAATAATGTTTTAAGTGAAGTGTAAGCATCTGAATGCAGCCTTAACTACAAGCTTTAAAACACTTAGGGCAAGAAAATGATAAAGTGTGAACTGAAGTTCAGATCATGTCTTGGTGACTAAAAGGAGGAAAAAATAGGAGACTGAAGGAAAGAAGGTTAGGCTTGCAGCAAGGCTATTTATAGGACTTAAAGAACTTCTACCTCATGCGCTCTGTGTGACTGTGGGCAAGTTACTGGGCTCAAGTTATGAGTTCACTCCAAAGTATATGCTGAGGTTAACAAACTGCATTTCTTTTCCATTTTTATATAATTGTGGATGCTTTTTATCTTTCTCTGTGGCATGGGAGGGAGGCCATTTTGAGAGCTCGCCTAAAGAAGTTTTGCTATTTCAAAGTCCTTGACCCTGGCAATGCCCTTCCTTTACCGCTCAGCTGTGGGGTGTTGTAGTTGTACCTTTTGTCAGATGCCTCATGTTTATTATAAGGTGCTGGAAGCCACACTGAGGCTTTTTATAAATAGAAATGTATGTGGGGTAGATGATCTGGGGACTCCTTGTAGGTAAATCTCATTCCTGTTTTGTTATAGAATTTGTCAAAAATAGCATCTTTAACAGCAGGTTATTAGAAGGTTCAAATTGTTACTATTTGTCAATTGAGAGAAAGAAAGTAACGTACCCCAGCTCTTATTTCCAAAGGACTAGAGTATTATCTCCCTTGTATAGTCTTTCCTAAACATACCTATTGCATACAGCCAACAAAAAGAAGTCCTGAAACATCTGACCCAAAGAGGGGTATTTTTGGGGAAATAAAGTGTGAAATCTTGCACCTTTTGGGAAGCATTGACAAAAGACAGGGAGAGTGAAAAGCATTGCTTATTGCTGAAAATTATCAACAGCTTTTTTGTGTCCAAAACAATGTAAGTGAAGAAGATTAGACTCTTTTTAATTAACTTTAGGTCCATTAATTTTGTAACAGGTTTGTGGAAGGTTAAAGATTTATCTTCTAGGTTTTTCCCCTAATCAGGCTTTTCTTTCTCTTGATAACGTATAGGAAATAGTGTTTGGTGTTTTCCTTAATAGTGTTTCTTCACAAGTTATCAGGTCTTCATAAATTGTCAAAATGATTTGACAATAGTAGCAACTAAAGGCCCAGCTGTCCTCTGACCAAGTCACAAACACACAGTGATGTTTGACACGATGGAGCAAATAGCTGGTCTCTTCCCTGGAGGTTGCTAGTAGAAGAAAACAGATGCTGCAGATTCTGGTTAAAGAGCTCTGGCATAGCTATACAGACAGAGCAATTCAGAAAATTTATTATAAGAAAAAGAAAGTCTAATATAAAGTTGTGAAGCAAAACATGGTTCTGAGTGAGTCGATGTTTTCAGTAGGGAGCATCTATTTAAAATCACTAGGGCTGCATCGGTTTTGGGCCTAACTGAAGACTTGAATATATGCAATTTTCCAATTGTCTAAAAGTGGGCAATGAAAAGTTACTTGCTGACTACTGGCACAAAGAGAATAAACTTTGTGTTTGTTTGTACTTATTTCTGTGGCAGCTGAGAGAGTATAATAATTTGTGTGTGGAATGACCTCCTGGAGCTACACTTGTGCCTGGCTTCTTTAACACCTTCTCCTTTTTTTAAATTGGCTATTTTACAAAGTCAGTCTCACCTTTTGAAAGGTTACAGCATGGTATTTGATGAAGGATCTATGTGAATTTGGAGAGAGAATTAAAGGGTGATTGGCCTATAATATACTTTGTAATTGTTTTCAAGAATATGTTGAATGGGAAGACTACTGAAGGCCAACAAGTGATTTTTTTCCCCTATTTATGTATTTGTAGGTGGTAGAGAAATGCTTATTGAGTTTTCAATGACTTTTTCATCCTTGAAGTCTACTGTTTCTGTGTAAGTTCAAATTAACAGGAATATAAACGTAAAATAGAGTTTCCAGTAGTCCAACTTGCTTTAATGTTACTCTTTAAAACCCCAGTGTTTGTTTCTGGAACAGACCTAGGGCACAGTGATCTACCTTTTATTACCAATTCTTGGGGAGTGGGGTGGGGGCTACAGTGAAAGCAAGGTAGAAATATTTTTGTGCTTCAGCATTTGCAGTTAAATACATAAGCCTGTATTGTTACTACTGCTGCAGTAATGTCATGTTGCATAGCAGCACTAGGTTTGACAAAAACCTATTATATTATGACACTTCGGTATCTAGCACTGATACACAAATGTCGAAAGACCTGTTAGATGGGATTGGTTTGTGTAGGTAAATCCAAGAGATCTGGCATGACCAGCCAGTACCCAGAGAGCTTCAGTCAATGGTTGCACTCAAATTTTGCAGGTTTCAAAATGCAGCTGTTAGGGGGGAACATGCAGCCTGAGCTGGTGGAGCAGGACAGGCTCCTGCCCTGTCTCCTCCTCCTTCATCAGTCTGTCTCCTCAGCATACTCTGTGCTCAAGCTATTTATAGCACAGTCCCACTTCAAGAATCAGAGGCACCTGGTGCATATGTTTCCCATGGTGAAGGTATCACTCCCCCAGGGGAGCAGCACAGAGCAACATAGAGCATGGGGGACAGCAGTTGGAACAGTCAGATGATGTAACATTGTCTGCTTGACTATGTGGACTGAAAGCTAATGAAGAATTAAGTTATTCCTATCTTGAAAATGTTATACCATTTTTTTTTCCTGAAGAAAGATACAAATGGCAGCAGGAACTTGACATGCCCAAGTTAAGGTTTTATTTTTGATCTTAATTAATAGAGGCTAAGTGTGTGTATATATATTCAAGCTCCAACAGTTGTTTAAGCATAAAGGAAGAATAGTGTCAACTCTTATTTTGGATCAGCACAGGACCAGTCTGGTCAATCACTGGCAATCTCTAGAGAAGACAGCAAGTGTATTAACTGACATGTGACTCAGTCTTCAATATTTGATAACAACTTTTCCCAAACCCTCTATTCTTAGAATGTGATGACAGATAAAGCAGTAGCTTAAATTATTAAAAAAAAATTCTTTAAAAATTTACCACTGACAATGTTGTTGATAAGGCGTCAGAGACAAGTTGTACTATAAATGATCTGCATAAGAAATTGGTATATATGTTTTTCCTTGGCAACTGAGCAGAGGAAGTCTCTGAGGAAGTCTTCACCTCTGGCAGCTGACCTCTGGGTATGTCCCAGGACAACCTGCGAAGATGAACAGTATTCACTCTATAAATAGGGAGAATGGACGTCTGAAGACATTGTGTCCCCTTATGTTATAAGTAGGAAGGATGTTGTGGCAGTTTATACATCAAGTTATCAGTTTCAGGGCTACTAAGCTGACTATGAACTCTGAATAATACATACATTTAGATTATGTGAAATCCTGTTCTGAGACTGGTCTAAGGGGAAGGTGGTGTTTCTTCACTTCTTATTGCCATGTGATTTTCAAAAGTACTAGTACTACTCCAAGTACTAGTGCATTTCCACCACAAAAATAAAAGTGGGGTTTTGTTGTGTAAAAAAAAAAAATTACAATACAGGAAGCATCTTTGTTTAATATTAATCAAAATTTAATCTCATTGTCTCTAAAAAGAAGTAGGTGGGGAAGGCAGGAAATTGAAGATGGCACAGAGGAGGTACCCAGTTTTGAAGTAGCTAAAAATAATAATGGAATCATTGCTAGATGGAAAATAAGAACATTTTGAAACATATCAAACTGAGTTTTTGGTTTCACTCTGTATAAGCTTGGAACCCCCAATGTTTTTGGGGTATGGAAGAGGAGTCATCCTTTTATTGTTTCCACTTCCTTCCATAGTTTAAATAAGATCTCCAACTGTTCCAAGATAAAATGTGTTTTTCTTTCTCTCTGCTCTTCTCTCTGAGTATTTTTTACATCAAATAAAAGAAATTCAGTGAAAACATGAGGAAAGACTCTTAATGTGTGTATGTGCATGTGTTCAGTGATATGGGCTCAACTGGGATGTGGCAGTTTTGCATTTAGTTGCTGATTCTTCTGGGATGGATGGGCCATAGTGATTTTACTTAAATTCCAGCTCTTCAAATATCTTTTTTTTTTTTTCTTTTTCACTTCCCTCTTGCTCCCCCAACTGAAACATAACTTAGAAGGTATTTGTTTGAGTTTCAGCTAATTTTCTATCAGAAAAGTCCTGACTGGCTCTGATCAAAACTGGGTTTAGGACTCAAAAATGGCTTACACTTGGCCTTACGCTTGTTCATTTAAAGTAATGTGTTTGTTCTTGATGATAGCAATCATTCCCCTCATGCACTGAGGCACATACATGTTGATTTAGGTCCAAGTCTCTTGTAGAGCTGCACAGTTTTCTTATTGGTTATGCTGGTTCCCAATTGCCATCATCGGGAGTTGTATGTGCGGACTAGGTATGGATTACAGACCTTTCTAAGAGATCATTTTGTGATGCAAAATGAAATAATATTTTATGAGGGACACTGTATTCACGGGGAATACTTGAGTATGTATGGTGAAACTGGCATATGAAAAAGAATAGAAAAGAGCTGCACATAGCATTCAGGTTACAGTTTTTGTTGCATTTAAAAAAATCAAGAAAATATGGGCAGCATGGATACAATAAGACCATGCAATACTTTTGTGAAGTTTACATGTTTTCTGTGATACAGCTACCATAGTGAAGCTTCTCTGGATAATTTTGTTAGGGAAAATACTTCATTCTGTTTTAATGTAGCTGAATTAAGGTTAATTAGACGTGAAACCACTGATCTATTAAACAGTGGCAAAATGTGTAAATCAATTCAGTTTTCTAAGTGGGAAATATTCTTTGGTGTCCAAATTCTGGTCATAACCTCATAGATCTCTAAGAATCTCTATTAATACAATGCTTATATTGGAGTTTCTATCAATTAGTATTTTCTTAAATGTAAGCAAAATCCTTCTGTTATGTGTGTGCAGTCACGTGTGCTCATCTGAATTGGCCCATAGTAGTCTGTCTGAGGAGCTTCAGAACATGCTGCAGAATTTTATTCCCACAAATGCCTTTGAAATTGGAGTCTCTGAAGGAGCTCTAAAAGAAAAAACAGTCATGTGAGCTGTATCTGGGATCAGGGAGGAAGGGAGAAGTATATTGCTAATAATCTGTCTTGTAATGATCCAGCAGAATTGTTCTCATCTTGAACTGTTTCATTTTAAGTGATGTGGGAATTATTTCTATAACACATAGTATTTGTATAAAGCTAATAAGACAGAATGTTGCAACTCCAAAATAATCTAGTATTTTGATCAAATTGTAAATTAGTAGTGTAAGTTGAGTGACTTGTTTAAGAATGAAATGCAACAACTAGCTCAGTTGAAAGTACGTAGAACTTTTCACTGCTTCCTTCCTACTGACATAGCTGATCTGGTTTGGAAATCTCTCCATTCTGAAGAGAGGGTGCTGAAAGTTCTAGCAAGCATCAAAGTGTTGAGTTTTTTTTTTTTTTTTTTTTTTTTTTTTTTTGTAGTGATTTGTTTTTGTTTTTTTTTTTAATTCCAAGAAGAATTTTTGTGGAAAGAGAGTAACTTCTCTCCATTTTTCATTCATAGTAAACTGGGAAAGCAAGCCTTTGCTGTGAAATGCAACAGTGGTACCTCTAGATGATTGCAAGAAAAGACTGACCATTTTGAACCCTATTTCTTCTGACTCTTTAAGTAAATAAAATATGCTAAGTCTGTATTTTGGTTTTTTTTACCATGGAGTAGGTTGTTTCTTAGCTCATCTGGTTGATGCACGTTATTGTTTGGTTTAATTTTTTTTTTTCTTCTTTCTCCAAAGGCAGGGTTTTCTTTGAGGCCAAGTGTCCTTTTGGTCTTTCTTTTAGCCAGTGGATGTGTCTGAGTCTGCAAATTAAAATATCTTATAAAGCTAAGTAGAAGTGGGGGGAACAGCTAATTTTGGATGCCATGTTGTTTTTTCCTCTAATATGAGCTACATAAAGTTGGAATGATTGAGATTGATTGATCAGTTCATGGCCATTTGAAATGCACTTTTCCTTTAAAATTTAGGGAACAAGAATAACCCTTGACTTGGTCCTTCTGAGAGAGTAAAAGCTTCCTTAATAAGGCTTCAGCTTAGATTTTTTTTTTTTTAAATGTGGCTTTTCTCATTTTGCTGGGAAAAAAAACCCAGAACTGAAGATCTAATCAATTTGAAAACATTGCTTTTTACTCCTATATTGAATTATGTTATATTATCTGGCACTTTACCTACCATCTTGAAAAATGTTAATTTCCACAATGTAGAAATGACATTGGCAATTTAGCTGCTCACTGATTGACTGTTGCCGAAGCATCCTTTCTTTTTCTTGTCAGAAGAGGGTCTAGTAAAAAGCTGCAAAGATAAAATGAATTATGAAGAAAATAGTTTTCAGACATCACTGACTGGAGGTAAATTTTGCTTTCAGGAGGCAAGGAAAATAAATATAAAAGGCACCTCTTGCCTTGTGGCAGTGATTTGCTTCAAGTTTGCAACTTTGCATACATGTCAGTGGTACCCTATGAATCTCCCTAACAACTTTGGCTTACTTCTGATGAGGATATTTATCTTAATCTGTTTTTGTGAGAAAAAATAATTGAGTGTGCTCCTGGATGCAAGCTCTCTCTTTTCTTGATCAGCATCACAGTGTTTGGGATGCTTAAGATGGTTTTGGGATGAATTAGATGGCTTCTATATAAAAGCTCTGGGTTTTTTCCATGATATGAAGACCAGTCTGTCTTCAAAGCCTGGTAACACATGTATGAATCATGATAGAAAATGTCACTGTAAATTTTCAGGTTTTATATCCCGTGGCACTCTGGGAAAAACAAACTGAGGTAGACCTCTAGAAAACTAGCTTGAACTATTTACAAAGTATTTACCTTAAAATAGTGTATTAAATCTGCTTTCCTTATTCCCTAGACAGTACACTTAATTTGGGACTCTAACAGCTCTCCCAGTTAGGTGTCACACCTGAAAATGTATGATTTCACCTTTCAGGTAGGCTTTTTGCTGTAGGTAGTGTTGGCTGCTATATCATTCTGGAATTTGAGATAGTAAACTGATGACCTGACTTTATGATTTTAGGTGGCTTTCTTCTGACTAGATTTGCAGTAAACGACTGAAATGTTTTTCACTCTAGTTTCATAAAACTTTATATATTTGGAACCTGGCTGTGAAAATACCTTCATAGCAAGCAAGAGATTGGTTGACCTCAAGGTTTCCATTTGCATCCCAAGAGAATCTATCATTGACCACAGAAATCAAATGGAGAAATAATCAGAAAATAAACAGGCTGTTGTAATTATACATCTATCTGCTCTACAGGTATAGTTCCAGAAATAGGATTTAGGTCTTGATTCAGCAATAATTTAATTTTGTACAAGCATCCAAAGTAGGAAAATAGTGATATCCAAACCGCCCATTATGAATAGGATGCTTGTGTGACTATGGGCATTATCAAGGGTCTTAATTTCTAAGTTCTTTAGGCAGGAACCTTACAAAGATGTCAGTTGAGTAACCTGCTGTGTGGTGCTATGTCAATAGTAATGATATAGATACTACATAGGCTTGGAGTCAGAGCAGAGATTTTTTTGGCCAATGACTATGAGCTGATGATAGCCAGGAATTGTTAGAGGAGGTTGAAGAGAAAAAGGGAATGAAAGTGCTAATTTCCTCCTGCACATAATCCATGTTAGAGGGGAATCAAAGCATCATTACTATAATGAAATTCTCATATAAAATGCAGGACACTTGATATAATTTATCTAAATTAATTACTCTCTGCTGCTAAAAGGAAGTTGTATGACAAATTATTTGTTCTGCCTATTCATCCATTCTTTATCAGACCTTTTCCTACTCTGATGCAACATAAGGAACAGAAACAGCCTTTTCATGGTGCTGAGCGGATTAATTTGCATTGATCCTGGGCTAATAGATGAGTTATTCACCCAAGACAGCTCTCAGTAGTTTTAATAACATAATATTTTTCTGTGCCTAAATTAACAGTCACTTTACGAGTCAGCAAAACACAAAGTAAATGGTGGTTTAGTTTGTTTTTTCTAATTATAGAAATGGAAAAAAAAAATCAAACCAGATTTTATTGGTGTGCATAATAAAAGCACATACATCTCAGGTTGCGTTTTGCATTCGTGTTATGAATAAGAAAACTCTTAACATATTTCAGTTTATAAATTGTATTTACACTACAAATTTATCTGTTAAAATAAGATGCATCAGATGAACAGCTTCTGCATCCATTTAGAGTAAATGAAAACAAATGCCACAGAAGCAAGATGAATCAGCTTTAAAAATACTAAATATTGCCATGTTGGACAAGATGTATGAATCCTGAGTAGAAGCTATATCTTAAACTTTATTACATATAAACCTGTTGTTTTAGAAAGTTACAGGTGATCAAGAGAAATAAACAAAAGCTGAATAGCTTATTTCTGATCTAACTTTAGAGGCTTTAATGTTGAGCTTTATTCATGGCAACACTCGAAGACTGCAACAGGGTACCTTTCTGGATTTGAGTAGAAACGTATCTAAGTTATTTGTTTTGGATTTTGGTTCAGAGTAGTATCCAGTTAGGGGATTCTTTACTCCTGAATCTGCATTCCTACTCCATTCTTGTCCAGAGATAAGGTGAATACAGGCAATACTTAGGATTTGAAACTGAAGTCTCAAAGTCCTCAAATTGTTGGGAGAATGCCTGTGGCATTGTGCAGCACACACACAAGTGGTGTGTACCAAAGAGCAGCGCCTCGAATGAGTGCCTGTGCGTGATGCTGGCTCAGCACGGCATGCTTGCTTCTGCCCCGACTGCCCAGCCCAGCTGGTTCTGAGGGGCAGCAGTGCTGTATATCCAGTGTGTCTTGGTCCAGAGCTGGGATCAGCTGTCTGTGTGTTCCGTTTTGCTTTTGCAGTTCTCTCAGGAAGATCGCCTTTGGTTGCTGAGCTATAAGGGTATGTAATATTAAAATCAGACTGTCGTTACAGAAATAGGTCTGTGTGTTTTAGATGCCATTGTCTATGGAAAGCTTGCTTGCAAACCAGAGCAGGCAGAATGGACTGAGTGAATACTCTTTGTCTTGTCTGAGCAAAATGTCTTCATTTTCCTAGTGGGAAGTGACTAAATCATTTTTAAAAAGATGACTCACTGTGATATGTACTGAGGATCATCCACATAATCTGTTCTGCTAGTTCTTCTTTAGCTGTTTCAGAGGCGTGATAGGCATTATAGCTCTCTCACAACTGTTACCTAAAATCGGCGCAGTGCCTGGCAATGCAAGCCTGATCATAAACCTGTGTTCAAGTATATACCACATGGTGCACTGCTGCACAGAGAGAAAACTTACTTTCAGCAGAGTTTATCTAATCCAAATGGGGTGCTGTCATAGTATAACTAATATATTATAGATGCAAAATCATTTAGAACTAGTGTTAAGTATCTTGAACTGTGTCCTTGTGTATGCACAACTCCACAATGCAAGAAACGGGTGGAAGGTTCAGCATGATTTTTAAATAGGCCAGAGGTATCCATTAAAACAATCTTCATTTCTTCAGTGATGTGGGTTTTTAAAAACAACTAATGGAAGTACTTCTAGTATTATCTCCTGAGCTGTTCTAATGCTTGCATGTACTTATAAACTTACTTATTATCCTGGTTATTTTTTCCAGCATTTTCACTTTATCTGGGAAACATTAAGCAAACTAGAAGGTATCTTATTTGTTCATCTCACTAGCTTTGAATATTTGACTTGTTCTTATCAGAATGTTATTATTCAGCAATGTTTTTCAACCTGCCAAACTTTGCTTTGCTCTGGTTTCATGAACTCTTGATTCAGAAAATAGGAAATTAATTTCTCTGTGTGTGTGTCTAGAATGCCCAAAGGTGTGCTCCAAGAAAGGGGTCATATCTGCTGAGGAAGGTTTTGTGGGACACGTCAAGTCAGCCTGGTGGCTACCGTATTGCTTTGTAAGTGGGCAAGCCAGTAAAAACAGAATAGTCTTTGGGGACTTCTGAATGAGTATATCTTTACATGCACAAGTGCTGTAGAGGAAACATTTAACAGTAACTTGTGTTTCTCGTGTTGTGTGGATAGTGTCTGTAGAGCCCACAGCTAAATCCACTGGGTTTTCTGTTTGATATAGTGAACAGGGAGGTAGAGAACAGTGAGTTGGAATAGATAAACTTCAAAGAATTCAGCCTAATTTCTGTTCCAGATTTGAATTTGAGGATGTCTGGATGAGCATCTGAACCTTACAGTGCCGATTTGAACTGTTTGAAGTTAACTTGCTGGTAGCTGGAAGTCCTCTTATTTATTTCCTTTATCTGCGAGACTCAGATTTTTTTTTCCATGCAATATGCTTTGCTTGCCATTTAATCTTGGCAGTAGCAGCTTGCTTACTGGCTAATCCAAACATGCTCTCAATAAGGTAGGGAAGGCCATTTTAGGCATACAAGTAAAAACAAAGGTCGAACTGATGTTGTATATACTGGAAAAATTATAGTACAAGTACAAATTTTACCAGCTTTGTATAATCAAAGCTTCTAGGCAGACATGGTTAGCAGCTTCCAACCTTCCTAGGTTATACTGGTCACTCTTTTGTTTTGTCTTTTTTACAAACATAAATTGAAATGGACACTGCAGCATCCTGAAATCACCCTTTGGCTTACTTCTGACACTTGATTGGAGCCAAAGATATGCAGGTGGCTCTGACAGCTGCACTCAGCAATAGATTCTAGTCTTGTGCCCACAAAAACTAGGTTAAACCACAACTTCTGGCATCGTGGGTTGCAAGAAACTCTATGAAAGTACAACTGTGCATTGAAATGCTCTGTGTTCACTTCCCACTGTTAAAATACATTTAGTGAGATTTTCTCCTCCTTTCTTAGCAATTATTAATGCTAATGCTTACCTTTATTTTTGCAGTGCTCTTTACTTCAAAACCTGAGTTCGCTGAAATAATTATGTTTAAGTGGGTTTTTTTTAGCAAATGGAATCAAAGTACATTTGCAAACGTTTGTAATCATTAAGTGTATGTGGGAACTTTTGTTTCTATTAACAAAAATACAATCACTTCAATAAAACCAGGCTTTGAATTGTTTCATTTTAGATTTTGTTTCCTTTATCAGCATTTGTAAATGGCTAGCACAACTACTGGGCAGTCTAGAATTCTAGGCAAAGATCTCTTTAGTATTTTTTAAATGTAGATTACAAACAAATATGCTGCTGAATTGAAATGGAAAAATCTTTTGATAATTGCTTTGTCATTAGCTTTTGATAACATGTTCATTGTGTCCCTGTGAAGCCAAAAACATCTGCACTGTATAACGCTGACTATAATGGTTGGGCTTTTGTATTACCTTTTGTCTGGTATGAATGAGAGATGGCTATGATTTCAGATGAGAGGTGCTTAATATAGGTACTAGATATTTATCAATTGACAGTGGGCAAAATCCACATTGAACACAGTAAGTTTTTATGATCTGCATACTTAGGTGCAGAACAGTTAAGGTTACAATCTGAAAATATCAGAGAGGTCAGCAGCCTTGAAACCAGAAGATTGCTCCATTCCATGGAACTTGAATTGATACAATAAACTAGAACATCACCATTGCTTCATATGGCTTCAACTCACTGCCTATCTTTCTTGAAAATTTTTTTGCTAACACCTCATGTTTTTCGGAAGGTAGACTTTTTCTCCCACCTGTCTGTACACTAGAAATTAATGTTTCATCTGCAAGTACGGCAGGTTGCATTTTAAAATGTGTTCATTTGACTTAATTCTACAGGTAAGCAGTCAAAACTTATTTTATTATTGTATTCCTTGTTCAAACAAAAGAATTTCTAAGTATGTGTAACTTATGGCCTGAACCTTTTTTCACTTGCACCAGTTTTGTGCCATGGTAGGGCCACTCTCATGCTGAGATGAAACTCTTCCATTGAGTTTTTTCTTGATTTATAGTGGTAGATGAGGACAATGAGATTCTTAAATGATATCAGTGTACGTGAAAGAGCTTAGATCTCTTACTGTTTTCTTAGTTTAGTGGAAGTATTAATTTATACTTCCAAAAAGGAAAAGTGGAATTTCCTGACTTCTAAAAGTGAGGAAAGTGTTTGGGCAAGTTAGCTATCAATTTTGAGGTCTGATGAGTTGGGTAGGTTTGTTTCCACTCAACGTAAATGTAGTTTCAGATTAGAACGCATGAATAACAAAAAGGCAAAAATAACAAGCACATTAATGGGTGCTGATTAAACTCAGTAAGAGACACATGCATTATTCCTAAGTTATTAACTTTCTGACACAGATTAAATTGCCATAAATTAAATCTGCATGAATGGTTTAGACCCCCTGTAGAACAAAATGTTTGGTAATGATACCAGGGTAGAAGGAAATTTTAGGTCGAAGGTGAAATCTTAACTGATGAGAGTTAATGAAATTCCTTATCTGTGTTGACAGTGCAAATTCCTTGTGTACTTCGGGTCACCCTAATGGGACTAAGCATCATCATAGTAATTAAATCACTCTTGAACACCTCTCTTTCTGAAACTGAGGCTACAGTCAGTCTGGGTTATACTTTTCTTTCTGTGTGTATGGGCCCTAGAGGGAAAAAACCCACTAAGGGTGAATAAGGGGATGGAAAAGCAGTGGAGGCAGAAAGAGTTCTATGCACATATTATGATTTTTTTTTTTTTTTTAAATATATACACACACACATTGCTGGCTTCTATGAACTAGACTTTCTCCACAAGTGGGATCTGAGTATTATAGCAGAGTTTTAGCTAATAAGATGTTCAAGTTCTCTGTGCAAGTGGAGAAAAAATTTAATAGCTCTATATGACCTTATGAGATGGAGGACTTGAGCAACTGTTATTTAATCCAAAGCAATGTTGGAAATGTGTGGGTTAGGAGGTGCTTTTGGGATGGATTAGCTCAAAGAATTGGGCATAATGGGTTTATTGGAATTTGTGAGCTCTCATATAGGATGAGTAGAGATATTATTTCTTAATACAAATATGTCTCATTAAAATCCATTATACACATGCAAAGCAGGTGAGCTGATTCAGCAGAAATAAAACAAACTGAAAACTATAGGGAGGCAAATGTTTTCTTTAAAGTTTGCTCTGCATTGAGAACTTAGCTGGTGTGGATGCTTGAATGTTGGTTCTCTTGCCTCTGCATAGTCTTTTCTTTTCTTCTCTAGTAGAAAAGTCTGTCCCCTTTTTCTTTCCTGTCCCTGTGCAAAGAAAGAGGAAGTTGATTTCCAACTAGTATTTTGTTTCTTTTTCATCCAGGTGATTACTCCATCAGGATGAATTTATTTGAAGTAGTTGGAGATGCTGAACCTCTGCAGTGGTGGTTGATTTACTTGCAAATTCTCATTGTGTTTTCACTTCACTTTTTTGCCAGCCTAACCTCTTTCTGTCAATGGAGTATTCCTGAATGGCTAGGAGGTACAACTTTACTTTCACATTTTTGTGAAGATTTGGTCTTTTGTTTCTTACTAAGTGTGAATGAGACCTGACATTTGCATTTCTTCTACATTTGTGTAAATTTAATCAAAGGAATGAAATTTGATTTTCAACATCAAGTTGCTGTTACCCATTTATTCAAGGTGGCTCTTGTGTTTACTAGGATGGGAAGGTGCTGTTGTCTTTTGAAATAAGTAGTTATGAAGCCTGTGCTCAAGAAGTCACCTTTTGATACTGATGAAGATACTTTCATTGATGCAGTGGGCTGAGGTTTCTCATGTGGTGGATATTTGCATCTCAAAGATGCAAGAAACCTGCTGTGTGCTCTTATAGCAAGCCATTTCCCACAGTAAGCTTCTATACTTCTCCCCCCTTTTTTTATTTCCTTGTTTACTTGATGTCTATTATTTCATGATGTGCTGTGTATGTAGGTTGTTTAACTCTAAACTCATTTGGTGTCTTATTTATTCCAGTCAATTAAAAAAAAACTTGTTCCATTTTTAATCCACATTACAGGAAGATCACTGGGGAAACTGGAAGAAATTATATAAAAGTTTAAAACTTTCATCCTCTTTTAAAAATTTTTTATTGACTATTGCATAATTAAATTTGCTTAGTAATAACATCTCACTAGTGGCAACATTTTCTAATTGCCAACGAAAAAGGTGGCAAGCTAATGTTCTGGAGGCCAAGGAAAAACTTTCTGATAGATTGGATAAATGCTTATAATCAGAAGAGAGGAAATATGACTATCAATGTGGGCAGTGAGAACAAGTGAAAGCAGAGACTGAATTATTCATGTGGTCTGTTTCAACACACACTTGTTCTTTTGCTTTCTCATGCATTTAGCTTTATGACTCACAGTTAATGTGTTTGGGGAAGAAAGATGTGAAAGAGCAACTGTCTAAAAAGGCTACCAAGAGAACACTTGCCTCCTCAGTTGTAACTGGGCAAAAAATACACATGGAACTCCTGAAGATATTAGCTTATATTGTAACTTTGTGCTGAGTTGGATCTGTTCACAACCATCTTTCATATCATCAGAAAATGATGATCAAGGTTTTGAAAACAGAGTTACATATTTGGGACACTTCGACTTGATATTTCCAACCCAAGGCACATTAAAGAGAGAAGGTGCACAGCAGTAAGTCAGGCTTTGCGCAAGTGTGTCACACCTCTCACTTTTATTGCTTTTGCTGTGAGAAGTGTGATGGCCCTCTTGTTTAAAAGCTCTTGTTGCAGTCTGCAGGAACATCAGGTTTCCTTAGTCTGTGAAACCCAGTTACCAGTTTTGGATCTTAGTGACTTTAGAGACTAGGAATAAAAATGATCAGAATAGCCTACGTGACTCACAATATGAAGAAGAAATTTGTATGCTGTATGCATCTGATAGTGGTGATGAGTGTTGTTGACTCTTGAGCAAAGGCGTTAGTTAAAGCATTTCCAGTAAAATTATTGCTGAAATTATTTACAGCAAGCACCATCTATTTCAATGTTTAGGTATGCTTGTTACAGCAAGGCTGCAATCGCAGAGTCATAGATTACTTTCTGTCGAAGGAGACCTTCTGTCAAAAGAGGGTCCATGTTGAATGTAGACCTGATAGTTCAGTCTTATGCAAGTATAGAATGGCTTTGCATTTTTAGTGCTTTGGTCAAATATATTGATTTAAGGCACATTGTAGAGGTTATTTAAGGACATTTAAGATTGTTATTATGGTTATTTAAGGTACATTGAAAAGCCTACCTGTTCCTCTGGCCTTCCAGAACGCCTAGGAGATGTTGAATGAGTTTGGAGTTGGAGCATCAATAGCAGGATACTAGCTATTGCTGTATGGTTTTGTTTAACACGTAAATTGAATATTGTCTTGAAAAAGCGTATATATGGTCTTGCTTAAAAATGTATGTTTTTGAATAATAAGGGAGGGGTCTTTTTTTTTGTACTGATTGGGAGCTCTAAGAACTGAAAATGAAGGAAGGTAACTTAGATCCTGCTTTAACACTGTTGCTTTTTTGAAGCTCTAGTCTGTACACATGCAAAGCATCAGACTGAGATGCAGGAGATGTGGGGGGACAGAAACTGTGCAGGCCTTTCCCTTCTGTCTCATTACAGAAGCAGATGGAGGGATGAGGTAATTTACCTAGCTGGACTCCAATAACAGCCACCTCGCTGGTCTGGGCTGCAAAAAGCAACTTGCTGCTATGACAACAGGATACTGGTTTGGCCATTTGAAGGAAAGTAGGTGTATAAAGTATTTATAGAATCTCTATAGTAACTAGAAATACGTAGACAATATATTGTGAAATACATCATGAAAATGGTAATGTAGATGTTGTTATAATCAATACAAACAGTTGTTACACATCCAGTGCTGCTTTCTAATATATGGAAGGAGTATTCTAAATAATGTAAGGAATTAACAATTCATGAAAAACAGCCACTGTGAGCTTCAAAGAAGTCATTAAACACAATCTTTCAGATTTTTTGGCATTATGAAGTTTCAGTATTCAAATCAAATAGCTTCAGGTGTAGGTATGCATAACATTCATGTAGTACTTCTGCTTTTTGCAACTCAATCAACAGATGAAACAAAGTGAAACAGTTTATTTAAAACCCTCACATTTTCTTCAGATCAGCCTTCTCAACATTTCACATGGTGAGAAGAACTTGTTATACATTGACTGTTAGAAGAACGTACCCACTGGGCTTAATAGGTTTATTTTTGTTTTGACTGTGTCCCACGTTTTAAGCTTTTTTTTTTAATCTTGAATATATTATAGTTTTCTTTGAAAAAGGTATATCCAGTTTCTATGTTCTACTAGCTGACTTTTAGAATAATTAAAAATGGATGAAATGTATTTGGCATAAGTTAGTATTTTTCTCTGTCAATTCAGACATATTTCATCTCCACGGTTAGTCTTGGGGGGAGTGTTCTCATGTTCTTCTGTCCACGCGAGGTCTCTTGCATAACCAACCCCACCTCTTTAAAATGTATGAGGATATGCTATTGCATCTCTAGATTTCAAACCCACTAAAAATCAGCAGAATTTTGTTTTTATATGCTCCAGAATAGTTCGACGTTTGTGTGGGCTGGTTGTTTTTTTGTTTTGTTTTGGTGGGGTTTTTTTGCCCTTTTTTTTTTTTTTTGTGGTAGTGGTTTTTTGTCCTCTGTGTGTGTACATATATGGTGTCTAGCATCTAAGACCTCTGGATGCTACTGCACAGTATATGTTATACTAATCTGAGATTTCTCTAAAGTGACAGAGGTATGTAAGTACTGTTCTGAAGATTTTGAGGATGCCATGCTGTGTTACAAGGCTGCCTTTACTGACATTATGTTGTGATATTATACCTTCTCTGAGTTCTCTCCTTCACCACTTCATGGCTGAAAATCTTCCCTAGTACTTTTTCTATTTTGGGCAAAGTTGATAACTTTTATCATCTGAGACTTAGTATTGCTAGATTGGGAGTGTACTTGTCTGCTTGCAACACCTGTCTTGCTGTTGGCTTTTGAAGTTGCATGGTACACTTGAGGATTTTTGATTCTGTAAAACATTAGTTATAAATTGTTGGGGAAACAAGGGTCTAATATTTGAGGACATGGAGAGCTGATCCAGGGAACTTTATTTCTAAACACTGAAGCAGCAGATTCAAAGTTTTCTGAGTTCTTAAGAGATTCAATATCTCACTGAGATCTCAGGCTTTTTTTTTTTTGATGGAACATTGGCTTGTGTGATGCAAGTCTGTAGTAAAAAGTGGAGATGAGAGATCCCCATCTTACAAAGGAGAGCTCTTCACTGTAAAATGCAATGTCTGTTGTGTTTTTATATGTCAGAGTTTTTATGATTTAAGTGTATTTTAACATTTATGTTATGGCAGATATTAAGGACCTATGTAAAGTAATTTACTGATATGGAAGCATTTTGGTAGAAACTAGCAAAATGTTTGGGTTTTTTTTGGGGGGGGGGGTTGGGGATTTTGGCAGGTGGTGTTACTGATTCTGTGTTCTGGTTTCTTGCAAAGTGAGCTAGTCTGTGACAGAGTAATAGAGAAGATGAGATGTAAGAGAGTACTGCTGAGTAACAGCTCTGTTGAAATTCTTGTTCTGAGAGGAAGTTATGCTTTCTTCTAGTTTGCTTTGCCCCACATTCTGTGAAGCTGTCTTTGCCATAAAAGACTGCTGAAGGACTATACAGAAAATTCAGAAGCTTCTGCTTCCTTAACCATTGTAATGTAAATAAAAAGTAGTATTAGCAAAGATTTCATAAATCACTCAAGCTGATGATCTTTATTTGAATGCTTTCTCTTTCAGTACTCTCTTGCTAGAAGATATTGATTTGGAGGAAAAGAATACCTATCTAAGAAAAGGAAATTTGAGCAGCTCTGTTTTGGGCTCGATCCAGATTCTGTTGTGAAGCAGTCCTTGCAGTAGAAGAGAAGGTGAGTGATTCAGGTTCTTCGTTTCACATGATTCTATGTTTTTGTTCTATCTCTATCTTTTCTTCCCCCTTCTTCCCACTCAGACAAGTGTGTGTGCGCATCACATCTACCTGATGCATAACAGTTCCTTATTTTAAGACTAGAATATGTGCAAAGAAGGAGGAAGATTCTGGCCTGGCTGCCTTCTGAGTTAGTATATATTCACAATCTTGCATACTCCTATATTTTGCAGTTACAAGTAAAATATGCAAACTGAATTTTAAAAATAGCTTCCATAAAATATAAAGACTGGCGTGGTCTAATCAGATTGATGAATGGTTGCTTTATTTTTCTATAATCCTCTGTTGTTATAAATTATATGTTCAAAGTAAGTATGACAGTATTTTTAAAAAATGGAAAAAAAATCCCTACCTTCTTTTGTTGCTTAAAGATCACTTACACTGAAAAATTGAGATAGGTAAGCTTCACTGACAGAGACAGGTCTATACTAGCCTTCAGAATTTCCAGTCTGACTCAGTGAGTTGTAACTGATGGCACATGAACTTTATTTCCCCTGGAGAGCATGTGCAGTAATTATATTCAAGTGCTTCTATTTTTAGAATGTTATGGGATGCCTTTAGTGCCTTGTGCTTACACCAGCTGTTGCGTTTTTTTTGCAACTCTGATTTGCTTTTTTTCCCCTGGAATTCTAGCAATTTGTCAAATGAATGAAAGCATTGGAGTAAGTGTTATATGTCTTACAAGACACCATAAAGACCAAAAGTTTCTTTCAAGATCTGCTTCTGTAGCGAGAGTGCTTGAAAAGGATAAATGTGAGGGATTAATCTGAGAGAAAAAGGTCCAAGAGAGTATGTGAAATGCTGTGGTTTATTTTTAAAAAATTATTTTTGATATAATAAGGCTTGAATAATGTAATGGTTTAACCCCAGCTGGCAACTCAGCCCCGCCCAGCCACTCACTCACTCCCCCCGCAGTGGGATGGGGAAGAGAATCAGAAGAGTAAAAATGAGAAAACTCATGGGATGAGATAAAGGCAGTTTAACAGGTAAAGCAAAAGCTGCACACACCAGCAAAGCAAACCAAGGAATTCATTCACCACTTCGCATGGGCAGGCAGGTGTTCAGCCATCTCCAGGAAAGCAGGGCTCCATCACACATAACGGTGACTTGGGAAGACAAACGCCATCACTCCCAATGTCCCCCCCTTCCTCCTCCTTCCCCCAGCTCTATATGCTGAGCATGACACCATATGGTGTGGGATATCCCTTGGGTCAGTTGGGGTCAGCTGTCCCGGCTGTGCCCCCTCCCAGCCCTTTGTGCCCCCCCAGCCTGCTCGCTGGTGGGGTGGGGCGAGGGGCAGGAAAGGCCTTGGCTCTGTGTAAGTCCTGCTTTGCAGGAATGAAAACATCCCTGGGTTATCAGCACTGTTTCCAGCACAAATCCAAAACACAGCCCCATACTAGCTACTGTGGAGAAAATTAACTCTATCCCAGTCAAAACCAGCACAAACAAATTGTGTATAGTTACCCAATATTTAAGCAGTTCAAAGATTGTTTGTTTGCTTGTATCTAGAATATATTAGTCTGTGTAAATTTTGTGGTATTCCCTTTTCTAGTTTAGAGAGAGAAGTCAACTTTTTAAAGGAAGACCTGAATGCCTGTAGGATATGTACCAGGTTCTTAGTAGTATGCATATTGTATAGGTTTCTTCACATACTAAATTGTTGCGGAATGAGAGTATTTTTGTTATAATTTCTCTTGTTTCATACTTGCAGGTGTTGGTAGCGACGACAGCTGCATTGAAGTACTACATGCAAGAGCTAGAAGAAACGACAAAGCAGAACTTGGGTGTTAGAGGTAGGATCTAAGTGAAATATAAGTAGCTTTTATACTTCTGAGTGCAGAATGTCCTTTGCTGCTTAAATGGGATTTTCATTTTTGATTATTTCAGCAAAGATGTACAGTCTGTGTAAAGCCCCTAATCAGAGTTAACTTGAGGGAATCTAGGATGAAACTGCTTGATTTTAATTAGAATTATTTAATAACCAATTATGACTGCTGTCTACATACAGAACGAAGAAGGGGGAGCTGCGTTTTAGAGTTTCTCCTGAGGAATGAGCAAATTCACATCATGGCACTGTGACTCAGCCTCCTGCTACATTGCCATGTAAAGAAATAAGGAAATTTTCAAAATTTATTGACATAGAGTGAAAATGTAACAAAAGTCAGCAGTGAGAGGGTGTTATCTTATGGCTTGGTGGCATTTTATTGGTTGATTTACAACTGAGAGAAAGTGACATTATTTTTTTTTTTCAGCTCTTAAAGGTAGATGATTGACCTAGGGTAAAAGTGTAACATTGGCATATTTTCTTTTGTTTTCATGGATAAATTAGAAAAGAAAAGAAATGCAGAGACAGGATATCACACCTTTTATCCCTCAACTTCATTTCACTTTCCTAAGAAGTTACACATTCTTTGAAGGGATAACACCCCAAGTTGCTGTATTTGTATCTTCCATAGTTCTGATAAAACTTGAGGGTTTTTGCACTTATCTTATGTTTTGTTGGATGTGTTGGTGCAATTTAAACATTCCAGCTGATATCATTAAGCTATTTATGAAAATATCTGTATCATGAATGCATCTATCAATACCCCCAACACTACTTGAGTATTAAGGGTCAACTGTTAAATCTTAATGTAGGGGTTTTAAGGTTAAAAGATTTTAACTGGGCTATAGCATTTTAATCAGGTTCATCTGCCAAAGGAAAGAGTTTGAGGCAGTGGGCTGTTATCAAGAGCCAGACAAAGAATGAAATTTGACAAAGAAATGTTAACAGAAGTCTCCCTAGGAAAAGAATACTAATATATGTAGAGGCCTGTGGGACGAGAGAAATAGTTGGGTTCTCTTTTGCATCCAAAACAGATGATCTTATTGCAAGAATGTTCAAAGTTAGAAAAAGCAAAGAAACATCCTCTTTGTTTTATCGTAGATAGAGCCTTATGGATTTCCAAGAAAAGAATGAGATTTATTGAAACAGTGTTATGGAATTCTTATTTAGGATTGTTGTGCTTTTTCTAACATGTTGTAAAGTGTTGTGCTTTACCTGGTTAGAATTGTATGCCTCCTGAAATCTTGAGCTAAAAGTATCTTTGGTGACAGCATGGGGGAAAAAACCAGGAGAGGTACTGCACCAAAACCAGGCATGGTTTTGGAGAAGGTCTGCTACAGAAACATGCCCTCTGCATACTCAATGTATGTATGCAGGATGCTGAGCACAAGGGAACACGGGACACGTGGGTAGAAGTGCATGTCTTGCTACCATTAAGGATAGCTATTCCTCTTTTCCTATCCTTTCTAGAACGTCTTCTAACTAGGTTTTATGAACTCTAAAGTAATTTTGTTGTAGGTATGAAAAGCTTGTGTGGCAAAAACATTTGCAAAAACTACAGAAAGAACCAACAGCTTCATGTGTAAAAACTTTACATTTCTTGTATTTGGAAAGACATTTTGATGACTGAAACTTCAGAGTTAGAATATGCAAATGTCCTGTCAGTTTGATCATATTTTAGATAACCCCTGCTAGTTTCCCAAAGGCTGGGAGCCCAGCTTTGAGAGCTCTTCCTTCTTCTTTAGATGACTAGTAAAGTGATTTCAGAACCAAATTCTCTGTCTGGTATCTGTTTCTAGGACTGGCTACGTGCTTTCTGGGAATACAAAGAAAAAAGCTGGGCTTCTGTTCCTCAAACTTATTGTTATTCACATGTTCTTAAATTAAAAAAGCCTTCCTCTTTCTTCATACTTATGAACCTGCTAAAGCTGTTCGAGGGATTTGTGTCTGATTGTTTGAACAGAAAAATCTCTAGGACAGTTCATTTTATGAAATGATTTTCCTATGTGGAAATTAAATACATTGTTTTACATGGTGTTGATCCAAATGCAAGTGGTTTTCCCTTGTAAAGTGAATTTAAGTATTTTGTTATGGGCTGGTTTAATGTTAAATTGCATATGTATGAGCTGTCATATCTTACAAAAGATGCAGCTGTGGTGTGCTATGCTTGGTCTCCAATGTGAGTCGGGCTTGCCACGTGCACTGCACTGTCCGATGGACTTTAGGTAGCTAAAGTTGATGCATTTTTGGGAATGAATGTGCTCTGCTTAGGTCATGGCAGAGAGTCAGTCATTCAGCTGAAGCATGGCCCTCTGAGACCTGCATAAATGATTCAGATCAGTATCTTGTATTCATATTGAAAACCTTGAAAGTGTTGCAGGTATCAATTTTGAGTTCTCACACTTTCCACACTTTCTGAAATCTGTCAGAGAAGTTCACTGTGTTTTTATTGGTTATGCAGATGGTTCAAGATTTTAATGAAAAAATTGTTACTTGTTATAACAAAGCTGAAACACTAGATAGTATTGTCTACATTGAAACAAAGATTAAATTCAGATTTGATATTGTAGCATACTGATTAAATTGAAGGTACTTTATGTGGGGGGGAAATTCCTTTTTGGTCTCCCTGATACCTCATTGAGGGAAGGAAAAGGCAACACGTTGAGAAAGAAAAAAAAAAGGGGGGGGGGAGAAAGAGGGTTATATCATCTCATTGTCTCGGGCTTGATCTTGCAATGAGATGGAAAATGCAGCCTTGTCTTCTCTGGGCTTTTGTAGAAATACACAGAAATTCAGTTACTACCATTAGCATGCCATGTACTGAAGTTATGCTGGGTGCAAGAATTTGCCTGCAGGCTTGCATTAAGGGTTTAGAACTTTATTGTTTGACACAAAATCGTGATGCTGAAGTTTCAGAGAAGTGGAAAAAATGTAAGGAAATAAGAATTACTTTTCCCCTGCTGGGATAGTTAAGATCAATTATTAAATAACTTGGTTAAAAATTCACACTTGCTTCAAGGTACTCTAATTGGATTTACTTTAATGTACTGTCCTATGTCACTGGAAGAAAAATCATAGATTTTTTGACAGTTTGAGTTTGACTATAATAATAATAATAATATAATCATCTAAGTGATATACAGTTAACCAATGTGCACATAACAGAAATGAACAACCAACTGGTTTCATGTTGTGAGAAATACAGCTGCAAAATGGCAGTTCACTACTTATTTTTTATTTCAGGTTTCTTTGGCCACTGCTCTTGATGGGAGATATTTCTATAAACTCATTCTGCTTGTAGCTTGGCCTTGGTTTAATTTCCAGACTGAATTTGCTCAGAGCCAGTTCTTGTGGTAATCTTGCTATATTTTATACACTAACATGGTCTTAAATAGTTTTTATTGCTGTTTTTTTTTTTTTCTTTTCCCCTGTGAAGAATTATATTTCCCATCACTTCTTAGAGCTTTGGAGGGTGAAATAATACAAAGTCCTAAGAGATACTGGATAGTCTTTTGACAAAGATATGACTAGTAACAGTTTAGGCTTTAATTGGTACCTAGCAGACGTAGAAGGGTCTTTGGGTCTTTTTGGTATCTGCTAAGAGATGAGCCATCTGGTAAATACTAGCTCACAGCCTCATAGTGTCATGTGATGCTTTTTTAAGATGCTTCATTAACACTAATGACATTTTTATTCAGCACTGTACAGAAAGGTGAGTAAATCATTTACATTAATGTTGAGAGAACTGGTTAGTGTTATGTACAGGCTGTTATTCCTTTGTTCAGAAAATACTTTGTTGGAACTTTGAAAGGGCTTTGGTTTTCTCTCTACTGCCTTATGTTTATGTAGACTACTTGTAGGAGGAGACTGCAAAATTTCAGCACTCTGCAAGTCTCTAGGAGCTATGATCCCATTTAACATACACTTTTTACTGGCTTTAAAGTACTGTAAAATAATGATAGGCTGCTCTGTGCCATCAGTTATTGTGTTGCCATCAGCTGCATTTCTTGAGGATTCAGTGAAAAGGCATTTAAAACCTTGTGTTGCTGTTATGTGTGTCCTATATAAAGTACAAAGTGATGGACATAATTCTTAAAACTTGTAACTTTATTGCTGATCACAGAAAAGAAAGCTATCTTTTGTCATATGTTTTTCTTTAGGTCACTGATTTTTAGTAACGGTCTTACCTTAAAGGAGTTCCACCTTGAAAGCTCAACATGTTAGTCTTGACGCTTCTCTTATTGGCCATGATTACTTTTTAGATTAAAATAAAATCTTTTTATTTTGCATGTCAGCCCTTTTATTAATACTTAAGATGACTCTCTGTTGCACAAATAAAGATATCTTACCTCAAGCAATCCCTGCTGTGCATCTGTAAGAAAACATTACTGCTTTGAAGTCCAGAAAACTGTGTATCCAGCTTTTTTCTTGTTATCCCTCTTTCAAAGTTTTTTTTGTAGTTCTTTCTCATAGTTGAACATGATTAATTATGCAAGTTAAACACTACAAAGTGAGAAGGTGAACATGCTTGAAATGAGGAAGACCTGAAGCTTGTATTCTGCAAATAAAATAAAAAATAATCAGTACAATTCATTGTTTCAGTTTTCACTCGTGTGTCTGTCCACGTGTCCTGCCTCCACCTCCCCGAACAGTCAAACCAAATGTTCTTTCTGTGGTAATGGGCTGGTGGAGTCCTTGGTGATGTTCTCTGGATAGATTTCACCTGTCCTAAGAGCTCAGTAGAATGTGTTCTTGGCAGTACTTTCAGACCAGTAATCAATGAGGAACATTGTCCACTTCAGGAAGAGAATCTTGTTTTTTCAGAAGAGGTTGATAATGAATAGTAACTTTAGGGAGTTCATGTCATGGAGGGAAAACATGCTCAGTTCAGGAAGGTTCGTTGTATCAGTAAAATTATAATTCCAAGTCATTATTCTCACACTGTTTTAGGTCTCCTTACAGTAAAATACATTAAGAATCTGAAGTAGGACTTGGCACATGGAGTCTTAAAAGCTAAAAAAGGAAGGAGCAATATGATATTTGATTTTTTTCAGAAGTTAGGGGCTTTACATTTACTGCTTGCTTTCCCTTTTCTAGGACACAGACTCTTACTCAATGGTTGCTTGTGCTCTTATCTGCTCAAATGCATTTTCTTTTTTTTCATTGCCCAGCTGAATTCAGGCATACGCATAGAAGCTGATTTCTGAAAGGCTAGAACGTGTTTAAATGTTCAAAGATTTGCAAAGTCAGGGTGGGGACTTGCAACTTTTCTGACTGCCTTTATGGCATATAAAGCCATATAGCATAAGCTTTATATTTCTGGTTTTGTTTATATTCCTGCTTTTTTCTATTTCAGAAATGACATGATTAGCCTCATTAAAAATGAAAACTATCTTAGATAAGATACCTTAGTTGCAAAAGGAAAGCTGAATGCTTATTTGTATAACTTTTTATCAAAAGCTGAGTTCATGTCATAATAACAACTACAGTGGAGAAGATTAAGGGACGGGGGCGGGGGGGAGATAAAGGAACAGAACTTATGATTCCTTAGAGAGTCTTAAGAACTTAAGATTCCAAGGAGGGAATTGAACTGCTAGGAAATTTGTAAAAGACAATATTGACATATTAATATTATTAAGTAGTTTGGAAGCACCAAAATACACCTTACAGCATTGTTTTTTACAATTTCATATCAGCCTGCCCTTTGAAGACAGTTAACAAGTCATTTTGGTCCCTCATGCAAAGTCCGGGGTGCAGCAGGGGAGAATTGGGGAAGAAACAAGGAGCTCGAGTTAACCTGTGAACTTGTCAACAGCTTTGGTTTTGCTTATCTACAAGGAATGTAGAATTACACTGACACATCTTTTGTCACAATAATTAATCTCCTAAATAAGAAGACTAAAGAAAGTCATTTCTATCCCATTGTATGCTTTCCTAGCGCTTCTGTGAGTTAGCTCTTGTACTCAGGGAATGCACTGAGGTCCCAAGTAAGACATACATGAGTGCTGGGTTTTACAGAGCTATGTAATCTTTTCTGGAGTGGGGAAGAGTTTTCAACCAAAACCTTTCTGGCAGAAAATGTAATTGATGATGTTTGATGTTTTGTAATTCATTTAGGTTTTGCTGAAATTTCCTTTAAAAAAATGAAATAAAAGGGATCTGTAAAGTTCAGATATTTCTTAAAAAAGAAAAAAAATTCAAATGTGATAATTCAAAATTCATTCTATTTCAGAAATCTCAGTTTTATTCTGTGGGGAAAAAACTCCACCAAAAAACCAAACAACAACTTAGAACAATGTTTGAAGTGGAAACAGAACACCTTCTTTATGTTAGTTTTTCCATATTCACTGGACTAGTTATTCAGAGTGCCAGCGCAGTTCAAATAACCCACTCAAACAACAAAATTGTTCTCCCACAGGTATTTCCTAGATAAATTTGCAACAAAAAACCACTTTGAGAAAAAAAAAATTACTTTTTTGTCCAGCTTATACAGGTAACACAAAAAAAGGCATCTATCTCCCATTGCAAAGAAAATATCTGAATTACTATCTGCAAATATGGTATGGAATGTAATGCTTCAATTTTAATGTTGCAGGCATTATTTGACCTGATCCTTCTCTTTTTGTCCTCTTTTCTACTCCTGTTTTGTCCTATTTTCTATTCTTTTACCAGATGCCTAATAAAAACTTATTGCTACTCTTGTGAAATTAACACAAAGATCCATCTTGCTTTCAACATCTGTCCTGACAATGTTTTTCTAAGCCTTGATAGTCACTTTTTAAAACTCTGAATTCTTCCAGTTACTTTACCTTGTCACTACTGTCTTCACTTTAAGGTAAATGCTGAAGTCCTTTTGGTGCTCCCCTGGGTTCATGCCACGTTTGTGTCCTTTTGCTTTGGCCAAACACAGAGAATGGTAAATCTGATAAGATATAATAAATGGTACGGTGTGCCTTTGAAATAAGAAGTTGCAGGGCAGGAAGGACCTTCATTAGTGCACTCAGAGCACTTGACTCACTGCTTTGTTGTTTTTTAGCTGTTTGACTTTTTTTCTGGCACTGCCCTTGGAATGCTCTGTAGCTAATGCTCAGGTATCCAGCTCTTCTCCTGATGCATTCCTTAGCAGCTGTTTCTACTCCAGATCTTCTCTGTGATGCAAATACAAACCATGTGTCTGCAATGCACGGTTGTTATTTGCAGTGGTTTGAGCTTTTGGAAAGAAGATAGAAGTTTTTTCTTCCCGCATAGAATTTTGGATTGGCGGTGAGATTGGAGAGGGTGCTAGCGCCGAGAAGAACAGCACTATGATGAACAGCATGGGAATAATACCTGCCAGTAAGATAAGATGTTTCTTGATTTTTAGTTTGTATTTTGCAGCAATATGTAAATGTTTCTTTACAAGAACCTCAGCCAGGGGAATTCTGGGGTTTTTGTTAGAACCAGAAAATCTGCATTAGGCTTTTTCAAAGGTTTAAAACCTGAGTGAACTCAGAACTGATTTGCAGTACAGCCTAATCTACTACTGCTTGTTGAGTGAAAGTATTCAGAGAGAAATAGCATAATCTTAGAATTATTTTTGTTTTGATATATCTAAAAGTAACTCTTTCCTAACAAGAAGATAAAAAACAGGCAAGAGAAACTGACTTGTACCTGCCTCACCATATAAAAAGCTTCATGTAAATTATCTTGAAAGAAGATGATGTTTGTCATAAAACATGTAAGTTTATTTTGAACCTTGTGACTGGAATTTTGAGCAGCTGGTTGTTGCTATGTACAATGAATAATTTTTTTGAGAATTTTGTGCCATATTCTGTTAGTAGAAGACACAATCTTTTAGTGTATTTGGACGCACAAGGTCATGTTGTTTTCTTTTAAAAGTAGTCTTATGTTCAACTACTTTGTTTTGCCATTAGTGCCTGCTCTTCAGATTGGTTTTTGAAGTGGCATATTTTGTGACCTGAGACTAATTGAACCAAGATCCTCTGCAGTAAATTACACGCTTTTGAGACAGGAGAGTTCAGCTTGAACGAATCATACAAAGGATAAGACTCAAATACTAAAGCCTGTTTCTTCACTCAATAAATCAAAAAAGGTATGCGTGGTGAAGATTTTCTCTTTTTCAGCCTTTTCTCCTGGGTAGATAGTCTGTTCTGAAATACAGTTTCAGGAACATCACTGTCAGGTTCTCTGTTCACAGAATGCTCTTCCATGCTTTTGTGAAACCACTGGAAGTCTTTCCAGTAATTTTAATTATGTTTAGATAAATTTTAATTTTAATTAAATGTGATGAAAGTTCCAACCTTGTTAATTCAGTACATTTCAGTATATAAAAAGTTGTCTTGTACATATGATCATCTTTAGTATCTATATGAAAACCGTACCATAAACGAAGATCCACGTCTTTAAAAAGTTTAAAGTTTTCTTAATTTTTTTCATGCAGACTTGCTATACAAGTTGTGAAACCTTTGTGGGTGACACTTTTTGTTAGACTGTAATATATTTTTGTTGAACCAGAAGAGGAGAGATAGGGAGCAAAGGATTAGCTTCCATTAAAAACCTGAAATTAAGGAAGCTTTTACAACCTGCTCTGAGATGGCTGTGCTTCAATCATTTCAGATTTGTATTTTGTAACATGTTTTAGCAGGAGGGTGGAACTGAGTGACTCTGCTAAGTTTCTTAGGCAGACAAGCGGCTTCCTCAGATCTCTCTGTAGGATTTAGAAGAGGTGATTGTTGTTGCATTTTTATTTTTGCTTACTTCTTCATTTCATATATAAAAATGAATAATAGCATAGCTTTGAAATATTTACTTGAATTTATTTGTAAGAGGGACTATAAAATTTAAAACTTATCATTAAGAACCTTTGCTCAATTACAATTTTCTAATAAAAATAATTTTTCTCTACAGTTTTATTACAGGAAAGAAAAATATTTATAAATGTCAAAAGATATTTCCAAATAACATAATTTATACTTTTTAGAATGGATTGTATAAGGATTTATGTAATTGTGGGGGTAGGCAAGGGGGGAAGAGTTGTTTCATCTTATCACCTTACTGACCCCTGTAACTAAAAGATGAGAAGTTTTGATGGGTGTTTGTCCTGGTACAAAAGGCTGAGATTAGGATTTCTGCTTTCTGTGGGAGTTTGAATAAAGATTTCCTGCATCTTGCGAGAATGCCTCTAAGGGTGCTCTTAAATGGTGCCTTCCCTCTGTCCCGCTAAAGGTTTTTCAATGTCAAGATTACATGTTTATTAAGTTACAGAGAAAACAGAAAAATAACTTTAATCTGGGTTTCCAGGAAATCCAGTTACCCATCTTGCTGTAAAACAAACAAACAAACAAACAACCCCCCCCCCCAAAACCCATTAAATTTAGATACAGCTATATCTATACCTACAACATCCCTGAATTCCAGTTAGAGGTGTGAGCCCAAGTGACACTAGCAATTACATTTTCAATTTACAGGCACAATCGTAGGCCCTTAGCAATGAAAGAGTAAGCAGGAGAAATGTTCATGTGCAATATGTTCTCTCTGGAGAGATTAAAGAACCAAGCAGGTTCATTGCAGAATGTCTTTAAGAACTGCACCAGGTTTAACTTCAAGGCGGGGGGTGGGGGTGGCAGGGAAAGAATTAGCTGACTAAATCTTTCGCTCAAGAAGAAAGGTCAGAAAAAATTTTGCAGTTAGTCTACAACAATTTCTCTTCTTCAAAATATTCCCTCTGTTTTCTTTTAGTGAGTTTGGGATTTGTGGGGACATAACAGTGAAAAAAGCTGCCAGGAAGGTCTAAGTAGAACAGTAATGTAGCCTTCTCGATTTGATGGGGAACTTTTAGACTGTCATAGATTGTGAATTTTCTGTGGAGACTAAAGTACAGTAAATGAACTCATCTGTACACTAGCCAAAGGCTTGTAAAGGAAAAAAAAGGATTTGTGGGTCACTTAGATCAGCTTTTACTCACTGTCTGGGTTCAGGAGGGTACTGAAGTACTTAGATGAACCCATTTTACACCGAATGAAAGAAAATATCTGTCAGTGCTATGGTGTCCCTACAAATTAATGTATTGTGGTTTCTACAGGAGATATTTTCATATGTTACGAAGTGTGTACTTCTGCTTTTCAGCACTTGTTCCAGACAACATGATGACAATTACTGTACAGTTCTGCTTTTCTAAAATGTATGATGCCTCTGTGTTCTTATGAAACCATTAAGACCCTTACTATCATCATTATTTAACAAAATATTTTGGTCTTTGACACAGCTGGCCAGATCTAAACCCTTAAAGCATATGTCTTCTGTCGAGTGCCACTGTCAGTGATTTTGCTGATAAAATGCTATCACTGAAAAGAGCTGGGATCATATTTTTTTCTCAGGAACAGACATCAGAGAGACTTCCTGAAAAGAGGTGCTCTGTCTTTTGCTTGTCTGTATGGGAGTTAAGGCAAGGAAAATATGGTTAAAATTTAGAAAGCAAAAAAAACTTTCTGAGTGAAAAGGGAGCACCTCTAGAGCATTTTGACCCTCCTAGTGCAATGAAAAAGCAAGGAAAATCAGCAATGAAAAAGTGTTTTTGTCTGGATCTTGTTGCAGTGTGGAAAATAAACGGACTTGGATATCAGAACTCTTTGATCACAGGTATATGAAGTTTTATGAATTACATGACCTCCCTGTTCTGCAGCAGAGAGGATGTGGTCCAGAGAAAAGCCAGGTGGGACAGTGTAGTGGTTCCATCTCGGGCTAGCAGGGCCTCGGGGTCTCTCTCTTGGGTTCACTCTCTCCACATGTGGCCCTGGAGAGCACCAGACATAGTACAGGGTAGAAAATAGCCAATTCCGATTCATCTTGTTCAAATTTACTTGGCACCTAAGAACTTGCTGCTACAAGCATCTCAATACCTTCACAACTTTCACAGTGGGTAACAGGTTGCTTATTATCAAGTTATTTCTCTGTTCTTATAACTAAGCAATTACCTTGTGCTAGTGTTAAAATATTACCTAGTGTTAAAACACTTGTCAGTTAGACCCAATCTATTCCAACCCCTACAGATCCTTTGGGGATGTTCAAGTTGCAAAAAATATAAAATAAAAAGCAAAAGTATAGTTTTGCCAACATTTATATAATCTGAACGCAGGATACCATGTTAAAACATGGTGCTTAACAGTTACAAGCTGTTTGAAAGTTTGTTTTTTTTTTCTCGTTTCTAACTCTGCCCAGCAATTGACCTGTGTCCAAATCACTGACACCTATAATGTCCATTAAGAATGTCTATTGAACAGAGAATTTTACTGTATTCCTCAAGGACTTAATATTTCTTTTCAAGGGAAAAAATGTTTAGTCTGAAAGAGTAATCAAAATTTAATGCACAATTTTCAGTATACTGACTCTTAATGACTCACATGGCATCAGAATTCAATGGGAAAAGTAAAAGTAAATCCCCTTTATGAAAGTGGAATGTTCCATGCTCCTAAGACACATGGTATTACTTTTTTGCCTATGTACCATGGTAGGCAAACAAGTCCAAGTAATACTGTGACGAAGGATGGTTACCATTTCTGGATGTAATGTACCTTGCAACTTCAGGAAGCCACCTGAATGTAGACAGTTGCTGGGAAAGTGAAGAATATGCTGCTGCTGAGCCAGCTAAGGCAGATTAGCATTTTGTGGTAGTAAGATGATGATGAACTAAGGCATTTGGGGGAATGTTTCCAGTGCATTTCCAGTGTGTCAGCTCAGTTTATACAGGAACTTTAAATGTCAAAATGGTGTACTAATGCAGCTGGTGCATTAGCTTAAATATGGAGTCAGACAAAAAAACCCCTCATGTCATCTTTCTAGACTTCATTTATGCTATAGCAGTCTGTCTTTTAACCAATTCAAAAGCAGAGGGTCAGAAGCTTAAATGGTATTGTCCCAGGGATCTGTTAGTATGTGCTTTCATGGCTATATCACTGGCTAGGGTTCAGGAGACTGATATTAATATTTCTGCCACAGATATGCTGTGTTTCTTTGGGCAAACTGCCATATCTTTCTGGTCTCACAGCCTGTTTTTCACCTAAACTAAATTCTGGGGACAGAGGCTGATGATTGCTTTATCTGTAAAATATGTGGCACAATGAACCACTAATTTCGATTGGCCCCTACAATGATTTGGATAGAAATTGGATAAATTGTACTAGAAAATGAGCTGTGTCATGGCAAGATTAACAGCTAGGAAAACAATGATTTACGGTGGTAGGCATGAGAGGTACAGTTGAGTCCAGGAACCAGTATAATTCATCAAAGCAAGCTATATACAATTTTGCATTGAACTGTTGGCACAATATGTCTAAGTACTTACACAGGAAAATGTATTTAATACCATGCAACTGGAGAGGAGAATATGTAATAATTGATTTGATACCATTGGGTTTAAGAAAAACTTGTGTAGCAAATGTAGAGTCAGGGCTGTCTAAAATCAATGTTAGCTTTCAATATTATGACTTTACCAACCATATGGCAATCTTAAATATTTATGAATTTTGAGCTTGAAAACAAAGAATTAGGAATCCTCACTGAAATTTGGTGCTTTCTAGGTTGATCAGTATATACCCTGGATAACCTTGTGCAGTCCAGATTTCTATGTCTGGTAAAAACTTGTTTGCACTATGAGCCAATAATTTTAGACAAGGTATTGTGCCTGTGGCATAGCTGGGCCATGAACCGGAAATGTCTTTCTCTTTAGCCAAAAAGCTGCTGTTTACCTGGGGGGAAGAAAAGTCCCACATCCTGTATTTTATGGGTTGCTTTCGGTAGAAGTTATTTTTCTAGTTTTAAATACATTTCTACTCTCAGCAGGATTTTTTTAATATTCTTTTTGAAGCTTGAATGTATTTTCTTCTCTTCTAAATTTTTTCTTATCCATCTGACAGCTCTGGCTTTTTGTGCATCTTTTTCCTGCGGCTGAAATAACTGTGAAGCATTTTCTTAACAATTTTTGGTAATGCTTTATTTTGTTCTTGTATGCCAAATCAATGCTGTTAGATGAGCTATGACTACAGGACCTGTCACCTAACTGCTTCAGAAATAGCAGTGCCCATTGGGACCTAGATTACAAAAATAATAGTTGTTAAATTTAAGGGCTAGAGGCTTTCATGTTACTTTCAGAGAAAACTTTTACTGATCTCTGAGAGTGTGAAGATGCATTTTTTTTTTCTTTTTCCTCAATAAATTGAGAACTCCTAATATCTCTCCCCTCCCTCCCACTCCCCTCCTCCACGTGAGCCCTATGTGCTTTTAAACTATGAGGTCCTGAGTTAGGTTTGGCTTAGATAAAGCTCTCTGAGAAGCTGAGCACAAGGAACTAGAGGTGAGTGAGAAACCACTACTGCCTGGGAACAGCCTAAAACTAAATTCTGTTCATGTATCTGGTCTCTGAGAGGACAAGAACCCGATCCTGCAGTGGCGCAGAGGCAGTAGTCTGTAGAGCTTTCTTGGCTTCACCATCAGTGAGACTGTAAGACTGGGGCCTGGCTGTTTGCCTTTACTTTTGCACGTGGCTGCATAGCTGAAGTAAGCACAAGCTATTACTACTTTTATACACATGCGTGCATACATACATGTATAATGTATAATGTATATTTAGCATGCTTTAATAAAACATTGAATACAAGAAACAGTGGCAATGAAAATTATATGCTTTTATCAACATTTTTATTTTAAAGTAGGTTTTGTGCTGTGATGCTGCAGAGGCATCTACAACATAATTGGCTTGGTAATAGAAGAAAGTAATTTCTTACAATGATCCTAGAGCCCTTTGTTAATGTCAAGGATAATTTGGGCTGACTGATTTGATTGCTGCTCTTTCCGGCAAGAGGTCTCAATAAATGAAACTGCTTGCCTGGATAATTTAGGCTTATATGATTGCCAGCAAGCTAATGATGCAAACACAGCTGAAATAAAATTTCCACTTTATATTGGAGGTTAAAAAAAAAAACAAAGAGGGGAAAAAAATCTTCTTAAACACCTGCAGTATGGACTCTGTCAAAACAGGGAAGAGCTATTTGCCAATCTCAGGATGGAAAGCGGCTTCTGTGTATTATGAGACATGTTTCAGACAACTGGCCTTTATAGATCACTAGGGCACTGTTTTATGTTGTTGCAGACAACTTATCTATTTCCTCTTAATTCCTGCCCTGGTCAAAATGGGCTGTTAAAGTTTAAAGGTTTTAAAGTAGGGATTTTTCTTTAAAAAAGAAGAGGAAGGTGAAGCTGCACAGATATTTATGCTAAACTTAGTATTCTGCAGTGATTTATTGGGGACTGAAGCTACAGCTTCTTAATTTAGAAGATTTATGTATGGAGTGCAGTACAGTTGCTCAAACCATTTTTTTTCTGGCATGACTAGTTTGGAGAAAGTGATTCTAGTGCATGTGTTGATTCCATATGTTGTGTGCAGTTCTGCCTAGGAGTAACTAGAAAAAAAAGTATATCAAGAAACAGAGAACTGAGTTTATTCCTCAGCTGCACTACTTAATCAAGAAGTATTGCAGGCTTTGAGGGATGGGGGGAAAGAAACCCAAAACTTGGCTCTTAAAATGCTTTAGAGGCCAATTCATCATTTAATTCTAGGCCAGACTATTCCTTGCTACTTGTCATTTTTTTAATTTCCTGTTGTTTTTACATTCTTTCATGAGTCCATCAGGACTTACCAACCGTAAGCAAGTTTTCTAATTACCTTTGCTCAAAGCAGAATCATTTATAGCAAATTGTCTTTGCACAGATTATTTCAAAGCTGTCTGTGATGAGTTTTCTTCAATTTTTCAGGTGCTTTGATTGAAGACTTGCAATTTTGGGGAGAAAAGTGCACCTCATTATGAACAGAAATCTTACATCATTAGGAGTTAGGCAAGTCAGAGTTATATCAGCTAGTGGCTACATTAATCAATGAATAATGTAGTTCCTTCTCTATCTAATTAAGTGGATATATAATGATAACCTTCAGAGCTGATCAAGCCATGTTATTTATACTCTTCACTGTAGTTTATTTTAATCTTATAATGCTTCCAGATATTGTCAAATCCTACTGTCTTACATATTTTCAAAGACTAGATTCTTTTTTTGCTGTAGCATCACTAAAATAAGTTGGGTGTTTTCAAGGTTTAATTCAGTTCTTCATAGAATTTAAGGGGATGGCTTTAAAGGAAACAGTCAAATGTGTTTGTGTGATATATGTACATTCATAGACTAGACAATGTTTAGGTTAAAACAAGATGTCTCTGTGTGTATGTAATGAATATCAGATTGTCTGGAATAACTTTCCAAAAGGTAGAATACATCTGTTTCGTAGCTTATTTATTCCTATGGCATATGAGGGACTGGGGAGTCATGATTTTCTTGCAGAAAAGGAAAATTATAACTTCTTTTATGTTCCTATGAATTCTTAGTGTTCTCTGTTACCTTTATCTTTGACTTTTAAATTAGAACATTTGAAATAAAAGTATACACATAACTGAAAACCCAATATCACAGATAACAGAATCGTAATGAGAAGACCTAGAGTAAATAATGGATTTAGTAGATACATGGGTAAAATTATATGGTAAGTCAACATTAATCATTTGAAGTTCATAAGCAAGTGGATGAAGGTAATCTGGTGATGTGGGTAACAGTTCTATTACTCAATAAAATGGCCAGGAATAATTGCCAGTTAAAGGGATTCAGTTGGCAGTTCAGTTTGTTTCCTTGGAGCTAAACCTTCTTGGCTCGTAGAGAAGACTATCTGCCTGCAAATGTGTCACAAAACCATCTTTCTGTTGTGTGTGGGCATTGGTTGTGAAACTGCTAGCTGTGCTGGGGCAAAACTGTGTCTGTCACAGGCTGCGCTAACAGTTTACTGGTGTAGGCAGTCCTTAGGCCTGTTCTGTGCCCCTGGCTGGTTTACCGGCTCACTATAAAGAGGTGCAACAGCAGTTTATGCAGATTTCCAAAATGCTTTTGAAAGGGTCCTTCGCAGAGGGCTGGTAAAGAACAAATCTGTCAAGCAAGAGAGGAAGTTGTTCTGGATTATGAACTGAATAAATATTGGGGAGAATTTGCCAAACAAGGCAAACATGGTTTGCACTGACAGAAAGAATAGGCAGGATATATTGATTTCAATTTTTTTCCTGAAATATTTTAGATGTAGATTTTGCTGTTGTGATAGTCACAAAGTTGTAAACACTGTGGTGAAATAATACGAAGACAACTAACTTCAGATGGGGGGGCAGTATCTTTTATTACTCATCTGAGCTATAGATAATTTTTGAGCCACAAGCATATCTTCAGGCCTGAACCTAAAATATGTTGATCAACTCTCCACCATCAGATTGGAAATCTGAACTCTAGTCTGGATTTTCTTTACAAATTTAATAGCTGCTTCTCCAGCTGAGTATGGCTGGAGTAATCCTACACAGATATTATTTCCTAGATGCAGGCTGTAATATACAGCTAGGCTCTTGGGTGCCACTACCTTTGTTCAGGAGAGGTAATACCATCTCAAAAACCTAGAATACCTGTAGGCAATAAGGATACTCTCTAGGGATACAACAATATTTTTGAATGGACAATTTGAATGAGAACCTCAGTGTAATAACAAAATTGACCCAGCTCCTACACCACTTTCTTTTCCTTAGAGATTCTGGGTTAAGATAGGGTATGAAAACATTACAATCTGTACTTAAGAATGAATTAACTTGATGGGTTTGTATTCTCAGAAGCATGAATATTTTTTAATTGCATCAACTGATTTAATAGAAATTACAATATTTCCTTAGAAACCTCACCTTATTTAACGTCCACAATAAATCAACAGACAGCTCTGGGATGAAATGCAGCAGCTTAATGAGGCCAAATCCTGATTGTGCTGATTAGTAACTAGAATTGGTCAAACACTAGGACATCTGATCAGTGGGGTTGAATCACAGTGTCTGTTTGCACACATAAGTGCACATGTACACGGGGGTAGGGGGGAAACCCAGCTTTTTCCAAATGCCTTGTTGACTGGGAAGTCTAGAATATTACTACCCTGCCAGCCCCACAAACCCCAAGTCTGCTTTGTAAACACTGAGTCATTTTGAAGGGGGAATGTTTCCTAAACTTTTGAGCTGGTTAGTGAAGAAAACAATCTTGTACATACAATGACATTTCAGTTTTATTGAAGATGCTTCTTAGATCTCAAGTCCTCCAGTTGATGCAAAAGCTGGGGATCTCCCGACTTCAGATTCCTTCCTCCAAAGCAGACTGCTGGACACTGTATCATATCTGGTGGCCTTGGAGGCCTGAGATTGACATTGACAGTTTCCTAGCTCTAAGGCAATCTGGCTGATGGATCTGCCATGAAGTCCTTTTCCTTTGTCTTGGCTGCCAAAGTAACAGGCAGAGATTTTAAGGAAGCCTGTGGAACCAGAGAAAAAATGTAGATGACTGCTTTGAGATCAGCAAAACACCTATATATATATATATATATATATATATTTTTTTTTTTTTTTTTTTTTTTTTTTTTCTTCCCATGAAACTTGGCCAAAGCAGAAGACCTTGTATCAGCTGTCTAGGATGAGGATCAGAATTTATTTAGCTGTTCACACAGTGTTTTAGGACAGGTGGTGAAAATTAATAACTTTAAGGGAATTCAGGTAAGAGAACATAATTACCCAAACTGGATTTTGGTTAAAATGTTTCTGTGGAAAATGCTGTGGGATTTTTAAAGGCAAATTCATTTTATCTCTTATTACAAATATTGCCTGTTTTTATGGCTGTATGATTTGAAGCTTGTATTTGAGCCTAAGGAATATTTTTCAGCAGATTCAAGGCTGGGAAATAGCATATAAAACCCATGGTACTTGTGTAATCAAATTTTATAAATAAAACTGTTACATTTTGTTTGAACCTCAACTGCTATACCGTCATTTAAAATTCTTAGGAACTGTGCTTTGTGGCTTGTTCACTGCAGATCTAACCCTTTTGTGCTGACAGTTACTTTGTTCTTGTAGCAAGGTGTGTGAATAATGGCTAAAACATAAGCATATTAAAGAATCTTGGCACAGGTGTGGCTGTCAAGTAACAATAGAAGTAGTAGTGCATAGTGTGTGTAGAAGAAAATCATTCATCTGCTTAGAATAAAGGGAACCAGGCTACCAAAATACCAGTCTATACTACACGATGAAGTGCAGTGGGGCTTCCTTCCAGGGACTTCTTACTAACAGGGAGGAAATGAAAGACAAAAAATAAGAATGAGAGCTAGTTGGTGGGCAAGAGCTATATTATAATAAAGACTGTTCTCTCCTGTAGTCTGATCCTGGTCTGTGTTCTCTTTGTCTTAGTTTGTCTTAGTTGTCTTACCGTAGTCAGTAGCTCTTCTTTTTTTAAGAGCTGAATCTTTGTTCGTTTTGGGATTGATTAAATTAAACAGAAGCTAAGGTTAATTAAACAGAAACTAAGGTTTCCATTGAGAACCTACATAAGGAAGGCTGCAGAGAGTGACACTGTATGCAGGGAGTTCCTGAAGCTCTTTCTGTGTTTCTGGCAACTTTCTTTGGAATCTTAACTGTCATGTCAAATATGGTGATAGCCTGAAAAAGCGTGAGAAGACACAAAAGCATCAGAACAGTGTCAAATGGAAACATAAAAGCAAATACTGTGGTATTAGGGCCCAGTATAGGGCACAGAATTTTTGGGAATGTGAATATATAGTAATTTCTTTAAACAAGTTTGCAAAACTACTCAAACATCCAACAACTTTTCCCAATCGTGATTTTTAATAGCAGTTTTATTGCTATAAACTGCCCTCCAAATAAAACCACTTGGTTTTGTCAATTCCCTAACACTGGAATGTTTAATAATACATATAATATTTTAAAATATTTTGGAACAGTTGGTATTTGCTTAGTCTCAGTTTGGAGCATAGCATGTTAATGAACAAGTGATGCTTGAAAGGTCAGAAGCAAAACAAATAATTCAAGCTGTTGTGATTTATTCTCCTTATTAAACATTTTGTTGAACATTTATTCTGAATGCAACATTTGCTGTGTGGTGTGATGGATTATTTGTGTTCTTCCACTTAATGATATGAAAATATTAATTTTTGAATACTGACAGTATTTAACCTCTTATAATAATCTATCAACAAACATACCAGTGAGCATTTTATAATTGTTAGTCAACTAAGCTTCTGACTTCTGTTTTGTGAAAGTATTATTTAAACTCACTCTTACAGCTAGGTACAATGCCATACAGATGAGTTGGTTTCATCTCTTAAAACAAAGCCCTGAAGCTTTTGTGCACAGTCGTGTCAGGCATATTCTAGGCCTATAAGGCAGCAGAACATCCAATTACATTTATTCTCCAAAGACGATTGTGGCACATCTAAGGTCAAAGAGAGTCCATGGGGAAGAGTGGTAGTCTGCATGCAAATTTTTTTTGTTCAAATCAGGATGATTTTTTTTCTATTAAAAATTAGAAGGTTTGTATTTCGGGGAGGAAGGAAGATTTCATGGTCTTCCCCTTCAGAAGTTCTGAATTTATTCATAGCTGAAATATATTGCAGATATCAACTAAAACGCTAACTCAAAATCAGATTTGGCAACTTTGAAATATTAAGTTTTGACATTTTGGGGGAGAAACATCAATTTCTTTTGAAAACAAGGTTTTATTTATAGTGATTAAAGACTGTAAGATTACATATTTGTAACCTACATAAATATCAACAACGAATGGAAATATTTGTCTTTTTTTAAAGACCACCTACTGAAATGTAACTCTTGCTCTGAAAATGTTTAAATTTCCCAAACCATCCAGGATAGAGAGTTTCTTCAGAGACAGAGTGAGGTAAAAGAACTTCAGAATTTTATTAGTTGATTTTTTTTTTTTATTCAATGGCTAAGCAATTTTTGTTCATTTATTGATCAATTGCAATAAGACACCAAATTTCATTATGATTCTTTTAGGACGTTTTTTTCAGGTTTTTAATTGCACATGGCAATGGTCTCTTTGTGCCATGAGACAAAGTCTAATACTGAACAGGTGGTGCAAAGGTAAGTCTGATTCATTCTGCAAGTACCCAACTAAGAGTCAAATCCTCTAGCAATGATATATGCATTTGGTCTCCCCTGAGAAATGTGTTTAGGTTTGACTGAATGGGAGAAAAACTTGGTCTGGTTCAGCTTGTTTCCTCTCTTCTGCTCCAGATTTGATGTGGTTTGGATTAACTCCTTTTATAGCACATCAGCAAAACTTCAGTAATGCATAGCCCCAGTCTTTCCATCTCTCTCTACAACCCATTTTTCATTAGTTTGGTTATTCATTTTTTAGACTCGTCAGATGTTACAGCTGGTTTCTTTTTCAAGAATGTGATATAAAATCATGTGATATAATTATTGTTCACACTGTACTGAAAATTACTCGTCTTCTCCTTGCTTTTGGCTTAGCTGCTATCACATCTTGGAGATCCATTGTTGCATTTTGAAGGAGCTGAGTTAGCATGGAGTATTCTTCAAAACTGGATTTGTTTTGTATAAGCTAGACTTACTTTTATATTACATTTTAGGAATTCATAGCATATGGTATCAGTGAAATAGTGCCCTCATATCTAAGATGGAAGAAAAATCAATTCTTAATTCATTTGGTTTGACCTCAAAGAACTTAGTATAAAATAAGGACATGGTTGAAGCTACAACTAAGTTAGTTTGCAAATTTGGAACTTATTCCCTGTTACATTTACTGTATTTAGATTAGTCCTGTATGTTTTTATGAAACAGGTGTTTCTACTATTATGCCATAAAAATGATACCTTTATCAAAATGTTTTGTGATCTTTTACCTTAAAACAGATCTTTTCACTAAGAGTGAGGGGGGTACTTCACAGCTGGCCATTTTTCTTACATCTGGGAAGGTTGTTATTTTCTTAGTTGAGGAATATAATTAATACTTTAATGAGTAAATTATTTTCACCCCAAATTGACAAGAGAAGTTGAAGCCATCGGCGGGGGGGGGTGGGGGTGGGGGGGATGTTTGAGTTGGGCAGCGTGTTTTACTTACAAATCTTTCAAAGCATTTTCTACCTTCGTGGGGGCATGTGGTTTTGGGTTTTTGTTTTGGTTTTTTTTTTCATTTTAATGATAAATATCTGAACTATCCAGGCAAAACCCACTCATTTTCCTAAGGATTCTTGTTTTAAAAAAATGATCTGTGTTATTTTGACAGTATAAATCAGAGAAATCCAGGAATCTTTCAAGCAGAGCAAATTGGTGAAAACCAGTCCTTTACCTATGTTTGTAGCTGGTTTTGATGATATAATTTTGAAGAAAAAGGGTTTTTTTAATGGCAGTTTAACTTTTTTCTATATATTGATCTATATATTCAACTGTATCTGACATGTTAGTGGAGTGTTGCAGAAATATTTTAATTATTTAAATGTATTTTCAATATTAACTGTAACTGAATTAAAAGTGATTCTAAAGCTATGTTGCAGAGCTTTCAGCCTGGGCTTACCCTTTGGCTGTGAGCTGTGCTGCCAGAGAAAAGGTGCACAGATTGCTTTTGATGTCAAAGTGAAAGCAGCAGTGGTAGCAGCACTGAAATTTTAATTGAAGATTTCTTACAAAGGGGAAGCATACAGGAAGGAGAAAGGAATGTGAAGTGTCATCTTATTCTAAGGCTCTGTTTCTGCTTTGGAAAGAGGCTGACTAAAAGGAGGACCCTACAAAAAGGTGTTTTGGCATTAGTGAGTTTAACATTGAGTTTTTAATTCTAAATAGAAGTCACTGGGGAGCAAACCAGTCTGGTTCAGTTCTCTGACTGTATTTACTCCAAGAAGGTTTTGTGGCCACATGCCTACATAGATTATTGATGCCTCTCCCTTCTGAGGCATCCTCTTCCTAATTTAAATTCAAATAGGTCAGTTAAGCTGAGGTTTGACAAGTGTCAACATCTGATTTTTTTGCAAGGTTACAGGTGTTGACAACACACAAAAATCAGCTGGAATCAGGAACATCCAGGTTTTTAGGCAGTATTATCCAGGTGGAGGGTATCAGTGCTGTGTAGCACTGTGTCCCAGATCTGGCTTTTATTTCTCTGTAAGGTAAGTTATAAATGCTAAATATAATAACATAATGAAGTGTTACAAGTGAAGGTCAGTCATTTTGTCCTGTACCATTTCCTACAAAGGACTGCAAACTATCATGTGGTACAGAAGAATTTACCATAAAACAGGGGACATGAAGTTGTGAAGATAACTTTCCATCATGCTTGAAAGCACTCTGTCACAGTAAACTGTTCTGATAGCGATGAGTCCCTGTAGTCCTCTTCCTCTATCATCCCCCAGTACATTTAAAGGGAAAGTTGGAAATTACTGAATTCTCCTGGGAGAAAACAAACATTTGGGGAAAGTTAAAAACGAAAAAAGACAAAGACAAACCCCCTCAGATTCCATTATTTCAACATCATGGGGAGTTTTAAAATTTTAGACTTCAAAAGTGAACCAATGATAGGAAGCAAAATGCAGAGGAACCACATCAGCAAGTTTCTTCAGATAAAATGTGGTGTAGAGAGAGATCAATTCCTGCCTTTTAATTATTGAGCGATAACTGCCAGATGGTGAAAAAGGCCTCAGTATAGCATCCAAATCCAGAAGCTTCTCATCAAGCTGTCTGCTTTAGCATTGTGAGCAGCATACACATGCACCTTGGAGGTAGAACACATAAAAGCATTCTGCTGATCACTGAATTTTACAGCAGAGTTGCTGAAAACTATATTAATTAAAAATTGCAGCACTGATTGCTGAACCACACTCTACACTTTATTTATAAACATTTTGTTCTGCTGTTGATTTTGGGTGACATTGAAAGAGCTACCATCAGATTGTGTAATGGTCTTGGAAGGTATTTTTTAGATGTAAAACAAGCTTAAAAATACTCTGTGTTTGACCTAACTCTGCAAAGGTAAATGACAAACTTCTGTTGGTTATAAAAATGTAGTAGGGGTTGCGGAAAAGCCAGCCTTGATATAGTTCAGTCCTTGGGCCTTTAGGATCTTCATAAATTCCAGATACTATGAGAAGAACTAAGAAGGGCCTGAGAGGACAGAGAGAAAAGGGAGAGCTTTCAGTTACAAAAAGGTGAATCCATTGAAAAGCTGACCTGTGTTATACTTGTCTGGTGATGAGACTGAGCTGCTAGTTTCCTCTCACTGCTCAGAGTGCTGACCCCATCTCTGCAGCACTTTACAGCCTCTCAGTAGTAACGAACTGTATGTTTATTGGACTCTGCTTTGAGTTAAATCAGTGTAATAGTCTTTTTTATTTTTTTTTCTTCCCAATGTTCAAATCTGCCATAAAACTGTAGCTATATTCATATCATCATTCATTTAAAAAGTAATTTATAAGTAGAGATACAAGCTGCAGATGCTTCTGTAGGTGTACAATCAATATTCAAGGACAGTGGCAGTTTCAAAAATTTGTTGTTTTTTTGGGCATGGGTATTTATGGAACCACACCTGATTTTAATTGAACAGCTGCATTGTCAGACTGCAAAATATTGTGACTATTTGAAACTGGACGTCCATAAAAAGAAAAAAGAATTGTTTCTCAGTTCATACTTCAGTTTTAAGGCTATGTTCAAACTAGACACATAATGTGCATCTAGTTGCAAACACTATGGCAAAGTATCCAAATGAGCACAAAAATGACAAAACACATTGGTAAGTGTATAAGTGAGAAAATTTGGTTGAAGGGAAGAGGGACAGAGAAATTCCTTTGTGCTCAAGCTCATGCTTGAAAGAAGAGAACTGCAGCTAAGGCTTTAAATAGTTCTTAACAGAAAGAATGACAAAATGTATACCTGAGTTATGGGCTACAATTTAATAAAAATACATTAGATTCCAGCACTCACTTTCATCTTGCAATTCTTCACTCCTAAGTCTAGTGATATGGCATGCTTAAATCACAGTACATTTGTTAAAAAATATGTTAGTTGATTTCTCTTATAATTCATAATAATTATCAATAACTATTAGTTACCATACTTTTGCGTTAGAGATAGTCTCCTGAAACTTCAGTTCTGTAATTAAAATTACTTTTCCTTCTATTAAATGCTTATTGAAAGTTTTAATTGAAAAAGCAGTTTCATTATACAGAATTACCATTTGTGAAAGGACGGAATGTCAGAGATGAAGGTTTGAATGGAAAACTACAAAGCTCTCTGAAGATTCCATGAGTATAGGTACTTTAAAGACTAATCAAGTTCAAACAAACCTCAACCAAGCAAGCACCTCCCCCGATCATTGACCATCTGTCAATAATTGAAAAGGAGTGGAGAAACATTCCTAATCAACTTTCCCAATCAAACCTTGAGAATAACTATTAACAAAGGTCTTAACATCTGAAGTTTTAATATGAATAATGGATCTTTAACCACTTTAAGAAGAAATATTTAATTTCCTTTCTATGGACCAAATAACAGCTGATAAACTAACAGTATTCTGGATCACTTTCTGTTCTGCCTTGACACACTGCTAAGCAGGTCCTGGTAATTTCCTGCAATTTAGATGTGATAAAAGGAGACTGATTAAGGTTTAGTTGCTTGTATAGTACCTTAAGCTCTGCTAAGGTACAATGTGGCTTGTAATTGACCTTGAGCCACTTAAAACAAAAAGGAAATATTGTACTTGAGTCACTTAATACCAAGAATGATACAATATGCTGTAGCATAGAGGAATCTGGAGATAATGGTCATTCCATTTTGCAGATTTTTCATTTTTTTAAGTCTAATACACTATTTACAATGCTTTGACCATGGTCCTTCACTGGGGCAGTGTAGCAAGACCTGGTAAGTGGTCTGTCAATCTTTGTGCAAGATGAATGAAGATGCTGTAAATTCATTTTTATTACCATCAAATCCTGCTTTCTGCTCCACTTTTGTGGTTGGGAAGCCTCAGTATTTTCCTGTTTTTAAGATGGTGTCTTTTAAATAATGATATTTTAATCAGTGCCTTGTTTTTTTCTAGTTTCGCAAATACTTTTCTTTCTTTTTCTCCTTTTCAAAAATTATACACAAAATTAAATAACTTACTCCATTATTGGACAACAGCTTTTAAAATAGGTGCTTTAATGGTTTCTGATTTTTTTTTTTTTGCCATTTCTTATTGTAATTCTTGCATCAAAGCACAACCATTTTGAAGGACTAAGAGGAAAATGGGCACTGTTACTCTAATTTCATAGCTTCAACTGGCTGATTATTTTTTTGTGCCTTTTTCCCTCCTGCTGTTTTGGTAGAACTAAGCTAGTTTGTGAAAATATTATTTTAAAACTTTTTCCCTAAAGTATCTCAAGTCCAGGGTGATTTTAATCTTTTTTTCAAAATGGAGAGAAAATGAATGAGCATGCTCATACTGAATGTATTTGGGTTGTGGAAAAGTGTTTCACCTGGGATTAGTAGAGATTTAAATGGTATTCTGGATTAGCAGTTGCCAGTCTGTGGTCAGGGTGGGGCCTTCAGTCCCATAGCTTTCCTCCCAAAAATGTTGAAAGATCTCATTAGCATCCAGATGTGGAGCAAGGCCACTGTTGAACTTTGTTCTCATGCAAAGATACTTCTCTCTTGTCAGTGTTTTACAACAATGTGTAATCATCATCCTTCAGACTATAGTTTAGTTGCTTTGACGACATTGGTTTGGTTTTGGGGGTTTTGTTGTAGCCTTTTTTTTTTTCTTTTTTCTTTTTCTGTGAAGTTGCTACAGTAGAAGCTACACAAGCTATAGTTATTTAGGAAGTGCATATATATATATATATAGGGTACTTGAGGCACCCACAGGAAACTGTCTTTGATCCAATCTACTGATAGTGTCTGTGCATAGGTCAGTGGTGTATTCAGATGGTTGCTGTTGTTCAATTATGTTAGGGTCTTAGACTAAAATTATTCACATTGTGTATGTTTCTCTGTATACTGATATAAATTCTTATCACGCATTTCTGATCTAGAGTGTAAGTTGGTATTTTCAGTCCAAACTACAGAAAATAAATGAAACCGAGTAAGATTATTTTTTTTTTTTTGTGTGAGCCAGACTTGCCTGGCTCTGTGGCCAGAGAAATCTGATCTCTCTGCATCTCTAATGACGGATTTCCTTCTCCCTCAAACAGTCAGGAAGAAGGTAAGGAAAATATATTTGTCTGGTGTTTAAATCTAATTTATATGCCGTAATTAATAGGCGGTGTCCCTAGATACCTACTTTCTTGAATATTCAGAATCCTTTCTCCGACATGCAAATCACTTATAATTGGCATTCAAATAAGCTGTATGGAAGGCACCATTTAAAAATGAAGTCAGAAGCAGAAACCTGTTGGTTCCGTGGCTTGTGGAGTGTGGGATTTGGATCTTGATGGATTGCAAGCTTGCTTCTGACAGGCTTTCTGCTGTCGCTAATTCACAGTAGTGGAAAACCCTTTGCCATTTTGCATACAATATTTTGCCTTCTTTTAAACACTTCAGTGTTCAGGACTGTGCAGATGAGAATTAGTTCTGAAACCGCACTACCAAGTTTCTTTCTTGTAGCTGTTTCCTCTTGTAGGAGACACACTGTTCTGTCTGCTCAAGGTGGTAGCCCCAGTGCTGCCTAGGGGAGACTCGGTCCCGGCTGACACTCTGCCTCTCAGATCCAGCTTTAGCCCAGATCACTGTATTCCTTGGTTTGTTCATTGTCATGATGTATACTCTTTAGAGAGACACAGTATATATTCTTAGGACTAGCTAGCAACTGGGGTAGCCCAGTGACAAGCCCTAGCATAGACAGCAGCGGCCATTCTGGGCAGGAGGGGTACCAGGGTGACTTTCATGCAATGCCAAGGCATCACAGAGGTTGCCCTTTGTGTCCTCTGTTACTAAGCATTGGGTGTTTTACAAGTGTGGTAACTCTTACACCATGTATCCTGGGGCAAACACTACATTTCCAATTGAGGGTAAAGTAGTTGGTGGGAGGTTGGGGGAAGGAAGAGGAGGATAACAGCCTATGGCTCTGCCTGCCTATGTAACAGTTACTTGTACTGCTGTACTTACATAGATGGCTGAAATTGCAGTTATGCACAGTCTCATTCAGAAGAGTCGCTGACAATTTACATCAGCTTTGAAGAGAACTGCTTTTAAGAAATACTGCATGTCAATAGCATTCATCTTTTACTTCATGGTATCTCATAGCAGTGTGGACAAAATAATCAAATGATTAGAGTTTAAGTAGTATTTCAATGACTTAAGCAACCAAGTATTTTTCCTGAAGGCTTTTATTCCCCAAGCTGTGCATGCCAAATTTTGCTGCAGGCTGCTGTGAGCTTTTCCTGTCACTTTTTAAGAGCTCCTTGAAGCATGCCACAGTTGGAATCAAACTTGGAAGCCCAAAAGATGCTGTTAGCTTCTCTTTCTTATTTTGCTTTCCAAATGTTTGAATGGAAATTGTAACACAGTAAAGCATCAAGCAAGCACAATTTTCTGGGACCTAGTTTATGCATAAATACTGTAAAGAAGCCTGTATTCTAAGTGCTTTGGAGAAGTATCCTGAAATGTAGGTTTTGAATGTTGCTTTGCTAAAGAATCCAAAATTTGATTGTTATAATATGGAATGAAATTACAAAATGGAAATTCTTTATGGATAGATAATTCATTTTGTGGACAACTTAAATTTCCTCGTATTTGTTTATTGAACGAAATAGTGGAGAAAAAATATTTCTCCAAGAACTTGAGGAATGTTGAATTTTCAGCAGTGTCTGAGAGTTTTTCATTTCATCAAACAAAATTTGGAATTAGCTGTGAAACAAATATTAAGGGTTACCATGGTTCATACCAAGGATACTCTCTTTGAATGATGGTGGGGCAAATTATTCAACTTATGTATTTCTCTGTAGCTCTTGTAAAGTATGGAAACTAAACAGCTACTGCAAATTTCTTCTGCAATTTATGAAGTTTCAAGCAGACCTCAAAATAGGGGTTCTTCTGTTGCATTTCTTTCAGCTTTTAATCATCTGATCTAGTTTGCATCCATTTCACAATAAATGAATACCTTTTTAATGTGAGAAAGTGAATCTTCTTTCTTGGTTGGCTTGAAAAGTTGCATCTAAATGAAAATTTGCATCCAGGAAGATCAACTTAATAGTTAGCATAGTTTTTAATATCAATATTATAACTGAAATAAATCTGGTTAGCATCTGAGGCAAAGTAGAGCTGCCTCTAAAATACCATTAAATGTTTTCAGTACTGAAAATGAATGTGAGAGCCTCTTAAAGGGGAATCTAAAAAACAGTAGCTATAATCTTCAGATTTTTTTTCTAGTTCAAACACATTTATAGCTTTTTTGATCAAGAACATAAAATTGTCAAGGTCTATAGAAAAAAGTTTTATTTTTCATGAAGAAAACCAGACAAGCTTTCAGATACACAGCTTTTCTTTGTAACAGAATCCACAACTGAACTTGAGAAAATTGCTTTGGATTTATTTTAGTTATGTAGGTGATATGAGTGAAAAAAGGGTCATTCTTACAGATTAGGAGGGGATGTTACTAGGAGATGATGTGATAGATAGGTCACTTGTATGCATTTAAAGGATGGTGAGATAGACTGATAACCTCTCATTGTTCTGTAGGTGATAATTTTCTGGACATCATTTTTGGGAAAAATTGTAATATGCCATAAACACAGCATTGCCATTATGGCCTTGATTTTAATATCTAGCAGAGCTACGGAATTTAATTCCCAGGCTTATCTTTTGAAGTAGATTTGCAGATCTTCCTTAAGGATCTGGAGAAAAGGTGAGAGTTTCTGTTGTGGTTTGTTTTTTTTTTTTTTTTTGGCTGGGGGAGTATGTTGTGTTTGACTTTTCTGAGTTTGTGTGTGTGTTGTCCCACTGTTGTCTTGAAGTTCCTTGTTTTTATTGAATATTTCTGAGTTCATTCTGGTGTCTGCTTCTTGTTCACAAAATATTGACATGCTTAATAGGTACTCTGAGTGAACCATATAATGTTCTGGGTGGCTGGGAAGGATATTTGCTGTTATGGTTTGAAGAATCATTAGCAAGTTTTCAATGTATTGCTATGAAATGGCATGGTGGCATTTGGATAAATATTGGACTGTGAGAAGCTTGCCTCCTGTGACGTGTTTGGAAAAGTTTGTTTGTTTTTTTTTTTAAACCTGAGAAGCTAATTAAATAATATATTGAGCCATAAATAAATAAAAAATTATAATAAGAACAATCTGCCTTTAGAACAATTATTTACAGGATGTTCTCTGACTTAGAAAACACATCAACATGTTTAATTTTAAATTATTATTTAATTATTTATTAGGAGACAGATGATATGTTTTTCAGGTTTAGGATGACTATCAGACTGTTACATAGGTAACACCTCACTGAAGCCAGGTAGACTCTGTGTGCCAAGATAACACAGTGAAATGATTTGGATTGTTGAAACCTAGTTTTGTAAACCAGATTAAAATGGAAGTAATAGCTTTATGGCCTTCAGTATATAAAATGTAAAGCACCTCGTGTCTGTAAGGAAAAATAAAAAGAAGTGTACTCTCTGTGTCAGCAGGTAATTATTATCATGGTGAAGCCATAAGTTTCCAAGTAAATATGGAAATATCATGTATTATTATAAAACCTTTTCTTTGGCTTTCCCAGCCATTATCCACCAGGCAGACTTACCTGAGGTTTTCTTCTCTGCCAGAAAAGATGAGCAGTGGCTGACTGCCTTATTTGTCTTGGGTGCATTACTAAGCTGCTGTGCTTCTTAGGCTAACTAGTTGATGGCAGGACTAAGAAGTGTTTCAGATTAGCAGTAATTCAAATTGTCATTTTGCAATGCTGTGCCTCTCTATATACATTGGTTTTGTATCGTGGCTTTAAATCACATTTAGGAGAGAAAAGTGCTGTGGTGTATATAATGGGAAATATTACCCATAATAGAAGTCCCTATTAAGAAATGCTGTGAAAATGAAACCCACATTGCAGAAAAGCAATGTAATTAGGGTTAGGGGTGAACAGGTTCAAAATTAAATTATTTATTTTTTGATACATATTTTTTAAAATGCTCAAGTACTTAGAAGCTTTTTACTGAAAAATAAACTTAACATTTCCTTAAGAGAAATTAATGAATTAATGCAGACAGGTAGTGTTTCAGCCTGTTTTGTTAAGGTTACATGCAGCAGTAAGCATTAAATTGAAAATATTTTAACATTTAATATTTACCTATTAAAGTCTTTACTGAAAAATACAGTCTGGACTGCCTCTTTCAAACTCTCTTCTGATATAGTTGGGTTATGTTGTTCAGAGGATTGCTAGTATTTCAATTCTCGTTGGTCTTAAGGTCTGCTTTCTCTTGAAGTCTCAAGCAGTAATTTGGGTGCCTGCTCATTGGATTTTGCAACTTACTTTCACCTCCTATGTTGAAGAACTTTGCCTTTAAAAAGAATTGGTGTAAGTTGCACTCCTCTAAGGAGTGCAGTGAAATAACTACCTCTGGAATTGTGGCATTGATTTCAGGAGATAGAAGTTTGTGCTGTAAATAAAAAATAGCTGTATGTTAACTACAGCAGTATGAAACAAGTGTGATATAAGAGGATCGCTGGCCCTACAAGTCTAAATAAGAATTAATGGCATTGAAGTCAATTAATATCAACATACAGGAGATAGGTATCATACCCAGAATCTCTAAGACAACATTGTAAGGAAATGTGCTGGGCTTTTGTTGGTATAGTCTCTTCTGGTATGAATAATCTTTGTTTACATGACATGTCCTACCGACTCTCAGGCTGCAGCTTTAGTAAAATTTAATATTATATGGTCTAGAAAGCATCATGTTTTCATGAGCTGACTTTAAACTCTTGAGAGCTAGGGTGGATGGTGTGCCATGATTTTTGTGTACAAGGTGAGCTATCACAAGATGAAATGGTGTTGAGTGATGTTAACTCTCCTCTTCATGCCTGGTCACTCTTTTTTTTGACCCTGCAACAGCATCTGCCTTGTGGTAGCCCTGGCACCTGTGTGGCTGCAACCGGACCTCAAGGAAAAATGTTTGAGGCATACGTCAGTTCATGGTTTGCATGCTCACAAAAATTCATGCACTGGTGAGAGCTGGGGTGGGAGTGAATGGGACTGTTTCTTTCGGGAAAGAAAGAAGGAAGAAAGAGTAACTCCAGTTACACAAGCATCTGTTTTCCTTCTTCTGGACCAGGGAATGGTAGGTGTCAGCTGGACAGCACCTTGTGTTTTGCATACCAGTAGGATAACCTGTCTGGGATCTGATACTACTAATGAATACTTTTGTCTTACTACTTTCCTTTGTGCCAGTAGCTTCAGTATTTCTTTTTCCACACTAAGCCCCCAGATCCTTTTTCTAATCACTGTGCTGAATAATTGTCCCATTTAGTACACTTTCCTTGGCTTGCTTACTTCCAGGCAAATTATTTTGCAATTGTGTGCGCTGAAGTGCTTTTGCCATCTGTTGGAGCAATTGCTTAAATGATTGAAATTCTTTGAAAGCTGCTTGTGTTGTCATTCATTATTTTATTTTATCTTAGTTTGGTATCATCTACAGACCTTGGAAACTTGTTCTTAATACTGCCGCTACATATAATCTGTTGTGAGAGCATCCCTAAAAAATGAATGAGAAATTTCAATGGTTAATTTTTGAGATGTTTCAGCATGTTATAAAAACTTAAATCACAACATTTCACCTAAAAAAAAAATGGAAATTTGTTTCAATTGTGATTACTCTTGCAATGGAAATTATATGAGTAGTCTACAATGGTAAATGTTTTCTGAGGAGTTTTCAGTCTGAGACAGAGGTGGATGAAAGTAAATAGTCTTTGTCCTGTTTTTCAAATTACTTTTCTATTTTTCAAGCTTCTTTTCTTTCTATTTACATTGATAAGTCTTATAGTTAAGCAAAATTATAATAAAGTGGTAATAGTCTGTGAATATGATGACTGGCACAGGATTTATGAACGCTTTTCAAGGGAAGAAAGAGAGCTCCAAAGTTAATCTTAATTTTTTAATCTTTGCTGTAGGATTCAACACTTTAAAAGTCTGTGGAACATAATGACCTAGTCTAGAAGAGACTGTGGCTTGTCTGTGGTTACATCTGTGTCTGAGTGATCCCTAGTGCTGTGTAAAGTCATAGTAGAATAAACTTTATTCATATTAATATAGGATATTAATATAGAGGCAAGGATTATATTTCTGCTTCTCTCCAGTCTGTGCTAAGGTTTTTCCATGAAGAAGCGTCTTAATTTCCTAAATAACAGAACTCAATAAAATCTGTGTGAAGCACGGAGGCTCAGACATGTAACCTGCCAGGATGTAACCAGGGACACTCCAGCACATCTGTACAGATCTGGGCTAGCTCATGAGCAGCCTGAAAAATGCTCAGAGTGTGCCCCTGCTCTGAGACCCTACGCCTGTTTCCCTCTGGCACTGTGGTTTCTGCTCTGTTAAGGATTCATTAATATTATGAGCTCCTGACTGCTAAGATCACTGTGGTCTGAAGCCTCTTTGAAACTGGAGGGATCACCAACACAGATTACAGAATAAGAGATGGAGTTAAAAAAATTATCTGACTAAAAAAACCTTGTCTGCCTAATTAAACCCTGTAGTTTCTTTGTGCATGAAGTAGCTTTTGTTATTTGAAGTACTCTTCTGTGTGCACATTATGTATTTGTGATCTAGATAAAAATTCTTAAGAAGAGGTGCAAGGTAATCTTAATGTGGTATTGGAGCAATGCAAGGAATCGTGATGGGATGCGTATTCAAATAAGCTCAACAAAGCTTACTTGCTCCTTTGAAAAAACTATTGTTCGAGAACAGCCTTCCCATATGGCTATCCCATTTGATAAAGATCACGAATGTTCTTTTTATTAAATGTACAAGCCTCTGAAGCTGCAGGAAAGCCTGCAGTAATTAAATAGAAGGCGACCAAACCTTACTGTAGATTTCTTCCAGTAGTCCTCACCTGAACTTCATAAATATTCATGCATGCATGTGTATATGTATCTCCTGTAAATATAGGATATTGTTCTTTGGAAAAACATAATTTTTTTTTTCTAGTTTGTCATCTTTAAAAACAAGAAGAAAATTCAAACGAATCAGAAATCCATCTATTTTTCTACAGTGCAAATAAAAACAACAGCTTGTTTCAAGAGAAGAGACATTGTAAAACATTTAAGTTTATCATAAAAGAAGAATATTTTTCCATTCTTTTTTTTTTCCCCAAGAAAAACATCTGATGCCCACTGTGTGCCTGCACTTGGTGTGATAGTACAGTAAGATATTTTAAGATACTGCAGGATTAAGAGAATTACATAATAGTCTGTTCCAGTAGACCTAAATTCCGGTAACTAACATTTATAAGGGAAGAAAAGAGTTTCCAAGGTTTAACTTTGTTCAGGTTACTCTAGGAAACTTTCTTTGGTTTGAGGTCAGCCACAGCAGTGTGTATTTTTACATACATAAGCATCTTTTTTAAGTACTGATCAAGCATGTGCTTATCATGAAGTATATAAATAATTCTGTAGAGGTCAGTTGTGACAATATGTGAATCCAAGAAAAATCTCAAATAATATCACCCACTGATGGTAGTGGGATGGTGTCCCAGAGGGGGAATGGATGTTGTCAGGTGAATTGCAGGCTTCACTCCAGGTGTGAGTGGGAGGGAGAGCTGGGTCATGGGAGAATTGGGCTAAACTGAAAATCATCCATTTTATCACCAGAACAACAGGAATTTGCAGATAGTCATCAAGGAGGAAGTCATGTTATGAGACAGTGTTTCTAATAGCCAAGAGGGTTGGGGTTTTTTGTTGTTGTTGTTTTGTTGGGTTTTTTTGTTTGTTTGTTTGTTTGTTTTTGTTTTTTTATTTTTGTTAGGAGTGTAACAACTGAATTATGGGAAATACAAAATATTGGTGGGGTCTATGATAGCAAGTTGGCTATGACTCAGCTATCAGGGATTAAAGTTATGGAAACAGGCTGGGAAAGTCTGAGCTATGGTTAAGGGCCAGTTCAAAGACTGAACAATTTGCAAAAGAATTAGGGTAACCATGAACCCTAAAAAAGCAAAGGTACCTGTAAAACCAGTATTTAAAGATGCCCACCATGTGAATGCAAGTCCATGGTCATGCAGCTGACAGTGAGTATACCTTACTTGGGAACTGTGATCTGTATAAATAAACTTGAAGCCTTTCCCTTTAACTATATGTTATCTTCTGTGACAGAGAAATGGATGTAAGCTTAGGCCTATGCTTAAGTGCCCAGATAAATTAGGGCGCTATTTTTTTTGGCTGTTAGTACTTCAGTTATGTGAGTACACCACGGACAGAGCTGGGCAGGGATGCTTATTGAACGGAGCTGTGAGGAAATGCCATCTGGCTGAGCTGGTGTTTTATGTCGAATATTCAAAGTTTAAAGGGGAAGATTTGTCTCAACAGCTATTGTGTCATGGAGGGGAGCTAAAAGACACACCTTCTCTTCTCTCACCTACACCTGTGGTAAAAGCATGAAAATGAATGCAAAGTGTGAGGGTGGAGGCAGTGCTGTTAAGTCTATAGATGGTTGAAGAAAGTAACTAACTCTACCGTATGTAGCCTTGGATGTTTGTTCCCATTCCTTCTATTATGTTGAAATAAGAGGTGGTGGGACATAGAGTGAGATTTTGAAGAGAGTAGGGTTTTTCTTCTGTCTTTTGGCTTGGTTTATTTTGGCTGCTAAAGCTTCCTGGCCTCATGAATGTGAGGGCTGGCACAAGGCAGGGGAGACAGGCTGGCTAAGGGCTGGGAGATGACAGGACTGTCCCTTTCAATTCAGCACAGGCCTTAAACTGACAATATTACTGCAGCTTGTGGATGCAATTTGAGGAAATTTAGCTTGGGTATGACACTCACTGAAGAAATTGTTTCCTTGTCTAGACCGCTTGTCCTCATTTGCATGCTGCAGTCTGCTGACTGTTAGTTGTGCCAATAAAACTATCCTGGGGCTGTGCTGTAAAAATAACTCCTGCACAGTCAGTCTTGCTGGGTCCCTCAGCAGGAGTGTCTGCTGGGTCACGCCAGAGCAGGCGAAAGCCTTCTGCTGGAGTTGGCTGCTTCAGCAGCCACTCCTTGTCTCTCAACAATGGGAAACAGGAGGACATATAGAAGTCTTTTGTAGGACAAATCCAGCCTGCGTGCTTTCAGATCTGACCTCTCTGGTCTGGTCACAAGAAGACCACTGTGTGTCACAATGCTGTGTGCTTGTGCATCACATGCAAGTGTGCTGCTGACTGATGGGGTGTCAACTAAATGCAGAAGCATAAGCCAGGCTTCAGGATGTCTGTTTGGGAAGGGGAAAATCCACAGTTAAGGTATGAAGATAATGTAGGTTTCTCTAACTATTCAGTTATCTTGTCCACTTGTAATAGTTAAACGTAAACATTGAGAAGCCAAGAACAAATTAAATATTGCTTTAATTTTTTTAAACTTAAATTTATTTAAATTTAAATATTGGAAATACCTCACAAGAAGTACTAGTGTAATCATTTAACACATAATCCAGAAAACAAAGTTTTCCGATTATTGATAACATATTGATAAAAAATTATCACTTAGGTAGGTTTTAGATTATCTTTTTTTTGTGTAGACAGAAGACATAAATATTATTCCAGAAAGCCTTGTAGGACTGTGTTAAAAACACAAAACAAAACAAAAAAACCCAAACCACCAAAACCCCAAACCACCAAAACCCCAAAACTCAAAACTCCTCAGAACCCTTTTTTGCTTTCTGCAAGTAACTTGTATCCAAAACATCTGATTTGTTATTTTTCAGAATTTTCTTTGGTTTTGACGGTCCACCCAAACAAGTGTCGTCCCTCACCCAAACATAAGCCTTTGGAACTGCTGTAGATGTGTAGATGTTTAGCAGCTGGGAAATGTTTTATTCCAACATGACTTCAAGCAGCTGCAGAGTCTGACATGTTTTTTCTTGCTTTGTTAACTTTGTTAATCTGTCCTCACCAGACCATGAGAATGAATGGGAAAAGTGACTGTGACAGATCAGTGCGTTTGAGTGAAATGTGGTTTAGGCTTGACTTGCAAATATTTTTCTTCTTTCTTTCTTGCTACTTGTATTGTTCTGTTATAGTAAGGGCGTACCCTCCTCTGTCTGTCCTTACAGCTGCTCTATATGGTAAAGACTATTAGCTCCATTATATATTGACCTAAGAAATGAAGAGACTGAGAGCAGATGGAAGGGTTTTACCAGCAGAAACATGTGCAGTGGTTAATGTCTTGGCCAATGCAGAGGGGTCCACACAGGTCCAGATGGCTGTGTCACAGCTGTGTTTGGGAGCAACCCTCTTGCATGGAAACGACTCTAGATACAGCTTAGGAGCTGGAGCCATTTAAGCAGTTAGATGAGGATTTTGTGGATCCCCAAAGACACTTAAGAAAATTGCCCAAGTGCTTCAGCCTATTTCTTGGTGAAGCATCTGAAGTTACACAGGAAATCTGTGGCAGAGGTGAGCTTGAACCCCAAGTCCCGGGTAGCCCTCTTGCTCAGGGAGACCTGTAAACTCTGAAGACAAAATACAGTGTTGCTATGCTTAGCACAACCTCTTGTGCTACAGGTGAGATCTCCAAATGATGTTAAAATCTGAATCTTGAATGTATGATGATTTTTTTATAATAATGATAAAGCATTCACTTGAATTGTCAATATAGTAGTAGCTGGACAGGTTTATTTTTTCTGTCTTCAGGGGTGGGTGGTGGCTCACTCAGGTTTCTTTAAATAGAAGTTTTTCCAAGTTTTTGACCTATGTCTTCTATAGTCAGCACTAGAATTAAAGTTGTATTATGAAAAATTTGATTCCCAGGTTTATCACTTTCATGTCGTGACACACTCTGCTTTAGGTGGATAAAGAATTGGGTATTGTGCTGCTTTTTATTTAGTCTGAAATCAGCTTGTATTGATACTGAGTGTTTGTCTTTCCCTCAGCAGGAGAGAAGGAATAGTGTGATATGCCAGAATTTAATTATCATGCTATTTTTCATTTGTAATATCACAAACAATTGTAGCAAGCAATTCTGAGGAGAGATGTGTTGTGAAGGCAAAAGAGGAACAGGAAATAAAGTGGAAAAATGGGTTGAGTGCACCTCTGACACTGAAAAAGCTTCTGTTCTTTTTTCCTCTTTATTCTCTTAAATGTTGGCCTTGGTATTTGCTTTTAGGGGCATTTGAAGAGATCAATTAGCCCGTCCAGTTCCTGACATCTACTCTTTCTTCATGAACAATGCTAGCCAGTTAAAAATGATTGTAATGTCAATTTTCTCATAAAAATTACCAGGGATGACTAACTTAAGCAAAGCACAGATCTGAAGGCAAAAGCCTGCTCCATATTCTTGCTGCTGATCCTATAGACTTAGGAGGATGAAGAACTCTACTGAAAGGTCTAATCATACATGTTTTCAGTTCAAATATGCAAAAATATTTTACAGTTGTTAGGCCAGAGACTTGCTGTTTTCATCAAGGAGAAAAATAGGGGAATTAGCAGAGAAAATGAGGAGATGATCAGGAGACACAAATGAATCTGCAGGGAATTACAGTCCATTGAGAAATTTCTGTCTGTCTTGGAGGAGGTAGCAAGTGGTTGCGATTAGAAAAATATTTTTCTTTGTTGGGTACCTTAGAATCTGCATAGAATAAAATTATTATTCCTGTATATTAGTATAGTGGCTAAGAGTTCCAAAAGGGATTTCTTTCAGCTCAACGTTTTATAAACACATGGAAATTGTTCCTGATGTAGACTTTATCATTTCTTTCCCCTATATGAAACCAGTAAATGTTAAAGGTAAATGTTTTCAAAGGCCGTTTTTAAATTATGGCTAAATGACTTCTGAGACTGTGCTTTCTTCTTTCTCCTGCACCCCATCTTTCTTCATAGATTTGCCAGTTTTTTCACAGTCATCCTTGTAAGATAAGGATTTCTGAGGCCAGTTCTTAGCATGTCTCTCTTCCTAATTCAGCTTTCTCTGAATATGGTTTGTTAGTAGTTTAATTTTAACAGAAGGCCTCAAATCCAATCCCAGTCATATTCCACAGAGTAAATTTACTGTCAAGGCTGGAATGTAAAGAAGAAATCAGAAGTAAAATCAACTTTACACAAAATATAAATACAGCTGGACTAATCACTGCAGTGATTGTAAGATTGTTGCAGGTGCAGAGCTTAATTACATAAAATACTAGTCTAACAAGATGAGAGATGCAGATAATGAAGCCCTTTCTGACTCAGCTGCAGAGGTCTTGCTTAGACATTTACCATGAATTCCTTCTTTTGTTTTGGAAATGAAATGTTTCCCCCAATTAAACCCCCTATTGTTTAGAAACCCAATTGTTTTCTGAGTCAAAGCCCAGTTTATTATTTCTTTGGTTCTTCTTCTGGAGATTGCACAGGTGTTTTTCTTATAAAGTTTTTTCATTTCTTTTCCTGATATTGTGTTTACAAGTAGATTGAATTGTGTGGAATCAAAGATGTGCTTGTTTTGTTCCACCAGCTACAGTTTTGACTCTCAGGTACACAAAGCAAAAGTCATTAACTTTTCTACATCTCAGGGAAAGAGCATCTCAATACATACATATGGGAAGAAGCTGTTCCTTTGGAGACTAACTTTTGCTTAGCCTGAGTTTTGAGAATCACAGCAGAACCTGAAATAATAATTTCAATGGTTTTGTTCTCTGTGGGCATTGCATCAACCGCTCAAAGTAGAAATACATCCCTTTAAAATATTTTAGGGGTGTGGGCTAGAGGATCTTTGTGAAGTACCCCAAGAAGGCATCTGTTTCATCTCTTTGACCTAGAGCTTTGCTGGTGATACTGCTTCTTTGAAATTTGCCCCATAAGGAAAATGGGAACTACATGGGAATATGAAGTTCACAGCATAAGCCAGCAAGTAAAAAGTCTGAAAGAGGATAACAGACCTTGGTGTGTTTATTCAGATCCACCTAGACTCTCTTGTAAATATGACATATTGGTGAGGTTGTGACCCTTTATTAACATGTGACTTGAGTGGTTTTTATTTTTCATGAATTCTTAACTTGCTGAAGTACAGTTTTGGTTAACAGAAAATATTAGTACATCTGGGTAAATCTAAATGACCAATTTCAGCTATAATTTTAAAGATGGAGAGGTGCGAATGGTAACTCCCTTTCCTTTGCTGCCTTGCCAAGTAAGGATGTGCAGGACTTGGGCTTACGTCTCTGCTTTTCTTGATGAGAGAAATATTGAACTCTTAGAAGAAAGAGTTATGTTCTGTCCACTGAGCTACAGAATATCTTGCAATAGATAACCTTGAGAAAGCTGACTTTCCTTGTAGCTGCTGACTTCTGCAGGTCTCAAAGTGTTTCACCAGCCTGAGAGGAACCACCCCTTTAGTGGTTATATCGGATGCACCATACATGCTCTGAACAGAATAGTGACCCAATTAGCTTGCCGTTAATTCACGGCTTGATCAGCTTTGGATTCACTGTGTGAAACACTTGGTGCTGTTCAAGACTGCAGCTGTGGCTAACACATTCAGTGTCATCTCTTTTAAGGCACAGCAGCATTCTGGATGCCAAGCTGAGATTTTTAGCCTGCTACAGCTACAAATCTTTGTTTTCCTCTTTGCTTGATTCTGGGTAGATCAAAAAGTAAGAGTTAAAGACAAACAAACAAGCAGAAGAGCCAATTATTCAGGATTAAAAAATCATATCTCCATGGCATAAAAGGCATGACCAGAACAAATATAGGTAAGAAAACTAACCCATACTGATACAAAATATGTCTTTATTGTAAAACTGCTCAGGAAGAGGATGGATGTGTAAAAATATATTTATGAATAATGTGAAGAGTTTATATGAATACACCCCCCTATATAAATATACAAATATTTTTTTAAGAAGCCTGCATAATTAGTACTTTCCTGCATTAAGACACAATAAAAAAATCTCCATATAAGACCTGTAAATGAAAAACTAATTAGGTTAAAATAATACTATAATTTAGGTTTCAATTCTACAATTGTAAGTTTTTTTGAGTAGTCCACTGAAAGCTGGTTTATGCAGTTAGTTCAGTTAGCTGTGTTCTTAAGTGATTGTAGAATGAAGTCATACATTTCAACAGTCATAAACACTTCAGTTTTGCTTGCTGAAGAGTTTTGTTCTTACATTAGGTTTTTCCTTCATGAGTTCAATTTTACTTATGCCATAAAGTAGTCAAGCTGCTTCTAGAACGCTTTGGCATGGCTGTGCTAAAGTGATAATTGCCATAAAGAAACAAACTTTAACTGTTACATTTCTTTTCTTTCCAGGGAGTGGGGCAGAGGGGGACTATTAATTATCTGTTAGAACCTGAGATCATATCACTCTAAATGTATGCTGTTTATAATCTGGGTCATGATTCAGTATTTTAGCAAGAACAAAAATAAATGTCAGCAAAACCAAGTCCAGAGTGAAACCTGTTTGGCCATGTGGCTCACACCTGTGGGAGGCCAGCCAGCCGGCATGAAGTGGTCAGCCCATGACCCACTAATTCTGGTGAGAGGTGGCTTTCTGTACAAGCTGGGCACGAGCTCTTCTGGCTGCACTAAAGCTGTTCTGATAGCTTTTTTTAAACAATATTTTAATGACAGCTCCAACAGAAGAATGTGGGGTAATTATTTGGGGGGGGGTGTGTGATAAGGGGGAAACATGCCTAGAAAATAACTTTTTGAAATAAGAGGAATTAAAAGAGGGTGGTTGTGTCCTGTTAGATTTATTTTCATGGAATTTTAGCCATCTTTAAAAACTACAGCATAGCTATTGCTTAATTTAAAATGTAGAGCAATTTTAAACAACACTATCTAACCTGCATTGATTAATTCCTTGATTTCTCTGAAAGCTTGCTACAATACTGAAAGATGTTTTGAAACGTATGAGGAATGAGTGATCAGTGGGGAAAGCAACGAGTAAAAAATAGGTGCAAACTCAACCAATTGCTTTTAGCTGAACAATGTGAAGTAGCACGTACAATTTTAATATTTAGAAAAGTGAAATAAAACCTGTTCCTCCCTTCACAAAATCCAAGAGAGAATTTAGATTATTATATTTCATTAGTATTTTAATTCTATGCTAGTGCTAAGCTTCATTAGGCAGGGTGTTAGATGCTGTATAAAGATGTAATTAGGAGTTTATGTATTTTTTATATATATATATATAAAGTGTGTTTGCTGTATCATGTGAATCCCCTAAGTTATAAGTCAGTTTAACTTTATTAGGTTCAAGGGAGTTATGCTTATTTATACTGGCTGGATATCTGGCTTTGTGTGCTTTTATCTAGGTGAAGATGCTATAAAGTTAAATAAACAAGCTTTTAGTGGCCTGGTGAAGATGTAATATTCTCATGTGTTTCATAGTGGTTTCTGACATTGTGGGATAATTTCTGCTTAGGCTGTGCTTCTCTGATCCTTTTGGATAAGTGACTTGGAGTATTCTTCACTGACTGAGAATTGTACATGCATCATTATGGCTAACTGATGTGAAAAAATAGATAAATTTACTTATAAGTATACATATACTTATTTCTTTATTTTAAAAAAGAAAAATTAAGGAATAATCTTAAGTAGAAAATAGGACATGTGTCATTATTGCTGGGAACGTGGACCAATATTGCCTTATTATGTAGGCACTTGAAATCTGTGAATTTTTTCTTTGTTCCTGCAGGCATAGTGCTGTCTGTTTTCAAGTGTGTGTGTTTGTGGGTATGCCAACTAATATATAGTATTGCTTATGTTGAGTTCAGCTTTCAAGTACCACCTGCACACAATTTGGATATGTCAGGTAACACTACTGTCCAACAGAACTACTTGGCATAATGTGTTTGGGTTTTAGGTGATCCGTCTGAGGACAGCTTGAGAATAATCCAAAGAGTATCCTGGAGATCTGCCCATAGAATTCCTTAAAATGAGAAATGTAACTGACAACATACCTGCTATTCAGTGGATTAGAATGGTTCTCTCCCTCTTTTGTGGTATAGCACTGCCTGTTGAGAGACAAAGATAGAGCTGTTTCATATGCAACATACTGAGTCATAATATAAAGAATTCTCTGATTAGAAAACTCCAATATCTGTTTGTTAAAAGAACTTGTCACAGATATGTGACTACAGGTTGCAACTGAAGCACTGATATTTGGCCATGGATATGCAGACTGGCTTCTGATGCCAAACACCTCCACGTGGAAATCTGTGCACCTCTTCCAAGTTCCATGTGGAGTCCATCAGCAGTGCTGCCAGGATCTTTAATTTTGCATTGTTACCTCCCACACAAGTAAAACTGAGTTTATGTTTAAGTAATGAGATGTTGTCAAGAGTACAGGGAGTTTCTCTTTCTCTTTTTATTAAGGCAGCAGACAGGTGATGTAGCCTGGGGACAGCTGCCAAGGAGAAACACTCACCATGAGGACTCCAACTGCAGTCTGCCAGGTCTTGATTCGGCCCCCTCTGTTTACTGTCCTCTTAGCCCGATTTATGTTCTCACTCTTCTAGCTGGTAACTTTCCACTGCTCTTTGCTTACTGTACATGTTCTACTTTATTTCTTTGTCTCAAATTTAGGCAGGCAGAAGGGAGTGTTACTGTTCAAGATCAGCGGGATGGGCCATACCAGATCCCTCAGGTTCCCTGTGAGACACCCTGATGGGCAGGTCCTGAGGCAGCTGCAGGATGGGCAGGCAGACTCAGCAGAAGCTGGGGAAGCATGCAAGGGAGGGTCAGTCTTATTACCCCTGATATGTTGGCTGAGGTTTAATGCATAATTGACAATTGTGTGGAAGACATCTGTTTGAGATAACATGATTTATTTAAAAGCTTGTTATGAATGAAATAATCTGACTTGGTAATTCTGTGTGCCTGCACTACAGTTTTGAAACTTTATATTTTTAAATTTAAACTTTTAAATTCAATTTAGAAGTTACAGATTGTACAGCAATCTGGAAGGAAGGAAGGTTCTGTGTACTTGAAGAACTTGAATTCTTGAATCCTTTTTATCCCTAAATAGTGTCATGCTATATAGCTATATAACCCAGGAGTGTATTATGGCCTCAGAGTTCATTATAAGGAGTTTGTGAATGGCAGCACTGTTCAGTTCCTCTTGAACTATGTTACCTTATTGACCACAGCAACAACTGTAGTGTATCGGCTTCTACAGCTCTGAACTGTAATCTCAGTTTGAAATATTTCCCTTTGTGACCCATCACTCTCAGAATTCTTTATAAACTACTTGCCTCTCCCTTAGTCTAGCCAGGCTTTGCAGAATGAAAATGCTGTAGTGGGGCGGAGACAGAAAGCAGGTATTGGGTTTTTCTTCTGTGAGTAGCATTGTTTAGTATACTGTATTTAAGATGACGATGAGGACAGTAAGGGGGAAGAGTAGTATGGATTTAATAACTCGATTCATTACTGGATCCTGCAAGTCTGTAAAGTAAGGGTGAGGAGTGGTCCCACCAGAGTAAAATGGGCTAATATTAGTTTGGCATTGGGTATATGCTGGCCATTGGTTATGACAAAAATTAAGCTGAAAGTTTGGTGTAAGGGTTAAAATTTAGAAAAGTGCAATTGTAGGCTCATGCCTACAAAGGATCTTGTTATACATTAAAGTTTTTTGATTACTGGATTCTCCTAAGGTTGCGGAGCTAGGACAAGCTTAGCTGAAGATTGGGTTTATGGCAAATTATGAGATGGGTAAAATCACTTTGGGGTAACTGGGTGTTCCTTTCCAAAGGAACATAAAGACTGTGTTCCTGTTAAGGGTTGGAGTCACCTTTGTAAGTCAGGTTTCTTTAGCTTCTGCAAGTCCCATAAAGTTGGGAACAGGATTGGAACTAACAAGCAGGAATTACTTATAATGAGACCTGAAGCATGTGAATTGACTGATTATGATTGGTTCAGGGCTAAAGTTCGGAGCTGCAGGGCTGAAAAGCTGGCTTTATTTCATGATTCTACTAGAGTCACAGGGTGCATGTTAATAAAGACAACACAGAATATCTGACTGGCCATGCCTCTTAATTATCTGTGCCACAGAGTGAGCTTTATTTCCTTTACCTTGCATCTATGTTCAAATTCTGTTCGCACTGTAGAGAGCTGGCTGCATTCGTACTGCATTCTGGATGAAGCCTACCTTGGCAATAGGTATTGTGCAGCCTTTGCAGAGGCCTTTCTGGCAAACACCCACAACCTTTAATCTCCCTCAGCTACCGTACAACCAGGCAGCGTGCTCTAGAAAAGAGGCAGTGCTCTCTATGAAGTTTCCTAGTCACTATTTAATGGTGAAATGGAAAACCATGCTCCTGCTGCTGCCTCTGCTTAAGAGGAGGAAAGTGGGACTGTCATAGGCCAGGATCATTAGAGGAGGTTTTGATCTGGCTCTCCTAATAAAGTAGCCTGCTTTCCTAAGTCTGCTGGGGATCAAGGCCATCCTTCAAAGGATGTTTTTCATCACTTCTGCTGCTCTGCTAGCATCTTGAACTTGTACGTCCTAGTAAAAAGGAGGCTTTGTCAAAGGGAACAGGCTAGGCTGACCAAAGAATGTTATGGAGTGGCATGGGAAACAAATTGGTGCTGAGGCCTTTGCTAGGAAGGCCCCAGCAAGGACCTGTCCTTGAGCTGGGACTTTCTGGCACCTGGCAGAAGTACAAACAATCAAAATGCTGACCAGTGTTGAGCAGGCAAGTTCACTGCAGGAATACATGGAATCACAGTCTGCAGTCACGGTGTCCCTCAGGAGTCTGTGTGTGTTTGAGAAGAGGAAGTACTGGTGTAATCTACATGTGCTTTGGTGGCCTTCAGGGCACAAACTAAAGGAGGGGAGTATATTTGGGATTTCAGAGAATGAGGCACTAGCTTAATAAAGGTTTATTTGAGTCTTGATGCTAATGGGGACAAATGTCCTCTTACAGATCTTGGGATCATTAGCTCCTTAGACATCGCTGATCTAAAGATAATGCATATTGGAGCAGCGTGATGCCTAAATAATGAGGACAAGGGAAGGGGAGCTGCTGCTTCTGTCTGTTGAAAACCTGCTTAAAGGATATAGATCCTTAAGATACCACAAAGAAATGAGTATGTTAATGTGTTATGTTGATTTCATCAGCAAACTAGTGATCATATTGTGAAGGAACCAAACCATAACCTCACCAGCTGTTTTAGCGTGACCTCTTGGAACCCAGCACACTGTTTTAATCTAATATCATACTTGCATTATGTTAATCAACAGCCATTAAGTGCTAGTGATAATATCTGTCCTGATGTAGCTGCAAGACATTAGGTCATTTGGCCAAATATGGTTTTTTATTTAGCTGAATAATTACACAGAATCATACAATTCATTTTGATATGTTGTAGACAATTGGCATCTAGAGAAATGAAAGACATTGGTAATCTGTATAAATCAGGATTTATCATCTGAAGAAAGAAAAAAATCTTTAAATACACATGAAATATTACTTACTAATAGAAAACATGTAGTATGTTAGATAAAGTTACAGTGATTTTTCTTAGTAAGTCAATAAACTAACCAATTGTTCTTCAGTGCACCGGCATAACTAAATTGCTTCCTTGTGATTCACTACACTGAATGTCAGGTCTATGATTACCTCCATCTTGTTTCCTACCTACCTGCAAATGTGTGCATAATTCTGAAAATATCTACCATTCAAGTGTTTTTATCCTATTATGCTACAAATGACTGTATTTTCACCTCATTTTAAAATTAATTTTGTATTCTGCAACTTAGAATAGGAAGTGGTATATATCAGGTTGTTACAATGCACTGTTTCAGCTTGAAATGAGAACTTCCATCAATCAATGTTCTTGAGTACTATTTGCCTTGTTTATATGACTGTTAAGAAGGAACAATATTTCCAAGCATCATTGCAAGACTCTATATCTACAGATTTTCTGCTATGAATGGCAAAGTTGAGGCCTATAGAAGTGTCCTCTAGAGGAAATGATAATCAGTGACACAGGCAAATGAATCCAGAGATCATGTTTATTTGTTTTTTCATAAATTAAAACAGACAGTAGCTTAAAAACCTGCAGCCAACACATAAAAGCAATAAATCTGTATTTACACAGAGTGAAAGGAGATGGTGTTTATTCTGTAAATTCATAATCTGTGTGGGCTGTGTGCCTGATAGCCTAGAACTGGCTGAGTGCCTAAGTAAATGTGTGGGAAGGACAATTTACCTTCCTGTGGAATATTCCACAGAGGTGAAAACCTATGATTTTTCCAATGTTAAGACCAAAGGCATGTTTTTGATGCCAAAGAATGGTTTTGATTAATTTGGTTTCTTTTGTTGAAGAAAAGAATAGATCACTGTGATGTTAAATTTTTTAAATGACAACATTTTTCAGGGACCTTGGTTATTTACTAGCTTTTTCTTTATTGAGATAGTCTGCAAGGTGAAGAGTAAAATACAGTGGCATAATCTGTATCCTTTTGCTCAAGCTAGACTGGATTTGTTTTCCATTAAAGCTGTTCTGACTGCTTTCAGCTGGGGAACATGGAGACTTTTAATGTACCTCCTTCATCCAGTCACTGGTATGCCCCTGACAGTGCTGTGAAATACTGGGGAGGAAAAGGGATGTTACTGCACATTTTGCCTTGCAAAATGTCTGTGCCGCCTGCTGGCAAGAAGTCATTAAGATTTATCTTGAATTATCCTTGGACAATATTACTGTATATCAGTAAACAAGATAAATTTCAGGTGAAGTATTAAATAAATGGAAAAAGTCACATCCACATCAACAACTGGATAGGGACAAGTAAATTAAATGTGTTGCAATGGTTGAACTTGTGTGATGCACATGTGCCTTATGCTACCAAGCCCATTCCCTGGCTGCAGCCAGGAACTAGTGCTGAAAGCATAAACCAGCCCTGAGAGTCTTGAGGATCCCCTATTATAAGGAAAGTCACCTTTGGAAAGGCTGATTGTACATTTGTGCCAGCAGGAACAAAACAGGCCTGACTCTTTTTTTGGCTATGTATGTATGAACTAAGATGTTTTGATTTGGCCAAACCCAATAGACTTCTTGGAGTCTCTGCTCATCCAAAATGGGTTTTAGTCCCAGCAAACTAGTATTGAGGTCAATAAGGTTATGACACCGTACTGAGAATTGATTTTTTTTTGGATAAGATTGAATCCTGTGTTAATTAATACGCTCAAATCATCTCCGCTGGCGCAAAGGTGTGCCTATATGTGCCAACTGTAATACCCTGAGTAAGTGTAAGCTGTTCAAAGCAGATGATTCATCCTAAATTAGATAAAAATTGGCATAGATCAGTAGTAAACTTAGTGTACTGGGTCAATGCAAAAACGCTTGGGTTGTTGAATCTGATCTGGCCTCCAGGCTCAGTCACATTACCCTGCTCACTGCTTGGTTGAATGTGTGGGACAAAGCATTGAGCATCTGGCTCACAAAATGCTGTATACAAGGTAATGTTGACATTTACATACTCTTTATTAGTTGCTGTTATCTTTGGAACCTTTTTCAGTGGACATACTGAAGTCAGTGACTGATTATTTGATAGGTCATCTTTGAAAATTGATATTATTTTACCAATGTTTCTCTCTTGAACTAACATTCAAGTGATGGGGGAGTGAAGGAAAGGGGAATTATTTAGGTTACAAGAGCAATCTTCTGGAAAGCAACAGGGTCATTTCTGCTACTTGCTATTTCTCAGTTTGTGACATTTGAGAAAGATATTGTACCTGTCAACAAACTGGTGATTAAACATTGTACAATTTTGAGATGGTGTCTATAAAAAGTATCTGTACGAGGCTCATAATGTAAGAAACAAAACGTTCCTAAGAGAAATGATTATTGGGATTTTTTATTTAAAAAAAAAAAAAAAACAAGTACTTAATTTCTGGCAAGCTACAAAAACAAATGATGTTGTTCAAAATAGGAGAGAGATCCAAAAGCTAAAACATACCTGTGTATGTAAAAGGAACGTGCCCACAAATTGTTGTGAAACATGCTTTCAGATTGGAGGATTCATCACAGTTTTGCATCATTTCAGGGACAGTTAATAGAATGTTTTAATTTGCATTTGAAACTATTAATTATCTGCAATGCCATAAATTCCCATGTGCCCCATGACATTATGTACCCTTCACACCATCTGTAGCTATGATGTATCTATGTATCAATATAGATACACACGAGTGGTGCTTGCATTGCTACTTGCTCAAGAATTCATCCCTCACTTTCAAGACTGACAATGAACACGTTACTCTCTTCTCTGGCAGGAAAAGGACTTTGTTCATAGAAAGTTATTACACTGATGTGAATTTTCAGTTGCAACATTAATTATGCAGGAGAAACATGCTGTGGTTTCTTGGTCTTTCTAACTGATTTTCTTTGCTATACGTGAAACTTAGAGAAGAAATTTTTGCCAACTTTTAGTAAATGATTGGCCATGATATCACCTCATTGCACCCTTCTGTACTCTTCTCCTAGCCACTAGAAAATGTCATCCTCCAACAGCTTCTGATAATGGTGATCAACAAAATAATTTATTTTCTGTCAACACAGCTGAAATGGCACTTTCGACTCCATAGGGAAGGGAAAAGAAACCAAACAAGGTGCTACCAAGGGCTTGTTATATTCCTAAAAAGCTTTTTGCCTGTATTATTCATGTTGTTACATTATTATTTGCCATTCAGTCCTGTATCTTATACAAGTCTAAAGGATATAAAAAAAGGGGGGGGGGGGGGGGAAGCCAATTTCACTTTCAAATGCTAGGAGATACTTAAAACTTGCCTGAACAGTCAAATCTCATTGGACCTGCTGTAAGCAGGGAGTTGGACTAGATGGCTCCCAGAGGTCCCTTCTGGCCTGGGCTTTTCTATGATTCCATGTTGCTCAGCATGAAAAGATTAGAGCTGCAAGCAGGCAGAATATTAGGTGCCTTAAGAAGGTGGAGTTGATCAGGACACATGTTCTGGGGTGTAAGCTGTCATTTGGGGGATTTTAGGAAAGGGCTAGTTGAGGAAAATTTACTCATCTATTAGCCTTTTAAGGAAACTTGTAAGCAAAAGATCCTGCTGGAAGAAACTAACAGCAGACACTAATTGCTTACAGGGTCTAAAGATTGCCTCTTTCTTCAGCTTGCTCGAAGACTTGTATTTGCCAGCCAGTAAGTTTTTTTGAAGTGTTGATTATAGCTCGACTTTTGAGAGAAAGGAGTGACTTTAATTTTCAATAACATTCAATCTGTATTTGAGAAAAGCCTTGCTAGAACTTGTGAAATGGAAAGACCCTTTCCCACTCACCCCCAGGCCTCTTGCTTGGACCAGGGTTGGTGAGTGTGTGTATGTCACCCATCCTTTCTCGGCAGCTCAGAAGCAAATGTAAGGGCTGCAATGCAGGTGGCTGCTGCTGAGGAATCTCTGATTCCCACAGCCGAAACTGGCTGTGGTGAGGTGGCACATTCCCTCAGCAGTGCCAGAACCTTCATGGGAGGAGTTGGTTGTCATAGTAATTCAGTTTGCCGTCCCAAGCCTCGTACGAATGATCTAGTACAACAGGCTGTTTAATATAAAAATGCATATTTTTTTTATATTTTCTTGGTAAAGTGTAAAATCATTTTCTTTTAGAGAGATGGCTATTTCCTTATGCAGTAGCATAAACTTCATGACAACTTTAGCTGGCATTTCTTTTAAAGGACTTTGAAGGCTTTGAATTTGAAAATAATGGAGCAGGGCAAGTGTATTACTGTCATTGAGTAATTTGGCTTTTGAAATAAAGTTTTTGCTTTTGTATATAGAAACATATGCATATTAGTATGGCACTATATGCATAATCTGTATGCATATTATGTGCATATATTTTCATTTCTGTCATAATATGGTGTGATTGAAAAGACCTGTGTAACAGCAGTCAATAGGCTATTATGTGGAAGTAGACAGGATTTACTTACCAAAAATCTAATCAGTTTTTACATGACTTCAGCATTTTCAAAATGCAAGACATGTAATAATCACTTCAGATGTTATGCGTAGTTAAATTATTTAAATGTATTCCACTTTCCAGGTTTCAAGGTCACAGTGAGATATTAGCTATTCTTTTTCTTTTGTTATCGTGTAAGCAGTACGGACCACTTATGGAAGAAAACTTCTATTGGAACAAATGAATACCTAACCAGGCAAGCTTAAGAGATAGTCATCTAAAATAATTACAAAGTAAAGCAGAGCCTGAAGTGGACAAGTCAGTTTTCTTTGTTTCAAGATGGTTAAAGATGTTTTAAATGCATTATTTGTGCCATATCCTTATGACACAGTAATTGTGAAATTAGTTTTGTAAATCTCATTTGAAAAAGTGACACATTTAGAAAAAAAAAATCAAATGAAAGCAAATGTCACCTTGACTAAGCCTGCTCAGTGCAGCATAGAAATGAAATGCTCATCTTATCTTATTCTCATTCTGACTACCAACCTTTTTTTTTTTTTTTTTTTGGTCTGCAAAGGGGACAAAACTCATACTGTCATGACTGCAATGCTGAAAAGAGCAAAGTGACAAAACTCTGCAGGATTCTTCATTTTCTTAGCTGTAGGTATGTTTATTGAGGTCATTTATTTCAGGATAGGTCTGTATTATACTCTGACAAACAAGTTCAATGTAATCTTTTCTAAAAATCCAATCACCCTTGTAAATGATGAAGTCTGTGCTTTGTTGTGTTAATATGCCTCCAAATTTGGTAACTTTGAACATTAGTAAAATATCTTAGTGTGTGCTATTTTGAGACATATATTGATAGGCATTAGAAATTAATAATAGTGACTAGAGACATACAGTTATATATTAAGCAGAAACTGAAACTGGTAGGGTTGCTTATGTGCTAGCAAGAGATGACTGATACACTGTGGTGTTTTCCAGAAGATATGGAAAGGTGTGTTCTTCGATTATTGATAATCAAAGATGTATGTTCCTATATTCGTTCCTAAGACAATCTGGATGCTAATCACAGACCCTGTCATAAGATGCCTTTCAGGAGACAATTGGAAGTGTGGTGCTTAGGGAGAAAATAGGTGAAGATCAACCACCCTGGGCGGTACTGGTTACAGACGGTGCAAAGGAAGGCTGCATACTTTCAACTCCTTGTGATTTTTAATGACTATATTAAATAATGTGCTGTACCCTCCCCATCAAAGAACCATGAAGATGCATGTTTCTCCACCCGAAATACATGTTTATATTCCAAACCATAGAGAAGTAGTGCTTATTATATACCCACAGTCTCTGCTTTAATTTTTGAACAACTAGATGGTGCTGCTTGAATATTTAGTATATAATTACTGTTTAGCTTTATTATCATAATGTTAAGTCAAAGATCAGGACTCAGATGTATGAGAGAGAGAATGCAAATTTGCTGCATGTCCCAAAAGGCTTACAATCCAAGTAAAAGAGTATATCTTCCCTGCGCTTAACCTGCTTCTTTCTTCTGTTGAGGTTGATAAAAGCCACAGCTGTACTATTTCCAATATTAATATGAACTAACTGAAAACTAATAAGGGTTTTTCTGTAGTACTCTGTTGTGTACTCATTTGTATGAAAGTGATGATGACAGAAAGACACTGAGAGAAGTGTCAGTAAACTGACCTGGCATGGAAGGCAATGAGCAGAAAAAGCTGCTGAACTATTTTTATAAGAACCACAGCAAAAGGGTTGTTGTAAGTAGGATGCAATAGCAGAAAATTAAATAGTTTTTTTTTGGCAGGGGGGGAGGTCTTCCAAAGCGGGAGCAAGGTTTGGAGGAAGTGTAGAGGTACTTGTTGAGTGATGTAACAAGTAGGTTAAAGTGCTGATATTAGGGTAGATTAGAAGTGAGGTTTTATTTTTGAGCAATAAATTAAAAATTATAACTGAAACAAATGCGAATCATGAAGGGCTGTGCAACTGAAATGAGGTAGCTTGTGTGTTAGAGGACAGCTGTGAATGGCTGCCATGTGGTTGGAGTTGTGAACTAGGAAAATAAGAATTAATGAGACTATACAGAAGCAACTGAGACACAAAGAAGCCTGGTTTATGTCAGAAAGTTTAGTGTAAGACTGAGGGATTTTTCACTTTTTGAGAATCATGATGTTAAATAAACGTTTCTGTTGAGGGAACAGCAAGTGCTTACATCTGTGCACTGTATTAAAAAGGGCTCTCCAACTTCCTGAAATTAAAAACAAGTTCATTTTGTGCAAGAAGATCTGGGAGGTAAAGATAAGAGGTAATGGAATTGAAGTGAAGAAGGTGTCCTAAGCTTTGAGGTTATATCAGTAGCAGGTACAGAAGATAGGGAACTGTCTTGTGAAATAGGAAAATGATCTTTCAAGCTACATTGTCAAGACTGGAATGTTTTCAAGGAACTTGTTTCTGTTTATGTGCAGGAGTTTGCTTTCACATATGCTTCTCTCATACTTCTCATGTAAAGCCATGTCTCAGCCTTCTTAGTGTTTAGCATTTCTCCTCCAATGGCAGATGGGTGATAGATACAAAAAATATAATGTTGTTACCATTGGCATCCCATGGAGAATATCAGATAATGAATTCTTTCTCTTTTTGAGAGAAGAAGAATATGTGAAAATGGCAGCATTTTAGTACTTTACTTTCATTATAACATTTCTACCTGCAGGGCAAGCTATTTATGTCTGTAACATTTCTTCCTACTGCTTAGCTGTAAAAGTGCTAGATAAGACTAATACAATTATATGCTATAGCTGTATTTAAACTGCTGTGATTTATGGAAGATATTACTGAGTTATCATACAAGTTTCTTGTTGAAGTAATACTCAAGGAAATATGGGGTTTTTTTCTGATATTTTTAGCATTAGAATACTGATACTTTATAGATTCCCAGTTATATAAATAAATTCAAGACTTAATTTTTTGTGTGTGTATAAATATATTCAGGCATGTACGAGCATATATGTAAAATGTTCATTAACATATTCGTAAAATAATAGATCAAGACTAATACATTTAAAGCAGAACAGCAGCCTAGGGCAGATACTTCGGTGTTGTAAACTGTCACACCTTCAACGGGTTTGACTAAATTTATACTATCTGGATCATATAGAGCTAATTCAATCTCCCTCCTGCATGGGCAAGTATTGACTTACAGTACCTCAGATGGTAATTTAAGGCTTTCTGATGCATTGCTGAGAGCTCCCTTGACTTTCAAAGGTGCTTATAGAGATATGAGAAGAGAAAGTTTTTCACACTCATCTTCACTACGTTTCTGATGAAATGGAAAATATCAAGAAACACTGGGTTTTCATTAAAGATTGTCCTGTTTATTAGAGGACATATTCTGACTCTCTTGACTTTAAAAAACCCCCAATGTTTTGAAAGGTGTTATTAATTCATAGCTTTTGCACTAATCCATGGTATTGTTTCATTGAATTCAGTTTGTTGGGAATTAATTATACAGTAGGTATGTTTCCACCATGCATTTTGATAATGAGGAGTTTTTAGGTTTTATTTCACATATTAGAATTATAAAAAGAGCAATTAAGATGCAAAATAAGTCAAAATGTCGACTGTATTAATATTAAATATGAAAAACATGACATCTACTGGATTCTAATTTAAATGTCAAAACCAGGGGGTACAAAAAAGGGCAAAGACTGGTGGTATTCTTGAAACGATCATCTCAAGATGCATAGATGAAAATCTAGTATTGTTTCATGAGTTTCACTTTCTGTAGGAATAGAAATCTCAAATTAATATGCTCCTTATTTTATTCTAAAACATTAATTTTTTTAAACTGTTGACATTTTTAAAAAATAAAATATAAAGAAAACTTTCCCTTTAAAATAATAGTAATCACCCGGTGAATTTGTTTGATCAGAACTGGATTTTTGGGTAGTGAATAGTCATGGATTTCTTGCTTCTATAATGCTTCATTATTCTTAAAAATCTTCTGTTAAACTTATCAGTCTCAGTGCACTTGGAATACACCACGTTTCTGAGGGCCTCTCACAAGTCACTCTTTTTGAAATCCGAGATATGTCCATATGACTGTGTTAGGAGCTACCCACCTTGTAAATAAAGACCTAGCTATTTCCAGCACTTTCTTCCATGAGAAACACAAATATTTGACTATCTATGCAGGTCAACTCAGTCCAATATGCTTTAACCACAAGTAAGAGTTTCTTTGTTTAAAACTTGCTCACCAAACTCTGAGATTTGACCCTTTGAGAAAAATGTGTCAGTGTGGAAGATTTCTCACTCGTTAGAGGGAAGGCTCACTCTGCCTTGTGTTGTGTGGCTCTAAGAAGTCTGTAGACTCAGGTGTGGAACAGGCATGGCTCTTTTAATTGTATGGCATTGAAAGTTAATTCTGGGAGTCAAATGTAATGAAATATTCTCCTTCTTCCTGTACCCTACAACCATCCGCACAGAGTCTGTGAAGCATTAGGGAGTTTTTAAGACATTACTCTTTTTAATATACCCAACTCTGCCTGTAGAACTTGTAACAATTTTTTTTCTTCACTTCTCTATTCAGTAAGAAACCTGAACATTAATTGTTAATGTATTGGTTTATGGTTAACTACAAACAAAAACTGGTTAATGTAATCCATGTCCAGAAACCTCACTAAGTGTTCAGACATATAAGGGGTCTGGTGACAGCAGCTTGTTATCAATTCTTGTTAGGCAGTTCTTTGAGTCTGGGTTTGCAGCCCCCATAGGTCTCCCAGAGCTCTTGTCAAATGCAGAGTTAGTAAACTCCAAGAATGCAGCACAGAAATAAGAAAAACCTATAACAAATAATAGGAGGGGAAAGGAAGTTTTACACAAATATAGTCAGTCATCAGAACTAACACCCTGAAGTCGTTAGAAAAGCTGATTTGTTAGGAAGATTTTTTTTTCCCTTGCTTGATGGGAGGCAATGCAGTTTAGGCATAGTATAGCACTGCATTGCAAAAATGTTATAGTAGAAAACTTCCAGCTATGTGAATGGGCTTACGGTGGGATAGGCCAGGTGGTAAGAACACAGGTTTGCGTACTTCAAAACTGAGAGTGCTCGGGAGCTTTGTGGCATGTATGTTTAGATTTGTTTTCTTTTTGAATATTTTGCTTTTGTGATTTTCTCTTGGCTTAAGCCAAAGTACATGGAAGTTGGATTGTACTTAGAAATGCCTAAGGAGTTAACGGGAATTATGCTTGAATGACTTAGAGAAAGTCCTATTTTTTTAATATATCTTTAAAAGTTCTCTCCTGGAGTTCTTTTCTTTCCTTTTGCATCTGCAAGCAAGATGATTATGACCTTGTTCAAAACACTCAGCTACTTGTTTGTAGCATGTATGTTGATGTACACATTTGAGGTGAGGCCATGTAACGATGTAACTATTGTCATAAGCAGAATGCTTCAAAGTATTCATCGCAGGTTAATTGATTGCCATGATGCTGAGCATCTAAGGGGCAGTCCTCAGCCAAACTTCCTTCTTGATGTCCAGGCAGCTTTCACTCTTGATTTCCATGTTCCTTTCCCTGGCAAAGTCTCCAGAGGAGCAGTGCAACGAGTTTCTTCATTCTCTCACTTAATGTACTAAAATCTTAACTGTGCTGGATTCAAAAGAAATTTACTTGAATGTCATGAACACTGTTTAACGCTTCTGAATTGAAGGAAAAATTGGTGTGAGAAGTAATAGTTTCCAAGTGCCAGAAAAGGGCAAGTGGTTATTTTGACAGATGTTCATGCTTGGCAAAAGAAAAGATGTTCAACCTGAGAGTTTTGTGGTACTTCAAACTACAGGATATGAAATAGTATGTTTGCATGAAGCTATTTCTTTTATCTTTAAGCTTACCTTGTGTTTGGTGTCTTTTCAAATGTGTTAATGAAAATGCATCTGAACAGAGAAAAAAGGCACATTGCCTAATAAAATTAGTGTTCATCATTAATTTTATGATAAATTATTCCAGTACAGACTGCTTCTAAATGTAATTTTTAGTATTTTGGTGTTGAGGAGGGGTAGAACAATGTTTCTGACCAGATGAAAATCATGTGACCTGACCTCTATAGATGTGTGAAGGGAATGAACCCTCAACACAGGGAGAGCAGTTTAGGGTAAAACGACAACAGCACAAGTGGCTATAAATTTGCTGTGAATACACCTGGGTTGGAGGTTAGAGATTAATGAGAGGAGGAAAGTTCTTCAGTCTCCCTGAGCAATTTGTCCACTGGGCCACAAGATGATCTCAGATGATACCGAAGGATAATACTAAAACTTCTGAGAAGTTTTATAGGCCTTATATATATATTTTTTTAAAATGGTAAATGGTCTTTTCAGTGTCTCATTTGTAAGATGGCACCACTGGACTCTCTCTAGCACAAAATGAGTTCTGTTTTCGCTTGCTGCCTAGTGAAAGCTCACCTTGTCATAAACCTCTCAAGTGCTGCATTAATTCCAGCTCACCAAGATTTGGCTCAGGTTTCTGTCCAGAACTGACACTCATTTTGACCTGTTTTAACTCACCATCATGTTTGGAAACATGTTTAACATTGTCTCTTCTTAGTCAGGGCAGAAGAGATCTAGAAAGTCTATTGGGTTTTTACCATATAGAACAAAATATTTTAAATTCTTCACTACCTGCAATGTGAACATACAATGATGAAATTCAGTTTTCTTTCCTAGAATAAATAGTCTACAAATCCTTATAGTGTGTCTTATGGTATTGAATTAACCTTTACCTGACATTTAAGTTTAATAATTTTCACTCCTTCCCAGTACATAATTTAGTAAAATGAAAATAAAATGGCTTGCTGGAAAAAGGTATCACTAAACTCTGTTAAAGTTAACTGTTCAGCTCTCAGAGATATCAAACACACTGCATGAGCAGGTTCTTCAGCGTATCACAGGACACTACAAATATCCTTTGCCACTCTATAATAAAGCTATATATTTAAATGAAATGCAAAATATTTTTCAGTTGAGTTTCTCTGAAGTAATTGTGTTTTAATGCTAGGATGTTGCTTCATGTTATTTTTCCATGAGTTTATTTACTAGGATCATAAAATCATTTCCCCCTTTTTAATGAGCACTGGAGCTGACAACTTAAAACTCAGTTAAATATGAAATATTAATTTAAGTTCTGCTAAGAAATGGTAGGGTATGCTTTGGAACAAGCCCAGTGGATTTTTTTTTTTTCATACAAATAGTCTTGTTCAATAAATATTTATGTACTACTAGAAAAAAGAGGGAGAAATTCAAATATGTTTGATAATCATAACAAACTGGGGCAAGAAAACAATAATAATCCAAAGGAAATTCTCATTAAGGAGAGTCAGATGGAGAAATTTTCTCACAAGACCAAATACAGCAGCAGGCACAGTACTTCTGAACTGCTGATGGTCTGTAATATTTGGTATTATAGAAATGAGCAGAATCAAGGAAATAAAGCTCTTCATAGCTGAATAACTACTGGAACCTAAACTTGTGCAACTGCTGCTCTAAATTGTTACTCTAGCATTTGCTTGTTTAAAATTCAGAATTGTTAGTATATGATCAAACATATTCTATGTATGAGTGAAAGGTAGCGTTAACTGTACCAAAGGCTATAAAAGGCTTGTGCTATCAAAGTCACTGTGCTTGAATATATATTAAATGAACATGACTTTCTTCATAATTCCTAATGTCTTTTTATTTCAAATGCCTAAAAAAATATTTCAGTTAAAATTTATAAAGGCAAAAGGAAAAATACTTTGGTAAAAGTAATATAAACCTTTCTGTTCAGAATACCAAACTGACAAATTTTATTTTCACAATGTCATTTTTTTTCCTCAAATTAAAAAAAAAAAAAAAACTATCAAGAAAAGCCAACTGCTTTTGTAAAATGGGCTTTAAAATTGTATGTCTGATAGGAGTGATTCATATGCTATAACAGAGCAACCCTCTCTTTGGTTGCTGAAGATTTATACTGAAGTGGTGCTGATCCATGGAGCCATAGGACTCCTAGAACACTTGCCTTCAGCTTGTGAAAATTGTTTTGTTATTTTGCCAAAAGAAACAGTCCATAATGTCAGCTGGAAACCTGCCCCTCTGACCTGGGGAGCTGAGTGTGCCCTGGGAATATTCAAATGGAAAGAGAATAACTTTTAGTTACAAGTAGGGTCCCAGCCTAACAACCAATATTTGCAAAATGCTATTTCTTTTCCTCCAAATTAGAAATTGTAGAGCCCGCACTGGAGAAAGCAACTAGGCAATTTTCAAGTTTTCTTGATGTCTGGGTCATATACAGTATAAGCTTCCTATGAGTCTTAGATTACTTAAACCAGTTCCTTCAGTAAATCAAGGAGGCAACCAAATCCACTGTAAGGCTTCTCCATCAGATGATACTCCATGATTAATGTCAGGAGAAATTTGCATTTTATTACATAGGTTCTCTCATCTTCTCCCTCTGAAAACTTAACACCCTTCTTTTCTAGCCCTCAGCTGCAGAAGTAGCTGTCAACAGCACTCATATTTAATAGCAGATCAGCTGATATTTTTTATTTAACAACCCTTGACATTGACCTGCTGTTAAAGTACATTTTAATTAGGTGCTAAAAGATGTGCAGTCTCGTTGTTGTTAGACTTTTCTAATATCCTCCCCCTCCAACCAAATAAACACCTCCAACCACACCCTTTCTGTCTCAGGAACCCCCCATGGGGATCAGTATTTTAGGAGAAACTTTCTTGGACCATCTGCCTCAAAGTGTTGCGTCCACAGATGCTGGGTTAGAGTGTTGTTGTAGTGATGTATCTATGCCACAGAAACAAGATCTTTGATTTTAGCCACTGTGTTAGATCTTCTCTTTTCATTTTCTCTTCCTGGTGACTTCCTGCAACAACATGCTGCTTGCTTTCTCTTACTTCTGTTGGGCTTCTTTATATTTGGGACTGGAACTCTTTTTTGTAGGTTTTTAAAACATTTCCAGCCTCAGAAACAGAGGGGGGCGGGGGGGAAGATACTTAAGCATTACTGGGAGTGTGGGTTTTTTTCCATCAAGGTGTATTAAGCTTCCTCCAGCCTCATGTCAGCAGCTGTACTGTGAAGAGGCTATTTACTCTAAAATCATGTCAGAAGGCACTCCAGGGTGGTTGTTGTGCCCCTGGATCACTTGAATTTTTTTTTCAAGAGATTGAACTGGGAGCTGCTGTAAGGCTCGTAGTTAGTCAATAATAGAAACTCAAAGTATGATGTTCTCTTGTTGCGCATATGTTCTCCCTGTCACACTGCGTTGCCTCAAGCAGTGCTCTGTTGCTGGCTGTCCAGTCATCTCTGGGTTAGATTTGGATACAGGAGGAAGGGAGCAGGGCTGCAGAAATCCTCGGAATTTGACAGATTGCAAAATATTTCACAAAGACAATTTAAAACTTGTGCAAGGAACAGCAAAAAGGAATACTTAATTTGCCAAAATAAACAATTATTTCAATGGCAATTCTTGCAGCTTTCTACTGAACCTCTCACTTAATCTTTCTGTCCTCGTGTTTATCATTCCTCCCTACCTCTTACTCTATATGCCTTTTGAGGCTGGATCTTATTTATGGAGGCTGATTTTAGTCATGTGAAGAGCAAATACAATAATATGTTCTCTCTTCCTGAAGAATTCTGAAAGATAAAGACTTCAGCCCACACAGAAAAGGAATGCTGAATCATTTCCCTATTTCACACATCTTCATGAGAATTCATCAAACTGTTCATTTAATCTAGAGCCTGAAGCAATGAGAGCTTGTGAATGAAACTCCCAGGACTGGGATCTTCCCTACCATATGTCACCACTTCCCTGAAGAGAGATGGAGATTGATACATGAAAAGCTGTTTATAAACCCCTGGTAAATTATGGTTCTGGCCCAGAAATAGCACAGGCAGGCTAAGTCATCAAATATCTTTCCTGTTTAGAAAGGACCTTTAAAATAAGCATATATAAAAAATGTATACATACAGACACACAAATATATGTAAGTAGATGTGTGTATGCTATCATTAACTATTTTAAAGTAAACAGGACATTTTTCTAGCAAGTGTCTCTATAGTTTTACTGGAATTCTTGAACTAAAGAAAAGTTTTATAAAACACAAATAGAGACAGGGCTTATCCATTTTGTTACCTGTCCATATTTTTCTCATCATGGTTTACTGATTTTATTTTCATATCTCTAAAAATCCTTTCAGGTTGCTTACAAATAGATAGTTGATAATCATGGTAGTTTCTGTCAATGGAAAAGATAAATATTTAAATGACAGAAAAATGTGTCTATGTGAGAAAGAGATTCAGTCTATAACAGTTTGGCTGAAGACTGTCAACTGTGACATACTGGGGGCATGCATGATATGTTACTGAACTTGTTAAAAGTTTTGAATGGATTTATTTTCTGATTTTATGAATGCCAACAATTAAACTATGCTGAATACTCCAGAACAGAACTGAGGTAAAAATTCCTGATCAGCGCCTGCAAATGAGATAATCTTGCAGGTATTTTTAAGGAATTTGAATTTAACATAATTTTTGTATTAGACCACAGAAATTCAATGAGTAAGATTACTTATTTTGGACCAATTGTCATGAAGAGATTTTGTATGAGAGAGAGATATAGACACGTGCGCACCTGCTCCTCCATGTTCTTAGTCATATGGAGAATGAAATTGAAAAAAATTAGGATAGATCCAGAAGCAACAGTGTCCTAACCTTCCATTTCCTCTTTCAATATGCTTTTTCTTCTCTTTTGTCCTATGAATTCCTGAATTTCAACTTTGTAAGCTGAAAAGCGTTCTCCCAGTTTCAATCCTGCTATGAATCTAAATCTGTACTTCTGTAAGAGGTTTGTAGCAATAGAGAATTATAATGAATTTTAATGGTATCATGCTAATGGGTTTAGTCCTGGAAACCTGAGGTAAAGCATGTTAGACCCATTTAGGTTTTGAATAAAGTTGTTTTCAGGTGCTTTTGACTAGCACAGAATCAAATCGTGTTTTGACTCTCTAATCTACCATGTAATACTGCAGCATGAAAAGAAGGTTATGTTGCTTTTCCAGTTCATGTCATCTCAGAGGAATTATTTTTTATTCATTTTTCCATCTCCTTCCTTAACAGTAGTTTGAGGATAGTTCTTCTCAAGTATTAGCTTTTTTCTTTCCTAGGCAAGCAGTGATTTGTCTGTATTTTTCCAATAGAGCTTTATTTGACCTAAATTAGATCTAAAAGATGGAGGATAACTTGAGAAAAAATTGTATTGAGACATTTGTCTTTCATAGTATTGCTATTACAGTAATGGAGAGCACAGCTTCAGTTTATGCATTAACAGCACCTCTGCTGACAAGAAATACAGGTAAGGCTAAAACATAGGCATGACAAGAATGGAAATCGCTGAGCAGAAAACGTTATAATCAAAGATGAGTAACTTGTAGAGACGCATGCTATCGGTTGGCAAAGGTTTCCGCTCTGCATATTCACTTTCAGTGGGGCTGGAAGAGACTATACTTTGGCGCCTTTTACCCTGTAGCCGTATGAGTCAGTTCTGTTATGGCTTGCCCATAGGGGTAAAACAACAGACTGACCTAATTCACACAAACTTTTTCTCTTCTCAGTAAAGAAAAGTTAAAGAGTCAACAACTAGCTGCTCTATGCTTCTAAAACTTCCATCATGGTCAATTGTCCATATCAGGAAGTTAGCAGCAGGGTTTTGGAAAGAAGCACAGCTCATCTAAAATCCACCGCAAACCCTCAAAAGTTGGTGTCTGTGTACTCATGTGGAGTATAAATCAGGATATTAAATGGTCTACAGTAACATTTAAGGAATTGTAGATGGTATAAGGCAGGGTGAATGAGGTAGTAATCAAACACGTTAGCTACATTGACATTGGCCGTAATGGTATATGCTGTCTATTTATCAGAGAATTTATTGATATCAGATGAGGTGAAAAGTAATCTAGTTAGGAGATATGTCTGGATTCTGAGGCTATTTCAATGACAGCCATAATATTCAGACCAAATATAGGGATAGGATTTAAGGCATAAGTTTAATTTTAGAAGATGTGTAAATTCAGAGTAATTTCAATAAACTTTCAGAGATTCAGACAGATGTGAAGACTAACCTTATCTACCCTAAATTCTGTATATTTCCTTTATTCAAAAACAAGTGAAGATATCTTTGTTCCTTTCAAAAACTGTCAGCTAAAGGGATTTATCAGAAAACCCACAGAGAAGACTCTCCAAACAGAAAAGTTTTAAATGTGAGCTTGTGCTGTGCAAGGTCATTTTTAATTCCTAGCTGACTTGAAAGACACTGAATGTCAAACTGCACTAGGAAAACCTTCGTACATAATTAGAGGCTCAGATTGGCTCGAAAGACTCAGTGGTGTCTTTTATTGCCAAAGACAGTAATTTAATTACTGCCCATATGCCCTGTTGGGCCTGGCTGAAGCCCCATGTTGCTTGAATAGACTTGATTAGTGGAAGTGTTTCTACGAAACAAGCATCTTCACCTTGCTCAGCCAGTCTTGGAAGGGGCCTTTTTCTGCATCTCTTGCTTTTCACTTTCACAGTGATATACTACAGAGAGACTTCTGATTCATCTTATTGAGGCATTAATGACCCAATAACTCCAAACTTATTTTTAATAATTAATTTTGGATCTCATTAAGCTTTTTCAAAGCTTTTTGGTTTTTGACCAAGTAAAAATTTCTCATCTAACAGAAGTCTTACAAAATATTTCTCCCTGCCTACATTGTTATAGATTTTCAACCAAAGTTTAGATGTTTCCCTTCTCAATATATATTAATGAGTATATTGTTATTCCTATTATACAGGTAAGGAATTGAGGCTCAGAAAAGCTCTGCAATTTCTGCGAGGTCACAGAAGAGACAGGACTGAAGTGAGGGCTCTGACAGATCATCACAAACCTGCCCAACTTGTGTCTCCAAGAATCACTGTGCCTCATTCATTCCAACTGTGGAAGCATTAGCACTCTCTTTAGATTTGAGGAAGTAGTAGCTTTGTAGCTGATTTAAAAAATAGATTGTCATTTTTATTTACTAATTTTTCATATACACACAGGACTGTTAGGAATACTGATTCATTAAGCTTCACAGTGCTTACACTGTGAACTCATATCTGTGTACTCATATCTTTATAATACAGCTTGTAAGAGCACAAGAGGAACTTCTCGTGAGAGGTAACAGTAAATTAGTCTGGAATTCACATGGCAAATTATAGCAGTGTTTGATTAAATCTTAATATCATATGAACACAAAAAGGATTTTCAATTTGGCACTTCTAACATCAAAAACAAATTTGAAAGTAGATTTTTTGGGGGTTGTATTGCACTGGCCAAGAAGGTTATGCTGGAAACACTAGCAAATACTAATGAAGATGTGCAATATTGTTAGCATAGTCGTTATTGGTAGCATGATCTCTGAAATGAAGTGTAAAAATACTGGCTTAACCCAACTAACTATAAAGAAGAGCAAGTGTCATAAGGCTTGCACCTGTTGCTGAAAGACATATCTTTTTTTTTTTTTTTTTTTAACTGAATGATTGAAGTTTTCTTTTCTGCCTTTGGGTACAAGTAGGGGTTATTACTTTTTGTCTGCCTTTAGTGTGGGCCACTACTTTTCTGCACTCATATTTTTGTGTGATATAGTTTATTACCTACTGATTGCAAAATTCACACCACAAAAATAAAAACCAAAACCCCTCCTTGTATTTCCATGGCTAAAGCCATCACAGTAATGCCTGAAATTAATTTGGAGCTTTCTAAAGGAAAAAAATAATGCTTCCCATTGTTATAATATGATTAAAAACAAACAAAACCAGCCAAAAAAAAAAAAAAAAAGAGCATTATGGTTTGTAACTTTTAGGGATTAATGTGAAAACTTTTTTTTTTGGGTGGTTGTGTAAAATTGTTTATTAAATTACAATACAATGACTTCTAAATGTACCTTTCTAGCTACCCCTGGGAAATCTTATGATGCTTATCTTTGGGAAGTGATAAATAGAACTGAGTATCAGAAGAGAAATCATAGATAAAGAAATGAACAGCTGCAGTGATTGTACTGGATCACTATCTGTGGTATACTTTAGTCTAAACCAGAATGATCCCAAAGAAAAAGGAGATCAGAAAATCAGCAATTTTTATATCACAGGGACATTGTAATTTTTTACTTGCGCAAGTTCAAATTTTGCAGCTTGGGATAATGCAGGCTAAAGTGTAAAACAAAGTCTAGAATGCGTCTTATTAGTCACACACCAGACCACTGGATAACACTATGTTTGTGAACAGAGACCTTTAATCTGTGTATGGTATGTCTATTCTGACTGGCCAGACATTTGTCAAATAGGAAACATCCCCTGCTCCTAAGTAATATTTGTTCTTTCATTTACAAGTTTTCAACTTTTTTTATTAAACAAACTGAAATAAAAAATTTGCTTAACCACTAACTTTTTCTTCATGATTTCATAAGACCATGGGGCTGCTTTTAGCAAAAATATTTGCATAAATATATTACTTTCCAAATACTGAGTGTGCATTTGGGCAGCAAATGTGTGACATGAGAGAAACAGCTTTGATGGCTGTCAGTGCTTTTTGGTTCCATTTGCTGAGCCTTTTCACTTCATTGAACGATATGAACAGGATGTCTGGGATAAATAAAATGGTAAGTTTGCAGGGTTATATGCTTTAAGAGATTGTATTTCATCAAGAAGTCTAGTAGCCACAGCCCTCATGCTGATAGTTAAGGACCCTGCCACCTTTTGTCTTTTGCACAGAGAAGTAGTGTACAGCTGCAAAGTCTGAAATCAAGACGATGTTGGGTCTTGAGTGAGGAACCGTGCAAACACAGAATAAGCATCTCAGCCTAACTTTGCTTACAACTAAGGATGTGATCAGAAACAACAGAGGCAGGAACAAGTAAGTACAGCACCTTAGGTGATACCCTGGCTTCATGGCGGTGCTGTGGAGAGGCAGGCTCTTAAATGTTGGTTTTCTGTTCTTGCCACTAATGAGCAACTTCCCTATTGCAAATGCTTTGATTGACACATTCTAGGCCGTATTAGTCTTGTTTTCTTACAGCATTATGTGGGGAGCTTATACTTGTATTACAGACGTTCTTCCTGCCTATTGAAGAATCCTCCTTGACTGCTTCCCAGCATTGAGCATCTAATGAATAGCAGAAAATTGTGTTGTTAATCTTTAAATCAGAGCTGTTGTGCTTTGCAGTATAGTGTTCGTCCCACCACTATTCTTTGGCTACCAGGGTCACTGGTACTTCTGGCATGGTGCTTTCATCTGTTTCATCTAATACAAGATTTCAAGCTGGATTAATTTTAGTTTGAAAGTTACTGTTTTATCTTTCATTAATGTCAGCCACTTCATTCCACATATCTTCTGTTTGTCATTCACATTGTTTATATCGATCTAAATTCTCTTTTCATGTTCTGTCCTCAAAAATTCTTCAGCAAAGCATAAAAATTATATAATGGACCACCCACGCTCTCTTTTTCCTGAAATTTAAATAATGAATCTGGCTTTTTATTCATGACAGAAAAATTAGTAAATAATATTAAAGTGGGCAACCCTTTCATTTCTTCTCAGAAAATTACACTCAGAAATTGTATGCCTGTAGATCTGAGTTACAGTTTGCATACACCAGAATTCTATCTGAATCTTCAGTTCCGGGAAACTTGGAAATCTTGTGACATCTATTCTAGGATAATTTCCATGAGCAATGACTGAAAAACTTTCGTAAATTTTTTAAGATTTTTTTTTTTAAAGTTTCTGCTGGTAAGTCCAGCCATTTGAATACTTGAATATGTCTTTGTTACAGTTGTAACAAATTATCATTCAAAACACATTTTAAGTTTACTCTTCGCTTTGTGGATAGTTTATGCTGTAAATGGTAATTCTGAAACCTTGATCCATGGTAACTGGCTCTGAGCTTTTGGCCTGAAAGGCTCTGAAAAGGAGGCAATACTAGTATAATACATGCATTTAAGATGAGAAGGCAGTGTTGGTGTTTTACATTCTTGCAGAGCAATGTTCTATGTAATGGGTTGTCATATACAATTAGATGTTATAGTTTTCTTAGATATGTGTACTTTATATTATAATTATTGAAAAAAGTGTCTAATTTCTGGAATGATAATAGGCTTTCAGGCTATTTAGATACTGGTTGACTACAGCTGTGTATGAAAAATGGAAATTCATGATGTTATGCCATATGAACTTCTACCAGCATGAGTTTGAGATTGCCAGGAAATTTCCAAGAAGGGGCATAACAGAAATTTGGCAGGTCATCCCGAGGACATGACAATAAATTCTTTCCACTGTACCATAAATTAATACAGAAAACTTTCTGTGAAATGAAAATTAACTTTTTTTTTAATGTATTTGGGGCTGTACAGCCGTGACTTTTGCAGAGAGTAGAAGAGAATGCTGAAATGGTGATATTTTGCATATGTACAAAAGTGCCTGAAGTAGATTTTATATACCAAAAGAACCTGAGGTTCATCAAAGCCTTGGGCACAGTTTACAGCACGTACTTCTTGTTCTTAATACTCTTACTTGTCTTTCACCTGCTGTCTAGCTTGGCACAGCACTGTCACCATAGCCTGGGGTATTGAGGTCTGTCCTAGGTGTTCATCCAAAAAAAAGAAATCAACCCTAGCAATATCTTGGAATCCAGTAAAGGTAGAAAAGTAGTTGAAATGGAGAGGCGGGAATGTTTACTTCTGAACTGGTGTGTGAGAGGAAATCAGAACTCAAATTTCTGTGCTGAATAATATTCATGCAAAACTTAAGGGGTTTTTTTCTATCTTTTTTGATTTTAATTTTTGTGGTGAAGAAACAGAAGATAGCACTCCTCTGTTTAGGTTGCTTCATTGTTTTCAGGTAGCAGTTTAGTAGCTCTCACTGAAAACACTTGTAATATTATAGAGATGGTTAGGGAGCAGATGAAGTGGTCAAAGGTGAATGATACTGTGACTGTCAAACAGCACTTTAAAGTCACGTGTGTTCTTGGAAAAAGTTAAAATTTGAAATGAATTGTAACTATTAATGTTTATCTGTTGACCATTTATCTTAATATTTAAATTTGTACTTTTGCATTTGACTATAAACTGTAAAGATGGCCCACCCCAGCAAGCTCTGTTCTCACTGTATAACATCTTTATGTTACTTCACAAGTGAGAATGGGTCACCTAACATCAGAAGTTACACGTGACTCTAGTGAAGTTCAAATACCAAATTTCATTCAATCTGGATGTTTTATGTTTACTCTTGTTACTTGCAGATACTAATTGTTGGTCTCATATTATTGATTTATTCTTAATAATTTAATTTTTCATCTACTTTTAAATCTCTCTAATTTAAAAAGAAATGTAAACAGAAGTTACTATCCAAAATTCCCTTTTCATTTTTAGGAAAGCACAACACTTCAAACTCTCAGACGTGTTTATTCTTTGGGAATCTTGTGAACAGATCTTTCAAGCACTATTAACTGAGCAGAAAATAGAAATTTTGGCAGTGCCAGGTAGGGGTCATAACAAAATCTGTAACAGATCCAGTGGCATGAAATTTTCAAAATGATCTTTCATTAAGAGGTTAATAGGATTTATGAACCGTACTCTCATAAATTCTTGTAACAATTCCCATTGTAATTACCACAGACATATCACAAAAGGTTCAGGGGTTGATTTAGTCTGTGTGAGTATCCAGAAGTTCACAAGCTTATCCAGGGCATACACGCATCTTTTAAAATGGCAGATTTGGACTTTGAGTCTTAAGAATTCTGGAGATTTCTGGCACTTCTAGTTTGGGTCAATATTTCTGTCTTCCCCCCAGTCCCGCTCCTGCCTGGGGTTTTAAAGTACAAAGGAGGCTATGTTTAGACAAAACAAAAACCCAAACAAAACAAAAAACCAAAACCAATCAAAATCAAAACATTCAGAATACCTGTAAATATCTTCAGAACTCTAAATAAAAGTAATTCAGATTTGTCTGTAAAAGGAACTCTGCCATTGTCATGCACAGACAGCTCTCCTCTATTCTCATGGATAATGCAGCATTTGTGCATAGATAGGTATAAAATACACTACATCTTTCTGTGTCTGGTGCTTTAACAATGGATTATATTCTCATGTGATTTATCTCCCATGCAGCCATAGTCCTAAGTGGATGTAAGATGTAGTTCCAGGCAAAATATTTATATTCTGGCTTCTTGATGGAAATATGCACATGCTACGTAACAGGCTGTTGTGCAGAAGTCCTGCCTCCTCTAAAGCATCAGACTGCAGCACTTTATAAAATGCAAACTGATGAAGTAGACACTGTAAATTGATTGGCTTTGGTGTGCTTCAGGGGAGGAAGAGGGAAGATTGCTTACTGATGGGGGAAAAAAGTTAACTTGTATTCAGAGAAGATTCTCTGTATTGATCAGTGGCTTGTTATACTCTGATAGAAGTGAGTGGTTTGATCTGGGAATGGTAGATCAAGGCAGTAAGCCGAGTCTCTAAGAAATAGCTTTCATAAATGTTGCTGGGTAAATAACTTTGAATCTCTGTAAATTATTCCCTTCATATCCAGACTATCAGGAAAATATACTTTTACATTCTCAGATGTGTTTTAAAGATATAAAGCTAAGGATATCAAAAACTGAAGATTAAAAATCCATGCTACTCTTGGCCATGATGTATACACTTGCTGAGAAAAAAGTAGATCATCTTTATGTGCTTTTCCAATGTTTTCTCCATAAGCTACTTGCAATAAGGATGTTTCAGTGCTCAGAACTTTAATTCTTTCTGTCAGAAGCTACTTCAAAACACTTAAGTAGTACATCGCACAACTTGAGTGTATTGATCACATTTTGGGATATTGTACCTTAAAAAGTGTAGTTGTTTTTCATGTGGATATTTTAAGATGTTCAAATGTGATAGTAGTTTCATTTAAGTACCTTGGGAAAAATTAGTGCCTGTGCAAATAAGGGAGAGGGTGCTGCTCAGAGATGGCTGGGAGGTGTCACTAGAGCTCAGGGAAAGGACATGCAGAAAAAAGGTAAAACAAACCCGTTTTCTGAAACTATAAGGTAAACTGCAAATTCTGGAGACTGTGTGGAAATTAGCTGGAAATTAACACCAAAGGAACAAACCTACATTATTTAGTTTTCTAAAGGATCTAAAGGATCGTCCATCCCTAAAGTGAATAACTATCTGTTCTGCAACAATGGTTTTCTGTAACATTTATATCTTGCTCAAGGCTACTCAGGGGAGGTTTATAAATTGTTGAAATCACTTTATAGCACATTTAGAGCTCATTTCACAGCAGTTTAAGGGGCTGCAATGAAGCTAATAGCCTTCTGCATTTCTTAAGTGTTTGTGATTTAAAAAATGATATAACATATATTACACTTCAGAGTTATTTCCAAAAATAACATGGTAAATCTAATCAGCACATAATCAGTATATGATAAAAATCCCAGTGCTGTGAAGGCCTATTTTCAAGTATTTTTCATCATGCTGTCCCATGTTTTATATATTTGACAGGGCGATTCATACAAAATAACCACATGGGAAATACAACAGACCAAAATGTTTGTCAGGGCTAAAATCCTGATCAGGAGAGAAAGAACTTTGCAGATTTGTGACAGTAGCCCTTCTCCTTTGCTAAGATGATAGGTTGGAAGAGGTTAGAGATTATTTTGTCTCATCAGCCACCTAGAAGCAAGAGCAATTAGCCTGAAGAGACTGCACCTTGCTCTGTACCCACAATTAATGTATCTTGTTATAACGTCCTGTATTGAACTATCAGAACCATTTAGAAATGAGAACTGCTGAACACTACAGTAAACAAGTCACTTATAAAACAGTCACACAATAGGAGGAGTTGGTTTAGATTCTTCTTCACATAATGTAGCTGCAAATTCTCCTTGGTAAAACTGAGAGTAAAATCCCATTTACCGATGTAAAACATTTTTATTGAAGGAGCAGCAGTTGCATCCATGACGATATTATTTACGTACTATCAAGTATAAACCATTATCCTTTTATCCAATTGTCAAAGACATGATCACTGCATATAAGTGATGACCTCAGAAACAGGAAAGTTAGCGAACTGATCCTCTCATCTTTTTTTTGTCCAGGAGCCTGTAGGTTCAGTGATGCTACAGAAGATCCCATTGGATTTTTATTGATTGGGCTAATCAGTGTTTACCTTGCTTGACCTATCTGTGCTTAAAAGCCATTCCTGGTTCAGGTTTGCTGAGGTCTGGCTGGTTGCCACTGATTCTCAATTCAAGACCTCAGATACCTTAAGTTCTGGATAAAGGAACTGTATCTGTGACATTTTCCTTAATTCCCAAGTCAGTCAATACAGTTATATATTTTCCTTAACTGCCATGAGGTGTGCAGAGGTAAAGGATATAGATAGAGACCCTTTTAATAATAAGATCCAATCATATAATGCCAACCGGAATGTCTACTGGCTCTCTTCAGTCACCTTGAAAATTTAAGAGCTGCTGATTTCTGGATTGTGATTACTGTTGATTCACTTTTTTGTACCACGTATATGTCTATGCATTCTTTGTCTTGATGACAAGCATTAGCTCTTGTTTGTTAAGTATTTGTAATTCTATATTAAAATCTTTTAGTCTTATATCTATCAAAGGCTATGAATTTTCTGCATTCTCAGTACTGCTTATGCATTAATCCTCGAGGACTAAGTTTGGAACTACACAGTAGGAACCTTCAGCATATAAAGGATATAAATCAAAACTGGTAGTTAATGGCCACTGAGTCAAGATATCATATTTAACATAAATATTGGCCTGATAGTTTTCTGCATATGCCTGGACTTATTAATATCTGTACCTGCATTTCTTATTTGTTAATGTTTGACTTGATGTGAGAATTGGGATTTGTTTATGGCCTCAGGGATTCATTTACAATCAAAGGGGCAGTGTGCCTAATATGGTAGTGCTGGGTTTTATTGAATAAATATATTGAATAATAATGGGATGGTAAACATTACAATTCTCCATGTCTGCAGTTGTTCCACTCTGCTATGGAGGCTATTAGGATTTCTAATCAGATGCATGTCAGAAACTATAAATGGGAATTTTACATCCGATCAAAACTGTTGAGACGGAGAATAATCAAAACACCTTTTGGCTTCAGCCTGACAACGGAGCTACTTCTCATTTCAGCAGGTCCACTGTAGTTATTTGTATCATACTGCTACTAAATATGCATGAATTTTTAGTAAATTATTCCAAGTACAAGAAGGCATCTGTTAATTCACTGCATGCAGTTTATTAGACTAATACGTGTAAACTGTTTTGAGCAATAAATTGCAAGATTAGGACTTTTAATGTGTAGGGATATCATTAGGCATTGTATGCTGGAGGTAGATTTGACAAATGTTCTTTGGTAATGGAGTATATTTAAAGGAAAATCTGCATGAATTAATTTTAATTATTGTCATATTAAAGGATATAAAACCAACTAATGTCAAAGGTATATGAGTGCTGTTGATTCAGAATGTTATCACATGTACATGATTAGAGAACCCTGTTGGCATAAATATTTCTTCAAATAAACAAACATGTAGACTTTCTTTGAAATTGCAACCATGCTATGGCCTGAATTTTTCAGGCTTTTATATCTTTTTGAGCTCTGTAATGAAGTTTAAGTATCTAAACGTTAAGAAGCAGCAACCAGTTGGGATCAGTGAAGCAGCTGTGTGATAAATAGCATGAGAACTCGCAGGCTGAAGGTATGACAAATCCAGCTGTTACCTGTGTTTGGGAAAGGAAAATGTTCTGTCTGACTTTTTGTTTTGTAGAGAGTAAAGGGAAATTTTAACATGACACAAGCAGTTTGTTGTGGTTTAACCTCAGTCAGCAACCAAGCACCACGCAGCCGCTCACTCACTCCCCCCTGGTGGGATGGGGAGAGAATCAGAAGAGTAAAAGTGAGGAAACTCCTGGGTTGGGATAAAGGCAGTTTAACAGGTAAAGCAAAAGCCACGTGTGCAAGCAAAGCAAACCAAGGAATTAATTCACTCCTTCCCACCGGCAGGCAGGTGTTCAGCCATCTCCAGGAAAGCAGGGCTCCATCACGCGTAACGGTTACTTGGGAAGACAAATGCCATAACTCCAAACGTCCCCCCTTCCTTCTTTTTCCCCCAGCTTTACATACTGAGCATGATGTCATATGGTGTGGGATATTCCTTGGGTCAGTTGGGGTCAGCTGTCCTGGCTGTGTCCCCTTCCAGCTTCTTGTGCACCCAGCAGAGCATGGGAAGCTGAAGAAGTCCTTGACTGGTGTAAGCACTTCTTAGTAACAACTAAAACATCTCTGCATTATCAACACTGTTTTCAGCATAAATCCAAAACATAGCCCCATACTAGCTACTATGAAAAAAATTAACTCTATCCCAGCTGAAACCAGGACACAGTTGTGTCTCAGGATCTGTCTGCTATGTAAGATACTGTTCTTTATCTATTATTTTGTTTTCTAATTTACCACCAAGATTACCATTTTTAGTAAGACAAAGGCAGAAAAGGGACTGGGAGAGCTTCAGACAGCCCTACTTGCAATATTTCATAAATGCTGTCAGCTGCTAACTTTGCAAATATGGAAGGAAAACGACAGCAATGGAATAGCATAAGTTAGCTTGGATTTGGTGCAGCTTGAAGAAGCTCTGATGAGCTATTACAAAACAACAAGAACAACTTACCAGCAACAACTTGCCTTTTCAAAGGAACAACATGAAGCAAGTCTGCAATCCATGTAACTGCTTAAAGTACTGCTATCCATAATGTGATCTTTCATCTCTGTCTTGGAAAGCTGAGTATACAGATCATTTCTTGTACCAGCAAATATAGTTTGCTGTACAAATAAGTGTATTTATTCATTTTATTTGTTCATTTTTTTCTTTTTAAAAGTTTCTGCTAATGAGCCTTGCTTAAGTTGTATGCTGTAGTGGTACTCTGGGGTTAGGAAAAAAAAAAAAGATTTGCCTTTATCTTATGAAACAGCAGGATGATTTGTGACTTAATGATCCAGCTGAACAGAGAGGTTAGTAAAGGCCATGACAGCCAGTGGCTCTGGGGGAATTTGTGACTCACAACTCAGCCAAAGCACACCCTGAAGTAGAAATTCCCCAACATTTGAAATTATGCTGTACGCACTCCCTTACTTCTGGCAGTGAGTGCTCAGGTCAGTTACCCTGCCCTTTCAAGCCCCATTCCTACTGCTCTGGTAGGGTCTGGAGTAGGTGGCAACACAGAACTGACTTTTTGTTCTTCTTTTGTTTTAAAACCTTTTTGATTTGCCACCCTCTGTGTTTTGAAAGTGCTCTGACTTCTGTGGGAAAGATAGAATGGCTTTTAACGTCTGGTCTATGCTTATGATTTGCAGTGCATAAATGATGCAGCTATATGGAGATGTCCTAAAATGGATTTTAACGTTCCTGCTTTTTGTTTTGTTTTGTTTCAGATATCTAATGTATTTCTTTTTAAACTCCATTTTCTGCTGTTTCTGTCTCCCTGAAGTTGGAAAATGTCTGGAATCAGATGCATAGAAATAGGCATTAGCAAGTGTCTGGCTCTGAAAACTCTAGCATCTACCAAGGCAGGAAGAGCTCCAACTCTGCTGTATTAACTGTTATACATGAATAGTCCCATCATAGTGCAGTAGGGAATAGTGACATACACACAAAAACTATTATAGCCCATCATTCATTTTCCAGTAGAATAATTCATAAACATTCATAAAAGTTTAGCTATGCCAAGTGGCAAACTTCCCATCCTGCTAACCTGAAAAGCCTAAGATTTTTCATTTTACAATATAAACATTTCATTATGATACTTTTTGATTAGAATCACATAAATCTCTCAGCAGTGAATTCATTGCATATATTTCTTGCTGAGAATGTAGCTGCAAGTGAGCATGCTCTGATATTCTTTATATGTAATTTACTTAGGGAAGGTAGCAGAACAATAACAGAAATATTGGATCCAAAATTATACAGAGAAGAGTATTTTCAAGGGGAAAGAGAGCATAACACAAAAGGAGCAAATAAAGGCTTATTTGCCATGTGCTGTTTGCAAAACATTTTGAACATTTTATTGAATATTTTTTCCATGTGAATTATGCATGCACTCCAGTGCCTTTGGGAAGATGTAAAACACTGTATATGATGAATGGAATACATGACCTCCTGATGGTTTCTAAGATATTGCTTTAAATGGAAAAATGAACAATTTCATATCTACCAAAGATTATTTGATTCCCTTCCAACATGGGTAAGCAAGAATATTGCAGTGAAGGGAAGATTTCTGAATGTGTTCTCTCACTGGAGCCTGCTGCATGGCATTGCAGGGAGGTACTGCGTATTGGTGCACTGAAACTGAGTTTCTGTAGGCTAAAAAATTAACTTTTCAGTAAGCTGCAACTGAAAGCAAAGCATGTCCTAATTTCTTTAATAATTTCAGTGAAGTCTGGTAACTTTTTAAACCTTTACGCATCCAGCACCTGACTGGTATTGGGTCCAAAACATAGATCCTTCTGGTGGACCAGCTAGACTTGCCCTTTTGAGACAAGCAAATGCTATTACTTTGTGAGTAAGTAGCCAAGGCTGACAGAGAGGCAGCTTTTCAAATGTGGTGGTCTTACTCTCGCTCCTGTGCTCACTGCTTTTTGGATCACATCTTCTTACAGATTTTCCATGTTAGGTCTGAGTTTGGGGCATAAGTATCAAATGCACATTTTTTCCTTGTCATACTTTCAAGAAAATATTTGTTTCTAAATGAAGTCTTAGCTGCAGCTTCATAATAAGACATTCATCCACTCAGTGAACCTTTACAAGAAATTTCAAATAACAAAGTACCCATTATCCTCTTCTAGATAATATTTTAAGAAAAAATATGATGTAAACACCTTTTTTTCTTTGTTATTTGTGTGATTTGTAAATACTGAAATGAATGCTTGTGCAAAATTAGGTTAGCGAATCTCTGAAAGTTAAGTTCATTCTATGGAAAGGAAATGAAGAGTACAATGAGAAGCGACATCAGCTAGAGTATATTGAAATACAGAATTCAGGAAACACAGTTGGGATTCCAGCTCTCACTGCTGGCATCAGAACATGAAACTGAAGCAGTATTTATTACTAATCAGTTTCATGTAGAAATGTACTTAGTCTTTTTATTGACAGCGTGCTTCTGTCATGTAATTCACCTTACCAAGAAAAAAAAATCCCTATTATTTAGAAAGTGTCATCATTAATTGTATACGATACTAATCCCAAATTTCTCCAGAGATAATAATTGCTCTGATTTATAGAAAAGCTTTTTTTTTAATTCAAACCCCAGCTTTTGAACCCGAGCCTTGATAATACATGGTTAAAAGTGGAACTAAGCAAAAAACCCCACACCACCACCACCACCACCTCCCCCCAAAAAAAAGCAAACCTCAAAAAAACCCAAACACTGCAAACTAACAAAAAGCAGCAACAAAAAGCTAATAGAGTAGTGAGGTCATACACCTGCTATACTTAAAAACAAGAGGAGTTTTACCTGACTCCTTCAAAATGCTCAGATGGACAACTCCTACGTGGGTGCCTAACTGTCACTGAAGTTCACAGGCATTGGCTAGAGCTCTGCAACAGGGAACATGGTAGAAAATAAACTTTTTTTTTGTTGCAAGAATATTTTTTAGATTATACTATTTTGATCATAGAGACAAAATTATGCTTAGAATTACAATTAAAAGTTATGATTTAAAAATTATTATTAAATGTTTTCAGTCAGGGGGAAGGATTTGTTTTAACCTAATTAATTAGCATAAGGTTAATGTATGTGGGTTCTAGTAGCAGCTCATCATTTGGATGAGAAAATTAAGTGCTGAACTGTAACATACTTTCAGCAACAACACTGTGCTAGAGAGAGAGTCTATTTCTAATACTTCATGGCACTGCCGTGCACCTCTGTCCTTCTGCAGGACAGTCTCCAAGATGAGCAAGTCTCAGATAACCTGGAGGTGGAGGTGCATCTCTGAAGGCTCGCACTTGCACTGAAGATACCTTTTCCAAGAGGAGGGGATGAAGGCCATGGTACTGTTCTGGGGGTACCTGCCCACAGAGCTGGTGGAGGAGTCACAGATGGCAAAAGTGACGTGTGGTTTGATTTAGTCAATGGCACAAAACCTGGTGAGGTCTGTGTTTTTATTCTTGCCCTGAGAAGTGGAGGATTAATTTGCTGGGAAAAGGTTTCTGCATGCCAGGCAGAACTGTAGTTAAAAACTGTTAAAATGGAGGAGACTGGGAGGTCAAAATTGGCACAAGCAATCTCTTGTCATTAGGACTAGAAATGTAGAGAGTATTACTGGTGCCTGAGGACGGAAGGAGATGGGTATGCATATAGATACAAAGCTAGGTATAACTATTTTGTAGGGGAGAGAAAAGCATGTGGAAAAAGGGCAGAAAATAACTGGAACTCTGCTTAGAAATTGCTTGTAGTGTTCACTGCCTATTATTTTTCTGGCAAGGGCATTTGCCTGAACAGCATCACTTTGCCTCCTGATTGTTTAGAGGGCAACCCAGAGATGGGAGATAAGTGTGGAGCCAACAGCAAAATACAGGACTCATTTTTCTGAGGCTGTTCTGTTGTGGTTGTTCCTCTGCAGGTGCACTACCAAAAAAGTCCAAAACAATTCTCACTTCCTTCTGGTCCTCAGAAGTCACAAAGAGTATTGAGCTGATCTAAAACAGTTAAATTCTTAAGCCAGTTATGGGAAAGAAGGGAGGGAGGATTTTTTAAATATAAACAGATATTCTGTTACAGTCTTTTTTTATCAAGCACCTAGCTTACTAAACGTTCTGGTTGTCAATGAAACTATAAGCACTTCAACAGTAAATACAGGGTTGCAGTTCTTACTTTATTTTCACTGTAAAATTTGGTGGTTAAGGTAGAGTGAAGTTTCTAGGTTACATTCTTGGTTGTTCATTTGCCATAATGTAGATTACTCTGATGCTCTTTTGCTCTGAGCTGTTCAGATTATAAATCTTCATCGGAGGACTTGGGGGAATACAGTATCAGTATCTATCTATGGAAACCTCATGTAAGAAAGAGCAGCAGTGTGTGAGGGGTTTGGTTCCCTTCCCTAAAAATACATGAAATACATGCAATATATGCATATATTCCCTGAAATACATGTAATGAAGACATGAGTTCTTGATATTGATCCATTTTTTTAGGGCCATCAGTACTTTCTGTTTAAGTGGTTAGTGTTCTCATGTAAATTAATACCCAACTCTGACAAAAAAGGGAGTAGGAGGAGTCAGATGGTCCAGAAATCAAGGTTTCAAATTTGGCTATTCATGATCTTGCATCTTCAACTAAATTGCTTCCATGGCTCCAGTTGCTTGGGGCGCTTTTGTTTTTCATCCATTTTCCTGCCCTTTTGTTAGCTCAAAGGCTGTCTCCTGTATTTTTGTGGAAATCCTTGCTCCTGTGGGGCTGTAGCCTAGGTGAGGATCTACAACCAAATAATAATAATGTCAGATCTGAAGGATTAACAAGGTCTGTTTCTTAGATATTAATTTAAAGGGTGTATGTATGTAAAGAAAGTTATAGAAGATGATATATCTGTTCTTTAGAAAAGTGACTACACGGCAAAAAGCAAAGTGAAAGGTTTGGATCGTACATATATAATATAACCTGAATTATTTTGCAAGCAGAAAATACCGGTTTTGTCATTCATCTCCTCAGTAGCCTGTTCAAGTTAATTTGAGAATACAGACAGGCCTCTGAGATACATTATATGATGAGTCAGCCAGAGACTTAGACATGTAGTCTGAGGGAAAAAAATTCTTCTACAGAATCAAGATCAAAAATTGGGTTGTTGTTATTATGGAGTAGTTGGAAAAGTTAAGCAAAACCGAATGCTCCTGCTGTCCGTACACTGTGCTGGAAGATATCAGATTCAAAATGTTCAGCATCACCACAAAAACAGTGCTTCATATCATGAACTTAATTTCTCTCTTTAACTTTTTTTTTTTAAAGTTTTTAAAACTCTAACTTAAGTTAAACTTAAACTACAAAAAAAAAAAAAAAAAAGTCAGATAACTAGGGGCCACACTAACAAAATCACCATTCCTCTTCTGCAAAGAGCAACAGTAAGAAAAAAGTCATCTGTAAAACCAAACAAGTTCTTGTATTCAGACATCACTGGGATGAGAGAGGTATGAAGGTACAAATCTCATGTTGTTTGTGGCTCGTGCCTGGTAATGAAGGAAAGTTTGAAAGCAACACTTACAGGTCATCAAAAAGCATTACTGACTGTTATCAAGCCAGATCTTCCTCCCCACTTTTTGTAATGGGGTTTACAGTATAAAGAAAATACTGAAAAAAATAATTGAAAATGTGACTTGACCACTGTAAAGGCATATGTGTGCATTTTAGATGTAGGTTGCAGTATTTTCTTTTGTAAACGGATCTATCTTGATTTTCTGTTTCCCAAAAGTGACCTTATCCTTCATAAGCTTATTAGACACATTGTCCAATCCTGTGCTATCTAATGTTATTGAATAATTTGGCATTGAAAGAGTCAATTAAAATGAGTGCTACATCTGTGTGCCCTCTTTCTGGTTTTTCTTAATGAGGAAAAACACCTCAAGGTACTCATAAAGAGTTCTAAAGTAAGCACCAGAAGAATAATTTTGGCATAGATAATAACTAGAAACAAAGTTTATCTTACGTGGCTTTTGGAAAATGCCTTTGTATAAATGGGTCTGAATTAAGTTGTTATGTGCTTTTATCACACGTTCCTCTCAAATATCTGTGCTTAGTGGCTAGTTGGTTATTTGATATTCAGCCAAAAAATTCACACATTACTTCAGGGTCATAGTACAGACATGGCAGGAGGATTTTTAACTGCTGTACAAATTGTTTAAACACCTAGGGTAATAATAAATGAAAGTGTGTGCTTTGCAGAACTTGTCACAAGAATTGATGAATTGCATCCTAACTTCCTTCTCAGATGATTATTCTTGTGGCTATGGGTCTCTAAAAGAACTCACTCAACTGCAGTATTTCAGAAGAAACTGAATTACAAATCTTGAAAGCTCAAAAGAAGTGCCAGGTTTTGCCTTCTTGTTATGTTTGTCTTTCCACATCAACGCTAGGGAAGCCTGGACAGGAGGAACCAACTGAGATATTCCTGAGAGAGACCAAAGGGTTAATTAGAACCTTCCAGATAGCAAAGGCACTTGCCTTTTGCCTTGATGCTTTATAAGCTTTGAAATAAGATCAAACATGAGGTGCTTTAGTGTTTCTCAGGTGTATCAATAATAGTGGCTTCTAAAAGGGAGATTATCACAACTTGTAGCGGCTTCTCAGTGAGCTGGCTGTGCAAGAGGTTTCATACCACTATCAGTTTGGTGCATGACTTTGGAGCCAAGGTTTTCACTGGGTCCTATGGAGAGTGATTCAGAGTACTCTTGAAATAATTTTAACTTCACACAGATTCCAGGCCTTTGAAGAGCACGTAATTACTCCCTGAATGTTCACTCAAAGTTAAGCTTTGAGTCTAGGTGCCTCAGTCAGATATCTCAGGTTACATGGTGTGAACCACCATCCCATCTTGTCAGGCTTAGGCATTAATTCAGGTGAGGTTACACACACACTGTACCAATCAAATGTACAAGAGACTTTTAGATTGCAGGAGAAGATCAAGATTCAAAATTCTCTTAATTATGAACATCCTGATGTAGAGAGTAGAGTTTACTTTAATTAGCTTGAAACCAGGAAGTTTGGACATGTGTTTTTAATTTTCTGCTTTCTTAAAGGTAGAGTGCTCTGAAAAGGTGATGATTTGGTAATGCTGAGAAATTTAGTAACTGTCTTACCATAAACTGCATCAGTTTTAAAGCACTGTTACATAACTGAAAATGTTACTTATTTTGATACTGTGCCAATGAGGAAAATGGTTCTACTGAAACCAAAAACCTCAGAAAAGTCTTTTGAGCAGTTTTAAAAGAAAGTTGGAAAGATTTTGAAGTGTCAAGTAAAGTTGAGTAAGTCTCATAATGAAATGGAAACTTTTTTTTTTTTTTTTATTTTTAACCTAGCTCAAAGTAAGAGAATTTCTGATAACTCTGATTCTCAATTGATTGCAATTATATTTAACAGAACATGCTCCTCTGGCGTTCTGAAGATAACCCCACCTAGCAAATGATGAAAGATAATCTAGGTCAATATGGCTAAATGAGAACCCCAAATCAGGATTTTCATACCTTTTATAGTAAATGTTTATGTCAAGGCTATAACAGAAACCTTGCTCTCATTAATCTTTTAAAGATGCAATATGCAGTCTGTCTTACAGAAGTGTATAAAGTTTATCTGTGTTGGTCCTTTATTCTGAGAAAGTGGTCCTTGAGACTGAGGTCTAAACAGCAGCAATTTATTTATTTATTTTAAATACAGAGACAGCTGGTACAAATTGAATGCAAAAATGCTGAATGCAAAGCCATAAATTTCTTTAGGAATAAACTATAAGAAACGGACCACCTGAGAAGCTACATAGCTTTTCCTGAGTTGTGCAGTTCTGTAGAAATGAAGTAACTTCAACTCCTCAGTTGTTTACTAGTTGGAGGTACTAGTACTGGAATTCATGTTTAATGCTGTTTTCCAACCAATATTTGCTGATGATTGAAATTAATTACTAAGCATTAATAGATTAATGAGCAGGGAAACTTGTGAGGTGGAGCTGATATAGAATGACTTCAAGTTTCTAATACCTATAACAAAAACCAGATAAGAAATTACAGAGGAATCTACCTATAGCTAAAATATAGGCAGAGGTCAACCGATGCCCAAAGAAGCGTCTTAAAAATCTAAAACAAACTCTGAGAAAATAATTTATTTATGCAATGATGGAAGGATCTAGCTTTAAAATTGGATCTAACCTTCCTTTTCATGTGTCAAAAATATTTTCCAAGGTGTTTATACAATAGGTAAAAATAACTGAGTTTCCTATATAATAGAAGGAGTTACATATTCTCAAAAATTATTAATTTTAAATTTTTATATTGTTTTAAGTTCCTTGGTTGATGCTCTATGGCACTTCGCTAGGCAGGTTTCAACTGAACCCTTAGAAAAGTTGTTATCTGTAAGCCATTTGCAGGAATGTTATTCTTACTCATTAAGGTTGAAACCAAGAACATATCCAAAATGTCATGATCCAGAAAGCTAAGTTTTGCAAGTCTTGTTCGATAACGTAACATCTTGGAAAGAAACATAGATTGCTCTAAGCTCCTCAGAGATAAAAGGAGATTATAGAGCAAGTGGGAGTGGAGGAACTATAAAGTATATGGCTTTTGTTCAAGAAAAGCCATGAATCTAAATAATTGAAAATTTTCTTGTGAGCAATTTTAATAGTGCTACAACAGAGAAGGGGGAATTGCAAGGGGCTTCTTAAATCCCCTGCCACTGCATACAAACCTTTTCGGAAATGTAGTGAGATTTACCTTAAAAGTAGTTACATTTCTCTTCTCCAGTACGCTGATTAGAATATTGATTTAAAACCTTGCTGCTCTAAAGGTTTAAATCCTTTTCCTAATTTTCATCCTGGTATTCCATGGGTGATTTACATTGTTCCTTTGCCAACTTTGTCCTTTATTGTAAGAAGCTCCTCTTTTACAGAGTTTAGAAGACATCTATTAAAAGCAACCAAATTCTTTCCTAACCTGGTGTAAACCAATGAGGGTAAATCTCATTTCCTGCTACATGTTTGCTTTCTCAGTTATTCAAGTGGCCTTGTTTTTGTGTCTGACCTGTTTGACTTAATGTTTTCAGGCATGTCTCACTACAATTGTATTCTGGGCAGAGAAGGAGTGTGTTTTTTTTTTTTTTTAAACCCCTTAATACATCTTTATGTATCTGTACATTTCACTTCATGATGTACAAATCTTTATTTATCGTGCATGGCATCAGGAGCCATTGGTCATTCTGTAATAAGCTACTAGAGTCAATTTTTACCTTCCTCAGCCTTGTTCAGACAGGAAACTCCCAAGATACGGCAGAATTTGGTTCTAGTTGACCTGCAGCTGATTGAGTTGTGCCATTACATTTTATCTTATTTCTGTTCAATGAAATAGACCAATCTTTTTTATACTGCAGTACACCCTAACATTGTATCATCAGTAAACATCATTGGGACCTTCTTATGGTAGGGTGAGAGTCTCTAATGAAATACTGATTTTTAAAACTTATCCTCTAATTGAAGTAGGTTTTTTAATTCTTGTTGTTGTATCTACAGAAATATATAAGGGCATAAGCGTCTTTATATATATACACAGCGGCCTTTTTAAAATCTACTGTTACACTGTTAGAAATATACTCACAGGAGTAAATAAAGCCCAATATGCGAATGAATAAATACTGAGGAATGAAGCTTCTGACAGCACAGTAATTACTGTACCAATACTAAAGTATCTTAGTACCTGTTCAATGCTTCCCAAAGCAGGAATTGAATATTTGCCTGCTTCTTTAAGATAGTATGATATACACTAAAAAGATATCCTTGGTAGGCAGCAGACTGTGTCTATCTCAGGACAAAAAAATACTGTATAAATTTTGATTACAAGCAGCATTGGATTTTAGCTTCCATCCATACTTAGCTTAAATGGTTCAGACTTCACATTTTGGCAGAGAACTTTACTGGTGCTAAACTGTGTTAATTTTCCTTTGCCAATGTATTACGCTCATCATCTTAATGACTTACACTGTAATTAAGTTCCTTACAGTTATCTCTATTATTACTAAATGTTAGGTAACATTCTGGCAATGTTTTACTAAAAAAACAAAGGGTCACTTCTGTCTACTCTTTATTTTCTCTTCTGTACAAGTTTTTAATTTTCCCCAAACCTCTTGGTATTTCATTATAATTTGTCTTAATTTTGTGCTTTCTCATTTGTTTATACATAGAATTTTTGATGTTGTTTCTACTACAAAACAGAAAATGTCCTCATAAAAGGATAATCTGCTTGGGGTAATGACAAAGATGAGATCTTGGCTGTATTGAGGTCTCTCAAGGGGAGGTTCCTACTGCCTTCACTGACTATGGGATTTTGCCCCAGTTGAATAAGATCCTTTGGATATGAACCACTATTACATTTTCATTGATGTTGTCTCCTATTATTGTTCTCCCCAGTGTAATATTGTATCAACAGGGCTATTACAAATCTATGGTTTTGACTCACTTCCACAAAAAAAAAAAAAAAAAGCTTTACTCATCTTTTCAGGGATTTTTCAACTGATTCCTCTTGCTCATTCTGCTTACTTTTATTCTCCAATCTCTTTTCACTCCTTTCTGACATTTTAAAGTTGATCGGAACTAAAAAGGAAATGCAAACCCAAAACATTCTATTCTGTTTTTCCAACACCTTGAAAACTAAATAGGTCTGTCGACCCAGGAATTTGCTTTCATCTCACTCCAAATTAGGAATACTGGTAACATAGATTCAAAGCATGTCTATAGTACTTTGGAAGTTGTGCTGGCATACTTTCACATGTGGGACAGTTTTTAAGGTAGCCATAGTTCCGTTTTACAAGTGTCAACCCTACCTGTGTCTCTTTAAATAGCCCATTACAGCCCCCTAATAGGAAAATTTGCCACTCTCAGCTGCTTCAATATATGCATAATGCAGAAAGAAATTGGGTATCTCGTGTGCCCTCTGGCTTGGAGACTTTTCCCATCCAATTAATAAGCACTGAAGTAGATGACAAGTTTATGAAACAAGTTTTTAATAGATAAAAGATTTTATAGACTTATGATATGAATTATTGACAGAGCAAACATTTTTCTGAAATAATGTATCTCTGTTATTTACTGAGAGGTAGAAAGAATATTTGCTTTTGTGGCCAGAGAGCTGATCTTCCACAGTCATACACTTGCAGGTTTGCATACACATGTTTAAGAATGCATGCATACTTTGCTTCTCCTTTTAACTAGGAATAACTGTTAACTGGCACACTGACTTTAGTCCTCCACCATTAGTAGTACGACATAGTTCAGCATTGGATCTGAAGTTTACCATTATTGCTCAGTTTTGACTTAGAGCTCTTTGTTTTGGGCTATCTAGTGGAGTTACTCAGCCGCGGGAGGTAGACCGCAAGTACAGGCCTCTTGAATACAGTTCTAATATGACCAAAGTATGAATCAAATGTTTAGCCACATTAAAGTAGTCTCTCTCCAATGCAGTGATTTAAACCATGGTCTGTTCTTAATGTAAGAGAAATTTAAAAAGTCTCACACACTTTATAGAACTACAGACAAAGGTTATTTTCTGTTTAGCTGGTAAACTCACATTTTCAGGAATTTGATTGTACTTTGTATTTTTTAGTGTGAGGCTAATGAATACCTAGCCTGAACGCAGGAAGGAACCAGTGCCAACAAGGTGAGGACAGCTGAGAGCCAGAAGTCTTAATATCCACCTCTTCTAACTGATACCATCAGGTGACTGGAGTAAGAAGAAAGGCAAGAAAACAGGAAATAGATAAAGAGCCAGGAGATGATGTAAATGTCAAGGAAGCATGGAAAATGAACTGGAAGAAGAGGAAGAGAGCAATAAGATTTGATATGCGCTATGGGAAGGTTGGTTTGCTGCTGTGGGGATTTTTCAGTGCTTGAAGAAATTTTACCAGGAGATATTTGTGCTTAGTGGTGTCTGCAGTCATCTACATTCAGTCCATGTTAGATTGAGGTGGAGTGCAGTTGTTTAGATTTTTCAGTCTGAGCTCCCTAAAATGGTTTGTTGCATTCCATAAGGATTGGTTTTTTTTTTCAGGTAGACGTAGGAACTTCGTGTGAGAAATTCTTGAGCTATTTCCACTAGAGAAACTGATTTTAAAAGGCTTTCATCAAAATAACAGAATTGAGTAAGTCTAGGAATGGGTATGAACTTTCGCTAAGCCTTTGAACAACCTTTAGCAAAATGTAATCTCTAGTTTTCTGTTATTATTCTGCCTTGGGACTCCAGTTTGGGGGTCAGGGCTTTACTTGCTTAACATTTTTTTCTGTACATCAGTAAGGATCTAGTTGTCTTGATAGACAGCTTTCAACCTAATAACTACAGATGGCAGGGGCAGGATGAATCAGGGCAAAGGATGTTGGGATATAAAGTGTGAGCAAGTAAATACAAGAGAAGGAGGAGAAAGTTTAGCTCGGTGTGATCTGTGCGGCATTTGGTTCTCTTATTGCTCTGTGGTGTTCAGCTCTAACTTCTCTGAGCTTAGGGCAACTCCATACCTGTGAATCTGTGACACTGGATGGGTTTTTTAGAAAATACAAAATCCTTTTACTGAAAGTGTTGTTCCAATAAAAAGCATTTAATATGTGCTGCTTGAACAAAAATTTCTAATTGATGATCTTGCAAGAAAGTTGTCAGCTGGATTAATTTATCTCAGCCAGTGAAATAAAAAGCAATCAATAACAAAAGGTAAAATAAATGACCAGTAATAGGTGTATCTGATTGTTCAAATGAAGCATACCATACGCATTATTATGCTTAACAGCATGTGAAATGCACTTCAGATACGACATCGGTGCTAGTTTACTAAATTATAAAGCATAGCAAAGGGAACAAGGTGACATTAGTGGACAACATTATTTAATGTAAGAATCTCTTAAAAAAAAAGAGATTTATGTTTGTTGCTTTGTGGTAGTTGTGACTGCAGATTTCCTAATTTTTATATTGTCTTTCTCTCTCATTGCTCAGAGGACTCGAGCTGCTGCTGACTTCAGCTGTGTTCACAGCACAGTGACAAAACTAGAACAATTGCTCCCTATGAGCTCTAGGGCACTACCCTGAAAGTAGTCTGAAAGTCACAAGAATATCCAGTTCCTGCTGGTTCTTATCCAGGGCAGGAAACGAAGAATCTGCAAGACAGTAACTGATCTTAAATTGTCTTCTCCTTAACCTTCCCTGCCTGACAATTGGGTTTATTGGTTTCCCATGCCTGTCTGTAATGCCCACTGTTATAACACTTTAAGCAGGAAATGATATTCTGCTAAAAGCTAATAAGGCTTCTGGCAATATAAAGAGGACTGAGAACCTGAGAATTCTCTTCAAACAGGGACTAGAGATTAATATAAATGTGAAGGGATCAGGTGTTATTAACAAGCAATCAATCAGTAACAAATGACCCATGGTGAAGATCCCAGACATCCTACAAAGGGATTCCCAATCTTTCAAAAACTGGGATTTCTAATCTATTTCAGAATTTTTATCTGTTCAGCACCCTTGCTGAAGTCCCAGCCAATCTCAGATTACTACGAAGTAGCATGGGAAGAGAATGTCCTTCATCAGCTATAGTTGTGACAAACAGGATATCAACTTGTTGTTTTGGTCTTTGTCTGGTGGTGCTTCTTTCTCTGTTGGCTCATGTTTACTTATGATCCTTCTTTGCTCCAATGCTTATGCTGGACCTACATCTGGTCAAGTTGCTGAGCTGCAGAAAACATTGCTTCAGACTACATGGAACTTGTGTACCAAGAAATTGTTTGGTTTAAAGTACCATTTTTCCTGGAAATTTTTGTTCAGTTGTGGAAGAACCAAATTTCTTGGGAGTTGCTCTCTGAGGAGAGACAAGAGCCGCTTCATCTCCACTTCTTGCAGAGCATGCTGTTGTCAATAAAAGAAGTTCTCTTAGAAGTTGCCAGAAGAAACCTGGCAAAGAAAGTATGCACACCAATATTTTCCACTGCTAGAATAAACCACACAAGATCATTTTCACCATTGGTGAATCACACTCAGAATATGAAGATGGAATAATTCTAAAAGCATTTATTACACCTCATGGAAAACATAATTTGGTGGGTTGTTTAGAAACAGACAATTACCGTTTATTGTCCCTTCCAGTTCTGTGTCTCATGGTTGAGAACCTCCCACATTCTCAACCAGGTGGAGATTCAGGTTTCTCTTTTGTTTTTTTTCCATTTTCGGTTGGTATATGTTTTGGTTGTTTTAGTGTTTTGTCAATGCCTTAAAAAAAAAACCAAACTAGACTTTTGCGTGCTGAATGCATTTCAACAAAATCTGCCAAATCATCCAGAATGAAATGTAAAGCTGAAATGTAAAACTGAAATGAAATGTAAAGCTGAAATGCTTCAAAAACCCTTCCAAGGTATCCTTTTGTCATGTCAAACTTTCACAATCTGCTCACTAATATCTGTTCAGAGTGTTGCTATAATGGGGAATTTGCCTCCCAAAAGAGATGTTTAATAGTTTTTCTGTTCTATTTTTCAGTAAGTGTCTTCTGCTTCTAAGAATGGCTGCAAATTAAGCTTGCAGACATCAGCTGAATACAGACCATAGTTTGGAGAATAAACAATCCTTCGACAAAAAAGGACTTTTTGGGTAGACTTTTTCTTGATAAGCATTTCAATTCTTAAAACAACTAACAGTGAAATTTTCTCCCTGTCTTTAAGGTTAAACTGAAGCTAGGAATATTTCACTTGTGGTTCTTGGTTATAGTTTTCTAAACTATTACTTGTCCTTGATGCTAGAACAATTCTTTCTCTTTTTGTTCTCCAACATGGGTATAAATGTTTATCTTCACAAATCAGTGAAATATTCTTAAAATATACAAAGAGATTTAACCTCAGCCACAATTTCACTATTATTAGTGGCCATTATTTGCATAGGGGCAGTACCATGAGCTACAGGTGTGGCCTACTTTTTGTACAGAATTAGAAATAGAAAAGGAGACATATTATATAGCCCTTGTGTTGAAGAAGGTGATGAGAGTCAGCAGGTGGACAAAGGAAGATGAAGAAATGGGAGACTGATATAATTTTGTCAGTAAGGTAAATGGTGTTCTCAACATACCAGCTGGTCAGCTGGTTTGTGTATTGTTTTTGAGGACGCTAAAACAAAAAATAGCTTTTCAAAGGGACATATGAAAAGACAGGCTTTCAGGTATTTGCAGGCAGCTCCTTCAAGCATAAAGTACAGGAAAAGGCCATTCCATCTGAAATTATTCCTTCTGAAAATTTGATGAGCAGGAGATGGGATTTGATGCCACTGGCTGCTCTGAGTCAGCATCTTGTCAGGGAGTCAATTCATTAACCTCTTCTAGTTGAGGGGAGCAGTGTTCCAGACTTTCACATAGAGATGTCTCTTTGTCACACTGGCAGAGGTGTTGGTTACAGTGGTTTTACATTGAAGGCCCTACCTTAAACTGCACAATATTAATCTAGTTGAGAACAGGGTGAGAAGAGAATCAGGCTGTTTCTTGACACTGAGTATGTAGATGGGAGTGACTTTAATGTGAAGGCCTGACACACATATATAAATTCCTCTACCTTCATTTGAAGACCATATGGTTTTATATAAAGTAAATTTGACATCATCATGCCGTTTGTAGATTTGGAAGACAATGTATGCCTCAATATCATCAGTGCTTTAATTACCTTAGTAAGCCTGATGCTTAGTGGCATTTCTGGTTAAAGTCCTAATTAGCCTTCTTTGTCTAATGAGCATGTGAAGGTTTGGCTTGTGGCTTATTATCCTACTCATTATTATGAATGATAGGGCAACCGTTTAAAGCCTCCAGTTTTACACTGCAACATAATTATTTATGAAAAGGCCTTGCCCCAGAAATGGAAATAATGATAATTACATTTAATCTTTTCATGGTTTATGCATTTTTTTTCATTGAAACAGATGCCTATAGGACACTAATTGCCAAGAGGGGAACTGCAATACACTACCAGACGGGGTTATTGAAAAGATATGAACCTGAGGTTACTTTTTTTCATATCCTTGGTATCATTAATTTTCTTCTTCATGTATGTACTGTTCATGTGCTTGACTTCATGTCATATGCATATTTTATAAGCACATTTATTGCTCAGTTTTAACAGCTTACAAAGATTGACAGGAGAACTACATAAAGCTGCTTGTTTAGCACCTGTAATTCTGGCTACTGTTGCTGTTTCTGCAGTAATAAAGGCACAGAGACGGCTCAATATCAGGTATATCTCAAAAGTGTGTGTTTAAAGTTCAACACAAAAGCAGCTGCTGGGTTTACACCAGTTAGAGTAGCTGGCAATATTCTGACGCTTTCTGTGTACTGCTTGAGAATGTCTCTGTTGGCTAATTGACTCTGCTTTCCTGATATATTCTGCCAGCACGCGATATCCTTAGTAGGTGCCAAAATGGGAATTTTCTTTTGTAATTGCGTGATCAGCTGATTTATCTATTGTTGAAATGGACTTGAAAAAAGTAAAACTGTTTAATGGGACATTGACTGTCCTTTTGAAAAAGACTATGGACAACTTTGTAGTTTGTTAAAGTTTAAATAATGTTTTAGCAAACTCATGATGAACATACTTTTGTGCTCTCAGCAGGAAGGGTGGTGAAATGGCCTTGTTTTGGGCTATGGTTAAGCTGGAGAGCTGCCTGGTTTTACAGCATTTCTTTCTTCGCTGTTTGAGTGTGAGTGGTATTGGCAGCATTCTTAAATCTGAAAGTCATTGCTAACTGGTCATTTTTCTGGTGCAGAGGCAATGGCCCTGTGCTCTGGGAGTTAGGCAGCAGGTCACAGTGCAGAGCGAAGTAAAAGTTGGCAATATGTGAAGAAAATCAGTGTTTCCTTTCTGTTCCAAGTGAAACAGTGATCTTATCCTGTGAATGTCACCTGGATTTGTGATGACAAAAGAATGTAAGTTTCACTGTAGAAGTACTTGAATGATGACTGGGTGCATGCATTTAGAAATTAATGAATAATACAGCACAGGTAGTATTTAATGATTTCTCTTGTCAGCTGCCATCTCATAATTTAACATCTTGAGCAGTGGATTTATTTTGACTTCAGTATAAATCTTAATGTCTGTCTAAATGCACTGCTGGCAAGACAAGGAGGTAACAAACAAATGGATGAAGAGCTCTTCTGATTTAATCTTAGGTAACCCCGAATGTCATTTCACCAGTTTAAAACAGTGCTGATGGATCACTTTGTTCACTGAGAGCATGTGGAAAACAAAATGGAAAGCAAGAGGCCAAGAGCAGAAAACCAGAATATGCAGATAAAAACATTGTTACCATATGCCACTATTTTTTGTTGTTGGCATTTAGCTTTTCTAAGAAAATACAGCAGAACTTAATGAAGGGAAACATTCTAACAATTACTCCGGTTTCTGAAAAAGAAAAGGACCTTGACAACACAAGGCAAAATTGTCTCTCCGAGACTTTGAACCTCTTTTATGTGAAATGCATTTGAAGGTATTAAATCAAGTCTAGTGTATATTGTACCATGGTAACGTAATTTTAGCACAGATGTCACAAGGAATTACACCGTTCCCCAATGGTGATGTTTTGATCACCCTTTAGGATAACATTTTATACCTTATCGCTGATGCCTGCTGCCCCGATGCTCAGATAACCGCGTATCCCTTGTTTTCAGGCAGTTACCCCAAGCCATGCATACAGCAAATTCATTCTTCTTTTTGCCATGGCATCCTACAGTCTTCAAAATCTTGTACAATGTCTTTCTTCAGTTGCTGAACTGTAGCACAATGTGACTTTGGTCAGTAGAGTTACAGTTTTCATTTTCAACATTATTTAAAAAAAAGATACAGAAAAGAATTAATGGAAGAGATTATTAGAATTTTTATTTCTCCATAAACCTGAGTCACAGTAAAAGGAATGCTTTGGATATAACATTTTTATTCTTATCCATTAATAGTGTCAGTAGTAGTGTTTTAAGTCTGTTTTTATGAGTGGAGTATTATGAAGGAGAATGACTTCTTAAGTAAAGACATCTACTTCGTTATTTAAGTTATGATCTCCTCTTTCCTCACACTTCTCTTTTGTGGCTTGCTTTTGTTGACTGGCTTTTTATATGTTCTAAATGCACATAGCTTAGTTCAGCAATTCTTTATAGCAAGGCAGGTAACTAGGGAAGATGCTGAATGTGGGATACTTTTGTCACAGAAAAAGCTCACTCAAGACAAAATGGAGCCATGCTGAGTAATCCTGAAAGCTTAAGTAGGTAACTGTAAATGTGGATGTCACTTATTCAATATTCTGATGGAAATAGAAACTTCTAATTTCTCATGTTTATTTTTTGCTACTAATTGGGTATCTTTGGGTTTATTAGTATCAGTGAAATAGAAGATTTAAAGGAAAAGAAAATTAGTTTTTTTTCTTTTTAAGCCTTAGCTACTTTAAAGTATTTGCACTGTTAATTCCTGGCTTTATATCTGAAGGTGCATAAGGTTGAATCAAATATATATTAGCATGCTTACAGCCCAGGTTGGATCCTCAGCTGTTCAGAGCTACCTTAATGTGAAAAAAGAGGATACGTAGCTGTCTTAGAAACAGACATTGCTCCTGCTACCATGAGCTGCATGGCATTAAGACTGTGTAGAATTCAACTATTCTTCTGGGACAATGTTTCTAGGTGGTTACAGTAGTTAGTAGTGTCTGCTGAAACACATTGCTGTGGAATAGTCCATTAAAACAGTATATGAATTAGCAAGAGATTCCTTGAACATAGCTACTTCTAACTATATGAACTGATTAAAAATATTTTACTGTATTTTCCCAACACTGTGAATTGTTGAAGATGGTAATATATAACTTTTATTTGCAAGATATTTGCAATAATTAGTTTTTTTAAACTAGGTATAATCTTTGTATTCATGTATTAGAAGCTGAAAAAAAAAGACCAACAGGAGCAATACTGCTTATGAGGCAATTTTTTTTTCCCTTAAGATGAATTCAGATCAGTATGGGCATAATCAATTCACCTGGCTGCAGTCAAAATTCTGGTGAAATCGTTGGAAATGTCATGTGTATATGAGATGTCTAAAGGAATTAATCAAAATGCACAGTCAAAGTCTATATCATTACCTAAGTATTACGATGTAGGTTTGAAGAGATTCTTATACTGAATGAAAGATATGTGTAGAGCAATATGCAGAACTGCTGTTAAGGCAATTAGTGTTTCCAGGCAATTAGACATATTTCTCTGTGTTATTTATTTTTATGGAAAGGTTGCCTGTTTATTAGCTATTCATTTCAGTACATTTCTGTAGCCCTTCTTTGTGTGTGTGTGTGTGTATATATATATATATAAAACTGCAACTCCTTCCCGAATGACGTTCTCTTTAGTAAGACTGTTGGTAAACTTATAAGATGTCAAAAAACCCTCTACGGTGTTTCTACAAATTTGGTTAAAGGCACATGTATTTTTATTATATGTTTCAGTTAAGAATTACTTGTGGTTAAGCTTCTTCCAAAACATTGTTTTATAAAATCACGCAATCTCCCAAAGAAAGAGAAAGATGCTGCTAAATTGTTCTACTGTCATCACCATCTGGATAGAAAGATTATTGATATTTTTCTCATTATTAATTAAAATCTACAAAGAACAAATGTATTCTTTGGAAAAAAAGTGAAATAAATGACAGCTATAGCTAACACACTCAATAACGAGAGCTTAGATGTTGCTTTCTGTGCTTTCCATGTTCACTTAGTTCAGTTCAGTAGGAGATAATAAGATAAGAGATAATTTCCTGTGAAATAAGAAAATTCAGGCATGATTATGTGTGTAAGACTGACTGGACAGACAAAGCAAAGGCAAAAGGATAATTGATAGAGTCAGTGTATCCTTAAATGTAGCATGCCCTGTATACAATAGGAGGTTTTAGTATGTATTCTTATTGCCTCAAATCTTTTTTCCATGATGCAGCATTCAAGTGCTTTGAAATAACACATCTTTCTACCAAAAAAGTTGCAAAGGAAAATACACTGAAACCTTTTCCAAAAGCTTCCTTATTCTTTGAGGTACAATCTGAACCTGATGCTGCACATCGCCATTTGCACAGTAGTTTGAAATTGTTTCACTGTTCCACAATATTTCCACAGTAAAGACACTTAATTGTCTGAATACTCTCTTGGGCTGAGTTGCACTTTGCAAGCCATGCTGTTGTATGCACAGTATAGATGGTAAGTATGGCCACGTAAACTCCGCTTCTCTGTATTTTCTGCATTTCTTTGCAGAGCTACAAAGGATAACTTATCAAAGTTTATAGCTGTGAACTGGAGAACCTGACTATTATAAAGCCTTACATAAAATATACAAGATTGGTCATGTGTGGTCCAGCCCGAGGTTTATCTGGTCCAGTACCCTGTCACTGACAGTGGCCAAAAGCAAACGTCTGTGGAAGCAGATGGGAACAGAGCAGGCAGGGACTGGTGCATCCATAGCCTATTCTCTCACCCACAGGCACTCAGTAGCTCAGAGGGAGGTGGGGTGTCTGTTTAGTTTGGAGTTTTATGATTTCTCCTTCACTAATTTGCTCTGTCTCCTCTTGAGCCTATGTAAACTTTTAGAGTACTGTACAGGAAGTTTCACGCACTAATTGCATGTACACAGCACCACCTCCTTCTGTGGTGTTCAGCCTCCCTTCTGCTGGCCTCATTTCAAGGCAGCCAGTGCCATATTAGAATGATTCTTATTCATGGCAATCATGGCTTAGAAATCTCTCCATGGTTCTTCCTATTTTGTCTGAGCTGACTGTCCTTCTTGTGCTTCTCCATGTTGCACCATGGAGCTACATAATGGCACAAGATGTTTGCTTTCGTGATCCTTTCCTACTCATTCCCTAACAACTGGCTTGTCTGGGAGGTCAACTAATGCTTTTATCAGCTGATGTTTTTGTGATCAGAAGTTCAAAACTTTTGTTTGTGAAAGAGCAGTTTGGACCATTGTGTGTGTGAAATTAGGATTTTTTTTTTTTTTTTTTTCTCCTCGCGTCATTTTACATTTCTCTACAGTGGATGCAATCTCCCCATTTGTTGCTGAGGCGCTCAGTCACATAAATCCCTTATGCAATTCTGCATGGTTCCTCACTTTCAATCCCTGAATAATTTTATATCCTTAAAAATTATTTACCTAGTTATTTAGATAGTTTGATGTCTTGTGTGTCCCGCCCATGTGTCGGCAGCGGGGCCGCAGGCCCTGTGCGAGGCCAGGCCGGGGCTGCCCTGGGCCGGGCACGGCCAGTTCCAGCCAGACCCGGCCGGTCCCAGCCAGCTCCAGCACAGCCCGGCGCAGGGCACAGCCCAGCCCGCCGGCCCCGCTGGCAGCACCCCTGCCGAAGTGTGTGCAGGGAAGGGCAAAATGCCACGCGGCAGCGCGGCGTGAGGGAAAAAGTGTGGGAAGCAGCCCCGGGAGCGCCATGGTGAGGGAAGGAGAGGGAGAGGAGGTGCCGTGGGCGCCGCAGCAGAACTTCCCCGAGGCGGCGTGTGGAGAGGCAGTGCTGGGGTGGTGGGTATGTCCTGAGGGACTGCGGCCCCCGGAGAGCCCCCACGCAGGCACAGGGAGAAGTGGTGGGGTGGGGGGAGCAGCAGAGGAGCTGTTTGGGACCACCTCAGCCCCCAATTCCCCATCCCCTGTCTGTGGGGGACAGGGGGCAGGCATTGGAGGAGCTGGGAATGAAGGAGTGAAGTTGAGCCTGGGAAAAAGGATGGGAGACAGTGCTTTAGTGTTTGTCCTTGTTTCTCACCATCTACACCTCTTTTAACTGGCAATAAATTAAGTTAATTTGCCCCAAACTGCATCTGGTTTGCCTATGATGGTACTTGGTAAGTGATGTCCCTGTCTTTGTCTCGACCCACAAGCTTTTTCATTTCTACTTAATCCCCCTGTCCTGTTGAGGACAGGGAGTAAGAGAGCAGCTGGGTGGGCATCTGGCAGCCAGCCGAGGTCAATCCCGACATTTGTGAATGTGTTGAATAGTCTGGCTATTAATGTAGGTTGTGAAATTTCACTGGTGACTTCTCTGTACTGTGAAAACTATTTATACCTGCTTTGTTTCATGTCTTTGTATACCTACTGCAAGGTAAATACCTTTCTTCACCTATCTCAGGGCTCCTTAATATCCTGAAGAGATGCGGTGCAGAAACTTGCATCTCCTTTATTTATTCATTCCTGTTTGTTGATTATTTTGAAGAACTTTAAAGAAGTTTTGTGATATTTCTTATTATATAAAGCCATGTGGCTATGTCTCCAATATATTGTCTGGTCTGTATAACTGTGCCTCCTGAATGGTTATCTGGATTCTGCCGAACTATGTGCAGTTGATGAGTTTTTCCTACCTTCCTTCCTTGAGAGTACTAGTTCTGCTTTCTGTTCTCTGCCCAGCCATTGATTGTCAGAGGAAACCAATTACCTTTGATGTTTGTGGGCTCTTTCAAAAGAATGAAGTTTGCCAGCGAATTCCAAAATTATTAGGTGAGGAGGGAGGAGAAGAGAGAGGAAAGGCAAACAGACTAAAGGCAATCACAAAGCCCTTTTTTCATTTGAAATATGAACTAAACCCAAGAGCAGTGTCATGTAACACTGATTTTTTCTTCCTTGAATAAGCTTTTCCTATAATAAATACAACCTGGAAATCGGCAGTTGTGTGGTTTTTGTATAAAGCAAATGCAATGAACAGCTGTGATGCAGCATGTCACAAAGAAGCGATCTTCATCCTGTTTATCCAGAGCTTTGGTGACAGTTATGTATTTCTGAGGAAAAAAGTTTATAATAGGAAGTATCTATGATCTATTAGTTATTCATTTCAGTGTTTGTAGCCTATGGCACAGGAAAACAGGATGACAAAATATTTCAAGTATTTTAGTGTGCATGGATCTTAATTTGTGCAACAATATATAATATTCAGATGGATACGTGTCTTTTAATTTACAATAGCATTACTAAAGAGATGGAAAATACGTATTGGTAGTCTGATTTTGGTTGGTAGAGGCAAAATGGAAGTTATAAATAGTCCCAGAGGACAGATGAAACTATTACATGCATTTTAAATTTTCTTTTTCTGGAGTAACTATTGATCCTATTATGAATACTCTGTCAGATTTTAGCAACTGACTCTGTTTGTAGCAGTACTCTATGGATTGTATTGAAATGATAGTTTTATAAAGGCAGTAGTTTTAAGAAGGAACAGCTCTAACAAAGACTGTCATAGCTTATCAGAAATATGAATACTTCCTGAGTCTCATCATTTCTCATAACTTGGTGGAAAATTCTGAGGAAGATTTCTAAGCCATAGCACGGTAAATTTAGAAATGTAGTCTTGTTTTTAAAATAAAACATGTAACAGAATGTGACGTTTGGTTTTCTTTCACTGCAACAAGTGAAAAGCAGAGATATGAAGTTTGGGCCAGATAATTCTAATTATATAGGTAGAGATTTGAAACACAGACCTCTCTCCTTTAATGTTTTATGAAGAGACATCTCTTCTGAATTAAGAGGTATCAGATGATCAGTGATTCCAAGAGTAATCTGAATTAAGGCTGAGTTGGTGATCTAAAATCTACTGGCTTGACTTCAGCCTTACTTGCTGTGATTTAGCTCCCGCACTGGTATACCTGTCAGCATATGACAAATCTACACTGTGCAGGCAGGATCAGAATCAAAATCTTTCTGGGGATGTTGCATTGAAGGACCATTTTCTTTGGCTTTAAATTTCTCTGTTGGTTTCTGGTCATCATACCTGTAGTGCTGGTTACAGATAACGGGCAGAACAGCTTTAGGCATGTGTTCTACAAATGCCATATGAGAAACAGCCTTTTCTGGAAACCAAGAAGATCACAAGAATATTATGGCAGTAAAGCAGGGGATGGAGACAAATATTGCTATGTTTGGAGCAATTGCTTATCATGCATAGTTGAAAGATGGAATGGAAGAGGGTCACAAACAGAATAGCAGTACCTTTTTTTAAAAGGTCAAGACAAAAAAAAACCCAAACAGAACACATAAAAAGGGCAGTCTTGTAGGAAGCTGACTGCTGTTAATTGAGAGTTACATGTGAAAGTATATAATTATTATTTTGCATATTTTGCCTGATGAATTTTACTGGCATGCCCAACCAAATGAGTTCAAGACAGTTAAAAATCACTGCATTTAATCTTCCTGAAAATAGTGACTGAACCCATAGATTTCCTGAAGGGAGGGGTGGAAACAGGAAGAAAATATATATGTGGATGAGATATTTTGGTATGACTTGGTTTTCCACATACTAAAAACAGATTTCATATTTCTGATAGTTATTTATTTTTTTAAAAACAAACTAAAAAATAAAAAAATCTTTCTGTAAGTCTTAATGACTGGTTGCCCATAGTTTTATGTCTTGCAACCTCCCTCAAAAAGCTGTCTGGTCTCCCACTAGTCCCTGAACTGCTTTTCTTTGTGCTTCTGGCTGGCAAAGAGTGGCACATGCCATGGTAGCTTTGGAGCTACTCATGGTTGACTGATCATCTCATTACTGCCCTTCAGCTGACGAGTGAAATGAGCAGAACAGCTAAAATATGAATTCTCCCTGTTCTTTTCTGTCAGGGCACTAATTGGTCACAGTTCTCTATTCAGTCATTAATGTTTACAAAGTTGAAAGTTAAATTTGTGAAACCTTAACCTTATCAAATTTGGTTGAAATGGTCCAGTGAATCGAAAAGCTGTTGCGGGGAGAATGAAGGACTGACAAATGGTGATGGACAAACAGGGCATGTGATATATATGTTTTGCTTTTTTAGGAAATCAGGAGGAAGCAAAGATAAAACATAAGTACTTTCTAGTTTGTTATGTAATTTCTGAAATAACATAACCATAATGGAAATAATTTTCTTAAAATTGGATGTTGGTTTGAAATACTGAAATCCTTTTATCTCTGTGAGTATACAGTTTTAATTTGTTCTTTGAGCCACTTTGAGTTCTCATTAAACTAGACATTTAATTTAGAACAATGTTTTTGGGCAGCATAGACCTCAAAAAGTTAAGATCTATCTTACTGCTCTATTTCTGTGCCTTAAACAACAACAGTTGGTTTGGGAATATAATCTGTCTGGATTTCTCTTGTTGAGTACATTGAAGCTGTAGGGAAGTTGCTTGGAAAACCTCGGAGATATGCACCTCTTGAATGTTATATCCAAATGTATTATCTAATATGTAAAAGCACACACATTGCATAGGACATGATTCAGGTTTTTGGAGGGTATCTAAACTGGGATCTCTAGAGTTCAGAGAAATCATATCTGACCAACAAACTCTTTCCATAAAACTGGAGAATATTATCAAAATCTAGTGCATGAGAAAGGTGTTCAGTACTCTGAATTTACGAGATCTTAACCTGAAAGTTATTTTTAAAATAATGAATGTTAACTGTGGTGACAAATGGATGCTAAAATTGCATATCACTAACGCTCAGGAGAAATAGCATAGGCCTAGTCGTTGGATTGTACAGCTGGAAATGATAGTCTCCCACAAATTTCCTAATGGGTAAATATGGGGAATTCTGGAACAAACATTTGGTAGGTCTGTTGTTTCTGACATTTTTGTGACATAAATAAGGACGAACTCTGCTGAAACCAATGGACTTATACCAGAAGCATGTGGAAGTGAATTGGGTTTATTTTTACTGTGTTTAAATGGTTCCACAGATTTTAATTACTAGACATTCTCCCTGCATGAAGTGCAGCTAGGCATAATGGAAACATTATGGAACCTCTTTTGCAATCATGTTATTTTAATGTTACCTACAGATTTAAAAAATACTTATTTAGGTAAGTAGGAGCATACAGTGTAAATATATTTGCTTGTTTTTTTATTTAAGAGTCTCAAAGAGCTTTCAAACTATCAAAGTCCAAACGTGCCATGCAAGATGCAAGATCCTAAGTATTCATACAAAAAATATAGCTAAGTTGAATTCCTTCCTCTTCTGTAAATAAACTTGAGCAGGGGCTAGAACCAGATGACCTCCAATGGTCCAGTCAAATCTAAATTACCCTGTGATTCTGATTTTAAAATTGAATGAAACTTACTCTATGTTATATCTAAGTTTATTAATAGAAGCAAAAGTGCTCTACATTGGGAGAAAGGGTAGTGGCACTTGAAATGAAGGATATTTGAAAGTGTCCTAAACCTTGGAATTCATTAGGAAAAATTATGATCAAGGTAGCTGGGACTGTCTAAGAGACGGAGTAGAAGCTGACCTGGCATTAGCTGCAAAGAACTTCATAGCGGCTAAAGTGATTTTTCTAACATTGCAAAACATAGATAGCTCTACAGCCAGAAATTGTCTTATATTACCATGGACTGTTGTAGATCACAATAACCCAGTGTAGTGGAAGTGTGACAGTCACACATGCTTGAGTGATGCAGTGTGAGGACTTAAGAGAACCAGTTCTCCTGGCTTTTGGTCACAAATGCCAAAGGCTTTACACTTTAAAATCATGAAACTTGCAAAGGTCAAATATCTGCAAAATCCAAAGCACGTACCATTGGTTAAATTACTGCAGTGAGCACAGACAAATGCTGTCAGTAAAACTGAAGTGGTGATAATTTGTGTACTGAAGTATGTTTACTTTAATATTCACTCTGCCAAACACCAAAACACTTGATTTACATCCTCTGCATACAGAATATTTTATAAAGTACCTAAAGAAGAACATATAAGTTTTGCAGTTCAAGAGTATGAAAGCTGGGAAGGTATAAGGCTACAGAGAATGATTTTTAGACATTTTCAAGTAGCTGTTAGTGGCAAAAGGCAGGTGAACTTGAACTCCAGATACAATGCTGGAAGGAGGCAGGTGAATATACTACCAGGCAATATTGGTGTAAGGACATGTGGAAGTGACACTGGGGACTTTCAAAGGGAAGAGGCCTAAAATTGGTTTGGCATTGTAAGAAGACAACTGAATGCCGCAGGGGACGTGGACACTTGCTATGGCAAAGGGGACCACTGGGCTGGGGTTCATAATCAGTTGTCAACCCAGTATAAATATATTTAGAATTTCTGTGGCAAGACAGATACTAACTGGATTGCTGATTTAGTATTTAACTGTTAAGTAGTAATGGAGTTGCTGATTTATCATTAACATATTTAGTGAATTGCTGATTTATCATTTAGAAGGCCATAGGGTAAACAATGCAATAATGTCGCGGTTAAGGCAGAGTGAGGGTGAAGTGGTTGGTCCTCTCCGGGTTGGTTTTAGGAGGCGACTTCCCAGTAGGATAGCTGCAGGACAAGGACAGAGTGACTGGTTATCTTTGGGTTGGTTTTGAAACTGACTCTCAGCAGGGATGGAGAACAGTCTGTCTGCACAAAATGGGAAGTACAAAAGGGCACAGCTCATAGAAACCCAAAGGGATATAAGGGTAACTTTAACACTAAGAAGTGCGACTTGCAAAAGATGCTGCAGCATTGATGATCCTAGCACCTGAGAATCGACTGCTGCGGAGGTGAACATTGTTCTGTGGGCCACCTAGACTTGCCAGGCAAAACACTGCCGAACCACTGTGCTGTGAGCGGGGACTGCATGCACCAACAGAAGGGTCTCAAACCTTTGTGGGTTGGGAAAAGTCAAGGATTTGGGAGCATTTGTCATGATTATAACACTGTGCCAGTAATAGTCATTGTACCTGTATGCTGCTAAGTTTATCTTACAGCTGAGTTTAGACAAACATAACCGACAAAATTGTATGCTATTGCTAGACTTGAGTTACCATAGTTATATGGTATAAGGTATAAGCTATGGAATGTTTGCTACATGTGCATCTCAGGCAGTCACATCCTCTGTCCTTATGGGGTAATACTGCTCACATTTTTGCTTTCCCACTAATATCACAGAAAATGATTAGGAGGGATTCAGAAGAAGCAACTGGAAGCCAGAATAATGGACTTGTAGTGAAAGGCTTAATGAACTGAATTTATTTACATATCCAAGCAAAAGTGAATTTTAGTTTACGATAGCACATATAAGGAGAATAATATTCTAGTAGTTGGTGGCTTTTCAATCTAGTAGAAAAAGCAGGCTTAAAATGTCCTGGCAATCATAACATGACAACAGGTATACTTGGAATGAAACCCAGGAGCACATTCATAGCTGTGTCACTAGTTAAATTAGCCATGGGAACAACCTACTTAAGGATGTGAATAATTTGCCATTATCTAAAATCAGGAAAAAATGTGATTTAATCCTACATTTTTAAATTAATCTAGAAAAAATATTGGGGTCAGGGCCATTCGAAAGGTGAGAAAAAAGCACTTCAAAGTAAAATGTAGTCACGTGATAATACACTGGGTATTGCTTGTTTCTGAAATACAGTAGCATTGCATGTTGTTTATTTTCCTCTGGAGTCAGCTCAGTTAATCATTATTGTTGCTAAATTTGACAGGTTTCCTATATTGCTATGGAAAATGGAAAGATTTTGTACGACATTGATGAATACTGTAGTTGTCAAGTTTTTTTTTTTCTCTGATAGGTGGTAGGTGTTTATATTTCATCATATCTGCTTTTGGGGCTACACTTGTCAGATTCCCACTCAGCTCAAGAAAAGAGGGTCCTGTCCACCCTTTTATAACATCACTAGATAATGTAGACAAGACAGGTAAAGTCTTTGCTGAGATGAGAAGATTAGATTAGATACTGCTTTGTGCTTTCCAAAAAGGGCAATGCTTGCTTCTAATTTTATCTTTGTCTAGACTGTGCTTCCAATGGCAACAGCTCAGCATTGAAACACTTTTCAGCAGGAGTTGGGAAAGAAATTATTTCCAGGAATGGAGTTATTGGACACAATACATTCTTATCATCCACAAAGTAAGGAAAAGTCTGGCAAGTGTTTTCTTGGGATCCTTATTGAAATTGGCAGTTGTGAGTTCACTGTCCAACAAAGAGCAAAATGTCCCAGATTGTAAAAATTCAGACTTTGTAAATACTTTTTTCCCCTCTGCGGTACACTTCGATCTGTTTTGGAATTTGCACTGGTGTTAGGTGGGAATACAAATTTCAGAGGCACTTGTGCAACAAATTACTAAAGAAAGTCTTAGTTGCTTCTCTCTGTTTCCCATTGTTTTCTCTTGGCTAGAGGTCAGGCAAAACACTATTTCATGGGATAAGCCCAGGTTTTTTTTCAATTGCAGTGACAGTTTTTACTAAGAAAGAAACCAGTAGGCAATCTGTTACATATCTGTTACATTTCAGGTGGCATAAAATCAGTAACCAGTATAACTGGTAAGACAGATCACCAGGGATGCTAGCATATTCTGTTTGGGCAATGTGAATAGCTGACTAGGGGATATGTTTTCGGTATATCCCTCTGCATGTCAGGCGTAAAAACCGATGCACTATTCCAACTATATGTAGAAAGTAGGTTAGTAGCTTCTTGAGAAGAACCTTTAAAATTCTAAAAAACAGAAAGAAGGAAATAGCACAGACATAACTAAGTCTGTGACACAGGAGAACATGAGACCAATGTTTTCTCTGTAGTTTTTCCAAGAACTGCATTTTGCAAAATTCATTGCAGATGATAATTTAGTCCCTGCAGAAATAGAAAGTGGATTTCTGCAGATGGGATCAAAGTTTTGTCAATACGGGTAAAGTAAGAAAAATAGACTTGGAAGCTAAGGGAAGAGAGGATTGTTCAGCCTGGGTGAAACTAGAACACATCACGAAATTATATTCCTTTCTTATGGAGGTCCTATTGGAAATGAGTTTTCTGATTTTTATTCTTATAAAGTTTTAATTAATTTCTATTTGCTATGTGGCTTTCCTTTTTTATTAGTTTTCAGAGTATAAAGCCATATTTCTGCTGATATAAAATAATTTGACATGTACAAGCTGGACAAAAGAGTACTTCCACAGTATAGCTACAAAAGACTTCTAGAGCAGTAGGACATATCAAACTTTACTCCAGTTACATAAAATCAGGTGATGTCACTAAAATTAAACCTGCTTTTGAAACAGGTTTGACGCACCCATGCAGTGAGACAAAAACTGGATATCCAGTGTGAAAGAGTGTATGCCCTTTGCGTGCTGTAAATGTTTTCCCCCTCATTTTTAGTACTACATTAATGAAGCAGAAGCAAAATGAACAGTTGTACATAGGCAATATTAATCTGATAAATTTTCCCATGCATCTTCACATGCACTTTAACTTGAATTCTCTGTGCTATTGCAGATTGCCTCCTTCCTTTAGGCGATTTATTTTTTTATCAAAGGTTTTATAGCTAATCCTTGTTTATCAAAAGAAAGCATCTTCGATCACAACTCATTTAGGCTTTCATCCTTTTAGATACATCACCCGTATTCTGAAATACACAAAATCAATATGTAATATGTGAAAGATTTGCTTGTGGTAAAAGGTCAAGAAAAAGAATTTTTCTCCTAGCTATTGACATAAACACATGGAGGTGAAATATTTTTCACAGTATTTTGTGTCACACTTGAAGTCACATTGTGTGATATAATAATGAATAAAGACCGTGATGATGATAATTTCATTTTGTTTATGTCAGTGCTTATGAACATTAATGATAAATCTTCCTTTAGCTGCTACAGGGTTGGTTAGCTGTGGTTACCAAACAGAATGTTTTATTCTGCAAGCATTTTCTATTTCAATCTAAAATTAAAATGTTGAAAGCACTTTTTAATTTGAAGTAGAAAGATATAATGCATTTTTTCCAACTGATAAGACTCAGTGCAGAAGTATAAGTTGCAAATTTTGCTCTAAGTGAAAAATAATCTCACAGGGTTTTTTTTTTAATTTTTTTACCTGTGAGAAAGCTAATGTCAAGCATCCACTGTGCTTCAGAAACTTGGGTTCTCTGAAGCACACTGTGAGATTTGAGATACATACTAATTGTGGAATAAATCATAAAAAAGGTCATTGGAGTGTAGAGAACACCAATCAGCTTCAAAAAGGACTGAGGGTTTTAAGAAGTGCTGTTAGGTGAATGTAGTGGCAATGTACTTACGTTTGTGGAGAGACTGAGGAATTCTGCAAAAAGCTTTGCTGTGTTCTGCAGAAGAGAATCTCAAAAAACTCCACCCAAAACCTTAGGTTTTTTAGTGGTCATTACTTCAGTTCATTCTTAGAATTGCATAGATTTTACATACTGGAAATCAAAATAAGTTAATTAAACTTATGATTTTTTTTTTTTTTTTTAAAACGCAGGAGGCTCTACGATGCTCTAAATTGCAAGGCTTAATATGACATTGTTAGTCTGACATTGGCTGTTAAAGCCATAATAATGTGGCTGTTGGTTCTGTAACTATGAAGAAGTGCATGCATTAGGAATTGACTTGATATTGTTTCCTTATTGAAAACTGTGTAATGAAAAATTACTGACGGATAGTCCACTGAGCAAGCCTGTATTTTTTCTTTATAATATTCTGAGTTTTCTAGTATAGTTTAGTTTAATTTCTCATTTTAAGATGACATCTCTATAAACAAATGATCTATACAAACCATTCAAGGCAGTTGTCATAGAATCAAAAAATAGTTTGTGTTGGAAGGGACCTTTAAAGGTCATCTCTAAACTGGAAGAGACTAAGCAAAGTTATTAAATCATACAAAAATGCTGCTTGAATTATGTATTTCTAAAATGAAAAGCATTATAACTACTTTACTCAGATATTTTGATACCTGGATGATAAAAAATCAACTTATTTTATTCTGCTTTATTTTGTAGATGTTACTGAAAATGAAGTTGAGAACTAAGCTCATGGTGCTGGCTGCAGGCCATTATATTAAGGATTGAAATGAACTTTGGAAACCCATTTAGAATGTCTTGGCCAGAGAAGGTGAGAACTGAAGTGATTTTTTTAAATTTTTTTTTTTTTATGTTTAGCTGTTGCTAAAGTATGAAGGCACCATGGGATAAAGGCCATAAACATTCCATAGAAGAAAGGTGTTATGGTCTTGCTCGGTGATGATTTACAGAGACTGTGAAGTGGTGTAACCAAAAGCTATGGAGCATTTGGTCTTCGTTCAGCCAGCAGTAGTTCATACCTTAAACTCCAAGTATGCGCAGAAAGCCAGGCAAGGACCCATTTGTAACACAGTGATTTTGTTTGTATTTATGACTTAAGCTGAGGGGAAAAACCTCTTTTTTGACCTGGGGCTAAAATGGGACTTGAACCTACATCAGTGAGGTTTTTTAGAAGGCAGCATGCATTCACTGAAATAGCTAGCATTTTTTTAGACTGTTATGCAGATCATATAACATACATTATAGTTTTATATAAAATCATTATGCCTGCCTGGAGCCCATTGAAGAGACAAACCATTAAAATGCTCCTACCCTTAACCAGATTAAACTTTTCCTGACAAATTTATTGTGACAGTCAATGAATGATCACATTGCAGTTATCTTAACACATCACTTTTTTTGGAATATAGAAAACAATTTTGAGGGAAAATGGTAGGCAGGCTACTGGAAGAGGTGGTTTTATGAAATATCATAAGCATCAGGTAACTTTTCAATAACTGAGTTTATTGTTGTTAGTGTGTTTCCATAACAGCATCAGAAATACATATTTGGAACTAGAAATTATGAAGTTATAATGACTTTAATTCATTCAAAATGAAAGGAACACCATATTATGTCACATTAGGTTGCTGTAAACCAATTGCATTATCCCTTTATATTTTATATCTCATTTCAAAATACTAGTTAGAAACAGTTATTTAATAATAACAAAAATTAATCATTGCGATGTATGAAGTCAGGCATAGCTTCAACCCTCCTCATCTTCTTATTGTAGACTTTATTCACATAACAAAAGATCTCTGTTTTTACATGGAGCTCTGAATAGAGATGTTGAAAAAAAGACAATTACACAATAAGAATATTATCAAGATCTCAAACAATATCACAGGACAAAAATATTTCCTTTTCAATTTTAATACACAAGGATTTGGAGAGTTGTCTGTAAATACCAAATCAGGACCATGAAACAGGTATAGACTGAAATAGAAAAAAATCCATTTAAATGTAGGAAAGACTTTAATACAGAACCTCAGCAAATCGTACTCTCCAATAGCAAATACTCAGTTCTGATATAAAATGAGTGACTATCCTTTTACTGGTCTTGGAGGTCTACTGCCTTTACATGATGTGTATAGGCAGTGTAGACCTGAAGTCCCAGTTGCATGCAGAAGCACAAAGATTAAATGCCCAGTGTCTGCAGAAGGCACACCTCAGCACAGATTAGACTCAGTATGGTAGGATGTACTTTGAGTGCTCCAGCTTCTCAGAGCAGTGAAATAGTAGGTCAAAATTCAGTCATGAAGGCTGCTGGGAGATTGAATGCAAGGAGAATATTGTTTCTTATCTGTAGGCTGAGATTCAGTCTCATCTAACTTCAGATGTCTGCAATACAGATATCTGTATCTTAGCTAGATTTCTTTTGAACTTGCTGAAGAAAAATAGGCACTTCTAGGGTGTGATTCATCAGACCTATTTTGGTTTGGTTTTTTTTTTTTTTTTTTTTTGTTTAAGAAAATATTAGGTAACTATTGTAGCATTCTGAGCTGGGTGAAATGACAGATTTTGCCCCCTAGGAAGTAAAGATATTTCAAGCTGTGTTCTTCTGTGGGAAATTTTTGATGAATAATTTGAGTTTAAGCAACCTGCTGCTCTCTTCCTGTTTGAACTAGAACTTTCAAAGTGGGCTAACCATTTGAATCTGTAATGGCAGGTTTTATGAATAACCCATATTTGAGAATTTTGTGGTTAATATCTATGAACATGAAATACTATAGCTTGCCATCACATTAAAATTTCTCTCCTTCACTGAAAGACTATGAAACCTGATGAAAGAGTAAAAAGAAGAGAAATCATGTTGAAGTTTAAGCCAAAAGATAATTACGTACTAGTAATTAGAATAAAATCTCATTCAATCAGTTTCCTGAAATTTGTTGATCAGAAGCCTGTTATTACAATACCAAAGTGGTACCTTCCTATCTTATACTATTACACCTTTTTCTCACTGCTGGTTATACAAGAGTTTTTAAATTATCTCAAGCTTTCCTGTAAATAGAGTTGATGTCCAAAGTATTGTCATGTGTACTGGTTTTGGCTGGGATAGAGTTAATTTCCTCCTCAGTAGCTAGTATGGGGCTGTGTTTTGGATTTGTGCTGGAAACAGTGCTGACAACCCAGGGATGATTTCATTCCTGCTGAGCAGGACTTACACAGGGCCAAGGCCTTTTCTGCTCCTCAAACACCAGCGAGTGGGCTGGGGGGGCACAAAGGGCTGGCAGGGGACACGGCTGGGACAGCTGACCCCAACTGACCCAAGGGATATCCCACACCATATGGAGTCATGCTCAGGAATAAAAAACAAGGAGGAGGGAGGTTCGGGAGGTTAGCCATCTTTTGCTCAGGAACTGACTGGTCATTGGCCTACCCATGGGATGTAATAAGTGATTGCCTTTGCATCACTTATTTTGTTTTGCTTTCTTTCTTCTTGCACTTCTCCTTCAGTTATTACACAATTTTTATCTTGACTCACAAATTTTCTTGCTTTTACTCTTCCTTTCCTCGTCATCCATCCCACTCTGGTGGTGGGGGATGGAGGGGCAAGTGGGCAACTGTTGTGGTGCTTGGCTGTCTACCAGGGTTAAGCCACATCATGCAAAGTAATTTTTCACCTTTTCCATCTTTATCATAATTATCTAACACACCTTAATTTCTGGTAGGAATTCCTTTGAGTGCTGATGACTGCTTCACTGTCTAAGTTTGTATTTTGAAAAACTTATTTCATTTTTCAGCTATTTAGAATGGAAGCCATCATTCATATATGTATGTGTGCACACATGTATAAGATACAATTATTAAAGGACTCAAACTTGTACTAGATTGCTAAATGATATTCAGATTATATTTTATTTCACTGATCATCGGACAATCAGAGTTTTGCATTTTGAATTCCTTAAAGGTAGGTGTATATCATGTTTCTTCCTATGGATACCTTGGAACATGTCATATCTTCAGGTATTTATTCAGTGTATTTGGATATGACTTCAATATATAACCAGTGTACTGATGCCCAAATCTAAATTAATTTACTTTATGATTCCTGCTAATTTCTAGGTGATTCTTACTGACTTCAGTGAACTTTGGTTTTTTCTGATAGCTTGTGCAGTAAAAAGTTATCAGGAACAATGGATGCATTTCAGTTTAGTGCATTGCTAGCTATTTTTTAAGATAATAGGTTAGGACAAAAAGAGATGGTATGAATATATCCACACTGTCCTTAAAGGAATACCCGGGAACATTCTGTGAACTTAAATACCTAACATCAAATGAAATAAAAAGGCATATGAATGCTGAAAGTTCATCCATTTTGTTCTGTCCTGCTGTGGCACTGGCAACTCGTGCACACTAGTGCAGCACTACAGTTTCCCTCCAGGTTCGTGGTTCTGTATGCCAGATACATAGGCCAAAGTGAAGCCAATTCACTAAGGCGCACCAGGGGATGCCTGTGTGTCTTTTCACAGCTGCAGCTTCGCACAGCATCCCCTTCTCTGAATCCAGGCCCATTGGGCTGGGGAAAAGGGAGTGCTACTCCATGCCGCTGCACAGCTGTGCTATTCCTATTAAGTCTGCATCCATCCCTGCAGTGGAGAGGCCATTGACATTTTACAAAAAACGTACCTTAGTCCCCTAGTCTGCTATTGCAGATATCAGCTCTTATCCTTATTTTTGTTCATCCTCAACTTTTTTCCCCACCTTCATTTACGTGCTATCTCATTGTATGTTTTCGTCTATTTTGGCCACGGCTCAAGGCCAGAATTGACTCTTTTGTTTCTCTGCAGTACGTCATATAAATATATGCTATATAGATGAATATATACACCAACTCAATTATGTTTATAATTTCTTTTTTCCTAACCAGGATAACACTGTGATCTCCTTAGAATCTATTTCTGAGCTGAATATATTAGGAAAGAATGACCAAATGCTCATGTCTATATCACACTAATTTCTGATTATTACCAGAGGCGTGAGAGCTAGAGAGATGTTTCCTGGTGAGCAGACATAAGAGTTGAGAGGAGTTTAATTAACCAGCGTGGAGAAACTGCAGGAGGAGAAAATATATCCTGTGGCAGATAGAAAGTGAGCAAGATCAATTTGTTTGTACCGGCAGTATCACCCACAGAGTATTGCTGCTAACAGGGAAAGGGGCCACAGTCATACTGAGAAGATCCATAAGTGGAAAGACCCAGAACACACGTATAGTACAGAGAAGAATGTTCACTTAAGACTGAGATGTTTCTGTGACCTTTAGCAAAATCTCAAGACCTTCTGAGATTTTTTTATCTCTGATGACGGTTCTAGGTTGGTTAAAAAAACCAGTAGGAGCAAAGAAACTCTGGGAATCTAATATCTTGTTCATATGAAAATATATAGAATCATTGAAAAAGGAGGAGTTGGGAAGTTTAAATACAGAAAATGAACAATAATGCAGTAAATAAATCCAGGAAAAAAGATAATGATTATCCCTTTACAAAGTGATGCAGCACTGTAAAATTTAGCTGCTTAAGTATTATTTTTTTGATAAAAGACAGTTCTGTTTATCAGTATTATTTATTCTAGTAAAATGTACTATGGAAACCTGCATCCAGTGCAAAGTTGCACTGTTGTTTTGTTTGTTTTTTTTTTTTCAGTTTCTGGTAGCTCTTGATCATCTATTTACTCACTAGCATTAATATTAAAGATCTGAAACACATCAAGCTGTTCATGTGGGTATTTTTAATTATGTAGCTAATTGGTTAAAAATTGACCCAAGAACGCTCTTATTTGGGGAACTTATTGATCTATTCTTCATTCCCTGTCCAACAGCTAAAACCTATGATTAATAATGGGAGTCTCGGATTAAATATTTTGAGGAAAGGGAGAAAAAACCCAAGACATTTTCAGCAGTGAAACAAGCCAGTTCCTGACAGCCAGTAGATGTCATTCTATCTCTATTTTAACACCAGTTCCTACTGTTCTCATGACATTTTTCCAAGTCACAGATTGCAGGAGGGAATGGGGGGAAACATTTATGTTACAATTCCTTCTGATTAATGCACAAGTTTATATCTTTCTTTTCAGTAATGTGAGGTGTCAGAGTGTGAAATTGGAACTTTTTGATGCAACTGAGGCTGATAAGCTATTGTCTTTCAGTCACTCGTCCATTAGTGCTATTTTATTTATTTGTTTGTACAAGGGATTTGTAAGCTTTGCATTCTGCATGGTTTTCCTTTCTTTCCTTTCTGTTTACAATTTCCTTTTTCTTTCTGAGGAGGTTTGCGTGATGCTGTTCCTGTAGTTCTTTTCCTATCACTTCTTTAGATGTCAAGGTCACATGCAAGAAGAGGGTTGTAACCCTGGGGAGACATATGGACTGCTGCCCAGAGTCACACAAGAGAACGGAAAGAGAGGTTTGATATTTTTTTTCTGAATAACTTTATTGTTAACTAGAACCCAAACACAGAGCCCTGCTGCCAACTGTAGCAAATACAAAGAATTTAATCTACAGTGAGGATTTTGCAGTCTTGCTAAGCTAAGCAATTTGAAATTAGTCATTTCATTTCTGTCCGCGAATACAGTGACTGTCTTGAGGATTGTGTGGGCAGAGGAACAAAACATTGAGACTATGAGGAGACTGAATTGCACTACCTTTTTAATGCTCACAACAGCATGTTCCAGTGAAAGTAGGAGGAAACCAGACAAGCAATCCATTCTGTAGCTGGAATAGTTCAGGTGCCAGGACAATTGAATAGACATTTTTAAAAATACCGAACTATTATTTTTGTGCTTTGGCAGCCATTGTTTTGCCTGGTCCTGTTCTGTCAGGTAGGGACCCCATGTGTTTCGTTAGCCATTGAGCTGAGGCAGATGCTTTCCAAAGTGCACTCTCTATGCTTCAGCACAGAACTTGCAATCCGTGGTCCTAGAGGAGCAGTGAGTCTAGCCCTTGCAGTCTCAGAGCAAAAATACCTGGTTTTCAGCAGAATCAATAACAAGCACATGAACAGGTGAAAGACAGACCTAACAGGTGAACTTTTAGATGGGAGACTCTTAATTGGCTTTACAAAAGTAAGGTTTTCAATGAGGGTGGAAGAATACAGGAACTAGAAAACCCTCACAAAGATACATTATTTAAAGCCTTTCTGTCTCACCTCTCTTCAAAGGTCTTACAACATACATTACCTTTGAACCCAAAATGTTGGGCTAAATGGCAGGCTTAGTATCTTGGCTTGGTTCTTATCAATGCTCTTGCAGTTTCTCTCCTGGCAGTCATTGAAGTGTAATCAGGTGGGTGGTGGTGGCATGAATTAATCTTCTGGTGCTTAGAAGGAATCCAATGCCCTGTGTGTGTTCTGGGTAACATATGCAGGGAGTAACAGTTACAAACTACTGGTCTGGGTCTGGCTGTTCCTATTGCACTTGGGGCTCTGTGACAACCCATGCTAGTTTCCCACATATGTTAATATGACACTAATATCACACTAGTACTGCACCTTGCTGGAAAGAATTTAACACAACAGAGTTGCATTTCCTCTGGATCTTGGAGTTGTGATGTTAGATAATTTTTCATCGTTGTGAACTACCATCTCAAGCGAATCAGGAATTAAAGCTAACAGGGATACAGGGTGCAGTAAACCACAAGTGTTCACGCTACTGTGTGTCTTATTAGCATATTAATTATATTAATGGCAAAAAATCACAGTGAAGTGCTACTGCAGTTGCTGAAGGAAAAAGAGTAACAAATCCATGGGCAGCGAGTGATACAAAAACAAGGAAAAGAGTGACTGATACAGTGTTTTTACAGTTACTGACCAGCTAAATGTCTGGCTACTGAAGAATATCGCAATCTTGGTACTGTTTGCATAGCTGAGAAAATCAGTTACATAAGCAAGCAAAGTAAACACTACTCATTTCTGCCTGTCCAAAGAGGAACAAACAAATACAGGAGCTAAGTGTGATGGGGAAGTTAAAATGAACTGAAGAAAATACAGATACTATGAATAGAAGGAATCAAGTGCTACTCAGTTTAAATCTATCTTGTACAGCTACAAGGAAGAGCATGGAAACAAATCACTCACAACCTGATAAGGAAATAAGAAAAAGGCTCAGGAAATGGGGGTTGTGGCAAAGGGTCTAAAGGATGAAAGATGTTAAAACTCAGCTGTTTGGACAGAGGGCAAAGCTTTTGTTGCTTTGCGGTACGCATCTGTATACCTTTTGCTGAATTCTGCGCATTTTTACTCACAGCACCAAAAATAATGAAATTGCATTTTACCTTTTAAGCTGTGACTCACTTCACTAAAGGGTCATTACCCAGACAGTCTGAATGTGCCCAGCAGACAGAGAATACCAAAAGGGAATAGAAATTTACATCACGTCTGTGTCATGAGAAAGGAAAATGTACAGATCACAGCTTCTCAGGGGGATGCTAACAGGGATCCTTTCAATCTGTGCCAAAAGAACGTTATTCAAAATTCATACTAGCATGTGATTTGTGACCGACAAAATCTTTAGTACTGCGTATGTCTACTCATCAGCTAGAGTATGTTGTATCTCATTGATGAGTGGATTTAAAAAAAGGCTGAAAGAGGAAAAGGTTGAGAAGAGCAAGGAAATGTCCACAAGGTGCAAAACAAAGAAGGGGAGCCTCTAATAATTTCCAAATTCCTCCTCTCTTCACCCACATGAATCACGCCATGCAACACTGAGTTTGTGTGCAGACTCAGGGGCAAGGGAAGGGAAGACATGCAGGTATTTTTTCTTTAATTTGTCACCTAACCCCATTAAAAAGGCAGGATAAATTGGATTCACAGAAATTGGCACAGTCTGACTGTGATGGTATCAGAGCAGTCTTTAGTGAAAAATATAAGAACTAGGTGCTCAGAGAGAGAATGACTGTTCAGCTGCTTTTTCACAAAACTGTGAACCTGGCAGCACATCAGGCCCCATCCTCTTCACGTTGCACCTCCTGCATTCCCCTGTTCCTGTAAGGACTATCAGGACATCAGTGCTAAAGATGTGTCTGCTCCACATACCCATGGGTCAGCTCAGTCTGAAACACTTAAAAGGGAAGAAAAGAAGACCTGCAGTAGGCTTCCTCAGAAAGCAGTTTTCCTGAAGAATCTGCCACACAGGGGTTTCTTTGACTTCTGAGAAGGGGCTGCAGGGTTAGAAAGAGGCTGGCTAGAGGGGCTGCTGCTTCTCTTTCTCCTTTCTCTCTTTGAGTTTTCATTGAACTTACACTGAAGTGGACTTCACAGGTTTTCAGATATGCCCAATTTGTTCTCTTCTGTACCTGTGGGAGAGTATGCATAATTTCTAGATGATAACAACCTACTAATGCATCCCACTATGTACTTCAATGATTGTGTCCGATGATTCTGCTAAAGGAAAAAATTGAGTTAGCACCTTCGTTTGTGCTGTGAATATGATCTGTCTTTTATCTGTGTCCTGGGCTTTTACTGCAGTAATTAGTTTCCATAGACTATTTGCAAATTTGAAAGGATGATATTTTGTGATTCTTTCTTTGTTTTATCTTTCTGCATATTTAGACAGGAAATATATGTCATCAGCTGTGGATACAGCTGTTAGAAATAGGTGACTCTGTCTTACTGTGCACTGTGGTGCATAGATATCTTTCTTACAAATGCCTTGTAGTTTGTAGGTCCTACTCCTCCAAAGCCAGTGTTTCCGAAAGCACAGAGAATTAACCTTGGGTCATCTCTCTTCCTCTTTTTCTGACCATAGAGTAGACAGGTTATAATCTTTATACAAAATGCCTTAACATGGGAATTTAATTATTTTATGTATATCACAAAATCAAAGCAAGCCTTCCATTTGCCTCTCCCTCCTCCTTTCCACTTCCCTCTTTTTTAATACAATTGATATGATTAAACTTCTGTTAGGGAAAAATTAAAGCGATCAGCTGAAACATCATTACATCAGATGAAGATCTTGTCCCTTCTAAAGTGTTTGTTTTCAGTTCAGTGTAGATGTGCTATATTGTACTTCTTCACATGAAAATTTCTTCTTCATATCAGTAAGCCTGAATCACTATTGTATGTGTCCAGTGGTGACACAGTAGATTGCTACGAGGGACAGATTCCTCATTTCAGTTCATTCAATGAAAGTCAAAACAAGGCACTGCATGATAACTACCACTGGTTTTGTTTGGCTGTTTTGTTTTTTCATTCAGAGATGACTTATTTGGAATAAGTGGTCTTTTCCAATACCTGTCATGCTGCCTAGCTTCACCTGGTCCTATACAACCCTTTACCAAATGCACATAACCAAAAAAGGGATCTACTCAGATTTTAATGTTTTATTATTTACTTCATTATTATTTCTTAGAAGTCAAGGAAATTTTATGTGTTTTTCTGTGTTGTTTTTTAGCTTTTTATGATGCACTAGAATTATAATTTCAATGGGTAAAAAGTATATGATTTTGGGGGTGAATAACCATTATTTTAGGTAGAGTTTAAATGCTGTGAAATAAATAATTTTTAAATACTCCTAAAAATGTTGTTCATTTATTGAGAAAATATAGAGCATTTGAGGCTCTGGTTTTGTTTGTTTCTTAGATCATTTTAAATCTGACTGGTAATCTATTAGTTATGTTGTGCAGGATTTATACCTAAAATGTCAATTGCAATAAATAGGTTTTGTTTTGCCTGTTTCTTTTATGAGGAAAAAACCAGTAGCCTTCTGAGGTTCTTTCATTTTTTTAGCCATGTTTTTTTGCTATGTATGAGTAACCTGAAGAAATGACACCATTTACATGCTCAGTTAAGAAAACAGAAAAAAAGGCATTTAAAGTGAGCTGTCTTCTAGTCTTGGTCACAGGCTAGTTGTGGATATAAGAACATTCTGTATATAATAAAATACCTGTAAAGGACCAGTAGCTATTCAAAATGACTCTGCTTGGAATAAGTAACAGAAAGGTCACAGTTGAGATAATAAATATTCATGTAATTAGGTTATATGCAGCTACACAGAATACAATAGCACCAATCACCATAAGTGATTGGAGTGTTTTCTTCAAATTCACTGTTGAATGAGAGATGAAGAATATTGTCAGGTGGAATGTGTTCTTTGAATACCCCATGGTAGTTGTTAAGAGTGGCTGTTCAAACTGTTGGGATCATTTAAGTCTGTTTGGCAAACCCTTGCTTTCCTCTTGTCTTTTGTGTAGTGCAGTCAGTACTCCTTGGCAAAGCATGGGTAAAGTTGCTCCCATTCAGCAGTGTTTTACATCCTTTTGGTATTAGAAAAGATATCTGTATGTGGCACAATACAGTAGAGCACTAATCTGCTTTTACAGTTTTCATTACAGAAACAAGTCAGATAAATTAGTCACAACTTTTCCCTGTGCAGACAGTGATGCTACCTGTATTCCTCCCCTTTCTTCCTTTTTTGTAAAGGTTAAGGCATTAGTGCTAGTATCTTGCCTAAGTTCCATTTTAAATTATTACTTTCTGCTTCTCTAAATTCCTTCTGAAATTTCACCAGGATTCAGCACTCATCTTCATCTCTAGCCCTAAACTGTTCTGTCATGTGCAACAGTGCACAACAACATCTGTCCAAAAGGTCTCTGATTTGTAGTGATGCTGGTTTCTAATGTATAGGCTACAAAATACATTATTATTCACCACATGTATTCATTTATCTTACACTGCATTACAGCAGTTTAAGTTGCAAGCTTAGCTCTGCAGGCAAGATACCACGGAGGGAGACGGACAGTCCCATGAGGCTCTCCCTACATTTATGTTGTCTGAGGAAAAGCCTGATGTTCAGCACTTGGAGTGACAGGAAGTTTTGCCTAAAACAGCTAATTTGCTTATCAGCTTGCAATGCAAAATTGCAAATATTTTATAGAAGAAAAAATCCTGAGCAAGGGGATTTGGTAGACATGTTCAAACATGCCTAAAAATACAGCAAAAATTAAATACTTTGCATAAATATACAGCTGCTCCTTCTTGGGATGAAAAGAGGAGCGTTCTATCCAAGGCAGTCTGCTGCCAGCGAACGTTACTGCAGGAGTTATTACATTACTGCCTATGTTATGGCTGTATTAAACTCTGCACTAATGTGTAAAAGAACACCTGAGAATCTGGGACCTGGATTTTATTATCCGCCTTTGTACCTGTTTTCTAAACAGTAATGGTGCGTTACAGGAAGGTGCATGTGAGGTACGTTAGTTACCTATCTGCAGTCAGGAATCAGACTAAGGGCAGAAGGGATCAGGCCCTCAGTGCTGCACCACACATACTGCATATGTTGTCCTGTCATTTAGAAGCAGCCTAACTGTGGCAGTTGAAGGCTGTTTACAGTGCTCTAACAGATAAAAAAATCCTCCAGAATCAGGAGGGCACAAAGGAAGACTGAGATCTGACACTGCCCACAAAGCACAAGAGGAGTATGAGGGCTGTGATCCAAGTAGGAAAGTGAAGGAACTGGTAACAGGATTGCAAAGGAGTTTTTGAACAGACCAGGCAATGACTAAGCACCTGTGCCTGCTCGGGCAGACTTGTCGTCATTGCAGGAAGCGGGGAGATCAAATGGGTCACTCCTGAAAGGTTTGAAGAGAGAAGATATGTGACTGGTTGTGATTGCCTTCAGCACATATGGTGTTTATAAAAGCCATGGAAAAAAATATGTTTTGGTATATTGGACATGAGTAAGCTCAATTTAAAAAGTTTCTCATCAGAGACAATGAAAAAGGTTAAATGAGATAGAATTTTTTCATATTCACCTATCTAGAGGCAATGATACCTTTCAATTTCATCTTGTTCTACAATCTGGGAATATGAAGAAACTCTAGTTTCTGCTTCAAGGTGAGAGACTGTTGACTTGGATGAAATCTTGAACTATTTTTCCAAAGAAATTTCCGTCTGTAACTGTGTTGATTTCCAGTTAGAATCAGATTATAGCTTATTTCATTGTTTTCTGCTCTCAGAAGTGTGAATGAATTTCAAATATCCAGTGATTATTTCTTCTTATCTAGTGCTTTTTTTATTTTCTTAAAAACAAAGCAGAATGAGAAACCATGGAATACGTTATCATGCACGTTTAATTCAAAGACTGCTTGCTCCTGCTTGGCTAAAACTAATACAACACAGAGTATCCTAAGAAAAGATTTCTTTCTGTATTGTTCTTATGCTGAATTTTTGTTAAGATTTCATCAAAACCATTAGAATCCCCCTGTCTTATCCTCAATAACTGTAACAATTAGTTTTCATTAGGGGCCCAGAAAGTCCAGTGTTTGTTAGGGAGATCAAATTCAACCTCTTCAGAAAGCATTTACGAGGGTGTTTACTCTTTTTTCTCTGTCTTTCTTGAATGACCTGATCAGATAGTTTTGTTATATTCTAGGTTGTTTTAACTAAATTTGGGTTTTGTTTGCAATTTCATATGTAATTATTATTTTTTAGATTATCTTGAAAATGAGGAAATGGAGGTTCTCAGGCAAGAAATTTGATTTTAGGATGGAAACCTAACCATCAGTTGGTACTTAATGGTATTTTGTGCCTGTGGAATCCAGTTTATAGAGAAAAGGAAAGACTGAGTGTTTGGGAATGTTTCTTATATGGCAACATTTACAGTACTATATGGAATTGGAAAACCAGACAGGATCTGTGCAGTGAGAGTATCATAAAATTTGTCTAGATGATGATGAATAAATCATAGGGCATTTGCATTTATATAACAGGTATGTAATAAATGTCTTTGCAAAGCTGGACAAAAGTAGACGTATTTAAGAACTGAAAATATGGCGTGGTCTCAAGTTCTTCATATCTGTTTTGTGGTATCTCGAGGTTCAGGTCTCTAACTAGAGAACAAGAGAATGAGGAGCTTGTAATCCAACAGCTAAAAATGTGGCCGATTTTAAGAGCTATTGATCATCTGCTGGGCTTTTTTGAAGCTATATTTTCTGTTACTTTGCAAATTGGTCAGCTGTATCTAACTCATCTCACTTTTCTGCCAAGCTGTCATGGTGCCTCTGTATAGACCAATAGTTTAAAATTCACATAGGTGGATGAAAGAAGTGCATAAGTAAACATGAATTTGAGTTGTTAAGAGAGGAAAGTGTTGTTGGACACAATAAGATGATGTCAGATGGAAAGAAGAGGTTATTTGTCCATGAAATCTTTCAGCACTATTTCAGAGTATGTAAATTAGCTATTTGTGGGCATATCTTTTGGGACATCTCTTTCAAAAGGAATTAAATAATGATCGTCTCCCATTTTTAATGCGCTGTCTGTTTTCAACAGAAAACATCAAGTATGCAAACATTTACAAAGACAAAAAAATATTTTAAATCTGCTACAAGAAGAGAAGATAATTCATTTTCCCCATATCTTCAAATGAGATTTTTAAAGACATCTTGTTACTTTCATATTCTTAATTTATCCTTTCTAGTCCCTAGCAACTGTACTAGCCACTATTGGCAACTGTGATTGCCATTCTCTACTCAGTCTAAAACCTTTGCCTATGTATGTTAGAAAAATAGGACGATACATCCCGTCTCTCCAGAAACAATTCTCTCTGAATTTTTTGTTTCTCAGTCAGGTGGGGTCATTCAAAGCCAAATTCATGTGGCCAGTAATTTTATTTTGTGATAAACGGAAGGAGAAACTTCCCTAAGAGGAATGGACTCACTGAACACGGGGCTGGTATATCATTTACCTGATTGCTGAGGGATTTCATCAGCAGAAATCTCTCTGACATGCTTCCGTTTGATTGTCTGTCTATTTCTAGGAACACGTAGGCACTGTTCCCAGAAAGTCAAGTCTAGCCATTGGAGCACTCAGAAGAGAGTGAACAGAATTTTTGCTAATGGACATTTTGCACATTATTAATGTTATCTCCTACTCCCAACAGCTGAATGAAAATCTCTTTCCTCTCTCTCTTATTCCTCTATTATAGATTAACTTAACTGATTACTCAGTTGTGGTTGTACCACTTTCCTGAAGACTTCAATACTGAACATATATATCTAAAGTGTTTTTTGAATGAAAGATCTTGCTGGGAGAAAAAGTCTGGAGACAAGTAATGGCAAAAGCATCTTTATTTTCCTGGGCTGGGTTTAAGGCTTATATCTGGGGAGGGGATGATTATTTACCATGATCTGGAGAGGGATGTTTAGCTCAGACACAGGATACCAGCTAATACCAGGAATAATTACAGACTATTCTCTTGTAGGTGTTCAGTTACCCAGTCTTTATGCATGCCTATTTAAATAGATCTGTGTTTTGTTGAGTACTGTTACAGCTCCTGCTTTCTGATAATGGTGGTGTGCTGAGAGCTAGCTGCACAGAAGGGTTGTGGGGGGAGGAAAGCTAGTGGGGAACATACTTTTCATCATATAGGTAGTTTTGACTGTGTGTAGCAATTAAAACTGCTTTAGTCCAGAAGTTAACAAGAAGAAAAAGTCCCCCAAATCTTTAAACTTACCATCATAGTTTCAAGGGGCACATGAGAAAGAAGGCTTCTATTTCACATAAAGGTTCTAGAAACAATTTTGGGTGTTTTGAACTCTCTGAGCTGTTATGAAATCAAAACTCAATGCTTCTAGTGCAAAAGAGGTAAACAATATTGGGGCATGTATTTATATCCTGTGACTAGAATGCTAAATGGGGTATGGTTTTGGCATGTTTGGATATGGCAGACATTTAAGAAATAAACACTATCAAGGTCCAATTATTGCAAAATAATTACAGCTGTTGAAGCTCAGGAAGTGTGAAGTGCATACAAGAATTGCAGTTCCCTGGAGATGTGATTAGCTCACAATCACCACCCTTATCGTTCTGCTTGGAGTTTTTTCGTGTAAGAAAAGATGACAGGATTGACAAATAAACACTGGTTTCATCTGAGTTGCAAATTGTCACAGGCTGATTCACCTGAGTAGAAAACTGATCAACCAGTCAAGAATAGGGTCTTGTTGTATAGAAAATTATAGAGAAATATGAGCTATTTACCTGGAAAAGGGGATACAATACTCTGCAGTGCTGTATACAGAAATGTACGTCAGTGATTGTGTTCACTCCTCGGCTTATAAAACACAAGAGCATAAGACTTTTTATGCAAGCCTGCGTTTCTGCCTGTGTGAACTCGATATTGACCTCTATCTCTTTGTGCGTAATACTCTTGTATAGATGCTTGTTAGCCCCGTGTACTGGAGTTTGCAAGCACTCACCCTGGTTTGGTTTTTGTCATTGGTTTTGGTTATTTTGTTTTGATTTGTTTTGTTTTTTAAAGTTGCAGTCTTTTAGCACACAGTAAAAGAATATTTAGGGTGAGGACAGAATAGAAGTTTGCTGCTTAACCTGTCAAACTGACTTGGCTCTTCAAACTGTCATAGTGACAGGAATTTTCTGAGCTGAAGGCCTGCTCGCATGGGGACAGTGTGGGGCACTGGTAGCACATTTGAAATACTGATCATAAAGCCTTTGCATACTGATAAGAAGTTACCTCAGCACAATTATTAAGCATGTGCCGACACTCACCCCAAATCTTTTACCTAGAGGGAGGAGACATTTGCAGCGAAGCAAATAACTAGTGTTCCTTATAAGAGGAGAAAAAAGAAGCAGTGGAGGGAGTTAGGGGACTTCAGAGAGGGGAGAGTGGAATTCCAGTTTGGGTCATTGCACTGGGAGCTCCCTGAATTTTTTTTCCTTGTTGCTAGCCTTGTAAATAGGTATGACATGAACTTAGAAAGCTTGAAGAAAGCACTGCTACCTTCCTGGAAGTCAGACTATCTGGTGGCTGAGTTGCAAGACAAGGTGTGGGAGCAGAATGGATCCATGGTGGTTAGACAAAAATAATGAGGAATGTGGCAGGAAAGGATAATGATCTCCCTTATCTGTTATTAGAGTTCTCATCTTTTCAAGATGTTTCCTATTGGCTAAGTAAGACAATCTGTCAGCCTTCAAAACTTATTAGAAAAAGCCTTCAGGGCTTTTTTGCTTGCTGCATAGTACTAATGTGTTTTAGAGCTGTTAAATATGTTAAATTTTAGTTATATTTGGGCTCCTGGAGTAGCCTATGCTTCCTAAAATGTGCATAGGTGCAAGACTGAATAAATACTTGTGCAAATCAAAAGACTTTATAAATAAGGTGCCTCAGGATTAAATTCTACCCTAAGCTTTCTGTTCTGGGTGAATATTAGTGCAAAGCATACCATGAAGCTCCGTGCACTCGGAGTCAAACGATGTGCTACGATCTGCCAGATGCATGAAGTGAGAATATGTATGAACTTCATACATTTTGAGAGAGTAGAAATTATACGAAGTGTGGGTGTGTGAATGGGTTTAAATTTTTGTATAGAAACCCAAGGTATGGTAAGCCCCTCCTCACACACCCCTTCTGTACCTCATCTCTGTTCTGAATGGCTAAGCACAAAGCCTTGTAGTAAGGGGTGTCTCTGGTGATTTAGCTGAACGCAAAAGAGGAAAATGCAAGGTGTTTGTGTTAAAACCAGCTAACTCAAGTTCAGACCTTCTTCAAGTCTGTAGAAACAGCATCTTACTCTGTGTTCAGAAAATAATTTTCTATGTATAAATTTCTGTGAAAATCCACTACAGTCTAGTCATTACCCAGTCTAAAATGACCACTTTGGACAGTCTGAACTCAATAAAAGATATATTAAACAAAATATCAATTGTAGTCTGAATACATTGGGGAAAACTGGACTATTAATCTTTTTTCTGATTTTTTCCTTGTTTGATTAGATGATAAAGGTCTGAATCCAGCAGCTGCAAGAATGTTTCACTTGTATTGACAGCATTGTTTTTTTACATGAAAGAGGTTGCTATCTTCTCTAGGGACTGGTTTTCATGAGATGATGTGTTTGTGATGCAGCAGATGCATGCTAGATATTAAAACTCCTAGCTCTATATCTGTGCCTCTGGAAGAAGCATGTTAGGAAACAAAGACTGGAAAAAGCTTCATGGATCAATAAGTCGCATTGCCATTGCTGTTTCATAAACTTCAGGTCAAACTTTACATTAGTTAGGATTCTATTCAGGAATGCCATTGTCCTGATGGCTAGAAACCTCCTTCTAATTTCCAGTATCAGAGAATTCAGTTTATATGCATTTCTTCATCTACCTACTTTAACCTTTAGCTTAAAGAACAGTCATATCCTCTGATGAGCTTTTCTAAGTTTCTTCTCATATCATAGTCCCTTCATTCCTCTGACGGTAACTTTTTTTCTGTGCATGTTTCAGTCTCATTTAACTTTTAAAAATATGAATAACCAGAGCTGTACTGAGCATTCCAGATATTTTGACAAAGATTAATATTTTCCAATCTCTCCTGGAAATGCCTGGCTTGGTTCTCTCGCTTCTCATTTATTTTTTTTTATACTTGCATCACATTGGTGGCTTATCCTGTGACTGGTGACTAATATGCCCGGGTTTCTTTTCTCTGTCACATCTGCAGTTGACGAGCTCATAGCTTCTAGCAAAATTTCCTGTTATTAGTCCTCTAGTGAGCTGAAAGGTGCTGAGAGCTGAATGCATAAGAGTTGGCTCTGTCATGTTAGTGACCTAGATCATGTTCCTAATTTTGCTTGTGGCAACTTTGTAGAACTTCTCAGTTACTTTATTTGTAAATCTGGGGGAAAGAGAGGAATCAGCAGTCCTGGTTAACAGGGGAGGTCCTGGGTGACTGGAGGCTTGCCAATGTGACGCCCACCTACAAGAAGGGCCGGAAGGAGGATCCAGGGAACTACAGGCCAGTCAGCCTGACCTCGGTACTGGGGAAGATTATGGAGCGATACATCTTGAGTGAGCTCACCAGGCAAGTGCAGGACAACCAGGGGATCAGACCCAGCCAGCATGGCTTCATGAAAGGCAGGTCCTGCCTGACCAGCCTGATCTCCTTCTATGACCAGGTGACCTGCCTAGTGGATGAGGGAAAAGCTGTGGATATTGTCTACCTGGACTTTAACAAGGCCTTTGACACTGTCTCCCACAGCATCCTCCTAGAGAAGCTGGTGGCTCAAGGCTTAGACAGGTGTACTCTTTGCTGGGTAAAAAGCTGGCTGGATGGCCGAGCCCAGAGAGTTGTGGTGAATGGAGTTAAATCCAGTTGGTGGCCGGTCACGAGCGGTGTTCCCCAGGGCTCAGTGTTGGGGCCAGTCTTGTTTAATATCTTTATCAATGATCTGGATGAGGGGATCGAGTGCACCCTCAGTAAGTTTGCAGATGACACCAAACTGGGTGGGAGTGTCGATCTGCTCAAGGGTAGGAACGCTCTCTGCAGAGGGATCTGGACAGGCTGGATTGATGGGCCGAGGTCAACTGTATGAGGTTTAACAAGGCCAAGTGCGGGTCTTGCACTTGGGTCACAGCAACACCACACAACACTACAGGCTTGGGGAAGAGTGGCTGGAAAGCTGCCAAGCAGAGAAGGACCTGTGGGTGCTGGCTGACAGCCAGGTGAACATGAGCCAGCAGTGTGCCCAGGTGGCCAAGAAGGCCAACAGCATCCTGGCTTGTATCAGGAATACCATGGCCAGCAGGAGTAGGGAAGGGATCGTGCCCCTGTACTCGGCACTGGTGAGGCCGCACCTTGAATATTGTGTTCAGTTTTGGGCCCCTCTGTACAAGAAAGACATTGAGGTGCTGGACCATGTCCAAAGAAGGGCCATGAAGCTGGGGAAGGGTCTGGAGAACAGGTCTTCTGAGGAGAGTTTGAGGGAGCTGGGGTTGTTTAGCCTGGAGAAGAGGAGGCTGAGGGGAGACTTTATTGCTCTCTACAACTACCTGAAAAAAGGTTGTGGTGAGGTGAGTGTTGCTGTCTTCTCCCAAGTTACTAGCGATAGGATGCGAGGAAATGGCCTCAAGCTGCGTCAGGGGAGGTTTAGATTGGATATTAGGAAAAAATTCTTCACTGAAAGAGTGGTCAGGCATTGGAACAGGCTGCGCAGAGAGGTGGTGGAGTCACCATCCCTGGAGGAGTTCAAAAAATGTGTAGACGTGGCACTTCAGGGCATGGTTTAGGAGGCCTGGTGGTGTTGGGTTGGCGGTTGGACTTGATGATCCTAGAGGTCTTTTCCAACCTTAATGATTCTATGATTCTGTGATTTTATGATGATAGTTGTTCGCTTTCTTAGCTAGGGATGAAGTTAGTAAATTGCATTGTAAAGGACTAAACCAAGAACCCAGGAACTCCAGAGCTGCAGCATAGTTGAAGAGATACTGAGAGAAAGAAGTGTCACACTCCCATAATCATGATAGTTTGTATGAGGTGCATGGCTCTTAAGAAACTTAGAGGTGCTAGGAAGGAGGAATTGAAGGCATATGAGGCCTCCCACAGAGGAGGCTGCTTTGACTACCTTTTACAAACAAGTCTCTGAGCATCTTCTAAGCTTCAAGGAAATTTTAGAGTTTTAATTACTGCAGTTTATGAAGGTTTGTGATTGAGGACAAAATATCTTTCATTTTGTGTCTATCTTCCAATTAAATATATGAAGATAAATAGGGATATTAACCTCTGGGTACAGCCCTCAGTTTTTTGTTACCGTACCCTTTGAACTTGAGTAGAACGGAAGAAAAGCTGAACTGATGAATATTAATGAGTTTAGCCTATGCTTCTCTTGAATACTGGGAGACACAGCCACTGGAGTAGGAAAAAAGAGGCAGCTGGTGGGCAGGAAAAATGATAAAGGCACAAAAAAAGTGAGATCTATGAAAATACCCTTCTGTATTTAAGTTTAAGGTTTTCAGGGATGTATCAGCAGGCACTGGTACCAACACCACCTTTAGCTGGGGCATCTGTGCAAATTCATTCATGTTTCTACAAACTTCACCTGAGGCCTTTGTGAACTTTTTATTAGCTGAAAATTCCCTGTGCTGTGCTGCACTAATGACTGTATCTGCCTTGTAACTTATGAACACAAGGGACAGCAATGATTGAATGCTGTTCGTTTAACTTACTATTGGTAGCTACCTTAATTCCCCAGGACATTATATCCTGCTACTTAGCAGGCATTTGTACAGCGCTGTATATTTAAAAGACCTTCAGGTTATAATTTCAACAATAAAGTGCACAGGGAGGTGGTGGGGTGGAGGGGGAAGAGGGGGCAGGGAATGATTGGCAACCAGAGTAAGATTGAAGTGTGTGGTGTTTGTTTGTTTTTTATTAAAATATTCAAGCTCAGAACCATTTTATTTTTTCAAAGAGTAACAGAGTATCTTAAGACTCTAAGTTCTATAGGGAAGAAGCTGTTGAAGATGAAGGACGGGTCATTTCAAACACTGAACCTGGCAAAACTGTTGCAAATGATACTGTAATGTATGATGTAAATGATAAGAAGTGGAAACATTTTGAAGGGTTATTGATTTTAATTCTCAAGCTCATCACTTTGTTAAAACTAAGATACAAAGGACTTGAACAGGGTGTAGTACTTTCCCTGCAAATCTGAAGTCTTATACATTGCTTTCCAATGATGAAACTAGGTAACTGTGCTTTTATTGACATTTCCTGTCCATACAGAAATAAACAAACACCCTACTCATTTTCTCTTAAGAATATGAAGAGTAGGCAAAAAAGTTCTATGACTAAGGAATTCTAACAATTCTAACAATAATATTGAAATGCCATTAAAGTTTGACTGGATAAATATCTCAAAAAACTTTATCTACCATAAAGCTGTGATTGTGTTCTTTGTCTTTGGTCTGCTGTCACTTCTTCTTCATGGTGTCATTAATTACCTCCATAAGTATTCCTTCCATTGTTTTCACAGCCAATTTAAAATTTCAGTTCATAAATTTGAGAGATGGATGATTGCCCCTAATTTTTGTTCTGTGTTCTCAGAGGTTTTTCAGATGAACTCACAGAGACACGATTCACAAATGCTGCACAATTTTGGAATAAGAATCACTTCAGACAATCTCATTTTTTCTTATTCTTCCTCTTTTTTTTCCCTTTCACTATTTGTAAACTCACTGATACCTAGAAAAATGAAGGAACCGGTATAATCAAAGCAACGAGCAGAGCACCTGCATATAGAACTCCAGGACAGTTATTTTTGTTAGATAGGAAATATTTACTGGGAATCAAAGCACTCTGCATTAATAGACCTTGTGTCATTCAACAGCATTGCACAGCAGACAGGAGCTCTAGAATCTGAGTTTCCATGTGAAAGACTATATTAGACATAAACTTGAAAAGTTTACTAGGGGAACTGGTGCAAAGAGTGCATGGAGGCAGATTTCTCTTTCCCATTGCTATTTCCTTCTATGCAGTTGGGTCCCCCCAGGATCCATCTCTGAGAAAATTTGAGGGTGTAGGAAAAATGATGGGCAGACTGAAAGCACGGTACGAAATAAATATTGATGTATGGTTCCACACTAAAATGCTGAAATGTTATAGGAGCCAAAGAGACTGTTAAGACACAGAAAGCAAAGCAAGAGAAACAAAAGAAGACAAAGTGTTTATATCAAAGTGAATGTAAATAAAAATCCCAAATACTTAAAGGCTGATTACTAGGTAGTTCCTTTAAATAAAAAAGGAATAAACTGGAGAAAAGAATCATACTTTATAGAAGTGATTGAGAGGATAGAAGAGAAGGACACTTTAGATGACTGAAACAAAGGAAAATAAAGTGAGAGAAGTTAATGGAATAAAAGTAATTCATTAATTTGTGGAATATACAATTCTAGGCAGTTAGTGAAAAGAGATCAGGACATGTAAGCCAGAGGGAGAAAATAACACTAAGGAAGTCTGTAGGAAGGACAGATCACAGTAGGGTTTAATTACTTTAATATTGATTAGGTAACTGGTTACATAAGTATTTTGGGTGGAATATGTGTTTCTAAACAGGAAAGATTAATTAGTAATCAATATACTGTGGAAAAAGTAGAACTTATGGCTTGATTCTTCACGGATGTTAAGGGTCTACCATTCTCACCTCATGCAGTGAGACGTGGAAATGCAGAATGCCTTTGACATCCATGTGTGTATAATGACACTTGAAAAACAGCCACAGGGAAGTTCCAGCTGAACAGTTTGTAAAACCAGGAGGGGAGCGTAAGTACGTTTGTAGATCAAGATAGAATCCAGGGATAAAAACAGTTTAATGTTTTTTCACTTGCATCATTGGTTTGTATTGTCCATTCCTTGGAGATAGTAACATTTATTACTGGATGTGTATATTACTGTATTCTATATGTATAAATAATTTGACCTGTATTTAGCTTGGACAACTTCTCCTCCCATTTCAAACCCCCAAAAGAACTGTATGCCCAATAATTTATCTAATTATTGCAAAGCTACTCACTGGCCTAATAAAAGGATTCTGCTCTTACTCTAGATTATTTAATATGTTTATCTGTTTACATATTTTTATATACATATAATTATTTTGACTTCTTACTAGTTTTTCTGGATTCTGTGTCATAATTTTCCTAAATGATATTCCTTGGTAGCATCCCACTTGCTAGATTCTCCAGAAGCTTCCAACAGGAATATAGTTAGTGCCAATTCTTCTTCCTCACATCACAGGTGGTTTCACTCTCCCAGTTGGAACATAATTCAGGCTTCTGACATGGAGCTGGAAGGAGTTCCCTAAATCCTTCATTATAAGTTTCCTAAAACAGCTGTTTGTTTCAGTAAAAGTACCTTTAGAAATATGTCAAGTAATAGGAATTTTTATTTTAAATATATGATGCTTTAGAAAATATTAAGACACTATTAGTAACAGGTAAACTTGCAGTTTGATTCCTTTCAATGGGATTAAATGTGAGTTGTGTAATATAAAATTTTAAAAGGCAGTGAAATGAATCAATCCCTACATTTTAGTCATAGGATATTCTTTAGTGTATTTTTACGAGAATAGTATGAAATCTTATGTGTCTCTTAGGAGATAATAGCAGCAAAAAGATCTGGATTGGAGAGAGTTATAGCAGGTGATTTTTGGGGGATGGAAATTTACTTATTAAGTGCTGATAGCTGATACTCAGAGTGGTAGATATGAAGATGGGAACAAATTATTTCTGGAGTACAGTAATTGTCCTCTCATCAGAATGAAGATTTTTTTCTGTAGTATCCTTTGAGGCTTAGAAATGCCTGTTGTCTTGAGCTTCACGTTATGTTTTTGTCTGACTTTTAAGCATGTTCTTAAGCTTGTCCTAAATTAAGCTGAGTAGATCTCCCTTTTAGACTTGAATCTTTTCTATTCTGAGTTAGTGTCCTGATACATGGGTTATACAGGCAACTGATGTTGCTCTTTAACAAGAAAACGTCATGGACAAAAACTTGCTAAAGCCAGCACAACTCTCTGAATTGTTTTTTCTTAAGTGAAATTACCTTGTTCTTTTTCCAATGCAATCTTCAGTGTTACTAGATCCATCCACACTGTGGCAAACTTCTAAGTGGCATGGTACCTTGTATCTGGCAGCAGCCTACTTTGCTTACAAATATTTACATGCATTCTGGAAACATTTTCCCTTGTTTCTGCAGTGTAGCCATCCCTCAAGCAAATGAAATTGCTGTTAAAAGTATAAAGTTGATAATAATCTTTCTATCAAGTAGTTTACTTTGCTCAAAGTTAGCAGAATTAAATGCTGGTTGCAACAAAACACATCAACAAAACTTTTCTCCAGCTCTGTTTTGTTAGCCTTCAGCAATTTACATTTAAAACAGCAACTCAAACTGGTGTCAGCTGAACCCCTGAACTCTTTCTGTTTTATATGGTTATTCTGAAATTGAACAACAGGGATGGGAGTATGAGTTTGGGAACACTCAAACAACGGAATTATTTATTCCTTTGCTGAGTTCAGAACAATACCTTGGAGAAGTTCTCAGCAATATCAGTGGGTTTTCCTCTCCTCGGTGTGAAAGGCGGTGAAATATCTAACAGAAGTAGTTAGGGAAGTCCAATTTTTTTCAGTGCTGTGGGACAGATGCTGGTTTTGGATGACCTCCAATGGACCACTCTCTGGAGTCACATAAGTAATTCTTGAAACTGACAATTAGAGCAGTAAGCCACAGTATATCAATTAATGCTTGAGGAGTTGCTCCAGAAAATCCTTCATATGAAATGTTCTTTTGGTTATTAACTGAAAGGATATTTTTTTCTGTGTTTAATTAAGTCAAATACACTTACTACTTAGGAATAATGCTAAGTATTCATTTGATTTCCCTTCTAATTTTAATTATAGGATATGTGGAAGCTTATAATAAAAATATTCACCTGGTAAATGCTTTTTTTTCCCTTTCTGTGCTTTCAGTTCCTAGGAACATAGAAAAACAGTAGACACTTCAAGTGACCTGGGTCAGATTCTCATCTTCAGCAAGACCTCACAGGTCTGGTAAAATTAATAGACTTATGAGAATACAGTATTTAAAAGTATCCTCAAATTCAGATTTTTTTTTCCTTTAAAAGAAAAAATGATGGTGAAATATATAGTTCTTTTCTTCCGAATTTTCCTTCTTGCAGGATTTTAGGCCTTTTTGAGTTTCTTCCTTTGGAACCACTTTTGGGTTTAGAGTTTTGATTCTTCTCACTTACTCATGCATTATAGTAAATCTAGTAAATTTAATTTTGACTTTTGTTTTGGATCAAAATCAAGCTCCAGCTCTCAGTGAGGAACTCATTGGCAGGCCTGCGTTATGAAACAGAGGTGCTCCATGATGTTGCTTACCATTTTCGATGTGCCACAGTTCTGGTCTCCTATTTAGCCCTCATCTCCCTCTCAATTCTCGCACCTGTGCTGGGTACTTTGCGGGAAAACAACAGCTCATGGAGTCTTGCCTTCCCCCTAATGTGAGACCGTAACTGCAAGGTGCACCCTAGTCTCTGCCACCATTGCGTATGTACTTACCAGATAAGAAGTTGGAGCAGCCTAAATATTAGGTTAAAGCCATTAGTAAATTTAGTCTGATTAGGCCAGGCATACAGCAGGTGATTTTATTTCCCCGACAGTGTTCACGAAGAACTGAGTCAAATCTCCAGGGCCTAATTCTCATTTGCACAAAGGCCATACTGCACGTCAGGAACACCAGTTTTATCTGCCTAATTTTAAAAAATTACTTGATTTTTTCAGACAAAATATATTTTACAGTTTTTTGTATGTTCTGAGAAGTCTTCTCCAATTCTTTTACCTTCATTTTTCTTTGGGTCTTTTTTCTCAGCAATAATGTCTTCCTCAAAAGTCAGGCTTGTCTGCCCTGTACCTGGGGTCACACTGGTGAGATGGGGTAGTCCAGTCAGTCTGCTCTCTCCTTTGCCAGAACTTCTCTTCTTAAAATATGAACGCAGAAGACCTGTAACACAAAAAAGTTCTCAAAGATTATTTTTCTTTGGTGTTTTAATGATCATGCCATTTTCCATTGCTTTTCTCAGTTCAATACTTTGCTGAAATCTTTGTTGATCTTACTGATAGTTTCAGTGTAACACATTGTCAAACTTGTGCTGATAATTTAAGATTTTGCTTTAAGTTTCTCCAGGTGCTATCTATTAGATTTCTTTTTGCCTCTTCACTTGTGTTACCTTTCCTTTATTAATGGATTTTTTTTGCAGTGTTTGGAGGAAGTTCATGTTTTCTACTGCTTGTTTCTTTTCCACATACTTCCATATATCTGCCTTTATCTTGGTTTCTCTGACTAGAAGGAACCTCTATATTTGTTAAGGCATTTGTTGATTCTGTCACTAAGACTAGACTTTAATGTTTTAATGATACTTTTTTGTAATGGTTCTCTGTCTAGTAGCAGCTGAACAATCTATATTTTATTTTAAAATTGTTGATTTTTAATATTACACATGTAAATTCTACTGCTATTTTTCTTGGTCTTTATTTTTTTTTAAATGTGAGTGTTAACATTTGGGTATATATATTTTGATAATGTCTAACACCAGTTGCCCCATTCCTTGTAAAGTTGCTGTAAATATACTTCTAATACATGTACAGTCTGTCTGATTCTAGGGAACATCATCCAAAGAATTTTGATTTGCTTTTGGGAATAGGATATGTTGGAAGTATGCCACTATGCTTTGCTGCACTGCGTCATGCTTACATGAGACAGATGAAAAATTATTATTTGTAGGGAAATCACACAGTAAAAACTCTTCAGTACCACACAGCTATGATGAATATTTTTGCTCTGTAAATCACCAACTGCAAGTTACTCTAAATGACACTGAAATAGTGAAGAAGTTAAAAATGTGACATAGTTTCTGTAAATCTTTCAAGTGCTTATAATTTATTGGGCACTATAAGATTTCTGTTGTGATCTCTTTATTTTAACTGCGAGTTCTGTTTCAGTGTCAATAAAGATGAAGAAAGTTTATTATATAAGAATGTAACATGAAATACTGGTATGGAAACAGACTTTGTCACTTGATTGTTTTGTAGAGAAATGTAGGAGATACAGGAAATAAGAAGTAATATGTGCTTACAGGTATATGTGCAACCTCTTCAAAAGTGAACTACAGGAATTGTTACAGAATTATTTCTAATTGCTCACTGATCCTAGTAGTTAATTCCCCAGAGATGAGGTCTCGTGGTTCTGGTTCCTGATAAATTATTTGGAATGATACTAGTTCTAAGGCATAGGCTGAGACTTTTGGTTTGAGAGGGGAGCCTTAGATAGGTCCATCTGTACAATAGAATAATAGAATAATTTGAGTTGGAAAGGGCGTCTGGAGATCTCTAGTCCAGCCCTTGCTCAAAGCAAGTCAGACTAGATCAGGTTCCTCAAGGCCTTGTTTAGTGGAGTTTTGAGTGCCTCCAAGGACGGAGTGTCTACAGCCTGACTGGACCCCTGTTCCAGTGTTTGAACCCTCTAATAGTTAACTTTTTTTCTCCCAATCTATCTAAGAATTTACCTTGTATGTAGATATGCAATATGATATATATCTCTATAGATATCTGCAGTACTACAATGTGCATACATACACATTCCAGGTATCATAGGCCTTTGTTATCAAAAGGTGACTGAGACTCTCTGTAGATCTCACTTTCTGGAGCAACCTGAGTAAGTTTGCTCCATAATAGGCTGAACACAGAGTTAATACTCCATGGCCTTTGTACCTTCACGCCAGTTCTGGTTGCTAACATACTTTTTCTCTGCATCCACCTGAATTAAGTCAAAATGCCTACTTAAACTGTTTTATCAAATTAATTTGGCCTGAGACAGGTTAGCATCACTGACTACCTTTGAGAAGAACTAACAGAAAGTTGTAAAAGGACCATCCTTCTTGGACAGCTGTAACTAATAGGAATATCAGTTTCTACCAGTTTCTTTGGTCTTGGCCCCCTAAATTTTGTCACCAAGCTCCTCAAGAAAAGTTAAAACGTAGAGGCATCTGCAGTGCTGTTGGGAAAATGCCATAGCAGCTAGCACTGTGCCAAAGACTGTTTGTATGATTAGAAATTAGATTATTGTTTCATGACACTCATCAGTTTGGATAAAGTAAAAAAGAATATTCAGGTTTGGTTACAAATGGACAGGGCTTTTTAAATCATTAGCTTTAAAGCAGCTGTCTGTTCTTCACTGAATTTAGAGAAAGGCTTTCATTACTTTTCATGATATATGCACGTTAGTGAGAAAAGCTAAAGAAGCTTTTGTTTATCAGCAAACCCAAATATTCCATTCCCTTGGTGAGCTCTGTAAAGCCTGGATCTGAATAATTCTTCAAACATAGACACTTTCAGAGGTTTTGCATATCTACAAGGAGTTTTATTTACCTTCTACATGTCCATCCCCAAACCTCACAACACCTGCCTTATAAATCAAAACAAGCAGAGTCTACTGACCATCACTTCTCTTGCTACACATCTTCATTAATGTCTTCTGCCAAGTTGAAGCATTATTTGTGATTTAAAATATACACTCCACACAGCATTTGTAGGATTTGGGGACAATGTTAACATTAATAAACACTCCACTCTTAGTCACCAAATGACCTTAGGGTTTATGCGTTTTAATAATCTTTGCACAGTGGATTTTGACAAATTATCCAACTGTGAAGTCTCTTTCTTCAGAAGCTACCTATGTAATAGATGATTTACTGGTCACTTTTTCATGCTCTGTATTTTTCTGCTTGCTTCAACAATTCAGTATAATCAATTGATTCAACTATTTATGGAAACAGAGGAGAAAATACTTAAAAACATAACTCCTGCTATCTCCAGATACCTCTCATTACATAGTGAATGGTTTCTATTGGTACATATTAATCAACAGAAAATGTAAATCCAAATGAAGGTTACTCAAAATGTTATACAAGCTTGCTGAAGTCTGCCTTATCCATGTGGTACTAAAAAATCCCCCATAACAGACTAAAATTCAGCTTCTTTCTAGCAATGATAGCTCTATTTTGAAGAGGGACGGGGCACTTTTTTTCCATGTATAACTAAAGATTTATGCACCTGTGGGGATCCAGTTGTTGAAAATCTGGCCCAATATCAAGGGAATGGAGATGACAGCTGACCTCTTCCAGTGACCAGTTGTATGTGAACGGGGGGTACTTAAAACCTTATATAGTTAAACTATGGTTTCAGATAATTATGTTCCCACTGCAGACCTGATACGGGAACTGTGGGAAATTGTGTAATGATTCCTAGATGTGTGAAAACCAAGTGAGAGAGAAATGCCTGGGAATCTGCATTAAAAAAATCTGACATGGAAGTGGGCACTTCATCACTTATGTAATTTACTCTAAGTCTAGCAGAATTTTTGGAGTTACTGGTAAGATGATTTCGTCATCCCAGTGTCCATGAAGCTCATTAGCTTTGTTTATTCCTGCTGCATAAATAAGTCCAAAAGCTTTTGGATGAGTTGTTTTTTTTTTTTTTTTAATGAGCTGCATTTTCAGTCAGAGGTCTGAAGGTGCTGTGTTCCTCTTCTCTTCCACATTTCTTCTCCAGTTCCATCAGTATCACAGCCACATCCATCTCCTCTAGCTATAATGTTGAAGTGACCCTTCTTCAGTCTCTTATTTCTTCAGTTCCACTTCCAAAACTCAGGTTAGATCTATCCCTTTTATTAAATCTCAGTGTTTCCAACTTTCTATTCTGTCAATTCTGCCTTCTTGAAAATGTGCTGCAGGACCTGTGCATTTTCATATAATGCCATGACAGTAATCTCCCCAGAGGATTATCTGTTAGTGACTACAGTGACAAAAAACCACAGAGTTAACAGAGGCTATGCTCTGGAGAGAAAAAAGAAAAGAAGACATGGTAACTCTTTCCCTGTATTTGCTATCCTGTCTCCTACTGCCCTTTTTTTACTCTTCCAGGACTTTTACTTGCCCTTTTTTGTTCTTTATTCACCATTTTATTTTCTTTTTGGTAACTTTTTTTTCCACTGTCTAAATTTTCTACAGATGTGTATTTTTTTATGTTACTACTTTTCTTTGACTTGTCCCTGCTCACCCTTACTTTCCATAGTTTTTGCCTTACCTCCTCTTTCTAGGGCTTTTGCTCTTTCCCCTGTTCTTTCATCCATTCTTCTTCTTCAACCTTCCATTAAGGCTTGTCTCTGTTTCTGTGAGAAGGAGAACTTCTCTCTCTTTACACTGAGTAGTTGTTCTTTCCTTTCTTGAGTAATCTCAGTTCTCCAGGTACAGGTAAAACTATAAAAAAATAGTTTTACCATGGTAGCCCAAGAGAGTAGTTGTTCTCCTTTTCTGAGGGACAGGACACCATACATATACTCAGAGAAAGGGATGGGTGGAGATCATGCGAGAACCAGGCAGTGACCTGCCATTTAGTAACTGTCTTGCTCACGTAACAATGGATTATATGAAAAAGGCAGCATGTTGTCCATTTCCTTTTCATGCACTTTGAAAATTAATACTTAACTGTTTCCTCTAGGTGTTTAGAGATGCTGCTCTTAGCACCAAGATAAGCAGCAGAGTGGACCGTGCTCACGTATGTTTTAATCTCCCTCTGACCAGATCCAGTGTTCTAAGTTTAGAGGTGGGGCAGGGCACAAGGGTTAAAAGCTCTGGCACATGCCATTATGTGCAGCATGAGCTTTGTGTCACTGGACAGGCAGAGGCTGCATTGCTCTGTACCCTTTTCAGTTTGTGCCTTTGTCCACCTCTGCCTTTATTCTCCTCTAAGCAGGATCGTGATATAGGGGTTAAAAATGTTTTTGGGTTGCCTGTGTCCATAACCTAGTAACATTTCATTTACATCATTGTTGGCAGCTGAAGATGTCTAAATACTGATCCTGTTAGTGTTGATATGACTATCTATGGACGTTGCATGAACTTACAGGGTCCCTTAGCAGGAATGAGCATTCCTGCAAAACTAATATGAGAATTATTTAACACGGCATCTCATAAAAATGGAGCAGGATTCAATTAGTCCTGCATTAGATCTGTGGAGGCAGCGTATACCCTGGCAGTACCTCACTTTGTGGCCTAAGATCAGAGTTAATTCCCAGTGGAAAATACCTTTTTTTGTTAGATAAATGTTAAGTGGCTTTCACAATTTCAGCAACATTAGATTCTGTAAACTGTATTGCAAAGGCCAGTGAGGATTCTGGCAAAAGAGGAAAAGTCAGTTTAAATCCAGTTTTGCTTTTCTTGACCCCAAAGGCAACTGGCAGGTAAATAGTTAGTAATAACCACTTGCTGAGAAAGTATAAGGTATGGTCTTTTCAGATATCTTTTTATTTTGCCATTTCCTGACGTACATCCCTGCACCAGTCTATATTCCCTTACATCTCTCAGCAGGCGTATTGATTCTACCCAGTCAATTTAAGAGAATTATACGCTTTCTCTAGACCTCTGATGTAGAATATTCACAAAAATCTAGTATTCCAAGAGGGGACATGACATAATGGCCTTTGTTGTATGAGTTGTGTCTAAGTCAGGAATGTATTAATGATGCTTGCATGTGAATCGTGAAATATTTTGGTTGCTTCTATTTTTTATTCCATTTTTTATTTTTGAAGAAAAATATTTTATAGATTTGTACAAAACAGTACTTCCTTTTTCAGGGCATTCAACATATCCTTTTTTTTATTTGTAGCACAATGCAGAGATTCTGTAAAAGGCAGAAGAGGTATTTTCTCCTGCTGTTTACATACAAACTAACTGTGCTGTGGAACCTGAGTATTTCTTTTGCTTATAAAAATCCATAAATGTAAGATTCTATAAACATAAAATTTATATTTATTTTATGATTCTGGCTATTCCTGGTATGTAATCCCTTTCAGAAAGCCTGCTAAACCTTAGTAGTTTCACACTAGTAGTATCACAGATGCCTCAGTGATAACCGTTGTAGTCAACCATCTCTAAGGCAACAGATATATCTTGAGGAATCCATGTGAATCCTGGATTTTTTTGTTCATCTTTAGCAGAAGTTCATCAAACACATAGATAATAAAGAGACAAATAACATCTCTTTACCACTGATAGGTCTGAAATGAAACAGTCAGGACCTATAGATATATCTGTCATACATATATATGACAATGTCAGGAATTGTTAAACATCGAAACCAAAATTCTCTATGGGAACTCTGTATGAGTTCCCATAGAGTAGAGGGCATTAGGTAGCAGACATGAATGGAGATGGTAATAGCCAACAGCCATAGTTTCTGCAGTGTGTTCCTAACAAGATATATTTTAAATACTCCCTGATAAATGATAACAGTAATCTTCAGCTGTAATGACCCAAAATCTGCTGCAAGATTGCCAGCCCCAAGTGGACCTACGTCAGAGGTTTCAATGTAGCCCATAGCAGCCCAACAGCACCAAGCAAACTGATACGCAAGTAGAAATAACTTCATATTTGTCCTTTCTCAACATAAGTTTACCATCACCATCATAGGCTGATTTGGTTAATGTTGTTATTCTGTTGTTAAAATTGTGTGGTAAACAAGCACACAATAGAGTACGTTTCATGGATTTTTTTGTATAAAGCCAAAACCAAGTAAAAGCTGTCAGACTTAATTTTTTGGTTTAATTGAATATAATGAATATGAAATCCTTATTACCTTGATTTGTTTAATTGTGTTTTAGAAAAAATAGATACTTATTTCTATTAAGGTACATTATTTAAAATCTGGTTTAAAAAATAAAATGTAATAGTTGAAGTCCAGCTACAAGGCATAGAAAGAGAAAAGGTTTCTACAAAGAGAATGGGTTATATTTTTTTATTGAGAAACAAGATAATTATATTTGCAGTCGACTTCCTGCAAATATTTTAGTTTTGTAAAATGCATCTTTGAATTGCAGTGCATATAGGTGGACTCTTCCACTTCATTAGTATTCTGGGTGGTTGAGATGTGCCAGCTAAATACAGCTATCCTATGGGAGCTTGCTGTAGTCATAGCAACTGGATTGCAGTTTCAAATAACTGTAGTGGAGGTCTGGCATATCTGAAGCACAAGGTGTTCAGTAAATGGTTGGCTCACTAATTAGTCAATGTGTTTCGTAAAAATCACTCAGTAGAAAGATTAAGAAAACTCTGTGATGATTTTCAGTCAGTTTTACATGACTGATGAATTACTGGTACTTTTAAGAGTTAGAAGACTTGCTTCCTGTTATGCCTACTGAACACTCAGCGTTAGAGCCAGTCCTGTTGGGTAGCTGCAGCTGTGGGTAGAATCACCAATAGCTCCTCTAAGTCATGAGAACACTGTAAATGAGAGATACAATGCTGCAATTTTAGGCATGACAGTCTCTCAAGCCTCTGACAGTTGACTGGAAGCTCGTTGAAATCACTGCAAATCTTAAAAAGTCATCTGAATGTGATCTGGGTTAGGCTCAAAGTACAGAATAATGGTGAAATATAGTGAAGACAGGAAAGAGATTTCCTTATAACATTCAGTAAGATTTGAATAACTAATTCCTTTGAATTTATCTGGAAGTCCCAGCTGAAATGCAGTTTGTTTTCTCAAATGTTGTTTATGATGAAGTCCAAAATTAAATCATAACTAAATTACTGGAATTAATTATATGCGGTTTTCACTCTGAATTGGATCTCAAGGAAATGCTTACCAAGAGGGAAAAATGAAATAGGCATCATGAAGAAGACAAAATGGTTATGGCCTACCAAAAAGTGATGGATGAAGAATTAGAAGAATCATGAAAAATCTTCACCTTTTAGTGAAAAATAGATTAGGATGTCAATGAGGGTTAGTATGTATTAGAAATCTGTACTGACTCAGAAGACAAAGCCATAAAAATCACTGGTGATACACGGAATGATGTTAATAAAATATTCTGGATGCTGGAAAATGTCCCAAGTAATAGTGACATATATGTCAAACAGAGAAAGTATGGGTAAAAAAGAAAAGATAACTATTAGCTGAGTCAGCTTGACAAATGCACAGTTGGTTAAGAATTAAAGGAAAATATGCAAAATGTATTAAATCAAAGGATTTTTTTAATATGAAAATTTTACGTACTCTGAAAAATGTGACCAAGAATGTTCACAACTTGAATATTTTGTTTTTCAAGGCCAAATGTCCAATTTGTTTTCCAAATCACTTAAAAATTCAGATTTAAAGATTGAATTATGTGTATGTTTATATACATATAAACATACTATATATAATAATAAACATATGTTCTGTAGTTATATATACACATAACATGTTGTATAGTTATATAATAGCTATGGTTCTGCATCAGATAGAGGCTTACTCTTTAAATCTAGCAGAGCTTTTGTCAATTTTCTTGAACCCAATTATTCAGAAACTATAATCTGCAGAAAGGATTGAAATATGAACTGCAGAGTTGAAAACACACTACTTTCTATCCCCTCCCCCAGAAGACATCAAATGTATTTTCCTTAAATAATTGCAAGATATTTAAATAAGAGAATTAATGTCATTCTAAAGAACTTGACCTTCCACAGAAAATAATTTGTACTGACCTTCTTAAGATTATGCTCAGCAAAAAGGAAACCAAATTTATACCAGGTTTAAATCACATAAGCATAATTAGAACAAGCAGAGGAATCTGAGAACTTTCTCCTTTTTGTTGCCATACTATGACTGCCTGATGTTTAGGGAGATTTGTGCAAGTTCCAAACCATTATGTGCCAAAAAGTTTTTCACTGAGTGAGAGATTTAGCAAGAGCACTCAAATGGGCCATCGTCTCCCGCAGACCATCTCAAAAGGATTCAGAGCAGTTGTGTGGTTTTGCAGCCCAGTTTCTCCCAATGTCTCCTTGCAAACCAGGCAAGGACTGCATTTATTTCTGATTTAGCCTTCTGATTTAGCTCAACTTCTGTCTTTCTCCTATGGCTTAAAGTTGACTTAGTGAAGCCTGTGGAAGTCTTACCCCAGATTTCACTGGGAGTAGTATCATGTTACTAATTCCAAATCTTACTTGCCATAGTAAATTCTGTTGACATTTAAAAAATATCTTTATTTTCAGAAATTTCCAATAGGTTGCACTAATAACCTTTTTTTTTTTTTTTAATAGGGTGCTGGGAAACCTGAAATGTCATTGGTAAAGGCTGGTAAGTGATTTATTTCATTAAAATTGAAGGCATCCATATTTTTAGTGAAACTACAGTAAAATATAGGTCAATTAAATTGAAAACATTTTTATTTGAGTTTGATTAGATAAAGGAGAGAATATTGTATAGTTTGGGTTGGAGTTTTATTTCTGAAGGCAGATGCATTATGTTTTTTTCAATATGGTTATTTCAGTGCATGAGGCAGATGTTGTGTAGGCACAGAAAGCTACACTAGCTGTTCCGATGTCTGCATAATTATTCTTCAACAATACATTATAGTTCTCTTAAAAAATATTTTCATATACCTGCAGGAACCTGCAGAACTTCCCCTGTCCTTCAGGTTCATAAGATCAATCTTCTTTCAAAGTAGATCTTCTTGCTTGTCTTTCTTTGGATAAGTAGTCTTTCTAATTTTTAGGCAGAAGAAGTCTCTGTTTCTAATGCAATCTGTAACAAATGAGCTGCTTTTAAGTAAGTTCTGTCTACAGCTTTTGGGGTTTTCATATGTAGTAGATGTCTGAGACTTTTGAACACAGTTGCTTTCAAACCAGCAAGGAGCAGAATTCCAGATCTGAAATTGAATTTAGTAAATACTGTACTGAAGCTTAACAGGCACTTAAAACCACAAGTAAACATATTTGTTTGTATGGCTAACATGTGAAAAGGTAATCTCTAAAAACTACTTCTTGAGGATATGGAGGCCCAAGGCATCCATAAAAATGATCTAGAGGCCTTGAGCTAGTAAAGTTTTGAATATACACTGAAGTATACCGCAGTGACTTTGCTTCCTCCAGACTCAAGTGAAGCAAATCCCTTGCATTTATCCTAAGAAAATTTTACAGTGCTTGGTTTTATACAATGATTGATTGGTATATGCTTTACCACTTCATGCTCCACCTCCTCGTTGGTGTAAGCAACAACATGACTACTCCTGCATCCTTTATGCTTATCTCCACAGTAGATGATTAGTTAAACAAACTTGCATTGTGTGAGTTTCATCCGTCTAATTTATGCATTAAGGTTGTTTCTGATGATAGAAGCTGAATGAGGGCAGACACTGCTGATAGGGTTATCATCAGCCAGATGCCTTGGAATTAAATCTGAATTATCACTATCCCAACTATCGCTCACCGAAACTCCCATTCATTAATGCTCGAGCAGGACACGTGCTCACATGCTAATCACTTTTCCCGCAAGGTGTGTCCTGGCAACCCTGTTTTAAGTTTTTGTCATAATCAGAACTTCTCTCTCATAGTGCCTGTCTTCAAGATAATAATTAAATATGTTTATTACATATATTCTGTGTAATATAATAGAATTTTTGTTAGACAAAAATTTATTATCTGCACATAAATAAGCAAATGTAAAAACCTCTTGAGGACAGAAATGTCTTGATCTTATAAATTATTACATGAAACACTGAAAGTATAAGCACATAAATAAAATATAGTGTGCTGTCCTGTGTTTTAAGAATATTATGCCTGTTATTTCATTATTATAGCTATCATGTTAAAACCACAGAATATTGCCTCTGCTGTTTGGAAGTCCTGTAGGTCTTAGAATATCTTCAGAGATGAGGGTCATATTCCCTTAATTTTCAATAGAAATCATTAAAACTGCTACAAAATAATGCTCTGCATTCTCAATAAGTTTCTTCTTTCTCGTTTTCCTTTAAGATTATGCTTGCTGTTGCATATTTTATTTTTTGTTTCTGAGGAGTCATAATCTAACCTGAATTCTGACATCCTTTCACTAACACAGAAATGTTTACAACTGTTGTCTAATGAAATCTAGGACAAAATATGAAGAAAATTAATTATCCACTAATGTGAACTATCTGCAGCTAATTCAAATTACCTCCTTTCATCAGATCCCAGGCCCTCTAAAGAACAAATATTAATTTTTCTAGACATCAGGTGTCTAGTGCAAAAGATTTTCTCTTTAATTAGTCCTCTCTCTTATGTTTACATCTGAGATAATTAAAGAATAATGCCATAAAGAAATATCCATGAAGATGAAGGGTTTTCTAAAGCAGTATTTTTGAAGACAGTATCATAAAATGAAGAGTTTTCTGCCCACGTTTCCTTGAAAAGATGCACTTTTACTTCTATGTAAAGGAATTCACAGCCATGAGATGTTAAAATGCTGATCATAGATGTATCATTATAACAAATGAAACCTTCTTCTTTGTGTTAATGATTTAAGATATATTCGGATTTTTTTATTTGTAACATTAAATACTATTGGAATATTATTTCTATTGGAAACATAATACTACTTCTCTGGAACAGAAAACATCATTGGTAATTTCAGTCTCTAGTGCTATCTCCCGTTGAAGGCCAGCAAGCAAAGACGCAGTCCTACAGTCCCAATCCTGCAAGCCTTGCTTGGCTTCGTTGCTTCTCCCTGGTTTCTCTGTGTACAAGAATAAAAGATGACTGAGCACAGGCAAACTGGAATTATGACGTTTTAGCATATTTCCACAGGCAAGATGTATATAGACATAAGGCCAGAGCCTGGAGAAAATTTGAGCCATTACAGTGCTGCTGTAGCCCAATATCAACTGCATGAGCATCCACCACCAGGAACAGCCAGAGTTTAGCAGAACTCAGGGTATGTTCACCTTCTGCAGCAAATGATTTCTGTGGAGTAAGCTGACAAATGTCAGCTACGTGATGAGCCATGGGGTTCCTTACAAAGTTACATATGGCCATTGCCACTGAGTTTGTGTCCTGTTCATATCTCATATCATAGCTTATGCCACTGATAGGGCAAAGCAGTGAATTGTGTCAGTGAAGATATTTTTGGAGGTGAAAAATAATATAAATAAGTAAAAATAAATTTTTAAGAACCCAGACGTGAAAGAGTAACAAAAATAATTTCTGCTTAAGGAAAATTTATTTTAAAAAAGACTAATCTGAAAAATCATAGTGAACTCTTATGACTGAAGCTAATGAAACCACTAAAATGTAATCGCTGCCTAGGGAGGCAAAATTATACTGTGCAAAATCAAACTCAGGTGTTTATAATTGTCTTTGGGTTGTATGCTTGCATAAATTATATATTTTCTATATTATATGTTTTACCATTACCAAAACTTTAGGTAAAAACACAAAACATATAATTTAAAATTCTGATAATATATATGGTGGAAAGAGATACCATATTGATTAAGATGCTACTTTGAGTTACATATATTGTAAAATAGCATTCTTTCTACTAGCTGTAACTATTTACATCATATATAGATGTATAATTTTTAAGATAAATCAGTTACTTTGAAATAGTACCTTAAGAAACAAGGTGGTATAAAAATAATATTAGAAGTGTATAATTGAAACTTCCTCATTTTTTACTTTCTTTTTCATTAAAATACAAAATATTCCAAATTCTTCTTCCAATAAAACCTATTTTAAAGAATTAGTGAAGTTTTCTCTGTATTTACTTGATGATTTTCTCACACAAAATTACTATGGAAAACTTCCATAGGATAGGATTCGGAGGCTTTTTGGTGGATGACACATTTGTGGTTCCCATATTACCACTGATATAGCAAGGCCACAAGCTATTCCTCCCGTTGTTCCTTACTAAAACCTCCCTAGGCAGCGATTACATTTTAGTGGTTTCATTAGCTTCAGTCAATTTATATGCCGGGTTTGCCTTTCCTCATCACTTCCGTATAATCTCATTTTCCTCCTTCTATCAGCCTCCAGTATGCTGTTCCTCAACAAGCATGTTCGTGATGTTCAATTTGCAGCAGGGAAGAGGAGCAGTATATTCTGCGTATTACAGCATTTGGACTCAGAAATTCATCTTCAGGATCTAGCCCAGACTTTGTAAGGCTCTTCTTTGCCTCTTCTATCCTTGCCTGAATACTGCAAACATTACATAGTTTGCAATGCTGTCATTCCCGGAGAACTTGAAATAATGGAAGCCTCTAAGCTACCTCCGTTCAAAGTCATGTACTCACTCCTAACTAAAGGGTGGAATGTCATTGCTAAGTATGCTCAGAATATGGTGAGCAGGGAGAAATTTTACATCACATTAATAATAGAGGAGGCTTGTCAAACTTGAAGTAATGAGAGGTTTGGTTTTTTTTTTTCCTTTTTGCTGCCTTGAGAACACAAAGTGAAATGGTAATATTTTGGAATTTGGATTGAAATCACGCTACTTGGAAAAAGACTGCATTAAACCTCAAAGGAGCTTCTGCCTTTAAACGCATTGCTGAACTTTGCAGTTTGGCAGAATATGCTTACTCACACAGTTCAGTTAAAAAAGACAGGTAAAAATAGTTAATACAATCTGAATATGCATAAAATAACTTTAAGGTGTCAAGCTATCATGTCTGTTGGATAAGAACTGAAATGTAAGCTAAAAAAGTTAATAGCCAGACTATGACCCCCTTAATTTTGCAAAGTAATGTAGGTAAGCGGTTTCTGAATTTTGGGACTCATCCTGCCTGTGTGTAGCTATATGAAAGTTAGTCTATTCAGTCCAAGAAAATTGGCTAGACTCCGTACATACCAAGATATTTGTCCCACCCCAAGAGATTCAAATAAGTACAAGAAGCTGCAAGTTTGATGAATAAAGTCAGGTGGGGAGGAATCACACTAAATACTTTTTACTGTGGGTCAATTCATTATCTACAGTAATGTACACAAAATTCCTATCAGTTCAAATGAAAAGTCTGTTATGAAGTCTTTCAGGTGCAGAAATTTCTTATAGGTAGACAGATGAGAGAACACCCCAGGTTCCCAGTGAGATAATAATTCAGGAGCTAGGGCATCTGTATAAGATGCAGATGATCAGCATGCCAGTCTGGGGCCTAAGTGCTTTTTAAATATTTATTTGCCTACGTAAGAGCAGAAACTTGGCACCAGAACCCCTTTATTTTGTGCAAGTACCTTATCTGTTAAGTTAATGACTATTCTGGATAGCAGAATCTTGGAAAAAGAAATCTGGGAGACCCCCAAGGCAGAATAAATTCTAGCTGTGTAGTTCCTGACAAATGTTTGTATAACCTGTTTATAAAATCCTCCAGTGGTAGCTATACCATGACTACCCCAGGCAATTAATTTCACTGTTCCTTCATTTCTACCAGAATTTTTTTCTCAATCTCTGAATTGATTTGTTAGTGTAGTTTAAGCCTATTACTCTTCTGCTTATCTACTGTAACTTTTGAGTCGAAGCATTCCCTGTTCTTTCAGTCTTTCCTTTGTTGTCATTCCTAAATCTCTGGTTATCTACCTCAGTTTGCCCATGCCTTTGCTAAAGCACAGCTGACAGCTTCATTTGCTTCACTGAAGCAATAGTAGTCTTGCTGAAGCCTTGTCGATGGTGGCTAGAGGAGAACCATTACGACAAGGATTTTTTGCATTATTTACTGTGTGTATGTACATGTGTATGCTTACACGCTGTGGTTTATATGTTTATATGTTACATATATATGTTTTTATGTTATACATGTTTATTAAAAAAGGCATAAACATTTATAACATTTATTATGCTTGTAATGGTGTGACACTACTGTCTCATGCGTCACTTATGGCTTTGTGGTTTTTAAGTCTGTTTTTAAACTTTATCTATTTAGTTTCAGATTGTTTTCCAGTTTGTCAAGATCACTGTGAATTCTAGACCTCTCCTTCAATGTACATGGGGTTGGTCTTATTGTGGTGGGAGCTGCATATTTAATAAATGTACTTTCTGTTCCTTTACCTAGGATAATAATTAAAATATTGAATAGAACCAGACCTATGAATAGGCCTCTGTATCTCCAGTGAGTATGTTTTACCATTTGGTGATGAAACATTATTAACTATTTTATAAGCACAGTTATCCCAAACATTTTTGTACCTATTCTTTATTACTTTTGTGATGACTGTGCTTCCCTGGTTCACCTATTAGAATATATTGTGCCAAAAGCTCTACTAAAATTGAAATACACAAGATTTCTTCTTCATCCATGTGATCTGTTGCCTAGTCAGAGAAGAAAATTAGAAAATTAGTTTGACATGATTTGTCCTGGACCAATCCATGTCAGCTCTTAGGCATAACCATATTATTTTTCTGATGCCTAGTAATTTGTGCTCAATTTGGGGGTGGTAGAAAATTCAGTTATTTCAATTATACTTCCATAGCTGACTGGCTTACTGCATTTTACCTTTTTGGGTTTTCAATTCCTCACAGGTATCTAATGAGCCTTAATATGTCTGAATTGTTACAGCTAGTTCAGTAAATGCATCAGTCAGTATGAGTAGCTGAATTGTTTTGACCTGTCTTTCTTTATTCCAAGCTGAGATTTTACTCTCTTTTACAGTGTTAATTGTTCTAACCACCTGCTTGCAGTTAACATTTTAAAACAAAAATATCATGCAGCGTGTGAGCAGTCATGGCATTCTGATCTCTCTCCTCTCCAGTCAGTACTAGGCTGACACTTAACTTCTCTTACTGCTAACATCTGCAATGATTTCTTGTTGTCTTTGATTTCTTTGCTGGCTTCTTTCCATTGTATGCTTTGACCTTTCTAATTTTCTTTCTACACACTCTTCCAATATTTTTAGTATAATTGACCTATTTCCACTTTCTCGGTGCTTCCTTCTTTTGCTTGACAATGGTGAGGAGCTCTGATATAGTTATTTTCAGCTTCTGTATTGGGATAGTTTGTGTTTGTTCTTGCACCATGAATATTGTTTGGGGAACTGCCACTCTTTGTAACTCTTTTTTCCCTGTCGTATGAGCTCTTACCTAGGGATTTGTTGACTCTATTGAACTCTGTTTTCTTAAAGTCGAATTGTTTCTCTTCTGCTATCTAGCCTCCTTCTGTTCCTAAGTTTCATTAACTCTTACCATACCATGGTCATTGTCATCCAAGCTGCATTTCACCATGATCTCAGTCAATTCCTCTCTATTGATTAAATTTAGAACAGTCTTTGCACTGATTGCTTTTTTTTCTGCCTCCGGTATGTATATGTGTATCTGTAATATTTATCACCAGCATAATTTCCAGACTGCATTCATTCTCTTTTTAAAGGTTGTCTGGGTAGTGTAAATCTCCATTATTACCTTGTATTGTGCCTTGGGTAATTGTGGTATTTATTTGCAAGTCACAAGTTCTTTCCACTGCATTTTCATGGCTTAGTCATATGCAATGGACACTAACATGTTTAACACCCAAGTTCAAGTTCCCAGACTTTCAGCAAGGATAAATTCCCAAATTTGGATCTCAAGACAACTGTCGTATGTGAACATGCTAGCCTTTTCCATTGCAGTAAAGTGTCTAATTTACTAAGCTTCCATAGTACTAGTCATTAAGTGCATATTATCAGGATTTCCTATTCAGCTTCTCTTGTTTCTTCCCCACACTTCTTGCATCAATGTACAGGTTTCCAAAGTGTTGGGCAGATTGTGCCATCAGTTGTCTCATTTCCTTCATACAGCTTGTCCAAGCTGCTGGGGTTTATGCTTATGCATGTTCTTATCTTCATTATTGCAATCCAGGGCTGTGGTAACCAAAGATGAATCTGAAAAAAACTTCTAATTAAAATCTCTATAAGAAGTTTTTGATCCCAGCATAAAAAAATATTGTCATAAATCTCCTATTTGCTGTCTTGACTTCTGGACTTCACTAACAAAGGGCAATGTCCAGAACTTCAGAAGCGAGTTCAGTCTTTTTTGAAACATAGAAGAGAGAGAGACTGTTCATGCATGTAACAGTATTACATGATGTGGGACTTCACCTTGTACTAGCTGAATTTAAATGGTGGTGGTGGGAGAGAAGAGGGAACTTTTAGTCATGGTTTTTAGACTACTGCTTTAAATTCATGCCTGCCTCCTTGGACTTCCAGAACAGCACTACTTTTAGTGCTGCTTTGTAGTTACATTATGTTATCATTCAAAGTGAAGTAGACATTTTCCAAAAGAAAGGAAAAACATGTCCCTAGAATTACACAGTGCTCAATTTATCTTTATAGATATATGCATGAATTTTGATTTTGTGTATAATTTTCATTTGCCATATGTGCAAGCCTGGTTAATCATCAGTTTATATTATGTGTTGTCATAAACAGGCCTCTATTAACATGCTTTTCATTTTGCAAATATGTGCTTTTCTCTACTATTCCAGTCCAAAAACCGTAGTCATCTGAGCACTTTCTTCAGTGAACATCACCAAATTAAAATAGTTACTTAGTGCATCACAGTGTGACAAATGCAATATTGCTTGCCTTTAACAAAGATGTTAAGTGACTTAGAAAATATAGATGCAGTGTGAACAGCAGGGCTAATTCTGTAATTTTGAAGGCATGGCATAAACTTAAACTGCACTGTGTCCCTAAGTATTTACACTCCAAGGAGGTATGAGAGCCAAAAGGCTGGCTGGAGTTAGAGAGATGAGAAAAACGCGTAGAACCATAGAATCTAAGAGTGGTTGAGTTTGGCAGGGACCACTGGAGATCATCTAGTTGGAAACCCCTGCTCAAAGCAGAGTCAGTTAAGCAGGTTGCCCACTACTGTGTCCAGTGGGTTGTGAATATCTCCAAGGACGGAGAAACTACAGCCTTTCTGGGCAATCTGTTCCAGTGTTTGATCAACCTTACAGTAAAACACTTACTTATGTTTAAACAGAATTTCTTGTATTTCCATTTGTGCCCATTTTCTCTTGTCCTATCACTGGATACTGCTGAGAAGAGTCTGTCTTTGCCTTCTTTACACCCTCCCATCAGGTATTTACGCACAATGATAAGATGCCCCTGAACCTTCTCTTCCCCAGGCTGAACAGTCCCAGCTCTCCCAGCCTTTCCCTGGATGTAAGATGCTCCCAGCCCTTCAGCATCTTAGTAGTCCTTCGCTGGACTCACTCCAGTAAGTCCATGTCCCCCTTGTACCAGGGAGCCCAGCACTGGACCCAACACTCCACATGTGTCTCAAGTGGTGAGCAGAGGAGGAGAATCACCTCCTCCAACCTGCTGGCAACAGCCCAGGATGCTGCTGGCCTGCTTTGCTCCAAGGGCACGCTGCTAGCTTTTGGTCAACTTGTTGCCCGCCAGGACCCCAAGTTTTCTTCCACACAGCTGCTTTCCAGGTTGTTGGCCCCCAGTCTGTACTGATACATAGGGTTATTCCTCCCCAGGGGCAGGACTTGGCACTTCCCTTGGCTGAACTCCATGAGGTTCCTGTTGGCCCAGTTCTCCAGTCTTTAGAGGTTCTTCTGAATGGCTGTGCACCCATTTGGTGTATCAACCATTTTTCCCAGTTTTATATCATCTAATAAATAGAAAGGGAGCCACATAAGAACAATGAGATTCATATATCTATGTTCTCAGACTATGTGTACAAAGGAAAATCCAGCTGCACAGATACTCTGCTGTCTTGACAGGGTTCTGGATTTTCTGACATGGAGAAGACAGTGAAGGTCACTGTCCAGGGGACAAACTCCACAGGGAAACACTCCCAGTACCTAAGTGCTCGAGAACACAAGGCACTGTGCTCTGGTGTTCTGGCTGCTAGGTCTGGTTGCCTTCAGAGAGAGCACTCTCTTGTTCCTGGTCTGATGAACGATGTCCCTGCTCATTGCAGGGTGGGTAGACTAGATGATCTTTGAAGATCCTTTCCAACCCAAACCATTCTACAATTCCATGATTGGCGACAGACGTTTTTAGTAGAGCCTGTTGCAACAGGACAAGTGATAATGGTTTTAAACTAGAAGAGGGTAGATTCAGACTGGATATAAGGAAGAATTTTTTTACACTGACACAGGCTGGACAGGGCTCTGAGCAACCTGATCTCATTGAAGATGTCGCCACTCACTGCAGAGGGTTGGACTACATGACCTTTAGAAGTCCCTTCAACCCAAACCATTTTATGATTCTGTGATTCCAGTGGGAAGTTCCATTAAATGCTTCTCAGTAGATATATATAAATTTTGCATTGGTTCTCATGCTGATCATATTTAGACAGCGTATGTCCAATATGCCCCTGTAGTGAAAAATAATCCTAGTTATGATGATGCTGGGTATAGATTGTCACCACATCTTCTTTGCTGCTATTTAATTCTCACTCAGGAGAGAGTATGACATTCCCTGGTAGTTTCATAGCACTTTTTTTTACTTGATATATGCTGTAAACTCAGCAGCTGGTGGTAGAGTCACATGGAGTTCCACCTGAGCATAGAAGATGCCCTTATTCATCAAAAATTGTCTTTCCAGGTAACAACTGCTGTGATTGGTATAAGTACAATAAGAAGAGAAAAAGGGAAAGGATGTTCTAAAAGGGAGTGCTCTTTGTCATATGCTTAAATTGGGAAATCCATTTACATCTCTTGGGAAATTAAAAATGGAAAAATAGAGGCAAACAGATTGATACAGTTTTTAGATTACAAACAATTTCTGGGAAGAAATTCAAACTAATTCAAATGAACAACACAGAACAGAACAAGACAATATTCAAGGACATCTAGGTAGAACAAAACTGCAGGGTAAGGTTAATTGGTATGGGTGGGATGCCTTTGTATCAGGTTTAAGCACTAAGCACACCTAAATAATTCTGAGAAGATTCAGTTAGAGAGTGTAAACACAATATTTAGGTACCATGATGATTGCATTTATGCTTAAATGGGAGACCTAGCTAAGAGAAATAATTTTCCCATTTATTCACATGTGCATGAAGAAAAGAACATCTAGAATTAAATCTGAAGGAAAGCTCATGAGCTCCTGTCTGGACCCTTCAACTTTATTAAGAGAACTGACCCCTCAGAATTTCTGGGCTGCGTATGGTCCTAGTTTATTTTGACTGTTAACTCAGGAGAAGTCTTTGTGGCTTTCCCCAATAAATCAAAAATAGAAGCCTTGGCAACTCAGACTTATTAGGATTGTTTTTTTTTTTGTTTTTTTTTTTTTTTTGTTTTTTTTTTTTTTTTTATTTTAAATGATCAGTATTTTTATTTGCATTAGATTTTTGATAACTGCTTTAACAGTAAACGTTTGACATGTATTTTATGAAAATGAATACTGTAAATCATAGCTGTAGAGCACTGTTTTATAATTTCTAACTACCTATAACAGACAAAACCATCATTATCCAACAATTAAGGTGCATGAATTATTAATTTTTAATAAAAAATAAACAACTTGCTCTCTAATTAACTCTGTAATCAAGATTGTTCCAGTACATCATTATATCTCTTAAGATTTCTAATCCTAACTGGATTTAAATTGGCATAGTATTAAAATAAATGGTTTCTCTTGAATGTATAATTAATAAATGTACAGGTCTTTATCGTGATTGTTCTCCATTAGCTAAGTACACAAAAAAGTATACCAAGGTGTATGAAGACCTCAGTCCAATATTTTTTAAAATTTGTGGAGTTTTCTCTACCTATCAATGAAAAACAGAGCCTAGATCATGCTTTAGTCTCTACTGGTATGCATGAGCTCTTGTGGAGCTTTGAAGAGATTTACCCCCTGGCCAAGACATTATTAAGCTCATCACTGGGATTTCTTTAGAAGAACAGCCTTGTATGAATCCTAGCAGAGGGATTTTTCCATGGAGCTTGATGGACTTAATCTTCTAAACCCCACGAATGTCAGCGAGTGCAATGAATGCATAAATTCCATACATGTTTTGGAAACTTTCCTCGATAGATTCTGAAAATCAGAGAATAGTAATAAAAAAACCTGTAGTGGATCTGCAGATCCATATTTGTATTGATTCCTTCTCATTTTCAGATTCCACTCTGCCAGCCAGAGGTTTATAAAATACATGTATATGTGGGTGGGTGGGTGTATGTATATATATAAATACATGCATATATATGTGTGTGAATCTATGTATGTATATGCATACAAATTTATATGTGCACACACAGAGCCCTGCCTACATAGTTAAATTCTACGTCACTGCTCCATAGTCACCAGACAGACATTTCTTCTAGAGGTTTTAGCAGAAGGCTCCTTTGTAAATGGACCATTTGTAAATAGCAGCCAGGAAAATTTATCAGGCATGCAAATAGAGTAATGCAATTACTTACAGACACTCTGAAGTCAGCATAAATTATACAACATGTTTTTAAAAAGTGTTTTTGGACAGCTCTAGGGAATCTTGAATGGTCAGTTCCTCCAAAAGTCTAAATTAAAAAAATAAAGGCTCATAGCTGTAAAAGTGTTGGTTACTTATTAGATCTGATACAAACATACCATCCAGTGCAAACAGACAAAATACACCGCAACAGGAGGCATCCTAGTGACTGTCCACGTGTTTATATCCCACTTATGAGAGTGTATATATAAGAAAGTATACAAAATATATGTGGAATAGTGGTTATGCATAGACCTAATTTCTCCAAAACACGTATCTTGTGCGTTACAGGTGACCAAGCAAGCATTAAAAAAAAAAAAAATTGCCTTCATGTTAAATGTACTACACAGAACAGAAGGAGCTCTGAATTATAAACAGAAACTATAACTGATTATCCAAAATTTTAAATGCAGAGATTTATGACAATTTCCTAAACATTCAGTATTGTGGATATTGAAATAAAATGCATATAAATTCAGAGATTATTTTACATCTACTATATTAGATTTAAGCTCATATCATACCATCTACTGGCAAAATTGGTCATAGCTTGCTATACATGCATACATAAATATATATATATTTCCTCTGCTTTCATGGATAGTAAAATTTATTTAATGAAGGTAAACAGAATCTGGCATTTGGAAGCAGGAGGAGTAATATACAGCATAGCGTTATACTGTTTTCCCTTGATTTTTTTTGCATGAATGTCTTGTCCTGATGCCAGCGTCAACTCTTTGCCAAGGGGTAGCACCTGACTGGTATTCTGAAGGCTGCCTTCTACAGGGACAGGAAAGCAGTGACATGAAATCTCTGTGTATTTCAAGTATAAATTATTGAATTTAATATCTCCTGGGAGACGACCCTCAAAAATATCCAGGGTATTTTCTTTGGGAAGCTTAGCCCCATAGGAATGATAGGCTCCCGAGGAGAGATTCTTTGTTAAGCTGTATACAAGAACAATGTGCAGTAGTAATTGCACAGCTGAATATTTGGCCACAAATGAAGAAAAAATAGTGTGGAAAGAAATGTGCAGCAGCACTATGCTGTGACACCAGTGTTACAATACTAAATTATACAAAGAAATGTGTACAAAGTATGATTTGGAATGAGGTTGTCTTTGCAGAGGGACTAACCCCTACACAGTTCTCACTCTCTGGTGCAAAACTCTGAGGAAAATCAGAGAACTGAGGACTGCTTGGTTCATTTATATCTTATGTTTCCGTTGTACCTTCTACCCTGGCTTTTTATAGTATTAAGGCAGAAATATTAGCCTCATTATTTTCAAATGGAACCCCAGTCCTTAGCAGAAATTCTGAAACTGAATTTTGCAGGAGTCTGTAGTGTCTCTAAGTGGTTTTGAGGAAACAGCTGTGGATGAACCACAGTTATATGAACCTGTGTCCGCAACCTCATAAGCTGGGTGAGTCAGCTCAAGGCTTATCCCAAGGATGAGTTCTGGTATCTGTCATTCTCACTTCAAGCTTTCTACTGTGCTTCTTCTATTTTATTGCACCAGTTAACTAATAAAAGGAAGTGATGTTTCCTACTGTGAGGAGTTTGTGAGTTATTTTTGTAGATTCATGATTAAGTTTTTATATGTAACTGCTAGCGTCTTTCTTTAGAGAGGTTGAAATACAAGTTTCTCTTGAGACCAAGTTAAACACCTGTTTTTTTGCTTATGTTTTGTACATAGCATGATGGTAATATTTTTCACAAAGTATTCACACTGTGTGGACTAGTTACAGACATGAACTATCATTATTCTTGTCCTTGCTTCCATGGTTTGTAAATCCATGTCAGTAGAACTTTAAATACATATATATTTCAAAATACTTTCACAGCAGTAGTTGCTACATTGTGTTTTGGGTTCTCCCACTAGAGTTATACTTTGCAGATTGTTGATCTGTGCTTCCTGTAATAAGGATTCCTTTATGTGCCATTTGACCACTCTGTTTTAGTACTGGCATATATAACCAGAAATAAACTCCATATAGATGATTTTTCTTTTTCTTGGAAGCCCAGCTTGAAACCATTAATACTTGAAGAAAGATTCTATTGGCAGTACCACGCTAATTTGTTTATGAAATATGTATCCACATACACGAAAATGAAAACATTATATAATCAGGATTTTTAGTGAAAGAACATTCTATTTTACCTGTATCCGTACATCATAGGAAAAATACTACGAAGAACTACTTAAGAATTTAAAACTATTTTAAATGACTCTATATTTTTTCTCTTTAAAGATTAAATTGCACTTTAAATAAGACCATTCTAATTTAGGAATTTGGGACTGGAACTTTCACTAAAGAATGAGTGAATCAATTTTTAATCAGCTGTAGTAAGTTCATATTGTGCCATAATTAAATGTAAAATTAACAGAGACAATTTAAAATTCATTAACATACAGTGAAAAAAATTCAATATAATCACAAGCAAAATTACCCTTGTGTGCATTTGCTAAGTTGTGCAAGACTGCATTTTTGAAAAAAAATTTTGCTGGCTAATATGTTAGAAGTTCATAAATAAATCTTTGCACACCCTCTTACTGCAATGTTGATGAAGCAGTGTTAGCATTAATTAATAAATATGCTTGCATAATTTTAAATTATGAAAGTAAAAATTGTATGTGAGCATGTTTTGCATAAAACTGAATTGTTCTGATACTTGGTGATCTTTGTGTTTGCTTCATTGTCATGTTGTTACAATAACTATACATAATATATACCTTTAGATAGTTGTGCCTGTGTAAAGATTAGAAAGTTCAGTCCTAAAGTGTAGTACTCAAGGTTTGTTATTACAGCTCTTGAGCTTTCATAATATAAGACAATATATTTCATAATTTGCTATTTTTGCCTCTATACAATGGATGGATTTGACAGTGGAACATGTGAAACTCCTGTTATGTCCTCTGTGCTACAGAAAACTGGGTTTAGACAACTCAAACTTTAGCTGGACTTTATTAGTTTAGCATTAATGAGTTAGAAGGTTATCAGAAGCTAAGATATGAAATATTAGCAAGGTTTCTGCCTACTTTTCCTTTTTGATTTAAAGAAACACATAGGGGTAAATGCATATGCTCTGCCTTCTCTATGGTCTATGTGTGTCTAAGGACTCTTTTTTAAGGAAAGTGATGCTAAGCAAAAAGACTAGACATTCTTATTTTCTTATTCTTGGATAAAGTCAGTTAGGTAAGATTTAATACATGTCTATAAGAAATCCAAAAAGTAAGTCTTCCTTTTCTCTGCTTTTATGATTAACTCAGACTTTTTAGGCTTGCTGATGCCTGCTCTTCTGTAAGTTCATGTTCTCTTTGGCTTTGAACTTCTAACACCTTTTTCACTAACAAGGTGAGAAGCTTTCTCAAAGTTCTTTACTATTCAGTACTTTTTGACCTTTTAACTGTTTCTAAGGCTAGTCAATGTTAAAGGAAACCAGAATGAAGCAATAAGCTAACATCGGAACTTACGCTTTATATGCAATTTTGATAGACTGTGTTAAGTCAACATCAATATAGACTATTAAGGCTTTTAAGTCAATAAAATTTGATCTGTTCAGTACATACATAAATAATTTTCCATTGTGCTGAGAATTCAAAGTACCTGTATAAATCTGTGGTTTGTAGCAGCTTTTAAACAGAGAATGGGACTGATTCAGTTCACACTGATATTGATATGAGTATGGAAATCAGTTGGAGTGGGACTTTTGAAGTCTCAGGGAACATGAAAATTGAACCTGAGTGGTTAGTGCTTAATATTTTGAGTGCATTATGTCCACCACAGCACATGTTCCAAACACACTGAGCACTCGCCTAAGACTTAGTGCCTTGTATCTTGTGTTGATTTGTACATGTCCTATATGTAGCTCTGGTGGGAAGTGGAAAGGACTGTCCAGTTTACAAATACTATTACTTCCCCATTGGAAGCACAGTCGGGGCAGTTTATTTCAGGTGTATGTTTGTGAGGACCCCACACTATGGTACTAAACCTGTGATATCAATGTAATAGAGGGACTGAAAAGTCTAACCCTATGGTGATCAGCGTAAATCTTCCTTTAATTTGTTCTTTCTGTCAGCTCTCTTTTGTACTTGGAGAGGATTCTCTCTCCCACTCTGGATTATTAGTCTCTGTAGCTGTGCTCTTCACTTGGATTCTCATTATCTGCTAGAATTTGGATGCAACAATTCTGCTTAAATTAAGGCAGTGCTCTGTGAACCCAAGGGTAGCCCCCATCTTGAAAAATGAACGATCCCCTTATTATAAGGGTCAAGACAACAAAAAGCAATTAAAAGGACATAGTCATAATATGAGTCATTGAGAATGTAATGAACTGCAAAGTCATGGTGCCTTGGAAGACAAATTTCCCAAATTCATGTCTGGTAATTAGAGAACAAGACCCTTCTTCCGTTATTATTACCAGACGGCATTTCTGATTTCACTAGATCTTTTCATAGTGCTTATATTTCCTGAGTAATGCTCAAAACTCACACCAGATTAGCATTGCCAGCTAATTTATTAAGTTCTGCCTTTTGTTCTTCATAACATTTGTCTCAGCAGGATAATGAATAACCAAAATAATTAGTTCATACCTTTGACTTTGCCAGTAAAACCAGCATGACATCGATCCCATTTACAAAGAATATGCATCAAAATGAATGAAATTGACTTAATGTGAGGAAAGATAGACTGCAACCTGGTATGGCCAGTTTTTCTGACCTAAATAAGTATTTCTGGGAATGCTCCACAGGAGAGATAACTGTGGCTCCCCAGCCTTCTAGTGCAGGATATGGTCTGGCTGAAGCACAGCTGGACTGCCCAGGGTGACACAGTGGTGATGGTCTCAGTACTGTCTGTGACTGGGGATTTGGAGGTACAGCAGCCCCTCAAATCCAGTACAGTGTGAATTACTGATGAGAACAATTACTTTTATGTAAGTGTAGCAACAATTTTTACCTAACTTTAGACAGCTACGGTGGCTTGAAGGAAAAAGACAAGACGTGATTCAAGGAGACACTCCACTAGGAGGGGGAGGTGATCTTTCCAATAGGCAGGTAACCCCATAAACACAAATACAGAACAGAGATCTGTCTCTGAAGCTTCTGGAAAGGGAAAGACATACTGCACTAGATATATTGGATGGTGATGTGTAAGGAGTAATATCTATGTTAAAGCAATATCTAAAGAAAAAGCAGGCCAAAAAAACCCAAACCTGAGGCTGTTTTATTAGAGGTTTTTCCTTAAGACCCTACATTCTGGAGTGGATCACTCAAAGTATCTAACTGATAAAAATGAAGTACAAGATGTCATGGTTTTAGCTGGGATAGTTGATTTTCTTCACTGTAGCTAGTATAGTGCTGTGTTCTAGACTTGGTATGTAAATAATGTTGATAACACCCTGGTGTTTTAGTTGTTGCTGGGTAGTGTTTACACTCGTCAAGGACTTTCTAGCTTCCCATGCTCTGCCAGGTGCACAAGAACCCGGGAGGGGAGGGGATACAACCAGGAGAGCTGATTCAAATTGGCCAAAGGGTATTCCATATCATGTGACGTCATGCCCAGTCTATTAACTAGAGGGAATTGGCCGGGGCAGGCAGCGATCGCGGCTCGGGGACCGGCAGCGTCGGTCGGCGGGTGGTGAGCAGTTGCAGCACTTGTTGTTTATTTTTTTTTTCCCTCTCCTTCTAGTGTTTCATCTCTCTCTCGCTCATTATTTTCCTTTTCATTATATTAGTATTATTGCTGTTTTATTCTAATTATTAAACTGTTCTTATCTCAACCCACGAGTTTTCTTACTTTGGCCCTTCCGATTCTCTCCCCCATCCCACAAGGGTGGGGGAGTGAGCGAGCGGCTGTGTGGTGCTTAGTTGCTGACCGGGGCTAAACCACAACAGTCCTTTTTGGCGCCCAACGTGGGGCACGAAGGGTTTGAGATAATAACAGTTGCTGGTCACAGCATTGATTCATCTGTTCTCGATATTAGTTAGTCAGACCTACACCATGCTGATTTTGAAGTACGTGTTAAAGATTGGCGTTGGGTTTTGTAGTTTGCTGTGCTCTGCAGTGGTTAGAGATGTTTTGCCTAGGAGATTTGTTACTAAAACACTGGCCTTAAGTTTTATCGGTTATTTGGATCTTGCATGGAAGCCGTTACTGTACTTCGGGTACCACCTCATGGAGACAATTAGCAATTATACCTCCTCTTCTGAGAGGTTCTTTATGGAGGAAATACAGAATGGCACCTTAGCTACCGTCTTCTGTAATGTCTCCTCCTTCATTACAACAACTTTTCAGTATCTTGAATATCCTTGGGTAGTTAAGATACATCTGTTGATATTCCTATGGCAGATTGTTTCGGTTTTGTCTAAGGTTAAGAAGCAATTCAAGAATATCATCCAGAGATCTGCCCCAAGGCTCGATAATTATGGGTGGCAGGGTATGTGGGATAGTATGGGCAAATGCCTAAGAGGGTGGGTACCTCCAGTGTTTTGGGACCTCACCCCTGAACAAGTGCAGAATCCTGAAAAATTAGTAGAATATTTGGAGGAAGTATGTTGTCACCCTGGCAATTCCAGAGAGATACAAATCACTGCAATGTGCTGGGGCCTGACCCAGGCCTACCGAGCCCTGTTCAACAGTATTCAGTACCACCAAGGGAAAATGACAGGCCCTGCAGCTACTCCAAGCCCAACGACAAGCACTGTGATCACTCAAACCCCCAGAACAGGCGCTGCAGCAGCTCCAAGCCCGACGACAGGCACTGTGGCCACTCAAACCCCGACAACAGGCCCTGCGGCTGCTCCAAGCCCGACGACAGGCACTGTGACCACTCAAACACCCATGACGGACACTGAAGCTGAATCAGAGAATCAACCCGTGCCAGTATCGGTTGCCCCTATACAAAAGAAGAAATCTTTGAAGAGAAAGTCAACTCGTTTAGAAAAGGATGATGGAGAAGTAGTGCCATTACTAAGAGAGGAGAAGGAAGAGGAAGAACTCGTACAAGAGATGGAAACTACCCGATCCCTATCCTTAAGTGAGCTGCGAGATATACGAAAAGATTTCGGCCATCATGTAGGTGAGCATGTTGTCACCTGGCTGCTCCGATGCTGGGATAACGGGGCCAGTAGCCTGGAATTAGAGGGTAAGGAAGCCAAACAACTGGGATCCCTTTCTAGGGATGGGGGCATTGACAAAGCAATTGGAAAAGGGACACAAGGCCTCAGCCTCTGGAGGCGACTCCTGTCTGCTGTGAAAGAAAGGTATCCCTTCAAGGAAGATGTTATATATCGCCCTGGAAAATGGACCACTATGGAGAAAGGTATCCAGTACCTGAGAGAATTAGCTGTGCTTGAGGTGATTTATGGTGACCTGGGTAGTGAACAGTCATCCAAAGATCCAGATGAAGTGCAGTGCACACGACCCATGTGGCGGAAGTTTGTACGGAGCGCACCATCATCCCATGTAAACTCCCTGGCAGTAATGCCCTGGAAAGATGAAGAGGCACCAACGGTAGGGGATGTGATTGATAAACTCCGGGATTACGAAGCACATGTCTCTTCCTCCCTCATCTCAGCTGTGGAGAAATTGTTGTCCCGGGAGTTCCAGCAATTCAAAGAAGATATGTCCTACTCCCTACCTGTACGGACCAGTATCTCGGCCATTAGAAGTAAGCATCCTTCTGCTCAAGAGAGAAGATATACACCACGGGGCACCGTATGGTTTTATCTGCATGACCATGGAGAGGACATGAGGAAGTGGGATGGAAAACCTACCTCGACCCTGGAGGCACGGGTACGTGAGTTGCAAGGAAAAACAACCACTCAAGGGGGGACCTCCAGGAGAGTTGCTGCTCCAGTTTCCAGTAAGCAGTTCCCCAGACAGAGGAGTAGAAGCGCTGATTCTATCTGTGATCTTAATAGAGAGACTTCTGATTCCCGTTCACAAGATCTGGAGTGGGAAACCCGCAACTGGAATTAGAGGGGCCTTGCCTCCAGCCAGGTGGAGAAAAGGGACAACCGGGTTTACTGGACTGTGTGGATCCGATGGCCTGGCACATCTGACCCACAGGAGTATAAGGCTCTAGTGGACACCGGTGCACAGTGCACCCTAATGCCATCAAACTATGTAGGGGCAGAACCCATTTGTATTGCTGGAGTGACAGGGGGATCCCAAGAGCTAACTGTTTTGGAGGCTGAAGTGAGCCTAACTGGGAAGGAGTGGCAAAAGCACCCCATTGTGACTGGCCCAGAGGCTCCGTGCATCCTTGGCATAGACTACCTCAGGAGAGGGTATTTCAAGGACCCAAAAGGGTACAGGTGGGATTTTGGTATAGCTGCCTTGGAGACGGAGGAAATTAAACAACTGTCTACTTTGCCCAGTCTTTTGAAGGACCCTTCTGTTGTGGGGTTGCTGAAGGTCAAAGAACAACAGGTGCCAATTGCCACCACAACAGTGCACCGGCGGCAATACCGCACCAACCGAGACTCCCTGATTCCCATCCATGAGCTCATTTGGCGGCTGGAGAGCCAAGGAGTGATCAGTAAGACCCGTTCACCCTTTAACAGTCCCATATGGCCAGTGCGGAAGTCTAATGGGGAGTGGAGACTAACAGTAGACTATCGTGGCCTGAACGAAGTCACTCCACCACTGAGTGCTGCTGTGCCGGACATGCTAGAACTTCAATACGAACTGGAGTCAAAGGCAGCCAAGTGGTATGCCACAACTGATATTGCTAATGCATTCTTCTCAATCCCTCTGGCAGCAGAGTGCAGGCCACAGTTTGCTTTCACTTGGAGGGGTGTCCAGTACACCTGGAATCGACTGCCGCAGGGGTGGAAACACAACCCTACCATTTGCCATGGACTGATCCATACTGCACTGGAACAGGATGGAGCTCCAGAGCACCTTCAGTACATTGATGACATCATCGTGTGGGGCAACACAGCAGAAGAGGTTTTCGAGAAAGGGAAGAAAATAGTCCAAATCCTTCTGAAGGCTGGTTTTGCCATAAAACAAAGTAAAGTGAAGGGACCTGCACAGGAGATTCAGTTTTTGGGAATAAAATGGCAAGATGGACGTCGGCAGATCCCAATGGATGTGATCAACAAAATAACAGCCATGTCTCCACCAACTAGCAAGAAGGAAACACAAGCTTTTTTAGGCGTTGTGGGTTTTTGGAGAATGCATATTCCAAATTACAGTCTGATTGTAAGCCCTCTCTATCAAGTGACCCGGAAGAAGAATGATTTTAAATAGGGCCCTGAGCAACGACAGGCCTTTGAACAGATAAAGCAGGAGATAGTTCATGCAGTAGCCCTTGGGCCAGTCCGAGCAGGACAAGATGTAAAAAACGTGCTCTACACTGCAGCCGGGGAGAATGGCCCTACCTGGAGCCTCTGGCAGAAAGCACCAGGGGAGACCCGAGGTCGGCCCCTAGGGTTCTGGAGTCGGGGATACAGAGGGTCCGAAGCGTGCTACACTCCAACTGAAAAAGAGATATTGGCAGCATATGAAGGGGTTCGAGCTACTTCAGAAGTGATCGGTACTGAAGCACAGCTCCTCCTGGCACCTCGACTGCCGGTGCTGGGCTGGATGTTCAAAGGGAGGGTCCCCTCTACACATCATGCAACTGATGCTACATGGAGTAAGTGGGTCGCACTGATCACCCAACGGGCTCGAATAGGAAACCCCAGTCGCCCAGGAATCTTGGAAGTGATCATGGACTGGCCAGAAGGTAAAGATTTTGGAATATCGCCAGAGGAGGAGGTGACACGTGCTGAAGAGGCCCCACTGTATAATAAACTGCCAGAAAATGAGAAGCAATATGCCCTGTTCACTGATGGGTCTTGTCGTCTGGTGGGAAAGCATCGGAGATGGAAGGCTGCTGTATGGAGTCCTATACGGCAAGTCGCAGAAACTGCTGAAGGAGAAGGTGAATCAAGTCAGTTTGCAGAAGTAAAGGCCATCCAGCTGGCTTTAGACATTGCTGAACGAGAAGAATGGCCAGTGCTCTATCTTTATACTGACTCATGGATGGTGGCAAATGCTCTGTGGGGGTGGTTACAGCAATGGAAGCAGAACAACTGGCAGCGCAGAGGCAAACCCATCTGGGCTGCTGCATTGTGGCAAGATATTGCTGCCCGGGTGGAGAACCTGGTTGTGAAGGTACGTCATGTGGATGCTCATGTATCCAAGAGCTGGGCCACTGAAGAACATCAGAACAACCAACAGGTGGATCAGGCTGCTAAGATTGAAGTGGCTCAAGTAGATCTAGACTGGCAACATAAAGGTGAACTATTTATAGCTCGGTGGGCCCACGACACCTCAGGCCATCAAGGAAGAGATGCAACATACAGATGGGCTTGCGACCGAGGGGTGGACTTGACCATGGACACTATTGCACAGGTCATCCATGAATGTGAAACATGCGCTGCAATCAAGCAAGCCAAGCGGGTAAAACCTCTGTGGTATGGAGGACGATGGCTGAAGTATAAATATGGGGAGGCCTGGCAGATTGATTATATCACACTGCCACAAACCCGCCAAGGCAAGCGCCATGTGCTTACAATGGTGGAAGCAACCACCGGATGGCTGGAAACATATCCCGTGCCCCATGCAACCGCCCGGAACACTATTCTGGGCCTTGAAAAATAAGTTTTATGGTGACATGGCACCCCAGAAAGAATTGAGTCAGACAACGGGACTCATTTCCGAAATAACCTCATAGACACCTGGGCCAAAGAGCATGGCATTGAGAGGGTGTATCACATCCCCTATCATGCACCAGCCTCTGGGAAAATTGAACGATACAATGGACGGTTAAAGACTACACTGAGAGCAATGGGGGGTGGGACATTCAAACACTGGGATACACATTTAGCAAAAGCCACCCGGTTAGTCAACACTAGGGGATCTGCCAATCGAGCTGGGCCTGCCCAGTCAGAACTCTTACGTACTGTGGAATGGGATAAAGTCCCTGTAGTGCATGTAAAAAATATGCTGTGGAAAACCATCTGGGTTATTCTTGTCTCGGGCAAAGGCAAACCCGTTCATGGGATTGCTTTTGCTCGAGGACCTGGGTGCACTTGGTGGGTGATGCGGGAGGATGGAGGAGTTCGATGTGTGCCTCAAGGGGATTTGATTTTGGGTGAAAATAGCCAATGAACTGAATGGTATGCTGTCAATTGCTATATGATATTGTATGTCATCACTCCTATGGTTGCTATATGCCGTATCAATGGTATCATAGTAAGAATTTCCAAAATTAATGAAGAATGAACTTTGTTTGAACCAAGCAATGTGTAGCGGTGGTGGAACAAAGACTGGCTTCAGCATGCAACAATCCAACACTGCACAGACCATCTCTCCAGCCTTGAAAGACTGTTATGATAGATGGAGCCCAAAGTTATGGACTGAATGAACTCAATGGACATGTGTGGACCCTCTACAGATGTTCTACAGGGATGGTCCATAGACTACGGGAATGATAAATGATATCTGCATATGTCATCAAAGGATGGGGAGGCGGGTGGTGGTTATTGAGGTCATATTGGATAGTATGAGACCTGAGCATGACGTAAATGATATGGAATAAGGGGTGGATACTGTCATGGTTTTAGCTGGGATAGTTGATTTTCTTCACTGTAGCTAGCATAGTGCTGTGTTCTAGACTTGGTATGTAAATAATGTTGATAACACCCTGGTGTTTTAGTTGTTGCTGGGTAGTGTTTACACTCGTCAAGGACTTTCTAGCTTCCCATGCTCTGCCAGGTGCACAAGAACCCGGGAGGGGAGGGGATACAACCAGGAGAGCTGATTCAAATTGGCCAAAGGGTATTCCATATCATGTGACATCATGCCCAGTCTATTAACTAGAGGGAATTGGCCAGGGCAGGCAGCGATCGCGGCTCGGGGACCGGCAGCATCGGTCGGCGGGTGGTGAGTGGTTGCAGCACTTGTTGTTTAGGTTTTTTTTCCCTCTTCTTCCAGTGTTTCATCTCTCTCTCGCTCATTATTTTCCTTTTCATTATATTAATATTATTACTGTTTTATTCTAATTATTAAACTGTTCTTATCTCAACCCACGAGTTTTCTTACTTTGGCCCTTCCGATTCTCTCCCCCATCCCACGAGGGTGGGGGAGTGAGCGAGCGGCTGTGTGGTGCTTAGTTGCTGACCGGGGCTAAACCACAACACAAGATAAGGTATCATTGAGCAGTAATCTATGATACTATTAATATTTGAGGATGGGAGGTAGGTTAGGATTAATTCTTAGAAATTGTTATAGATACCTGGATGAATTAGCAAATTTGGAATGACTCATTTTGTGGAAGTACATGACAAGACAAATCCAAAGAGAGTTCAAGATCCCAGTTTGCTTTCTTTTCATTATAACATTCTTTTTGTAGTAGTATCTTCCTGTGTTATACTTAAGCTATTATTATTTATATATTTTTGAACAAATCTAAAGAAAGCCAATTAAGTGAGGGATTCATTAGCAGCTAGTGCTAAGGATGAGAGGTTCTAGGCTTGGTAAGAGATGTTTAAGTTCTAGTTTCATAGGTAAATCTATGCCTGTGTGCAGTATCACCTTCTCCACAAATGAGTCTATTACTCTGTGTGCACCTGGACCAATTTCCAGTTGTTTATATTATTCACCCATGAATCTCAAATTACCTGAAAAAGCTATAAAACTTGCTCTGGAAAGGCCTGTTTTCTCCCTACAGTTCCATATTTGGCTGTTTTGGGGATTACTGTTTTGTTGCATCCATTCCCTCAAGGGCATTCTTTGAGGAATCTGTGTACCAAAAAATAAAAGCTATCATGGAGGATTGCTGAGAAGAAACACTGAGGCAGATGTTTTGTAGCATGAGATCTGGGAAGGAAATACAGGCAAACAGGCAGGTGTTGTTATGCCCCATGCAGTTGGATTCTTCAGGGAGAGCTATTTTCCTGGGATATGATCGATAGTTCCAGGTATGAATTAATGGATTCATTGGACAATGAATATTTCCCATTTGTGCAGCAGTAGAATGGGTTACCTCTTGAACGACCAGATTAGTGGACCATTGGCTGCCTCTGAAATAGTGGTCTAAAAACTTTTTGATCTGAAAAGATGTGCTTATTATTCATGGTTGTCAGGTGGAAGAAGATTCTCCATCACTGATGCCAGTGTATTCATGCTTTATTTCATTCACTACTGCTCCTGCCTATTTAATTCACTATGGTTCCTGCCATGTATTCTTTCTGTCCATGATTTCTTGCCTGATCACTGAGGGCTGTTCTGGCAATCAAACATCTGTGTACATATCTCTCCCAAGCCGTTGGCTCAATGTTATTAATATGCACAATGAGTCACACTACAGTTTGTATATATGGGTCCTGAAAAAAACCCCACAGACAAAATAGTATCTTGGACAAAGTGCAGATGAGTGGCTAAAGTCTTGGGTCTTGTCAATATTAATGGATAACAGATTTGTGTAACTGTTATAGAGGCAGAGTGTAATGGGAACAGTTAAACAGGAATTAACCTGTTTGAAAAGGGTTTGAAAGACATAGTGGTGGCTAAAATTAAGACAACACATCACTAGGCAACAACACTGTGTTAAATGGTGCTTCTGACATAATCCTGGTGCTGAGGAGGATAGGTTGGAAGGTTCTTCAGGCCTTTTGCACAAACTTGAGAATTTTTGCAATGGTATTCTTGTCCTGAAGTTGAGAAGGAAAAGAGTAGTGTAACTGCAGCAGTGGGTGATGGATGGATAGCTATAAAGACCAGTGCCTTCAGCCCACTCACTCAGATGCTCTCTAGTATTGGTGGCTGAAAACGGTGTAAGTGCAAAGTTTTCAGCAGGTGTCCATCGCTCACTTCTTTTACCCACCATCAGGCATAAATGTATCAAGAACTCTTTAGGAAAGCAGCAGGCAATATAATTCCTGAGAAACAGCTATGACTTCTGACAGGAGACATATTATACGTGTTCATCTGAATAAATAAATGCCAGCTTCCACAGAAGTGTGCTCGGAGTGTTGCAGAGGACAACAGCAAAGCATTCTGAGAATGTATTGAGAAATGAACGGGACACCCCCACTGCCAGGGCAGGGGATTTGTTTCTATCAACAGCGCAAGGTTTAAGTGACATGTGGAAGAAGAGGGCTGTATGTAAAGAAGTATCCTATCACCCTTTAATTTTCTTCACTTTCAGCATGGAAGGCAACAGTAAGCTCTGTAATAAGGGGTGCACTCATATATTTGTGATTAATATACAGAGTATATATTTCCAGTTAATGTTTTTATGGCACACCACTGACAAAAACAGGGCTGCAGAGAAAATACACCTCTCTGTCTTTATCTTTTTTCCTTCCAATTTACATGGGAAAACCAAGAATCAATTACTCTTTCTGGCAACGCAGTGTCTCAGGCATCGTTACTTTTCCATATGCAAATTTCCATCCAAAATCAAAGTATTCTGTGCTTTGTTCATGTTGGGTTAAAAAGCTCTGGGAAACTGTGAAGAAACATCTTCCCCTTGCCATGCGTATTCACTTTGTCTTTATAGAGTTCCAAATGATGTCAAAAAGCAAGTTCATTCTTTCCTTCTTTTTTTCTTTTTGATAGCTTTTTTTTCATTGTTGCTGTTAGTGTACTAGGCAGAGGGAGTCAGTTGGCAGGATAGCATCTTCTTTTTAACCACAGTACCATGTTCCCTTTTCCAGCTTAAGAGAGAGCAGAAAAATGACCTTCTCTGCTTGATGGCTGTAACTAACTTGGGTGTCTTTACTTTTGTCTGTGTATTCTCAGTCAAGGTACAAGTATTGTTACAGTCTATATTGGATTTACTTAAGTTCTGGAGGAATTTGGAGGTTTTTTTAATGTGTTTTTCTCTGGGAAAGGAGTCCTCCAAAATAGAGGAGTCAAAAGCATTAACTCAACAATGACTAGTTAAAATGGCTGCTGACCAGCTTCTTCTTTTTGGATAAAACTCTTAAACAGCAGTGCTAATATGTTGTTAGTGGACAGCTGACTTCTCTCAAATGTATTCTTTCAGCACACTGCCATGTGGCGATGCACTCTTACAGTTTCCTCCCCCCGCCAACTCAGGAGTCACAAATGTGCCTAATTCTTCTTAATTTCTGCAGTTTTCCTGAGCTTATGAGTAGTGTAATAGTCCGAAGTTGTAATACTTCTGTCAGAAGTTTTTAATACTTTTCCCCTTAATATGTATAGGTGGCTTTTATCAGAGGCAAGGTATTCAGGGAGACACGTCTTCGGACTGACCAGGTATGGCAGTTCTCTTGTATTATGTTCTCAAATTTGAAGAATAATTCAGGTTTGGGTTTTTTTTTAAAGTCACATTGCAAATGAACAGTTTCCTTTTTCTTACTGTTTGCTAGAGATAAAGCCAAAATGATGTTAATATTTGAAAAAATACTCTTCTTTCTTGTTATCCATTTGAGGGAAGGGTTTTGTAATTCGAATGGTATGTACCCATAGCCCAGCTGATCCTCTCCCTCTTTGGCTGCCTACAAACATTTGAGCACTACACATCATAAACCGTGACAATTGTTTCTAAGGTTGTTATGCAGCTACCTGTCAATAGCAAGCCATGTAGGAGTTAGAATATACTCTTTCTTTAAAGTTCTTTTAATAACAGTTTATATTTTATTTATGGTTTATTTATATGTTTGTATTTTTTTAACTGGTGAATCTTTTTTTTTTCTTTTGTAATTCTCCATGACTACAAATACACTGTAAAAAGGTACTTATTTCAGACTGGTAAAAAGCAGGGTTGATATTGCATAAAAGGTGCAAAAATTTCCTTGGGGAACCAAGAATGTCCAATAGAAAACTACTTAGTACCTATGAAACACGTTTGTGCTTGTTAAGTAGAATTGCTTCCTCAATGAGTCGCTCTTCTTCACAAGTATGTGGGTGACAGAAGTTTCACAGTTACGATGTGAAATCCAGAAGCCTTCAAACCATTTGCTACAAAAGAGGAAATTCTGCAACTCAGTTTTTTCCAGTGTAGTTATCAGTAGTACACCATTAAATTATCATGGGCATTATATAAAATGATTACTTTCTCGAAACTGTTTTGAGTACAGGTTCAATAATTTCTCTGGAAAGAAAGGACACATTTTCAAGACTGAATTGTTCAATTTTGTGAATGAGAAGGAACCCTTGGGAAGTAAAAATACGTGCTCTCAAAGAGCTAGTCTCAAATCTACTTGTACAGGTTGGTCCAACCCCTAGTGAAGTCAATGAGAAGTCTCTGATTGAGACTTACGAAGAATTAGATACAACAAGGTACAACAATGTGCATCTCTCAACTAAGTGTTTTTGCAGAAGAAGTAGTTAGTGTGGAGAAAAAGGAGAATTGGTGATATACAGGGAAGACAATGAGCTGACAAAGAACAAAATGTGATATGACCATGAAATGCCAAAACAACTCCACCATTTCAGACACATGGAGCAGGACACCACACCCTGTCTATTCCTTTTAGGCTGCCTGGGCTTGATGTAGTTGTCTATACCATTTAACTTAGTGACAAGTGGCATTAGATATCTTGTAGCTTGGTCGTATTGTCTGGTTGACAATAGCTGAGCAATGTTTTCTTAAGGGTTGATAGGATATTTAGGAGTTGTTAAGCCAAGCACAACATAACTACCTATCCTTACAGGTATGGGTACTCTCCACAGGACACACTGCATTATCCCTAAGGGACATCGTAGACGTAATATGTTGTGGATGGAAAGGAAATTTGGCCTCAGACACAGCCTAACGGATGCGTTAATTAAGGGATACAGAGAATGTTACATAAATTCTGTGTGTTGGCGAAGTGACTTGAGAGACCTGCATGTTGCCCAGTTTACCTGTATGAGTAGGCCACATACCTCAGGCTAATCCTGCCTACGTTGAACAGCAGCTTCTAATTAGGCATAGAAATGAAATGGCTATATTTCCTGATGTTCCTAGGCAAGATGATTAACTCACATCCCTGAGTGGGACTTTTTGGAAAATCAGACCATGTGCCTGTTTTTCTAGTTGTTGATCTGGCTGAGTGACAGGGAAGAAAAAGGTCTAAACTTTCTTGCCCTTATTTCTTACATTGTAACAAAACTGAAAATGGAGATGTTTTCAATTTTCAGCTTAGAAGATTAAACTAACTGTTCAATAACTTGAACTCCTGACATCTCCTTTTTCTCTGTTATCACTTAGTCACCTGGAAGGCAATCAATTCTTGTAGTAGAGGCTCTAGTTTTAGTCTAGTTTTACTGATGTTGTAAAATTGCTTAGGAAAATGCTATTACTGAACTAAATGGGCAACTTCTATTTCTGTTATTCTTTACGCAGGCAAATCCCTGCTGGCCCCGTAATCAGGACTTGTATCAGGGAAACCCTTGCTCGGTAAAGACAAAGTTTATTTACATTCCTGGGTACCTGTCAGCTTTTTACAATTCTATCTCTGAGAGAGGTTTACCTTTAGAGATTTTTTAAAATAATCTGTTAGTAAAATGAGGTCTAGCTTTGCCTTTCAAAAAGTTACAACCTTTAAAATGAAAATTATTGGATTATAAATTTTTAGGACATGAAAGGAAGTTGACACAAGAAGTGTTTTGCACATTAGAAGTCTAAACCTGTGCAAGCATTTAATGGATATTTCTACCCACTTTCCTCATGATTACATATGAAAGCTCATGCTTTTTAATTTCTTTGCTGGCACAAAGTACCTCTTTAATTAGGATTTTAAAATATGATGCTACACATCTGAGGTTATTAAAAAAATTCTGGGACATGTTGATGAACTAAAAAATGGAGATAAATGGTGTTACCTTTAACAAATGCATTCCAAAATGTAAAGGAGTAGCTACACAATTGAAGCAATCAAGCTTTTCCAATATAATGGTGTTTTAAACAAGATTTGAGGGCCTAAAATTGACATAGCTGTAATTAAAGTTCTGCATGCTGATTTACCATGGCATGCACACATCTCTGTTGTTAAGTCCGCTCCACCAAAAAGCTGAAGAAATACACACTGAAATGTATTAAAAAAAAAAAAAACAAACTAACCAAGTATATTTATTCCAAGTAGGGATATTAGCACTCAGACAGGTCTTGCAGTGACTGTGACTGGAGTCAGCAAATTAAAGAATGTACCTAAGAAGTTTTAATTTTTTCATTTTTCAGTCTATGGAAGTGATCATTCACCTGTATATTTTTTTTTTTCTGTTGCATTTATAAAGCTCTGATTAATGTGGTATGAAATCCTGTTCTGCTTATGGTATCTGAAAGAAAATAGAGTTTATACTTTGGTTACATTTCTTTATGTAATCTTTCTAAACTTTCTACCCTCCTATCTCATTCCCTAGTTTGCAGAAACACATTTTCTGTTCTGTCTCCTTCCATTTTACGTTTTCTCTACTATGTCTGTTTTCTTATTCAGCATAAATAATCATTTTGCTCTACAGTCATCCAGATTCATTTATATTAGGAATTAATACAATATACCTCCAGGCTGTCTTCTCACTTGCCAGAACAAAAAAGGTGACGGGCTTCCACTCCTAATGAATCATTCCTTTCTGGGGGAAATGCAAAGTGCAGTTCACTGAAATTCCATTAAAATCTTAGATATCCATTAAAAGTGCAAGTGCAAGTGTGATACATCTAAATGCAGAATGGAAGACAGACTGGGCATATCAAAAATGAATAAGCACTTCCAAAAATGATTGTGTTCATTTCAAATACTCTGACAGTTACTCTGGAAGAACTCTGAATGTTGTGACCACAACCACCTCTTAATTTCCAATACTGTGGCCTGTCATAGTCATGAACTGGAAATAGGGAAACTCACTTTTACAATGGCACCATTGTAACCTGAGTGTTGCATCACAATAGATTCTTCTGCATGATTGTCTTTGCTCCGAGTTTGTCATTTCAGTGTTACCTCTAACTTGCTCTATCTTTGTCTGTACAATATGTATATCTTAATATATTTTTTAAGATTTAAAGATTATTTTTATCTAAAAAAAAATCAGAATTATCAGTTCTACATTTTCCCCACTTGCAAGCATCAGACCAGTTACTTATATTTCTCTGCACTCATTTATAGTTTTTTCCCATTATAACAGACACTACAGTTATGTAATTGCTCTAGCTGAAACTCTCCAGGATGTACTGGTAAGACTTCAGCTTGCCCTTCCATATGGGGTTAAATTTGTCCTTTTACAACTGCAATCTTAGTCTTTTGTTCAAAGTGGGGCTTTTAATATTCTAATGTATTAATTTGAACAATAACCAGACTCTGCTATTCTCTTTTGTAGTCCCTTAGAGCTACTCAGGAAATATTTGATGACTGTGTGAGAAAGTGAAGGGGCAGAATGCTGATCAGTTACGGAGGAAAAAAAAAAAGATTTGCCCAATAGATCTGTTTTTGATTAATTTCTTGCCTGAAAATGCAATGAAGAAAAAGGTGAGTTGTTTTGGTTTTTTTTTTTCAATTTTGATAAATTTAGACCAAAAATATCAAACAGATTTCTTTCTGTCTGTCCTATCAATGACAAGTGTCTGCAAGTGACTCCAATTTGGCAGTCGTTATGTCTTCAGGAGTTTCTACAGGATATGTATAATGCAGTAAGCTATTCAACATTCATTCATATAATTTTAAGTTGCAAGATTAAATGCTTTATTTGTCAAAATAAAAGCTCATCTCTAGTGCTAAAGTACAAGAGAAAACCAGCATTTCTAGGCCCATATTCATCCCATCCTGACACAGAGCTCTAAAATAGTTTAGATTAATCATGACCACTAGAGCACATAGCACATAAATCCCTCATGGTATCTTTCAGTACCACATTGCATACAACTAAATATAGACTTCTGAATGTAGTAAAGCAATTAAAATGCCTCACCATGTCTGCAGCCTACCTCTCCTTTGCTCCAGAGAGGCAGTATTCTGCTACTGGACCATACAAATAGTTTCTATCCCTGTTGCCCCAATACCGGTTCAGTGCTGTGAGAAAGAGAGGCTCAAGGCACTACAGCACCATTCCCTTCTCCTGCTCAAGGAGCAGTCACTGCTGGCTTGGTGCAACCCTGCGCTGATGCACACAACTCATGCTTATCCCACAGCACATACACTTCATTCCCTGTGCAGATATTGAAGGTCAAGGAAGGCCACCAGGAAGGACAGTGGTGGCCATGTCACAATGAGCAGCAGTTGGGTAGTGGCCATGTCACAGCGAGCAGCAGGTGGGTGGTGGTGGCCATGTCACAGCTGAACATCTAACATGTTGCAAGTTGAACACGAGCCAACAGTACGCCTTGGCAGCCAAGAGGGCCAGCTGTGTCCTGGGGTGCATCAAGCACTGTATTGCAGCCGGTCGAGGGAGGTGATTGTCCTGCTCTGCTCTGCGCTGGTGCGGCCTCACCTCGAGCGCTGTGTGCACTTTTGGGCGCCACAGCACATCAAGGATATAAAGCTACTAGAGGGTGTCCAGAGGAGGGCCACAATGTAGGTGAAGGGTTTAGAGGGAAAACCATATGAGGAACTGCTAAAGTTACTTGGTTTGTTTAGCCTGGAGAAGAGGAGGCTGAGGGGAGACTTCATCACGGTCTACAGCTCCCTCACAAGGGGAGGAGGAGGGGCAGGCGCGCATCTCTTCTCTCTGGTGACCAACGACAGGACCCGAGGGAATGGCAGGAAGATGTGCCAGGGGAGATTTAGGTTGGATATTAGGAGAAGGTTCTTCACCCAGAGGGTGGTGGAGCACTGGAACAGGCTCCCTGGAGAGGCATTTACGGCGCCAAGCCCAGTGATATTCAAGAAGCATTTGGACAAGGCCCTCCGAGATATTGTGTGAATTTGGGGTTGTCCTGTGTGGGGATAGGGGTTGGACTTGATGATCCTTGTGGGTCCCTTCCAGCTCAGGACATTCTATGATTCTATGTCACATTGAGCAGCAGGTGGGTGGTGGTGGCAAGTCACAGCAGGCAGCAGGTGGGCAGTGGCAGCACAGTGGGTATAAAAAGGGCTGTGGGGCAGGGGCAGGCCATAGGTTGGGAGGCAGACTGGCGAGGTGAGTGCAGAGGACAAGAGGGGGGAGGGCAGGAGGGGATGGGGGTGCCACCTTCCTTTAGGGGCTGGGCCTGGGCCCTGCTCCAGCCCTATGGAGCTGTAGGGCTATCAGCCCTGTGTCCCCTGGCCATAAGGGAGCTGTGGGGATCAACAGCCTTTGTCTGTGGCTGCAAACTCACCTTCATCCCGATTCCCCAGAGGCATCTGCAGGAGACGCCCCGGTGCTGCTGGAGCCATGGATTTTGGGAGCGCTTACCATTGACCTGTGCTGTGTCTACCATGAAGCAGAAGGTGCCAGATGTGAGAGAGGGTGGTGAGTAAGAGCAAAGTACCCACACAGCTGCCTGGCAGGAAGCAAGGAGCCCCAGCAGGAAGGGGTAAGTGCAGTAGAGAGGAGAGGGGTCAAGGGCAGGAACTGGGCTCTCCTCGTCTGCCTCAGCCTGGGCTTCCCCCGGAGCTGTGGCCATGGACAGGCCACTTCTTCTCTTGTACTACTCATACACTGAATTCAAAGTTTTTTTCAAAGAAAACAATCAGCTTTAACAAATTCAATACACAAGAATGGAAAATAATGAAATAATCTCCTTATTCTTTGTTCTGGAGACAAGATTTGGTTGTAATACTGAAATCATGGTTAATTAGTACAGGACCTTGTTATTTCTACATGACATTTTAATCAAACATGTTAAAGTTGGAAATGGAAAGGTTTGAAATAATTATGTTTAATTACTGAAGCATCATTTAATCAAAATAATCTTCAATGGTAATAATTATCATTGTCAGTCCTTTTCTCACCTAGACTGAGATACATCATATTAATATCAGCATTGATTACCATACTTATTGAAAACTACATTCTAATTTTCTCTTTTAAAATAGCAGTATACCTCAGAAAATTTCAGAAGCATCTTTAATCCTTTATATTTGCTGGTTATATCTTCAGCAAATGTTACAAACAACTGTAAACCCTCTAGCTTTATAAATCAATTCAGTGTTTCAACCTGTTGTTGATGATTTAATGACCAGTCATTGGTAAATACCTTCATGTATATGCATTAATCTCTCGTACATACTGTCTTTTCAGTTAGGAGTAAAGTTTTTAAACCCAACTAAGTCAATGTGGAAGACTTCAGAGGGTTTGAGCCTCCTTTTGAAAGTTGGCTTCATGATAAGCTTATAATAAATATTACCTTTTATCTGTAATTCAGCTGATATTTAGACTATAATATAGACAAAAATAACATTTTTGACAAATAGGCAAAATAATATTGCTGAATATTAATTAAATATTAAATTAATTAAATATTAAATACATTAAATTTTAAGAACAGGCACTCTCAGGTTACTTCTGCATTGCAGCTGCTGAGGCAGTGCTATTTGAACAGCTTGAAATGGGTATTGGAAACCAGCGAGGTGCTGGAAGCATGGTGGTTTATTTGGGTTAATATAATCTGTTAAGAAACGTGATAAATTAGTCCCTGTGGAGTTTCATGCAATCACAGTTTGACTGCTTCTGGAACCTGAGCTAGTGTATTTTAAGTTAACTTGACTGGTGAGGTGCAGCGATAATGATCTCATTAATTCCAAGTCTGGAATGAAAGAAAATGGTGGTGAGGAACCATTCAGTTTTGCTCAATTTCTTAGGGAAGATTCTTGAAAAAACTCCCAGGCAACACAGCTGAGCACCATCTTCAAAAGAGAAGCAATGTTTGGGTCATTCTGGGATGGGGGAGAGAATCGGAATGGCCAAAGTAAGAAAACTCGTGGGTTGAGACAAGAACAGTTTAATAATTAGAATAAAACAGCAATAATACTAATATAATGAAAAGGAAAATAATGAGCAAGAGAGAGATGAAACACTAGAAGAAGAGGGAAGAAAAAAAAAAAAACAAACCAAAACTAAACAACAAGTGCTGCAACCGCTCACCACCTGCCGACCGACGCTGCCGGTCCCCGAGCCGCGATCGCTGCCTGCCCCGGCCAATTCCCTCTAGTTAATAGACTGGGCATGACGTCACATGATATGGAATACCCTTTGGCCAATTTGAATCGGCTCTCCTGGTTGTATCCCCTCCCCTCCCAGCTTCCTGTGCATCTGGCAGAGCATGGGAAGCTAGAAAGTCCTTGACGAGTGTAAACACTACCCAGCAACAACTAAAACACCAGGGTGTTATCAACATTATTTACATACCAAGTCTAGAACACAGCACTATGCTAGCTACAGTGAAGAAAATCAACTATCCCAGCTAAAACCATGACAGTCATGTCACTTCCTAAATCTTCTAGCTTTGACTCCACTCTGAGCCCTATGTCTGGAGCGTAGCATGGCTTCAAGGCTCTGAGGCCTTCAGAAAGGGGCCCTAGTGTCCCTGGGAAGCACAGACACAAAATTGAATTCTGATTTTGATAATACTGATACAAATTATTATTAAAATGCCATAGGGACACCAGTTATTATGGTTTAAAGTTTTGCCTACTGACAAACAAAACTTGATTTTATACATTTCCAACACAGAAAGAAACTCAGTGCAAGCAGGGACTAAGCAGTATAACAGGGTGATGTATATGGGACTGTTAATCACTTTTTAATCTTATTCTGGAGTGCACATACAAGATACACTGCCATGTTCACATCCAGTTTCAAAGCATAAGACATATTTAAGGTCAAAAGAAAACAGCACAGCTGTGGCTTCATCCCCTCTTGATTCAAAATGAATTCCAAAACTTTGCTAGACAAAACTGGAGTTTGGACCTGTATTACTTGTTTTTCAACAACACGTTCCTTATACATGTAAAATCTAAAGCCATATTTAACCGTGTCACCTCAGGTACTGTATTTATCTGTCACAAAAGCTGGATTAAACCCAACAAATACGATCAGCAAGGGTGATAGGACTAACAGGAAGTTTGAAGTCTTGGCTATTTCTCTGCAGATAATAATAATAAACACTGACTTTCTCTTAGATATCACATAGTATAAGTTTGTAAAAGTTGTGGCTATTGGTGGGAAATTAGACCTGAAGTAGCTGTATTAGTGTCAGAGTAAGTTAACTCTCCCCACAATGAAGCAGAACACTGACAGACGACTGGTGTCAACAAAATGACCTTCTATGAAAATAGAGTCCAAACAACTAGTATTCTCATTTTTGAAAATTGCAGATACATCTGGTGTGTCATTCCATGAGCTGAAAGTTTCCTCAGAACATTCCAGAGCCCAGCCTGCTTCACTGCACTGACCTCCTCTTATTTTGACTTGTTCTGCCTCCAGTGCACACATGAAGTGGTTTCCTTATCAACAGTCTTCCACTCCATGGAAGAAAATTAATGTGAATTTGAATCTGAATCTGAAGTTTTTTACACAAATCTGATTTTGTGTGAATTTTTTTCAAACCGTTATTCACATATTATATGCTTCTAGATCATTTGCAAATTGTTAGAAATAGTAATCAAGTTTTCACTGAACCTTCTCCCTGGTGCCAAGATGCGGTCCATTTTCTATACTGATGTCCAGTAGCAATAATCAAGTGGTATTTTGAGGAGCAAGGAAAAAGTAAGAGTAAAATTCTGAGTTTAACAAGCAGAACTTAAGATACAGCATCATTTCTACCAATCTGGATCTCATGTATGATGACTTTCAGTGTGCTGAGCATGCCATGGATCTCTTTTGTTTATCAAGGCGGTAATAGCTCAGTGTGAGGTATTTGCCTTCCTATTTACCTTCAGATCTAGTGTTTGGTAGAATTTCATCCTGCTGTCTCTAACAAGGCAGATTTGGCTATTTTGGACTTCTATTGGTGTTTAAATATGTCTTGACTTGATCAAGTTTGTTTATTAAGTACTTTCACCACAAATATTTTTTTTTTTTTTTACAGTGACTTCTTTACCTATGTGAAAATATTCTTTATGTTTTATGTATCCCTTTTCTGATCCTGAATGATATGTCATGGTGCCACAGTGGTATCTCTTCATATCTGCACATTAAGTTAGTATGAATACTTGTATAGCTTTTTGCTAGATATGTGTTTACCAATAAATATTTTTTAATGCTGTTTGGAAGCAGTACAAACATAACCTGGACTAGTAACATGTATTATGGTATAGCATTACCCAAACTATCTTAAAGATCAGAAAAGATAATTTTCTGATAATAGCAGAGACCATATAAATATGCATGAATATTAATCCTCAGCACTTTATTATCAATCTTTTCAACAAGTCAAATAGAAGACAAAAGGTTGCAAGTTATGATTTCCCAACTAATGAGAATAATCAGTTTTCATTATACTCTTATAAAAATAGTTCATGTTCAAGTAAGTAATAAAACAGTAGTTCAGTTATCTATGAATTTTTTGTTAGCTGAGAAAATGGACAAAAGCAACTTCATTTCTTGAGTAGATTGCCATAGAAATAGTACATTTCCATAGAGTGACCTTCCTCACTTATTGGAATAGAAAATGATGGCATGAGCTCATTTAAAATTATACAGTGATCCTGAAGAAAAGAAACTTTGTTAAGATGAATTAAGGTTGAAGAGATATAATACTAAATTTTTGGGAAAACACTGCAGAAGACCATTTCAGTAAATGCATAATAATCCTACATTAACTGCCACTTAGAAGAAACATCAGTGACCTAAAAGCCTAGAAGACTGAAGTTAAATTTTTTTTTTAAGGCTAAAAAAAATGAAATTTTGTAGCACATTAAAATATTCAAACCTAAAATAAGATTGTAAATAACATATTTGCAGTAATGTTGAATACAGTGGAGATCAGTGAAAGGAATGTTCTCCAGGCATGTGACACTGGTAAAGAGCAGTCCAGATCTTGTCAGTGGGCAGTTTGCTGGCTGCTTATGTGGGCTGGAGGTGGCAGGGCCTCCCTCTGTATGAGAACACCTAAAGTGAATGAGCTAGGGCACTAAGCAGGAAATTATGAAAAAAGATTTGGGGATTGATCTAGATGATCTCAAGAGTGTCCTGTCCAACCTAAATGACTCTGTGATGAATAAGATTGTTGAAGACTTCAGGGTCTGGGATTTGCTTAGTAAATTTATATGTAGTGATGAGAGCTACCACGGTGGCCGTGCTAGCTACACAGACCTCTCAGTATATCCTCCCCTCTAAACCTGCTGTTTCCACTCCAGCAGGCTGGCAGTCTTTACTCAGAAAGGTCTCAGAGGGAAAACAGAATTGCATGAAGAGGGAGACAGGGTGACAGGAAAGCAGAGACTGTTGTTTGCTGAAAATGTCAGTGATTGCATACACATGGAAACATCAGAAAGGTTGCTAACACTCAAATGCTTGTGACTATTCAATAGCATAGACAGATTTTAAGATGGGGAACAGCAAGTCATGGACACCACCAAGATGCTCCAGGAGTAAGCATCATTGACTTCTAGGTAGAGGAGGAGACTGAGGGAAGCATCTGGCATCTGCCTTGGTGCAGAACAAGGTTGTCCTCTGCTGGCTGTGAAGCAGTGAGCTCAGTTCCTGACCTAGGAGCTGCAGCAGATCACCTTACAACCACTCTGTTTTTTTGAGGATGTGTCCAACTCCCCACCATCTCCTCTTCTCCTGACTATTCCGTGCTTACTCAATATTTGAACCAGTACTAAATCCCTAGGGGAGGCAAGTTAAGCCTGCATTCCACTCTGCTTCCTAACAGGTTTACCAGGTTAGTACTTGATTTCTGAAAGTTCTCATAAAAATATCACCATAAAAGCATGCAGTCCTTCAACAAAGAAGGAATAATATACAGTAATTTCCTTGGAGCGGCTTTTTATATTAGCGCTGTCAAGATTTATTGGCATGAATGGAATGATGGTGGTTCAGGTCTCCATTAGATGAGAATAATAATAGCAACAGACAAAAAAAAATTATGCCTGCTTTTTCCTTTGTGTGTATTTTAAAGAAAAGGGGAAAGAAATAAAATAACACAAATGTCCTGAAATGGTCCTTACTTCTGAGGATGGCTGAGTTTAGAATACTTAGATGCTAGATGCTTTTCATCTCTTCCCAGCATGTATTATGATCAACAAATCCAGAACTAATATTGGTTCAGAGAAAACAAATACCTAACATAATCTTCCTATCTGTTCCATGACTATGTTTTCTATTTTATTCTTGTCTTCTGTGTAGTTTTTGTGCTGTTTGTTTCTAGAGACTTTCAGTCTCCAGAAAGAAACATATCTTTAACATTCAGGAAAAGGAAAGATTAAGGAAAAAAAATACACTCAAGAAATGAATTCCTGTACCAAGAGTCTGTGTCGATTCCAGTCACGTCAGGTTCCTTTTAGAGTTGCAAGGGCTGTCACTCACTCTGTGCTGTAGCCTGGCATTTGAAAGCTTCTAGTTTGGCTCTTGACATCTCCCACTCTGTTTGACTTGTTCAGCTTTATTTCCTTCACAATAATATATGGCCTGGAGGAACTCATTCTTTTCCTACCTGTATTCAACTTAAGCCATTTAAGATCTGGTTTTCTGTGAAAGTTGCTGCATTTTTTTTTTCTGTCATGAAGTATTATTTTCACATCTGAGGATTTTAACATTTAAATAATACTAAAAGTCTTGAAACATGTTAGTAAAAAGCATAGGATTCTTTCAGTTTTCCCTGCAATGCCATATTAAATGGGAACTCTTATTGTACAACCTTATTTAGAATATGCTAGTGAAGATGAACTCTCCAGTAAACTATGCATTTTCCAAATTATCAGGCAGAAGCATCCTGTATGAAGTAGTTTGTTTTCTTTTACATTTTAGATTAAAATGTAACTGGAGCTTGGTCAAAACTGCCTGAAGTTGAAGACTTTCTGCCCAGCAATAACTTAATTAAAAAAAAAAAAAGAAAGAGTAGGAAGATATGGAAGATGCAAAAATGGATGATGTTTAGTCCTCTGAGAAAAAAAGAGAAACAGGCAAGTACAGTGAGGAGAGGAAAAGAAAATACAGTGTGTGCTGCTGTTTGGATTCTTTGATGAACAATTCCTTTTCTGACTTTTGATGCAAAGCTTGACTTGCATAAAAAAACCCTCTGGATTTCTATTGGTGGCCTCTTTTCCTTATCCTTTGGAAGTTAAATGCTTTTGGGTTATAGTTTAGACAAATGTCTACACCTGTTTGGCAAGGGCCCTTCAAAGATTGCAGCAACGACAGTGGGTTCCAACGAAAGAGGGCAGCAGGAGGTCATATAAATGCTATGAGTTGAGCAGATCAAGACATAAAGGAAAGTAGATAGTGGATTCTTCTGGAACTTGGGTTCTTCTGTTAAATTCTTAGGGCAAAAGCGGATTTGATCACCCTCACCCCCCGAGATAGGAAAGGTTAGGATAGATAACAAGGAACCTTATGGGGCATCACGGGCAGCCAATCTGAATATGTAATTTAGAAGCATAGTTGCCTACACACCTTCAGTATTCAATGAATAGAGACTCTTTTCCAGAGGACAATTCAAAGCAGGAACTTTATTTTTCTCTCTCTCTTTCTGTCTCATATACAAGGAGTCCATAAAGGCTCTCAGAGCCTGAATTTAGGTAGGATGGAGAGTTCGTCTAATCTCAGCATAGCTATTGGTGCTTTGCTTCTCTGAGCCATCTTTATGAATTTTGATGCCATTATATTATTGTGACCATGCAGGTAATCATTAGATTGGAAAACACAGACTGCAGTTATCAAGTTGCATATGGTTTGTTGAGCTTACCAGGATTTAATAGGTCATAGAGAATAAAAGTGAATTACTAGTCAAGCAATTAGGAAGTAAATTCTTCTAGATAGTTGACAGCAGAATAGTGCTCCATAGATGCAGAGCCTAGTGTAAGCCTTATGGACTAGACTTATATTTCAGCATGAAGTCAAATGAAGTAAGTTAAATCTATTGGGCTGCTTATCAGATTAGCATAGATAGCTACTGTATACATTTATGCAGCCTGTTACCCTTCCCATCTGAACAAAGAGGAACTAAACTTCCTCCTTTGATCAACTAAGGAGAGGTGGTTTCCCAGGAGGTCTCATTAGACTGGATTTTTTCAGCATTAGTCACATATTTCCTTAGCAGGTCTTTTGCTGGTTGTAGAAATGTCAGTGACAATAGACAAAGCAAACCAGAGGAGATTTCAGCAATATTGTGCCTACTTAATTAATCTTGGTCAGTGTTCTGGAACTGCATAGCTGCTAGGGTAATAATAAGAATAAGGACAAAGTTTTTGTGTAGAACATACCCATCCACAAATATCTCGGGAAGTCTAATGCAATATAATTAGACTCTGAAAAGGCTATAAATAACGTGGTAACTGAGCCACTATGAAAGTGAACAGCAACAAAATGAAACCATAAGATAATGATTTTGTGCCATCAACTCCAAATTTTTGACATAAAATAATACTTTATTTTATAGAGTTATGTTAACCAAAGAGAACACCAGAGCCTGCAAAGATGCAGACGTGTATGGTAGCTTAAAGTACTTGTATGGCATTAATGCCTAGAAGGCGCATCTGAGACAGATGCTGCGCTCTGCCAGGCACAGTATATACAAAATTTAAGAAATGATCTGTTTCTTTACAAAAAAAGATGACCACAATTCCTTGAAGATTTCATCAAGAATTTATATTATTCTATAAAGGCAATGGTCCTGTAACAGCTTAAAAGCTAATAATTGAAAAAGGAGGATCTGAAGGCACACTTCTTTCCTACAGGCAACAGACGGCAAAACTCATCCATTCATGAATGCTGTGCCTGTCTGAACAAGATTTCTGGCTTTCTGTAATTGGGGTAGTGGTTCCTTTACACACAGCTGGTAAGCTACCAAAACTGCTTTGAATCAATTAGTCTGCCTTTCTGTATGACATATTTGAATTTCATGTGCTAGTTTCTGAACCAAAGCCAATCTGTGACATATTTGAACAAAATCACTGTTCCCTCAACTTCCTTTGTAGACCCTTAAATAGTTTCCAGAGTAGCTGCTGACTCTTAAGTAGGAATTTAGGTTATGGCAACAAGATTGTTCTTAGTTTGGAATGAACCACAAAGCTGAAGTTTGAGCTCAAAGGAAGGACACTGATTTGTAAATGTTCCTTTACAAATTTTTCAGTTAATTTGCTTATTGGTGTGCTAGTTAAAGAGGAAGAGTCTTTTTGTGTCCTTTTCCAAGATGCTGTGTGTAGACATACTTACATACAGACACTCATACACACATAGCATGACTCCTTGCATTTAGTGGGTAAGATCACTTGGTGGATCACATTTAGTGGGTCAGCACTGCTACATTCACAGCAAAACTGCAGTGGGCAGAAGGGCAAAGTCACTTGCCCTTCATTACTATGGCTGCATTATCTAAGTGTGGTCCCTCAGCTTGAAGCTGCTCTAAATTTTTATGAGCTGTGCAAGCTCTTGCACACCATGTAACTTTTCCTTTTTCTGTTTATCCGCTATCTATGAGAGTTCAAGCATGATGTATACAGTTCAAGCATGGTTCCGTGTCACTTGAGTATTCACTCTACAAGGCAGAGAAAACCCAGTCATCCAATCTAGCTGTTAAGGATGCTTTGCAGAAGTGTGCCAAGGGAGTGTGACTAATTTACCTTTTTTAATGAGCAAAAGTAAAAAAATTCTGGTTGTATGATCTTTTACTCTTGGTATTTTAAAGTCTAAAACATATTCTAATTTTGCTTATTGCATTTCTTCATTACATGGGAGGATGATGCTCTGCTTTAACAACTGTCCTTCAGAACGGTTTTAAGAACTCCCTCATCTTGCTAAGATACATAAATGTATATAGGAGCAAAAAAATAATGTATAGACAAAGTTCTTGCACTCCAAGCAAAGCAAGAAGTGAAAATAGATGAAAGTAGATTTCTCTCAAGCAAAAGAATCAATATTCTTATGTTTTATTCCCTTTCGTTTCTGGCTGTTCAGCCCCAACTGACTTTTGTTATTGACCATTACCTTATAGCAGGAAGAGCTGAGGTGCTTTTATGGATATAGGCTATAAAGTGTACAGGTGCTGACCTGCAAGGACAAATGATGGCTGCTTGCTTACAAGGCTCTCAGTTGGTATCTCTAGTCTTAGGCAGGCAGTGCTGACATACTGTTTTGAGCTGAAAATTCTTACTGTGGCAATAGAAGCAATTAACAAGTAATGTTCAGGGATAAAAACAGAGGCTCCTCTTGTGGGTCGGTAATTGCCCAAAAGAGATAAATGTGTTTAATTTTGTGCCTGAAGCCTATGACAATTATATGGTATTAAATGCCATTTCTCCCTTACATCAAATTAATAAAAAGAAATCCCTTTAAAATGGGACGAAAAGGCTGTGTGGTTTAAATACTTCTTAATTTTAGTTGGGTATGTCTGTGTCCCAAATTAAGGGACTGCTTTTTGTTCAATATCCCTACTAGTTGAAGGTGACACCTTAAGACTGAATCTCAATTGCTTCCATTACAGTATGCTGGCTAGCCTGATGTTTCTTGCTGATTGGCACCATTTGAACCTTCAATAAGAGTGATTAGGGTCCAGATTCTGAAAAGTGCTCAGCATCTTGCAGGCTTTTATTGTTCCTCTGAGTGATTTTGAAAGCCTGGTCTCAGTATGTGATCCTGACAGCGTGCTTTCTGTACCTCTACTAGTGGGGCTGTGAAGGCCTAGGGAGCAAAAGTGCTTTTTTTTTTTTTTTTTTTTTTTGACAAGCTTAGATTGAACTTTGCTGGTAGCACTAATGATGTTTTGGGGGAATGTCCCCTCTCTGCCTCTAAGATGATGCTAGCATAACATTGACTTACTTTGAGATAGAAGGCAGACCTTCAGGTTATATTTGCACTGTAAAGCACTGACAATATTTGTCAGAATATATTTGACAGAAGCAATCTGTGTTGCTGAGTTAAAGTAAAAAACAGTTTAGAGAACGGCAGATAGGTAAACTGAAGACTGAGTAAGTGTTTCCAGCTGAGAATTAATATTAGCTGAGGATCTAGTGCCATGAAAGACTAGAAAAATGCAACACACAGAGCAACTGAAGATAACACTTTAATTCAGTGAGGTCTGTATTCAGACTTTATCTGATCTGGAAGCATTCTGTCACCTAAAGAATATAAACCACTAGAGACTGATGAAGCCATGGTGGAAAAACATGAAATTTCAAGGCATATGGTTGGAAAAAAAGTCTAGTTATACTTCATCTAGCACTGAACCAGCTGCAATAACAAGAAAGGGTGAACTAACCGAAGAACCTTGCAAGATACATGTATATATGGACATAAGCCAACAATGTGCGCTTGCAGCCCAGAAGGCCAACCGTATCCTGGGCTGCATCAAAAGAAGCATGGCCAGCAGGTCGGTGGAGGTGATTCTGTCCCTCTACTCTGCTCTGGTGAGACCCCACCTGCAGTACTGTGTCCAGCTCTGGGGTCCTCAGCACAGGAAGGACATGGAGCTGTCAGAGCAGGTCCAGAAGAGGGCCACAGAAATGATCCGAGGGCTGGAGCCCCTCTCCTACGAGGACAGGCTGAGAGAGTTAGGGTTGTTCAGCCTGGAGAAGAGAAGGCTGCGGGGAGACCATACTGCAGCCTTTCAGGACTTAAAGGGGGACTATAGGAAGGATGGGGGACAATCTCTTTAGCAAGGCCTATTGTGACAGGACAAGGGGTAATGGTTTTAAACTAAAGGAGGGTAGATTTAGACTGGATATAAGGACAAATTTTTTTACAATGAGGGTGGTGAAACACTGGAACAGGTTGCCCAGAGAGGTTGTGGAGGCCCCATCCCTAGAAATATTCAAGGTCAGGTTGGATGGGGCTCTGAGCAACCTGATCTAGTTGAAGATGTCCCTGCTCACTGCAGGGGGGCTCGACTAGATGACCTCTAAAGGTCTCTTCCAACCTAAACCATTCTATGATTCTGTGATTCTATGATTCTATGATATTGTCTTCCTTTATACATGTATATTGTATATACATATATATAAAAAAGATAATATAAATCTTGTATGTATGTATATATTCTCTCACCTTTAAAGGTGACACACACTATACTGCAAGTATGGCCGCTAAGTTTCAATACAACATTTCTCTTTGTAGAATAGATAATACCTTTCCTAAGAACAGGAATTATGATCTAGAGCATGAACAATCCTTTGCCTGAAGATAACAGTGTTAGTGGATTTATTAATGATAAATAAAACCATATTACCTTCTTTATTTGCACAGAATCGTGAAATATTATTTGTTATTTATTTTACTTTGACTATGGTAAGGAGCAACTCATGGACCATGTCATGCAACTCCAGACATAACATATTATTTATTAACATTTTTAATAGCACAGTCAGTTTTATTTCTTATGTTCCAGAGCTTTGTATCTCAGAGTTTGTCTAAGAAAGAGTGCAATCAACCTCCATTCTGGTATTAATTTGGAGAGAAAACCCCACCTTTCAGAAATATCAGGTAGATTCCAGTAACCATGCATTGATAATGGCTAAATAAGTTTGAGAATAACCAAATGAAAGAGGTCCTTAAAGGGCCTTTGTAAGAATGGAATTATGTTCTTGTTCAAAACGGGGGCTCAAATATGCTTGTGTTTCTTCTGCAGAGAGAGAATTAAGAGGAAACTGTCATGATATTTGTGACTAACAGGACAAAATGTTTGATTCTATGACCAGATCTTTCCATGACCATGATTTTAATCTGTCAGTGTCAAAAGTCTAAGATATGAACAGGGTGTCCTTAAAAAAGCTTTGGCTGTTGCAGTCAGAATCTGCTCTAATGAACTCCAAGAACTTGTAACACTGGTCATGCTTCCTACCTGACAGTGAGGTGTTCTAAGATTTTATTCCTATTTGATACCATTGAAAGGGTTTTGTCTAACATGAAAAGAAAAATGAATGCTTTTTCACTTCATGCTCTGAGGCATTTCCCATCAGTGATTCCAGCTGTCATGCTTTGGCTGATGCTAGATTATCAGTTTTCTCCAGTGTATTTGTCTCAGTGTATTTTTGAGAAGAATAAAATACTCTTAAGGGTAAGCCAACTAGGAAATGTCACTACATTCATAGTTTAGACAAATGTTCTCAAGACAACTGAGGGATGGGAGATTAAACATGTAATGCATTCTTTTCAAGGCTGTTACGAGAAACTTGAGGTTTTAGCAATTGAGTAGTGGACAGGAGAGTGCAGTTTTCCCTTTTTTCAGCCAAGCGATTCAATTTCACAAGGACTCACTGAGTGCCAGATGGTGCTACTGTGATTTTATAGCATCTGAGGAACTAGTCCTGTTGGTTTACAGTCAGTCACTGTTTCAGTGGTGACTCGCAGCCTTGAAGTCATCCCTCAATTCATGTGCTCATTAATTAAAAACAATTTTGAGAGTGCCTTCTTCACTGTGGCAGCTCAGCTGGTAAGGGAAGTGCTCTCTCTTCAGTCATATCTCTCTACCTCAGAAAGGCAAGATGAAAAAAGTTTAGATTCAAACTGCTTTTGTTTCCTTTCTCCTCCTTCAGAACCAAGGTGAAGAGTAGCTTTGATTAATGGGCAGGAGTGTTTACACAGAGAGCCCTAGAGCAGGTGGCTAGAAGACAATGTGAGTTGCTAGGTGCCTCTGTCAAGCTATTTAACTCCTTTTAATCTCAGCTAGTCCCCCTCTAAAACAGCAGGATAGGGGTCAGACATTTATTCTTAATTAGGCATTATCATTAAATTGCCATAAATATTCCCAGTGGGCATAGATTTGCCCTGAGTATTCAAGAAGGTGCCTTTTTTTTCCTTTTTTTTTTTTTTTTTTTTTTTTAATGTGAAATTATGTATCTTTCTGTGGTAGAAGAATCACATACATAGAAAGTGGCTCAAAGACAGTGTGTGGAGTGGAGAGCCTCAGGATGGCTCTGGATGACTACTTAGCATGTGGGAGAAGCTGCTGAACAGCAGCTCTCAGGAAACAAATCAGGCTGAAAATTAAGCAGCCAAATAGCATCTGAGTCATGGAGCCAGACAGAGAAAGGGTCAGGCCTCAAATAATATTGAAATTCAATAAGAACATAAAACATGCATCATTTTTCCTGCTCTGTCTATCAAGACTTCTTACTTATTTGCATTTAGTGGGCACAGCCTTAGAAATATTACAGCATAAAAATCAAGACACCTTCAGTCCCATGGCAATTAAATGTTCATTAACAAATCTGTATCTTATCCTAATTCACTGTGGCCATGCATGAGCAGCAGGTGAATGTATCATCTGGCTTGTTATGATAGTGTTTAAAAGAAACGTCACATCTACTTTTTAAGTAATTTTTCTCATTAGGTTTTGAGTACAAATGAAGTATTATGCTTGGCTGCAACACATTGTGGGGACAAGCAGTGGAAGAAGTTAGGTGAATTTTCAAGCCAATTCAGGATTGCTACAGGCTCTAAAACTGAACAGAGGATGGAAGTGAATAAAAATTCACTTATCTAGTTCATCAGTCTAGCTTGTGAAGTTAGCATGTAGGGAGTGAGAGGCTGTACTGCATATTACTTGCTATGTTATAGGAATCATGAGATGCAGGTGTAGTAATTATCTGGTTCCTGGAAATGCTTAGTGTGCACTTTGCATGGGTTGTAATTTACTTTGCTTGCAGTGCTCACTAACAATATCCAGAAGAATAATTTGTGCACAGACAGCATCACAGTATCACTCATCTCTGCTCCTGAATGATACTTGTTTACCCAGTACTCACTAAAGGTTGTGCCTAAAGATACAGCCTACCCTGCTGATATTTAAAACATGCAGGAAAGACAGAATTCTCAGTAGCTCTGGGCTTGTTGATGTTGCATTTTAGATGCATCGACTAAGCAAGCACCAGCACTGAAATGTAACAATAAAAGCAGTAGAATTTGCCATTCTTCTGGATGTAAACCCCACTCATCCCTTGTAGAGATCACTAGGCCCACTTGGTCTGTATGAAATTGCACAAGGAGATGAATATTGGAAACTGCTGTGGAAATCCCAAGCACTTAATATGTGTCTCTTTAAGGAATCACAAACCAGTCCAGAAGAAGTGAGTGTGACTATAATATGTGGCTATAATTCATCTATGACATTATTGTATGACATGTCTGTACGTGTTCTATTGGCCTGGAATGTAGAACATACCATTAATGATAACTTTGGACCAAAAGATAGTATGACATAAAAACAAGACATCACCAGATAAATGAAACAAGACAACAGAGAAAGACTGAATGGAGGACACATTAAAAAAAGTAATAGGATGTAGCTATAGGTACAGTTCACTGCCAGTCAGTTGCATCAGTCACAGCTTGCCAATTGTGTTTAACTTTAACTCTTTTAAATTAACTTAATCCAAATGCTGCAGCTTCTGGGAAAGCGTACATGAAGCATAGACATCTGCAATCCTTCTCTTTCAATTGAAAGCTGATATTTTAATATCAGTTCTTACTATGCTCAGGTTATTGTTATTGGTATGAATGAACAAGCAAAAACAACCTAATTGGTTTAAAATCACATTAGTCTGACAACCTTGATCATTGGAAGGCCGTAAATTAATGATTTACAAGTAGTTCATTTATTCCTTCTGGAAAGATTTGAAAACCATTATTTTCTAGGTCGCAACCTATTAGATTTTGGCCAAGATTAATATTAAAAAGGAATAAGTTTCCTGTAGGTGATGCTGCTGATAGTAACAGTGAACTAAAGAGATGAATTAGTATCTGGTGTGATTGTGTATACACTTACCAAATCAAAGGAGAGGTGACATTGCAAGATACTATACACTAATTCTTTTTCCACAAAGGAAATGAGATAGAGGTCTGTAACAATGAGACCCTTCTCCTGCAGGGACAGAAGGCCGCAATGGCACAGAGTGGCACAGAGTACATTGATGTAATGCAGAGAAATTGCCGTTGCTTCCTTCCAGTGGGTAAAGTTGAGCTGGATGAGACTGAGTACTTGCACTTAGGGCTGTCAGTCACAGAAATCTTAAACCATGGCTGTTCATTCTGGGATGTTGCTGCTGATTTGTCTGGTGAGAGTTAGACACCAAGGCAACAATGCCAGCATCTTGCTGCTTCAGTGCCAGTGGAAGGCTACTTTTCAGACCCTGTTAAAATCATGGGTGGTAACTCCTCTGAGGATAAGACAGCTATAAGGAATGGCCTTGATAGGAAGGTTATTAATTTAAATTGTGTTACAGTGGACCAGACAAAGAAAAGTTGTCCTGGACTGAGGATAAGCAGCTGCAGGTGTATGCAAGGAAGTTTAAAAAAATGTTGTTCAACAAATCATAACTGAAGGAGCTGGACTGTGCAGCAGACAAGCTTGGTAACTCAAACTGTTGTCCTTTTATTTCATTCCTACCCCCTACCCAATGGTAACAGCTTTGTTAAATCATCAAAAATCCCAGTAAGGGATACAAATAAGGAAGGAAAACCTGATAAGAGGAAATTTTTTTATGTCCTTTGTGCTAGACTTCAGCAGGCATCCAAGTAAAATCCCTGAGGTCCTTATAAGACATTAGACAGACCACTCATGAATCTTGCCCTTACCTCCTTGTGCTCCTAAAATTGATGCAGGCCACAAAGATCAATGCTTCATCTTTTCTGTTGATACCCAGATTTTTGGCATAATTAAATCCTCGAGCCTCTGTTTTTGCCATGGGGCCATGGCAATTGCCTTTAGTTTATATTGTCTTATGACGACATATAAAAGAAGTTATTGAGTATAAGGTAGCATCATAGATTCCAATATCTCCAATATATAGTAATGGCATAAAATATGAATGGTACCAAAGTGATTTATCTTCCTCAGTTTGCAAGGTGCCTTAATGCTTGAAGAAAATAGATATTTTGCAGAAATACTGAAATGAACAGGAAAAAGAAAGATTTGAAAAAATAAGGCAAACATGGAATGAGAGTATATGATTCTTTTAAATAAATGTTAATCCATGTAAATTTGTGTAGCAAAAGACTAGATTAAAAAAACAAAAACAAAAACAAAAAAAACAAAAACCCCAAACCCCAAACCCAAGTGTTCCTTGCTATGCATAGATTATTATTTGAAAAATCTGAGCAGACATTGGCATACATGAAATTGACTTCCAGGAATATTGACTTGGCTTGATTTACTTGTGTTGTATCTGTAACTGAAATGGGAAGGATGAACCTGACGTGCTAATACCCTGAAGGGCACATAACAAATGCAATTACTCAGTTTCAAAATTATACATTAATGTAAGTTTTCAGCACTGTCTTCAGATGACATTGGTTGTTTATTATCTGTCTAGTGTAATACAGGTGTAAAGTATAACTCCACTGGAAATAATGATCAGTATTCTTCCATTCACTTTTTCATAATTTCTCTACATAAAATATTTTAACATAAGCAACTGAAACTTCAAAAGACAATTAAAAAATAATTTTACAAGCTCCTAGATTTAGCCTGAAATTTTGGAAACTCATGACAGATACTTATCATCCTGAGGCATGCAAACTGATTCAGAAATAGAACAGGAAAGGTCTTTAAACTTTAGATTTAATTATTATATAGGCAAAGAAGATGTTTCACAAATAATTTAATTTTATTTTATTTGTTCCAAGTAGAAAGTTTGGAATTTTGCAGTTTTTTAGAGTCTGTATTGCTTTAGTTGCAAATAGCTATTGCTGCTAAGATACAAAAAATGATCAATCTCTGCTAATGTACCGATAAATCTTCAGTATCTTTATGTTTTTTTACTATGTTACCACTTACAATAATAACTCATTCTAAACCCAAATTCTAATTAATTGTATCTTTGTGGGGGTTTTATGAAAAGTATACTTAATGGAAATATATCAGAAGTAAATGTAGAAAAGCAGAATAATTTAACTTCTCAGTCCCAGATGGTAGGGCATTGAGGCAACCCTTTATGTCTGAGAACTTGCATTCACAAATACAAATTAAACTTTCATCTCTATACATGTAAGAAAGATTCCACAGCTTGCACTCTTCTCAGTCGGGAACAGCTCCTTGCGGGCAGGTGCCCTTGTGTTCCCACGTTGCAGAGCTGCCCACTGATGCCCCAGGGCTGCTGGGAGCAGCGAGAGCCTTGGTGGTACGAAAGTCAAAGGCCGAGGTTTTACTGAGCAATATGTGGGGATGGAAGGTGCAGAGCTGCAGTACCAAGGCAGCAGTGCCAAGGCAGGCAGCAGATGGCATCAATGCATGTGACCTTGCTGCTAGTTTTTCTAGAAGAGAAGGGGAAGAACAAGAAAACTACAAATTCATATTTGTATGCTATAAGGATATATCTAAACAGACCAGAAATTGCTGTGTTTGTAAGATCATATATGCTGTTCATGCAGCACATAAACAATCCACTTCTGTCACCTGTCATAGTACAATGTCTGGGCAATCTAGGCGCTTTGTCCAGGGACTTAGAGCTACTAAATTGGATAGTGGAAGAGCTGGAAGGACATACAAATCATTCTTTAAATACTCTGAAATGCTGTCATTTTGTCAACTTGTTTGTCGCAAGTTCATATACAGTCAGCACCTGTGGAGAAGGTGGGAATTGAACTCTGTCGCACAATTTAACACAATTTGTCTCAAAGCAATGTGACTTCCCAAAGCCCTGCAACAGGCAAACTTTTCTCATCTTTTACTTTTATTGATGTCCTCCTACTGGTGGAGCTTGTTCTTTGACAGAGGCTTTAAGCAATTTCTAAGTAATGATAATGTGAAAATTTTTCAGTGAAGCCTATTCCTCCATTGAAATGTTTTTATATGAGGTTGGTTTTTTTTTTTTTTTCTTCAGGTGAACTTCTGTGGAATGGTTCCACTTCAGAAGAATTCTCTGTTTCACTGGAGAATATAATCATATTCTCATAATTCTTATAATAATTTCACTTCATTGCTTTCTGTAAGCTTCGTGGAAGCACCTGGCAAAACTTGTACTTCCAGGTCTTGTGAGGTACAGGTTTTCCTTGAGGAGCTATCTATGCATCTAGAGTACAGATCCCATGATGTATTTATATTCTCTTATGGCTAAAATCCTGTAGTGTATCATGGGACATGCACTATAATTAGTGTCCAGTCTCTATGGTGAAAGAGGGCTAAAGGTACTGAAAACAAAATTCCCACAGATTCATATCCCATAACTTCCTGATCATATTTAGAAAAACAATCAAAATGAAATGGATTTGAATGAAATTTAAGGACTTGGATGCAGAAGAAGAAATTGTATCTGCCTTTCTTGTTCCATTCCCACATGTAATGGAGAGATGCTTCAGAACATATTATACACACAATATTTTATGAGCTTCTGTGAATAAGTCTTTATCTGAATTTCTTACAAGTACAAAACCGAAACCCTTCCCCCTGATGTTCAGAACATCATTTACTATCAACTTCTGCTGCATATGTCTTGTTGCAGAGCTGACAACCAGTACTGACAGAACAGAGGCAGTGTGCATATATAATATCAAGAGCTCTTTCTTCACTTTGCATCAGCCAAAGTACTTACACACTTGATCTGAAACATGGCAAATTATGGAGTAGTTAAGTTTCTAGTGCTGTCCAGTCTTTGCTTTCTGTGCAGGCTGTCAAAATAAATTACAATATCATATTTCATGAAGATATTCTTATATGGTTAAATCTCCCTCTCAAAAATGTTTCCTCTCCTAAGATTAGGATAAGATAGGAGCATATCAACCCATTTTTAGGTTATTTGTGTGGTAAAACAAAACAAAGAAGGATAGTGAAATTAATTTGTTTTAAGTTTAAAGGGTGTTTGCTTTTTATACTAGTATGGCATTAGCTGTTATCTTTAAATACTTCTCATAATCACTTCTTGCCTAATACTCTCTGATTACACTTGACTTTTAAGTTTACCTTTCCTGATTAGAAAGGAGCTTCATCAAGTCAAAAATAGGAGCCAGGAACAAAATTATCATAAAGTTATTTTATTTAGGGGAAGGGAAAAGGTGTGGGGTGGTGGTGTGTGGAAGAGGCATGAGAAACTGAGACTGTCTTTAATGGATACTTGCAAAAAGAGCTCCATTTTCCTGATGCCTAATGCTTCTAAGGTAGAGGCAGTAGGGAGCAAAATTGTCTGGCTTGGACTATCTGAGTTTATGTGGCTGAAAAATGTAAATCTACTTTTCAAGTTGTTTATATACTAAATTTCTGTAATATATATACATGTATATATATATATGTAAAATATATACATATAACTCCTTGAAAGAATTGAAAAAGTGAATTAAAACTGAGTCGATGAATTATCAAGAGGTAGATATTAAGGGATAAACTGCCAACTGTGAGATGTCTTTAAAAAAGCATTAAAAAAAAACAACCTCCTATATTTTTCCTTGGACATTTAAAAGCAGATGTTCTGACATTCAGATAAAGTTTGTTCATATTAAGTGAATATTTAACTAAAATATATGGACTATCCATTTGCTGTTCTCCAGCAATTGTCTAAAATAAATATACCTGCCTTCCACTTTTTCCTAAATATTTTTTTTCTCCAGCTGGAGGGGGACTTATTGAAAGAGAATAAATTAGTTCAGGGGGAAAAAAAAGCACCCAGCTGCATTTATTATGCCACCTGAAAGTCAGTAGTGCATACTATTTTTCTGAAAGTTAATGAAACATATAATTAGAATTCTCTTTCTGATGTTTTTGGGGTTTTAACTATGGAGTGTATGCACTGTGCAAGCAGAACAGTTAAGCAGAACTGTATCACTGCTCAGAACTGGAGCAATTAGCATGCTAAGAAGCACACATACTTTTAGGTTATTTCTGTTTAAAAGTGCTTGTACCCAGGGCCGTTGTCTTTGATGATGAACACTGCTTTTGTCTGAGACTATTTGAATGTTAAGATGGACAGCATTGGCATTTTTATTTTCCTATATTTCTTCCTCTCCTGTTACGAGAATGAAGAAAACAGAATATTTCATAAGTAGACTGAACATAATTCACCCTGCTTGATATTCTTTTCTTTTTTTCTGTAAGTTCATATGCAGCTAGAAGATTTATTTTTTAAAACTGATTATGTAAAACCTCCCTTTAATGGAATTGCTATGTTATAAGGGTATTGACGTTAATGAACATATTAAGGTAGTGCAGACTTTGAGAGACAGAAAGAATAAAACTCCATCCCCTTGAAAACATAGCAGATGAGTGAAACAAAACAGAGACATCCACAGAGATCTTCATATGTGGTTGCAGTATAAGGATTCCCAAAGATAGTTCAAAACTGACTATATTAAAATCTGGTTCTTTTGGAAACCAGAATAATTTCACAAAAGGATGACAAATAAAAACACTTAAATTGTGAAAATTTGCTTTAATGGCTGTTACTACTGATGAAAGAAAAAGTATTAATAATTACCTCTGCTTTGACAAGGCTTTGTGAGTCATATGAGCATCAGAAGATGCTTAAACACTTGTGATCAGATAGAGGACAACAAGTAAAGGCTGAAAAGAGATGGTGTCCAGGTGCTGTGAGAATGGTTATACAAGAAGTCTGTCATTCAAGTAACCTACTCAGATGGGAGATTGAAAGAAATGTTTCACCTGAATCCCATCAGACTTAAACAAGAAAAGAAAGAAGCAAAGGGCTGAAGGGAGATTTGGGTGAAAGAGTATAACTGCTTTCATGCAGATAAAAGGGGCCTGAAGTTGAAGAAAGGTTATAAGCAGAGCGCTAAAGAGACTGTACTGCCTCTGGTGCAGGTGTGGGGCTTCTGGGATGTTAATTTATTTTGCTGCAAGACTACAGAAGAGTAGTGTATGAATAAAAAGATTGCATGGCTGAAGCAGGTGAATAAATTTAGTTGTGCATCCAAGCATAGCATTCAATGGAGAGGCAGTAGGAGTGCCTTAAGGACAGGAAGGAGCTATGGAAGAAGAGAGGGGGAGCAAAGGTGTCTGGCAAAGGCTTAGAGAGAGCAGAGGGTTTGGGTTAATGCTGCTAACTTTTTTCCAGGACCAAAGCTCAGAGTTCCTCACAAGAGAGTAGTAGGTATTTACCCACTCTGTTCAGCTGGTAGCATGTGTGCCTTTAAATAAAGTGATCTCTGCATGTTACAATGTTGAATATTTGGCCAAATGGATACTGGATTGCAAGGTTCATAAGTAAAGTCTGTATCTGTACTGCTCAGCAGTACTGGGATGGGTAATTCCAACAGCAAAAAGGAAAAAAGATATTCCTAAAGCTAAATTCAAGTACTTTCTGCATAACAGTACTTACCAGGAATTTTGTGACAATGTGAGGTGCAAGAAACTTTGGATCTGCAGCTGCAAAATTCTTGAAGCAAAGAATAAGGCTAGTCCCATGTATCATCCAGCCAGCCATTTATGAAGACAGACATTTATATGAGTGTTCAGAGTTAAAGTTAGGAGAAAATACTTAAGAAATTCAGGGTAATTTTATCAGGTGTTACTACAGAATGCTTCAGCACATCCTGATGCCAAATGTTCGCCACTCCAGCTGAGATGTGACTATTTTCTGTTGTGTAAATCTAGAGGTGAACCTATTCCAAGCTATTAGAATATAAGTGTATATATAAAATGCGGTTGTATTGTATTAGCAAATCCACATGGGGAAGGAGGGTTTTCATTTTGCATCTTTAAAAGACAAAAGAAATATTCTTTTCACCATTTCTTAATTTCTGTAAGGTGATTGTCTCAATGTTAACTCAAAGCAGTCTTTGTGGATGTTCCCTTTGAGGAAGGGAACACACAGTTGCCTGTAGTATTACTGTTCCAATGTCTGTTTTTATGCATAGGAATGTTTCATTCAAAGCACACTGCAGATACATCAAAAAAAGGAATAAGTTGAACTTATATAGCTTATATAGGCTTCTATAGCAGTGCTTTTAATTTTTATCTTCTGATCAGCATGTGCACCTCTGAGAAAAAGAATTAGAAATGGAAATGCAGCTTCTCTCAGATGCTAATGTCTCTCTACCAGAGAAATGGAGATAAAGAATATACATTAATCAGCAAACTTGAGACAAGGAAAATTCCTAAAACTTTCTAGGTAGTTGAGAGGTTGCTTTTTAGCAGTCTTTCTAGGTGAAGATTCCTAACTGTTTTTCAAAACTGGTATTGTGGTAGGCAGGTCTACTAGAAAAAATGCAAGAAAAAAAAGGAACAAATGGAAAAATTAAGAAGAATCACACTAGTAAAAAAATACCAGTAAGAGCCTAGAGTTTGGATGCCCCTAGCCTCACTTGTTCAGCATAGTTTAGGGATTGGACAGAGTCTGAAGAGATACCGAAGGCAGCTATCTAGCACCTATTGCTCTGTTTTGGCTGTCCATCCTGTGATGCCTCTTAATTTATGAATAAGGAGGGCCAGATGGCAATGTCATATTATTATTGCTCTTTTTTTTGTCTACTTAGAGTTTTAGCTTCTTACACAAATTGAAAACTTGGCTATAATTTTGTTCTTGTTCTCAGGAACTGTTCTTTTTAATTTTAAAATGCAGTTTGTACCAGTCTATTTTTTGATGACTTCTGGCTGTAATATCATGTTTCAGGTTGCATTAAACTTGCTAGCATTTAGGCATCTAACCTAGCAGATGTTTTCTGAGATGATGCCCTTTTCAGCATTTATACCAATAGAATTTAAGCTAAATTTTAAAGGAAAGAAACCAGAACGGGCTTCCTTCACTGTCTTCCCCCCTTGCCCTATCTGTCTTTGAAAGATGCTTGCCACACTGAAGATGTGTGTGGCTGGGCTTAATTAACCCTAAGGAAACCTGTGTTTCTTTAAATTTCAAATGAACTTATGTGTTCACAAACTGATGCTGTTACCCAACTAAGCCACAATGCATTATGTTGTGCCATGAAAAGAACCATAAGTGAATGAAGTGCTCTTTACCATGTAATGTGTTGGGCCATTAAAAGCACGTGAGTTTTCCATATGCACTCACTGCTCGCAGATAACTCGATGGCATTTTATGTAAATGTTGAAGAAAGAAAATCCTATATCAGCCACATAGAAGGAGCAGGGTTAAGCCCTGGGCAGGACCAGAAAAAAGGGCACTCTGAAGTGCTCAACAGCACCTCTGTGGGCTCCACTCAGAAAGGACGGGTTGTGTGAGGATAGGTGATGTGCTCCTCAGTGAGCTTTTACCCACAAATTCAAGCTACAGCATTACAGGCAGGTTAAGAGTGTGTGTAGACTTGTAAGATCAGTCCCTGAGCTAAAAAAAGTCACTTGGACATCTGGTGAATGCCCATAGTCATCAACCCTCAAAATATTCTTGGCTGTAATGTTGATTTTAACTTCCTCATAGCTCTTCTGCGAGACAGAGAATTTCATGGGAATTTTGGTGTTTGACTTTCCCTAGAGCATATGCTCCTCAGAAACCATCCAGCTAAAAATGACACATACTCATAATCCATTACAGCAATTTCTTTGAAGAAATAATCCAAATTCATAATGCAATTTACTAGCATCTCAAATGGTAGTACTGTTTTCTTTTCTTAGTGCAGAAAAGGTGGCATATTTAGCAGCTTCCGAAATTATTTTTTGATTTCTATCTATTACAGGTCACCATATAGATGTTGAAAGTACTCTTGTGTGTTTGACTGAAAGTTCAGGATTTAGGATATTCTTGAGCCATAGCTGTACTGGTGGTTTATGTTGCAGACTCTAACAGTGTTTGGACACAACTTGTTAATGATTACTTGCCAGTTGGGACAAAAAGCCCCTCCAGAAAGGAGACCAACAAGTCACTCTGTATATAAATGGAAAAGCTTCATTTCCCAAGAAAGCAAATATTTGGGCAGAAATCCTCAGGGCTGTTTTTGATTTCTGTTGCTAAAATTTTGCTTTCTTTCAATTCTATTCATACAGTACGAATCAGCTCATTAAATATTACTTTCTAAAGAAGTAAATTTTACTTCTAATCAACAAATAAAAACTATATCAAGAATTTTGTTTTATTGTCTCAGTTCTAATGTAGGTACCAGTGAATAAACAGAGGCAAAGATCAGTCCTTGTAGTACTCATTGTCCTTTGTCTATATAAGAGATTCTAATTTCTACAGTTAATGTTTTCTAAAATGATCACAGCACTAGAAAAAGATTTTACTGGGCTTGCAGTGAGGCTGTGCTCCTTGAAATGTCTCTATGCATTAGATTCACCATTTCTTACAGCTCTAATTAAAAAAAGAAAAAAAAAAAAACCTTAAATCATTCATATATTTCTGATCATTGATTTGTTCCTTATTTTTACTTTTTCCCAGTTAAAGTATTTTATCATCCTTAATGTTTTATCTATGCCTTTGAATAAAGTCATAAACCATCTAAAAATCACATACCTCATTCAATTTTTATTTTTTTTTCATACTGGAAAAGAGTACTAGCCTACATGGCTCCTCAGTAACAGTCAATTATTGTTAAAAGTTAGCTTGCTTTTTAACTGGACATTGCCAAAATTTCTGTGTCCTTCAACTGCTATTTCAAATGCCTCAGCTAATTTCGTAGCCATCTACAGTGAATGCCAATGAACACTTGGTAAGTTTCAATGGCTAAGTCCCTCATAATCCTTCCTGTGTCATCCTAAATTATTTGAACTGCTGCTTAGCATTCTGTCATCAGCAATTTTGTACCCCTTTTCATTGATTCTATCAGCTAAATTGTTTCTATAGAGAACATCAGGACATAAAATAGACTAGAAATACAAACCAGCTTAAGAGTGTTCTAAACAGTCATCCCTAAAGAGTTACATACAGGTTTCATAATGCCTTTGGTATAGATTAACTGCAAATCTTTAAAGTTTTTCCCAGCACATGTTTTGAAGGACAGAAGCAACTCAAGCACCCTTCAGAAATTTATCATTATGATATACCACTGATTAAAAAATAGAGTCACTGTTGCAACATGCCTGCAATATGCAGCAAGGTGACTGCTGTCACATCTAGGTTAATATATCTGAGCAACTTATCTAGTGTGCACAATATTCAGTGTTACATGCTATTGTTTTTCTATTCAAAATTTCCTTGGGAATTGATCCTGATTTTTCACAAGCACAGAGAGTATTTTAAGTATTCACAAAAATATATCTGCCGTATTGTCCAACAATGTAAATTCTAGATAGCTATGGTATTTTGCTCATTTAACCAGAGGAAGAACCAGAGGGTTCTCTCTTCCTCCTGTGGCTTCATAATTTTTGGAGAAGAATAGCTAACACAGTATGAAGCACAAGCAGTTAAATATAAGCGTGTTTTATATGGGAGAAGACTGATAGCAATACTTAAAAAAAGCTGAAGCCCCCTCTCTCCAAAAATGAAAATAAAGAGTCATGAATGGGAAGTTATTCAGAGAATGGACATTTTCAAAATACTCACTTTTGAAGAAGCCCAAGAAAATGCCTGTTGCAAGCTCTTGGGCTGGCTGCTGGGGGTGGCAGCAATGAGCCCGATGGCCTGCACGGAGTTGGGACCCCATCTCACAAACTCCTTGTTAGGCAAGCTGCCACAGAGCAAAACTTAGAGATGTTATGTTATTGTTTCTAAACCGTTACGCAATATCCAGCCATCTCAAAGAGAAGGCATGATGTGGTATTCTGAAACATAAGCTACTTCATCTCTTTCTTTAAAGAATGGTGATATTGCAGTTAAAACTGAGATATAAAAATGGTCCAAGGCATCCCCTTACCATCAGATAATCTATAATAGACTCTAATAGACTCTAGCTATTCATATTTCAGCTACTTTTTTTTTCTCAAAGATGTGCAATATACTAAGGATTTGCTGTATTTGGACACCTTTTTCATCAGATGCCCTTTGAAATGCCTGGGGTTAGCTGCAAGCTATTAATCTAGAAATAATTTACATCACCTCCTCCACCTCTTTTAATTTTATTTTAAAGTCTGTTGCTGCAATTTCTAGTCAAGGCAAGAAGAATTTACAAAATGTGGCAAGAGGTCTGAACAACAATGAAACTTATTTCCAAGGGTCAGAACTACTGAGACTACAATACATAAAATGACAACTTTATTAAGGAATTAATTGAAGTAATATGATGTTTCTGAGATTTTATCTAATTTGTAGTTTTCTAATATGGTATAAAAAGTGTCTGCAGTCTCTAAACTTATTGAGGGTGTAACAGCACAATGAGATGGAAAAATAAGTCAGTCTTTCTGGAAGAAAATTTATTGGAAATCAGTGATGTTTTTTCTATATTCTCTATTTACCTGAGTTAATTTCTAGTGTTTATAGGCAAGTATGGCTTAAAATAGTGATAACTTGTGTGCTTTTGTTTACCATAGGAATTAAGTAGCAAACAAAAGCAAAACTCGAATCTTTCCCCTTGCCTTCTTAGAGCAACTAAGCCATTTTCTCTTTCACATACTGTTGACTCCAATATATTAATACAGGTCTAAATCTGGGATGTATCTGAGTTTCAAAGAAACACCATAGTTAAGTGTTTCATGGTTCATTCATCCCTTGACCTTTGGGGTGAAACAGTCAATAAGGAGGCAAATTACTGTCAATGATAGCTGGTTGTTTTCCACTACAAGAAATCTCTTTCATACTTCAGTTTTCCCTGGGTATACTTTATCGACTTTCTCAAGTAAACACCATTTAATATAGGCCAAGGGAAATAGCTTTTAGCAATAAACCAGCCATACTAGTGTTAAGAATTAACTGCCCAGTTCCTAAACTGAGAAACAGAATGAAAGAAAAGACTAGCTCAGATATGTGTTTAATCTTTTCAGATATTACATGCAGTTCAAGTCTTTTGACTGTTTCAGATTGAGAGTTTATTTATTAATATTACAGTTCACGTTAGGCTTAGCTATAGGGTATGTTTTTGTTTTGCTTTATTTTGTTTTTAAATCTCATATGAAAGCCTAAGGAGTTTTAAAACAGGTCTAGTCCCTCCTGTGTGATAGGGACCCGAATTTTTTTGAATCAGTAGCCAATGGCAAGCAAATTTCTTCAAATAATATCTGTTCCAGCTTGCAGGCAAAAGTGAAGCTTGGGTATTGTAACTTAGTGTAACTACTCCAAATCCCTGTCTCTAAACAGCTCTCAGCTGCTGCAGTATAGGTGTCTTCCATGACTGAATGCAGTCGAAGGAAGAAATGCAAGGGAGAGATGTGCACTTTTCAGACTTCCTTTGAAACTCTTTCCAGATATTTTTCTTGCATTTCTACTTGTATTCTTTCTGCTAAACTCAAACTAAACTCAGGTTGAAGGTTTGGGTTCTTTTACTACTGATTCAACAGATATCTCACTTCTCCTTCATCCTGCTACATCCAAAGCTAATGCACTCTAAGACGTGTTGGCAAGATTCTCCAGACACAATTTGTATGCATACTTATGATATATGTAGGCTATGGTTAACATAACAGGTAGCATGGTTTGATAGCACTGGATCTAGAAAGCAAAACAATTGTTGTTGAGGTCCCATGTAACATTATACATGTTTGGAGATCTTACCTTGACCTAGCTCTCTTCTGTGCCACGAACTGGATGTGTTAGCTGGAGCGTGTGTTCCCTGAGGCTTGTCTTCCAAATTAGTCTTCTGCAAAAGAAATCCAGTTTGTACACTCTGAGAGCACTCTGCAATGCACACCAAAGCATGCTAGGTTGCAATAACCATTTTTTGCTTTAGAAGTGCCTTCCCAAGCCAAACTAAAATAGTGGTGTGGATGCAGCAATGGATTTGTTGTATATATGGCAGTGTTTGTGCTCTGAGGTTGTTTGTTTTGCCCCAGTAAGAGTAACCTTTCTGCTAACATTTCTGCTATCTTTATGTTGCTTACATAACAACACAGGTTTATCTGAGGAGATAATACTTCATGCTCTCGATTCTAAAGGTCTTTGCTCAGATTCTCCTGTTGGCTCATTTTGTTTGACGAAATTCAGTTCGTTGCCTACAGTCCAATATGTGTCATCAGTCACAGGATGGTAACCCAACCAGATGTGCAATGCTACATGCTTTAGGCAGTCCTCTTTATTTTCCATTGTGCTCTTTGAATTTTATTTTCCTATGCCAGCTTAACTCTGAAGTACATACTTAAAAAGATGCTCCTTTAATTAGATCACAGTTAGTTTTGACAGAGTTCATTAAAGTCAGTGTGAGGTTTTTAAGTGATTTTGGTGGGATTTGGTCAGAATCTCAGACTCCTTAGTTTCTGCATCTCACCCATAGTTTCCCTGTTTCTGAGAAAAGTTATGTATTCAGTGTCTGCAGCCTTATCTGTGTTCTGATAACTTTGCCATGTATGTTCTCTTACCCATTAACACTATCTCATTCAGTCTAGTTAAACTAAAATATCGGTTAACATGACTAGAGATAGCAAAATGACCTGATGACAATTGGTTGCTTTTCTTGTATAGAACATTTTTTCTTGTTTCTTATCTCTTCTTGTAGTATTTTGTACTTACATCTCTAGACAGCTGTCTGAAAAGTAACTATCCTGAATTTCTTTTCATTTCAAAAATCACAGGAACAATGTGCCGTGCAGTTCACAAGATAGCTTTCCAGTCTGTAAATGCTTTGATATGGAATTAGACAGTTTTTATTCTTAGATTAATGATCCCTCACATACAATTCCAGCACAAATATTGTTGCTTGCTCCTGTCCAATCCACATTTTTTTCCAAGTGTTGCTGTCGAGTAACTGTCAGTTTCTAGTTGTCTTGTCTCTGTTTTTTATTCATGAAATCATTTGATCGACTATTAGTACACTCCTTTGTTTTACTTGCTATTTTATCATCATTAGAGAAGCAGTTAATAAAAAATGTTATTTGTCTTCTTTGCTGCAGTATGGTTTGTTTTAGAATACCACAAGAATAGAGAGAAATGTTGACATTTCATCAATTAATTTATTTTATATAAAAAAAATTTCTTACGGAAGTAATATTGGTGAGAGAAAACATAACTCTTTCTACCTTAGTGCGTGTTAAAAATTACCTGGGTGCTCAAAAACCACATTTGGCCACAGCCCTGGAAGCCTAAAGTACTGTGTCAACCAACTGGAGCAATAAAGAAACTGGAGTAATGAAGAATTTGCATTTAGTGCTGTCTGTCATGTAATAGTTTTTTTTTGACACTGGGTGAGTCAGTGAGTTACTAACATGAGAGTCTGTACTTTTGCTTAATTGAACTACTTACCTCACAAGTGCTTGTTATTCAAGCTGCGTATGTTATCCTTATTAATTAAATTAATTAACTTTCTAAGCACTCTGTAAGCTTACCTTTCTTAAAATATATTTAGACAGAAAGCTAGAAGTTCTTGACTCACTGGTTTTATTTTAGGAGGAGACTTTACAAAGCAAGTGGGATTTGAGAACATTATTCTCATTTTTGGGGCTATTTTTTAGTTTAAATATAAACTCTGGGTGAAGAGGCATTTACACCTACTCTGGCTGATTATTTGTACCCTTGGCACGTGCTGCTAGAGGCATTTTGGAGGAGAGGTGGCTTCTCTCAACAGCATCTGCTGCATAGGTGTGCAGTTGTGTTATGGGGTAGCATGCTTTCTAGAGAGGCAGAAAAAATGTCATTTTCAGGCTGGTGCAGAAGCTAGATAAGGACAGAGACCTTTAGCTGTTGTTGCAACTGAGTGGCTCAGCCAATCCATGCCTGTTTCCCCTCTGAGGACATTAGCACATGAACAGGGGGAGTAGCAACAGCTCAGGAACTTGGTGCTGCCGACTCCATCTGTGGGACCCCAACAGTCTAACAATGGCTGGTAGAAACAGAGATACTTTAATGTCTTTTTCCAAGAGATGTCATATCATCCTATATTTATCCTATAGGCTGACATTTCTATACAACTTCAGGAAAGGAAATGTCTTCTGGTTCTGCTTTTTCTACAGTACCTCATACAGCTGGATCCTACCCCATTTCTGGGACCCTAAAAATTATCTTAGTACAAGTAAGAATACAATAATACATCTGTTTTCCAGGCTTGCTGAGATGTCTTAATCACCAAACTCATCTGGACTACATGAGAAGAAAGTAGGTGGTAGCTTCTTTCGACACTGAGGAATAATCACTTTATGTTTTTGTGGGAAGTAACTTCTCTCTACTTTTACATAAAAAAGATAACTCTGATGGAAGGGCTTATTACAAGTTCTCCTGCCTTGTTAGGACTGATGATATGCTTTATAATACAAACTGAATTCAAGAATAATATCCCTATAATATTAAATCAGTAGAGATTGATTTCTTAGTGTTTTTTTTCTATCTGCAGCTGCTGTCTCTGTCTAGGCTCCTCTGTCTATATATGTCAACCTAGCAATTATGGTATTATATACATGTCCAGCAGACAGGAACATTTGCCAGTGCCATACTGTTTTCATCTGTCAACTTCCTAGCTCATGTTTACTTCTTTTAATCGTAACTCACATAGAAAACTTCCCTGCTCTAGGATATTGTCCCTGTATCATAACACAGTACGTTCTGATCCTTGGCAGTTGTTATGAGGAGGCAGATCAAGTACTTTTTGAATGTGTGGAACTGATTTAAGGAACATTAACTTTTTAGGTACCGTGGCAGTAACGTATACTATTAATGATTCAATACAGGGAAATAAGTTTCCCAAATTGTAGTTGGAAAGCAAGAGGAAATTGTCTCCTCAAGATCTTTTAATAGACCAGTTATCAGATTAGCAATCTGTTAGCAGCCTAGACTGTCATGAGCAGGAACCTACGCACAATATGAGCTGTCATTTATTTTTAGAAACAGAAAGAAAATTAAGGAAAAAATTGAAAAATTTTCATGTTTCAAGTAATATTAAAGTTATCTTATAATACTGGAACTATGCTCCAGCAACACCAGTGTCCAGCCTTCAGCAAAGGCCATAGCTAAATGCACTGTAAGAAGAGGAAAAACTAAAACAAAAGGTAGCCAAAAAGCAATCCAAACCAAAGATCCTAACAAAAGAGAAGAATCCCTTCCTTGGGCATATCCTTTAGCTCCTGTAGGGAAAATGAGAAAACAAACAGCATATAATAGACGTTAGTCACTTAATGTGCTGGGCTTTCTGAGACATACAGTCCTGAATAGTATCAGACAGAACAGAGTAGTGAAGTTGCAAGGAATTTTTTTTTTTTTATAACTCTTATTTAGTTGAGAGCATTTGAAATGCAGGGACCTTGCTATTAGCACAATCCTGTCTTTCAAGGTAGTTTCTTATTTCCTAGGTTTTTTCCTTTGTTTGTTTGTTTATTTGGGGGGATTTATGGTGCTTCTAAATCCCTGACATGTTGATTTGACATCACATTGTGGTGTGACTTGGGTAGAACCAGGGGTTATGCTGATTAATTCTGGGGAAATCATTCAAACAGTGTCTTCAGCAGGTGAGCCCTGCTAGCATATTACCAAATATCTGAAATACTTAATACAGCCATTGAACAGGAGTCGGACTCAGAGACTCCCAGCAGACTCCCCGGTATTGTTTGTTTATTTCTGACTTGAAATTATCTCTGTAAAATGAGCAGAAATTCAGTAACATCTTTTGCCTATCTCAAAAGTTGGCTTTGATTCCTATTTCTAGATATTACATCTCACAAGCCCTCTTGTGTTTCATTCAAACTAGTCAGTCTTGGCTATTCCCTGCAGACAAAAAAAATAGGTAAGCTGCATTTATAAAAGACTTCTTTTTCTACTGCTACATATTCATTGTGAAAAATCAGTTTATTAACCACTTGCAGAGGTAATATGAAAGGCTTTTACAGAGTCCACAGTTTGAAATAGTTAACTTTGAGAGCGGCTTTGGATCTGCTGGAAAAACTGTATTAGGTCTACATTTTTGATAGTTGTGAGAAGTATTCCATAGACTGTGTGACTGATCATTCTTTCCTTCTATTTCCTTACCTGATAGCTGAGATTGTTTTATTTCATAATTGCTTTGTGGTAAAATAAATTCAGTGAGAACTGTAAAAGCTGTAAAGATTGTAAGAACTTTTAAAGAACCTCTACAAAAAGTTTTCTTTTTCAAAATCTTTGTTCCCTATATGTTATCATTCATGCTCCCCCAGCACATGGCAGAAGAACATTTCCTAAAACAGTATGTTGGTGTTGCTTGTTTGCTTTTGAGCAATGGTCAGATTTGGTGCACACTGACATAGGTGGTCATATGCAGCTATGTGTGCAGCTGAGCGATGCCTAGAAGGTCAATTTGCTCTGCTAGTTTACAGCTGGATGATTTTCCTATATTTATGGAAACTGATATGACAGAATGGGACTGAAATGAAGCAGTTATTAATACTGCAATTATTATTATTATTACTTAAGTTATTAATACTTACATTTTTGTTTCTTCAGCCTCCTATGGAGGTTTTCATGTTAGGTTTGTGGTTTCCTAAGCCGTACTTTCACAACTCTCCAGACTGCAAACAACTGTTTGAGATGGGTTGCTATGGGGTGGGAACGAATTAGACACCTCACTATCCTTTTAAAGGCAAATGTGACTAAGAGATGTGATCGAAAATCAAGGCAGATGAAAAAATTATGGACTGCTTTATTTCATGAGGAGCAGAGCTTGGAGGATAAAATTTCTTTTAAAAGTATTCACTTGCATTTAAAATTAATATTGTAAGACAAAGTTTTATTCCTTTTTGTTGTTGTTCTGAAAAGCTGTTTTTCTCCAATGAGAACTTCAGGAAACTAGAATAGTTTATACTTTTTGATATTTCTATGGAAAATAGTGCTTAATACAAAATATATCCTGGCGTGGCATAGAGCCACTAGGCAAGAGATGTGCAAATGAACAGACAAGGCTACAGTACTTGGTAATAACTCGGACCACTTGCAAACAAGCAGGTCTTGTGAGAGTTTTGGCATTTACTTAATGGGCCTGGATTTCCTTCTTGCTTTGGAATTCAACAGCTGCACTTGAGCTTTGCAAGGGCAGTAGAATAAACTCTTGCTGTTCTTATGCTGGCTTTTTTTCTCAAGCCCCTAATTACAAGGGATTTCAAACAACAAGTATTTCTAAGTGATAAATAAACTACTGCAAAGAATACATCTGCTCTTTTGTTTATTAAACTCCAATAGGTTATGAAAATGTATAAAACATTTTCTTGCAGAGTTCTGTATGTCAGATTCAGCCTACCATGAATATTACAGTTGAATATAAAACCCTGAAAAATGGAGTGTATCCTGTGGCAAGATAACATTTACTCCAGGAATACAAATATTTACCAGGGTAATATTTCATGCTTATGATCATATTAATTTTGTTAATTTACCCAATTCTAAAATTATGGGGAAAATCAATCTCAATGTGCACAAACAGCCAAAGGCTCAGGGATGGAGATGGTAGTTTTGATGCCTGCCTATCTTTTTAATGTAAAGCAATGGTAGAAGGAAGCTGCTTCCCTGTATATTTAGCTGCCAAGTAGCAAAGACAGACAGTTATAGTTCAGGTCTATTTCTGTGTGACAAAGCTTTGACTTGTGTTGTACTACTGTGAATCATTTTTTGTTCCAACGCTTTGTCTACCAGAAGTCCCCAGGTGATTTTAAAGTCCAAGGAGGACCAAGAAATTGGTGTTCTTTTGCTGCATTGGAGACTGAAAATTCAGTGCATTCTCTTTCCAAGGCAATGTTCATCTGGTGCTGTGTCAAAAGGTCTGAAGGGATTGACTTATTTTGTGTGGTGGTTTAATGACTGCTAAATCCTTCATTGAAGGTCAATATGGAAAATCTTGATTGGGGGAGGAAACTGATTAAGCACAAGTACAGTTCTGCTATGTTGCCTCTAGTGTCTGTATTAACCACTTTTGTGACTGACAGTTTAATTATAATGCTAATGACATCTTTTCCCAGAATTAGGATATCATTTTGATCATGAATGGCTATATATAATATTCTTTAAAATATCACATATTGTAAGCCTTTGCACTGAGAATTTGGTTGCTCTAAGTTACTGTAAGTTTATGAAATAAGATATGGCAGAGAAATAGTTGAGTAATTTTCTGTGTTCATCTGTTTATTTTTATACAAATCAGATACTGCTTTTGCAGATGGTTATATTATTCTCAAATGATATTTTCCCTAACTTGTTAAGAAATATGTTTAGAGGTATCTTAAGAAAACAGACATCATTTACTGACGGCAGTATACCTTTATGATTTATAAAATACCTGTTGATACAGAATTTTTCAAAACCACTTATTCTTTCATTTTTTCCTATATGGGATATTAGTACTCATTAATAGTGGCTTTTCTGCATATCAGTGTCATTTGTTAATTGCAATAAAATACATACCAACAAAAACATTATCCTGGGAACAAAAACAAACAAAAAAATTTTTAAAATAAACACCCAAGTATTAGGTAAATAAGTTAGACAAAATGCCTATTTTTAGGGAAAACATTTCCTCTGAAACTGGTGAGGGGCTGGACAGAGGTTTGGACCCAAACAGGTTGAGTGACTTAACTAAAGTAAGAAGCTATAGCTTCTCAATACATGTCTGTATATCTTACGGTTTTGGACAAGTTTATTTGAAAACATTACTTAAGAACATCACCAGTTAGTGTATCACAGTACATTTCTGACTGCACTGTTTCTATACCGCCTAATAGCATAAAACCTGACAGCAGTGGGACCAAACTACGTATAAATAGGGAATGAACAGATTGTCTGTGTGTAAAAACTTACTCTTTCTTGACCTCGTTTTAACTTGGACTCTCTACATTTTACTCTCTCTTTTCACTTAAGGGATGACAGAGAGCAAAACTTTGTTTCACATTAAATGAGAATGAAAACAACCCCTTTCAGAAATATGAATATAGCCATTAGAGGAATTCTTATTGTATGGTTGTCTTGAATTTTGTTGTTGCAACTCTTTATTGCAATATAATTGCTCTTGCAATTTATAATCATAATTGTAAAACAAAACTTTTCAACCATAACAGAATTATTTTTGTTGGGTTTTTTACTGTAAAAATATCAACAGATTTAACACATTACTGTGAAACATTCATTTTCATAAAGTCAGCATTTCTTCCATAAAAGTTATTTTATAACATATCAAACAATTATGCTTTTCCACAAATACCACATTCAGATCAGACAGACATGCAGCAATAGATCTGTCATATTGCTGCATGCTCAGTCTTTGGCCTCTTAACCTCAAAATATGCAATCATTTTAGATAGGTAACTAAATTACCCCATAAGGGGACTAGAATGGGATAATATTTTTTAATTAATTTCAAACTAGTTAACTCAATATTGGCAGAAGTGTAGCCACTTGGTACATTACTCAGGTATTTAACATGTCACTCCAGTGCAGACGTAACTGCGATGGCTTAGGTCAGACTGTTAAATCACGTCCCTAATCTTAGTTTCTTGATGCTTGTGCCTTGATGAAAGCCTTGGTGTCTCTTGAACATATGCTTAGGAAAGCCTCAATAGTGAGATTTTTAAAATATGATAATTTTTCATATTTTTGACTGGTGTTCATTGAACAACAAAAACATTTAGAAGTAACATGGCTGGAAGAGGGTTATAACATAGTATTTTGTAGTAAATATTTCTTTGGAGTAATCTTCTGGGTTGAAAATGACATAATTCTTCTTTAACTTGTGTCTATCCATTGAGCAAATTAAAAAAGTCAATATAAATTTGCAGGAGTAAATATTTCAAAATGAATGGAGTACTTTGGATTGTAGAAAAGGATTGAAATGGACTCCTCTAGGTTGGCATGCCTGTAATGCCTCTAGCAGGGAAACTAGAGCAAACAGCTGACATTCTGGGTTGCGGTGATATGAAATGGTTGGAGTTGGTGCCCAAAAGCATTCAAGCCTCTCTCTAGTTCTCAGTAACATTTTATTTTCCAGTGCAAAAAGAAAAAATAATCTCCCTTCGATTGCTTCTTGCAGGAAGCCATTTGATTAGTGTGTTCTTTTCCTTTTAGCTGTCAGACAACTGAGTAAATTCTTTTGGTAGATATTTTCCAAACTTTTATGGTATTACATTCAGTCACGCGGTGACTGAAAAATTCTGGCAATACACTCATTTCATTAGTGTAGGCTTAGAAGAAATCAAATGAGAGATGTCAGGCTTTCATTGAAACATGTAAAATATGCATGTGCCTACTGAATTTAGTAAGTATGAAAATTTAACGAAGTCAAACTGAAATAGCATATTTTGATGTTTGTTTCAGTGGTCCTTAAGTACATTCATATATGGCATTGAGTTTATGATAGACTGTCATACACACTGTTAAACATAGAGTTCAGGATTATATGCTTGTAATACGTGACTCATTTTGTTTGCTAAATTTTCTCTCTCAATGCAGTTTTGTTTTGGGCACTACGAGTATTAAAGTTCTCGTTAATATCAGTAAAAGCACTTTGATCTCCTCATATTTGATACTATCATGATGGCTAATCTTATTTCATTATCTGTAAACATTTTTAATACTTCTGGGAGACATTTGCCAAACATCTATCCCTTGTTTATAACATTTTAAATGCCAGTGAGGCAGGTCAGTAAGAGGCTCCTGCTGAGGACAGCAATGTGACTCTTAAGTTGCCAGTGTCAGGATCAGTCTCCACCAAGACTGCAAACTGTTGTCTATACTCAGTAACTATGCAAAAAAGGTGCAGTAACTGCACTCAAAGGGGAAAACAGAAAAAGAAACCCAAAACAAAACAAAAAAAAACCCCAACCTAACCCCAAAGCCACTATGTGCATTATAGTTAAAACATACATCTCTTTCTTAGAGTCTGTGTCTAGGATGGTAAAGAAGAAAGAGTGGCAGGAAGAGCCTGCTGATATCTCCTGTTTAATAGCAATGAAGGCAATGAATGTGAAGTTGTTTCACCCAATGTAGAATTTGCAGTAGCCAGTTATGACCAATATTTAGTTTTATCAATTTATCCATAGGATCTCCTAGTGTAGCATTTGAACGGTCAATGGCGTTCCACTCTGAGGCAGCTGAATTGAATTTTACATACCTTAGAACATACAACATATTGTGTTTATGAGCTGATAGTGTAGAAGACAGAAAGGAGGTGTTGTCAGAAGGTCATTCAGCTGCAAACCCTACATATTATAATTGATCCTTTACCAGACAACTGCTATTTTATCTACTGACTGGATATTCATTTAAATGATTTCAAGTGTTTTTTCTCCAAGTAGATGAGAAAGAAAATAAATGAAGAGTGAAATACAGATGTTCAAGTATATATGGCTCATTAATTAGGTGTATAGCAACAACTTTCAGTGGGTCTCAGATGTGCAAATAACAATTTAACATGAGGACTGTATTTTAAAACCAGGTTTCCTGGTTTTTAAACATGACAATTTTGCTGTTCTAGATCATTTAATTCAGTAACAAAAAAAGTCTTCATTTTAAAAATTGTTACTCTTCTCACTTCCCATGAGCAGAATGTATGATTTTTTTTCCATTTAAATTATTTAATTTGTTCTACTGCAAATGTAGTGTTGTTTTTTGATTCCAAATGAATTGATCCCTATATTATCCCAGCTTTTAATTAGAAGGTACTCTGTGATTTTGACAAGAAAATTTGAGTATGCATGTAAGCTTGAAGAAAAAGAAAAAAAGATTAAATGGAAAGGTCAGCATAATCTCATTCAGTTTCTCATTAAGTCTTGAAGGCTGAAACACTGACTAGATTTAAGCTGCCTGAGTTTGTTCATAAAATACCCATCCATACTAGGTGGGTCAAAATGTACTTTCAAGATTAGAGGAGAATGCACATTTCTGAGCATGAATGGTTGGTTAGTTATATACCAGGTACCCTTAAGGCCCTCTCCAAAAGCAGAAAGAAGAGAAACAGGTGCCTGCTGTACTAGGATTGCACAGGGCTGGTCTCTCACCATAACACTGACATTGAAAGAATTTAATAATGTCACTATCAATAGTACTGATATTTTTCCAGTTGCTGTATTCTCAGTAATAGCATCATGTTTGGTAATACATGTTACTTCGGGTGTGTCTCTGTATGTGGGTATACATTTGTTTAATATATGATATGCCTATATTATGGAAATTACTTTATTCCAGCAGATAAACATAGCTGTTATGTTACCTAATTAATTCATTTTTATCTTTGGTGGAGCTTATGGTGTTTGCTATCAAAATGCACACTGTATAGAAATGAACTCTTTTGGCTGTTGCTGTAATTGAAGCTTCAACCATATTAAAAAAAGGAAGTTATGAAAAAACAACCATATTAAGACCAAAATTATAAAAACCCACTTGTATTAAAAACAGAGTAGAAAAAAACCCAGCTGTATATATAAAAAAAAGTAAACCCCCCAGTATCAAAATGGTAAACTGTCTAAAAAAACCAACCATCTAAAAACCAAGCTTGTTAAAAAACCCAGCTGTTTAAAAAACAACCATATTAAAAAGCACAGTATAAAACCGCAATGGTCTAAATAACCTAACCTTCCAAAAAAAAAAAGAATATCAACCGCATTAAAAGCAATCTGTAAAAAGCCCAACTTTATTTGAGAGAAAAAGTATTAAAACCAACAGTATAAATACCAACCATATTAAACATCCAAGTATATATATATAAATATATATAAAAAAACAACCCATATTAAAAACCAATAGTAGAAAAAGCACAAAAATAGAGAAAAAATAAAAACGCTCAACTGTATAAAAAAACCCAACCATATCAAAATTAACCGCACTAAAACCCACCACATTAAAAACCCATGGCAGTGAAAATTAACCTTTTAAAAACCAACCATAAAAAAAAACAACTGTAATGTAAACCAGAATTTTAAAATACATTTTATAAAACCAAACCAGGTAAAATCCGCATTGTATAAAGACCAACCATATAAAACCCCAACCCTATAAAAACAAACAGTATGAAAATCCAACAGTATAAAAACCAACCATATTACAAAATGAAGCCATAAAACCCCAATTGTATTAAACGACCAAAGTATAACAAGCCAACCATGTAAAGAACTAACCATACTAAATAGCAACCGTATTAAAACCGTATAAAAACCAACCATGTAAAAAACAACTGCATAAAAACCCCCACCATATTAAAAACCAACTGGGGAAAAAAAAAAAGCATAACAGAGCAACTGTAATTAAAACAACCCGTAGTAAAACAAACCATATTGAAACCAAACATACCAAAAAACAACCCAGTAAAAAAAACCTTGTAAAAACAGTGTAAAACCCAACCATGTTCATTTGTTTACATGGCTGTTTTACAACCATGTAAAAAACAGCTGTATAAAAACCCAACCATATAAAAACCAACCATACAAAAAAAAAACTGTATAAAAACAACCCCTTAAAAAAAAACTGTTTCAGAACTAACCATGTAAAATCCACTACATTTGAACGAACTATGCAAAAAACAACCATGCAAAAGCCAATAGTGTAGAAAATCAAACGTGCAAAAAAGCAAATTTCTAAAACTCAACTGTATAAAAACCCAACAGTATGAAAAGCCAACAGTATAAAAACTAACTGTATTACAAAACCAAGGCATAAAAACCCAACCATATTAAACAACCAAAATATAATAAACCAACCATCCAAAAAACCAACTATACCAAACCCCGACTGTATTAAAACTAGCCTTGTAAAAAGCTTGTAAAAACCAACCTTCTGAAAACCAAATGTGAAAAAACCAGCTGTGCAGAAAACCAACCGTATTAAAACCAGCTGTGTAAAAAATGCTTGTATGAAAAACAAACATATGAAAACCTGACTCTACAAAAACCCAACTGTACAACAAAGCACCTGTATGAAAAACTGATGGTATAAAACCTAACTGTAGTACAGAACAAAGACATAAATAACCAACCATATTAAACAACCAAAGTATAATAAACCAACTGTATAAAAAAAGCCCAACTGTATTAAAACCCAATTGCTTAAAACCTAAAAGTATAGAATACCAACCATAGAAATACCAACCGGATACCAAAAGAAATCTTATAAAAACTCCAACTATATTAAAAACTAACCGCATCAAAAACCAACCAAATAAACAATCAACTGTATAAAAACAATCAACTGCATTAAAACCAATCATATTAAAAAAAAAAAGAACAAACCCTGGATATAAATTCTAACCGTATTAAACAACTATAGTGTAAAAAACCAACCAGATAAAAACCAACCATATTAAAAATAATAGTAGAAAAAAAAGGTGTAAAAAAAGTATAAAAAATCCCAACCATATTGAAAAGAATAGTAGGAAAAAAAGGTGTAAAAAAAGTGTAAAAACCCCCAACCTTATAAGCAACCAACCATATCAAAACAAACCACATCACAACCAGCCACTTCAAAAACAGCTGCACTAAAGACAAACATTAAAAACCAACTGCAGTGAAAACCAACCATATAAAAAACTAACAAAAAAGCAATTATATGAGAACCAAGTGTATAAAAACCAACTACATTAAAAAACAACCGTATTAAATACAGAAGTGTAAAAAATAAGCCTCAGACACCAACTGTCTAAAAAACCCATACATCTAAGATAACCATCTAAAAACAAGCACATACAACCATATAAGAACACAATCATATGAAAGTAGAAAAAACAAATAGTAAAAAAGAACCATATAAAAATAAATCTGAAAAACTGTCCAAAAAGCCTACCATATTAAAAAGCAACTGTATAAAAAAAAAGTATAAGAATTAACTGTACTAAACAACCAAGATATAAAAGCCCAACTATATTTAAGAGCCAAAGTATAATAAACAAAATGTTTAAAACACAACCGTTTTAAAAACAACCATACCAGAAGACCAACTGTAATAAAAACCAGTGTAAAAAGAAGAACTTCTAGGAAAAACAACCATATAAAAAAACTCTACCAAATTAAAACCAGCCATATAAGAAGAGTAGAAAAAAGAATTGTATAAAAACCAAAAGTTTAAAAATAAACTACATAAAGCAGTATAAAAGCCTAACAATATTCAACCCCACCATATAAAGAAACAACCATATAGAAAACTGTATAAAAAAGTATAAAAAACCATATAAAAAAACAGTGTAAAATACCAACTATAGAAAAAAATCCAAAGTATAAAACCCAAATCATATAAAAGCCCCAATGTACAAAAAAAACCCATATAAAAGAGTATTTAAAAAACATATAAAAACCAACTGTACCTAAATCGAACCATTAAAAAAACAACCATATAAAACCCCAACTGTGTAAGAAAATTATTAAATGACCAACCTTATTAAAAAACCCAAAAGTATAAAAAGACAACAAAAACAACAACAAAAAAATAATTTATTGGTGCTTTCCTTCTTTCTGTGATTTTTCTAGGTCAGAAATTAAATTAAAGGTGTGTTAATTTGACATTCAGCTCATGGTTTTCAGTAGGCTTTTAAAGATCCATCCACAGCTCATTGGATTCTCTAGATTCAGTCAGCCCTGTCAAGCCTTGTTCTGTTGTTAGATTATAGTTTAATCAATGACAATCTCACCTCCTTTGTGCAAAAGAAATGCAAAAGCTTGTGCAGAAAATCGGTTGTATTCATCAATTAATCTATAGCCTGGACTTCATTTAGCTGTGGGACTTGACAAGGTCAAATATTTATTTACAGTATTAATATGCGAACATGTTTATGGTAGACTGTCAAAACAGAAGTGGAGCTGTGGTGGCTGCGAGGGCTTTTTGGCTCACTGCTATATTGGTTTGACACTGATTTAACCCTTTGAATTCAGCTGAGTTGCATTGATTTACACGGATATTAGTGAGATCTGAGGAAAACTTAATTAATAAAATGAATTTCCAACAATTTTTAAATGGCATGCAAATGCTAAACTGTAGCTTTTTAGAAAATTGCATTGTTAGGCTGTGATCCATTTTTGAGTCATGGCAGAGAGGAAACTGTGGCAGGGCTATCATTTTACTGCCAAAAATACTGATCCAATTTATGTATGTGATCAGAACAGAATCTGAATGTAATCCTGCTACTGACATACTGCTACACTCACTAGCTGAACTACTGCATGACCTTAATCTGTAGGAATATCCTCGTTAACAACATTTAATAAATGATTCTTATGTGCCTATTCAAAAGCTCTGAATGTCTGCAAGTTTCAGATGGATGCTATTTTCTGACGTGGGCATTATCAACAGCCATGGTCACTAGGTAGTAGAGTTACAAAAGCAATTTTGTCAAATTACCTCCAGCTTCCTCATTGACCAAACAGGAGGAGTCATCTTCTCTGGAGTTGTAAGTCAGAGCAGAAGCCTTTACGCAATCATGTTGTGAGGGTTATGAGGGTACTTGGTTGATTACAAAGGACAACTAGAGATAGACCCTCACGAGGCTATAGTCAATGTTTACAAATATGTTTCTAAATTCCTGTTAAATTCCTCTTGTTCAGCCCCAGGTTATTCCCAGCTTCAGCTGTGGAAACGCAGGAAGGGCTTGCCCAGCTGCAGATGAGATGTGGGCTAGTGGTGAAGGTGGCGTGAGGGCTGGGTGGATCTCTGCCTGAGTCTCAGCTTTCAAGCAAAATTTTCTTGGCTGTCTGTTAAAATGAAGGTGTAAGTTGAGGGAAAAGAAGTTATTTGTAACTTGAGCAAATGTGATGCAAGTCAGTCATCACAATGTCATGTAGAAATCTAATACCACTTTTATAAAGTAACTTCTCAGCAGAGCCATACTTTACAAAATAAGTCACTTAAGACATAAGCAGGACATGTTGTTTCAGCTGATGTAATGTACTGTAACATTTAATTTAGCTTTTAAAACTCATGTAGTATCATTACAATGTATCACAGCACACTAACCCTTCACATTAACGGGCTTGGCAAAGAGAAGTAAAGGTGTCTCCACTGGCAAATACTGAATGTGTGGGGAATAAATTCTGTAGTGACCTGTCATGAAACTTACTAATGTCAAATATATAATTTTCCTTAGCACACTGTGATGGTAATTTAGGAGCAAGTAGAGAGTATCAGAAATAAAGCACAGTCACCTGTCCCTTTCTTAGTAGCCCTGCTTCCACAGTGCTGACGTAATGGGAATGTTCTGACTTGTGCAAGGATTGTGTGCTGGGGAATAGGCAAAGGTACAGACTACATATTTTATGGTATGTCATATCACTTGCTTTAAAAATAGTAATGTTTATTTCATTGCTGCATACTTGCATTCAGTGAGGGAAAAGTCCAGTTTCCTCCACAGTGTACAAAAGCCTCTGTTTTCTACAAGTCCCAGGCAGACTGTTCTCTGATTATGTAAGTATATAATATGTCCCTGTGGAGAGAAAAGCCACTTTGTCAAAACACTAAGTTGATGATGTGTATGTATTCTTTCCAGTCTAGGTTTTCTCAGTTTGCTGATCACAGTAAGTTCCATTAGTCTTCTTCATGCTATAAATGTCCTCTGTTTTACAATTTGCTCTGTTTTCTAATGCATCATATAACTGAGGACAGTGGGAGCTCTGAGCAGTTTTTGAACGGGTTGGCCTGGAGAGGTTGCAGTGTCTCAATCAGTGGAGATATTCAAAACCCAGCTGGACACCACCGTGGTGTGGTGCTGTTCCTGCTTGAACAGGTGGTGTAGGGGATCTCCAGAGGTCACCACCAACCTCAACTGTTTTGTGATTCTGTTTTTAAATCATGGTTTTGTCAGCTTGGGTTCCTCTTAAAGCCTCATGACCTTAACTTTAGATTAGATGTAATATCCAGCTGTAGTTGTGAGACCTCACTGAATTTTTTTTGCATGTTTTTCAGTGGAAGATGTCTTTTCCTCAGAAGTGAAATTTTAGTTCTGAGAAAAAGTTTCTGTGATCCTTGTCTCTATGGAAAAAGTTATCTACAAAAATTTGCTCATGAACAGATTCAGTTACTTGGAATATTTTGTGTTGGGGATTTGAACACTGGTTCAGGAGGGCTCCTAACTGTGTGGTAGCAGTCTCCTTTTTTCACATACACGGTTCTCTCCAGCCTCCTCCAGTGTTAGAAGTTCATTTGGAGTAATCCCAAATTTTGCAAACCAGGATTCTAGTTTCCAGGACAATCCTATCAGTTATGCATATTCTGTAAACCCTCACCCATTTTCTAATCCATGATGCCTCACCTAAGGCATAAGAAGGTATTCTTTCACCTTGCCATCCAAACAGATGAATGGTTTGCATGCATATACTCATCTCCCTGCACTTCTGTTTGACTCAAGATGGTCACTGACATTTTTTTCTGTACTAAGAACCACTCAACTGTTGCTATTTTCCAAATAAAGTCTTACTTCTAACACCATTTTCATGTACTGGAAAGGAGTGGGGGTCTGCTTAAGGGTTAAGACTTTGTAATTGCCAAAGAAAAAGAAAGGCATTGAGCAGTTTTATCTCATTTTGCTGAAGAATAGGTTTCTGTTCAGAACAATGCATATTTCTTGCTATTTTGCACCTGACTAAATTGTGTATGTATTCCTGATATACCATAATGGAGAGAATTTATTTTCTTTTTTCTCGTCTACTTGTAGTAATGTCATGGGCCTAATAAATTTTATCTGCTACCCTCAAAAAGGCAGTAATTGAGACAGATAGAGCTGACACATTTGTTCTTCACCTGGAGATGGTAAGTAGAGCAAATCAGAATGAAAGCTGTGCAGCATATACAAGAACATAGTAGTATTCCAGTTTAGAAAAAATACTATCACCACCTGTACACCAAAATAAATCTTTGTCCTGTGGAAGGCTTAAGATGACTTTAATCTGTACGTGCCCAATCGTTTACTTTGTATAGAAATGGCAATTATTAAAATGCAGACTAAGAAATTTTCCTAGAGTAAAAGCAACATTATGCTATGTGCTTTAAATGTGGTATTCTGAACAAGTCCAGTGCTCTCTGATACGTTCAATTTGTGCTTCAATATAGGAGTTCTGCACTGCAGAAGGCATGCTTTATCAAGATGTGAGAAATGTTTGCTTCAAAAGAAATTACTCCAGAATTAAATTAAATGTGATAAAAACTCAATTTACCGTGATACAATTTGTCAGTGACTCAGTGGTAAGGGCAGCAGCTGCAAGAAGGTAGGAGATGAGCTTTCAGGGAGTACTGTGTGGGTGTACGAGATGGTGTTAGGGGAATGGCTTTATGCACTGAAGCTGCAAGATGAAACAGAAATGGTAGTTCTTTGCCTAGATAATGCTGATAATGAAGTGCTGTAGAAAGTATAAAAAGTTTATTTGATACAGACTGGCCAGATTCATCTAGAGCATAGTTCCTTTCTGGATTATAAAAAAAATCAACACTGTATTGTTGGAGAAATTAAGAAAACCCCTTTTTGAAAATTCCTTGTGAATTTTGGGATTTCATTTTAAATGTGATTTATGTGAAAGCCTATGTGGTGATTGTTTCGTACCTTTATCTGAAGTTGAGGAGGGTCCCTAGTATTTCCAGTATAACACCATGGCAATATTTGATTCATTTAATAATGAAGTGGTAATGAAAAGTAAGGTTTCAACATACTCTAGAAATACAATAAGTAGGTTTTGGATTTGTAAATATTCCTTTAAAGAAGATCAAGAAAACTCTTCAGCAAGAGCTAACTTGAGTCATATCCTTAAAGCTGACTGAATTAAAGAGAGAGGAGAATAGCTTTCAAATTAGACATATGCTGAAGCGCTACTCTGATTCTTTTCAAAAAAGAAGATTCTTATCAAAATCAGGCCTATAACTGCCCATAGAACAGCAGTCTTTACAAAATTGCACTCACAAATAATTCAAATTGTGAGTACAATCTGTCATCTCCTGACTGGCATTTAGAGGAAAAGGCAAAAGCATTTATTTCAGCTCTCACTTGGGTAAATTCAAATCAGGGAATCAGAAGAAATGTGTATCTCCCATGACGTGTTCACAAAGTCTGTTCTGGAGTAAAATAAGCTTTTTTGAAAGCTTGAATGTCATTTTCCTGGATATAAGTATTCACTGCGATATGTGAAGACATTCAAGAAAAGGGTTATAATAATAATCAAAAATAAGTTCACTGCAGTGAATATGGAGCTGTCATGTCTGACCACTGATTCTGTGCCAGCCTGAGTCAGTGTCGACTAGGATTTTTCAGAATACTGATGCCTCTCTGATACACTTTGTAAATAAATTAATTTAATCTAGATTTAGTGGGCAAATAGTCATCACAGAAATTATCAGCTATAAGGAGTAATTGCTAGTCATATCGGAATTTCACTGTGCAGGGCAAAAAATGAACAGAAATGGAGACTAAAATGTTATTTCAGCTGAAAAGATGTTAGTTGCAGGTTATACTTCAGGTATGCTGAAACTAGTCTCAGGATAAATAGTTTGCAGAGTTGTTCCCATGGGCTGTAAATTCACTCTGAAAAACAGATTAGATGAGTTACATGAGAGGAATGGGGATGGTACGCAAAAAACAGCACCACATGACCTAAGTTGATGAAGGCTGAGGTTGATACTTTTCCTTGAGGAGCCATCCTTGGGAGGAGGCAGAGACATCATGTTAAACAGTGAAACTCCGCTCTGGACTGAATCAAAATCTTTTTCTCTCCCTTTGGGAATAAGATAAAAAAAAGTTAATCATAGGTGGGTAGGCACTCCTGGGAGGTATTGGAATCTTACAACAAAGAAGTAAGAGCCTATGTTGAATAGAAACAAATAGTTGCAATAGTTGGACTATTTTCTGACTTGTAAAAAAGACTAAATCAATGAATAACATCAATTTTATAATGGATTAGAATAAGTTATAAAGTGTTTTATTGTTCTCTTGAGAGTATCATTCTATTTCTATTGAGAATGACTGTAAATGTTCTTTCTCCTCCCCTCCTTTTAATCGTCCAGTAGTCCAGGTAATGATATTGTGCTTTGGAGGTGGGAATGATGGGGGCTGCTGCATGGGTACCAGCAGTTTCCTCAACTCCAGTAGTCATTATGGAGTCTTTTATAGACCATGCCGTCCCCAGAGTATTCTGCCAATGGCACTAGGAGCATTACTGAGGGTAGGAAGACCTAAAGTCTTTATACATAATGCCAAAAGAGTGTTTTAGGGAGAAATACTTGACACACCTAAAAAAATTAGAGTAGCTTACTCTCCTGTTGGGCTTTGGCCAGTAGGCCTTGCCGCAGTGCTGCTGAGCATCACCAGCACTTTCCCTCTCTCTCTGCCTCTGAGGCACTGTAAATCAAGATTGTCTTTTTCTGGTTCAATCTGTGCCAAGGTTTCTAGCCCAAAGGCATTGAAGTAGCTTTTAAACCCCACTTAGCTCTTTTGGGAACCTCCTAATTGCACACATGGTCCTTCTTAAAAATTACATTTATTTATAGGTCATACTGTTTTCTTCTGAATGCTAACAAACCATATGTTGCAAAACTAGTATTAGAAAATATTTTAGAGGGCCATGACTTACCATGGGAATATGCCTGAAACTAGACCATGCAAAAGAGCATTTCTCCACTTTCCCTTAGCTGCTTTAAGCCCCTTGATTTTCAAACGTACCTGGTAGATAATTGCCTACTAACTGTTAAGACCTAGTCTTTTTCTTTGCTGGAATTTTGCACTGTGAATTTGTCTTTTTATTCAGTGTGTAATTCCTCATAGTTTCTTGCAAGAGTGGCAGCTTTTGAGAAAAAGAGAAAAAGAAATTTAGTTTAAGGACAGTTCTCATTATTACAATATTGTTCTTGTTGATGTTGGCTGTGCAATTTTGTGCCTGTTTGTTTTGGATGTTTCTGAAGTCCTCTTGATCCGTGTGCATATGTAAAATATAAGAAAGGTTTTCTGAAGCACAGGAGAGACTAATTTTTTGTCTAGCATTACAGCTACTGTCTTAATAAATAGTACTAATAATTGGTCTATGAGAATTCACTGTAAAATTCTAACTTCATTTTGCTTCTGAATTACCATGGGTGGCCCTGGAAAAAGGCTATAATTTATATCAAAAGAGTATCATTTGCATTTTCAACTGTAATATAAAATTAACTTAATTCCACTTAATTTCTTCCTATAATTTTCTTTGACATATAAACTCGTTTTTAATTGCAAAGGAAAAATATCTAGTAAAAACACACATGGCAGTTAATCTTATGCCATCATATGGCTGTTTGTCAAAATTTTCATTAACTTAATCAATATTTGATGACGCAAAATTATTTTTTTCTAGTTGGATGGTTTTGCAGCCTTGTGATTGTACAGAAATATCTGTAGTATGTTTGCAAGACTAATTTCTTGGCACAGGAAATTAATTTATTTATCAAATTAATGCATAAGTGGAGCCTTTTCCTTGAGGAAAAGAGGCAAGGGGAAGATTAGTACATCTCCCTCGTGAAAAATAAGGGAAAAGGTAATGAAACAGTTACAGAGATGCTAGAAAAAAGTTAAATAGGTTTAAAAACACGCAGCTTTGATTTGCTTTCAAGAACTTGGAAACTGAAAAGATCCCTCCTCAAACTTTATATTTAGAATGGGTTAAGAAGGGTAAAACCACATCCCTTTTCAGGGGACCTGGGACTGAATGTGTCGTTGTAATAAGACTCCTTGTGACCTTTCCTGGATAAGCCTCAGCCACCCATACTTGAAGAGAGAGGACCATTGCTACCTGCCAGGGATAGCTGTCACCTTTAGCCTAAATATTTTTTTGGTGATAGCAAATGACATCTCAGTCAGATTTTGCTAAGCTATGAACTGACAGCCACTGGTTTCCTTCTCTCATTTGTGTATCGTAGTCTGCTGAAATAAAAACTGAATGCATGAAGCTCTTACAGCATCAAGCTTCATCTCACGTGAAGGCAAAGAACACTTCAGTATAAATAATGGGGTGCTGCAAAATATGTAGAAGGAAATTTTTCCCACTGAAAGTTGGATTCAGGCATTAAAACATGACCCCATAATGTCCTTCAGTCTGGTTTGCAAAATATTCACTGGTTTCTGGAGCTAATGCTGTAGATTCCATGAAAAGCAAGTGCAGCTCTAAGTTAATTGCCAATGAGTCTGTTCAAGCACTATCATGTGGATTTCATAATGTGCTTCTATATATTTAACTTGGCATATGCCTTGGGAATGCTGCTGAGCACATCCAAATGGCTTAGAGAAGACATGAAAACTTCAGTCAATACCTTTTCCTGATTTTCTCATCTGTGGTTCCATAATATTACTTTCCAAACAGAGAAAGAGGAGAATTTTAAGTGTTGCTACTATTACTTATATTATGGGCCAGAGGGTTTGCCTGAGTCAGGGCAGGCATTACATTAAACATTATACAAACATGGACTTGCAAGAAGACCCTGCTGTGAAGAAATTCCAATATCAGCCTATAAAAAAGGACATACTATTATCTAGTTTTTGGCATTTGCAATTGAGTGGTTCAGTTATTTTAGGAAATCTATCTGAGAGGCAGGATTTGAGTTCAGTTTAGCTTTACTGTCACGATCTAAAGCCTCAATGCTGGTGTATGCTTGCACATATTGAATACGGCCTGCAGGCGGATCCATTGAACAAAGTGAAATTTGGTGTAAATTAAAAGCCTACACTTTGTAAGATTCAGTATTGCAGCTGATTACACCCCCATGTTCTATCTGTGCTTTCTGGACTCTTAGTCTTTAAAAAAAAAATTATACAAATAATGTTCACTTTCAGAAAAAGCCATTCTTTCCGTTTCAAACCTCACACCCTATGCCAGAAATCACAGTGAACTTTTCTAAAAGTTAATATCCTTGTACTTTTAATGTCAACAGGGATTTATTTTCTTGGTTTCATTAATCTTTTTGCCTAATTCATTTTTCCTTTTTTTTCTTTATTTGGCAAGGCACCAAGATGTTTTTTCTCAATGAGCCAGAAATAGAGTGAGACAGATGCACTGACCATGTGAATGCAAAGGGGATGATTTCTCTAATAATGTACTTGGGAGAAAGAGTATTTGAATAATGTGAATAGCAGATGTTTTGGCAGTCTTCCCTTTTAAGCATACCTGTGTCTGTCCAGAGATTACTTCCCAAGAAGCAATATTACCGGCTAGCCAAGGCATTTAAGAAAATGGCATTTTAGATATTGGACAACTGGCATATCAAGCCACATAGCATGTGATCTTATGCATCACCTATCCCCAACATTTCCAAGTAAGAAAACCTAGTAAATTAATGGTTTCTCCAAATCTTGATGAGGCCTCCTTGGAGCTGTTTAATCCCAACTGCAGTGAACCTGAAATCTTAATATTCAGCACCACCCAACCGTAGAAATCATGAATGGTGTGCAACACTTTTGTGACAGAAAATATCATTAAGGTAAGTGATTCAGTGATATTCAGACTGTAGGCTGTGAACCTCTAATGGTCCAAAGTTTAATTGTGAACCTTGGAAGCACTTAACCAATCCAGTGCACTTTGCTATCAGTTAACAGTTAGCAAAGTCCATATTTAGTTTGAAGAAGCAGCATATTAGTATTAATATAAGCAAGAATGATAGCATCTTTTAATATAGACATTAAATTGTTCACGATATATTAGTATAAGTACTAATAGAAGCAGTGTTATACATGGTGTGTAAGAAAGGTACGCTATTTCCTAGGAAATCTCTGACAGTTGAGAACTTGCCATTCACTTGAAAGTCATATCACTCATTTATTTGCTTATTTGTGGTAACTGTGTAAAGGAATGAGAGATGAATAATTATTATTGAGAAAGGCTAAGATTTTTCAACCATTATTTATGAATCTGCTAAATATATTTTTATGGCATGAGGATTTACAGTACTCTTTCTAAAAAATCAACAGGTACCTTTCTATCTTATGTATATATTTAAAAGGTTCTGAACAGAATGTGTAAATGTGTTTCTTTTCCAGGTTGCCATATTGTAATGAACAGAGAAATTCCAGTCTTCTTGCAATCTAGGCAAATGAGTGATCTTTAAAGTGTAGGACGTCTTGCTGCAGATTGACTAATGAAAGGACATTAACACCACACCTGTAGACTCAGTTAGACACCGGGGAGGGGGAAATCCAAGAAAACTCTTCTGACAGTGTTTTCATCTTCTAGTTCAGTCCCTGTATTGTTTTAGTCTTTGTTTTTGAAGCTGCAGATTGCTAGCACAGCCACATAATAATTTCTCTTCAGATGCTCCCACATTTGCACAAAGTGCCTTCTCAGCTGTAAATCTGCAGCGGTAACTGTGTATTTGTACATAAGGCATGTGCTATGCAGGCAGTTCGCACGACCATAGGCTTCCAGTAGAGCAGAGCTGTAGGGAAGGAAAGCATGTCAGGGGCTGCATTGCTCCCTACCCCAGTAGCATCCCCAGAGCAGCTCAGCAAGCACAGGGAGGCAGCAGGGGAACCTCAGCTCAGCCCTTCTTTCCCTTCCTAGCAGCAGAGAAGCCTTTGTAGCTGTTTTTTTTTAGAGAGGGTTAATGTTTAATTTCTTGATTTTGCCTCTGTTATGTGTATATATGTCTCTTTGCTTGCCTCCATTCCCGTTGAAATATAGATATCTGTGTATGCTATTGTTGTTGTTTGTGAACTGCTTTCAATGTTGTATATAGAACAACATCCTAGAATGCCTTCAGGCATAAGCACGTAAACCATTTAGAAGTTTAACTGATGCACACACATATTATAATATAATGGGACTGGGAAGATAGATGAATATGGATTTGGAAAAGAAACATAAGATGTTTCAATAAAAGGTAGCAGGACAGAATAATGAGCATAAAACTGAAGCAGGAATCAATAAATATCTGGCAAGATCCTTCTTAGATAAGTGGTGGAACATGTGAAAATATTTTCTTGCTGCATCTTCTAAAGCATACTATAATCTTACAATGTTAAAGCAAAGATAATAAGCTTATTTATATAGGGGGCAGTGTAGTCCACATAAAAAAAGGATGGTGAATGAGAATCATTTAAGAAAAACAGAGAACATGCAAACTCTCAAGGGCAAAGATTTTTTTGCTTTTCAGTTGAAAAAAACAATGTGCAGCAATTCCAAATTTTACATTCTTACTCTCTCCCTGTTCACATTTTCTACCCGCTTTTTCGATGCATGCAGTTCTCGCTGGGGAATGTGACCGTCAGGGAGTCACTGAGCAAAGCAACTTCTTTCATCATTAAAAGCCTATTAAGCCTGGGAATCCTCCTGGTGCAAGGAAAACTTGAAGAAATTTGGCCAGAGCAGCCAAAAAGTGGCGGAGAAGGGGATGGGGAGAGTAATTGGGAACAGCATGCAGGGCTGTAAATGTCAGCAAAGACATGCAGAAAAGACTGTACAAATTAAAGAAGTAAAACAGATGACAAAAATCCAGAGTTGTTCACAAGTATTGAAGTTATTGCTTGTTCAGATTTGGCAGTAAAATACTGCACCATCTTCTGTCCTACTGAATGGCCTCAGTGCAGACTTAACTATCTAGATAAACTACCAGATTTCACTGCTCATTGAGCATATTTCCAGTAATGTTTTAGAGACTTAGATTCAGCTGCTACCTAGATGCAATTAAAAGCTCCTTTTTTTAATAGGTGCTACAAGCATGCTCTCTTTATAGTCGTCAGAATGTTTCCCTTTCCCATATCTATGCCACTAAGAGAAGTCAGTCTACGTATTTCTTTTTTATACACTGCCCAAAGAAACCTAATAATTTAGTACAATTGTTGTACTGGCAGTTTTGTTGTTTGTGCTGTTCTAATAACAGATTCATTGCTTATGTGAGTCTTGTAAGGTTTTCATTAGATCAGCTCAAGCTTCCTGGCACACAGTCCTTTCCTCACATTTCTGTCATTCTTATTTTTATTATCATCTGTGGAGATGAAGGGAAAATGGGGTCACATTGCCGAATGTCATTTATGTAAAAACAAAGGTTTCTGCATATAAACAGGACCCAGCTTCCCTACAGGCAAGCTTCAGGTCTAGATAAATAACACCCTTCTTGAAGCATGATGTATACATCTGTCTTTTCTGTCCTTTTGCTGCAATATTTCCAGATGGTGAAACACCTTTTTTCTTTCTAAAGTAGGTCCTCTCTCTGTATTTCTTCTACCCTGTAGAGTTATTCTCCTGTCATTACATATGACAAGCTGTTTCCAACTCCCTTGATTCAAGGCTCATCTCATCCAGACGTGTCATCATCAACAGCAGAGTATCTGTGTTTCAACCTCTGGCTTGTGTTCAGCTGTTTCCTTCACCCTGTGTCCCACCAAGTGTGTTCACTCCCCATGTAGTGCAAGGGCAGGACGCTCCTCATTGCACAACAAAGGGAATCACCACAGAACTTGGATTTTGTTGTCAGCCCAATCTTGACAATATCAGCATTCGAACAAGTAAAACACGGTTCATCTGCCAGATATGCTTGGTGGTTTTGATGGATAGTGCGCTCACAGCTTATGAAATGCTGTTGGAACTTAAGGTGATGATTTGACTTAGAGAATTCTTGTTACATCTTAGAGTTACTGAAAGTTGTTGTGTTACCTTAGTCTATCTGAAAAACCAACATTCTTATAAGAGGTAATTTTCCTGTGTCACAAATTTCCTGGAAAATGTTTCAAGCTTTGTTCTTAAAACAGTCATAGAGAAGAAACTGTTATGGTTTTATACATAATGTGTATTTAGGGTTTTTTCCAGCATTATTTTTTATATTTCATTTTAAAGCATAAACAGAAAAATAAAACCTGTTGATTTAAAAGTATAATGTCAACACTAGTAAAATCTGTCAAATGATTAATCCCATACTTCTCACTTCTTACTCAAGTAACCTTTCTGAAGTCAAGGAAATTATTCAACTGATAGAAACTAAGAATAATAGTCAGTTGTAAGTATGTTTGAAATTTCAGAATAAAATACACTGGAATATACTGTGGGCTTCACTACTATAAAAAAGCAATTTCTACCTCTATCTAGATACTTAAATTTTTTCTGCCTATTTCTAAATAACATACTTCGTAAACGTGAACCTTAGCTAGGGGCTTACATGACTGCAGAAACTGTCCTCAGTCTTATACAGGTATCACAGTGCTTATTTGTAGAAAATGTTTCTTTGCAGTGTTTTTCCTGTTCTTTTCACTCAGGTGGCATCCCAGTGTGTGAGGTCAGACATAACAGGAGGATGAGCTATTAATTTCTTCTCTCTTTCTTCCCATGCTTCTGTTTCCTATAGCTCACTTTAAGAGCTCCCTGTTCACAAACTTCCAATAGAAAATGAGAGATTAAAATAAGTGGAAAAATTATCAATCTCCTCATTTCAATTTCATACCTCTTCTAACTCACACAATCCAAGAAAGCATGCTAATGAGAGGATACACATGGGTAACTTCTTGCTGCAATAACCCAACACTTAGCGCATGTTCTGAAGTAAAAGTTGTGGTCAGTAGGAAACTATACAACTTCTGTTGTCTTCTAATTAACTGGATTTGGATGAATTTTCAGATAGATGACAAAGGCCACAAAGATCAAAAATGCACATTAAAACAGTGCTCTTTGACATAGGAAGACCAGTGGAGTCCTTGTCACTATCAATACGAGAATGAATCAATAAGAAAATTATAGGGATTTTTTTTTTTGAAAAGTAGATTTCCAAAAGATTGGTACTGGACCTCTCTTTACAGAATACTGCAAAGTCAGGTACTTCAGTTATTCCAGTAATTTTGTTTTCCTCATTCTTGCACAATAAGCAATTAGAAGCATTCCTGTATCTAATCCTTTAAATGTGTTTCATTTCTAACACAAATATCAAAGATGTTCCACGTGCTCCTCTCTGGCCTCTGAGGCTTTTCTTAACCCTTTCTTTCTCAATAAGAGTTACATTTCAGAAGGCAGTTAACAAAAAATGCAGCCTGAGATGCTAAAATTGACATGTTGCTCCAGTGCTGATGCTTTTGGAAAGGTGGCAGCAGGGCTGAGGTTGCTCTCTTTTGTAGGATTGTCATTTTCAGTCTGTCCACTTGCCCTAAAATGACACATTTAAAACTGAAGAATTTATCAAAACTTTGTTGAGATTTTTTGCACATTGCTTAAGAATTGAATCTATCTCAGCAGAAATCTTGCAGCCTATCCCTTTCACCAAAGGGTGTGAAAATGTTTAGCAATTATTCGCTGAAAACATAGGATGGAAATGTTGCAAATACAAAGGCATCTCCAGGAGGTCCTGGAGTTATTTGGTATTCCTCTATTTCTTTTTAATTTCAGTGATAGCTGACCTACCACTGTTTTTAATGTCTTGAAAGTGTCAGAATTTTATTGGTACCAGTTCCTGGTGGCTTCTTCATTTTCACTTTTCTGTGTGGCCATGTTGCTTCATTTCTGCCTTGTTTCCATGCTAAACTGAGTTTTTGCTGAAGCAATGAATTTATCCTATTCTTGACTCACTAGAATGATGCAAGCTCTGTTTCACTTCAGTGTATTGTACAACACAGGTTGATTGAATGACACAGTTCCTTGGGGAAGCACAAACACTGTGTTTTGACCTCATTTAAGGAAAATCTTCATTTATTTTTCACATTCTTTTTCAAAAACAAGTTGTTCTGTGAAATGAAACCTGTTTTTCAATGCCTTTGTGACCTAGCCTTTGTCTCTTATAGTCACATTCTCTGATGTCTAATAAAATGTATTTAAACTTTCCACTGTATCAGGCACTCCTAATGTCTATTTTCAGTGCAGGTCCTTTTGTGCTTAGGAAGGAGTCTTCCTGAGTTTCAGCCTTTGAAAAGAGAGTTCTAGCATTTCCTCCCCTCTACCTAGCTACCTGTTTTAATAAGTCATGAGGAGATTACAAGCTTTAGGACTTACATTGCTATACTAAACTCATTTGAAAACAGCTAACAGGATCATAAGGGGAAATCTAATAGAGACACACAGAGACAATATGATGACACAAGCCTTGTTCGCTTAGAAAAGTAGGTAAGAAATGCTTTTCAGAGGGAGGAAAATTTGTAATGCCTGGTCTCTTAGCCATCAACAGAGAATTTATCCACACAGTACTATTAATACCAGCCAAAGGGGAAAAGAGAATTATTATGTTAAAATATGGAGCTGAGAAGTGACAGCAAATCTTTAAAACTATGATTTTACATATTGAAGTTCTTTGGAGCTGTATCTTTTGTGTGGGTGGACTCAGTCTCTAGAGAAGTCCGTGAGCAGGAATCCTAGGAGAACAAGTTTTTAGGAGTCTTATAGTGCAGTGATTTTTACAGATAAGTACTTCTGAAAGTGCTTTGTAGGAAAAAGGAATTGGTTTAGAGAGAGAAAAGTATGTGAGCTGTATATAAATGCTTGTGAATAGAGAGAAATGGGTGCATCTGGAGTGTTTTGGGACTTAGTTTCGGTTCTGAAAAGGTCTGGATGCTGGTTTAAATCTTTAACATCCTTTGGGGCGTCTCAGAGAAGCAGCCTTTGCTTTCCATTGTGTGGTCAACAGAAGAAGGAGAAAGAGGAAAACAAGCAAAGGAATGATGCACAGAAGCTTGGTTCTAAAAAGTTAGACTTTTCTTGTGTGTCTTCCTTGCAGGTAGTTTTCTCAAGTGCAATAAATATTGTTATTTGCATTTTAAAGGCAGAAAAACTGAGTTACAGAGTAAAACAGCAGCAGAGCTGGGGATAAAAGAAAGATCTGGTTTCTTGTCCAATGTCCTATCCATTAGCTATCACTATCCACATAATATCTGACTATCACATGCTATTAAATGTACAATAACAAATGATAAAAAGGGGAACATGTTGTAAATTACTAATAGAATTTAGCTGTAATTTGAAGACTTTTAGAAAAGATTAGTCTGAAATCAAAGATTATTTGACAGTAAGAGAGCCCAAACACAATTTTTTTTCTCAATAAAATCCAAAATATTCTATGTGAAAATACTACCATGCTTCTCTAGAGTATCTGCTTTTCATAGGCATCAAGTTCCCTTTCTGTCCTAAGAACCACTTCCATCGTGTATTGCCTCCCTTTACCAAGAACGCAGATCTCTTGATAAAACAATCATTACAGATGTTTTAGAGCAAGCATTGACTATTTACTCTTCTGCTCCTCAGGCTATTTTCTCGTTGTCACTATTACTGTCTCCAATTTATGCTACTAAAATTATATGTAAAATTTTCTTGCACTAGTAGTAACAAGATTCAGAAGAGGCCTTTAAGACCATTAAAAATACTCAAGCAATGAGTTAGTCGTAATGTCCTAAGGAACAAGAAAAAGACAAATTATTAGAGCAAGAACAAGCAAAAGACAAATTATTAGAAAGTTAGTGACTTTTCAGAGGGAACAACAAAACAATTATGGTATCAGCTTAAAAGCAGGAGATGGCCTGCTCTTCCATGGTATCAGCTCTGGGAATCAAATAGTCACAACTACAGAATATTTTCTGGTCTTTCAGTCCAAAAAGCCTATGAAGACACCACCTAATTAGTTGTTATTTGGGTTTCTTTTTAAATAAAAAGCCTAAATAATCTTTTGCTAATACCTTTGAGGCTCTAGAACAATTCCAAATTTACTTGGTTTTTAAGTATTTTGGATTTAATTCAGCTAAGCATTCATGAGGGACTTCTCAATCCTTAAATAATTCATGAGTAGTTATAAAATGTTGTTAATCAATCCAGTTGTAAGCAGAAGAGGAAATATTCAAAATTAGTTAGTAGATAATTCTAGGAGTACTGTGTTTTACTTTTTTTTAAAAAAAAAAACTATGTCGGGTTAATGAAGTTGTAGTTCTAGTGACCATTACAGTGTTTTTGAGTTTTACACTGGGTACATTCCAGACACATATGAAAGCCATTTCTATGTTTACACAGCTGTTGTTAAACTCAGTAACCACTATTCTGCCTCAACTTGTTTTGGAGAAAACAGGAGATAGCATTCATGAAGAACAGATAAAATACAATGAATTGTGCCAACATTCAGAAAGACAACAGCAAACACAGGCTGTGTAGAGTTAGTATGCAGTTGTCTTCTAATAACTGTGGGAAATGCTAGCTATTTACAGCTCTGGTTTATAAAACTTTAACTGAATGAACTGTTGCCTATTAGAGATGGACCAAGCTCTTCGCATGGGATGGAAAAGCTGCTGAATCCAAAAACACCCTTATAACCTGTCCCAGCATTTCATCCTGCTAATCCAGAGTGAATTTTTGTCCGTAACCTTTCTTAATCCAGAACTTGCTCAAATTAAGGTAAATTCACACTGTTTTATTCATCCATAGTCAACCTTTGCAGGCACCAAGGCAGAATTTGCTAAACTGCATCTGTCAGTAAAATGGAAGATAGTGTGCACCTAGGAGGTTTTAAAAATAAAAACTTTTAATCGCTGCTGTGGTCAGTGAAAACAATGCTGCCTCCCAACAAGGTTCAAAGAGCCATTTTTCCAAAAATAACAAAGGTAGAAGTGAAGAGTTTATTTTGTTGTGTTAATGTTTGCCTTATACTCTTTAGAGCCCTGGAAAACCCCACTGCAAAAGGGTCAGACAGAGGCAATAATGGGGGCAGAGACTGGAAAACAAAGGAAGATGTGAAACAGAGACAGGAAATGGGCATTACTCAAATGAGCTGTTTGGCTCCTTATGGCTAATAGAAATTGTAGCTTAAAGTTAAGCAGCATCAATCTTGCTGTAATTTCGTGGTTACTCCTCATAGAGCCTCCCATTGACCCCATGAAGAAGAGCTTCCCTCTGCCTGGTTTGATGGCTGCCTTTCATGCCCTCAGTAATGGATTAACTGTAATATACATAGTGCACAGTTGCATATTCACAAATGAGAATAATTCCTTTTCTCCAATAATTCTAGCTAAGACCACTTGCAATGTCTGTTAGACACCACTGCAGCTAAGTGAAGTAACCCTTCCCATTTGGTCCATAGGAATATTTTAGTTCTGTTTCTTGTAGTCTGTTGTTTTGCAGTCTGGTGGCAGATTACAGGGGTCAACACAAGGAAAAACTGACATAAATCTTTCACATTTACCATTAAGCGTGTGCTCAGTTTTTAGCAATCTCTTCTCGAGAAACCTATGGCACTTGGCAGCGTGGTTGATTTGCTCCATGTTATGAATGGAATTAGTCACAGCATGATCCATGCTTTGAAATTGCTTCGGTGTACGCATTGTTTTATGTCACAGGGTTTGCAGAGTTATATGTAATCATAGTACTAGATGCTACAGGGTGACAATTTGCATCTAGAATCCCACTTTCTCGGAGCAGAAAGAAGTTTTTGAAAAACAAAATGCCATGGTTGTATTTAGTTGCTGGTGTTAAAGGAAGGTGGCAGTTTCTTCTCTAACAGACCTCCTATATCACGTGGCATTTAGCACTATGGTCTTTTTCAAGACTTCCATTGGTTGCCTTCTGCATATATGCATGAACATTTTAAAATTGTAAAACAGACCAGTTTGCATTGTGTATCTCCAGTTTTTTCTCCATGTATTTAGGTATCCTTTTTCTACCATTGTTTTAACCTTTTGACAAAATGTATTTCCTTTTAAAATTTAAAGTTTCCAAAGGGAGCAAGTTGGCTTCTATTTTCAGCCTGTTAAAAAATCCTAGTGGAAAAGCAAATAATATAAAACAATATAAAAATATAATATGGCCCTATAATAGCCCAGAATCAAGTGTCACTGTCCCAGAAACACCTGAAATAGTGTTCATGGCAGATGCTGCTAGCACTGAAAACAGCTCCTGACTCCTGTGAGACTCCTTCCCAGAAGACATGTCCTTTCTGCCAGTTCTGGCATGAAAAGTCTCTGTTGCATGTAGCACTACTGAATGAAATATGCAGATCTGAGCTGCTTTAGTCACAAAGTGAAATCAAATATCTGAGTATAGGCTTATTAGCAGCTAAAAATAAAGGTACTAGAGAGATGATTCACCAGTCATTGCTAACTATTGCTGAAACTGTTCGATATAGAAAATGCTTTAAAAAGAAAGTTTTGTTCGTGTGAGATAGAATATAATTTTAAAAAAAAAGTGATAACTACTGGAATCTTCCTGGATTCACAGTAAGAAAAAAGCAGCATATGAAGTAAATTATAAGGCTTTTTCTGTTTTCATGTTTATGTGTTGAACGTCTAGAAATTTAACTAGATATTTTGGTTCTGAATGAACAAATTCTGCCTGCACTTTCTCTTGGTTTCATTATATACTTCCAAGACATAATCTGCACCCCTTTATGTGCCATGCCATTCTCAACACTATGTGGTTGGCCAGTTGCTGCTGTTCCTCCAGGTCCTGCTCTGAGGCCATTTCTGCTCACTGGAAAGCCTTCATCATTTTTGCTGTTACTTCTTCTCATGGCTTTCATTGTTGTTCGTTATTAATTTACATCTATGACACCAGAAATAAATGTAAGACATACCAGGCAAATACAAGAAGAAGCTACTGCTCATGAGGGATCTTGCCCTAAAATCATATGCAACTTGAAAAAATGAGTAATATAAAGAGCAGGGGAAACAAAGGAATTGTCTCAAACCAGGAGTGTGAATCCTGAGAGGCACTGCCTTTACTGTGAAATGATAAAATAATATGAAAATAGAGAGAATGTGTATATGCTGTGGTGATTTCTAGTTGTCAACCTCACCCACCCACCTTAGAATTTTCTATTTTCATGTCTAAGTTAATCGAAACCCCTGAAAAGCCATTCAAGAGCAGTATCACATCAGCTTTTGTTTTAGGTCAATTATTAGATGTCCATTTGTAATGAAGTTATGTAGTCCTGAAAAACTTCCAGTTTTTTATGAGCATGTTAGGAGACAGTCCATCAGTTCAGTGCTACAAGAGAAACCTTCACCTCCAGGCAGCTTTACACCACTCTGTCCATCCCATTAGATCCCCTTCCTTCCCACACCTAAACATGCTTATTACTTTGCTGGACCTCTCTCTACACCATTATAGGAATTAATTACAGCCAGTGAGTCAGTGTAGTGTACTGAGTGTTAACGGTTATTAACAACTGAAAGATAACCACTTGATAAGGATCCTGCATTACTGAGAGTGATGAATGCCTACGTCATTTACATAGAGATATGACAATGTCCTACCTTTAGACCTATATGCTATGTGGAAGTAGATCCTTGCAAAACAAAAGACCCCAGCCTTTTTTCTTCTACTGTTGATTTACGCATTTGTGACTGTTGCATACCTTACGTTTGAGACTACTGTATGCTAATTCACTGGAGAAAATATATTTCTATTCTCAAGTCTTTTGTTGTGGAAAATTAGGGAGTTTGCTGATAATTTCAAATCATGCCATTGCAGAGTGGATCCCCTTCTCACACAGGAATGGGATATGGTTCTACCTGTTGGGGAAGGGTAATATAATCTAACTTTAACACTGAAGTATATTGCCAAAGAACATAGAACTAAATTATAAGCTCCCTCACAGTTTATGGGAATGATAATATGTGACAGGCAGGATCAAGCATAACACTGAAATAGTGAGACAAAGATATTAGAAATCCAAAACAAAGTTAACAGCAAACCATTCATTAACAATTCTTCTTGTTAGCTGCAATCAATGTGCCACCTAATTCACCCACTATTTTTCTGTACCATGTTTGGAGGGTCTACCCTGACAGATAATTCTAGACTAATCTCATATACTTGTCTCTTCATAGAATTAATTAGCTAGACAATAAGGTGGATCAGATTTAGCTAGACTCTTGTCTTAGAATAACTGGAGACTTTGGGGATTAACAGCAGTATTTGCGAGATGGATACAGAGCTAGCTTGACCAAGCGCTGTGTCAAAAGGAAAACCCAAGGCTGAGCTACCGGAGCTCTTCAGGAATCAGTGTGGGAACTATCTGGTAATATTTTTATTTGTAATTGGCTAGAAAAAGGAGGAGTGGTCTCCTGAAGTTTGGTGATGGCACATACATATCTGACCCTGCCAGCCCGTAAGAGGCTTGCCTAGAATATCACACACAAGCAAGCACTGCCTGACTTTCACCTACTCTACTAGATGTGAGGTAGAAACACATTCTTTCATTTCACCACCTGAGAAGGCAACAGAAGCTTGATCACTCTGAACAATCTCATACTAAATGGGGGTTTTGCTAGTCCTGAAATAAACTAGGCAAAGAGGTACAGCTACCAGATTCTCCAGTACTTTTGAATAATCAGGCAGGAGAAATTAGAAAAGTTAGAGATGGCTGTAAAATGTTTGGTGTCCGTATTCATATGTTGCTTATCCTGGAAAACTTTATCAGCCAGATCTGGTTTCAGAGTGGATTTTCATTCATCCTCTCTGTCCCATGTGTTTTGATGCATATAGAAATTTATTTATCAGCTTTCTGGTTTTACTTTACATCAACATACATGAAAGAGTAATTTAGTGTTTTTTAGTCCAGGGTTTGATATCAACCAGAACAAAAGAGAGGAGGAGACAAATAATGAGGGAGAGAATAAATGAAAGAGACGGGTTAAATTAAACAGAAATAACTGAAGTAATAAATGCCACTGCACTGCATGCATAATCAGTTGGCATAGAGTAACCAGTTAAGATTTTCTTTTCTGTATTTGAAACCCCTTAGTGATATTGTTTTAATTGGGGCTTTATTCCGGTTCCACACCAATGTATGTATGGATAAAATAATTGCATGTTCATGTCTGAAATAAATTAATGATGTAAGGGTATTGCTGAAGTCAATTCATCTCCTAGGACCTCCTAGTTAATTTCTGATTTCTTGAATTTTCTAGCACCAGACACTTTTTTATTTTTCCTTTCCCAGTTCATTCTTCTCTAATTTATACCACCTGGGGCAGATCCATCTGTCATTCTGTTCAAACATATACAACTCTGATATATTTCCCATGTTGAAGTTCTGAGGCTGCGTTCAATTTTAATACATAACTTAACCAAGGGTTTTAGAATAGTCTGTACGCTGTGCAGCATCCTATGTAAAATATAGCCCATTGAGCTGAAAACTGAGAAACAAATTCATAGTCTCTATCTTCACCTCACATATTTTAGCTAATCTTATCAGACTTCAGTTCAATTTCCAGCAATAATGCTTTCTGTATGTGCTTGTACTTACTAATGCTGGTTTTTACATCAAAATGCCAGTCTGCCATATCTTGATGTATCTGTTGAGGTTATTTATATTCATTTGCTGTACCATTTTGGGTCTGACTAGGTCAGCTGGATTTTCTTCTGGTATATATTTTGAAATTTAGAAGCCATTTATTCATTAGAAAGCTTTGCAAATAATTTCAGTACTGTGCAGTTCTTACCTGAGAACAGCATGTATGAAAGTAGACTAGAATAAAAGGTTAAAATATACACATTATGTGGTTTTAACCATACAGTGAAATCAGGTTATCTGCTTTTAATATTGGAAATCAATGCTTAGCATTTACTTTTGAAAAGGATTAATGTACTTTCCTGAAGAAAGATCTGGAGACTTCTAACAAGTTATGAAAATGTAATAATTCTTAATTTTAATGGTGATTTCCAGGTATTGTAACATTAATCTTTAAGCCATAGAACAACTCTATTTGTATTCTACAACTCTTCGAATGTCTAGCTGATGTCACTGAAAAATCTTGGATTTAAATATGAGTGAGCACATTGGCATGCTCAGAGGCAGATGTGGTTTCTTTGCCCAATGAACATTGGTGTTAAGGAAACTAAAGCTAATAGTAATCCTGTTGGGGGGCTAAAAAAATCATTTCTAAGGGCTGGCAGTCTGGGTATGCTTTTAAGAATTCATCAATTTGGTTTTCTGGACATCTCGGAGTTCATGCATGTATTTGTGCAGCTAGATAAAGAGATGGCAGCAAAGGTCACCAAGAATATTAGTATACGTTTTTTGAAAGCAACTTTAAACTACAAAAAAAGGGATGAGAAAGAGAAATCACTTCGGGGGGGGGGGGGGGGGAGTGGGAAGAGTTCTTTAGAAAAAGGCAGCCTCATCCTTGAAAGGAACTTAACTTCTGCAGAACATGTTGTAGTCTCCTGTAGACATGGCTCTTTCCCTCAAATTGGATAGTGCCTATGCTGGTTTTTGCACTTTCTCTCAGCTTTACTCTTTTGTACATAAGTTTTTAATCCATGTCTGAAGCTATGGGGTCATTAACTACGAGCTGCACATAGATTAGAATAAGTAACTGTCCTGGTTTCAGCTGGCATTGAGTTAATATTTTTTCATAGTAGCTAGTGTGGGGCGATGTTTTGGATTTATGCTGAAAACAGTGCTGATAATGTGGAGATGTTTTAGTTGTTGCTAAGTAGTGCTTACAGTAGTCCAGGACTTTTTTCTGTTTCCCATGCTCTGCTGGGTGCACAAGAAGCTGGGAGGGGACACAGCTGGGACAGCTGACCCAAACTGACCAAAGGGATATTCCATACCATATGACATCACGCTCAGTACATAAAGCTGGAGGAGGAAGAAGGAAGGGGGAGAATGTTTGGAGTGATGACGTTTGTCTTCCCAAGTCACCGTTACGCATGATGGAGCCCTGCTTTCCTGGGGATGGCTGAACACCTGCCTGCCGATGGGAAGGGGTGAATGAATTCCTTGTTTTGCTTTGCTTGTGCACACAGTTTTTGCTTTACCTATTAAACTGTCTTTACCTCAACCAAGGAGTTTCCTCACTTTTCTGATTCTCTCCCCCATCCCACTAGGGGGGAGTGAGGGAGCGGCTGCATGGTGCGTGGTTGCTGACTGAGGTTAAACTGCAACACTCCTTTTTGGCACCCAATGTGGGGCACAGCGGGTTTGAGATAATGACAGATTTTACTGGAATGTGCTAGATTGAATTTATAGCTGTTATTGCTGTTTAGCTATTAATCGGCTGGCTTCTGTGTTTGCAATGGGGCTTGCCTGCCTTACTGCATATACTGTATGCCTTGAAGTCCAGTGCTTGTTAGTGGCTGCTTTTTGGTTTTGCTGCTCGCTGTACTGCTGTACTGCTTGTCATCTTACTCTGCTGTGCCCGGGAACGTTTTGATAACAGCAATGGCCAGGTGCCTGGGTTGGCAGATGGCCAGGGCATGGCTGCAGTTTCTGTGCTGCTCTGCTGGACAGGCTGGAACTCCAGTGTGAACTTGAGTCAAAGGAACTGTGACCTGTGGATGAGTCCATGTGGGAGCAGGACACTCCAATGCATCTGTGGCCGTGGCTAAGGCCATGCCAGCTTGGTTATGTCTGTGCCACAGCAGGTATACCTCTGAGGGAATTGTGGCCCAAAGATAAGTCCATGCTGGAGGAGGTACACCTCAAAGTGTCTGTGGCTGTGGATAAGTCCATGCTGCAGCAGGTACACCTTGAAGCATCAGTGTCTGTGCATGAGGTCATGCTGGAGCACCTCAAAAGTGTGTGGCCGTGGATAAGCCCACAACAGAGCAGGTTTACTTCTGGAGGGACTGCAGCCACGGGCAAGGCCATGTTGGAGCAGTTTCGCTTCTGAAGGGACTGGCTGTGGGTAAGGCCATGCTGGAGCAGGTATATCTCTGAAAGCATTGTGGCCCATGGAGAAGGCCACGCTGGTACAGGTGTACCTCAAAGTGACTGTGGCTGTGGATAAGACTGTGCCGCAGCAGGTAACACCCCTGGAGAGACTGTGGCTCCTAGGTAAGGCTCCACTTGGAGCAGGTACAACCCTAAGGGACTGCAGTCTGTGGATAAGTCCAAGCCGGAGCAGGGGCAAGGGGAGGAGTTCATTACAATATTAAACCCAATGGTCTGATCCAAAGGGACCAGGGGTGGAGATTGTAATGGAAATACTTTTAAACTGTTGTAACCTGGGATTAGAGTTACATGTTATGGGAATTACTATAGCAGAAACCCCTTGTTGCTAGCCAGGCTAAGAGCAAGGGGAGGAGTTCATTGCAAAGTTAAAACCTATAACCTGGCCCAAAGTGTCCAGGGGTGGATATTGTAATGGTTCTACCTTTAAATTGTTGTAACCTGTGATTTGAGTTGCATGTTATAGGAACTACTGTAGCAGGAACCACCTGAACCAATGGAGGACAAGCCTTACAAGAAGCAGTGCAAGTCTAGCAGTGACCTGACCTGAGCTGGCTTTGGTGCGCAGTAACTCCACATAACACACCACCTCTCCTGTCCTGAGTGACCACCAGAACGGATGGAGCCCAAAGTCATGGTCTAAATGAACTCAGTGAACATTTTGTGGACCCTCTACAGACAATTTACAGGGGTGGTCCATAGACTAAGGGAATGATAAATATCTGTGTATTTTTTTCAAAGGATGGGAAGGGGGGTAGTGGTTAATGGGGTTGTATTGGATAGTGTGGGACCGGAGCATGATGTAAATGGTATGGAATAAGGGGTGGATACTGTCTTGGTTTCAGCTGGCATTGAGTTAATATTTTTTTCATAGTAGCTAGTGTGGGGCTATGTTTTGGATTTATGCTGAAAACAGTGCTGATATACAGTAGTCCAGGACTTTTTTCTGTTTTCCATGCTCTGCTGGGTGCACAAGAAGCTGGGAGGGGACACAGCTGCGACAGCTGACCCAAACTGACCAAAGGGATATCCCACACCATATGACATCACGCTCAGTACATAAAGCTGGAGGAGGAAGAAGGAAGGGGGAGAATGTTTGGAGTGATGACGTTTGTCTTCCCAAGTCACCGTTACGCATGATGGAGCCCTGCTTTCCTGGGGATGGCTGAACACCTGCCTGCCGATGGGAAGGGGTGAATGAATTCCTTGTTTTGCTTTGCTTGTGCACACAGTTTTTGCTTTACCTATTAAACTGTCTTTACCTCAACCAAGGAGTTTCCTCACTTTTCTGATTCTCTCCCCCATCCCACTAGGGGGGAGTGAGGGAGCGGCTGCATGGTGCGTGGTTGCTGACTGAGGTTAAACTGCAACACTCCTTTTTGGCACCCAATGTGGGGCACAGCGGGTTTGAGATAATGACAGATTTTACTGGAATGTGCTAGATTGAATTTATAGCTGTTATTGCTGTTTAGCTATTAATCGGCTGGCTTCTGTGTTTGCAATGGGGCTTGCCTGCCTTACTGCATATACTGTATGCCTTGAAGTCCAGTGCTTGTTAGTGGCTGCTTTTTGGTTTTGCTGCTCGCTGTACTGCTGTACTGCTTGTCATCTTACTCTGCTGTGCCCGGGAACGTTTTGATAACAGCAATGGCCAGGTGCCTGGGTTGGCAGATGGCCAGGGCATGGCTGCAGTTTCTGTGCTGCTCTGCTGGACAGGCTGGAACTCCAGTGTGAACTTGAGTCAAAGGAACTGTGACCTGTGGATGAGTCCATGTGGGAGCAGGACACTCCAATGCATCTGTGGCCGTGGCTAAGGCCATGCCAGCTTGGTTATGTCTGTGCCACAGCAGGTATACCTCTGAGGGAATTGTGGCCCAAAGATAAGTCCATGCTGGAGGAGGTACACCTCAAAGTGTCTGTGGCTGTGGATAAGTCCATGCTGCAGCAGGTACACCTTGAAGCATCAGTGTCTGTGCATGAGGTCATGCTGGAGCACCTCAAAAGTGTGTGGCCGTGGATAAGCCCACAACAGAGCAGGTTTACTTCTGGAGGGACTGCAGCCACGGGCAAGGCCATGTTGGAGCAGTTTCGCTTCTGAAGGGACTGGCTGTGGGTAAGGCCATGCTGGAGCAGGTATATCTCTGAAAGCATTGTGGCCCATGGAGAAGGCCACGCTGGTACAGGTGTACCTCAAAGTGACTGTGGCTGTGGATAAGACTGTGCCGCAGCAGGTAACACCCCTGGAGAGACTGTGGCTCCTAGGTAAGGCTCCACTTGGAGCAGGTACAACCCTAAGGGACTGCAGTCTGTGGATAAGTCCAAGCCGGAGCAGGGGCAAGGGGAGGAGTTCATTACAATATTAAACCCAATGGTCTGATCCAAAGGGACCAGGGGTGGAGATTGTAATGGAAATACTTTTAAACTGTTGTAACCTGGGATTAGAGTTACATGTTATGGGAATTACTATAGCAGAAACCCCTTGTTGCTAGCCAGGCTAAGAGCAAGGGGAGGAGTTCATTGCAAAGTTAAAACCTATAACCTGGCCCAAAGTGTCCAGGGGTGGATATTGTAATGGTTCTACCTTTAAATTGTTGTAACCTGTGATTTGAGTTGCATGTTATAGGAACTACTGTAGCAGGAACCACCTGAACCAATGGAGGACAAGCCTTACAAGAAGCAGTGCAAGTCTAGCAGTGACCTGACCTGAGCTGGCTTTGGTGCGCAGTAACTCCACATAACACACCACCTCTCCTGTCCTGAGTGACCACCAGAACGGATGGAGCCCAAAGTCATGGTCTAAATGAACTCAGTGAACATTTTGTGGACCCTCTACAGACAATTTACAGGGGTGGTCCATAGACTAAGGGAATGATAAATATCTGTGTATTTTTTTCAAAGGATGGGAAGGGGGGTAGTGGTTAATGGGGTTGTATTGGATAGTGTGGGACCGGAGCATGATGTAAATGGTATGGAATAAGGGGTGGATACTGTCTTGGTTTCAGCTGGCATTGAGTTAATATTTTTTTCATAGTAGCTAGTGTGGGGCTATGTTTTGGATTTATGCTGAAAACAGTGCTGATATACAGTAGTCCAGGACTTTTTTCTGTTTTCCATGCTCTGCTGGGTGCACAAGAAGCTGGGAGGGGACACAGCTGCGACAGCTGACCCAAACTGACCAAAGGGATATCCCACACCATATGACATCACGCTCAGTACATAAAGCTGGAGGAGGAAGAAGGAAGGGGGAGAATGTTTGGAGTGATGACGTTTGTCTTCCCAAGTCACCGTTACGCATGATGGAGCCCTGCTTTCCTGGGGATGGCTGAACACCTGCCTGCCGATGGGAAGGGGTGAATGAATTCCTTGTTTTGCTTTGCTTGTGCACACAGTTTTTGCTTTACCTATTAAACTGTCTTTATCTCAACCAAGGAGTTTCCTCACTTTCACTCTTCTGATTCTCTCCCCCATCCCACTAGGGGGGAGTGAGGGAGCGGCTGCGTGGTGCTTGGTTGCTGACTGGGGTTAAACCACGACAGTAACATCAGTCAGATGTAACTGGAAGATGGTTTTCCTCCCAATGAAAAACTTTCTAAAGTAAGAGATGTTTGATACAAATGTTTCATTTTTTCATAAAGGTGAGAAATTTAACTACAAAATCCATCTGTTTAGTTCTGGGAGCATTTTATTTCAAGAAAAGCTATACTTAAAATGCTCATTTTTGTAAAAAGCTATTAAGTAATCAAAGTTTTGAGGGGAGTTTAAGTCTTCCTTAAAGATAAAATAAATATATAGTTGGATATGATATTTAGGGAGAAAAACACTAACAAGCATTGAATTCTCATTGCACTGGAAGTTTCACCTTCTGGGGGAACGGTCTCTTCAGAATCTGACACGGCAGACATAAAATGAAAGAAAAAGTTTTATAATTCCTTTGTCAGCATGAGAGTTTTGTTGGTAGTGATCGCTCAATGGGTGACGCAGGCTCTGTGAAACGTAAAGTTTATTTTTCTCCTAGTAATCAAGGATAGAAGATGACCATTCATCTGTTATTTAAGAGCTGCTCTTCAGCTGTTACAGGTCTCAGAATTGTTTTATAGACTGCCAGATCTTTGGGTCACACTGATGAAGAGTTTACTAGTGTCAGTATTAATTTCATGATAAAATCCTGTTGAGTGTATGAATTTATTTATGAATTTCTGCTACTTTACAAAAGTAGAATAATGTAGGCTATGTGTATTATACAATACTTCTTTTACTATCCATTCTTAATCCTTTCTAAAGTCCTGCAAAACAGAAAGAGCTATACAGCTACAGAGCAACTAGTACTTGCCAAAAATACCAGGGGTTTTAATTCACTAGTGATACATATGCTTAATTTGGTTTTAGCCTAAAGAAATCAAATTCTTTAAAATTTCTGGAAAAAATCCCAACTTCTCTCAGCCTGTAGTTGCAATATCCTTCCTAGCTTAGCTCCAGTAGCCTCCAACAAAGTCCCAGCAATCCAGGAGTCCCTCTCAGGCTCAGCAAAATTCCCCTGCACCGGCAATGAAGCAGTGTTCAGCAGCCAGCTGAAAGCAGTGGCAGACATTTTTCAACAACATGTCACAAATATTTCTGGTTTCCTGTTTGCTTCCTGCTTCCAGCACACTTTTACAATGTGGACAGCTCTTAGCCCATCTCTCAATTTTCATTTCCTGTTTGCCTTGAGCATTTGCTTTCTTGTTCACTGTTCTCATGGCTACATAAAGAATTTCACTTATTCCTTCACCTGAATCTGAAAGAGTGGGCTACACCCTGGACTTTTAGCACCACTTATATTTGCCTTTTGTCAAATACACTATTTAATGTCTGCTATTAGCAACTTCCATTATAATAGATGACCAGTCCTGGGAGATTATTAAAAATGCTGTAGTAAAATTTTGCACTTAGTATCACGGTCTTGCCAGTACTTACATGAGTTTACTACTACATCCCTATTATATTGGAAAACTGGCTTAGCAGCATTACGGTTCTCTATTGGCAAAAAGTTTTTTTGAGACAAAACTGACAGTAACTCTTCAAGCTGACAAAGTTAAATTAGCAAAAGGACTTCTGCTGCAAAAGAACTATAGAAACATTAATAGCAGGAATTCTGGTGACAGAATTATTGATAGCAGATTTCTGGTGACTCAATTAGGAGCATCAAGTAATTTTTTGCCATGCTACTACATCACTAAAATTTTCTAAAGTGGAGCATAGCACTGGCACCATACACCGTATTTCTATAATGATGATACACACCTATTCCAGTATAGGCAAAGTGTAATTTAGTTCAAGAAAATCCTTAGAAAACTGAGTATGCATGGCTCTTCTTTTTGGTGACATTTAATTTATGGCAGATAACATGGAGCCTGACAATACAAAATGATCTCACAGTACCTGAGTGTTCAGATTCTGGTTGACCTTAATTTGCAGAAGTAATCATTCACTAACTTGTGTTATTCATTTTTTTTCCCTGGGGATGGCAGCTTAGTGGATGATCTTAGACTTAGATGTTAACTGGCAATGTAACCTGTTGCTTTGGAGACTCATCGTGTTCGCTGAACATAGAACAAACCCTCAGGGGTTTCTTTAACTGTTTCAGAAAATCACTTTGTATTTCTGTCTATTGCAGTGTCTGCAAACAGATTAGTGCAAAACATTCCATAAAAATTACTTATAAAATGACGCACTGTTTCTCTTTTTCCCCATGTTTAGACCATGAATTTTAGTTTCATAGAAGGTTGGTGACTTTTTAAAGCTTGTTGCCATTAACTGCCTGAACCTTGCATCCCAGCCCTTGTGGAAGTCAGGGCTCCAGACTTCTGCCCATTTAAACACCTTTGTGAGAACAAGAATTAGACACAATTATTGTTTATAAAATGTTCCTGGTTTTCAAAATACTCTACCAGCAGGTAGAACAGTGTTAGTAGTAGCCATACATCCCTTCCTTTGCCCTTTCACTCCTGCACAAAATGACATGTTATTCTGAGGGAGGCACAGACTGCACCTCCCTGCATGGGGAGTCTGAGTTTCAGACACAAAACGGGCGGTTTGCAATGAGGGTGAAAATGGTTCCTGAAGGAATCGGCTTTACTTTGGTCTGCATTTTGAAAATGTGTTACACATGCACTTAATCTCTGCCGCTAGTTCTGGGCATAGTAGTTGTGTGGTCTTAGAACTACATTTTGTGATATTTAATTCATTGCCATAAAATTTAAAGTGATTATATTGTTCGTATTAAATTACAACCTCTGTCCAAAATACTATAGAGGTATAGTAGCCTTCTCAGAGAGAATACCCAGTCCTGAGCTCTGCTCTGCGTGAAAGTACCTAGATGATAATTTATAATCCAGTCTAAAAATCTCCACAGTCTAGGCTAAAATATATAGTGAACCTTTCATAGTGATCCTTAACGAGTAGTCCCTAAGTCTTCAGTCTAAATGTAGTTCATACTTTCCCCTACTGAATTTAATCTTGCTAATTTAGAACTATTTATTAACATAATTTTGAAATCTGATCCTGCTTTCTAAAGTACCTTCAACCCCTCTCATATTGGTATATATATCCTGCACATTTTTTACATCTCCTCTTTTATAAATGTATCTGCATCAAAGTCTAAGATGGAATGTTCAAGAAAATTGGTCTTGGGACAGACACTGTGGGACTCTATCTGAAATGTCTAGCTTGCTAGCAAATCACTGATAATTGTTCTTTAAGTGCTGCTTTGCATCCAGTTGAGGATCTGTATTATGGTGAGGTCTTCTAGCCTTTTTTTACTAATATGCTTATTAGACATATTAGACCATGCTTATTAGCATATCAACATATAAAAAACATCTAATACTTTTCCCTTTTCCAATAGACCAGTTACCCCAAAGACAATTAAATCTATTTGATATAGTTTGTCCTTGTCAAATTCATGTCAGCTGCATTTTTTATTCCCTCATTATTTCTCTTTGCCTCAGAAATTATTATTATATTTGTTAGTACCTTTCATATATTGCAGCTGGAGTAACTGATCACTAATTTCCAGGGGCCTCTATTTTCCTTTTCAGGATAAACATTATATCTGACATTTTGCGGCCTTCTGGGCCATCCCACGTTCCATATATATCCTCTTGGATGGTACAGAGATTGTTTTGCTAGTCCCTTATGTAGTCTGTACTGAAATCTGTGCCATGCTGCCGAGGGGAATATTTCTACACTTTATAAATATTCTTTAACTGGTTCTTTCCCTGTTTTAGGCTAAAGTCTTGATAAATTAGGTTGTATTTATGATCACTAAATGGTTTTTAGGAAAACTGAAGTAAATAGGGCATAGATTATATCAGCTTTCCCTATGTGATCCCTGATTTTCTCTGCTTTGTTAGACAAGATCCATACTTCCTTTTGACCTTTCCTTAGAATGTGTTTTAGGCCTTAGCATTGCTACTTTCTGTACCTTGGTAACTGGTACTTATTTTGCATCTGAAAGTTTCTGATATTGTTATACATTTGGGTGCTTGTTTCTTAAATTTGTCTTTATTCATGAGTTTGCTTTCCATTTTTGTACTCTTCCTTCATGGTTTTCAACTCATTAAGAGGCCTCCAGTGCTGCCTTGCCAGTCTGTTGCAATACCTCATTAGTATCTTCCTGCCGGTACAACTGTGTGACTCTGACTTGAGGTCATTTGCTTGGTCATTGCTCCTTCATCCCAACTGTTTCTAGCAAGTCAAAACTAGGACACTGGTAGAGGTGTCTGTGTTCAGGGTCCTTTCTCTGCCCTATCTTGTCAATTCCTCCAACAAATAGGCAGAAAAAAAGCAGTAAGAAAACATGGAAATGTTTTCTTTTCCATTTCTGATAAGTGTTTTTGAGGTCCTCAGAATAGTATAAGAATAACCAGTGCCTGCATGCTACATATTGCTGAAAAATTCTCCTACTTCCTCTCTTAAAACTCAAGTTACCTTAGTCTCCTCAACTACAAGTTAACTGTGTGAACAGAGAAATGAAGCATCTTTTATGTTATGAATTAGTGGGCTGGTAGAAAAAAATACACATTGCTCTCACTTTTTGAAATGCACACAAGATATAAAATGCTTTATATCTGTGCATAAAGTGTGTGAAATAAATAAAAAAATACTCTGTTACAAAATGGATTGACACACATTGGTATGTAGGTCTTTGTCTGCACCAGTCAAAGTTTGGTGTTTAAGACCTTGCTGTTCCACAAATACTCAGACCTAACCAATTTGCTAAACATTGTAATAGACGAACTAATCGACAAAATTCCTGCATGAGCAATGAGAACACTTTCACATCTCTGACATCAGTGAGCACCGCTTAGGTGCACTGTATCTGCTACGCTGCACTGACAGGTGAAGTTTAAGATATTAAAACATTTTAGTATTACTGAGGAGTCTGTGTTACCTAGTTGAGACAAAGTGTCTAGGCCTAGACTTTGTGATTTACGTGATCCTTTGTACTTAAAATTTTAGTTTAGATAAACATTTGGTAAATTTAAATGGTCTATTATTTAGTGAGCAGCACTTGTTATGTCTTGGCATTGTGACATTCATGTGTGTATACTACTGCTTTTCCCGCCTTGTTTGTGTGTGACTTATACATAGTTGACAACTTCTGTTACAAACCATTATTGGTGAACAACTCAAAAAGGCAGAGGGAAGAGATTATATTGATGATGTGCAATTAAAAAGGAAAAACAGTACCATTTATCTATCTCTGAGAGCTGCCTCCTACAATCAGGAGTTTGTATGCTATCTACAGCAGCTACGGCTTGAGATTTCTCAAAGCATTTTGCATAAATTTTCTGACAGTTTATGCATTTTCCAGAACATAAAAACACTGAACATTTACTCCTTAGCATAACAGACACTTAGCAGACACATATTTTTTTCTACAAATTTGTTTTCTGCAATGCAGTCTATTTTGGGGTTGATGTATGAAGCACTTAGGAAGACAGATTATTTTTTATGAATTTTACTGTCTCAAGAGTGCCAAAAAAGAAGAAAATGAGTCTTTCTTTCCACAAATAAGCTGAAGACATATGTCATCAATACCATAAAGAGAATAAGTGAACTCAGATCATCATTCATCATTATTGTTTTGTTTTGTTTACCTAAAATACTTATTTAGAACTTGTAGATTAAAAAGATCCTTTTACAACTATTTCCCAGTCTAATATTTTAAGAAAGTTTTGTGTAGACTGTTAGAATTCAGGTTTCAAAACATTTTTATTTAATTCTCATTTTCACATATTTTTAGTGAGCACAAATCATATTCTGGCCTAAAGGGTTTTTTTCTGTTTTTTTGTTTGATGTTGAGTCTCATCACATACTTTGATCAAACTTCTCTAGCTATTTTTGAGTTCCAAGAAGGTTAAAACATATTTTTTTCTTTAGAAGATTCTTTCCCACTTTTTTCTCTTTTAGTTAGATAATTCCTGAATGCTTCAATTTCCACAGAACCGCTGATCCAACCATTGATTGGAAAAAGCTGAGAGCACTTGTAATTGGCTCTACGCATGCTGTGGATGTTGCCAAGAAAGCAAGTTTGCCTCTGAGAACATCTAGCGCCTCTGAAATGCGAGTTTGTTAAGGCTCTACTTCCTTTTTTTTATGGGCACATATTAAGTCTACACTTTTCAGTATAGGCAATGTGATCAAGAATCAGTTTTAAGGAAAATATGGGGAATTTCTACCATCCCCTTAGGTCCCTTAGGTCATGCAGGTGATGGAGGGAGAACTTGGATGAGGAATATAGACTTGTCAGGGCCAGATGAAGTTCTTAATTTTCTTTAATAAATGAGATCTGAGCTGTATATGGGTTGTACCACAGTGGAACAAGGGATGCCAATGTGGATGCACACATCAGACTTTTTTCTACAGCTGGCACAGGCAGCTGTGGTTGAGAATATGGCACTAATTGTGAGTTTAGAGGCAGACTCAGGTCTGCTGGAATAAATGTGTGGTGTTGGTAGATTGTCCTTTACCAGGTACGGTACCAGGATTTATTCCTTTATGCAGCTATCATTGTTTTGTTTGGCTGGAGTTTTTTGCACCTTTGCTTTCAAATATATACTCTTTAATGTATCTTACAACTACTACTATATACTGTAAGGTGGCTTAAGTGCTTAGGCCGCATTAAGGCCCAGATTTAGATCTCTCTCACATTTGAGCAAATGAGTTCCAGAAAAGTAGATGGAATAATACCATGAAAACAGTTATAGAAAGCAGAATCAGCACTAATCAGCTAAGGTGTATTAAAAGATTATGGGTCAGTACTCTAAGTGTGGATCAGCAGCATTTCACTGAAGATAATGAATCTGCTGTGAGTTAGACTGGCTGAAGATTTGGCCCTAGGTCACACAAAAATTCGATATATGCGTATTCTGCCTAAAGAATTTACACTGCTTTGAAGCTTTATACTATGAAGGATTTTAGGTGGTTTATCAGTAAGTACTTTTTCACCATGAATATCCGTAGCGGTTTGAAAGTCCATGACTTCTTCTAAGTATCTAAACTTGCTTTAGTATATTCCACATTTCAGAAAATTCTTGTCACTTACTTTAATTTGAAAAAAATATTTTCTGATTTTGAAAGCAGAAGAATGTGAATGAGAGAAAACTTGTCTCATCGTTGTCAAGATTATGACAATCTTGACATGTCTCAAATCCAATCAAGAAGTTAACAAGTCAAGGTTTCAATAGCTGCAGTAGTATAGCAATATGGCACAATATTCTTCTCTGTTCTTGCTTTTCTTGTCAATCGTGACAATGCAATGTGAAATATACTATGCAGGTCATGCTATACAAAATTAAATAGCATCTAATAGCATCATTTGGTTAATAATTCCTTTATTCAGGAAAAAATATGGGAGAATTCTGTTAAACCTCATAATTTCTTGGTCTCATAGCCATAGTAGGTTTTTAAATATTACCATACAGTTCCCTGTGTGTATGTTTTAGGAATGCATAGACTCACCGAATAGTTCATTTAAGTATGTATAATTACTGTAATTAGAAGTATATATAATTTACTATAAATAGACAAATTATTTTATGATTATATTTTGAAAGAGAATGTAGACTGTGTTTTATTACTGGCAAAATGGACATAACTGGTTGTGTTTCTGTAGTTTTCTCTGAAAGTGACAGAAATCAATACAGTCGTTTACAGTGGGGCCAGTGCAAGGCTTTGAGAACTTCTAGGATCTGCTTAACATTGGCAGCCTTTACTACAGGCTGTATGTATGTTATTTTCACTTACAGCTTGATCTACTAGTCTGCTAAACCTCTGTGGAAAGTGTGAGCAGAAGAGAAGGGGAGGCAGTAGGGACTCTTTTCATCTTAGTCAGGAAATGTTGTTCACTGAGCCAGCCTTGACAGCTATAAAATCTTCTGAGATGCAGGTATAGACAAATGATGGTCTGAATGTTATATAGATAAATGTTTCCTACTTCTATCCCTAGTGTTTATTAATGTACTTTCGAGAGTACTGTCTACTGAAGACAAGGTTTGTAGACCAAAACCAAAAGCAAATACAAACTAATGCATACCAACAAATGAATCACAGTAAGTGTATTCAACTTATAGTATACACACTACAACATAAGCAGAGGACTTGGCTCAATCCCATAGACACTGATGCATGGAATATGTGCTTAATACTGAAGGGCAACTAGTTATACCCCTGCTTCCATGTGCTAGGGGGAGCAGTGCCACCATGAAGCCCTGATGTCTCACTCCCTGCAGGACTGCGTATGGTCAAACTGTCCATATATTACATGTGAAGTCATAGCCAGGGAGGTGGACTACCCTCTAGAAAGTCTCTAGTGCACTCTTTCAGACAAAATCAGTCATGTGTTGTTGTCCTTAGGTGGAATCATAGACCTGTGGGTTGTATCTTACTTTTGTTTTCCATGATGGCTAAATTTCTGATGGCTGTCTTTATGGTAGCAGAGCTCTCTTGAGTCATTTCATACAGATTTATTCCAGATAAGTTACGTTTGGGAGGGGACATTGAATATTATCACAGAACTCAGTTTCTGCTTGCTCTTACCTTACTTAAATTAGAAAACATTTACTCCAGGGGACTGGCTATCACAGAGCAGTCTATAAAGCAGAACACTTTGTGCAGGGCTGTTAATGATAGCTGTACATACTTTATTTAAATCTTGTATGGAACCATTTTCTGGAGGTAAAACTCAGGCCAGAATTTGACTCCCTTGTCTGAAGAACTGCTAGCATTCAATTTTGAACTAAAATCTTTAATACAGTCGGTATCAGAAGACTATTTGCAATGAAATATATGAAGCCATGTTTTGCAGAGAGTATCATGGAAGAACTCCTCCTTTGTGTAGAGGGAACAGATTTCTGCCATCTTGCTTGTTAGCCATTTCTAATTGTATTCATTTCAGTGAAATGAATATTAATGGTTCTACTGTATTTAATGAAGTTTGTTCCTGATTGATTTCCCCTTCAAATTAATTTCTCTTTTCATTTAATTAATTTATAGAGATTTTACTTCATGTAAGTTCATTACAGTTTTTTCCTTTTAGAGGGAAAAATGTTCAGATGATAAATGTTATTATTTTAACAAGTATAATGAGGGCACACAGCAGCTTGAAGATGAGTTTCTTTATCCCTTCTTTTAAGTATTGTGGGCAAGCCTCTTCTATATTGTAATACTCCAAATTTTCCATCAGCTAAGGTATGAGTTATTAACATATCCAGTACATTTACATATCCTGATCTGATATGTCATGCACAGCTAATGCAATAATGTCTGCATTAGAGACATATACAACTTCTTTCCTAGGCTAAATGTGTTTTGGTTATTAAGGTCAATGAGAAAATGTTTATAAGTACTAAGATAAGAAGCATAATCACTCTGAATGTCAGGGGCATAAACTGTATTAAATGTATTCCACTAATATTTTCTTCATATGTAGGAGACACCTAAAAATGACATAAATACCTTTCAGCAACAATATGAAATAAATAAATAAAGGTCAGAATATGTGAATTTATAATCCCACAGAGGTCAACCTGAATTTTTAAAACAGTTTCAACCACTGATATAGAAATGCTAAATTCACGCTAACGTTGTGAATGGTGACTTCATGGAAGGCACATCTGTGTATCAGAGGAATATTATGGACCTGTATAACAACAATATATTGATACAAATGACATAGGTGGTTACTAAGAAAGTACTTTGAAATTGTCCTAAAAGGTTCTGCTCAGGAAAAGGGCTACTGTGGAAAACACTCTTTTCCATTTCTGTGTTACATGATTGCTGACATCTTTTCAAAGTATTTGCTCCTCTTCCCAATAATTATCGTACCAACAAAGACAAAATCAATAGCTTAAAACTGGCAAAACTTTGGAATTGGCAAAATCTTGGAACCGCTTGTTCTCTGATTTACACCAGTGCAAATCAGGAATAGCTATTCTAGTGTTACTGAGGCTGAACTTAATTTTTTGTAACTTCAGAATTGACTATCTACAGAACTGTGCAGGAGTTTTTATTGCTTAGTAAGGTAAATCTTCTGAAGTGATTTTATCTGCATGCATTTGTTGGCCAATAGAAAGAGATACAGACAAAGAGAAAAAAAAAGTAGCACTTAATAGCTGTTTTATACTACAGGTATTAAAACCCATTTACTCTCCTCTCTGGTGATAACCATATTCCCATGTTTTTCCTACAGTAACCTAGGACATGTACATTGTGACTTTGTCCCTGTTTAAGGAACAATGACCTATCAAAAAATGACTCTATCAGAACAAATTCAAGTGTAGAGAGGGATGATTTGAGTTTGTACCAATAGAACTGACCTCAGCTTTGGGTGAGTGTAAGCTCCACAAATATAAATGATGGCTTTTCTTTGGGGTTTTCACTAATGTAGCTACATCAATACCTGACTCTGACAAATTCAGGGTGAGAAGAAGACCTGTGGTCTGAATCAATAAAATGCAAGCTTTTGCTGAAGATTAGAATGTTGTGAACAATGAAAGTGTCCCCTCAAAACAAATAAAACTCAGAACATTGAAAAGTTTGTTTTTAAGAAGATGTAATGGTCTAGGTATTTCCAAAGGCAACTTCACTTTTTATGGAACTGGGACCTTTTATAACACAACCATTTTGTCCTTCTTTGAGAGATGGATTCTTCCTAAATTGGAATTTAGGAAGATACGTCACATCCTATTATCGTAGCTGCTATTTTTCTCCCTTTGTTCCTTCAGCTGTAGGAAATGATACCTTTTTTTTTGCTAAATAGCTGCTTTCTAGTTACATACTGCAAAAGGATTTCTTTTCTGCAAAGAACTACAAGGCAGTACACAGTTGAAATAAATATTCTTTCTCCCCTAGTTTCACTATGCTGATGGTTCTATTCATGCTATAAAGGATGATATCGAGGCAGCTGCTGTTTACAATTACCTATTAACTTGGAAACCAAAATCTACTTATTTAGTAGAAAGTAGCTTTCTTCTTTATGTACACACATTAGTTTATTTGTTAAACACAACGTGAAGGCTGCATTAGTGGCAGTAAAATTAAAGAGGATTTAAGATTTTGCCTTATTGTAAGTCATGAGAATGGGTCTCTGCTAAGTTCCCAAATTCTGCTGGTATTTTAGAAGGGACTTTTTGCAGTGTCAGCAGTTAGCATATTCCCTTCAGCCCCACCACTTTTTTATTGTTCTTTTTAATTTTTTTTTCAAGATTTTTTCATATAGCCGAATTATGCTGTAGAAAGAGAAGACAGGAGAGATCCTGTGTGCCCAGATGGGCTGATAGGATGCATTGCTGATGGGGTCTTGTGATGCTGCCATACCATGAGCTGTGACAGTGCAGTGTGGGTGTGATTCCTCCTGCTGGTGCTGCTGGCAGGGCGGCAGGTTTGAGCCCTGACCCCTGGGCTAGACCTAGCAGAGCCTGCAGCCCTATCCTTCTGACTCTAATGCAGAAAAACTCCCTCTCTCCAGCTCCCTGACCCGAACACACATGGAGTAAATCATCTTATTTTCCCAGAAGTACTTTTAAATATTTGGGAAGCCAAGTGTTGAGGGCCTTGACCCTGGGATTGCTGCACAACTGGCAGATGTTTTTGTAAACCTGGAAATGGACAACTATTTTCCTATATGGATTGTTTGCATATTTAGAAATTATAAGTAGTCACATGAATTATATGCTAAAAAGTGTAAGATGTAAAGGCAAGATAAACTACCTGCATGAATAAGCCCACTCGCTCATAGAAGAAGGGCTATGTTTTCTCAGAAATTTAGGCCCAATCTGAAAAAGGGGCCCTGGACACTGTGACTCTAAGTTTTGCGGTAGGGCTAAATCCTGGCTTCATGTTGTGTACGTTCCTGTTTCCCTACACAGCGGGTGGGAAACATGTGTTATGTGCCCCTGACTGCTAAACCCAAACCCCAATGTATTGATTGTGGCGCTGCCTAAAACCAGCATGGAGAACAGTTTAAAGTGTTTTGAGGAACTCATTACAAGGAGGTCTTGTTAGCTCCCCATCAAGGCTCTGGCTCCTCCAATTCCCTTCACAGACAGCCACAGGGAAGGGCTGGGTTCAAAGGCACAGATCAAATCCATTCCTCGCCCTGTCATGCATACTTTACTCTGAGCTGCAAGGAGAAATTACTTGTTTGTTTTGGGCTGCTCTGTCATTCTGAACTTCGGGGGCTGGTGAGTGTGACTGGGGAGAGGCTGTGACACGACCTCACAAATGGCAAGTGTTGGCCTAGGTATTTCACTTAACTTCACCTTTTTTCAAAACAAATCAAACCCTACTGTAGTCTTTTAAATAAAGCTTGAAAAGGGAGCTTTGGGGAGCTAGTCCTCCTCTCCACAACATGTACCAGGAGGCAATATCAGGATTCACTTCCTTCCTCTGTATCTGTATTGAATATAGATTAAAATCTCTCTTTCTCAGAGAATATCCTATACCCAGGATGTTACAATTATCCTTAATGTACTTTAGACATTATTAAAGCAGCAGAGGGTATAGTGACTTACAGGTTAAGAAGAACCTAGACTTGACGGATTCAGGCACCTACTTTGTTTGCAATAATGATGGCAGAATAAATTGCTTTAGTGCCACAAATCTCCAGTACATTCTATACTCTTCTTTTCTCCCTACTCAGTATAACTGTATACTGCAGCGCTGGCCTTAAAAACGTGACAGCAAGTCTCTCAAATCAGACACCATACATTAGCTTCTATCAGATGCTCAGCAGTACTTTCTCACATATACAGAGCTGTACCATGAATCCTTTCCCACTCCAAATCCAACATTGCAGACCATGTGGTCAGGCTGATATGTGAATGAGGTTGAAGAAGTGATAACATGCTGCAGCTGGTGACTTGCCATTTAGCAGACATAATTCTAACTAAAGGAACATCACTAACATTTACATTCCTCCCACACATCTGATCTAAGATGTAAAGTTTCTTTCAGACAAAGAGAACCAACTTCAGACATCTGCACTATACGCCCTAGGACCCAGATGGCACGTGGAACCATGTAGTTAAGACACAAAGCAATTCCTCTACCTCAGACCATGATTATACATCTTCACCCACTACCAAGAACATTCACAGCCCAACAGTGCTGCTTCTGTCAGAGCAGGTGGCCTGGGTACCCCACTCAAACCTGTGTGCCAGGCTGCATGGTCAGGACACCTGGTCAAGTGCTGTGTAATTTCGGGCGGGGGGGGGAAACGGGAAAAGTGATCAAGGTGTAAGTATGCTTGAATAGCATAGATAAGCTTGGAATGGTTTCAGTGAAGAACAGGAGAAAGCAGAGACCAAATATGCATATGCCAGAGAGGCAGATATGGGAAGACATTTGTGAACCAGCAGCACCTCTGTTATTTATTCTCCAGTCACACAGCAAAGTGGGCGGGTTATCGGTATGACTAAAAGCTGCTCTAGGCTTTTGCCTGTAACCTCAGGCAGCCTGACGGAGCCCAGGTTAACAGCAGAATTACGTTCAGATCAGAGGTATCAGGTGAGAACAGCTGATGAGCAAGTGTCAGGACCTGAATGAGATCCTGGGTTATCTCTGACTTCAAGATGTGTATATACATGGAGGAAGCTGAAGATTTCACAGACTTACTTCTTTGTTTATTGATAGGTCAAGAGGAGAGGTCAGAGAAGACTCTGTTTGCCATGCAAATTAATGTTTTAATTGTCAAGAGGACTAAGAGGCAGAAGGCTGAGAAACCTCATGAAAAATTTAGTGCAATTGATCCCATGGGCTTTCATCTGCTGACCTGGCACGTAGGACTCTTTCTGGAGGAGGGGAAAATATTTCAAAGAAAAGAAATACGGGAGACAGAAAACAAAAGCAGACAAAATCAGTGATAAGGTTTTGTGGGCAGTTATGATGGGTTAATGAGACTTCAGATCATTGAGGGATGATCAAGAAATGCATCAAATTCACTGCAAAGAAAATTGTCACCAAGAGCTGCAGCACTGACAAAGGTCAATATAGCTAGCATAAAATCAGTGCTGGTTTTAACATCTTTCTGTTCTTGTCCACAATAGATAAACAGTGCTGAGTGGCAGCAATAGTGCTAGCTACACCAGCTTTTGGTAAAAGAACTGGTCTATAAATTTTGCTAACCAGTATCTTGCAGGATTAGACTAGTTACGTTGTCACAGACCTTCAAAGATTAAATAAAAAAGTCTGAGAAATCCTCCATACAGGCATAACTGTATGGGTTTTGTGGGGGAAGAGGGGAGAGTGGAGGAGAGATTGAAAAGTGCTATTTCACTTCTCTGTAATGTTTCCTGGCATTCCAGTGATTTATAGAAACAGCAACAGTCATCAGAAATCGGCAAGAGTAGAGGGAGAATAAGCCGGTGAAAGATGAAATTAATAGCAGTCATATATACTTAAGGGATCAATGATGTATTGGTGCTATTTCTTTTTCAATGTCACATGCTGTGCTAGTGCAGTAGGCCAGATGATATCTAAAGACACTGACCTATAATCTGCTCTGTTCCCCCAATGCCTTGCTAATATTTTACCAAAGGTTTGACTATGCTGCAGCTTAAAACAGAACCTTGCCAACTGCAGGAAAAAGATACAAAGGACAATTTCTGGTGCTTTGTAAAGAGAAAAAGATGCTGCTGGATTTAGTCATTACTCATAATCCTCTCACACCAGTGGAGCTCAAAACAGCTGTGAGAAAATGACAGAGACCTTGCCTTGGTAAAGGATTCTAGTCATCACATTGTAGTGTATGCCCCCACAGATCCAGCCCCTTCCCTTCGCATTCCTGTTAACCTGCAGAAGGAAGGGAGCCTGCACCATGACAGAGGAAGGTGCAACAGGTTCCGGACCAGGGTCTGTATTAGTGGTCCTTAAGATGAGATGGTGATGCTTGCTCTGCTCCGTAGTGGCACACATTTCCAGATCATTTTTAGTGCAGGAGGCTCCACTCATCTTGTCAAATTTGATGAATTGTTTCTGTTGGGTTCCTGTGCTTCTTGCCAAAGAACCATTCCTGGTTTTGGATCCTTGTCCTGCCTGATGGGCTGCATATGCTGTCTGATCCCAGCCCTGTCCAGTCAGCTGCTCTCGCTGTCTGATCCCACACTGCCCAGCCCTGCTGCTGTCAGATCCTGTTGGTTTTATAATCAATTGCTTTCTTCTCTATTCTGTTTATGATACACTATTTTCTATTCATATTGCCTGGTCCTGGGGCTCTCATAACATTATTTGCTGCCTAATTTTGATGTTGCCTAATACTGCAGCTGCCCCATAGTTATGCTTGCTGAGTTCTTACTGCCTTACTGTCTAAGCCAACAGCTGCATGGACTCCTGTTTCTAAGTTCCAGCTGTCTGATCAGCTGTTTTTTCAAAGTTATCCTTTCCATGGTCTAATCCTATTGTCTGGCTCAGTAGCTGTAGGATCAGGTTTTTTGCAGAGCTCTTCTGGTTGTGTAATTATATATTTCATATATCACCTAGTTAATACTTCATTTTGAGATTGTTCCAAGTATCTGAATATCTTCCTCTCTCTCCTGTCTTGCCTTTCTCATGTTTAATTTCAGTGTGCCCTGATCACACTCCCTATATCCAACAATTCCTCTTTCCTTTCTGATTTCTTATCAGCTGCTCTTTAGCATCTATTTTTACTTTCACAGCTTCTGCTAGTCAAAGATTCTGATGTGTGAGCTGCTATTCCTGCAGCCCCATGTCTACCACCATCCATTTAATCATCTCTATTGTCTGCTGCTTCTGCTGTTCAATCAGTGGTGCTTTTTTTTCTTTTGTGCAGGCCTGCAATGATCTGATCAGTACTTTCTGTCATATGATTGGCCCTGGTTATCATTCCTACTGCTAATCATCACAAGGAACTCTGTTCTTGCACAGTCTTGGATAATTATCTGCTCCTGCTGTTTTTGGTGACTTTCTCGAGCTATACAATTCTTAGAAGCACATGCTTGGACTATATACTGCAATAATGATATTGCTGGACTTTGTGGGATTAGTGTCCTGGAGTTAAATATCTAAATGGGCATTGTTAGCTAAAAGTTTTGCAAATACCTGAATCTCACTGTATGGTAGTCAGTAAAAAGTTCCCATCCTCTCCCTTATGTCTGTCAAATTGTTCCCTTCCACATATTCCTCTGTTTACATGGTAAATAGGCAATGTTTCTTCATTAACCAAGAACATGTACATCAAGGCTATGACGTTCATCTTTCACCTCATGTTTCCTTCTAGGTACTTACCCACCGAGCACAGCTTGACTGATCCCTGGTTCACTGCCATATTATAATATAAAATGAAAGGACAGTACTCAGCTGACGTAAATTATCATAGGTCATTGGCTTTGGTGGACCCCAATAATTAAGACAGTCAGCTCAAAGTCTCTGGAGGGGAAGACATGCTGTGACTAAGGAGCACTGTCTCCTATTCCTGCCTGAGAAAAGTAGATTGATTATCTTTGCTTTCTAAAAGAGAATTAGGAATTAGTTGAGAAGAACAAAAGCACATTCTAGTCTTACTAAAAGCTTTAAAAGGTATCAGACAGGGAGATGCATTTTCCACAGCCATGCAAAAATCTGTGAAGTTCTGCATAGAAGCAATCTACCTTTCCTTCCTTAAAGTTTTTTTCCCCACACAGATCTTAGAAGAATAGCCAATGTTGCATTTGGTGCTTTACCTCTCAAGCTGTGACTGCCTGTTTTACAATGCTGATTTATTTTTGGAAAGTTTAAAATCAACTTGAATTGCTAAATTTGCCCTCTGCTCATCCCACATAAAACTGGTATGTCATAACCTGTCTCATCTTGCAGCTGCTTAGGGGGAAGATGTCAGAACTTTTCCAAATCTGGACAAATTTTCAAAGCTATCCATGTAGAAGCAAAAAATATTCCGTCTGACTGTTTCCTTAACAGTTTCAATACTTGGAGAAAGGAAACTAGGATTAAGAGACTTATACCTGTTGAAATTAACTCATCTGTTGAAATAACTTGGAGGCGTGCAAAAATTAGGGTTTGCAAGTTTTGCAGTGGGAGGGTGGATGAGACAGCCTGCTGAAGTACCTTCCAGTACCATTTCTTATGATTGCCTTCAAACTAAGTAAACTGTGATTTATGAAGCTTTAGAGAAAGCTATTCAGTTTTCAAGCAGCCTCCCACATGCTTATATATTTACCCAGCTCTTTCAGATTTATAAATACTGAATGACTAGAAGGATGTAAAAACAGGTAGAAAGTTACTTTATGCCATATATTTCAGAATTCGGAGAAATGTTTGAACGTAGGTAAGTTTTTTCGCAAATGCATGTATAGTTAGAATAAAAACATAAATTTTAGAATTTAGAAAAACATAATTTTAGAATCTGGATTTGTACAGCACTGTGAGATCTTTTAAAGGGAAAAGGAATTTGTAAATATAAAATGACTTTGTGTGATCAGTATCTTTTCATATCGAAGCAGTAGATAAACTAATTATTCTAATATTGTTCATAGAATCCTTCACAGCATCAAAGAATGTTGCCCTGTGTTTGTTTTATCATTCGATAGCACTGACTTCGGTTATGGCAACTACACTAAATATTGCATCCACTTACGCAGATAGGCTTCAGATATATGTCTCAGATTCCAAAGCGTACTACAGCAGGAAGTCTCCATCCTCTCCATCCATTCTGCTTGTGTAGTCTCAGTAGGTTATAGATGCTTCTTGGGTACTTCTGGGTGCTGTTTTCTTATCATCTCAGCTCTATTTAATACAAAGTCTTAAACATATGTTTAAGTGCTCTGACAGTAGATTATGAAGAATTCTTGTAGCCTGTTCATGTAAGGTATAAGTCAAGATTTTTTCAAGTTCAATACTTCTCATTGCAAAAATCTTAAAAGTGTTTTGATTTTACTTATACTCAGCATGATTCTAAGGCCAACCCCCACAAAACCAAATGATAACATGGAGCTCTTTTTTCTGCTCAGCTTGCTGATGTTCAAAAATCTTTTTACTTTACACTCTTAATTTTACAGTTGTGATTTTTGTGGCTCTTTAGGTAAAGATTAATGTGTCTTATGTTAAATTTAATGGAATTTGATCCAGCTAAGAATGGCAGCTCATACTGTCCGTTAGGATCTGGTAAAATAAACGTGGTGTTAAAGTCTGACAAAGGATGTAAATAATGCACTGAACTGAAGCCTGTGGTTTCTTGAGATATCAAAACTAAATGAAGAACCATCTTCTACAGATTTCTTCAAGCATGTTAAAGGCATTCAAAGTTCCAAAGAGAATTACAAAAACATTTCAAATCTGACTGTGCCTGTAAGCCTCTGTATCTTTCATTATCCCTTTCAATTCTTGCAAGCCCATTTGGTAGCACGGGGAGCACTCTCAGCAGGATGCTGGCTGCTCATACTGCTGATAGCCATGAACACTGAATGCATTTTTGGAAGATTTCAGGGTTTTTTGCCAAACAACACTATACTTAATTATTATAAATACAGCATTCTGAACAAATCCACTTCTCTTTTTTTTTTTTTTTTTTTTTTTTTTTGGCCTACCTGGGATCTATTCATTTTTCATTAGATTAAAAAATAGTGAAACTAGCATAGTATAATGATAATGTTTAAGTCTTCAAGTTGCTTCATAAGCCTGATCCAAAACTGTAAGCCGATCATGAGAACGGTGGATTTTTCCTTTGACTTCACTGAAGTCTTTGAAATATTGATGGACCACCATAAAGCTGGCACTCTCTTTTCCAACACATGCTTAGATATTAATTAAGCAGAGGAAGAGAGCAATTTTTATCTCCTTATAAGAATATTTTGAAGAAAGTATCCTCTATTACAGAAGCCATTTACTAATATAAAGAAGAATAACATGCTATTTATATTTAATAATCAATTTACAATTGAATAAACCCAATGAGCCAAATACTGATCTCATTTACTCCATATGAATTAGGAGTGGATACAGTTAAGTCAATATAATAATCCAGGAAAAATTGTTCCTTATGCATTTTGGGGGAAACATCTGTTGGAACGTACCTTGAAAATTTGTAAAGTAGTTTCTGATAGGCTTACTTTAGGTCTATGTTAGACCTAAATTTTTGCTTAATGCCCACAGAAGTCACAATAGAAAGTAATGGTGAGGATTTATAGACCTCGTTAATAATTATAAATACTCAGCAGGATAAGAAGATGAAAAGAAATCCACAGGTTTCTTTTGAGACTCTTCATGCAAAGTTCCTTATTAACAACAGGGAAAAAAAAGAAATAACAAATTTATATTTTCTCCTCTCTCTTTCTGTCTCACAGCTAATTCAAAAGTGAGGCTGTTAATTAACACCCAGAGTACAATCTTTAGTTACTGGATTAATTACAGAAGACTTGCTGTGGGTTTCAAATTCTCTTGGGATATTTTTAAATCTGGTGGGCAGTAATACTGCCATCTGTTTTGTGAGCCGATGGTTAGTTCTTACTGAAATCATTAAAATCTTGAAAACTACATTGCCCGCTATCAAGGTTCATAAATAAGTGGTTTTAAGAGTAAAATCTGCTTATACTCTGCTGTTCACATCTGAAACACCATTCAGTGTATCTCCCACACGTGTCATGGGAAAAGAGTTGGTCTGGGAAAGCAAAATGAACAACCTGTCTATCCAGATGCTATAGAATGTTCAGATAGCTAAATGAAAGTTACAGCTGTAGATCTTCATGTTACAGAAACTTTCCAGAAAATAAAAGTCTTTAAATAACACTGTTCTAAAGAAGTCATGAATTTTTATCTGATGCTGGAAAAATAATTGATCAGAACTTGCTGCTGCTGTTAAGTCAGCATTCTCTGTAGCCTGAGAGGCTCATCTGCACGCAACACTCTGTCTAAATAAAACCTGATTTTATTGGGAATACTGTTGAACACATACTTGCCAAGAATTGCCCTAAGGGGAAAAAATACCAAAACATGGACTAATTGTAGATTACTCAGTTCTCTTTTATTCTGAAATAGATGTCCTTTCATTTCTTTTTAAAACGCTATTGGTTGAGGTTGTTTTCCATTGGGACTGCTGGCAACAGTCTGACAGACTTGCAGAGACCCGAATCATTTCCAGACTTATTTGCATGTAGCATTTAATTTAGTATTTTCAATCAATAAAATTGTCAAGATCTGGTCGGTGGTCCCTTTAAGTACAATTAGTTCAAATCACGTGCTTGTTGGCTTGGGATTCTTTGTCCTTCTGTTTCATTTCATGTACTTTTCAATGATCTCAATACTGTACTGTCCTATTTTTACATCTTCTTATGCCTCAGCTGCTGGCTGTATTAAACATTTTGGCATATATCAGTTTAGAGTAGATAATTGTATATTAATCATCTACTATGCCACAAAGGTATTGTTTCTTTACTTCCTCCAAATTCAAATTTGGTTTATGCCCAAAGAATAAATTACCTTGGTTTTTAAGAAACAAAATCTTTTGATGGTCTCCTAAAGATTGTTTTGTTTCACAGTTGATTCATCTCTATTATCTACTGTATTGGCATCTGTCAATCAGAAAAATAAATTGATATTTTACCCACAGAGAAGCAGAAAAGGCAAAAGGCAAAAGATTATTCTATAGCCCCAAGGAAGGGTGATCCTCTTTTTAGGATAATGAGCAATTGTGAGGAAAACTGCCTGACTTCCTATGGAATGAGCAAACCCAGAGAGCTGACTGAAGGGGTGAGGACATGCAGGAATTACAGGAATTTAATATATTTAACATGCAGGAATTTAACATTTTTAACCTGGTTGGAAGATTCAATATTTCATGAGATAACAGAGGAATCTCTAGGAATCCATATAGGCTAAGAAAATAATAAGAGATGCTGAGAAAAGCATAATATTCAGTTCTCTATTCATAGGGATTTTTAGTATATCTGTTAGTTAAAATATGCTGGTTTTATTTCCATCACACTTGAAACAATATACCTTATGTCGTGTTAAATTAGAGGAAGAAGATTGATCATGAACTGCCCAATACTGTAGCAGCTACTAAATGGCTGTCTTAGACCTTCAGCCCAATATGTTGTTTTCAGATTCCACTTGCAGGAACAACTCAGAACAAAATGTATCTTTTCTGGTGTATTGTATTTCAGTACCACTGCTGCAGTGTGAACACACTTTCCCACCCTCACTAGAGAAAGATCTCTGAAGCTGTGTTCTATCAGCTGGTGCGCACAGTGCCCACTGACATGACTGAGAGAACCGCTCGTGAAAACAATTTGACTGCACATGAAGAAAAGAGAAATGACAGTGATTTTTTCCTCTCTTTACTATCTCACTGTTTCAGGATTAATTTTGGATCTGACCTTCAAAAGCATATGTATTTTATGTTTAATTTACATTGGTTGCTCTCAGTGCATTTCCACTCGGGAGAGATTTGCAGTTTCCCCGATATCAAATCCCTGGATGTATTGATTACCACTGAATCTGGTCCTTCTCATCTTCTGGGTAAAAAGCCAACCTTATTTTTCCTAAGTCAATTTCACCCAGTATATGGATATGTGCCAGTAAAACCAGCAGCTCACGAGTGTATCCTCATGTGACCACACTATTGACTATTAGGTAAAGATAAAGGCAGACCAGCTAAATACTTATTCTTTAACGAATTTTTTTTTCAGATCTGTCAGGTAAAAGTTATAAAAGTTAATACCTGTGCAGCAAGAGTTAAGATATCAATTTAACACACTTTAGTTCAAATGCAGTACAAGAATTCTTCTAGCTAATAGTTTGTTATACTCACATATACAATGAATACTAGAGATATCTTCTCAGGAAAACAAATTTTGTAACTAAGCTCTTATGCTTATTGTTTCTATCCTGAAACCATGAAGTTTACTTCTGCATTTGTAGCCTGTACCCATTGCCTACGTGTCTTACAAAACACTTGATATACCTTACTCCATTGGTTTCCATTACATGGTTTGCTCCCACATTGTAGTCACCTCCCATACCTTGACTTCTTCAAACTCTGACTGTGAAGGGTCTCAAAAATACTACTTAACTTCACTGGAATTGTAAAAGAATCATTGTCACAAAAGTAACTTTTGCCTGGTTTTCAAACCTCTAGGATCTAACATGTAACACACACACACACCCATTACAAAAAACATCCACCTTTTCCTCATACTTACTTCAATCGTAGTACACTAATTTCACTATGATTTCCAGAATCCAAATAATTTACAGTAAATATTTGTCTATGTCTTCCCAAATCCTACTCGACTTAAATGTTGATAATGCCAGATGTCTCAGTATGGAGAACAATAACCTAGTACAGTTAGACGTACCACCTTGACACGGCAACAGACATCGCTGCTGTCATGCTCCCAGAGCTGCTCAGACGGGAAGCCGTATGCTCCATAAGGCCACGCATTACACCTCAGGTCCTCCAGGTAGCTTCATTATAGTAGGGTCAGTTCTTCAAACAAGAGTGAAGTCAGAGATCCAAGCAATTATTTAAGACTCCTTTGCTTTCAGTTATTGTATTGGCCTTTTTTTTTTTTTTAGTGTTTCACCCAACATATTCAGTGATTTTCTTTCATTTTTACCCTGAAGTACAAGCTGGATGGAGTAGGAAGAGAAGGACTTGGAAGATGTCTTGACTGTGGAGTATTGTAGGGAAGACAACTACCAAATGCTAGTCCTGTCCTGATGAGATCTTTGAAATTTTTTTAGTACACTAAATGTCAGGCTGGAGAATGTTAGATAATCTCTTCCTGTGAAAACTTTTATTTTAAATCATTACACACCCATGACACATTTTCTCTGTAACTTTATGTCATGGTTTTAGCTGGGATAGTTAATTTTCTTCACTGTAGCTAGAGTATAGTGCTGTGTTTTGGACTTAGTATGAAAATAATGTTGATAACACACTGATGTTTTAGTTGTTGGCAGGTAGTGCTTACACTAGTCAAGGACTTTTCCAGCTTCCCATGCTCTGCAAGGTGCACAAGAAGCCGGGAGGGGAGGGGGCACAGCCAAGACAGCTGATCCAAATTGGCCAAAGGGATATTCCATATCATGTGACGTCATGCCCAGTATCTTAACTAGGGGGAGTTGGCCGGGGGGAAGCAGCGATCATGGCTTGGGGACTGGCAGCGTTGGTCGGCGGGTGGTGAGCGGTTGCAGCACTCGTTGTTTGGTTTTTATTTCTTTCTCCCAAGGTTTCACCTCTCTCTTTCATTGTTTTCCTTTTCATATTATTATTATTATTATTACTATTATTATTTTATTACTGTTTTATTTTAATTATTAAACTGTTTTTATCTCAACCCACAAGTTTTCTTACTTTGGCCTTTTTGATTCTCTCCCTCATCCCACAGGGGTGGGGGCAGTGAGCGAGCGGCTGTGCGGTGCTTAGTTGCTGACTGGGGCTAAACCACAACACTTAATTAAAGCTGTTGCCACCAATTCTACTCATTGAAAAAATTACATATGTTCCTTCTTTTCCTCATGTCTTCTCCCAGCCTGTTTGTTACATCCCTGCTTTGTTGATCTTTTCTTTTTAAATATTTCAGCTGTGATGGGCAGCAACATTCATAAATTTTCCTCAAATTTTAACCTTTGGAGTTATTGCTGCCCTGTGCCAAGGTACCCTTAGACAATATCACTTTGAGCTTTCTCTTGAGAGGCTGCTGCTGTTGGAAGGGAGGCATTTTATGGGACTAAATAGAAAATCAATAGGATAAACAACCCTTTAGTTAGCATGTTTATTTTTATTTCCTGATTGTATCTCTCTCTCTCAGAATTGCCTGTGGTAGAAAATGTGAAGCTCTAAGATTAATGTTCCAGCTGTTCTATAAAGATTTTGCTAGGGCAAATTATAAAATAATATGGAAATCACTGTCCCATTCTTATGATCTCAAAGTAAGCCCCATGTTTGGAACAGTTACTTTGTAACTCAATGGTACAAAGTCCAGCTATGGAAAAAAATAAAACCCAAATAATGTAATTTATTTGAAAATTACACTGAAATTAGTCTTTTTTTTAGGTTTTGAATATAAACCATTCTAGATAAATCTGAACAGCTGGATTATACATAGTCAGCTGTTTTAGTAGGTGGATGACTTTCTTCAGCACAACACAGAGTTGGGGAAATTTTCTTTGAGGCCTTTGGGAGTCATCTTGAGTAGGAAAGAAGTAAAAGGTAAATCCTTCATTCTCCTCCCCTGTAGAGATACAGAAGTAAATACTGTGTTATTTTTTAAACCCAGTTTTCTGTCAGTGGGTTTTCTCTGCATCAGAAATTTAATCCAAAGGAAATCGTGTCTTTCCTTTATCTGTATCTCTAAATCCCTAATTATTTTCCTGAAATGTTATTCTGGAGTTGTGGGCCTGATTTGTCCTCTAAGGGGAGTATTCAGGAATTTCAGAAAAACTGCAGAATTACTACAGAATAATAATGGCAAGGTCAGCTCCTCCACATAGCCAAGGCTGTCCAGACTTTTAAAGAAATATTGAAGTACCGATTTAGGTTAGAAAAAAATGGTTAGGATGTGAGTACATTTCGGCTGTTTCTTTTAATGTTTTCTGCTACTTTTGTTCAAGGTCATAAAGATTACGGTCTGAAGGTTTAAACGTCTTCGAAGCTCTCATATTTGGTCCAAAAGTCAGAATAAACCTATGTGAAAGTAACAGTATTTCTTATAAATGATATTAAATAATAAAGTTTAAATAATATTTATTGTAAACTTTTTTCTATAATGTGACATAACACCATGAAAATATAAATATAAAAAGATGGGTTGTTGTGGAAAGTGGTTAATGTAGTTAACGGTGCAAAGTTTCAACTATCCACATACCACACAAACATGCAAGTAGAGCAATAAATCCAAAATTTGGACTCATTCTTTTGTCTAGATGAGTATTTTTCATGCTGTGAAGAGTAATGGGATTTTAAGAACAACTCTACAGATCCCATCTGTGGATTTGCATTGTATCCAGACATATAATGTGTGTCTTGAGAAACAAATAATTAGAATTCTTGTGAAAAGTCTTTGAAAGACCAAAAGCTCAGTATTTATGGGGCAGAATCATAAATCTTGAATCTTGTATGCTATGTAGATTAATGTTCATGTTAAGTGGGTGTGTGGAGCCCAAAGATAGGGGAGTGATTTAAATGTTCAGTTTTGAGAAGTCAGAAAGGTTCTGGAACCAAAGGCTGGGCAGGAAGAAATTGGCCAGATGTGTATTTCCCCTCTGCAGCTTTAATGCTGTGCTCTCAGAGGTACAAAACTTGTCATGGACTTGACAGTTGCTGCAATAACTGCTTATTTTTTAATGTGTTTTATAGAACCAGAGTACTCTGTTTTAATTCAAGATTTTTCTTAGAGGCCTTTTCAAGATTCCTCATGAATTGAAATGGGGGGGAGGGTGTTGTCTCAGGGCTTTTATTGTTTGACTTTTTTTCCACCATGTGCAGACTATTTTTTTTCCTTCTGTCAAGCCATGACTGAGTCCTTTTCTTGCTTACAAATGTTTAGTGCTAGAGAAGCCAAATAATTCAAAATAAATAATTTATTAGGCAATGCTTGGCTTGCTTTCTTTGCCCTGTACATAAAAAGCTTTCACACTATTTATATTTCTTCAATGAAAAATTCTGCACAAGCCAGAGTGAGCCAGTGGGTTATTCACAAATTCAGCATATTCATTACGTGAGACCTTATACTCAAGCTGTTGTAATGGGTCATCTGGGTCACATTGTTCCACTTTTATTGTTTCAGTGCCATGATTGGATGCCATAAACTGTATATGTTGCTCTTCCAAAAATGAGTTTTGTTTGGGGACTCATTCTATTATCCATACTCAGTAAAATCAGCTACTCCAACTGCGCTAGTGGGGGACTGTACCTGTGCCAGGGACTCAATCAGGGAGTCCAGACTTATTAGTTCAGGTAGAGAAATGCACAATACCTAATCAGCTTTGAGCCTAAATCTGGTTCTAATGCTTCAGCTAAAGCACAGTGGAGAGATGTCCAGCAAGCAATGACTTGAAAGTAATCAGATCCATATCACCAAGTCTCCTCACAGCAAACTATTACACAGGTGTCAGCAGGATGGCCACGGTCAGAACCAGACTGGCCCCCAAGAGTCAATGGGACCTGCACACATTTTGAAGATGGAAACTTAGTGACCGCTCTTCATACGTGGCAATGGCTATTGCTTGAGTTTGGCTATTACAAGTGTTTCCTCATAAAAAGAAAACAATGTGTTGCTTTTGTTCACTTTTTGTCCCAAATTTTGATCACAAATGCTTGGTATCATCTGCAAATGCAACATGAGTCAGAACGAACCCTGAGTCGAACTACGACTTCTTTAGTTACAGAATCCATTTGGGAAAAGTTTGTCCAGTTCATTCAACTACCTAAGGGAAAACCCCAGCTTCTCTATATGTAAGAAGAAACTATGTATTCTTTGCTTAAAATCTGTTAAACATAGAATCTATTTCTTATTCTTTATGTCAGATTTCTAAAGACTGAGCTCTTTCATATCCTCTTACATTTATCACTCAGTGTGAACTTACAGCAGGCAACTGCTCTTGGATTTTGTTGAGACGTTGACAAAAACCTCATTCCTTTCCAAAGTTAACAGCAATGAATTTTGCTTGATACGGTAACTTGGGCAATTAGAATTCTAAATGATTACTAATGCTTAATAGAAATTAATGCTAAAATCCAAATATGTGAGAGGCCTATTGAAAAAAAAAGTAAATATAAGAGCTTTTCTACATATTTCTTTTAAATCAATACATTGTTAAAACATATTGATAGCGTAAGAGCTTACAGTCTGTGTATCCTACTTCAAGAAAGAATCCATGTATGCCTTCTTTAAAAGTGGTTTCTCATCTGACCTGGAACAAATCTCTTTGAGCTCCTTCCTTTATAAACTGTACATTGTCTTAATAGGCTGGACCTGAATTCAGGAAACCTGATTTTACTTCTATCTCTGTCTTCAGCCTTCAAGTTTCACTGAAATTATTGAAAAGCAGAGAAACACACACTTCTCTTTCTGTTGACTATTCTTTTCTTGCAGAAACAAGACATACTGGGTTGGATAGGATTTTGGAGAGAATCAATACAATATTTTTATGATAGCAGATAATCTTCCCCTTCTGCCTCTGCTCCCCTGTCTGTCAAAAAACCAAAGTGATCAAGATCTCTGTTCTAAAGTGCTTTGATATATACAAACAAAGGGCGGTTACAACAGTACCAGAACTTTTTATTACTTGTTTTAAAATGAAAGAGACATCCAGAATAGGAATACAAATAACTTACCTATAGACAGATCTTATACAACACTTCTAGCCCTAATCAGACTAAATATTTCTGTATTAGTTTTCATATAACAAATTGTTTTCTACTTAATCACAATTGTCCTATTTAGTTTTCTTTTAAGCTTAGTTTTCTAATGATATAATCCCAAGGTGTTTCCTCCAAATACTAGTTAATATTTAGTAATCTTATTTTTTCCTTCACAGTCCGAATTCTCTAAAATTCTTGCTTAGTAGCGGCAAAATCTTTTATACTTTTGCACATACATGTGATAGCTAGAGGAAAGCTATTAAGTGTTGTTATCATTTATGAAAAAACTCTTATCATTTCATTGTGATGTACTTGAGGAAGTCTTATTCATTTTGGAATACAGCAGCAGCATTCCTTGTGGATGGTACAATGAAGCAGGTAGTTAATTTTCTTACTTCTTGAAATCTATGTTGCCATGGGAGCTACATCTCCATTGTTCCTCCATATTCTGTATTTAAAGAAAAGATTTGTAAACATACCACCCTTTGGAAATGAAATTTGTTTCTAATTTGAAGTGAATCCTTAGAAATGTTTGAGTAAAAAACACTGGAGTTGTTTTGTACAGTTGTATGCAATGGACCAATATTTGCCTCAAACTGAGTTTTAATCAATGACATTGCACCAACTTTAAAAGACGTACAGTAAGTGCTAGTACTGAGAATAGATAAGAGAAAATTATGCTATTCAGTCGGTGGGTTTTATAGAAGCTTTTGTGAACTTGAACAGGCAAACTAAAGACACTACAGAATAGTGTATATTTTATGAATCACTTATTTCAATTTTAAATAGATTTTATAGATTATATAAAATATGGAATAAATAAATAGAAATTTTCCATTGTTTTTTGAGGCTAATCACTGAAAAATGCATTGTCTCAATAATTTACTTAAAATACCTTACCAAATAAGTTGAATTTATCCACATTTCAATTAAAAATTCAATTCTTGAAATCTTACATTATGAACATGAAAGATGAATAGCCTTCTCAATTGATTTATTGATCTTTATTATGCGTAGTCTTTTTGTGCTTCATACATGCTCTTCAGAGAGGTCGTGCACATTTGTTTTTTCGTGACCTTTGAAACAGTAATGGATGTCTTCTGCCTGAAAAACATGATAAGGACACTGAATTATAAGAGAGTAATGAAAAGATCAGTTCCTAAATGATGTAATAAATCATATGCTAATAGTAGCTGCCTCTATATGTATAAAGATACTGACTGGTCAATGCATACTTTGATATCTACTCTTTTATTTGGGGAAGTGTCTCTGAATCTTTGACTTAGGTAGAAAAAAGTGGTGCTGCAAAGCTGTCCACTGCAAAAGGCAACACTGAACCAGTGAACGAACAGACGATAGAGAGAGGCACGATAATGGCGTGGTTCATAGCATTCGTTTAACGCAGTATGATGCGTTGTCTTTTTAGCATCTTTCATGAAATATTTATTTGCTGTAATGTTTCTCCAGAGAACAGTGTACTCTACACTATCTCCAAGAATAACCTCAAGTTTTTGTTTGAAATATTTTTTTCCCATGGTGGCCTTGTGACATTTATGCACTTAGTATTCTTTCTCATAAATTATGTAAGTGCAATATTATATTTACAGTAGATTTAGCCAGATACAGATGAATGCACATGCGGGATAGAAAGTATCTTGTATCCGACGTAGATAAATGTAAATAGATGCACTGTGCTAAAATTCATCAGTGTAAGGAGAGTGCATAACATCTTTCTGCCTTCCCAGAACAGGGAGAAAAAAAGGACCAGGAGACAAAACATGGGATGTTGGCAAGTGTTACAGTAACACAGGAATTGGTACGTGCATTCATGGGAGATAGCCTCTATTTTTCATTAAAAATCAACTTAAGGTATAGAAGTGAAGTTTGGATTCTGAACCCCATCCTCTTCATTTTAGGATTCTTAGTAATTAACGCTTAGAAGGTCTATAATTTAGGAAACTGCTCTCCATGTTTTCTCTGTCATCAGTGAAGAGTGAAAATCACTTCCAGATTCAGGTCTCAGATGGGCTTTTCCTCTTGGGTAGCTAGTTGTCTCCAGAGATGACAGAGGGAGTCTGCAATAACTTGGCTCTGAAATTAGCATGCATCCTAGCTAAATTTAGCTCTATTTTAAATCTGCTGTGCAAACCTAGGTGTACAAACAGCTGTTCAGATCAATAGCACAGACCTAGTTTACATCTCACACCTTTAATTAGCATAGATGCTGCTCATGACATCAGTCAACACAACTGTTCTGCTTTGAGGACTTAAGCTGCTATCTCACTTGGAGCTACAGGAAGACCTCTAACATGGTACCATTTTGCTCTCAGTTGGGTTTCTTGGATCTCTGTTTACCCATCCATTCAAACTGGGTTTCCCAAGAGCAGCGGGCTAGTGCAGGCCGCTCACCAGTCTTTCAGCCCTTTATCTAAGAACTGTTACGTTTGAGGAAGAAAGATCTGGCTCTAAATCAAATAGTTATTCAAGAATATTTACACATTTGCAGTGTTATCCTTCTTTATCATGCTTCTTTTTCCAATTAAAACACATAAATTAATAAACAAAACAGAAACTGAGCATGTAGGTATAAGATATAACTTAGTAAATGCTTGCAAATATGAATTTGACAGTGGTCGGTCCTTTGGAAGGATCTGATTTTATTAGAATATCAGAGTTATAATGCATAAGAGGCATCTTGAAAATTTATTTATTGCATTGCCTTTTATGAGGTCTAATTTTTTAAAGACACAGGCATGGAAATCTGGGTCCTTCAGGAATAGGACAATGTTGTTGGGTCTGGAAGTTTGTACTTCACAAACTATGGTACAGATTGGCTTGTTTAGCAGTTTTTATGCAGGAGAAGGACATGGGAAAATTAATGGGAATGTTACAAGAAAACTGGAAAATCTATGAAATATGAACAATGGTATTAGTTGCCTGCTTCTTATCTGTGCTTAAAACTAGAGTATATCTACCTGTTTCATTCATGTTAAACTCCTTCATGCACTTCAAGAGTAAATTAGGTGCAAGGAAGATAAATTTAACATACATTGTCCTTATTTGTTATAGTTGAAACTCACACACAATTCCGCTATGATACATTTTCAAAGACCTATGGAAACACATTTTTCAGTGCTTTTCCCCTCTGAATGCATAGAAATGCTTTATCAGCAATTTCTGGTCATGCATAAAACATTGCCATGAAAACGCAGTAGGATACTCACTTATTCTAGCCAAGAAATATCTTTGTACTACAAGGGATTAAAAAACAAAAAAACAAACAAACAGCCCCTCCTTTTTTGCTGCCAGAAGTCAATTCTGTAAAGGAAATGTTGAGCTCTTAGGCTGGATGCAATCTGAGGTACCGCTGGGCTGGGAATAGTAGAAAGATGTAACTCTTACATGCGGTAAGCATCCTCTGTAGTTCTGGAGAGCTGTTGTTACCTGCTATAAACGTACCAATAGCTGGTACAAGTTGAATAGTAAATATATGATATATAGAAAGAGAAAAGCTGCATTTATTGGAAATGATCCTCTGAATTATAGATGTTGCTGATGATTTTACAAGTTCATTAAGAATTTACTAGAAAACAAAAAAATTCTTATGAAGATTCATCTTCTTTTGCTTTTTCCATATGTTTTATTTCTGGATGTGCTGGCTGAAATTTTTAAGTCTTGAATTGTCCTAGTTAGGTAGCTAAAAAGGATAGAATTTGCCCAGATTCTGAGGTCTGTTATCTTTTGTTAATGTCCAAATCACTGGATTTCAATATAAAACCTTTGGGAAGTATAAGGTTTACAAACAGCTGTAGATAAGACCAGAGTTGCAGCACTGATGATATGATTAAGTTCCAACAACTTAAACCTTGCACAACATACTCAGTCACACTAACTTAAAAAAAAGAGAATAATTTGGAATATTTACAGATGCCTTTCAAAAAAAGACTTAGTCCTGGCAATTATACAGGTTTACAGAAAGCCTAGGAAGTTATATGAATTGCTGGCTCTGACAGAAACTAATAATAAAATAATATGTTCATATGAAACCAGATCTTCAACTGAATCAACACGGCCCACAAGTCAAATTATCTTTGTGAACTTCAGTGGGACACACAAACAAATACAAAAAGTATTTTTTCTCTTTTAAAAATTATTTTGTGTTAATTTCTGCATTACACAAAATTGCTTGCATTGGTTTTTTTTGAAATTGCCAAAAAATTTTGACGCAGAAAGCTGATTTAAGGCTAAACCTAGGAGTCAGGCAGAGCTGATTCCATGAAGTACCTGAACAGACTCTAACATTTCTTTAGGTTCCTAAAATTCAGGATTTGATACTAGGGTTTGAAGTAATACTAATCTGAAATCTTTGTCTTTCTGTTGTATTCTTCTATCATCACCTCTAACTGAGCTTTTCATAGCTGTTCACATGATGTTCAAAGAGTTGTTCAACTTAAAAATTCCCACAGAACTGTAAATCACTACAACTAAATATTGTACATGCTTGGGTGACAACTACTGTATAGCAGTTCATTTATTAGTTCTCATTATGCCTTCTCCACAAAGAGGCAGAATGCCAAATCTGAAGAAGGTCATATGGTCTCAAATTTTGGCCTTCTGGTATAATAAAAACCTCATTTTTTATAGCCTGACCTCTAACATATGATGTGTCTTTAAATAAAACCTGCATTTAAATTTTTATACCTTGTTAGAAACACTTCCTTTTTACATGTTTTGCTCTTTTATGGCTGCAAGGATTTAAATTGCTCTATTTAAGCTCTGGGGACAGGAATTATATAGGACTTTTTTGTTATTGCATTTCTTGGCACTTGGGAAAATGTGTTGAGACCTCAGAAATGTGTGTCCTATGGGACTGAACTTACTAAAGAGCAGCAAGTCACTTGTTAGAATATGTCTGCTAGTCCCTGAGGATCTTTTCCTATTACCTGCCTGTAAATGAATGACTAACATAATGGATTAGTCTTTTCACCCTTGATATGTGACTAGAAGACCTTATGAACTACCAGGAACGTATTTTGGTTTCACTGGTGTCCTTCCCCATCACTGCTGTTGGATTTCCAGATGCTTTTGGTACTCACCAGAATCCAGATGGAGAATTCTCCAAATTGTGAGAGGCTAACACTGTTGTTCTGATTCTCTTTCTGCTTAACCTCCATGTGTCCCCTGCATAATTCTACCTTTTCCCAGCATCAAGTCTGTGACAAGATCAAAAACGGATCTAGTCAGATAGCAAAGGTGTTTTCAGATCAAAAGTACAACTAGAATTTTAACAAGAAAATTCAAAGCAAAAATTCTAAACGTGTATATGCGTAAATGAAGATATGTTGGGTTGCCTTAAGGTTTATACCATAAGGCTGGATGTACTGATCTTTGTAAGGCTCCTTTATCCTGACTTTGCAAAACTGACCATGCAATGTGTATGGGGGTTATCTTTGAGAGAACCCATTTTTAAAAGATATGACTTGCAAGGATGTATTTGAATATATCCGACAGTCTTTTTATTTGCATGTCACATTTAAAGCTATCAGTTACCGTTCAAAGGTTTGGATTTTGACTTAAGTATTATGATCTCAGAGAGTTAGTTATGATTGTTTAATGAAAGCTATGAAATAGCAATAGATGTATTAAAAATTATGTGCAGATTCCAGTTCAGTATTGTGCTTCTGATGAGATTGGCTTGGCACAGAAACTGGGGATCTGAGGTAGTTTGGGGTAGCTGAATGCTCTGATCTCATCTGTGTTGTCTCTAGTGCAGGTAACCTGTCATCTCACTTACAACATTTCGTAGCGTGTTCTCTGTAGTCAGTTCTGCAGTAACACCTCTGAAACTTTTTTTGTAACAACTTACATATTGAGCCAAGGCTGGTGGAAGCCTGTTATGGTCAATTCTGTATCAAATGAGCGCTTTGACCACCCACAGAATTGTTAGCTAGCCACAACTGACTTTGTTTTTGTGACCTCAAATTAGCCAACACATGATTTGATAGGTTACTGAAGGGTACTCAATTTCCTCAGAAAATGGCTGGTTTCAAGAACTACACATGAGGCTTTTGAAGCCTTTAGGCAAGCTTTCTGGAGGACTGGCTATAGACATAGAAAAGCAAAAGCATTATTACCTGTCTCCCTGTGTTGTAAGTGGATGCTGGCTATGCCTGCCTCTTTCTCCATGCCATACCTGACCAAATAGGCTTTATTAGTTACTGACCTTCTCCATCCTGAAGCAGGTTTTTAAGATGTTAGGCTGCTGGCTAAATATTTTCTGTTACCTTTCTGTGAAAAGCAGCTCAGCTTATCACGTCCATGCCATTAGGTGACACGAAGATTTTCCACTGCTTTGTCTGCCCTCCAAAGAAAGAAGCCTCTGTCCCAGTTACTTTTCAAACACTATGGTCCTGCCAATTCTTTGTTCATTGCTTGCAGCAGGGCCTCTGTCTGTTTCTGCTCCTTTTCTGAGAGTATAAACTGATGATGGTATTAATTGCTCCATTTCTCAAAGCTGTAGAAAATACCAGGTTTGCAACACATCGCAATCCTCCTCTTCCCTCCAGTGTGGCACTGGCAGGAGTCAAATACACTATAATGAACAAAGGTCTTCACAGACAAGAGTCTGCTTCACCAGTAGCTGGATACCAAGCACAGTGTTACTTTTTCTCTTATATATCCAGCTTTTTAACAGAAAACTAAATTATGAAGGGTGGAAAATTGCTCAATGCAACAATACATGTCTGCTTTTATAAGAAAATAAATGCCACTGGGAGTTTTGGTAATGCACAGTTTCTATGAGAATTGCCTACTTCTTAATTAATTGGTATGTAAACTGTATGATAATCCACAGTAAAAGCCATAGCATATGCTGTGGAACTGCCTTTTGCAGCCTCTAAATGAAGTCTGAAGGGAGATGAATCAGAGGTTAGCTGAAAAGTGTGTTCTAGTCACTAAACAAACGCTCTGCGATGAGAGGTTCAGATGGTGACTTTAAAAAGACACCAAACAGGTGATCTGACATTCAGACTGTACAACAGAAAGAAACACAGGTGCCATCTTTAGAAACAAGACAAATCATAGTCCAGTAGTTGCAGGGGAACTTTACACTATGCTATGTTGTTGCTCAGCAGAGCTAAGTAAACTGTGAACTAAATAAATTGCAGCCAGTGTAAGTTATGCTGCACAAAGAGGGAACAAAGAGAAGATCAAAAGGCACGGGACTTCGCAAGATTAAAACATCCAAAATTGTTCTCTTTCTTCTCACAGTATCAGCTTTGCTTCATGGGGCACTGAGCAAGATCTGGGCAGTGCTTTCTGGGGACAGTGTCTCTTTTGATGCAGTGCTCTCATTATTAAATACTGGAGTTTGTTGTTATTTAAAAAGACTATAAAAAAACTAACAGGAGCCTTGAATGTACACATGCATACATTCCTATAGCATACGCTGGTAATTACAAAATATAAGTTTAAAACAGAGAGGGACAGCACTAAAATAATACAGCTTTTGTTTTCACCAGAACTTGCTTTTTTCCTGCTGATTCTTGCCCTTCCCCATCAAAAGTATTGTTGACAACACTAAAATTACCTTTTTTTTAAGAACAGGGCTCAAGGAAAACACAAGTCTTCTAGTCCCTTTATCCAGTTATTTTAAGATACTTTAAATCTAACTCATTTTACCATCATTCATGTTATTGCAGACTGACAGATATTATTGTAGCTAAATGCTCAGTGTACCAGAATATCTATGTAATTTAATCTTCTTGCAAGCAGAGCACCTCCTTATGACTTCTAAACTCACAACTCTGTCCTCAGAAGAGAACAGGCACATACAGCCGTCTCACTGTGGTTTTATTGAACAGCATAACTGACTTCCATAATGGAAATGCTGAACTGAAAAGTGTTGGTGGTTAGTTCAAAACTATTAGATATTTCAGAATGGAATTTACTGGTTGGGTGCTTGAGTTTTTTGGCTTGAAAACACAGGATTTCCAGAGGGTGAGCGCTGTTCATAAAAACCTCATCTTGTTGAGAACCTGGTATGTTTATGTTTCATTAGAAAAAACAACGGTCTACTCCTTGTATATATTCTAGCACCATGAGAACCTGGTAAGATCCTGAGAATCCTATTGAGAATTCTGCTTCCAGTTTAAGGACATAACTGAAAACAAAGTAAAACAAAAGTATTTTTTGCAAGTCACTGTACCTTCTGTTAGTCTCTTTTCCATAGATACATAAAAGAAGTATCAGTAGATTAGTTTGTTGTGCTAGAGGGCTGGAACTGTCATGTAGTAAAACTCTATGATTTGTATGAGTATTATACACTTTCAGTACAAAGTAAAAAAGTGTAGTTCCGCTCAAGTCTGCAGACATATAAAAGGGATCAAAACAGGCCAATAAAGAGCAGCACCTGTATTACAAACATTTTAAATACTTGACTATGATTAGTAGGAAACATAATTGATCAACATATCTGAAAATCATGTACTTTTATTTATGTGCTTAAATATGATGATAAGAACATCTTTCATTATGTTGAGAGGACTTAAGCACATGAATTTGCAGATAGACTTTCAGTGTGATTTTCAGTTATGCTTATGTAGCATTTATCTGCATCTTTAAATGCCTAATACTTTTTAAAAAGCTAGCCTTTAATGTGTAACTTCAGGGATCTTTGCAAATCTCTGGGAAAAAAATCTCTGATCTTTCTGCAAAAAAGAAAGGGAAGAGTCAGCCCAGCCATTTCTATTGTCTCTTCCCCACAGATACTCCTTTTAACCTGTATGTCTTAAAATAGAAATTATTTCAATTATTTAAAAGATAACAGGTTGCTGTACTAACAAAAGATCACAAGGTTTGACCATGGTGTTCCTTGGAATCAGCACATGATTATGTAGATGTGGGCATAAATTTTATTAAATTCAGTACTAAAAGCAAGAGGAAAGATTTTACTCCAGACTGAGAGACTCAGTTTCAAGAAACAGGGCATTTCTTTAAGTGTCTTGAGTTCTTCTGACTCTCTCACTAGATACCATAGAGCATCTTTGACTGAAGTGATCCAGGCAGCTAGCTGCAGCGTGACTTGACAAAACAAAGGGATTGCTAAACTACTTCAGAGCCTTGTCCCATCAGACCATTACAGCCACTGAAGCGGATCAAGTGGTTACGTAAAACAGTAGAACTAATGGAATGATTTTATTTGTACCAGAGCAAGTCCACCATTGCATGCCCTTTGACTGACTCTAAATAAATATCTGGGTAACCTTGTACGATAAGACAGTTTCTAGCCCTAAAGAAGTCAAGTGCATCTCTCTCTCTCTCTCTTTTTTTTTTCATTTTAATATCCAGGTTAATTCTTGTTTCTTATACTTAATTTTATCTTTTGAGCAAATGGAAAGATAGCTATTTCTAAATTCTTTAAGTTCTAGTGAGCGGGGAAAAGACACTTGCAAAGGCAGCCTGAGAGATTGTATTTTCACTTTCCAGAAATAGGCATGGGGCTGGCACTCAAGACAGAATTCTCTGTATTTCTGGAACAAGTAGCACATTGGACCTTGGCAGAATGATAAGCAGGTGGCAGAAGGACACCCACTCGAAATCCAAAATGATATGGGAAGGGAGACCAATGCTGTTCTTTTTTATTTACAGTTCTTTTCAAACTTTGCAGTCACCCACTAACTTCAGAAGTGGATTTTCCATTATATCTTTATAGAGATTATAACTCTATTAAAACTCTGAAACCTCAAAAGATTTACTGTGAAACATTCTTTGTGATGTTTCTGACAATCAAGATACACAGCTACCTAATGGGAGGACAGACAAAAGATGGAGCCAGACTTTTCTTAAAGGGGATACAGGGATAGGACAAGGGGAATGGGCACAGGTTGGAAAATTGTAAATCACAAACAAAAATAAGAAAAGACTTTTTTTACCATAATGGTGGTCAAGTGGAACAGGAGCTGACAGAAGTTGTGGAATCTCCATCCTGGGATATATTCATAGCTCGACTGGACATGGCCCTGAGCAATCTGAACTAACTGGACCTGCCTCAGGCAGGAGATTGGACTAGAGACCTCCAGGGTCCCTTATAACCTGAGTGGTTCAGGGACAACTGTTCCACTCCAGGTAGACTCTCTGGGCCGCACACTGAAGTTACACTGAATGTTTTACTGGCTCTGGAGAGGAATAAAGGAGATGGAGTTGGCAGTGACATAAAACTTAGAACTTCTCCGGGGCCTGAAGTCCAGGCTTTCATGTAAAATATTCCCTTGGATTTGGCATGTACTGAGACAGATCCCACTGATTAAACCCTAAACACCCTGACATATTATAAAAACATAGCAGATATAGTGATTTTCTCCAGACACCAACAAGAGTAAGGGGATTTGTGCAATGTAAATATAAATAAGCTTTGTGTTATGTTCTTTTTCGACAAGGTCAGCCATGCAGTCTCTGTTGCTAGACTCTGCAATTGATGGAGGTTATAGTAGGTATAAGAAAATCTGACTCCTACGATGATCAACAGCTCTTGAGTTAATAAAGTGAAAAAACCCCAGCCTCCAATTCCAGGGGGCAATAGGTGTAAGCAATTTAGGTGAGCAGTGAAAAGTGGTTTTTCTTTTCTGAAAGTCGTGTGTGGAATGTCCTCCAGCACTCAGAGCTCCAGACTCCGAGACCACCATCCGATACTTGCCCTCTAGAGGGGTGATGCCAGCTACTCTGTCTCACTATAGTCACATTGTATAGATCACCGGCACACCTTCTAGATGGAAGTCGGCAATGCTAATCACTTGAAAGAATTGTAAGTCTATGAATATTTAGAGCCTGATCCTCTTTCCATTTAAGTTACTTGAAATTTTGGTCATTGGAGTAGGTCTGGGTTCTTAAAGGGGCATGGTCAGGCTTCAGAGACCTGGAATTTACCTTGTAAAGGCAAATTCTCAGTCCTAGCCCAGACTCTGTGGATGCTTACGGCAGATTGCTCTTCCTGGTTATCATTCTGGCGGGAACTATTTTTTCCAGGATATTCTCTGGACAATGTCTGACCTCTTGAAGGGATAGTGATACATGTGACTTTAAAAATTATTTTTCCTTATGGGTTGTCTCTGATGCATACAAGTATTCTCCAGTTTTTAAGGTGAGGCAATGTTTGGGAAATACCTGTATAAGGAAATTTAAAGTGTGGGGGTTTAATATCCAGAATCCAAGATGTTAATTGAACAATGTTTATTACTGCGAAAAAAAGTGGGTACTTGCCATACTGATTTTTATGTAGGTCAATGTAGTTATATATATATAGCATGTATATAATACACAAACATTCCCTCTCTCTTTCTCTTATTATTTCTTTTAATTACATTCTTGATTTTTTTGGCATTAGTAGGTTTGGTTGTTCTTTCTAAATGAACTGTCCTTGTCAGTGCTTGTTAGAAGAGTGGGTTTTTTTGTGGTATTGAGGGTATTGTTACTTTATTCTGTAATATTAAATACTTTTGGAGACATAGGCTATTTTTTTATCACAGGTTTTTGGGAAATTGAACTGTAGATGGATGAGTTTGCTTTTGGTTGTTATACAAATTTCTGTGCTACAGTCTTTGAATGTTAACCCATATATATTAAGGGAAGAATTTTTGTTCATTTTTAAGCAGTGTAAAGTGATTGTGAAAAAACATAGTAAACATTCCTGGCAGAAAAGCTTGTTGATATCTCATTAGAATGAAAAAATGTAACTTTTGGCTGGGAAAGTTTACCTAATATACATACCCTGGCATTTTGAAGCTTAATTTGGACCATAAGCCTAGTTCTGAATTTTGACATTGAAATTCGGAGAAATGCTTACTGAATAGCAGGCTTATTAATGTCTAACAGCATGCACTGAAAAAAGCTTTGTTTGCCTCACTCCATTACAAATGTACTGCAGAAAAAGTTTGCCTACAAGTCAAGCAAGTGGATATCTGTACAGGTGACAAATACTTTGCAAAACAACATTAGTCAGCTGAAATTGAAGAGGCATTTGCTTCTGTCCTTAAACTCATTGGCCTGGAACAGACTGCACTGGAAATCACTCAGACTGAAGTCTTGAGCTGATAGGGAGTTCCTGTGAACCCAGTCACTGTACTGTGCAAATCTGTCTCAACATCCATCATTTAAAGGATCAGCATGAATTTAATTTCTATCAAGCTGCTCTTGTGTTAAATAGTGACCAGTCCATGAATTGATTTTAGAAAGCAGGACTGCTGATGAATACGCATTTTTAAAAGCCTCCAGCCAGTGTCAAACATATCAAGAACTACAGCTAGTCCTTTTTATCACATGGGTAACTTCCAAGATTTATGTTCCTTACTTGACACAGTGTAATCTGTACATACACCCAGAGGAGAGTTCAATGCTTAAAATCGGTTGTTTCTTCTTTGTATTTAAGTATATTAGTGATGTTGATTATATGTCAAAGCTTGGACAGTTTGTTTTCTAATGCTATAAGCCTGGCAACATCTCTAGCAGAGCGGCATTTCAGTTTATTCCATTATTTAGACAGGGAAAGCAGAAGAAAAATCTTAACCTTTTAAAAATAAATTTTAATAACATTCTGAAATTTGTGAAAGGCCATCAGACCCTGCATCTGCCATGTTGACCCTGTTGCACCGGCCTCTGCTGACCCCTTTTGACAGAGGAAAATGCACTTAGGTTACAAAAAAGAACATAGAGCATTAAATAATTTCAGGGGACAAGTTCATTATTCTTAAAAGAGCCAAATTCTGCACTTTCTCTATAAAAGAAACCAAAGCAGCAAATCTTTTAGTATAACTGAAAGTAATAGTACAGGAAAATGAAGATAACTTTCTTATTAGAAGTTAGCAAGCCTTCTCTTTGTTGGTGTGTACTGGCAAAACTTTACCAACTTGGACAGTGCAATGCCAGCCTTTTACCATCTGAGAGGCTGGCTTAGCAATGGAATAAAATGAATTATCGATTCAAGGCTCTCCCATCAAAATAGGGAGATTCCTGAAAATGCCTAAACGCACAGAGACTTCCTTCACGATACACCCCTAAGCAGTAGTTTGTATTTAGTTTTACATTCAGGGCTTGATGATCTTACTCCCTTCTCAGGCAACCGGATTATTTTTCCTATGAACTGTAGTAGGCTTTGTCTCTCTATCCATGAAATAGCCAAACTGGACTGAGGAGAATTCTGAGTAAGGCTAAATGATGTAGAAATTGACTGCTGTATTTTGCATTTTCCTTATAATTTAATATGTTAAATTGTTAAACCATTAGACTAAAACCACTTCAAAACTTACGTCTAATGAAATTATTTTGATTTACATACCAACTGTCTCTGTCTGAGAGCAGTAGTTATGCATTTACCACTGTGATAATCCAATTCTTCAGCCTGAAACATAATTTTTTTTCATATTTGTATGTTGTGTTTGCTTTTCATCCAAATATGTGAAAATAAGTGATTAAGTGGAGAACAGAACTACCAAGAGATAATAGTCTTTAGACAGCAGAACATAGCTTAAGCACCAAGCTAACTTCTTGAATCATTTAACACAGATTTCATATACAAAGATGTTGTTCCTTTATTTTATTCTATTTCAGACACAAAAAGTAGGAATACAGATTTCAAAGTTGTGTATGACTTAGCTCACAGATGCAGATGGTTTGTAACTAATTTTAGACTGCATTTTCCATTCAGATTAACAGATTCTAATGTTAGAATCTTCAAGACACATGAAGAGTTGTCTTGAGAAGCAAAAGTTATTTATAAAGATGTTGGTCCACTTTGGATGGAAAACTGCAAATGCATTATCTTTTCTCCGTACTGGTAACAACATGCTATGAAACAAGATGTTGTAATACCGATGTCACCAATCTGTATGTCATTGAACACCTGTTTTGTACATGGTCTATTTGAAAATTAATTTCCTATTTTGCAACAAAAGCTTCTTTTTGGGAAAACCCAGTTATGAACACTGCTTTTCTAGATCATTACCTGTAACGTAACCACATATACAACACAATGATTATTGAGTAACCATATTTAAATACTGCCGTTTCCAAGGAAAAGAAAAAAAAAACCACAGGTGTTCTGTATTCACTGTCATGGTCACAGTTGACTGCTGAGGAAGTGTCTTTGCCTTTAATCCACCTCAGTTAAAGCTGAGGTACAAATTTTAAGATGCAATGTAAGCTAAACACAAAGATCATTAACAACTTCAGAACATTTTACCCAAAAAATACCAACATCTGGGGGGAAAACCAGGCAAATTATTATTTTATTTTTTGCATTTTGCAGATGCAGCATATGTATAAGTGATCTCTTGGTTGCAGTACTCTTCACCATTCAAAAAGATTTTTCAGTGCCAAAAGCCTGAGAAGATTAGGGGACTGAGATAAGAACTTAAAATATGTTTGATCAGAAAAAAATGTGAAGATTTCAGAGGTCACAAAGCAAATGTGATGATTTTCTTGGCCCTGTCCTCTAAACTTTTTCCCACAGGAAGACCTTTGCAGCCTCAACCAACACCGCAAGCAGCAGGTGTCTGTGTATGTACAAAAATCTTAACATGTGAGCAACTTTGCAGAACATAGTCTCCGCCTGAATGCTGGCAACTGTACAACTTTGCAAAGCAGAGCAGCACTGAATGGGAGAAGAGCACATGAAGCATTTTTATTTGTGTACACCTAACTGAAACTTTTATTTTTATTTAGTTTTGTATTTAGGCCAAGCACAAGATAAGCAAGCCTACCTTACCTGCAATGTACTATGTTAGTGTGATCACTGTGCTAGAAACGACTGTTTTTTTTCTTTTATAATATTACTCTTACAAGGTGGCTGCCAAAAAACAATGTTAAAATTTTTACAAATCTTCTGCTCAAATTTGTGTAAAATTCATGTTGCGTATACATATCAGCTTAGATTAACACCACTGTGTACACTGGTGACAGAATGTTTTTTTGTATGTGATGCCATATATATTAAACATCTTTGATAAATAAGTTGTTCTCCTCTACATTTAATAGAGACATGCAAATACTGAAGTTCCTTGTTTGTCCTTTTCTTCTCAGTGTTGAGGTCTAGAGAGTTTATATAACATTACACATCCCCAGCAAAGCACTTTATAAATGGCCAGAACTCGCTCAAATGGACCCTCATTTTATAAAGATATATATTTTCCCCTACAGGTAAAACAATGGGTTCAGCACAGCTTGTGTTTTTACTGTATGGTGGGTTAAGCTTGGCCTATGGCCATACCACCCTGAGAATGGCCAGGTGCTTCAGGTGTTGAGCATAAAACTCTTACTAATTTCAGGGTTGTGGGCTGGACCTGGTGTTGGGTGCCAAATAAAGGACAGTAATGGGGTGACCTCGGCTGGCTGCCAAATGCCCACCCAGCTGTTCTCACTCCCCCTCCTCAACAGGACAGGGGGATTAAGTAGAGATGAAAAAGCTTGTGGGTCGAGACAAAGACAGGGACATCACTTACCAAGTACCATCATAGGCAAACCAGATGCAGTTTGGGGCAAATTAACTTAATTTATTGCCAGTTAAAAGAGGTGTAGATGGTGAGAAACAAGGACAAACACTAAAGCACTGTCTCCCATCCTTTTTCCCAGGCTCAACTTCACTCCTTCATTCCCAGCTCCTCCAATGCCTGCCCCCTGTCCCCCACAGACAGGGGATGGGGAATTGGGGGCTGAGGTGGTCTCAAACAGCTCCTCTGCTGCTCCCCCCACCCCACCACTTCTCCCTGTGCCTGCATGGGGGCTCTCCGGGGGCCGCAGTCCCTCAGGACATACCCACAACCCCAGCACTGCCTCTCCACACGCCGCCTCGGGGAAGTTCTGCTGCGGCGCCCACGGCACCTCCTCTCCCTCTCCTTCCCTCACCATGGCGCTCCCGGGGCTGCTTCCCACACTTTTTCCCTCACGCCGCGCTGCCGCGTGGCATTTTGCCCTTCCCTGCACACGCTTCGGCAGGGGTGCTGCCAGCGGGGCCGGCGGGCTGGGCTGTGCCCTGCGCCGGGCTGTGCTGGAGCTGGCTGGGACCGGCCGGGTCTGGCTGGAACTGGCCGTGCCCGGCCCAGGGCAGCCCCGGCCTGGCCTCGCACAGGGCCTGCGGCCCTGCTGCCGACACATGGGCGGGACACACAGTCCGCACTGACAGGAATTGTGTTATGAAGTTAAAAAATGCTTATATGACACTGGTGCCTGTATCAAGAGAGTGGAATCAAAGTCTCAGCTAACCCCTTGTTATCCTATGCTATCTATTAAGTCCATCTAATTTTCGTAACTATGTGACAATTACAAAGGAAAGCACAAGAGCAGTTTTGAAATCCAAGGTGTACCTTTATAACAGGTTTCATGTTGTAAACTCCTTTTATGAGCACTGTAGGAATCTCATTGTGTCTAAAGGGTGAAGAAAAACCTTGTTTCTCGTCAATTAATTCCAGCTGGATACTTGTTAAAAGTGTCTTTCCATGTTTGTCTTCCTGACCCTGAGATGTTCAGTCATTCATATTAAATGAACTTTGGTGTGGACCTCTGTATTCAACCAGCACTACAGTGTTAAATTGTGAATATGAAAGATTATCATCTTGCCAACTACATGATATTGCAATTAAAGTCATCTTCAGCTGTTAGTTGCTTTTTCTTATCAAATGGAAACATGACATTTCAGAGGCTCTTAGTTGCCCATCTTTTCTGCCATGTTCTTTCTCTACTGCTATGGGAAGTCAGAATCATGGCAAGAAAAGTTATGCCCGCAGGCCTGGTTTGAGGGTTAGATTCAACCTCAATGAAGTTCCTAAATAATGGGAAAAGTTTTGATTAAATTTGGGCCATTATTCAGCATGGAATTTCAGCGTTTAGATTAGGCCAGTCTACTGAGTGCAGCTGCAAGCACCCAAGATAGAGGAGAACTGTTAAATGTGAGTCTCTCTTTTTCTGCTTAAGTCTCTAGCACGCAAGCTAGATGTCACACAGCTGCAATAAGCAGCAGCTCCACTCCACTCAAGGTGCCTCAGAGGAAGCTTTATTATCGTAAAGGGAAGTGTCACAGCTCCAGTGTTGGGGAGCAGCTGTGTGGGCCCCTTTTCGATTACAGTGTTGGACCTAGTGCCTGTATTTTGCTTAAGTCCTTTCTTAAATCCTGTTTCTAGCATACAGGTTGATTCCTCTCTTTGTAAGAGTCAGGACCAATGAGAACATGGCAATTTAGCTAAGTAGAAGATCCTGGGTTTGGTCAGTGGCTCAGCTGAACATGTGATAGATAATAAATAAGAACTAATTATGCTAAAACTGCAATTGGGCCAGCAATTATTTTAATTTATACAAAAAGGAATGAATGACAAAGTATTTCTTTTGTGGCAGGCATTTTTTAGATCATTAGAGTAAGGTTAGTGTGCAGGAGGACAAGAATTTAGCAGGTAAGGCCTTTTTCTTTATAACAGAGTAGGAAAGAAAATGAAGAATATCTAGTTAGTCATTGCTATTTCAGCTTTTTCTTTCTGGCTGTTTCATCTGTTTTCAGGCAAAAATGTTTTTCTACTTTATAAATTCATTAGTAAGGAAAAAAGTTAGAAACTGTTTTCTGAAAAGCAGAGTGCACTGCCAAATGGAGAGGTTTCAAAATTTTAAGTTTGAAAAAAGAGAAAGAAAAATAAGCTCAATTTGCTAATAGTGTGTACCTGATAGGAGAATTTTAACCCTTCATTTAGGAAATCAGAACGGAACTAGTGATTTCTATTTTATCCAGTTTAATCATGTGATTTCTTTTTTTTTTTTTGGCTTTGGTTAAACATATGTTATCAAGGCTAATGGTCCAAATTCTTTGTCGTCTAGCAGCAGAGTTTTTTCAGCTGTACTCTGATGATTAAGGAGAAAAATGAGGCCTGTTTATCAATAGAGCCCCTTTACACTGGAGCCTGTTCTTATTACAGCCAAGATCTATGGATGCATGACTTTTAAGATTCAGAGGTTACTGTTGATAAGAAATATGTGGGTAAAGTATCTAATGACTTTTGCATTCTGAATACTGCTACTGTTTAGAAATGGAAAATGTATTAATATCTCTGACTTTTTTACAAAAACTTCTAGGGCCCCTGAGGCTATCTTAGGGTATATGGGAGGAAAATATTCCAATTTTGCTGAAAGTTGCACTGTTTCATGTGAGATAATTGAAGAGAGATGTTATTATTTCTAGTGCCAAAATAATCAATGTTTTTTGGAATGGTAATCATAGAATCAATAGAAGAATGGCATTTTACTTGTGAAATACATTTTTACTTTTGAACCAGACTGTGTAGAGTCCAGGGTTTTTCCCCAGTAAGGCAAATATAACAATAGGTCTGATAAAGTAATTCCAAATAGTATCATTTCTATCTCTTATTTTTAATATTTCACAGGTTGATATATCTGTTATCCTATTTTGGCAACTGTATTGTCTTTAGCTTCTGGAGTTTTATAAGGTATGACCCAATACGAATATTTTATCAGTCTAAATCAAACTTCATTCTTTTTTTAACTTAAATGTTATGAGCATATTGATTGTAAAGCCCCTCAAATGGACTGTTATAGCACAAAGACAAATGAGAACATTTATAAAAGCTTCATCTAGCTACTGTGTTCATAAAGTACTTCAAAGTAAATGCAAGTGACCTACATACCATAGTAAAACATTAGGTTAACTACCAAACTGTACAGCAAATGAAAAAAGAAATGTAATATGGATTTTAAAGCCAGAATAGAAGTTACTTACAAAAAAAGAGACTTTTAATGCTTTAGGTCGTAAAAACATACATCTGGTTTTGAACTGGCCTATCTATTCATAATAAGTTAATCTGAAAAGACTGAGCATCCACTAGATCAACTGAGTTATTTTGGTAACTTATGTGAATGTTTATAAGAATGCTAGCATTCTAAGCTTACAGGTTTGAATATTGGCAAAGCAAATATGGATTTCCATGTGTTAAGATTTATGCTTGTTATGAAAAATTACTTATGTCACAAATCTTTGCCTGCTACAGTGTGCCTTGCGGTGTCCAAATGCTAAGAATGTTTCTAGGTGGTAAGTAGTTTCTTGACTGAAACAAGAAACTGACATCAACTTTTTCTGTTGTAATGGCATAAAAGTTCCCTTTGTGTCAGAAACCAAACCCAACTGATACACTATATCAGGTGTTGACTAAATGCAGCAAACTGTCCAGGATCACTTAATGGAATAGACCACAATGACCTTTGTGCTTCTGGAAAGTAAAAGGAAATGAGTGAAGAAAAGACTTACACAACTTGCTAGTCATGGATATATGTCGCAAGCGTCATAGTTGTTGGACTATGGGGTCTCCCCTCATTCTTCATTGTTGGAAACAAAAAAAGGATGTTAAAACCAGTTGATCTCTCCTCTCAAATCCCCATGTCACCTTGTTCTTATACTCTGGTTGTTTTCTTCTGAAAATGTGCTGTGTTTTAGAAAGTATTCTTTCTAAAATATGGCACAAATTTTAACTAATGCAAATGGCTCCGATCTAAGGAACAAAAAAGTGGAAAGAACTGGTTCTCACTTTTCCAGTAGTTAACGACTGAAACCAAATATTTCTCTAATACTGAGTTTATAAATTGAACTGGCTTATATTGGTGTATAGCAAGATGTCTAAGCATATGTATAAAGGATGCTAAATTTTTGGTTGAGTGGCATTAGTGACAACTGTTTGACTCAGGGCAGTATTTATCATTGCTTCTTTGGGGTCCAGATACTGATTTCTGATATCCTGCATTTTCATACTGTATATTGTTTCTTTAGATATTTTCCAAAATCTTTTACCTGCACAAAACCTTTCTCATGGTATTCCAGAAGGAAAAGCAGAATAGAAGATTTTTAAGAGAAGTAAATTATGCTTGTTGTAATGAGAGCTATACTATCATTAGTGGCATTAACACCTTGAGTTTTTCAGAGAAGGGTTGAATCTTCTGAAAATGAACACTGAAAAGATAGGCTTCACTGATTGCTACAAAGAGCCCTGCAGACAGTGTCAAACAATACTTCTGTGATGGCTAGTTGTTTGATTCAGATTCATTCATTTCTTTTCTCTGTGGAGGTAAATTTGACAGCTCAGCTGTAATTATTAGCAGGGCAAAAGGCTCTGAAAAATCCATAACCATATGCAATTATCTTCTATTCTGTCCTTGCGCATCTCTTGTTCTAGCTTATTTAAGTTTTTGACAGAACTTATTTTTCCCAGTATCTAACCTGTTTTAAACACAAGTTCCTTAGTTCATTTAGAATTTGACAAAATAGCCTAATGTTTAAACAAGGTTTATTTTACCAGTTGTTATTATTAGTCATCATGATCACCAATTTCTGTTCTAGAATTCAGAGTCAATCTAAAACATTCCTCCTGACAAAAGCAAATTTTAGGATATGCTTTTCAACACCTTTAAAGCTTGCTTTGCTAATCCATTTATTCTTATAACTTGCTAAATTCCATCTAACCAAGGCATGGTTAGTGGTTATCCCAAAAATATATATATACACAAATGAGTCTTAATTATATATCTCACTTGTTCTTAAAAATTATAATTTTGTACATTACTAGAAATTCTTATCCAACATGAGGAACATCTTACCACAGAAAGTGCAAAGCTATAGAAGGACCTTTAAATGGAAGGCATTGCTTTTACTTTTTCCTCTCGGTAAAAGCCCTTAGTTGACAGTGTATTTGTTTTAGTGAACCATGAATTTTATCTGCAAGGGACAGAACCACTTTAGTTAATTCAAGTTAAACAGCAGGAAAAGGGTTTCCCTTTACAGTTACCATTCACCCACTCCTTTCCTTAAAATGCTGAAAACCCAATGAGCTGCTGCTCCTGGGTCCCATTCATTCCTTAATGGATCGCAGTATTTTTTAACTTTACCCATTGTGGTGTGAATCCTAATTTGTGTTCTTAAAAAAAATAAAAAACAAAAAAATCCCTTCAGCAATTGCTAAAACTTCGTTGCTTCACACACAAACCTGGTGTCTGGTGTCAGCAACTTTTTCAGAGGCGGCAGGAGCCTTAATATAATGAGACACTTGCTGCATGCCTCAGCTTTAAGTGACATTGAATTGCTGGGATATTGGCAAAGCTGTCCAGTAGACACTCAGCTTGTCTTCCTCCGGTTCTAGTTCAGTTCACTTATGCCGAGTCCTCTATTTTCTGCTGTCATTTGAGAATTTCCTATTAAATGAAAACCTCCTTTTGAGACTAATTAAAAACAAACTAGAGATTTTCTTTGAAGCAAAAGCACTATAAAGAATTGCACTGTCTCATTAGTAATAAAGATATGTCTACCTTGCCCACTGAGGTGTTTTTTTGCAGCTAATCTTAGTTTAGTTGTAATATTTAACAACTGTATCTATTGAAGATTACTTTCTCATTATCCTCCATATTGCTTTTCTTTGCATACATCATTCCATACCCTAAACCACTGCTGTTGTGGTAAGGTGATGAACAAGCGCCTGACAATTATGAGTCTGAAATGAACCCTTTTTCATTTCTTACTCTATTAGTGTATATTAAATTAGTGTAACACAAAAATTATTTTTGTAGTTGCATTCTGAGTTCTTGATGATATCATTATACTGCATGCTATAGATGCAGAGTATTTGCAGATATGGTGGGGGCAGACTACTGTCTAGATGTGGTACATAACCATAGATTTATTTGTCTTGTGTCTGAGTGTCTCATATTCTTACTTTTTCTGTCTCTTAAATCACGGAGGCTCTGAAAACCTTATTTTACACAGAGACCTGTGACAGAAAAAATTAATTTTACTAACATCACACAAGACTACGCAGGGGGACTATGCACAGCTTTCTTGTATTGCAGACCAAACTGCTTTACTTCTGTTATCTCTACTTCAAAGGCAAAGCTCCTTGTAACAGTGAGACAAGGGGAGAGCTATGTGTGTGTGGTGGGCTTTATGAAACAAGTAATCATAATTCATTCCGATCTTTCTATTTGCACAAGGTTTGCAGTGCATTCCTTTCCCCTGGCCATTACTCTAAAATTACTTGTTCCCTTTGACAACATTCCACCAGTGTTTGCTTCTTAAGATTGTAAGACAGTTCATATAGTCTTTCTGAGAAGGAATTTTATCAATTTTCTGTCTCCAGCTGCTGGAGATATGTTACTGCTACATGTGCTACCTAGTATTTCTTAGCAGAAAGAAAATCTACATGAGGAAAAGAGGGCTTCATAGCTAGTTAAAAGTAATAAAAATAAGTAGGAATGGTAAGTTTTTAAGGGAGAGGAAACTTTTGAAGCCCTGCAAAGTCTGGCTGTTTTACTAGATCCCTGAATCATCTGGACACAGTGAACAATGAACTTACATATTTTACTCTACCTAAATTATTCAGCACAGTTGAAATGAAAACATGATGCGAAAAGTTTCAGAGAGACTTTGAGACACTAAGCAATAAGCTTTAGTCAACAATAGTTGGATGATAAACTTTGAGAAATCCTTCAGTGTGCATCAAGATGGGCTGTAAATTCCTGGTTACCAATCAGAACAAAGATCCTCATGATGCAATGTATAGCATGCTAGACCAGTACTGAAAAAACAAATGTTAGAAATTACTAGCTAAGTACTTAGAAGTAGAAAAGATTATTTATGTCACTGAAAACCCCACAGTGAACATCCCGAATCCTTCATACAGTTCTCGTTGCCTCCTCTGCACCTCCCCTCATTTATAAAAGATCTAATAGAACTGGAAAAAGTACAGAAAAAGTTGATAAAGTATATCTGGAGCTATTTAACCACTTATTTTATAAGATTTCTTGTATCAGGATTTTTTCTTTCAAGGTAAGAGAACTGAAAAAGAAATGCTGAAGTTGTGAAAAAATATGAATTGTGTAGAGAACAGAATGATTATTGCTCTTTCTTATGATTAAAGCTAAAGGACACTCAGTAAAAATAACAAGCATCAGACATTAACAAGGAGATATAATTTCACAAAGCACAATACCACTGTAAAATTCCTTCCTAGAGGATATTGGGCATTCTGACATGTGCTAGAAAAGGCCATAGCGAGTTCATGAAGAATATATTTCTCAAAAGCTATTAAATATGGTGGGGAAAATGCAACTCCTGGCTTCAGATGTCCTTAAACCACTGTTTAACAGAAGTTGGAATGATATGCCAAGCAAAGCGCCACTCTGTGCTTGCTCAGGTCTTTTGCTTTTCACTTCAGCATCTTTTCATGGCTTGGCTGAATCCTGGGCTAAATGTTGCTTCCTGAAAGAATATATCTGTTTTTATAGAGGGGGAACAAACTTGTATGTAAATATGACAAAGCACCCCCAGATTTAACAAACACATTTTATAAAACTTCTCTGGTGTTTTCTGATTTCTTCCACATGAACTTTATGCCTGAGCTAACTTTTCAATAATGGAATAATAATGTTATCTCTCCTTTTGTCCTCTATTCTCCAAGTTTTATCTGTAAACATGTGCCCTATGCTTTTTTATTTGTAAAGTATTTAATTTTGCAAGCCTACTTGGAACGATAGCTTTTCTATGAGTGGCTGTTTGACCCAGCATGGCTTTTTATGCAGAAATGGCATTTTTATACAGCTTTCTGCAGTGCTTTGCAGGTAAAAAATTTAGAACAAACTCCAAAGCATTTTGTATCATTTTTTCACATCTTATCATCTTTTGCACAGCTAAGTTAATGGAACTTGTATCATAAAATCAAAGAGAATATAGTAGATTATTTTAGTAATGTTTGTGCTGCACAACTTCATAAAATTGGGACTTAGAATATGTAATTGCTTCAGTAACAGAATGAGCTTTACATAACTCATGACATGGAAAGGATGATCAGTTAATTTTTGCTTTAGGAATTTTATGCAGAAACTATTATTGAAGTCAAATATATTCCATGTGGTTTATACTCTTTATTAGGCATGCTAAATATATCCTTTTAGAAAACCTACCAGTGCACAGAGGGTTGATTTCGAATGACTGCTTTTAAAAGGGCGTTCTTGCTATGGAGACCACACTGCTGCAGTATAAGAATGAGGGGCTTGCCCAATGCATTTATAAAGGACTGAATTACCTTGTATTCTCCTCATGAAACCCAAACTTCTAAATAAATCCAAATCCTTTCTTCCTCTGCTGCTATTCCTATATAAAAACTATTAAAAAAATTATATATCGTTTCAGGTAATGTGTTTTTATAGGGAGAGAATATAGGCCCTTTTAATGTAACTTTCAGCTGAACTGATTATTCTAGCTTCAGAGGCTGCTTTCCTCAAGCTTTAGAGCCAACCAAGCTAACTCAGTACCTCTTTAATTCCAGTTCAGCTCCAACACTTATTTTTTTGGATCATCCTGCTGTAATTCTTTTCTTTCAACATGCATTCTTCTACTGGATGACAAAATGATGTGCTGACTTCTAACACTCCAAATAAATGTTGCTGTTGCAGAAAATGAGGGATGGTATTTGAGATTTATAAAAATAGGTTGCAGGAAGTATAAAACAGATTTTTTAATAACTTGGAAGGATTACAGATCATCTGGACTACAGAGACCTGGCTACCATAGTTTAGAAATGACTGAAGCTTTGAAGTTCAGTATATTCTTCAGTATAATCTGGTAAATAGCTACTGCAGATGAAAGAGTTGTGTGCCACCACAAAGAACTAAAACTGATGAGGAAATTAGTAAACTTTCCTTAAATTTGTTCTCCTAGCAATTTTGAGTAAACTTTCCTTATTCTGTCACCGATCTAAGACTTACAGCTATCTACAGGCAAAGATGTATTTAGGATGGAAAGTGTTTTGGACCTGCTGAACTGAAGACTGAAAACCAGCAACTTTAACTTACACAGGAAAGGAAATATCTGTTTCTGCCTGTGGTATTTTACACAATAGGTATTTCCCCCAAAGTTTACATATAAATATCCATATTTGTTTCTGATCTCAGATACAGGAAGAGCTCATCTGGCATGCTCTAACTTGATGCATTATTATAACTAAAATCCCAGCAAGTTTGTAAACCTGACAAAGCAGCAACTTTTCAGGATTAGAGAAGATTTTTTTCCTCTCAGCTTTTTTTGGCTTTTAACAAATAAGTCGATTTCTCTTGTGATGTTCCAAACTATGATCATCTACGCTAAGTGCTACAGGTGAACTTCCTTGAGGGAAGGAAAAGATGCTGCTGTAATAAGTGAACACTCACACAGGCTAATGTTGCTGCTAACAGTATTCTGCAATGGTTACCACAACAGCAAACCTGCACACATGCGCTTCCTAACCAGCACATCCTTTTCAAGGGAAAGTGTGGTCTCATTTATCATTCACTGAAAGATTCAGAGTGGTTACACTGATTTATTTGTAAAATGCTGTGACTAGCGAATTAGTATACAGAGGTGTCGGTGTTAGGATAGAAGTGGGAGGGAGATGCGACGACAATTCAAGAAATGTACTTACATTTGCGTTTTCTGCATTTATCAGGGTAGGCCTGCTTTCTGTAAGCTCTTTTTTCTTCCAGCTGGCACCAAACACTAAATATTAACCTTATCTTTCTGGAGTTTAGGACCACTGACAAATATGGCTCAAATTAAACTGCAGAATGAGGCATCCCTGGCAGCAGTGGCTGGTTATTAATATTGTGAACCCGCACAAGGCTTTTGGTGAGATGCTCCTTCAGGGCTGCATTGTGCTACAGGGAGGAGATAAACCCGCCACTTCTGAAGAGCTTTTGATCACTGTGTCCAGCCTTGCAGCTTCCTAAGCACCATCTCTTTTAATTTGTCTTTCTATTCAGCCTGAGGAGTTGGTGCATATTATTATTCCGTGTCCTAATGCTGAACAAGTAACAGGCATTTTTGCTGTATCTGCCTGGACTCTAATCTCCATTTTTGTTTCTTTATAAATAGCAAATGAATTTTCTAGAAGAGCAGGAAAGGGGTAATTTTTTTTTCTGCCTCAAGCAATGAAGATGCATTCCTACAGCAATGTAGGCATAATTATGGTCTGAGCTGGGTCTTCAGATATCTTTCTATCTCACCCTCCCTCTGTGAAGACACCATTAATAAACTCTTTATTTATGCTCCTGCCCTGGAGAGGTGTTGACATTAAATTTTCATCTCTTTTTATTTTTCCACAAGATGTAAGAAGGTGGAGAGGAGAGCTGCCAGTTGTATAGCTGAGGAAGCTGAAGCAGGGAAGGCTGGAGGTTTTTTAAAGATTGATGTTGCATCCAGACAGTAGGGATGCAGGGCATGAGCAGCCCAGGCTGGCCTGGGGCCTGGCTGGGAGGAGGTCCTGGCCTGCCCTGGGGCTGCCTCAGCGCAGGCCAGGCTGGCGCCTGCTGCCCCATCCTGCCCGCTGCCCCTCTGCTCCCCTGCCCAGGGCAGGCTGGGAGGCTGCAGCAGGCAGCCACCTCACCCTGCCCGCCTGCCCCACGGGCAGCCCTCCGCCTGCTCCGGGCAGTCAGCTCAGGCCTGGGCCAAGGGCGAGGGGCAGGGGTGACCTCAGCAGCTCCCCCATGAAGAGGGAGCAGCCCCTGAAGAGGCCTTGTAGCTCTTCTCTCAGCAGCCTGACCTGAGGGTACAAGCTGAGCTGTATCAGAGCTGACCTGACCAGGGCGCCATGGAGCTGGGGTGGGGGCTGCAGAGCCTGTTGGTGACTCAAGGCCCTGACACTCCTGACCCCAAACATGTTCACCCCATGTCAGATGTGCTCTGTGCTTGCTAAGCAGAGATGTACCTGAGGTGCAGAATGGAGAGGGATGTGTGGCTTGCCCTGTCAGCCCAGCATGCTGCTCCCAGGGAGGGGCTGGCAGGGCAGGAACGGCTGTGCTGTGCAGGCCGGAGGTGACAGCCTGCTGCTGGGCAGGGGGGCAGCCTGAGAGAGGCAGAGCAAGACTCAAGGTTTGTATAATACCCCTATGGTGGAAGTCAGTTCTTAGTGCTTTTAATAGTAGTTGCTACTGCATCCAGGTGGAACTGCAACAGCACCACCATGGTTACTGCTTCTCACTAAAACACAGGCTCCTTAACAGCCAAAGCAGAGGAGGCTAAGAAGCTGAAATGCCAGATGTCTATAAAAAGGGCCACAGCTAGAAACAGCATTTTCAAAGTGTTGGACATAAGGATGTTTTTTTGCAAATATTTCCAGGACTAGCAGCTGACTTTGAAGGAGTCCTTAAAAGTCAAGGAAAGTAGCACATAGGCTGACTGTCACTCATTGATTTTCAGATTGAACTAGGCCAAAAAAAGACAATTTACAGGAGACACTTGGCCACACTTTACTGGAATGGCAAGTAGGTGGCAGTAGGACATACCAAAAGTAGTACACCTCACTGTGACTTGGTTAGATCAGTCTTGTATAACTAGGCTGCTGGGTGCCCAGTGTCACCAGAAGAGAGATGCCTGTCTTAGCGAGCTTCCAAGCATTCATTATCTTACAAAGATTCAGATTAAAAATGCAATTGTGAAAGTTAACTTTTATAGCTTCTCTGTGGTGTTGTGGCTGGCAGAAAAGCCCCACATGGCTGAGAATCTGGGGAAACTTAGGGGGGGTGTCATCCATCAGTCTTACTTGACAAATACTATAGTTTAAATCAAGATCCATAGTGCATTTAAAAAAAAAAAAAGATAAAGTAGAGGCAAGGAAAATGAAATGGTATCAGTTCTTTTATCACATGCACTATGGGGCCTGTTACAAACTTTTCTGACTTTAGCAACCCATAAAGTAAGGAGTCTGATTTCTTCACTCATGAATTGAGGCCAAATGATGCTTTACCATGAAGTTCTTGCAGTGGCATACACAGGTGCTCACATTAGAGCCAATCAATGTTTATAACACAAATGAAGTTCCACGTCAATGGCCCAGTCCTTTTGTCTCTGGGTTTGGTTTTAAACATGCGACTTACCTATCCTTTGTCCTCACTGCATGCATTATTTAATTGTGCAGTGCCTCTATATGTGTCAGGATTAATATTCATAATGTGCTCTAGGCAAATTAACTAGCCATGTTGCCAAATTGTAATGCCTGACTTCTTCACCACCATTAAAAATGAATATTAAGTACTCAAGATTTGAGTCTCCTGAGCTCCTGCTTTAAAGTAACATGACAAAGCACCAATTAATGAGTGCAAACATTAAGTTTCTGACACACACATGCATATCAACTGTAGTCACCTCGTTATTTTTTTATTCCCCTGGTACTACCCTTGTCCCTTCGAACCCTATAAAATGCAGGCTGCTTGACCAAGATAATTGCTGTTGAACAATGCTGTTTTATTAACATGCACATCAAGACCACAATCCAGTCCTGCTGGGGCCTTGCTGCAGTGCATATGAGAGGTACACAGAGCAGCAGAGAAAAATCCTTAAAGACAAATTGAGATGCTCGCTTGCTTTCTGCCTTTTTTCCTATTTTTTTGTTGAAAACATATCAACACTCTTCAGTTTACCAAGTAAATATGAAGCCCTCAAGAGTATAAACTAGGGGTCAAAGTAGACTTTGACACTAAGATTGTAGAAAGGATTTTCTCTTCTGCAAATTTTCTCATCCATGCGTATTAGAGAACAGACGTTTTTTCTTCTGCCATTGGCAAAGAAATCCACCCTGCTTAATCGTATTATTATCCCGTGACTCAGCAATAGTTGTGCTATTGTATCTCAGTATTCTGTTTGACATTGACTGCTTAATCTCCAGCATAAGATTTTAGTAAGGCTGGTAAGGTCAGCCATTCCTAAATGAACAGCATTTTCTTACAAGTCTGAAACTCTCTCTCTTGATGGGGCAAGAGAAAGAGATGGAGAAAAAAAAGAGGTTATTTTCATATCCTTGTGAACGGCTTCCTCAGCTTACGGGTGCCTTGCAAGAGCTTCTTGTCCCAAATTGTTGGTAAGAGCTGTAGTCTGGAAAAATAATCACAACCTTATTTTTTGACATTTCTTTCAGTAGTAGTCTGTAGTATTAAACAGCCGTATAGTAAGTAAGTATGCAAATTTTAAAAAGCACAGATTTAAAACAGCTGTAATCAGGGCTGCAATCAGGAACACCAATAAACAATTATTCTGCAATAATCAGGTTGCAGTAAAGCCTGCACTGGCATTTCCTGCAGGATCTCTCATGAAGATCATACTCAAATGAGAGGATTGATTAGTTATAAGAGGGTAAGAATATCAAACTTATAGTGAAAGATGGCAAAGAAACTGTATCCTAACATTGTTCTTTCATTCCATTATGACCTTTGGCTCAAAATGACTGCATATCATATATGTTCAGCTGGAATTACCAAGAATTTTAAGTGTATGTAAGAGCTTTTTTTAGTTAGGCACTGATAAAATACGTAAATCTGGGATTTGGACATTTCAAAGTTCATATAAACTGAACTAAATATTTGAAAACAATTCAGTTAAGAAGTTTTGGTCTGGTTCTTTTTTCAGCTGAACTGTAGTTCTCATTTCATCTGAACTGCCCTACCTGTCTGTCATTTTTTTAGTACTGCACAGTGGAACGGAGTGAAGGTTGGTCCAGGTATTTTATCTGAAGTATTATACATTATGATGGATACTTTTGCTTTCTGTTAGTGTAATATTTCTCTTCTTCAAGGTTTCTCTCTGTAATCATATTTCTTAAAAGGTTTTTGACCAAGTTTATGACTAAGCATAGCATGATACACAGAGATACCTCGAAAAATCAGAGCAAGTGTAAATTAGATGGACAAAACAGATATTGCTGTGTTCTCCACCCCCAGAAAGGGAAGAAAAACTATTTTGTAGAGAGACCAGCATGAACTGAGTGCCTAAAGAAAGGCAAAGCTTTACAAGATGCTTGTAAAGTCCAAGGCTACTCTTTGAAGACTAAAATTTCTTAGATCTCAGCTCTGGATAGGCAAAAAGAATTTGTAGAGATCAGCAATACTTTTTAAACACAAATTCACTTACTAGCAACCAAAAAAGTGCAAAAAGACACTGGAGTTACAGTTTACATTTATTTTAAAAGTTTGTAAGAAATGCAGGGACCTAAGATTTAAAAGCAATTATTGTTAGAGCTATTTCACTTAATCTAGTTCACTTTACTTAATCACAACCAGGAAGAGTTATTGACTGTAGCAAACTGCAGTTTGCCAGCACAGTTTTTTCACTTGTGCTAAATCTCTGGTAGGCAGAAGTTTCCATTTTTACTCCATGTATTTCAGCCATTTCAGAGTAGAACACAGAAAGGATTTCCTAGTTGACTTATATCACTTCCTTAGTACTCTATATAAGCTAATAATATAAATTGAGTTTTCTCCTTATTTTATGTGTGTAAAGGGTATTCCAAAATGTCAGTTTCTTTTGATTGCTTAGAGAACTTCTAGTCTTTTCATAACCAATGTGTATTAATTTCTTTTTTATCTTGGAGGATCTTCTGTCTTTTACAGATGCTCTTCATTTTCCTTACCATGGTTCCATTTAAGAGCTGTATGGAATGGCTAGCCTATAGGTCCCAGTAATCAGTTTGGCTCTTTCTCTGTTTCTAACTGGTAGATGAAATTTCAGATCATAGTTTCTGAGTTAACAGGCTTGTCTATTACACTGTATTACATTGTATTTCTATTACTTAATCCTTTAATGCTGTGTTTTTGTGTGTGTAAGAATTTCCAGTTACTTCATGGTATTCAGAGTGCTCTGAAGTTTGTGCGTATGTAGGTTGTTTAGGTTTTGGCCAACTTGATCATAAAGTTTAGCTGTGAAAGCTGAAAGAGAAACTATAGGCTACAGTTAGTCCTGTAGTTGGTTTGATAATTCTCAGTAATTCCAAGGCTAAGCCAGGCGGTACTTGCAGGTAGTCACAGTGTAAGTCACTCCGTTCAGAATAACTGTCAGGAGATGCTGGTGGATGCACAGGAACAGATGATGAACAATGAGTATTCAAAACAGTGTTGTACACAATAGACAAAGGAAGCTCTGGGTAAACCTATTTCTAGCTGCATGGCAGTTAAGCTGCAAAGTTTATACTTTAGGCATAGATACGTAGTTTGTCTCGTGTTTTGTTAATGGAATCTGATTCGCATTTCTGACCAAAAAATATATAAAACAGGTTTACTGATGAAGAGGTAAAGAATTCCTGAAGGAGGGCAGACCACAGAGGAAAAAAGGCATAGTGAGTCTTGAACTTTATATACTTGCCCAAACCTGACAGAATAGCATTGATGTTAACTAATCTGCGAGGCTCGCTTGGGGGTCAGCCCTAAAATTTTCTGCTGATGGTGTCCATCTAATTTAGTAGAATTCTTTGAACTTTTTGTTAACAGGTTTCTAATTATAAGACTTGTCAAACCAAAACACGCAGCTTTCTCAGGTCATTAGTCAGTCGGTACATGTGGCATAATTCCATCTCCAACGTTATATGCAGTAATCAGATTGTCAGATGAACAGGAAATGATAAGTCCACAAAAACTAGATTCATATATTGGAAGGTTCTGACTGTGTTCCCTTTTATTACCTTTTGTTTTCCCTATCTTTTATGTTTTCTTTCATGAGCTAAAATGCTTCTTTTTTTTTTTGTGATGAGAACACTATCAAAAGGACGTAATTTATTCAAACCAAAATTCTTAATTTATAAATTATTTATATTATAGTATGGAAATGTAGAGCTGTGAAAAAAATTGTAGCTGATTAGCATTCCAGTAAGATCCATAGCTGTATTCTGAAAGGTGTGAAATTCTGGTTTGCTCTGCCCTGAAATAAACTGAATAATTATGTACATTTGGTCCTTATGTGTGAAGCTAACTAGTGTGTGAAAAGGAATGGAAAATCTTTTATTAATTATGGAAATGACTTTGCCAAGGTAGATAAATATAGCTGATGCAACTTTAAGAACAAAAGAAACCCACCTGTTGAAGACACTTCTGGAAGTAATTTTTTAATATGTCTACTCCAGGAGTCTTAAATGCCTCTTAGATTCATATTTACCTTGATTTGAAAACAAACAAACCAACCAAAAAAAAAACCCCAAACAATTTACAATGAGTTCAGGGATAGACTCCTGGGAGGTCTGTAAAATATTATTTGAAACGTGTATTAGGTACAATTTTAGTAATAGAAGATTGCAAGTTAGACAGTATTGTCTTTCCAGATTTTTTTCTTAAGTTCTAAAAAGTTAAGAATCTGAAAGGCAAAATAATGTTGTTCACCATGGAAATGTCATAGAAAAACTAATGGATAAGTTGTGAGGTTACAGTGTGAATAAAAGTACCGGTTCTGAATGATAAAGGAACACAAAGACTTAGAAAAGTACCCAAATTCATGACATGTGGGCTTTGTACCTGGAACATCCATTCATTTCCTCCTTGATGGCTTACAATTAGTGGCCATATAGTTTAGTTTACTTCTCTGCAACCACCTCCTTACTTCAACAGTTCAGCCTATCAAAGGAAAGTCATTAGTAAGTACCCTTGGTTAAATGCAAACAAATGCTTCTTTACACTGCTTAATGTGCACTTTTAAGAAATTAGAGTGCTTCTGAAATTGTAGGAAAGTTTAAATTGTTGGTTAGGTAACAGACAAAAATCTCAATAGTATGTGGTCTTCAAGAAGGTCACATCAAAGCCTACATGGATTTTAGGTGGGATCAAAACCTAAATGGATTTTAGATTTACAAAAAAGCAAGTACTTTGGAATGTAGATCGACTGGCAGGATTAGGTTCTGGTATTTGAATATTATTGCTGGGCTTTGAAATGTAAAGGGTGCAGATAAACATTTCTGGAGTCTGACTTACCTCATGTAAACATGTTATGCATTTGTGGATAGCTTTTGCACCTCACCAATTCCCAACACTGGTTTCAATATGTGAGTTTGTAGTACACAGATCTTGTATGGAAAAGTCTTTCCCAGGCTCTTCGTATGGTAACTCCCTATTGGTTATTGAACTTTTCATTAACAGTTTGCTTCACGTGAAAAACTCTGACTAGAAATTTACTGTTGTGTATTTGCAAATTGCTGCTTGTATGTATTCATTTAATCCTTAGAACAGTCAGATCTTGATCCATAGCTGAATCTCCTAAGCAGTACAAATAAATAAAAAAGAATGCTTTTATTCTTTTATTCTATATATAAATGTACCATCGAAGATAATGTTATAGCAGTAAGTGCCATCGTGATTATTTGTGTGAGAATCTGAAAGGCATTAGGAGGATCTGAATAGCATTTCTTACAATATGTTTACTGATCAGTGGGCTGTTTAAGACCCTGTATACTCATACTATGAAAGGGAAAATCATGCCACTAAAACAAATTGGATAATTGGGAAGTTTTGGCCATTTGGGGAAGCGAAGCAAAAGTTATATTTTTGTCAAGGAAAGGCTCTCACAGTTTTGGTTCTTATGTTTGGTATTAACTTCAGTATTTAGTCCGGGAGCATAAACCTATGCATCTAGGTAACTGTGTAAGAAATTTGCTGATAGCAAACAGGGAACTATGTCGTATGTATCAACAAAAGCCTTGCTTCAGTTAAGGTAGAAAAGGATCAGAAAAGAGCCAGTTTTCATATTAGGTCCTGTTGACTGGTGGTAGTTAAAGGAACAGAACACGGAAGGTAGGTCTCTTGTTTGCAAGTACGTACCAATCTTGACGGAAGGCAAAAGAAAGCCATCCACTGGTACATATGCTAAGTATCTAAGAAAATAAAAAGTAATCATTTTAAGAAAATAATACAAAAGGGAGCTAGACTTTAAGGTCTTTAGGTGACCTGGGAAGGTGTGTCCTTATGTAACTTAAGTGCTTTCAGCAATTTCTATATCAAGACTATTTACAGCAAATTAGTCTGAAAATTTATTCTCTGCCTAACAGTAACCTAAGATAAGGATAGAATAAGTAATAGAATAACTACAATTATTCAGCGCCTGAAACACTTTAGAAAGTATCTTAAAAAAATGCACGTGATATCTGCTAGAAAATTCTTATAATGAATAAACTGGTGGAAATCATGGCCAGAACCCACCTGAATTTTAATGACAAGGTTTTTCACCCCACATGATTCACTGTTAGACCTGTCTGGCTAGTGAGTTTCATGTGAGAAAAGTGAGAGAGGTTCTACAGTAAACAGAATTTCTTTTTATTCTTCAGCTGGGTTAGTTCTTGGCTACAGGCAAAATGAGTTGGTGTTGACTGCATTGCTGTTGTCCAGGGGAACCTACAGGTTATAACAAATTGTTATCTAGACCCTTGACAGTGACTGAGCTTCTTGGCTTATGATTTTGTAACCTACATCTAAGAAAATAAACAAAAGTAGCTTTTTATTGGGTGGTAAATGGTCATCAAAGAAGGAACTTGTGATACTCCTGAGAAACAGGTAGGGAAGAGTTCACAGTCAGGTTCCCAAAGAGATATTAGCTTACTCCTACATAAGGAAAATCAACATGAGAAAAGAAGTTTGAAACAAGGCTTTTGTTTATTTGGGGTGGATAGAAAATGCATGTAGAGTGGAAAAAAATGTCTGTTTTGATCTGGGAGGCTGGGTGAGGTGTAGAAGAGACATTTAAGACTTGTGAAATTAATATGCAAACTGAAAGGGCATAAAATACAGTGAAAGTGTTGTACAGATCATAGCATGCGCTTGCACTTCTTTGTAGGAAGGTATGCAATTTTCAACTTATCTAGGTTCTAGACTAACAGTTCTTCCACACTAGTAGGTTGATTTTTCTGTCCACCAAAGCTTTTCTGAAGCCACAACACTCTGAGTATCTTATCCACAGAGCAGGGTATTTAGTCTGGTGGAAGTCCAGAAAACATTTTTAAAGCAATGATAATGTTGGGGCAGGTGGGGTGGAGGTGTTGTCTTTCGACAAATCTGAATTTCACAAATGGAATTTCCCCATCTAGTGATGGGTATGACATGAAGTTCTGAGTGGATATAAGGAGCAACTTTTTCCTCATGAGGGCAGTCAAGTAACAGAGCAGGTCGCCTGGAGAGGTTTTGCACTCTCCATCCTTGCAAGACCAGACTGAATAAAACCCTGAGCAACCTGGTCTGACCTTGGAGCTGCCTCTGCTTTGAGCAGGCCGTTGGACTAGACACCTCCTGAGGTCTCTTCCAACCTGATCCTATGAAACTCAGACTAGAAAGAGGTATATTTTAACAGTAAATGAAACTTGCCAAAGGAAGAATTTGTGAGTTGTTGTAGTGGACTCTTCATTGCTTGATATTTTCAAATAAGGACTTGGTTTTCATCTAGAAGTCCCTCTAGTTTACATAAAAATTACTTCAGGAAACTCTTTTGACCTATTTTATAATGAGGTTAGACTAAATGATTATAATATCCTTTGTAACTCTATAAATGCCTGTTTTTCCCATTGAATGCTTTTCTTCTAGAGTAGATTTTTGTAACTTTGATTCTTGATTTCCCAAAGATATTTCAGCCTCCATGTATTTTATTATATGCAAAAGACACATTACTGTCTGCTACTTAGTCTGTGTACAGTTTGACAGAGATTAGGGAACAACTCACATGGAAAATGCACAGAAATTTTACTGAAGCCAATTGAATACAAATAATTCTCATTTGTGTTTTGCTCTTCTGTATTTAAATTTACTACAATGAGAAGTGAAACTGTGACTAGTGAGGTGTGAAAGTTAGGCAAAGGGTGTTTTAAACCAACCAATTAAGCTAAAGGACTTAGAGCATCTGCCTGAAAAGCCACCCTTTAGATTCACTGGGGAATTTAATACAGAATAAAGAACAGTCTTTGCTTGGAAAATAGCCTAACTGGATAGAATTATGAAATGAACTGAAATCCTTGGGAATAAACTAAACTAAAAACATGATTCAGACTAGGGTACTAATGACATATTAACAAGCCTTAGGAAGATTCATGGAGGAAAATTATAATCCAGATGTTAGCAAGGAAGCATGATGTAACAGATACAGAACCTGTCTGGCCAATGGGATGGATATGGGAACGCATTCTTAGTTTTGCCTCTGTCTGCAATGTGAATGAGGCCTTTCTCCTGTTTTTCCTCTGTTACAGGCTACTGGTAAAATAGTCTAGAAAGCTGTGTATCTGTGCCATGCAAGCACAGTTGGTATTTTAGGGTAATGCCAGTAATAGTGTAGAATGAGACAATGGAATGACCTCACAATGGAATAATTCAGAGAAATTGGGAAAACTTTGAGGGGTCTCCAGAGGTTCAGGAACAACTTGCTAACATCTTGCTACAGACCAAAAATAATCTGCTGATGGAGTGATGTATATTCCAAACCCATCCTCTGTGTTAGCAATTCCTAAAAAAGTCAAAGTAATTTCATGTGGGACTGTCCAGTCTCACAAGATCCTCAGTTTTGCAGTTGATGTTTGGTACCCCACGAACATGAGCTGATACCTCTGTTCAGGATTGCTCTCTAGAGGACAGAAAGACTGCAGTTTAACTGCTGTGAATATCATCTAAGTCCAGGCAGCCTTTAAAGTAAAAGCAAAAATGAATTTATTTTACTCCAGTGAAAAAATTACTAAAGCAGTTATGTTTAGAGACTGTGATACAGAGGAATAAACAAATACTTACAGCTTTATGGCAGCTTGTAGCTTTTACTTCAAGATGTTTCCTCAGTTCCCTTCCATTACCTGATTGTCAAATTAAGCTAACTATAAAGATATTTCACACCTCTCTTCTGGGCTGGGATCCATTTTTTTCTAAAGCCCCTTTCTTAGACTCATTATCTCCAAAATAAATACCAACTTGAGATGAAATAGTCCCTTTTACATTCCTTTTTCTTAGCTGTGTTTCTGTTTAGTACAAACTCACTCTTATGTCCCTGCTGATTGCAACTAATTCAATGACACCCCAAATTTATCTCCTGCCTGTTAAATTTGAGTTCTGTCTCATACAGCTTCCCTGCTGTCATGTATAGATCCCACTGGAATTCCTCACCAAGGCAAGAGGACTTGGTTTAATATCTGATTAATCTATAAATAAAACTACTTGCACAATGAAAATATGCCTTTGCTCGGAAAGGTTGACTTGGATGTCATTTGTATCACATCTGGGTATATGGCAGTTTACGAATATACACAATTTAGAAAAAGGTTGACTTCAAAACTGTTTTATTATAACAAGATATAATTGAGCACAATGCATGCAGATCATTTCAAGATATTCACAGGTTCTATTCATATTAACAGACTAGCTAATTTGAGGGTGCCAGAGCATTAGATGTATTTCTTGCTGGGACTAGGACTACAGCAGTGGTAAGGAATTACTGTTGCATAATTTTGGTAGTTTTCTCACTAAAGAGAAAGAGCTGGTGCTCTTTCATTATATGTGAAATGAGTAATGAAACAATGATGCTTCATCACATGTTTATTGTAAAGAATAATGAATATTTGTAAACATGTGGGTATGTTCGATGGGAAGTTGCAAAGACAGCAGAATGAACGTATGCTGCTTTCCACTATTAGCAACAGTTTTGAAACAACTGGCCAATTTGGCTGCATTGACTATGGAAGGAAAATATCTTAAATATGAGACGTGTATTCGATACCTTCCTTTCATTGGGAGACCTGATATTTTTAAGAAATTCACTTTCATATGACAGAACATTTTATTAACAGCTAAAACAGGAAAGGACTAAGCTAGCATATCTTCTGGACCAGAAAGTTGTCCACACTGAATACTAATATATTCTGTCTTCTGCTTTGCACTGCTGGTTTTGGAGCTTGGAAAACTGTGTGTTTGACTGGCAAATGAGGCATAGTAAGATTCAGTGAAAAAAAAATGAAAGATCCACTGTGGTTAAATGGAACAAACTGATCACAGTTTGAACACAAACAATTACAAAGATTACTATTATTGTATTACTTTTGTCCCAGTTTTGATAATGGGATGATATTACTCTTCCTTTGTGCTTTCTTCGAAAGAGTTCCAAGATAGTTAAAAATCTATTATTTTGGTAAGAATCGCTATTGCAGATTCATTATTTGAACTCTAAGTATTTCAGAGTAAGAAAGAACATCAGCCAAGAGATGTAAATTTTCCCTTTCTTTGTGCATATTACATACAGAGATGTTTTGAAAGCAGAAAAGAATCCAGTTGTATGGTCTCAAAAAAGACTGTGCTGATAATACTGCTTTATTTCACTGCATTTATTACACCAGGAGTCATTACCTAGGTCATAAACCCATTGCTAAATATTAACCTCTTTCATTACTTCTATTATGGTCTTGCTCATACCCTGCTTATGAGTGTCCATTACCTCTGACCAGTCCCATTTCTTTTCTACAAATCATGGTGTGATATCTAGGAGGTTATTAAGGTTAAATTCTTTTATTCAACAGAAAGTCAATTTCCATTTAGAAGATATAACATCTATTGTTATAAAGTAATTTATCTTTAAAGGATGTCATCTGTCATTGTTAGCTTTTTGGCAACCCTAATACTACCAGCTATAAAGAATAAAATTGCTCAGATGGAAGAAACTGAATATTCCAGTATAGCAAATTTCAAAATAGGTGCCCACTGGATAGAAAAAATTCAGACAAGGCTAATTTTAATTAACATAATGGAAATTTTTTGGACATATTTAGTAGATCAATTTTTATCTGACTTTTCCTGGGATCAGGTACTGCACAGAGGCTTTGTTTGTTCTGCTATATATCAAATGATATTTGCTACTCAAGTAGATAACTGTAGAATCTATAAATTAGACTAAAATAACTAGCAATACTTTAAAAATCTTTTTTTCCCCCCAAGAAGTAATTTGGCTTGGTTCGCAAAGAAACTAGAAGAAAATATCATGTCATACTTAGATATTCTTCATCTATTCATTACACTCTATGGGGAATATATTTTAAGCAAAACATAAATGGCATAATTTCTTAGAATTGGTTAACACTTACTTCCTCTGGAACATGTGGAGATTTTGCAATTACTTTAAATTTGATCTCTTTTTTTTTTTTTTTTTTTTACTGAAAGGAGGAGGGGCAGAAAAAAGGAACCTACATCCATATTGGTACTATTTCTTAAAGCTGTTTACAAGGTAAAATTGCAGCTCAGTTGGATACTCTCCAAGGGTGTCCTGCTTCTTGTTTTCCTTTTTGCCTTATGCAGCACTTGACACTATAAAAAAGTAGAGAACAAAGTAACACTGTAATAGGTAGGGAATCACTTATCATGTGTATTCTTATGGCTATGTTTTTATCACTAAAACAGGAAGGAACTGAAGTCTTTATGCACCTGTTTGAGAAAGTTTCTGAACTTTCTAGAATCCTAGAAAGGATCTAACAAAAAATTTCTCAGATGGTTTTCAAAATACTCATACTAATTCTGAAGGTTTTCAGAAAAGAATCTCTATCCCTTGTAAGGTCTAGATATATCTTTGTTATGTGGAAACATCAGGCAAATCTTGTAATGTGCAATAAATAATCAAAATGAGGCAATTGCTGTAGTTGGAGCTGTGGGGTTTGTCCCTCCATTTCTTAACCTGATTTTGCAACCTCAGACTCATATAGCCTTATTACAGAATGGGAACATAAAACATACCAGAATCTGGAATTATGCTAACAGTAATGAAATTTTGAGAAAGTACCACTGTCATTTTTCTTAGAATATTTTTACATTTATGCAATTAAAATAAAAAAGGGAAGAGAGCTTTCAAATGTGAATAAATTCAAAGGTCATATTCCATCCAACTGCCAGAAACTAAGTGCCCTTTTCTGCTGTCTATTGACTTTTAAGTTCTTGTTATTTCTCTTGGCAAATTCCATTTTGAATTCAGTTTCTGTTTTGCACAGCATAAAAAAATTGCACATGCTACATGGCATAATGAAGCATTATTGTAGTCCTGACTTCCTATTACAGGACTGAAAGGGAATTTAGCCAAGGCAAGCAGGCAGAAGCGATTATCATCTGATAGCTGCTAAAGGTCACAAATGACAGGACCACAGGCATTCTTTTCATTAGAATAACATCACAGTTAACAAACTAGAAACTGCTTTGTTTTAGTGCTTGAAAGAAGTATAAAATTCAAGTGCATGATACCTTAAGGATAAGAAACAAGGTACTTAATAGATATATGGGGCGTGTGTGTGTTTACCTATACATGTAGATCAAGACTTTTGTTTCGCAGAACACTGAAGTGATGCTTAATCCTAAAACACATTGAATTCTCGTACAAAATTTCTCAGGATAGTTACTTTCTTAAAATTTTAGCCTGTGTTCAAGTGTTGCTGAAACATAGGCTAAATTTTTGTACGTTTTCTTGGAGGATTCTTTATGGTGTGGTGCTCTATTTATTGAAAGCAGGATTACTATTACAGACATTTAAAATATTTATTTAATTCTTTCACATAGATATCTCTTGCCTCAGAAAGATTTGTCTTCAGGACCTTAATAGAAAACACATAGATCAAATCAACTTCTTTATTTAAATACCAAAAAGAATATTCTGACACTTGTGAGACCTTTTTCCTGTGTATTTTAATTGTGAAATTCATCAGAACTAACCCTTTCATATAAATAACATAAAGGCACAAAATGGCAGGTGGTGAGAAAAGGTAGTCATTGAAAATTTAAACAAAATCAAAAAGCCAATGCCTACTGGGTTATTTTTTTCATTTATGTGGTTCTCCAGTCTACCTGGTAACATCAAATCACCTTTTCAGAAAAGTTAATCAACATCTTTGTGATACTTCACACTTTTCTATTATCTGGATTTTGCCTTTAACTTCTTTAAAGAGAAAAAATAATTATTTTAAGGGTAACACTTCCTATGTACTGTAACAAATAAATAAGAACAACCCTTTTAGGGGGAATTTTTTTCATTTTATGTCTCAAGAACAAATTTAGAGGAAAATCATGTCCTAAAAATGGGTAACGTAATGTTATATATAATTTTATAATTGTGTTATATTAGATCATGATTGTAGTGTACGCCAAGTTAAATATAAACAGATTGAAAACCTCAGATGGGAGTGCTACTAGTTTTAGGAGGACACAACTTATAATTGATAAGGTGAGATAGAGGCCTCTCTGCTGGCATAGGTAATAGCTCTTGGGCAGACCTTGAACAGCACTTGCTGAAACTTTCCTGTGTAGCTCCAGGACTTTGAGCCAACAAAGTTCTGCCTGCCTGTACTGTCCTTAGCTTGCAACTCAGAAATCTTGATTGACTTCTGAACTTCTCTAGCAAAATCAAAATATTCACCTACCTTCTCCTTTTCTCTAGCTAAACTTCCCCCACCCCTACTCCTTTCCTGCATGGAGGAAATCCCCCTCTAAAGTATCTGATCCTCGATAAGCATCATCAGTGAATACTTGGTGTGCTTTTATGGGACACCTTGCTGAACTGTTGCAAATACTATTGATTTTTTCATACTCTACCTTGAAAATGTTATGCTTATGTTTTTGTTTAAAAAGTACTCCCAAAAAGCAGTTGAATAGCTCATGGTGTGTGGGAAGCTGACATGACTCCCCACAGAGGGTACAGAATTGATTATGATGGGATTTTAATTACACATCAGCTAGTAGCTCTCTGAATCTCCACTGAAACTGAAATTGAGTCCTAGCTAAGTAGGGTGAAACTTCAGCTATTAAAATTGCATAACTGCAATCTCTTTCCCTGCCTCTGAATGAAAATTGGTTTAATATTGATAAACTGAATGAATTTGAAGACTTTGGTCTGTACACTATTACATTATTGGAAGTAGCACAGGTGGCCTCTATTTACTACTGCCCTGCTTCTCCACTCCCTTGTTGTGGCCTTACTGAACTAAGGATGTGACGTCAGTTCCTCAGCAAGTTGGCCAAGACAGCATGCTGGCCTTTGGTTACCAAAGAATAAAGATTTCTACAGCAAAGCAACTACTTGAAAGCCAATTAAAATGTTTTCCTGTGCCTGCTTTTTCTTTTCCTAAAAGGATCTTATCTTTCTACTGTGGTGAGGCCTGCCTACCTACCCTGAATCGATGTATCTTTGTTTCAGGGAGGATTGAGGTTTCATTATTTATTTTTTAAAATTTTTCCCAGTATATTAAATTAAGACACATCTGATATAAGACATATGTCTTATGAAAGGACAGACACATCTGTCTTTCCTAAATGGAAAATCACAATGCTCCTTTTGAAAAAGGATGTGATATTTTCTCTCTCCTTCTTCCTCTACCCCACAACCCCACCATGTTGTCCAAAACTATTTGCCAAACAGTGAATTCAAATTGGCAGAGCTATTAGAATAATCACAAATAAGTTTTTCTTAGAAGGACGTGTCCTGATAAGTCTCAGCTTTTGTTAATGTTTCAAGGAAAATATTTCATTTAAATATGTGTGAGGCACCTTCTCTTCAGTTAGAAGTGCTCTTTCTGTAAACTCTCTACGGCTAAGGTTGCTTGCAGCCTCCAAGTGCCATTTCTATTCAGAGAAGCTTCGTTGTGCTATAGCTGTAACACAAAACACTAATGCAATATTTCAGTGTTATCAGACCTCCGGCAGTTAATTTTGGTTTTGTTTGCTAGATTTTCTTTAAAGTGTTATATTTGATGTGAGGAAAGAGGAAAGAAAGGTCTTCAGGGCTGTTAAAATTCAGAACAGGGAAACAAATAGCCACAATGTAATAGAAAAGATTCCTCTCTTTCAACCTCTAGTTCCATGCTTGTGTATCCAGGAAAAGTCCATGTGGATATTATTTCTGTGGCTTTAGGCAATCATGTACTAAATTTCCTTTGCGCGTTAAAACATGGGGATGGCAGTCTGGAGTGTTTTGTTTTGTGAGAGGAAGGGAATCCAAAATGTTTTGAACTAAAATGTATAGTTGTGACAGGATGTCCAAATGGTTTCACAGGAATATTGTGCAAGTAATATTTTGGATTTGATGAGTACTGAGGGATTCAACCAGCATCAGTGCAAAGAGCAATTATTTTTACTTGTCTTCTCATCCTATAGTGATTGGTCAATTTTACCAGCCAAGCACAGTCTATTCAGCATAGACTGAACACAGAATATTCTATTCAGTTGTGTCAATCTGATTTTTCTTCCTAGACCTGAACTTACAAAGAGCTGGATTAATTTCTAATTATGTATTTAACCTTTGGCAGAATGAAGATGGAATTGCAAAGTAGGCCATATAAAGATCTTTACTGAAGGTTAATTGCCTGTAGTGTATAACTTCCTGTTTTACTGTACCTTACATAGCTAACTTAAAATCTTAAAGGATTGATGAACAAATAGAATGACTTGGACAGCAGAGAGGCTTGTTCAGTTTCTCTTCATTTAGTGAGGACAATTAAGCTGACTTGGTCTGCCTTATGCCTGCTGTTTCACAGTGGTGTTCACCCAAGCAGTAACTGAGAAACTTTCTGACATTTGCTCAGCCACATGGTCAAAGGAGAACCAATGCTGTATCCAGACTATATGTTCCTTCAGATTTTGTCTGGAGATGTAATCCTTGTTATGGTACAGCTGTAGATCACTATAGCCCATTTAACATTCAGGTGCGAAGATCTCTAGAAGTTACTAGGCTCATACCATCATGTTTTGATGTATACCTCTATCGACCATTACCAATGAGTGCTTGTTCATTGCAGTGTTACACCTTACATATTGTCAGGTCATTTAATATTTCCATTACCTAAGTCAGGGGATTTTGATTTATAATCTCTGATGTCCACATGAGACAACTAAGAAAAGCAAATCTACTGCTAATCTTGGGTAAAATTCTGCTTGTTACACCAATTTAAACATGGCAGGAGTACATAATTGTGGGTTGAGTTGTTTCTTGTGTAAACTGATAGAATCAGGATCTGGCACCTTAAATGTTTTATTGTTTTCAGAGAATTTTCAACTGTAATTTCTGAAGCTCCTTGTCTGCATAAACTAAAATTTAAGGTGAATCAATAAGACAGAGACCTGCCCAGTCTAACAAAGCTTTCAGATTAAAGAATTGGTACTCTTGCAAAGAGTAATTTCCTTTTCAAGACTGGGATAAAAGTGATTGATTGAAGATGAAATTACTGTATCTCATTTGAATAAATGTCAATCATGGGTCTGGAATATTTTTTTGCATTGAAAAGCTTTCTTCAACAGAATATAGCCACTGAAAAAACTATCCCACTGCTCAAAAATCAGATATTTGATCAAGCAAAGATAAACATTCAAAAATGTACACACTGTTGAGCAATAAATCATGCTGTCACAGGTACCAGTACAGAACATCAATTCTGAGAAAGGCAATAGCTCATCGAAAAACTAAACTCTGAAACCACTAGTAATGATGTCAGATTGCTATTGAGAAGTTTTATTACTTTAATAGTCACTAGACACCAAGCATGAAATGATGTTGGCTACAGCCTGGGCTCAGCAGCTTATTCCATTTGTCATAAATTATAAGTATGAGAATGTGAGGGCTAGTCCAGTATGACCATGTTACTGGAGATAGCTTAGTTAGGAGAGGGTACTGAAAAGGGAGTTAGATGTATAATACTTCGGGTAGGTGAGGGCAATATGATTTGGAAATTAAAGCTGATTTAATGAAATGGAAGATCCTTTGTAAGGGCTTTTAAGTATGCAAGTGCTTGCTGAAAAAAGAAATAGCGCTCCGTGTATGCTGAGGACCCTGCATAATGTGTAGGAACTAATGTTTGCTAATGTATGTACTATACTTCCTCATACTTGGATGTGAATACCAAAATATATAGACATATTTATTCTTGCATTTCTGAAATGAAATCTATTTATGCCTCGTCTTTGGAAAAAGAACCTTGTATAGGCTTCGAAAGTAGAGAGTGTTTTTAGCCTGCTTACCCAAGGTGTATGATGTACACCTCATAAGGTCATCCCAATGGTTTTACTGCTCTCTGTCTTAATATGTATCGTGGCTTTTCTGAAGAGTCCAATTTTAGGGTTAGTTAATATCAATAATCTAATCCTGTTATTGGGTAACCTGAAATTATTTTAACCTCTAATGTAACATGGGATTTTTGAATGTTTCTAGGGTATGAAAGAAATCAATTCTATTTTGTTTCATGACATAGCCTTCCTTTATCCTCTTCTGTTTTTACTTTTTCTGGTTTTCATCATAAACATTAAGGTTTCATTTAAAACAAGCTTACCATTCCCCAATATATTTTGGTTTAGCCCTCAAGACAAGTGTGCTGGAATGACAATAGCTATTATGCTTCCTCATTAAAAAAAAAAAAAGGAAAAAAGGAAAAAATCTAAGAAAAAAAAGAAAAATCTAAAAAATATATAAAAAAAAAAAAAAAAAGAAAAAAGAAAAAATCTAACCCCAACAGTCTTAATTCTTGGTAGTTATGACCAGTTGTGGGACAGCAGTGGAAATGAGGGAGAAAACTATGTCTTACTTCTTTAAGGATTTTATTTGTATTGCCTGTCTGGAAGAAGTTTCAATGTCTTGCATTATTTTGATGAACAGACTAATATGATCTCTTACTCTATTCATCACCTAATATCAGAAACATTCCTGTAAGTATAGACACTTTAATAATTTGCAAGGGTTTTTCCAAATATTTCACTGAAGTGGGGTGAGAGTGTATGCATGATGCCTTTGAGTGTGTGAAGAAGCAATAACATGAGTGAGATCAGTGGAGGATGTAGAACACAGGGGCTAAAGAAAATGCAGTTGAGGCTGAGGCAGATCCAGTAGCTCCAATAAATGACAACACTAAAGACAGTGAAATTCAGTGTATGGAGCAATCTGTATGATTGAAGTCCTGTCAGTATCATAAGCTGAGAAAGATTTTACTCTGTGCTCTGATGACGTGAGGTTGATGCGCCTGTAGTTTTTGTCCAGTGAAAAGCACAAGCGCTCACTGTGGGCTAGAACTTTCTTATTTTACAGTACTAAGAAGGAAAAGAACAGTTTTGGGGAGGCCTTTTTACCATCACTGGTCTTCTTTTTCCTCATCCCTAAAAATGGGGTTTGTTTATTTGCTTTTTCCCCTGTCTGGAATCCAACACGTCTGTCACTTTGGTGTGGTTTAGCCCCAGCCAGCAGCTAAGCACCACGCAGCAGCTCGCTTACGCCCCCACCTGTGGGATAGGGGAGAGAATCAGAACGGTAGAAGTGAGAAAACTTGTGGGTTGAGATAAGAACAGTTTAATAATTAAAATAAAACAACAATGATAACAACAACAACAATAATAATATAATCAAAAGGAAAATAACGAGAGAGAGAGAGAGAGGCGAAACCAGGGGTGGAATGGGGAGGGGAATAAACAAGCAAAACAAACAGCAAGTGATGCAGCACTCCCCGGCCAACTCCCCGACTTAATATACTGGTGATGACGTCATACGATATGGACTATCCCATTGGCCAGTTTGGGCCAGCTGACTTGGCTGTGGCCCCTCCCCTCCCGGCTTCTCGTGCACCTCGCAGAGCAAGGGAGGCTGGAGAAGTCCCTAACTAGGATAGGCACTACTTAGCGACACTTAGCCACTACTTAACAACTAAAACATCAGTGTGCCATCAGCACTATACCAGCTACAGCAGAGAAAATTAACTTTATCCCAGCCAAAACCAGCACACGCTTACAGATGCTGTGTGGAGTCTGGTGACTTAAAGTGACCCAACGTACCTGAAAGTATTAATTAACATTCAGTCCACAAATTGAGTGGAGTTTTAGTGTACACGTTTTAATGCTTTGGGCCTCTTTAGGTCGACCAGCTCTGCAAAAATATACATAGTATAACATCTGCTGATGAATTGTTCTCTGATTAAAAAAAGTGATTTGCGTCACAATCTAAGACTGTGGTAACTGCCACCAGGTTTTGCATGGATTTTTGTGAGTATAATACTCCATCCTTCAGTCTGTTATGTAAAGATGTAAACAATAGACTGCTGTGTTGAACATACTAAACAAAGTAATTAGTTAGCATGTTACTAGAAGAATTAAACACAATGGATCTAGATATTTAGATTGCATGGACTTAAAAATCAATAATTATTTTTGCATAGAGTAGAAACAGCTTTTGTTGCTGCTTTTTAAATGTAATGGTTTGGTTTTGTTTATGAAAAGCTTTCTATGGATTGTGATGTGGTGTTTTTGAAGGGATGCATTGGTATAAATCTATGCAATCAATGACAATAGAAAAACAATCTTATTAAATATAGATGCATTAGCAGAGTAATAAATTTCTTAAATTATATGGCTACTGTTATGGGTGATTAATATCAGTAAAATCTCATGTAACAATGCAGTTTATCTGACTAAACTAGTTAACATTCATCCTTGCTGCCAGAAGTAAGCAAATGCAGTGCACTTAACACCCAGGGATTCTTCCTTCCCACTCTGCTAGAGCTGAGTCTGTCAGATTCTGTGACTGCTCCCAGGTGGGTAGGTGGGAGGCTGCTATGGTTTTGGTGTGCCCAGGTCCAGCCAGATGCAACATTCAGCAAAAGGTGCGCACACACGGGCACAACATTTAAACACAGCTGGCCACACAGAAGCTGTATCTATGTAAACATGCACTGCCCAAGTAGCTTAATCCTGGGTCTACAGGTTGATAAGCAAGGGAACAGCTTTTTCCTGGGCATCCCTGACCCTACTCACTGGCCACTTCAAGCTGAAGTTCACCCAAGTTCCCACACCTGCATACAGTGTGGTCTCCCCAGTAGCTGGTCTCTATCCAGTTGCTGGTCCCTAGTCACTTGCCTTTCAGACCCATGGTTCCTCATCACTGACTGGCACTCAGACCTCTTGTGCTACTTGGTGGCTTGCCAGCCTTGTGGTTCAATAGTCTTTGCACACACAGGCTCAGAATAGAGAGCATGTTCACACAGAAGCTAGTTAGAGGATTTAGTAAAAATATGGGGTAGACTGCAGTGATCAAATAGGGCTTGCTCAGACTAGCGTACTAACCAGCAGCTTGCTTAAGTACATTCAGCTGTTTTTGTTCCCCTGTCCCTGTATTTTCCCATGCTTACTCCTCATTCACTCCTTTATTCCTCTCTTTCACCTCCTGTAGCCCTCTTGGTGATAACCCTCTTGGGTTGCATGGCCTTCCAAGAGAGAATGCCTTTAACAGTCATCTTGGTGGATATCTGCCCCAAGGATAGCATAATCCTTCTCCGACGGTGTAGGACTGGCTGTTTCAGTGTTTTCTGTCTTTGCTGGTTAGGCTGCTTGGTTATGTTCATGTCCTGGTCTGCTCCTTGCTGGGTTGGTCTTTATTTTGATTATCCTTTAGACAGATAATCTAACTCTTATCATCTCTCACTAAAAATTATTATTTACTCACTTCTAAGTAAATAGTGTGTGTGTGTGTGTTGATAGCATATCTAGAGATTCAGAAGTGGATGAACAGGTAGGAAAGAGGAAAAAAGATTTCCAGATATTCTGGAAAATTTATTCAAAGTAATCTTTGAGCCACATGAAAGAGTCAGCAAGATCTTTTACCACTTCTAATCTTATTATTGAAACAGTGAATCCTTTAAAATTACTAGACTAACTTTATCTTTAGAATCATTTTGTAGGAATGCAGTTAAGGGCATAAAACTAGATGATGCTGTCTGGGTCACTGCATCCTGCTAACACAGACAAGTATTCCATAAAGCACTAGTTTAAAAGGTGCTGTGGAAAATTTATTTTGCATCCTGCAGCACATGCCAGAAAACCTGAAAGCCTATAGTTAAATGGCAAGCACCATTTCTTGGTGGATCTATTGATTGATAACCCTATGTTCTGGTAACAATGAAGAATATGTTCAGTAAGATTTACAGTCCTAGAAAGTAGGCTAGCCACAGATTATAGAAAATAACTCCCTCCCCTCTCCCCACACAGAAGAAAAGACATCCCACACTCATCAACAGCTCCCTGCCAAAGTAATTGGGAAATGTCCCTCCTGAGTTAATTGTGGCACAAACTATGTACTCTAGATATTGTAATAACGGTAAGGAAATCTAATCTGCATATTAAATACTACTTTAAACTTGACTCAAGTGATCTCTTTGGACCTGTTATGCGAACAAGAGACAGTACTTTTTCCAAACCTCATCATGGCCCATGCCACTATGGGACTGCGAGGGAGGGAATTTATTTGCCATTTTAAGTAAAACAAGCAAACGTTTCAGACATCTTTCAAGTACTATACACCATAATGGACTGTACTTGGAAAAGAAACTGGGGACTTTTTTGAAAAAAATATCAACGTTTCTTATGACAATAAGATAGTGAACTGGTTACCCGTAAGGTGATTGCCAGAGAGGAAAGCAACCATTCCTGAAGCAGCAATCAGCCATCTGTGTGATATTAGCAGAAAGATCAAGTCCTGCTCTCCAGAGAAGCATGCTCTCTCAGGTAGGCTTCACTTTGTGCTGTATTGCTGAGAAGCCTGCACCCTGCTCTTGAGATTTAGATCTGCTCAAAACTTTCTCTGTGAAGTCGTAAAAAGGCTTAAAGATCTTGTTGCCAAATAGCACATAATTTGCCATATATGCTCCAAATGGATATGGGAAGTAATTAAGCGGCCTTAAAAGTGAATGTGTCCTCCCATAATGCAGCCTTTTGCCTTTTCTGAGACTTAATTTTGGACTCAATCCACTGGTAGGCATGGCACTTGCATGGCACTGAGTCCAAGATTCTGTATCTATCAGTCATTAGCAATAGCTTCTTAAAAGCAAATGAAGCAAATTTTTTTTTAAAAGAAGTAGTGTTTGCTGTCTTACTGATGTGTAATTATTAAGACTTTCCCCTTTCATTCACAGTCCTTGTGGTCTTTTTTATTCTGCAAGGACAGATCTGAATCCAGGTAAATTTTGAATCTGAATTGTTATTTCTATCTATCATTGTTGAGCTCTGTGGTCACTAAGGGTTTTTTGTTTTTGGTTTGGGGTTTGGTTGGTTGGTTTTTTTTTTTTTTGATGAAGAAATGATTTTGTATTTAAATAACTTTTCTAGGTATAACTTCACAGTAGACACCGTAATGGAGTTTATTCCTTCATTCATTTACAGTTCCTCCCTCCTAGTTAAACAGTAATCTCTAGCTATTTTACTGAAAAATAAAAAAACAAACAAACAAACAAACCACCAAACATTTAGGAAAATGACCAGGTTAGCTATTCTGTGCAAACAAATATTTTTAGCTTTTTTAAACTTTTTTTTTTTTAAAAAGTATTGTTTAGCTATTGTTTAACAATGGGCTGTTTGGGTCTTTACATATCAACTGGTCAGACAGAAACATTCATTTTGTGAAGACTGGTAGTTGAGTACTGGTTGTAATAGCCTTGGAAAAGCAACTCTGGTACTCTTCTTTCTGGTTCTACTCTGATCTCTTTGTGCTCAGACAACCTTGATGCTCATAAATCTAGTAGATGCCAAGACCATATGAATAAATAAGATTTGGCAGTCTGTCACCTGGAAGAGACGTGATTATTTTTATTGCTTTGCTCAGGTTCTGCCAGACCTTGACCTTGAGTTTGCAGGTGTTTTGGGATCCTGTTTACTGAGTGTATGTGACTTAAAACAGACAATATGGAGCTTAAGGTGAATTCAAACCAAATTTGATATTAGTTTATATAACAGGTTCCCCAAACAATTAAAATTCCTAGCATTCTGGTCCATGCTGAAATAAGAGTGTTCTTCAAGGTTTTTATTGCAGGTTTTGTTGCACAGAATATGTGACATAGTGGAGAAGGGAAAGCAAGGAGAACTTTCCTGTTTCTTTTTGCCGGATAATGAACACTTCAACAAAGTACAAACTTTGAGTCCAAGTTTTGACAGTTGTTGAGGGAAAATGATACTTGAAGACAAAATGCTATATTACAGGATCTCATATCCAGTGGAAAGTAAATGATTGACCTAACTGGGACTGCCAATAACATAGCTAGATTTCACACTGAACTTAAAATGCTGACACAGGTAAGGGGCAGAGGGAAAAAGAAACAGCTGCAGTTATAGGGACGGTAGAATTGCAGCTTCTGACGTAAGAAAGTATAAGGATGCTGGTGGGATACTTTCCCTAGACTGTGAATGTGAGAAAGCAGGGAGCAGATAACCAGGTGATGTTCTCTTTCTTACTTGCTTTTACAACTGAGGAACACACAGTAATTAAACCTTCTTCTGGGGGAAAAAATGCTACTTAGGCAGTGGTATGTGCTTCTGGCAAATCTTTCTAAAGCTTTATTCAGAAGTATACAAACACAGGAGCTACCTGTATAATCTTTACTTTCAGTTGAAAAATATTAGAAACAGTTATGAGAGACACCTTCTCCAATCTGTTTTCTCTCCTTTCTGCAAGCTTGCCCTTTTCTACCCCCTCAAAGTTACTTCATATAAAATGCTAATTGAGCATTGTGCATGCTATGTTTAGGTGTCTTCAAACTTGACCCCATTAATAGAACAGTATGAATTGCATAGAATGACCAAACTACTGGAACCAGAAGCATAACTGTGGCCATGGATAATCTCATAATTCCAAACAACACTTTCTGTATATTGAAGGTCTTTCTGTAGATTAGCACAAGTCTCTTAAAACAACTTTAGAAAACTTGTTCACAGCCATGTTTTTCTTTGGATCTGCTTTAGTCTTCAGGCAGAGCTTCTAGCCAAGAACTCTTGACCCCTGCTGCTGCTGTGATGGCACTTTTGAAAGCTTAATTCAAGCCTTTGGTGTCACTGGGTCCACTGAAGTTAATTATGGTGAGCTACTGTGTGAAAAAAGACAGTCTCCTTCCTTGTTTCGGCATAACATTTATTGGCCTCCTGGGATGAGGAAAGATCATGATGGCATATTCAGGTCACTCCAGTGACATAGCAGCTGTAAGCTTAACTTTTAAAAGTTTGATTTCAGCTATAAGTTTTTATTGGCAATTGACAGTAGCTAAAAAATATGATTAAGTTCTCACCCTCTGCCAGCTTGTCTTCCTTAATTTATACTTATTGAGATAAGATGACAGCAGTTTAAATTAAAAAAAAAAGTGCTGGCTTGGAATATTACACATGGCTGACTTAGGAGTGACCTAGTTCTGAAAGAGTCTGTAATAATTTTGTATGCAATGCTAATATCCTCTCTTCTACCCCAAACTGTTTTGCAAAGATTGTTTTTGTAGAGAGAAGTTACAACTGTGTGTATATTATGATCTAGGTTTCATGCTCTCTGCCACTAAAAATGTAAAAGTCCTTATTTTAAAAAAAAAACAACAACAACAAAAACCAAACCCAGATGTATTCAGGTATGCCAAGTCCATTTTACACTGCTCTGGTGTTAGGGTTAGCTGATGAATTGAATAAATTCAGTTTAGGCTAGTGTAAGACAACCTTGTAGCAGTGTACACTACATTTTTTTATTACAAACAAATGTTTCATCTTTTTTTTTCTTGATGGGAAACTCTTTTTTGATATAGTGCCAAAGATATTGCACCCCCACTTCCAAGACATTTGGTCCAATGCTTTTTACAATAGGTGATTTATTTGTAACTCTCTTTCCATTTACTAAGACAAGACAGTGAGAATGAGGAGAGCAAATACAAATAGTAAAATTCAGCCCTAATCAACAGAACTCATGCATACAAATAGAAATGCACTAATTTCTGCAGGGTAGCCTTGAGTCATACAGCAGATGTTGCTTATATACTGTCAGTGAATAAATAGCAAAAAGTTCTTTTAAAAACAAGTGTTCTGTACTAGTGTATCAAAGAAGTTAAGAATGTGAAGGTGAGTTGAATGGGAAAGCTGTACAGAGTGGGAATGAAGAATGAATATATTTATTCTTGAATCTACTTGATACATTGTTTCCTGTTACTTTGCAGGCTTCCTTGTCTTTCTTTTCTCAGAGAGAGTCAGGGCAGGGAGGGAGAGGAATCACTAATTATTAAGTGGGAGTTGGCTGGTGGAAAGTATGACCCTTGGTCTTTTGAAGAGGGGAGGAACCAGAGAGATGAAGGGACATGACGTAGGAAAAACAGTAATTTAAGCCTCCAATGAAGGTACAGGTTTGGCTCAGATTCCCCAGAATGCTGAGAAATCGAGGATTTCACCACATAAAACTAGGTAGGGAAAAGGGCTTTCATAGGATATTGTTTGTTTTATTTTTAAGGCAGAATCATAGGCTGCAGACACTGCTTACCAATAATTCCTGGTTATAACCTAACCTTCAATTAGAAATCCTAGCAAATTAGGTGAAAATGCTTAAGAAAATTGTAATAGAATTTATGGCAATCAGATGAGGAATATACTTGTACTTGCATTTGTCATGAAGAAAATTCTCAGTGCAACTGGTGAAAGTTGGGTATGAAACCTAGAGGATAAAGCATATGGACCTGTGAATCCAGAGTTGTATAGTTTTTACTGAGGAATCTATGGATTTGGTATCCTTTATAGAACAACCGAAATCTAATTGGAGACTAGTTACAACTGCAAAAGAATCCTGCAATTTGTAGAAGTCTGTGACCACAGCCGGAGGTAGTAGCCTGCTTAAAAATTGCTCTTGATGTCAAATTGCTCTGTTGCTTTTCTCCCACATGAATTTGGTTCAGAAGACAAATGTAAACACACTTGCTAACTCAGGTTTTCTTTCTCCTCATTTAATATTTCAGTATATGATTTCTTTGAAACGCTGTACTGTTTTCCAGTTCAGATTGGTTTTTCAATCCTTGAGAACAATAAAAATGAAAACTTTTGATCCAGTTTTGCTGTTTGACTTGCAGAAAAGTGCATCACATTAGCTCTTTTCATGGTTCAGCCTTACATCTTCTCTCATTCTTTGTTCCCCACATGACTGGTAAAAGTAGGAGCTAGAGTCCAATATACAAATATCAAGAATAAACTTTTAGCTAAAACTGATGTTGTTATGTACTAGTAAACTATGGAAAAAGTATCTTGCTGCTGTTTGATAAAGTGACTAATGATACCAAGTCCCTCGCACCTTGAACTGTTCCTTTATCTAGTCATATTTGTCAGTTTTCATCAAGTCATTAGATATTTGAATTCATCTATGGAGAGAATAAGCACATTCTGTGATGGAGCTGAGGTAACATCAGTGAGATGAGCATTGGGCTCTTTTCTAGGCACAGTAACATTCTACAGTTTTGATTGAAATTAATATTGACTTAGAAGAAGATATTAATTCCTGTCCTTTGAAAGGACTAATGAAGTTTTAATACCCCAAATCAAGCTGTGAATAGAAGTCAAGTTATTCCTACATCATTTGATATGACAAATGCATCACACGTTTGTTGGTTGTTTATTTTTCAAACAAATTGAGTGCATCCTTCTTTATTTCTCTAGATATGGAAGTAAGATTCAAACACATGAAGAAGGGGTGAAACAATGTAGTGATGTTTTGGGCAAATGTTATTACGAGAGTCCTTTCAAAACTAAGAAAATGGAACCACCACCTTGCAAAAAAAGTCAGAGAGACATTTTAGCCTCATTAATGTGTTTCACTTTAATGTTCAAGTTGAAAATTAACCTATTTTTAACCATTTCATCTATGTAAAATAGTAGTTACATGGACGATATTTCTGATGAGCTCTATTCTTCCCTTCCTCTTTTAATGACTTGTCTGGGTTTGCCTAACATAGTTTCAAAGCAGAGTTCCTTTCAGATTACAAGCCTTTCAAGAGTGCTTTGTGCTTTTGGCAATGCCCTTTTACTTTTAGCTCTCCCCATATGTATGTATGTTAGTCTTCTCTTCTGCCAACAGTCTCAGCTGCTCTTGGGTAGTTACAGCCTCTGCTCTGTTCTGCATTGTTCACAAATATGCACTAGTTGTGAGCTATGCTATTGCATGTCCCCAGCAGGCTCACTGCAACTGTGCAAAATGCAGTCTGCACATTAGACTAGTAAAAAAATGACATTTTTTTGATGTGGGCATGGAACTTATATCCCAATATGCTTAAATCCAGAAGCCACAACTCTGTTTAAAAGCAGAGAAAATCCACTTACTGAACTTTACTTGACAATTATGATTGGAAACAAATTTTATTGTGCTCTAATATGGATTTTTTTTTTAACTGGTTCTGGTTATCACCCCAATCTCTGAGATCAGTAGAAAGCCAGGAGCCTGAAAAACAAATAAAATTGAGAGTTTGTTTGAAACACATCCTCAATGACTTCCTTTTGCTTGTGTTAAAGCATGAATGGAGTTGCCTAGTAGTGTAACCAGGCAGTATGGCTTCAGCACTGTTTGCTTCCCAGGGTCTTCTGTCTTCAGCAACAGCTGCATCAGGAAACTTCATATGAGCCGAGTCTTATATTTTTTTTCTTTCCGTCCTTCATATTCCTTTTGATTTTTTTCTTTCTGCCTTCTATGTTTTCGGAATTGTCATGTGCTGCATTCATACTTTTTTATCCTATCTCCCATGCAATTTCAGTCTTCTGAGCTCTCTTCCTATCACTGTATAATTTCTAATATTCAGTGTCCCTTCAGCAGCTGTAAATGTCAGACAAAAAATAAAGTTATGTCTCATTGACGTGATGTGCATTCCTGCTGAAATTGGAGGTGTGAGAGTAAAGTGATGTGACTGCCAGGAAAGAATGAGGTACAAAGAAGTTAATCATCATATTTCGCTCCAGCTTTCGTTTTCTGCAAGTTCTCTTCAACTGCAGCAAATCCAATGGAGGTTTCCTTTGCTGCTTGCAGAAGATATTGGTGAGCATCTGGGCATGGAGCTTCCAGATCTGGAGCCCCTCTCCTTGATGACTTTCAGTGGAGCTCTGGAAGTGTATTACAAAAATTAAAACCTCTGACTGCCACAGAAAGTGCATTGCAGCACTTGGCTGACCTGCAATTAAAATATTTGCACTTCTCATTTTTTGCTGATGTTATGTCAGCATTCTGAAAGCAAGTACGTTAACAGAGAATGGATGAGTGGTAGCATAATATGGGGAAAAATGCTATATTTAGAAGATAACTAAAGAGTGGCTCTTTGTTATTTATAAATTGTCTTAGACTTCTAGTCACAAAGACAGTAAGACATTTATTTCTTGAACTTCAGAACTGTGTACTTCACATATAATTATCCAGCATAACTACCATTGCAGTCTCAGTGCTGCCTGAGAAACAGGTAGAAGTTGGGCTTTCAGAAACAGCAGAGACTCAAGTCCAAATCAAGCAGGGAAAGAACTCCATCCCAAGCTGAAAACCTCTGAAAAGAGAAGACTGAGACAGTTTTTTGCTAGGATAAAAAAGAGTAAGTTTCAGAAAAAAATTAGGTGTCTTAGGGGCCAGATATTATCAGTTTTCCTAACTGAGGAAAACACCAGAGTATATTCTGATTGAGCTATATCAAAATGCTTCCCTTATGCTTGCTGATTTGCATATGTAAATACTCTGAGAGTTACTGAAATCTGTGATACTAAGGAAGGTAGCACCTTGTATGGGTAGAAGGATAGAAGTCCTTCATGTTTGATCCTGAAGACCTGCAAAAATCCTTATGGAGGTCTGTGTTAGATCTGCTGAAGTACATCTGCTTCTAAGCTTTCAGTTAAATCTAGTAGAATAAAACTCAGATTATAGCTGATGCATGTTAAATGGCAATGGTGAGAATAATAATCAACAACTGCCAGACATTCTGGCAGTCTGAGCAAAATCCTTGCTATTTCAATGTTTTAGTGACTAAGCTGGAATGCTTGATAATTCTTTTAATTTTTATAAAGACTTGGTCATTGACACAAAACCTTGCTCTGTTGAAGGAAAACAACAATATCTTATCAGAACTATGGTCTAGCTATATATGCTTTTTTGTCTTTCCATGGTGTTATGAGCCATGGTCTTGTAGGGAGACCTATGTTCTTCTGTTTTAGTGAGCATTTTTATTTTGTGTGTATGCTTGTCTGCATTCTAATTGCATTCTTTTGGGTGAATAGGATGTATGAGGGGTTAGAAGTGGCACATATATATAACCATTATAGCTATTGCCAGATCTTTTTGCTGCTTCTTAATCATTACTAATTATATGCTTTTATTCTTAGTGGGTGAGTTGGCTCACCTAAATAGTCAGTTCACTGAAAGTGCAGATTGCTATTTTAATCGGCTCCATATTTTTCTCTTAGTAGACCGCAGCAGGATTGCTATGAGGATTTGTAACATCTTGAACACAACTTATTGTGCACAGGTACCTATTTGGTAAGAACTTATTTTCTGACACGCTGATAAATAATGACTGATTCCTTGGAGGAAATGGCCTGCTACAAAAAACCCCAAAACCTTCAACATAGTAACAGATCAATAGTATTATCTGATGGGGGAGTTAAAGCAGTCTAAACAAATGAAAAGAGGTCTTGTTAAATGTGGTCGTTATATTTCTCAATTAACATAATACAGTCTGAAAGTAATAGAGACTATAAAAGAAGAATCTGACTTATCCTGGTCTTTCACTTTCCTCTATCTGGAATTTGCTAAAAATAAGTTTTCAGAAAGCAGCATGTAAATCTTGTTATTTTTCAGTCAAAAAAATAAGCACTCAGTGTTGAAAATCTATTTGGCAAATTAGTACCAAAAAGCATGTATACCTTGTTCAATGAGGGCATATGAGTGAACATTTTGCAAGTATAATTCCTTTCCAGGAACTAATGAACATAATCGTTTGTTACAAATCCATCTAGCTAAATAAGTATTGGAAAAGATGCTAAAACACTTCCTTTAATACATATGGAATTCATATGTACCTGGAAAAAAGTATTATATTCAATACCCTGCACTTATGGAGAAATTCCATTTTGGGATTTCACAGCAGCCTGCATATGTTAGTATTGTAGAGTTGATCATCCATACCTGTGATAGAATTGTGGTTTTTCTAGTTTATATACAAGGAAACCAAAATACCATGAGGACATTTGTTTTTTCCAAGGTCAGACAAGGACTGCTTGCAAAGACAGTCTTCTGATTTCCACAATTGAGCTTTGTCTCATTTCCTGTGAAGTAAATCATCTGTTTCTGCCTTAGGGTAATTTTCTTTGTTTTGTCAGTATAGGGAATAAGATTATCCTTCCCTTTTGGGGAAGGCTCATCTGCACTGTATTTTGAGCATGGGCACATGTTTGGACTGCAGTTTTTGAGCCTCTGCTCAAACTGGGAGCAAAATAGCCCTTAGGGAGAGATCATACATACCACCTTTTTGCATTAAATATAGGACACACATATAGGCTTGATCTGTCTGCGTCCATACTGGCAGCACAGTCATACTGCTGATCTTGGACAAATAAATCTGATGTAGTCTTCTTCTTAGAAGGTTCTCAAAGCCAGAACTGGAAAAAGATGCTGTTTATATTTTACCAGGGCAATTTGTGGGGCTATAGTACAAGTGCTGTAATTTTGCTGGTGTGAGTATATAAAGTTAGGTTATAAAGTTAGTGAGGCTTTAGACTCCAGTTCATTCTGCACTCTTGCAGGGAAGTACAGCTATATGAGTTAGATTTTTCTGAAGGAGCATGAGGACATGTATTTCTCATCAGATTTTAGTTTTTTGAGGAATTTAGCACCACTTCTGTTGAGTTCACTTCAGGCAGCCTTTCTTATGCTGTATTTTGCCACATTTCAGTTAGATTAGCTATTAAAATTGAATCACTTTGCTAGACTTAATAGATTTGAAACGTAGTTGTTCTTACAAAGTCAGTGGGGCTCTGAAACTCTTTCTCTTACCTGGTCTGAAACACACTGTATTTGGTATCTGCCAGCAAGCCAAAACCATCAGTTTGGTAAGCTTTTTGGAGAGAATTGAAGATACATCTCCACAATGGTGGTGAGTGAAGAGGAGCTTTCTGGGTGAATTATTGTTAATTGTTAACCTCTGTGAATGGTTACTTTGCATTACCTCTAGAGGCATTACTACAGTATAAAAGTAAATGGCAGCTTGCCCAGAAAATTGATAGGCTTTTTTTTTTCACTATTTAAATCTAAGTGGACAAATGGAGTAAAACTCTACTGATAGTGCAGCAGTGTCATACTGTACCTGTGAGTGTGGTTTTCTTTTTTTTTCTTCTTTTGGTTATTAACTCAAGTGGTTTTGCTCATGTATCGGTGGCTATTTGACAAGGGAGGATGAACAAAAGTGACGCTAATACTGTCCTGCTGGAAGCTGAAGAGACTTCAGATAAACCAAATTGCCAAACCAAATCCTCAGTCAAGCTAAAAAGAGCCATAACTAGGCAGGTGGCTGTGGTACCTATTAAAGGATATTTCCTGGTGTGTATTTGCACCTCACAATTCAGGGGTTTGCTGTGCCATTAATAGGACTACCTCCTACAGGATGTTCTTGGGTGAGCTTGTTTCACTGGCACTTCTCCATGTCATTGTTCTGGGAATAGGGAACTGTCTGTCCACTTCTGTGTTAAATAACCCCTTAACCCAAGGCAACTTCATGTGCAGTTTAGTGCCTTAGTTTAGCCTCCGATATTCAGCAAGGGGAATAATATGGCTTTCTTCACTTACTGTTCACTATCTCCACTGAAATTAGTTACTTGAAATAGAGGGAAAAAACAGGGGTTTTTTTTTTGCCTTGTTATATTAATTTTTAGGCATGATTGGTATCCTTCTATAAAGACAAAGTCATAGAGTGTGCTTCTGCTCCTACAAAATCAACTTGTATTACACTTCTCCAAAATTAGCCCATTTAGCAAAAGAGGTGTTGATGACATTGTTTAATTTGAAACTGACTGTCCCCTAATCAGAACAGGTTAGTCTACATTTTTAAAATACTGCTCAAAATTTAAAAAAAAAGCGCAAAAGTAAAGCAAACTTTTATAATAGTTTATCCTTAATATGCCATCCATCTTTCAGTGGAATTTTAAAAATGTTAGAAAATTTTCCTGCATTTACAATGGACCTAGATATCTGTCAGACTAAGTACATGAATAATTTTAAAAACCTCTGTTTTTCTGTTGTAACTCCCTCTTTGAGAACAAAGCAGTGGACTTGAATATTTGTTACTCTTTGTGTATATAACAACCAGTGCTTTTTATCAATGGTGCATGTATGTTTTGTTATAGTCATATTATCACAGGTTAACAAGCCAGTCATAGAAACAGAGTATCAGTCTATTTTCATCTTATATTGTCTCTCATCTGTTTCAGATCATACCTGTACTATACCATAAAAGGTAGCAATCTTCTTTGTCAAAGGCTGGAAAGGCTTTTAGATAAAACTTTTTCATGGGATGTCAATAGGTGGAGCTAGAAAACAGGAACAAATGTTAAGTTTTCAAAATCAAACAGGGTTGTTTTTTTTTTTTTAGCAATGGCCACCTTGGAGCCCTAGGAAACAGGCTTCATACAGAGTGGTTGAGAAGTTTCTTTCTAAAATTGGTGCGGTTGAATTCACATTTAGTCCTATAGTACTAATGAATCCTAGTATATGATAAAAAATTTGCAGATTCTGGGAAGTTGGGTGTAAGTGTTAATCCTCAAACTCAGACTAAGATAGAACAGCCAGACTATTGAGGATATCAATGTCAAAATTTGAAATCCAATGAGGTTCATGGAACAACCTAAAAGGGTTTTATAATGGGAGTTTGCGTTGAAGTGTGTGACCCCAAGGCTGCTTTGAAAACCCCAGCCTTAATCAGCAGGTGTGGAAAAAAAACTGTGGTTCATTGGTACTTGCTATGTTGCCTGAACTTGCTTTTCTTTTTGTGGGCATTATTGTTCATTCCTTACATAATCACTTGTTGTTTTACCAAAGTGAATTGACCTTATTTCATAGACTGGTGTTTTCTCTTTTTTTGTTCTTCAACCTCCCTAACCTACTGTCTTTGATGCAGTTGGACTCAAAGTAAATGTGATCTTTGGAAAAGAGGATGCTCAACTTCCTACAGTCTAAGCAGCACCTCCATTCAATTCTTAAGCACTTTCTTAAGGTGACAGTTCTTTGTGTCACACTTATTCTGTTACTTACCTGCCAAAGGATTTACATCATGTAAAGGAAAACAATACAAATCTCAAAGCTTCTTTGAGACTATTGTGACTTATTAATTATATTCAGTAACTGTGTTCCAGTGCTAAAGGAATTCACTGCTTTTCATTAAATAATAGTTTTGGTTATCTTATTCATAATTATAACCTCGATGGTACAATTAAAGTCATGTTAATGCTTCTATTAATAAAACCGTCAGCTGCAGGTAGGTAAAGGTTATATTTAGCTTGAATTTGTTATAATGAGATATAGACACAAAGACTGTTTTGCACAATTAAAAATATTTTATATTAAACAATAGTGCCAAGTCTTTTTCCTGACTTAAGTTTATCCTATAACCATGTCAGTGAGAAGTGGGGGAGCAGACAGTAGAATTTAATAGTCTTATTAAAAGTATGGTATTTCCCTAGGGGCAAAAATCCTTCAACTTTTGAGGCTTAATCTTGGAATTCATTCTCACTTCTGGAAAGTCTTTCTATTTTGACCCAGTGACTGGCAAGTTTCATGCAGTTCTGGGCTCTGAAGTCCATGGATAATTTCTTCGTCAAATGCCAGTGTTGGCATCTGCAGACGTTCTTTTTGGACTTGGTTACACCAATGCATAGTTTTATAGTTCCATAAAGTGTCAATACTGTGGTCATGACCCTACTGTTCATTGCCCTTCAAGTCTGGGATACCACACTTCCTGTGGTTGAGCAGTACAAAGAATAGATACAGTATGTGGGCAGGAAGATTCTTTCTTATCAAGTTATATTTTTCTTTGCTCATTAAAACTCTGTGTGTGTTTTCCTTTGAAGTACTTCTGAATCGTTTCTTTTATTTCATACCAATCTATGGTATTAGATAGGATAATGGCTTGACAGACTTTAATACCATATATTTCTTGACTTACCTCTGATAACCTTATCAAGGCGATGCATTGCTTTTCTTTTTCTATTTGTCAGTGGCCACTTTGTCAATTGTCTGAAATGTTTGCATGTAGGAAGATTAATCCTGTCCTTCCTGCTCAGTTTCAAACAGATCCTTCTATAAGTCAGATGGAGCTGCAAAATCTTATATGCGAAGGTAAATTAAATCTTGATGAAGCGTAGGTTTACTTGATGTCTCATATTGAAACAAACCTGAATATACTGAGATAGCTGGCTGTATGCAGATCCCTGGGCATATGCACGGGCGTGCAGATACCTGGACATGTTCATGGTCCCTTTCATAGGCTACTAGTACAGACACAGTATCACCTGTAAGGTCAGTTAAGAAGTTAAATTGCCCTCAAGTGCCATGAACACCTAAACACATAAGCAAGAGTCACATATGAGTTGTCCTCCAGAAAACACATTAGGAAACAAAACTTTCACTTTTGATTCCAGTGAATGGAGTCCATGACTGCTTGTTCCCCTTACTAGCATTTCAGGCTGTTACTATTGTACCTGTGCCTTGATTTGAAAAATGCATGGTTGAGAAGGTGTAAAGAGGGCCATGCTTCCTCCAGTACGCTAATGTCACATTTGACTGGGAGATATTTGTGCATGAGTTCCCAGCCATGTCACTTAGCAAGTAACTCTGGAACTCCTGCTCAGTCAGATGAACCCACTAGTAGAAGGTGTCGGACAGCTGAAGGGAGTTACTCTGTCATCACCAAATCTACTTCACATTGAGAACTGGAAGAGCCACTTGACATTGTACAATACCTAAAAGCTTATGCAGAAATAACTTTTATGTCTATTGATAAATGAAATATGGGCATTTCAGTAACTTATTTACTAGGAGAAAAAAAAGAACCCAAGTACCAAGCCATATCCCTTTTAAAAAGGTGTCTTAAAAGTTTATTGGACTTGATTTGTCCCAGTGTTGTCCATACTTTTGCTTTCATCAGAGGAACCAGGTTGCTGAACTACTACAGCTTTTCCATTTGCAGGTATTTATTAGCACACACTCATTTAGATGTTTTACCTGTTATGTAACATTGAATCTGTGCTATTAAACCAACAGATCCAGATTTTAAATTATGACATACTTATTGCATTTCTGTCATGGAAAACTGCCTTCTGACCATACAGTGGCTACTGCAGTGAATCTGTGAAATGATCATTATTGTGAAACATTCTGGAGGGTACTCATATTTGATATGAGCAGTAGGAGCCTGGCTGATAGCTAGCAATTAATTAGTGAAACACCATATGTTAGCAGACACACAGCAGATGCGCCCATGTGTGTATGTGTACATGGCAGAACAGAACAGAAAATTCTACAATTGCAATTCAAGCAAGAAAAAAGGCTAATCTAAGCCAGGATCCAAAAACAGCAACTTTGATTTGTTTTCAAGTAGCTTCCTGAATGCTTAAAAATGTTTATATTTTTACTGTGTTTATTGTTGGGTTAATTCTATTTGTGTGACTTCTAGTGTTATCTTGTTACATGACAACTGAAATCTCTTTTTTTTTAATTTCCACTGACTGAAAGCTCACATGCCAAAGCCTGTTGTGTCAAACAGCAACTTTTCCATGTGTGGCTATCACTTATATTAAGAAAGTGAAGTTGGCTTTGTAACCTGAGCACTAAAGCACTAAAATAGTGCTTATTCTTTGCATACTACTCTTAGAGTATTGCTAAACCATTCTATCAAATGAGATTGTGTTTTTCTTGCTGTAGTAGATGTTTGTTAGTATCTTCCTTTAAACTCGATGTACTTGATTCTCAAACTACTGATGTTTTATTACTATTTCATATCACCACAAATACTACCAAATCCAACTGGATGGGATACTGAGGAGTCACCTAGTGGCAAGGCAGATCTGACACCAAGATCGAGTTTAAATAGTAAAAGGCAATATCGCTACCATCCATTTTAGAAACAGTCTGTATGAAGTGAGTTTTAAGAGATCCTATAGAAAATCTATGGGCAGGAAGAGAATTGCACGTGGATGGATAATTACAATTTGTGTATGGAGCTCATTAGTAGCCTTCTAACAAAACTTCATTTTGATTTTAAAAAAGTCAGTATTTTGGCTCCCCCAAATTTTGCTCATGGAAAATTTTAGTGTGTTTCAGGGTGAGGTACAGCCACATGGAAGATGCTGTTCCCCCAAATCTTGCAACTTGGGTGAAAAACAGGCAACTGGAAATCACAAGGCCAGGTTTGAAATAGGGAAATGGCTCGTCTAAAGCATGAGTGCTAAAGTAACAGAACAGAACCTAGTGTTCCTGAAATCTTATTCAATAGCCTTTTGACAAACTAGATGTTTTTGTACCAGCAGATATTATAAATCTAATTAAGCAAACAGAACAATATCTTGGAGTTATGTAATTAGCACTGCATTTTCAGAAATGTATTGCAAGAATTTCCTGTGCCTTTAACAAAACAGAGTTAGGCCACCTCAACTGATTTTGGGAATATCATGCCTGTATGTATATCCCTGGTGCTATCCTGTTATCTTACTTTTCTGCAACGAATCACTTCTCCCTTGTCCCTAACCTAGCCATTCCTTTCTCTTCTGTATCTGCCATCTATCTCCCTGTACACCCTCAGTTTCTTTTCTTGCCAGTTAGGTTGAAAAATCTTCTTGTATAACTAGTGATATTTAACACGGAGTAAATAGGTGATTGATCTGGCATATAAACAATTTAAAGGAACATCATTCAGTTGTCGCCTTCTTAAAAGCAGGAATCATACAGCCAACAACAGTTTCTTATTTCAAGTTACTTTCTGTCAAGGTCTTAGGATCTCCATCTCTAATTTTTTGGCTTTTATTCAAGGTCATGCAGTGTCTCTGTTTATTCTCTTCCTTCTCTGTTGTATAAAGGAGCCCTTTTTTTTTGTCAGTTTGCTTCACCACTGATGAAACACCATCAAGGATTACCTACTCCCTAGTATAGCAATGCTGTGGGCTTTCACTGGATGAAACATTAGTGTTTGCTTAGCAAGTCTGAGAGTACAAAGTGAGAGAGCAGAACATAATCGGTAGTTCCTCAGAAACCTGCTAGAAAGCCAAAATTGGAATTTTGCATTATACCAGCGTAAAAAGAGTGAGAATGATAAGTATGGAAGGATTCATTTTATTAATATGTAGTGCTTACATGGTTAAAATGCCTTAAGAATTAGGCAAGGGACAGGTAATACAGAATCATCATGCAGGATAGAGAAGTGCCATCAGTTCTGCCGCCTCATGAATGAAAATTCAAGTAAAAGGCACGTGAGGTTTGGGGAGCCTTTAACTCAAAGAACCTCAATAACAGAAGACTAATATGTAGGTGTTTGCCATGTCCTGTACAACGTCAGTTGATTCAGTAGGCTAAATATGTGGTGCAATACAAGGCAAATACCAGTAGAGGTCATGGAAGCAGGAATAAAAGCATGAAAAACGTGAAGAGACTTACAGAAAAGTTGTCTGTGAGGAGTAAAAAATAAGGGCTGAAAAGCAATTTGAACAGTCAGAGAAAGTGCAGAGTATCAAATAAAATTCAGTAGCTCACAAGCCTATATAATATATTGCACTAATCGCAAACTTAATGAAAGTGTCACCATCTCAGAAACAATCAAACTAATATATACAAGTTAGAGTTTTAAGGTGCATCAAACTGCAGTGCAAAATTATCTGCTAATAAGATGTAACTAAATCATATACTGGATTAAAGAACATTCAGGAAGATATTAGAAAAATTAAAATCAAAAGCAAAGTGCCATTCATCCCAGTAAGAAATAACAGGTTTTTAATTTGTATTCAAGGAAAAAAAATTTGGTGCAGGTAAATTATATTTGCTTATTTGCTTTGTAAAATTTCAACAATTATGTACGTAAAACTTTCAAGATAGTATACACTAAAATTGTTTTAATTTGGTTATTAAATCATGAAAATTACTTCTATTGGAGACTGGGAAGGTTAAGCTTAATTAGAAAGCTATTACATTCCATTTAATTATCAGGAGAAACTCAGTAGTCTGATTTATATAAAAATATATCAGACTGTATGCACAGTGCCATTATTTTTAGAGGGCAAATAAAGACATATTAACAAGAAAAAAAATAAAGTCTATTTGTTAATGTAAATAGTTTGTCCATGTTTTTACAAAAGTTGTTTTTGTTTGCTAAAGTAATGAAGCTCTAACCAGGAAATAGCAATCAAAGAGGAAGAAGGAAAAGCTTACTAGTACCTAGGCTTGTGGCCTCTATTCCCCTACATTAACAAAAGGTATAAATCACTTGGATGTGAAAGTGGAATAATTTTAAATATCAAAGGCAATACAGAGCAATTCTCCTAAATGCATTTCATGTTTTAAATGATACTACAATGATTTCTTTAGAATGAAGTCTTGTTCCATTAGAGACAAATCTTTAGTTTTTAATGAATCTGCTATAGATCAACCTGAAAGACTTGAGCCAAACATTTAAACAACAGTCTCTATGTTTGCAGGTCCACATTTTTGTATGCTTCCAGTTTGAGTACCACCATTTTTTGTCATCTTTACAAATGTGCAACTTTTTTTAGTGTAGATTACTTTGTCCTCCAAACATTAGAAGTTTGAGTCTTTGACATATTTTAGCCAGAGTTTGTTTTAAGTTGCTAAGAAAAATAATTCACTTTTCTATTTTTTTAAAGAATGATTAATTTTAATCTTTTGAAAAGTAAAAAAAAAATAAATTTTTTTTACATTTATGGCAGATTCAGATTATGGAGATTCAAAGTAATATGTATCACAATTGGCATAAAAATAATTCTGGGAAATATCAACTATATGACTCGAAAAATAATCTAGATGATGTACACTGATAAGATCCAAAATTAAACTTTAGGTATTATCCTGATCAAAAGTGAAGCTTGTCAGCTGTTTTAGAGGCAAGGAAGTTGTCCATTAAAAGGGTGACAAATTTAGCAGTGGTTCATCAGAGTAAATCACTTACAGTGAGGGCAGCCCTGAGAGTCTTTAGCAGCTTTGTCAGCTGCTCATGGTCTAGGATCCTTTTTACTCTTTCTTCTGAAGCAAGTAATGCTTATATACTTTGTCACACATGTCCATGTTATCTATATCAGAGACGTCTTGAAGCAACAAGCTAATTCCATCTGAGTATGAGAGAAGAGGTCTTAAAGAATGAATTCTTTTGTAAATACCTTTGCTAGGTAAAACAATGAAGCATGCAAAACGCTGACTGATAAACCTTGACATGAACAGTGATTAAACGTGTCATAACTGGGATTTTCACAATGTGTGGACTCTTTGATGTGTAATCAAGAGTGCAGTCCCACTACAGCATTAGAAAAATTCAGAAATTCAGTTTTGAAAAGACAGTTAGTGACAAGATACAAATTATTGAAGAACAGAATTTTTTGTGCCAGTGCTTACAGGACTGCATACTTAAAAGTCTAAGCAGCTAATACTGTTTGATAGCAGTGACGCATTCTAGCCTTAGCATGTGATTCTCACTGCACTATTAGCATATGCCTTCTAGCTTTACCTATTTCAAGAATGTGTAATAGTAAGTTCAGGCCACTGTAACTTTGTCTTTGACATTTATTCACTTTTTTGGACTGCGTATCTCATTGTGTTTACAAGTAACTGTACATTCTCTTTGACTTTCTGTCCCTGTCCTCCAGGTATCTGCCCTTTTCACTGTGCTCCAGCAGTAACTTATTACATTACTATGGGTTCCCCATTTTAGATTTCTACTGCCTGAATAATATTTAGGCAATTGTTCTTCAATGCCTGTATGTCTTCACTGGAATAATGTGTGTCCCCAAGTAGAACTGATCGAAAAATATATGAGCAAGAAGGAAAGTTTTCAGGTTTGAACAGGAGCAAATACCACAGAGGCAATCAGTCATAAAATGGGAGGCTGGACATCACCAGTGGGATGGCACTATTTTTTGACACCCCTCTACCTCTTAGGTAGGAAACTTGCAGGAAACCTCAGAGAGGTCACAGACAAATGCTAGGCTAATTTATCTGAAATAACCTGGGAGGTGGATGTTTGGGAGGATGCCTAGTAATAAAGATTCTGTTCAACAAATATCTTTAAAAAGTTTTGACCTAAAATACATTTCATGAACTAAAATAGGTGGGGGAATTGCCAGAACCATGCTGCAGAACCTGCTGAGACTTTCCAAAGACAGGAGATTTGCATCAACATTTCGTAAAATTTTGTGGATGTAAATTTGATCTGACAAACAATTTATTCAAATGTGGAATGCTGTGTCTCTCACTCAGAATAGCTGGAGTCAAATTAAGATACACCTTTGGTAGGTAACATTTATTAATTCCAGGGGGACCTGTGAGTTAGAAGCAGAGAGAAAATGGGATGGTGGAGAGAAGTTGCTTCCATACAAAATGAAGAGTAAATTTTGCAAAGTGTAGATTTTAATGTTCTCTAAAGAGTTTGAGAACAGTATTTTTCATGAAAGCTAGAGTCATTTTCGTGGCTTGCAAGCAGTTGAAAGGATATTTTTCCATGGTTTTGTTGGGGTTTTTTTGGAGGCTGGTGGTTAGAAAATTTCTTCTCAATTAGTACCACTTGCCGCAAAGAATGTGGGCCCTCTTGCTTCCATACTACCATACATTCAGGGAGGATACTACTCATTATCTCATGAGATGTATTCAGCCAACTGTTTGTATTAACGTGGGGAAATGAGGGAAAATAGATATATCCTACAGAAAGAATAATTGTTAACTGGGAATTTTCCCTCTGTTTCCAGTGCAAGCTTTTAAAATAAATATTTTAGTGCAATTTTCTACTGACGTAAATGTAGTTGAGCTGTCTTTCATGGATCTACACTGCTTTCTAGTAGCTGAGTGTCTGGCATGTGGCATGCATTTCCTAATTTTATAGATTTAAACTTTTCAATAGACAGTTTCTTAATTTCTTTCCATGTGTCCATTATTTCTATGTGGAAAAAAAAATCACAGGATTCTACTTCGTACATAATATGAGGTATATAATGATTTTTAAATTCTACTTCCAATTAAAAAAAAAAGACAGAAGGCCTTCAGTGAAGAGTTCTTTATGGTACAATAGTTACTGTGTAAGGAGTTTTGCATTAAAGTTGACATGATTATTGCTGAGCTTTGTCTCTTCTGCAGTGTTGGATAAACTCATCTCCATCTCTTTAATTCTTCTGGTTAAAATCTTGCCCCGCAACTGCTTGTACAAATTGTGTAGTGCACTGGATAATGTTTTGTCACCCTTTTTGTTTGATTTTCCTTTAGGTTTCCTTCATCAAATTGTTAAAAAAACAAAACAAAACCCCAAACAAACAAACAAAAAAACTCAACCCCCCTTATTTCTCAAAAAATTGGTTTCCAACCTCCTCACATAATTCTGATCAGAATTTATCTGTTTTAAAAAAAATCATAATACAAAATACCACTGAAATATGAGTTTTAGTATTAATAGCAGTGTTCACAGAATCAGAAATGAAATGACACTGACAATATGTTTGCCTGAGATTCCCAGAAACTAACCAAAATGAGAATGAATAACCTTGCACTAGCTGTAAAAGTAATTCATACTGCAAGATACCATACCTGATTTGAAAGGATTTATATATTTTCTAGATATCAACTGGGTAAAAAAAAAGAATAAACCCAAGTTAGAAATGCTTTGTACTGAACCTAGTACTCGTACTGAACTTCCAGTACTCATTCTGAGAAACTGATACTTGTGTTGCAAAGCACTTTAAAACACGGAACACAAATATTTCAGTAAGGGGGAACTGGCTATGGATAATAAAAGAATTTTCCAACACTGATGTAAATTACTTAGACCCTGAGGACTGTGTTTACACAGCAGAAGACAGGGTACTGCAGGTGATTGCAAGAAATCTAAGATTTTGGTCCAAGAAACACTGGACCAAATTTTGTCTTTGCTAGGCAAAACCTTTATTGTGTTAGCAGTCAGAGCAGTTGGTAAGTTAGATGTTACTGTAGAAATGAGCTGGAGGAAGAAAAAGCTTGGGGTTCTTAGTGGCTTAAATTTAGACCATAAAAGTAAGTACAATAAATTAAAGCAAAAGAAAAAAAATCCACATAAAAATAGGATGTGTAACTTCATGAGGATGTTCTTGGAGTTTAAAACCTCCCCCTAAACAATATTCATATTCAGTTAATGTTTTTAAGGAGGGAAGACAATAGGAATGTTAAAAGTACAGAATGAGTCAGTGCTAGCCAACAGGAAGAGTGGATGATCCACCCTTGAGGGGAATGAAATTGGTCATGACTCAAGTGTCTGAAATGCTGAGCTTCTGTTTGAACTCTGATTTTAATAGGGAAAACAATGACAAGAAGCTGAGCATATTTAGGCCATGATCTGAAACCTACTGACCTTGACAAAATCATGCCTCTTAATTTGAATGTGTGCTGAATTAGCCTCATGGTAAATAAACATAAGGACCTAAAAAAAAGCATTATGACATGCCTGTCAGCCTGGTGATATGGATATGAATAGGACAGGACCTAGTGTATTAACTCACCATACCTTTCTCGCCTATTGACCATTTAGATCCTTACTTACCCCATATAATGAAATAAATAGAACACTGTGCTTGACAGATGAATATTGATGAGGAAATTACTCATGTTTTTTAACAATTTATACTATGGAGCATAGAGGAACGTGCCTAAATTCATAAAGGTGCTATGCAACTCTATGGCATGGAGTACTTCCCGATGATAATGCTCTTAGACATAGAGGGACACCACCACCTGCTCTTGAGAGAAGTGCCCTGCTTCTAACGGCTCTCTTACTGTATTTTGACTACAGTCTATACTCTAAAATTTACTTGTTGTTTACAGTTGTCACTTTTGCAGCTTTACACAACTTCTGCTCAGAAAAATAAAATGGAAGAATTAAAGATGATACCTGAATTTAAAAACAAAGATGCTTTTCTCCTCATTGCTTCAAATGTAAGTTGTGTAGGACTCCTTTCTCCAACCCTAAAACATTAAGTGGAGAGTAAGCGCTCCATGTCAAAACCTTACCCTCTTTACACAGAAATACGTAACTCCCTTTCAGATGCAAATGCTGTAACCAATGAAAGGCAGTTATTTTTCTTGTAATGATTTATCACAAAGTATGTCTATTAGCCATCAGGGAATGAACAACAGTGAGAAACTTGTCATGAAGTAAAAGTGGCAGCTGTGTAGGTTTTTGGGTTTGGGGTTCCCTCCCTCCTGTTATTTTCTCCTAAATGATGATATTCTGAGGGAATTGGAGAGATGGCTGCACTTGTGAAATCATTGCCTAGATTATTCTGACTTATTAGGTGTATTTTACCAGAGAGTTCAAGAATCTAAAAGAAGGAAAACAACAAAATGAAGCGTTACTTTTCAATGGGAACTTGTGGGTAGGGAAGAACAACTGCCTTTAGAGTAGGGCACAGGGAGATGGGGCGTGGCTCAAGGCTATGAGAAATTTTGCAGTAGAGCTAGAACACAAATCCAGGTTACCACCTTTAACACGTCTAAATCCATTGTCATTCCACTTTCTTCTATTGCCACAGCCTTACTCATCACCATTTGGATGCTTACATTGAAAAGCACATTAAAATACATTACCAATTAAATTTCTCATATTATTTCCCCCTAATATTTTTTTTTCTACTTGGCAGATCTCTTCCCTCACAGGTTGTCTGTATCCTGTTTGTTTTTTGGCAGAATTGGTTGCTCGTAAAATAAGTCACTGGGAATTTTTTCATTGGTATTGTTTCTTCCATCTGAGAGAACCTTCCTTCTGCATGTTCCACCAATTCATATTAGATGCTGAGCAGCATTAGTGTTTAATTGATTGTATCAGTCATACGTCATACTCTTTTGGGGATTTTTAGTTACTGTTAGAAATCTTGGCTCCATTGTCTGTTTAATTTAGATTAGAAAGTCCATTGAGAAAGAATTACACGTCTTCTGCATATTTCATATCATTATCTGTAAGATTGGTCATCAACAAATAAAATTAAAAGTATGGTTACTAATAATAATGCTATATTGCTGTTGTTTGCAGTAACCTGGTACAGCTATTTTTTTCTAACTGATCCTCTTCTTTTTTTCCCCTTCCCAGGAAACTGATTTTAAACTGATATTGCTAATCAAACTATAGTTTAACAGAAGTTACTTCTTTAACTAACTTTAGCAAAAAGGAAGGGAAAATGCCATTATTTCTTCTCAAATCATAATATACCATCAAGTGGATTTACCTTGATCCATGACTATGAACCTCTTATTCCTGTTACTGACCAGTAACTAACATTTATAGGGAAAACCCCTGCAAGTAAGCACTTATCCATGAAGCAGGTTGTTCCCTGCTTGGCTTACAGTCAGACAGAACTTCAAAAAAGGCTGCCGCAACTTGGCCACCTGTCAAACCTCTTACCTTATTGACCATCATAAGATAAATCTCCAAAGCATATTTAGTTTGCAAACAAAAGTGGTGTTGCATCTCTGTGGACATTTTAAACCCATTGTTTTGTTCTATGTGATAATGTTTTCTATTGCTTATGACAATCATTAATATTTTATGAAGTGCTGCATTTATTTGCTTAATGTTATTCCAAATCTTTTCTAAACAGCCCTGAATTGGGCATGCCTGACTGCCTGGAATGCTGACAAATATCAGTGTTCAGGGATAGTTAACTAGGCAATGAGCTATTCACCACTCCAGTGTGGAACATACTGTATTTTGAAAGGCGTAAGAACACATGTATTGCTCTCTCATCTAATACAGAATGTAAATTGGATTTATAGTTGGCAATAGCAGAAATAGATTAATTGGTATGGCCAATACACAGCACAATGGCTTGTTTTCCAACAGAAAACTGTTCCACTGGTAAAAGAGTTGGTCAGTTGAGGGCCACTGGTAATGCACCAGGATGTATAGGTGGCCTTGTTGTATGTATTATATCTGCACTACAGCACCTGTGACTCAGGCTGGAAGTTGGGTAAATTGCTTCTTCACCAGTTATACAGAATCCAACTTTACTCATGTTAAAGGATACCTTTGCCTCTTCATTGGTCTGTTTGACTTTCTACAGTACAGCTCTAATTTGAACCTTCTTGGGTAATGATGGTGACTAATAGATATTTCAATAATATCTTTATTTCCTGAATTGACAGAAAAATCTGAGATGAAAAATGAGTAATGAAATACATCATTTAAGCTGAGAATATGCTCTGTGAGATAGATATGGTCATGAGAAGTTCACATGTTTATTCTGGTGAAATTACTGCTAAAAAGCTGGAAATTCACCAAAGAAAATTTGTATCTGAAGATGTGGGGATTTTTTTTAAAAAAAAAAAAGGTAAAAGAAACCAAAAAAATCTCTTATGTGTTGGTATAGTTGGCATATATTTAAGCTTTGAGATCTTGGTTCCCAACCAACCAGACAGTAGAGATCGGTGCAGCTTATAGCAGTCTTATCCTTGAGGGTAGATCTTCCTACAATAACCAGAGTGTGTGGCAAAAGGCAATGGCATGGTCAGGTCTTAGTGCAGAAGCAGACTTACAGACAGTAGTAATGTAGTAGTAGTAAGCTATGGGTTTTGTCAGTGACACAGGCCACTGAGCTCAATCCAGGATTATTGACTCATACTCAGTATCTTGCAAAACAGATGCGCGTGAGTGCGAGTACATAGCCCTTCACATATTAAATTCCCTGACCTCTCAAAATGTACAACTTTAAACGAGATTGCAGCATGTATTTTTAAAAAAGAAAGGTTTATTATTATTATTATTTTTAGAAGCACTGTATTGACTTTGCTGCAGGCAGTAGGTAGAAGGATAAAGGCACTGTGTCTCAAGAAAGGATTGTTAGCATTCAGTGAGAGTAAATGATTGCTGTTAGCTTTCAACTGGAATAAATGATTACTGCCAAGGGACAGCTATACTGCAAGCTCTTCAGCTGTTCTCTTTCAGTGTTACTGCATATAGTTGAAGAGCCTTCCAAAATCTTGCATTCAGTCTTCCAGAAGAGTTATCAGAATATCAGATTTCTACTCTTCTGGGGGAGTGAAAGGGGCAGGGGGGGAGGGAAATCTCTGTGTTTGAGTATTTGGAATAAAGAAAAAGCTATAGTAACTACAGCAGCCTGAGAAACAATTAGTGCTCCAGATTGTTTCATTATAAAGCAACTATCACTTATATGTTGATTAGAGGAGAAAAAGATGGTGAGAGGTTAAAGGAGAGACATGTTTGCTTGTGACTTTTTAAATGTGATACCAAATGCAATCGGCCACCTACAGACAGAATTCATTAATACCAAATTTTATTTAATGTTGGAACAGCAGGAATTTACTGAAAATAATTGGAAAAAAAATGGACCATTTAATTCTTTTCACAGAAAATCCTTCTTTCAAAAGTTACTATGAATTTAGGAAAAATATAAGTCTTGTATAGTAATCCAGGGAAAATGGGGAGAAGGGTGGCCTAATTCTAACAAAAAATACAAAACAAGATAACGTTAAATTAAGTCATACTATCATGAGGCTAAAGAGTCACTTTGTATTGTCTCATTTACCAGGAATGGTGGCTTCTAAAGATCTCAGCAAACACACAAAATACAATCACATGCCCTTTCAGATTTGATCATGCAGATAGAATGCACAGTCCTTGGGAAATTGAATTCTCTGACCTCTCAGAATGTACACATTTAGCTCAGCTTCTAGCGTAACGTTTAAAAAAAGAAAGAGTTAGACAAAGCAGTGGCTATTGAGAGTGGCAGTCTGCCAGAGGGGATGATGGTGTTCCACCTGACTTTTTCTATGTAGAATGAACCTGATTTTTGCAGCGGTATAACCTACCCAAACAGCCAGTGTCCAGCTCCTGCCTGTGTCCCCATGCTGCTGGTGGTGAAGGACAGAGCCAGACCCAGAGCTACTGCCCAGAAGCCAGAGGGTGGCTTCTCCCAGCAGCTGCCCATGTGGCATCAGGAGCGATGGGCGCTGCTCACTGGTTCTCCTAGCAGCAGCAGGAGGAGCAAGGAGCAAGGCACTGCTGGAAACTCTTGATCCGGTTCTGCCAGCAGGACTTGAATAATAAAGTCCACAGTATCACTTACATATGTTTTCTATAGTTATGTTGCTGTTTCCTTGTAACCATTCTGAATCTAGGTCGTGTTTCTTCAGCTGTCTCTGTTCAGGCAGTGATCAAAAAACCTCAGCTGAGTGGAGCCCTGGGAAGAACTGAAAGCAGACTTTTTGGAACATAAGTATACCTGAAAGAACATTTCAGGCTTGCAGGAGGCAAGATAGGAGAGAATAATGCAGGAATTCTTTAATAACGCAGTATATAAAAAATTCAATATATGATTTGATTTGAAAAGAATCTGTCAAATTGGAGGATTTACCATTACCTTTAAGTGTCATAATTATTCTTTTGAACTCCAAAGAAAAATAACTGTTAATGGTGTACAGAAGAATGCAACTGTCATAGAGCTACTTCAGTGTACATGCTCATTTAAACATGTACATGCTCATTTTCTTTCACAAGAAAATCTTGCCTGTTACAGCTGTTGGTTTTACTAATGTATTTCCCATATTAACTTTCTGGTTTTTGTCATAAGAGTGTTTTTTCTATATTTTAGCTTAAAATTCTTTTCCAACCAGAAGGGTGTTGGGTTTTTTTTGGGGGTTTGTTTGTTTGCTTGTTTTTTAACAACACAATGAATGTTCTTATAAAGGAGATGTAAAGATATCTGGCTAAGTTCACACAAGCATTCTTACTTCAACATCCAGCATTAGGAAGGTAGGGAGAGCTGGCTCTTTGCCGAAGCTCTACAAGTATGAGAAGGCAGAAATTTTAGCCATCATTTTGTGCCTGCTCAAAACCAGGTACAGTATTTACAAGAACAGGTAATGGTTCAAAAGCCTTTGTGAAAGTGCAAAAAGGGTTACACACTGATCGACTTTTACAAGAAAGGTGATTGCCAGTTATTCAGATTTAATTTTAGGCCACCAGAAAAAAAAAAAAAAACCACAAAAAAAAAAACCACAACCAACAAAACAAACCTTTCTTATCTTCACCTAATAGTTACAAAGAACCCTAATGCAATCTGTGTTGGTGCACTGTTCAATAGGTTTTGAGCCCGGCGGTTGATATACTGGATATGTCCTATGTTTATAGCAAGCCGTTGAGGAGAAGAGTTATAGCATAGAAATGAATAAAGGGTTATGAGTGAACACTGCTTCACTGAAACACTGCCTTGCAGAGTCAACTATAGATAGAAAGTTTTTTTGCATCCTGAAGGCAAAAGATAATGCTTCAGACATAGGCACTAAAACAATGTACACAAAGGCAAGGTCATACATCAAGTGAGGAGTTCAGGTCTTGGTAGTTGTTGTGGTTTAGCCCCGGTCAGCAACTAAGCACCACACAGCCGCTCGCTCACTCCCCCACCCTTGTGGGATGGGGGAGAGAATCGGAAGGGCCAAAGTAAGAAAACTCGTGGGTTGAGATAAGAACAGTTTAATAATTAGAATAAAACAGCAATAATACTAATATAATGAAAAGGAAAATAATGAGCGAGAGAGAGATGAAACACTGGAATAAGAGGGGAAAAAAAAAAAACAAAAAAAAACCAAAAAAAACCCAAAACTAAACAACAAGTGCTGCAACCGCTCACCACCCGCCGACCGATGCTGCCGGTCCCCGAGCCGCGATCGCTGCCTCCCCCAGCCAGTTTCCCCCAGTTAATATACTGGGCATGACGTCACATGATATGGAATACCCTCTGGCCAATTCGAATCAGGTCTCCTGGTTGTATCCCCTCCCCTCCCGGCTTCTTGTGCACCTGGCAGAGCATGGGAAGCTAGAAAGTCCTTGACTAGTGTAAACACTACCCAGCAACAACTAAAACACCAGGGTGTTATCAACATTATTTACATACCAAGTCTAAAACACAGCACTATGCTAGCTACAGTGAAGAAAAATCAACTATCCCAGCTAAAACTATGACAGTAGTTTTATTAAACTGTTCCAATTCAAAAGCACAAGGCCAGATTTGTAACTCAATGGAATTACTCTGTCAGGAAATCTATTTGGTTAAAGTTTGGATACCTGTGTTGCCTTTGAGAAGGGAACCATGCATTCACATTAAAAACGATAACTTTTTTTGAGGATTGTAACACAGTCCTTAAATTCCTGTAACTGAATGACTGGCACTTCTTCCAATATTTATTTTGTTACCACTGCTATTACTATTGCTGTGTTTACCCCCTGCTGGTTCCTGCCTCCTAAGCTGGCAAATATAGCTCAGCATCTGTAAATAGCTGTTATTCATTGCAAAAATTCAGCTCCTGAAAGCAGTCACATTCTGATGAGTGTTTAAGTGGCAACCTGAGATCACATATCAGCACCTGTGTAATCTGAGAGTCATTCTACTTTGAAATTCACTGTCTTAAGTAATAGTCTTTCAATCAATATATGTTTGAAAACATCTTACAGTCTTTCATAAAGAGAAAATTTAGCACCGTGAAAATTCCTTTAAATAGGTAAATTTAAATACTTCCTGGCCTATTAATCGGTGCACAATGCACAATAAGATAATACTAAGTAAGTAATGGTATATCGCTGTCTTTGAAATCAAGAATAAAGGTCTTTTGTAACTGTCCAGAATTCTTTTCTTGCTCTGGTGCCCCAGCATGTTCTTTTAGCAAATGTCTATGCTCTGCATTTTTTACCTTAGAAATACTGTAGCTTGGCTTGCAAAGTTAAATCACAGGCAGCTCATCTGGTACTCTTGAGATGCACTGAAGTAGCTGTGAATCAGTATTGACTTAACTTCTCCACTGTGTCTTTGAAAAATACATAGTTTGATGTCTTGGGTAATTCTGGAGAGTCATAAGAATGGGCAACAGAGGAGGGATAGCTACTGTTTCTAAGCCATAACTTCTTTCCTATGAGGCAAACCTACATTACATTTGTTGCTCTCCTTTCACTCTAACCTTGACCTTTTCAACTGGCTATTTAATTCAGGATATTAACAACCTCACTATGTTCACAGCTTATGACCTTTTCATACAGTTTCTCATACAACTGTGAGAAAATTGACTTAAGGCCTTCTGAATACCTTCTCTTCTGTGTAGGAGCCTACAGTTTGTTTTTCAAGGAAGCAGCACACTGATAGTCCATGACAATTCCCCTCAACTGAACAAATTTAAAACTAGACCTTTCAACTCCCTCATCTGTGTTTGCTCCAAACAAATTCAAATTTTCAGATGCAGATGGAGTGCTAGTAGCTTAGCTCTACAGCTGTAGCTTGTTATCACTGGCGGCTCTTTGAAAAGACAACAATGCATTTTAAACTTTAGTAGCTTATGCAGGAGAGTTGGTGTGGAGTTAGGGGGTTTCTTATTATTATTTGTTTTCCAAAAACCAACCGGATTTTCTCTTTTGAAGATGTCCACAAGTTACATTCTTTATTTGCTTTTAGTGCCTGTTTGCAAATATTTCTCAGCTGTTTTATGATGCAATGACTGCAAAATGGGCATTCACTGGCTCCCAATGTGCACTGTTTCGGGTGTACCTGTACAGGTATACTCACATCTGCCTGGCAATACTGAATATTTGAATAAGCTGGCAAAGGAGAATGAGGACATTAAAAGAAATTAGGTGTCCAAAATTCCTTTTTGCAAGACAGACTGCTGTTCCCAGTTTCCAGTATATCTACAGAATTAGGTTTCATTTCAGGTAACCCTTAGGATGTATTTAATTGTCTTTTTTTCCTGTCTTGAGTGGTAACAATTGTTGGCTATGGTTTTGGGGTTTTTCTGGCTTTGCTTTTTCCTGGTAAAAATATCAGAAACCCCACACAAAGTCACAATTCAGGTGGCCATGAAAAACTCCCTGTTCATTCTTAACGCTTGGAGAAGTCATCTGTTGGAGCAAAGTGTCAAGTTGTGTGTGAGGACTGCCCAGGGTGGTATTGGCATTGCTGGATGCAGTGATTAAGTAATCAGTCTTGCTTTTGATACAAACACAGAAATATGCTAAGACCATACTTATGATACAGAATAACTGATGAACTAGCATATTTATTTCACCACTGTGAAAGGCATTTTTTCTAAAACTATTTATTTGCCCAGGCCCACAGTTTGCAATATTCTCTTCATAATGTTTTGGGTTTTGCTTTTTGGGTTTTTTTAAGGAGCGCTATGTACTACAATTCACTTGCCAATTTGCATTTGCACTGTTGCAAAAACCTCGTAGTTGTTAGATTTGAGAACAACTATAGCAAATACTGTCAATTTTTTGTTTTATTGTTCGGGTCTGTATCATTTAGCTTGTTACATGTGGTAAAGTTGCTTAACATAAAGAGCAGCCCAGAACTGAATGAAGTTGACTTTATAAGTTAATAAATTGTATATGGATGCCAACACCATGTCTGCGTGAAGTTTGCTTTCCAATTAAGAGATTGACTGTATTTTTTTTATGTACATACGTTCTGTCATTTGATGTTATATACTTGTTTTTATCTGGAAGTTTTTGACAGAGAATAAGGTGAACTCTGCCTTGCAAATAAGTAGACATGCAGATTGAAATGAGTAATGACTCACCTAAATAGTCAAATACTGAGATACAACATTGATAGCAGCTAGTACATTTGAAAATGTAGACTATGTATAGCTGAGAAAACGCCCCAGCAAGAACTGTACTGTCCTGTTATGAATAACATAATCTGTGAGCAACAGTTACCTGCATTATCCTGTGCATGTTATGAAATAACTTTAACTTGTAAGAAGTCTCGCAGCTGGAAGTATGCAGCCTTGTCTGTACATGCTTTACAGATAATTGGGCTACGTATGGGTAGATGACAGGAAAAAAAGTACGCATCAAAATATTCTAAAGCATCTGTCAGTTTTAAACAAAGAGATTTTTTTTAATTCAAGGTGAAATGTGGTGGGCAGGAGGGCTTCAACATTTTTATAAAACGTTTCCTCTTTAGTAATTATCTTGGAGTCAAGTTTACTGCAAGAAATATTCCTTTAATCAGGCAAACAACTGTAAGCACCAAAGAGAGATTTTTTTTTAGTGGCAAAATTCAGTCCCATTATTGAGAAAATGAGAACTTGGCTCTGCAGTCAAATCAAAATGTGTTGACTGTAGCACTGGCCCACAGATGTAGTGAAAGACTTTTAAAGAAAGTAAGTTTAAATAAGTAAGTTTTTAAGTAGTTTTCTTGTGTGTTAGTATGAAGTATCTCCAGGCAGATTTACCCACTTCAAATTAGATTATTCCATTTTACTTCTCTTCTTAAATGCGATACTATTTTAATATTTTTATTTGATTGCAAAATGTTTGAATTTAATGTATTTATAACATAGACAAGTCTTACAAGTAAGACTTACAGTAAGGTTACTTTCAAATTTGTGATGGCTAAGGGCACTACACGAGGCATAGATTTAGACTAACTCCATTCCATCTGTACCATCACAGAACTAAGAATGATGGATGTATAAGCTAAACTAGAAAATATAACATAAACATCATCTTTTAAGTTGTGTTACTGTAAAGTGCTAGAGAAGTGACTGAAGCTTTTATTTTTTCACAGAAGGTTAAAAAAAAAAAGCCTTAAAGCTTGCGATGTCAAAAAAAACCCCAAACTACAACACTATAAGGCAGCTGAGGAAGAAAAGGTGCATGTTATCTGGTAGTGATAGCAGTTCTGTTAGGAAGTTAATTATAAGTGGTATATTTATACTTATATAGACAGATCCTTACTCTTTTACAAAGAGGAACTGTGTTTTGAACTGTATTTTAAAAATAAGATTATCTTATATTTGTCTACAGTAAAATTCTAAAAATTATTTACAGAAGTAATGGGCTGGGATATAAATGGCCTCAAACTGCACAGCAGAGTTTTCATGTGACAGATATATTACAAAATAGGCATGGTCCTGACCAAACAGGATTTATGACTGTGAAGGTCAGCAAACTTTGTAATAGTTTCTCTCTAATTTGGAATTTATTGTGCTTATCTAGGTTGCTCTGACTTCCAGATGGATTATAAATGGTAGTGTACAGATGTTCTCACAGACTGTAATGCACGCTACCTCTTAGGTTGGTCTAATGTAATTAATGAAGGTGTAAAACTATTGCAAGATCAGTATGAAAGAGTGTTGATTCCAGAATTTCCTTCCTCATCAGTCTAAACAGAGATTAAGAAGGTACTTCTTTACAGACAGCACGAAGAATAGGAGGGTAAAGATGCACTGACTTAATGTTTGAAGGTGTTTTATAATGCGTTTTGCAGTTGGGAGCCTTGTTGGCAACCAAGTTTCTCCCAGGCAACCACAGCCTCTAGTTCAGTTGTCCCAAACAGTTTAGTTAGAGAAAAACAACATTAAATTAATTATCTGTGACCGATACATCTGAATGTGAATTTGCATATCATACTTCTCCTAAAAGTACTTGCAAGTGGCTGTTTCTATAAGCAGTGAGCACCCAGATATTCTAACTCAGGGCAACACTGATATCTGAGAGCTGCAACTAATTTGCATATAGTTAAATCATGAGATATTTTGTAACCCCATAAAATTCATTTGGTATGTCCAGGTATCTGTTCATAAGCTGACCCCAACTGACTCAAGGGATATCCCACACCATATGGCGTCATGCTCAGCATATAGAGCTGGGGGAAGAAGGAGGAAGGGGGGGACATTGGGAGTGATGGCGTTTGTCTTACCAAGTCACCATTATGTCTGATGGAGCCCTGCTTTCCTGGAGATGGCTAAACGCCTGCCTGCCCATGGGAAGGGGTGAATGAATTCCTTGGTTTGCTTTGCTGGCGTGTGTGGCTTTTGCTTTGCCTATTAAATGGTCTTTATCTCAGCCCACGAATTTTCTCACTTTTACCCTTCTAATTGTCCCCCCTCATCCCGCTGCAGGGGGAAGGAGTGAGAGGCTGTGTGGTGCTTAGTTGCTGGCCAGGGTTAAACCACAAAAATTACGCAGGTAGCTGTATTGTGCAGGTCTTTCTGGGGATCCTGAGTGGAAGTAAGTGCTATTGCATTTACTTTTGCTGACAATGACTAGGGGAGTTATGACATTCAGAGCCTGACAGCACCCAAGCCATGCTGTAGCTTTTGGGAGCGAGATCTGCTTAGACTGCCAGGGAATGCCACTGCACTTAACATAGATACCTGAAAACAGAAGCCAAACTTCTCAGGCATAACCTTGCAGCCTGGTAAGCATAGATCACAATAACCCTTTTTTCTATTTGGAACATATAAGAGGATGAGTTTAAAGAGAAAAACAGTTTTTATTGGGCGAAAAAGATAAAGGTTAAGATTAGGTCATATAGGAAAAGTCATAGTTCTCCTGTAAATTCTCAAATATTTATTTTACAAACAGTACAAATAAGGAAGATATTAAAATACCACATCATATGTTATTCTGGTGGGTCTAGCAATTACACAGTCTTTAACAGTCTCTCAGGTATGACACTGGGATGGCAACAAAGCTTTTCTCTGTTATGCACAATCTAAAGAAAAACAAGAAAGAAATGCTGTTGGACTTGATATTGCATTTTTAAACACTGGAAATAGATTCCTTTCATTCAGAAAAAAACTCCAAGACTCCAAATATTTGGCTAGTTATTCAGATCAAAGGTTTTATTAAATAAATCATGTTGAATAAGCAGCATAAAACTGAACAAATTGTACATCCTCACAAAGAATGCCTTAGAGAGGATGCCATTTCACAGCAGTCCAGAAACACTCTTACATTACGAAATAGTCTACTACGGTGAGCATCAGGCGATCACCTGGAATCAATAGGGTTGCTGTTGCCTTGTGAAACTTGTCTCCTTTCTGGCTCATTTTCTGATTTTTCTATACCCTACTCCTAAAATGGTGAAAGACACCTTCAAAGACTTGGCAATAAAATTATATTTGTTTGTAAAATGTATCTTTCAGAGGGGTTGTCTATTGCCTCAAAGGCTGAGAAGGTTTTAGTATTAGTCAATAGCTTTTTTCGGTAGTTTTATTCAATATCCGTGTTAACTCATGATGTTCTGATAATACTTGAAATTAAGTAATTAGTAACTTTCTGAATACAGCTTCACAGCAAATATCATGATTTGTGAAGATTTTATCATATTACCTATGTGTCTTTCTAACATTTTCGTTCACAAGAATACAAAGCTCTGTAAACTTCTTTAGTTTGCTTAAGTGCAAACTGTATAGAAATTTACAGAGAATAATGAAAATTGGAACAATAGGAGCTACATCTCCATTTTAGCAATCAGTTTTCATTAAAAATAAACATTGGCTTCTGCCCAACATAGGGTAAATCTCTCTTTACTCACACAGCTTTTTCTTGTGTATTTTCTTCCTTATTTTATGAAAGAATGGGGATTCAATAAAATGCTGTATTTAAGGGTTGTGATTCATAAAATGCAAAGGAATTCTGGCATTTGAACTTTATGGATCTATTTCCCAAACACAGTATTTCTTTGTGTGACAGAAGAGTTGTTTGTCTGTTCCTAATTAGTAATATGAAGAATTTGCTTCTACTCACTCTTACGGTCTGAGTTGCTGGTCTGGTTATGGAACAAACTAAACTACAGCTATGAAGGAAACCATCATTTGTCATAGGGGTGTGTCGTGGTTTAGCCCCAGTCAGCAACTAAGCACCACACAGCTGCTCGCTCACTCTCCCCACCCCAGTGGGAAGGGGGAGAATCGGAAGAGCAAAAGCAAGAAAACTCATGTGTTGAGATAAGAACAGTTTAATAATTAAAATAAAATAATGATAGTAATAATGATAATGATAACAATAATGATTATGATAATAATCATAATGATAATATAATAAAGAAAAAGAAAATAATGAGAGAGGAATGAAACCCAGGGGAAAAAAAAAAAAAGGAAAAGGAAAAAAACCACAAGTGCTGCATCTGCTCACCACCCGTTGACTGACACCGCCAGTCCCTGAGCCGTGATCGCTGCCTCCCCTGGCCAACTCCCCCCAGTTAATACACTGGGCATGATGTCACATGATATGGAATATCCCTTTGGCCAATTCGGATCAGCTCTCCTGGTTGTATCCCCTCCCCTCCCGGCTTCTTTTGCACCTGGCAGAGCATGGGAAGCTGGACAAGTCCTTGACTAGGGCAAGCACTACCTAGCAACAACTAAAACATTAGTGTGTTATCAATATTATTTTCATACCAAGTCTAAAACGCAGCACTATACTCTAGCTACAGTGAAGGAAATTAACTCTCCCAGCTAAAACCATGATAGGGTGAAAGCTGCAGCTCAGTAATAAAGTTAAGAGACAAAGGGAAAAGCAGAAGAACATTTCTAAAAGTAGAGCTCAACCTCTACTAGTTGTTAAAGCAGGAATAATTATATATTTATATGTACTTTGAAAGAACTGTTCTTTTTCCCAGTATTCAGCAAATACTCTTCCCAGTGTTCAACAAAGCAGAGAGAGAGGAAGGAACACAGGTAGAAATGGTGAGCTAGAAGTGATGGTACTGAGGAAGTATAAAGTGTTATAGACTACAACACTAAAAATAAAATGCAATAACTACTTTCCTAATATTATTTTCCTAAATGACACAGGAAAAATATGGCATTTTGAGCCATGGAGTAGTGGCTTATTGAGTCACATGGGCTAGATCATTGCAAGGCAGCTCAGAAGTAAATACACACACAAAGTGTATCCAGGGAGTCTTGATGTGAAGTGAATGTAGAATATTAAGTAGATTTGGACAAAATCTACTTATGTATAAGAAGCACTAATCCATGATAAGTTTTCTATCCTAATTTTTATTAAGTAGGGGACAGTACATAGAAACACTTAAGTATTATGGTTTGATCTGATCCAAGAGAAATGTCAGAACAAGTTACAGAAAAATATTTTTGTATCTAAAGTTTTTGCATTCAGTATCTTGTAACTAAAGGTTGATTGCATTTTGGATCCTGCAGACATTATTTAGGGCAGTTTTCCTAAAAGTCCTTTAATACCAGCACAAACCTACTTAACTGTAAAAAAGTTCCAGAGAACATGCATTTTATGAAGATAGTAATACCTAGACATGCCAAAAAAGTTTAATGTTGTTATAAAATATTTCTTGACTGTTAATTTTATGATTTTGTAAGGTTTATTTTAATGCTGCTCTACCAGGACCCTCCTAGGTCCTAAAGGGATTTAGAAACTTACCGACTTTGTGTCAGAGTAACTATTTGGTGGTGAATGAATATCTTGTCTGTGTTCTTTTCATAATGGGTATCAGTAACAGTGGCAGACAAAGTCTAGTTTTTTCATAGCACAACACTGAAGATTATTCTGAAGTACATAGAAACTCATTTCCTCCTTATTTTCAAAACTTGAGCTGATTCATAAACTACAGATTATAAGAAAAAAGTAGAGCAAGTGAGGAGGATAAATAGAACACAATGATGTGCAGTAGGAATGCTGTGGGGCTGCTATACAGCTGGATTTCAAGTGGAAGTAGGTTTCTGACTGAGAAAAAAACCAAAAAGCCCCAAACCACATCCTAAAGAGAGTACTGCGATAGAGGGATTGGAGTCTTTTGGTAACATACATTATATATGAGAAATAAGTAATTTTATGATATAGAGGTCATGCCATGCTGGTTCTTCAAGCTAAGATAGAAGTCAGATCCATGAGCAACTATAGGCAAGAAAACACGTAGAAGTCAATCATTTTATTGGGAGGCTACTACACTACAGCAAAAGTTTAAAAAACAGCAGCTATCAATAACAAGAGGAGGAAGGGGAATAAATCATATGTCATGTTATAATAATGCAATTCTATCTGGGGCTAGGGATTATACTGATGTTACTCTCAATTTAAAAAAAAATGCATTCTTAACTGGAAAAGCTACACTAGTACAAGAGTTAGTATCTTTCCAGGAAGAGGAAGCTCCTCTTCTTATTTTCCTTTTTAATGTTTTTTTCTTAATACCTTAGCTGAATGTACTACTAATGATAGAATCTACTTGGGTTTATTCCAGTGCCCATGAAATATATTATAAATGCTTTATTTTGTTGCACTTAATTAAGATTGGTTTATAGAAAACACAGATATTCTCATTAATATTTTCATATAGGTTCTCCCAAAGTAAAAGAATTTTCATCAAATTCTTCAAATACCCAGAGTAGGAAGCTTCTGAAGTCCATTCATGATACCAGTCTCCAGAGGAAAGTACAGAGCTATCCTTTCCCATTGTAGTGCATTAACAAAAATTCAGAGATTAGGGAAGACTGAAAAGCTCGTCTTTGTCATTGGGGTGAAGGCAATGGAGCAGGGAGTGAGAAGGAAGGAATGCAATAGCATTGCACTGAAAGAGAATGAATGGTGAAGGATGTGAAACAGTAGATTGAAAAGACTTTTATTCTAATCAGGACATGGCTTTTAATAGTACAAGTATAAGGTCCTGCCCCTGGGGAGGAACAACTGAACAACCCCAGACACCAGCACAGGCTGGGGGCTGACCTGCTGGAAAGCAGCTCCCCTGAGAAGGACCTGGGAGTGCTGGTGGACAGCAGGTTGACCATGAGACAGCACTGTGCCCTTGTGGCCAAGGTCAATGGTGTCCTGGGGTGCATAAAAAAAGTAGTGTGCCCAGCAGGGCGAGGGAGGTTATCCTCCCCCTCTACTCCACCCTAGTGAGGCCACATCTGGAGTACTGTGTCCAGTTCTGAGCTCCCCAGTTCAAGAAGGACAGGGAACTACTGGAGAGAGTCCAGCAGAGAGCTATGAAGATGATCAGGGGACTGGAGCATCTCTCTTAGGAGGAAAGGCTGAGACACCTGGGTTTCTTCAGCCTGGAGAAGAGAAGACTGAGGGGGGATCTTATCAATGCTTATAAATATCTGAATGGTGGGTGTCAAGAGGATGGGGCAGGACTCTTTTCAGTGGTGCCCAATGACAGGACAAGGGGCAATGGGCAGAAGCTGGAACTCAGGAACTTCTACCTGAATATGAGGAAAAACTCTGAGGGTGACAGAGCAGTGGAACAGGCTGCCCAGAATGTTGTGGAGCCTCCTTCTCTGGAAATATTCAAAACCCACCTGGATGTGGTCCTGTGCACCCTGCTCTAGGTGTACCTGCTCAAGAAGGGGCATTGGACAAGGTGATCTTCAGAGGTCCCTTCCAAACCCTGTCATTTTGTGATTCTGTAATGCTGCTCTGCACTGCTAAACTCAGCACCTTGTTAGTACTGTTGGTACCGTTCATATTTAAACAGGAGATTCCTAGCAGGAAAGTCTCTTTAGGCAATCTTAATCTCTGATGTAATGGGATAGGAGTTTATATTGTGACAGGACAACTGGGGACTCGGTTTGATTTGACTTCCCAAATATGTTGATATGCTTCTTATAACCAAAAACTGAAGTGAAGGTGCACCAGATGGCATTTAAACTAATATTAGGTGCTACATGCTAGAAATAAAGTCCCGGCTCAACTTCTGTAATTTAACAGCATTCTCCCCTGGAAATTGCCTGACACATGGCATTTTCCAGAGGCAAAATAATTACTCTTTAGAATTACTTTTATCTGCCTCAGGAATAGAAGTCATCAGTGCCAGAGATGAGTCAGTACTGAAGGCAGTGACTGAGCAGATATTAGCAACTGGGAATTTGCCACAATACTCCCTGTTTCACTGTTAGTTTATGTTAACAGAGGATGCCCAGAACTTTGTCCCAACACCTAACTGCAGTTCCTGCAAAGAGATTCAGGGCATCGTCATACCTGGGAATGAGCCACCCTAGTCCTCCCAGAAAGCAAAATAAACATTAAGAAACCAACCATCCAATTTTAACCATTTTGTGTTCCTGAATAAGAAGAACTGGGAACTTACCTGGAAAGAGAAACAAAACCAGAAATACTTTCCCATATTTTTAATGCTTGCCTACTGTTTCTTTTTTCCATTAACTTTTCTCTAACATTCAAGATAAGAAACTTACTTAATGTATACTCATTAGATTTAAATGCTAAGCAAAAAGTCTACAAAAATGCATTTGCAATTGAAATGTAATTTGCAGCAGAGAGAACGCTCTTACTTTGAGTAGTATTGGTTATTTATATGAAGGATCTAATCAGAAATTTAAAAAATGACATTGCATTATTTAGCTTATTGACACCTCATACATATTTTGAACATGAAGCAGTCACGATAACTACTCTGAATGAGATTCATGGACTCAGAATTGTTTGCTAAGGGATAGGATCGAATATTTCAATTGATAAAGGAAATCACAGGCAGCTTGAGAATGAAAAGAGGAAAAAGTAACTGACTCTAGTACATAACAGATCTCAAGAAAATGATTAAGAATTTACAAGCTAAATGCTGGCTAACTATGCTTGTTCCATAGGAAAATCTATTTGATGTAGGCAAACATAAAATTAAAATTTGCCATAGGACTTCAAACCCCACAATAGGCTGGGGTGGCTGCTAGCAACTTTTTTTTTTGTTATCGTTAGGCACTAGATACATATATAAAAATGCTCTGACAGGAGGGAGGAGAGACAGCCAGCCAAACCACTGCCAGTCATCATGCCTTTTTCCTTGATAAGAAAGCAGACAAGCAGAAGCCACTCACTCACTCTTGGTAGTTAGAAAAGTAACCTTCTTTTTTTTGTTTTTTTCTTCTTTCCTTTGTACTACTTCTGCTATTCTTTTTCTCTACCCTCATGCTTGAAGCTCTGAGAACTGATTTGGATTTTGACCTGTGATTAGGGATAGAGAAAGACTTGGTCTTTTCTGTGTCCAGGCAGCCTGTATTATAGCTAGCTGTCAGTCCCTCAGTCGGAGGACCATATCCACATTTAGCTACTCTCCATCAGGGAAGACAGAGTAAGTGCAGAGATCTAGGAGAGATCTTGGGCTCAAGAAAATGAAAAGCTAAAAACCTCACCCCAACAACTGGAATTGACTAAATGAAAGAGTATGGAATTTTTTCAACCTAAAGATTATGACAAATTCTCCAGAGTCTTGAGGAGTTATGAGCTTAAAATACGGAAGTGGAGTTTCAGATTTGATAAGGGATTTTTTTTTAAGACCAAAAAAAAGAAGTATAAAAATGCAGTGTCTTTGGATTCTCAATCACTGTCAATCTTTAAGAACAAATTAGATAAAGATTTCTTGGAAGTACATAGCTAGGTATAGCTGAGCCTACCTTGGTACAGAAGAATAGAATATGTAACTTAAAGAAATCCTTTCTTCCCTTACTTTTTTTACTATGTTATGACGCTAATGTTGATTTTGTTGTCATTGTTCTGGTCAGCCCAAAAGAGGGGAAAGACATTGGGGTGTTTTCCTACTTTGCTTTGCTTTATTCTTTATCAAAACAATGAAATGCTTTCTCTGCATCTTAAAGGAGGCATGTTTCTAAGAAAATTTAACTGAGGTTTGGTATCTGTGAGCAGAAGTAAAATACATGTTTGTTCAAACTCATAGAGAAAGTTTTCAAATGCATGCTGCTGAACAGGTTATATATTGTATGAAATTGTAGTTGGATTGGAAGGAGACAACTGGTATTCCCAAAGACCTTCTTTCTCCCAAATGGATAGTGATATTTATGAGGCAATGGGAGTAAAGATGCTTAGGCTTTTTTCCCCAATATGTTTGTTTGCCAGTAAGTGAAATTTAGTGCAAACCTAACTGCTCTGAAGTTGGCAGCTACATCTGTCTACCCATATACTGTACTAGCCATGGTCATCTTGGCAATATGTGGGAAGATGTATGAGTAGGCTAGCAAAAAGCTGTCTTTTATGATAATGAAGGGTAACAGCTTGGGAAAATGCCTTTCTGTGGAGTTGTCTGGACTGAAAACAAGCCAGGCACATCAAAGGAACTAAATCCCTGGCAAGGGGATTGAAATATAGGTCTGGGCACACAGAGGAACAAGAACTGGCAACATGGAAGGGAATGAAAGTCTAACAGATAATGTCCAAAAAAACCCCCAAAAAAACCCAAAACAAAACAAATTAAAAAAACCCCAAACCAAAATAAACAAAACAAAACAAAACAAATAAAAAAAAACCCCAAACCAAAATCAACCAAAAAAAAAACAAACCAAACAAACAAAAAAAAAAAAAAAAAACCCAAATAAAAACAAACCCAAACCAGAAAAAAACAAACCAAACCAAAACAAAAAAAAAAACCACAGTTTGAGAATGGACACCTCTTTCTAGAACTCAATCACTGCTTTACTGAATGCTTTCTCTTAGAGGGATTTCAGAACTGGTATTTTCTGTCAACCATTCCTCTTACACAGCTGCCACTTTCTCTCTATTTATTTCTGGTTTTAATGAATCTCTCTGAAAAACACCTTTTGAGAATTAGACTGGCTTTTATTGTTTGTCACCTTCAAGAGAATAAAATCTTTTCAGGTGTCAGGAAAAGTAATAAAGGATGAAGGCTTGGAGCTGGGAAGCTTGTATCTTTTTCTTATTTGTTGTTTTCTTAGGAGACTTCAAAAACAGAGCAGACATAAGTGGGCAAGGAAGTCGGTAGGAAGAGGTCCAGGAGCAGCAAAGTACACTTTTTGAGAAGGTAGTGGTCAAGGAGTTGAATTTAGTATAATTTTTCAGTACACAGTATTTTTGTCTGTGAAAGAAGGTGTTAGAAGTGACGCTTGAATTGAAAATACTCAAACAGTAGCAGTGCAATGAGGGAGACATCTAAATATGCCTCCCTCCTCAAAATTAAACATTAAAAAAATATATACTCTACAGGACTTTGTGTTAAATCTCTGTTTCATTTGCTTGTGCTAGTTCTGGGAAAATGGATGAAAAGGGAACTTGAAAAACAATTTAGAAAACTGACTTGCTATGTTATTTGCAGTAGTTCTGACTGTGGAGAAGCAAACAGAAAAACTGTGTCTTTATTAATCCAATATATTTTGCTGAGCTTCCATTTAGGTCTACAAGCCCTTCTCTTGTCAGCAATGTATAATCTTTAGTGCACTTGTACTTATGTGTAAGGGCATTGTACTTAATCAGTCAAGGCAACATGATTCAAACCCAATCTTCTGGGATTTTAGAACATTTTTCTTTAAATATTCTCATTGTTTCTTTTCTTTTCCCTGCAAAATCACACATTCTTTTCACATTGATCACACAAAATCACATTCTTTTCATCCAATAGTTTTTCATTCATATCCATTCCATTATAAAAATATTTTAGGCAAGTTTCCAAATATCTTTTAGATTTTTTTTGGCAGTGCTTATTAGTGATAATTTCTCCAGCAGGTCCCTTTCTTCTATCCTGCATCAGCAATAATTTTTAATACCTAACGGTTACTGGGCACATGGCCCAAAACTTCTTTTGGTCACTTTTAGTCACCTGAATTTCAAATCTGAAGGCAGTAGAAGCTGTGGGGCTCAGAAGCTATGAAAAATGAAGACAAAATTAGCTAGCTTGAACATAGTCATCTTAGGCTTTCATCTGCAAAAAAGAATTTCAATTTTGTCTCCAAGAAACACTGCAGTGACTTGTCTTTCTGACTATGGCCCATTTTGTAGTGCCAGTTCCAAGCAAGGCACCAGCAGACCTGTCAATACTCTCCTGCCCTTCCTATGTCACTGACAGCTGAGTAACTTGTGATTTTCAGTCCCTCTCTAATGGATTTGTACACAGTTAATTACAAAGGGCCATTTTCCTGGACCGCAGCCAGAGTGTAAATCTTTCTGAAAACCACTTTTCTATATGTATCTGAACTTTTTGCTCCCTAAAGGTCAGGACTGTAAAGTTTGCTCTTCATCCACGGAGCAGATGGTAGCAGTGCCAATTTCTATAGGACCAGCTTACACAAACCCTGACATGGAGGATCAGTCCTTTGGAATGAAAGGTTAATTAAATGTCTTATGCTTTTGAGTCCTACTTTTTCTAATGATAGTGCTGATTTAGTCTCTGCAAATTCAAATAAAGCCAACTTGCCTGGAGCATTGCTTACCATGTATCTCCATTATCTTTCAGAAGTCTAAAAGTCAGACTCTGCAATGCAGCTAGACCTATTTTATTCTATATCCTAGGGAAAAGTGGCCTTCAAGTTTGAAATACTCACACTGTGTGAGACAACTTCGGGCCAGCAGAGATATTATAGAGACGTGTCTTGCGTCAGCAAAACACTTTGTCTGTAGTAGGAATTAAGGAGGTAATATGGTTAAAACTTTTTTGAGTATAGTTTTTGTCTTTAAAATGGAGAAGAAAAGCATAGTAGATTTGTGTTCAGTTATATATACTTGCATAATATGATAATATTTTGGAGAGAGAAGACTGAACTGGCTACTCCCTACAACTTTTTTTTTATTTAAACATAATGCTGGTTCACTAAGGCTAAGGCTTCTGAGAGGAGAATTGATTAAGTTTCCAGCAATAAGCTTTTGAAAGACCTATTGTAGACTCTCAATGCACTTTCATGGGATTGGGAGTATGGGGACACAGCTAAGAAATCTGACCACTTTCCTTCTGGAAATTTTGGGAAGATTTTGCTCTGACCATGACAGAAATGAAAGCAAGTTTCTAAATCATAGGTTTTGATAAAAGTCATAGCCATCATAGGCTGCTTGTTTCTAGAGGGAGCTCAGTCTTATGAGAGGTGATGATGGCTGTAAGACACCTCATGATGGCTGTAAGATGTTTTTGTCTTGCGCTGCATTTCCACTTACCTGCTGAGATTCCCATCTCCATTGTACTGAGGGGACTCAACTGTATGTGTAAGAATAGCCACTGTTTGCAGGACAGCACATTAACATAGCCTAAGTCAGTGCCTATTTACTGTGTGACAATTTAGACACTTACTTCATAAGCAGCTGAAAAGTCTCTGGAGTGGGAAAAAGAAATTTTCAGAGACAAGTAGAGAGAGAGAGAGCCAAAGAAGAGAATTTCCAAGGATAAGCTTTTTCTCAGTGATGAGTGAAATCCTTGAATAACCCTATGATCTTGGTGTAAGTCAATGCTGCTACTGTGAGGCTGTGAATTATGAATTCTCAGTAAATCCATGCCTTGCACTTCTCCACTCTAAATCAATCCCTGATATTTGGTTGGTTTTTTTTCCCAGTTAATTCAAGATTAGTAGATTTTAAGAGCAGAATGGACTACAGTGAGCCTATGAATGCAATCAGGTACTTTCCCTAATTTAATTCATGAATAAATTTGGGATAAGAATTTCTTCAAGACGGAAAAAAAAAAGGTGTCCTATTGTTCTGGCTTAAGGAAACTAAAAATATATTAAAAAATAGAAAAACATCAACATTTTCAAACTGAAACATTACAAATTTTTGTTCTGAAGAGAGTTGAAATGAACTTTTTGTTTATTTTCATTAGTGCTTTGAAACAGATAAAAGTATGCATACAAAATATTTAATATTCACACATACCAGACATCTAAGATTACACATTATGTAAAAGAACATACTGTAAATAATTTACAGGTCATAGACAGAGACAATACTTGTCTACTTGTTGCATTTGGCTGTGAATACAACTTGCATACTTTCAACCTGAATAATCATAAGAAAAAAATTAATCTTTGAGGTTTGGACAAACTGCTTTGTTACAAAAGTTGTAAAAGGTTCCCTGTTGGCTTTTAGGAAATGGTTTTTTTGTTATTCTTTAAAACTTAAATGTTAAAAATGAGTGGGAGTTTTTTGTTTCAAGACTATTTAGAGTTCCTACAGCTATACCTCTTGTTCTTAAGTTTCCAAACAGCTGTTACAATAGAAGGACTATGGGAATCAATAGCTGAATTACACTTTGGGGATGGATAATGAAGTCCTAATCCTGAATTTAATAGGTATTGTATTTATGTATTGGGGTATGCTGTTCTCCAGTCTAGATAACTTTGAGTAGTTCAGAAGTTTCTAGCAAAAGTAGTCTTTTAGTTTGAGTCGAATTAGCCCATGATAAACTTAAGATGTCTTAGAGAGTGCTCTGTGTGCAGGATGATGTTTCAGCTTACTACTTCAGCCAGAGACCTTGGAGTAGAAAGGCATGTAGAGTCAGACTGCGCTATACTTAGTACTGTTGAATTACAATACAATGGAGCAATGGCTATGACCTGCTGACATTTTGTTCAAGAGAAAACTGAAAACAAATATGTCTGCAATGTTGGAAACTGACGTCTAAAGCTTCAGGGAGTTGCAGAAATATATACAGAGAGAAAGATGTAAAACAAAACCACAGTATGATCTTGGGGTCTTTGGAACTATCACTGTAAAAATGATGCTTCATATTTCTGCAAAATGAAACAGTATTTGAGACAGTGGTGGGTAACATGAGGTTTCCTCCCAGTTGTAGGAGGTTGTCACCCCAAACAGATGAATACCGTAGTGCAACGTCTTTTCTAAATCCCAGTGTAAGAAATAGGAGGAAACATTCCATCCAACCTCAGGCAACAGCTATGGTACGTTAAGGAAATAGATCCATGGGATTCAGAAGAATCAAAACAGATGGTCTTGTCGTCTCTCAACACCCCTAGGTTTTTTTAGTAACCATACTGTGAAGTGGAGAAGCAACCAACAAGACCTACAACTTGGAAACCAAACAATCAAAATCATTGTAGACATACAGAAAATGTTGGCTTGAGACAGCTCACCTTCTATACTGTGTGACCACAGTACACAACTGCTAGTGTTCCACTGCATCTTCCGAGCTTCAAGGAGATTTTGAGCAGAAAACAAATTAGGGATTTTGGCTGGTGAACATATGATATAACCTGATCTGTTTTCTACTATTAGAGAGATTTAATATGATTCCATTCTGACCTAGGGCACATGCAGGTTTGAAGTACACTATCAGCAGGTCTGGTGAGAGCATAACTTGTGGCAGAAGTGGGAGCTCAGGTTTCCATGCATTGTGAGAGACTACTGTTATGGTCTAACATATGTGGGAGCTCCTCGTAGTTTTTAAGCACAATAGTTGATGTACAAGGCTCTGTATCACACAACCTTTAAGATACTTTGTTTCCAGATTTGCAAATTCAGGCATGGGGTGTCCTAACATGCTTTTATCCACAACAAAGTTTTGTTTACCCCTCTTCCCCCCTCCCACAAACTTTATTGGGGCTCTGTATGACTTTAAAATACCAAGGAAAGGGAAATGAACTTGCACTGCCTAGTAGATATCATTGTGAATAATTTTAGGATTCACATTGTGTCATTCTTTACCCCATGAGTAGTCCCAGGGAAAACTACAAGGGTTGCAGAATCTGTTAAAAAACACTCATTTATTCAGGAGCATTTGCAGAAAATATTAACTGCTCATCTGTGAGGGATAACAAGATTTTTCACATATTTTTAATTAAACTGAAAACGTCCGTGTTTGCATAATAGGCTGGTTTGCTTGCTTGCTTGGTTGCATACTCTTTTTGCTCTTTTCAATAATTTCTATTTCTTATGCAAGAATCCTCTTCACACCTTCTCTTTGCTCTCTCTAAGCAGTTTGTTGTTTTTCACAGCTTGATCTTCACTGACAGCTTTCTTTGCTGTGTTTTGGGTGCATAAAGAGCAAAACATACATTTCAGTCTCAATGACTTTCATTTTAGATTAGGAAAACTGAAACACAAAGTGAGAACAAATATAAAATCTTCATGAGAGAGAAAGCAAAGAATCTGTAAGATCTGCAGTTTAAAAAACCTCTGTAAAACCTTTCATCTTTAATCCTCTTACAATGCTGTCACTGGCTGACAGGCAGGTGGAGAGATTTTTCATTTTATGGCATAGAAAGGACAGATTTGTGATTAAGGCATAGATTGGGTCTCAAAGGATTTCAGTTCAGTTTATATCTTTTGATATAAACTTTTTATAGGTGTCAGTTTAGGCTTCACATTGCCTGTATTTTTTCTTTTCCTCTTCTCTGTAATGATAGCATTCCTCTGTCTATTTAGATGTCGTAGTCTCAGAAATGCTGTCTTTTTCACCAGAACTATTAACTTGATTATAATCTGAAAATTAGACCTCATAAGTGTTATACAGTAACTCCAGTTCAGGAATGCAGTTGTGCATGTGGCTAATCCCTTTGGAAAGTCAGACTAAGAGCACACTCAGTGTATGTCTCCATAAACTCACCTGAACTGCGGCCGAAGAAGGATAACATAGAGTATTTTTCAGAGAAATTAAATGTACCAAAAGATGTGTCTATTAGCAATATGAAATCTGCGTAGTACAAACATTAAGCAAATTTCTCTTCAGTGCTGTGAGAAGGATGTGGATATGTTTATATTTCAGGGTGTTGCTAACTCTGAACTATAAGCATAAGTGAATATTCATCTTTTTGATACCGCACAGACAGCAGTGGATATTTCAAGGGCAACTTCAGTAGAATTTGGAATGCATATCAACATTTTAAAACGCTCTTATTGGAAGCTATTATTTTTTACTCATGTTGTCTGACATAAAGGCAATTTATTTTGATGTTGTTCACATATAGTTGTTGTGGCTTTATATCTCATCTGACTTTTATGCTGTTCAACACATTATGAAACCAGGTTCCTTTTCAGCTAATAGTAACATACCTTGTTTTATTTTAGCCTAATTTTTGTGCATTGGGAACTATTCAGTCTTCTAGACTTACAGTATCAGTCAAGTGAAGATTTCTGCACCAGGAAAAAAAGTTGATTTGTGATGACTCAGCAAAGAAAACAGGTTCCCCGACCCTCCCCCCCTTATGAAACTAGCAACTTGGTTTTTAATTATACATTAGGCAACTTTAAATGGCTCCTTGAAAGCCATCTGATATCACTTGCTTACAAGTTTAATATCTATAGGAAAGGACAGCTGTGTCTCAAGCTGGCATTTCACTTCATCCAGAGCCTGTAAAATAGGCCCAGCAGGAAAAGAATCAACCAAAAGAATGGAAAAGGAGAAGCAAGAAGAAGCTTGAACAAATGGCCATTGCATTTACCACTTCCCCCAAGAGTAGTACCATCAGAAAAGTTCTTGGTAGGAAGAATTGCTTGGCAGTGTGAACCAATTTATCCAGTTTTTGCTTGCAGATCATAGAGTCTATATATGAATATGGGAGGAAAGTTCTGTGCAGCTGTACAGAATTGCTACAATTGCACTGTCTCCCTGATTCTTTTGCCATTTTGTCTCAGAAGATATAGGAACTGAGTGACCCTCCTGTTGTCCAGTGGGTTTACATTCATTTCACATTTTTATTCTTCTTTGAAAAAAGCTTTCAGAAATACATTTTCTGTTCATCATTGTCTCCAAATATTCTTTTCAGTCTCAAAATGAGCAGACTCAGGGGATGTGAATAAGAAGTTCCAGATCAGCTGTAGAGTACACATCCTTGGTTTCTATGGTAGCAAAAGGAATTTCTTAGAAGATTGCCTGTTGTGCTGGTTTGGGCTGGGATAGAGTTAAATTTCTCCACAGTGGCTAGTATGGGGCTGTGTTTTGGATTTGTGTTGGAAACAGTGTTGATAACCAAGGGATGTTTTTGTTCCTGTTGAGCAGGGCTTACACAGAGCCAAGGCCTTTTCTGCCCCTCACCCCACCCCACCAGCGAGGGGCTGGGGGGGTACAAGGGGCTGGGAGGGGACATGGCAGGGAGAGCTGACCCCAACTGACCCAAGGGATATCCCACACTATACGGCTTCACGCTCAGCATATAGAGCTGTGGAAGGAGGAAGGGGGGGACATTGGGAGTGATGGCGTTTGTCTTTCCAAGTCACCGTTATGTGTGATGGAGCCCTGCTTTCCTGGAGATGGCTGAACACCTGCCTGCCCATGGGAAGGGGTGAATGAATTCCTTGGTTTGCTTTGCTGGCGTGTGCGGCTTTTGCTTTGCCTATTAAACTGTTTTTATCTCAGCCCACGAATTTTCTCACTTTTACCCTTCTGATTCTCTTCCCCATCCCACTGAAGGGGAACGAGCGAGTGGCTGGGTGGGACTTAGTTGCCTTCCGGGGTTAAACCACAACATCTGTACAAGTTAGTTCAAGGTACAATTTGTGTTATTAGCTGAGCTAAGGGGAGGATTCTGGTTTTATCTATTGTTTCTTGAAACAGAAAAAGTCTTAATTTTATGTGACAGTATTAGTCAATGATTAGGGAATTGTTATGGGGTCACAGAGACTAAGCCCTGGGATTTTCACTGCCCGTGGGTGTATTGTTCTGACATGTGGGATCATACTTGCCTGCTAGTAGCCAAAAGTTAAGGTCATTGTTTTTATAAGAGTAATAAATAAGCTGAAAGGGCCTGGATGTAGGCTATACGTTGCTATAGGTTTTGTTAACATGAAGTAAAAGGGGTTTTAGATTTAAAAGATAACAAATAATGCACTATATCTTTATATGTCATCCCCCAACCTGAAAAAAAAAACCCAAATCAAAAATTACTTGAGGCAAGTAGGGCTGTTGCTGTCTTGAGGTGACATTCATAGTGCTTCCCTCCTTAATGGGGTTAGGCAGTTTGCTAGACAGTTTGAAAATGCAAAGCAATGCTTCATGTATTCTCAGAACATATCCAGGTAGCATGATATTTCACAAAGAATATTTGGGTAATGTTTATGAATCTCATAAAAAATAACACTTTCTTGTTTTCAATATTTACTGCAAAATATGCAGTATGATAAAACTGAAGATTTTAAGAAGATGGTATACCCAAATGGTATTTTTAATGTTAAGTGCTTGAGCAAACCCTTTAAAGGTATGAGGGAGACACACACTAATGAATACTATTGCCTTTTTATGCACCTTTATATTTAGCTTTATATAAGGAAATGTGGCAGAGAGAATGTATCACTGAACTGATAATTTTTTAATTCTGTACGTACCTGTCCAACAATCTGAGAAGAGGAAAAAATACTCATTAACTTAACAAGAATCTTTTAACTGTCTCCTACGTTTCTCTTTTTATGCTAATCTATGTGTCTCTGTTGCCATCTATATACCTCTGTGACTTTGGGTGTAGTCAGCAAAATCCCTGACAAAATGCAACAAGTCACAACAAGCCAATGGTTCTGTAGTTTTGGGGACCAGTTTTGCTAACACAGGTTACAATATTCTTCTGCAGTTGTGTGCTTGTGCGGTAGATCTTAGCAGGGATTTCTTTGGTACTTCTAAGCTCACGTAGATGGACATGTGGGATCTTAGGCTAAGGACAAAAATGGGCATGTAGCAGAAAGTGACTAGGTCCTTAATCAGTTTAAAGGCCATTTTTTCCCCAGTTTTTCCAAAATATGGCAATGAAATGTCAGTGTTTTCTCTATAGAAGTCCTGGAGAAAATGTGAAAATATGAATTCTGAAGTTCACATAGATGACTAAGTGGTAACTCTCCAAGTTACATGTTTTTTTTAATGTTCTAACTTCTCTCCTTAAGTTTCAGTTGTCTAAGCATACTAAGGAACAGGTAAAATGAGACTAATTTTAAACAAAATAAAATTTATGTTTTAGGAAAGCTTTAGAGAGTGGATTGGTGTCTCTTTCTGAACAAGATGAAACTAAATAAAAATATAGATGTACAGAGCTAAGTACAGGTGCTAACCTACCTTCAGGTGGGGATGTATTCATTGATATCTGTGGCATAACTCTCCATTGGTTCTGATTTTTGAATCATAATATATTTCAAATTATTGGAAAAGAGGAATGTAAACTTTTTCAAGTGTGTTAGCTCTTAGAAATGTAGCTAGTGAGTTTTTAAATTTATGGGTTCCATTATTTTACTGTATTTTCAGAGATATAGTTCTTTCACCTGCTTTCTTTTAACTTTTATGTCCTATGTAATTGTTTTCAATTTTTTATTAATAAATAAAGGACTTCTTTTGTATTATAACTCTTTGAAAAGCATATTATTCCTCATAACTGATAATAATTGCAGAGCATCTTTAGAAACTGGCTGTTGCTGTTTAGAATAAAATGCATTCTGTTCTACTATAGCATGAATGATTTTGATTAGTATTTTGATTAGTATTTTGCCTGCTACCTATGAGTTAAACAGAGCTTTAAACTTAATGAGATTTTTGTTACTAAAACCGAAAAACTGGTACTTTTCCTTTCTGTTTCAAAATGTTCATTGAACAACATCAGAATGTCAATCCATTTATTGGAACAGTGACAAATTATTCAGACAGGGTAGAATTATTTAATTGTGCTAGTACTCAAAATGATGTAGGGATCTAGTGTACTTCTCACAGGATTGGTCATGATGGTCTTAGTCTACCAAGGTTAGTTTTCTAAATTACTATCTTCTTAATTTTCTAAGATTTTTAGTAAGACAAATAAAGAATAGGAACTATACTGCCATTACTTTTCTCTTTCTTTACCTAGAAAAGTTGATTGCAGAGTTAATTTAAAGTTTTTCTGTTTTAAAAGTTGCCCAAATACCACTTTTCAGTTCTATGCATTTTTTTTTTTCCTGAAAGACAGGGTTAAAATAAGGGCATCTTTGAAAAGGAGTATCTTCTCACATTGTACTCCTCCTTTGCACCACATACGAATTCGAGTGTACTGAGGGCTAGCTCCTTCTGTGCCTAGGTGCCAGGGAGAGTGGGAGGGAGGATAGAATGCACAATAACATAATACTTAGCATTTATTTGGCAAAATCCTCAGAAGAATTTTTACAGTTATCTCAAACATGCATGGGATGTGAACTTCAACCTGTTTACATAATCAAAGCCTGTGCGTCTGCATTAATTGCTGAACATTATTGTTTGTTCCTCTTTGTACAGGTAAGAAAAATAAACTCTGGAGACTAAATTATATGCTTACAATATGAGCTTGTACCCAGCTCATCCCCTAGGAAATTTTACCATAGCATACCTTATTTCAGGTTTGGGGTGAATTTTAAGACTTCTTGGAAAGATCAGTGTTTTATCCTTAAATTCCATGTAAAGGACAAAATCACACAAAAAAAATGGATTAAATGATTCTCAAATTTCAGAAATCTTGAGCAGAACTAACCACTTAAAGTTTACTGGGCAGGCATCCTGTATTTTTGTTCACTTCACAATAGCTCTAAAATATGCAATTACAGAGAAGATGTATGCTACCATTTACACGTGGCAATTTTTGGTCCCAACTGATACCGTTACTAAAAGGAGCAGCCAGGAGCTAAACAAGAATGGTGTAGAGTAATTAACAAAAACTTATGCTCTTAAAATTATGTGTAGAAACCAACATCAGTTTACGAATAACTGTTACTAGATAATAACAGTGAATCGTTAATAAATTCTCCTGTTAATCATTGATGCTGTACCATTATAATCACATTACTTTTCCACATTATGCTTTTACATGCTGCTCAGAACTTGTGTCACTGCATTGATTTCAGAACACTGGGCCTGCAAACACAAGTGAGGAGGCACCGGTAGCACTTGAGTAATAATTCAGTAAGGCAATGGACAGGATAAGCTAGTGGAACACACAGCTGCTTGCACAAGCTGCGGAACACTTCATGAGAATTATTTTTCCATGATCTAAAATCCTTCATGGGCAGGTAAGAAGGCTCTTTAGAGGATTTTGGAAGAAAGCTATGATTTTGGTTAAAAGAATCTCACAAATTTTTTTTTGGTTCTGTTCAGTCCTACTGTCAGATATATTTGGGACTGCGGTTTGTTTCTTTGCACACAAGGGATAGGGTATGAGGCCAACAACAGCTGGAAGGAGGAACTGCCCTACCTTTTCTTTAAAGTGGGTGCTCCAAAGGGCAGAAAAGGCTTCCAATGCCTAAAGATGTTACTTTATTAAAACACAGACTAATGTACTAGAACAGGACGAGTCTTCAAATAGAGAAAGTTTTGATCAGCTATGACAGATCATACAGAGCAATTTGAAACAAATATCTCCATGCGTATTAGGAGTTTGCAAGGTGGTTTCTTTGACACAGTTTTGCTTTCTACTGTACAAATTTTGGATAGATTTGTGATTTGAGCTAATGGCTTTCCCCATGTAGCATTCTCTCCTGTTTTGGTGGTTTGGACCTGGCTGTCCAAATGCTCCATGGGACCTAGAGGGGAGCAGAACAAACAGACAGTCACGCTCCCTGTTGCTTACTCAACATTGTAACAAAGTTTAACTTAAGATGTTTCTACAGTAAATTTAAAAGTAAACAAATTATTCTGACAAGTCAAAATTAGAGGCATCCTTGATATTCTTTGTAGTTTGTTTTAATAACAGATTTCTTTTCTTTTTGCTGTGGAAATTTTGCAAATCAATCTGTAGAAATAAAGGGAGAAAAACACTTTTATAACTAAATTACCATTTCTTAGGCTGCTCTTGCAGTATCATTGTGTTGAGTGTTTTTATTTTTTAGACTTGATGTATCCCAAGTGTTTGAGCTGAAGAAAAAATGTTTTGTTTTGATTCAAACATTATAATGTTTAGTAAACTACCTTCTCTCGTCCCTGTATAGCCTGTACCTGTGATTCTCTGACATTGAGACTAGCCCAAGCGTCACCCAGGGTATGCTCAGCAAGTGCTTATCTTTTCAAAAGAGCCACCAAAGACTCCTAAGAAACCAGCAAAGCTACTGGAACCAGGGAGGGCAGCCAAAAACTGCTCATGAAGTTTCACTTGGGAAGGAATTAATGACAGCGGTTTCAGTGTGACCATTGTCTTTGCTTACCAGAAATATTCAAGCAGCTTTGGCAGCTGTAGACAACATCCTCAGGCACTTGAAACCAGCAGGAGTGGTGCTATATGGGGAGGGTATGGCTTTGGTGAGATTTATGCCACACCTATATGTTGTCAGGGTTTGCAGATTGTGCGAATATGCGTACTCTGGACTATTATAATTCAGTGTAGAGACACCAGGCCTTAAAGAGAGCTGGCATCAGCACTCCTGAAAACAAGTAAAATAAAGGCAAGCTTGAAGTTAGCAATAGGTCTGTCTTATCTCTTCTTACCTTCCTAGTATTGAGTCCATTAACTTTAGAACCTCACCTGCAGTTTCTTTAAAAGTGATAGTTTTCAAATTACAGTAATTTTTCAGAGTTGAAAAGGAATCACAAATTTGGGTGAAGCTGTGAGGATGGTGATTTATGGAACAGAAGCACTGTACATGCAAGAAAGATGCAGAGCTGCTAGATCAGCAGGAAAGCTATCAAATTCAGGTGAATGTTCAGTGAGGTCAAAAGACTTGGAAAGAGCAAAAGGAAAATGCCTTTTTCTAAAAGAAATCTCACTGTGGCAGCAGGTTAAAGAGCACTGATATAAGTAGAATAAGAATGAGAAGCAGAAAAACCTGTGAATTCGGAATAGATTTGTGAGATTATAGAATTGCTGAAATTGTTGGTCTAGTCTTTTACTTCTAATCTAAAGGGAAACACTGAAAAGAATTCAGGGAATTTATGACTATGCATTGTTTTGTCAATCCAAACATGCAGACTTTTTTTATTACTTTTTTTTTTTTTTTACTAAAGGTATGGTAAATTTACATGGGTTTTTATTTCTTCTTTAATACAACAAAGTATCCAGCTATGCTAAACCCTCTCTAGCAGGTCTGTCTGACTTTCAAGCAGTTTAGAGCCTCATCTACTATTTTTATAGACATCTTGTAAATATATTGGCTGGATAGATGTCTCTATGTGCTTGTGTCTCATTTTAGGAATGAAATGAGACGTCTTGGTTTGGAGGGGTTTTTTGGGGATAGTTTTGGTTTGGTTTGGTTTGGGGTTTTTTGGTTTTTTGTTTGTTTGGGGTTTTTTTATTGTGGGTTTTGTTTTTTTTTCTTCCTGTGGGTAAATTAAGGTTAGGCTTCTCATGGCAAAGTCACTGAATCTATAGTTAGGCTTATAGCATATACCTGAAAATTCTAGAGAGTGTGATGGCTGATTAGACCTCATCAGATATAGATTTCAATATGCCAGTAACGAAAAGCATGTGTCTGGTGGAAAGATCGATATTTCTAATGTTGTTCATACTGGTTAAATTAAAACTATATTAAACTTTTCTCATTTCTTATTTTCATCTTTCTCATTTTGATAATCAATATTAATATTATGTGAGTCCAAAAGAAAAAAATCTTATCCAGCCTTATCATACTGTGGATTTTTTCCCCACAAGAAAGGCAACCTTTTTTAATATGTTTTTCTGAATTAATTCAGTATTCTGGAATGAATTATTCAAATGGGTTTGCTGACTTGTAAGCAAAGCTTTCAGTTCATGTCTGTTATTCAAGATCTTTTAAAGGCCATGAACTTTCTTTTACATATTCAACAGACATGTATTTCATTGTAAATCTTGACTTTAAAAAGAAAAACACAGTAATGTGTAAGTAGGAAGTTAAATCTTTTCATCTACAGGATCCTTCTAAATAAGGAGGGAAAGTGCATTGGTTTTTAATTTTTATAAATGGAACAATAGATCTGTCATGGGTATAATAAACTGATTTACCTGTGAAGCTTTTAATAAGATTTAATTCAATTCTTTTCACAAAGCAACTGAAATTTTGTTTGAAAGACAACACTTGCATTTTAAAATGTCACTTTTTCACGTGGGCTGTAATTAAGTTTCATTTAGATGGCTTCTTTATATTTTTACTTTTCTTCTTGTGTTCATGCTTACTATTGGATTCTGTCTTGGATCCCTTAGCTTAAAATAACAGGCTTTATTCTTCCAGCTGCAGAAGCCCATGAACAGGCTTTATTTTTCACTAAGTCCTTATTTTGGACCTAGCTATTAATTTCCAAAAAACATTAACTTTCTGCCACAGCATCACCAAAATCTGGTTCTTCATCCATGTAGATGAAGCCTGAACCCTAAATGCACTCTGTTCAGCTCAGGGAACTGCAACCTTCATTATTGCGGCCTTGACAATTACTATATTTTCTATGGGTCATAATGCCTCTGAATTCTTCTTAGCTTGTTGCTTTGGGCTGCCTCTTTAGTCCATTAACATACATCATTCCTACAGAATTCAGCAAATTCTTTTGTTTGCTTCTCTAATTCAGTTCTGAGCTGCAGGCTGGATAGAGCAGATTAGCTCGATATTGACTTCAGCCTTTGCGCATAGTCATGACTTAGTTTCAGTCCTCAACTACCAGCTTCTCCCACAAAGACTTTCTTACCTAGTCCTGCCTTTCCTCTGTAGCATGAGAAACACTTCAGCAAACCTAATAAAAACCTTGCTTATCCTCTTTCAAATTCCAATTTACAGCTCATCTCTACCATGAACCTACAAAACCCAGATTTTGTGGTAAGGCAGACAATCTAAAACTACATTTTCCCACTTCTTTTTTTGGTTCCATGTAAAGTAATGCTATCTACTAAAATTCAGGCAGTTAACAAAGCTTTCTTGTTCTATTTCTCACATTATTCATTTGCTTGAGTATTTTATAACTATTCTTTTTCCTTTTCCTACCCATGTTTTTAGACTGCAGGGCTTTGGGGGCACAGGATGAAGGAGGTCCAAGTATTTGGACCTCCAATATATGCCAGTGTTTGCTGCTATAGCTGTGTCATTGAAACTGATACACATAGTATATTTGACCAGTCCATTCATGTTAGATAGATTTATGTGACTGTGGGAAAATGAGGTAGAAATGAGTGGATTAAAAAAAAGAGAACTTGTTACATTTTTTTTTATGGGGTGTGTGTGTATAAGCTGTGCTGGGAACTCCACCCTTAGGAGCTTTAGCATTTTGTATTGTACAGATGATAAACTTATTCAATACTGGTTAGTTAAAATATGGTCTTTTGTGGCTGCCTAACACTGAAAATTAGAGAACTATTGTTGAGTCATGTTCTCTGTCTGTAACCAGCTCTTTATTTACAAACTGGGGTTTGTAAATGTTATAAATGTATAAAGATTTATAAATGCTTTGAGGGTATTCTTTTTTGATATGTATATATGACAACATCCTTGGGACAACGATGCCTTGTCTCGGTCAGGAAATCTGCATACTGTTGGAATATAAATAGCAAGTAAATAATTGTGCCACTAGTGTATACTTGACAAAACTCTTAATGACCCTCTGAACATCCTCAGACATATCCCAGAGCAGTAATAGCTATCTGCAATGTGATGAGCTTGAAAATGTTTTAGCAAGTCTGTTGCACCAGGTGTGAGTTTCTTCCTTAGAAAGCAACTGGGAGAGTTAATATGTATAATGTATATATTAATAGAATATTTTATATAATACATGTATGTGAATATGTCTATATAGATAGGTTTCTGAGCAGTTTTCTTCTGAATAATAACCCTCATCATACCCAAATGCTATTTTGCTTGCTATTTTGTTTGCTGTGGTGACAGTATGGCTTTACAATACAAAGGTCATATTTTGATTCTGTGCTGAATAGCTAATATAATCTCTATTCAGAGGAACACTGTCCTTTTTGTTTAGTTAGCACTAGATTGTCCTTTGATGCCATTTTCTCACTGGGAATTACATGTTTCTCCATGAACTGCCTTTTGAATCTCAGCCATCTTCCCCAGGAAGAAATGACAAATCACCTAAATAAGTGTGGGAGGAGCCAAGGTGTTGGGTAGTGACTGATTAAGGGCTTATTTCCTTTAATTTCTGTAGTGATCTAAGGTGAGAAAAGTTCACTCAACTCCTTAACTGCAGGTGTGGCATGCTCTTCTATTTTGTGTGGTTTGCGTTATTGAGATGGAGGTATATAAATCTTTAACTGAACTCCTCCCTTGCTGGAAGGAAAAGGCCAACTTGCACAAGTGAGGGATCTGATCGTTTGTTCCTCATTGTTGCATCCAGTTCTTCAGTGTCACAGGCTTTCTACAGGCACCTATAATCTGACGGCTGGGTTAGGGTAAAGTACTCAGTGTCACTGAATCCTTAATTTCACAGACCTTGACAAAAAAAAATCTAAATACGTTAACTCAAATGCACTTGGACTGAGGGAATTAAAGGGCTGTTTGGGCTGAGATTCATAATGATCTGTATAAAACCTATTTGGTAGCAGGGAAAAGATCCAGGTAAAAATTGAAACCTTAAATGTATAAGAACAGTCATTCTTATTAACTGCAAGGAACTAACAGAAAGCTTTATATCACTGACCAATGGAAAAAAAAAATAAAATTTAGTGATCTGTTGGGCACCAGCTGAAACACATTTCTGTGTTGAAAGCTGACTGACACTCATTCAGGAAGTGGAGACACTATCTATGTTAAGTAGGTAAAGAAAGGTTATCTCTGCATTAGGAGAGTTCCAATTCAGTGGTGTTTTGTTTTTTTTTTCTTTTAAGAATAAGATAATCTTCAAAATGGTTTTAAAGATTTAGTCTCCAGCCTTGAAAGTTATGTGGGTGAGCCATTTGACTACAAAATGAGACAATGCAGAAGGTTATGAGGATTATAATCACTTATATTTAGGCAACTGATGAATCAAACTAGTCAAGCAGTCTAGTCCTTGAAGCATACTTTTAACAAACTAATCACAAAAACCTGGAATTGAGTGCAGCATTTTTATTGAAAAAGTCCACAGGTGTGTGCAATTCCTTAATTAAAATGTTTTCAAATACATTGGACAAGGAGCAATTGATGATCAAGATTTATTCCTTTTTTTATATATTTTTTTCCAAAACTATACAAACATTGGAAAATTTTCCTTTTCCTCCATTTTAGCTATTAATAATTCTGTAATGATAAGTTATATATCTCCCTTTTCAATCTGCAAACCCACATTCCTGGAGGTGACATTTTACATCTTTGACAATTAAAAAAAAAGGTCAGTTGTATTTACATGTGCTTATGGTTGCATATTTGAGCATCATACAGGTTCTGAAAACCAGTGGATAAATGGTTTTCAAGATTCACCCAGGTGGGTTGAGGATTTTAAATACACATAAACTGCATACTTGTAATTTAGTAGCCAAGACACCTTTGTTCCCTTTTATTTTCAAGGCTATCTATAAACTGTGTGCTAGCCATGGTAAAGGTTTGTTTTAGTAAAGGTACTCACCGAGTGAAAAGCAGCACTGACAACAACTATTGCTGATCAAGGACATGAATGGGCAGAGAATTGTGTGTGTATATATCATACAAAATCTAATGTTTCAAAATGAACTTGAGGCTTTTATGTAAAAATAATGTCTAGAATAAAAGCTATTTCCTGGACTGGATTAAAGAATAAAAAAAACCTCCACAAACACTTGTGTAAGGAAAAATGTAGAGCTGAACATGGGAAAAGAACAATAGAAGCACGTGGACTAAATTCAGAAGCTAATCTTGCAATGTATAATTACTGGAAATTCAGTTGAAATATAGTAACATTATCAATGGAAAATGAAGGCTACAACTGCAGCAGACACATACAGTACACTTTATGAGCTATTATGTTGGCCATACGGATTTGTCTACATGTTATTTATTTGAATCCTTAAGGCTTCTCTAATGTCTTACATGAAAGTGCTGTCTGCTTGGATCTTCCATGCATGAGGGAAAGGGGTCATTTTTTAAGGAAAAAAAAATAAATTGTCCACATTTCAATTACAATCGCACATCCAGAGACACAAAATAAAAGACAAAACTTTATGGTACCTTTGTTGCATTTGTTTTGGCCCCTAAAAGATGCATGCACTAGACTTTATGTACTACAATGTACTGAAATATTTACAGCATTGTACATGTGCTCTTAAAGGGATGGCAAAGGGAAAGGTCTATTTTTATCTTGGTGGGAGTAGAAGTTACTTTACTAGCTTAATAATACCTATTCAAAGCGAGAGATGACTCTTCCAAAAAGAAAAGCCCACAGAGAATAAAGCTATAGCATAATTATAGCCAATGTTAACAAACTGTACAGCACTCTACCTGGGAATTCTCCTCTCCCTCGCTCCTGTGTTAAATAGCAGTGCCAGCTACTAAGTGATGTTGCCATGCTCCCCTAGCCTTGACTGCTCTGTTTCTGTCTATTCCAGCAGGTATAGCTGTATATTACCTGTTTATATGATTTTTATTTCAAATTATTTTGGCATGTTGAATGGACATTTAATTCACAATAACCTGATGGCAATTTCTGGACAAATGATATGATTGGTATTTACTGGGTTATGGCACTAAAGAATTCAGACCACTATAAAGCACGTCGGAAATACTTCAAGTGGACTTAGGAAACCATCTCTCTAAGAAATTCAGTGAGTAAGGCTCATATCACTGATTTCCTTCTGCTTTTAAAGGTAAAGATATGATACCCAATACACCAGGTTAAACAAACAGAAGGCAGTTGGGAAGAAGATGCGGGCATAGGAGTCCATTTTGGCAATGCGGATATGTATTCTTCCATGCCTCCATGCTCCTGTTCGACAATCCTCAAAGCAGCAAAAAAAACTGGCACAGTCCTTGCCATCAAGACACTCATACCCATATTCTTCATCCCTTTCTTGGAGGTGTGTAGCATTGTTCATTTGAATAGTAGCTGATCGAGGCCGGATGTCAATTGTAGGTGCCTAAGGTGGAGTGGCAAAAAAAGAAGATGGCAGGAGGGACAGACTGTTATTATCACCAGACCAACACGGAGGTAGAGACTAATGTTCAACATGTGAATGATGGTTCTGTGTGAGGTACATGAGAAATTGCTGAGGAGTTCTAATGGTAATATTAGCTGAACTTATTAAAATCAATTGCATCATACTCTTTATCTTTACAGGAAAGCAGCACAAATAAATAAAAGTTAACAGCTGTGGGCAATTAGCTATAAAGCCAAACTAAGTAAACATTAGAGGTTAAAGGAAACATTAATGAATGTAATTGATGATATTTTGAATTTCTTTTGTGTTTTATATTTTACATAGCTGCTTGATATCTGAAGACAATTTGTGCGTTGCTCATGGAGGGAACTGAAATAATCAACTGGAAATGCAGGATTTTAATATAGGGCTGGTTTGTGTTGAGACAGGAGCAAATATATATACAGGAAAAAGGGCAAAACCTGGGTATTTTGAATTAAGGTTAGGAGAATCTCTATGAGACTCTCCAATTGTTTGAATATACGCAGTTCACTGTCTACTAATGTTCACCAACTAGAAGGTTCAACACATTCCAAATTTTATATAGTAGCTGTACATACATATACACACATGTATATATTTGGAATGAATTGACCAAATTAAGCATTTAAAACACATTTGAGCACTTGGCAAACACTAGGATGACAGGCATTTGAATTTCCTGCTGATAGTTATTACAACAATTCCATTCCATAAGTATGTAGATTTCTTGGCTTTTATTTTATGTGGTTTCTTTTTTCCCCGGTGGGCTTTTTTTTTTTCTATTTTTTTTTTTCTCCCCGCAAAATCTCTGCATTTCTGAATGAAGATAAGGTTTAGATGTAGAACATAGCTAGATATATTTGCTAATTTGCGAAGAGTGTGTTGATCCAGTGAAAGCATTAAAAATATATATTCATCTTAAACCCTTTCAAAACTCTGACTTTTTAGCATAAGTAACAGCATTTGAGTAATTGATGACCATTGAATTTTGCTCAGGTCAACATCAGAACAGATTTGGTTTTATAATTTGGAGTGCAATCACAGAGGTTAAAAGACGGGGTCAGAGCTGAGTTCTAAAAGGGTGTATTGTGGGTTTCTGGTGTAGCTGGTGCTATTGGATCCCACAGCAAATTGACAAAGAGAGGAACAGAAACATTTTAACATTAAACTCTCTTAATTCATTTGATCCAATTATGTTGGTCACTCTTGAACTTAGGTAAGTTCAGAACTATAGTGAAACAGTATTTGGGCTGCTGAATCAACTCTACAAATTGTTTAGAAATATGGAACCATTCTACTTAATTAGAAAGTTACCTAGAGTAGAATGCTTAGATGTCTCATTTAAAAAAAAAAAAAAAAAAAAAGAGAACCAGCAACAAAACATCACTCTCATATAAGCTCTAATAGTTAAATTCAGCAGTCGCATGCAGTGAATTTCTATTCCAAAAAACATTATACCTTGAAGGAAAACATCCGAAGAAGCTTTCATTTTGTAGACAGAAAAGAGAATCAGAGGGTTTTGTTTTAAATTAAAGAAAGGAAAGAAAGAAAGAGACAAAAATAATGTAAATTAAAAATATGTTTCTAAAACATAGTAAGTCAAAAAGAACTAAATTTATAGAAAGGTTGGGATAATAGCAATTTAAACAAGTATCTGTAATAGAAATCCCCCCCCATTTTTGACTTGTCACTGTCTTGTAGCTACATCTGGGCCAAAGACATAAGATATCAAATTCCATTTAGATCCTTTCATACTCCCAGGGGATTCCAATCTTTTATCTTGAACTGTTTTGAAAGAAACCATTCACACTTTATAAAAACACTTTTTAGAAAAAATTCTTTTTACCTGCAGACTGGGTCCTGAATGCTCTACTTTTAAGATTTTTAGACTCTGTGATGAGGATCCAGGCAATCACTTGTAGTTCTCTTTGTCCCCAAATGCTCACAGACGAGTAATGTAAAGAACAAGTAATCAGCCCTTATATGGACATCTTTTAGTGAGACAACTAAATATGAGGTAGTTAATCTTTACACCTTTAACTGACTGTGAAGGACACACATGCACACAGACAGCCTTTTATTTTGGCCTAAGACAGGCCAGGACGCATCATCTCCGTAAGTGCTTCCTTCTTTCTTTTCAACAAAGAGAGGTCTACGATCAAATCCAACTTTAGCACACCTAAAGTTAGGTGAGAATTCCTCCTCTATAGTCTTATGGAAGTTTTTCAGGCTGTTTATTCATGACAGAGTACATTTTATTTTATTTTATTTTTAGAGTCTACTTCTCAACAGCTTTTAAAATTGAAATTGCAGAAATAATGTATAATAAAAAGTTCTTTAATTACTATTTTTTCTATATTCTTTTTGTGTTATATGCTAGAACTAAAAGGGAATATCTTCAAAAGTCCTTGAAGATTTTCACAGAGCAAATCCAAGTGATTTCATTTTTTCCTAGGTGCCTGAAATGGATTTGAAAATAGTCTCTATTAATGTAAAACACCTGTTCTTCACATTTTTCACAGGCATATTTGGGTTTTTTTGTAGACAATTAGGCCACTCTTCCCTCTAGGATTTTACACTAATTCTTTTCACCTCAGAGGTTCTAGACAACAGACTTTTCAGCTCAGTTGCAAAAGGCAAGGAGAAATCTGTCCTGGACAAAATACGCAACAAAATTTTTCCCTATCTGGGCAAAACCCCAAACCCCTACTGAGGGTATATCCAGGATTTTTTTTGTTGTGGCTACTATATACATTTTTTATTATTGTGTAGCATGCATCCATAAGTAACATTGTAAACTGCTAGCCAAATCACTTTCTAAGGGAGAGAAGTAGATAAAGGAGGTAAGAAATAGAAGAAAAAGAAGATAAGGAAACAATGAAAAGGAAAGAGATGCTTAAGGGGAAATTAGAAAAAGCACACTCCATAGTTTGAATACAAAAGTTTAACTGTAGTCCTGATAATGAGAAAAACAGTCATGTCAATAATACAGACATAAGTTAACGGCAGAGAATATTGCTGAAGCTAAGACAGAGAAACAGTCAGTTCTTCCGTAAAGGTCATGGCAAGACCTTACTCTTTGATGTAAATAATGGTCTTGGTATTAGTTATGATTTGCAGAACATTTTGGTTAAAAGGATCCTTGTCCTAAGAAATTAGTTTCTCTGGCATCCAGACAACCATAATACATGAGCTTTTCATTCTCAAGGTGAATATTTGCATTCTTATTAATACAAAAGAGAATATATGTAATAGCAAAGTCTGAAAAGAAAGTACAAGCATAAAGAGGGATTTAAATGCTCTCTCATAAAACCTAATTGAATTATAGACCTTGCTGGTAGAAAGATACATACTGGATTTTTCTTCTTTTTGTCTTTATCCTTGCTTGGCTTTCTGTTGCTGACAAAATAGTGCAAAGTTCCATATTCCACCAGTGCAGAGAAAACAAAAATAAAGCAGACTGACACAAAAAGATCCATTGCTGTCACATAGGACACTTTGGGAAGAGATTTACGAGCAATTGTACTTAGGGTGGTCATTGTCAGGACAGTGGTAATACCTGGTAGATAGACAGAAAACAACAGAAATATTATTACTTCAAGTTACAATCTGATTTTGCCAGTTATCTCTCACTGACTGGTTTTGAAGTATGCCTGGAGTTCAAACATATAGCAAAGATATTAAAGAGTGCATCCCAGCAGTGAAATGTGAATTCAGTGAGAGCTTCGAGGATTAACACGGAGTATGAAATATTTTTGCATGGTTGCTGCAAGTGCTGCTCTTCAGAAATCTTTGGTTAGATGGATTCTCATTCTAAGAAATTTAATTTAGTTTTTTATTTTGTAGTTTACTTCTAGGGGTCTTTACTTATTTTTAATTGAGAAATTTAGTTTTAGGGTTTGTGTGCTCAAACCCTTAAACAGACCTAGAGAGAAGAGAACTTGTGTCAGAGTGAGAAATAACAGTGGAGAACAAAAATTGCTTTACTCCATTCCTCAAAGTAACCTCAAGACCAATCTCAAACTTTTTGCGCTGTTGGGATAAGTTTTGCTTATTTTTAGTTGCAGGATAATGATACCAGTGTCAGTAAGAGATGCACTTGATGCCATTTTATGAGGTAGAAATTAATGGAAATTCTTAAGAAAGCATGTTATCCAGCAGGAACTTCAGGACAAAATGTGTATAGATTTGTATGTGTGCTACGTAAAGAAAGAAAACTGTTTCCTTTGTCTTGCCTGAATGCATTCTAGTTGTATGCAAAAGATGCTACCCCCACATAAATTATCTGCTCCTTGTTATTTAAGTGGTTTCTTGCATATAAAGCTGGAAGGGAGAGTCTCTCAGGGCTCCTTATAATTGTAACACTGTAAGGTCAGATTTCTCTCTGTGCCAGAGCAGTATCTGTTCTGGCCTTCATAAGTGACTTTATGCTATAACCGAGAAGTTCTGTGACATGCTTCACCATCTCTTCTCCTTTCAGAACATCATTCCCTGTACTATGAGGTGAAGGACATTAAAAATGCATCAGAACAGTTAAAATCCATCACATTTTTTATGGCAAATTTCATACCACTGATTTTACCTCCTCAGTGGTACAAATAGACTAATTCTCAACAGAGGGACCGGTCTGTTTTGTATATCTAAGTACAATTTAAAATAACAGCTCAATGCCTTTATTAATTTTCTACTTCTTTAAAGCAGATTTTATAACCTCTTTTTAGAGAGGAAGTGAAAAAGGCAATAAAATGCTTAAAACTTTGTCATGGGAGCCACTGGTCCTCTATTCCTGTGTTTCCTTCAAGGGAGTTCTGGAACGAAAATGCTGTCCCTAATTTTGCACTCCAGTGCTCTGTGCTGTAGTTCTGTGAAGAGATGAAAATGCAGAAGGAAAAACTAAAATGATTCTCACTTGTGTGGATTTAACACAGAAGTCGAAACTGTGTTTAACTTTCTCTAGTTGAATGTTTCTACTTTGCCGATTCTTACAGCTACAGCTGCTTTGCACAAGCAAAATTAATTTGGTCTTTCTTTTAGTTTATTTGTGGAACAGTTGCTAAATGTGTAGAAATTGCTAATTCTGATTAACTGTGTGTCACATTTTCATGTATAGAATTTTTAGATACCACCAAATTCAGTTGATTTTGTGGCCTGAAGGCTACATTTGATTCTTGGTCCCTAAAGTAGAAGTCAGGGTACTGCATTCTCCCCTTTTTACCACTATGGCACACAGACAGCCAGAAAGATTGGTTTCTTCTTGGTATTTGTTTCACTTGCTTTGCTAATCACCGTGATATGGAAGTAGAGCAAATAAAACTAATGCATCCCTGCCTCTAATCCAGCAACGTTCCCCATCCTCTTGAGGTTTGTAAAAAATACTGCTGCCACCAGAAAGGATGCAAAGTTTTTTATTGTAGGCAATCTGCAATACTCAGAGTTAGGATCTGACATAGTAAGAAGGAAGAGATGCAAATATGGTTTAGGCTGGAAATGACTACATCCTTCTAAACAAGGAGAGCTTCTGTGAAATTGTCTCTCCTCTTATATTTAAAAACTGGTGATCCACAGAGGTGTCAATTAAACATCATAACACTTGAATAAAAACAGGAAGAAAAAACAACTCACCCAGTGATGTTCTGGCTGGAACTGCATCCTTATTAATCCAGAAAGAGACCCAGGACAACACAACAATAAGTGTGCAGGGAATGTAGGTCTGAATAGTGAAATAACCCATTCTCCTGCTCAGGTTAAAGTAAACAGACATGACTACATAATCTCCTGTAAAATAAAAGCATACTGAGATAGAATAATATGTTAAAAACCCAACATAGAATTTCTATATAATAGCTAAGATTTTCCTATTCTGTGTCTGGGGAATATCTATTAAACTGATTCACCAGATATATTGATGGCAAATACATGCATACCTCTTCTTCAACACTGGTATAGCTCAAGAACTGGTGAATTTTCCACACTGTGAAAGCAGTCTTGCATGTTCACTTAGGTGACTTGTACTTTGAGATTTCAAGGGTAACCTCCCTTGCATAGCACAGCAGGCTTCTTTCTACCCAAGTCATTCCTCATAACTTGCAAATGCCTGGTATAGTCCTCTTACAGCAACTGAGTGTGTGGTGGTGGTCCAGCAAACCTTCAGTCACCATGCTGTCCCCGTTAGCATGCTCTCAGATTTGTTCTCAAATAATGCCTGCTTTTAGATGTGCTTTCTAAATTATTCATGCTCTTGACTATTCTTCAGGGCTAGACTGTGTCAATAATTAATTTTTTATTTTCTTGCAGATCTTCTGTTGGATTATTTCCTCTAAAAGGATTTGAACCCACATCTAAGAGCCCCAAAAAGCTAAGCTATATGTTACTCTGGTGTGCATAACACATCATTCCCATTCAACATTTTTGTGATCCTTTTTCCAGGTTTTTTCCCCTCTGAAACTATTAAGTAAATTCCATCTGGATTCACGAATACAGCAAAGCTTCAGTTTTTGATGTATTTTTTTCTAAACTAAAAAAACCCTAGTTCTCATCTTTACTTCAGATTGCAGCACTCCTGGGAAATCTTGATCGCAAAAGAACTACAGAACCCCAGGCTACAAAAGACTTCATTGCAATTCAGTGAAATGCTGTCCAGAGAAGCCTCAAACTGAAATAGAACAGGATTTGCAAATTTAGAGTGAGATAGTTTGCCAACATTATCAAAGAGACTCTTTGGCTAATGTATATTCTGCTTAGATCAGTACCTTCAGTTAACATTGAGTTCTCTGTTTTCAGGCATAATTAAAATTTTAATTTCCCCCAGAATAATCCCTTTGAACCTGGTCACAGAAGAAATTTCAGAGATCACTTTTCAGCTGGTGCTTCTTTGTTATATTATATTTTTCAGTATGAACTTCCACATCCCAGGGATTAATTGGTTTTAATTTAATTTTATTAAGTTACAATTAAAGCAAAAACTTAAAAAACAAATTATATATGTGTGGTTTACAAGGAGATATGGCTGAATATGAGCGACCAATTTTAATAACTACAGTCTGATTATACACTTAATTCACAGATAAGATTGCATTATATATGTGTATGTCCTTCATATACAAAACAAACCAGAGGCAAAAAAACACCACTGATCAGGAACACCGTAAAACTGAAGCTATAAAATTACAGTATGACTATTCTTCATCTCTCTGGATCATGTATTAACTTCCTGAGAAGTGATTATTTTGTCAATTTTGGGAATTAACTTTTTTATTCATTCACCTTCATATGTTATTAATATCATTGGTATTTAAAAATTGTTTTTTTTTTTTTTCCTGCTATACTATGGTAGAGATTACTTTAAGCATAGCTGTATTACTTCTATGCAAACATTTTTAAGGAGAAGGCTGCTTTCATGCTCAGTGTTATTGTATTACTTTAATGAGACAAAAATTTACCAGAAGAGGTAAATTGAATTGAAATTAAAAAATCAGTTATTTTCTTTCTGTTATTGCTTCTTTTTCTGAAGCTGCAACTTCTATAGACTCTTTTACAGTAGCTGTACAGATGTATCAGATCCTAGGTAACTACTTTCTCCATATTTTTTGTCCTGTATTCGGACAGGTCTTTCTGCCCAACTGCTTTGGTAGTTCTAGCCTTGTAGGATCTTTTATTTATTTATTTGAGTCAAATCCACATCCTGTCCTGAGAAAATACACAGATAAATCCAGATGACCTAGACCAAAGCATATTGCAAAGACTTCATGCATTGTCTTTGTTCAGTAATGCTGTATGCAAACCAAGCCAAATGGTGGTGTGGATAACATATGAATATATACATATATGTGTATATAGAGAGAGTAACCTCAGTCCTTCCATTTTATAGACCGTTTCCACATGCATTGTTTTATTGTGTTTTTTCTAGAAAGCTTGGTGGTGATCGTCTGGTCTCCATGGAGACTTGTTTGGACTTTTCGCTTAATGCGAGGAGGGGTTTTTATATGGTAAGTTATTACAATAATGTTTTTACAATATTTTATGCATTATTTTAAAATAAAAATATTTTTTGTTCAAAATGTAATGCATAAGAGCTTTTAAAATGTTAACTAACTTGTAAAAGCCTTGTTCCATTCAGCAGCAATGAAACATTACTTGAATTCTCTGTTGTCCTAAAGATGCAATTCAGAGAACAATCCATTTCCATAGAGCAAAAACAGTGTCCTGTCACAGAGCATTTGCTACACAAACCGGAGGTGCTCCAGATGGAAGTGTTTTATATCTAATTGAACACAATTCCCTTTGTTTTTTTTTTTTTGGTACTCTACTTCTTAGGTGTCTATGTTTAGAAATAGCACATTGCTGCTAACGTGTTCCAAAAAGTTAAAAGGTGATGTAATTGTTCTAGATTTTGTTCAACCCTCACAAATGTTATTATACCTTCCTTTATGCAAAGACTTTCTTTCCTGATGGATATACGTGTAAGAAAATCCAAACCACTCCTGAATGATCCATAGGAAACACTGTATCAGCTCCTGATATTTATAGACAAAGTCCACAGTATTATTCTGTCAGACCTTATTTCTCATTCCTTCTAGAATTGGAAACATTTTACTGAAAGCTCAAGGAAATGAGAGACCACATATACTTTATATGGGCTTTAAGTTTTCTACTAATGGAGAAGTTAAAACAGAGGAATTAAAAACTTCAGTGTCAGCTATAACTTGCCAGACAGTGTGGAGTTGACCAGTCTGAAGAATCAGTCAAGGATGCATAAATTGTTTTAAACTACATGTTGCTTTCTAATCTGAAAGCCTGCTGGTGCTGCGGACACTGTTGCGTTGTGGAGTAAATTCCACTATTTCAGAGAATCTTGCTAAGGAAAGGAATAATGTTACCACCACATAGAGGTGTTTTGTTTCTTACCTTGCTTGGTTCAGATTTTGGGAAGTGGGATGTACTGATGATTTGTTTTCAAGGTAAGAATAAGACTAACAAATATGTTAGGAAATGGCAAGACAAGGCAACTCAAGGATTCTGTAATGTACTGAATATCTCTTCTAGCCTTGAAGTAATATGAACAATTGTAAATAAAGCATTAAGGAAGACAGGACTAAGTGGTGGGATGGTCCAGGGAAGCATCTTGCTGGTATTGCCTAGATTACATAAGTCATGTTGGAATGATATACCAGCAGGCCTTCCGAGATTTTGAATAAGAAAAGTACTCTGAGTGCACAAATTAATGCAAGACCAGAGATGCGCTATTTAGGACCTAGTATCAGTTGTCATGACACGTACATCCAAACCATAAAATGCATTAAGTCCTCTGTGGAACATGGACTTGACAGTACTTTGCTTTAATCACACCTTTCATGACGGAATCTTGCCCCAGCCTTGTTTTTATCCACATTTGTTTTTTCTGACTCTATTCATGGACTTCTCTGCTCTTCAGCTGGGACCAGTTTAAATACTCTCTGTTATTTTCAGATTATCTCTGTGCCTGAGGTTATTTTTCACTCCTGGTGTGATGCCTGCATGAAGCTGTCAAACTAAGACATTATTTTAGTAAAAAATGGCCACACTTGATCCTTAGCACAGTGTCGTTCATTAGCCCTCACTTGGCAAATTGATAATCTTTTCATTATTACTTCATCCTCTTTCCCTGAGCTCTGGCTCTTGTTTATCCAATATTGTCTACCGCAGCAAGAAGGCTTCTCAGACTGCCAGATTGCTTTTTGGAGGGCTAATATACTTTTGTATTTTTCTAGAAATGAATGATAATGCAACCTGGCAGTAGCTTTGTTAGACAACATACTTAAGTACTTAACATTTGGCATACTAATTAGAAGATTTTGGATTACTTAGCCTTTTACCAGAGACCTCACAGTCCTGCCACCCATTCTAAGGTATATATAACTATTACATATGTCTAGAAAATAATACCTAGATAATTTTCTGTTTTTAAAGAAATACAAAATTTCACTTGAAAAAATAATCTTATTACATTGAAGAGCACAGTAAGTCATCCTTAATATATTTAGACCTCATCTCTCTCTCTCCCCCCCGCCTCGCTCCCTCCCTCCCTCCCTCCTCCCTTCCCTCCCTCTCCCCACCCTGCCTTCTTCCCCCCGCCGCCCCTTCCTCTGTATTCATCTATGTTTGTATATATAGATAGGTAGACATAGCCTTCTTCATCTGAAGATATGATAACCAGTTATCAGTTTCTTCAGTGACATATATTTAAACCAGAATGCAGTCCCTGGGAAAATGCTATGCAGGTCATGTTTATCCTCACATGTAACTACTCATATCATGTGTCCTACTAAGTGCACATTCCTGCCAATTATGTTGGAAGATCGTGAGATGCAGGGCAGGTTCTGACTTGAACCACACCATCTTCATACTGCTACTCTGACTGGGAAGTGGAAGATTCCTCTTGGTGGCAATAATCCCTGCTGCACACAGAGAAAGCACGTGAGGCTTAAGTCACTTCTAGAGTTGGAGATATTTTGAAAAGGAGATGTATACCATCAGCATCCAGTGATCATGACTTTAGTAAGCCCTTACTAAAGGTTTTATTTCTTACAGTCCTGTGCCATCCTCATTTACACAGACTCAAAGCAGTCTATGTGAACTTTGGAAATTGGGAAGCTCTTCCTACCATATGCTTGTGTAACATAGTAATTTGAATACCAGGATTCAGGCTTTGTTAGACAGTAGGGGAAGTGAATTCCTGATCTGAGGAGCCATCTGTGCATACGTCCTGGCCTAAGTCCCAAAGGTTCAATAGAATGAATTAGTCATGCCAGGAAGCATAGCCAGGGGGAATGTACACTGCACTTAACTGATTTAATCAGCACAGTGGGTGTGATCCTTCATTGCTTCCTGGTTGTGGAATCATTTATACCTGTGCAAAGTGAATGGGAAATTATACCCTTTAGTACTCTCTTTATGCATGTTTAAGTGACTGTACGAAGTGTAAGGTACTGGGGAAACAAGCCTCTAATTTGTACTCAGAAGTTATTTGGAAGCTACTACAAATGCTAGAGAAAAGAACAGGTTTCTAACATCACAGGAAATTGGTGTCTTAATTATAGTTCAGGTAGCAAATCTTATAGCTGAGATTGTCTCACACTATTATAAGATTCTGTTTTCTGTTGTTTAAAACACTGCTAGATTTAAATTATTAAAAGAACTGCAGAAGAGCTTCAAAAATCATATGTTGGCCACCTGGTCAGGTTATTTCTATGCATCATTTCGGTTCATTCTCGTAGACAGTTTTGGAGTGGAGAAAATTCAGTGTTTCATTTCTGTTAAATATATGGAGTTTTTAAAGGGGAAATTCAATTAGGTGAAGGGCTGGCCTTTTTACATGTTGGCATTTCTGTGAAAATCTTTCATGGCCAAGTTAAAAGCTTTGGAAAACAACCAGTGCATGCATGGACATGTGTCTATAGACATAAGAAGTTTCTTGAGAGTTTATAAGAAGACTTTCTTCTGACTAGCCCCATGCTACCTCTGTTTCTTACAGAGTTACACACCGCTCTGAAGGGCACAACAAAACCAGATGGGTGGTAGAGGTGGCTCTGTTCTTAAATTTTTTTTGTTCCATTATACAGTCAGTTACCTAAATTCTCCAGAATGTCTCTGTGTGCTGAAAGTATACAGCACGTGAGCTCCTCACCTCATGCTGACTCCACAGTGTCAGGGAGCTTCATTGTGGAGCTCTTCTCCCCCAGGAACTGGATGTGTTCTATCCCAGGGTCTGAACGGGATTTTCCTTGAGTATTTGGTTACCTTAAATATTTCTGCCAGTATTTAGTAGAAAATCAATGTCTGTTTTAGTAATTCTGATAATGTTCATAATTTAGTATTATTATTTAGTAGTATTATTATTGTTGTATGCCTAAAATGTAAAAATCTGTGGAGAAAATAAATTATATAGGAGAATATTGATGATGAATCAATAATTGGCAGAAAAACACTGCCAAGTATCTTGTGATGTCTTTTTAAAACTTGAAGATTTCCTCTACTAGATGGATTTGTGAAACTGCTGAGGAAAAAAAAAAAAAAAGACAGGAGAAGATTATTATATGTGTCAAACTCTCCCAAAATTTCAGGCTATCATTTGTTCTTTAAGGACTGATCAAATGACTAGCAACTAGGATTAATGTAGATCACTGTTTATATGGTAATAATAGGTGCATTAGCATGGCCAATGGCATAGAATTAACATGGGCAATAGCAGCCACATGGTTCATACAGACCCAGACAGCTGTCCAAATTTCCAAGGGGTTTTTCTCTCCTAATTTTATACAGAAACCATGCAGAAAAGAGCAGGAACTCTTAAAAGATTTGTTTAGAGAACCATTTGAAAATATAGATAGAAATGGAACCTTTTCTCAAAATTAACTCACGTAAACAAGTACATAAATAAATAATTTGTTTATATATGGGAAAGCCATAGTTCATCTATTCAAAGTTCATCTTTCTGGATGGAGTATACATAGGAAAAAAACAAATTAAAAAAATCGTGCCACAGGAGGGCACTGTTACCTCAGAACAGAAATGAGAAATGATTGCAAGTCTGCCAATGGAAAACCGAATCTTAAAAATTTCTAATTATTCTCCCCATGGAGTGTTTATACAAATACTCAAATAGCATAACTGGCTTCTACGGCTCTGTTAATAAGGAAGCACTCATAGGAACTAACCCAACTCTTGTATGATAGAAATATTACCAAAGTAACATCACCTTTGTGCTACAAGTAATGAGTATAAACTGCATAAATTGTTAATGAAGAACAACTGTGGTAGCAGAATTTATCTTCTTTTCCTCATAAATAACTAATAGATGCATCCTTGTTCTCACTCTCTTTTACTGTTAACATGGCCAACAGTCTCATTTTCTGTTAGGCAGAGATCGCAGCTGTTGTTTGGGATTTTTTTTAAAGAATGAACAGGTAAATAGTAGTTTAATGGAAAAGATGTATTTTCTTGGGTTTAGCTATGGTACATGGAAATACCATTAAAATAGTAATATAGGATTTCTATAAATACTTCCTTTACGGTAGGAGCTTTGTCGTAAGTTCATTGTTGTCAGTACTCTAAGTAAACTTGCACTCTGAATTAATCATTTAAACAAACAAACAAAAAAAAGACATTCATGATGAATTTGAAAAAAAAAAAAAGCTTTTAAAAATGTCTAAAATATTTTAATAAAACTGAAAGGCTTTAATCATTGACCAGTTTGTTTCATGATGTACCCACACATAAAACCAGATGATCCCACACCCAAAGGGTTTATTGGCTAAGTCTGCAATATTCAGATTTCTAGAACATGTGAAAAACATCTGTTATTTTTCTACAGCTGGCATTATTGCATCTTGTTGTGTATTAGTTCAATACCTTACATTTCTGGGCTAGAGCTACATACCCAAATCCTACCAAATCCAGACGAGCTTCTAATTCTCTCTAGCTCTTAAAATGCCAACCTCTACTGGACCAGTACTGACTATAAAAACAATAGCAAATGGGACTAAAAGGATTGTAAATGCATCCTGCTTCTTTAAAAAAGAGTTGGGCTTGGTGGCATTTTTATACAGATATTCTGTAATAATAAATAATAACTAGTTGGTAATTTTGTTGGGCAATGCATGTAAAACAACCGATTTCCTTCACATTGTGTGCCCTTCTTCCACTTCTGGCACACTGGAGGGCAGGAGGGTTACCCAAAAACTGCTACAAGTGGAGCAGTAAAATAACAAGGAATGGTTATGAACAAAGCTTTTTCTCTTTCGTGTCAAAATAGGTGATGGTACCAGAGCTTTGGCATATGCTCTGCTCAACAGTGGCTGGATAGAAATTACTGCCCCCAGGAAAGGAAGGAAAAGGGGAGAACGGGAGACCTGAGTCAGACGTCTCTCTCCCAAAACAGGCCAGTGTCAGACTGGGGACTACATTGTACAGCACAACTCTAACCTAGGATGAAAAATCATGTAAATAATTTAAGATTGGTGTATTTGTCCTGATCCGTCTTCATTTGGCTTTTGTCCCCATCTCTTTTCTTGCCTTGACAAGGTCTATATTTGGAATTCTGCTGGCATTTACTGTCTCAGTGATGGTACTGAGTCAACCTGAAAATGCGGTTCAGTGAGATGTCTTGCACTGTTAAGGTGGTATGAAGGAAACAATACTTTTTCTAAACACACAACTTTCTGTGAGGATTCAGATTTAATCTATACTAATTATTCTCTTCTATAAAATCTAAAGTGAACTATTTTTGATGGGTTTCTTTCTTCTTCCAATATATCAGGATGTTCTTAAGTCTGACTACTTCTGTACTAATGAAACAGTACTTCTAAAATTGGTCATTTATCACATGATGCGATGATATTAGCTCCTCCAGGGCAATATGTTTTTACACATACCACAGGAAAATAATTTCAGCTGAAGTATTTGATCACTGGGCACATGAGTGAATTTTCATAAAGATAGGACATAGCTGGTATGTATGAGATTTATTGGTGTCCACAGTCAGAAATGAAAAGTCTGGGGAAAAGGCAAAATCGGAAAGAACACTGTCCCCTAGATATCTGACCATGAGACCTTCTCATTATCTCATCCTTTGCCAAATGCCCTTTTCATTGTTTCTGTACTTCCTAGTTTTTTCTTCTCTCATTGACTCATATTTAGACTGCATAAGGGCCAGACAGTTTAAAAAAATAAAGTGTCTTCCTTTCCAAAAATGCTTGACAATCTCTTTCGCTCTGAGGTTTAGCAGCAAAATACCACTATTGTGTCACAGAGAAGTCATGATGTGAAATGAAACACAGTGAATGTTTAGGCTTTAGGGCAAAGAAAGAAGGAAAATCTGCCGTGGCATTGTAGAAATTTGCTCACAACAGGCTTGAAGCACTTGGAAGCAGTGCCATTCTCTACCTGACTGTTGGCACTCGCCCTGTCTGGGCATTACGTAAATGATGGGGCAATTCATGGTCATTGCTGATACAGCACAGCAACTCTACTAAGGGATTCACCCCAATTCTAAATATCCACTTCTAAGCCATGATTATAGCTTGATTATGTAATGAGGTAAAACAGTATGAAGACTTTGACAAAGCTTACACTATAGTCCATTTATATAAGATTATCTCTGGGATTCAGATAGCTGCAAGCCTGGTTTTCAATTTACATTCCAAAGGATGAATCCTAACTACATTGCACAGCAGGGAGGAGGGCAGGGGATGGGAGAGGATTTTCTCTTTTTTTCTGTTCTTAAAGGGTAATGTGTATCTCTGTGTGAATGTGTCTGACATCAAACACCTTGATTTCCTGTGGGAGCAGGGGGAAGACAACTGAAATTAGTTTATGTTTGTGTGAAATGACAACCACAGCTGATGAAACTCCTGCAAAATGAGATGAATCATTACAGCCATCCAAGCAAATGAAATTTCTTTATGTATGACATGACTTTATGCCCAACAGTTCTGGATTTTGTTTGGTCCTTGGCCACTCATCCCACTTGAAGTGGTATTTCTCAGTTCATTTGACAGAATGTGGTCCACTTCTCATTAGATTTTAATTTAGGAGGAAAGAATGTAATGAGAGTAGACAGTAATTAAAATCTAATACTGTTGTTCCCACCTTCTCTTTGAATTCACAGAGACAAGTTTCACCCTAAGAATTTTTTGTTGCTGAAAAATGTTAGTATGTGGAAATGTATTGAGGGAGTGAAGGTAAACTTAGGTGTGTTTGTTTCTAAGTTCCATCTGTGAATACTAGAAGTTCAAAAGGAAAATGAATGTTACTGACCCTATATATTTACATGATTTTTCCTTGTTTGGGACATAATTACAAGCAACTGATCTTTTTTGTTTGTTTTTGAAGGCAGTTAAGCTACTACGCTGGTGTTAGCAAACGCAGGAGGATTTTTAGCATGCAGGATTAGTGTCCAGATGTGGCAGCAGCACGATGTAATAGGCTGTAACTGCTGTGAGTGAACCATTATGCTCCAGTGTGTAAATAATCTGCAAATTATAGAATCTCCTGCTCCCTTTCCCACTCCCCTCCCACCTAGGAAGCCAGGAACCCTGGGTGAAAGCTCAGCATCTCATCTCTGAATGCTTAGGAGTGGTTAGGTTTCTAGATAACCTGTTTGACTTTCTGTGATAGAAAATTGGAACAAAGAGATGAGAAAATGTGAGAATGACAGAAATCTCCAGTAACGTGAGAAAGTAGAGAGCTACAATTTCCAGGCAACACAACCAGCTGGGGTGCTGTTCTGTTAGAAATCTTGCTGTGCCTGACACAGTCAGGCATCCTATGTCCTTGGCTCTTTTGGATGTCTGGTTGTTATCTAAATACCTAAGGAAAAGCTGTCTGCTTCAAAAAAATTACACACCTATAGTTAAGGTGCATGTTTAAAGAAATGACTTGATTGATTTTGACTATTTGACCTATTATCTTTATAATAATAAAGGTTTTGAGAGGTGGTGAAACCACTATTATGAGCAAATAAGAAATACGTTTCATTATATTTAATTCATTTCAGGGTATCCAGAGGGTATACCCACTTCCTGGCAACATCCAACCCTGCCTGCTCTTACTTACAGGGACAATTGGAAGTAACTGGTTTGTTTCCATGCTTCAAAGCATGAAGTACACCACATCCCTGGTACTTCAGATCAAACACACTATCAGGATTATGAAACGGCATGAAATAAGAATTGTCAAAGCTATATAAATTTTATCATGTTGAAATTTTCAGCAGTTTGCATCAAGGAAAAAAGCACAAGATGGTGACTGGTTTGTTTTTTTTTTTTTTACAGGGGTGGTGAAGCACAACATTTATATTGTATCATGGGTCTACATATTTGGACTTCCTAGACAACTGTGCAAAGGATTTTTGTGAAAAGGGAGCGTGGGCAACTCCAGGGGTAATAAGATAAAAGTAAGATGTAAAAATGGGAATGAAGTTACAGGTGGCACTTTGAGGCCTAGGTTAAAAACTGCTAACATTAAATACCTGAAATAACAAAGTTAAAAGCAAATGGTCAATCAAAAGGGACAGACAACTCCCAAAGGGAGATCTTAGGTGGACCATTTCCCTTCATGGGGTCATCTCAGCTAATCTGATATTAGACATCAGGACTCTGTTTGTGGGCAATGGATGAGTCTGTGGACAGAACTGCTCCCATACTGGCTGAACAAGAGACCCACATGCCATCTATGTACTCTACTGTAGGCTTCCTAAAATTTCAGAAGTGGTTGAAAATTAGATACAGACCTATTTGGTGAACACCAAAATAGAAGAAAAGAAAGTATTTAATATTTTTGGTCTCTACAACGACAGACTTAGAGACATGTTAGAAAACTCCCTTGAAATTAGTACTATTTAACGACCTTTGTGCATGTCCTGTTTGCTGAATGACTGCACAGGACTAATGCAGTTCATAAAACACCATTTCTCAGATTTGCTTTGACATCTTTATAAATTGTCTTGCATGGCAAAGGTCATTCAGCAATTCCTCAGAAAACCTTTCGTTCTGAGAGAAGAGGAATTTGAGGATACAGTACATTTAGTCTTTGACCTTGAGGTTTTCAGTTATTTTCAGAGCCAGGAGACAGTATTACATAACCCGAGGCTGCAATAAAACTTGATGTTTTCTTCTACTTCCTATCCAGACAAGAGAAGGCATGACTGCATGGAGGCAATGTTCTGCAGGGGAGCTACAGATTTCACAGATTCATTCGGCCTGAAGCCCCCAGCAGAAGAAATATTTATACAAGAAAGTACCACTCAAACACCAGCATCTCGCTTTCCACTGAATACACAGAGAGATTACTGGAAAGACAGTACCATAAACAAAGAGCCTGAGGGATGCTGGGAGGAATACAACATGCTTTATTGCTCGACTTCCAGCACTATTTTTTTTTTTTAGGACGTCAATTCCATTTATTTTTGGCTTCCTTTAAATATTTTAGAAGATTTCATCAGTGAATATTTAGTCTTAAACCCCCAGGAAACCAATCTAAGTAACCAAGAAAAGACTAGAACTCACCCGGGTATGAAATCCTGGAAGGCAAAACATCAAGGAGCAAAAGTAGTACAGATCAAACCCAAATTTCTTCACAGCTCAGTGTGATCTGCTACCAAATGTCATGGGCTTCAGAGAGCTAGGGCAGCTCAGTAATAAAAGAAGATGACTGAGCATAAGAACCCAACCAATATACACAGTAAAAAGTAAATTGGCTTGTTGGAAAAAACATAGCCCAAAAATATCTCAGAGAAGCAGCATGGATTATTGATTAGGACACTGAAGCAGTAGGCAAGGTATCTCAGGTCTAGTCCCAGCTCTCTAACTGAACAACTTAGAGTGACAGCTATTTCTTTTCTCTCAACCCATCTTTCCTCCCATGGAGGTTCTTTGGAACATGTACACTCTATGTGCTTCAACAAAGTCTGGCAGATTATGCTCTAAACTTACATGGAAATATTTCATGGGATTGGTTGAAAAAGGTAAAATTAATATTTTATGTTACATAGTATTTATTACTTATGCTTATACTTATTATAATTTTTCTTCGGCTTCTCACACAAAAGAAAACTTGAAAATGTTTTATTCTGTTTCTGGTGATACTAAAAAGTACAAATGTAGGCATGGTCATGCAAAGAAGCAATATAAAAGAAACTCACAAATATTCTGATTTAAAATCAGAGCCCATAATCAGTGCTATAAGGATTGATCTGAAACTATTTGCATTTTTCCAAACATTTTTTTCTTAAAATACAAAGAAAAAACCAAACTTCATTCAGTTTTGTCATGGTCGTGTCTTGTCATGTTTCTGGGTTGCCAGAAGAAAGCAGGCTATATGCTTTGAAAGAGTTTTTAATACAACATGGAAACAAGGTGATACCTATAGATGATAAGAAAATTCAGAAAACAGAATTTTGGGAAAGAATAAAAGCCATCATGCACTGGGGCTTATAAAAAATAATAATATTAAAGGTGACAAATGCATGAGAGTTAGATTTTTTCATTGTCATCTAGAACTGGCTCCCTGCACCTTCCACTGAAAAACTTGTCCATATTCAGAATCTTGCTAACTACTAAATTATATAGGTTCTTGAATGATTATGGAATTCTGAACTTCCTGATACGCCTGATTCTTACAGGATACCCCTATGTAGTTGAAGGGTAACCAAATCATTCATTTAGCAGTGCATTAAAATGTAAGTAAGTGCATAAACCAGGTAGTAATTATGCCATTGAGAGAGACAGTCCACAATTTTTGGTTTCTTTTATCAATGACAGATGCAGCTGGCAGCAATATATAAGTGCATTTTAAACTTCTGTTATTTGCCTCTGTTGAATATTGACTTAAAGTGAAATTACAGTGCAAAAGATAATTCTGTTGCTTAAAAATTCATGGTTTTATCATAAAGGCTTTTAATGTTGAAAAGCTTGCAGAATTCTGCATGGAATCCTCCCAATCAGCTTTCCGCTTCTATTTGTGGACATATTAAGTTCTGCAGAAACCTGTTGTTTACCCAGATACACAAGTAGGAAGAAAGGATGTTCACACACCTTGTTACAGTGAGTTCTAATGCTAACTTCTTGTTTAAGATTTACTAGTACTTGTGTAGGAATTCCAGTGCATATCTTAGTATTTACCTGCATTACCAGATGAACATGTATATTGGTTACACCAGGAGGAGTTGCTGTTTGAGTGAGTCTTGAATATGTCTGTGTATGTGTATCACATGTAAGGTGAAAGGAAGAAAGGAGAAAAATAATATATTTTTTGTAACTATTTGTGAAGTTTTTGTATTCATCAATTTTTTTTTTTTAATTGTGATTAGCATGGTAATCTCACTATCTCTATATAGTGATGTATGATCCGTTTGTATACTAGGAAAGTGAGACCTGTGCTCCTTCTGCAAACATTGTATGACACCCTTCTGAACCCACAGCCAAAGTTAACTGCTGTCAGGGGTCCCAGCATCACTACTACTCATTTATGGGCTAGGTAATTTTTCTTTTCTGCTTACATCTAATGCCATGCTACTATTTACGAATGGAACGATTACTTTTTTTTTGTAGATATGGACACTGGTAGAATGCCCCTTAGAAACAGTTGCCTGTTTCTACGTTCTGGTTCTTTAGATTATGAAGTACAAGGAAGCTTCCCACCTGTAACCTATAAAGCTACTTCGGTTTTGAGTCCCTCCCCCAGATGTTTTACAGTGACAATAGTGATAGGTCTATGTAGATTGTGTTAGGGTCTCTTTAAAGGTGGATGAAAGGGTACTTGTTTTTCTCTAATTGTTAGTATGTGGCTGCCTAGAATTGAAGCTGAGATAGTTGCATATAACTTCTACAAATAAGTTGAGTTCAGTTGCATTTAGCTCACAAAGAAAAAAACAAGAATTAAAATAACCCATGGTTAGCCCATGCTCAGAGTTTGGTCATTCTGGAGAACATATATTCTATTTTGCCAATTTATGCATGTCTGCATATACGTGTTTAAGCTTGCTTCATAGGTCCTAACCAGAATCTTGGCTTGTAAAAGTCCTCCATAGCAGAGTAAACCCAGTTTGGACTGGTTGGAAGAGCGCCTTTTGACCTAAGAGATTGAGTGTGACTCAAAAGAAATCAGTTTTCTGATCTGAAGTATATGAATCCTGAAAAATATGCTGTGTTTGGCTATTACAGAGGTCTACATTGCTCGAAAGAACAAAGCATTTTTCTTTATCTTGCATGGTCTGTTCAAGGCATGGGAAGAACAGCCTCCTCTGTCTCAGTGAGTATATATCTGTTGCCTGCCTACTTTCTGAGCAGTACGTGCTGTCTCACACAAGTACATTCTCTCCCACATGAGCTGTACTTTTCTCCTGCTGTACATGCAAATGGCAATACTGGAGCAGGTTACTCCCGTTAATGTGCATGTTTCAGGAAGGTATACATCTGCCTCAAGATAGTTGCTGACTGCTAGGATTTAGAGCTCTAGAGTTAGTTTGTCCTGAACTGAGCTTAATAAAAGGTCATTTATTTATGTAATATACATGACATGAAGACATGTATATTACATAAGTGATATATTACATACATTACTATATTACGTACAGTCATACATACATGACTTTTAAAAAGCTTTTAAAATGTCATAAATCCTACACACAAAACTTAGAATGATTTTCATGAGAAGAATCTGGATCTGTATTTAGGTTCACTTGTTTGAGAGTAACTTTTTTATTGTAAATATCTAAAGTTTATTAGAACCATACTTTAAAACTGTAACATCAAGGCAAGCCATTTACCTCTAAAAACTGTATTTTTCCAATGAGAAATGTGGAAGAATTTCAGAGACATTTTGATCCATATTGTTAAGTAGATAAATCTGTTGTATTGCTGTAAGCGACTGCCAAATTACCTGGAAAACTGTACTCCAGAGATTACATATATGGCTATTAAAAATAAGATATTCTGAATCCTATTTGTGGATTTTTATAACTACCTAGAAACAAAAATGCCACAAAGGTATTTGTTTTCTAATTTGAGACATTCCTTTGGAAAAGGCTATTGTGGGCTAATGTTTGAGAGTTAAACAGTATACTCATTCTCCTGCTATCGGTTTGCCTGAGGACAATGCCTGCTCTGTGTGCAGATTCCACATTGTTTCTGGGTTCTTAAGCATTTTGTCGTGCAGAAGCCAGGTGCAAACCTTCAGCAATGTGCAAATTAATCTTGTTCACAATCACAGCTAACATGTAACAGCAGAAACATCCACTGGCAAAAGTAGGTGTTGCAAAATAGTCTAAGGTATGATTGGTGAGGAAATGAAATGGAAAAAACTAGCTCTAATAGAACAGTTATATGAGAAGAAAGGAGATGGCAGATGTGTTTGGGTGTATTTTTAACCTCTTGAGCTTTCTAGGAGGTTATTATTGCCAACAGGTAGAAAGTAAAATCATTGGAGGAAAGAAAAATAAGCTGTCAAACCCAGAATCTCTTTAGCTATTAGAAGGGGGGGAAAATTCTTTTTAAAATCAGAGAACAAGAAGAAATAAAGGCACCAAAGAAGAAGGAACTAACTTATGGTTAAAATGGTAAATAAATGTAGAGTTTAATGTAGAAGGTGTCAGAGATAGTAAGAGAGAGAGAGAAACTATGAAAAATGGCAAAAAATGAGATGATGTTCTAAAATTATACTTAATACCAAAAGCAAGAGTAAGACGGGCCACAGGCCTGCATGCAACAGACCTAAAGGGAAGAATAGAGTTGAAGAGGATGCTTAGTTTGAAGATCATGTCTCAGAAGAGACTGTTATGAATTGTGAATAATTCATAACCAGTATTGTCATTTGAAGGCAGACAGATCAAGCTTAGGATGTAAAAAAATTCTTTAAAGACTACAGATACCACTTCAGGTTTCAGTTACCAGCTTCACAGGAATAAGCGTAGAGCATCTAGGTGTATGTAATCACCCTAGTCCAAATCCTACAAGGTATTTAAATGGCTTGCCCTTTTCAAGAGGAGACCTCTGAAGAACTATTTATTTTTCAAATAGACATATTCAGGGTAATGTTCACAGCTACTACAAAATTGGTTCCCCAGGAGTCTCCATTCCATGTTGCAGTGTGAATACCATCACATTGTATGTTTTCAGGCCAGGAAGTGCAACTTTTTAATCTTTTCTTAAAAGTGAGGTTATAACACTGTGAATCCCATGGGTTCTGTCTTTTTAAGACTTTTCTCTTTTAACATTTGAAAATATTATGTCCTGGAAAGCTTTTAAAAATGAACTGGCAATTCTGGATCTGAAACACTATGTGATAGATAGAGGAGGATGCATTTGGAGTCCCACAGGACTGTGGTGAGGGAACTGTGGATTGAGCTTTACCACGTAGGCTGGAGTGTACCCTACACATTGGTGATGTAATATGAAGTTACTGGAAGCTAAATCTCTGTAAGGTCTCCTACATTGTTTTACAGAAGTTCAGCTGCTGTGTTTGTAACTCCACAGAGAGATAAGGCTGCAGCTGGAGCTAGGTACCAGAAAAGGTTAATAAGCTCAAAAGAGTCATCCAATGTTTTTTGCGTTTATCTTTCTATGGAGGTTGCTATCATAAAAGACTTCAGGGTTGTGATAGTATGTTGGATGCAGAAACTATGCAGTGGTCTATTCATATCTTGCACGTGTAACTTGTTACAGAGATTCTCTGTGAGACAAAGTCAGTCATGACATTACCTCAGATGCCATAAGAAAGAAACATACTCAAAATCCAAGAGGCAAAGCAATAAAATTGCAAGCAATAACTTCTTACACCCAACAAAACAATATTTGCTTTGAAGGGGCTCATGAGTTTCCTGGAAGGGATGTGGATATGGAAATGTCATCCAGTTTCCTTCAAGACACCAACATTCCCACCAGGCAAATGCAGCAATCCTCCACGGCACTGTGCCCAGCAGCAGGCCTACCTTCTGGTTCAGCTCTGCTGGCCCCATTCCCTAGCACTTTGCCGTTCATATGCACATACGGCAGGTGGGAGAGAGAGTAGCCAGAGCCAAAAGAGCATTTCAAATACTTCAGTAGAGTGAAAAAGTTGGAGGTTTGTTTTTTTGTCATGACCTTCAGGTTTTACCATGGAAATGACAGCAGTGTTCTCAAATTGTATCCCAACAGTTTCCAGCCAGATGAATTTTAAACATTATATTATTTCTAGAAGTAGAATAAGTTCAAAAGGTGACTGATGGTAATTTCTGAAAAATATGTTTTACTGATGTAATTTCCTCTCTGTTTCTTGATCCTAACAGCTCCATATGAACACCTTTTTAAGCAAAGTGAATGTTTGAAAATATGAACACAGGTGTAAACAAAGTTCTCCAAGCAGCTCTCAACATGAAACAATTTATTTGTTGTTTAGTTGTATTGCCATGAGTTAGCAGCCCTGACCTTGGATTAAAATTCCACTATCATATCTAGAAGAAAAAAGAGTTTGTATCCCTCAAGTTTGCGTACCCCAAGTAAGTGAATTATAGAACTACATCTTTGCCATATCAAAAATAATATTGCTCATTGCCCTTTTCTGAAAGGCTACTTTTTTCTTTAAATTTATTTTTATATTGTATTTTAAGTTTTGTGCATGGGTAGTACCTGTGGTACTGTGTTCAGATAGGCATAATAACAATTATCATACATTTATCTTTGATTTTAGCTAGTACAGGTGGAATAAAACACCCTCATTTAACTAACCTAGTCTGAAGTGTAGGCTCCATATATGAAGAACTTTAGCTTGGGCTGAATTTCCTCATTTTCAGAGGTGCTAGAGTCAAATATTACTTTAAGAACATTTCTATGTAAAATTTTCATTCTCAAGTCTGTTAAAGAACCTTCATACAAAAGTTCACTATGTATTAGAAAATCTCTTTAATCCCACACACCAATTCCAAACTGTTTTTCTAAATTGCACGTAAAATAATTGCCATTCTTCAACCTACAAATATTAGGCTGAACACTTCTCAGATTATTTCCGTTGTTTTCTGATTTCAGTTTAATTCCCAATATTCTCATTGGGATATTTTGGTTCATAGAGCTTGAGTCCCATCTGGAGGTTGGAATTACAACGGCTTGTGAAATGTAATTAAAAATGAAATAAATAATGAATAGCCCTTTTTATAAGCCTCAAAACTGGTACTGTTTAAGCTTTTGTTAAAACTTAGAGAAGTGTATTCCTTCTTAATCTGTTCCTTTAAGAGGAATCAAGGTTATATTATCTCAGGCCCTTCTTGTTTAAAATTCTGAAAGTATTGATCAATTATAACTATTAAGACAGAAGTTGCAAAGTGTCAAAAAGCTAGGTAGAGGGATTTGAGGGACTGTCATATAATACTACCTTATTGCTTTCTACAACATCAGCCACTCCACACACTCTTTCTCCCAAGAAAGGTTAAGGCATGAATTTGGTTCCTGTTAGACTTCAGAGAAATGACTTAGAGAACACCTGTGAGGAATGCTTCAGCTGCTGAAAAAGCTTAAACTGGCATTTACATGTTGATTAGACAGTAGGGAATTCTGCCATGAGATGCAAATCTATAAGAAATCAGCCCTTCTGCTCATAGAACTATTCATTTTTTTTTACTTAATTCTTCCTAGAGAAAATCTCTTATCACAGCAGGAAAGAAAAATCCAATTTAAACTTTTAAGGATGTGGCACTAGGAATGAGGTGGGACAGAGAGTAAGAGATAAGAGGTAGAGATTTTTTTCCTCCCAACTCATCAGCCTCATCAGCACAGCATTATGTTTTGGGTGTATGGTTCATTGTAAAGCTACTTAAGAAGAGGTGGGTACTAAAGCTGGCAAACTCAGCAGGAGAATGACTGCTTGTGGTTGCTTTTATATGTGTTTCAGAACATAACCTGAGCTGTGGCAACTATTGCAAGTATAAAATGACTCACCCTCCTGCACAGAATAGGCACTACCATGTCTAATGACATGTAAGCTGAGTTATCCTAGATCAGCTGGCTGGTAGGAAGTCCAACATCAACAGTCTCAGTCATTACAAAGCCCTGAAATAATGCTACCACGACTGATTGGACTACGTTCTAACACAAATTGCCATACCCTCCGTGGGAGGATACTGTGGGACCATTCCTCTCTGGGACACTGGTGGGATCTGCTCACGGCACATAAAATGAACCAGTCCATGAGTTCAGAGAAATACCATGTTTCCATATTCCAGTATTCAGAGGGTTAATCTTTTCCTTTTCTCTTTTCTTCTCTGACTTATAGAGCCATAATGGGTTTTTAATATTTGCACTATTTGCTAGTAATAAATTCTCCTGGTGAAATTCTTTGCTTTTCTTGTCAACAGAGATACAGTGTGTCTCTCTCCTTAGCACTAGAGCGAACATAGGCGGAGTGGCAGTATGCTGTCATGAATTGCCCTGGTTATTGCTATTACGCTTGTAGAACCAAAGTTAAGATATGTAGTTCCAAGACATTGCTGTTTTACTTCATGATTTTGCAACTGGAGCAATCTAATAGCTCTGTTCCAGACTAGTAGCTTGCTACAGTGATATAAGAAAGCAAATGCTGGTGAACGACAAGGATGGTTGGAAGTATTAACACTTGGTTTATTTTGTTTTTAAATAAATGTTACTGGATAACAGCAGAAAATTATTTAAGAAATCACTGTCAGTTCTTTATTGACTGTATATTTTTGGTTTTTGCATAACTAGAGAAGGGATGTTAAGTAAGGTCAAATAGTTATTGCTATCTGTAATTTGAATGGACAGAGTGTGAACTCATTTTAGGGTTTTTGGAGGGGGGCAAGAGAAGAGAGTTGTTTGGGTTTGGGTTTTTTAACCTATACACTCACAGAACAGAAGCAACCTTGTATGACTGATTGTTACCTACACAGTATGACTCTACTTCCTCTTCAAACTCATATTCTCAAGATTAAAAGAGAACAGTACAATCAACAAGAACACATTTTTTGTGATAGTAAAGTTTTTTGATTTCTTTCTAAGTTCTTAGAACTATATACAAGAAAGAACAAATAGCAATTTGCTGACTAGTTTCATGATCACTTCTAGTCACTACCATTAAGATACACAAAGGATGTTGTGGTACTTTATGCATTAAATCTTGAAAAATATTTTAAAATTCTTTTATCTAGGGCATGATACAAAAAAGTATTATTACATAATTTTTTTTCCTGCAGCTCTCTAGCCTTAATTATGCAGTCTTCCTGAGAGTAGCAAAGAACTCACTTAATAGACTGTATCACTTTTTGAGATGTGACGTATTTATAACTTCTGTAATGTACATCAAATTGAGGATGATTATGCCTTGTTTAAAAAGGCAATGTTAACACACATGCAATTTACAGTTAAGAATTTGTTTTAACAATAAAAATGAGGGAGTTAATGTTTGTGAAACATAAAATGATAATGACAAGTATTTGAACATTACTACCATGCTTAACATTATGCTACTAAGTGAGATTGTGTTGTCAACATTATAGTATGGTTTTATGGAACTGTAAATAACATGTATCTGAAAATATAAGTAGAACATTTTACAATCAGAAGGTACTGCAGAGAGTTTTAGAAGTTTGTACATAGTCTACACATTTTCATTTAACAACCTAGTCTGTTTCCTTTTTGTTTCTCCTGTTCCATTTGCTACAAAAAATTAAAAATCAAAGCTCACTGGGAAGGTCTCTTTAAACTTAGTGGTGTTAAATTAGTTTCATTTGCTTTTTACATGGGATATACGGCTGAATTTGAGTATTATTAGCTCCCATCAATGCCGCCTGACTCGGGTACTCTTGTTATGCGGACTGGTGTGTCTTACTTCCACTCAGCCTTTCAATTATATCTATTCAAATACAGTGACAACCTCCTCCAACAAAACAGCATCTTAGATAAGTAGGTTACTAAAAATGCTATGTAATGACATGAGACTGAGAAGCTAGAAACTGCACCTGCAAACTGAAGGGATTTAACTGGGTAAGAACAGCCTTAGAGGCATATGTTTGTTATTTAGGACATATATGTGCCCCAGGCAAATCCAAACTTATTTCAAATGAACTATCCCTGCACTATACACATCATGAACATTAAGCTGTCATCACCTTCAAACATCCTTAACAAATTTGGTTTTCTCCACTGAAAGAGCAGGAAAGTGATGAGTAAGATAAGACCAAGGGGAAAAAAAATGTGAGAGAAATTATCTTAAAATAATTGTATTACAACCATATTTTTTGAACACAAAAATGGTCTGGAAGTGAAACATCAGTGAGGAAATCCACCATCAGTGCTATGCTGATCAATTTACAAGTTACAGAGATTACCTTGTGATTCTACAGCTGAAATGCTGAAGTGCTCAGGAACACTCCAATTTATCACAGGATTCCTTGAAGTTTAATTATTTAAACAGCAGTACCATAAAACATTTATTTATTTAAATCAATAATTTAAACATACTTATTCACTATGAAAAAACTGTTCTAAAAATGCTTAATATTCAGATTAATTTTCATGCTAAAATATTTGTGAATATACATTGTTCTTTAAATACTAGGCCATTGTGTCTAATCCTTTTGAACCAAAGATTTCTCACCATGATTCATTATAATTAGATCTAGCTCCAGTTGCGAAGAGTGGAATAACACTGATTTTCTCTTGTGATAGTGCAACAGTTTCTGTGAAAGTCAATCAGTGGATCGAGTATAATGACTTCATTACCAGACAGGAATTAAAAAGAGTGGGGATGTTAATAGGCTTTGTGTCTCAAAACAGAAAATATATTCATAAGCGCATTAGAGGTATCACAAAAATTTGTATGCTTAGTTATTTCCAGCCTTTAAGACATAGAATCACTCTTAATTTGCTGATTTTATAATAAAATCTAAAACATTCAGAATTATGTTTTTTTCTTTATTTTTAAATAATTTAGATTTCCTAAAAGATATAATTAATTTCTTGCTATTAAATGAACAAATATTATTTCTTAAAGCCACTGTTCTGTTTTATCCACAAGACTATATTTATTACAAAACCAATCTTACCTTTAATGTCTGGAATTTTGCAATTACCCTGCATTAGTTTCAGTGGAAATGCTCATAAGATTCCACATTATCCCTTATTCTCTGGTTACTTGTATGTTAATCCTTTTTATCCTTACCTGACCTTCTAAAGCTCAGTTTAAAGTGTAGCAAGACGTGCTTCCAGATGTGGCAAACCTTCAGAAAAACAAACTGAGAAAAATAAACTTGACCTTCAAGAGTCTGTTCAATTGCAAAGTGTTACTGGAGTGGGTTGAAAGAGGTTTCAGGCCCCAACAACCCTTTTCTTCAAGGACAGCCATGAGTTCACTTTGCTGGGTGACTCAGTTGACATTGAGTCTAGGAAAAACTGACAGTACAAAGGGCTGAATTACTGTCACTAGAATGTAAAAAAAAACTTTAACCCCTCTCAAAAGAAAAAAATAATCATCAAAGAGGCTTTCAACTCTTTATATGATTAGTTAGAAGCAGGTGAACTTGAATGCCTAAACCTGAAGCTATACAGATACAAACCTGAACAGAAAAGTCAGATTCTTTCTATCTGTAAAATTTTTAAACGTACTGATTCCCCAGGAAAAGTGGGGAGTTTTCCTGCCCATTAAACCACAAAGATCTAGCCTGTCACTGTGAAAAAGATAGCAAAGTTAAGGAGTCTTTGTGCTCTGGATGCTTTTTTGCATTAATACCAAAGCAGTGATGGCCCTTCAATCCTCAGTCACAGCTCTGTCACTACTGCTGTGGCATGGCAGTTCTCACTGCTTACCATCAAGCTCTTTCCAAGGAGTCTTACAGCAGCTAACAACATTACGGAAAAATATTTCACATGGGTGCAACTACACTTCCCACATAAACTGGAAAGATCTTTTTTATTATGGTCATAACTGAGCATGGAGCAGAAAAACAGGCCAAAACTAGCTATTGGTTGTACGCATTACTTGGATCCACAGGCTTTCTTGTTGGATGTGTTATTTGTGTTAAATGCTCCTTGGCCTATCCTGTTAAGGTGGCGTGGATTTTCCTATTGTTCTGCTGCCACAGGAATGGGTCCGTAGTGATTTCAAAACCAACTACAGACCAGATGATGAGCAAAGAGGTGTTTGGATGAGTAAAGTAAGTGGGAAGGCAACCGTGCAGGTTTTCTCCGGTCTTTTGGGATACTGACAAGGGCTGAAGCAGCCAGTACAGAAGAGACCCAAATGCAGCTGACTCAAGTCCTTCCCAGCCATTGCAGGAGAGGCCTCTGTCCCTCTTGTCTGCAACATATTGTCCAGTTTCTCAGAAAGCCTTCAGCTTGTCCCTGTCATCTCATCTGTCTCATAGGGATTATATAAGGATAAATGGTTATAAGGTGTTCTAATTTTTCAGTTCTGAAAAAGTGTGTGTACATACGTCTTGGGCGTCTGCATGACAGGGAGGAACCAAAAAGCCTGCTAACTGAATTAGTTCATTTATGCAAGCATGTGAATTAATCTATAAATACTCATTTGCCACACAATTAACCAACCTGGATGACAAAATGTGGAGTATACAGCAGGTATGGGAGGGAGGGAGTTGTACTACATCTTTACTCTTTGAAGACATGATCCTGAAATGTAGACTAATTATTTTCAATGAACAAACTTTTCAACATTTATAACTTTAGCAAATGTTCATTAATTGCTGTGGTTTGATGAATGACTGAACAGATATGAGTATCTGGATTATTTGAGAAAATATTTTTATTCATATTTGATAAATGTTTGTTATTCATTATACTTCAAAAAAATATGCAGGAGTAGTTACCTTAGACTGGTGTTATTCCCTGACAGCAATATCAAACTGTTGTAAGCTACCACCATAACAAAATCCTCCCCCTGCTCACAGAATTGTCTGTAACTCTTCATAATGGTGGTATATGAAAGTTAAATAACAGAACTCCTGTGTTTTCTTTCAAATAATGTTATGTTGGGTACAGCAATGTTAAACAGTGGTTCATGGGAGTTAAAATAGGAAGAGTTTACATGAAAAAAAATAATAATTTATAAGCAAAAATATTCCCATGTGCTCTCTTTCTCGGCAGGTGACAAGAATATTTATATTAGGAGTAAAATATTAAGGTATCACTATTAAGATATTTTAGGGTTATCTTAAGGATACTGCCTTAGAGCTAAGGATTTTCTTTGAAGCAGCAAACATAAAAATAGGCCTTTCAGTCAATTGTGTCTGCCTACAGCTTTAAATGTTTCACTGTCTTACAGAGACAGTATTCTTTTAGCAAGTATGTTTAAAGTAATAATTTAATATAGCTTTTCTAAAAAACAAGGATATTGAGAGAAATACCCTCCTAAACCATAAAGAGAACAATAAAGATACACAGAACAATTTAATAGTAGGCTGAGTTTTCTGACTTAAAGCTTGTGTCATCATTTGCTCGTCTGCAAAGTGGATACAAAGTATGTTTAAGTTCTGCCAAAAGCAAAATGCAGGTACTAGTATCTTGTACCTATTCACTAGATCAAATTCTTCAGACAGGGAATGTTTTCAGTTCTCAGAGGGATCTTGCTTACAATGCCATGTGCTATGATCAACCCATAGGAGGACTCAGAGCTCTGTATGGGGCTGTCAGGGATTTCTAGGCACAGTGGCAATCCAGCTATGGCCATTTTTTAATGTCAGGCCTATTTCCCACCACAGATCTTCAACTATGATCTGCACCCGTCATATTTTGACTTAATAAAAAAGCATAGCGTGAAGACTTCTGCTTTTTTTGAGCATTATGAAACCTCTGGGGACTGCATGCCTGCCAACAGTTCAATTCATTATGGTAGAGCATTAAAATGAAGTACAAAAGTCTGCAAATACATCCTCTTCCACAAATAATAGCCTTGACCACATTTTCCTGATAAAACAGAAACCAGACCCAGATCTATTTCTGTGGCTTAATAGTTGCATAGCAAGATAAATATTTAATTACCGATTTGACACTGTTTACCAACTATGAGCAATACATTGTCTCTACTGCACAGCTCTGTTTAGCTCTGTAAAACACAGAACAGGAAGAAAATAAAAAGGAATTTACAGATATTGGCTCTCCAGTCTCGTGGATCCTGTGCAGCTTGTTGAATTGCTATTTATTGATTAGTCTTCTAATGCCTTTGCATTGAATTAAAAATTCAGGATGGGCCCTGTGATTAAGCAATAGACAATGTCTGGTCTAAAAAAGGAACTACCCAGTCACAGAAATGAACTGGGAATACCAGAAGCTCCATCTGTCCTGAATAATTACACATTCACAAACTGTTTTGCATAGCACAGTATTTTGTATGTTCAAAACCACTGGAATAGTAAGTAGAAATGCAGTTTGTCTAGTAATTTTATGAAATTCATAGAAACTTACTGATGGAAAGAATTTCAGGGTATAAGCTAGTTTTTTCCTCCTGATCTGAGGTATGATTTCATAAAACCTCTGATTTTAGGGTTTCTACAGTCTCCCTAAATAATATGTGCCAGTGGTAATTATTGCTATGGTTTAAAACCAGGATGTTTGTTTTACTCCTTTGACCACCAATTATATTTTCTTCCAGGCTAGTTCCGTACTTCCAAATATATCCAGAGGTCATGTTTTCTATACCCTTTACTTATTACACTCTCCTGCACTCCCCTGTTTTTCTTTAAATGTTGCACTTAAAAGTGAACATTTTTTTTTAACCAAGCAGAATGCAGTAACCGTTTGACATCAGTTTTTCAGGGTAGAAGAGTGAATATTTCTCCCAAGTTTACACACAACACTGAGTAACGCATCCCAGAAAAGGTGATTTTTTTGCAGCAGTATCACATTCTCTGTCTTTGTGTGTTTGTGGACTACTACAGTCATCAGAATTTTTTTACAGAACTACTGATCTTTTTATATTTGTGCATTTGGTTATTTCCTTCCTACAATCTTTCAGTCTTTATTTGAAATTACTAATTACAGATTTTGGAATTTTCCTGTTTTCCTGTTCTCAGAGCGCAACATATTCCTGATTGGTGTCATCTACCTGTGCATTATACTTCGCAAATCTAATACTTCTGTATCACTTGTTGCATTGCAGTAACAATCAGAAAAATTAAAGTTTATCTTTCTCAGTAGTTAAATCTGAGTTGAGAGAGTTCTCTAGAAAAACTTCCTTGAAGGCCCTGCTAAGAAATAGGTCCCTTTTGTTCTGTAAAGTGATTCTAGCTAAGCTCTAGTACTTTCATTTTGACATCCAGAAAGTGAAGAACAGCAGCATTTGCTGATATGATTCACAAGTGATGGACTTGCTGGACTATTTTTTCACCTTATTTGTTTCCTTTTTCTAATCACAGTGAATATAAAAGATCAGAAATTAGATATAGAATAGTTTTTACAGCAAAAAAGAAGAGCTGTTATTCATTTGAATTAAATGTTGTGCCATGCTAAATGAGAATATAGAGGATGGAAAAGTACGCCCTGTGACAGAGCAGGGTTTTTTTGTTTTCTTCTTTTTATTATTGCTGCTTGTTGTATGATACAACTCTTTTTCTTTTCATGCTAGGTGTCCACTTTCTGCCACATTTGCCGGCTAGTTTTACATTGGTCCCATGTGTAGATCATATGTCTAATAAATCACACACCCTTAAATAACTAAAGACATTGTAAATATAACATGAACTCTGAACATGTCAGTAAAGCAGCTGGCTTTACTATATAACCTCAGCATTAGGCTTGAAGGAGGATTTGGTAAATCTGATGCTTTCTTTGTAAGGACTACTCATGGCAGCATCCATCCAAATTTCAGAAGTTAGTGAATTTTTATTCTCTAGACTTTTCCCTTAGTTCATCCCCTTTTTATTGGAGAATCTCACTACCCTCCAGTGGATGGGGCCTTACACTGTGAGGAAAGAGGTCACACAAAAGAAATGGTAGTTTCTTAATAATGACCAAGATACACACTGCTTGAGCAGTGATTATGGACATGCTTCAATAGTACAATAAATCTTAAGTCCATCTCAGTTAATAAGTTTGTGACATCAACTGTAGTAGTTTATATAACTCATGATATTATATCTTAACATGCACTTTATTGCAAATAATCTAAACTAAACCACTGCTGTTTACACAGCATAGGTTGTGGTGAAAAGGCAAAAAACATATACAGGTAATATATTATTAAACGTACAGACTAGTTAGTAATTTTAATGAAATGTTCATAGGCCAGAAGGTTGAGAGTTAAGTTTTCTTAACAGTCCCAACTATTAATGGACAGTGGATTCCATTAGCTAAGTCATTTCCCATTGCTTGGTCTGTGACTTTCGAAGAAAATTAGTTACATGTGAATGTTCAGTGTGGAGAGAAACAAGCTGACAACTCAGGATGACTCACCTCCAATAAGAGAAACAGGCAGGATGGTTTGTAATATTGGTTGACAGCCGGCTGAACATGAGCCAGCAGTGTGCCCAGGTGGCCAAGAAGGCCAACAGCATCCTGGCTTGTATCAGGAATAGCGTGGCCAGCAGGAGCAGGGCAGTGATCGTGCCCCTGTACTCGGCACTGGTGAGGCCATACCTCGAATCCTGTGTTCAGTTTTGGGCCCCTCACTAGAAGAAGGAGATTGAGGTGCTGGACCGTGTCCAGAGAAGGGCAACGAAGCTGGTGAAGGGTCTGGAGAACAAGTCTGATGAGGAGAGTTTGAGGGAACTGGGGTTGTTTAGTCTGGAGAAGAGGAGGCTGAGGGGAGACCTTATCGCTCTCTACAACTGCCTGAAAGGAGGTTGTAGTGAGGTGGGTGTTGGTCTCTTCTCCCAAGTTTCTAGCAAGAGGATGAGAGGAAATGGCCTCAAGCTGCATCAGGGGAGGTTTAGATTTGATATTAGGAAAAAATTCTTCACTGAAAGAGTGGTCAGGCATTGGAACAGGCTGCGCAGAGAGGTGGTGGAGTCACCATCCCTGGAGGAGTTCAAAAAGTGTGTAGACGTGGCACTTCAGGGCATGGTTTAGGAGGCACAATGGTGTTGGGTTGATGGTTGGACTTGATGATCCTAGAGGTCTTTTCCAACCTTAATAATTCTATCATTCTATGATTCTATTACAGTTCTATTACAATTCTATTGCTTTTTTCTGCTATTATTGGGACTTGTTAACTGAGCAGGGACAGAATTCTGACACCTGGCTGTTTCAGTTAATTTTATATTTCTGCAGTGCATGCAAAGGAAGAGCAGCAAATAAATGTAGTCACTTCAGCAAGTCCGTCAGGTCTTATGAAGCTTACACTCAAACAGTCCTTGTCCTTCTCTTCCCATAACTCAGCCCAGATCTCAAATGTTCAGCTATGGCTCGACAGAAAGAGAGGTAACAGAGTTTGTAATGACCAAGTCTCAGCCATCCTTTCTGATTCTCTTACCTGCACCAGTCACCAAGCAAGTATAGCCCTCAAGGACTAGAACGTGTTAGTCACTGGGAGGCATGAAGCTGGAAAAAAGAGTTTGTTTTGAAATGGAGTAAATGTAGATATAGAAAGTTTATTTTAGTTTCAAATGCCTTAATGCAACTCCCAGATTCCTTCTGTTCTGTAACTGGTCAATCTCATATTCTCTAATTCTTCCTTCTTGAGTTCAGGTTTATCTGGTTTCTGTTATTTAAATTTACTTTTGGGGAAGAGTTCTCAGAAGTATAGTATAGTCCTCTTTCCAACATCTCACTAATCTTTCCATTGCTTCCTGCACTGTACTTTGGCTCATATCCCCACCGAAGCATTGGCAGTGGTACTGTTATCATAGAATGATAGAATCATTAAGGTTGGAAAAGACCTCTAGGATCATCAAGTCCAACCATCAACCCAACACCATTGTGCCTCCTAAACCATGCCCTGAAGTGCCACGTCTACACACTTTTTGAACTCCTCCAGGGATGGTGACTCCACCACCTCTCTGCGCAGCCTGTTCCAATGCCTGACCACTCTTTCAGTGAAGAATTTTTTCCTAATATCAAATCTAAACCTTCCCTGATGCAGCTTGAGGCCATTTCCTCTCGTCCTATCGCTAGTAACTTGGGAGAAGAGAGTAGCACCCACCTCACTACAACCTCCTCTCAGGTAGTTGTAGAGAGCAATAAGGTCTCCCCTCAGCCTCCTCTTCTCCAGACTAAACAACCCCAGTTCCCTCAAACTCTCCTCATCAGACTTGTTCTCCAGACCCTTCACCAGCTTCGTTGCCCTTCTCTGGACACGGTCCAGCACCTCAATCTCCTTCTTCTAGTGAGGGGCCCAAAACTGAACACAGGATTCGAGGTATGGCCTCACCAGTGCCGAGTACAGGGGCACGATCACTGCCCTGCTCCTGCTGGCCACGCTATTCCTGATACAAGCCAGGGTGCTGTCATTAGTTTGTACCTAAACTCTGTTATATGCAGCACTGCAATTAGTTGCATAAAATCTTAAGACTTATTTTGGCTATATGGGCATTCAAACATTTAACTTGTGTGCTCAGGCTACACATAGGTTGCTAATAAATCTATAAGCTTGGACTATTTTTCTTGTTTTTCTTTTTGGGGACACTATTAAAAATGTGTGTATGTAAGAGAGTAATTATATGTAGAGTATGGGCCTGTCTGGGGAATATTTGACTTAATGTAGTTCCCAGCATGCTAATATAGCACTTAGGTAAGCAATGAACACTCTTTAGTCTCTGCCAACTTTAGCGAAATATTTGTGGGAGATAGACCAGATTCACAACAATCCCTATTTTGTTGCAGTTTTTTTTTTCCACCTTCTAACTATTTAGATGTTGCATCTAGATAAAAAAAAAAATCTAATTTTCTTGCATATCTGTGGTCATAAAAACAAGAGGAGCAAAGAAAATCAAACATAAGATAACTGCAGCAGAAGAAATATATCCATGGGACATTTTCCCAAGTTTTTATACTCAGCAGGTCTTTGAAAGCAGCTCAGCAGGCTAAGTAGCTTTTGGGAGCATTTCTTCTTAGGAATCAAGAGATGACTAGAGTGACTCTGCTGCTTTAAAGTGCATGCTAGCTGCTAATTACTCTTTTTTTAAAGCAAATTAAAAAGGCTGGTATGTCATCATATTAAAAACTGCAGAATCAACATTATGGTAGTACTCCAGGTGAGTACTACAAGCTTGAATGGCTATCCCATGAAAAAAGAAAAGGTTGTCTTTGCATGTGAAGGTATCTTTTTGCTTTCTGTGTTTTACTGTTTGTTTTCCAGTATGCACTTTCTTCATATTAGCAGAACATTAGAGAGTGCTTTTGATTCACCAGTGCAAGATGTGCTGAATCAGTGGATCTGAAGTTTGTAGCATGTTAAGGTTTTATTACTTTCTATTTCTGTCCAAAAAAAAAGTTTATTAGAGCTCAAGCAGAAAAGGAAAGAAAAAGAGCAAATAAAAACCCCTGAGATTAAGGCTGATACACAGTTAGTTTTCAAACTGGGCAGGATGAGACCTTAGACCACAGTTGTGTATGCTGCTGCCTTTTGTGCTTTGCCTGTTGCAGGGGCAGTCTGAGGTGAGATGTATTGCTGTTTGTATATTTGCTTTGAGAGCAATTCCACCATGTCATGTGTAATCGTGGTTATTTGCAGCTATGGCTCATACACATGCTGCTCTCTTGTCTTCTTTTGCACCTTTATTTTTCTATTTCTGCAAAAATGAGAAAGGTCAAACACTTTCTTGAATAGCTGACTAAATATCTTCCTCAGCTAAAATGGAAGAAGATGCCATAAGGCAAATGTGGCTACAGCTGGGAGGCTTCATTCCATTCTTGCCCTGCTCATAAGACTAAACATGTCATTGGTGCTTAATGTCCAGTCATTCAGGAGTTGGAACTTGAACAAATTCTCAACCTCTTTGTTTGCACTCCAGTGTAATGCACAGCAGGCTCCTCTCAACTCTAGTGTATCTCACTCTCCTTTCTAATATAACAGTAATGCTGACTTTTTAGAAATAAAATGGATGGGGATATCTCTGAAGTCAGAGTTAACACAGATGTCTGATTTTAAATCAATATATTTGCCAGAACAATAAAATAAGGTAAAAATCAAAAGCAACCTGAAAAGAAAAACTGCTTTCATTTCAGCGTTCTTTTTGAAAGTAAGAAATCAAAGACAAGGGATATCATGCACATACAAGAATATTAATACGCAATTCCTCTTTACAGCCTTTCTCATATTCAATTATTTTCTTTCCACTGAGAAATAAAACAGTATATGTATCTAGAAGAATGCCTTTTCCTGCTTAGTTAGTAGGGTTAAAATTGCTATTTTTATTAAAGGCTGAGTACTTCCTCATTTGTCATCTTAAATTCCATTACTTGTTTCCAAGGAGATAGAAATAAGCAGGAAAATCATCTAAGACTCTGATTTGTAAGGCTGTTCTCTTTAATGAGAGTTGAATGTGCCCTGTTTTAAGGAATGAAATAAACTTGGAGCTGCTGTAGTAAAGAGGTTGGGACTTTGAATTTCATTTCTGTGCAGGCCTACTTTCTGCTTCTGGAAGTTGGAAGGGGATGGCAAAATATTCAAATTGGTATCAGGTTATCATTTAGTGGCTCAGCTGTGCTGTTTTCTACACTGAAGCAGGATAGGAAGTCCCCTCACCCACCCACCCCTTGTAGTATTGGCTTTCTCTGACAGTTCTAGGTATGCCTTGGAGACAAGAATGGACAGTAGACAACAACTTATTTTTCTTCTTGTGAGGAGTTATTCAGAAATACTAAAGCCTGCATGGTTCCATAGGTATTTAAAAGCCTGTAATTTTTCAATGAAGTGCCAATGCTAAGTTCTAAACAGAGATAACTAACTTTTTTTTCTTTCTGTTAATAAAATCCTAAATGAATCTGAAGGTAGACAGATCAGTTGTCTTACCTGAAGTAGTCTTCACCACCTCAGTTGTATTTCTTAATCCTGTAAAGGAGAACTGGTAAAGCCTCCAGGACCTGGTGTCCCCCACCTCCACTGAGCTGCGCTTCCATTGGTAAATAATCTCTTCTCTTGGGTAGCCATCTTATTGCAATGGAAAATACAGAATGCTTTGTTTTATAGTCATTGCTAGGATTTTAATGTACTTTGGGGAGTAAAAATACTATTTTCTATTTCTGGAAAAAACTGGAGAAGCATATTGCAAGTAAATTATAGATATGTTTTTCTCAGGTTACTTAGTAGTGCCTTTTACTTAATGTCACATTTTATTTATTATAAGTTAAAATAACATTTGAAATAAATTTTTCAAAAAATGAGTTTTCCACTTTTGTGGACCTAGTAGGATGCAATTTTGCCCATCCTTCAATTATGCCCAAAAAGTCTGCAGCTGGACCAGGAGTTTACACCTTGATCTGACTGCAAAATATCAAACTCTTGACTCCAACTATTGCAATACTAAAACACCCATGCACAAAGAGAAAGTATCAGGCTATGAGACTTTGATGCTGAAAGTAAAAATTGCTACTGTTATGCTAAGATATAAGCATAAATTAATCACATAGGTCCCAGAAATTGTATCATTCTTTATATAGCATTTCTCAATTTTATTTGTTGAAATATATGATTCTTGTACTTGAAAATAAGGTCAAAATAAAACTGAAAACCATTGGGCTATGTCTAGTTAAGAACATAACCCTTGCTGACTCTAAATATAAATTCATAATAAATGGTTCAGTGTGGGTCAGAAAAGGGATATTTCTAAGCATGTTACTTACAGCTTGAAAATTCCAGGGGGCAGGAATGGGCATCCATTGGGAAGTTGTGTAACTGTAGCTGACACTCAGCATCAATTGTCAGCCTGAAGAGAAAGAGATCAGGATATACAGTACGCACCTGAGAAGTTCGTCCTGAAAGCTATATCATGGCCAGCAAAATGAGATTCTTACTGCTATAGAACCTGACTGTGAAATATGCAAATATATTATATATAAAAAGAGAAAGCAAAAGTAAACTGTTGATCTGTGTGTATTAATTTGGATATTCCAAGCATAGGAAGACATCATGGTTACTGATAAGCAGTGTTTCTTTTTTGGTTACATAAGTCCTGATCATCTTCTTTCTGGACTGTGTAACAGAAGAAGGTATTAAAGTTCTGTTCCTATGCATCTGAAATGACAGCATTACTTATGACTGGCAAATCCATAAGTAGATATACAGGTCCTCTCATGAGCAGTGACAAATCTCTGTGTCACAGCATGCCATAATGCAATCTGTATCCAAGACAGCCATCTAGACTACCTTCATAGCTCGTGGAAAGGCACTCTGAGGATATACTTCATTTCATTCCAAAATAAGACATTTAAAATAAATCAGAAGAAGAATGTACCGAAAGATGTTTCCTTCCACTGAATATCAGGAGAGTCTCCATGATAACACAGGTGGTGCAGGTGTTATAGATCAGGTAGAGACATGTACTTTTAGAAATCCAGAATTGGGTGAGATGTATCCCCTGATGTGCCTGCTAAAAACTCTACCATTTTTCATTCAGTCCCTTACTTGTTGCTAGCCTGTATATAGCCCCAGCTCTGCCATGAACTGCATGATACTTAGACTTTGGAAAGGAGGGAGGAGGTGGGGTGAGAGAGGGAAAAAGGAAAAGGAGGAGGGGAAAAAAGAGCAGATTGATGTTTATGTGTTCCATGAGTCTCTGGGAAAACTGTAGGTTTCTGGTCTTTGCTGATTCCTGGATGTTGAAATGAGCAACCCTGTGACCTGGGTTTGTCTCCTGGCTCCTGTATGTAGGTACTGCGTGCAAATTACTTCCTGAGTCTCATACTGTGGGATGCAGAGGGATGCTGTGAGCACTAGCCACCAAGTTAATGAAGTCAAAAGGAAACTTTTCTGCATTAAGGATTTAGGAACAAATCTAATTTCCTTTGTAACTAAAGGAAGTTCTGTTTGTGACACAGAAGGAGAGCTGATTGTGTGCTAATATTACTGCCCTTTCTTTTTCTTCTCATTTCATCACTTTCAGTTTCATTTCAAGATAATCATAATAGGGATCCAAAGAATGATTAAGTTCTTTCTTCGATATTGCCTTTTCTATGGTGAATAAATTTAACACTGTTTGAAGCTGGGATAGGCTCAGATTTACTCCTGTTTTTCATTTGTTTTCTCTTGCGGAATTGAGTAGATTTCATTCCCCAGCACAAAGTACAATCCAGGCTTTGATCATCTCCAGGCACGGAGTTTTCTGGGCAACCTGTTCCACTGTTTGACCATTCTCACAGTAAAAAAGTTTCTTCTTATGTTTAAACAGAATTTCCTATACTTCAGTTTGTTCCCGTTGCTTCCTGTCCTATCACTGGATGCCACTGGTAAGATTATATGTCTGCCTTCTTTACCCCTTCCACCCCCTCACTTCTTTACCCCCACCCGCATTACACACATTGGTAAGATCCCCTGAGCCTTTTCTTCTCTAGGCTGAACAGTCCCAGCTCCCTCAGCCTCTCCCTGCACATTGGACACTCCCAGCCCTTCAGCATCTTAGGGGGCCTTCGCTGAACTTGCTCCAGTAAGCTGAGATCCCTCTTGTACTGGGGAGCCTAGCACTGCACCCAGCACTCCAGCTGTGTCTCACTAGTGCTGGGCAGAGGAGAAGGATCATCTCCATCAACCTGCTGGCAACAGTCTTCCTAATGCTGTCCAGGATGCTGTTTGCCTTTTCTTCAAGGGCACTTTGCTGGCTCATGGTGAATGTCCACCAGGATCCCCAGGTCTTTTTCTGCAAGGTGATTTTCAGCTGGTCAGCCCCCATCCTGTACTGCTGAATGGGATTATTCCTCCCCTGGTTCAGGACAACATTTTCCTTTGTTGAACTCCATGAAATTCCTGTTGGCCCATGTCTCCAGCACGTTGCAGTCCCTCTGAGTGGTAGCACAACCTTATGATATACCAGTCGCTCCTCCCAGTTTTGTATTATCTGTGGACATGCTGAGAGTGCACACTGTCCCATTCTCCAGGTCATTAATGAAGATGTGAAGATGTTAAACTGTATTGGCCTAGTACAAAACTGGGGAGTACTCCACTAGTGACTGCTTTCCAGTTGGCCTTCATGCCACTGATCCCAGCCCTTTGAGCCTCGGAGTTCAATCCACCTCAGAGTCCACTTATTTAGCCCGTACCTGATCCTCCTCCATCAAGTCTTCCTTGCTCCACTTTCCTACTGGTTTCAGGGACCTGAGATTGCTGAAGGCAGGGTTTTACCAGTGAAGACTGAGGCAAAGAAGGCATTATGTTCCTTGACCTTTTTGGTGTCATTTGTGACAAGGTCCCCATTCCCATTCAGCAGTGTACTCACATTTTCCCTATTCTTCCTTTTGCTGAGGATGTATGTGTAGAAAGCCGTGCTTTCATGTCTCTGGTCAGATTTGACTGCAGATGAACTTTGGCTTTTCTAACCCTGTCCCTGAGTGCTCAGACAGCATCTCTGTATTCCTCCTGGGTCACCTGTCCCTGCTTCCACCTCTAGTACATTTTCTTTCCACATTTGAGTTTTGTTAGGATCTTTGCATTGATCCATGCAGACTGCCTGCTAACTTTGCTTGATTTCCTGCTGGTCAGGATGGACTGTTCTTGAGCTTGAGGGGAGGTGATTGAGAAAATCAACCAGCTCTTCCGGAGCCCTCTTCTCTTCAGGGCAGAATCCCAGATCTGTGATGATACTTTCACATTTCACTTCTGGATTAATCCAGGTTGAATCCTTACTGGTGTTTGTTGTGACTCACTAGAACAACTAAGTATACACTAATAACAGATAACTGTTTCAAAGTTCTATCAGAGACATCTGTTTCTAATGAGAGAAACTGAGGGGTTTGAGGAGAAATGTAACAAAATCCAAAGAGACAGTAGTGTAGCTAAGTCCAAATTTAGCATTTCAAAAGTGGACTAGGATCTTCTTTATCAGACTTACTTTGATTTGCACTGGATTTCAATTCTGATCATTCTCTTATCTCTTCTGGCAATGCAATGTTATGAATGTAAAATAACTATGAAATAAAACACCTTTTTGTAATTCAGACAGTTGCAACTTTAAAAGGTTGCCTTAACCAAGGCTGCAGATCTATTCATTAAAATTGTAATGAGTGTACTTTTCTTCAAAACTTTATTTTTGGCACCCAATAAAACAAAAGCAGAAAAAATGCTTTGAAGAACATGCAGTCTAAGACTCAAATGGTCTTGTGTCTAACATCTTTGATTCTGTACTCTCATTTTGGATTATAAATTCTCTTGAACAAATGCTGTCTTTACATTTAATAGGACCAAACATTATATCACATGAAAGAAAAAGTAAAAAAAAACCTCACATTTAGGATTTTCACATTTAGGAAGTACCTTATGGTCATTGGGAATATGGTATTTGAGTTCTTACATGTTTTATATGTTACACTTAAATGTAGGCATATGCATAAATTAATTATTGAAAAGATAGTCTTCAAAGGTAATCTGTCTCAAAAGGAAAGCTATACACATGCCTGAGAAATCTGGAGATGAGCATATCAAGTTCAGATTCATGAAAATTTTAGCTGAACAGGCCATATCTGTAGGTATTGGATTAAACCGTAAATGACCAAAGCTGAAACAATAATCCTTATTTTCATGAGATATTTGAGGAATGAAATGCTTTTGCAGAGTACAGCTTCATCTAGCTAAATTGTAATCAATTCAGAATAAGAGGCCTTTGATGTATATAATACCTCCTTTATACCATCTATTTAATTCAAGGATATTTTGAAATCATCAGTTTAATGCAATAAAAAGGTAAAAGGCAATATGGACCAAACCAGTGGCAAACAATAAAACATACATGAAAATGAAGATGAATTACTATAACAACGTTTATATTCATTTTAGTATAGGAATATGACTATTGTGGAGCAAGACAGTACAATCTATAGGAAGAAATAAAACTCTTTATTGTGCCAATATAACATAAATCGCATGCAAGTAATATCTTGTAAATATTTCAATTTTTCAGGATTTTATGCAAAAGTGAATAGGAAAAAACCAATGTTTTTTCCTTCAGGTTAATGCCAAATGACCTGAATTCACAGGGCCTTTCCCCTTGGCTTTCCCTAGAGAAACTGAAATTAAGGTCAGGTATAAATACCTCAATGTGTACAACACTCTGCCATCATTCCAGATCCTGAGCATCCGATTAGGAGTCGTTATCCAATGAGCATCAGCTTTCTTGGAATTTCGGAAAAATGTATCTGGTATCCAGATCTTCCCAACCATGTTGCTGTTTAATCTGAGTACTTTTATAGTGCTGTTGAACTTCAGACGTCTGTCATACCACGTTTGGGCGAAAAATATATCAATTGTATATTCCTGTTGTGTTAACCAGAAATACTGATGAAAACATAGCACTCAGCATTTCACATAACTCCTGATATGCTTTCCTTAATTTCAAAAGAAAAAAATGTGAACTACAGAAGGTGATATGAGAACTGGTAAAACCAGGTTTTGAGGGCATGGTTTACAGAAGATTATTGTTTAAAAACAATTTATTCTGTTGTTTTTCCCCTGACAGGTGAAACTAAGATGCAATTGAGTGATATATGCACCTTTAATTCTGTGTCCCCACACCTCAGCCCACACCTGATCAGGTGAGAGAACAATTACTTATTCCCTTGGAGCTAGGACAGGAAAAATCTGAGCTGACTTGGCTGCCATAATTGCCTGTGTCCCCCAGTTAATATCAGAAGTGGTGAAGTCTTACTTTCCCTGGCACCACAAGGCAGGCAGAAGCCACAAAGGGAATTATAGAATGGAAAATAGTAGTCTGAGATTTCTTTCTACACACAAAAACTACAAGAATGAAGTAGATATTGTGCCAAGGCTAGACCATTTCCCTCACCTGCATGAAGATATAATTAAAATTTTCTGTAGGAATTTTGGAAAGAGGAGGGGAGAGAGAATCTAGGCTTTTTTAACTTTTATTTTTTGGTGGCAAGAGTGGTAACATCACTGGTGAATGGTTTTCCTTATTTTGTAGCAGTCTGGAAGCTCAATTTTACAGGTGTTAAACTGTCACAAAGCACTTGAAAGTAGAGTAGATAAGAGTGTGAGGGTATGTTAAAAATATTGTTACATTTTTTTCAGCGTAAAGCTCAGTTTTCCTGTCTTGTAAAGAGTCATAGCTCATATAGTTCTCACATACATAATAATAATGAGATTTTAAAAATAATATAGGTATGGCACAACATTAAAACTAATGGAAGCTTTGTAATGTCAAAAATGATGGAGGCTTTCTAACAAAGTGAACATTGTAGGAACGTTGGCAATAATTTACCTACCATATTGATAGCATTCACAGGCCCAATGCTATTTACGTACATGTCAGTGTGAATTACTGTTGGTTTAACTGTAAGAGAAACAGCAAGAATCAGTAACATGAGCGAAGGTCAAAATCAACTACATGAAAGTCAAACACAAGCAAAAGTTTATTATCATACCTCTCATGCATGGCTATGGTTGTATCACATTTAAATGTGCATATACAATAAATATAAATTTGCAGTGATGTCTTCAGTTTGAAATTAGTTGGAGACACTTTGAGACAAATTCTTATATTGTTTATTCTGTCAGAACAAATTCATGTATTCTATGAGAGCAAATACCATTCTGACCAGTATTGTTACCTTAGAGTGAGTCATATATGACTGAGAGTATGTATATTTTGTGTCAAGTCACAGCAACACATCTGGCAAAACACTATTAATGAAAGCAAACTTATTTTTCTTATGATGTCTTGCATCACTCGTTTTACATTATAATGCCAAATGCAACGTGACTGTTGTTGCCTGCAGAGACGGCTGTAGGTAAGTAACAATTTCATGAGCCCAAAGCAAAAATAATACTCAAGGCTCTAAAACAGGAATGAAAACAGTTGTTAGATTAATTTATTTTGAAATTACTGTATTGTAGCTTTATTATTCTTATACACCTTGACTAAAACATGATTATTTTTTCCAAGATGCTTTTATGAAAGCTTAATTCCTTTCTGTTCTCAAAAGTCTTGGATCAAAAGAATAAGACAAATTCCTCTGCTAGTTTACACTATATACATACAATGAAAGTTAAATACTCATGTTATCCCTCAGCACAAAAAATTCCTGTTTATAAGCCTGTATAAACTTGCTAGAAACAGTTTCATTAACCTTGCTTCTCTCTGCTTTCCTCTGCCTGCCTCATCCATTAATTACCTGCATTTTTCTATAATCTTATTACTACTGTATCCTCTTCTATAGAAGTATTGTCTGCCTGTTCTGTGCCCACATGGGGCCTTCTCAAACTGACTTCCAGCAACTCAGGGAGATTTATCTCTTCGAGCTCCCTCAGTCGTCAATGGAGAGGAAGATTCCTGCAAAAGGTGATTCAGTCAAATAATATTTCCATTATGAGTCCAAGCTTGGATCTATATACTTATACTGGGCGTGGGAGAAATCTAGGGAGGCTGGCCTTTCTTGACTGCTGGTATCTTCTGTGAACCTCTTCCTCTGTGCCGCATTCCCCAGACACTTCTTGCCCTGCTGTGCAAGTGAGGGCCCATGCTGCATCAGTCAATGCAGATCTGCTGCTCTTAGAGGCTCTGTCTGTGTCCATCACATCATGCAAGGATCAGGCTGTGTTATCCTCATTTTGACCTTCCCTTCCAATATATTATTTGTGATTCTCTAACACCCTTACTTAGATATACAAAGAAGATAAAAACTTGCTTTTTCATTCCCCAGAGGTTACATTCCAAAATTCCAGTGCAGGTGCACCATTACAAGTAGCCTGATTCAGCAAATCACAAGAGTCTTATATGTATCAAGATAGATTTAGCAATTTAAAATTATGTCAGCTTCCAAAATCTTGACTACTTTTTGTGCCACTGTGGTTTTACTACATTGTATTTTGTTTTCATAACTACTTTGAATGGATTCTGCTTCCTGTGTAGCGTCATATGGTATGAAAAGTTTTTCTCTTCACTGCTTAATCAAAAGTGGTCTAAAAAGAAAACCACCATACCTCCTATGTCAGGTCTTAACTTGTTGTCATATCCTTCCAGCAAGCCATTTAAAATAAGAGTGACATCACTCTCATGGACTTTGGGAGTCAAAACCCAAGTCTTATTTGAAGTGTAATCTTCATAATCATCATCTCCCTTTTGGGTGGAACTGTTAAAGAAATAAAAATGAAGAAACAGAAAGCCTTGAAAAATGTGAATTTGTAGGCAACCTCCTCGGAGACAATGTATACATAATTCAGGTTTTCATAGCACTGTACAAAACATTGAAAAATTGCCTGCTTTACAAAAGGAGACTCACAGTAAAGATGTCACATAACAGTTGAGGTTACAGTTCATTTTAACAACATTTCCTTTTGTACACTTGAGATCATATGCTGTCTATTCAAAGGAACATCAGTGCTTATCACCTTTGGCATGCCTATTTTTTCTCCCACTGACTCAGGTGGGACTTGTTATGAAACAAATCTAATTGCCACTTAGCTTATGCAACTCTCCACCAAAATATCACTTAGTATGTACACAGTGTTGTTGCATTACTTCTCTTTGAGAGAACGATTTGAGGCAACACATAACTGACAAGACCAATAATTAGATTCATTCAAACAAACTGTCACACAGCTTTCCTCCACTCTGATGAACTTGAGCTTATTGTGCTTTTGGAAAGTTCAGCACAAATTTTTGCCAATGGTTTTCATTTTCACTTTTGCTAACCAGAACCCAGAGAGCCTAAAAAGTCTATCTACCATTTTTTTTCTGCTACTGAGCGGTATCACAGCAGATCTAATATAATTCAACCTGCTTAGCACACTAAAAAGGGCAAGTTAGGAATCAGAAATGTCTATCCTAGTCTTCATGGATGTTTTGTTTTCTTAAAATATGTGCCTCCAGTTCTAGAGGAGAACATAGAAACTACCTTAGAATACATCATCAGATATTTTCATTTTAGAATGTCAGCAGTAATCAGCCAAATGGTGCTAGGCAACTGTGTTTATTGCATAATATGCCAGTGCCCTTCTTTCCTGACTTGCTCTGTGACAAAGTTTGAACACTGCTGGATACGAAAAATCTTAATGATACTACAGATATCGTAAGCCAGTTGGTGGAGTTTGGATACAAATGGGTCAAAGGCAGAAAATGTAATTATTTTCCTGTTTCAGCCAGAATCTGTACAGAAGTGGGGAAGAGCACAGACAAGGAGATTCTCATGGGGGCTGGAACTCATGCCTGGCACACAAGGTTGAAAGCAGACACAGCTGACCGTGGTCATGGGTGCAATAGTGAAGGAATGACCAGTCCCAGAGTCTGAGAGCGCCATTCTGTTAACACAGATCCTCACTCAGCTGAGGTTGCACCCACTCCTCCCTACAGTGCTATCCTGCTGCATCCTGCTTATACCTACCCAGAGTGGATGGCCTGAAGGCTTTCCCGTGTCAGGCATTTGGGAGCTGTTAGCCAACCGCACAAATACAACTTAACTATGAAAAAGGCTTTAGCTTCCTTCTTTCCCATGGGCACAGCCTAGCAGGAAAGAGACACAGCATATCTAGGCCTCTCTGTGTCAGACTTTGCTTCCCAGGAGGTGCTGAAGGTATAGTGAAATTTGAAGCAGCCTGAGACTGCACATAGGGGTGTAGCAACTAGGAATGCATAGCATGTGCTAGAGAGCCAGTCTTGCATTGCATTGAATTGAGTTTGGAAGCTGCTAGTGAAGCTAGGTTACTCTATGCCTTCATTACATGTACTGAGTACCACTGACTGCAGCCTCCAGGCACCACCTAACCCACCCTGTGCCAGCAATATGCATCTGGGAGCTTCAGCTTCCCAGATCAAGAATAGGCAACCCAAACTCCTCCCACTGGCTACACAGGCTTGAACCTGTAGTGCTATACTGGCAATTGAAAGCAGAGATTTACTTGGCAATGTGCTACATAGTATTCTGCTGGTACTGACAAACAGGTCAGGATAATTAAATTAGTGGGGGAAATTTGTTTATTCAGCTGTCTGGAATTCAAGGATCTAATTGTAATTCAAAGGAACATAACTGAAGCAAAGTTCTCCATTCTGGAGGAAAGGAAATCCTTCTAAATAGTCTTTGCAAACAGAAGACACTAGATTATATGTTTCCAGTCTGTGCAAAGGAAATGAAAAAAATGAACTTTATGCATAAAAAAGCTATATTCCTGTTTTATAACCAATGAAACATCCATTCTCCAAAAATAATAGTTTTTCTGAATGGAAAAGAAAAAGTAAATCAAATACATTCTTTCACTAAAGCAATGTGTTCCTGAATATTAATGTGATGAGAAAGCTTCAAAAATCAAACAGCTAGTTAGTAGAGTCTGGTGTACTGGCCGGTGCAAGATTAGAAGATGAAAAAGTATATTTGTCTAGGACCTGTCTCAAATCTAGAACAACCTTATTGAACAGAAGCCCTTATTGAACACCAGTCACTAAAACTTCCATTTCCTCTCTGTAATTATTTGTAGGAAAGAAATAGCTATTTGTTTGCTCATCTGCCATTTCAAGCCATTTTGGCACTCCAAATCTCAAAAAACAGCAAATGCTTTATGAGATTAGTGTGAGAGAGAGAAGAGGAAGCACAGCCAATGTAACTAGGGAAAAAGGCCGCTGAATTCCAGCTTTTATCTGAATTCCAAGTAATCATGAGTTAGCATGGGTATCCAGTTGTCTTTAAAATGTCTGTCTGTGTAAAACTGCATACCAGCCAGAACAGTCAGAGGTGCATTTCTATCCAGATGAGTAGGGCTTTAGCTGTGCAATGCCATTAATACTAATGAAAGTTATAATGAAAAAGCCCTTTTCATTTCCTTAAGACTTCCAGATCAGTCCTTCTGATTATATGGCCTAAATTTTGCAAGTGCTTTTAATTTCCAGAACAAATTTGATAAAGCCCAGATTATACCCAAATGCATATTGAAACCTGTTTTTATTTTTATGACTGCTGGAAGTTTTCAAATCTAGTATTATAGGTATGCAGAGAAACACATATTTACCTATTTGCAGATTACAGTATAATTTTTTGAAAGTTAATGTTTCAGACACTGATACAAAATCTCACTGTTTAAGACATTCCCACTTCCGATGTTAATGCCATTGCAAGACATGTGCAAGACTGCTCTACATAAACCCACTTTCCCTGTTTGGAAAAGAGATGGCTTAAGAGGGTCAGAACTCAAACTTGAAACTTCAAGTCGTAGAGTAATTAAAGTTAGAAGGTGCTTTTGGAGGTCATCTGGTCTAATCCCTGCTCAGTTTGCCCCCTAAGCCTGCATGAGGTAGCCATGATTGTAATTACTTACATATGTATATATTTTATATATATATATATATATATAAAACCATGAGTGTGCCTAACATTCAGGTGGGCTCTTTGTATGTGCCAAATTACTTGAAATACATCTTCACAAAGCAAATAGAGGACAGAAATCACTACATGCTAATAAGCAGTTATTAATTTAGATCAGAAAGTGCATTAATTTGGACTACAGGAATATTTGGGGGGGGATAACACCACAAGATTGAGTCTTTTTTTAATTTTTTTTGATAAAATGTGCAAAGATCTATGAACTGGTATCTCACTCTACAATTACATACGAATCTCATTCTGCCAATGAGGTTTTTACCATGGCAGGGGCTAAAAAGAGTTTTAACTCATGTTTCTTATCTTCCTCACTATAAAATACACATACTAATCCTAATTCTGCATTAAAGAAGTTGTTACTTTATAACATTTATGTAGCTCTTTTGAGTGCTCATTGGTGATGCGTAACTTTAGCACAAACTAAATGTTCAGGACTGGATTCTCCAGATCTTTGCTAGTGCACGTTACCGGTAAGTTTTTGCAATACCATCTGGGCAACATTTAATCATTTATGGAGCAAGTGTAACCTCTGTGGGCAGAGGTATCTACTGCAGGTAGAACTGGGTTCACCAACCAAGGGATAAAGAACTAATGAAAAGATGGTCTATTTCACTGGCACAGCCTCTTTTACAGACCCCTTAGCACTAAAGGCTTTATTTCTCTACTGGAAATATGTTGAAATTGTAGAAGATTAGTTCAATCAGTCCCAGAGGATATCTCTGCTGAGAAATCACTGATGTGTTAGGAGAATAATTTTTTTCCATCTTCTTTTCCAAACCTTGTCCAGAAGACACAGCAAAACCCATTAGTCAAAGGTTTTGTTAATGTGCTGATGCAGTGTTCTCTTGGCAGTCCAAAACCATGGAAGTCTACATTACAGTTTGGGAATCCATTCCTCTTTTTAATAGATTTAGTATGATTTCTTTTCTTTTTTGCTTTCATTTCCATGGAAGTAAGACTGATATCTCTGTAAAAATAATCATCACTTTAGTAAAATTTATCAAATAATTATATTAATGGTATTTAGCTGTCTTACATTATTATCCTTTCAAGCACTTTGGCTTAAATTCTTTAGTTCAAAATTCAAAATAAAGGGTGGATTATCTATTTCAAAACCACCGTGTTTTAGTTAATTGTTAATGTAAAGTCAGCATTATAACTTTTGATGATCTCTGCTGTTCCATGATATCTCTATAACATAGACACTCTAACGTAACTTCCAGAAGAATCATATGTAGCATTTCTTGGAAAGACACTACCATATGTTGGTAAGACTACACCATACATTATTTAAAATCACAGGCAGCAGCAATAAATTTTCAATCTAAACTGAAGGACAGATTGGGCGCGTCTTACTTCATTAGTGAGCAATAACTCATGAAGGATATCCCTTTAAAATAAGGTAAATATTTCCCAATCCACAGGAACATGAGTTTCACTATTTGTTACAAGTAGTAGAAGGGAAATGATACTCTTCTCTGATGCAAAAACCTACCATAACTGCTCAGTCTTTCAACATTCAGATGTGAGGTTGTATATTTAGCTGGTCCAAATCTCTATAATTCGAGTGACTTTAAATAGGGTATGCCAATTTGTACCTGCTGTGGCTCTGTCCTTCAACTTTCCTAAATACAGAAAATGAATTTTAACTATTTCTGAGTGTTCTATTACAAAACTTCACACAAGAGTCAATTATCCCTGCTGGAATCTGCCTGCTATTGCATTGCTGTTTACAAGCAGAATCAGAGCAGCCACAAAGTACCTAAAGAAAAAGACCTGTAGCAGTACTGAATAGCCAAAAACTAATTAGTTTAACTCTAATTAAAAAATTAAGTTTATTTGTCAAAAAAATCTGACCAACTTGATCTTTCATGCCAAGTAGGCTATAGAAGCTACAGAGCCTACAGCAAAGATTTAATAAACTGCTCACACATACAGTGAGTCTTCCACTTAAAGCACCAATGTTTTCTGCCTCTCAGTGAAGGACTGAAACAAAGCTTGCTATTTTACCTAACAGCACTCTTTAACTTTATGAATAGTCAAGCTAAATTCATTCTCTGATGTGCATAAAAAATTAACCTAATCTATAGGTCGTATATTATTCATGGTGATAATACGGTCACTGTGAGGGAAGGACATGTTCCAAGTTCCCACTGTGGATACAGAGATGCTGTATGCAGATGTGACATATGAGTATGTGGAGAATAACGTATTGCAGGAGAATACAGTGTCTGTGGAAAACTAACTGTATCTATATTCTCTCTTGTTGACTGCCAATGATATTTTAAGTAAAGCTATCTCAGTTGAAATAGAAAATGTTTTCACAAAGCTGTATGCTGAATTCTCTCTCCCTGTTCATGTTTCTTTTCTCTCCATTTGTATTGTTTAAATCCTAAGGCTGTACCCAGGACCATGCTCCTATCTTTACCACAAAAATTGAACCTATTTTCTCTTTTACTACTAAATGTTCATCACAATACCCGACCTTCACTTTTCTTAGGCTTGCAAATCATACAATGTGAAGATTAATCTTGTCCCAAGTCGATTCCCACATCAGAGATGGAAGCTCAAAATAATATTTTGCTTAGAGAGGAAAAGAGGAGATCTAGTCAGTTATCAGAAGTTCCATAAAAGGAAATGGAGAGCATGTTGAGAGATTTGAACTGAGAAATCACAGCGAAAGTGTCTTGTTGTCCTGCTCCCTCCACCTAGAGCTCTGGTGCTGGTGAGACTGCAATTCTGGTACCTTGATGGAGCCTTGTTTCAGAAAAGCCTGAAATGCTAGATTCACAGTGTTTCCAGAAAAGCTTGTTTCAGACTAGGCTGCTCAGGAGTATTAACTGTATTGTGGCCACTTGACGTAGTCACGTAGAGAGGGAGGCTGAGGATGTTCACAGGGAGAAAGAAAATAGTTTTTACCTCTACTTAACGGTTTGGGTAGGTTGGATTTTAGGTAGGTCCCCTGTAGAAGATAGTTCATTTCCTAGGCAACTGCTACTGCTACAGCTATCATTCCATGAACTATCCAAATCATGTAAAGTATTTAAAAATCTGTCTTGAAATCACCACTGCTTAAAAACAAAACAAAGCTGAGTTTTTCTGTCATTCCTAAGTCGCTGAAGTGTACAAGAAAAAAACTATTAAAGTAATACTACAATTCTCATAAATAAATTGCTACAGCTGAAATGCTAGGATTAAGTAGGGGCTGAACACACAACTCTCAAAATGTGTATTCAAGACCCAGAAATCACTAGAGTAACAGAGATGAGTACTCCCAGCAAATGACTTTTCAGTCATCTTTACAGTACAGGAAGGCCCTAGATCGCCAGCAATCAAACAGTCATTTCTGAAAACTATGCCTACATCGAGATTTAAAGGCCAGCCAGATTCCTGTGAACATTTACACTGCTTTCCACTGAATGAGATGATACCTGGCAACACAGCATCTAAGTATGCTATGGATTTTACATGCTGCCTTCTAGTCATTCAGCAGCTCACAGTATCCTCACTGGTACTTGTCAGCCATTTTGAGTAAAGCAGTCCAATTCTTAAACCTGTTCACAGACTTCTAAAATATTACATGGCAATGATGTTTTTGTATTAGTCACTATAAAACTGTCAATCATGGTAGACTAGTTTATCTTACAGTCAATCTACATCTTCCCCAAGACGTGCACTCGCATTAGCTACTGCACCTTATCACATCATAAATTTTAGCCCTTTCTAGTTAAAGCATATATTTTCCATATTTGCAGATTCAGTTGAATGTGGATACAGCAAGTGTTTACACAGAAAGGTTGAAAATGAAAAATTTAACTTGGTTTAAGTTTTGTTTCCTTCCTGTAAGTTTGTGAAAATGCTTTTTAAAAAAGCCCTTTGAAGTGCACTTACTGAGAGTGCTACCAATAAAACTTCTGGTTTGTAGTATTTGCTGTGTTTTCTAGTTCACTGTACTGAAAAATTGCAGTGCAATTTTTGCATTGCACGACTGATTGGATTCAAGTTGTGAGTGAGCATGAGGATTATTGTCCCTTTTTAAATATTTGAAGTACCAACAAAATAGGCTTATGGCCAATTGTCACCAAAATTACCAGAAACAAGGACCAGTGTTAGCAGTCCTGGCAAAGAACCAAAAGCAGAAACGTAGCACCCAGTCTAGAACCTGTGTCTCCAGCAGAAAGTTGAGGTACATTGGTTAAATAAGCTGATAAAGGATTTCCATCTTCAGATCTATCAGAACAGACCACTGTAATTGACCAAAACTGAATTACACCACAACATAAAACACATAGGCAGGGAGAGGAAATACATGCTACTCCCAGGGAGGATAGCAAAATGTAGAGGGATGAAACAAACTTGTATAGCCAGTAAAGAACAGGAGAGATAATTATAGAAACAAGCACACATCATTCATTTTGAACAGCCTGAGCTTGAAGTGCAGCATTTATACTTATGAGAACTCTGGAGGAGTCTAAGATGTAATCAGATGATTCAGATAAGCCTCCATAACTTAAGATGATTATTTCAAATTTTTTTGAGCTGGAATTTTGTATGAATATGTTTTCTTACACTTTGTTTACTGGAGGTTGTATAATCTACTCACTTATCTCTTTTTACTGCAGTTATGGCTACTCATTTTAGTGGCAAATGAAGGAAAGCATTAGCTAGAAACAACCAGGAGAACAGAACCAGGAGAAATAGGTTCAGATATTTTTCTCCATCATAGGGTTAGCTTGAGTAGATCTTGTACTTTATTTGAAACTATCTAGCTATATCTAATTGTAAAAGGTGTAACTTTGGAATTATGTGAAACTCAGAAGGCCTATTTTTTTGTTTACCTCCTTCTTCACTTCTCTCCGCTTCCCTCCCAGCCCCTTCTATCCTCTTTTTTCATTTCTTTAAAAACTGTTCCATGCATCTCTGCATGTGAAATTTGAGGCACTTGGGGTATGATTTTTCCCCTTTGCTACTACTCAGTTCCTGCAGATTTCTGCTATAGCTGGGAGAGCTCAAGAGAGGGAGTTAAGTTAATGGCCATTACTGAAATGTGATCCAACTCGGTCTTTTTTAGTGTGAGCTCTCTTCATTTTTCCGGCTGTGTTTTATTGTATGTAATTGTAATCTGTTACTATTATACATAATTTCTCTTCCCCAATAAGGTACATTGATTTTAGAAAAGATTGCTCTAAAATCTCACTATAAATTAACAAGAGGAACAAAAAGCTTAATTCTGTTCTCAGTGAGTAAGATTAGGAAAACATGGATGCCCTCCAGCCACCTATTTAAAAAACATTTGCTCAAAAAACCCCAATCCTTTTGCTCAGTTAGATTTGAAAAATGAAAGAATAAAGATTCTTATTCTGTAATACCCCATAATGTACACATATTCATGGCTTTTCAGAATACTTGCACATCTTTTTTCTATATTCTGTCTGGTAATTTCACCCAGAAGGAAGTAATTTCTGGAATCAATCATTCATAATGTAGTCATCTTCACATCGCTATCTGTCAGTGTTTAAGAACAAACAGGTGAGGTGCTAGAAAAGTCACAAGTTTTGCTTATTGAGTAACCCTCCTGTGCATTTTTTATTGAGATTTAGAATACCTTTTTTCATCTACACATGTGAGCTTTAAGATTCAAGTTAAACTGAATATAAATCCTCATTAGAATTAAATCTGTCAGGGAACATTTTCATTCTCGTCTTCTATGTCCCAGTACACAGCAAAGCACTGTAATGTGGTGTTCCCAGAGTTGGGCTGGCAGTTAGGAACACTGAAAGCTTACCCCTGTTAAAGGACTAATGTCCTTCTACTTGTTATGATAAACCAAGTTATATCAGTTCTGCATGTAAGTGTAAACCATTTTTACACCATAAATAGGCACATAAATATGCCTTATTACTTGTGTTTGGTGAAGACTAGGTATGATAGTAAACCATCTCATTATGGAGGAAGAAACAATCACTAACCATGCCTTAGGAAATGACTTTGTATTGCTGGGAATCACACTTCCAGTGCACTTATTAGCAAAGTTATAGCCCATATCTTTGGAAAAAACAAGTGGGTCAGATAAACCCTAAATGATTAGGGAGCCAGTCAAAAATAAATTTAAAACCAATATAGGTTTATTGTGAGTATGTTCTTAATTCTTGCTTCTTTCAGATCATGGAAGTATCATTACTGAAATGTTTATTAGATAGGAATGTGTCTTGAAGAAAGAGCTGAATGAACAGAAAATAGTTGTTTGATACATATCTTTAATTAACTCATCGTGAAGCTAACTCATTCACAAAATCAGTGTGAGCAAATGGTGAAAATTAAACTGATTTTTGTTGTTTTTTTTTTAAACAATGCTTCTGATTTAACTTCATTTTTAATGCATGGTAACCAGTAGTAACCCATGTGTTCCCACATAAACCCACTTATATCATGCAAGACGCTGTTTGTACTCATGCTCATAAAACAGACTGTGCAGGGGTGGATGTGGAATTTAGTTCTGATAACAGGGTAGATGTGTGATACGTTAAGAATGTAAGTGGCAAGCTAATGTCTCTATGTCAACTGAGTAGGAAAATTGTCAACAAGTGTAGCTGAATTTCCCCTATGGAATTTATTTATTTTGACAAAATGGCCTTTCTTGGTTTTGTTGTGGAATTCTGATGAGCTTTCTTTGGTGGTTGGTACTGTTGGGATAGCTTTAGGTCAGGGTCTCCTAATTCTGTGGGGCATATGAACATCCTAGCTTCTGGATGAGAATCATTAGCACCTCTGTTGTAGTATGCACCCAGGCAGGATTATTCAACAGCAATGTCACCTCATGCCTGTACCACTCTATGCTGCTTCCCATGTCCACTTCTCAAGGCCTCTGCTGTCGTACTAGGCTTGTATTTCCCCACACTATATAACTATGTAAATAACTCATTCTTCATAAAGTCACTGCTTGTTACTGTTGTCTGTATAAAACTATGGTTGTACCGTGACCAAAAAGTCAAACAAATTAGCCATAGATGCCTGGTCCATTAAAGAAATTGTTGTGGCAGCTAAATCAAGTAAAACAAAGCTGTGGGCAGGTCAAGAAAAGTTCAGACCCAGCAGGCCTGACCAGCTTCTGCCCCGAGGCCTTGCAGGCTCAGTGCAAAGATTATGGCCTGTCATTAGCAGTGGCAATGCTGTATTGCAGGGCTACATGCTACATTCCACAAATGTTCCTTCCAAGGTAGATATTGATGCAAAGCTGCTACATCTTCCTTTCCTATATATGCCCCACTATGACAAATGTTTTGGAACAAAATTTCAAAAAGAAATGCCGGGGTACAGAAAAAGATGTAAAACACATGCTTTGGATATCTATTCCATAGAAGGAAAATCTCACTACTAAGTATATTCAGCTTTTTATGCAAGAACTTAAAAATCTTTTTCTGAAAAATGGTAAATTGTTTTAATGGTGTTAACTAATAAATAATATCGTGACTCTGCAACTTTATTTTAATGAGAAGAAACTGTGTATGAGTTCACTCAGTATCTTATTTCTCTTTTTTTGGCCTTTCTATCAGTCTCCAATAAGTAAAATGTAAGGCACATAACATGCAAATTCTACCTAGCTCTGAAATTTTTGACATTTGAGTGGGCTAGGCATAATGATCACTGCGAAGCCTATCTTCCCATCCCTTATATTTAGATGTGACTATTAAGGCTAGTCAAAACATCAGGCAAATAGGAGCAATTCCTATTTCACACACAGACAAACATATATCTCCCAGACTTTTCTTTTTCCTCCAGAAATATTTTAACATACCTTTTTTTACTGTCTCTCATCAATATAGTAGAATTTTATTTTATAAATTGTCATTGTTCTGATTATGATCAGAGAAGTCTGTCTTTGTAAAAGGAAAGGATCTTTAAAGGGAAAGCTGCTAGAACCTTATTTTGTAAGTAGATGGTATTCGGGGATGAAGAAATATGGATGCCTCATAACTCAAAAAGAGGGCAAGAATCAGAACAATAACTGAGTAGAAGAAGCTAAGAGTGGGTTTGATTAATGTGTGGAACTGGCTACAAGGGACAGAAATAACAGTAGATGTAGCCATAAACATATTCTAAAAACATTATTTTGAAAAACTACATTGGAAACCAAGTTTAAAAGGTACAGCTATTACCAGTTTATTTCTGAAATTCCTGGAGGGGAGAAACCACATTAAGGTCTAGGAGATGTAGACTCATGTAACTAGAGTTTCAAAATATGTTTAGCAATGGAATAACAGAGAATGTAGAAGATACTACAGAGAAAGATACAAAGTACAGAAAGATGTACAGAGGTGACAATGTTTCCTTCAGTTTGAAAGGTTATATAAGAGCATTTTTTTTTTCTCCTCATCTTCACTGCAGCTCTATATTATGGCTAAAACAAAGGACCCACTAAATGTGCTGCAGAGACTGTTTCAGATGTAAACCAAAATGTCCATATATTCAGGCCACCATGTCCAGATCCCCAGAAGGTTTCCTTGGCCCTTTCTCAGAGCTCTATGGAGCATTCACCATGGCATGACAGCAATAAGCTTTAAAGGTGAATCGATACAAGACCAAGCAGTGATAGGCAGCTGCTACCATCTGACATTACTAGGTCATCTTGAACTAGTCCATCCCCAGCTGTGGGGGCTCCATTTAAGAGATGTGAGCACCAGCTATGTGTGGTGACATTTATAGAAATTGTATTGTTTGTGAGCATTGAAGCAAAATCCATAGAGATATTTAGAGTAGCCACACAAAGCATCATGGCAACTAAGAATAAGCTAATTGGCAAAAAGTAGATGGTTTCAGACCCCATTTTCTATGGGTGCAGGGAAAGCACCATGATGCTCCAGCAATTTTGTTGGCCCTTTGTGGATCTTATCCAAACTGCATGATCAGGAACTTTTTAAGAACAGGAAGAGTCTTTTCATGACTCGAGCAGATGCCAGATGGGACCATCAGGTGAAGATGGAGACCTGAAAACTTGGAAAGAGGGCAAATCCCTGAAATTAATGGAACATGAGCAGAAGCTAAGTTTTACTAATCAGAGCATATCTTCCCCATGGATAAATTAATCTTCAGTTTCTCTTGCTACAAATCCAGCAGTTTTTTATTAGCTACAGATTTATGCAGAATAACTGGCAGAGTATTGATGAGAAGAAATACCACTGGAAGCCACTAAAGCAAAACTTCTACATGCAATTTATCCTCCTGAAACCCTGGAGAATTTGGCAAACATACCTCAAAATAATTTATTAAATAAAGAACAGGTTCTATTCCAAGCCCTACAGTTTTCTAGGAGACATTACCAGTAAAATAATTTAGAAGAGAGGACATAACTGGAATAGACTTGCTGGCAATGTTGGCATTTTTAGCTTATATCTGTCAGATTTTCCAGGATTATGCTTTTCATACTGCCAGCTGCTCAGTATTCTGATCCTAGTGCAGAAAACCATGTTGGTAAACATTTAAACACAAGTGAAAGTGCTTTTCTGGATGAAGGCTCGAATGCTTAAAACCTTGCAGAATGGAACCCCAGTTAGCTGCCTCAGCAGGTGTCCCAATGTGTCAATGCAGACATGATTTCTCTGTTAAAGAAATACATTCCTCACATGCTGTTTGGAATTCTTGCAGATAAACTAAAATGAGAAGTCTTGTTTAAAATATGTATTATTTATGACTGGACATAATTTGACTACTAAGCTTCTGGGGTTTTTTCATTAAATCTTTTCATTACTACTTTATTGAGGAGCTCAGAACATTGCATATGCAGGTAACAATTGCAGATAACAAATATTTCTCATTTTTTAATCTGAATATATATTGCATTGAATTGAATTACCTCTGCTGCTTATCTACTATAGAGAGATTAAAAGAGATAGTGCTTTGGGGACCATAACAGAAGAATTGCTTTTACAGATATAGTGTGTTTCCTTTTTTTTTTTCCTTCCTTAACAAATTGTATAATTAAAGCTGCAAACAATTTTCTCTTCTAATACTCTCCAAAAGCCTTCACATACTCAGAACTTTTTCAAAGTTACTATGTGAGCTAAAATTCTTGGTTTCTGGCCAAAGATTAATTTTATTTCAAAGCTTAAAATAAAATCCAGTTTTTGAAATTTGTAAGGCTGAAATTATTCCCTTTTAAAATCAAATCTATATAGGGTTTGTTTTCACACATATAATCCCTAGATGACTGAATAGTAAATTCTGGAACTCATTATAGAAATAATCCTTATTAAGAAGTATACCCAGAGTAAAAGTGATAGGATGTTATGTGGTTAAAGTGTATTAAGTGGGTATAAAAGTGGTTCAAAGTGGTTGGAGATTAATAGCAAATAATTTGGAATTGTTTAATTTCATTTCTGAGAAAAGAACTCTCTCTAGGGGCAGTGGTGGCATGTTGTGAGAAGAAAGAAACACTGTCCTTGCCTGGGCAAAACAGAGGTATCTTAGTTTTACAACCCTTTGACATCAAGGAAGCAGAGTTGTGGAGCTGTATCACAATAACCAGTAGCAGAGAAGAATATTTTCATGTTGCTCACCATTGCTTCTTAAATATGGTGTTCAGAGCCTCATTAGTTATGCTGGACTTTGAAGTTAAGAATTTGGCCTTAAAGATTTGTGGCAACTTTAATCTCATGTGCTGCATTAGACCTTTATTAAGGTTTTAAGGTATTTTAAGTGCATGCTTTAAGTCTTTAAAGCAGCTTAGTGAGGTTTTTTAGTGGTTCCTTTAGAAACCAGGGAAATAAAATTAAAAAAGTCATTATCAATGTCATGTTGATTGTCCTTGCCCCCAAGAGCTCACAAATATCCAATACATTTATTCAGTACAATGCAGTCTTTGATACTAGTTAATTATTTTGGTCCAAGAAAAGATCAGCAATACTTGTGATTGTATTCTAAGGTTCTCCAATTATTTTACTGCTGGTAATTGTCCCCTCTTCTAAATCCTTACCTTTCAAGAATATAGTGATTCCTTTACTGTGTTATAAAACAAAATTGTAATACTCAAACGTATTTGGGTTCACAGCCATCACAGGCTGTAGTAGCAAAATGCATAATTTCGGTTATATATACAGAAGCCGAAAGGTGTCTTTTCAGTCTTCAAGTTCAGCTACTAAGACAGTTCTTGGCAGTGTAGATATTATTACATGGATCACACACCTCATCTTCTTTTCCAAGCCATCTTACAGCATGACCACTCCTCCAACCAAAGTTACTTATTGTAGTGAGGGAGTTGCTTCTCTCTCCTTTTACTGCATAACTGAGAGCTACTACCTGCTTTCTCACTTGTGTTCTTATTTGAGTGTGGCATTTCCCTGGCCTCTAGCTTCCAAAACATATACACAGGCTATCATCACTTCATGCAAAAGGTTGTCCTGTGTTTGTCTTCTTTGTTAATTTGATCATAATAACTCATCTTTCTGAATCCCTACACTGGTTTTCTATTTGAAGGAATAGCAGGTTTCTTGTCACTATGTTAAAAATGCTGTATAATTCCAGCCTTCATAATTCACTTCCATATCTCCTTCAATTCTGCCTCCTATTCATGGTAACTGTACAGCTTTTCTGAGCTCATAACTGAAGTCCTTACTCTCTGTAGTAAGTAACTCTAAAAGCTATCAGTGATTCATCTGTAGAAGATCAAGCTGACTGTAATTTTAATTATATATCAATTATTTGGTGGCATTCTTCATTCACTGACGTTTGTCTTTGATGTGGTATCTGTTTGGGCAATGGTTTCACCACTGTTTTGAAAATATTGGTCATTACCACAAATAAGCATGAGCTAATGATCTGCATATAGAATTATAGTATTGATTTTTTGGGGTCGGGTGATTACTTTTCTGCACACAGAGGCAGTTTGAATGCCTAAATTTTTGAAGAATGGCTCTTAGGCTGACAAAAGTAGAAACCAGAGACGTTTTTCAGGGTAGCAGAAGGGGAAAGATGATTGCAGACTCCTTGATGAACTGTTCCTGATTGAAACCTTTTTAGTGTTAATCTACAGTGTGAAGTCTTTTGTGTCTTCATCAGGTTTTGGAGATTTTCCTCTCCAGGATGCAGAGTGCATCCTATACTACCCTTTCATAGGACGTACACAAAGTGGCCAATAGATGACTGATCTCTTTATCTGACCATTATGACTATTCTCATGCTCATTCTGGTTGGTGACACACTTTCTCCAGCTTTATCAAACATGCATGGATCAGTAAGTCCCAGAAGTGCATTATCACTTGATAATATATTGATTAATACATTGATTAGTTTAGTAAGGCTTTCTAGCATTATCACATTCATATTAATTGTTCTTAATTGCTGTCTTTCTCATTCTTTCTCCTTCTCTCTCTTTTTCTCTCTCCTGAAAAATAATCTAAGGGAATTGAATGAAAGTGGAATTCAGTAGATAATCCTCAATCTGTCACAGCAGGCAGATTTCTGTTTGGATCTGAAGATATCACTACAGATTAACAAAAGCTTCATATGACCAGAACATGCTATTTGTGTTACACAATATAACATTGAATCACCATTGAAAGAAAACGTTCATTGTCTGATATCACCCACTGTTTTCCAGGGAATTCTCTCAGAACGTTATTTTGGGTATGCATGAGATCCTCTTTAAGATGCATTTCTCATTAATATATAGAATCATAGGTATTTTTCTGTAGAATATGGAGTATTCAAAAAGCTTACAAGATAAATTGCTCAGAAAAAAGCTAGTCTTTCATCTCAGGGGTTCACACCAAAGTCCAAGATGATATTCAGTAAAAAAATACAATTTCATACATGATTACCTGCATCATTTGGAAAGAGCTAATACAAGCATAAAAACTAGATATCTTCTTCTCATTCCATTCCTTCCAAATGCTCATTATTATCCTTCATTTCTTTTAAATAGGGGGTTTTTTTCTATATATTGATGTTTTATTTCTGGTAATAATCTGTATATGTTGGCTTAGGTTTTGTAAAAATGTTGTTTCTTTAATGTTTTGCTGTCTGTCTGTGAACAGATGAAAGTTCTATCTTGTAAGAGTAATATTTAGTTTCATGTACAATGGCCGGATTTCACAGCTAGGCCTACACATTGTGCTGTGCTTTACTGAATGTGTGTGAAACTGTCCTTCCATTAAACATGAAAAAATAGAACTGATCCTGGAGACAAGAAAATCTGACTTAGACATTAGTGATTTTCTTCCTTAATGAAAATAATTTGCTGCATTGAGATTCTTGTATATATTACTGAAGAAATTCTGTTACCTGCTATCACTTTGCAGTAACCATAATGTAACAATAACTTGGGTCACATCAGCTATATATTGTGCCATGTATTTTGCATCTGGCAGATGCCAATAGCAGAAGCTAAGAGCAAAAGGTCAGGGCAAGAATATGATGATGCTTCCCTGGTAAAATCTCTCTGCTTCCAGAAACATGCAGCTAGAGATTTCCTGTAACAAAATGTTACCACTGAGTTTAATGGACTTCAAAGTATTTTTCTTCTTTTTGAATCGGTATAAATCTTTGGGCTCTGCATTACCTCACTGATTAGAAAGAAAACCATTTTCATAAGTTTTCAGGCAGCCAATGATAATTTCATTGGGTGCTCTATGCCCTTTTATATAAGAGAAAATAAGTAATGCTTCTGTAGCCAACTTTTTCCGTGTTGCTTAGGACATCACATGAAAAAGCGTTATGCAGCTGAGGTAGTCATTTACACGGAAAGGTGTTTGCTACATTTCTCTTTTGCTTATGCAGTCACTGGTGGTTTTCAGCAGCATTAAAGCCTTCTTTTTTTTTGACAGTAGTTGTGTTAAAAATATTACCCAGTTATATAAATAAGGGATATCACCATGTGTCAGACTGAATACCCATTATTCAGTCTGACAAGACTTGCTTATTAATTTCCTGTCACAACTATACAAATACCCCAGAATCACACTAGATGTAATCTTTACTGTTCTCTCAATAGTTTTCTTCAACCTACCACCTTCGCCCCTCTTTTACCTCAGTTCATCTCAGCCAGTTGGCAGGTGCTGGGACGTGTGAAGATATGTACCCACTATCTCCCTCTTCCCACTCTTTTTTCATATGGATGAAAAAAAAATAGTTCTTTGTAAATTTCTCACATTGAAGGAGATGGTTACACAGTCTGATATAAATGAGTTTCTAACCACTTCATATGACAAGTTTAAAAGCAAGTAATATTATTTTCTTGTTTCCAACAAAAAAATTAAATGCTGTTTTCTCCACCTTCTGGCTTAGTGCAAAGCTAAATTTCTTCTTAATTGGAAGAATCAAACCAGCAGGTTACTTCTGGACATCACAAATAGAAAAATGGACCCGATTCAAACAAGAGCAAATCTCCTACTTACTGCACCGGAGCTCTTCTGAGCCAGGAGCTTACCTAAATAAAATGTCTGTAAAGACAATACACCTATCCAGGTGTACACACTGAGTGAATTCAGACTCTCATGACATGCTTTTTGTTAGCATCATGACAATTAGGGCAAAAACCCAGTATCAAAAAGAAGCATGCAATGAATGTTAAGATTTAAGTCATCAGAAGTCACTCATCATATTGAGTCTAAAGTTTAAAAAAATCAGTACATTTAGAATGAAAAAAATAGCTCTTCAACCTTTTTTTTTTGTGCTTTAGATATATTCACGAGGGGCAATTGCAGTCTGTAATTTCCTTAGTGCTCAACAAGTTTGTTTTTAGTCTTGTTCTATGAAATAGGCTCTTCCTTACCTAATAATAATTATAGTTACCTGACTATGGTGATGGACTTTTTTTTCTGCAATTTGTGGTTCTTTTCTGGTACTTTCTGCAGTCTTTTTATTCATCATATAATGAATGTATCTTGTTCTAAGTAAACAGCTTCCATCTTTGAGCCCAGAAGCATCCCTCTACTTCCAGTGAAGTTACCTGGAAGTCTATTTCTGTGAGCAGTTGCCATGTCTTTTCTAAGAATAGATAAATAAACATGTCTTTTTCTCTTTTACTGCCACAGAGTCTCCCTAGTTCTTGTTCAGAACTTCCATTCACAGAAAACAAGCTCTGTTCCTAAATGGAGAAATTCCTTAATGTCCAGAGGGCCAGGACAAGACATGTGTGCTACTTAAAAATCAATCTACATTACAGTCTGTGGGCTGAAGTGGAGTGCAAAGTTTAAGTTGATCTTCTATACAGAATAAAAAAGAAGGAATAAAGAAAAAAAGTGTTTAGAGGTATTGTAAATGAGTTAGCTGGAATGTAGGTTGAGAGCGTTCTGCAAAAAGTAAAAGCATTATGCAGTGTAAGAAACACTTCTTCAAGATTTTTACTGAGTTTTAATTTAACTTTGGGTTATTTCCCAGTTCTTACTTATGAACATATAACTACCTGTAAAAATTTATACTGTATAGGTCCTGGCTTTTCCCTCAGCAACAGACTGACTTCAGTGGGTCAGGGATTATTGAGAAGATAAAACTAGACCCATAATGTGAGGAGATTCCTAAAACTGCTGAGATTTTCAGCTTTAGCTATAGGGTAAGGGGTTGAATTCTTAGTAAGCATAACCGGGAAGATGGACAATCAAACCTTACCATCTGTATTAAAGGGAATTTATATTGCAATAAATGTTCGTAGAAAAAGTACAACACTAGATAGGCTATGAACCATAAAAATTTAAAAAAAAAAAAAGACTTCAGTTCTAACATCCCAATACCAATCATTTTTTATGTGTATATTTTCTAAGCCCAAATTCATATTAAGCAAACCCCCAGCTAACATTGTATTCTTCACTGCCATTCTTACATAATCTACCTCTTTTTGTGTATAAGACTGTGAGCGGGGCTGCAGGTACAATAGTTTGTAAAGCAGCAGTTCGACTGTACCAATAAAGCAGAGAACCATAGTACACTTTATTTATTCTGTTGAATGTTTAAAAAAAAAATCAAATTATCACCCTAATAGAATATTTGTATCTAGGAATATATAGAACTTTTATAGCTAGAGAGGCTGAACATAGCAAGGGAAAGGCTACAGGGCACTAAGCTAGCTTCAAATGAGCTAGTATATCTCCATGTGGCAGGACAGTGCCAGTCAGAGGTATTGACCTTAAAACTGCCTCTGCTTTGGAGCTTATTTGGATGTATCTGTACAAGGTACTGTACTGATCAGTACAGATATACTTTAAGCAGGCATAAAAGGCAGAATATTAAAAAAAAAAATCAATCTTCCTGTAAGCATGTGCATTTGTTATTGTTCACCCCGTCTAATGCTTTATCTAATCCTTTAATAATTCATGCTTTCAATTCACAATTTAGTTCTTTGTTGGAGAAAGTGGTGGTCATTACTTAAGTATAAGAGAATTTAATTGTACTGAGACATTTGCTTCTTTTCCCTTCATCTGTTCACTCCTATGAGTCTTCTTCCCTTTTAAATATTTTGTGCAACTTTACAGAATTTCTTGACATATGCCAACAGAGCAAATGTAGCATAAAGAGGAAAACAATCTGATCACAATCCAAATCAACAAGATATTTTTTCTAGATCAGCACTAATCAAGAACAGTTTAAACTTAAGACCCCAAAGTATGATTTGGATGGCCATGAAGAAGACATACGATATGAATCATATAGGAAATACTACATTAAAAGAGTAGATTCATTTCCTAAGCTGTTTTTACTGTAGTTAGTGTCTATAGTTTTTTATTAACAATTTTCACTTCTCAGATTTTCAAGGATTCAAATTTTCTGAAAGACTTTCTAACATCACTTTGCATATTCATTAGAGTATTTTGGAATACATGAATTTTGGCATGCAGGTTATGGTTAGGTGGTATAGCCACTAAAGCAGAAGTTAGTTAAAAGTCTTAATCCACATCTCCAAGTCATGATGTACTTGCAAGTAGGGAAACAGCATCTGTAATTTTTTTTGCCCCATCAAGTTATTAATAATGAGATAGTGAGAATTTTACTTAATTGTTTAAATCTACTTTAGATCAGTTGTTTTGGTAGTATTTTTATTACGATAATAGTTGTTCCCAGTTTGTATCCCAGCATTAGAGCTGATAGCAGTCAGGAATGTGGCATGGCTATGAAAAACTCAGAGACAGTCTCACCTTCCTTGCTACCCCTGAAATGTTCAAGCAGAGTGCAGGTACTGTGTCTATGCAGCCTCAGCTCTGCTGAGACAAACACTGTAATATATAGGCCAGTCATCACTAAATATTCAATTTCATAGTATCATAGGCAAGGATAAAGTAATCACTTAACAGCACCTAGATTTACATCTTCTTTCGTGACACTTCTTTAAAAGGGACCATTCCTCGTTAGTTGAGAAATTGCCTCTTGCTGAGCAACATCTTATTCCAATAATGCTCCAAGTGACTTCAATGGGACCTCTGATTTAATATTAGTGCTATACACTGTGTGAAAGGTTGGAAGCTACTGTACAAGTAACTACAGCTGCAGGATTAATACCAAACTGATGTTAGCAACCTTTATAGTAATTCTAAATGACGGTTCAGCTCAGGGATATTCATGCCCCTTTTAATCAATGTTATTATATCACTTACCACACAGTGCAAAAACCAAACTGACACTGCTAGTGCTTTACAAGAAGAAAACAATTTTATTTACTCCTGTCTTCAGTAACTTACTAGTAAAAATACATATATTCACATATGCACCAAACTGGTGTTAAAATTATTGCTTTATTTATGTTTTTGCTGATCAGTCTTGACAGTTTTCAGTTTTAGGTATCTAGCTGCAGCATAGAAACATTGCCATGAGACTACTTGGGCACTAACAGGTGAAAAAATAAAAGTAGCTAGTGTCTAACATTTCACACCTGGACATGACTTTGTGCTGTGTTCATGTGATTTCTGAAGACAATTTGTAAAAGCTAAGGACTGTGCAAAAATAACTAATAAAACCTGTATGTAAATAGTGTGCAGGGAATAGCTTTAAATCTATTTGAAACTTTGCTGGTGACTGAGCACTATTACATGTAATGCGTTAACGGCCTATTATATGTTCAATAAGTGTAATCAAATAATCAGTTCCAATTAAACCCCATATTGAGGTGTGCAAATATTAGACTATTTTATTTACATTTTTAAAGTGTTTCTAAACCCCAAGGTTTTGATGCACAATTTTCAGAAATTTGGAGTTTGGTTTGATTAATTTTCACTGAAACACAGCTTCAGTCAATATGATGGACTGCACAATGCTGTTACACTAGTCTGAGGGATAAGATGATGGGGGAAATTTATGCAAGAAGTTTGCAGTACAGTTATGAATGTCAAGAAACCAATTGGAAGAAAGCACGTCCTAAAACTTTAGTGTGCACATTTGTACTCTGTGCATGTAATAAAACTGATAAATAAAATTATTGTAAAGGTAAAATACTGCAGCACTGTAATATGACATTTGTTCTGAATTCATTCAAATCATGTTTTGCTGAAGTCAATGCCAGAATTTTAGCTACTTCCATTAATGCCTGAATGATGCCTTAACTTGCCTCTTCTTTCTCTAACATTCTAAAAAATATCAACAGTTGTGCAACAATTAATTTCTCTATATAGTAATTTCTTGTATTAATAGGGGAAAACTTCTGCACAATATTGGTAATCAATTTCTATGTGTTCAATTACTTTGATCAGGTTCTGCGAATGCTTAAACTTTTGTGTGTATTCTGATTGATGTCAACACATTTATTCACATGCGTAACATAGAGCAGATACATTAGTGTCCAGTTGTATTGGCCTTTAAGAATTTCAGTGTCCAAAACAAGTGACAGAATACAATGGTATTCCTCTCCTCTGAAGTGTTTGATGAGTTTTTAACAAAGAAAAACTTTCATCCTGGCTATAAATAAATAGTATCTAAGTTCAACTTTTGTAACTCTGTCTTGGTCCATGAGTTTCCAAAACTAATAGTAAGGTTTCTTCCACCACAGAAGGAGAAAAGTGCCCTGATTATTAGAATTAAAATACTATTTGCATGTTGACTCATTTAAAATATTTTCATAAAGCTGTAGGGATAATTTTCCCCTGTTACCTTTTTAATATTGTTTCTCTGACTATTATTTATTCTTTAAAATTATGAGGTCAGGAAGCTGTCGGAGGAAACCATCTAGGCTATCAGATGGCTGTGAACAGAAAACAGAATGTTTTGCTGAGATAAAACTTTAATTTGCATTATGAATAGTTTCCTTTAAATCTTATGAAATAATTTTGGCAAAATTCCTCTCAGGCTATGGTATTCTGAAAGATGAGTGAAAATAAGGAAGTGTGTTAAAATAAATATCTGGGATTATTTTAGTGGAAGTTTTATGTCAAAATAATCTGAGATCCTGTGCTCATGAAATTCTGTAAAAGCTCATTTTTCATTGCTGTATTCACATAGTAATAATAAACCATTCTGTAAGAGTCAGAGGTATCTTGCACCTGCCTTACTCCCAATAAAAAAGTATCCCTCATGGTAGGCTCACCAAGTTTTATTTCACTTTCTACTCCATTTTCAACTGTTTTGAGTTGCTTTTCATAGGAATCCTTCAGAAAGTTCTTTTTGCGTGAAGAAAGTTACTCTAAAACCCAGCAACTTTTAATCTCCCTGGCCAATAATTTTGGCCTTTTATTTTGCTTAGAACTAAAATTGTACCACTGCAGCTACAAAGTCTGATTTTTCTTAAACAAACACACAAAAAAAGCAAACAGAAAGAACCCAGTTTTTAGTATGGTAGTGTCCAGAAAAAAGGAGGGGAGAAGAAAGAAGGTAAATTTGAATAAGGAGCCTGTATGAATACAGCATTAACAGTAGAAAAGAGAGTGGGCACTAACTTCTCTAATGTATCAATGACAACATGGCTTATGCAGCTGTGAGGAAAAGTCTGTTACCACTTGAAAGGCCAAGGACTTTGCAATGCAGTGCTACTTTCTCATCTAACCTGTTAAATGCACAGTCCACAAATTTTTGCAGGAATGTCTGGTTCAGCGTAATGCTTGGCACTGCAGAATACTCACTTCCCCCCCTCCACTTTCTACTCATCCACGTATAAACTCCTTTTTCCTCTGCTGTTAAGATTTTTACCTCTTTACATTTATGAATACAATACACATATTGCAGCATGCGCAGGCTGTCTTCAAACAGTACATGTGTCAGAGTGGGGGGGTAAATGGTATTGTAAACATTCAGCTCATATGATCAGTGAACACTATTACATCCCATTGCTTGTTCCATCAGCATTAAAAGCATTTCAGTAAGTGGGAAATGCAGGCAACACCTCGCTGCCTGCCTCGGGAGGGTTGGGCAGAGATCTGCATCTCTGTCCTTGGTCCTAAATCCTTGCACTGGCTCCTTACAGATCGAACAACTGTACGGTGCTTCGGAGCCCACAGCCCAGGCACAGCCATGATGTGGCTGCTTAGGTGAAAACAAGCATGGATGCACTGACATTCTGCCCGCACAGCACAGCTGTATTATAACTCCATGCACTGTAGCAAACAATAATTTAGAGATAAAAGGTTTCATTAATATGGCATCAATTTCGGTGAAACACCCGGTATGTACCACCATCACACACACCCGCTCCTTACCCTCCCTGTCCATTTCAGAGCGACAACAATCGTAAGAGAAATAAAACATTGTAAGATCTCAGCTGCTAGGAGATAGATGAATGTAATACCACTATCCGAACCTCCGGCATTCTCACCACAGCTCCGCAAATTTGCAAACAGATTCTTCACCCCCCAGCCCTCCCTCTCCCCCCCCCCCCAACAGAATCAGAAAGCACATCTTACCACTGGATGAGAGAGAGGAACAGAAGTGCCCACACCATCATTTTGAGAGAAAATGCAGGATTCAAGAATGCAGTGCTCCCCAGGCTTGTAGGATTTGGAGGAATCATCTCTTTTTCTCTCTTCTCCCCCCCCCCCCCCCCCAGTCTTTTTTCCCCTTTCCTCTTGGTTGCAGATGGATCCGTCCCCTTCTTTAATTTTTTTTTTGGTAGTGGTTCTCCCCCCCTCCCTACCAGGTCCCGTCAGTGGGATGATACATTGCGCCCAGCTGCAGGAATTAATATGCAGGGGGACAGAAATTAGATCTGCACAAGCCCTTTGCAGATATAATCAGAAAACGTCAGCTCAGGCAGCAAGCAGCAGGCAGCAGCTTCCAAATCTAGGAGAATAATATAATTGCGAGAAAAGAAAAAAAAAAAACAAAACCACAGACACTCGTAGAACAAAAATAGTCAAGGAAAGAAGAAACACATACACATGCACACATTTATGGAACCACTCACACACATGCAACAAAATCCAATAAAGCAATAAAAGGAGAAATGAAAGAAAAAAAAAAAAAGAAAAGAAAGAATAAAGCAATGGAGCTTCTGCCTGAACACAGATTAACTCTGAGGTCAAAGTGGAAATGATGCACTCTGCTGCAGCACAGATTAACACATGCGTGGTGTCAGCCGCGGTGCTTTTTAACATTTGATTACACATATGCAGGCAGCCTGGGTTTTCATTTTGGAGGCGAGAAGGATTTGGCAGACATAAAAAGGGAGATTGGAAGGAAAAGCTTGCCCTATGCTGCTGAGCATCCTCATTTTTCTAAACAGCCTGGAAATCGTGATTGCAAAGGGGAAAAAAATGAAAGGATCGATGTGGGAGTGGAAGAGGGAGGGATGGTTGTTGCTAAGTAACTCAGGAAATGGGGAAAGCAGCATTGGTGGAGTCAGTATGAATGAGGTGATTTAGTGTGTGATAGGATTAGGGGGAATATGCAAGGTCTCTATCTCCCCTCCCCCTATTAAAATCTGGCTACACAGACACAGGAAATGCTTCCTGGCCAGAGGGGAAGCACTAGATGGCTATAAAAGCTGGACCTTGCCGAATTTTGGAACCAGAATCCCAAGTTCCATTGTCCAAAAATGCAGCTACTAGTGAAGTAAAAAATTCAGGGAACCTCATGAGTTCCCAAAGTAAGAGCACCTCAGTCTAAAATAGGTACTTGGACCATGACCTACAATAACAAATTTTTTATCCCCCCCAGTTTTTTCTGCCTAAACCCAAAGCAAATATAGACAGCATCAAGCCTCCCCAGTGCTGTTTATAAACTGGGAGATTGATGTGCAAACATAATCGTCAGGAACTGGGTGATGTGACCTGACACTGTTTCAGTTCAATGCCCATCTTTCTAAAACTCAAGGGAGAAATAAATAAATAATTATTCTAAAGAATACTTAAATGAAGAGAAAGTGAAATGCTGCTAATAGAATAAAAACATCAACATTTCCCTCTGGACTGAGTCCAGTCTGAACCAAATTTGATGCTTGAATCCTGCTCAAACCTGCTAATACCCAGGCCAATCTGGTAATTCCCAATGTCCAAATGCAGAATGAAATTTATTAATCAACATTATAGTTACAGTGGTTACTGTCCCAGATTCTCAAAAAACATAGATCCAGCCTTCGGCCATCAAGATAATTTTTTTTTCGTTTCCAAACACGATATATTTAACTACAACAATAAGCGATAGATCAATGTTATTAGTTGAATGAAATACATCTTGGCCCCTGGATAGTTCTGTGATAATCTGAGCACATATCTTATATTGTCACTCCATTTTTGTCAGTGTTGCCAAACAAAGTAACAAGTTATGAACCTGGTTCTTAATATTTCCAGTCAATAGTCCTATTCTTAATTGCATCTCTTCACCAACTTGTGAAATACAGCCACTTCAGAGATAAAAAGCTATAAAATATTCCAAATGCTCTCCCCATATCTCTCTCTCCCTCTCAGTGTGTGTATATATATGTATGTATGCATATTCAAATATCAACATTTGTTCATGATTCACTTCATTACCTGTGAGCATGACACTTTTGTGATTTTATCATAGAATCATAGCATGGTTTGGGTTGGAAAAGACCCTAAAGATCATCTAGTTCCAACCCCCTGCCATGGGCAGGGATGCCTTCCACTCGACCAGGTTGCTCAAAGCCCCATCCAACCTGGCCTTGAACGCTGCCAGGGATGGGGCACACACAACTTCTCTGGGCAACCTGTTCCAGTGCCTCACCACCCCCACAGTGAAGAATTTCTTCCTAGTATCTAATCTAAATCTACCCTCTTTCAGAGTAAAGCCATCACCCCTTGTCCTGTCACTACATGCCCTTGTAAAAAGATTATTGCTGTAATCTCTCTCATCAGTTATCGAAACATTCCTTTGAAGCTTAACAATGCTGTGTATATTTTCATGAGGAAATTAAAATTGTTGATAGTTAAGAATTTGAACTGTGCAAATAGTTACTGTCCTAGCTGCAGCAACTATGTCTGCTGTAACATAGGGAATATCAGCTTTACACTGAAGTTTATTTACTGAAATTTGTCCCATAACAAAACGTTTCACATCCTTTTTGTCTGTAAATAGTTCTTGGGCTTCCTACAAAATTGTTATGCAGTTTCACTCCAGAGGTTCAATATATTATTCTTGTTAAGAGAGGCAAGAGGTCTGCAATAGAAGAAAAACCTGCTGGTGTCACATCTTAAGAGGTTTTTTCCAGGCTTCTTATCACATAGTGGGTATGTCAAAAGGAATTAGATACTGTAGTACTAATCCTTGACTGTGCAGAGTTCATTAAGATGTACAGAGACATAACCCATTGATAATATTATTACTGTAGGTATTTTATTAGCTGTTCCTTCTGTTCACATTGTTAATTGGATATCAATGAGTTTTGATGGACAAGCATACACCGAAGAATGTGTAGCTTGTTCTGCATATTAAAACTTGTTTCATCATTTTATCATCAATTTTTCACCTTGGATGCATCTACTTTAATTTTATTTTCAGATGTGTGCAATTGACATTTAGGCACCAACTTAGGTAGTGGGAATTAGGATCTTCAGCCTCTGATACAATCAGTGGACCACAGAAAGGCCAAGTCAGGTTTTTCAGTGCTCCTAGATGGTAGATATCAGAGCTAACACCATTTAGATATCAAAATACTTGACCACAATACATAAAACTTATCCACTATTAACCAAACAACAGCAATTTTGGCTGTAAGTAATTTCAAATGCAAAATTGTCCTTGCAGTCCTTTGCAACCATGGCCTCAAGGAAGAGAAAGCAAAATCAGATTTATGCTTAATGCATTTCAATACTCTAATCTCTGGTTATGGTGATAACCTTGCTGGGGAAAAAAATTTGTTTATCTGTAGCAGATATATCTGCTACAGAAAACAAAAATCTAACAGGCCATTTTCTATTTGAACACATTGCCTTTGAAACACAGCGTTCTGCTTTTTGTGCCCACAAGCTCAGAACAGACAGTGGTGTTTTAGAATGCCTTCATAATAAATTATCACAAAGAACCAAATTTACATGAGGACACTGACTAGTGTGAAATGTTTTCCTGACACCTTTTGTATCATAAACCAATCCCACATAGTAATTTGCCCCTGAGCACCAATGTGGTATCTTCACAACATGACTTAAAGATTTTTATGGAAAATGTGTCTTATGAAGAATAATTGAACACAGAAGTGATTGTTCCAAAAACATGTATTCTGTATCAAACCAGAAAAATATTGACAAGAGTATCTTACTACACTGCAGCAGACAGCTTGTTCATTTACAAGGAGGTTCTCAGCTCCCTTTGATCTCTGTAGGTGCCTGTATCTTTAAGCCCAAACAAAACATGGCTCTTCCTTACTCAAAAATTATTTTTTCCTGTGTATCAAATATTATATCATACATTAACAAAGAAGACAAAAGATACATGTGAAAAAGCAAATGCAAAAATAAAAGTATTTTAAAAAGATAGATAAAGTAAAAAAAAGGACACTGTCAATGTGAATATATTGCCAAGTTATCCACTAAAAGATTACTTTTCTTTTTTTTATCACATGTTCATAACTGGAAGTTCATTCTGTTTCACCTTGTAATTCCTTGTGTTGCCTTAGACAAAAACCAAAAATGAAATGCTAATTTCACTGTATCTCAGACGGCATAAGATTTGGGGAAGAGGTAACTGGTTCTTATGGGTTATGTTAAGGATGGTTTCTTAAAGGCAAAAGAAGGAAATATTTAGGTAGCTAAATTGTCTAGTGATGATTCAGGAGACTGTTAATTACATATCAAGTAATGTTTTGATGCTTAGAAAAATACATTAAATAATTCAGATTTTTTTAATCCAGAACTAAAATATCCTAGTTATAAAAAAAGTCTTTTGAACTGCATGAAACCACATTTTTTTAAAATAGCTTGTTCATAACTACATATATATATATGGTTTATAGCGGTAGTAATAACACTGGTAACATTTTTGTTTCCTCCAATATTCTCCCAGCATATTATAGCCCTGGGGAGATATATAAATACTGAATTCCTGAGGAAAATAGCACCAAATATAAAACATTTCTTAGATGGAATTATAGGATTTGATACAATCTCTCACTTTTGCTGTGGCCTATCTTCTAATACATTTTCTGCTCATAAACAGTGGTATAAATGTATATTAAAAAATCGAAACAATTGAAAATGAATCTTGCAAAACTCCTAGAAAAAAGGTAGCTCATGTTTTTGTACATTTATTAATGTACATATGTTTTTGTGATTGTGTATGGGAGGGTGTGTGTGTTTTCCTATTAACTTATTAGTTTATTATCTCACTCATAAAGAAAATTCTGTAGTAGAGCAGTAACTGCCAGGTATGACTACTTACTGCCAAGTCAAGGGACTGTGGGTGCACATTTCATTTAGAAGACCCAGAAGTCTAGATGTCTCTTGATTCACGCACACAAAATACAGGTATTTTGTGAAGGAGTGGTATGGAGGTGGACTGAGTAGAAAGCACACTTTTTAGTGCTAGACTAAAATCATAGTTTAGAGATGTTTATTGACTTCTTAACAGACAGAAAATCTGGGCCTTTCAAAGAGTTTTTTTAAACAAGTCTAACTGAACATTGTTGCAACTGCATGAATTTATCCATTCATATCTGTACTAAGTAGATGATCTCAGAACTATAGTGCATCATGTATCCAAATACAGATCTGTCTATTTTGGCAAATGTAACTGAAACCTAATTATTTATTGCTATATAACTAAAAGTAGTCACTTCTTAATATTGAATCTCAGTGCTACTTTTCCCTGGTAAATATTGGATGAAGGAGTCAGTCAAATTGCCTATCACTGTGTAGAATTGGATATTCTAGACTGGCAAAGTAGGACTCCAATGGATTGTATTATTTAACTGAAAAAGTATCATTTAAGCATTGTTTCAGTGCTATTTGTTATAATTAAGATGTTTCACCTGAGCTGTCAGAATAAAAGAAAAAATAAGACTAAAAAGGCAAAAATAATAATTCTTTCAAGAAAGCCATCAAGCTGAAGCCAACTTCTTAGAGGATTCAACGTACTGCATTTTTAAAAAAGCTAAAATCTTGTGCTGCTTGGGAAATGATTTTTTAAAGATCTTTTTTAGAGCTTAACAATAAAAAAATGGGAATTCTTTCCTAAAATATGTATACAGTGGTATTTCAGGTTTTTATGCAAAGCGAATATTTTTTCAGAAAGTTTTTTATTTAAACTCTTTCATCAGGTTTCTGTTCCAAGCAATCACTTTCTGAGTATTTGTCTTACACGAAAAAATGCTGGTAGCCTAAATACAACCAAAGCACAACCCCAAATACTGTGCTTGTTTACAGGCTTTGATCTTGTGCTAAAACAGTAAAGAAAACAAGTCTTTGGCTAGGAGCTCTCTCACTGTACTTAGATTTACAAGCTCCTGCCAGAAACAGACTTAACAAATGCTATTTTGTGCTGCAAACATCTAAGATTCTCTTACTATAAAACTTTCAGCAAACTGCGTTCCCCATCTGCCTGCCACTGACCTGAGAAAGCTTTCTTATCCTGTAATATAACCTAGAGGACCTAGTTACATTATATTAAATTCTTATGTGAAGAAATCACCATACTAAGATACTTTCTGAGGAACACAATAATGGTTGTTTTTCTGAACAGTTTTTTTTAATGCCTAAGAGAAGTCTCTGCTCTGCAAGAGTTCAAAAAAGCATGTTTTTCAGGAGCCATATATTGATATATTTTCATATATATTAGACTTCAGCAGTGTTTCTCGCGCACAGTATTTTGAATGTGTTTATACTGTATAAACAACTTAGGTCAAAACCCTATGTTCAGACTATACCTTTCTCCCCATACCTTGTGCTAAGTCTCTAAGTTTAAGACCAGTGGCTTTTGAAACCATCCCAGGAAGGCAGTCTCTGCTTCCTGTAGTCAAGCACCGAACTGAAGGGGAAAGGAGAATGCTAGAGTTGTCCTCCTCTCACTCCTGAGAGTAGAGAGTGAGGGACAGCAAAGAGTCAATGCTGTTGTCACTTCTGGGATGATGTCAGAATCTTTACATGGAGGAATGAGGGAACCCTATTCACATAATATGTACTTTCAGTGGGATGAGTTTAGTTCAATTGTTTCAAGTATGGTTATGATCAGCAGTCATTCAACCTACTTGCATACTTCTTTTGGAAGTTATCTTTTAGTACCTGCATGGCATAAGTAAGGTTGTAACTGCGTATATTCTCTATTGAGCAATCAGAGAGGAAGAAATACAATGTGTACAGAAGCAGCACTGAATACGAAAGGGAAAGACACATTAGAAATTTGAGGAAATAATTTTGAAAGGGTACTTCTCAATGACTATGTTCTGTACTTGAATATATGCGTATTGGAATGAAACCAAACAGGTATTCTTGAAATCATCTAAGAAACAGCACATTTGATGGACCAATATGCTTGCAAATATATTTTCATCTGTGTTCGCTCACAATGGGCAGGATTAATGTGTTCTGTAAATGATCTGTTAAGGTTCTAAAGCACTGTATATATAACAGAGAGCTATCAACACTCAGTTATTTCATACTGCTAACAGCCAGTTTGCCATTATATTAAAAGCATTCACTATCAGTCTATTTTATATTAAGGTATAGGTGAGTGATAAAATGAGGAATAGAGTCCTGCATTTTTTCTTTAGTTGTTCAATTCAATCTTTTAATTTTCTTTATAGAGCATGATTTTATATAATTTTGGAATAAAAGTTAAGAATTTTTCTTATTTACTCTTACCAAAAAAATAACACTCTTCAGGATGCTAAATCTGTTCATTTAAAATGTGCACATCTACAATATTATTTTTATTTCCAGATGAAGAATGAGAATTCTTGTAGACCAGGAATACATGGTTCATTCACTTATTAGTTTTCCTCAATCTATAATGCGATAAGAAAAATATCAACACCAGATACTTGGTTTCGGCACGAGAAAAAGACCTCGGCTATCTTAAGAGTTGTTACTTGTTGTGGTTTAGCCCCGGTCAGCAACTAAGCACCACACAGCCGCTCGCTCACTCCCCCACCCTTGTGGGATGGGGGAGAGAATCGGAAGGGCCAAAGTAAGAAAACTCGTGGGTTGAGATAAGAACAGTTTAATAATTAGAATAAAACAGCAATAATACTAATATAATGAAAAGGAAAATAATGGGCGAGAGAGAGAGGAAACACTAGAAGGAGAGGGAAAGAGAAAAAAAAACAAAACCAAAACTGAACAACAAGTGCTGCAACCGCTCACCACCCGCCGACCGACGCTGCCGGTCCCCGAGCCGCGATCGCTGCCTCCCCCAGCCAATTTCCCCCAGTTAATATACTGGGCATGACGTCACATGATATGGAATACCCTTTGGCCAATTCGAATCAGCTTTCCTGGTTGTATCCCCTCCCCTCCCGGCTTCTTGTGCACCTGGCAGAGCATGGGAAGCTAGAAAGTCCTTGACTAGTGTAAACACTACCCAGCAACAACTAAAACACCAGGGTGTTATCAACATTATTTACATACCAAGTCTAAAACACAGCACTATGCTAGCTACAGTGAAGAAAAATCAACTATCCCAGCTAAAACCATGACAGTATCCACCCCTTATTCCATACCATTTACGTCATGCTCAGGTCTCATACTATCCAATATGACCTCAATAACCACCACCCGCCTCCCCATCCTTTGATGACATACGTAGATATCATTTATCATTCCCGTAGTCTATGGACCATCCCTGTAGAACATCTGTAGAGGGTCCACACATGTCCATTGAGTTCATTCAGTCCATAACTTTGGGCTCCATCTATCGTAACAGTCTTTCAAGGCTGGAGAGATGGTCTGCGTGGTGTTGGATTGTTGCATGCTGAAGCCAGTCTTTGTTCTACCACCGCTACACGTTGCTTGGTTCAATCAAAGTTCATTCTTCATTAATTTTGGAAATTCTTACTATGATACCATTGATACAGCATATAGCAACCATAGGAGTGATGACATACAATATCATATAGCAATTAACAGCATACCGTTCAGTTCATTGGCTATTTTCACCCAAAATCAAATCCCCTTGAGGCACACATCGAACTCCTCCATCCTCCCGCATTACCCACGAAGTACACCCAGGTCCTCGAGCAAAAGCAATCCCACGAATGGGTTTGCCTTTGCCTGAGACAGGAATAACCCAGACGGTTTTCCCCAGCATATTTTTTACATGCACTACAGGGACTTTATCCCCTTCCACAGTACGTAAGAGTCCTGACTGGGCAGGCCCAGCTCGATTGGCAGATCCCCTAGTGTTGACTAACCAGGTGGCTTTTGCTGAATGTGTATCCCAGTGTTTGAATGTCCCACCCCCCATTGCTCTCAGTGTAGTTTTTAACAGTCCATTGTATCGTTCAATTTTCCCAGAGGCTGGTGCATGATAGGGGATGTGATACACCCACTCAATGCCATGCTCTTTGGCCCAGGTGTCTATGAGGTTATTTCGGAAATGAGTCCCGTTGTCTGACTCAATTCTTTCTGGGGTGCCATGTCACCATAAAACTTATTTTTCAAGGCCCAGAATAGTGTTCCGGGCGGTTGCATGGGGCACGGGATATGTTTCCAGCCATCCGGTGGTTGCTTCCACCATTGTAAGCACATGGCGCTTGCCTTGGCGGGTTTGTGGCAGTGTGATATAATCAATCTGCCAGGCCTCCCCATATTTATACTTCAGCCATCGTCCTCCATACCACAGAGGTTTTACCCGCTTGGCTTGCTTGATTGCAGCGCATGTTTCACATTCATGGATGACCTGTGCAATAGTGTCCATGGTCAAGTCCACCCCTCGGTCACGAGCCCATCTGTATGTTGCATCTCTTCCTTGATGGCCTGAGGTGTCATGGGCCCACCGAGCTATAAATAGTTCACCTTTATGTTGCCAGTCTAGATCTACTTGAGCCACTTCAATCTTAGCAGCCTGATCCACCTGTTGGTTGTTCTGATGTTCTTCAGTGGCCCGACTCTTGGGAACATGAGCATCCACATGACGTACCTTCACAACCAGGTTCTCCACCCGGGCAGCAATATCTTGCCACAATGCAGCAGCCCAGATGGGTTTGCCTCTGCGCTGCCAGTTGTTCTGCTTCCACTGCTGTAACCACCCCCACAGGGCATTTGCCACCATCCATGAATCAGTATAAAGATAGAGCACTGGCCATTTTTCTCGTTCAGCAATGTCTAAAGCCAGCTGGATGGCCTTTACTTCTGCAAACTGACTTGATTCACCTTCTCCTTCAGCAGTTTCTGCGACTTGCCATATAGGACTCCATACAGCAGCCTTCCATCTTCGATGCTTTCCCACCAGACGACAAGACCCATCAGTGAACAGGGCATATTGCTTCTCATTTTCTGGCAGTTTATTATACAGTGGGGCCTCTTCAGCACGTGTCACCTCCTCCTCTGGTGACATTCCAAAATCTTTGCCTTCTGGCCAGTCCATGATCACTTCCAAGATTCCTGGGCGACTGGGGTTTCCTATTCGAGCCCGTTGGGTGATCAGTGCGACCCACTTACTCCATGTAGCATCAGTTGCATGATGTGTAGAGGGGACCCTCCCTTTGAACATCCAGCCCAGCACCGGCAGTCGAGGTGCCAGGAGGAGCTGTGCTTCAGTACCGATCACTTCTGAAGCAGCTCGAACCCCTTCATATGCTGCCAATATCTCTTTTTCAGTTGGAGTGTAGCACGCTTCGGACCCTCTGTATCCCCGACTCCAGAACCCTAGGGGCCGACCTCGGGTCTCCCCTGGTGCTTTCTGCCAGAGGCTCCAGGTAGGGCCATTCTCCCCGGCTGCAGTGTAGAGCACGTTTTTTACATCTTGTCCTGCCCGGACTGGCCCAAGGGCTACTGCATGAACTATCTCCTGCTTTATCTGTTCAAAGGCCTGTCGTTGCTCAGGGCCCCATTTGAAATCATTCTTCTTCCGGGTCACTTGATAGAGAGGGCTTACAATCAGACTGTAATTTGGAATATGCATTCTCCAAAAACCCACAACGCCTAAAAAAGCTTGTGTTTCCTTTTTGCTAGTTGGTGGAGACATGGCGGTTATTTTGTTGATCACATCCATTGGGATCTGCCGACGTCCATCTTGCCATTTTATTCCCAAAAACTGAATCTCCTGTGCAGGTCCCTTCACTTTACTTTGTTTTATGGCAAAACCAGCCTTCAGAAGGATTTGGACTATTTTCTTCCCTTTCTCGAAAACCTCTTCTGCTGTGTTGCCCCACACGATGATGTCATCAATGTACTGAAGGTGTTCTGGAGCTCCACCCTGTTCCAGTGCAGTATGGATCAGTCCATGGCAAATGGTAGGGCTGTGTTTCCACCCCTGGGGCAGTCGATTCCAGGTGTACTGGACACCCCTCCAAGTGAAAGCAAACTGTGGCCTGCACTCTGCTGCCAGAGGGATTGAGAAGAATGCATTAGCGATATCAATTGTGGCATACCACTTGGCTGCCTTTGACTCCAGTTCGTATTGAAGTTCTAGCATGTCCGGCACGGCAGCACTCAGTGGCGGAGTGACTTCATTCAGGCCACGATAGTCTACTGTTAGTCTCCACTCTCCATTAGACTTCCGCACTGGCCATATGGGACTGTTAAAGGGTGAACGGGTCTTACTGATCACTCCTTGGCTCTCCAGTCGCCGAATGAGCTCATGGATGGGAATCAGGGAGTCTCGGTTGGTGCGGTATTGCCGCCGGTGCACTGTTGTGGTGGCAATTGGCACCTGTTGTTCTTTGACCTTCAGCAACCCCACAACAGAAGGGTCCTTCGAAAGACCGGGCAAAGTAGACAGCTGTTTAATTTCCTCCGTCTCCAAGGCAGCTATACCAAAAGCCCACCTGTACCCTTTTGGGTCCTTGAAATACCCTCTCCTGAGGTAGTCTATGCCAAGGATGCACGGAGCCTCTGGGCCAGTCACAATGGGGTGCTTTTGCCACTCATTCCCAGTTAGGCTCACTTCAGCCTCCAATACAGTTAGCTCTTGGGATCCCCCTGTCACTCCAGCAATACAAATGGGTTCTGCCCCTACATAGTTTGATGGCATTAGGGTGCACTGTGCACCGGTGTCCACTAGAGCCTTATACTCCTGTGGGTCAGATGTGCCAGGCCATCGGATCCACACAGTCCAGTAAACCCGGTTGTCCCTTTCCTCCACCTGGCTGGAGGCAGGGCCCCTCTAATTCCAATTGCGGGTTTCCCACTCCAGATCTTGTGAACGGGAATCAGAAGTCTCTCTATTAAGATCACAGATAGAATCAGCGCTTCTACTCCTCTGTCTGGGGAACTGCCTACTGGAAACTGGAGCAGCAACTCTCCTGGAGGTCCCCCCTTGAGTGGTTGTTTTTCCTTGCAACTCACGTACCCGTGCCTCCAGGGTCAACGTAGGTTTTCCATCCCACTTCTTCATGTCCTCTCCATGGTCACGCAGGTAAAACCATAGGGTGCCCCGTGGTGTGTATCTTCTCTCTTGAGCAGAAGGACGCTTACTCCTAATGGCCGAGATACTGGTCCGTACAGGTAGGGAGTAGGACATATCTTCTTTGAATTGCTGGAACTCCCGGGACAATTTCTCCACAGCTGAGATGAGGGAGGAAGAGACATGTGCTTCATAATCCCGGAGTTTATCAATCACATCCTCTACTGTTGGTGCCTCTTCATCTTTCCAGGACATTACTGCCAGGGAGTTTACATGGGATGATGGTGCGCTCCGTACAAACTTCCGCCACATGGGTCGTGTGCACTGGGCTTCATCTGGATCTTTGGATGACTGTACACTACCCAGGTCACCATAAATCACCTCAAGCACAGCTAATTCTCTCAGGTACTGGATACCTTTCTCCACGGTGGTCCATTTTCCAGGGCGATATATAACATCTTCCTTGAAGGGATACCTTTCTTTCACAGCAGACAGGAGTCGCCTCCAGAGGCTCAGGCCTTGTGTCCCTTTTCCAATTGCTTTGTCAATGCCCCCATCCCTAGAAAGGGATCCCAGTTGTTTTGCTTCCTTACCCTCTAATTCCAGGCTACTGGCCCCGTTATCCCAGCATCGGAGCAGCCAGGTGACAACATGCTCACCTACACGACGGCTGAAATCTTTTCGTATATCTCGTAGCTCACTTAAGGATAGGGATCGGGCAGTTTCCGTCTCTTGTACAAGTTCTTCCTCTTCCTTCTCCTCTCTTAGTAACGGCGCTGCTTCTCCATCATCCTTTTCTAAACGAGTTGACTTTCTCTTTAAAGATTTCTTCTTTTGTATAGGGGCAACTGATACTGGCACGGGTTGATTCTCTGATTCAGCTTCAGTGTCCGTCATGGGTGTTTGAGTGGTCACAGTGCCTGTCATCGGGCTTGGAGCAGCCGCAGTGCCTGTTGTGGGGGTTTGAGTGGCCACAGTGCTTGTCGTTGGGCTTGGAGTAGCCGCAGGGCCTGTCGTTTTCCCTTGGTGGTACTGAATACTGTTAAACAGGGCTCGGTAGGCATGGGCCAGGCCCCAACACATTGCAATGATTTGTATCTCTCTGGAATTGCTAGGGTGACAACATACTTCCTCCAAATATTCTACTAATTTTTCAGGATTCTGCACTTGTTCAGGGGTGAAGTCCCAAAACACTGGAGGTGCCCACCGTCTCAGGCATTTGCCCATACTATCCCACATACCCTGCCACCCATAATTATCGAGCCTTGGAGCAGATCTCTGGATGATATTCTTGAATTGCTTCTTAACCTTAGACAAAACCGAAACAATCTGCCATAGGAATATCAACAGATATATCTTAACCACCCAAGGATGTTCAAGATACTGAAAAGTTGTTGTAATGAAGGAGGAGACATTACAGAAGACGGTAGCTAAGGTGCCATTCTGTATTTCCTCCATAAAGAACCTTTCAGAAGAGGAGGTATAATTGCTAATTGTCTCCATGAGGTGGTACCCGAAGTACAGTAACGGCTTCCATGCAAGACCCAAATAACCGATAAAACTCAAGGCCAGTGTTTTAATAACAAATCTCCTAGGCAAAACATCTCTAACCACTGCAGAGCACAGCAAACTACAAAACCCAACGCCAATCTTTAACATGTACTTCAAAATCAGCATGCTGTATATCTGACTAACTAATATCGAGAACAGATGAATCAGTGCTGTGACCAGCAACTGTTATTATCTCAAACCCTTCGTGCCCCACGTTGGGCGCCAAAAAGGACTGTTGTGGTTTAGCCCCGGTCAGCAACTAAGCACCACACAGCCGCTCGCTCACTCCCCCACCCTTGTGGGATGGGGGAGAGAATCGGAAGGGCCAAAGTAAGAAAACTCGTGGGTTGAGATAAGAACAGTTTAATAATTAGAATAAAACAGCAATAATACTAATATAATGAAAAGGAAAATAATGGGCGAGAGAGAGAGGAAACACTAGAAGGAGAGGGAAAGAGAAAAAAAAACAAAACCAAAACTGAACAACAAGTGCTGCAACCGCTCACCACCCGCCGACCGACGCTGCCGGTCCCCGAGCCGCGATCGCTGCCTCCCCCAGCCAATTTCCCCCAGTTAATATACTGGGCATGACGTCACATGATATGGAATACCCTTTGGCCAATTCGAATCAGCTTTCCTGGTTGTATCCCCTCCCCTCCCGGCTTCTTGTGCACCTGGCAGAGCATGGGAAGCTAGAAAGTCCTTGACTAGTGTAAACACTACCCAGCAACAACTAAAACACCAGGGTGTTATCAACATTATTTACATACCAAGTCTAAAACACAGCACTATGCTAGCTACAGTGAAGAAAAATCAACTATCCCAGCTAAAACCATGACATTACTTCTTTCAGAAAGAAGTACTTTATCAGTTTTTCCACAAATATATATATTTTCTAGAAGAGTAAAGTCTGCAAATTCCTGACAAGATGCCACAGGAAGTAGCTTGTAACGTATGCTTAGAATAAAGCCCAAGCTCAAGTCCTGCAAACTTTGATGAGACTTAAGAACATGTTTAACTGCTGTCTATAACATCATGGTTCTCTAAGTCCAGGTCTTACTTTGCACAAGGAAGTGCAGCCTTTTTTTTTCATTAATTCAAGAAAAAGCTGCTACTTGACAGGAAACAGATCAATCTCAGAATGTCAGTTTTCACAACTGTAATCACTATTTTCTCAGTAAAGAATTTTTTTTGTTGTTTCAAACAAACAATTCAAACAGAATTTTTGCAGTTTCTGATTTTCTCTCATACCAGGAAGGTGAGATCTAAAAGTAAAAAGGTGAGATTTAGCAATACAAAACCTGATTTTGTTCATCAGTGAGTAGTTTAAGACACCGGTCCTCAACATCTGTATTATAGCAAACTTTCAGAGCATGCTACTCTTTCTGTCAGTCTCATTGACTTTTTCTGTGGTTGTCATCCCGTTTGTATAGAAAATCTGATTTGACATACAATGTAGGTTTGCATTTTACTTAGTGTTCACTAACACAGAGCTAAAAGCTCTCTATTTCCATGCCAGATTCATTTTTTCCTTTACATGGTTTACATAATCTTAAGATCTATTTTGATGTATCATTATATCCTGTGACTGCAATATTCAAAGTCTATTTCCATCAGCAAGGCAGTATCTCCTCCGCAAGTAAATGTGAGGAAAAACTTCCTGCCATTTGTATAAGAACACATTTGGGCACAAATATGTTTTTGTGCAGGTTGAGTGGAGCAGGAATGCCTGCATCAGGAATGGATCCAGGGTGCTGAGGTCTGTGCAGCCTATGCTGTGAAAGTCTTACAGGCAGCCTTGCCAAGAGAATGTTACGTCCATTCTGTATAATCATTACAAATGGGTTTTGATATCTTCCTCTGAAACATTAATGGAAGTAGTAGGCCACAAAGAATACTTTTTCCTGCAGAAAGGATACAGTCCGTTCTCTCCTTTTAAGAAAGAAGAAAAAAACAGAAAAAATCTGAGCTAAAGTGTTATATTAATTATGCAAGAGTAAGGATACACAACAGTATAAATAGTTATGAACACAGTATTCAACATCTGGTTTTCATGTCTACATTTGAGTTAGAAGGTTGGCCTATTTTTTGTTCGTGTTTTTGCCTTTATATAATGCTGAAGAAGAAGTCTCATAGCATGACCATATTTTCTGTTCAGGGTAAGCTTTTTTGATCTCTGTAAACAGACTTTCAGCATTTTGAAGGATCACATTCCATACTGTGGATGCATTGGAATGGACACATTGGAAATTATACCTGCTAACAGTCCACATGTGCTTGCAGGCAAGGAGTACACATTTTGACTCTGGACTTTTGATATTGTGTATGATATTCTCATGAGCAAACTAGGCATATATGATCTAGTTCTAGAAATTTGTTCTCAGTTATTTTCAATGGTTTGCTTTTAAAATACAGGTGGGCACTGAGTAGGATTCATCAGGTGTTTATTCTGGACATTTTTATTACTAAATAAATTAATTAATGGTCTGGATGATAGTATGAAAAATGTCCTTACTATATTCAGTAAGGATGCCAAGCCAGAGGCAGGAGGGTGTTGGGCATGGTAGGGAATAGGGTTAGACCTTAAAAAAATAGAAGTGGATCTGAAAAACTATGATGAATTTCAGAACATTCAGAAAGAATGGCCAGAAGTCTTGAAAAATGTTTTCAAAGGAAAAGTGAAAAAATGTGGTAAATGCAATTTAGTCTGAGAGGAGTTATGCCAACTTTTCAAATATGTACTGGTGGAATGAGGAAGGGAATAGCTGGTATTTCTGTTTTGTAGGACAATAGAGATTTATCACAGCTTCTTAGATTAATTATCTTCAGATAACTCGGAAAAAATTTCCTATGGTAGGAATCCCAGAGCACTGGAACAGTTTGCTGAGGTCAAATATGTATATGAGGTCCCTTCAATGTTGCTTTCTATGACTGACAGATAAGTGTTATGTAGAAGTTAAATAATGGGCTGAAATTAAACAGACAAATGTTCAGCTGAACTTTTAAACACAAAAGTAAAAAGGCAGTCTCCTATGTCTCTTTTGATCTGTAAGAACTGATAGAAATTCATTCATTTAATAGATTAAAGGGCAATTAAAACTTTTGATGCTACAAAAATAAGCATGCATTTTTCGTGATTTAGATAAAAAAAAATAATGAGGAAAACCATACATATTAAAGGTAATGAGAAATCAGGCCTATGACTTAAAAAGCAAATGGAGAAAAGGTAATGGGAAATTAGGAGTATTGCTTACAAGATCAAAAGAAGATGAAGGAAAAGAAAGTGGTTTCCAAGGATGTTATATAAAGTTTATAGCCTCTTCTCATCTCTGTCTTTCAAGTTCAGTTTTCTGACATGAAAGCCCACTGCTAAGTAATGACCGTCAGGAAAATATTCCTAAGAAAATCCTGAACCTCATTACTTTTTGTGTTTGGTCTTGTATTACAGCATACTCAGAATTGTAACTGCATTGAAAAACTCTTCAAATTGCTGGGACTGCAAGAGACCTGTAAGGCTCTTATTCCTCTTTCCTGTTTGTATGCTTGTCTTCTTTGTGTGTTTGCTTTGTAAATGTTAAAGAGTAGCATCATTCTCTTATAGTGTCCTCTTTTGCACCTACAAATTACATGGACCATATAATAACAAAAAAAATGAAACCTGAATCATCCCTTCTCCACTGAAATGTAGATTGTGTGATGATCTCAGTGGCAGACTAGATCCTAGCTTTTATCTACATTAACAGATTTCTGTTTCAATGTTTTTTTATGGTTTTAATTTTTCAAGAATCCTAATGCCTCAAAATAGAAACTTCCTAATATATTTTAAACAGTGACTCATCGAAGGAAAATGAAGTGATGTGGTTGTGTATCATACATATATGCCACTTAGTAAGTCAAGTATATACCAAAAGAAACATTTCCTCTACTCTGAAGGCTTATACTCACATCTTTGTCCTAAACTGGCTGCCACAGTTTATTTTCTCAGATTAAATGAGGCTCCAGGAGCTGTTTTGAGGCCATACAGTGACAGGAAGTACAGAAAATGTAGGAATCTAGTATTTGACTCTTTTCAGCACTATAAAGTGCTCAGAACTGGGACAGAGAACTCAAAATCTCTCTAAAACCTGACTTAGAAAAATGTAATTTATCATCAGCCTGAAACCTGAGGCCTGGCTACATTGTTGGGATGTACTCATAGAATCAGACAACAGGCGGGAAGGGACTGCATGAAGTCTCTCATCCAGCCTCCTACTCAAAAGCAGTGCCAGCACTGACTGAATTTAAACCAGACTTTGCCTGACCAGGTCTAGAAAATCTTCAAGGATAGAGATTTCAGAACCTCTCTGGGCAATTCACTCCAATCGTTAATTATGCTCATAGTGAATTATTTTTTACCCCACTTTGATTAATGACCCTTTTCTCTGGCACTTCCTTCCGAGCCACCTCCCTGGGGCTCCTGGAGAGCTGCTCTATGTGCAGCCACTGTCATGGCCCTCTGGGGACTCACTGGAGTTTATCAAAAACTTTCTTGTATTGGGGCCCCCACAAAGGACACAATGGTCCAGACGTGGTCTAATGAGGGCCAGGGAAAGGCAAACGATGATCTCCTTACTGTGTGCCTTCATCACTGGCAGGACACAGTAAGCCCATTTCTTCCTGCTTCCCTGCAGTCAGGCCCCAGCCCTTACCTTGGTGGGGAATTAGTCCATCCCATACACAGTACTTTGTATCTGCTCTTGCTGAATTTCATGGTATTCCTATTGGCCCATTCCTTCAGCCTATTGAAGCCTCTCCGAATGGCGGCCCTGCCCTCAAGCACATTGACAGCATGCCCCAGTTCAGTGTTGACCACAAATTCGATGGTGGTGTGGCCAGTCTCCTGTAGTATAGAATTTTATTAACAACAAAATGTAAAATGTAACCAGACTGAGAATAACTATAATTAGTATTTCTTTTACATAAAAAAAAATTAAAGTAATAAAATTAATTGTAAAATACTATCACTAGCACCTTCCCAGGTGTATTTTTTTTATTTATTTGTGCCTGCTTTGTATGCTAGGTGCTTTGTGCACCTTCTCATGGTTAAAAAAAAATTAATCTGTAAACTGCCTTTATTTTCAAAGGAAGCTATTTTAGTTTCCCAGTTCTCTTACAGTAAAGGCTTTATTAGCAGAGGGGCTGTTACAACTAATGAGTTCATGCTTCAACACAATCCCATTAGAAGTTCAGTAAATTAAACTGCACTTTAAAGAAAAAATAACTGAAAAAAATGTACATTCAAATAAATTTGAACATAGAAAACACTATAATGTCTAGTCAGGTTAGGATATTGATTATTATTAGCAATGGTAATTATTAAACATTTGTGCTATTTTTAAAATTGATCATGTGATAGTCATGATTAGGCGGCATTGCCTGTCTGAAATCTGAAGGCCTTGAGATGTGTGTGCTATTTTTCCAGGGGCTTGGACTAAAATGAATATTAATGTACATACTAATAAATAATAAAGCAAAACAAGAAAAATTTAATTAAATCAACCACTGTGAGAAAGCTTCATTTTGAATATCACTGGACCTACTCTCACTGTCAGATACATAGAACCAGGTAGAAATTAAAATAGGAGAATCTGAAAATATATCCACTTAAAATGAAGTGTACTATCCTCTGACACAGTAGTGAATTCGCTAGTGAATTGATATGGAAGAAACCATTAGAAGGAGGCTTTGAAGTACTTTTTAATTATTGGGTAAATGTTATACACTCCTCTTTCTTTAGAACAGTGTCTCAGAAGCTATAAACCAAGATTTATTTTCTGGAAACTTTTGATCTTTTTCATTCAGCAAATATTGATTTAATTTTTCATACTTTTCCCAAAGAACAAGCCAAGAAACTAATAGACTGTACACTTTCATCTTTGTCAGATGACATCAACAACAGTGATGTCAGAGTGGATCTAGGAATAAAGGCTAACCTGTGACTTTTGTATCTGGATGATTAGCAGTAGGCGTCTGCACCATTATTTAAACTAGAATTCAAAGGAAATGAAATGGCTGTTTTTTTCAGAGATGCTTCTTAACTAAATTTTGTATAATTTCACAGCAATACTGAGGAATAACAGAAGCAAATTTTTATGCCTCTGAGGTAGCATGTTTGCATATCCACCAGCAAAACATACTTCTTTATGTATTATTCATCAGTCTCTATGAAACAGATTCTAGGAAAAACAAAGAGGTGTGGCAAAGCTCACAAGGTTAGATTCAAAACAGAAATGTCATGGACCTCAGTGGAGATATGGGAAATCAAAAATTCAGAAATTTTAACTTGTTTTAAAGCTGATTATCCTACTGGCCCTGAAATAGTTTTTTACAAGTGAAATTTCTTTCTTTCCACCCTTGAAATAGAGAAGCTCACCCTACTGCCCAGAGTTTGGCTTTGAAGTGCCCAGGCAGGGAAACATGCAGCTACTCCAACACTTCTTGGACAGTTTCTCCCTGAAGGGTGAGAAAGAGCACTGCTGTGCCCCTGTGCTGCCAGCTCCCACCCATTGCCGCTAAGGCTTCACCAGAGAGAAGAACAAAAAGTGGCATTTCTTGCAGGCAGAGTGCATTGTTGAGATAGGAAGGGATTTAAGCCACAGGTTACAGTGCATTAATAGATGCACTCTTTGTTTTTATGAGTATAATTTTCTATTTGAATGCCAGACCATTCTTACTTTCAGTTAAACAACATTGTTCTTATTTGCTCCACTCAGTTGCATTTCCTAGGTGTTAGTTCCAGGCTGCTGCTGCACAGTGGTAATAGAATATGTGGACAGTTTTTGCAGGGAGGAAAAATACTACTTAATACTTTTAAAAAAGACAACAGATGGGGAGACTATCTCTCAAAATAATCCTCCCTAATGGATATTGCAGTCACAATTCTGCAGAGAGAAAGAGGAGAAAAAAATCTCTTTGCAGCATCTGTGAAAGGAAATCCTGAGAAAACAAATAAATTAGGCTCTTTTAAACAGACAAATAACTGCACAAGGACCCAGAGTTATTTATACATAGCAAGATGTTTGCTTAGTTACTTCCTTGCATTTTGTTTATGGATGGTTTAACTGAATTTTCACGTGTTCTGTCAGATCACATTTGAAACCCTGGTTCTTTTACACTGCTTCAAAGTATGGACAGAAATTTGCTTAAGCAGCTGGGAAATTCTTGGTGTCAGGATCCCAAAGGTAATGCCAGCCAAGCTTAGGCCAGTTTTTTTGCCACTTATTCTTGTCCTTCTCACCAACATAGAAAACAAAATGTTGAAATAGAAAATTCTGCCTTTTTTCACTTGAAATGCCATTCATATATGCAAATATTTCTTATCACTTCTGTTCTCCTTTTGGCAGTGAATAGATTATTAATCTGTAAAACTTCACAGAGTTCTAGTTCTGTCCCATTCATTTTTTAGTGTCATGAAATAATATTTTCTTTATTCTAATTGTTGATCTGGGCAGTGTCTTGTATATTCCTTTGAAGCACCTAGAGGCTAATTAAAATATTCGTTCTGTGTCATAATATTCATTACAGCTGCTCTCTAACATTTCAGTTCTGTATTTATAAGCAGACAGTTTTCTTTTTTTCACAGCTCTCTCCTTCAAAATCTTGCTATTTCCAGAATTTGCATATTCATTGTTTGATTGAGTCTATTAAATTGTATGGAAATAAACATGGATTTTCCCTGTAGCAAAATGTCACAGAATGAGCTCCAGTACTGCTAAAATGAGTTAAACTAGGGGAATGAAACAGCAAAAAAAAAAGTGTGCTGGAAATAGGAATAAGAACAGATGGCTTAAGTTAGCATTTTTAGATATTATATTACATAAAGTGGTAGGAGGGAAACTAAAAAGGTAAATAGCAACCTTTTTAATAGTAGAAATGTTCTGTTGATACTCTCTTTTTCAAGCTCATCTACAGTAATGAAGTAAATAGATAGCCTTAATAAATGGTAGTTATTCTCTCTGCCTTGAATGGATATGAAAACCGAAAACCACACTGCTAAATAGTACCAATTTCAGCAGGAAACTGGTTAATTAGTTAAATTGGAATTGCAAAGATACCTACAATAATTATGAATATCTGATCTTTGTGGCTTTCTAAGATTTTTGTATTTATTTGAAAGAAAAAATTTTACATGACCAGATCTGCACAACTCATTTGCAAGTTAAATTCACAGTAATATCCATCAGAGACACTGCCACAATGTGTCTCCAAAGGAAAGAGGAGTGTCTCCACTTTCTGGCTTGAAGCTGTCTACCACACTTCGTGCTTGATTTCTCCAATATCTAACTCTGTATTTAGGAGCTCAGTTACTACCCAAAGTTTGTAACATTGCCAAGAAAGTTCCAACTGAATTCAGACAGCACTTCTTCTTTTATTGTGTGAAAAGAAAAACAGAGTAGACTCACTTGCATATTCTGCACATTGAAAGGTTATTCAACATAAAGGCTGGGATTAGAAAAAAGCTGGGTTTTTTATGTCATTTTGTAAAATGGAAACTGGACAGATCGTCAGGTAATTGCTAAATTGTCACTGGCATCATATTAAAACACAGTCATATCTATAAGTTTAAAGAATGTAGGTCATGTTTAAAATGTAAAGAGTAGTACCAGAGATGCAATGATTCTGAAAATGGTCTGGGATAGTGGTTAATCATTGTATCATCCTGAGAAAGTTGCAATCCAAAACACTGAAGTATTTTGAAGTACTTAGCTTTTAGGCAACTAGTTAGGATATGCTCTTTAGCAGTATGCAATGTGCATTTTAATTTATTTAGGCAGAAAAGGGCCTTGAACCTGTAAGAGAAATGAATGTTTTAAACCTGTTTTTTAAATGAAAAATGTAGGCCTGCCTGGTTTAAAGGAGAAATCAGCCATATCTGAAATTTGTCAAAACCCTCTTCATTACATATGCTCGAAAAACATTTACCAGCCTGATTAGCTAGGATGAGACTGGGAGCAGAACATAAAATGTACTACTTCTGATGATATTTAGGAAGACTAGGTACAGAACTGATTGGCATGGTCAAAACAGGTACTGGAGGTAAAAGCAAAATGAGGAGCATCGGGAATCTCTTGTTCACAGCATCTGGGCCACAGAAGCTGAATGACTGGTGTCAAGAATCACACATCAAAACATAAGTGCCTACACCTAAAACAAAAGTTCCCTTCAGGTCCTTGAATCTTTTTCTGAGTCTGGACAAATACACTAAAGATATAAATACGAACAGAGAATGAAGAAAGGATAAAATGAAAAAGAATTTCTAAAATATGCATTTACCTAGCAAAGATTGAACATTTTTGTGAATCCATTAAGGCCCAAAACACAATATGAGTTACGTCTTTAGATGGTAAAATTTAGTGAAGTCAGATGTTCTTCACTAATTTATTAGCTAAGAAATTTTTCTTACCTATTCATCTAAGACACGTTATCTCTCTATTCCTGTCTAAAGCAATTTTTAATACAAGTATTAAACACATTTCACTGAGCCATTTAGTTTGGCTACAGTGCATCTTTCCAATTAGATTAGACCTGAGCAGCTGTTCAGGATATAGCCATAAACCTCTTTATGACTGTGCCTATTTCATATGGAAAATCAGATAGTTTCATTATATTCACAGCTTTAAACAAAGTAATGCTCCCTTACATTATAAATAGTCATTTTCCTTCACCTTTTGATGTCTTTGCCATTCAAAGAATATGTCATTTACAATATGCTAGTCAAAATGTCACAGGAATCAAAGTTCTTCTGTGAACAACTATGGTGGGTCACATTCATCTGTGCAATGAGAATGAATGCATAAATCATTTTTTTATGTCACTTCATATTTTGTTTTTGTAGTAATGTTTAATATCATGTTCTTATTGTGTATCTTAAAAGAAGTATTTTCAAATATATAATGGATAATTAAATTATGTAATTTCTTGAGAGCATGATTTTAAAGAGTGGTGTGAATGAGGTTCATCATTAACAGATTTAGCTGCCTGAAGAAACTGTCTCTCCACTTTTAGAAGCTTTGTCTGTACCAGGAAAAAAATAAAAAATCTTTTCCTCTGGATTTTCTTCCATTTATGCAAAAATATCTGTTTAAAAGCATAGGTAAACATGGATGAGAGCATGATTCAAACAAAACATAGACAAAGGGTTTATCTAGATGATGTATATAGTTCATTGGTTCATTTAATAGATACATTAAGGACTAAAATAAAGTATATTATAAAACAGAGCTGTGCTATACTCAGATCAGAAGACCAGACTGCAGTCAGATCCTCACTTCAGCTGAACCTCTAGAGTTCATAAGCTTTAACACTGTAATGGCAGGATTTTTCAGATTTTAAGGCAGTTTTTAGATGCCTTTCACAGTCTCCATACACTTTCTTGTAGACATTTTGTTGGCTTACTTCCCTACTCACTGACAGAGTACTGCTGGTAAGTCCAATTTAAGAGCTATACCTTCACATGCATTCAACTTTTGTAGCCTTACTGGGTTATACTCCTGCAATAAATTCTCAATTTATTCCTAAATTTATTCCTAAATCTTGCTGTGAATATTCTGTTGTTTAAAGACCAGGCAAGAATCTGTGAAAAATAGCCACCAAAAATCAATCACACCATTAATTTTGGGAGGATTTATGTTGCATAAGAGGCATAATAGGAAGAAAGACCTCAGGAAATAAACCTTTAAAAGCACACAACTCACTGCCTAGACTCATCCAAAGTCGTCTTCTCTCTGCAGCTTTTTGGAAAGTTTTCTTTCTATACTCACCCTCACTTTCTTAGGCAATACTGTACTCTTTAGCACTGAAATATCTCTTCCTTATCAGTGATGTCTCAGAGTAGATTAAAGGAAGTGATGTTGATTTTCCATGTGATTATTAACTTATCTTAGCTTAGCTGAAAGATGTTTGTATCAATTCCAGAACTTTGTGCACCAAATGAATGATCAAGTTTCATCAAATTCCAGACGAATCTATAAACAAAGCTGTCTGTAAAGGAATTAGTATAGGGCTTACATGTATTTTAAATCAGACCTGATTTATTAGTCTTTGTGCCATATTTATTTTGTTTTATTTTTTATATAGTTTTATAAGACTAGAAGGAGAATTATATCATAATTAAGACAAATATAAATCTTCAACTATTCTTTTATGTACAGATGCTTACCTCCTAGAAGGCCACAATAATGTAAATGACTCATTTCCAGGGAGGATGATTTTATTTTGTTGCAAAATAATTCTTATTTAGGCTAGTGTTAGAGAGGAAAAACTGAAGTCAAGAGTCAGTCGATAATTTTCCCATAGCAATTGAACCAACTGTAAATAACACTATCTGTTAAATATAACTAGTTTTGATAGAAATGTTCCCATAGACTTCTTTCTGGCTCTGCTGAACTGGCAATGTATGTTAATCCTATCAGAGGGAGACAAACTCTTGTGGAAATACAATAAATAAGCTCCAAGGCAAGGTGAAGAGTCTACCATTATATTACTGAACCTAGAATTAGGTCTGAGTGGAAAAAGGCCTTTAAATGGTCAGTTATCATCCATACAGTAACTGTCTAAATTGTGTTAGCTATTGTAGTTGTACCTTGTTTTGTGAGAAGAGGGATTCATTGTAATAGGCCATTCATATCATGATACAAAAATAATATCCATGATCTTTTATAAACTGCCTTATAATTTAGGAACCATTCTTTAATTTTAATTAAGTTTATTTCCCTTGGTTGAGCGGACATCACAAGAAAACTGGTGAAATAAAACTAGGTAAAAAGCATGCCATGAAGGTTTTCTGTACCGAGTATTTTCTCTTCCTGTGTTTCTGGAAACTTTTCAAATTGTGTGCATATACATCAAGTAGCTGCTAGAGTCAGGAATATCTCTGGTGCCAAATCAACCAGTTTTTTCTTTTCCTGTAGGCTTGCTTTGACCCAAGAGAAATCATACGGCTGTAAATATATTTATCATGGGTTAAAGGGCTTGTAAACACAATGACAGTAAATATGCATAGCTCTGTATGTATTACTTGTTGATTAGGCTGTCTACTATGGGCAAGAAAAGTGAGAGCAATGTACTGAGTCTTTGCATATTCTTGGCTATTGATAGCATACTACCAGTAATGTTTTACTTCTCTAGCTGTTTCTGAATTCCTACCTTTTTGCTTTATTTTCATACTCATATTTTTTATTTTCCCTTGGTATTAATTCAGTTACATTAGAAATAGGTTCTTTTCCACTATTTTGAAAATAAGGTTCAATAATGAGAGCAAGGGAGACATAGTTTAATTACAAGGATTTTTCATGTTGGGCTAGTGTAATGGAGCTTAGCAATAAGGTGATTTTTCCCCATGATTACTTAACATTTTCACATGAGCTCCATTAGAAATTATGATGCAAATGGCTGATATTTGCAGGAGGGTAAGAATAGAAAGTTTCAAAACATTTCAAAATACCCTAAATGAATCACAATTAAAAAAATGTAGTAATATAAATAAACTTGTAGTTCATGTGCCAGGGGAATAGAAATTGGGTACAGGAATTTTCATGACAAGTCATATGCTTCAAGAAAAAGAACAAACTATTGGTAGGAATTATAGGCATCAATATTTTATGAGCCAACTTTAAATCAATATAACATGAAACATTCACAATGAATACAAAGGAACATGTGAGTTGATATAAAATGTTCACCTATTAAATCATTTGCAGTATTTTTTTTTTCCTGTTCATCTATTCTACTTTCAGATTATGCTTATACTCTTTTAAACTTGGTCACTTTTTTCAGCAATGAATGGAGAACTCCTTTGGAAACAGGTTTTATTACTAAAACTGTAAAAATAAGTGATGGTTTCAGTTCAGCTAACAGAAAAGAAAATTTGAATTAGTCCAAATAAAATCTTCATATAACCCAAATATTTCCTTTCTTTTTTTTTTTTTAAATTCTCAAACACTTGAAGCAATAGCAAAGGCAGTGAAGAATTAGATTCACAAATTGCCAAAAGCACAGGGAAGACCCTTCCTCTCTCGTCAGGGAAAAAGAAAAAAAAAAAGAAAGAAAAAAAGGAATATTTAAAAATGTGATTTATCTAGCACTGTGTAACACCTAGGTTCAGTTCCTTCTACTGCATAAGGGGATCTCAACCTACAGCACCTAGAAAAGCCTTCTAACCAGTGCGTTAACACTCATTAACATGTTAACATGGAGTAAGGTGCTTACTCACCGTTTCCCCTGTGTGTTGTTATTGATTGTTGTATATTCTTTTAAACAATTACTAAATTGAGGAAGAACAGATCTGTAGGGTTATCAACAGTCTCTTTGTTTCTAATCCCCAGACTGAATCAGATAAAACTAGAAAAATTAATAGAACTTGAATCACCTACCTTCTGTGAAATTATCTGGTAAATACCAATTTATTATATTAATCAATAGGAACAAAGATGTTCTAGGCTAGATCCAAGACTAACAGATGAAGGAGATAATATACAAGTAGGTAGATAACTTGGGTGCTGTCTCATCTGCCACAGACTTTGTATGTCTCTTTTCCCTGTCTGTAAAACAGTTAAAACCAAGTTTTTCTTTATTTTTTCAGTGTATTGTAAGACCTCAGAAGAAATAACCAGCTCTTGATGTACGCATGAACATCTTCTGTTCTTAGCTGTGAGCGCTATGCAATACAGATAAATTAACAAGCAAGAATTTAAATCAGATTAGGCTTCTAAGTGCTAGAGAAATCTTAGTCAACCATTTACGTTTTCATCTTGTGCCTAGGATTACAGTGGTTCTCTCTTTAGCTCAAAATCAAGCTGGATCCTCTTAATAAAACTATGACATCATGACAGGAGTTACTGTATGCAGATTTGCCACTTATAATCAAATCATCATTTCCTCTATCAGTTTGGTAGCATTATTAAGTGACACTTACAAGTAATCCTGATGATTAAATGAGCTGTTCTTCACAACAAGCACGTAATTTTCTGTTTTCCATGAAGAATACAAATCAAGACATAATGACGGAAGTTCTGTACTTGGCGCTTCTATGCCAGGTGTAAGAAAATTGGTCTGGAGTTTTACTTCCTTCTTTACCTGCTTCTTAAATGTCTCCATCACTTCTAGTATATCTTTCTTCATGATTTTATTTGTTAGTGAGGAATTATTTTGCTCCCAGAGGCAATCCTGATAATAAGTGTGAATAATTATTTTTGCTAGTAAAATGGGAAGAAAAGGAAGGTGAATATGCTGATTCAACTGGTGCTATTGGTTTCTTTTGGAGTTGTCAACCATCATTGTGAGATCAGGTGGTGTCTCAATTTTTTAAAGTTATTCTACAAGCCTCATGTGAGCAAATAGAAGTGTTATTCTTTTCACTCAGACCTCCCACTCAAATGTTATTCACACTGTATGTAAATGCCATTCAATGTAAGGAAAGTCTATCTTGTTACTACTCTTGTTCAATATGATTGAAGTAATTAAGAAAACATAAGAGGTATTTGGTACTATGACATCTTTAATAAATCATTATATAACTAATTTTCATTAAACACAAAATATGTGGTCTCTTAACCCTCTTGGTGATAGGTATGTGTAAGAAATGGCAGCAACTCAGTTTATGAAGGACTTTTCAAGCATGGATTTATTTGTTTTCCTTTGATGCACAAGTGTTGAATTTTACTTTCTGCAAATAAAGGTCTTTAGCTGCTACAGTGATAGATTCTCTTTACTAATTTGAGAGCTGAGACTTAATCACAGATGGAAGGAAACCAGAGATGTATTTTGTTAGCAGGGAACCATATTCACAGCTTTGTCTGTATATATTTTACGATCTTTGAGCACTATATATCTGTTTTGTAGATGTTTATTTTGTTCTTTGCTGGAAAGGCTAGAATTTCTGGTTTTATACAAGGAACTTATTTCTGATTCTCAAGTCAATTTGAGAACTGATTGCTATCGTATGAGGGTAACCTACCTACAAAAATGCTAAGAAGCTGTTTGTACTAGATTTTTCAGAACTCTAAATCCTAAATGTTTGCGCCCGTAGCAATAATGTTTGCAACATACATAAACTTAGGTTTGTTTCTGTCATTCAGTATTTCTATTAAAATAATAGTCAGGCTTACGTGAGGTACTTCCTACTAAAAAAAACCCACAATGGAACATGTGGAATAATATTGTGGCCTTGTTTGCACTAGCAGGAGCTTGACTTTGATGTCATTTGTTGCCCCTTTTCTAGATATCTAACATCCAGTCACATGTTACAGGAACATTTACAAAGACAATTGTGATCACAACAGCAGTACTGACTCCCAGTATTTGAAGGTGGTGGCCAAAGAGTTGACAACATATCAGATTGTGCATCCTTCAAGGAAAATGAATGAAATGCTTCACTGTTGGGGGGCAGTAGTGAAACTGTCAAGAGGGCAAGCAGAAGACTAGCAGTCTTTAAGTGGAGCTCTCCTAGCCCAGAAGTACAGTAGGGAGGAATTCCAGCTTTACTAGGTCAAAGGCTTGCACACAAGAGAGCAATTCAACCAGCCTGATTAAGAATTGAAAGAAAAGAAGTATATAATGTTATAAATACATACAATTTGATGAAGTTAAGGAAACAAGTGAGGTATTCTATTTATCAGTGAGACTTTTCTTTTACATCACATAATTCTAAATTAACTATTAGTCTACTCATCTTTACTCCTGTTTATACATTTCAATTACAATATGTTTGTTTTTCTGTTGCTTACTCAACCTTTGTTGATTTTTTTCTTAAAGACAATTTTATTTTATTTTTAATAATGTATTTCAACACAAGCTTTTGGAAAATTCAAAAAATGGTGGAAGGCATTTCCAAAATGACAAGTGCTGTCTACTCATCAGAGAAAATTTTTATAAATTGTAAGTGCTTTATTAAGTCTATGTCTTCAGAACTGACTAGTCAATATCTGACTTCATCAGTTCTTTTAAAAATTAGAGAAATACATACATATTAAAAATTCAGTTCTGTTGGCTGGGAACATAGTATTATTGTTCAAATGTCTACAGCAGTATGTTTCTTGATTGTTCTTTTTGTAGCTCAAGTTCAATTTTAGAATATGTTTAAAATTATCTGCTGTATTCTTGGTATCAACTGCCAAGCACATGATATTCTGGAAGGCTGAAACTGCTAAGCCTCTTATACAGATTTTTTTTTTCCTAAATGTTATTCCTAATTTTAGCACTGTTAACATTGTCATCTTGCAATTATATAGGGGCATATACAGCATGACCTGCAAATAATGTATCAGCGAAGGGTTTTCCCTCCTACAGGCTTCTATTTCAAATGCTTCATGAAATCAGAAGATACGTAAAATTATTCTGAGCTACTAGCCCACCTACAACATGTCACTGTGGATTGCTGAAAAGTACTCTTATAAAAATGAATTTAAGAAGGTGATGAGGATAGGAATCATTATTACATTTGTTGTGACGGAATTTGTAAACTCTTCAGCTTTATGAGTCAGTTAAAAGCAAAAGAAAGAAAGAATGTAATATTTCAATCCACAGCTTCACCGAAGTAATTTCATGAGTTATTATGTTGCCAAGTGCCAGATGGTCAGTGACTTATCGAGGGCTTGGATAATTTATTGAAAATCAAATTAATTTGTTTCTATGAAATTTCTGTTTATGAACAATTTGAGGTCTTTCTGTCTTACTATCTTTCTTCCTATACAGTGAATGAGTAAACGAAGAGATTTGACATGTCCTTGTTGCTTTGACTTGTCCTTGGGCAAGAATTCATGGGGGTAGTTTGAGCTTCTGGTAGATGGCAAGACAGAATAGGTTGATTGCACAATGACTTTCCAGTTCTGAGTCCTTAGGAGACCTCTAGCTGAGAGTAAAGAGATGAGCTGGGCCCAGCTGGTACAAAATTCAATAGCACATCATTCAGCAAACATTGACAAGATCAGAAGTTTGCAGTTCAATAAGGAAAACATGCTTCTGTGCAAGGACAATTACAGTACCCTCAACAGTGGTTCAGGTGACCATGCAAAGGATAGAGGGAAAAAAGAGGCTCTATCTGACAACTGACCTTATTTTTACCTCCCCCCAGCTTCACCCTTTTTTTTAATTTCCCAACTCTTGTCGTTGAAAAAGTTTTTTTTTAATTTCTAAGAAGTATGGGACCAGCACTATTAATTGCCACAGACGCCAGAGGTCTGATACAGTAAAATAGTAGGATAGTAGTGAAAGGTGGCAGTTTGGAAATTTTACATAGCTGAAAATTGAAGTCCTGGACGAGGGATAAACTTTTCAGAATTGAGCACAGCTATGGAAGGAATTGGCAAAACTCATTAACTTCGATTGTTTCCGAGTTTATTCCTGAGTACTTTCTTAAAAATCCCACTCTATAGTAACGAACATTAGTGAGATTTTCTAGCTGAGATTTTAGATCTTTGAGATCTTTAACTAGGGGGTTTGAAACAAAAATAGAAATTATTTTCACAATGATATGAAACATGTCCAGCACACAGAAAGTGTAATTTCGTCATATCCTATATAGCTGTTCTCTCTCTCAGTGATGTCCTTGTTGCCTGAGTACTTGCCGAGCTGTACTGCACTCAGATGATCTTCAATCTTGCTTGAACTTGGAAGGTTATGTACAAGGAAGGCAAATGTAGAGTTAGGTAATTAATTACTCTGTTCTTTAAATTGCAGGTAATTCTCTTATCTGTTTACTCTTTGATACCACTAGGTAAATTATACTTCTTTTTCTCATTAAGAGGAAGAAGAGGGGAAAAAAGTAAAAGACTAAAATGATATCATTAGGATAAAACAAACAAAAATGACTAAAAAAATGAGAAGGGAGCCTGAATAGCCAGGAGATAAGGCACATTAATGAAGAAGGTGAGCCTGACTGATTTACAGTCAGTGTTTAGGGCTGGGGAGGAAGGGAAATTAGAAATAGAGCCTATTTTTATTTCATTGCATAATAACCTCAGTGAACAAAGAGATGCACTGGAAGTTACTTAGGAAATCTAAGTACTCGAGGCACTTCAAGCTCTTAAAGCTTAGTGAAAGCATTTTGGGGCATGATACCTCCCGGTTAAGGCAGAACTTGGCTTTTGTTATGCTCTTTCACTGCTTTGGATTTGGGATTAAGATTTTACTTTAGGACCCATGTACTAACATAACATGGAAAAAATAAAAAACTGGGAAAGTAACTACCTGCAACATTCACTGGGGCTCCAATACTCTAATAAATTGTTTGTACAGATGGGATGTACTGACTATCACAGGGAAAACAGGACATTTTTAAGCTTAGCTCCATATTCACAAAGATACTATCATCTAATAGTCTATTCATCTGCTGAAATCAATAGGAGCTAGGCAACAGACTAACACTGGATATTTGGGGCCAGTGTCTTGCCTTCAGTCACAAGGAATTCAACAGCAAAGAATGTAATTGAAATCAGGCTCCTCAAGGCATAAACAAGTAACCTAACTGTTGGCCTTTTCGTCTGAAGTCTAAACAGCAAAACTGGAGTGAAGCAGTCTTAGCATGACAGAAAGATGCTACATATTACTAGTGGGTTCAGACACAACCTCTAAATCTTTGTAGTATTCAGGTCTGGTGGTGTTATTTATGTTAGAGCATGTTGCTTAGTTCAGTGTGGTTGTCATTCCCTGGTCGTTGGGCTTGCACATGTGGCAGTAAGTGCAAGAAAACTGCTTATGCTCTGGAAAATTAAAACCTGCACTTACCTCAATAGCGTACTGAATGAAAAATGGAATAGTTGAATTAGATGAACTCCACCGAGTGTTTCATATCTTAGCAAAAAAAAAAAAAAAAAAAAACAAACAAAAAAACCACCCAAGGAACCAGAAGAATCCTGCAACCTTGATTCTAATAAAAAGAGATAAGAAGAAAAAATGTGCTGGCTCTAAAATTAATTTTTCTAAGGGGAGGGGGCATCAACGGAAACTGTGTGGTGTTCCATAGCAATATCAGAACCCACATGAGAGTATTGTGCCCAAGGGTAACAGGGACATACCATTCATTAGATATGTGATTAATGGGAAACCTTGATAATGCTGATGAATCTATTTTATAAAAGGGAAAAAAAAAATAAAATAAGAGTTATCCAAATGAAGAGAGAAAAACAAGTGAAAAAATTTCAGCTCAGAATGATGTCTTAATCTACCATTCTGTTGAATTTGTATTCTAGTACTGGTCTCAGTAAAGCACTGTGTGCCAGTTTGGGGTATTTAGTGTGATATTTAATTTAAAGCTGTGATTGACTTCTGGAAAATCTAACAAGCATTTAGTTTCATTTATTAACATCTAAAGATGCAGTATTCATCATCAGTGATTTTAATTAATGTTCCCCTTCAGCAATGATATACAACAGTTAGGTGACCTTGACGAGAGAACATTCCACGCTATTAAATAATAGACATCCAAAAGATTATTTTGATTTCTGCATCTGCCTGATTCATTCATTCCTTTGGCAAAGCTTGTTCTTGGTAGAATAAAGCCATGCATGCAATGAGACAATTCTTTGAATTTTAATCCATTTTTCTTTAACTTTTAAATTGAAGTTTATCTTCCTTTGGGAAGGATTATCACTAGATATTAAAGGTCACTTCCTGATGAATTGTTTTTGTCCAGTGACTGCTTGTGCTTTGGAATTTTTCTTATCTTTTCCAGATAATTCTTACAATATATAGACCAAAAGTTACAAGTATCAATAACTAAACAGTACATATTTACAAGACAACTTGCATAAGTGCTCCTCTAGGATACTTTGGATAAAATGTATCACTGAATTTAAGCAAAAGACTTGGGGGAAAAAATACTTTTATCTGCCACTTAAAATGAAAATCATCCAAAGGTAGGAAAAGGTTCAATAAGGCTGAGAAACATTCAAGAAATGTATTTGTAGGGTTAAGGATTTGATTTAAGAAATAATATTTAATAATAAAGAAATTCAAGGAGGGATAAATGTTTAAGTATTACAAGAAAAAAATATTTTTTCTGGAAAATTTATTCTTTAAAGTCTACAATTTAAATTCATGGTCAGTTCCAGTCATGACCAGTATGGAACAAATTCATTGTTTATTTATTATTGCTATGCTAGTCACACAGAAGAGACATGGACACAAATAATCTGGCCACAAATTCGTTGGGCATAACTTTCTTCTTAGAGGGGACTCTCTTCTGCATCTGAGTCCATTGAAAGGACTTGTATTTATTACAAAATAAAAATACCAGGAATTAGGAGACACAGTATTTGGGAGCCTGAACACAGATATATATTTAGTGCAGTTTCCACCTGCTGCATCTGAGTCCATTGGAAGGCTTGTAATAAAAATACCAGGAATGAGGAGACACCGCACTGGATCCGCTGTGCTGAATATAAATTTCCAAGCCTTTCGTTTTCAATTTGCCCCTCACCTGCTGAAATAAAATTTATTGGAAATTGTATGCCAAGGCAAGTTTGAATATTTGCTCTTCATTATATCAGGATTTGCCCTTACCATATTTCCAAGGAAGCCATTTCTTAATTCACTTCAGAAATACGTAGGCTTTACTCTATTTACAGTATTTATTTATTTACTTATTTGGTGCTACTGTGGAAACAGTAAAGAAACATCAGTGGTGGTATTCACAGAATACCAGAATGAACTCTATCCTCAGATTGCTCCTTATGTTCTCCCACCAGAGAATCCAGCCTCTGGTCGTTTGCAATAGAACTAATTTCTGTAGAGTTCTGGTTTATAGAAATACTTGTGGGAAATGCAGAGGCTGTCTTCTAAATAGTAGTCTCTAATCAGGAGATCATGTCTGCAGCTACTTGTCTGTATCCTCAGTGAAGGGGAGAGTGTGCTCAGGTGTGGACACTTTAGTAAACCGAGTCTATAAAAGACTGGTACCAGAACAAACTGGTTAGTAAATGGGCATCTGGGTTTAGTTGCTAAGAGGAGAGAGAGCTAAGTGTTGTGATTGCAATGTGGGGCTTTGGGGAACTTGGCTAGAAGCTGTTAAAAGGAAGCCAGTGTTCAAAGTTCAGTTGTTCTGTGATATTTGTTAGTAATAGTGTAATGGAAAAACTATAGGAACTTATAGTAAAAAGTGTTTTGTTGACATGTTTTACTTATATTTTCTTACTCTTTAGGTAACATAGAGGTCCATTCTTTCCCTTCGTAGAGAGTGCAGCTAATGCTTCTGATTTGGACTGGCTTATGAAGACAGCGATGTATTAATCTTCACCAGTTTCTCAAAAATCTGTCTTTAATTTGCTTTCTAAAGATAATCACCTAGTTTACTATGACTTTTTATGAAAGAAGGTTCAGTAGTAGCATATCTCTGAAAAAACTGGCAGCAGAATTACAGTTTCTTTGGCATTTGTTTGCAAATTATGGTATTGGTAGCTTTTTAAACTGTTATTTTGAGAAACAAGTACAGTGTGAGCAAATAGCATTTTTCTATGGACCTGAGGCTACCCAAGGCTACTTACTTGAGCAGTAGCTGGCCTGTTGAAGAGAAGGAGCAGTCATTATCATAGCAGTAGATTTGCATGTTAAAAAGCCTGATAGCACGTGCATTCCAAAGACATACAGACATTATAGCTCAGGTATTAGTTGAAAAGCCTTATACAGATGTTTGAAACTAATCAGTTCTATGTTATATGAGAAGTTTGACTGTAGCCCTTACAAATAGGTCTTATGACTGCTTTCTCTCTCTGTCCTTTGTGGCAAAAGGGTTTTTTGGGGAAGAATATAGATAGTATGCAGAACATAGTTAAAAAGTAAAGCTGTAGTTTGAAAAGTGAAACTGTATGATCAATGTTAAATTATGGCAAAATCATTTCCTGGAAGCTTACAGGAACTCTTACAGGAAAAAAGCTGACTAAATTAATAGAAGTCATAAATGCATTCTCACATTTTAAAAATATTTTCAGAGGTAATTCTGTGCTTATTATCTTGGTTTATGTCTCATGTATTTTTTATGGTGAAATCTCATCTGATATGAAAGCTAAAACAGCTTTTTTTATCTACTGAAGACCATGAAAGATTTCCCCAAATATTCTCTTTCAAATATCTCTAATCTCTTTTAGTTTTCTCTACTGCGTCTAATCTGCTATGACTTCTCTTCCTCCTCAGACTTCATATGGAGGCACTCAGAGTATATCCGAACGCTTAGCATTCCTTGCTTTTATGAGATGAGGGTCAGATGAAGGCTACTCCTTTGATCCATAGCGAGCAAGTGGAATTATTTAGACCTCCTAATATGTCTCACTCTTTATTGTTTGTTAAACTTATAGTAATAGTTAAAACATTCCTTGTTGTGACCAGTAGTTTACCCTCACTGACAGAATTAAAAGACCAAATAAAAATGATGCAATGACTGAATAACACATCATGTGGCCATGCTAGGGTGTCTAGCCACAGCCCTTATGTGCAATTGAGCAGTAGAAAATCTGACTTGCTATGGTGGGTTGTCCCTGGCCAGCAGCCGTGTGTCCACCCAACTGCTCACTTGCTCCCCCTCATCAACTGGATGTGGGGTGAAATAAGATGGAAAAGTTTGTAGGTCAAGATAAAGATGGAGAGATTGCTTGCCTGTTACTGTCACAGGCAAAGCAGGCTCAACTTGGGGAAAATAAATTTATTGCCGATTAAAATAGGTTTAGGTAGTGAGAAAGACAGAAAACCTAAAACACTGCCCTCCGCTTCCTGCCACGGCTCTGGCAGCTGGAGCGCCCCTGGAGCTCTGCAGACTGGCTACGCAGTGTCCCGCAGGGCTCTACCACAGCCGGATGGAACTGGCCTGGCCTCCTTAAGGAGGGCACCCCTCCTACCAAACCCTCAACATCTACACCAAGTACATCTGCATGGTTTTAAACTAATGCAGATAAGCTTGAGACAAGAAGATTAGACAGCCACTTCTGATCAGGGAATAGGGTAAGTGGCTCTCAATACTTAAGTTCAGGATACTTTTTTATACCAAGTCCTTTGCTCAGCAAGGAATATCCAGTTGGGCAACAATGGCTAACAACTCCCTCTGTAATTCTTTTGAAATAATTTTCTGTTTAAGCTTATGATTATAAATCTTAAAAAAGTAAAATAGCCAAGTTTTAGCATTAATATAGTAAATCAAAGAATGCTTAAAAAGAAAAACAATCTTGGAGAATTCTGTAGCTACTGGTTTGAAAACAGAATGGCCAAACATATTTGCTGAAGAGATGGGAAATGGAAAAACACTATGCACACCAATGCAAATTAGATTTCTGATATTACTTCAAGGATTTAGCAGCAGAATTTAACAAGAAATAAGGGAAATTCTACTTCTGAGTTTCATAAGTGATTGATTTACCATGGTTTGGTTGAGATCTATTGTGATCTGACCATAAGAATAGTGATTTGCAGTTTTATCAATCTTTCCACTCTTGCAAAATGTGTTATATCATAAATCCATTTTCCTCTACTAAAAAAAAAAAAAAAAATTACAGAAAAAAACCCAGATTTGCTGTTGATTTAAGAATCACTTGAACTTTAATGTCTGTATACAAACTGCCTAGCACAAGCACTGTTTCTGTTATACTGACTGCCCTGAAGCTATCCAAATGCATGAACGTTGAGGTCGCTCAGTAATTTTGCTGTCACTCTTGATGTAAACACCATGGATGAAACTTCCATTTAAATCAACACCCTTTCTGTTCCCATTCCTATTTTTGCACTCACTTTCAAGTATAACTTAATTGAAAGTAAGTAACTCACAAAGGTATGTTTAATGGTCTAACCTTTTCATTGCAACAAGCTTTTAAGTAGGAAGTTTGAAGGAAATGTACGTGATTGTATTGAAATGTATGAAACAGCACTACAAGAAATGCTGAGCTGCATTACTGTTATGTATTTCCTGGAAGAGTGGTTGGCAGTGGAGGTGTGGGATCACCGAGTTCAGGTTTAGCTCCAACTGAAACTTATTGGTTAGCTTAAATAAAACAGAGAACTACTTCTGGTTTAGTTTAGTCATCTGTAAAGTGGACATGATAGTATCCATCTCACCAGGGTTTTCTGAGGCCTCATGCAAAAGAATATTTAAATCTTTAAAATTGTTATAAGGCTGTACAGCAGCAGCATTACCCAGCAACGCTACAATAATTAAATAGATTCAATGTGAAGGAAATTCTGCATCAAAGTGGTTTGCCAAGTGCTCTGTGCAAAGTAGGTTCAAAATTTAATAATGTATCTATTAGAACAGGAATATTCCAATTATAAACAGTTTTAGGAATATTTAATTAAATTTTAGGCCTTTTTATGCATTTACATAATTATATTGGCTTAGATTAGTATAGGAATGTGACAAAGCAAAACATTTCTTTTATTCACTTCTATGTTTCCTTGTAACAAAAATTCATCATGCTATTTGTCACTGACATCTTCTCTTGATTTTTGATCTGCTGTCACTTATTTCCTTAGCATCTTTTTTCATATTTCCCCAAAGTTTTGCTATTTTATTTTTCTAGCTTCATGCCATATTTGTGAAGGTTCTTATTTGCAAGCACAAACATTTCAACCCACCTCTAGAATGACAGTGTGACATGATTCCACCTGCTCAATGTAAAATCATGACATGTTTTTCTGACTTGTCCTCACAGTCGAAACAATCTCCTCTTTAGGCAAAATCATACATGTTTTCCCTTTTGCTGTCTCCTTTCTCAAAGACTACAGCTCCTTCATTTGTCTCCTGTGCATCACTTTTTTGCTCAGACCTATATCTAGGCCTTCATATCTAGGTTATCATAATGATTATCATGAACAAAGACATGTAAGAGAGGCTTTTCTTATCTATGCAATCAGTAAAGCTCTTCACTGTCTTCCTCTGTCATCTGGTTGCTGTAATCTGCTTTTTCTTTGGCCTAGAACACTTAGTGAGTTATCCAGAACACCACTGTAAAAACTCGTTTGCCTTGCAAATTGCTTTCATTACCTTGTACCTTCCTGATCTGCTTTTTCTTCCTTGTTTCACCAAATATCAGCTATTTGTCTCCATCTTCACTTTACAGTCACCTCTTCCATAATCTGTCAGTCAGAACAAAGAGATTAGTCATCACATCCTGCACCATGATGTCAGCCTCTAATCTACATGTTTGAACAAACAAATGCTCTATTGTATGGCTATCATTGTCTTTGGGAGAGAATCTTTCAGCAATGAATATCATGATTGGAATACAAAACACTGACACTGTTCTTTCTACTGTCACCTTCCTGGTATTTTGTTGAGTGTGATCTTATTTGCACAATTATTTCTTCAGGCAGACCACTTTGGGGATCTCACGCCTCTGTCTAAACTTCCAAACTCATATTTTCATATTTGCGTGATTGTTCAAATTCTTTCATGCTTGAAGACAGATTTATCTGTCAAATGTTCACTTTTAAATTTTACCAAATCAGCTCTGAGGTATGAAAACTATTATAGAGAAATATGTCAGGGCTAAATACCCTTAATTTACTTCACAAAATGGTTACCAAGAATACAAGAGTGGTTTCCTAAAATGCTGTGACTACTGATGAGCAGCTTGCAGGGTAATATTATCCCACTGTTAGCTTGTCTTCAAGCATTTCAGACTCAGAACCTATGAAATATGAAGCATCATTATGTAAACTTATTTTGAATTAAGTTTTAAAACATCATCTGTAACTGTCTTCACCTCTGCTCTTTGAGAGAGTCATTGAATTGATCTGATGTTTCCAGTAAGTTGCTAAATTGTTTTCTTCTAAGCCTCTGTGGAGGTTCTCAAGATACTATAGTTTATCATTCTCTGTCAAAAGCCTTTAATTGTCAAGAAGCAGCAGTGTATCACTGTCCTCTTCATCTTGGAGGGTTTTTGATAAATCAAAACATTATAATTATTCTAATGTTACTATGGCTGGACTTTTTACTTCCATAGCACTTGATGTTTGACAATGGCACTACATATACTATATATAAATCTAATCAGAGAAGAGCCCTGATTACAGAAATGGCTGGGCTATTCTTTTAACTTGTCTAACAAGATACAATCTCTCATTAGACTTGTCTTTGTGAAACATTTATTTAATTAATGAAAATGGTAGCCCTGAAAAATATTATCAAGCATAAAATTACCCTTGATTTTCAAAGGAATAGTACTAAATCAAGGAGAAAAATAGCACCTAGGCAATTTCTATTCTTCAGAACTTGTCATGCAAGAAATGATGTTCAGATTATTGAATTGCATGAATAATTTATGTCTAGCCAATGTATTTGGAGTTTTTAAAATGAATGGGACATCTGAAAGTACTTAATGTTGTTATTTATATATACTAGACAACAAAAACTTATGTTAAAATTTCGTTAAAAACTTGCTATGAACCAAAAAGAGTAAATTAATTCAGCAAGAGGGCTAGAATTTAACTCATTCTTTATTTGTCCTTGCTAGGATAATAACTGAAGCCCTTTAAAAAGGATTTAGTTTTATTGTTTTTAAAATTTTTCATATGTGTTCTGCAGGATTGTTTATAGATATTTCAGATACAATATGAACATTCTTGCCTTTGAAATTAGATCTTCAGTATTGCAGACTTTGTTTTTAGAATTTCCTTGCTGTAAATGTCACTTCCTCCTTAGTCTGTAGAAGATGAAGGAATGTGTTTAAAATGTCTTTAAAAAAATACGTATTTCAAAAGAAAACCCACAATTTATTTACCATGTACCCCTACATCTATCAGAAAAAAAGAACAACATAATCAGAGATTGGGGCAAACTGTTGATGTAAATTTTGCCCTCCATCATGTTCCTTTTTGGATTAAATCATTGAAATTTGTGAAATCTGTGGAGGTTTAGTAAAATGCATCAGATGGCAGGAGCTGAAGAGGGTGAAAAGTGATGAGAGATACTTGATCTAATTTTTCCTTCTCCATCTTAGCTTGAAGATATTTCCCAGGAACAGGGTAAAGCATCATTTGAGGTGGTATGGAAGGGCTGTCAGCAAGAATAAGACAGCAGACCTTGCTGCATTGCACACCGAGAAGGATTTCTATGTCCCAAGGTGGTATTGCACAATGTGTAAGCCAATAATTTCTAAGCAGAAAATGTCTAGGCCATGTGCCCATTAATAAGTTGTCAGTTCTTTCTTTATCAAATTATGCCTTTGCAATTAGGGAAAAGTAAGAATAATATTAGAAATGTTTCCTCTAGAATTAAAAAAAAAAAAGTTAGGTTGTGTGAATGAATCGGATATTACTTATGAAAGCACACGCAGTGCTGGATTTTGCACCTGGGGCACAGCATGGCAACCCTGGATGTACATACAGACTGGGAAATGAGAGGCTGGAGAGCAGCTCCGTGGCGAGGGATCTGGGGGTTCTGGTCAACAGCAAGTTGAACATGAGCCAACAGTGTGCCTTGGCAGCCAAGAGGGCCAACCGTGCCTTGGGGTGCATCAAGCACTGCATTGCAGCTGGTCAAGGGAGGGGATTGTCCCACTCTGCTCTGTGCTGGTGTGGCCTCACCTCGAGCGCTGTGTGCGGTTTGGGGCGCCACAGTACGCTAGGGATACAAAGCTACTAGAGAGTTTCCAGAGGATGGCCACGAAGTTGGTGAAGGGTTTAGAGGAGAAACCGTATGAGGAACAGCTAAAGTCACTTGGTTTGTTTAGCCTGGAGAAGAGGAGACTAAGGGGAGACTTCATCACGGTCCACAGCTCCCTCACAAGGGGAGGAGGAGGGGCAGGCACTGATCTCTTCTCTCTGGTGACCAACGATAGGACCCGAGGGAATGGCAGGAAGATGTGCCAGGGGAGGTTTGGGTTGGATATTAGGAGGGTGGTGGAGCACTGGAACAGGCTCCCTGGGGAGGCAGTCATGGCGCCAAGCCCAGCGATATTCCAGAAGCACTTGGACAATGCCCTCAGAGATATGTCATGAATTTTAGGGTTGTCCTGTGTGGGGAAAGGAGTTGGACTCTATGATCCTTGTGGGTCCCTTCCAACTCAGGACATTCCATGATAGTTCTATGATTAGGGCTACTGAACTGCTAAATCAAATTTCATGTGCAATTTTCCCCACTTATTCAGCATTCTGCTAATCTAGCTCAGGTCTATGTTTCAGTATTTATGATGTGGAAGGAGAACCCTGATCCTGAGACTGAAATTAATCTATTGCCTTGGAAAAAAAAAAAAAATAAAAATCGGAACTTAAATTTATGTAACAGCTTCCAGCACTGAAAAATATTTTTTCACACTACTCTTCTTTATTATTGATCCTTATTTTGAAAAAGTTAAAATGTAAGCTTCTTCAAATGAGAAACTTTGAAAGCTCAAGCACTAGCTGAAATGTCACCTTATTAGACATTTTCATCAGAATGGACAGGTCTATGTCATGGTTTTAGCTGGGATAGTTGATTTTTCTTCACTGTAGCTAGCATAGTGCTGTGTTTTAGACTTGGTATGTAAATAATGTTGATAACACCCTGGTGTTTTAGTTGTTGCTGGGTAGTGTTTACACTAGTCAAGGACTTTCTAGCTTCCCATGCTCTGCCAGGTGCACAAGAAGCCGGGAGGGGAGGGGATACAACCAGGAAAGCTGATTCGAATTGGCCAAAGGGTATTCCATATCATGTGACGTCATGCCCAGTATATTAACTGGGGGAAATTGGCTGGGGGAGGCAGCGATCGCGGCTCGGGGACCGGCAGCGTCGGTCGGCGGGTGGTGAGCGGTTGCAGCACTTGTTGTTCAGTTTTGGTTTTGTTTTTTTTTCTCTTTCCCTCTCCTTCTAGTGTTTCCTCTCTCTCTCGCCCATTATTTTCCTTTTCATTATATTAGTATTATTGCTGTTTTATTCTAATTATTAAACTGTTCTTATCTCAACCCACGAGTTTTCTTACTTTGGCCCTTCCGATTCTCTCCCCCATCCCACAAGGGTGGGGGAGTGAGCGAGCGGCTGTGTGGTGCTTAGTTGCTGACCGGGGCTAAACCACAACAGTCTATGACACGCTGTATTCTATTTTTCTCCAAACAGTACAGTAAATGTTATTTTTTCTGAAAGAGCTAATGGTGCATGACTGTCAAGTGGAGTTTACATAAAAAGAACCACCATGGAGATAAGTATGTCATTGAACAAAACCACTGCCAAAGCTGAACTATTTATGAAAATTATTTTTAAAACATTAAATTTATCTTTAAGAAACTTCTGCTGCATCTAGAAATTTTGTAGTTTGGACTCAAGAGGAGGTTCACACTTTCTTCCTTAGGTAATTTAAGTCATTTTATAGTACTGAAGTGTGTGCTTTGACATTTGCATCTCTCAGTTGACTGTTAAATGAATTAGGCTTCCAGCTTTTGTCCTTTGATTTACACAAGTTATGTATCCAAAGCAACTTGCAGTAGGTGCTCAAAGCTTAATATTTTGCAGGGTTTTCCTTCTTCATGAAGTGTCAGATTTTGTGTCAGTCAAATAAGTAGAAGAAGATATGCTGGGTAGCAGTACCCATTACTTAATAATTTAAGTCTACTGATGTCAGTAGTACTGAAATCATCTGTTCTGGCACTGAATGTTGTCTCATGACTACATCCAGTGTGTAGTGATCCACTGTGCTACGGTTAGTGTGTGCAGGAATTAGTCTTTGCACTTATGTTCCTGTGCTTTGGTAAGAGTTGGATGAATTCCATTTCATCTCTCAGAACCACCTTTATATTGTTGTCCATTAAACTTTGCCAATTAATGCCATCAAGGAATACGACGGAGTTAGCACACGTACCAGAAATAACCGTGCAATACCATACTATTTGTTGCAATGCCAGGATGTGTCATTACTTTTCAGTGAAGATACATTTTCACCGTGGTCACACAAAGGGTATGGTTCATGAGTGACTCTGCCTATATTTCATAATTTAGCACTTTTCTATGTTCCCAGCATACACTTATATATATCATGCTTCTTTAAGGCTGGTATGTTGTGGGAATGTCTGAAGGTGTGCATATGCCCTGAAACACAAAAATATCAGAAGTACTATTTGTTATAGAGGGTTTTTGCTTTTTATTGGTTGAACTATTGTCTGTGGGTAATATTAAAGGGAGCTGTATGGTTGAAGTCACGCTTCTTGAAACGTATTCACTCTAACTTTTAAAGCTGAGTATGTCCCTTTCTACTGGGTAATGATTAGTTAGAATGCTACTGGATAAACCGGAATCCCATCTAGGCCAAATACTGCAAGAGCTCCTCCTAATGGAGCTAACAGAAAGAGAGAAAATAAATTAAAAAAAAAAAAAAAAAAAAGTTGGAAAGGGGGTACAGGGAAATTTCCCTGCATTTATAACTCTGTGTTTCCTAATTTGAATTATCTCACCACATTACTGAAAGGCTTTGGAACATATTTATCTGAAAGAATTTTAGACTATTTCAGAGATAAGTAGGAATTTCTTCTGAAAATAATTTTACAGAGTGAAATCCATACTTGGATACCTGGAAAAAAGTGTTCTAATGCTGTTTAGGTGTGTTCAAAAGCTGGTGCAATTTCCCTTTGAGTGGGTGTCTCGGTGGAAAGACTGAGTGACATACTAAGCTGATCACAAACATATCTTCTTTCTGACTACATAACCATGCAGTAACTTAGATGCAAATCTACTTTTTTTTGCCACGTCAAATCTGTATGCAGTGAGCATTTACATAATGAAAAGATGGCTAGGCTAAATTCAATATTTGGCTTATAATGAAGTCTTATAGATTCCAGTCCTATAGATCCCAGTCCTGTTTCACCTCTTCAGCTGAATGCATGCCTGTATTCACTGGTCTGGGTAAGGATGACAAAACAGAATCTTAATCTAAGCTGACAAAATGTTCTCAACAAACAGATGAACGTGTTTTAATTCGAGCTGTCACCAAAAAAAGAATGGGCTGGCTGGGTACAGCAGCCTGTAGCATGTTGATAGGGAGACACTGTTAGGCTTTTATTCTATTTCTTTGTTTTCTTTCTTTTTAATATAGAGCAAAGTCACCTTGAAACAGCTTATTAAAATAAATAGTTATTGTAATCTAATGAATTATCATTAAGTGATTTCTACAAGCTGTGACTAAAGACTTTCATATTTTGTACAAAAGAAGTATGGTAAGTTTTAGGGCCATTTGAATCAGTGGAACTACACTTGGCAAAGAAACAGATGGCAGTTATGACAAAAGCAGTTTTCTATCACAATGTTACTGCTGGGCACTTCAGTCACAGGTGTAAATAAGAGCTCCCTGGGGACTGCTGTTTCACATCCAGCTGTGATAATCTCTGAGGGGCTATTTTAACAGATGGACATCATCACAAAGCTGCTCATACCTGATGTCTCTGTGTTGAAGGCTGTCAAAAGAAGTGTGTATGGCTTTATATTGAGATTCTCCACCCCTTTTGGAATCCTGTGATGTATATCATTATTTAGATAATCACCAACTAATTTGCATAGTGAGAGCTGTGCAAGGTGAAAAGCAGATCTAACACAAACCAAATCTGTTCACTAGCTTTTTCCATGGCTGTTTTTACCTCCCTGGCCAAAATGTGTACATGTGTTTTGTTCTCGCATATTCCAGAAGGGTGGCTGTGATAAATTAAAATGGCATATGTTGCTAACATCACGGTTTGAAGACAGCTGGTGATTTTCAGCTAAGACACATTAGGCCCAATTCTATTTTCACTTTTCTTTGAAATCCAGAGAACTGACTGAGCTACAGCAGTTTATGAATGTCTGTTTGGCTCTCTAATGGTCTAATACTTAAACAAATAAGACACCAATGTGAAGGAGGGACTAAATCCAGACCAGGCAGATTACACCATTCCATCAGCACATGGCTTTTCAGCAACCACAGCTCTAGGTCTTTCAGAAGTAGTGATAATACATTTTTCACAATCTGAGTCAGACATGCAGTAAAGGATAGTCATGAAGTATAATTTTTCTAGCATTGAACAAGGGTGTGGTACAACTAATATGCATTTCCTTAATGTTTATTCATACCAAGTTTTAGGCCTTACAACTTGCTATATCTCCTGAAGGGAGAGGCTCTCCGTTCTTCAATCTCCATTCTTGGAGGGAGTGACTTAGAGTAGAATTCATCTGTTTAATTTTAATCACCTCAATTTGAAAGGCACATAAGCATTTTAGGAGAATACCACTTCCAACAGAATTAGGGTACATCTGTGTAATTCTGTTTACAAAGTCAATATGTCCAAGGTGTCTAGATGATAAACTTAAATATTTACCATTTATTCAGTGTAATTATGGTACATAAAGCATTTGCTAAATAACTTAAAATGAACAAATTTGTATAGCTTAGATGTAAGTTCAATTAATTAATCTATTAAATTAATTTAAAAGAATGAATTAAACTAATATTTGCTACAATTAACTTGTCCAATTCTAGTACTGAAATAGGTCACTTCAACCAATTCTAGAACAAAGCAGTAGATGACTTTCATTTCAAAACTAGTCATATAGAGTGGGACCTACTAATTACGAACTTCCATCAATACTTAATTACCATGTACTTCTCCCCTGCCAGTTCATCCCACAACAATCTTTGTATCTTCTACTAAGCAGCATGAAAAGTAAGGGGTACTTTTTTATAATTTCTTATTAGGACAGTTTTCTTTGTGCTATTCCATTCTCCATTTGGGCAAAGGACCTTTTCCTAGTCTGCCCTTTTGACTCGGTAATCTGTCTTTGTTCTCCCTTTGTCACCTTCCTCTTTACCGAGCATCAATTATTTCTCCCCATTTTCAAAGTGCTTGTACAACTGATCTTCAGAACCTTGCAGCATAGATTGGGGAAAAACTGTTTTATTTTCCACAAATGCCACTCCAGACTTTGTATTTAGAACTGTACAACCATGAGAAAACATGGCTGTTGATGACTGCTCCAACAACAGTTAACATTCTGTAAATAAAATATTATCCTTTCCAGTGTACCCTGTAGGTAATGGTGTCTTTCCTCAACTAGCATCCTGACTGCAGAGAGACTGGCTTTAGGCTTTTCTGTTCTATAAAGAATAGAATTCAACTAGAAAGGAGCTGAGACAAGCAAAATCTTCCAATTCCCACAAGCAGTGTCAAGACAAGGTATTTGCTGTATAATCACCTCCTGCATGACCATAAACAACACTTAAGGTCTAAATGTCACTTCTGTATCATTTTATAAATAGTGGCCTGAATCAGGCTGGCCGTTGTTTCAGTTTTCAGTGTGGTAGAAATAAAGCTGCAAACTTTGACTCCAAGTATTTTGGACAAAACCTTTTGCCAAAAGAGTGTTTTGTGCAGTGTGAATTCTACCGAACTCTTCTTCTCCCTCATTTAATTTAGCAGAAATTTCTGCAAGAATGAGATGAGGTGGGCTTGGCTCACAAAGGGCAGTGCAATATGCTATGTTTCAGACTCATGAACAAAACCCAAATTGTCTAATTGATTCTTTAAAAAGCATAAGCTGATTAATGAATTTGTAAGTTTCATATCTATAGAAACACTTTTACTTAAATTAATTGTGCCATTAGCTTGACAAAAGCAGTGAACCTTTTAAAGACTCCAAGTCTGCATCAACAACTCTTCTCAAGTCCGCAGCTTACCATTTACTTCTGTTGTGATTAGATTTACACTTTTATTTCATGTCATTTTTGCTCTACTTTGGTCATTTTTGCAGATCACTCCACCTCGCACCCTACTCCCCTTTAAAGCAGTCCTGCTTCACCCCAAGTGTCTAAATGTGAGATATACAGGACAGAAATTTTTGACATAACTGTCAGTTGAGTATTTTTGTTTCTGTCCATAGCAGATAGTGCCAGAAATAGAGAACTGAAAGCATACTGGAAAGCTGCTGAACTTGTTGCTTGAGTCAGCCTGTCAGACTTCTTGGTTTTATTGTTGGGTTTTGTCCATAGTATAAAAGGCAACCTAGGTTAAAGAGCAGTGAATCGGAATAAAGGCACCACACACCAAGTTCTCACTTTCCATTTGCTCTACTGAGACGTGTCCAGATCACTCAGTTTTCTGTTCACCTATTCACAAGCTACCCTTTGCTTTCATTTATTTAGACAGTCTAAAGCTGGAACTCTTTAACTGTGTGTTGGTCTATCAAGTAGCACAACATCATTCCAGTTTGTCTTAGTTTTTAGGAGTTGATTTAGTCTCAAAATGTTTGTGGTGTGCTTTCATGAGCATGCCTTGTCTTCACATTTCAAGACATATATCTCAGTTATCCCACAGCACAAAGCCTTATCAATGCCAAATTTTATAAGATTGCCAGGTTTAATGACAAAGTGTCTGTGCGAAGATTCGATTTGAGCAGAGCTCTGTGTTGGAGTCCCTAGACTTTATCTTTTGCAGTGAGCAACTTGGAATGACCAAAATGGTGTGTAGGCTTCAAAACTGAGTTTTATCAGAGTACTGAATAGAACTTCTGGAAACAGAGAACTTGGAGTGAGTCATAATACATATAAGGCTTATCTTTTTGCATACACTCATCCATTATATCTTTTAAGTATATCTTCTTCAGACTTACACTCAGACTGCTAAGTTGGTGGCTTTCTTGGTTAAAGCAAGTTCTGTCAGACTTGGACTTCTTGGGTGTCCAGGGAAATCATAACCTTCTAAAGACAGGCTGCATATCTGCTCTGTTCTTTCCATGCCATCCTGTGGGCTTTTTTGCTTGTTGAGCTTTTTTTCTAAGTCTTGAGAGCTCGAACAAGCATCAGGGAGTTAGCTGACATAAAGCCAGTCCCACACCCATCCTACAACTTGGCTGGGAACAATGAACAAAATGCTGCCAGTTTTTCATAAATGCAGCAGGAATTTGTGATGGAAGAATAAGTGCAGCCAAAGTAATACAAGACATGGGCTCCTCAGCACCATGCACAAAGCTTGGGGCTAGTTCATACAAAATTCTGTTTTATTGTTTGTTTAGATGTTGGGAAGAATTTTACTAAAATATATAAGTAGGAAGAAAAACAATAAATTGCAAAGCAAGGTTTTAAATTGAGTATGGCTGAACCTTAATTTAAAACATGAAATGTTGTTTTGAAGTAAGTCATACTCATTTGTGTCTTGACCATGTTCTTGGGCATTCCCAACAGCTTTATGCAGTGCCACTGGCCAGGTCAAACGTGTTTCTGATGCTGATGGTAGTTAGCAGCTCACACATGATTTAGCAGATAACTCTGTTTGTAAAATAAATGCAGCTATGGTCAAATTATATTAACTTACCCCTCCTCAGAGCAGCTTCCTTAGGTTTAGAAACAACAGGCTTACAAAAGAACCAGGCATACATACAGAAAAGCGTGTCACAGAAAATCAGCTGCAAACTATACCAATAGCTACTTCTGGAGTGCTACACTATAAGATTCCTAGTTTAATCTGGGGGCTTAGGGGAATATGATCCAAAAAGACTGGAATTTTAGAAGCTTATATGTTTTTTGGCAGTTTGTCATGTCAGAAAATGTAATTTTTTTACAAAGTAAAAACTTCCTTTTCTTGCCAAATTCTGTATTTTTGTCAGATCCTGCTTCCATTCCATAAAGGGAGGTTAGCCAGTCTTATTTTAAAAATTAGGTTCAAGACTGCATTTAGCAAAACTGCTGATTTTTGTTGTTTCAGATACTTTGAGCTGACAAATTAGGAGTACAACAAGGGTGGTGTGTCATTACTGAATGTCTGAAGATGGTGATAGTTACTAGTCCAATTGCAGTACAGTGGAGTTTTTTGGAAGACTAGAAAATGTTGAGGGACAATTCTGCAACAAGCAGTGTTTAAGCTAGTAGGCAACCATCTCCACAGCCACATGCTGGGCGTGGGAGCAGGTGGTGTGTCTGTGCAGAGCACTGAAACATAGTCATATGGAGGTGACTATCACATTAGCTAAAACCCACAAAATAAGGATTAGTCTTTTTTTTTCAGCACAGCTCACTCTTTTCTCAGTTCATGAGACAACAACTGTTTGTTATTAGAGACAATAACATCCCTGGTGGATGCCAGGGAGAAACATATTCTAAGAATAACTATTTTTCATCATGAGCAACATGCCAACACCTGTCTAAAAGGGGGAGCTCCAGCTCAGATACCTTTCTGGTCTTTACCATGACTTCCTAAAGTAAGGAAACAGCACAGTCACTTGAAGCTGGAAGCTGAAAGATCAGTGGACAGATCTAAAGTATTTCTAAAGATATACTCAGTGTCGTGAGTAGGCAGAAGGATTTGGCATTTGATTTGGCAGGTAAATGGGGTTAAAATGCTAATAGTAGCCAGCTAATATTAAGCTGCCAAAAATACAGTCACTGTACCAAGATTTATATCAGCTAGAAAAGGGGTTTTACTAAAGAGAATGGGGGAAAAAAAAAAAATCTAAGAGAAACAATGGTAGTGTTTGGGCTTTTTATGGAAACAGGTGCACAACAAAGTGCCTCCTGGAAATTTTTTTCAGTATCTAGTACTCTGTTAAATCTTGTTGAACACAGTTCATTAGAACTTTTGAGGGTTTTTCTTGTACACTAAAAGCTCAATTGATCTGGTTTTTTTTTATGAGAGAATTAAAAGGAATTAGGAGCGCTATAAGTCACTTCTGAAAATAAAAGGTAGATGGAAATATTCATGGTAGAAACATTAAGCATATGTATAAAAAAAATCTGAATACTAGGTTACTAACCCACCAGAACTATAATATGTGGAAAATGTAACTGCATAAACCTAGGATGCAAGTCAGGGATAACATTTTAATAGGGTAGATAGTTAACTTCTAGAGAACGTAATTTGGGAAGATAAGGTGACTCTCCATATCTTAGTTTCTGGGTTTTTTTTTCAATCAGAAATCAATACCTGAAGATTCTGAAGAAAAACCAATGTTTCTAAACTAATTATATGCTTGAGGCAAAAATACCGCAGTAAGGTCCTCTCGCTTATGTTTTACATAAAGTCAAACTTGAAGGTTATGGTGGTCCCATTGCACTCTGAAATCATCTAGCACTGTTCATTCATTTAGCTTTCCTACAATTAAAATATGAAGGATTTTTATGAAGAATCATTTGCTAATCAAACATCATCATTTAAATTCACTAGGAACATAGATCAACAGAAAGCAGCCACCAAACTGTGCAGTACTAAAATCCTTTTATTGCGCACACCCCTATGATTATGTCTAGAATTCTTTGACTGATCCAGGATGAAAATAGTAAACTATATACCTGTCCCCAGAAGCTCTGATTTGTGACATAATGTATGACGGTGCCAAATAGGGTTGTTATTGCTGGTTGCTTTTTCCTTCCAAATGGCAATAATTTCCCATTACAAGCTGAAAAGATTTGAAAAGTACACACATAAAGTAAAGGCTGGATTTCTTTTTTGAACACTAGCAGCTGGCTGCCATTTGTTTGAGTGTTTGACTTGTTTCTTTAAAAATGTGATTTATTTGGAAGAGATTTTTCTGTGGCACTTTGTTTCCCCTCAGGCTGTCTCTGAGTCCATAGCACTGGAGAGGGTGGTTAATGAAGACAGATGACGTTTCCAGCCCCCAGGCTACTGTTTTCATTTTTTCAGTACCAACCTTTGCATCAAGGAGTGAAGAGCGGCAGAGACATTCTCTGCTGACAGCAAGGGTCTTTGTTTTGTTTCCCAAGGTTCTTTCTTAATGGTAATAGAAAAATTGTGTTTCTATAATTATATATGTTGTTGGAACTTTAAAGGACAGTGTTAGTTGTAAATGCAATGTTGAAAATAGCCATGTTCAGCCTGACTAATGAATGTTACCATGCTGTTTTTTTCCTTTCTTGTACCAGCCCTGTCATTATTTGATATGCAGGGGTGGAGTAGAGACTTGAGCGGGTAAATGAGTTGAGCTTCTTTGAAATCAGTGAAACTACACAAATGGGAATTTTTTCTCCTATGTGAATGTTTTTAAAGTATTTTATAATTTCTTTGAGGGAGGCAGACAATACATGTGTTTGCACAGCAAACATTATGAGGCTTTGGGGCTTAAGTGAATGGCTGGAATTTGGCTTGTGGATTAATGCACTTAAGTGATTTTCAGGATCTCACTATTGGCCACTTAACTAGGTCATTTGGGTCTCTACACACAGTGTGTATCCCCTTACCAGTACCTCAGTTAGGCTCAGATAAAACTGTGGTAGGATTTATTTTAAAAGAAAGGAATAATGGATTTCTTAAAAATGACATAAACATGCTGAAGTCCCTTGAGCCCTTTTTACTTTCTAATCTAACTGATCTAACCCCAAATACTTAGATATAGATGTTCTTCTCTTTGGATAGGGAAAATACAGAGTTTTGTTTTTTTTTTATAGATGTTCTTATATAGGACTTTTCTTTCATGACCACTTTTTTATTAATATCCCATAATGTTCATATTGGTGTTGCACTTCTGCAATTTTTCCCCTATTAGGCTATTTGCTAGAATATTCATGAAAAGCAGACACAAAGTTGTAAGATAAGTCATTTAAAATATATATGTATATTCATTTATATTCATTGGGTAATGTCAAATTATCTAGTTGTTTTATACAGTGTAGAGTTTAAAAAATTAATACTGAAAGATGAAATTCTGTATTTAAAAATAGTTATGCTTTCTTTCTACTATGATTTTATACCTTTCTATCAGCTTCTCTTTTCCTGAGTCTTCTGTGTTCTAATTGCATATAATTAGTTTACTGCTATAAGTAGAACACTTCCAAAAAAAAAAAAAAAATCTTAAGATGGTTAAAGTCTCCCAGAGAATAATCATATTTGCTCCCTTGCATCTAAACACTTCAAAGTTAAAAAATTCAAAGATATAAGAATCTTTGAAGAAGGAGCATCTGAGAAATGTGAAGATCAATCTACCTGTTTATGCTTCCTTCCTATTCCTAAAGAGATGCAGGAAATTCAGGAATAACATTACACATATATCCATGTAATCATCTTTGAAGCACGAAATCCTCTCAAAGTCAATGATAATTTGTAGCTTACTTCAGTAGAATCACAATTTTCTGCACCTTCTGAATTTTCTATTTGAAAAAATTCTGTGAAATGGGGAGACTAACGGGAAGTCCATCTCAGTTCTGCATGGGGGAGTAAAAGTACTATTTTATCCTAAAGAAACTGAATTATTTAAGTAGCAATTTAAATATTAGAAGCAAAACCAACATGGTTTGGTGTCTTGGTTGCTTTAGTCTTTTCGTAATGTCAAGTTGTCAAATGATGAACTAGCTACATTTCTTCAAAATTACTTAAACTGCAAAGGCATTTTGTTGGTGACTTTTATAAGCTGCTGAATTTTTTAGGATTGCCATGCTGAAATGGTGGATCTCTTCTCTAATATACAACTGTTTAAGGGTTGTGGCAGAGTGAACTAGGATTAATGAACAATGAGCTGCTTTCTGCTCTGTATCTGTACCATCACAAGACAAAATCGGTGCTAAAAAGGAAAAAAAATCTATTTTGGAAAAGGCCACAGCTGTTTGGAGGATGGTCAAAGTAGCAAAATCCACACACATCTCTAAAGGATTCTTCTCTACTTCTGAGAGGGAAGTCAGATTTAACAGGGTTGCCTATTCAAGTGACTTATTAACCATTGGCAAGCACATTTGTAAAATAATTTTTTTCCTCTCATACCCCAAAATCACCCTTTCACAATGGTGGTGGTGGTGGGGAAACACCATTAACAGCAAAAATCAGGAAACAAATGAGAGTTTTGTCTTGTTCTTTCAGAAATTACTCATATCTGGAAAGGCTGTTTTTAATTCAGAATATCCTTTGCAAAGGAAATAGTTGGCAAATTTAGAAGTTACACATCAGAACGTCAGGTAAGTTGTCCTTAAGTAGATCTGCACAAATAAACTTTTGATTTATAAGATGTACTGTACTCCTTTCTGAAAGTTCCTTACATAAACTTCTCACAGAGTGTTTCCCACTGTGTTTTCCAGTTCATCTGTCCCCACCATGTGTTAACTCTCCTCTCTCCCCCTCTTCCCATCAGACAAGAGTGGGGGGATAGTAATTGTGAAGTTTGACATGACCTTTGCAAGCTGGTGTGCTTGAGCAAGCTGGAAATCAGACACAATGAGGTCCCTCTATCCTGAACAGAGCTGACAGTAAGTCATGGTTCCAAAAAGTCCTTTTCATTGAAAAATCCGAGTTGAGTTATATTAATTCAGGACATAAGGTTCAGAAAGGTTGTCAAGTCAATGGAGTTTCCCCTGCATTGGGATTGAAGGGAGCAGTATCAGCAGAGAATACCAGCAGTCTGAAAAGAGTCACTGATTGCTCAGCTCTGTCTAATGTATTCCACTTCAGATTACAAATAGAAAAATTATACACTAAGCTTGTGGAACTATGAGCATCAATTACATATTTGGGGGCTTTTGGACAGGGAAAGATCACAAGAGATAGCCTTCAATATGTCTCAACCTTTTCCAAATCCACTGAATTAATTTTTCTGAATTCTGATTTCCCCTCCTCACCAAAGACAGAAGTACTGAAATATTATATATTATTTCTCTGGGATCCAAGCAGTAAAAAAGACAAACAGATATATTTAGGCCTATGTATATACGGTGCTGTCTTCATAAAAATATGGCCAAGCTAACAGAGATATTAGTTCTTTGTTTTTCTTCAGTTTGTTTCTTGTGTAGCTATATGCTATTCATACAGCTTTCACATATAGCTCAAGGTTTCTTCCTTTTGGACACTGGGGCATCCACCCACTCAGCCTCAGACTTTTTAGGCTTCCATTTCTGAGCCTGCCATGGGTTTGTGAACCTTTTGAGCCACTGAACATTCAGTGGGTAGTGTTGGCTCCTGGGCACACAAGCCTTAGTGAAGGGCAAACTGAAGCATTGCATTAATTTTAATCCACTTATCACTGAAAAATTTCTTTCATGTCATGCAGCTAAATAAAAGTGGAAGGAAAGCAATTCCTTCCCCAGAGAAAAACTGGCTAGAACAAAACAAATAGGTAAAAGAGGAAAAAGACCAGAAAGAATATCTAATAGCATCTCCCAGAGAAAAGGTCTTTCTGTTATAGGAAAAGGGAAATGGAGGATATTCCTTGATGACACTTCCAAATCCTCACCTTTCACAAAGATCCAGTGGCTCCCAAAAGGAGGCTGGTGCTTTGTGTCCTCTTCCATCAGGTTGAGTTTCTCATTTTTCCTTATGGGTCCTGGTCTTCTAAGTCATCCAAAAGATTAATAATTACTTCTTTTGGACAAAAGTCTCACTGAAAACTCCTGTGTATATTAGCTAGAACTTTTCTAAAACCAGCAGCAACAACAACAGAATTCTATGCATGCTTTCTGAATTTTTTTTCTGAGAAAAACCTTGTTTTGGTGAAAGCTTTTTGATCTCCCTAGTTCTAATTCAGTGAGTGATTAATGAGAGATGGGAAGTTCTGCCTCAGTTGTACTTTCTTTTGAAATTTGTAAACATTCTCAAAGCTGAACATTTTTATGTCATTGAATCAACATTGAGCTGAATGCTTTAATAATTGTTCATGTTTCAAATGAGGTACAAGTGCAAGTGTGCCAAAGCATGGTGCTCAGACCCTCTGAGGGCCTGCCAAGGCATTTGGGTGAACATTCATGAGTTTGGGAGCAGCCTCTCACAGCTTCCTTTCATCCGTCACTGCAATTCAGGGATATCCTTGCTCCCAGAAAGAAACATAAGCAATTAATCAAAGTTGAAGCTGAGATGCTTGATGAAGAGACCAATAATCTGTCTGGTTGCCCTACGTGACAAGTTCAAAATAAAAAGAGGGGCATGGTGACACTGTTTAGGCTTGAGCAGAATAGATGATGACAGATTATTTATGAATTGGATTGAAACGTCTTTCCCTCACCTGTATCCCTTTTTCCAATGGAGCAAAGGTTAGATTTTATAAGTAGTTCTTATGACTACTACAGTGATGCAACTTGTTCTGAAAAGATTGTGTTCATTGCTGCAACAAATTTTGGAAAGAGGAGAAAGTCAGAAAAAACTCATAGCTAGGCATCCCACAGTTGTTGTTTCGGGAAGGAAAATGAGTACTTTTTCAATGATCGTTAGATTTTCAAATCTCCCAATTCACTTTTATCTGAGGGAAATTGTATATGTTTTTAAAAAGTATGTTTTCATTGCACTGACACTGTTACACCGTTCATTATCCTAGTTTAAGTTCTGTTTTGTTTTTAATGGAACTCTAAATGTATTGAGAGACTAATACTGTTGACTCTGACTAATGTGACTTACGTATGCATCATTATGAATTGTTCTTTTTGCTAAACCCATTCTTCATGAAATCTGAGCTACAATCTGTGAAAACACCCTCATATTCAAGTTTAAACTGGTACAAAGAAGCTCAAATTCACCAAAACTTTAAAAAAATGCTACATGCAAACAGATTCTCGTATTACCTTCCCCAACTTTCCATGAGTTCTTCCACACTAGCCTTTCCCTGAAGCATTTGTTACTGGAACAGTTAATCTTTTCTCCAAGGAAAGATTCTTCTTTCAGTCCTTATTTTATTTTTTTCCTTCTGTTTCAGCCACATCAAATTGCCTAGTATTTTACCCAAATTTTGTTTTAAATAAGCAAGGGAAATGTGATTTAAATATGCAGGAGTGTATGGAATTGCTGGGAATAAGCAGGGGGAGGTAGTTTAGGTCTACAAAAGGGCAGCAGGAGCTGAAGCTCTTTAGCTCTTCATCCCACCAGGCTCTCCCCAGCACTGTGCCCAGCTGCTGCTGCAGGTTTTGCCAGCAGCCTTCTGTGCTTCCGTGAGGCGGCTGCTTTCAACCTCGCAGACAGGTTCCTTCTGCTGATGTTATTGAGTCTCATGATAACAGGCTTCCAACCTGGACCCTTTCTAATGATTTTCACCTCAGTTGTTTGGCAGGATGGGCAACTAGATGCTCTTTATCTCTTTGACTTATGGTAATACTGGGAGGAATTAAAGCCATTTTCTGTGCAGATCGTGCTGTCTCAAATTAAATAAAATCATGACTGAAGATGGGGAAAAAAGAAAAAAAGTTTAGAATATTTTTGCAAATTGCACACATTGTCTACTGGGTTAGTAACAGGTTTATTCCAAATCATATTTTATTAATGATATTGACAGATTCAGGATAATCTTTCCATAATAATTTTGTTTTGGAAAGTTCTTTACCTCTTTGTGTAAAGACCTCTTTAGCTCCACTGACTGAATTACCTGAGCACCTATCTTGTGTGAATCTTTTAGTGAGGGACAAGAACTAAAAACTCCAATCTTTTTTTTTTTTTCTACCAGGAAAATTATATTTTAAATGAGTTACACTGTGCAGAAGTTGACTGCAGAGGAGGCATATGCTCTGGTTCATTCTTGTCCAGTATTTTCTGTAAATCTTTTTACTAGGTGCAAGCAAACATAAAGTGCTATCAATTTTGGTTTGACAGTCTTTTACAATAACTTTGCATTCAGCTTGTATTGGTGTGAACAGCGATTGTCTAGAGTGAAATTGAACTATAAATCAGACTCAATGTCTACAAAAAAAAAAATAGTCACTTCAATGCATTTCTAACTCTCCAATTTCTTGTCTTTCTGGCTATGCAATATGCTAGAAGACCTTTTTTTCACCAACTCTTACAGTAGTCTGAGCAGTTTTTTTTATTTTCCCCAACCCTGTTTAAATAATTTGAATTAAATTATTTTCACCAGAAACCTTTGCATATTGTGTTTTCTTGTAAACCAAAGTAGCTATTCCTTTCAAAATGGTAGCACCCAAGTTAAAATGCAAAATGTAGGCAGGAATGAAAACAGTTGAAAAGAAATTTGTGTATTAGGAGAATATAAACTGCTTTTGTTTAATTTGTTGGATATTAAAGACAAGTCAAATGGGATGCTGAATGACATGTTTGCAATCAAACATCCAAGGAAATTGACAATAAGTTGATATGTTTGCAAATCTGTCAGATAAACAACCTCTGTTCATATCATAGGGCTAATGTATTTTATCTTACCCTAGAACCTCCATCACTTAGAGTAAGACAAAAAGTTTGTCATTATAGTATAGAGAGGGAAAATGCAGCTTATGAATTTAGTGTATTTTGCAACAACCCTGGTCATGAATCTCAAAAAAATATTTGAACACATGATCAGCCTAAGGAATAATTGCTAAATTATGATTTCTATACTAAGTCAATAGATGACCCCATATATACACTGAAAATGTCAGAGAAATCAGATCAAGCAGTTCTAGGTCACTGACTGTATAATGACACATCTGTTTGATTCTGTAACTCTGCCCAATATTCAGTTAGGTTATTTTGTGTTAACAAAAGGACCACAGTTAATCAATTGCCATCACTTCCTCTGATATTTGTTTATTTTGCTTTTCTATGCTCGAGATTGTATTCTGTACCTTTAGTAAGGACTTAATATAAAACAATCAGGGAGGTTTTCATAGGCATGTACAATCTAAATAACTGCATTGCAACTCACATCTGCTGGTTCAATTCTCTGGAGGGTAAGACACTATATAGTTACCTGCTAAGCAATTTTATAATCCAAGCAGGTCATCATTATGCACCTAGTAATGTGCAGCTTTGCTCTTTATGAAAAAGTTCTTTAATGAAAGAATAAGAATATATAGTATATACAAGGTAAACTGTCCCATGGGAAAAACCTGAAGTCTAGGTCTTGCAGACAAAGATTTTCTCTGAAATGAGGTAGCATATTTTAACTGTTTGGGGGAGTTCCTAATTAAAATCAGTTGGATTGTTTGTTTTCCCCCACCAAAAGAGCAAAACAGTCTATGATGTCCAGAAAGATGTACCTGTCAAAAACACACAGCACACTTCAAAGGAAAAAATTTTCAGAGTATATTCCAGTTTAAGGAGGTTTTCCTCAGAACAAAAATAAGACTTTCAAATAGGTAAAGAATTTAATACAACTTTCTAAAGAGCTACAAAAACTGTAAATAAATTCACACAGAACTCTGATGTTTTACTTGGCTTGTATAAGGTATTTAGCTTGGTAGCATACTGTATTTTTAGTTGCAGATTGTTACAATAGAAAATCAAGATGGGACACTTGAAAGTTATTTAAAAAAATTAAAAACTAATAATTCCAAAACAAAAGTAGGAAATAAAATATAGGTCATGGAAAGGATGTGTTCCTAATGAGTTCCCACAGCAATTCCTTACAGATTTATGCCTTTCTGTGATCCAAAAAGAGAATATAAAATAATTGCCTAGCAGGCTTTGTGTATGAGACAAAAAAGGAAGGTGGTAAAGAAAGGATAGGAAAGTTCACCAATACAGAATTATCTGAATTCTTTAGATGAAGGTTACAAAAGAGCAATAAGGGGTTTATTATGGTTAGTTTAGACACCTAGTAATACAACATGTGTCACATTCTAAAAGAGTGGGGTACTGTCTCTGAGAAGTGGTGACTTCGGCATTATGGTAGGTTATGAACTGAATAGGGAAACATGGTAACCAAAAAATAATATGGTCCCTTAATGTATCCTCCTTGTGGTGACTAGATTGTACTCTAACTCTCTGTTTGTCATTGGTGTTGGCAAGCATGAAGCCTTAGTAACAAAACAAGGTGTATGAGTATAAACATCAGGCTTTTTTAAGTGGCTGCAGTTAACTCCTAGAAAAGAGCGTTGAAGCTTTAGGGCAAAGAAGCAGCAGACAACTGTAAAATAACAGTTGTTGAAATGAAATTTTGTGGTAGGGGAGCCATAGCTCACCATAAGATAAATGTTTTTGTATTGCAGAAAAGGAATAATAAATTTATAGAAAAAATATTGCTACAGTTCAATACAGCCAAATATGATTAGAATATGCTAACTGATTTAAGCTAAATAAATAATGACATGTGAGGTTGATTTATGTGTGCCTGTGGAAAGATAAGTAGCAATGTGAAACCAGGTTGGAGTCAATCATTTGCCCCCCTCTCTGCCACTGTGATGTTGACTGATTGCCCAGCAGTTTGTCTAATACAGACATGACATGCCTGACATCCAGTTTTATGCCATCTCCTGAAAGAATCAAACAGACCAGCAACTAGAGTAATTGTTTTCAGGACATAACATCCACTTGTAGGGACCAAAACAAACAAGGATAATTAAACCAAAAGAATCATTAGAGACAAGGTGTGAAAATATCAGGGAGAAAAAGCATTTAGGTATTGTGGTCACTTAGGTATTGAGGCTTCACTGGAAAAGGTTAAAGTCAAGCACATCTTCTGTCTTTGTACCATTTATGGCTAATGTTCTTTGACCATTTGTGTGTCACATTAGGTTAATCATTGCACCCTGTTTGTTTAGTTGTCAGCAACATAGAGTCTATTGATAAAAATACCAGAAGGTAAAGAATCTGAAGTTAAAAAAACTGAGAATTAAAGAAAACACTTGAAGTAAAATTGCAGTCTTCCTGATGTCAAAAGGCAGTAGGTATGTCCTTTGTGCAATGGTTATTGTTGAATATTAAAGGAGTGGGTACTGCAGCTCCTCAAATTATAATGGTATGAGGCACTGGGAACAGTATGACCTTCCCCACCTTTCTGCCATGGGTAGGCTGAAACCTATGATATATTTAGAGAATGTATGCAGATTATGAGATGTTCTAATTTACATGATCAATCATTATTTATGTACTTGTTTTCAGAAATGACAGCTAACAGCTCGATTACAAATGTAAATGCTAATACAGTAGCACAAAGTGAATTTTAAGAGGATATGAACTTGTGCTGTTGACTAGCTATAGGCATGCCTGCTCTGCACAGTCCCTCCGGCTCCCTGGCAGGAGCAAAATGGTAGTAGCTGCTTTGGATGCTGCTACCTTTCCTGTTTGCTTTAAGTCCTGAATGAACCAAGATATGGCTAGAGCATTGCTCAATAGCTCCAAGTGTATAACTGCTGAGGATGCTATGGAGAAGGCTTTAAACTATGGGCCTGCTTCAATTCAAATGAAACCGAACTGAAAAATTCCCAATTTTCATTAACATGGTTTGGTGTTTGTCTTATGGTGCTATGGTTTATGTACTCCAGCCATAGATATGCAGCTTAAAAATAAGCTGAATGTGGGTGATCTAGATAAAACAAGAGCTTTCATTGATCTAAAACATTTTATGAAACTTTAGACTTAAAAACCTTAGCAAGAAAACCATAAAAAATATCAGAATTTGTGCCTATGGCTTCTAGCCTTGTGATGGGATACTGAAGGATTATGCATAATGATACTGGAGTATTACTAGTGTCTTTAATACAGATTGCATAATTGTTCAACTATTTTTCTGTGATTATATAGATATAGCTAATTTATACTTACCTCTTTATCTTTGAAAAAACTAACATAAACAATGGAACAGGTATAAAAGACTATTGTTTTCTCTTCTCGTGATTCTGAAAATAGTTGGGCCTCTTCAGCTCAAATGCTTCTGAAATCTGAATAGAAAACGTTTAATTTGTAAATATTTATCATGAAAACTTATAGCATTTTTTTACCGACTCATTTTCTAACTGTATCTTCTCCTCTTTCTTCAATGCCCTTAAATTCTGGATCATAAACTAACTGCTGGAACTCAGGAATGGTGGGAAAAATGTAGCTTACAGTCTCTTGATAACACAGCCCATCTTTCTTGGCGCTCTAAGTTAGGTCTTAATTACAGAAAAATAAATTACTTATTTACTAATCCACACAGTCTATGCTAATTTGTTACTTTATCTCACAGAGAATAATTAAGTTCCATCCAAACATCCTATCAGTTAATCCTCCCTAGAAAATGAGCTCATTAAATAAGTGTGAGAAGGGTATTTTGTGCCAAAAATCCTTCTCCTGGTTGAATAAACAGAGCTTTATTTGTGTTACTGAGTAGGAACATTTTTAATTTCTTTGTGACATTTTAATTATGACTATTGATGCTACAATTAGGAGCACAGTGAAATCAGCACAGTAAGACAAGGCCATTCCCAAACTGCGTCTAGTTGTCACCTTCCAGAATACTTCATTTTTTCTTTCTCTCCACATGAGAACACGTGCAAGAGCAGGGCTAACATAGAGGTAATTTTTAAGCAAACAAAGTGACAGTTAGGGCCATGTTCTCAGTCCAGAATGAGATGATCTTAACTGTAATTGTTATTCCATGACAGCTTTTCTGTTTCCTATGAAGACTGAGCTGGTTCCTGTAGACTAGGCGTTGGTGGCCAGATTCAGAACACAGAATTTCTAAAATATAGCAATTTAAACAGTACTGTGTGTTCTAGTGAACCAGTTGTTGCAGGCAGGGAATTATGCATTTGGTGATTTCCAGCTACGCAGATCGTTAAATGTATAGTGCTTTTTTTGCGTTGAGACAGTTGGCACTAGTTTTGAACTTTGGTTTGAAAACTCAGTAAGATCATACTCATTTCTTCAGCCTCTGTACAGTATCTGGCACAATGTAGTATGGGCTCTGGTTATGATATTAATAATAATAAAGGGAGGAAGAATGAATAATCTCAGGGATTAATTATGAGGCATTCAGGGAGAATAGGTGGCAGTTCCTACTAACTCCCCTTTGTTTGAATAAACAAATAAAATACTACATTGTCAGTAGCCTGGCAGGGCAAGGCACTTTTAATTTTAGAAGTGTTCATTTCCAGTATTAAGATCCCTTTCTATTGTTTCAAAATTATTCTATACATGTGTCTTTGCGTTCATTTGCTTTCTTTGCATAAACTCTGTTCAATATTTTAAGCTGTTTCACAGATCCCTTCTGAAGTATGTAATTCTGTTGGGTATACTCATTTAATTTTTCATTCCTGGATGATGTCATTTATCTGTAAACTTCACTAGATGTCTCTGGTATGGAAAAACTGACTATTTCTTTGCATGCTTGTCTTAGAAATCAATAAAGAAGCATATGCAACAACAAAAAAGTCTCAATGAACTAACAGTAGCCTGATTACTTACCAAAGCTCAGTTTTCTATGGTCTTTTTCTTCTTTAGTCTCTTTAAATATCTGTTATACAGAATCCTGGTTATGAACCAGTCTGACAGCTGTCAATCACAAGCTAATTCTAGTGTGACTGTGCAAAGAACTTGGATTCTGTTATATGTTGAAGAAAATGCCTTAGAACTGACCTTGACTTCTGGTATCTTAAAGTCAAAATTAGGAAGGAAGATTAGAAAATCAGAAAAAAATTGTTTAGAGAGTATCCGTTGTTTTTTTAGGAATGTCCCTGTTCTGTAAGATAAATAAGAACTGGAGAAAGAAAAGTAGAAAAAGGAACTCCTCCAAGTACAGATTTTCCTTACATGAATAAGTGTTAAGAATAGAAATAACTACTTTAAGGTGTCTTGCTCTATAACAATGCTGGAGCCATTGTGAGTTAACATAATTTTCCAGGTCATTTATGATATTCCCTTTGTGATAGCAAGATTATCTGGTAGAGTGATGCAACAAGTGAGGTGAGATCACTTAAATCTATTTATAACAAGAGCTATAGCACTTTCATTATTATGGGGATTCAGGAGAGACTTATTTTGTATTTCAGAGTGGCAAGGGTCTGTTGGGGGGAGGGAGATTAATTTTATAGAGAGATTATATGCAATGCCTTTCAAATATTTGGATGATTGTTCTAGCAGAGCTGGAAAGTAAGCCTCCATTCTGTTGTCTAGTCATCCTCCAGTGTCAGAAAGAACAAGGAAAAAAGCAGTGATTGCCACAGTGAGAAAAGAAAAAAAGGAGAACCTAAGATGTACATTTTATATTCTGAGTATGACGGAGATACAGCATCGCATAGAGGAGACACTGGGCAAGATTTAGAAGATCTGCTTCGTTTTCTGATATTGATCTGCTCTTCCTCTGATCTGTATGTCTGATTCTCTTTTCAACCTTTTTTTCCTCTTGCTTTGCTAATGGTAGTTTTCTGAAGACCTCTCATTTGTACAGTGCCCATTTCAGCTAAGCCACAGTATTGTCTGGGGCTCTGGACTATCTGTTGTGCCACCTGAAACTCATGTTTCACCCAAGGCGGACCAAATAAACATTTATATCTAAATAAGCATTTACAAATATCTCTTTTAACTGGAATTAACTGGCCATCGATCAAGATGATATACAATGAGGACTCCCGGACAGGTTTGCTTGTATGCTTCTCAGCAGTCTGCAACATGAATAAGAATTAGCCCTTAGAGGTTTACACTTTGCATGTCAGCAGGATTTGGTGATGAAGCAGACTAATTTCCTTCACTTTGGATTAGGAATGTGGCTTTTCTGATAAACAATAATTCTACCTTTGCAGAAAATACCCCAGTAGGCCTATTAATTTGAATTTGCTGCACAGTATTAATTGGTCTAGTTAACTTGCTTGATTACTGCTTCATAATGAAACAGGTAACATCAGTTTATGTTTAGTTGTCTGAACTACTGCACAGATTTCCTTGTTCTTGCCACTTATTTTAATCTTTACTTTTCTATCAGAGACACTTTTTCATTTTTTAACTTACTATATTTTAAAAATTAATTCTGATTAGTATTAAGTAATGTGATGTATTTAGTTATGCTACTCAGTCACTGCTGGGTAACCAGTTCTCATTCCTTGTCTCAATTTTCTCATTCAGAGATGGGCAGGATTTCTGTGTTCACACCGTAGTGCTGTAGGTGAGAATAAAATAGACACCACCACCAATTCTTTTTCTTATTTGTATTCCACTTCTGTCTCTTTGGAGCTTTGATTCTGATTGTCATTTTCTTCCTCCATGACAGCGGTGCATTGGAGTGAAGTTTGTAAATTTTCAGCAGTATTTCCCAAATCCCTATCCTGGTCAGTATGCAGCAGCATAAGCCTAGACTTCATGTCAGTAAATTTCTTGCTTGCTTTTCTGTTTTAACTTCCCAGTTTTGGCTTGTAGGTTTTCCTTTTATTGCTAAATAAAAGGATCCTACTTGTATCTGCACTCATCTGCTATTTCCATCATCTAAGCCCAAGAAGTAAAATGATACCATAATGCACTTCAAATCATATTATAATAATCCTCATTAATAGAGCCTGTCTTTAGTCACCTCATAAGATTATGATGATGATAGATTTTTGCCTAAAAACTGCCACCCAAGTTATGAATAAGGCTGCTGAATCTCCCTGAAATCTTCTATTTCTCTACAGTTAAAAATGTTACTTCACTAAAAGCCTTTCACTTGTACCCCAGCCTGATTCCAGCATTCACTTTTTTCCACACATGACTCAGCATCATACTCACAACCTGCAAACTGTTCAATGCTGAGGTGCAAAAAGCCTACAGCTATAACCTACATGATTTCCAACTCTGAATGCAGGTCTTAAGTTGGATGATTCAAACGGGTTTTCCTGATTAGGTCTGCAGTTTCTCAACAGATCTTTTGGCCAGGTAGGAGATGATAGTGGCAATTACCCTGATTAAGGTGCAGGAATGTTTTCCTTTTTTCCAGATGTCTTTCCTCCAAATAAATCAGGAATTAAATCCAATTTGAATTATATGTATGTTGGCTCAATTACTACAATAACAAAAGTTTTGTGATGTAGCTGGAGAGGGGCCTGAATTCTTAGATGAAATTTCAAATTAGATCTTGGTTTCTCAACATGAATCAAAAATAAAGACATACACATACAGCTAAATAGTGAAGTTCTGGAATGTACATGAACATCTTCAGTTCTTTTTTACTGGAGGATGGGAGTTTGTTCCCTCTTTATCTGTTGTAGCCTCTTTGAGTCTGTCATTTCTTGCACGTAGGGCTTTTTTCACTTCTTAGTACCTTCCTTTCCAGCCAAATCTCTGAAATCCAAATCTCTGTTACTTTTTTTTCCCCTGGTAGGCCTCACTGCTCATCTTTGTCTTTTGTACATAATACACTTTTCATATTATTCAGTATAAAACACAAGACGAACTGCAGATGTGAGAATTTGTTTTATATCACAGAACATACCTAACATTTATAAGTTTTATTGACTCATGGAAGTTGAGCAGGATTTTTTTCAACCATTTATTTCCTGTGAATCACTTGATACCACGTTAATAATATTACTACATTATTACCAACCTTGCATTTTAGTCATCATATTTAGACTTCCACACTTCTTTTCATAGCATCTCATATCTCCTATTCCCTTTGAAATAAAATTCCTGTAATTTCTCATCATGATTCTTTTAGAGCAAGAATTTATTGCTCAAAATAAAGTACATCTGTATCTTTTAAAATCTGCAAAAAAAACCTTATGAGCACAGCCAGTGAAATTTCATATTTCGGTACTTAACAGGCTGGTTTTTTCATACTGATAGCTCAGTCTTACATATCATGGTGCTTGGTTTAGACTAGAGCAATGGTACATGGATATTCCTAATTCAGGTTTCTCAAACTGTACATTATTGACTCATAAAGACTTGGACTCCAAGAAGCTTTATGTTCAAAGTACCTATTCATTAAGTATGATCTAATAAAAGTAAATTCCAGTATTTGTTCAACACTCTTTAGGGGCAAACTCATTTCAAGCAGTAGGAAAAAAGCAGTCTAAAAGATCCAGTCAGAAATATCTGTTATCTAATCCTCTGTTGTAATACTAAATATCTTACCATTTCAAGACCTTAAACAGCACCAACAATTGTAAATCATGATCAATGAAAGGTATAAAATCACTGCTTTCTTTACAGTGAGGGATGTTAGCATTGCTAGATTTCAAATGAGACACAAATAAACATTGTTCTGAGATATGTCACTCAGTGAAACTGAAAGCACCCGTATCTCCTTCCCCACTCCTTATCTTTGCAAAGTACTGCTTCCCTTGCTGGATGCTTGTAGAAGAAATAATACTTACAGGAGTGACTATCAACTGTTAAACCTGGCGTAAACTTCCCAGTATAATCAAAGCAAAAGCCATGATCTTCCCCACCCTTCTCTTACATTTCTTAAGTTCAAGTAAAATTTACGATATGGAGAAAAACTGTATTAAAGAAAAAATGGGGGAGGAGTACTCATGGTACTCATGCCAAAGATCCAGTTTGGTGATGTGTCACAACATCTTACAGAAAGTAACTAAACACTTTTGAAACAAAAGCTAATTTTTTGTCAAATCCAAAGGCAGTGTTAGTTCAGGATAAGGTGCTCAGAACGGGCAGGAGGGCAGCAGCTACTTGGTTTTTCTTTTCTATGTTTTACTGTCTCCTTTGACTAGATCAGAGATGACTAAATGGGGTTTTTTGGCATTTAGGCCATATACAGTTGTTACGAGTCACAGCTCTGGGGCACTGCTGTCCCAGGACTATTGCTCTCTAATCCTGACATAGGCTGCCTGGAGCCACTAAATCTTTCCACAAGCTCTTTGTGTTTTTTAATCCCATGGTCCCTTGTGGCATGAAACAATCTGTCATCTCACTTTTGTCCCGAATCTATTTCCTATATCTAGCCCTAACAAGTCTTGGCAAAAGCACGAGTGAAACAAAAGCAGGGAATTGAAGGTTTAGCAAAATAGAGGCAATCTGCAAGGAAATTCTAGCTCAGATGTTCTGTTAATATCACACAGAAATGTACTTGCATGATTTATTATTTTAACAAGATATGTCAAGAGTGAAAAAATCAAAAATACATTTCAGCCTACATGGTCCAAGACCTGAACTTGTTTAGGCATCCACATTTCAGTGATTAACCACAGTTAAGAAAGAGATACCTGGCCATCATGTGCCCAGTCATCATATTTGGCCACCTTAATTTTCCTAGTTCAAGTGACGACTCCATCTAGGTGAACATGGCTTGAAAAATGGGTTTGTAGAAAACCCCAAGACTGTCAAACCAAGTATGCCCATATAAGTCAGTTATTCTGTGGGGAAAGGATGAAGAAAAGATGGCAAATGAATGTAGCAAAGCAGAATGAAGAGCTCTGCATCTCTCACAGTTGAAATATCCATTTAGAATCAGACTTCCAGGTTAGGTACATAATTGCCATTCACATGTTTGAATAGCTTACCATTTATGTCCATAGGAAATTGGAACAAAGTTTTGGGGGTTACTGAGATGTGCATGACTCATGGGGTGCTCACTCTGGCTCATTTAAAATTGTAGTTACAGCTCAGGCCAGAAATGTAGAGGTTGATTCGCCCCAGCTGTGCTGAAGCTCACAGCTTACTCTCAGCCAAATGCATTCACAGCGAATCAGAGGTGTACTCCAGCTGGGTAGATGAAATGGGGCTGGAATGGACATTGATGATAACAGTTGTCATCCCTGTATCTCAGCGGCACTGAGCAGTCATACTCGAGCACTAGGCAAGAATAAACACCATATCAGAAAAATTACTTTTAGAGGATCTTGTATCAAAGAATCATAGAATTATTGAGGTTGGAAAAGACCTCTAGGATCATCAAGTCCAACTGTCAACCCAACACTTCCATGTCTCCTAAACCATGCCCTGAAGTGACACATCTACATGTTTTTTGAACTCCTCTAGGGATGGTGACTCCACCACCTCTCTGGGCAGCCTGTTCCAGTGCCTGACCACTCTTTCAGTGAAGAAATTTTTCCTAATATCAAATCTAAACCTTCCCTGATGAAGCTTGAGGCCATTTCCTCATGTCCTAGCGCTAGTAACTTGGGAGAAGAGACCAACACCCACCTCACTGCAACCTCCTTTCAGGTAGTTGTAGAGAGCAATAAGGTCTCCCCTCAGCCTCCTCTTCTCCAGACTAAACAACCCCAGTTCCCTCAATCGCTCCTCAGACTTGTTCTCCAGACCCTTCACCAGCTTCGTTGCCCTTCTCTGGACACGCTCCAGCACCTCAATGTCTTTCTTGTAGCAAGGGGCCAAAAACTGAACACAGTATTCGAGGTGCGGCCTCACCAGTGCCAAGTACAGGGCATGATCCCTTCCCTACTCCTGCTGGCCACACTATTCCTGATACAAGCCACGGGTACTTTGTTATCAAAATGCTAATAATTACAATGAGGCAAATAAGGGAAGCTTTCAAATTATGTGATCTCGCTTACCATTGAAATCTATGAAATGAACTTAATAAATAGACTTAAACTAACTTTAATATATCAAAACTCACCATCTTAGCGGATGGTGCAGCCATTGAGTAGTACGATGTTGTACCTGAGCTTCTAATACACTTCACCGCTTTCAGAAAAAAGGAAAGTAAGTTTGAAGTGGGTGCCAAACCCAAAACTTTCCATTGATTTCCACAAAGTTTAGGAGGATTTGTGGCACTGTTCACACTTCTCAGGAAATTACATAACATGGCACCCTCTACATGAATCCTGTTGTGTTAGTAGGTGACTAGACAACAAAGTTTAAGTGCAAATTAACACTGAAGGTACAGCAGAGAGAACCAGTTGAAGTTGAGGAGAAAATTCTTATATGTGTGTATAAATATATCTACATTAAAAAATACGTGTTAACAGCATTTTAATAATTTGATTAGAGGTTTAATACTGTTTCATTAGGATTGAGAGATCTCCCTCATTATCCCACAATTCAAGCACTAAATATATATATCTAAGACATAGTTATTTTCCCCAAGAACTTCCTACCCTTCGCAGAGTCCCAGAGCTGATGCAAATTTGTCTAAGGGTCAGCAGGTTTTGCACTGTTTCTGTAATGTTAACCATAGGAATATTTTTAATATATTTTATATGGATATACACTCTACCATTCCCCCTCCCCCAAGCAAACAGTAATTAGGAGCAATGGAAAAAAATCTTATTCTTTCTGACTTGCCATTAGACCTTATTTCACATTTACTGAACAGCAGGCTCACAGTCTCCTCCCTGGAAGACTCAAGTGCCATAAGGCAACAGGTAGTATTTAGTAATCTTCTGCATCAGTAGTTTTGCCTTTTGGGCTCCAAAATTGATTGTCCTCATCTTGGCATATTCTTACAACTGTGCCCCTTGACCTATCGCACTGCACTGGCCAGCAGTGGCACCAGTGGCAGAAGAAATGTAAGTCAGACTGGTGATTTCTGGGTCATCAGAAGTGACAGCTTCATGGGTAGAGAGAGTTGAGACAATTCTTTTGAAATATATTGTTGAAATATATATCAGTCACCACAGAGGCTATTCAAACTTAGGGAACTTCTTTTTGAAGAAATCCTCTGAAAGACAAGGGGTGTGTCTACCCTGTAAATACACAACCCAAAGTTGTTTCAAACATATTTCAGACCTCTGCTAAGAATTTCATAAACCGTGTGAGAACCATTTATCTCAAAAATCTTAGATTTTATTTTTTTCTTAGAAACATGCTAGGATGAAAAAAGTCTCCATAAAATGTATTCTTGTTTTATTTAAAATTCCCTTTTAAAACTGCCTTACCCACAATATTCTGGTACGCTGTTGTCTAGTATGGACTAGACTTTTGGCTCTCAATAGCACATTTCTCTGCTGAGACTTCTAATATATATAATCATAACCAATACTGTGGTGAGATTTCTATCTTTTCCTCTTTTTTCTAATTATTTGCCTCTTACCTCTTTGTACAACAGTCACTGCTGAGAAGTCCCAATCACTCACCACAGATTCTAGTTGTTGTTACAGCTAATAGCAATACTACCTAGCTGATACATGATATTTTTTCTCAGCAGAATCTAAAGGTCATACAAGAAGTCTGGGAGAGCAGGGTGAGTGGATCCTTGCCTGATTTCTTCAAACCCAGTGAACCGCAAGATAATTGTTCCTCTTAACCTTCATTTGTTTAAAGAGGGAAATATGAATTCAGAGCCTTTGTAAGTAGATCAGCATCACTATCACCATTTGACCAATGAAGCAATGCCATTATAGAAAAAGTGACTTATCCACATTTACCCAGAAAAAGACTCAGTAGTTCAAATTCTTGGAGAGTCAAACCTTAGCTAAGCCATTGGATTATATCACTTGAGTTATAGTGGTGTAACCATGGTGAATATTTTTCTTTTGATTGTGCAGAAGTGGACAGAAAGTTTGTTTAGACGAGCAGTTTCCTAAATCCCAGGCATCATGAGTTAGCAGTTACTATTACCAACAGGTTGTGGTCTGGTCTGCCCCTTTTTTTCACTTGTGGAAGTCTGTTTAATTTCTTAGACAGAGAAGTGATCTCAGTGTACATCTAATGTGAATGGCCTCTTGGCCTTTCTGTAACACATTGGTTTAACTGTGGAAATTATCAAATTGATACAGTGCACATCTAATAAGAATTTTTTAGTCATAGGGAATGATGATTTCTGTGGGAACTGTTGGTCCCTCTTTGGAGCAAAGAGTGGACAAGGACAACCCTCTGCAACCCTTTTCAGCCTTATTGTTCGATGGAGCTACAGTGTCCCTTCTGAAGGGACCACAGAGACAGCCCCACACTAAGGCTTAGGATTTTCCCCACAAACCTGTGGCAAGCACAGTCCTGCTCTGTGTCAAGTCACTCCTGCAGGGAGACCTGTTTGGACCATGGCAAGGATCAGGCAGGGGAATGTTGCCTGGACATGCAGGCACTGGCTCCTGCCAAAGCTTTGGTCTGACCAGGCATCATGAAGTGGCAGCTGTGCCATCACCTCCTCCCCCATCATACAGATGCACACGTTCACTACTTGCCAACCTCCCCTAGCCTGCATTAAGCTGCTTCACCTCTGACTTTACAGTTTTCTTGCCTTCAGTTCCTTCTGGTGTTGCATAGGCAAAGTTTCTTTGTGTCCTTCTTTTTCTCCGTATATGCTGATGAGAACAGTGTGTCCATTCTAACTACCCAAAGTGCTGGCACTCTTTGTGTAATGCTCCAAGTAGCAGAGCTGAAATCTTAGGCAATTTCTTCTCTGTTACCATACAGAAACTAGTAATAGTAGAAACAAGGTATATTTTTTGATCTGGGACTGGGGACGTGATGCATTACAATTCAGTTTCTGCTGTGTTGGTTTCTGTTCAAGATCCTTCACTGTGCTGACCTTGAAGCCAGTTTGCTCTACTTTAGTGATGCACACTATCCAGCCACAGTTATGATGTGAAGAGAAATGGATGATTATTTGCCATTTGCGCTGACCATACCTTCTGATATCATCAGCCTTTCTATCTTTTGAACATGTATTCTCAGCTATTAAATACTAGATGTAATAAAACAAAATAATAGCTAATAATCTGTACAGCTTGCTTGCAATACAGAGGTATAATAGCTTGTCTGACATTTTTTAGAGCCAATATTTACCTTTATCACTGGTAAGTGCCTCCTGAGACTCATTATTCATGTAATTCCCATTAAGAGGCAGTAGTAAAGCAGCCTGTTGTCTTACAACTCTTGTTGTTAAGTACACTACGTTTAGTAATAAATATGTCAGCTTGTGCTACACCAGAGAATTATTATTATTTCTTATCTCTAGACATTTATAAATAAATGAATCATGTTTATTTACGGACTTCTTTGCATTTACTTCTTGTGGTAGCCAGATAAAACTGCTTTTCTTTAGGTATGGGGTCATATTTCTTGAAGCTTGCTTATTCCTTTTGAATCTAAGGCTGTACCAAAATTAATATTCTTGCTTTTTATATCTTTTACTCTGCAATTAACCAAGCATGATATTTAGGGGAAAAAAGTTGTATTGAAAGATAAATTATGTCAGTTCTAGAATAATGCGATAGAAATACTTCACAGAATTGAGTTACTTGAACTTCTAACTGTTATTTCTACTGCCATTACTAAGGCTTGATACAGGAAGATAATAACTAACTTGTGTCTGTAATTTACTGATCAATGGCTCCAGGCAGATCTATGACAACCCTCCATACAAATTTCCAGCTCTGTTATATAATTAAGAAAATCTTTTGCAGCAGTGTGAATATAACTAGGAATTCTTTTTCCCTTTCAAAGACTTGAAACCCATGTTTGTGTGGCTCACCACTGAAGTATTTATGGCACTGTTCATGTGTCTGCAAGAATAAGATTTTTAACCTCATGCTCTGGCAAAATCCAGACTGAGAAAATTTTGTTAGCAGAACTTGCTGCAAAATCTAATGATCTTTTTCTTGCTTCCTGTGATAATTTTTTTTTAGGATCACCAGTATGCTTTTAAAAGTCATTCTATGCATGGCTAGAAATACTGGGTGAGGTTTCCAAAACCATCAAGCACTCATTTAGTTCTGCTCATATCCACTTGAAAGGGTTTTTGTTGTTTTATTTATATTTGCTAGGAGGCCAGTGTTGTCTGGGGCGGGGGGTTGCTGATGGATGGTTAATCACCAGGACTAAAGCTATGATAAATATCTGAAAGTGAACTTTCTGGTTTACGAGTTCTCTATATTATACATAATGATTTTTCTCTTCTGTCTCAGTGTTCCTAAAATTAATTTTCTCAATTTTTGTACTTCTTGGCAGTTGCAAGCAAAAAATCTTTCCATTCAAAAACTGTTAAATGGAAGTGGACATTTTCAACCCTGCTACCTTTGTTGGAAAAGAAGGCTTAAGTTAGAGTTGCTTACAAATGAACATAAACATTAACATTCAGTAACTCAGTGACCGGAACACAACTCATGTATTCTTAGAAAGCTGACAGTGAAATCATGGCTGGGATCCTCTGGAAGTATCACATGGAACTGCAAAAAGATTCACCTTCTTGGGGAATCTGGCTATCTTTTGGGGAGGAGATTACATATGGATGTAAGAGAAGTGCACTTAGGTGTGAAAATTCTGGCCTTGCAACTAGCTAAACATTATATCAGTACATATATTACTCTCATAATACACACTGTGTCCTTTTAAGCTGTTGAAATGGGATGTGTTTCTCTAGTTACTTCATTTATGTTTTCTTCATCTTCCTACAGACAAGATAGTTAGGAGAGAGGGTAGTCACAAACAAGCTGGTAAAGGCCCTAATGAACCAAGGCCCCATTTTGCTTGGTCTAAATTAGTCCAGTTCCTTTCAAATCCAGTGCTGGTGAGGCACGCTAGGGAGGAGATGATAGAAATGTGCAGGAATCAGCAGGCTGATTGACAGGAGGTATTGTCTTCTGAATAGCTGTATGTAGCAGTTTTCTTTAAAGTTTGATTTCGCTGTCTCACATAAATGAACAAAATCCTATCAAGCCCACACAGTTTTACATTAATCTGCATATTATTTTGTCATGTCCATGAGGCTTAGCTGAGCATTATGTGTACTTACAAAAATATTTCACATTGCCATATTAAAACTAATGTTTGATCTAAGACTCCCATACTGTTATTTCCTGAGATATGCACTGTTACATTTGAGAACTGTGACACTCACCTCTTTATGCCTGCTGTAGATCCTCAGACAGGAAAAAGATGAAAACTGAAGTTGAATTTCATGGGTTTTTGTAAAGAAACAAAATCAAAACAAAAACTCCGTCTAAAATGCCTCCTGAAGGGATTGAAATTAACAATTTCATCAGAAAAGGAGATGGTCTCTTAATTTAGTTAATTATGTTTAATTGAAAAATGTTACTTTTGTTTCTTAAATTTATGTCCCTAAAGCAGGTCCTAACAATAGGCAGAGATTTCTACTGTGACCTCTATTGGCTTTTTCTCTTATTCAAAAGGTGAATTCATTTAAAAGATTGTTGGCTGAAATCAGCTTTCTGGTTTTGTAAGGTATTTCACCAAAAAGTAATTTAATTTATGAGAAAGATTTTTCTATTGTAGCTTCACTAGGTTTTATTTTTGGTTTTAGATGACCATAAAAGATTTTCTTCTGTTTAATTTTTTCTGGAATCTTTCATATCCTTGCGGTAAATTTGTTGCATTAATAAATATCACTACAATGGAGAGCAATCCTAGAAGCTTACAAACCACTTGTTTAGAAGTGTGGTTCTGCTGCTACAGGCAGTAATGGAATAGGAACTCTAAGTATGTGGGGGTTTTTAAAGAAATTTCTGTTAATCCTATAGCAGCTAAATTATTTTTTTCCTATGAGGCGCTTTAGTCACCTAGTATTAAGTAGGTGATGCATACATGTAAAACTATCATGTTAAAAAAAAAGCTAGTTAAATGCTAGTACATTAAAAAACAAAGCTAGTGCATTCTGGGCAGCCATTAGCAAACCACTTTTAAACCAATTTAGCATCTTAGGCCTGGTTCAGATCCTTAGACTTGTACAACTTGAGGTTAACTAAATACTTCATATATTAGGACATTTGGAAAGAAATGAATCATATCTATTTGCCTTGAAATGTTCTTGTCTGGAGAAAGAGTTCAGCAAATACATCTTTCCTCCCTTGACAGCACATTCAGAAAAGCAGTGCCCTTTGTTGGTCAGTCTGTCTGTCTGCAGGTTTCTGAGGGGAAATATCTGTAGTCTTTGGGTGAAATGCATGTAACAGCTGTGCTGCAAGTGCAAAATCTACACAGAGCATCTTCAAATGCCCTAAAGCAATTTAATTAAATAAGTTTATCAGCAACTGTGAAGTTGTCCTGCCTGTTTGGATGGGCCTATAGCCAGAGTGAACAAGTCTATGGAAACTTGGCATTTCAAGGATTTTACCTCTCTTGTTGTATTTGATGCATTTTATAATCAGATGTAAGATGACAGCAACAACTTGACAGGCTGATAATACACTTCGTTTGCAAAATTCATGTGCTAACACATTTTTATTTAAGTTATATCGTGTTTATGCATAGCAGGAGGATTTCTTTTTTTCTTCTGTGGATCTGCTACGGAAAGTCTGAGGAGATCTTGGGGTTTTATCTTTAAAATTATGACTGATATTTTTACAGCCTCTAAGAAAAAGTTTGACTTTCCCCAGTCACACTAATTTATTTGGACAGTTGTTCAGATACAAAGCACAGGCTGAAAGAGGTTCTTTTATTATTTGCTCCCTGAAGCATGTGTGCCCCATTTTCTAGCCATTAGGGTGTTTCATAAGCTTTTATTATTTACCATATTGGTGAAAAATAGAAGGAGATGGGGAGAAAAGGAAATCAGTTTTTTCAGGTCTCACATAGTCAGTCCAAGGGAAAGAATCTCATTAAGAAAGTCATTGGTGTTGTAAAACAAGTTCTTGGTCATTACAAAAGTCCTGCGGTAGCTTCTAGGGATGGTCCAAGAAAAACTGGAGGAGTTTCCCCTACTGATGTAATATCAGAGCAAACACCATGCCAGGGTGTCATGCTGGACTGTTTGGTGGCTGTGAATCTGTCATCTGACGAGGCTGTTCTTCCACTCTGTGAAGCTGAATAGTGCTATATATTTCTCTCTGAGTCAAATCCTGTTGCAGCTAGACATTTTCACTCATTTTATTCAAGTAAAATTCTGCCTAAAAATGTCTGAGCAGTGACAAAGGAGATGTGAGAATCCCCATATAAGCTCGGCATCTGGCATGTGAACATAAGAGGTGGGTGTTCAAACATTGTCACTCGCCACTTTCCTTACCATACTCCTCCAGAAAATCCTGTGTAGGTTTCCATAGGGATTCATCTCCCTGGAGTTAGTAGTATGAGGCAAGGAACAGGGATTCAGACTGAGTTTTCTCATTCAAAATAGAGGAAAGCTTAATAAGTTAATAGAATGTGAGTCCCTATTAACACAATCTTTCCTTCAATTTTGAAGAATCCTTCTGTAGAACTTGTGCTTAAGAACACTATGAATATTGTTATATACATATATACACTTATTGCTGTGGTACTAAACCTTAAAAATTGTTCATCTGATTCAATTAATTGCTTTACTGTCTATACATTGTACAGACTGAACTATCTATTTTTTGAACGTCAGATCAGATTTCAGAAACATTCCTGTTGTTATATTTGTCCCTGGAAAACACTGGACAGAAAATTACATCTATTAAAACTGACTGCATTCATTACCAAATCCACAGAAACTAAGTTTTTGATTGAAGAGCAGTTTATCAAGCAGTGTGTCATAAAAGGCAGTAACTAAAGAAAACCAAAGTAAAACATTCACTTTCATTATTGAACATTTTTAGCTTTATTATTATAATAGAATTACAGTCTGACATAAAATAAAGAGCTTTTGCTAAACTCTGTAAAGCAATACATGCTTCTGCCATAAACAACCTCTATTAGATTTAGGTTTTATTGCCACATCACTGCACTGAGGTGCAATAAACATTCAATGTCATCTGTTTAAAATTATCCCAGGAGTAAACAGAAACTGTCCTCTATAAGAGTGTATCATTATTTTCAAGGAAGACTTACTATTATTACATGGTTTAGCAAAGCATTGTAAAAAAGCTACATAGAGAATACCTTGTCTTTTGATAAACTGTGCAATCAAAGTTTATACAGTTTAATACTATTGGCATAGACTAACTAAGAGGTGATATAATGCAGTCATTGCATAGCAAAAAGCAGACTAGTTAAGTAATATTCACATCTAATGTGCAAAATGCAGACCAAAAGGTAGCTATGAATTGCTGGAAAGGTAAAATGCCCTAAATGAACACACAAGTTTAACGCCAAAAATAACAAGATAAACAAGTACACAGAAGTTAAAGAGCCATAGTTTATTTTTTCTATACATATATCTACACATGATACCAGAAGATGAAACATCCCCTTTTAATAAGCTCCAATCAGATAACTTATCAAGTTTAGACAGGACTAAATGTTAGACAATGAAGCATTATTAAAAAAAAATCTTCTCTAAATAAAACATTAACTGTTTCCTTTTGTAGATAGAGAATGTCAACTTCTGATTTATTGAGGAAGAGTTTAGAAAACACTGCCTATGAAATCTGACTCAGTAGCTGTTTCTCTGGAGGCTCATGTAGCATTGTTTTAAAATTCATTCAATACCATATATTTGAGTTTTCTAATTGATGCTTGCAAATATCCACTATTCTTCCCATCTCTTTGAAAAATCTTTATCTGAAAATTTATTTCTAAGAATCAGCAGTAATGATACTGACTAGAATTTTTTTAAAGGGAGCACAGTACCTGCAAAATGGACATCTTGTATTTAAAGCCCTTACATATTGTTCCTACAAATATATTGCTACAGTAAAAATGAAATGTAGTAAGTTTACTCAATAAAATCTATTTTCCTGTACATTCTTTTATGTATGACTTTTTTGTATTTAATGCTACATATATTACATCACTTATTGTAACAGATATGTATCAGCAAATATAGCAGTAATATACAGATGAACTTCTGTCTTAACAAATATTTCACCATTTTTACCTACCAAATATAATCCCATACTTTAGTATTTATGCATGACCTGAGCAGACCAGTCATTAATCTAATAGTATACATTGGATGACATTGTCAAATTGCAAGCTACTGTACACTTAACCACTTTACAAATGGAATTAATTCCAAGCGCTTTCTGAGTATTTATTTTTTTAGGCTTTCCAGTACCACTGATTTTTTTTTTTTTAATTCAGGCTCTAAATATGTTTTATTGAGCATTTAACAACATATTAAGAGCTAAGAGGTGAATCCTACACAATGTTTTAAGAACGCAACTTTAAAAAAGTAAAAAAATGTACAATCCCATGCTGCATATTTACATATATTATTTAAATACTATATTTTGTCTTTCTGCTACCCATAAATCTCAGTCTAAAGCTTCTTTTTAATGTATCATTTTATAAAAGAATACATTCAACATATCTAGAGCTTGCAAAAATTGTTGGTTTGTTTTTTTTTTTAAACTCTGAAACATAGTGATGAGTAAAAGCTATCTGTAAATCATCCAGGAATTGTCTGGATTACACAGGTGATAGAGGGAACTTGGGATCCGCACTTGATTGTGCAACTGGTTTTAAATCTAGTCTAGTGACAATTTAATGCTTAGAACAAGACTGCAGTAAGACAGCAGATTAAAGCATTTGTTACCATTAGATCTTATGTGTTATACAGTGACAAACTGTACCTAGAGTAAGTAGATTTCCTTTTTCTTTAAAGACCATTTAATATTATAAGTCAGGTGGTTTGGAATATAGAAGAGAAAAGGGATTAGGAAAATAACATATCTTATGGGATTCAGCAAATGGAAAGGTTTACATCCTTAAAAAGATTATAAACAGTGGTTGAATAAATGGTATGGGATAGTATGTGCATCAGGAACATCATAAAGAATATTTTCCGACTCCCCACAATCCTTTGAATAAAAAATATCTTTTTCGCGTACATATACAATACCTTTTGGGGACATTCAGTACTAAGCTATCTACAAATGATTTCCTTTTTTTTTTTTTTTTTAAATTACTCTACAACTCTTTCTTTCCCATTTTCAGAATCATTTTTCCAAAGTATATAGCTTATATTGTTCTCTCTTTCACACACAGGTTTTTCAAATATACAGATATATTTTACCTTTTGTTAAATAAAGAAACCTTTATTTTCTTTAAGACAGAGGCAATGAAGCAAATGGGAATTACTGTATGTGAAAACGGGAAGGAATTCCCAGAGCAAAACACAAAACAGAACTATATGAATAAATGAGGTTATTGATGTGGAGTTGGAGCTTTTAACTGGGGCTCCCGATTTAAATAGGTAGCCCAATAGACCAAGTTAAAGATTCCAAAAAGCAATGGGAAGGCTATTCTTGATAGTCGATCAATTTTACTGACGCTGTTAAAAGTTTTCTTGGGTTCTGCAGGTTTTGTTTCTGGCTTAACTTCTTTGGGCTCAATCGTTGCACTTTTAGCAATGGTTGCCAGCCCAGGGTCCCTTGCAATATTAGGGGTGTAGCTCGTAGCTGCAGCTGTGTATGTGTTATTTTTCTTAATGAGAGGATCCTTCACTTTCTTTGGCTGAAGAAAGAAGAAAATATTTTATTCTTACTATCTTCTCAACTGAAAAGATTATAAAAAAGCACCATAAAACTTTGCAATTAATCAAATTTATACCACAAATAGTAATAAGCTGTAAGAAAGAAGTTAGTGTCTGGATACATAACTCATACAAAATATTTAGGTGAGGACAAAGACAAAATCATCCATCTCTGTTACTTGTATTAGTTAAAACAAATTAGATGATGGATAAACTGTAATGAGGATTTATACTAGGCTCACTAATCGACAGAATTACCTTTAATGGTAATCAACAGTGACAAACCACTCATAATTCAATATTCCCTTAATCAACTGTGCTTCTTGACCAGGACAAGAACTTTAAAAGACACTGAATTTCTTAATGTAGCTTTCCAATATTAAGACAAACAATGTTGTATGATTTTTTGCATCCACCTACCTATATTGCTAAAGCAAGAATGTATTGAAAATCCTTTCATGGAGAAGAACTTATTGATCAGAAAGAATATCTAGATTTTTCCCCTGGGTCCTTATGTTTTCTAGTATTCTGCTTCTGGGATCTACTTGTAGGAAAAAAATTTAAATTTTGACATCTGGGGTTAACACTTTGAATTCAACTGTCCCTGTTGCAGACAGTCCAAACCCTTTCTCCAGCCACTGCACAAAGATAAACATAGAAGAGAGATTTAGTGGGTCGTTAAGGAGGTGTAAAGAAAAGCATCACTTTGCTCCAAGCTCCTCTGATTTTGAGAAAAAAAAACAGCTAACAAAAAAATCCCAAGAGCTTGGAAAATCTTTAGGCAGTATTAGCCACAAAAGGAGTAGGCAAATGTTATCCATTTTATCCTTTTAGAAGGAGGGGTAAAAAAAGATACGGCTAAAGAGAATATACCAGCAGAGTGTGATCTATTATGTCATTTCACAAGATAACAAATATAATTCTCTGTTTTCAAGAGGCAGCTGTCCCATGGAGGCAATGCAGTCACAGTACTTTTTATGACAGATCAACTATAAATTAATAGCTATAAGGGTCACCCAGTAGGGGGGTTTTGGTAAAAAGTTCTTGTTCAAGAGGTGAACATCTCAGGGAGCAGATGGGCTCCTGCAGAACACTTGGGAATGTGAAGAGAAGCTGCAAAAGCATCAGGGCAAGTAGGGAGAGGCTTATCAAAGCATGGCTTGGAGCCCCACATGGGAAGGAAATGAAGGCTGAAATGTTAAATTTCTGCTACTTAGTAAGAAAAAGAGTTCATATAATGACTCTGATGTAGATGCTCTTTATTTCTTCACAATAATATTCAGCTTAGCTTGAGGCTAAGAAAAAGCTTCAAATTGTCTTAGAATATTTCTGCTGAACAAAAGGAACAAACAGGTTGAAAAAATACTCGGGAAAGAAGAAAGGCAATGTCAGAAAGATTTTTTTTTTTTTTTTTTTTTTTTTTTTTTTTTTTTTTTTTTTTTTTTAGTTGTCTGTCCATTCTTTTCCTCCTGAGCAGGAAGGCTGCTAATACACTTGCTGAGTACGAAGCCAGTCCTGTTTCCTTCTCAGCCAGATCCTCTAGTGAGCAGCAATAAATGCAGCAGGCAAAGAACCACTTCACAGAAGTCTCAGAAGAGACCCTTTCTAGAGATTCAAATGTCATGAGGAATCTGATCCACAGAAAGTCCTGACACCAGTCAGGGTCTTAATATTTCATGTCTAATTCAACTTTATGAAAAAGTAATATAACAGCTAATAAGAGCTCTAAATCTTATTAAGCTGCAATGCTCTGTTCGCTGGTAGTTTGCCTGGCTTGCCTTTCCTTAAGTCTCCAGATAGTGCACTCTACCAGGTACCAATATGTCTTTGCTGCTGACTTATATCAAACCACACATAAAGACCCTTACCTGTTAAGGAATACAAAGCCATAAATATTCCAATGTTTTAAACAGTGTTTGAATATTGTGTTTATATTGGTGTGGGTTTTTTTCTGAAAATGTAATTTCCTTTGAAACAAATAAAATGGCTGATTATAGTAACTATGTTACAAGGTAGGTTATATTAACAAGGCAATATTTAACATTTAAGGATTTTGTTCTATTAATACAGACCATTTTTTTACAATGGATATCATGAAGGCAGGAACACAACAAAGAACCAAACAAATTATTTTCAGTGAAAATATCATAAGTAACTGAAAACTCAATATTCACAAGCAGTCATGCAGCTCGTTGCTGTAAGTTTGTTTTGTTACTTCACTCATTTATTCTACAGTATGTTTGTATTTGTTGTCATTGTGTAAATGTCCTAATTTTATTTCTGTTTTCTCACTTATGCAACTAAAATAACAAAAAAAAAAATATATATATATATGTAGGGATACACTTATGAATTAAACACACATATTCACGTATCAGTGAGTAACATCTGCTCCTCCAAATATTTATTCTGCTGAATCTCTAGTCTGTGAATGTTCATAATAACCAATTAGGCAAGTTAAAACTCTCTTTCAAGATCTCTCTCAAAAAAAAAAAAGCCAACACCCAACCAAATGAGCTTCCTCACAGAAGCAGCTGACATGATAACTCATAGGAAATGGGAAACTTTTCCTTTCATCCCCTAAATGTCCTCAATGATTTCTTGATGCACCTGTGATTTACAGAGCAGGTCTGATCCCAGACCAAAGGGAGTCAGTGTGATGTCTCTGTTGCATTCAGGGAGGTACAAATCAGGATTGCACACTCCCGACACAACTGCCAATGCTTCCCCCAAAACAAATCAATTTCTTCTATAGACTAAGAAGTAAAAATAATATTTTTATTTTTTTTAAAAAAGGGAAATGATAGGAGGCAAAAGAAAGGAAAGAAAAAGTCCTCTGGTGATTTATTTGGTCATGATCACAGAGCAGTCCTCCTGAAGTTCATGTTAGGGAGCAACATACTTTGGAAACTGTCAAACACAGTAGCCACAAGATATTTTTTTTTCTACGTTTATACTGAGGCATCCACATTTCCTCTTGCTTGAGCACTAGAAAATTAATTGCCTTCCCTTAAAAAAAAATACATATTTATTTTCTTTCTGCTCAGTCGCACAAGTCAAAATATGAGTAAATTTTTTAATTATTAATAGCATTAAATATCATCCAGTATGTCAGAAGTAGTATTTAGGCACTCAGTGTCTAAGTCGTTATTGTTTGTGTGTAGAAATGCTGTGTGCGAGTTTCCTCATTCCACATGAGGAAACTTTTTTGGAATAATTACTTACTATTCTAAATAAAGAGAATTTCTAACAGGCTAAAAAAAACCCCATACAGTGACCAAGAGTGACACAGTACGACCCATTGGGATAGATATTAAGTGGTGTTACCTTTTCAGGAACAACGCTTTTGCCATCCCATGCGTAGCCTCTCTTTGTGAAGTAATTCACTGTTGCAAATTCGATGAGTGCAGAAAACACAAAGGCATAGCAAACCGCTATAAACCAATCCATAGCAGTGGCATAGGCCACCTTGGGGAGTGAATTCCTTGCACTGATGCTCAGAGTAGTCATTGTCAGGACAGTTGTCACTCCTGCAAAGCAAACAGGATTAGTCTCTTTAGATCTATGGCTATATTTTGTGCTTCATCTCTCAACTGTCAAAATAGATGGGAAAGCCTTGTCTTCAACCCTAAGCTCAGTTGTTAATTGAGGATATCAGATTTCAAGTTCTGTGGAGGTTGTAGGATCTTCCAAACATCTTTTATACCTTTATTCTTTGACATTTTTGTAGTAGAATAATATTTTTAAAGTTGGAATGGCAATAATACTTTGAGTTCTGGACTGGATACTACTTTGTGCTTCCTGGTATTTGGAGAATCATTGTCACTGTTCCTTACTCATGCCTTGCAAATTGTCCTACAGATGTAACAATTTAATATTTATGGTTCTTTCTTGCAACTGTTCTAAGATATTAGATAGAAAACTAAAAAACCTGCTGTTTTCATTCAGCTTATTTGGTATATGCTCCTTCAACTGTACACTCAAATGCACTAAGCTTTATGTGATATTACATTTATAAATAGCAAAGAATTTATGTAAGAACAATGATAATATAATTTGTGTTTCCGATATCAGAACTTCTCACTGCTGATGAACTGTGTCCCTTAACTGGCCACAGAGAGCAAGCAGGACTGTATTGCACTCATTCTGCTTGCAGCTTCTCGAAAAAAATCTGCAGGTGGACATTTACATCAAATCACACATCCCCAAGTTACCTTGACAACTGCAGTGTCATGTATTGAATGTGTCTTGAGTTGATCTTCACTGCACTGAGTGTTAGTGAAAATGTGCAGTGGTCTAAAATGGGTCAAATAACGAACAATACATTTACATGCTGGTGTAAAGACCTTGAATTATTAGTGCTTAACGAAGAAGCAATTTTTCTTCCCTGAGAGACAACTTAATTCTGTCTTTTAACTCATTAGCTAGCCTATGTTTCCTCTTACATAGTAGCAAAACAGGATTTATAATTTTTATGATCTGTGGTATTAAGTGGATGAAGAGATGTAAGTTGTGCTTCTGTATGTATATACATTAATGTAAAATTTTCTGAAACATTGTTTCACTGCCATTAAGAAATGAAAAAGCTATTTTGATACATAATAATGGAGTAAACACAAGACTATTTACTAAATAACTGTCTTCTAAAAGGAAAACTTTCAGAAATGTGTGGGTTCTTGAGCCTGTGAAGATAGCAGCTTGAACATAGTGCAGAATTATATATTACTCATATACTAGGAAATTTTGTTTTCCATCTAGGAACAATGAAGTATAGCACTTCAAACTGATCATCTGACATTTCTTTTTAAATGGCATGTGCAAAAAGACGTAAAATAGTTACAATTTCAACAGCTTTGACTACAGAGGCCCATAAAAGTCCCAGGTTAATACTCGGTGAAGTTGAGGATAAAAATTCAGAGCTAATTTTAGATGTCAATCTAAACAATATTATGTAAATCAAATTTAATTATACTGTGCTCTAAAACCATTCTTCTGTAAACGCACATCTGTATATCAACAGAAAGCCTCTACTTGGCTCATGAAGTCTAAGGCTATGCAAGTTGTGATTGATTTCCAGAGGCACTGGGAAACTAAAGCGCAGCTGTGAAGAGTGCCAGAAAAGGTCAATAAAAATAGCTCTTGTTTGAGAAGAGTTTCAGAGTCTACGTTTCTCAAAATCAGGCCTTGTGACTCTCTGGCTTTGCTATGTCCAGTGTAAATGGATAAATTATCTTCGGCAAAGCAGGAGGTTCCATGGTGACCTGCCCCAGCAGTGCCCCATAGCAGGGAAACTAGTGTACAAGCCAACTTGGCTGTGCATTCTTCCACCTCCTTCTGCCAAAGGTGTTCAGATGTCCCATCTGAACATCACAAAAAAGGCTAGGTCACATAGCAGAAGTCTCGGGCTCTTTTCCTTAACTGAAGATTTGTTACATCATCTTTTTTTTTTTTTTTTTAATTATGTACTTGACTTGGACTAATATCTTCAAAGAATATGCCAGTTGTTTGTTTCTAATTTTAAGATAAGCAGTGGTTAAAACACTAGGGACCAGCTGTATAAACTTCTACAACTATAGATTGCCTTCTTACTGCATTTGTTTGAGTGCAGCTATTTACCACTGTAAGCACAATAAATTGTTACTGATTTCAACAGGACCCCTTTAGCAGCAGCCTGCAAAAGGGATTGATGACAAAAATTTTTAAGAATTTTCAAAGGGCCTAAGGATGTCAAATGACCAACACCTGTTGATTAAAGCCCTTTTGACAATCCCCACCATGAATGTCATTGCCATTGTCAGAAATGTTTTATTCATATACTTCTTGTTTTGGAAATGTCGAACTGTAATGGATTGCTTAAGATATTTTCAGGTCTCTTTTTACAATCTGTTTAAAAGCTTTGGATCTTAAATCAGCTTCTGCTACATCTTTGCAATGAAACATGTTAACTATTGTGTACTGCACTATGTCCAGGCTCATGCTGTTCTCCAATATCATGTTACGCTAACTAGTTTTACCTTAAAATTTCTTAAATCTATTTGGCTTATGATTGCCAAGCTGTTGATAGGTCTTGCTTACCGAATACAGTTCTTGCTGGAACAGATTCTCTATTTAGCCAGAAGGACACCTGTGACAGAATCACTGTCATGATGCATGGCAGATAAGTCTGGATGACAAAGTAACCAATCTTTCTCTTCAAATGAAAATGCGTAGTCATAACAACATATTCCCCTGAAAACAAGAAAAACAGGAACATTAAAGCATTTGTAAATATACAAATTAGAGGGCTTTATAGGAAGTAATTTTTCATTATATCCACCCCTACTTTAAAAAAAAAAAAAAATTCCTCGGATCAAATTGGGTCAGCTCTGAGGAAAACATTTAAAAAAGCAGGTTCTGAAGTTCCACTAATAATACAAAACTAGACAGTTCTGGGAAATGCTAATTAAATTTACATCTTTTCATCTCTGAGTAGTGAATGAAAGTCTGCATTAACTGGTGGCTGTTTAGGCCTCTTGTGAAAGGTCTTATGCCATTAGAAGATGGAAAACCACCATAATATACACATGTAAACGTCACATAAAGAATAAATCAAGACAGGCACTCAGAATTGTTTCAGTCAGGCCAGGCCTAAGATGTAATTGCTGATGTGATTGTGTCTGCATTACCACTGTGTGTGCTTTATGTACTCTGAAGATTAAGCGTCCCTGTTCTGCTAATTCAGTACTTTACTAAATGATTTTTCTCTCCTGAAGTAAATGGACAACGCAAAAATTACACAGAATATTTTCATTAACACTAACATTTTGGGTGCTACAAAAACATATAAATATTCTAATTGCAATTGGAAGGAATCTTAAGTATTTATATAACTGTATAAACCTTTCCTGCCAAAGCACAGCAAATAATGCCTTGTTTTCAGATCATTATTTACATTGTTGAAAGTGGATTTTGAAAAACAGTATACTCTCAAAAGACTGGAAAACTTATTGTTGTGACTTTTTTTTTTTTTTTGAGTAGGTTGATTCTTCTTATTATGCAATAAACATTATCTGAAGAAAGAAACAGGTGGGCATGTAAGGGAAACTTCTATCTAGATTAGAGGTGGCATGTGAAATTACTGTTATTCTATTTTAAAGTATAGGCAGTTGGAAAGAAAAAGTGGCTCTTGTACAGGAAAAGCTTAAATTGGATTGAAAAACTATGTCTAGACATTGACTGCTTATGCACCGACCATGTCAAATGCCTTTTCTTTAATTCAGAGTCCAGAAGAACATTCATTTGAACAATCTTGCTCAATGTGTAACCCTGAGGAAAGTTTATAAATAAGATGTGACAATACTCTTGGTGTGTTTCAATACAAAAAACAGGAGCAAAGAGGGAAAAGAGAATCAATTATAAATTGAGAGGTAAAGCAAAGGATATACAACAAAAATTTTCTTTCAGAAATAGGACTGGCAGAAGTAGTATAGTGGGTATTACTACTTGAATTTTGCCCACTTTTCTTGAACTTTCACTGAAACAACCTTCTTTTCTTCTCTACTGCAGATTATGATCTTATGAAGGGTGCCAGCCTTGGCTAGAAGAGCCAATAATATAATTTTATCTGCTAAAATATGACGTGGGAAGCTATTTTAATGCAATCAGATATAGAACGCTCACAACGGTATGTCAGAATTAATTCAGTGATTGTAGATGGCAAGCTAAGGATACAGAGTGAACACACCATTGTACTGTGAAGCTTTATTTAGCTGCTTAAATTATCAAAGTATTTTTAACCTCTGGAAAATGAGGACAAGATTCAAAGCATAAAGGCAATTAAAAAGTCAGGGATTACTCTCATCTGTTAAGCATTGCAACAGGTCTGAGCTAGAAGTCAGCTAAAGGTAATGCCATGAGGAGTGAATCAGGCAAAGAATAGGCCTAGAATAATGCCTACAGTTCAGTTACAAGGCAAAAACATGTATTTAAGTCTCCAAAGTACCAATGGACTCTAGTCATTTATTAGAAGATAGTAGATCTTTGATGAGATTTATTTAAATAACTGCAGGATGTGAAACTACTCCAGTTATTCACTAAATGTTTAGCTTCCCACATTTTATGACTTTCTTTAATGGAAAAGCATAGCCACATTAATGACATCTGCTGACTACTGTCTAACTTCCCAGCAATTCCTCTGTAATTCTGTTTTTAAAGGTTTGTAATTCCCCACAAGCTAAAATTTCAAATAGTTCTTGGGCAAAATATTTCCTATATTCATAGCATCTGATTACTAGGCCTTCAGAAGTTGTAACACAAGTTGTAGCTTATACATCTGACATTCTTTTATCTCTTACTCTCTTATCCAAAGAAGTTAGAAAGGTATTTCTTTTTAGCTTCCCTGGAATTCCTAAAGTTGTCTGCAAATAATTTATTTGCTCTACACAGTTTGTTTTTCCTTTTATTTATTCCATGAAGTTTAAATCATTTTGTATGTATTACACAATATGAAGCACTTAAAAGTGGTCACACAAATCCTTCGTCTATATTAACTTAATGTTTTGAATGATTGTCCACATTTGAATGCTTTCAACGTTCTGAAAGATTTTGTGCCTGTGCAGACAAGAGGAAACGGCGTCAAGCTGCACCAGGGGAGGTTTAGATAGGATATTAGGAATAAATTCTTCACAGAAAGAGTGGTCAGGCATTGGAACAGACTGTCCAGGGAGGTGGTGGAGTCACAGCCCCGGCGGGCGTTCAAAAAACGTGTAGACGTGGCACTTTGGGGTATGGTTTAGGGGACATGGCAGTGTTGGCTTGATGGTTGGACTGGATGATCCTAGAGGTCTTTTCCAACCTTAATGATTCTATGATTCTATTATTCAACACTTCTGTAACTGCAGTTTTTTACCAGCCCTTAATTCTACAGTATATCACAATCATTGAGTCAAATGCTCAGGTGGTGTAAAATAACCTGTGTCTTTAGAAGAAAATAGCTCATAATTCAGTAAAGTTTCATCAAACCTATTACTCAGTATTCTGTAAATTATTTGTAATAATCCCAGTTTACAAGGTAAGCACCTAAACTTAATGTGCATCACATCAGGCATAAGTTTTGAGATGGGAGCTGAGTTTTAGCTATAATAATACTTGTTCTATTACTCTAGGCAGGAATTAAGGCTTTCCTTGCTATTAATTTAAAATGAAGTATTTCTCATTTACTACTTATGCCATGTAACCCAACAGAAAAACTCTTAAGAACAGCATTGTCTCAGCAGATTTACAGAACACCAGAAAAAAATATACCGTTGTGAGCATAAATCCTGACGATTCTCAGTGCAAAGAGATATTTTCAAGGTGGCAAAATAATTATGTAAATAGAAACTTGCATGAACCTTTTACCAGCATAGATGAATAACACTGCCATAAAAAAATAGTCTTTCCAGATTCTCTTGTCATAAGAAAAAAATGTGTATTTATAGTTATCTTGTTCTAGATCCAGAAATAAGGATAGCAGATGGCCTACTAGCAAAGGAAGAAATTAAAGGGAACAAAAAAGGACTTAGTGGATTTGCCAAATTATTTAATAGTTTTGAGAATGTTTAGAGTAACCCAGTTACACCAAAATTCTTGGAAAATATGTGTCTGGAACTCCAGACAACTATAAATATAATCTTAAAATTGCCCAAGATGATGTAGATTCCTCTAATGATCCACAGAATCAGCTGCACGAGAGCTTTATTTTCTTGCCTAATAAAGGTGCTGAGAACTCTTAAATGAAGACTGTCTTCAATTCCTTTTGTCTTTCTGTCAGATGAGTCATCACCACAACTCTGAAAGTAGGGAGGGATTTCGTAATATACATTACATATGTTATATCTTAAAACAGAGATAATCAGAGGACAAAGATGTGACCGAGGATTCTGTTGAGACTAGCTGCCCGCCTACCCGAATGGGGAGAAAAGTGATTATTAACCACTTTTTATTCCCACAATTATTTTAGGAAAGGCAAAGCATTTTTCTTTGCAAAGCAAATCAAGAAGAATTTTTCCCTGAGATCTTGAATTTGCAAGCAATAAATGTGTTTCTTCCAACCCTGTATGTTCTTATCAGGTAGTAACTAAAGAGGATTGCAAATTTGGTACTAAAAAGATTCTTAATGGGCTTATTTTTAGTTTTGATAACCATTGTATTTAGTTCTTTGTAATGTTTTTCTGCATCTAGACAATAGCATCTTTATTTCAGCTAATATTAATCATGCTGTATTCAACTTTATGGGTAGGCATGGTAAGGAGTTTCTTCAAGTTGAAAAAGGAGGCAGAATTCAAACCTATGAAATATCATGGGCAAAAAAAATTTTTTGTTGTTTCTTCATGGAAATGTGTGAAGAATTTTTACACTTATTATGTTTGTCTTCAGTTCTGTTTAAAAATTTGTTATCTGCCTTTCTTAAGAATTTATAGGATACATCTCACGTTACCATCTAATTACCCTGAACTATATCTGGAATTACCTATTTGGTTTAGATATGTTCCCAAGCTTATGAGGCTCTTCTGATTATCCTGCCACTCTTATAATGCATCCAGCAAGCAGAGAATGAGCGACGAGTGCAAAAGGGCAGGCATGCAGGTTGCCAAGGTCTCTCTGAGTGAGTAGCTTCAGAACAGAAAGAGCAAAGAGCTCAAAATCCTTGCAGCTCCTCACAAATCATATTGACTTTTCAGCAAAGGGCAGCTGGGGTGAATTACTGGCTCCACAAAAGTCAATGGCAACATTTCTAGCTGTGGTCAGGCCAAGAGTTCTCCCCTATTCTTTTTACTTGTCTGATGCATGCCTCTGTGCTCAATAATGGAAACAGTGAATCTATGGGAACAGTTGTGTTGATATTGTTCTTACACAAAGTCCTTATTACTGCCATCCCACTTACTTCTTTTATGATTACATCAACTGAACAGACGCTTCCAAGCAGTAACCTGAATATTGGTCCTCTAGAAACTTTTGCTTGTGAGAAATTTTTTTGGCTTAATAGAGCATATGAATATATTTTGGCAAGCAAAATAAAAAATTCAGACATGAATTAGGGTTCACCTTAAATTGACTCACTTTTCCTTAAATGTTCATTGACTTTGTGAATGACAAATTCTAATGTGAATGACACATTAGAAAGTTTGGTTCATGCAGGTATAAGTGTATTTCTCTACTTCAGTCACAATGTCTGGTGCATTCAAAGCAATACAACTACTTCTTCTAATGCAGTGCTTCTTTTGGTCCATTGAATGGTCAATCTAGTCAACACTTTGAGCTCTTGTTCACGCCCAATGCTTAGTTTATTACTCTATTTAGGTCTTCTTGCCCCTTCCAAATTGTTTAAAAAAAAAAAAAAAAAAATTACATCTTGAAAGAAACACTGCAAAGTGAAAAAGCAAAGGTTTTTAGCCAGCTTCAGGGTTACAGGTACATAATATGACAAATGTCAGCTATATTTCTGTACCTCATTAATAGCTTTGGAGTTAAAGCTGGTGCTAGCAGTAGGACACCTAAGTCCTTTATGGATGTTCCAGATGGTTTTTAATTTGATGACATGTTTTTTTCACTCTCTAAATACCACCTTGAGAAATTATATGCTCGCTTTTAGCAACTTACTTCACTGCCTCCAGGAATATGATCTTTGAGGATTCATATTCATATACTATTTTTTAAGCTTATATAGTAAGCAGATAATATGATAATATGAGGAATGCTTCTTTATAATGTAAATTACTGTTTTCTCTGGCTAGATATGTCACTATAGGAAGCTTTTTAATTGTTCAAATATTTTAACCACCAGTTGAAGTAGGAAAATAATCCCAGGATATGTTATCTTTTCAGAGTCATGTTTTCCTAACCTGAAGTCCTTATTTTACCTCTCTCACTCTTTGGTCTTTGTAATTTTTCTCCTTCTCTAAATTATGTTTTGGCAGTTAAATATGATCCTTCCCACAAAACCTTTTTCACAGACCTGTACTGGACTGAACAATTCCAGAGTCCACAGTTTGTCCAAGCAGATCATATTGGTTCAACCGAGAGCCGTCTTCAGCCACAACCACTGACCTTGCTGGTTCCCGAGTCCATTCGTACACAACCTCTGCTCTGGTATAAGCATCTAATTTAAAAGAAATACATTGCATTTCAGCTTTGCACCTTCTATTGCCATATGGCTTTATCAGAACAATGTTTTGAGCAGCAGTTTGAATATTAATTTCTCTTTAATTATCTGTAGAAAACTACAACTAGCTTACTGGAACTTCTTAGCTATGGGAAATAGAACCGATTTTATAGGTCTATCCATATGATGATTAGCTAAACATCTGCTGTAGGGCTGGATTAAGGTTGGTCCTCAATGGCATGAAAATCTTTCTCTACCTTACATCATTCCTACCTATGTAAAATCTGAGTGACCAGAAGCAAGATTGAGATGTGGAATTTCATGGGCATGTGAGTACTCCAACTCTTCTTCTAACTTTTAACTCCTATCAAGAAAGATGAGCCCCAGTCTTTTCAATTTGTCATAGTGTGGTGTTGTCTGGACCACTGTAAGAAAAAAAAGTCCTTCTCAGAGTGGGTCCCATGATCTTCTCATCATCAGCCTGGCTAGAGCTCTCCATTTGGTAATCCTCCCCTTGCACTGTCCTTGCTGTATAACAGGTATAGCAGCCATTTCTGAGGCTGCCTAGGCTCGAATAAGTTTAAATCACAATTAATCTATTTTTTTGCTTTGGTTATTTCTGGGAAATGCTCACACTCGAGTTCACATTTATTTGAGCCTTGAACAAAGCAAAAGAAAAACACTGTGGGTTCTTCAAATCTGAATAGTCTAGTATGTTACATAGATAATTCAGTAGCATGCTACATATGCCATCCAGGTGTTCTGTGCTGTTATTAATATGTTATTTATGTTATATCAGGAATCAAACTATATATAAATATTTTTAGTCTTAGTCCTGTGGTAAAATTCTTCTGTCATTTTACGTAGTCTGGAGTCTGTCAGCTCTCACTCTGAGCAGTTAGGGTGGGAGTTAGTCATCTACATGGAGTCATCTAGTGTCATTCTTCACACCTAAAAGTATCCAAGACATGTATAGGACTGAATGTTTCATCAGAACCTACCTAAAGCTTGCACCCACCAAAGGCAGCTGGAAGCCAGATGGGACATCTGAGGGTATCTACAATGACACTAGACTCCTATGTACAGGAAGACATTTTCCCTCTTTTCAGGACTGGCAAGCAGGAAAGGAAAAGGAGGAATCTGATTCACTTAACTTCATTTGTGAGTTAGTAATTTTATCTTATCAATGTGAGAGATAACAGTAATTGAAGAGGTGGCATTGGATGGAGTGTGCTGGTAATGGCATTTGATCCCACATTATTGAAGCAGAAGGATGCTTTTACCCTCAGACTTCATATTCCCTAAACACTGTAATATATACAATGCCAATCAATGTCTTAATAATTCTGACCTTAAAAATAATGACCATGGTAAGTACAAGAATTGGCTTGCTAATCTAGTTGCATAAAGAGTGGCAATAATAACATTAATTTTCAAGCTTTTCACTTGTTCTGGAGCAGGAGAGGAGTTTGGAATAAGAGGACTGATTTCTTGAGCTGCTGAGAACAACTGTATTGGGTCAGAGGGAAAGGAGTACACTCATCAGTGCTGGTGATGAGCTCGCCCTGCCCTGCAAGTGCCAGATTCGGTGCTCTGTTTAGCTTCCATCCTCAGCTTCCAGTTAGGATATTGCATAAGTAGCAGCACAGCTTTTTGCTCCTATCGCTGCTGCTTTCGAGAGTGGCCTTAGTTTTAAACTGACAATCAGATTTTTGTGGAAAGAGTTGATGAGATCATCTGCCTTTCTGATTTTGTTTTGCCAACATATGGCTTTTTGTTGTTCCAGAATCTCTTTAGCATTTGTCACATTGAATTTACATGGGAATAACCTCTAGCTTAAGCTGCTATTTTGGCAAATCACTTTAGCCCTGGAGCTGGGTCAAATATTTATCGGCCTCTACAGTACAGGCAGAGACCGTAGGAGCCGTCCAACTCCTTCAATATGAGGCTTTTTTGAATCCAGCTCCAACAAGTGATGAGAAACAGTGGAGGACGTGGAAAAACTCTTATCCAATTTAATTCAAAACAGAGCTGGACAAACACTATGTGGGGAGCTACTAAGTGTAATATTGTAGTCTGCATTTAAAGCGTGGCTTTCAGTCCATTAAGATGATTATAATGAATTGCTTTAGTTGTTTGACAGAAATGTCCGAAATGTATTTAAATATGATTCCCACTGAAAAAGTGGCAATTAAATATAAGAACTGTTCTTTTTCTGTGTATGATGGCAATTCCCATTTTCACATCTTGCTTGGGTCCAGCCATTTGTGCTGTGGGAGATATTTCTATTCATATCAATAACTAAATATTGAGATAAATATTCTATAATCTGATAATTATGACATATAATCTGATGAGAAGGAGGGGAGAGGGCCAGCTTTAAGGTCCCATTCTGGACAGTGAATTCCCCATGCACTGTTTGCAGTAAAACCCTGTTACAGAAGGAACTCCTCCCCATGAGGATCCCAGAGTAGAAACTCACCTGAATTTCGTAGGGGAATGCAAAATTTCCCTGAAAACTCCTTGATTTTCTCTCATGGCCCTTCCCAGTATTTGGATTTACTTGTTTTGCTAGGTCCTGTTTAGGACAGCTGGCATGAGAGCCAGTTAGTGTTCAAAACAAAAAAATAATGAAAATAGCCTGTTAAACATGACAGACCATGCCTTCACTCTGAGTTTAGAATGCCAGTTATCACCTCTGACTTTAGTGTAAGAAACAGTCTCTCAATCAGAAATATCACTGATTTTTTTGTTTATTTGAGAAAATTATGTATGTTATGATAATAAATATTTTTTGCAGGATAGAAAGGAAAACAGTTTAAATACAAAAGATATGCAGATACACTTGCATGTCTTTTTGCTATCTTGTTTTTACCTTGTGGTGTGGTTCTGGGGTTGTATTCAAATCCATATTATCTATCCCTTTTCATTCATAATTTCTATATCTCTTAATCATTTAATTGAGCCAAGATCCTTAGTAATCTGGAAAGCCGTGCATTTTGTGAACCAAGAGTACACTAATTTGGGACACAGTGGGCCAGAAAGAACTCAATGTAGGAAAAAAATGGGAACTATTTTTCACACTAGGGAGTGTCTGGTGTTTAGGCTGTGGCTCAATGATGCACAGATGTGGCGACAAATGTCTTAACAAGTCTATAAAAATTCAATCTAGTAGTTCAGTTTGTTCAAAAAATGTTCATGGTTTAACTTTACATGAGCAGGTTTTATGCACGATTAGCCATCTTCCCACCTCCCAGATCCAGCATGCAGTCTGCATAAACACTTTAATGTGCATTTCAAAAGAAATTCAGTCCTGCGACCACTCTTGATCTAACTGGGATCTCAGGTGCACAGATCTGTTATTAATCAAGAACCCACTGCAGCTATTTGCTCTATTATTAGCTGGAGTAGGGCTTCCCCCTCACCCCCTTCTGTTTCAGAGGAGATTTGGAAAGATTTATTGGAAGTGCTGTAAGAAAAATTAACATTCAAGGAGTAAACTATTCCTGTCAGTTATACTCCAAGTTTGTATGAGCTTTTTGTTCTCTAAAATTTATCTAGGAGGCTAGTAGTTCTTTAAAGACAAAACATCAGTCCTTTCTCATGGTAAACATAGAGTTATTCAGTCCAAAGTAAATTATCACCCTGTCTGGTAACATGTGAAGAATGAATTGGGTGTTCTGTTTGTTGACTTCTAAATAGATCAAGCCACTAAGTACCCATTATCAGTGAAACAACCCATTTCTACTAGAAAAAAATAGCCATTGAGGAAACAATTTGTACACTATTACATCTTCCACACATTTTGTCTTCCTTGTTTGTGTTGAACCAATCAGAGTAAACCAGCTCTTCACTTTTTTTATTTTTACTTAACGAGTTGAAGGAGACTACATTTAATTTTTAAAAATACTATGTTAAGCTAAGTTTGAAAGTATCAGTGTCAGGTTGGTTGTTATTCAAATTAAAGTCTTGGGGGAAATTCTTAACTTACAGGAAGCTTTGTCGGTTATTACAGATTTCAGTTACGTTACATTTTGCCCAGTATGTTCTCTAATCTAAAGTTACAAATGCTGCAAGTATAAGACTGTATTTGAAGATTTGTGAGATTTTTCACTTCCAGAGATGTTGCATGATTGTAATACTCATATTTTATAATCTTAGGCAGAATTTTGTTGTAAACCTGCCAAGACTATGGTAGGGGAATTGTTTTCACCTAAACCAATTCATTTATCCATGGTCTGTATTACTTTTCTCTAACATTGATTTTGGGTCTTAACAAAATAAAGCAACATTAACAGCATTTTCTATGTGACAAACTACTTTTCTAGATGTTTAGAGCACTGTCATTTTTCTCTTTTGTGAATGTCCAGGCATGACATTGGAGGATATTTGAGACACATAGAAGAGGTTCATTATATTAAATATAAATATATATATAAAAGAATAAAAAAACAACCCTGCAAAAAAAGTGAAAAATACACAAGATTAAAACCTTGAGGTTTTCTCAGTTGCAAAATACTTTTGTAAAATGGCCTAAAAAGGGAGAAACCTCAATTTAAAATAAACTTACAGCTTCCAAATTTCAAGGGGCAAGCATGTACATCCATAGGAAAGTCTTCTAAATGCATTGGACATTCTGCTCTCACAGTCAATCTACAATGGATTAATGAGCAAAAGGACACATTTATTCTAGTTTCATAGAAATAGCAAATAGACTTCTATTAAGACACACAGAATAAGTATAACATAATATCTGTTATATGATTAATTAATTAGCAGCTAGAACGGGACCTTAATTGTCTGGCTGTGGGTGCTGACAGACATGTGTAGACACCGCAGTGCGACGGGCTCTGCCCCTCTACCATGTTCCACTGTACAGCAGAGACATGCTTAGGCTTCTAACTTGGCATGAGGATTAAAATCTTTTGGAAACTGAAATTGCTTCCTTGCTGCCACGATTAAATTGGCCAACTCTGGATGTTCAGACATTTGCTGAAATCATTTTGTTGCTATCAGCTTGGGTGCAAACATGTTTCTCAATAAAAGAGATTAAATAAACTAGAAACAGTCACATACCACACATCAGCAAGGAATGAACAATAATAGTTGAACACTAGGCAGAAAATTGCAATAAGGCACTTGCAAAGGTGAGCAAATAAAAATAGTTATGGTCAAAAAAAGAGACATATGTGAACAATGTGCCGCCAAGATAGTGTTCTTGCGGATTAAATCCCTAACAGCCAAGCATTTAGGAAGACAAGAAAAATTGACCTGGACTTGTATAACTACCAGCCAAGCAGATTCTACCCTAGCCTAGGCAGTCTTGAAAGATGTTGCAGAATAAATTGAACATATTTGACAGGCTCCCAAAAGCCTGGAGACTTTGTTTTCTCCAAATACTTGTACTGTTTTTAAAAACATCTTTAAAATTGTTAAAAGAAAACTCAGTGTTCACCTATGTACTAAGCTATCTATCTTGACTTTGAGTCAACAGAATCACTTCATACCTTGTTTGATACCATGGGAGACATAAACGGGGGATGTGTAGCTGTGTAGAGACAACATACCATTTTTTTTCATTGTTTAATTTGTAGTCTTTTAATCCAGAATGTTTCCATGACTCTGTATCATTGTTATTTCAAAAGGATTTATTTAACTCCTCTGCTGACAACTGGATAGCTAAAGTTCAGTTATCCATGAAGAGAATAACACATTTCCAGCAAGAATGGTGCCAGCACAAAAATAACTTTTTCTCCTAACTTTCCAAATGCTTTAGTGAATTGTTTTTCTTGTTATGAATGGAATAAGAAATGTCTATATTTAGACTGTCATGCTCTGTATTCTCAAGCACAAGAAATATGAAGAATGAGCAATGAATTCTGTGTGCATGTACTAGTTCTTACAATCTGCTTTCTGTTGGATCCAAAGATTAAAGACCCTTGTACATGATCTAGTAGTCTAGATTATATTAAATTTTCAGGCTTTATTATACTCTGCTGATGGAATCCTTGAAAGCAGCTCCAAATTAAGATATTCTGCAAATTGATGGATTCCTAATACTATAGATACCTTTTTAAAATCAAGCATTAAGACACATCCAGGGAGTGTAAAGGTAGCACAGCAGGAGGGGAAAAAAATAAACACTGCAAATGCCTCAGTTTGTCCATCATTCCATGGCCTATTGTGAAAACAGTTACTAAGCAGGAATCAAATTATGCTCAAAAAGGAACCTGTTTCCTGTTTGGAAAATGTGATGCTTTAACAAGTTAAATTGTCAAACTAAATGAAGGATATAGTATTTTAGGGCTCACCTCATTGTGTATAGCAATGTCCCATCCTCTGTAATTCGTAATAGTTTATTTGGCATCGTCATGTTATGAGCCACTGACTTCTTTCCATTGTGGAAAAAGGTATCAGGTGTCCAAATTTTGCTGGCCATTAAATTATTTAACCGGAGAACAGTCATAGGTCCTTTGAATTTTAATCTCTCATCTTTCCAGCTTTGGCGGAAAAATACATCTATAGTGTATTCCTACATCAATTCAGAAAAAAGGGAAACGCTTATGATGCCATAGGTTGCAAGGTGAGAACTTGAAAAGTATATTCTTACCGTTCCCTAGAAGCAAGATGACTATTAATGAAATTAGTAATTATCAGAACATCTATTCTCTATATTACTTACAATGTACCTGAAGCTAATTATTAAACAGTTACAATATCATTACTCTGTTCAACAGAATAAATGTTAGGGAGAATAGTGTATTGAAAGGTAGACAAGAATTTCAGATATAGTATAGTGGAAATAAAATAATTCACCCTTTTCTTACTTTTTCTTCACCTTCTACAAAACTGTAATTTGAAGCTGTGGATATGTAGCCAGCATGCGTAGCACACAAAGAATACATCTCTTAGAAGAACACAAGCCTGGTGAGACAGGGTCTTACTAGAGCCTTTTGTTCTAAGTGTCTCGTTAGCATAAACATGTAGTCAACCTGTGAAAAGTTCACAGTTCACTAAAGTTATGTGGTCTGATTTATGAGATGTGGAATAGCTCATTGGGCCAAATCATTGGACTACAGAGAGCAGAAGCCGAGGAAAACTTTGGACTGAGAAGCACAGTTCTGTCATGCAAGGACTGGGCCAATGGGGAAGAGAGGCAGTGGCTGACTCAGTGTACACAGGGAGAATCGAAACAACCAACACTCAGTACAAAATGAAAGAAATATTTGTTACAAAGCAACAGGACCAAAGCTAAGAGGTCAGTTAAGTTTCACTCTCTCAAGTGAAATTAGGAAAAATATGTCAAAGTATTATACATAAAATATAGATGTACGTGGGGTGAAAATGTGAAAAACTCCTGCGGATGCAGTATAGTATAATATTTTCCCAGGGAAAAAGTCCATTCTGACATAAAAGTTCAGTATGGGACTATCCTGCCGCTTCCATCATTCATGGCTATGATTATTGTGATAAACGTCAAAAGTAGCTATCCAAACACTATTCAATATTACCCTGAGTGATAATCTTTTGGCTGAGAAACTGAACCTTTGCTGAGATCTCCTGCCAATGGAGATGGCAAATCCTGAAATAAAGGAGATTCCTGTATGTGAAGGCACACACAGCTATAAGGAAAAGAGCTGCCCCAAGGAGCGTGTTAGTAAAGAGGAACATTCTGGAACAAGTATGCAAAATCTCTCTGTGGCAGACTCCCTTAGACTTGTGATTTTTCTTTTAACAAATGGCAACACTCCATACAATGTAAGCAATGGAGAGCTGTTTATTCTTTGTGCAACTATCAGCAAGTAAGAATGGTGATTCTTACTGGTGGTGTGGTTGTCCTGGTTTTAGGACATGAAAGGCCTAAATACATTTCTTGTGGACATGGAAATGTAGTTCCATGGGGAGGTCTTATTTTGGGTTTGTTTGGGTTTTGTTGGGTTTTTTGTTTTTTTTTATTTACATCCCAGACCTGTGAATCATTTTGGTGCATACATAATTGTATTTCCATTTTTTTAATCATGTGCTCAGTGAGCTGCTGGAGCCTGGATTTGTTCAGCTCCAGTGACAGCAGTTGTGCACTTACAGCCAACTACTTGCTTCGGAATTTTGCTTGGTCAGGGCCTTAGGTTGAACTGTGTGCAAAATCTTGTCCCAGGTGTGCAGCAGAGTAGGAGAGAATGAGGTTTAAAATGCAGTATGATGGAATTAAAATATTGGATTTCTTCCATGTTTTAGTAGCTCCAAAGAAAATTTCCTCTTACAAGCATGGGAAAGGTAAGAGACATCCCCAGAAGGTGACATCGTTTCTGTGGACATGCCATTCCCTTTTTATCTCTTTCAACTGCAAAGAAGGAGGTGAGTGGGAGGTGGTACAGGTTGAGATAAGGGAATCTGGTTCTTCACTTTATATGAACACAAGGTTCTTGTGCTGGAAAAGAACAAGGAGTCTGAAAAATTTGATAAGGGACCTGACAGCATAAGACAAAACTCGATTCAAAAGTAACTGACAGGTCATGCCTGGCACAGAATGAATATTTCTCTATCCCAGGCTGTTGCACCATATAGGATGAATTTATTTTGGCTGAGATTTCTCAACTCCTTGGCTTTCACTACCCACTTTAACATGTACAATAATTCTCCTCAAATGAATGCTGACAGACAACTGATCTTTAAGATCAAGTCATCAGATACTCTGATTAGGGCTTTCTTCTACAAGAAGGTGCCATAGAGAACAAGGGAACACAAGGATTTTCTCCAAACCATGTACTGTAGTAGTGGTCTATGTGCAAACATATGAGAAAGATGAAATTCAGAATAAATTCTCTACAGTGGAGACTCTTCATTCCTTAGTGAGCAGGTAAAGAAAGATGATTCCTCTCTGCACCTTGGCAGTAAGTTGTATGGTATTGAATATTTATAACACTTTGACTTAAATGTTCTCTAATTTACTCATCTGATATCTCTCCCTGGAGACTGTTTATTCCCAGGGTAGACCACACTGTGGTCTACATCAGACGAGGTGCTGTACAGGAAGGTAGTAAGATAGAAATTCATTCCTGAAAAGTTTACAGTACAGAAGCAGTGGGAATGAAGGTTTACTACAAAAAAAAAGAAAATCTGTCTTTATGAAAAAAGTTAATTTTAAAATGCTTCTTATTCCAGATAATATACATCAAAAATTTCACAGAAATGACAGTCCTGGGAAAGGCCAGTTATATGTTGATTAGTTCAATCCACCATCTGAGAGACCACGCCTGAAAACCTGCAAAGTTCTTCCAAAAAAAGATGTTTTTATTTTAAAAAGTGCTTTTCTCCTATTTAACTTTATTCACAAGTTTAAGAACAAGCCAAGACATTCTCTTTATAGAATAACAGGTTATGTCTATGCAGCTCTTAAAAGAGTGTATTGAGAGTGGGTAGGAACACCATGTACTCCCTGATATATCAGCCTACTATCTATATAACTGCCTCATTGGATTCCTGCAAACAGATGGTCTAGGTATGCTGATGTCTCACTGTGGCTGTAGTTTCATAACATATGGCGTCAGCTGGAATAGCTCATTGCCAGTTCCCAGCCATCAGTCCTGGGCTCAGACAGCAGCGCATCATTCCCTCCATGTGCCAATCCAGCTGCTTGTGAGGCCCCCCCCGTGACCAAATCCCACAATCCAGTCTACATTTACATCTGCTCACTGGAGCAAATTTGGGGTAGCCCTCAAATGATGGTGTCTGCAACCAACCTGTAGTATGCATAGGGGACTTTGCACTAAATGTACATTGAAATTAATATAAACTTCATATTCTGCTCTCCATTTTATCTTTCTCTTTCTGTCTCTGATTTCATGCTTATTTCCTTAAGCAAAAGTCTTAGAATGAGTAGGCTGCACACACATTACTTTTCAGGGGAGGTGAGTAGGAGTTTTACACTACATACTTTTCTGTAATTCCTTAGTTTTCAAGACATATGAATGCCTGCCTGTGTGTTTCTTGGTCACACATTTTATTAAGAGACTGATGAATTCTTTCTCCTGTTTAACTAAGTGAAAATCAGGGGGCAATGTGGTGTGGGGTTTTAATTATTTTTGAGATTTTTTTTGTAGGTAGTGATCACTTATAGTAATTTAGCTATATTGAATTATAGCTGAAGTCTATTTTTTTTTCAAATATACCTATTCATAATTCTGAAAGTAGATTATTTTTGGCTTCAGTATTTTATTCTTCCTCAAAACTCAAATCCCATACAAATATCAGTTTGTCCTAGGAATGTCAAATTAGCTTTACTGTCTACTTAATAATTAAATCATCTGAAGCTACAAGGTATAAATAGACTCTGAAGTCCAAACATTATATAGTCCCAAGTAATTCAGTAGGCCTATCAGTTACTCTAAACTTATGTCTACATGTAGGAAAGCATCCATGTCTATTTGCTTATTAGATTGCCATTCATTATTGGAGTTTTCTAGTAAATCTGACTTAACAGAGCAAGCAGTAGCTTAGCCAGCTGACTTATAGAAAACGACTCTAATAAATACCAATACAAAGCATACATTCACCTGCATATATCTATACCTCTTTTTTTGTTCACCTCCCACAAGCGTCTATGTCTAGTCCAATTCTTTAAATTATTTTAATTTTCAGAAAATTAACAAGATACCTGTCCCAAGAAGACAGATTTCTACAAAAATGGAGCAACCTCAGATCACTTACAAACTGCAGCTGCTACTGTCTTAATTCGAAGACTATTAAATTAAAAAAACATATATTTTAGTCACATGGCTGTGTTCAAAGTTTTCAGTTTGTCCAGTGGTAATTGGTTACCTATTCTGAGACAGAAATGGGATAGCAGTATGAAGTGTTTTGCTGAACCAATTACCAGAACACAAATAGTGGATGTCAGTGGTTTCTACCAATCTCTAATCCAAGGAATTTCTCCTCTTTTAATGTACAATTAAGAGTAATATGTAGACATTGTAATTTACAACATTATCACAGAACAAAAAAGCTGAAGACATTGAATGAATTTTTTTAAAATTCTTCATGATATACATAGTACTTAGTATTGTATATCTGTCACCAGTCTAGCTATTTCCCTGGATTACCCTTCTATTGTAGGTCAGAATGACTGGTCAAAAAGCCTGTGCTGCCCAAGATATTCTTTCTCATTTAAATATCATGGCATCAGTTGCAATTATAAATTTGACTGTAGTTTTATAAATGCAGTTTTCCAAGCAATCAGGAAAATGGTGTCTTTGCATAAGGTTCATTTAGGAAAATAAACTACCTTGTAAAAGTTACTTTCTCTGTTTTTCCATCCCTTAACATTGTTTTGAGTAGTCAGAAACTTGTAATAACTTGGCATTTAAGGCCAGTCTACTGTTCTAGTTCAAATTAAACAACCTGCTATTTTGTGGTAAGAAATAGAACTTATTTCCTTTCCTGTGATAATTTTTCTCTCTTTTCCTTTATTCATCTTTCTTTTGGTGACTGTCTTTAGCTAAATGTAGCCAGCTACGAGGCTGAACTGTTTTCTCTTCTTCATTTAAATTAATGAGGATGTTGTCAGCATTCATCCTAACACAGGATCCAGCTAGTAGCTGCAGACCAGGCTTTCCCTGTCAATAGCAACCTACTTGTGAAGACCTCATTTATATGCAAAATTTAAAGTACCTTATCCATATTTTTACACAATTTTTAATATCTCTTAAGACCAGTGCTCACAACATCTTCATTCAGTTTTCTGAACTTCACCATCCCCTGCAGTTATCTAGCAATTTGATTTTAATATTCATTCCATAAAGAAGTGACACTAATTTTCTCATTAATCTTCTCTTCTCTTTCCCCAGCCAAGATCTAGGAAAGTCACTTCCCATTGATCAGTAGCTTTTAATATAAAAATACAGGTTAGATTGTACAGATGTCACACTGTAGGCATAAGTGTTAATTGCGTTTTAAGATTATGATCTTTCTCGGCAAATTGGATCAGTGATGTGCCAGCAAGGACCTGAGCAATCATTCTCAGAAGAATACAGATCCAAACCCTAATGCATTTCATAATATATTATGTAGCAAATATAATGTCTGTTAAAACACATTATTAAAGTCACTGAGGCTGCTAATTTCAGGGCACTTAAATGCAGTCACCGCTAGCAGGAATGGTTTCACATAAAAGCTAACAGTATTTTGGAATCAAGGCTTTAAAAAACGCCCAGCCTTAAAAGAGGTAAATAAGTTATTGCATAGGTCTTTCATCCTCCAAATTAAAAAGACAAGAGAAAATGAATGCTGTAGAAATATAGGCCATCACTTACCATATCATGGTCTGAAACAGGCCCAAAACTGGTGACGAAGATGTCAGTCTTCACTTCAGTTACACGCTCTGATGAAGCAGGAAATTAGGACAGTGAGTGTCTATCAACAGTCTTCATTAGATCTAAGCACTACCAATTCTCACAATAAATAGAAAAATTATTGGCTTTGATTAGCCATTCTAGAATTGGTCTACAATACGATCCTGATAATTTATTGCTTCTAGAGGTAATTTCACAGTTGATATTGTCAGCAACAATTTTTTTATTACAGTGTTTCCACAGAACTTTTTGAGACATGGCTTGTGGTGCCACAGTACAGCAGCCATAGTTCCACTGCTGTGTAAATCTTTTCACTCTTTGACTAATAAATCTTCTTGTCTGACAATATAAACAGTGCTGAATATTTTACACAGTACTCAAAAGTCTCATTGGGTACTCAATGTTTCTGGGCAAGGTGAATGAAGGTCTCTAATAATTAACCCTGGTCTTATGAATTATGTATTTTGTACCGAGTCACAGGAACATAGAAGAAAGAGAGAGAGAATACATTACGGTGTATAAAAACATAAAGATATTTTATTGGCTTGGGCTAGAAATGGCTGCATTATCCTTAACTGCAATAAACAAAAAGGAGTTAAAACTTTTCCAAATAACTATAAGCTAAACTTCTCTATCACAATTTTTGACTGATGTATAAATGTTATAGCTTGTAAATATTTTAGATTTCTTTTTAAATTGATACGAGCACTAACATTAGATTTCCCTTAAAATACCAAATTTGTTTTATAGGCCTCAATGACAGATTAGTATAAATAATAATCCTGAAATCTATAAGTTGTACATAAGACAGAATATACGTTTATACTCTACCATAAAGCTAGACTTCTCTGTGGTTTCAAGGATGCCCATTTTCTCCATGGCACAATGCCCTGGGCCACTTCAGAAGAATCTAATGATTTTAGTGGTCACAAATGCTGAGTCTGAGACACCAAAAATGGCATTGATTTCCAGAAAGAGCCAAACATCTGGCTTCTGCAGATCTAGTGTTAAAAGTCACTTTGAGAAACACACGAGCTTAATCTTCCCCCTTCCTCTCCTCCTGCTCTTCACACACACACACACACACACACAGAGTATCCGTCGCTTCTGAACATATTGGTATTTTCTAGGCCACACATCACACAATATTCGACCAGGATGGCATATATCAAAATAACTCTGTTGACTTAAATATAGCTGCAGGGAGTAACACCACCTGGAGGCATAAATCCAAACAGTGTTGAGTGGAGCTAACCCCATCAGCTTTCAGAATTTACAGTGATGTAAGTCTGAATGCATTTATGATAGCCCTATAGAAGCCAGCGTGGGGTTTTTGGCAGAAATTTCAAATGTGGAAGGAGTGATACATTTCTCAAATAACTTTCAAAAAAGAAATAAATGAGAAATTTGGAATATTAAAAGTAATCCTAAAGAAAAGAGGTTAACAGAAAAGTACATGTATAGTAAGCAAAAGTTGTGCAGCAGGCAAAAATTTTCATAAGACTAAGAAACATATCTATGTAGCTATCTGTATAATATTATTTAAATATTGTAAAATAATTAAAATAAAAAACAAATTTAATACAACCCTATGATTTTGAAAGACTTTGGACTGTTTAAATATGATTTGTACCATCTGAAAAGAAAGTTCTGACAGAAGAGAAGTGAAATAAGGAGTCAAGGTTAAGCAGCCAATAACAATATACATTTCTGTATCTGACACAGTAGTTCCAATGAGAATCAGTTCTACAATGCATATACAGGTTTTGCACTTTCATTCAAAAAATCTGCAACTTCTGAATACATATAAATGTAAGCTGTTTAATATATATATACAACAAAATATCTCCTTCTGTGAGACAGCAATAATCAAGATGTAATATTAGATCTGATTCTCCTGTCATTCTAGTAACGCACTTAATGACACCTGTATTCTGTTAGCAAGTTAATGCAAAAATTAGGTGGTAGCAAAAGTACTCTCCAGGACTCATTAAAAAAGTTAAAAGGATGAAATTTCCAATGTATTATTCATAATCACAGAAAGTAAAATACTGTTATGTGGTTGAATTGCCTAATAATATTATTTTCGTTCTTTATATCTGTGACTGAGGCATGTGACAAAAGCGTTGGATAGGTGAAATTTCCTACTTGGCTGTCCAGTTAAAGTAATGCATGGCCTTATCATTGCTTACAAGCTTTTCAACTGACTTAAAGAAATTTAAATATTCTCTTGACATCTAATTGGCTCTGGACTTCAAGAAGTTCATGGTGACAATTTAAACTTCTATTATTGGAAGGAGCATATGGTTGTCCACAAATTACTTGGCTTGGGAAAAAAGTATTCCTTCCTTCAGCCCACCACTTTTGCAAAAGTTTAAGATGCCGTGGTCTTGTACGAAACAGCTGGCAGAAAAAAAAGATGGAGATTTCACAGGTCTGGTAAAACGTTGCTGAATGGATTCTTTAAGTTCCAGCTATTGAATCACCTTTTCTTAAGACTGGGAAACTAATATAATAATGAAACCTATTAGCCTTTTACATATTGAAAAGTGAAACTCAAAAGACTCTTTAAAATATCTTTCATCCTGATTCCCCATCTCTCCATCTCCTTTCCATTGAGGCATTTCCACTGGTGTCATTAGGAGAAACAAGATGCTAGAAGCTCTTCAGGCAAAATGCATTCATCCCTTAATGGTGTAAACTCAGAGTCCCAGCTCTGAGCGAGCCTCTATTGAATATAATATAGCTAACTGATTTACCTTGCACAAACACAGAATATGCTCTTTGAATCAGCAGCATATCATGTAGTGGTGTCCTGAATCCTAGTTTTGGGAGACATATGGTCATAGTAGAGAGGTTGAGGCTTAAGGAAATCACTTTGAGGACACAAAATGAAAACTAAAGGCTTTGGCAGTAAGATGGAAGATTTCCAAGGGAGTGGAAAAAGGAGTGATGTCTTTCATTTCTGTATAATATTGAAGACAATTTAAGTGGCTTGTAAGTGATAAGTAATAATAGAAAAGACAGAATGTATTTTCACTTTTGCAGAGCATCTAATCCCAGGTCTCTTCAAATGCAGATAAAACCACTGTACACACCACCAAATGATTTCTTTTTTCTTTGTTGTGTACCTCATTTTCAAGAGCAATGAAAAAGTGTGTATGAACACACAGAAAAAGATTAGCCCCTCCAAAGCCATATGGAAGTTTTGAAATTTTTATTTACTGTTTTACTAATTAGATGATTCAACTGTGCTTTGTTAAGAGCTTCAGAAGTTGTGAGTCACTCCTGCACAGGACATGTGTTTACTCATACAGTTGGGATATATATTTAGAATCAAGGTTAACCATGTTCTCTTTGCAGCTTGATGACCATGGGAAGGCTTAAACTGTGCTTCAAATGCTCAGAATGCATTTTTCAGGAACCTCATATCCTGAGCTTTATTCAAACCCTTCACAATATCCCTAAGAACTAGAGAAAATTCTAACTCATTGAACAAAACAAGCTCGGGTCAGGAGCTGATCGGACTGCTGAGGATAAATCCAGCAGTTGTAAAGACATATTAACCATGTTTCTTGACTATAACATCTACCTCATGAACCGGGACTAAGTAATATAGGTATATCTATAGAACATGTAACAATTCCAGTAAAAAAACCCCAAGGAAATTATTAATTAAATACTAGTTTTACTATAAGGCAACCATAGGGTCACAGTAGTTACTGATCAGCAAAATAGCAACTGAGTACCACACCTAGACACTCTGGAACAGCCAGCCTCAGGCGATTGATCCACATATGGCTATGAAAGCACCAGTCACTGTGAACTACTGTAATTTTACTCTTCACAACTACTGTGTTTTGCTAATGATGCTAGACTAACTTAACCTCTCAAAATTAATAACAACAAATATTTTGATTTAACTCCCAGGGAGCTCATTATTGCTAGAATTGTGATTGGATTACAAATTGAGAACAAAATAAGAAATACAGATTTATTTAAACAGCAGGAAATAAGCCTATTTATCATAGGAAACTCTATATTAACTATTTCCCTTTCTGACCTGCTGGTATTTGAGTACAAGGCTTATTTAAATTGCATATTTGGTGGTTTAAATTAATTCCATCTTTTTTTGGTAATGCACTTGTTCCTCCTGCATGTCTTGTGTAAGTGTGTGCTATAATTATTGAAATAGAGAAGACTTTTCCTATGGTTTTGAATGAAAGGAATTTAGATGCCTGTATAGCATACACTATTATTACTAAGAAAAGTCATGTGGGCTAATCACTGTGGCTGCATCCTATGAAATATTTTGATTGAAGAACCACAAGAAATACATTCATAAGAATTTTGTGCTGCTGCTTTTGTAAAAGTAGAGACCAAAAGGGAGAACAGCAAGCTGTTTTGTGATTACCAGCTATAATCTGTGCTGCTATGAAGGGTTTACTGAGAGCTGCACAGTGTCATGGCAGCTCTCCCCACAGCAATTAACAGCTCAAAGCTGCTCGCATTCTCCCTACCTCCCTACTGTTGTATTAAATCAATTTTCCTACAGTCTTCTATGGCTTTTTACAGTTGCCTTTACATCAATGTGGTGCCTACAGAGTGGAAAAAAAGACCAAAATCAGCCCTTCGAGTTTTTAGAGTGAAGTGTAGCATCTAGTCTTTCTTCACATACAGAATCATGTGTAGGGGTCCAGTATAGGACTCTCTTTTCGTTTAGATTTAACTAAATTTTTATTGCACAGACAGATGAAAACCACATTTTCCCTAAAATTTATCTCAGATATGAGTACAAATCCAACAATTTCTATTGGGACCCCAATCACCAAGCGGTAAGTTTATCATATATTTATAGATAATGTTCACATAGAACTGAATTTTAAAACCTAATTAACATAATACTGTCAGTTTTATTTTCCATCACTTTAAATATAAGCACTCTGTGGAAGCAATGAATTGCCTGAGATGGACCGACATTCCACTTAAGGACAGTCACACTCAATTTTGATAAACATCACACAGGAGAGCTCAACAAATAGCCTTTACTGATAGCATAAAACACATATAGTCTGCCTAATCAAACCCACTCTTGTTCTTCTCAGTTCTGTATTAAACAACCTTTCTACTACAAAATCACTCTCAAAGGAATACACCACATTTACAATTATTCTAAGTTAAAAGATCACAGACCACGTGATATCCTTTAGTTTTAGAGAGGGGATGTGCACACGGCAAAGGTAGCTGCACCTGATTTCATGTCAATGAATCTCAGCACCAAGTACAACCAACCTGCCCTGTGCAAGCCCGCCCTCTCTCTACTGTGGCGCTCCAAATCTGCCATGGTGGCATCCCAGGGCTCATCTCTATTCCCCACATGAAGGCAACCCAGAATAAAAGGCAATGTCATACCCATTTATCTGAGGAACTTATTTTTCCCTTCATTTTTGATTGCTTTTCAATTCTTTTAAACTCCCACTCTAAATGCAGTGGTTTACTGTAAGTGGTCACCAAACATCGAGGTGAATTTTCCTCCTTATTTGACTCCTTCCCACCAATATCTGATCCTTTATTTTGTTCAGGATTGTGTATTTGAAAAGAGAACAGTATCTTTATTATTTAGCCTATTTTTGATCACCTGTAGTTCTAGGATCCAGATAGTTGGAAGAGAAAATTATGCTATTACCTAAATGACTTTACTGTTTATTTTTCCCCTTAATGTCTAACATCGTTTCCTCTTTTTCAGCTTCAATGTTACTCTCTGCAATTCCTCCTCCTTGCTTTTTGTAAATTATTGTCCTCTCATAGAGTTAATAGGTGTCCTCTAGTGTGATTCAGAATGTTTTTACATTCATTTTGAAAGTTCTATTTTCCAGGCATAAATAACTGTAAATGTAGTTATTTGTCCATGTTTATGGATGGGTACAACAGATGCTATTTCCTAGCAATGTCTGAATAAGTGACTATGCCCGCATATGAAGGAGGCAAACATCTAAATAACATAATTTATATCAATAATTATTGATAAGAGGTGCAAATGTGCCAATGCATAACATAGTGCTGCATGTTTCTTTTAAAGAAAAATAAGTTTAATTTTAGCCACAATGCCATTTTTTAAATACAGAGCATATTCAATCACTATAATTTTTCCCGTGGGCCACCTACTCTATTTTTTATATTCTTGTTAATGAGAAATAATTCCTTCTTTGTTTAACGGCAAAATGCTCAGAGCTGCTCACTTAATTTCAGATGTGGCCTTATTGGGTTATCTGATGAATAACAATTTTCATTCCCATACTCTTTATGGAGCATATGTGTTTTTTAGTTTTCCTTTTGAAGCGATACCTCAAAAGAAGATCTAAAAAAAGGAAAGGGAGGACTTACTATTAATCTAGAACTGATTCTATGCATGCTGAAAGAGTGATTCAAAATTCAACACCTCTAAATTTTTCATTATCTTAATGCTCCACCCTTTAACCTGTCTTTCCAATTAATATATTGTATAGCTCCAACAATGTATCTTTGTAATGAGATCTCTCCAGGAGCTTGTCCCTGGCTTCATGGTGCCTCATCTGCCTCACCAAGACGTTTCTTCCAAACAATGAAACTGTTCACCACACTAATAGGAAGTTTGCAAACTTGGGACAGAGAAATATCATGGCGTTTATTTCAAAAAGGAGGAAATTACTCGTATAAGCAAGTAGAGCAAGATCAAGATCAAACCCCTTTCACAATTCATTACAATTTCTCCATAAACAGACGTTTTTGTCACTGAGTTCTTCATGCATACACATGAACACAAGGAAAGAGAAACAAATAAACTGACTGAGGAAACTCTATCATCTACCTTTTCTTCCATAGGCGAGAAAGAGAGAAATTGGTTCTCTTTTCTGTTTCTGTTCATGCACAGAATTCTCTTTTCTGTAGGTGTATATGTTTGAAAAAAATGCACTACAGAAGGAGAGGTCGTACAGGGATAAGCAGAGAGTTTTCTGCAATATACCCCTTTCTGTAGAAGAAAGTAACTGTACCACACACTGGTTTACTTCATCTACTGTTTCTCAAAAGGCATAGAAAGAACAGGACAGACAATTTTGGATAACTGGAAGAGTGCTATAGTATAATCAGTGGTATACAGATTTACATTGTGCCTAACAGCATAAAATTTATCTACATAACATATATATATGAGGGTTTCCGGTCTCTTAAATTTTCTGATAGCTACATCACAGCTAATATGGAACAAATGAGTTTTAGACGTAATTCTATATATCTAAAAATGCTGTTATATTGGTAGCTTTCTTAACTTCCTCTTTAGAGTAAATAAAAATCATGTTCTGATTGAAATATTTAATAGGAAGCCATTACTGATGTTTCCTTGCACCAAGGAAAATGAAACCACTGCTCTTCCATATACATTTTAAAATTTCCAGCAACAGATCATGCTGTAATGGAAGGCTGTTGAACTTCTAACTCCAAAAACTGTACTATATTTGATATATTGATTTAGATTTCTCATTGGATATTTTTACATATGGAATTTTCAGAATACATTTCCCCATTATACAAAGTGTCTAAATCAAATGTGTCAAAATTGAGTCATCTTGAGGTTCTTAGCTTATATTTAGATACCTCAGCAAGAAGGTTTTGCCGAGGTGAATTTCAAAAATTCCTGAGCAAACCCTTTATTATAAATTGGTACCAGAATTGAAAACATTAGCCTAGATGTTTGTCCCTAGTTTTTGAAATCTATAATTTATGTCTTTTGAATAAAGCATTATTCAACAGTCAAAAGAGTAAAGCTACTTCTTACTACATTTGATTTTAAACATTAATTTACTGCCCACAATTTAATTAGATGTGGGATTTTTAAAAAGTCCTGGTACTCTTAGTTCTAGTATTCAAAGATACCAAGTATAACAGATAAATTAAATTTACTCCGCTGAACTATAATAACTGTGAAACTATAATGTACTGAGCAACAGGGAAATTGTGATATTCGAGGTTCTTGGCTACAGGCAAGAACATGCAACACAATTCAAAAAAGAAGGGGTACAAAGATTATTTAAACTTCTCCAACCCTTGGTTAGAGAAATTACTCCAATTCTGCCTTCCCTCCCCATATTTCCCATGCTCCACTTATTTTGCTTTTAACTTAGAGTGATGCAAATGGCTATCAAAGTTTGTGAAGAGACTCATTTCCTCCTATAGAAGCAGTTACATTAAACAATCTTTCTGTCAGGAGTAAATTTTAACCAGACTGGATGATCCTTTCCTGAGGTACGCAGACCCGTTCTCCCAGTATAACCCTGAAGTCTGGCTTCAGAAACATATATATAAACACACATACATAAGACTCTACTGATGTGCTTAGTTCTCTAAATTGCAATCCAGAGAATGAGAGAAAATCTTTTCCCTGCATCTCCTTTTGTTTGCTCTTCTAGTAACTGTTAAACAAATAACAGCTACAAAACTCATATAAGAAATCATGATGTGCTCAGATTTTTCTTGTAGACATGTACCAGACTCTGCACAGTTTACAGAGTTTCATTTATTTATTGTCTTCTCTGCTATGTTTATTTACTGTGATATAGTAGCTAACTGAATTGTACAGTTGCATTAATCAAAGATTAAGGAGCATTTATTTCTACGCTAGTCCAAGAGATTACAAGCAAGCAGGCAAAACTACTGGTAGATAAAAGTAAAAAGTTATTCTTTTTTTTGTTGTGTATTATCTGAAATTGCACACAAAAATTTACAGATCAACCAATTTTTAAATGTGTTAATTAATACTTTATAAACAGAATTTTATCTTTAGCCATTCCTTGAAGTCAGTGAAGTTAAACCATTGAAGAAGTTGGGTCACAATTCAAGAACTGTTGCAAGATGGTAGCCTCAAACCACAGAATAAGCTTACTCTTAATTACCTTCTATTTCATTTGCAGGAGATAGTATAAGAATTCTTAATGTAATACCCTGTTCTTCTTATAATGCAGTTCCTCTGAGAGCTGTTATATGAAAACAGGTTGAACTATACTTTGCAGGGTGGGTTGCTTTGTTTTACTTTACCTGAAGATTCAAAAAAAAAAAAAAAAACAACAAAAAACACCAAACCACCACATCTGAAGGAAGTAAAACCAACCTTTATGCGCACTGGAAAGAACAAATTTGTGCTTCTATGTTTAGAATTTTCATGTTTGTGAGCAACAAGCTCTTAAGACCCAATTTCAGGGTTGTGTCACGGTAGAACAAATCAAAGAGTGAACGTAGGGATGCTGATAAAGACTAGGCTTTGTAACAACATTTTTATAAAGTTGTAATTGCAATGTGTTTTTATACCTTTTTATGGATTCAGCACCAAGAGCAGAAGACAGACATTTTTACCAAGATGTGAAGGCAAAATGTTATAGAAACAAATCCTGACATACCTAAGTAGTAAAAAAATCTTATAAACTTTTCTGAGACTTTTACAACTAAGGTTGATTGATGCTTTCACTTTTAAAACCAAATCCTCTTATGAAGATAGTCATAGATAGATGTGCTGTTGAGGCCTGATTCATAAACTTGTCATTTGTCAGGTCACAGGTCATATTTTATTCTCTTTTATTCTTTGTACATTTAAAGTTTTAATACATGTTCAGAGGTCTTCTTGAATTGTGAATCATTTTCTTCTTCTTTTGGGTATAAATTTGAGAAAACGGAGTATGTGAAAGACAGAGAGGGCATGGCATTTTTGAAAAAATGAATATTACATATCAGCATTATTTTATGTGTATATAAAAACAGAATTAAAACAAGTATATCATGGAATAATAACATTTTTCTAACTGATTTTTATCTAACATGTAACCTTGAAAATTATAATACAACACACCTCCCAGTCCTGGTCTCAGGCGGTTATCATAACCATCCAGCAGACGATCCAATATTCTGGTAAATACTGTGGTGTTGTCTTTAAGTTCATCTTGTGATGAGGTTTGTCCATAGCTGAAAGACAGAACAGTTAACACTGAAAAAAGAGTAAACCACTAATAACCTTACAAACCAATAATTCCAAAATCTCTTTAACCTTCCTTATACTGGTTTATGGTCACAAAATCCCCTCCATAAAACAAGGCTGTAGTGCTTTATAGGGTTCCTTCTCTTAAACAGTTTCTTCTTAAATTGTACATTTTTTTATAAAATCATAGAAAACCCGTGCCTCTCAATAAATAGTGAGCAAATAGAACGACAGTTCCTTAATGTTTGTCTCATTATTCATTAATGGTTATAATATTTTAATATGTGTTCCTCAGTAAAAGGCTCATTTGTCAGCAAAAGATAATGTGTTTAATTCATAATAGTTATAAATGGTTTGCATAGAAAGAAAGATACGATCATTGAGAACACTGACACTTAAGTACTGAAAATAAGTGCTAAAACAAAAAAATACAGAGATGTCTTCTTTATGAATATAGAAGTAAATCAAGTGAGTGTGCATTTTCATAGGTCAATATATAATTTTGCTTTATTTCATTTCCCATTTTCCTTTAGCAATTAGATTTGGAGGAATACCTCCAACTTTTCCTTACAAATGTGTAACGAAACCATCTGTTGATATGGAAATCTCTCACATCTGTAAAGCTTCGCTTACAGATCCCTAATGTATATCTCTAACTCAGCCAAAGGTCCTGAAATTTTGCTTGAACAAGGATGAAATTAAGCTCTTTGAACTGAGCTACCAAAGTCTTACTTCCATCAACATAAATCAGAATGAAATCCTTGGGCTTAGTGGTTTCTGTCTGCTGTAGATGATATCAGAATCAACCCTTTTCTTAAACCTGAAACCTTTACAATATACCCTGTTGTAGACGATTCCCTTAATCATAGATTACAGTTGTCTTAAAGCCAAACCCAGTATTGTTTTTTCATTCATTGCTGGGAAGACTTCCATTATAAACACGTGTAGTCATCATGACTAAAAGCAAAAACATTGCTTTCCAAAACATCATTTTGTCACACACATTGCTACTGAACTGGATAAAGAGTGCAATGTCAAAAACTTTTGTTAGGATCAGGGCTAGTCACAAAAGTGTTTCTTCCATTGGGCAGCTTGTCATCCATACGGCTACAGCGATATGCGAGTCTCAGTGCCCTGCCAGTTGTTCCTGCTCTAACCAGCAAAGATCGTCTTATGAAGAATATACTGTTACCTGAAATGATCTGGTTCTGTTAAAATACCTACGAAATTATTTTCTGTAAGCTGCATCAGTCAAACATCCTTTGTGTATCCCACACGTATATTCCCCTTGGGTCAAATACAGAGAGAAGGAGGAAAGATACCCTGAATGTAGGGACTCTGGAAATACTTCCAAGTTATTTTGCAGTACAGGTTTGAATAAGTAACACTACAAATTTAAATGAGTTTCAGAACTGACACTCACAGAATTTTTGCTAAATTTTGTTTTATTTCAATAGGATGTGACTTCGCGGAAAACAATTTTCAGGGGTTTTTAATGCATATAAATCACTGTTTCTAATGAAGAAGACAAAATGTCTAAGAGTTTTAAAAAAGGCTATGAATTTCCTCTAGCCATATCATATAATTTCAGTTAATAAAAAATAGGTTGTTTTATAGTTATTTTTCATACCTGCAGATCTATTTTAAGTCACAGAAGTTATTTTTTTTCTTTTATGCTTCCTATATGTTACCAAATAACAAGTTCTCCTGCTGTGTCCAGTGAGCATTATCTTTCAAAGGATCATTCCTCATACGCCTTATGTAGAATTGCAGCACAGGACTTTTCACTGGATTAAATTTTATATTAACACTCATTGTCAGTAAACAAGCTGCTGTACATACATATCTCAAGGATAGCAGAAGGTCATCAGGATTAAGGTGGCAGAAGGATATAAAAACACTTCACAAATTTTAGTGGTAAATAAATGAGTGTGTTTGCAGAAGAGGCATCAGAAAGATGGACTAGCGGCAGTGCAGTCGGAAAGGATGCGATGCAATACACCACTTCCATTCTGGGTGTTGCATTTGTCAGTACCCTTACCTGTTCTTCCCACCATTTTATCAGAAGTAAAAAGCACCATTAGGGCTGGTTTTAACAGACATATGGTTACAACAGGAAGGATGTGAACATTTGTGTACATATAAAGTATACTGTAACTCCAGAGGGACTGTGATTTTTCATTCAAAACACACATATTAAAATAGTCTTAATGCTGGGTTTTTATGACAAGAAGAATGATAAGGAAAGACTCTGTCTTTCTGTATCACAGACACTATGTAATTCATCAATTGTTTTTTATCATAAAGGACTAACGGCACTCCAGAAAGAAAGGCAAGGGAAGTTACTATGACAAAATGGCTTTAAAAACAGATATATTTCATGTAAGGTGTGTACATTTTGAGGAAAAAGTGACTGCATGCGATTGTTTTCATGTTAAACCAGAGCATAATAAAAAACTGTGCACTAACTCCATCTACAGGTCATTATAATAGTGACACACCATCTAATTTTTAAACACTAGTCCAAATGTGTTTTAATTCTCACTTTAAGAACGCACATGCATGCATTATAGATATAATGAATATATGTACACATATATATGTACACATATCTATATAATAAACATGTCTTCACAAAATTCTCTAGCTAGGCCAGATGAAGTATTTCATGAATATTTCAACTCTCACCTTTCTTAATATATTATCAAAATAAAGGTATTTCTTCTAAAATGTCGGGTTTATTTGATACAGCAGTTGTAACATAAATCAGCTGCTTCTATTCTTTTTTTTTTTTTAGAGGAAACACTTGTGCAGATGAACTTTTGCCCCTTTGCCCACTCCACTTTATTTAAAATCTTCAAGGTAGCCAGAAGATAAGTTTATCTAGAGCTGCGAATGCATAAGGAGACACTATGGAGATCAAGGCACAAATACATCTTTTAGGGATCACTATTGACAATACAAAATTTCTACTGCTTTTTGGTCATTAGGTAGCATTATTGACGGGACATTAATATTTTTAAAATACAGAAATATATCTGTGAGTCTTCTCAAACCCCTTTCCTGAATTTTGAACTGCAGAGAATACTTCAATTATGCTCCAAACTGCTTTATAGTCTTTAGTTAACATACCAGTTGTTAGATGAGGTGTTGTAAGACTACAGATTGTTCTTAATCCTAATGCTATTTTTAGATTATGATTTCAACATATATTCCATAAACACTCAGTGGAGCATGGTCTTTCAAACATAAACTGTTATGGGGTTTGAGCTTACAAATTATTCTTCAACCAGGCAGCGTTTCTTTACAGGAAGGTCTACCCCAGACTTGCAAAAGCAGCTGCTAAGTTAGGACACAATCCTGACCAACCAAGAAGTGAAAGTTTTGCCTCTGCTTGCAGGGACAATAAAGTAACTAAACAGCACTTAAGTGAGGTTAAAAAAACCTTAATTACACTTTTTTTCTCTAAAGAAACTCGTATTTCTGAGCAGTCATTATATACGAGTAGAAAGGATTGCACAGGTGTTTAAGAGGTAGTTTAGTTTCAATTTGTTTCAGAAAGCTTTTGCTTTTTTTTCTTCACGATATTAAAAAAAAAAAGATGTTATACAAACAAATCATAGTTTTCTTTCAGTCTTCCCTTAGTTAGATTTAGCTGGGATTTGAACAGGGATTAACTTCCCAATGCACTTAGTAGTAGTGCAGTCCGTGCAGTATTTGTCTTACACTGCTATATTCAATTAAAGGTTCCCAAAATATGTTGGTGCATTAAAAAATATCTCCCCACCTTCTTTCAGTCAACGCATTCAGAAGGAGGCTCCAGGCCCAGAGGCAGTCACAAAGCACCAGGAGTCTCTTCATGGTGGGCTCTGAAACTAGAAGGAAAATAATCATCAACATCCCCTACATTAAAACAGGTGCTGTGGGGAAAAAAAAAAAGTCTGATTTTGGAAACTTTTGCAGAATAATTTGATGTCAGGCAATGACCTCACAATACTACAGCTCATGTCATTCAGAATAAGGGGAACATGGCCTTGGCTGTTCCCCTGTTTACCTTCTACTTCTAGACACAGACGCTTAGGGTGGGATTTATTTTCCGGTAAGGGTGTATTCTTGTTTGCATTATCCTTGAACTTTAACAAAAACAATTATGAGTTAAAGCTGCTGTCCCCAAACTCTGTGGCAATTCTTATTCAGTTTCCTCCTGTGCTGAAAATGTGACAAGGTGCCTCCATAACATTTCTAGCTGGCCAAGTGTAATTATTTTTTGTTTGACCTGAAGCAGCCTGAGTCCTTCCAAACCTCCTGGAAGGTGTCAGTGTGCGGTAGCGTGACCGAGGAGAGCGGTGCTTCCCTCACAGACACTGCTTTGCTTTGATGTGAGGGAAGCAACTTTCTTCTGCAGATATTGCTATTCTCCTCTTCCCTGAAATATTAGCATCAGAGAAGGAGTAAAATGATCAGATTCTGACTCTGTGATCTGCTGCTACGTATGCACACTAATATTTTTGTTGGGCTGAAGGGCACAATTCATAACCAAACCATGTGCTGACAACCTACACACCATCTCCTAAATCTCTACCGGTCTCTGATTGCTGCTAGAAAATGTTTTTGCATTAGCAGCCTTCTCCTCCTCTCCAAATGTCTCCTGTCCTCTCTCCAGACTTCACTGAGTTATTCTCAGTTTACCTTTGAGTAAAAAGTAACAAAACTCAGAAGGTTTCTTTCGCTTTCTAATAAACCCTAAAATGCAAAGTTAGCTGATATTTGTGGAATCGGTGTTCCAGATTCAACTGATTGCCCAGGAGATGCTGCAGGTCCCTTTACATATCTATATCCTGTGTGCTGGAATCCAGTCGATTTTTAGTATTCACTACAGTAAATAAGAGCAACAAAACACGAAGCCTGCATTTTCCCCCAATAGCGAATTGGAGGTTTTTTAAATGCCTGCGAAAATGAAGCCCTGTGCATAGAAATGTTGTTGTACCTTTAAATAAAGCTACCCCAATTCACTGCACACTCTCAGGGACAATTTAAATCAATAAAATATCATTACAAAGCGGTATGTAAGCAGTGAGATATAATTAATGCGTTTATAGGCAAATGATCGGCAGATAAGCATTGAGTGGGGTTGAGCTGATCTAACTGGATAGGAAGGAGCTGGATGTGGCAGGAAAGCGTGGATAAAGATCTTCAGGGACAAGACTGCATCTTAACTTGCCCTGTGATCAGCACCCTTACAAAGGGGAAGGCAACATCTGTGGCTTCAAAAATCGCCTTCTCCCGGTCCTGCCAACTTCTGCCTTTGCAAAAGGCTCCTCGGGATACAGAACGGAAAGTGAATTATTCTGAACTATCTTGATCTGTTGAGCTCCACGCCCGCCCCCCCTCCCAACACCACCCCCCGCTTCAGTAAACCCATACAGGCACTGTAAATCCTGGAAAAGGAAAGTTTCTCGCAGCTGGAAAAAGCAAATGTTAACAAAGACTTTCAAGGAGCGTTAAACACCGGCAGCCCCCAGACCCTGGCCTCCCCCCGCCCGCCCCGCCTGTGAGACCAGCTCTGGTTTTCCCGTTCAAAATGGGAGAAAGAGTCACGCTGCTGGGAGAATTTCGGCAGCTCCCACTGGAAAAAAGAAAAAAAAGAAAGGGGGGGGGGGGGAAGGGGGGTATTTTGATGCCTTTTTGATCCCCGGTGAGAGGTTTGCCCACCTCTGAGGCGCAAATGGAGACTTGTTTTCCTGCCGGCATTTCAACTTTGTATTTCCCCCTCACCCTGAGAAAGCCACCCCTCCCACCGCCTCCCTCGGAAAAAAAAAAAAAAAAAAAAAAAAAAAAGCAAGCCCCAAACCCCAAAAAAACCTTTTCCAAGCGACCGGTGGAAATCAGACCGCGCTAAAACATAAAATAATAAGATAAATTAAAATGCCCATCGATCGCTGCGGATTTTCAAGCTGGAGGGATAGGAAAAAAAAACCACCATCCCCTGGACCCGGCGGTACCTGCGGAGAGCGGGGCGAGGAGCCGCCTGCGCGGCGGGACGCGGTGCCCGCAGCCGGGAGCGCCGAGGGGTGCGGGTGGGTGCGGGTGTGGGTGGGTGCGGGTGGGTGCGTGCGGATGGGAGCGAGCGAAGAGCCGCCCTCAGCGGGAGCCCCCCGGGCGCGGGTCGGCGGCGCGGCGGGCGGCTCTGCCGGGGCTGCGCTCCCGCCCGCGGGGCTGCGCGGGGCTGCGCGGGCGCTGCGCGGGGGCTGCGCGGCTCCGCTCCCCCGCTCACTCCGCCCCGGCCATCGCCGGCCCCGCCGCTGCTCCGCTCCGCCGGCTTCAGCACCCAAAATTTCTCTTCCCAATATTCCGACCGCCGCTATACAACAAAAGCTTTCTCTTTACCAAGACAGTAGTAATACGTCCCAGGGTAAACCGGATGTGAAATAGGCTGTGACTTCATGCCAGAGAGATTTTATTTTAGAAAGGAAGGTGGTACCAAGCTCTCATCTAGAGACCAATCCGCCCATTTTTTATATGCAGCACAATTTAACTTCCAGTGCTCTCGCCCTAATCCCTTTCTCTCTGGCTGCAGACTCAAATCCTTCCACAATCTGCAGCATTATTATTATTTGGAGGGAGGCTGCACGGCGGGGGGGGAGGCTGCACCCAGAATCTTTGGACACTTGCAGTTTACAAAACAGCCTGCTTTGAGGGTCGTACATGAAAAATATAACCGATCTGCGTTAGCCTTCAACCTTTGATCAAATATTTAACCGCGGCATACATATGAATGAAGGCTAGCTAGAAACGCAGCGGATGCAGCACGACGCGTGGGTGCCTGTAGGCTGTCTGTACCTACAGGGACCAGGCGGTAGCCTATGGATGTAGCCAGACGGGGCAGAGGTGCTGTGCAATCCTAATTAAGCCCAGGTAACACGCATTTGGGGCGAGACACGTAGGACATGAGCCGCGGGACTCGGCGGCTCTCCCGCGCTGGGACACGCCTGTCGCCGCTCGGTGCCACCTTCGCCCAGAGCGGCCGCAGGGCTCCGCCGAGGGCCGCGCTCGGGGCTCCCGCTGCACGGCTGCCCCCGGGGCCCGGCCCCCCCCGGCCCCGGCCCGGCCCCGCGGTCCCCGCGGGGAGCGGAGCCGGGACGCCCCCGCGCCCCGCCCGAGCCCGCGGCGGGAGGGGCGCTGCCGGCTGCCCTCCGGGACAGGCGGGGAGGCCCGGCCCTGGCCCACCCGTGGTCCCCGCGGGGCACCGCTCTGCCCCGCGCTAAGGTCAATTAAACTCCCCCCCGCCAGCGACCGGCCTCTGCCCAGGTGTGAGCAAAGTGGGCGAGCGCCGGGCGTGCTGATACTTCTGCGGAGAAACAAGGAGAAAGTTGGGCGCGTCGGATACGGAGAGATGTGGGGAGAGGTGTCGGATACGCCGGGAGGGCGGCACGCAGCCCCTCAGCTGCCCGCCACAGGTTATCGTGGCTTTAGCTCAAGGCACCTTTCATCAGCTCCAAGCCTTCTGCAGAAATGTCAGACACGGCTACCTGCCACAAACACGGCGTGGTCAGCTGTCTTAGCTCTGCTTAGCGTAAAGAGAAAAAGAACCCCTCAGTCAACAGTATCTGTTACTTATAAAGCACTACTGGCATCCATGGGCTGGAAAAAATCCTTACATTGTATGCACCTACTGGATTTCAAATACTGTCTACTTTCCCTCTTCCCTTCTCAATGCCATTGCTGATCCAATTTCTGTTCCCTCCTATGATGCTGTTCCAAGGGAGGTCAAATTCCACATATTTTGTCAGAGGTAACCCGAATTAGTATCCTATGTTGCAGTCAAACTATCTGTTGCAAGCTTTATCCAGATTTTTAAATGAAATATTGCACATTCTATGCACCCACGTGAAACAGGTGATTTGTTTGTCTTCGCAACAGCATGAGAAGGATTTGATGTGACCCAACAAACCAATGACATTCATAGCTGAGGCTGGCAATAACTTCCAAGGTGGCAATCATTTTGGATAAGTGCCTGACTTGTAACAGTCTAAACGCTGCAATGATTCCGCTAAGCACAAGGAAAATAGAAATTTGGTTTATCAAAGTCCCATAGTGCACCGAGTTCACCCAGTCATTATGACCAGCATTAAATAGCCACAGGTTATTTTAAAGACTTGCAACGGACTTTTTGCTTAGTTTCCTGACACTTCCAGTGTAGTTCATCTCATTTTGATTCAAGGTTGCTAGCAGTGCATGGAAAAGTAGGGAACAGAAAAACCTGCTGACTTCCCAAGGGAATTATAGTGAGTTTTCAAATCACTAACACATAGACATACTCTTAGCGGCTAGAGGTATTTTCCAAATATGCAGTGTTTCCACCTTCATTTGCTCTTAGCTAACATAATTTACTGTGTTTTCATTCTTGCACTGACACATGAGAGAGTTTTGCTTAAGCAACAAGTAAGTTGAGGTCCTCAGCTGAGTTTACGAAAACAGCACAAGGGATTTTTAGTAAAGTGCGTGGACATTATGTGGCTGTAAAACCACTGATATCCCTTGCCCTGTCACTAGGGCATTAATTATATTATCTACAATGTCCTTAAACTCTTTTTCCTAGATGAATAATGTATGTTTGCAAAAATAAATAAATGTTCAGCATAGCTCCAGTATTTCATTTTCCCCTTCATTTCTCATAAACAAAGAAATTCTCAGTCCATTTGCTGTATGTGTGTGTCTGTGATAGGCAGCTAGACAGACAGAAGGGCTGACAAGTGAATGATTGAATGGCTAGAGGTTCACATACCTCTGCACTAAAATCCGAGCAAGTGGGCAGCTGAAGTAGTTTCAGAACCAATGAGACATAACCTTGCATCCTATTTTTTTCTTCTTGACTTATTTTAATTAGTACCTAAACAATGGCAACTAGTTTTATTTTAGTAAAGCGTCAAGGGTTACACAGGACAGTCTTTGCCTCCGTGGACGCAATTGCCATGTGCCAAAGAGTGGTATGTTTTTCTGAGTTCTCCCTGGGTGAAAATATTGACCTAAAATTGGAAGTTGCTCATTCTCTCTCTAATTCTTATCTGCTCAGAAAGTAGGACAAAACTATTTTTCCTCCATGGCTGAGATTCCTGTCCATCAGTGCTCACACGTAACCCAGATTTTCCCTTTTCTTTTCAAGGGCTGTTATCACAGTTATCATGTCATTCCATAGTAAACGCTAAAAATATTTGGATGTAATCAAACAAATAGGCTGTTTTATGTTGGATTGTGGTAACAAAATAACTGTCTTTTAAGAAAAAGAAGAGCCAACTATAAAAGAAAACATCCAGTCTTTTAAAGACAAATATAATTTGTTGTTACCAACAGGAATGCTCTTTCAAAGAAAAGTGCTAAGTGGGACAAACATGTCTTGCAATGCTTACTTTTTCCCCTTCCCATCCAAATTCCACTGACCTAATCCAAACACTACAAAGGGTAATGCATTTGTCAAATCATTCTATCTGTGGGTTTCGGGTACCTATCTTAAGAGGATAGCTTTGAAAATCTCAAGCTACATATAGGAATGTGTATATTACCAGTGAGTCTTGGGGTCATAGGATTTCATTCTTGAATGAATTGGTCAAATGAGAAAGGGAAGACGCATTTGAACTTAGCATCTCCAGGTAACTTGATATTAGGTGATGTGCATCTTACTGCATGGTTTTACAGTCACATTTGGAAAAGGAAGATGTCGAGAAGACCTAAGGTTTTTTCAAGCCAGCTTTATGACTCCATAAAATTGTCAGAAAGAGGCTATGTCATTCATGTTACAAGGTAGCATAGAGCTAAATCCTTTAAAAACAATATTATTAAATCTAAACAGTCAGCCAAAATGAACTTGGCACAGCTATGTGCAACGCTTTGAACCTTGATGTTAGTGCAAGTGATTAGTAGCAATGAAGTTAAAATAACTGAATCCTATTTTGGTAAAATAAATTTATTAAATGATGGATTAAAATTCAAAAATTTTTCTCTATGTGAAGTCATTAGAACTATTTTTGCTTTTGAATTTCTAGTAAACACTTTTTGAAATCTGGCCTATTCCTTAAGTGCCTGCATCCTCTCTCTGTCTATATATACAAAACACATATGCAGGGTATTTATATAAGTCACCAGGGAAGAAATTTTTTTTCAGTGTTATGTTTTTTATCATGTTGTTCTTTGTGTGCACAAAATATACACGTTTTCTTTTAGTTTGGGAGCATATATAAACCCACTGAAATTCCACAGCAGAATGCTTTGACACAATGTGTTCTGAATAGCCAAGGGATTTGAATAAAGCAAATGAAACTCAGAGATTTACTGGCATACAGCAGATCAGATAAAGAATTAAAACAGAAAGACCATCTGCTCCAAAGCTTTGAACTCTGTTATTTACAAGTCCTGCTCGTGTGATTAAATGGAAACATTTTGTTAAATATATGATTTGAATTTGGTTTCTAATTTAATGTGTTTCAAAAATATACTGAAGAATAGCTATTGACCCTTTGGTAGAAATAACGAAATTCAGTTGCTTAACTTTTTTTTTCCCTTTAATTTAGAGCCATGGTCAAGAAAACAGGACATATAATTGTCAGCTAGTGTTTTTATAAAAGGCAAGTGATGATATAAAAAATGGGTTCACGCTTATTTTGCCTCTTTCATTTTACAGTAAGGTTCTATCCATTGTCTTTTTCCTCTTCAAAAAATTAGTAGAAAGAGAACTTTCAGGGAAATACAAATAAGAATCTTCAGGAAAACAAGTTGCACTATTTTCAAAGAGTCAATCTGAGACACAATACCCATTAAAGACATAGGAACATTCTTTCTAGATCTGCGTTGAAAATGGAAAGTGGCACTTCTTTGAACCCGTTATCTATTACAAATGGAATAAAGATGTAAAATAGCTGATGCCCAGAAGCTTAGAGATGATGGTTGTTTCTTGAACTTTAAAGTCTCCAAATACAATATTTCAAACAGAAAACCCAACTATTTACAAGTTTCCCAGACTTTCTAATCCACAAAGACAACAATTTATTATGCCTTGCCACACTGTTGCCAAACATCACCATGAAATTCAATCATAAAGCCAGAAATGGAGGGTTCTTTCCTAGATAATAATAGGATTTCTTGTCTGATGTCAGAAAGGGAGAATGAGATAATGATCTGTTTTCTAAAAAACACCACTGTGGAAATAATGAAAACCACCAAAAAGAACAAAGGTCACAATGGGGAGCTTGTGGGGATTGCAAGAGCCTGGTAAATCCAGCGGTGGTCATTGATGAGATCTTTTTCAGGAAGCGTTCCCTGCAACAGCTGGATTTGTCTATAGTGGAATACAAACACCATATGTGTTTATCTCCTATGCTTTAACTCACTGCTTCCACGGAGGTGAAGCCTTGACTAGAAATCTACAACCTCCTGGAGCTTTTATAGCACCTTCAGTGTAAGTCCAGCACACCTTCTACAACTAGGAACCTCTCCCCACAAAAAGGGAGGACTGTACTCTTGTCATCCTGGTGTGGATGACATTCAGGTACCCTTCAGAAATAAGAAAATAATTTTGTGGCTCACTGTCCTTCCTGCTCTGCATTTGGAAGGAAAGATTTGCTTGGGACTCAGACCTTAGAATTGTGACTTATGGTTTGATATACTTAATGACAGTTCATATTCCTACAGACCGATGAACTAACTTGAAATTTCATATTTTCTTAAGCAACAGTGTTGATCCATAATGATGATTTTTCTCTAAAATCAGATAGGATAAAAATCTATGTAAGTGGAAGTTCTAGATTAGTCAAAGTTCCTGAAGGTTGATACCTTTTTTCCTTTTAAAAATTTATCTAACAATACAATGTTTAGTGTGTTAGTAAGCCCTTGTTACTTATTATGTGTGGATAATGAAAATAAGTGACTACGAAAAGAAAGTGAGCAAAGTAAAATAAATATTTACAGAGATAAGAAACAAGAAAATACATTTTTAAAAATTGAGAAAAAATCAGTAGGGAAAAATTCATTGTCCTACTATAAATACTTGCCTTTGAACTAAAAGATGTATAGTCAAAATATCTCAGCCTGAATTCAGAGAGATGCTTAAAATGTGTTTAAATCCATCCCTATTCAGCCAAACACTTAAGAATTCACTTAATGTCATGGGTCGTAAATATTCTTAAACTTAAATGTGTCACACTAGACTGAATTTTGCTGCTTTGCTGCTTTGGAAGCCGAACACCTTGCTGACTTCTTAGGTGACCTTAGACACATTTAGCATCTCTCCCTGTCTTGCTGCCCTTATCTAGAATGAGAACTTCACAACTTGTGAAGTTCAATTAGCCAAAATTCCCATAGATTTCAGTAAGCTCAGTACTAAGCTGAAGTTTTCTTGCAAATACTGTTTAGAAACCACAGGAAAGTTTGTAAAGCAAAGGTAACATATCCATTAGCTTGCCAGGTGCTGGTTCCCACTGTCATTTAGAAGCACACAGTGTTTTACTCACCCATTCCTCCTACTCCACTGCCTTCCTCACTTCTTAGAGATGGTGACAAGGAGGCTCTTCAGATGATTTTATCTTCCAGTTGGACACACCGTATGCTTCCTGACTGCTGATGTTATTGCATGGAGATGTACTTGCTCAATTGCAGTACACTGTCGAAGGACTCTTGCATGCACTGTCCTGTTCTAGAGTTTGAAGTCTGCTGTAGAAACAGCAAACATTTAAGTGATATTCAGACTTTCAAATTTAATTTTTGTGTGACCTGCTTAGTGCTAAAAATCCAAGTTTAGTCAGGCATAGCAAATATAGATGAGAAATACACTGGGACAATCATTAACAAAGTGATGTTGTAATGGTATGATTTCATGCTTTAGCTTTTGCACTCATCTCTTTTAAGGTCTTTATCCAAAAGATACTAACAGAACTCTTCTGCATTTTCCTTCCATTTTAAAATTATTTACATTTGGTTTTATACCTACTGAAAATTACACAGGCAAAACCTGTGTAATTTTCCCAGAACTACTGTGCTGGGTCAATTGAAGGTCCAGGTGTTAATGGCAGACATTTACAGGCAATATAAGAGCAGGGTAGGTAGTACATAAGGTTTCCTCTGGCCCAAGGTTCTCAGTTTCTATGTATTTGGCTTTCAAGGTGGGTTCTTTCTGATTTCTTCTGTGGTTTATGTTGCTTGTTTTTGCTGTTATAGATTAAAACCTGATTTATAGGTTTTAAATTTCCTTGCAGAGCCCTCAGTGTTAGTCAGACAAAACTGAAATTTTGATGTTGGCTAGAGAGCTGCTTGGTGAACTTACAGTTTTTTCTTACTCATTGTGACATACTGACTCAACTACATTTCATGTTCTATTTCATTCATGGAAACATACCTCACAATTGTTATATTTATACACCAAACTTTGCAACATGAAGTCTGCATTTATGATAGTGTATGTGGTTATATTGTATTAGGAAATTATTGTTTTCATTCAAAAGCAGCTGAAATAATTGCTGGGATATAGAGGCAAAACCCCAAACAACTAAAAATATTTTCTGGACATTGGCAATGAATGTAAACATTAGTTAGAATTGAAACTGTGTTGTAATCTAAATCTGTGCTTTATTCTAAGGGAGAGCTATAACAATAGCATTTCTGAAGGTCTCTGATAATACAAGATGATCCAAGTGATATTTTAGAATGAAACCAATAATTTTTAATGTTGAATAGCATAAACAGGCTTGTAGGTGTAGGGATTGCCTCCCCAGCACATTTAAACTAGCACAGCTGTGCTGAGTTCAGCTGGCTTGTTGCAGCAGCTGTGGATCTGGTCCCTGCCTGCTACCCTGCTTAAACAAACTAAGTAATTGCTATAAATGGCTTAGCTTGTTCAGGTAACATAGGAAAAGGCAGTCAACTTAATATGAAGCCATATTTAGCGTTCATAGTTTTTATTTGCTGCTTTCCTAAAAATGTTAATGTTTACCTAATCTTTGTAGCATGTATCTTGGTGTACACTTCTACTTCTTTTGAGATTCCATGTATCAATATTATTACTGGTTTTGTTTTAGAGATCAAACTGTTACTTATGAAAATTATGAAATGTGTCTACATAGAAACAGTGCCTCTTTAGTCAGTAGTGGCTCTGTAAAAAGGAGTGTTGAGTCTTTCCTCTTTTTTGCTGCTGTCAGTCAAGAGCAAAGCAATTGAGATTGGAACAATATTCAGGCTAGCAGCCACTGGTGTGACTGGGAGGGAAACTACTTTTTCACTTGTGTTAGTTCTGCTGAGGAGCAAAGAGCTCTGTATTTTTGGGAGTGATTCAGTGGTATGGTTTTGGAACCACTTGCCTGATTACCATGGGCTACCCTTAGTGAAGGGAGTGAGAGTGCACAGGCTCTGAACAAAGAAATGTTATTATTGGCAGCATTTCACAGACTGACAAGAAGGTTGTCTGACTTTCCTATTTTGTGGTAAGGTAGTAAGTAAAGGAGTGAGCTGATCATTTTGAAAGTAAAACTCTTCTCTCCAGGTTGTTAAAGGCAGGGTTCATCTAATCTATCTTCAGCTGTGACTAATTAGATCCCTAAATTCTCATGTAGACACCATTTGTAATCAATTGAGTGATAAGATTACTCTGTTTACTTTTTTAAGAGATTGTTGAAATGGAATGAATTTTTTCATAGGGGATATATCCCATTCTTCTAGAAAATACTAATAAACATGTAGCTAAATCTTAGTTACATGAATGTAATAAAGGGTTGTAAAGTCAGACCTATAGAATATTGCTGCTGTTTTGTAGCAGTTCTGGAGGGTTGGGGTTTTTACAGTTTCTTATTTCTATCCCATCAATTGAGAGCTCAAGAAAAATATCCAATGTAACAGTATTTTGATAGTGAGCCAGATGTGATACCGAGATGATATCCTCCATTTTTTCAGGACAAAAAAACCCAACCATATTGGGATATGAAGTCATTTGTCAAGAGTGAAAATACTTTCCTCATTGCAAACTAAAAGCGGTGTTACTCACTAACATATATAATTCCAACAAGAATCTGTGAGGCCTAAATGTTGAAATGGCTTAAGTCTGTATCATAAGGCAATTGGCATGTGACATTTGTCTTATCAATAGTCTGCAGTAAAATCTTTAATCACTTCGTAGCAGTGTCATGAACTTCTCTCATCTCTTAGGGATGCCAGCGGCTTTATGACTGCAAAACTCCTGGTATTTTCCTTGATTACAGATAGTGATTTGCTCTAGTAGCTAAAATGTATCAAAGTATGCTTTGCCTTGGATGACAAAGAAAGAGTGAAGGCCTTTTTCTAAAGACAGTGATACAAACTAAATAAATGGGACAGCAAACCAGCATGTGCCTGCAAATACAACTGGTGAGTCAACAAAACAGTAGTTATTGAAACCTCCTAATGCTAGATCCTTAGCAGACAGCAGTTAGAAAGGGCTCAGCGTTGCACTCCTTCCTGCTCCTCATAGAGAAGCAAAATGGAAAGAAATAGTAAGTCTTCTGAAGGCAAAAAGTTCACTAGCACAAAAAATCTGCTGTACTAAGTAAGGTCTGTCAAAACTGCAAATTTTGTTGTCATTTGGGAGAATCAGCCAAAGGTGCTTGTGGAAATAATTCTGTATATATTTGGTATTTTTCTACCATTTTTTTGCTTCAAAGAACAGAATATGCACTCTTCAAACTTTCTCCCCCACAGCTTTTCCATGAACTTTTTCTTGTTTTGTCTTTTCATTGTTCTTGAGTAATACAGAAAAAGCTGTCAGTCACCTAAGCCACTCAAGCATTTTCTGTGGTTTTGAAATATGCATTCATCCAACATAATCATTTCTACTGTCTAATGTAAAACTTCTTTTCCATGTTGTAGACCCCCACAGGAGTGGGTAACAGGTTGTAGTTCAGATTGTCCTATTAAAGCTCAAAGGTTCTTCTTTTCTAGGTAGCATAGCAGGATGCACATATTTTAGAAATTCTTGCAATTTAAATGCTGAAAAATAATCAACATAAGAATATATTTCAAAAGTAAACTTGAAGACTTGATTCCATGAGAGACCTGCCACCTTTAAGGTAACAAAGAGTGGGTATTCCCAGCTGTGCCTGGCCCTGTGGCTCATGCACAGGTGCTGACATTGTCCATGCACTGTAGGAAAAACCCATTACATTTTACCAAGGGAAGATGCCAGGAACCATCTTAATCCTGAATTCAGTGGGGCATCTGGGAATTTCTTAGATACTGCTGAAAGGTGTTCATGATGAGTGTTCGTAAATGGGGTAATTAAAGCAGCAATTGTACTCTTGACTGTTTCTTCTGACCTGATGAGTATTCATAGTAACAATGTCCACTCTAGAAAAGTACTTGAGTCAAAGATAGCCTTATTTAGCAACTCGTTATCTAAAAGATACATTTATGCTAGTGTTTTATTGTGTGGTCTTTTGAAGCAAATCTGGCTGTTCCTATTTGCTGCGGTTTAGCTCACATTAGGGAGGAGTCTCAGAACATGGAAATTAAAATCATTAGAAATGAAATAATATCAGGCGATAGTCTCCAGGTGAGTATCTGATATGCTCCAGTAGCTAATGGATATTCAGCCCACAGGGCCAGACTAGAAGTAACTCAAAATGCATAAAGGTTGGGTGCTGATCCACAGCATCGGCTGTTTTGCTCTAGTTATCTCTGTCTACTGGTTTATGGTACTTGATAACGCAAAGCCAGCCTATGAAAATTAAATATTAGTAATAAAACTTATTTTGTGTTAATTCACCTTCCCTTTTGCTGTGTATTTGGGACTGATATTATAGGTATTAAGCATGCCAATATTCATGTCCCCAGTCCTCAAATTTCTTTTAAGGGGTGGCTCTGTATATACTTCCATATGCTTGTGTAAGCCATGTGTTTCCCTGATTTAGAATGTTGCCTTTCTGCTAGCAGCATCCTATGGAGCCCTGTGTTCCCCTCCCCCTGCCCTTGCAAAAATAGGCCTTGCCAGTGTAGAATAGTCAATGTTGACTGCATCATCAGATCTGCTCGTTGTCCTAGGTGTATTAATTGTGTAGGATTTTCAGTAGGATCCTAGTATCAGTTTCATTTTTCCCTTCCCTGATGCTTGCTGGCATTTTCATGTATACTATTAGGAAAAATGAGATCAATCATGCAGATTTATTGAGCAAGTACAGTTGAGCAGTTTGAGCAAGACTCCTTTAATTTGTTGGGGTTTGATTTTTTTTTTTAAATAACAAGTACCTCTTACAAAAACAGACTGTCTTGATAATTACTTAAACCAGCAAATTCAAATACTCAGAACTGTTGGCTCGTCCTCTCTAGCAAGTCAAGCGATGTACAGTTGTATAGCCTATCCTGCACTGAACTCCCAGTTCCCTCCTGAAAAAGACCTCTCAGTTTACCCTATCAGAGTAAGACCAAAGGTCCTTCTGTAGGAGTAGGATTATGGAGGGTATCCTGTGAAGTCATGTGCTATAATGACAAAGAGCTGGAATTGCTATCTCCAGTTGTTATAGTTGTGTCACTGTGCATTGAGAATCAGGAAATACATTTAACAGCAGAAGAGCTTCAAGTACAGCTTGAATGGTACAGACCATTATCAGGAATAAAATACAAAACCATTTCTGAAAGCCAAAGAATTACATAGCTTGTTCTCTGTCAACATTTGCCTGATTCTATAAAACCATTTATGTAACTAATTAATGATTTATTTGCATGACTTAGAATGCCACCTCCCTGTGAGCTATTCTTCCATGTTCTGATGAGAGCTGGGGGGAGGAAGGCTGGATTTTCTTGTCTTCCATTTGTCTCATTAGAAATATGAAGAAAATACTTTGATTCTTTGAATAAAACAAACCCCCCAACAGCCTTGGTACTGGACAACAAATATCTCTTAAGCACTGGTCTACAAATGCTATGAAAATATCTGTTCTTCAGTATGTTAGCAGTACCACCGAATTCATCAAGACTGCCTATTGTATAGTCCTGTGCCTTTTTAAATAGAAGGACTTCAAAAAGTTTTCTCAGATGTTCAGTGTTGGATATTGTTGTAAGGGTTCCCGACCCTGAAAATCCATTGACAGAACTTTATATCAATGGTGAGATAATTTCTCTTTCTGTCTGTGTAAATAATCACTGAAAAAATCAGCTAGTACAAGAAAAAGATGGGAAGACCATCCATTTGTATTTTAATTCAGACATTTCAATTTTTATATAGCAAGCACTAGCCATTTAAATACTAACTGTGACTAAGCTTATTTAAACAATTCAAACTGGGGGCGAAAAAATAGCTTACTCCTTGGCAAACTAATTGTCTACATGTACAAGCTATTGCCAGGGTGGGACCTATTCTTGAAAATAATCTGATAACGGCACTGTCTAGATTCAGAACATTTCATAAAACATTTCTTTACCTCGTCCAGAATCTATACGGCTAGATGCTACAAAAAAGGTATGCCTCTTCAACTCTTGGACTTGAGTAGGTGCATACATTTGAAACTTAATCAAAATAAATGTTGAGTTTTGTGTCAATCCAAGACTGTTTTTCACTAAAGTTGGCGTTTCATGTGTAATATGACAGAAAGGGTTTTAAATGTAAAATTTCTTCAACTATACCTTCTAGAATGTTTACTGTATGTATATACTTAGATATATTTTTACTTACTAGTGCAAAGTCAGTGTGAAATAGCATGTGCCAAAAGCTCAAGATCAGAAGCTTAGTTTTAAGTCATCTTTAGTGAAGAAACACAGGTTACCCAGTTTCACAACGGTTAGCCTGTCTTATTTCTTTTGCAAGTTTTGAGTTATTCAAAATACTATACAAAAAATAGAAAAAGGAAGTACACTAAATATAATTACTGTAACACAGTGAAAAATGCTGCTCCCAACAATGAACAGAGTAAAATACTGGTTGAAAAAATTTGTGTGCTAAAATAAGATTGTAACTTGGAGTACCATTCACCCAAATAGATTTTAGAGTTACAAAAAGAAATAGTTTTTCTAATTAAGGTCAATGAATGTGTTTCTTTCAGTGTACCAAGTTAACACCTTTACAGCAACTTCTATGACAGAAAAGCTATTTAAAGGACCACTGCAATGAGGAATGACTGACAATACGGAGCGGTACAGAAGGCACCTCATTAGTTTTTTACAGGAGGAAGAAATTGGAAAGCTCAAGCTTTCAGAGGGCAAGAGTCAGCCAATGTAACAAGGAAGTCCTTATAAGAACTGTATCTGTTCACCTATTACATAGCAAACACTGCAGTTGAAATTCAAGTGAGAAGTGTCTTAAGATACTGTGGACAGATGTGAAATGTTTGTAAAATGTCCTATCCTCACAGAATTATCTGTTACTGAATTTAACATAAAAACACAGAGATGCAAACAGAGCTGTCCTGATAATGAGTAATAAGCAAATATTTACTATAAGACATTCTTGTTTGATAGTAATGTTGATATCATGGTAAGAATTAAATATCAACATCAGATGTTTTTATGCCACTTATACAGTAGAAGTAACTTGGAAGTGTTTTTATGCAGTAATTTGGCAGCTGTGCTTTACAGTAGGTAGTGAAGCATAGGTATTGAGCAGTAGTAAGGACCCAGAACTGAACAGCAAAAAAACAATAAAAAACCACCACAGAATTAAGTTTATGTTGAAGCTCTTTAAATTTGCTGGGAAATATGCTGGATTCTTCCATTGTTTATAACCACATGAGAGAGGTTGTCCAGTAGACTGACAGGGGACAGGCAACTAATAGGAATGCCCAATAGGCAAAATCCGTTCAACTTGCCTTAACACAGGTTTACTGCCACAAAGGAAAAAAAAATTAAGCCAATGAAAACTGTAAACTTTAAAAAAATTCTGAAGGGTGAATTACCACCCTTTCTATCTCTGACCTTCAAGTACAGCGTTCATATGTATTCTCTATTCCTTGATAATTCTATCAGACTTTTTAGTGTAGCATACAACAGTCCCTATTCTCAGCAGGGGAATGAAGGCAGATTTTATACCCTACCATCTCTGACAGGATGTCTTATTTTAGTTTTTCTTGCCTTACCAACAGGCAGCACCCACAGGACATGGTCCCAGCACGGCCTGTGCAGAGGGGTTTGCGCTCAGCAAAGGAGCAGGACTCTACCCTTGAGCTTGTCATAACAATTGTGAAAACAAGTTGTGACCGCTGAGAGTGTGCATGCATTCACATTTATTTTTAAATCATAAAACCATGAGACACAAACTTGCCAAGTTAAAGAAATTTTGTAATAAAAAGTATACCAAGAAAAAGAAAGACAAGACTTGTACAGGAAAGAATAAGCAGAGGTATAGCACCACAGCAGGAGAACCAAGGTGAAACATAGTCTTGGTGTAGCTGTTCTTCCTTTGAAGATACGGGTAGCTGTGAACTAAATTATAACACACTGGTCCTTATGCACAGTTGTTAGACCTTTGGATAACACATGTGCTTCTGAATTAAGCGAAGTTGATAATAGACCTAACTAGCAAAACATCTTGCAGATCTTGCTGTAATAAAACATGGAGAATAGAAAGTCAAAGCTATGAAACACTGTCAAATTTGCATTAGAAAAAATTTACAGCACTGTTAACAGGTCTGGTCTTGAACTTTGTATCCATCATTTTTTGTAAGCCATAATGTTTGTCAAATTCCTCTACAGAAATTGCTCTTTAAAAGAGCATTAACATGATGTAATTGTAATACATGCATTATATTCTGAACTCCTAGTCTTAATCTCCCTGAACCATTCTTCAGCTATTAACACATTTAGTTAAATAGCTTCTTATACAGGGCTAGAGGGGTAGTAACTGTATGCTATGGATGAATTACAGAAGCAATTGAATATTCCAAACATACATTTATATTTTGACACTTTTTGTCAACTCAAAATTTGCAATTGTTTTCTTAGAATAGAAACTACTCAAAATTCAGCAAGTAAATCAAGATTTCTGAAATTCAGTGCCATATCATGAAGATTGATCTCTAGCCATTATAAAGGATCAAGATTTTATCCTTGGTCTGGTTTTGATGGCATAACCATAGTTGCGTTTATATTTTATGTCCTAGGTTATTAAAGATCTCCCTAAATCAAAGCTTGGGGAGCTCAGTAAATTCTATTGATCTTGGATGCTCGTTAGGCAGAGAATGGGTATGCTCTTGCTCATAATGAATGCAGTTATTAGTGTCATTCCTGTCTCTTGGTCTTTTATGCATATTTCCAAAGTTGTGTTGGAATTCAGAGGAATTAATATTTAGACTTGCTCAGGATATTGGCACTTGTCTTGCCTCAAACTCTCTTTCAAAAATCTGCACAAGTCTAGCACAAGGCATGAGCAGACAGATAACTAACCTTCCCAGGGAAAATGTTTGTCTTTTAGGGGAGCAGCTTTGCAGATTTTATATATATTTATATATATATACACACACATACATACATATATATTTAATAATGCTATTGAGAGCTATAAAAACACATGCAGTCAAAATACCCTGATTTTTCTTCAGTATCTCCATAATTTCAAATCATACCTCCTAGCCCTAAACAAGAAAAGCACTAGCATTAAATTAATCCTCACTTTTTCCAGCAAAATTACTATACTGTCTACACTTTACTAACAGTTTCTGACCAAATAAGTAAGACAGAGTTAAAAAAAATACATTACTTTATATAGCAGATTCTTCATAATCTATATGTATCCTTTTTAAAACAAGAAAAAAATTTTTTTCTCAAAAAAAAAAAATGCCCTTTTTATTCTTACCATCACTACCAGGAGACCGGCTGACATTCACATCCTATCTCGTGAGATACAGCCAATAAAGTCAGTAGGCAGGATTAAAGCACAGGAACTGGTGGAAAACATGAAATCTTTTTTATTGCTTTCCCTTGCACATTTACACCTGGAGAACAACCAAACTCTTTTTTACTTTAGTTTTTCTTGCCATGGTTTTTCATGTGACTGCTGTATTTCTCTGAAGTTCAAGGAAAAAAACCTTTATATATAGTATAATAATATTGACTATCAATACCCGTGATTTTATGTCAAGATATAAAACTTGTATGGATTAGAAAGCTTATTCAGGGTGTTATTTTTCATCAACTCGATGAACAAGAACTACATTCTGAAGATAATATGGATGAGATTTCAATAGGAAGGGAATAATATCAGCTCTCTGACCTTGATAAAATACAAGGACCCGACGTCTGTTTGATCTTATTCCTTGACAAGGCTGGCTCATTGACTCTAGAAAAGTTAAAAAAAACTCCATAAAGCTGACCCTCGTGGTATCTGGATCTGGAATTATACACCTTCAGGAGTTCATGTTTCTGATAGGATGCTCAGAAACAGATTAATTTAAAAGTGTGTGTGCTCTCAAAGGAAAACTGAGCAATTCTTGCAACAACTTTTTGTAGCTGAAGAACATTATTATGACAAGGAAACTTCTCTCGCCCATGACATTTGCTGTCGGCATACTGTATACATACATCCATATATGAAATATTGCTGATAGCCAAATGGCCAAGAGGCTGGCACAAAGGTTGGTTGCAGCTGCCATTTCATGATGGTGGTTTAAAAGTGTTGTAGCTCCCTCTTTCCACAGTCTGCAAGCATGGTGCAATTTTGAAGCACAGGACATAGCCTACTGCAGGCTCCACACCTGCAGGGCCAGGCAGCAAGCTGCTGGAAGATATTTCACACTGTAGTGAAGTCTGAAGTGCAAGCATATCTTTAGTATTAACACTCCTGGGGATGCAAAAGCTGTAACAGTGAAGTGCTACATAACTATGTACGAGTCCTCTGCCCAAGAGTTTCCTAGTCTTGTAACTTGAGAGATGTAAGAGGAGCACATGCTTCCTCTCAAGCAGCCCATTGCCTTATCCCCTAGGGCCATGTTTGTTGTCTGAAGTTTGGCAGCAGTGGGCAGATCCTGAGATTCTTTGGGTAAGGTTAAAGATATAGTTCCAGGTTTAACTTCAGTATTGTGTTTCTAGTACTTATTTCTATATCTAACTTGGAGCAATGCATTAATACAAGGCTTTTATGAAAAAATGACGTTCTCTGTAGGGTTATTCTCTTTAGCTGACATGCTTAGACATATTCACAGGGAAATGGGGTTTTCTGGACATATGGTAAGACTAAGTCAGATAAACAAAAAATACAATGCCTAAAGATAAAGTCCAAATCTCATAAGTTTTCTGGCAGTAGTTGTCTCTAGCAGTATGCTGGGTCATACCAGCCTTATTTCAGAGTGATGCCACTGATGAAACTTATAATACAGTGTCATGACTCTTTAGGTTTTGAAAAGTTTACAACCAATTATGTCATCAACACAACTGAAACCAAGAGGAAAAGTGTTCATTGATATCAAAGGCAGACAGATTTGGCTGATTTATTTTTAACCTGCTTAAAATATGGTGTCAGCCAAGATCATGTGTGAGGGCACTATTGTGTAACTGAATCCATTTTGGGGAACAGGTATTGCCAACAAAGGTGCTGGGAAAAGAATTTCTAATTCAAAGGGACATCTACTTAAAAATGAACTTTCAATTTTAAGTCTTGTTAGACCTTGTAATGAAGAATACTTGTATACACTGGTTAAATATACTGCAGAAATTGTAGTGGGTCTGGGCGTGGTTGTGTAAACTGAATAACCAAAAGTTGCTTACAGTCATGCTTCAAACAGACTATCAAGATTGTTTCATTAGTGAGACAATATGTCACGTTAGACATGGCAAACGAATAAAATTTGAATGCGTATTTTTGAGTAAAACTTTAAATGTCTCAGAGGTTCTCCATTATTGTTAGAGTTATATTAACATAATAAAAAGGCAATCTTGTATGTATACTTTATCTGTATAGAGTATAAGCCCTGGTCTGTTTTTAAACTTATAATTGAATGTTCTTTTACATAAACGTATCTTTACAGCACATAAGCATAACAATATCAAGTGGAAAAATACTCTCTAAGACAATCAAACCCACACATTTGCTAGTGTGTTCTCTTTGTAGGAAAAATAGATTAAGTTAGGGCTTGCTTTTGAGAGGTTTTAACAAAACTTGGCATTTAGTTTAAAACAATTCTCTATTACTTCTGAATTACGTTAATTAACCTTTTCTCAGAATTAGTAAAATGTCATTAAATTATGTTAACTACTCAACTGCTTATGTAATATTCTTCATGTTAAAAATTATGAGTGGGTATTCTGACATCACAGTGATTTCTAGCTCTCTCCATCTCTTGCAAGGCCATGCAGGTTTGTTAGCAGGCCATTTACTCCAGGGATGGTGATATAATAGATTCATGGGAGTCCCAGCTAAGAGCTCATGGGCTGTAGCAGAGATAATGCAGTTTAAAGTGTGTTAATCACAATAAGAAAATATATTTTTCTTGTACTTTTACTTAAATTTGAGTACTGAAGAACATTCTTAAAATACAGTAAACTGTGAGTAAGTATTTTCAAAATGGATCTGTTCTAGTACCAGAGCAATATTATTCAAAATAAAAGAAACAGTCTTGCAGATATTAGTGTCACTGGTCTAATCACACAGTTAAAGATGCTGAAATGCATATGTATTTTTCAGGATGAGATACAAATGACATAATAAATAGATTGAAATTAAGCTGTCTATAATTAAAACAAAACAGGAGTCTTTAAGTGCTTCCCAATTTTAGTCAATGGCCAGGTAGAAGTGTTCAATTTGGATATGAAATGCTTATTGCTTGATTCTGTGATTATAGAGTATGATAATTAAAGGCTGATGAATGATTTATTAGTTCTCTTAAACTGAATGTGATGGTATATATTTTAGCTTCTAATCCTGTTCACTTGCTGAGCTAACTATAGATTTGAAGGTTTGGGGACTTTGCCAGAGATTGTATTGTCTATATTTATAACGCTTTAAAAAAAGATATCAGTTGGTATTTTAAAAGGTAGTTTTCATTAAGCTTCTATTCTTTTCTCTGCTCGTCTTGTTCCCATTCTGTGCTCAGAAAAATCAAGTATAAGCACCTATGAGTAGTGAAGTAGGAGACACCTACCTTGTCTCGATGTTTTCCATCTGCTCCTTCTGTAACTCTAGCTGTGCTGGCTGGGGCAGCGAAGCACACCCTGCAGCAGGGCAAAACCCTGTTCTGCTCCTGTGTTTCTTGGTGGCTGAGTTGCATTCACTTCTGTGCAATCAGTTTGGCAATACCTGTCCTCTGGGGCTTATGAAGCCCTCACCTCAAGATTGACCTGGGGCCAGAAGTGGGCATTGGAAGTGGTCTTTCCATTCTAATTATCAATATAGCCATATTCTTTTGGGGCCTTTGGCCTGAAGCATGTAACTTATTTAAATATATGAATAGTTCCAGTGAACTCGGAGGAGCTGACACTCAAGTATGTTACTAAACTGAAGCATCAACCTGGATGTTCTCTCTCTTTGATTGGCTTCTGCTGTTTCTGTTTATGTAATATTTTTAATTAGTTAGATCCTCTGTGCAATGTGAAAGATAAATGGTAAATATAAAATTAATAGGAATTGTGTAAAGGATTTTAAATATTTCAAATTGTAGTTAAGACCTAACAGTATATAATCCATACTGTATGACAAAGTGAGAAATAGTTATTTCTGCTGGGATGAAATTTTAGTAGCTCAAATCCAATTGTGTCATTAAATGAAATCATAGATTCTGTTGTACCATTGTGCATGAAAGAAATGATATCCAGAATAGTTGTGGTCAGTGTCTTTTCTTTGAAGTAGGTGTGGACTTGCAGTATGTGTGTACACATATGTGTATGTATATTTTGCAATATATATGCTCATATGTTGGTCTCATTTTATATCTTTGATTAATTCAGAGCAAATTAATCTGAATATCTGATCCATAGCCATGAGTACTGAATAATAAAAATAATTTTTATAAAATTGTATTATTTAATATTCATAGCTACAGGTCAGAGTGGTTTATATTTCTTTAACCACAAGGAAAGCCTTGGCTGCAAAGCCTTTGGGACTAATTGTAAAGACAGTCTCTTCTCAGTGCAAGAAAGGGGAGCCTCTGTAATAACCTTTGATACATTAGTAGTAAGCTGTGGTTTTGTACCCTTCCAGAAACTATAGCACATATAGAGAAATCTGAAAGGATTTGGTAAATTATTTTGGCACTTTAACACTGCTAATTATCAGGTAAAAAACAAACAGAGCCAATAGGTTTCCTCCGGCTATTTCTTCCAGTAAAATGTAACATCCAACGGGAATACTGAAGCCTGATCTACAGTGTAATGTGTAACCATCAAATCACTGTCTTCTGTACTGATTTTGAAGTAATGGCATGTATCTGTTTCCCAGGACTTACCTTTGCCTACAGAGTACAGAACCCATTTGAAGTGGAGGGACCCAGTTCTGCAATGATGCACTACTAGCACATCAGCAAAGTGCAGGCACAGGGCAGTCTCCTTAGCCTGTAATAAGGTCTTCCCTCCATAAAAAGATGGAGGGGCTGGATGCAAATTCACAGGCGATAACAGAGAGGGTCTAAAAATGTCCTGGCTCTGAATACATTTCACAGAGAAAGGAATATCAGGGGCTCTATTTTGCTGAGAACTGCTTTATTTTAAGCATATCTTAAGCAGAAGGCAAAGCCACTTAGCAGACAAACTTGCACGGAGTGCCCTTGCTGGAAATGTTTATGCTTTTTCATACAGGGATGCTGTGCATGCTAATATGCCGGTGCAGTCCTCAGCTGGTAGAGCTGGGTAAAGTGAAGAAGTAAAGACCTTGTAGGGAGGTTATTTTCCTTTGGGAACATTGCCTTTGAAAATACCTGCCATTTTGGGCAGGCTGATACATTCTGAAAGTAAAAGATTTTCTCTTCAGAAGTCTTTCCATAAGCCCCAGGGAAAAGTTATTTCTAGCAGAGATGATTAAGCAGTATCCAGAAAGGGGTCCACTCTGTCAGAGACAGGGAAATCAATCCTGCTTTCAATTTGGTGGTGGTATTTTAACAAAGGGCTTGTAAGAGCCCCTGAGAGAGCCCTCTGGCAGAGACAGTGTTCATGTGCAGTGTCTGTATGAGCTGGACTAGAGGATACTCATAGCTAATGCCTGCTCACACCAGTGCAGGAAACTTCTGTTTCTTTTACTGTTAGGAAGGTATTTAAATTCACTTGGCAGTCTAAGCACGTGAGCTCTTTTTGAAAGAGGTTTACTGCTGAAGGTTATGCTGTGCTTTTCATGAAGTCATAGGGTTTTAAGTGTTGAAGAGTTCTGGTTAGTAAAACTACAAGTAATTTCTACTGACCGTGGTCCACTAGAAAATGTAAACTGGATTCTGCTTCTCAGACAGGAATAGTTTACAGCAATTCTGTTAATCTGTTCTGCAGGGGGGAAGATACTGCAGCTCCTTGATTTCTCTGCTACATATCAAATATTTCCTACCTCAGCTATTCTATTCTTTATTTTGTGTTAGAATGGGAGCAAAACCTTTAATCTTCAGTCTCAATTCTCAGATATTTCTGCGTGGAATGAGAGAGAATACAGGAAACTATGAATGGCATTATGGCAAATGTTTTGCTATGGGTATTTTTTTAAGATGGAAGCCATTTTGACAAGCAAGAATATAATGTTTGTACTGTGTTTATAATTAATTACTTTCATCCATTTCTGAACAGTATTCATCCTGTGCAGTAACAGCTTAATCTCCCTTGAAAAACATAAAGCAAGGGAAACAACAAACAATCTCCACATTAACCTCTGGAAAGCAAGTGTTGTTCTTAAAATGCATTCAAGTTTTGAGAGTTATGAATTTTTGGGAGAAGCATTTCTGTTTGCTCTAAAAGAATATGAAAGCAAATAAGGAAGATGAAATCTTGAATTGGAAAATTAGTCGCCTTTAAGAATAAAACTTCCTTTTGAAAATGCAAATGTTAATTATTAATCACCTCCAGACACTCTCTTATGGTGTTTCTATGAGTTTTTCTTTATTTGACTATATACATTTTTGACTGATTAACCAATTTTTTTATTCTTCTCAGTCATAAATAGAGAGAGACACCTGCTGATTAAAGTGGAATTTATCAAGTGTAGGACTGACAGAGCAGTTTAAAGAGCAGTGAAATAACAGGAACCGATGCATTTAAAGATGCTCAAAACATAGTTCAGAGGAATTTTTTTTCCTCAGTCTGACGTGCACATTTATTGAAGACTGAACATTTCCAGGCAGAGTCAGATTCCTTTTTTCAGTTTTTTTGGTTTTGTTTAAAGGAACTGAAGATAAATAAAGGGAAGAATTTTTTACACTCCACCCCAAGTTGTTTGAGGGTCTCTTGCTTTTCTGTTTGATAACGTTGTCCTGCCCAGCAAGCAATACTCTTCCGTAAAGCCAAAAATGACAGCACTAATTTTTTTCATAGCTACAATAAGCATCACCATGGGCTATGTATGACCATGCGAGCTGTCTCCAGGTAACTAAAGCTAGTGCTGGAGGAATGCTGATGAAAATGGACTCGGCTCCCTCTCTTCTGTATATCAAACTTCTGTGGTTTATGCTCGAAGTCTGGCTCTCAAATGAAGCAGTAGGGTTGTCAAATACTGAAAATACTAATTGCACTGATCTATGGGTTGATGCTTGACTAGTCTTTGGGAATTTTTCAGGAGGAACCCAATAGAGTCCCTATGGCAGAAGGCCTACGTGGTTTTGTTTCTATTTCTTTTTAAATTTTCACATATGATTTAGTCCCAGTATGAGAAAGGACATTTCTTTGGGTCTGTTGTTAATTCAGTAGCTGATGGCTGCCAAGGAAGCATGCTTGTACAAAGGGAAGAGGTATGAGATTGTTTTTGGAAGCAATCCCCCTCCGTTACCCTGTGCCTTATGTTTATGAAATTCTGCATGGGTGTTAGGATTGTTGGTTTATTCCACTACAATTTTCAGGGTCGACTGACTGGCCCTGTCATTGCCGGAAAGGGTCACTGTTAAGACATTTGGTGAAAGATTTAGTTGTTACTTGGTTTATAACAGCTATCAGGACCACGTCAGTCAGGGTTGCCTTGAACACACTGTGGAAGCTGGAGTAAGGCCTGGCACTACATTGTCCCAAACCCACCTTATGGATTGGGAAATAATAAGGAAAGCTCACTAGAGCCAGATTTGTATAAAAGAATAACATTTAACTGGGAAATGTATTTACATTCTTAAGTGGACATAGGATTTTGGCTTTTTATTGTGCTATGAGACTAAGGTCAGATAAATTGATCTGGCTTCTACAAAAAAAGCTAGGAAATGAGACATTAAAAATACCACAACTCTGTCTGTTAGTTATATCAGTGTAACAAGCAGTAGCGGTCAGTACTAAACATTAGAAAAATGACTATGATTCAAATCACTCTTGCTATAATTCTGTTATACTGTCTGCTCTGTATTTATTACATGCAGTGGCACAGTAAGAAGTTGTCTTTTTACTGCAGCAGACCTTCATTTGCTTTGAATGTTAAATCATTTCAGAATAAACAGCAACTGAAATGACTGAAGTGAATGTAGTCTGCTAAAGAATTTTGCACTAATGATTTCTACAAAGGGAATTTGGCCTTGTTAAAAAGTATGTAAACAGTAAGAAGCAATTCTAAAGCCCTCTGATGTCAATTGAAGCCTTTCTATCTCAAACTCATATATGTTTGCTTTAGAAAAGCAGCTTCTCTGCAGTGGAATGCTTACAGCAATTTCAAAAACAGCAAAGCAATTAGTTTTCTTAGTCTGAGGTTGCTGAGGCTATGTTAAAAAAAAAAAAAAAATGTACAAGATATACCTAAGCAATAGGTTGGGAGGAGGAAGGAATAAGGGTCTTTCATAGCAGAAAATCAACTTGAGCTTTCAAATCTGTCCATAAATCTTAGTAACCTATAGTCTAACAGCAAAGTCATAAAAAGAATACTAAATTTGCCATGTCATAATGATCTGTATAGTCTTTTATCTAACTCATGATAATAGTTCACTTTAATTGCTACAAGAAATGAAAAATTAACAAATATTTAAATAGATATACCCTAGCATGCTGAACCTATTATGTGAAGATAGGGTTATCTTTTCTCACTCTTGCAAGGGACCATCTTATAACTTTATGCATAGACTTGTAGGATTTTTATGATTTTTATCACGAAAAATTTTTATCATTTTTATATTGTGCTTCTAGGAATGACATTGAAGAAAAAATTGGGTATCCATAGTGTACAATACACAATATAACAGATATGAGGCCAGTACTTTAAATTTATATGGCCAAACTCATTTAGTTTTTTCTGACTGCTCTAGATGAGTGCAGTGTTTCCCAGGCAAGGAACAGGTACTCTTCTGAAAGGAACAGGCAGTAATTTTCTTTACTCTTCACTCAGAGAACCCTATTAATTCTTAAAGTGGAAGGGGACTATTTGGTGATAACACTCAATACAAGAGGACTTCCTCCCCTTCCTTTTTTGCTTGGTGACCCATCTGATGGACCCATTAGTGAAAGGCCCTGTTTTGTGGCTGACTCTGAAGCATGTCGTACCTAAAAGGCACAAAAAGGCTTCAGAGGACTGTGTGTGTTCCTGGGAGAAACAAATTATCAGAAATGTATTAATGACTAAAGCTATACTGGAAGAGACAATTCTTGAGGCAGAAGGAAGCCTTCTTCACTGATATTAGGAATAAGCAGAAGGAAGAGTGAAGGAAGCTGTCTAGTAATCCTGAGTGTTCAAAAATAGTTATTAAAATGGTCATTCTGGATCTGTCCGACTACTTCCTCCATAGGCTGTGGCTTCAGATATGCACAAGACTAAGACTGCAGACTGAATCTTTGGGATTTTTTTCTCATCTAACACTAACTCCCTACCAAACAGGTGCCTACATCTGAGCTGGTCAGCTGGACTCCCTCACAGACTCATTTCTAGGATGTGATTTTTGTCCACTATTTCAGACAAGTACCTCAGAATGGGACTAGTTGTACCTAGAACAAATCTGCTTCTCCGCAGTGTCTTTAAGAGGATTCTAAACTCCCTGTTGAGATGGACCTAGTTACAGCATGTCTAACACAAGGTGAGATGAACCTTGCACAAAAGAGCAGACATGTCAAGTAAGAGTGTTCACCCCAAGTGCAGTAGTGCAGCTCCTCTGCTATAGGAACAAATGTTCTTGTGAATAAAGTCAGAGGAAGATTTTCGTAATGCTCAGAGATGATGGAAACAGAAATAGAATTTCTTGAACAAAAAAAGTTGTTGCCCAAGGCAAGCTTTTATTAGCATTTTGTCTCTTAGTTCAGTTCAGTAAGTAAATTCATTTGCTAATGGTTCACAAAGAAGTTACCGCAATACATGTTACCCTCCTTCCCACTCCCCAAGCTACCTATACGAAAGGCTTGTATGGTGCTCATTGTCATGTCTTTCAAAATGCCCACCTTCCATAGTTGACATAGAAGAAGGTTAAGTTAGTACACAGTACATTTGCTAAGCCATAATGGCTTATAGCAGTTGAGGACAGGAATATCTAAATTGTGAATTTGTTGCCATTGTACACTATTTAACATAATAATTGAAATCTAGATTATCCTGTTCACCACAACAGATGTCATTTTTTTGCTGATACACCATTTTTAGCTGGAGACTCTTGAAGGTCCCAAATGTTATGCTTTCCACTTCTTTAATGTAAGACATTACATAATGTATTTGCCTGTCATGCCCTTGGAAGAGGACTTCTTGTTCATTGATTGTTTAGACAAAACAGAAATGCACAATTCTTTGACAATGAGAATCTGACTAATCAGTATGACATTTGCAGAAGTAATCACTGAGAAGGACATGTAGAGATTGAGCTCAGACTCCACAGTTGTTATACAATACCAGCACACCCAGCAGAAGTATAGAACTTACGGGACAATTTTCCAGAGAGTCCAGCTTCTTTTCATTTTTTTTAAAGATCTCTATAGACTTGAGACTCTTCACCCTCTAGTTAGCTTTGACAGGGTTAGCTTTTTTCTCTTGTGTTTTCTCACCTCAGTCATTTTAGTCATTCCTCTGAATGTGACTTGGACTTGCCATTGAGTCCAGCTGACAACTAAACGTTCCCATAAGCTGATTAGTACTGTAGCAATATGCAAAATGTAACCACAGACCTGCAGTTTTCACATCTGTTCATGCATTGCACAAGTTCAGGAGTTATCAACTGGTCACTGGTGATTATTCTACCTCACCCACCCCCTGTCATTTAAGTAAAATGAGCAAAAGGATAAATTCATTTGTTTGTCATGTAAAACTTCCCAGGGAGCTGAAACTTTGGCTTTAAATCATCCTTTTCCTGGGTTAAGGGAAGGTTGTTCAGATTTGTAGCTCTAGAAACATGCTTATGGGCATGATCTCAAACTATTAGTGGCCTATTTTCTCTCTCCAGACTGAACACAACATCTCTCAATAGAGTAATTAATCTTTATGGACTTCTATTAACCTCAAGGGATGTTTGGAAGCAAAAAGAGACGTCCTGACTGAGTATCTAACTATAGCTCTGGCTTACTGAGAAGCTCAAACACTGAAACCTTGCTTAAACTAGACTGAAATATGATCAGAACTCAGCCCATATCTAATATCTACTTCTAACCTAATGCTGTTGCTGCCATTTAGTTCCCCAACTGCCACTTTTGGCAGAACAAGGTGGGTTATATAAGATGCTTTTGCACGAATGCATAGTAGCATATAATGCAAATTCAACACCTTCAAGAAGTGACCTGAGAAAGACTATCAGTACAATGTATTTCATTATTACATACTTGCACTGAGTGTTGGAAATTTGAGAGTTCAGGATTATTTTATTCCTAGTTATACTGTGCAATTCTAACCCAGTTGATTTAACCTAGTCATGGCTTGATTTATCTATCTGTACAATGAATGTAAAATTGATTCAAACTTCACACAGATGTTAACAGACTTAATCCTAGATGGGAGTTCTGCTTTTTCCCCATTTTTCCCTCAAGGGTCTGCACTGCCACTAGACAGGAATAGTATTTTCTGCTTTACAAAGGACTGAGCCCTCCATGGTAATTAAAGAGTAGAAAAAAGGACAATTTCATCTCTTTTCAGCTGCTCTCTTGTGCAATACTGGAAATATCAGAAACACTAATTTTTCTGAGTATTATTAAGAAAGTATTAAGACTTCACTGCTGAAGAGCAGTGGGGAAGGGCAAGTCATTCTGTTGATATAGCTGTCAACTTTCAACACATTAAAAGGTTAAGAACTTGAGGTGTTTTAGAGCAAAAAATTTTTAAGAATCTGATATTCCAAATCTCTATCCAGAATCAATTTGCAGCGGAAACTCTCTCTGAATAATTTGCATAGCAACTGTTGCTAAGAAAAAAACCTGCAGCCTAAACCAAAATTCTGATAAATACAAATCCTATCAGCATTTTCAGCAGCTGGAGAAGACTAAATATACATAGTTCAAATGGCTGGCTTCCTCCAGCAATGGTATTTTTAGATGTTTCAAAGAAAAATAATGATTCAGAACACACAAATATTCTTGCTATATATACACTTGGGGGGAGGGAGGAATGGCCATATCAAGGCAACACAGCATCTAGGTTTCAGATGTGTTATCTGACCATGGGAATAATTCACATCTGAAATCAGATGCACCTGCTCAAGCAAAGTAACTGATGCTCGGAGGAAGCTTCTGCCTCCCCCAGGCTCAAGCACCCATCAAAGTGGTGGGTGTTTTCACAAAGGCCTCTGAATCAAAACATAAACTATCCCAAATTTATGAAGCTTCCCTTTTTAAGAAGTGATCCCAAGTCATAATGGAGGGCAATGGAGAACCTCAGTTTGCTCCCCACACATCACTCTTAGCTGAGTTTTGTTCACAAGCAGTAGTGTATCTCCCTACAGATTTCCTCTGGTGGAATGTTTTTGGGAAAGTGCCCCTCCAGACTGTCTGGAATAAAATAATGAAAGTTTAAAGAGAGATACAGGGCCTATGTCCTTTAAGAAAAGGGAAAAACAATACATAAATGAACATAGCATGCAATGCATTGATAAAATCACGTGTCGACAGCAAAAAGAGACTAGAGTGGTGTAACCTGCCAACAACACTACTGAATGAGTCCAAACCAAACAAGTCTGAAATTAGCTATTTCAGCAAAGACCTTCTTAAGTCTCTGGCCCTTTGGTGTGACAAAGATCTCATAGGCAAGGTCCAGGATTAGTCTGTTGACTGGACTGAGTAAGTTGATGATGGGATTGTCTAGCAGAAGGAACTAAATATCTGCACAGTAAAAATAAGGATGTTCATATTTTCTTCTCTAAAACAACTCCTGTCAAGTAGACTCCTTCATCTGCTGCTAATGGAAAGACACGTTCTTTTTGTCAATATCAGGTACAACTATGTTGTTTGCAGAAAACAGGCAAAATAGAAAATGACTGATAGGTCTCTTTTTCTAACAGAAGAGAGTAACTTCTCCTTCTAAATGCATGCTATGATATTTTTGCATAAAGCTAAATCTACATATGTGTATGAATGTGTGACTGAACTCAAAGTGCTTTGCCAGTACATAATAGACTCACGTGGTTGAAAATTTTCTAGTTATTTTTGTAGTTTTGTGGAAGATATGGTTTCAGTATTACATTTTTTAATTAAAAAAAAAAAGCTATTTTATTTACAAAGTTCCTGGGATCTGCCTAGAACATTACTAAAACAAGCATGCTAACCATACCTGCTAACCAAATGCAGACTGCTTCAGGGCAGCATATCCGCCCTTATAGCCCATCTAGTTTGTCCCATTTTCATGTGCAGTGGGTATAATGCTTTCAACAGCACTGAAGGGAGAAGCAGCCATGACTCCATTTTCAGGCCACTGATAAGAGTATAGCATTGCTCCCTGCTCAAGGTATCTTTTCAAAATGGATTTAGAGTATGTTTTTCTCTGAACGTAGCTGGGGCAATAGTCTACAAGACCTGAGTCTTTATGAAGTATCCAAGTACTGGAAATTTATTCAGTGAACTTTCTGTAGTTTATCTGCAAATTTCCTAGTTCCTCTTTAAATTATCTTTTGGCTAAATTTTCTCTAGTTGGTCTTTTTCAGTTTGAACTGTTTTCTTCCATCAAAAATAACAGAAAAGATCTCGGATCTTTCAGATGTTGCTGCAAAAGTCAGAAGCAACGTGTGTGTTACGAGTCCCCTTTTCAATACCACTTTAAGTACTGTGGCAGTTGAATGACACCTGCTTGGAGGGGTCAAGTGGACTATGCCTGCACTGCAGGACACAACACTACTATTTAGCCGGGCATAGGTGTCCCCAGTCATGGCAAAAGTTGACATGCAAATCCCTCCCTAGCAATTCCTCCTGTCCCTTGTTCTGCAAGAAAGCAGGCCACACAAGAATGGAGATGAAGGCTGGACTTCTCCTGAGATGATGGCGGAAGACTAGCACTTTTAGAGATGCTGTGAATCACCCCTCCTGTTCTGTTCAGATACAGTCTGGAGTCTCCAGCATTTGCTTACTCCCGCTATGCACCCAGCAGCCCTCAAAGGTGGGTCTGTATGCTGTGAAGTGGTGTGTTTTGGATTTATCAGACTTTTAACAAACTCAGACCTGCTGGCACAAGCTGTCAGCCAGTACAGACAACTTCTGCAAAAACTTCAGAACTCATCTCTGTGCCCATAAAGAATAGAAAGGATTTTCTTCCTTTGAATGAAAACTTAATGTCTGACATGTAACTCATGATTCTGTGGCATTGGCAATGTCTTATGAATATGAAGTCACTTAAGATTATTTTCTTTACATTTTGCAGCCAATTGGTGCCTGACGGCCTCTGAGGTAAGGATCAGAGGAAATAGCCTTGGTTCTGTACTTCCTCAGGGAAGAGGACATATCATAGTCAAATAGGCATGACAGTTGGCAGTTTGGACAATGTCTAAACAGTCTAGAAAGCAGCAAAGGCAAGAAGCACAGGGAAAGAACAGCGCAGCAAGAATGAAAAGGGAAAATAACTACAACAGAAAGCAGAGAGACTGGTGATCTCTGCACTCCTCTGCAAGTCTGTCAGCAGCATGACTATGGGTAGGACTCCCATTCTATCATCAGACATGCACTGCATTCTGAGAAGAGCTTTAGGTTTCTCCTCTATTTTCTCTCCTCTGCATTTCTGACTGAAAATCCCATCCCTTTCCCTCAAGACAGCTAATATTTGTTTTATAGATGAAATAATGGCATAGCCAGAGACTCATGGGATAGAAGTTGGACACATAGCTAAGTATGACGTCAGAGACTACAGAGACTCCCTTAGTGTGCTACATGTCTGAATGATGTGTGAATGCCACTGAAAAGGGATAGGGCTAAGCCTGCCCCTGGGACTGGGTTGTGTGCACTTCTGGGCCTGCAGGGACTTTGTGTTCCCCTCTCGTTCCAGGGCTGTGAATGACCCAGCTGATTTTTGGCTACACTTGTCTCTGTTCTTGCAGATGTACTTCTGGGAATATATTCATTAAGAGCAGCATGGTAATATATTGGAGAGAATGCAAGTAAAAGAATAAGTAGAAAAAATAGGGACATTATGACCAGCTATTGGAAGATTCTACATCTCTAAGCTCTGAAGAGATCAGACTGTGGTTTAATAAGTACCATTTTTCCAGCAAACAAGAGTTGCTCTTGGGTGCTTTTTGAAGGAGTAGATAGCTCTGTATGAAAATAGGAGTCTTTAGCTCTGGAGTGCCATTAGATAATCTTTTTCCTGCCTTAAGGATATTTATGTCCCTTTTTTTGCAGTAGAGATTGGAGTGCTTAACCTAAGCGCAAAAATATAATTTTTTTCTTGGTGTGTTGTGCATGAATGCTTTCCAAACAGCCAGTCTAGAAGCTAGGCATTTAGGGAAAATGTGCTGCATCCTGAACCTCACAATGAATTCCCAAATGCAGATACCAGCAGTTATATATTCATATGCAATGGCATGATTTATAGGGTTGAAGGATTGATGATACTTTCTCAAAATACTTCTGGAGCTTAGTTTCTATTAGTAAAAAAGACCTTGGTGCATCAAAATATCATTTACCCTAAATACCAAATCTGAGTGTGCATCTGCTGTCTCTTTCTTTGCTTTTCTCTTGAAGTCTGGTTTGTCAGTATCTTCTGCAGGATGGCGCACATGCTGAACCAATATATTTGAGAATGTTGTCAGCTGCTGCCACTATTGGGAGCTGGGAGCAGCTCAGCCTTTTCTTGGCCACAGACTTCCCTTTTACTGCTCTCAGTTGAGCACCTCTGGTCCTGATTGCCTTAGGTCAGCAATCAGGAAGGGGAGGGCAGCAGGACAGCATGGGCTCTGGTCCTGACCCTGACCCCTGCAAGCCAAAGCAAGGAGTAACTAAGGGCTAGAGCTTTGCTCCTAGTTTATTTTTTCCTTTTAGTTGTCTTTGAGGGTAATGAACTCTAATTGCTTACTGAAAGCTGTAAGTGCTGAAGATTTTGTGCTGTTGGATGAAAACAAGCGTAGTCCTGCCTTATTTCATTATTCATTCATGAATGAATATAATAATAACAATATTCAGCTTTTTATAGAGCTGAAAATAGAGGTAATAATTTTATCCTGAACAATATAAATTCTTAGAGAAAATGATAGCACGTGTATTCCTCTAAAACGTAGTGCAATATTAACAGGGAGGACTGACAGTAGCTTAATACTGTTCTCTTAATACATGTTACCATTGTTCTCCTGAATATTTAAAGCAAAAAAACCTACCCTTTCTCCCATAGTAAGAATTTATTTTCTTTTATATTACACCCATCTGGAAAAATTTGGGGAAGCTGAAATATAACTGATAATCTATTAAGACCTCAGCACTGCATTTCCTGGGTATTCAAAATGCTAGTGTTTTCTAAAAGCAATATTTTAATATTCTGCAATGCAAACAAGGTCATAATGTCATGCAAATTAACTTCCAGATTGGAGAGGTCTCCCATTCACACATTCGTTATGCTCCATTTTCATGGATGCTTATGACATCAAAGCATTTAGTTAAACCCAATGTTTTATTGCAATAGCAATGCAGTGAAATGATAAATGGGTAATATACCCCTATAATCACATTGCTTACTGCATATCAGCAAAATATGTTTCTTAATATGAATTTGACAGCTTATGCTTATTGAAATTAATGGTAAAACTTTTGTTGGCTTGGCCGTCTGTAAGAAGCTTTCAACAGCAGATATTACATTGAAATGTCTTTCTGAAATTAAACAATGCAGCATTGTTGTAATATTGAGCAATAAAGCAGAAAATGTCTTTAATAGTGAACTCTGTTACTGAAAGCTGCAGGGGAAAAAATTGAATATCAAACAAATTATGGGCTTTTTTTTTCTAATGCTGTATATGACAGTGACTTTAAGAATGGGAGAATAGTGGCTGTTGGTGAGGCTTCTTCAGAGACTTTACTAAAGAGTTTTGTGATTTCCCCAAATCACCTGTTTACCAGAAGTCATACAAATCACACTGCCACTACGAAGAGTAAAGGAAACTTCATAAACACGTGAGATGCCAGTGAGTTGTGTGAGTCTGGGTGGGTTTCCTATAAATGAAGCAGAAAACCACTCAGTGAGCAAATACAAAATGGTGATAATCCGATGTAAAAATTTCTGCTTGGGAAAGTCATTGTACAGGATTCTCCTCACTTGTTACCTGAGCGCTGTAGACTTGATGTGTGTAGGGAGGTACTTTAAAAGATGAACATGTTGTTTGAACAGGTCTCGTAATTGTTGTGTGCTGGTCTATTCCCTGATTTCCACCCTAGCTCTGCCAGCTTAAACACATTCGAATACAGAAGACGTACTGTTAATTGCTGAAAGAAGTGTCATTAGAGACCTTCTCAGTCAAAGAGCTTATGATAGGTTAACTCTGTTTTGAGTGTTTGAAGGCACAAATGAACAAGTATTATAGTCTGGAGTTCTTCATCCAGATTAATTATTGCTGCTCTGTTTTCTCAAACCCTGTAGTGATCACGTACATTTCAAGAAAACAAAAGAATAATTGCTTTGGAAGATAATTATTCTTATGGGAAAGCATCCCGCAGTGTTCCAACATTGAACTAAAAAATAAAATAAAATCCGATTTATGCACTACACAGAAGTGGCTGTGTAATTATTTCTTGAAAGGATATTTTTAAACTAATCAAATGCTTTTAATATGAGGATACAATTCCTACATTTTAGTGACCAATGCAAATGTTGAACAACTACATATACGTACATTTTCTGCTTACTGTATTAAAAGTTTGGGAAAACAAATTATTTTCACTTAGACGTGCTGGAAGTATTTGTGTAGAACTGGGCATTAATTCTGCTCATTTCGTTAGAGAAAAGGTTTCAAAATTGTGGGTTTGTTCCTCTGTGTTACAAGTCTTAGCACTTGTTTTGAAATTCTGACTAGGACTAAATGACACCAGCTTTGGGAGAAAAAGCAGTATGAAGTCCATAGCATACAGAGCAGAATGATTGCCTCATTTCACCACAAAGAGCAAGAACTGCGTTGATCTATTGAAAGAACAGAACTTCTGAAAAAATTATTTATCCGCTAACTTCATCACACAGTGTCATTAAACCAACCCAAACAGTTTATATTTCTGATGGTATGCACAAACTCTCAGCTTTTTATTAACAAATAAAATCTTCATAGAAATTGTAATCATCTAGTCTTACACAAATGCTTTATTCCGTCTGTACTAGATGCAGGAGGGCAATAAAAGTTTAAAGCAGCTTACTTTAGAAAAGTTATAATGAAAGTTTCTGACATCAAGGGAATCGCTGATTCCACTGCTGACCCAGTAGCAGGTTATGAATTTTTTTCAAGCTCCAATTATAAAAGTCTTAAAACTTGGAGGTTAGCAAAATGGTTTCCTAGTTTGTATAAAATGGAGCTATGAAGGTGGAAGATTTTGTAACACTGAAAGAGGGGAAAATAGCAAGAATGCATAGAATATACCAAAAGTTATAATTCTGAAAATAAGAAAAAGAAAATAAGATTGAATTGGTAAAAGAAAGGAAAAAGTAATGCCAATGAACTTTCTGGTTTTAATATGGAATTATTGCAAGATTTCTTTCTTCGCCAGTCTCTTTCCAGTTGTTTTCTTGACACAGACTTTTAAAGGGACCATTAGGGCATACATACATTTATTCTGACCGAAACAGAAGTTGTTAGTTGTGACAATCCTGCCTCTGTCTGAGTGGTCCAAAGCCTGGTGGAAAAGAGCTTATAAATTGTCTGTTGTTGAAGCTCTGGAGTAGGTAAAACTTTTTGAATACAGATGAAATAGATTTAGAATATAGATTAAATAGTTTTGAAACAGATTACACTGTTGAAGTTTTGAACATGGAAGTGCTGCCTGCACCATGGCAGTAGGGCCCTTCTACCCGTGGGTGAGGCAGCGGGGGGGCAGTGGAGGTGGTGCAAGAGGTCTCTGTGCCACACAGGGATATCCACAGCATCTGCAAGGCACAAACCCTTGCAGATGGCCTTGGTGGAGGGCAGCCTCACTGGGGAAGAACAATTACACCCCTCTTGTCAGCAGAGGAGCTGACTCCAAGGTAGCACTCCAAGGGAAACTCTTCAGAGGTGCCAGACTCTCAACTAATTTTCAGGAGAGTGCTCCAGTACCTTCCTTTAGGTGCTTCATCTGGTCTGCGAATTAAAGGCTTGATGCCAGTCTCAGGAGTGAAACCTGTTTGTTTTGGTAGACGGCAGAGATGAGAAGCTGTGGAGCAATACATGCTCCACTCCTTCATTTCCCATTCCTGCAGGTCACCAAAACCCCTCCAGGTTTTCACAAATTACTGAATTCTAGACACTTGTCCCAAGGAAGTTGAGTGGTGGCTTAGGCTCACTGCAGCAGTCAGCCACAGGCTCTGAGAGGAGAAGCGAAGTTTCTAAAACTTCTTCAGTGTGACAAACAGAGCATGTTGTACTCTTTACAGCAAGTGTGATGAGTCTTTGTCTCGCAAAGTTTCTCTACCAGCCTTAGTTTGATCTTTTAGTTTCTAAATCCTGTCCCCTTCTGATATCCTTGTTCCTTCCAAAAGTTAATTTAGGATATAAACAAGGCAGGAGACTCATTTTTATACTTACAAGGCAAGAAATTATTGACATTGAACCTATAATGTGTCTGCTGTGAATAGATCCCCAGCATGTATGCAGTTGCATTGGAATTGTATTTAGTCAGTAGTCTTCAGGGAAAGTTTCTACAGTAGTGAGCACCAAGAAAACAATCAGCAGACCCCAAAACCTGCTGATGGGGCATTATTTCAGAATAAGCAGGGCTGGGTGTGAGATAAGGTTAAATGAAGGTGGAGAGGTCAGGACAGTTGCACTGCAACCTGGTGCTCAGACTGGAGTATTAATGCAAGCCAGCATGGGAGGATGTAAAACAGAGGGTTCAGAATATTGTGAATAGTGTGTTGTCTTTGGGTCTTACTTTTTGTCCTTCTGGATAATGCAACTCAATTCCCCTTTCCCCAAGTCTTTTTCATTATCTGAATTGAATTCTAAGTGTTACATTCAGAGGCTCTTTGCCTTTACTTAGAATTCCTGAGAGGGAAGCATCTCTTGCCAGGCAATTTTCAGCTCCTGCTAGAGTAGGCTGAGTTGTTTATCTGGTTTTTACTTTTCAAATGGTTAATGATAATGAGCTGTAATTGAGAATTGCTTTGGGCTCATTAATATGCATGTTGTCATCCATTTATCTCCCTGTTTCCTTTGAAATCACCTTCTTAAGGCTTTGGAATGAAGTTTTGTATTTTTTTTTTCCTTCCTGTTAATATTTGCAGGTTTTAATTTTTGTCCTTTTTTAGAACTGCATTCTTCTAATCCTTTTTCTGAGTAAGTTTCTGATTCTTTCTTAAAATGTTTCTGTTACTGTAGGCTTCTTGATTTCTAATCACTCTATTCTAGGTTTTTAAATGTATTTCCAGTGCATGAATAGGAGTAGAAAAAGCTTCTTAACCTAAAACTTTCAGTTATAGCTTAGGCTTTTGTTATTAATACATCAAGTCTTGCTGGCTTAAGACACTATTGAAAACAAGGCGTCATATTTCAAATTTCTATTTGTCTTGACCAAAAACCTATTATGGAATAATAAAGTATCTGCCTGACTGTTTTGGGTTTTGGTTTTGTTTTGTTTTGTTTTTGAGAGAGAGCTTTGTTATTGCTGTGTACAGGTGAACTCCTGTAGGCTCTTTCTTGGCCAATCATAGCATCTCCCTGCTTCTTAGCCTGTTGGAAGTGCTGGGTTCACAGCTGAATTACTTAGGTGTAGCATGGACCTGTACTGCTCATCACCTCCCTGGTTCGGTATAAATTAAGGTGCTGTACACCTTTGAAAAACTAATCATTAGGTACTGCTGGAATATTGTTGGGTGCAGGTAGCTCTGACTCCTTCCTCCATCACCCCACCCCAGCCTCCTTGCTTTGAGGTGGCAGGTGCATCTTGAGGATCATCCCTTGGACCTGCCCTGGGTTAATTTCTAAATTTTCTTCCCTTGCTTTCTGAAGCAATGCTCAAAGTGGGAAATGGGAGCTCAGCTCTGAAAGGCTCATTAGTGTGTTTCAATCTGAGTGATCCCGCATGAAAGAGTAAGAGGGCTGTATCATTAGTAAGAGAAACAAATTTTGTTCATGATCGTTCACAGTTAAATGGAGAGCTGAAAATAATAACAGATGAAAACTAATATGAAATTGTGTTTATTCTAGTTCTATTCATTCCCATTTTAGCCAGCCTTGTGAGGACAATTTTCAAACATCAGTTTTGGAAGAGATATTCCCATCTTTAAGAAAGCCAATGAAATAAACAAAAAGCAACAACAAAACAATCCTGAATATCTGTAACTATTTTTATGTTACATTGCTTGTTGTTTCCTGAAAGAAAAGTTTAGTATTATGGTCTTAATGACAGCACTTCATTGTCAGCTGTCCTCCCTTGGAAACACAGCCCCAGACATCAATAGTGAGAGCCTAAAAATCTGGTTCTGAGAGCTTTTGACAAGCTCAGCTCCAAAGACAGATTTGACTGTGGATACCCCATGATTCAAAGGAGGGGGGTGTGTCATTCAGAAATATTAAGTCTGTATCTAATGATTTCCACCCCACTCTTTTTAACATGGATCCTTCCACTTTCTGTACATGTGCACATGTTCAGGCCTTTGACCTACTAGCTATGACCAGGACACTGGCAGAAGGAGCTATGTGCTTTCCTTCTGTATTTTATTTGCCCAGGTTTCTGCCTCAAAAGTTTCCCTTTCCTTGAAAAGCATCACTTATTTAGAACTTGTTTTTTCAAATTCATCATATAGGATGAAGGAGGTAATTTATTACTTCATGACTGTTCGTAATACGGCATCTTGCTTCCTGTGAAGGCTTTTAGGAATGACCAACTGAGACTTTCAGGATGCTATTCAGATAGTGAGTCTGAATGCAGTATTATGACTGAGAAGGCTTGCTGAAGTTACTCAGTCTTTGTTGTCACACCTTTCTACCTTATATTTCATACAGAGAAGTATTTCAGGATCCAAAACTGCAACAAGGGGTTCTCAATGCCCTGTATTTTGGTGGAGAATACCCATGTTGCAAGGTCCAAAACCAGCTGTTACATGTTCTACTTTGAGTACATATTTGTGTACCTAGCCAGTGTCATTACGCAGAAGTCAAGCTGTCAAGGATTTAGGAGTAGAACTGTGCAGAGCACCGTGAAGCCTCTGCCCAGGTGTTTGGCCAATGAAGGCAACAAACAGGAGTGTACATTCCAGGGCTGCTCTGGCACACCTCCAATAAATAAAGTTACCATTAGTTCCCTAATTCATGAACTGTCTCTTCCGTGAAATGTGTCAAAGATAAATCATGTAACTTCTGACTGCTGTGACTTATAAAAAGAACAATCTTTATGTATCATGGAATCTAGCCTTTGGCTTTAAATATTTCCTCACATCATTTCTTCTCTGTTACAGCACTATTATGTTTCTTTGCAACATATTACTAGACATCATAACTCTTGTCATTACAGTGAGTAGAGGTTGAGAACTGTTTTGACTATTGTTTCTGTTCTGTAATGCAGACTCCGGTTTGATCCACGTGTGCATTAGTGAAGCAAAACTTCTAGTTGTGCCAATTTGCTCTGCTTTGCCAAATAGAAAATAGGCAGGAGAGTGCAATTGCATAATTAGAAAATATGCATTTGTATCTTCCCCCACTGCTCTGAAAGCAGCTTGCCACCATGAATCTTGCAGGTGGAAGAACAGATGTTTCGCAGTTGACATCCATGCTGCCCCTCAGCCAGCTGGCAGGAGAGGTCCGTCATTGCCTCCCACTTGAGTTCACAGATGTCCCTTCTGAGACATGTCTTTACACAGAGGGTGATCAAACTATGCCAGATTTGGCACTGCTGTTTAATACAACGGGAGAGCTACGCATCTGTGAGCTTGCGTTGATAAAAAAAGCCACAGAACTGTGTCTGGGGAGTCATATATAACGTGACAGACTCAAACAAGCAGCTACATGGATTGTGATTTATGGTGTAACTCCCATGGGGACTGTTTTTCACTCACAAAACACAGAAGACAGTGCTTATGCCAGCTCTCATGTTGCTGCTGCCTGAGTGCTCCTCCCCAGCCTCTCAAGGCCTTATGCAGGCCAATATCCCACAGGGATCAGCTCCCTGCTCTCTCAACTGACTTTGTTACATGCCCTGTCCAACTTTGGAGGTGGAGTGGAAAGGAATAGCAGAAGGTTAATGAGAAATTTCAGGGGTAAAAACAAAATTTGTAATTACTTGTGATTCAAGGAGGTTGTGCATTCTCCCCTATATATTTTTCAGAAAGAACCAATGTTCAGAAGAGGATCAGGTGGAAAATAGCTGTCCTCAGGCATTTATTACATCACTGAGCTGTAGATCAAGTGTGTTGTAAGCAACAATTGTTTCATTTTTCCAAGCATGAACACTTGTAATGCTACTTTTCCTAGATGCCCTATACATGCTCAGTTTTCTACAATTACCTAGTCTTCTGCTTTTACAAAAATCGTACTAAATGGGGTTTGTAAATCAGTAATACATCAGCCTTCTGTGAAATGTTAAATACTTGTAAGCCAAGGAAATTTTCCATGGAAAATATTCTATATGCTTACCTTGCCTGTGGGCATACAGACTAGAAAATGCCAGACAACATTTCTCTTCTGCAGTCCTTGACTGCAAAGCAGTGTGAAATCAGCCCAATTTATCAAAAATTATCATAAAGTGTGAGGTCATTGATTGCCAGAAATACTGGAAGGATTTTAAGAATAGAGCTTAAGAAGAAAAGAACTCCTTTTAAGCATAGAATTTTTATATATAATCCTGCACTCTTTACTCCAACTGAACAAGCAAACAGTGCAATTCAGGATAGATGTTGCTTACCAAAGACACCCTCCTGCCTAAAAGATCATACTGTAGCTCCCCTGTATCTGCCAGGAAAGCCCATACCCAGATTTCTTAGTCCTCATCTTTCTGCTTTGCCTTCCTTTTTCCTCTTGTTGTACAGGGGCCACAATGAAGAAAACCTTTCTTGTTTGCACTGAACATGTTGATTCCAAATAGCATGAAGGGATTAGGCTAAAACAACTGCAGGTCATTTTCAAAAATAGCTGGGGAAAATTTTCTTTTAATTACAGAAGGGGGAAGGATTCATAATAAAGCCAGATATGTTCAATGCAGAAAAAGAAATATTGCAGTGATCTCTTTCCTCTTTCTCTCTGTAAAAGGGTTTTCAAACAAGCAAATTTTTCAATAGTTTGGAAAATATAATAGAGACACAATCACTTTAAAAACCTTTTGATGTGTTGGGTCAATAATCTGTTCTTTGTTAGCACTGAGACACTTCAGGGTGTGTGTTAGTAAGCTACTGATTTCTTTTTTTCTGGTTGTCGAAAGTATTGCCATTCTGGCCTCTTGTTTCCCACCTTAGGTGTGCTCCCATAGCATACTACAGCAGCCAACCACTTTAGGGCTGAAAGTCAGCTAGCAGGGTATGACTTTGCTTTGTGGGACTTTAAAAGTAACCCTTCCTGGAGCCACCAAATGTTTGGAGGAAATGTGGGTAATCAAAGATTATACCATTGTATCAAGCAAATCAAATGGTTCAATAATCACACTTTCCTCATCAAGGGGAAAGGATATTTCTTCTAGGTTTTTTTCTTTTTTTTTTTTTTTTGGGTACTAAAGTAAAGGAAAAGTATCTGCCACCCAGTAGAACAACAGTCAGTTGTCCAGTTGAAATAGGGCTGAGAGGAAGGAGGGCAGGCTTGGAAAGATTTCTTCCAGTACAGGGCATAAAACTTAATGCAGCAAGCAAATTATGTCACTTCTATGTAAATTCAAATCTAAAGCAGCCAGGTCATATACACAAACTTGCTTTTGATGACTAATTCCTCTTTTCAACAGTATCACTGCAAGGATGTTCAACCACAATCAGTTGAGGCAGAAAGGTATGCAAGAGTAAGAGTGAGCCTTTGCTTTGTCTGAGGAGCTATTACTTCTGAAACAATACGAAGTATTGCACTGTTCTGTAGTTTCTCATGCCTCTTCTAAAATGAAATGTGCATTTATGTGGCTAGGAACAGAAAAGATTCTAAATAAATAAATAAATAAATAAATAAATCCCTTCACCAATTGCTACAGGGTGGAAGAATCCCAAAGCAACTCATTCTCCTTTGTTTTAGCCGCTCCTGAGCTACTAAGCACTGCAGTGATGTTTATCTAATAACTCCATTCTCCTTGAGGCGTATTTTCTATTAATAGTAATTATCTATGACTTATAATTTGTCTTGAATTCTCCTTACTAGTGCAGCACTTGAACTGGTTATGTACTCCCACTATCAGAATAAAAAATGATGTGACTGCATTCTTAATAACAGCTGCATATAAGTGTGTGCATAAAAATATCGTATCTTCCGAAAGTGAGAGGTGTTTCTACCCACAGTGAGGTGGATGAATGTTCACCAATTTCAGAATAAGTGGGATAAAGAGGCTCCTGACATTCTCTTTAATGAGATAGAATGTCTCCTGACATTGACTTGCATGATTTGGAAGACTGAAATTATTCTTAGGGTATTTATATATTGTAGAAACTCAGAAAACAATGATGGGTTTGATACTTAATTGGGAGTTTTTGTTCTAATAAGCATGTAATAAGGCAGACCCTGATTGAAGAGTTTACATTATATGTAGAAAAGACAGAAATCATTATTGTGTGGAGTCCCCAGGTGCAAATTCTGGAGAGATCATGAACTTCTCAACGTCATATGCGAGACTTTTGACAGCATCAGGAAACAAATTTAAATATCCTCAATCCTGGTTTAGTGCATGTACTATAATCTTACTGGTTTACTTACTGTACTTACTGTACCTATATCTTACTGGTTTCCTTTTAGTAACTGAAAACTGAGTCCAGATTGTTATACCTGTATCTGGATTGTGGTTGAAAACTGTGTGTTAGCTCTTCACTACTTTGAATGCTTGAGCAAATCCTCCTATCGGTTAGGTGAGTGCTGTCCTTTGCCTCATTAAAATAGGAAATCAGGTTTTGCTGAATATACAAAAGTAGGTTGGAAAATTCCAGCAAGAAGAAGAGCAGGTGGACTTTATCCCTCTGCAAAATGTATTATTTTGCAATGGTACAGCACTTAGAATTCCTTGTATGGTTATTGCTAGTCTATCGGTAATTATAAAACATGCCACAGAGGAGGAAACTTATGAACTCTCATTTTTGTTCTGTCTTGACTCATCTGACCTTGGAGAGTTGCACTGAGTTCTTTAAAAGCAGTCTGTAATTTTGAATGTCTTATGTCAGCTGAGTGGTACACAACCTTAAATTAAATTAATAAGAGTTTGAATTTTCAAGAACATCTGGTGCTGAATGTCATATTGAGCTAGTGACCCTGCCATCTTAGTTTTCTCATCAGGTGAAAAAACAAAAACAAAACCAAAGCAAACCACAGCAAACCACAAAACAACTAAACAAAAAAAACAAACAAAACAAAAAAAAAAAAAAAAACAAAAAAAAAAAAACCAAACAAACCATAAACCAACCAACCAAAAAAAAACCTAAAAATGCAATGCATCTGCATTCACCTTACAGGAATGATGTAAAATTCAGTAGTTTATCTTGAAAAGTTTTCTGAAAAATCTATTACTAAAAATAATTACTGTTGTAAGAAAGGACAAAAAAAAATTCATGTTTTAAAGTGATTGCTATAATTTTAAGCATTCTTTAAAGACATATTAGGAAAAAGTGTCAGGCACTTTGAACATAAATCTTTCAAGTTTTGTGTTTATAAAGCTCCTTGTTTCCAAAATGGTTACCAATTTGCACTCCTACATCTGATTTATAGACATAATGAATGCCATTTTTACAAAGGGCATTGCTTATTCTCATTCATTGCAGCTACAGGTGTGGCAGTGGTTGAAGAAAACTCCCAGTATTTGGATATGCTGAATGGGGTGAGGGGTGAACAATGTGAGCCTATTTGAATATTAATAGGTATAGTATTCCCGTGGGCAGAGAATTCAGTGATGTTGAGCCCACCCAGCAAATTAAACAAGAAACATGAATTCACATAAAACTGTCTTCGAACAGATGTTCATCAACAGAATGCAGGCATAGCTTTTTTCTTTTTTTAATCAAGAAATATAGTACAAACATTAGTTTATTGCCTTGTGGGTGGAGGGAGGGGGAAGCAGGGGGACATATGTAACCCCATACCAAGACTTCACCCACTAAAATAATGGAGACAAAAAATCAGAGAACACTTCAATTTTCTTTTGAAACAAGTGACCAGTAGAATCTGGACTGCAAAACAATTACATTTTATTTTGTTAAAGTAAATAGATCATTCATAACGGAAAATGAGCTAGTAATACTACTTGTAACTATACCATCTGGTGTTACCTGTCATTACAAAGTGTTCAAATTACTATTATATTTAATACATGTATAATCTTGCCTGGAATATTGTATTCTCATCGATAGCCTCATCTTAAAAAAGGTTTAACAGAAATGCAAGTTTTCAGAATTATGTAACAAAAGCTATGTCAGGTGGAAAAAGAAACAAAGACTAGAGCCAATTTACAAGTGAGATTATAATTGTTTAAAAGTAATTCAATAGCATGTAGAATTTAGGTTTGAAAACTTTCACAATTTTCTGTTGCACCATTGGGAACAAGGTGGTGAACTATATGGCCAGCTTCCTCCAACTCAGTGTGTTCTCATGCTCAGTGGAAATGAAAGAATGGGACTTGACATTGCTGAAACCTTTGGAAAATTCCTATTTTAAGGATACAGTGAAACTGGCCTATGTTATGATAGAATTTATTGATGAATATATGAAATAAATTTGCTTCTTCTAATCCTTGAAAAATTTAGCAGTTAAATCTCAGAACTGCTAAATGGAGCTAGCAGATAGGTGTTCACCCACCCCTCAGTCTTTGCACCTCTTCAGTAGTAATAGTAGTATCTAACATTGTTTTAATAAGGCCACAAAGTGAAAATTTGTCTAAAAAGTATGTTTATGTAAGAGTTTCCATAGTTATCTTCTCACATTAACCAGCACCTCTGACAATTTTTTATATTTAGCAAAATAAGTGAAACCCCCTGAGCTCTGTGAACATTGTTTTCTGTGAATTAAAGTTGGACTGTTGTAGCAGCTTTTAGCTGCTAGTAGGCAACTGCAAATTTTGCACATTTTTGCAAGGAAGTAGTGAGACGGAAAAGTAAGACCAACAAGCCTAAAGCAGGAACGTTATTCTCTTCACAAAACTCAGTATAATGTTTAATAACCTGAATTGCTTGAGAATTATTTTCTGAAATAGTCTTTGTTTGGCTTGGAAATTTTGAATACAGGTTGATTTGCTTAGAAATACTGGATTTTGTACCTCTTTCTATGCCTCACTCCAAATGGCAGAGCAGTTTCTGAGCAATACTGCTGAGGGGGTCTCCACAGTTAGTTTAGGATTATCGTAGAGTTCATTGCCCGCTCTATTCCTACAAGGGTGGGGAAAGTCACGCTTCAGAAGCGTTATGTGAGATGGTAAAATAAGACGTTATTCTGCAATGCTGTTGATCCGCAGATCAGACTTTTATGACCTTGGCCTGTTTGGTTTTGGTAAGTTTTTGGTTTGTGTGGTTGTTTTTGTTTTGTTTTGTTTTAAATTTTTATTTTTGTTTTGTGTGTGGTGGTGGTGATGATGATGACTGAGAATTTTTGCCTCAGTCTTCACTGGTAACCTCTCTTCTCACCCCTCCCAAGTTGATGGACCGTAGGATGGAGACCAGGGGGATAAAGCCCTTCCCACTGTAAGAGAAGATCAGGTTCATGACCACCTGAGGAACCTGGATATACACAAGTCTATGGGACCTGATGAGATGCATCCCAGAGCCCTGAGGGAGTTGGCTGATGTAGTTGCTAAGCCACTCTCCATGATATTTGAAAAGTCATGGTAGTCAGGTGAAGTCCCTGGGGACTGGAAAAAGGGAAACATTGCACTCATTTTTAAAAACAGGCCTGCGAGAACATCATAAGGTTCAACAAGGCCAAGTGCAAGGTCCTGCACCTGGGCTGGGGCAACCCCTGATATCAGTACAGGCTGGGGGATGAAGGGATTGAGACCAGCCCTGTGGAGAGGACTTGGGGGTACTGGTGGGTGAAAAGCTGGGCATGAGCCAACAATGTGCGCTTGCAGCCCAGAAGGCCAACCGTATCCTGGGCTGCATCAAAAGAAGCGTGGCCAGCAGGTTGAGGGAGGTGATTCTGCCCCTCTACTCTGCTCTGGTGAGACCCCACCTGCAGTACTGTGTCCAGCTCTGGAGCCCTCAGCACAGGAAGGACATGGAACTGTTGGAGCAGGTCCAGAGCAGGGCCACAAAGATGATCCGAGGGTTGGAGCACCTCTCCTACGAGGACAGGCTGAGAGAGTTGGGGTTGTTCAGCCTGGAGAAGAGAAGGCTGCGGAGAGACCTTATTGTGGCCTTTCAGTACGTAAAGGGGGACTATAGGAAGGATGGGGGACAATCTCTTTAGCAAGGCCTGTTGTGACAGGACAAAGGGTAATGGTTTCAAACTAAAGGAGGGTAGATTTAGACTGGATATAAGGAAAAAATTTTTTACAATGAGGGTGGTGAAACACTGGAACAGGTTGCCCAGAGAGGTTGTGGAGGCCTGATCCCTGGAAACATTCAAGGTCAGGTTGGATGGGGCTCTGAGCAACCTGATCTAGTTGAAGATGTCCCTGCTCACTGCAGGGGGGTTGGACTAGATGACCTCCAAAGGCCCTTTCCAACCCAAACCATTCTATGATTCTGTGATGCCCACATCCTCCCATTATACTCAAATAAGGCTTCAGGACTTAATGTGGAAATACTCTATTTTCACTGTCTGTATGTTCCCAAACTGGGAATGAAATGTCCCATGTTTAACTTCTGCTTAAAGATCTAGAAGCAGAAGATGATGGCTGCAGAAAATTAATTTTCTGCTAGCTTGTTAGCACTATGGAGACATTTTAGGTGTACCTAAACAGAAGCAGGAAAAAAATGTGTGTCCAATAAGTTTTCCAATTCAAGTGAATTGACTATCCATATGCTTATGTTTAGAAAGTAACCCATCACCACAAAGGCTATAGCAATTTAACTTAGGTCTAGAAAGGAGAAGAAACACCTGGTATTTTTATTAAATTAGACAGGTTTGCTTGCTAGAACTGGTTTTGGTTAGTAATGAACTGCAGGGTTAAGCTGTCATGATACTAATAACTAGGATAATAAGTTCAACTTCAAAAATGCTGATAAACCATAGATACAAAAGTGTTTTCTCTAGAATGGCAATTACACCTGAAGTATCAAGCAGTTTGGTTAAGAAATGCGCAAAATAGATGCAAAGTAGATCAAAATAAGGTGTATAGGACACATTTAAGGAAATGTTTCCTTGGACCTTCCTCAGTGACATTTGCAGCCAGTAAGTTAGCCAAGGTGCTTTCTGAAGTAAGCCACTTTGCTCCTAGGAATAGAAAATGCCCATCCATTTTGAAATTTCTCTCAATATTTCCAGTGAGAAAATACTGGTCATAAATAGACCAAATAAAGTTAATGGGTGTTATTTAGACCCAATTTATATTGATCTAACTTGATGGCTGACTGGGAGCTCAATAAGACTGAAAATCAGATGATGTCTTAGTGCTGCTGAACTTTCAACTCATCAATGTTTCATGACGTACTTGAATACACTTTTATATTCTGCATTAGGTAACATACAATGACAGTAGTAAAATTAGATAGTTGGTATATTTAAAATTTACAATTATGTTTCTGCCAGTCTTGTAACCAGTCCGTTATTTTTTGCAGTAAAATATTATGCATTCAAATTTTTGCTCTTTGTCGAAAAGTATCCTTTTTTCTCCCAGCCCTCTTCTCAACTGGTTCACGTCAGATTAGTCCACACTTCCTATATATGCAATATTTAGATAAACATTATTGGAGAGTTGAATTACAATTGTTAATCCAGCTGTAGCATGATGAGGTGTTTTAGAAGGCTTCTCAGCATATTTGCCTGTGCAACTGTTCTGACTGGAAACATCTCCTTTACATACTAGATTTTCTGCATAATTACTCTGTCCATGAGGTTAATTAATCTGTGTATTTGCCTGGCACATATAGTACAGAAAACACCTCTAGCATCATTTTATTACTTCAGTGTACCAACTCTCTTATTGACCTGAAAGGCTGTCTGGGTTCCAGCAAACAACTGGCATTTTAGTCAATAAATCGTGCATTGCTTAATTGTGTACACTGAAACAACAGATGAACACAAGTGTGTCTACAAGGTAAATAAAAGTTCTATAAACTACAGGGACATCATAAGCATTTTAAACAAAACATATAAAAGTGAAAAGGTAGAAATGAACTCTTGAAGATATTTGTGCTGGTTTGACCCTGGCTGGATGCCAGGTGCCACCACAGCCACTCTGTCACTGCCCTCCTCAGCTGGACAGGGGAGAGAAAATATAAAGAAAGGCTCATGGGTCAAGATAAGGACAGGGAGAGATCACTCAGCAATTGCTGTCACGGCAAAACAGACTTGGGGAAATTAGTTTAGTTTATTACCAATCAAATCAGAGTTGGGTAATGAGAAATAAAACCAAATCTTAAAACGCTTTCCCCCCACCCCTCCCTTCTTCCTGGGCTCATCTTCACTTCTGATTTTCTCTACCTCCTCCCCTCCAGTGGCAGAGGGGGACTGGGAATGGGGGTTGCAGTCAGTTCATCACATGTTGTCTCTGTTGCTCCTTCCTCCTCCGGGGAGGACTCCTCACACTCTTCTCCTGCTCCAGCCTGGGGTCACTGACCTTGGTGTCTGCAGGGTTGTTTCTCTTGCATATTCTCACTCTTCTCCTCTGGCTGCTCTTGTGCAGTAGCTTTTCCCCTTCTTAAACATGTTATCCCAGAGGCACTACCAGCGTCACTGATGGGCTCAGCCTTGGCCAGCAGCGGGTCTCTCTTGGAGCTGGCTGGCATTGGCTGTGTCTGACATAAGGGAAGCTTCCGGCAGCTTCTCACAGAAGCAACCACGTAGTCCCCCTTGTTACCAAAACCTCGCCATGCAAACCCAGTACAAAACTATTGTGGAAAAGTACCTTTGAGCCATTTGTACTGTATTATAAGACAAAGTGATTACTGCCAATTTATCTGAGACATGTGCAAGGTTATGTAATAGTGAATTAATACTGATTTACTAAAAACGCCTGTGTTTGGATCTGATCACTAAGTGACTTTCAGAGACTTCTCCCTTTCTGTGGATAGATAGGCACTGGATTGGCATTTTTTTAGAACCTTGGGATTTATAAGTAGCCTCTTCCTATTTTATGGAAACTTGAAATGTCTTTACTCCTTATCCTCTTTTAAGTTGCCTATCTCCTATTAAGAACTTGCTATGAGATAGAGTAAAGGTAAGGACTGAAACAGTATGAAAACCAAGGATATATGGTGCTAATGGAGAAAAGTTCATTGGCGGTATCATGGGTACTGTATGATACAGTTTCTAGTAGCAGCTAATGTATGTTTTAACAGTTAAGGTACTAATAGAGATCAAATAAATGATGTTAAATTTTTGTCAAACTGTGTGCACCATAAAAAGTTAAGGACTTGTCTCACTCTCCCCAAGGAAAATAGTACTATATTTAAAGAATACCAAAGAGGTAAATTGTCTTTTTCTAATCTGTCCATTCTAAACTGGACATAAAACACTGCTTATGTGACAAATATGTACTTTTAAAACCATGTTAATAGCCTTGGATGCAAATTGGTATTAAATTAGTAGTAAGATGATAAAAGGCCTGTTTAAGATCTCAGAGTAATTATTGTTAACTTATTCTGGTATAATGTACAAAAATGTTTTTGCAAAAACGTGTCCATAGCACTTAGAGTAAAATAATGGTTTGACTGAATAATGTGCCCAAAAAGGACAGTGGGATTTAGGCCCAGGGCAATGGCTTGCCTGCCCTTACCTACGTGCATGGCATCATACTCTGGAATACTTTCTCCCTACCTTTAGAATACTCATCAGGAGATATGCTAGTCTTCCAGCCTCCTCAGGGCAATGCATTTATGAAAGTCCTTTGTAACTAAAATACACTGCCACTAAAATGAACGCAGCATATTGGATTAAAAAAAGCAACACGCTCCCAAATTATTTTGTTTTATAAAAATAAAAGGCACAATAAAACTACATAGTGCACCTTGTTTCATTCTTTCTAGAGCTGGTTCAGCAGTAATAAATATGTATACATGAATAATGTACTCAGCAGTTGACAAAAATATCATAAAGTAATGATTTGTACGTCTCAGCCACATGTAGAAAGAGCTTTTAATGTGAAAAAATAAATGAAGTAATTGTATAGAGCAACTCTGGGTTTTTGGACTGTCATAGTTTTAGCTGGGATAGTTGATTTTCTTCACTGTAGCTAGTATAGTGCTGTGTTTTAGACTTGGTATGCAAATAATATTGATAACACCCTGGTGTTTTAGTTGTTGCTGGGTAATGTTTACACTAGTCAAGGACTTTCTAGCTTCCCATGCTCTGCCAGGTGCACAAGAAGCCGGGAGGGGAGGGGATACAACCAGGAGAGCTGATTCAAATTGGCCAAAGGGTATTCCATATCATGTGACATCATGCCCAGTGTATTAACTGGGGGGAGTTGGCTGGGGGAGGCAGCGATCGCGGCTCGGGGACCGGCAGCGTCGGTCGGCAGGTGGTGAGCGGCTGCAGCACTTGTTTAGTTTTGGGGTTTTTTTTCCTTTTTTTTCCCTCTTCTTCCAGTGTTTCATCTCTCTCTTGCTCGTTATTTTCCTTTTCATTATATTAGTATTATTGCTGTTTTATTCTAATTATTAAACTGTTCTTGTCTCAACCCATGAGTTTTCTTACTTTGGCCCTTCCGATTCTCTCCCCCATCCCACAGGGGTGGGGGCAGTGAGCGAGCGGCTGGGTGGTGCTTAGTTGCTGACTGGGGCTAAATCACGACAGTCTTTTTTGGTGCCCAACATGGGGCACAAAGGGTTTGAGATAATAACAGTTGCTGGTCACAGCATTGATTCATCTGTTCTCGATATTAGTTCATCAGATCTACACCATGCCAATTTTGAAGTACATGTTAAAGATTGGTGATGGGTTTTGTAATTTGCTGTGCTCTGCAGTGGTTAGAGATGTTTTGCCTAGGAGATTTGTTATTAAAACACTGGCCTTGAGTTTTATCGGTTATTTGGGTCTTGCATGGAAGCCGTTACTGTACTTTGGGTACCACCTCATGGAGACAATTAGCAATTATACCTCCTCTTCTGAGAGGTTTTTTATGGACGAAATACAGAATGGCACCTTAGCTACCGTCTTCTGTAATGTCTCCTCCTTCATTACAACAACTTTTCAGTATCTTGAACATCCTTGGGTAGTTAAGATACATCTGTTGATATTCCTCTGGCAGATTGTTTCGGTTTTGTCTAAGGTTAATAAGCAATTCAAGACTATCATCCAGAGATCTGCCCCAAGGCTCGATAATTATGGGTGGCAGGGTATGTGGGATAGTATGGGCAAATGCCTGAGACGGTGGGCACCTCCAGTGTTTTGGGACTTCACCCCAGAACAAGTGCAGAATCCTGAAAAATTAGTAGAATATTTGGAGGAAGTATGTTGTCACCCTGGCAATTCCAGAGAGATACAAATCACTGCAATGTGTTGGGGCCTGGCCCATGCCTACCGAGCCCTATTCAACAGTATTCAGTACCACCAAGGGAAAACGACAGGCCCTGCGGCTACTCCAAGCCCAACGACAAGCACTGTGGCCACTCAAACCCCCACAACAGGCGCTGCAGCAGCTCCAAGCCCGATGACAGGCACTGTGGCCCCTCAACCCCCCACAACAGGCACTGCGGCGGCTCCAAGCCCGACGACAGAGTTATAAAAGAAAATAGCCTTGATACTTCGGAAGGAAATTCTGTGAGTGCTGTTTGAAACAAGAAGGACGAGACTCTGGGAACCACACTTTATAGAAATGAGAAAGAAATGCTGAGACTGACTGCCATGGGCTTGAGTGGATAATAGCAGGTGAGGGCTACAGTCTCGTCATAAAAGCCACAGCAATATGTATCCCATATAACTCAATGAGTTACAAGTGGAGTTTGTTGTATTTTTATCACTTTTATTTGAATGAACCAGAAAAAAAAAAAACCAAACCACAACCGCTGTCAACTTCAGCAACCAAAGAATCCATGAACCAGTCAGTTTCACAGGATGGGGACATTCCTGGACACTTTCTAAGACAAGAATAAACTTTTAGGCAGACTCAGCAAGATAATTTGATGACTGAAATAGCCGAGGCTGCTTTCTTTCACAGTTGTAAGAGAGTTGCAGATGCGTGCCCCTCTTGTCATAGCTAGCAGTAGCTCATTGCCAATAATGGAGCATTCATTCCCTTCCAGGGAGTGTCAGGAACAGAAGACCTTTGGCTGTACAACTCAGGCTATAACCATTCTCTGAAATTAGGTCATAATTCCTTACTTGTGATGAATATCTGCACTGCCTCCTTTTATCCTTAGATCGACCAGATTACATTGCTGGCACATTCATGGTACTTTGTTCACTCAGTTTGTGCCCTTTTGGAAAGTATTTTGACACCCTTGATTGTATTTTGTATCTGTATCTTGGGCACTATCTGGGACAGCTGTCATGGTCCTCTAAGTGTGCACTCTTCTTTTGGAGGCCACATGCATTTTTGCATTGCAGTTGGTGGACTGTATTGAATGTTGAGAGTACTGTCAGTTTTCCTTGCTTCATCTTCAGATTTACAGCAGGAACTATTGCATTCTCAGAAGTGAGAGTGAAAACGTGTCCTCTCAAAGTAACGGAGTTCCTACCCTCTAAAGTTCTTCATAATAAAAGCTGTGCCATCCTAGGGATGGTATTCCGGATGTGTTCCCTGCATTTTATCACTAATTCCACTGTGAACTGATCTTTGTACAATCATTAGGAAAGAAGTAACTTCCCTGAATGTCATTTCTTGTACTTCCCAACTCTATTCTATCTGGAATGCATTATAGATAACTAAATTCTGATTAATTTCTGTTGAAACTGTTTTTCAGTGGAAAATTGGTCTCTTAAAAAAACAACATTTTTGTCCACTGGAGAATGATTTGGTTTGTTTTTTTGTTTGTTTGGTTTTTGTTTGTTTGTTTGTTTGTTTGTTTTGTTGTTGTTTATGTTTTTGTTTTTGTTTGTTTGTTTTCTTTTAGAAAATCATCCACCTTCTTTAGGGAAGGTGTGGTGGGAATGGGGATACAGTTTAAACCCAAACCTCAAACATTTTAGCCAGAAGGGTTAAAATGAAGAAAAAAGATGATTTGGAAAACGAATGTTGTGATCTTAATAATATCACAGAATAACTTACATGAATGCTCTGGTTTCATCTATGATGATCAAAATCTCACAGGGAGGGAAGTCACGATTGTTTTTCTGTCCAGTTCTACACTTAAGCTTTCTAGTGCAAGAACCACTTTTGCTATGAGTCTGATGCACAGCCCTTTTTGTTTCTCCTGGAGAATCCATCCAGCAGCCTTCGTGCGGTCCCTTCACACAGATGTAAACTGAGCCTCGGCATGGGCCACGCTGCACTTCACAGAAATAAAAACCTTACTCAGAATTCGTCCTGGAGAGAGGAACCTGCGTTCCATCTAAGGAAAGTATTTGTGTTAATAATAGCTTAAGCGGGGATGACGCATCAGTGGTGTCGCTACTGACGGCCATATACTGACCTAACCTATTGTTGTGGTTTAGCCCCAGCCAGCAACTAAGCACCACGCAGCTGCTCGCTCACTCCCCCCACCCCTGTGGGATGGGGGAGAGAATCGGAAGAGCCAAAGTAAGAAAACTCGTGGGTTGAGATAAGAACAGTTTAATAATTAAAATAAAACATAATAATAATAATATAATGAAAAGGAAAATAACAAGAGAGAGAGAAAGAGGTGAAACCTCGGGAGGAAGGGAAAAAAAACCAAACCCAAACAACAAGTGCTGTAACCGCTCACCACCTGCCAACCGACGCTGCTGGTCCCTGAGCCGCAATTGCTGCCTCCCCCAGCCAACTCCCCCCAGTTAATATACTGGGCATGATGTCACATGATATGGAATATCCCTTTGGCCAATTTGGATCAGCTCTCTTGGTTGTACCCCCTCCCCTCCCAGCTTCTTGTGCACCTGGCAGAGCATGGGAAGCTAGAAAAGTCCTTGGCTCGTGTAAGCACTACCCAGCAACATACTAGAGTCCAAAACGCAGCACTGTACCAGCTACAGTGAAGAAAATTAACTATCCCAGCTAAAACCATGACACCTATCGAGTTTTTATTTCCCTCTCTGGAAATGTATGTAGAATAATATGAGAACTAACAGAGGAAAACCATTCCCTGACAATTTCTGAGGAAATTTTTACTGTCTCTAGAGTGAATTCCCCCCTCCCCCCCCGAAAACAATGTAAAGCAGAGTTGTGCTGACTTGAACGCTCTCTGCTTAACAAGTTTTACATTTTGTTAATATAGGACATGATGTCAGAAAGGACCAGGGAGAGACTCCTATATCTCAGGGACCCTCCATATTAAAATTTTGTTGATGCTAATTTTCATGTGACATTTTGGCTTTCATGAACCATGACATGTCAGCTAAAGTACAGTTAGTAGCAAGTGTTTGTATTGGACTCACATCCAAGTATTATTCCACTTTTGCTGTTCTGGCAATATGAAGGAACTAGAAGGCCCCACTGTCCTTCACCACCATTAAAAAATTTGCTTTTTGATCCATATTTTCTCTGTAGTCACGCCAACACCTTTCCCATCTCTTCAGCAATATGAGTAGTGTGCCCAATAAGGACTACGTCTCAGATGGTGAACATGGGTCTTGTCTGTTATTGTCACCTTGCCTCCTCAGAGACCTTAAAAATGGCATTTACTTGAATTATCTTAATGGCCAAACTGTCCCTTGCAGAAATATGTAAGTAACAAAATCCAGGTTTGCCTTCTCCTTTTAGTACTAAAATCAGAAGAGCTTCCAATTACATTTTTCAATATAATGTCTCCAGGAGTTATTTTTCACTTGTGAGGGTGTCATGGGAGATGTTTTGAGATTGCTGCACCTTTAAATGGAACTCGTAGACAGAAAAATTATGTTTGTACATTACTGACCTGAATATTTTCCTGGTGATTTCAGAACAATAAGGTGCTCACTTGTAAAAGTCATGACTCCTTGATCAGCCCCCAATGAAACGATACCTTGTGACTGAATAAATTACTTTCTAATCTTAAAATAAAGGTAGGATGTTGGAGTCATGTGGATCTTAACTCTAATTCCAGCTGTACTAGAAGTTTTAAACTTGTCTAGCTTTGTTTGCTGCTTATTGGTCCTGAATAGAGCACATTTACCCAGAGGTTTTCATTTATTTCAAGCACACAATAATACTCCTGTGACTGCTCTGTGAAGAGCTGTTAATGAACAGATCTCAAACACAGAATTCTTTATTCCAATAAAGAATTTTTGTACGCCTGCAGAATTGAAGTGCAAATAGGTATGCTGTATACAGAGCTTCTCATAAAGACATCTGTGGTCTTTCTGGCTTCTAAGTTCCTGCACCCTTGAGGGTTTTCTCCTTTATTCACTGTTACAATTTCCTCATATTGCCTTCACAAAGCATATAAAAGATGGTTTGGTTTTTGTTTTCATTCTTTAAAAAAAAGTACTATAATAGGCATTCCTAAGTATAGCATTTAAGGATACATTTGCCTTAATTCATGTAATTACTGAAAGTTGTAGACACTCTATTTTTCTTTAGCTGGTCTTTTTAAGGCATCTCAATCTATGATAAATGGATTTATGTAATTTTTTGTAATAGGTTGCTCCATGTTAAATTTAAGTAATATACTACTATTATAACTGTGCTATCACATAGGCTTAAAACCTCGTGTTTAGAACAGCTTCTTCAATATGGCACCAGTGGGTCCCCATTATTTCCTTTCAGTTTGGTCTTATTCAACCTGCTTCAGTAGAATTACTCCACTTGTATGGTGTTGGAGGTAACATCAGAATAAAATCCATAAAGTAGCAAGGGCAAAACTTACTGCTTAGTCATATTGATTTAAAAATCTACCTGAAAAAAACTTCAGCTACTCTTAAAAGCATGAAGTCTGACTCTAGCTGTCAGACATGCACCCTGACTTCTGTCAGCAGAGGCTCTGTCCACCTTATCAGAAAAGGACTTTTTTGGGGGGAGACAGATGTAGTATAATCTGTAGACAGATAATATTTGAAGTATAAATGTCTGATTTAAATGATTTAAAATCCAAGACTAGACAGGTGATGTGCTTATTTCTTAAATTGGGAAGTAATAATTTGAAAATGGGAATTCTACGGTTGCTGCACTGTGAAATGTTTTGAACTATTTTACGGAGACCATATTCAGTGTTATTAAGGTCTTACTCTGCCTGTTGAGTGATTCAGCAGCTTACTCCTTAAAACAAAACCTACCTAGAAATGTAATTAATGAAGTAAGACTCAGAAAGTCCAAAGGTAACATTAAAGGTACTGATTTGCCATGTGTCATAGTTTAACCCCAGTGGGTGACCAAGCCCCACCCAGCCACTCACTTGCTCCCCCCAGTGAGATGGGGGAGAGAATCGGAAGGGCAAAAATAAGAAAACTTGTGGATTAAGAAAAGAATGGTTTAATGATTAAAATAAAATAATGATAATAATAATTTGTAATGAAAACAACAAAAAGAGAGGGAGGAACAAAACCCAGGAAAAACAAGTGATGCAGCCGCTCACCACCTGTGACCAACACCCTGCCAGTCCCTGAGCAGCAATCGCTGCCCCCCAGCCAACTCCCCCCAGCTCTATATGCTGAGCATGACACCATACGGTGTGGGATATCCATTGGGTCAGTTGGGGTCAGCTATCCCAGCTGTATCCCTTCCCAGCTCCCTGTGCACCTCTGCGCTGGCACAGCACGGGAAGCTGAAAAGTCCTTGACTTAGTATAAGCACTGCTCAGCAACAACTAAAACATCAGTCTGTTATCACATTATTCTCATGCTAAATCCAAAACTCAGCACTGTAACAGCTACTAGGAGGAAAATTAACTGTGCCCCAGCCGAACCCAGGACACCAGGGTAGGTCTGCATTTTACAGATATGAAAATAAGGTAATTTCTTACCCTCAGCCCATGTTTTGAGCCCTGGCTGCCATTAGTGGAATCTCTTTCATTCATGGAAGACACCATATACCAATCACACACCACTCTGCTCACAAGCTTTTGCTCACATTGAGAGATTTAATGCAATTTGTTTTGTTTTGTTTTACTGCTGTAATAATGTTTTCTTTTTTCTGATTTGAATTACATTACTTAACAAAAGAGAAATCCTGCTCTTGGCAGCATGTTGGACAGGAATCAATTCCATAGATCAGAGGCTCCACTCTGGCTTTCTCAAGTATGTATTCATAACACTAAAACTACTCTTGATTAATACTTAGTCAGCTCCTTAATACTCCTTCAGGGCTGTGTAGCTGATCTGGTGTAATTCAGTAACACCTTACAAATGTTAGCTGTTCAGAGAGCTGTTTCCTGCTCAGTTTTAAAAGGCCCCTCTCCCAGTAGATTCATTTACTTCACAAAAATCTGTAGGAAAATGAGTGAGGAGGCTAAAGAGTGTTTCAAAATAAAGTGTACTTGGGTAAGATTTAAAACTGACGAAGCTTAAAAAGAAAACTTATTTTTACTTTTGAATAGGTTTGAGTTGCAAGCAGACATCTCGTACCAAGCAACTGATGTTGGGTTTTATGTGAAGACTGGATCAGAAAGGAAGCAGAAGCTTTTATCCAAGGGGGGAGAGGGGGCAGGAGTATACCAAGTTTTAGCCCATAAGGAATGTGTAACTTACTAAAACTTGAGAATGCACATTGATTACATTTATTGACCAAACCCCCATCTTTTTGTTCATACAAAGATATTTCTGCCTTTTAAAATGAGTTCAATCCAGCGCAATTCAAATCTTTGGATGAAGAACTGGTCTATTTCTGATCATTCCCAGTCTGTCTCACCATCACAAGCCAATCTTTCCCACAGACTCATCTATGGAACCAACAATTCTTTAACGTAATTTCCTGATGAGGTTGCAAATGTTATGCATTGACTTAAATAATAGTCAGGTCAGATCACTTGGTAGCCACAAGGAGGATGAAAGCAGGCAATAGAGGGTACAGTTTGTGCTGTAGCATTTGTCTTTTGCTGTGATTTGTTTCACATGCAGATAGAACCTGTGACTTCTTTGCTGAGAACTCACTTTCAAATCTCGTACCTATTCCCCATGTCTCTTTTGGGAACACCGTGTCTACATGCAGTTTAAATCAGCGCACAGCTTACAGCCCTTAGAAAAGTCAACTTCTAGGAGTTGGTATTTCCTAACTTTAACCAAAGCAAAGCTGGCATTCAGTTATAGTAATGAAGTTTTTTTTAATGTACAGGAGTAGCAGACATAAATATTCTAGTAAAGAGTTTTAGATTGTTACATATATTTAGTTTTAAATTACAACATGTTTCTATCTGTTCTATGAAAACATTGCTATAAACAAAGCACGTGTGAGGTGGGGAGAAAAAACCTTTGCAGTAGTACCTGAATATGTAACTGTATATGGCCTAAAGAAGGCTTATTTGTTCCTTAAGGCATGTAAAGAATTTAGTACCTTAAAAGTAATAGAGATTACTCTTACTTATGGAGTAAAAAATAGTCTAGTCATAACTGGAGTCAGATCATGTTTTCATGAACTAATGACCTCTTTGGTAACCACCCAATGTGTTGCAAAGTGATTTAGCAAAATTGCATGTTACACAGTTTACGGAGTTCTGCCATGATTTGTGTTGTCTTACTTTCATATGACTACGTTAAACACACGAGTTAGGGGTTTTTCCTCATCTGTTTGAAAGATCGCCTGTATTTTGGTTTTGGACATGATTAAGAATAGTTTGTTGGTTTTGGTTGGTTTTTTTTTGTTTGTTTGTTTTAAAAAAGGACCCTCAAGATGTATGGAAATCTGTTTCCTACTTTACAATTGTGTGGATGCTTTTGGGTTCCTTCGTTTCTCAGTCAAACTTTCTGTTTTAAGACTTGCATCTCAGAAAGTACAGCCGAGTCTCATTTGTGCTTTGTCACTAACTTTTACTTCCAATATGCTTTGCTGACACTCAATTGCTATCACTTGCATGGAACTGCTGCCTGGAAATGAACTTTGTCTTTAGTCTTTGTGCACAAGCACCACTCCAGCCATGGCTGAGTGATGATTTTGGTGAAGTAGTCACGCAGAACAGAACAGTTTACTCCTGCAGTCTCTACCCATTCTGCCTGTGGATAAGGACTTTTTTCTTCACAGGTTTCTCCATAAAGCCAGGTGATGGCCAGTATTTATGCAAAGAGTTTAAAGGCTTTGATTGCTTACTGATTAGAGGAGAATCCTGTATGAATGACTTCTATAAAGAAGGCAGATGAGGAATGCTCTTCTTGTCATGAACTGGAAGAGAAACAAGAATGTAATGAACTAAGCAATGACAAAGTCACCTCTGAATTTTGTTTGCATATGTATAAGAGAAAGACCTTGAGTTACTAACACAACTGGATGTATCAAAATATCAAAACACTGGACAGTAGCTATATCAAAAGAGTGTTGAGGACTTTCATCTTCACATTTCCAGGGTTTACCCAACTCTTGCTTTAGCTTTTGGTGAGGACTATCCTTTGAACACAGCAATGGATGATCTCAGGGCTGATCTCATGTGCCATTACATAGTTTCTCTATCTTAAAACTGCTGGATTTTTATTTGGCTTACAAATTATGAAAAAATGGGGAGGTCCCCGATGAATAATAATAAAGACTAATATGTAATCGAGGTTTCTACTGTACTATGACATAATTCTATAATTGTGTTCTTAGTTCTTCTATTTCTTGCACTTCTGATCAAGAGGAACACACTAAAGATGAATTTAAGCTATGCTCTGTCCCTTTGAGGGGTCTGTGGGCTAAAATCAGAGCATCCTTTCTACCAGGATACATAGGAAGTTAGGTCAGTGTTGAATAATGTATTACCAGAGTGTGATAGCTCAAGGTCACTGCCCATCTTCTCCCCTGCAGTGTCCCGTTTTGCACGTACATATTCCTGTCTTACAGCAACTTTAGCTCCTGCTCTTCCTATCACAATACAGTCAAAAATACTGGAAGAAGCGCATATCTCCCAATTTCCTTTAAATTTGTATTAAATAGAGAAATATATATTATTTATATTTTCTACAGAAATACATAAGTATACATGCATACATAAATATACACACACACACATATATATATATAAACCTTTTCTATTTATCTGCTTTTTTTACTGTACTGCTTGTTTGGTTAATGTTTGACCATAACCAGGATTGTTAAGAACTGACGTTAATTGTAAGTAATTACATTTAATCTAAAATATAACTTGACATTATTAACATTATTATTGATTACACCTGTGTTTCTACAAAGCATGTAATAGGAAAAATACATATTCCCTTCCTATCGTTCAAACAGATGTGGAGAACCAGTCCTTCTCTCTTTTCCACATGAAAATCTCCTTTGAAAAAAGATAAGCAGTCTTTGTGGTCATGCTGAAATATGCTGTTAAATACCAAGAACTGCTAGTACATTTTTAAGGTGCTGACATAGCTTCCTAACCAGGAAGTTACCACTATTTTATACAGTGAAATACTACACTCCAAGGAAATAGTGACTCTTTAGTAACTCTCTGCATCTGCTGTAAAATTCTTATTTAGATTTATTTTAAACAAAGGTCAGACACAAAATGTAGCTTCTTCAGTGTCACTTGTGTTCCCATAGCTTTTAAACATTTTCATTTTGTGCATAAACCAATTTTAAAGTACTCTGAAAAGTCTTATAGCTATTAACGTACTGAAAATAGAAAATCAGTCAGTGAAGTAAGAATGAGTATAGTTACACTGACAAATAACCTCTGCGTCCCTACAGCACAATTTCCTTTTTGCAAAATAAGATGTATTTACAAATTGTAAAATACTTGCCCAGTGCCCATGTTTAATTTTTTTAAAAAACAGTATATAAAGGCTGAAAATGGGAAAAACTGTCACAATTTTAGTTTCAAAGCAAAGTGAAGAAAGAATTCAGTGCACTTACAAATACATCCAAGTGTGCCAGCCTGCAGCCAGTCAGGAAAAGCAAACTGCAAACATGACATCTCTCTGCAAACAATAGTTATTATTGACCCAAATCTACTTAAATCATCCCCATCTAAGCTCTTCAGAGTTAAAGAATAGGGAGTACAAAAAGCGATATGTTCAGCCCAGCTACCACACTAGTAAAAGCTATATACTCCTCTTGAAATAGGAGGAAAACAGCCAGAGCTAGGTCATCACATAGTTAAAACTGTTATAGTGCCAATAAAGCAGCTGACAACTTACTGGAGTCAATTAGTCAGTACCTAAATATCTTCTCACAGTGACGAAGATGTTTGCTTAGACAAAGCAAAAGACCCTGAATTACCTGAATCAATGCAGCATTTCATGTTTCTTAATGTACCAAAATTAATTTCAAGATAGGAGTCCTTAATTTTTATTTGGCTACACGTTAACTTCTTTGTGTGCTTTTGACCCCCACCAGTGTCCATTACACCTGCAACAAAGTTGGCTTGGGTTTGATTTGATTAGGTGTATCGTTCCTAACGACATTCTTAAGAAGGATCATGGAGATGAAGGGTGAATATACTGTGACTGTGCTGAGAGTGACAAATTAAATTAAATATTACCTTTAAACTCTGAATATGCTGACAGTATTTTGCCTCTGGAAAAAAGTTCTAGGGAGCCTGCTGTGGGCAGTTCAGTGGAATCAGCTGATAAAATGTAGCTTATTCCCTAACTAGCTATCAAGACTTGCTTCCAGGAAGTTCCCTGGAGCTGGAGGCTCGCATTTAGCTTGATGAATCTTTCTGTCTGTTTTGCTTTAGACCTTGAAAACTCCCTGACACCTGAGTACTGCATTTTTAGATCCTGCCGAGAAATTATTTGTTATTAGTCTGGTTGTACGCCCGTGGTCACTCTCAACAAAAAAATTACACTATCATAACTAATCAGCTAAAGTACATAAACAATAGTTTCTACTTCCTTTTTTCTTATATCTTGTTTTTTATAAATATTATCTCAAAGGAGAAGAAAATGCAATTAAAGAAAATCAGCATTCATCATTCATCTTTTCTGTGAAAGGGTTATGAAAACATGATGGGACTGCAGTTCCCTTTCACAGAATTTCTTAACATTATTTTGGGTTAATTTCTAGTGCTGCAAATCAGTGCAGCTATTAACCCATCAGTGAAAGCGGGCCTGGTTATAGCAGTTCAGAATCTGGCTTATTTTAGCAAACCTTAGTGTATTTTAAAAAAATAATCCTGTTATTGATGTTTTATATCAATGTAAACATTCAGTTATTTATGACAGAATTAGAACAAATGCACATTCTTTTCTTTGACAATTGAACAAAATAATTTCACAAGAACTCTTATAGTAGAAGCAATGTAAGAAATCTTAAGAAAGTATTGTTAGAACCGTGTGCAGTTTCTTTTTGATTAGTCCAGAGTTTGTTTCCAGGTGATGTCCAACATAAATAGTCCATGTTTGAAAATTGAGAGCACCTGTGGATAGACAAATCCTTTGAAGTCGCTTCAACCCTACATGGCCTTCAGTGATTTCTCTGAAATCTTGAGCCGTTCTTCAGTTGGACTGATGGTCATTTCGAAGATGCATTGCAGTAGGTTCAAAAAACTACAAGAAAAGTTTAGAGACAAGTTGAAGCTATGGGTTGTTAACAACTAAGTTAACCAACAAAACCACCTGATTTCTGTCTCAGCAGACTTAAAATAGAACTGCATTACAAGGGAGAATCCTCTTGGAATTTGATGTTCATTACCTGGATCATCAAAGCTCAGTTGTAAGTATGGCAATGACTGTTTTCTCCTGAAGTTTATTTTTCCCATGTTTAAACTGAATACACCCTGCAAGCTTTATGAATAACAAAATATTGAAGCTAAATACTTTTCCGGTTCTTGTCTCTTTATCTGTTCTTGTTTCTTCCCACTTGACATCACTAGCATCTCATCTTCTCCTTCAACCTATTATGTAACTCTTTTTCTGCCACCATACTATGTTCTCTGCATCCAAACAATATCCAGGACTCAGCACATTTAGCACATTCCGTTACTTTATACCTTCCTCTGCTCCCAAACATAAAAGCTGGCCTCTGCTTGTTTTTCTGCAGTTTAGCATCAAAACTTTTACATCATGTCCTTCTTTAGTTTTATTCACTCCATCATTCTGTGTTTCATTATATTAAAAACTGTAATACAATATCACATATAAAAATTAAGACAATTTACTTTAGAAAGAACATGTGTAAGAAGATGCATAAGACGATGCGAGAACAGCATATGCATTGTGAATGATATGGCAAAGGTAGATTAAGCACATCTATGCTTCTCATTAAAAGGGCACTTGTTGCAGTCTAAATCAAGCACATTTTAAAATAAACTAAGCATGCAATTCACCTGCCAAGGCCACTGTCATAAATCAGTATTCTGCTTAAGGAGTTAGCAAGATTTAAAACCAAAAACAAAGCCAAAAAATGCCGTTTGGCAAAATAAAAAGCTAGAACAACTTTTTCTCATCTGTCAGATAGGTTTTTTCTCCTTTCAAGAACTTCTCTATTTAGCTTACCTAGACAAATGTGTGGTGTTTGTTACTGTATAGAGCTTTTTGTGGCTGGCAGATATTACTGTACTCTACAGAAGAACACGCACCACAGAAACATGCCTGCTCCATTTTGCATGTGTAAATCATGGGGATGTCACACCTTCAAACCTTCCATCTAAATTAATTACAAACTCACCTTACATAGTGAGGGAGTAATTCCTCTTAGAGTAACTTTAACACTTTATTTTTTTCCATATTCTAAATGGTACAGTGATGTTGCTATAGTTAAGCATCTGTCAGCATTACAGTTATAAAACCTTTTGAGAGTAACAGGGTTTTATCATACAAGTATCAGCATTTTCTGTGGTCTAGAAACTGGCATCTGTTATTTCCACTGGGGATTCTTCCACACACATATTTTCAAGTACCCCCTTTTTTCTACTTTTATGTTGTCCTTTGGTTATATTAGGTTCTAACAACATGCTGCCTAGCAAGATGCAGGCAGAGAACTATATTAGCTTAATTTCTATACTTTTACCAATACAACTGTTGTCCTGCAACACTACTGCTATTTCACAATGCAAACCCGTTTACATTGAAATATCTTTTATGTATCAAGTTGCATTGTGGATGACTGCAACTGAGTAAGAATGTTTTCCCACTTCTTCCAATGGAGAATAGAACCAGCCATTTAAATAATAACGCCAGAAGATAATTTTATCCCCATCCATGTATAAAAAGCATTCAGCTGAAGCACTTTTTTTCAACTTGGAATTTTTTTCATTTTTTTCCATTTTTTCATTCACAGAATGCTGTTACTTTGCTTAAAAATGTAGCAAAAGATTAATTTTATAATGAAAGTTTGCTAGTAAACTTCCTGGTTTGCTGAGCTAGCCTTGATTCAGTATATATGGAAGTACAAATACAGAGTTCAGTCTAAGATACTCTTGTTATCTGCCCAATCCTGGCTGCTCTGAAAAATAATATTCAAATGTTTAAAGACATACATTTTGTTAGAAAAACCTTCTTCACTACAGGAACTTCCAAATCCTAAAATTTCTGTGCAATTAACATACTCTTAGTTTACACGTCTAGTAAGAGAAAGGGTGATTAACCTGAAGTCTTCCGAAGCAAAAATGATTAAATGGAGGGGGAAGAAAGGTACTCCAAGGAACAGTCTGAAAAGTACTCAAGCCCCGAGGTTCTTGCAAGCATTATCAGATGCAATACACACGAACGACTTCTTCATTTCGGTAACATATGGCCCATTACTTAAGCCATAAGAAAACTGCTTAGTAGTGCACAGAAATACTACCAAACAGCTTCGGAGAGAGCTCCTCATTTCATGCAACTCTGTGTCATTACATTAACAAGGCTGCTCATTCTAGCTGATGCTCTGAATCCAGAACATGTAGTAAAAAACGATTCTTGCACTTCCTTCAAAGTCAAAGGAAGAGTCTGGCTGGAAGATAATGATATGAATTGAAAATTACCTTTGATTCCAGTGCTAATAGCCTGCTTTTACAAACAGATTCATGAAACGCTTCTTGATTTGTTCTATATGCACCATCCAAAGACAGTAGGTAGCTGGTTTAGGAAGCTCCGCAATGACAGCCTTTGGTGAATGATGTTCTGCGCTCCAAACTACACTAATCAAAATCCTAGAAAACTGCACTACAAGAACTTGTGCACAGGAAATTTGGCTATTTCAGTGAACTGATTAGATTTTTTTTTTCCATTTTGTTTTTTAACAAAAAGCCAAATTAATGCAAAGAAGTCACTCAAAAAAGAAAAGCTAATATACACAAAATACTGCACAAAATGCACTGTGTAATTGAAATTAAATTTCTTAACTGATTAATACTCTACCAGTATTTAACCTTTTGAGCTTGAGCCTGTGATTGAGTTGAACTGGCCTTGAAGCCTGCTATGCTTTACTCACCTAAATTTTGTAACTCGTGTGCCTGAATGGAAAGGCTTACATATTTTGAATATATTTTTAAAGCAAAAACAATCCTGGTTTTCCTTGAAAGTAACAACTGGTGAAGTGATACAACATACTGAATTAGAAGCCGAGCAACATATATCACAATCATTATTAGTTACAACAGTACTTAAACAGGAAAATGTAATTTATGAAGAGCTTGATCAACATTTTACATAACCGTTCACATTCTTCATAATTCAAAACACCCCAGCTGTCAATACCGTTCTGTTTTCTAAGTCTTGCTGCTGGATTTCTGACATTCTATACAGCTACTACAGAACATAATTTCTGAGTTTGCGAGCACGTTTGCGAGCTTGCAAAAGTGGCATTTTAAAAATACTTATAGTCAGCACTATGTCCTAGACTTTAGAAGTACTTTAAAAGCCTAGTTCTAATATAACTATGAATATACAAGGTTCAGTGTAAATATTTCATTACTAGCAAGGGAAATGGCAAATATGTTCCAAATATTTCTAGAGCCAAAATGTGACTAGTTGAATGAAATCACTGGAGTTATGTCAAGCTACACAAGCTGAGGAACTGGCTTCTAAACAGAAGCTGTAATGATTATACATGAGCTTTTTTGATACTTCCCTTGTCTGACTGAGATAAGTAATTTGCACACATAGTCAATATTTTAATAGCAGGATCAGTAACTCTGGCACAAATGCTAAATTTAGCATTGGGCAGATTTGAGTGGCCAGGAGTTAGCAGCTGTGACCTCTTGAGAGAGACATCTGCAGGAACATTTGTAAGAGATAGTGCCTCCTATCTTCCTGCCCTCCTGATTTCATATAAGCTGCTTGGCAGCACGCTCCATCTTTGAGAGACAGCATTTTCCAGATTATACTAGTAGCAAAAATCAGCAAAATTAGAGGCTAGTAGCCTCCGCTTTGAGCAGAGGCAAGATGCCACCTATCAGCTGATCAGCACTGTCTTGTCACTTTGAACTGCAACATCTCTTGACTGTCCATGAGATCTCCCTTGGCCTGCTTTACCTCTAATCTAGGAAATAAAGGTAAAATCTGCTCACCACTCATACCAGATTGCCAGCCTCTGTTTTTATTGACGTAGGGACTTTGTGCACTCAGGACTCTCCAAATACCATCATTATCTCCCTAGCTGTCCTAAATAAAGCTAAATGTACCAATCATATTGACTGCAATATACAGTGAGATTCAAAAACTCTATGGCAACAAGGCAAATGAATATATTTTTTACCAAGGAAATGGGACACCATTAGCTGTATTTAGGCAAAAGGGAAAAATTAGAGAATTAAAGCATTAAAGACTTAAAGTTTAATGACTAATCACTGATTATTCTAGACATGCTCAGTTTGCAGGGCACGCATCTCTTCTGGACCTCATGGATATCTAAAGACATGATCACTCTCTGCCTGACTCAAACAAACTTAAGCAAAGAATTTAACAGCTTCATCTGCATAAAACACTTCAGCTGTATGAAGGAACAGGAAAAATCAGTGCTAAAATATATAAAAACAGGGACTCTTGATTCACAAACTGTATACTGCAGTTGTCAAATCTTCATGCTATGGATAAATGTTTAGAATGAATAACAAACTTTTTTGGGGAGACTGTTATCTTATTACCTCACCAAGCAAACCTTAGGAGATTCTAAAGTTCTTATCTCCTTCACTACGTTGCTTCAACAGATAATTCTACCATTCTTTTCTGCAGATAGGAAGATTAAGAAATGGAAGATTTAAGATTAGTTTGTTTGCTGAGAATGGTGTCATATGTTGTCTTACACAATATGTTCTGCTCAGTGCAATGTGGCATAGAGATGAGTGTTTTGCATTTCTCACCTTCAAATAGCTTTTCTGCATTGTACTGAGTGCCACTACTACTGGAAGCCACAGCTGATTTTTTAGAGAAAGCTATTATCAGTAACTTCCCTCAGAAAGGACTGATTAACTGGAGCTGCAAGAGTAATGAACAACTAAAATAATATTAGTGAACATATTACATATTATAAGCAAGTATTCAGAACTTCTACTACTCACTTCCATAGTGTCCTTTGAAAGATAAACGACCCAGTATACCAGGTTGAATCCTGCAAATGCCACTGGAAAGAGGATCCTAGAATACTGATCTATTTTACTTGTGCCTCCAATAGGTGGTGGTGGGGCTAGTGGAGGAACACACACTGGTTGACACTGGGATGCTCTATTTGATGTTATGCTGGCTTCAGGAGACTGATCTGCCTGAGATGTTATGGAGTTTACTCGCTTCTTCAGGTTACAGTTGGAGTCAGAATGCTGTGGAAGAAAAAAGAAAAAGGAGAAAAAAAGGGAGGGATTTTTGAATACAGAGTCTTAGGTTTTGTGATCACTAGGCTTCTCTCCACCTTTTTACTCAACTTTCTTATTTTATTGCCACTTCTCTGCTATAGAGCAACCTAAGGAAATTGTGAAGATAATGCAAATATACAGAGTTACATTTGTGGACTAAAGCTTTGCTGTGAAAACATAAAAAAATCTGTGCTTTCCATGTTTTTAACATGGTAATAAACAGAAGCTACAAGAGAGAAAGAAAAAGAAAAGATGGAGCTAAAAGAAGGTAATGGTGTATCTAAATTGCAATATAGTGGTATGACTGAAGTTTATGTAGATATGAATCATGTTTAAACAAAATAGCACATATGGGCTGGCTCAAGTGCAGTCTTCACTGTGAGAGCGCATTGATGAGTTTTGGTAAACACTCACTTAATGGAGCCAAGCTGTCACACTGTTATTAGTCCCCAAACTAGCTGCTGCTGAACTAGAGAACTGCTGCACAAAAGGCAATGGGCTAACTTTACAGGTGCTGAAGACTTGAATGCTAAATTGTCTTGTAGTTTATTTTAGGATGAAATTTCATTTGCAAATATATCTTGTAATTCCCACAGCAGTTTCATGCATACAACTGAAGAAAAATACTCATCCTAACTGTAATGGGACTATTTTTATTTTCACTGATGGTAAAATGAAACCAAATTATTCCTATATTTTGTGCAATATTCATAGCCAGGCCCAATTATTCTTCAGAAAGCTGTATGAAAACTCTGAAAAATTTAGCCAGACCTCAGGAACATTTAGAGTTTACCTCCTAGTTGCTAGGCTGACATGTATATTCATTATGTACACCTGTTTTATTTGTGGCCAAATTGCCATTCTTTTTTTTTTACTTTCACAGAAGTAGAAGTAATAGATGTCTTCCTTGCAGAAATGGCTTAGGAACAGGATCTACCACAGGCTCTAAGTCTGCTCTAATGGATATCAGTTACCCACTTTCACAGTAGTATCAAATGGGAAGAAAAAACAATATAACAGCATATATATCTATTGTAAAATGGAATAGTGACATCTGAATGGTTTTAAGGTAGCAAAATTCTGTTAGATACACAATTTCCAAAGTCATTCTTTGGGAGTGATTTAGTGACAATCATTCACTTAAATGTAGCCCACTGTCAGCATTTTTGGGATTTATCTTGCAGGATTTCTGTGCATGGAAACAGATCTTAGTCAATCAGATAAATGACTGGGTCGTTATAAGGAAAAGAAGCATTTTCTGAAATTCCATGACTATACTTGTACTTGGGCCACAATTTCTAGATAAAAGACTAACCTAACACGCGTGGTATCTCATGGATGACTTAAAATAGAGTTATAACAGGAATTATCCTTTTAGTGGTCAGTGTTACTGCCAGAGTATCAGAACAAGTGATGTTGCTACGACATGATGCCAAGTTCTGCTCATGGACAAATAGACTGGTATCCAACTGAAATTAGGGAGAGACGGATTCTTCACAGCTGATTTTAGTCTAAGTAAAAGGTGGAGAGAACATCATGTTATTTGCAAAAAAAAAAAAGAAAAAGCAAAAAAAAATGCTTTTTCTGTATATATCTCTATATATTACCTATTGCCCTTTTTCTTCCCCCACAACCCATCAACACTTCCAACTTGCTATATCCCTCCTTATTCCACTTTGCCATCTACACATTAAATGATTAATATCAGGTTTTGAATGGATATTAAATGGCATTCATATTCTGGGGCTGTGCCTATCTGGAACACAGATGTTTGGCTTTGTATTTTCCAGCAACACAGCAAGGAACAGACAGATTTAAATGGAGGATGATCTACAGATGTGTCACCGAAACAGAAAGAGGGTTATCCATGTCCACTTGCGCTAATGATAATAATAATCCCACTGTAACAGACTGACTGACAGAGCCTGGCCTACTGCTTTCATCCAAGTTGCTGTTCTGTTTCGCTTGTATGCCCTGCTTTGAACTGAATTGTAGAAGTCGTAAGGTAGCTTGTTTTTCGCTTTACTGAAAGATAGCTTGACCTTTTGTGGAAAATGTGTGGTTCCTAAAAATGTAAGTGCTAAGGTGAATCTTAGCCCTTTTTATCTGCAATATTCTGGTATAAGGCAGGTCAAATTCTGCTCTGGATCGTTCAAGCATGAATCAGGAGTTATTGTACTGAGGAGATGGAGTTAATAGTAGGCAGAACACATGTAGCGTATGGACTGTGGATGATGTACTGAACTTATTTAGAATGTAGAGGTAGTAAAATCATTGTGATCATCTGAATAGGCACTTGGAAAAGTGTAATCCTGGTCATTATTTTATTTATAATATTTATTAAATCTTACTCCTACAGAAGGAGGATTGCTATAAAAGGAGGATTATCTCAATGTGATTTCATCTCAAGTTGGAGACAGGAAGATCTGGAGTCAGTGTGTATCCTCAGGACTTGGGAAGCGCCCTAACTTGATGATTTGGGGCCAGTTTAGGCCTCTTTCTGTCAATGGAGTGATATTAATAGCTTCTCGTTACCTAAAATAGCCTATTCCAATATTCAGGAAGGACCAGTGCATTTTACTGTCTCAGAAAAGCCACAGTTTTTTGTTGTGCCTTTCACCTGCTGAGGAGATGGTTTAGAGTTGATATAAATCATTAAGAAAGTCCCTGAGTAGTTCTTTACACTGTCTAACACCCTCGTGCACCCATCCAGCAAGTCAGGGTAAAGACTATTTTCTTGTATACCACTACCCAGGATATGGAATTCTAAGTCCAAATTTCTCTCAGATGTGTAATGAAGATGTTTCTCAGTGTGGTAGCTGACTGTAGACCAGACTTGCTGCCCCGGAACCACAACTCATATTTTTCATTGGAATTCACTGCTATACCGAGAGGAGGAGGCGGCAAGAGGAAACCATATAGTTTCTTATTACAGTTGAGTTCTGAAAAGCAGCTACAGTAATTTACCTACTATATTTAAATTTAACCTTTCCTTTTGACAAAGATTACCTACAATGACATCATGAAACTTTAGCAAAATACAGAGAGAAAACAGGAATTAATAGCCTATTTTGCACAGTTCATACAGCCAATCACTCAGTAAGGACTGTTTTACAAGTAGTAAAAGCAACAAGAAGCCTGAGGCACGGCACACTGTGTCATAATGAAATAATGAATTTTGTTAAGTTACTGAATCCTGACTCAGAGGAGTACTCTTGCACTCATGTGGAATGTTAGTCCCACCAGGCAATTAAACTTGTCACTATATATGACTACCCAGTGACACAGAACAGATTGCAAGATCACTGTTTAATGAGAGAGACCATAAAACTGGACTAGACAAAGACTGATATGTATATGAGCTCTGAAGGTATAGTCTGGCTTCCATTAAGCTTTTGCAGCTCAGCTCTCTGATCCCCTAGAAAGCTCACAAAGCAGTCTCATCTTGTCTATAGAGGTGCTGCTCTCTCACAGTTCTCATCAATATCACTAGAATTTGCTTATGCTCAGAATATCTCAGGAGCCTCTCAGCAAATTGCTTGGCTTCCAGATTAAAAAAAAAAAATATAGCATATATAACCTTGGAGTAAATGAAATTCTCTGTCTGCTTTTTCTGATTTTTATATGGATGCTAACTGTGATTTATGAATGCTCTTTGTTCTTATGTTTCCTTTCCTCAAGAGATTTCTGTAATTCATATTTGTAAAATCCTCTACTGTTCTCTGTTCCTTTGTACTGGAAATACTTATTCTCGCTATCAGTTTAGTTTATGACCTAGGAGTAACAAGAGTATCTTATGTATGCACTCAGATATCGGCTAACTTTAAACAAAGGAATATCTGTATGTCCTTCCTTATCTCTCTTTTACTTTTACTCACTTATGTCTTTTTTTCCTGCAGGCAATGCAGTAAAAAGAGGTTTGTGAGAAAAAACTAAAACAAAAGTTTAGACTAAAAATGTTAGTCCTGCTTTTCTTTATAATTGATTGGATTAAGGATATTGAACTTTGCTCACATCTCAAAACACACAAAAATACCAGAAATAAAAAAACCCTAGGACCAAAACTCAATGTCTGTACAAGGCAGAACACTAAATTAGATAGGTAAGCAACATTCTTTTTCCCTGCCCATCTCATTAGTAGATACTGTTTAAATAAGCTCAACCATTCATATCATGCACATAAAATCACATGCTAGTGACTTAGTTCCCAAAGAGGGAATTAAGCATAGTTTAGCCCCTACGTTCAACAGTGTGATCTGTAAAAACTCTGCTTAGCTACTGAACAATCCACATGCAGCACCTTGCAGCAGGAAAGTTCACCACATTATGCAAGATTTCCTTTTGGGCATGCACTAAGGTACCTCAATCTTTACAGTCCCGTGCAGTTTAAGTATCCATCTCATGCCAGAGATTCATTATAACCTGTAATTTAGATATTTCTTTGCATATCTCATCTGTGGGATCTGATTCAAAAAATGTGTATTGCAAACATCTATAAACAGTTTTCTGCATAATTAAAAGCCGAATATAGCTTAGAAGTCATTATAGTCCTAGCTTTAGGCATCTCTTTAGGAATTCTAGGTTTCCTTTCCCGGGCATATTACAAGGAATAACAAGCAAATTTGTTTTCTTCCTGCTTTACCCTAGTAAAAGGGTGAAATGACTTAGGTTAAATTACTCACTTGGAGCATGGGAAAGCCATGTTCAAATTCTTTCTTAACCTTCAGGGATTGAAATTCACCTCTCTCAAAATATAGCCTAACCATCAGGTGACAGTGGTTAGGGGAAGAGGCTGTTACCTTATTACTTCAAAGCTGCTTTACTTTGCATGGAAAATCTAAAGAGCCATTAGCGGCAGAAACCATTAACTTTGAAAAATATACCATGCTCATTGTATTAAAATTGCTGTCATTTAAAAGAGGTAAGCACTAACAAGAGCGGAGACTGGAACCCTAATAATTCTCTTTTCAATGTGAATGTACTGTGGTAGAGTCACATCTATATGTAGCATATCAGAAAAATCATGTTATTAGCACAGAGCTTCTCTCAAACTATGTGTTTATGTTAAACAGATTCAAATGTTCGAAGTCACGTTTGGCTCTTAAACTTATCAGTGTCAGTCCAGAACAGTCCCTGTCTCTACATTTACTTTGCTATATTTCTGCAGCATATAGAAACTACTTCTCTGAGTGTCTAAATGAGACAGAATTACACCAACAGCACTGGGAGATTTGTTTGGGGTTTTTTTCTATAATTTAACTTTATTTTGTTCTCACTGAGCCCCTGCAAAAAAAGGTACTGGGATTAGACTTCAAGGTTGAACAAAAAATTGTCTAAATCCAATTCATCTTGAATTTTTCTGTTTTTGTGTATGATATCAGCTATTTCTAAACCTTCCTTGCTGCCCTGCATTGGCTTTGTCAATCAGACAAATATTTAACTCAGGCAGAACCAAATAATCAGCATCTACTTTCCTTGTTGGGATGACAAAAAGTCAATATAATTGAAAGTTGTTGTTTGTTTTTAATAGTCTACTTGATAATCTGCAATTGTGGAGGAGCAAGAAGGCCTCCCTAATTCGATTGAAAGTGCCATGTTCTCCGTCAAGACTTTAATGCATATAGCTGTTTCTAGGATGATCTCATAAAGGGTTGTTGATATCCAAATAGAAGCGCTCTCTTTTCAGTGCACAAGGATACTCATTAAACATACTCAATATATTCTGACGTAATTATAGAAAACTAAATCCTCTATACCAAAGTGACATATGGCTGCTCGGCAGTTGGGCAGGGCTGTTAAAGAGAATGAGAATCCTTCCTGCCTAAGCCATGTTATTTTGAAACACAGGGACAGGGCTATTTGTAGGGAGAAGGAAGCTCCCCCAGCAGTATTGCCCTGCTCTGTGCTGGTTTCTGTTAAAATAACAGGTCTTTTAGAACATAACTGTAATCAAGCTACCACCCTGTAACAATCTTTTGTCTTTTACGTGTAGTCTCTCACATGGAAAGGATGTCTTTTGATCCATGGTGTGTAATCCCTGACCATCTTGCAAAGCATTACTTCAAATGGTGCACTCCAGAGAGTATTACCAGTTCCCTTTCCCCTGCAACTTCCAGTATTGGGATATTCCTGGATAAAGGAAGCCTTAATGATGAAACAAGACTGATGTAGAAAATACACATTTGAAATAGCTTAAAAAGCTAAATGCCATAATGTTTTTTATATGTATGTATATATATAACGTCTGGTTTTGACATGCTAGAACAAGCTTGGTCACTATGTGAATAAAAACAGGTTTCTGTCAGGGTCCAGATGACTACTCAGCTTGTTGCCATTGTATTTTGGAGCAGAACACCCATAGTTTTGTATTTCACACCAGGATTGCCTGCAGCTGACAAAAAGAGCAAGCCAACTTCTGCTCTCAGTTAACTGAGGTAAATAGAGTGGCTTTCCTCAAACCAGAACAGGCGTGCTGGGCTGTCACCAGTTAACTGAGCATATAGTCAAGCCATTGTCTCTTTTACTGAAATCATTGTAGTCCAATGACTTGAGCAGATTTTCTCCTACTCTCATTAGTACACTAGAGCAGAATTTGGTCTTCTGCCATCTTTCTTTTCTGAGTGAACAGGGTTTTTGGCTACAATATAAAAACCTGTGAGAAAAAGTTTTGTTCATTTGAAAAAAGCAAGATTTTAAATAAAATTAACTAGACTGAAGGGGGAAGGAGACTTTTTGATAGTATTTTGAAAGATTTTTTATTTTTTTTTGTTCAGGAAACACAGTTATTTTGGAATTAAAAAAAACCGGAATATATTCTGTAAATAGGTTTATCGTGATGAGTTTAGGCCCTCACTCAAGCAGCAAAAGCTTCTAATTGGCTGGTTTATAACTCTCTTGAATTTTCATTTCTACCAGAACTGTCTCCCTGGGCTTTTCTTAGGCAAAGCAGGAGAATGGGTCTGCTGTCATACAGAAAGTACTACTTCAGACAGCCCAAGGCTATTCCCACCACAACGTTCTTTAGCCACTCTTCAGGCAATTGAAGATAATAGATTATTAAACACATATAGTCTATGTTGTTACTCTTAATGTTGCTACTGGTAGCAGAGTTCCATTGTATAGCCAAGAAAATTTTTAAGTAAGTACATCTCACTTTTTCACTTTTATTTTTACAAATGGACTCCCCAAAACTAAGTAAACCTTTACAATCTTCAGAAATTTTCTCAATGTAAAAATACCATCTGGCTTCTATAAATGCAGAAGACAGTATGCGTTTTTGACACACTGTTCACTACTCTTCATCCTATACCTGCCCTTTCATAGAGCTAAAATTCTGACAACTTTCATGCACTTAAAAATTACAACTAAAAATACTAGCGTTACAAGTGGATGAAAAGCTTTACTATCCTATCTAAAAGAGCAAAAAGAAATAAAATAAAAATCACAGGTTAGAGAAGACAAGTTACCAAAGCCCAGGGTGTGAGAGAAGGAAAGATTTTAATTACTTTTTTTTTAAATCAAATTAAGTAGACAGTTAAAAAACGCTTTAATGTATAAGACATGGATTCTAATAGATTTTTTTCCTAGTGAATTAGAAAACAACATTTTAAGAAAAGAGGCGGAATAAATGGAGAGAAAAGGCAAAAAGAAGAGCAGGAGAGGTAAGATAAATTATGCAAGGGGTAAAGAATAAGAATTGGGCATTGTAGCAACCAACAATAGAAAAATCTGGAAGGAAAAGTGATGAAAGAATTTAGAGGCAAACAAATGGAACCAGTTGGGGGGTATGGGGCAAGAAAAGGGTAATCAGGACCTCAGAAACAGGTCCTAAATCTACAGTAAGAAAGAAACTGTGTATTATGCTGTGTGCCTTATTTAAACATAACTGCCTTAAGACCAGTAACGTAACTCTAGAAGTACAAAGCTAAGCAGAGGACAATAATCCTGAGGAAACGGTCATATACTCACGCAATTAGCCTGTGCTAACTACACTGTTAGAATTCAAATTAGCTAGTTCAGGTCTGTTTCAGCTGAAATTATACCACTGACTGCAGTATATCCATCTCTGTGACAACATAAAAAAGTTCCTTCCCCTTTACCTTCAAGACACAAAAAAAGAAAGAAAACAAAAAAGGAAAAAAAAGCTGCTTAAAATCTGTTATCCTGTAATGACTCCTTTTTCCCAGTATGCTTTTCTGGAATGGGACACTTTAAATCCAATCATTAATTCTTCTAGAAGCCATTTTGACTACATCATCTTTCTTTCAATTGTAAGTACCCTTCATTTTTATGATCTCAGTGATTTTGCTTTTTCTATTACAGCAGAGGTGGGTTCTCATAGACAACTGGTCCTGTGAGAAAAAAGTGGTGGACTTAAAGGGCTTGAAAATTACTGTCTTGGATAATATGAGCTTTGAGCAAGATCAGGACTATAGAATTTTGTGAACACTGTGGGCTGTTTTAGAGACTGAGTTTACCTTGGGACCTTGATGTTATGGAGTTTACTACTCTTCTAAATCTATATGTGGTTAGCTAGTTGTAAATAATTTTCTTGAGGAAATGGTTTCAGTGTGCTTCCTAGATGTTTATTTTATTCCTAGATGCTTTTTTTTTTGCTTGTTTTTACTTGGAAAAGCTAACAAGTAAATATTTACAAAGTGAGGAAGATGTCTCTTCAGTTTGAGTCTGTGCTTGTTTGTGGCTGAAGACCCCGACAGGAAACTTGAAGTCTTTTAAATTCTTTTATTTGTTCAACAGCAATTTTGTAGTTTGTGCTTAGCTTGGTCTGCAATGATACAGAGACCACGTAAACCTCACCCACAAGTACTGGAGGAGCCACAGTCATCAGGAGTATGTTCTAGTGTATCTGGGCATATGCAGAGGGTTACTTTTTGAAAAAGTTGTCTTCTGGAGATTGAGGGGTGTGGGGTGGCTTTATAGCATTTGCTGTGAATTCACTAGCAGTAGCATGTGCAGAGTAGGCCAAACTGCTTTCGTATCACTCCGCAGGGACTTATTAAGTAAAAGTAGCTTCCCCGCCCCACCCCCACTCCTGGAAACCTCACTATGATAAACTAAAACTTGAATACGGAAGTGTGTGTAGGAAAGATCAGAGCTGTTGTTCCTCTACATTATGTAGCAGCTGTCAATATTTTCCTCATGCTACATAAAGCCAAGTGATTTCTTCGGCTTTTTTTCTGATAGCTTGCCCTCAAAAAAAAGTCAATAAAAGAACAAAAATGGAGCTTTAGTACATTTTAAAGTTTCTTCAGTCTTAACAGTATTTTTCTTATTTTATACCTTTTTACTCTTGCAATGTTCTGCTCATTTATATATTATAAATATTAATATATAATAAATATTGGGGAGGGGGGAAGTATGTCCTAAATATTGGCAAATACGTACTCTCTTTTCCTCTCATTATTTTTTCTAAGGTTTAAATATAATTATAAAAGTCTACTAGTTAGAAGAAACGTAGATATGAACATTGCAAATATTGCCAAAACTAAATCAGCCTTTCTGCTGTGACTTTAAAATCAGTGCAAGATTCTGTGAACATTTGCTTCCAAGCTCCTTTTAAATTTTTTGGACTTTCTTTTGTATTTTCTTTATATAACTGGTTTAAAAAACAAACAAAAAATCTGTGGTTCTGAGTTAAAATGTATAAAGTTTTTCTTCTTTTTGCATTGATATATTTAGTGAAAATAAAATGTGTTTCTTTATTTCATTATATCTTACAATGTCTTTCATTTTTTTCAATATTAAAAAAAAAATTGTAAGCACAATATGATATGGCTTAGAAGCACAGTGCTTCCCAGCTGAAGTGAAGAACATTTGTTGATTAGCTCCAGCGAGGACCAGTGGCAAGATGCTGTGGGGCTTTGGTTTCGCTATTGCATGGAACTTAAAATTATGAATTTAATGGTTTTAATGTACCTACATGTTATATCTTTAACTGCTGTTTACAAGCAAATGTGGAAAAATGACTATATGGTGGGTAAGGTGTTGCCCTGATATCCAACAGCTCTTAGATTGACTTCCTTATTCAACTTAAAGACTCAGGTTTTGCAGAAGGTCATTCAAATTCTGCTATTCCTCTCAAAAAGGGAAATGTGGTGGTAGTAAAAGTGATTTTGAAAACAGGAGGGCTAGAGTGATAAATATATTAACATATGTTATGAGACAGCATTCATTACTTAGCCCGAGATGTAAGGAATAATATTGACAAGCAATTCTGACATAGCCTTTTTGATACTAGAAAGCCTTCCTGTCTTTTGCATGTAGTAAAATCTATCCCTAATCTTTACATTTATGTTTTCCCCCAAGCTTCCACCAACACAGATTTTTATGGAAGTAACAGATGCCAAGTTTATGTAAAGGCTAATTCCTCTTCTTCCAGATGACCCACTTATGGTATGTACCAGTGTACTACAGAGATCCCATAATCATCTGGCCAATGCACATGTTCACTCCATTGTACAGTGCCCTACAAATTCTGCAGACTTACTGAGACAACCACAGCTGCCTGACCACACTGCCTAGAGCACTGCTCAAGAGCAGTATTACAGGTAACAGTCTAATGGCTTTCCTTAAATACCTTACCAAATAAACATCTCTCTAGTAAATCATATCTCAAATTTAAATAAACAATATGAAGAAATGAAGTCTTTTCATTTTCTGAAATAAGAACAATGTCTTTGATAAATAGACATGATCTGGTTACATAATCTGTTTCAGGTTAAGATCAGTTTAATACTGTTTTGCATTCACTGCTTCAGCTGCCTCGTCCTATATGATGCTTATTATCAGAAAAGCAAGCAATTACCGAGACAATCTCGTCCTCTGCCGGTACAGTTGCTGCTGATAGTGCTGCTGCCAGTGCTGCTGCCCTGGCTGCCTTCCTCATTGCTCTCTGAGTCTGAAGATTGGTAAAGTAGTTGACAGCTGCGAACTCAATAAGTGCAGAGAAGACAAAGGCAAAGCACACAGCTATGAACCAATCCATGGCAGTAGCATAGGACACCTTGGGCAAAGAATGGCGTGCGCTGATGCTTAAAGTGGTCATTGTTAGAACCGTAGTGATGCCTTGAAAATAAGAGAAAGAAAATGGGGGCATGAGAATTCTGCTTCAACCCTGCTACTCTTAAATTCATATATATTAAAAAAAACCCAACTCCACTTTGGTCTTAGCTGTCATCCTACGTACCAGCTAACTAATAAGACTGCTATGTATTTTGGGTTCTTAAGTAATTCATGTATACTGGCTTCAGCATCTAAAAGCTCTGAACAAACTTCCTTCATACCTTGAGCAGACTGAAAGTTAAGATAACTACATACTACATGGTGCATCTCCTTAGAATTGTGATAAACATTGGTATTACAAAATTCAGGCTCAAACTATGAAAGACACTTTACTTGAGTGGTTAGTAAGTGGAATATTTGGCGAAAATCTAGATTAACATACTGTCATTTCCCAACAGTGATCCTTTCTTTCGCCGGTTGTTGCACAAGACAGATCACGGCTTATAGAACCCTCACTGAATCAACTGAATTCTGCATTAAAATCAGTGGTAGGCTATGATCCAAATATTTTTAATAATAAGAGTTTGGCCCTCTGTGCAGTTGTCTTTAATCACTGGATACATTCTTTAAGATCCACTAACAGTACCTTGATTTGAAAGCACCCACAGTTACAAATACGGAAGGATAGAAAAGCTCCTTCTCTAGAGCTGCTCATCTATTTTCACACAACAAACCTGGTCATGTAGCTCACGGGCCCCATAGTGTTCTTCACGCGAGCTCATGAATTTATTCTTTCTGTTTTGGAGTGTACAGGATTAATAATGTAGGAAATACACTTACTTCCCACTGATGCCTGATGCAAGCAAAAAGTGCAAGAGCAAACTCATTCATTAACGTGAGCCTCTGTGACTCATGTTTACCTATAATTATGCCTGCTAGAATGTGAAAACTGCAGGTATTTAAAGACAGCAAGGTGGAGAATACCCTCTTCTGCTCTTTTCTGCAGTTGGGAAAGGGGAGGTGGGAAACTAAAAGATGTTATAATGTCATGTTGTGATGATGAATCAATATGCTATGAATGACGCTCAGTGGAAAGGATGCAGTGTCATTGCATACTGCAGCATCAAGACAGGGTGACTTGATTATTTTCAGAGGTTTTTTTGGAACTCTTTCACATGATGCAGCTTGCCAGCTGTCTGAGGTTAACTACGTCCCAATGTCATTAGTTAACATGTTTCAATGAAATGCAAATAGGAGGTGGTATAAAAATATGTAGGAGCTCTACTTTTCCCAAATCTGCCAGACTCATTTTATAATATGAATACAAGTATGCTGAGACGTATTTCAATTTCAAAGGTCCAGAATGAACTTTTCAATATGATGTGTGATTAGATTAGAATCTGTCCATGTGCTAGTTAGTAATAAAAATGATATATTCTGTGTCTGAATAAAAACTCACTGCAGCAGGAATTTAAACTTAGGAATAGGACTCCTATTCTATTACAGATACAGATAAGACTTCTCTCAATGTGGAGTGAATATTGATGAAATGCTCTGCACTGTGGAAAACTACTTTATCAAACTGAATGCCAAATTACAGTTGGTAAACGGTGTAACTGATGGTTGTTTACCTTTGTCTTTCCACTTTGAACACTTCTTGGTAAGTTTTGAAGAATCTGTTACATAATGCAAATACTGAAATAGGATATCTTTTCTTACTAAAAATGAAACAACAGAAAAACCCCAAACACCTTTCTCTATTTGAGACTTTATTATAAATAAAGTTTAATGCCTAGATATTAATTTAAAATTCCCAGGGTGACCTGCTAGGAAGGTAGAAGATGACTAGTGTCTTTCTGCAAAAAAACAGATGAACTTTTTGCCAGGAATAAAAAAGATTAGATAAAGGCACATGAAAATGTGAAATAATAGCCACTGCTATATGGATTCAGACGATACCTAAAATTAGGCCTCCAATAACCACGCTTCTTATTCTAAGTAATTTCTGATAATGCCATGTTTCATAAAACTTCACACATATATACATATATGCATAGCCACGTACAGAGCTCCACATAAAATAAGGATTTCATACTAGCAATCTGCTGTTCTTTTCAATGACACAATTATAAAGAATGCAAGAATGCCTCTTCAAGTACTTCTGTCTCCCATTTTTCACTTGCAATGTAAAGAGCAGGTGCTTAAGACCATTAATTTGTTGGTGCAAAACATTCAGAGTATTTATTGTAATATCACCTGGAGAGGATAACTGGCATCCATTTTGGAGGTAAACAGAGTTGCTAAATGAATTTGCTCTGAGAAGCTGGTTTGGGCGCACTATGTTATTCTTCTACTATTAATTTCTCTTCTCCCAGATTTATAGTTTAGGAACTTAGAAGTAAAACTGAAAATTTATAATTTGAGTATTTGCAATATGATGCAGAAAGGAGACTTACTTCTCCATTTTAAACCTTTTTTTTTTTTTTTTACTGGGGCCTGAGTGTGTTTTGTCATAAGGAATCTACCCTCTTTTCCTTAGATGACGGCATTCAGAATCCCAGGGATTTTGAATTAGTAAGGACTATAAAGTCAGCCTGTGCCTGGGAGAAACAAGAACGGAATAAGGATTGAAATATTCTTTTACAATGCCAACATGACTAATTCCTACAATACTGAGAAAGGTGCCTATTTTACTATTTTCTTAAAATATTTTTTGTTTCTAATTTTGTGTTTACATAATTTACATTTCTAATTTTGTATGACATCTGAGAGTTGCTATTCCAGGGTTTGGGGTCTCTATGTAATTATTACTGAATCAGCTAAAGACTTATTTGCACATTACTTCAAGCATCTAGAATTGACTTCCACTGCCCACTAGGTAGCAAATACGTTTTACTCAAAATGTGGAGGATGTAGCTGTATAGTCCAGAGCAGCAATATAAAGCCAAATCGGGTAGCATCATATTTGGTGTATATATATACATATATGTATACATGTTATGCTTCAGTTGCAATAAACATCCTGGAAAAATCTATTGCCTGATATTTTAATTTTTTTAAGTAGGTACAGAAATCCCAATTACCAGAAAATAATACTTGTAAGTGCTTAACAATGCCAAACTGCATCCCAGCTCCCAATGGGGATTTCAAGAACAAAAGCATTGAACTTCCTTCAGAGGCACCTGGGGAAGTTGTGTTTGCTTAGAATTCCTAAAAGTTTGCAATGCTTTTATGAATACCATTCCATGCAGGTAGGAAATGCCAATTGACTGAATTCTGTAGCCTGCTAACTACAGTTATAGACTCATTGTGAATTATAAAACTTGCATCATTTATGCTTAGGGAACACATAGCTGCCTTTTTGTTACTGAAGACAAGTCTCACAAAGGGAATTTTTTTGTATAGAAGGACTGGGTTAAGAGAAAATAGATAGGGTTGCAAAATGTGTGTGTATGGGTAGTGGATGCATGAAGTTTTTGACAAGTTTTATTATTTTTGCTTAGTATTTGTACAATTTTTTTTCTAGAAACAACAATTCAGTCAATGAAAGTTTGCCCCTTAACAATGAGTGCAGTTTCAGAGCCTATCAATATTGAATTAGGGGTGCCTGTCAAATCTACTAGCAAAGCAGAGACTGAGGGCTGGATGAGGCACCTTATGGCAGATGAGATTAATTCCATCCCATGTGATTTTTTTTTGTTTAAATCTTAAACTGAGATTGGTTTCACAAGAGAATAAATCAATAGAAAAATTCCTCTTTAAAAAATGAGAGGTTGACATTGACTCTGAAATTGTCCCTTCCTGCATACGAAGAAATACTGAGGGGAAGAAAACCATCACAAACAAGTCTGGCTAACCAAACATTCTGTGTAAAGAATTTTGACCCTCGTGAGCAGATTGAATGTTATTTGGTTTAATTTTAGTATTTACTTCTGTTCACTGAAACCTGCTAGCTGCCATTTCCAATCCCCACTGGATTACAGCAGCTGTTTCACACAATGGATTCAATACAGTGAATGAAGTGAATGATAAAAGAACAAAACACGAATACCAGCCACGGTTCTTGCTGGAACAGATTCTTTGTTGATCCAAAACACAACTTGAGACAGGACTACAGTCATGATGCATGGAATGTATGTCTGAATGACATAGTAGCCTATTTTCCTTTGAAGATGGAAATAGAGCAGCTGAAGTGAATATTCGCCTAAAACAAACAAGCAATGAAGGTAATGAATGAATGGTATATGTGATGCTGAGCTGTTCAAAGACCTTAATGCAGCATACCAAAAACTGTTCTGGCTGGAACAGACTCCTTGTTAATCCAGAAAGACACCTGAGAAAGAATGACTGTCATAATGCATGGAGTATATATCTGTATCATGAAGTAGCCCATCTTCCTTTGCAAGTGGAAATAAACTGTCATGATTATATATTCATCTGTTAAGAGACAAGTACGTCAGCATTATTTTGGCAACATATGAGTAAACATTATTGGCTTAAACCCAACATACTACGTTCTGAGGAAAGCACTTACAGGCCTCCTAGTGCATAATAAAAATAAGCTGATTAAAAAAAGGTAAAGTGACCTTATAGAAACAGAGGAGAACAATATTCATTTTATGTATTGTTTTTACTGGGGTGGGGAGGCAGGGGGAATTCTTAAGAATTGCATTAAAAATTGTATGCTTAACAGGACTGTACTGAAAAGCTATCTTTTAAGGGACAGCAGTTAGATTCTTTCTAAGGATTTTAATTTTTAAAACGGCAAAAGATAATTAAACTAATTCAGTTCTATATGAAAAAACCCTGTAATTTATTTTCAAGATGCATTTTGTAATGTCAGTAGTTCCTGCATGGCTACATCTTACCTGTGTTAGATTTAATTGTTTCACTAGATACAGTTTGTCCTATGAGGTCATACTGCAGGAGACCGGAAGACTCCTGTGGTACTTCTACTGAATGCAGGGGTCCTTTTTTCCATGTATAAATTATTTCACTTTTTGGATAAGCATCTGAGTTAGAGGGAAAAATTACTATTATTATGTAATTTATAAGCAATTGAAAAAATAAGCAGCATGATCCCTTTTGTGGCTTAAATGGCCATAGAAACATGTGTCCTGCTCCAGCAAGTTCCTAACCTCATTTATGACAAAACGCAAAAAAATCAACAATAGGAGAATGACTGAGGTAGGACCTGATAAGCACTAGCTTTTGTTTTGTGATTTGCTATAAAGCACATACATTGATTACCACATATCAACTAAATATTTTCAAAATTGATTACCGACTAAATATTCGCAAAACTAGAAGTAATATAGTAAATGTACCACAGCTTTTATGACTCATTGAAGGACCCACTTTGACTACTAGATGTGTAAGAATAATAAACAATAAAATATGCTTCAACAGTGAATAAATTCATGTGCTTATGAATGGTCTGAGTCTCAGAGGAGAAAGTAAGATTCTAGTATAAAAAATTTCAGCTACGTCATTAAGTAGTGTCCTATGATCTCATTCCTGATCTTCTCACATACATGTAAGACCAAATGTATTACTATAAAAAACTGAAAGATACAGAAAAACTTACAGCTTCCAAACTTCAATGGACAAGCATGTCCATCCATGGGGAAGTTCACCAACCGCATAGGACAATCAGCATTAATGGTTAGTCTAGAATACATTATAGTAGAAGACAGTGAAAAAAATGGTACACCCGAATGCTGCTGAAAGAATCAAAAATAAAGGTCAACCAAAAGCAGAAGAATAGGCTCTCACCTCATTGTGTAAAGAATAGTTCCATTCTGCATAATTCTGAAAAGTTTGTTAGGAGTTGTCATATTATGAGCAATTGATTTTTTTCCATTTCTAAAAAATGTGTCTGGTGTCCAAATTTTACTGACCATTAAATTGTTCAATCTCAAAATTTCAGTTGGCCCGCTAAACTTCAACCTCTCATCAGTCCATGTCTGCCGAAAGAAGACATCCATTGTGTATTCCTATGGAAAATAAATAGGTGGTTGACTTCTGTGTAGGGGCAGCAGTCCCGAGTTGCTGTGTACAGTACAATGAGTAACTCCATGAAAGCACCTAACACACGTGTCAATGGAATTTCATTTACTGCTTAAACACTTAATCCTATTACTATTAAGTAGTTACTAAAAAAAGTAGTCTATAAAAAATATCCTATTTTCTTATTATTTAAATAATAGTTACAAATTCATCAGTGAACAGGTAATTTTATATGAGTAAGGAAGAAAATCTCATTGTCCTCTCAGAGATAATAATTTATTTCAAAGTGACTACGGTCTAAGGAAACACAAATGTCTAATTAGTAACCTTTCAAAGTGCAAAAACAAACTATAAATGTTTAAGTGCCAGGAACAAAAAGACATGCTTAGTGCCTTTTCTGCAGCTTACTTTGGATATTCACAAAGAAAGGCCTGATGCAAGTGAGTCACATCACAGTAGGATTATGGTGTCAAGTGAATATTAATCTAAGTTATTTTTTTCAAGGATTCTTAGTAATAGTCTCACAAGCCTTCAGAAAGGAGTCCTCTACAGAAGTTGCTTAGGAAATGGAACTAAACTTTGGCCAGATGCAAATGTATAAGAAAGCAAGGTTATGCCTTCTCTTAGATTGACTGATGAAGAGGTAGAGAAATTTTTGTTGTATCTTGGGGCCCCACAGTTCTTCACCTGCAAACTGGACTGCAGGCTCAGGCAAGCAGGTATGGGTGGAAGTGTACAAGGGCAAAAATAGCCATCGAAGTCAATTTCCAGAATGGGAATGGCAATGACATTCTCACTCTGATAGCTTAATATTTTCCTGGGGCTGCTGCTATAATTGATGGAGTTGACCAAGTCCGCAGCTATCTGAATTTGGGGGCACCCAGCATGACAAGGGGCAGCTGTCTTAGAAATAGCATCATTCCCCTACAGCTGCTCAAGAGGATGCCTCCTATCAGGCAGCCTTCCTGCCAACCTATGTGTTGGGCCACAGATGTTTACAATCTTCTTAACGAGGTTAAAGAGGCACCTTTAACCTCCCATCCATGTCCGCACCGGAGGCCAGTGCTGCCCTCTGTGTCCAGCCTCGGGCCTCATCCACAGGCTGCCCTGGCTGGGGAAATAGCTATATGCAGCTCCAGCCAAAATGCTCCACTGGGCCCTAGAGATTGTCAAGAAGATTAAACCTCGTAATCTGCTTTAATGACGGTCAACTCAGATGCCACCCTAATGAATCCCGGGAAAGGAGAGCAGGGGCGGCAAGCGGGGCCCTTACCATCTCCACGTCGGACACCGGCCCAAAACTGGTCACGTAGATGTCCGTTTTGACTTCTGTCACGGCGCCTGCGGGACACGGAGACGGGCTGGGAGCCAAGCGAGCTCAGGGCCGGCGGGGCCCCCCGGGCCGGGCTCAGGGCCGGGGCCGCCCCGCAGAAGTCAGGGGGGCAGGGGGACGCTCTTCTCCTCCTCCTCAGCCACCGCCTCCCTCCTGCCGGGTCCGGGACGGGACCCTCCTCCCCGCGCCCGGGGACCCTCCGCCGGGGGCCGGGGAGCTCCCGCTCGCCCTCCCGCGCCGAGCTGAGCGCTCTCCAGCTCCCCGGGGGGTCGGAGTTTCCCTCTACCTCCAACGCCCGGTCGGAGCCTGTTGTCGTAGCCGTCCAACAGCTTGTCGAGGATGCGAGTGATGTTTTCCGAGTAGGGGTCGCCCTGGGCCCCCAGCGCCTTCTCTATGCTGCGAGGAGAGGCCAGTCCCGCGGTCAGCCCCCTCGCCTCAGCCCTCCCGCCGGACCCCCCCGTCCCCTCGCCTCAGCCCTCCCGCCGGACCCCCCCCCGTCCCCTCGCCTCCCTTCCCTCGCCTCAGCCCTCCCGCCAAACTGGCGCCTGTCGAGGAACCGGCCCGCAGAGGAGAAGAGAGGAGGGAAGGGGGCCCGGCTCCCCTCGCCTGCTCCTCTGGGCCGCGGCGGGGCTGGGGGGTGAGGGGAGAGAGCCCGCTCACCTCACGGCGACGCAGACCCAGGCGATGAGCAGAGCCATGCCTCAGGTGTGTCCGAGGACGCCCAGGTGCCTTCAGACCCGTCAGCTGCAGCAAGTGCCGGTGCTCATCCTTCCTCCCCCTCCGGGCAGGGGCTCCGCCGGGTGAGGCCACCGCAGGGCCCAGCGGACTCGCCGCCCTCCCCGGCCCCCGGCCGCCCGCGCTGGGGAGGTGGCGGTGCCGGTGGCCCTCTGCGTCCTCCGGGCTCGCCGCCGCAGTTCAGCCTCGTCTGACCGTTCCAGTGGGGGAATTAGGGTTTGAAGGGACGGTGCGCGGCCGGAGAGCAGTGACAATAATCGAATAAGGCATTAGGGGAGATTAAACGGAAGAAATCCACTGCTAGTTTTGGCATGGAATTAGCAGGGACCCGTTAGGAAATCTGGAAAAGCGCTGGCATCTTGCTGATAGAGATTATGTTAGAAATGGCCTCAGCTTTTATTATGTTTATGGTTCACAGGGAGATTATTATGCAGCTTCTGCATCATTAGAACTTTGGGAAAAAAAAAAACAAACCAACAACACAACACCCCAAACCCTACAGTTGCCAATTTAGTGGGTTTTTTTGACCTTTGTCAACAGATTTCCTCATGATCAATTCTTCAGAACTGGACAGAGGGCTTGAATACCCAAACATGTTAATATATGAACATTGAGCAGTAAAAGTTAGTTCTGGTTCAGGTTTTTGGATTTTTTCTTTGTTTTTAATACTAAGCTGTTTTAGAGGGCTACATACGCAGATTTCACTCGGACTTTAAACCAGGGCATTACTAGGACTTTTGTTAGAGTTGGAGCTCCTTAATTTTAAATCACTGGGCTTCTATTTTATCACTAATTTTGTCCTGATAAGTACTGACTGGATCATTACTGTCCCCTCCTTCAGTAAGAGTGTTAATGTAGTCAGCCCTAAAGGAAAATAAGTTCAGGCTGCTCCAGCTTTTTCTGTGACCATATCACTTCTTATGAAGTTGATGAATGACGTAGCACCTATGTCATTTAGCTACACTGTAAACAAAGAAATTGGTTCAATTTTCTTTCCTCATGGTAATACAAAGGAACAAATAACTAGACCAAAGCAAACTAATTGTTTTCATAAAATTTTGTTGCATAAACCACATTTGCATTAATCGCTTCTAAGCACATATATTTAATTATCAAGCAATGGAAAATATTTTCATGAAACTAGGAGACCCATGTATTTATTCAGCAGTAAGACTAGATGAAGAACAACACTGGGGTTCTGTGTTCAAGTTTTGTGTTTAAAAGAGACAGTGATGCTACAAAACCAAGAGACTAGAAGAAGCGCTTAAAAATACAGGATATCCTCTGTCATTGAGTCCCTTTCCCTGTTGTTGTGGGCAGTAGCATCGTATAATCCATGTAGGTGGGCTGGCTGCACACAGCCAGAGCTCTGGCTCTGCCTTTGAACAATTGTGAACCCAAATTCCTGAGAGGCTCTGGTGCTCTATGGATACACCAAAGATGTGATCTCTGTGAATTCATGATGAAGTAACATAGCTCAGTACTTCTGTTGATACTCGGAACCATTTATCTGCATGAATTTATTTACAGACAATAGCATGGCATCTATGAAAAAGTCAAAGGCTTGTATGAACTACTAGGCAGAAAAGGGAAGAGTAGAAAAGGGAAATCAGCAAATCAGAACCTTCTGGGGGTTATGTTCTAGCTGGTCTTCATTTAAAACCTACCAGTTTGAAACTTCACCCCATTTTTCAAATACGTTTGATCTTACTGACATGCTTGAGGCTTTTGTGTGCCTCACTCTTCTCAGAACATTAAAACTGCATTTAGCATATATGTTAAATATAGCACCACAAATATAATATACATATAGTCTAAAAATAGCACTACTAATACCCATTTTTGCAAATAGGCTTCCATTAGTATTAAATATGTAAACACATTTTAAAGCTTTTTTTTCTTTTTCTGGCTCCATTGGATCACTTTATTCACTCCTAAGAGATCTATGCTCTGTGGTTTATCTTACGTCCCCTCTTTGAATAATGTCCTTTCCCTTTTTGAATGAAAGGAAGAAGAAATCTTGGGAAAATGGTAGCAGGGGTATTCTAATTTCATTCACAAAATGTGCAAGAGGAGCAAACTTTTTAAAATGAAGCCCATGCCTTGTCCAATCAGCATCCCCCAGCTTAATTGCACAGATCCAATTTGTCTTCTGTTAAAAGGTTCATTTTAGTAGCTTCTTTTAATAAGCATCTCCTGGGCGTTAAAAGCCCAGAGCCCAGCAACCACTCCTTATTTCCTTTACTTCACTTTGTGTTGTTGTGACTTAGACAAGAACACATTTTCTCTTAATTGTATAGCTTATAACTGCCTTTTGTTCAATAGCACCCTGTTCCAAATTAGACTCCTATTGTGTAAAAAGACAAACTGTCTGTCTCATTCACTAAAAGTAGGCTAGGATGTGAGTCAGAGAAATGGAATATTTGGGCGTTTTCCCCCTGGAAACTGGGAGAATTAATGAATTTACTTTTTGGACCAGGTTGGACCTACAGCGCAGCAGCTGTTCTGGGACATCTGTGATGGTCTTACTAGGTAACTATGTAAGCACAGGGTCTAAGATATTTGTGTTTAGATATATGTCCATTGATGGAAGCCTACTTCTTAACTTATTTAGACTGAAAAAATAGGTGCTTTGTGGAGAAAACAAAGAAAGAAAACAGAGAACAGAAACACTATATGAATTTAAATGTTCTAGGAGTTCACTGTGCTCTGTTTATCCTTCTAACTTAAGATAAGGCAAGCTAAAGGGATGATTTGGACAGAAAAACAATTCAGTATAAAAATATAGATCATGCCACTTGTCCTCAAACCAGACAGTTGTGTTGAATCCCAGCCAACAGTTAAGTGAGGTCTAGCAGCGGCACGTCCAGTTATCCAAGCTTAGTATTGCTGCTGTAAGGAACATAGCACACACCTCTCAATGCAACTTGCCCTGCTGAAAAGGATAATTTGTAGGAGTAACAAAGTAAATTAGCATGGGATTCTGTGCTACACAGCTATCCCCTTTTCAGTTCCTGAGCTAGCTTTCATACTGCTGCACAGCACTGGGCTTTAGCTCTGTTGTTATATTACTGTTGAAATTAATTAATTAATGCTGTCAATAAAGGAGTGCAAGTTGCAAGTTGGGAGCTGAATGTGAGTCCAAGTGCAGTGAATCAGTGAGAGTTTAGGGCAAACCCAGCTTAGTGTAATATGTGTATTGACAAAGCTAGAGGAAAGCATACACATGCACCAGCTTCAACACTCTCTGGACTCTCTTAGTTGTCTACTACTATCTCACTTATGAGTCTGGCCTAGCAATTCTTGCATGGCAGCATGGATCTCTGATGGCAGGGCAGGTAGCCTGGGCAAGTGGACTGCAGTGTTTGAATGAGTCATCTAATTTCAGTCTGGGATTTCCCTGCAGGAAAATGGCATGATAATATTCTTTGTGAGGAATTTGCAGAGAAGAGTCAGCAACAGGCAAAAAAGTCTCAAAGCCATTCAAAATATTTCATCTTGCCTTCTAAAATGCTAAAACCAGCCTTTGCATGGTAAAGGCAGCAGAAGGGACTTTTCTGTGTGTCGCAGAACTAGATGGTTTCATGAGCTGAAATAGGCTTTCGATAGACTTTTTAATCTATTTTATCTTGAACTTTCAGTTAATGTTTTCTTTTTGGGGATTTGGAATTTTCAAAACTGAAATGGATATATTCCCTTTCTCAGCAGTTTTGAAATTCTTTGAACCAAGAAGTTGTGTACTCTTGTATTTGTTCTCTAATTACGAAGAGAAATGCTCACACTATCAAACACACAAATTCCTTTATTGGAGAAGATCAAACCCCCAGCAAATTTTAATGAGACGGTGGTTATCAGGCCAGTTTGAGAATAAATATGGCTGAGAAAATTATTTGGAAATCATAATTTTATAAGTGATCTGAGCAAGCTTTATAAAGGAATAGTGACCATGGAGACAAGAAGAGAAGTTCCTTGGGAGACAAAGCTCTTGTGAGAATAATGCAGATGTTTATCTTATAAAAGGCTTGTCAGCAACATATGCTCTGGGCATTTAAGCAAACAATTTGGAAATTTGTTGAGAAAGTGGCATGAGCGAGGCAACAGCTTGGAAGAAGTGAATGGCAAATTGAGAAGTGTGGTGGCAAGACTACACTTTCCAGCTGCCGATTTTGTCACCTTGTAGGACGTCATTAGCAGTGTGATGAAAGATTATATTTCTGATTCATTTAGGAATACTATTGCTGAAAATTTGTTGTTTTGCAACAGCTGCAAACTTCTTGAGAAATGTTGAAACTGAGAAATTTGAAATGAAAATAGATATTCTGACTGAAGTTTCTGTGGCAACTAGCAAATTTGGCACAAAGGCTACAAGACCGCAGTTAAGCCTCTGGTATTTGCAGTTAATCTGATACGTGCTAACTGTTCAGCCCATGACTGGGGTGGGGGGCAGGGGTGGGGGTGGTGTCCCTCCATTTCTTTTTCCTCAGCATCTACATACTAGATAAGAAGAAATAAGCCTTTATGATGTGGATGTGATTACTAAATTCATTGAAGGAACACAGGGAAAGTTTCTTTAAAAAATGCCCTTACTTTGTGGAAAAAATTTGGATTTCAAGCTTTTGTTGCTTTGGGTTTGTTTTTTTTGTTGTTGTTGGTTTTTTTGTTTGTTTGGTTTTTGGTTTGGGTTTTTTTTTTTACTAGTTCCATTTATTTCCTAGTGAAGAAATTAATTTTGTAGATTATATACAGCAGAGATATAGGTAAAATAGTTTTATCCTTGTACAATTCTGTGTAAATGAGAGGCATGCTAGATTGCTATTCCTTCATGGTCATCTTCCTGTCACAGGACAGTGTTTACCCTTTCAGTACGTTTTCTCTGCCTTCAGAAATCTTCAGGGAGAACGCATTCACATATTGCTACCTATGCTGCTCACCCCACCCTGCTACTGAGAACACTGAGTGCAGATGAGTCATTTGCTCACAGATTGCCGTACTGGTACCTTGCGACACAGGGCACTGGCACAGGGCAGAGCTGCTCTCAGAACAGAGGGAGCACACTGTGGCAAAGGTGCCTTTGTCCTACTCATTCTTGTCCTGTGCAAAGCTCGACCACAGTGAAAAATTGTTTTCTAACTGATGCGTGCAAATTTGAGTTATGCACCTGCAAACACATATACAAAAAACATTCTTATTTTTACATATTAAATACTTAAATATTTGAGCCTGTATGCATAGGAGATTGAACTTGAGTTTGCTTTTATGTCCAGGAAAATCAAAAATGCAAACAGTCAGAAACCATAACACATTGTTCCAAATCTCAGGTTGATTCTTAGACATAGGTCAATGTGCAGTCTAGCATAAACACTTCAGTAATGGAAGGAGGCTTGCTTTTGGCAGATCTGTGGGGCAGCAAATTAAACAAATTCTTCATTAAACATTTCTGAAGGCTATGGGCCTGAGTGCCGTTCAGTTGTTAGTACTTATTCCACCTACCATGCAGGTATATAAATGACATTTCAAAGTACAGATGGAACTGGCTGTGTAGTGTATCAATCGATACAAGTATTGTGTGGCTTCTTGGTTTCCTTAGCGATTTCTATCAGTCATAGTAATGATTAAACCTTTCTGGGGAATGTGAAGCACCACAAATCATTCTATGGAAGCTGATAGCTCTCTCTAGATGCCTCATACACGTGCCATCTACAAATAACCTAAACCAAACTGAAGCCTACAGGCTCCTTCCCTGCTGTATAGAGGTGAAACACTGCAGAACAGAGATGGTAGGAACCACATAGGAGTAAGCTGTGTAGCTCTCTCTTGCCTCAGTACTTGAAAGACCTTTTCTTTTGTTAGCATTTTTGCCATCTGCCATACCAGCTGCCTTTCAACATCGACTGACAAAAGGGCTCTTAGTTAATGGCAGCAACTGTTTCCTAGTCCCAACTGCAGAGTGATAGCAACACTATTTTAACAGTCTGTGTCATCTTGTGCTTCTACGTGTTTCAGTCACCTTTTTTTAAGCACCATCACCAACAGCAGAGTTGACGGCTCAGTGATCATTCTGTAAGAGAATAAGGGAAGGAATGCTTTTCTTTTTGAAACCTTGCTGGTTCTCCAGATGATCTCATCGATGTAGTCAGGTTCCCATTTTTCTTATGCTATTTCAGTAGTGTGTGTTTGAAAGACAGACCTGCTTTAAAAGAGGATGTTCTCTCGTACCTCAGAGATACTATATGGAAAACAAAAATCTGATTCACTAGGTTATGTTAACTGTACTTGGTGTTAATCATCCATTATTATTTCCACATAGGTAAGCTTTACAGAGCCATTCACAACTAAAGACTGAAGCTTAGTGTTAATTTATCAGGAAGAGAATAGTATCATTTGTCTCAGGACAGATGGTTATAGGAGGGGAGAAGCAGGTTCTACTGCATATTCTCTATTTTTCTGAATCTTGCATAAACTTAGCTATCTTGACTGCATTGGCAAGTGTCCCAGTCCTAATCTAGAAGAAGCAAGTTCTCTGTATGTGACTGTTCAACCCAGCACACCTTGGTCCTATGATTGTTTGGGGATGTTTCCAGCACAGGTGTGAGGTGCAAGCTCCGGGTGAGAAGGAAACCCTGCTCCAGTGGCAGCACCTGGAGTGGGAGGCCCTGGGAGCAGCAGGTTCACTGCATCTGAATGGGTGTGAAGCTTAGTGAATTCAACAGTTTTAACTAATAGCAATCCCTATGATTATATAACAGTAATGATGATGGTGATTCTTTCTCTACAGTGAAGAGGATCTGTTTGATAAGAGAGAGGTGGTTTCTAGCCTGGCGTTCTTCTTCACATTTCAAGAATCAGTGAACACAGATCCTTAAGTCTCAAGTTTTCTGCTTTTTTGGAGGTTGGTCCTTTTCTGTATTGTCTAGAGAGAATACTAAGCCCAAGTGCATGGTGAAAAAAGCCTAGTAAATCCATGCTGGCCTTTTATTAGTTGTGTTTTAGTAGATAAATGGGTTTCTATTTAGTCATGTAGATGGTAGGCTATCAAGGATTTACAGACAGAGCATAGTGACACTCAATATTGTTGTCTTTGATGTAAATATAAAGCTGCCTGGATGAAAATATGCAAGACTGCACAAGGTACAAGAGTTAGCCAAGTGGTTCAAGAGGTTGTAATATGCTGGTTAAGATTCTCTCCTTGAGCACGTTTCCTTAGGAATATGCATTTAGAAATCAACCTAGAGGAGCAAACCCACTTTTCAGATGTGTGTTTAATAAGTCTTTACCAACTATTACCTAATGAGGTTTATTTTATTCTAGATACTTAGGGTTAAATTTAAATTACTTTGTTTTCACAACATTTTTGGATGCAGGTAACTTTCTTATAAACTTATTTCTCAGATACGGATATTTCTATACTTGATTTTTCTTTCAAAAGTATGAATAAAAACCTTCAACTCATTTTAGACGTGAAGGAAGGTGAAATAATGAAATTCTTATTTAATCTTTGGGGATTTTGTTTGTTTGCTTTTACAAAAGAGTGAAATGCAACAAAAGGGAGAGAGCGAGCTTGTTTGCCTCTTACTTAGAGTCACTTAAACCACTAAGTTGCCTGGATGTCGTCCTATGTGTCTAGAGAATTCATATTTTTCTCTCAGAATCCTACAGTTCACTGCTTTTTAGGTTGTATGTTAGCTAACTAATGTAGAAGTGTTAATTTATTGCAGTAGCTCTGAATAAGATGAATACATGTTAGATCCAGAATGTTTTAAGTATATATTTTATTATACTAAACTCATTAATATTTCACTCTGGAGTAACTGCGGAATACATTGATAACCAGTATTATCGCCTCTAGCTCACACTCCTTGACTGTGATCAGAGATTGGATTTGTGTCACTTCCTGGCAGATACTCACCTAAGCACTTTAGTAAAATCAATTCATCTATATTTGTCTCTATTTTATATATTCTCTCAGAAACAGTTATATAATTGAAATAGATAATTTAAATGCATGAGTTCCAAAGTCATGCACTTGTATTTTTGTACATTTAAGAACATGCTATTAGCTGTGCACTCAGTTAAACAGAAAGCAAGCACCTCATGTAAGTTGTTTGGCAGTCCCAAGTTAAATCGTCTTTGAAATATTGCATACTATAGAGCACCATTTATAAGAAATCTGTTAAGATAAATATACGAAACAAAAATTTTTAATTGTCCCTTTTAGCGTTGCAAATAATTTTCATGTAATTATAACTGTCAGTCTTTCCCCTCCTTCTTCCCCACTCCCTCCCAGGAAAAAAAAAGGGGGGAGGGGGGAAGAAGTAAGATTTGTCAAATGATTACTTGTGTATTATTTGGTAATCCTTAAAGGTTTCTCCTTATTTTCCTTTGTTTCACAATATTGAAATTTCCTTTACCTCCCATGTTGGAGATTTTTTGTATGCTTGCATAAAACACCCCTTCTGACATGTGAATCTTTCCCTCTTGTTGACTGCTTAGATAGAGATAAGCCGGTTAAGTGTTCCTTAATTAGGTTCATTCTCAACAGTTGCTTGAAGTTATTAGGAAAGATTATATGGTTGCATTATAGAAACTAGTAAGATGTGTGTTTAATGCTCAGTATTAGTAAAAAGAATAAGAAAAATGTTTTGTTCTCAAGTTTCCTGACATACTAGGAACAATGTAAATGGCAGTTCTCACAGATTTTCCCTGTGGAGCTAGCAGCTTTTTCTCTCTTTCAACCTTTGTATTCACCTAACCTACATATTAATCATAATAGTATTGAAATGTATTTGTTATTTTACATCAATCTTATATTGGAGCATCCTCAAAGATACAGTACTGTAAAAGATTAACCTTCCAAACATCTTGAAAAATGTAGCCTGTCTTTGTAAATCTCCTCCTGAGGTATTTTATACTCAAATATTTGGCTTACCTGTTTGCAAACATTTCAGACTATCAAATGAATGCACTAAACTATTAATTGTTCATACCACAAAAATCTATATGCCTTTTCTTATATTGCAGTTAAATCACTATATATTTATGTCCAAGGTGCTGCGTTTATTTCTTTTCTAACATATGTTGTTAGGCCTCTTAGAAAACATAAAACTTTTAGTTACTTTTCTGTATACTTTTGTAAAGATTGTCTCTAAATGCCTTACTACAAACAGGAGCTAGCTATCTCAGTCAATTGACATATGTATTTGAAGGCTTCAGATGAAGCTTAATACAATACAGTTTTAGGACAGAAATTTTTGTTTATTTTTGCACCCTCTCCTAGCTTTATTTATGTGTAAATATTTTGAAGAACAACGAAAACAACAGCTTGAGCAGTGGCAGGGGGACGACACCCAAACACCACAACAAAACAGAAACATGTAAATTATTTCCAGTAAATATAAGTACCATCTTTCAATGAAATCCTGAATAAGAAGATAATTCAAAGATGCAGGTTTATTTAAAAAAATTTGTGCAGAATTATTTATATAGAAAATTATGTGAATCAAAAAGATTATTAGATTGCTCATGTATTTGCTACATATGTAACCTAAAATAGTTTATGATGCATTTAACAGAAAAGCCATATAATTTATTAATATTTTAATAATTTGCTGTTTAACAGTCTCACAATTCTTAAGAATTTTGAATCATCTGCCCTTCTTTTACAACAGCATTCAAAATTTTAATTTGTTGCAGATTTTTTTTGATCTTCAAAGATTTGTGGTACTGTATATACTATACTTCACTACTATTTTTACAGTGGATAAAACATCATAGTTCTCAGATGAGCATCTTGGAATCAGTAATTTGTCACTGCTTATAAAATATAGAAACACTAATTAGAATAAGTGCTTTCTAGATATTTATAGCCTTTACTAGAAAGGGGATCTGGCAGGGGCTGAAATGAAAGAGACAGAGAGAGAGAGAGAGAAAATAGAGAAATTGTTTGCTTCAAATACTTGCCAGATGTTCTTTGAATGATATATGGTGAAAGAATGACATATATTCTAGAATAATTTTATTATAATAGATATAATACTCAGAGGCTTCTCAAGTTGCTAACACTTCTCTCTTAATGAAAAATTGTTCCTTTGAGTCTTGAAATAGAAAGATACATAAATAAACACAGTGTCAAGAGCCAGACTGAAGTGAATTTTTGGTAGTTCTTCATACATAGATGATATTCCAGACAAATATTCCAGCCCTGAACTCTCCCATCTCTATTATAATCATCAGGACTCTTGCAAATAAAGAAACATGGACAAGGATTATGAAATCTGAGCCTGAACATTGGTTCTTATGTGTAGACTTATGGAGGGAGAGATGTAATACAAAATTTTTGTTTTTGCTGAACAACATGGAGAGATGGCAATGAACTCTTCTGTGCAGAAAAGCTCTAGATCTCGGGTACACAGTGAATGAAAGTGTTGGGTTGCTACTTTACTTTGAACCCTGGAGGAAGAAAGTCTAAGTCAGCAGTTGCATTATGTCACGTGCAGTAAGACAAATATAATGGGTATGACTACTTGCAACAACAACAAAAAACCCCATGTGCTTTTATCCACAGGCTGCACAGGGTTAATTTGCATAGGGAGTAGTTGTAGCATAAGCATGGACATAGTAGTTGTATCTTCCAATCAAGTGAGGCTATAGTTTAGCAGATTTATTAGAATGCTAGCTATCAAACCTACAGTTGCATGAGATGGTGCCTGTCCCCAGTACGTTCATCTCCTTCCACCTCACCATTGGTAATTTTACTTTCCATAGCCTCATTCAAACTTGATAACAGTGAAGTAACCCATCAACTTCAAATTAAATCTATCTGAAGGCATATATTTGGTTCACCTAAAGGGTTTCCATTTCCTCCACTATTTTGGCAGCTTTGTGTTTATTAGTTCTTGTATATAGTAGGTAATATATTTATATATATCTATAAAAATATATAAACTTAACCAGCTCTGCCATCTTTTCATATATGTATTAATATATGTAATATATAAGAGACAAAATAGTTTAGGCAGTGGACAAAAAACATTATGTTATAGGACAAATGGAGGAAAAATAGCAGTTTAATGGCAGCTATTTTTATCCTCTTTATCCTATTTCCCAGTATAATTATTTCTGGATCAGTGTCCTCCTTTCTGCATGCAGGCTTCTATGAATATACTAATTTTTTTCCCTTTGCTGTAATGTATCCTTTAATTTGTTTTTTCCAAATTTTATAGCTACCCTTTCTCCATTTATCACAAAAGTATTCATAGCATTTTAAAAAATCTTGCTTAATGCTTATATTATTTTGTAAGCACATTATTTCCATTTAGACATGTCAGCCCTTTCTTTGTGAGAGTATTGGCATTTCTAATTGAATCTTAGACATGATTTCTGTATGCAGATGTTACAGCTGTAGATAATAAGATACAGATGCTATTCCTCTTAGTATAATCAGTGTGTTAGGTCATATGGCCTTAAGGTCCTAACATAAATTCAGCTTTCTAAAGGCTGAATGCTTGAGTTTATGGGGAGAAGGACACTCTTCGAAATGCCTTGAGATCAAGGATGTTCATCATCACTGATCAACTTCAATCAAGTTCAGGATGAAAACTGTTGTGTACAACTTCTGAACTGATGAAACTGTAATATTGTGTTTGCTATATGACATGTATGGAAGCTAGGCTGGATAAAGAACAGCTTCTGCCCAATTTTCAGCAGAGAAGGCAATTCCACTATCAGTACAGTGTATTACTGTGCTTATTTTTTACATAATTATTACCCAAAGTTTAAGTGAATAGAATTCTCTGTCACCAAACTCTAAACTTTTTCCCAGGTAGCCTTTGCTTTAAAAATAGTGTCTGAAAAATGCTACAGCTGTAATTTTAGATTACCTGACTCTCTTAACTTTTGCCAACTTTCATTGTGGCCAGTGAGTTTTGTCCACCTTTATATGCCAGCCAAATGTTGTATCTTTCTGCAGACTCATCATTTTACGTCTTTGAAGCCTCAGCTACTTCTGGTTTAGCTTAGCTACACCAAAGTCTGAAATTATTAGTAGTGTCCTTACTTGCATGTACTATTCTAATTATAATATTTTTGAGTGTGAACCTACAAGCACATATGTTTAAGCTCACATAAATGCAAGAATACCGATACATGAGATGGTACTAGCATATATAAATCTTGCCTCATGAGAAGGCTACAGCTGACAAGAAGATGGGATAGCCTCATAAAGGCCCAGGTCTTACTAAAATTTGTTTCTGTGTACAATTTTCTGTAAAAGTCCACACTTGTGCTGAAGGACAAATTATAGTAATAGCCAGATGGAAAAATTCTGATGATAATAAAATTTCGTATTGAAATCCATTTGTCAAAATACTCTGAGGGAACTTTTAAGTTTTGTCTCAGCTGCAGAGAACCTTGGGCTTCTTCCTCTGAGGAATGTCAGTAGGCTTCTGAAGCTTTTCTGACTCAGGTCCTCAGCAGTTACACTGTCTGCTAAACAGAGGAGCATGATCTAAGCCTTTGAGCTTCTGTCCTTCCAACAGCAGCTCTGGAGAGAGTGGCCACTTGCTGTGTCTTATTATCTGGGCTCCTATTACCTGCAGATCAGGAAAGCCCTCTTGGAAGGCTGCAACAAAGTGGAAGCTTTGCAGAGAATCTTCATGTTTCTGGATTTTTTTCTGTCCATCATAAATTCAAATGTCAAAATCCATTGCAAAAAGCTCTCTGCCTTTTCCTAGTCAAGTGTAATGATGATACTGCCTTCCTCATCCTTCCTTTCTCTTATGTATCTGCCTTACTTGTTCAGATTATTTAGCTTGCAGAGGTCTATTGATAATCTTAGTTTCTATAGTGCCTAGTACAATTAGATCTTGTGGTGCTGCTGCACGGCAGCCTTTATTGATGGGGTAGCATTTATCTACTGAAGCTTTGAAAATTATTTATCAAATACCTGATGGGAATTGCTAACTTTCCTTAATGAGGTATTTTTTTAAATCAGTGGCAGATTTAACAGCTAAATTCCAGTCAAAAATTCTTTCTGTGGGAGTGTTGTTGAATGACTGTCAGTTTCAGCAACCAAAGACTACCAAATAATTCCAGTTATCATTGTCTGATAAGAAGCATTTTAGCAACAGAAAAAAAAATATTAGTTTTACTAACATTTCTTCCCAAGTAGGTCCTCTTTATTCTGACTGTTTCCTATTATGTCCTAAAAAATTTAAAAAATACAGCATCACTTTACTTTTTCCTTTTGCTAATATAATGATATTTATACCTTTTCTTTTGGTATGGCTGAGATAAGAAAAGGAGCAATATACTTTCATAAAATCATAACTTTATTTAAGTTGGAAGGGACTTCTGGAGGTCATCTGTTCTAGCCCCCTGCTTAAAGATTGGATCCAGCTCCAAAGTCAAATCAATTTGCTTAAGGCCAAATCCACCTCCGTTTTGAATGTTTCCAAGGATAGAGTTTCACAGCCTTTCTGGGTAGTCTGTTCCACTCTTTGACCCATCTTCCTGTGAATTTTTATTCCTATTTATCTAGCTGGAATTTCTGTTCTTGCAGTTTGTACCTGTTCTCTGTTATTAGTGCATTAATACTGTTTACCAGAAGGTAAAGAAACAATCCAAATCTTAATGTATAACACAAAACGTATCTAGAAGTGGGAGGAAAGGTGTGATTTGGGTTCAGTCTTCCCATACTGCATCAAAAGTTAGTCCTGTCACCAGTGAAACTCTTACAGTGTTTGAAACTTAACCTTCCTCCCCACCCCTTCTGACCTACTGTGTACATATTGCTCCTGACAGTCTGCACAAGTTAGCTGAAATGCCAGAAAGCAAGACAACTACATGATCAGCATTTGACACTGTTTGTGGTCAACAGGAAATAATAATAGTCTATGACACAGAGTATAACAGAGCACGTGAAATTGTAGATGAGAATGGGAAAGGAGGGGAATGGGGTGTAATAACGACAGAGTAGCAATAAGCCGCCTTCAGCCCACAGTGCTCTATCACAATGCAGTTTCAAAAGCATTCCTATCAAATATACTCAGTACCTGAGGGAAAGAAAGTATTCTTAGAAACAACATCAATAAAAGAAAACATTGATCTTGCTAGGTTTTGCAATGGTTTTGACAAATGCGGATACCTAACAAAACAAAAGTTCAACAAAAATTGAACAGTTCATTGCTCTACACCAATTTCGTTTGTTTTCCTATCTCCATCTACTGGGAGGAGGCTATATTACACAGCTGGCTGCAATGGCATATGTGGTTGCCTAGACTGTAAGACTACTTTAGCACTGAGCTAAATTTTTACGTTATGCATCATATTAAATGACTGCAATAACCAATCAAGATAATATGCATGTGAATAAGATTTTTTTTCTCTTGAAAATACTGTTAGTGATCCTATTTTCAGCTTCCTCTGCCCTATAATTCATAGTGCAAGGTTTTGGAAATTAGCAACAGAAATGAAATATATTGATCATGAGTAGTAAGGCATCACTGATATTTAAGAATTTGTTTTTGGTTCATAGCACTAATTAATTGTATTAGTAATAGTATGTACTTATTAAAGCATTAACAAAAATATTTAATTTATTGCAATAGCAGTCTGTAAAGTTTAACGGTTTGGTTATGACTACAGCAGCAAATCTTGTGGAATTCCACTGGTAAATTTTCTAAAAGTAGAGACATTAGTGCTTTAAAATTGTCTTAATAAAATGTGTATTATGTTCCATACCCTTATCAAAGTTACTTTACCTTTTATGTCCATTATATATTTCCACAGTTGTGGAAATTTTGGTCATGTTCTCTCATTTGTTTATCCACAATGTGCTGAATTCCTTTTTTTGTAAGTAAAAAAGAAAGTAGGGTTTGACATCTGTAGCTCATTGGACCATCTGAGATTTACATGACTATTCTGTATGGTTATTTCTGGTGACGAGTTCTGGAGGCACTAGAAGTTCCCAGCAGGGCAGCTGCTGGTCTTGAAGTTTACTTTTTTTGTGGTACACCAGAAGCCCAATTTGATTAAGTATAGAGTACTATTCAAGAAGAATATCTTTATGCCCAGCCTTTCCTCTGTGCCATATTTTACTAAAATATTTTTATCTGAGCATAAACTATGTATACAGATGTTCATTCAGCGCCATGTGAATCCAACCAGTTATCTGACTCAACTCTTGCTTGAACTTCCCCAGCTTATTTTCACTTTTATCTGAACATGGTTACGTGAGTAACTTTTGCTCATTAGGAGGACTGATCCTGATTTTTTTTTTTTTTTTTTAACCTGGAACAGAGTCTGAAAAATTTTACTATTTATTTCAAGAAGATGATCAGGCTACTATTTATGTGTTTTCTTCTATCTGAACTGTGATAAAATTGATGTTTAGATATGCATTCATTATATACAAATTTGTTAATTTTGATCCAAAGCCAGTAACAATGATATAAAGATGGTTATGATATGAAGAAAACTATATTGGTCTCTGATTGCCTTGTGCTGAATTTTGCAGTTTATTTTTATTTTAACTATCAAGTAAGATGGATGTTATATAACCAAGTAAAATGTATATGTGTTTCTTGACATACTCAGCAATAAAGCCTTGGTATCAAGGCCAGAAAAATTTCATATGCATCAAAATTGAGTTTAGAATTCTATTGTATTTCAAGAACTTGTACCAAATATTACAACTTACCTCAGCTGACCCTAGCCAGATACAAAAATATGGCTATGCATGGAAGTTCTAATGAAGTCAGTAGATTTTGCTCTCTGAAGTATGGAAAATCTTTTCCTAAGGAAAGGATATCCATGCCTTTAAATTTAAGAATTACATATCTGCTGACTGAGTAGGAGCTGTAAAATGAGGTTTTCCTTTGGAAGGACAATGACTTCAGGTATGACGGATGATTTCTTTCTATATGATGTTACAGATTCTCACTCATGTAAATATAGAAGGCAACAAAAGATTAAAATGACCAATCAGTATTCAAAAAGCAACTATTCTTGGTATAATACACAATAACTGATGTTCAACAGCTAAGAAATATATGACTGAAGTATAACAGCTTTTCTAGAACTGTGGGTTTTGTTCAGGTATTCATTAACGAAGGACAGCTCTTTCCTTCTCGAATGCAAAGCATGAACTGTGCTTTGAGGTCTAGTTATTCTCTGTTATATGATTTATATATTATTTACAAAATTTATGATAGCCCTCTTGAGATCTGACCCCTGTGCAAATCAGCAAGGTATGAAAGGATAACACCTGCATAGTACTTCTGTCCTCTGAGGTACTTTTTATAGATTGATTTTTGGTTTTGCAGAGTGGAATTTGTACATGTTGTGTGGAAAGTCCTACTTGAAATTGTTGACAGCTTGAACTTCTGACTGGGTCAGACAACAGCAGCATCTAGTACATAGCTGAGTTGTATACACTAAGGAAAGTAATTTTACTTTTAGCAGATACCTGTCTTTATGCAGAAGTCTCAAAGCAGAATCCTAATAAAAATCCGTTGTATATTCCCCATTTATAGCAGCAATTCAGTGTATACTATGGGTGTGGGCAGTTTTTCCTGTCTCTGCAAAACTTGTCCCATCTAAACCTGAAACTGTCTTTGCATAATTCCTAAAATCCTGTAGTGTCATTCAGCAAGCAAAGTCTCGATTCTGTAATTACCTTGCTAGCAACATTTAAATAATATAATAAAAATGTTTTAGTAAGCTTTTCTGATCTTTCTACTTCTAAATCTTACTACCATCTCTAATTTTTCCAATAAGAAATGAGTCTAAATTTTTTCCAGGTTAGTAGCACAAATAAATCATCCAATTTAATGAAACATTAAACATAGAGCTTAAATATGCAGTTCAGAAAATCATTAGCTGTTCTACACTAGAGATATGATATGATAATGATTTAACTTGGAATCTGTGGAGTCCTTTTAGGAACTACCTTGTCTTTTTCAGTACAACTCTACCAAAAGAATTGGGTGGGGTGGATGTTTGTTTTCCCCTAATCTTTCCAGTTATTCAGATGATGATTAGGGCACAAAATACATACATTTCTTGAATAATGCCAATGATGACTGAGGAAGAAAATCAGATATTTTGGAATAGATCTGATAGTGCATAAAACTATAAAAAAAGGTTGCATGTGGACTAAAAGGGAAATGTATGACCTTTTTGGTATATCTTTAATAGTTGTCCACAATTACATCTATGCAACACGTGTACTTCAGTATCTATAAAAGCGGTTATTTCTTTCAGCACACTGATACATTTATGCTCAACACAGGTGAACGTACTTGTATGTATTCAAGTTAACTGATTTTTCTCAGCTTCAGTATCTCAGGCTTAGGGTCTTTTCTTGCTTCTTGCAAGTGATAAATTTCTCAGCTTTGCCAGAAAATACAGTTTAGGTACGGAAATTTTATTCTTGAGGGAAATGGGAAAGATTTTAACTCCTAAAACTCTGTAAATGGGACAAAAGGAGACTTGAAATTTCAGATTAACTTTTCCTTATTTAAAGAACACCTCCGTTATGTGAAAACACTTAGAATTCAGGAGCCTTTGCAACATAAGCAAATTCTCCTAAGAAATCTCTTTTCCTCATTCCTAAAAAAATGACTACCCCACCTATGAGAGAACTCATTAGGGTAAGAAAGCAAGCATTGAATGTTAGCATTGCTTTTATTTTGGAAGTCAATAATATACTCACCAGAACTGTCAAAATTGTCTTCTGCTTTCAAATGTCCAAACTGAAAGCTAAAATGGTCTGTTTTTTTTAGAGAACATACGGTCACTTTCAGAAAAGTGTTCTAACTTAACTCAGTGTCTTCAGAAACTCAGTCATGATGTGAAGATGTTGAAGCAAACCACTTCAAGAGGGCAGTGTACACAAGCTCAGTACTCCTCAATTTTTCTAACAATGTGTGAAAGGTGACATTTTTTGAAAACCTGTCTACAGCTTTTCTGTGGTTATAAGCAAACTTATAAACTATTATGAAATATTTATCAAGTAGTGAATCCTTTAATATGACTTATTCAAGAGAAAGCAGGAAGATGGGAAAAGGTTTTAAGAAAAGTTTTTGAGGTTTTGGATTTTGCATCAAAATAAAATATATTTATAATATAAATAATATAGACAAACGAAAATCCAAATAAGAGTCTACAATTCTGCTTAATAAATACGGAATTATGTAGGATCTGATATGTGATCTGATTCTCACTTTTCTGTTAAAGTTAATGCAGAAGGTGGGAAGGTAAATCTTTCTTGTTTACTGTTATGTAGAGAGATTAATTGCAAATTCTTAATGAGAGGAAGGGAGAAAGGAGGAGGGAGGGAAGAAATCCAGATAGGTAGTGGAAGATTTTCTTTTTCTTTTTCTTTTTTTTTTAAATGCCATGTATTTTTAGACTAACAATTTAGCCTCTAAACAAAAAAAATATTTCCAAAATGCATCACAAAGAAAATAATTACTGGAAAACTATTAATTGTTTACACTTAAATAAAAATTCCTCTTTTTCTCAATGTTCTCATCTCCAACAGAGTGTAGTAGAGGAACTCATTTGCAAACTTATTAGCACAGTAATACAAATAATTTTCCAGGAAATAACATTGTTAGAAAGTTCAGTTGTTTATGGCCTGATTTGAAGCCCATTGAAATGTTTCCCTTTTAAGAATGTGGATCAACCCATAATGTATTACATGGAAGTCAATTCCCAAAATTCCCATTTCCTTTTACTGCAAACAAGCTTAAAGCCTTCTGCTTTGTTCCCAGACAAAACAAAACAGCTTTGTTGAGCTTAAGCCCCTGAGTTATAGCCTAGTGAAGTGGGAATTTAAGTAAATATTGTACATAAACTTATTTATCAATGTGATAAGTATCCAGTTTTTGATAATTCATGGATTTGCCCTCCAAATTGCATGTATAATGCTACTACATTGAAGGACTAAAACTGATTAGAATATTTTTTTTGTAAGATACACTGTCCTGAACACAGGAGTCTTTCACTCTTAAATCTACAGCACTGTTGTGTGTCTGAAGACTAATAACAATATTTTGAGTGCCTTCAGGTTTCAGAAATATTTTAATGAATACATATTTCTAAATGTTGAAGGGTTTTTGGATGTGGGAATTAAAATTTAAATATTGCCCATCTCTTAGATGCCAGTTAAAAGTTTATTCACATTGAGTGCTACCAAATACTTTGGCCTAAAAGAAGAAAATATTTCTTCTTGTTTAAGATTTTTTTTACCCCAATTAAAATTGCTATACATCTGCTAACTTGGAATAAGTTCCATAAATGATAACTCAAGGGAAAAACTACACTTACAGTAATTAAATTGTAATTCTCAACTCTATCATCTTACAAAGATTTTGTTCAAGATTCCAGTTTGATTCTCCTGATCATTATAAAACCTCTAAATTTGTTGCTTAGGAAAAATGAGGTAATGATTCCCCTACTGGTCTATTGTCTTACTTTAGTAATACAAAAAGTTTAAGCTACAGATGGTTTGTGCACATAGTTCTCCTATTTATGACTTTGAATGTTTAAAAAAAAAAAAAAAGTGAAGTTCCAGAACTACAATTCCAATTTATGTATCAATCAACCGGACTGTTGATGCATTGTCAGCCTTCCCTTCCCAAGTTTGTGGTAGCTTGAAAGTGTCCAATTTCAAGTGTCACTTTTCTCTCTGGCATGAGCAGAATGGAGCACATTTGTGAGTGCTAAAGGTGCCACATTACTGACGAAGCTCAAAGATGAGCATTATGCAGAGATTTACTAAATTCTTTCTGCAATTATGTCATCACAAGAGTATTTGAGGTAAATAACAAGACTTTATCTACATCAGTAGATAGGGTCACGGAATGTCAGTACCTGGAGACTTCTCTGGTACTCTGGTGCATAATAGGTTGGTTTAAGATCTTTTATTTGAAACATTACTACCATTTTTACAGCAGGTATCTTTTTCTTGATCATGGGAAAATTTGACAGCACAGATTCACCTATGACAGCAAAACTTAATCAGATTTGATTTTATAAGCTGTAATACAATCATCACTTCCTGGCAGTATTTTTTTTGTTGGAATTACTTTGTTTAGGCAGCTTGCAAAACCTGCAAACATTTTCTTAGATCTATATAGTCATCCTTTTCTCAGGTGATGTCCAGCAACTTCTTTGGAAGCAGAAATTCCGTTCGTTGCTACCAGAAGTATCTATGGCTGAGAAAGATGAGTTGAAAAAGCTAGGCTTTTTGGATGAATGTGTAGGAACAGAATCTAACTTCAAATGGTTAACACTTTCTTCTGGAGTTTCAGAGAGCATTTGAAATTGCTTCCGTCCCTTTCTCCAAGCGAGAATGAGAAAACCCTTGGAAGGGAAAGCCGTATGTTACAGCTAGGGTTCCTGAAGGGTACGCATTTTAGAATCTGCTTTTAAAAAATGAAAACATCTTCTAAAAACAAGTAAAAAAAAAAATTAAAAATCCACCTTACTGACTTCCAAATAGTTTTCTGCTGCCTTTCACTCCTAAATTCAACTCTCTATAGCAAATTTGATCTCTTTTTTCAAAACTTGATGGGTAGGTGACTTTGAAAATTAGTAAGCTTGTTAATCACAACTCATTGCTAAGTGTCTACCTATCTTCTTCTGGGTAACACACTTGATTCTTTTTTACACCATTTTTGTACGAAATGTTGACTCTGACGACGTACAGGCTGATGCTATTTTAGCAGCATTTGTCCTAGCTTTACATCTCAAGCTCTCAAACAAGTTTTCAGTGGCTGGAGACAGACAGTTCCAATGTAACTGGCCACAGGTGAGTCACAAGGCAAAGAGTACTGTTAATGGGGAAAACAAAGTCCCTTTGATGCATCAAATCTGCCTGATAGGAGCACATGCCCTTGTTTCTCATTCTACAGTATCATTTTCTGATCTGAAGGAGACTTTGAAGTGGGAAGAGGTGAGTGATGGGTATCCAGGCCTTGCAGCAGGGAGGGAGGAATGCAGAAGGCATCAGACAGTCAGAGCTCCCAGGGCAGAGCCTGATGAGAAAGATGCCTTAATACATATTTTTCTCTCAAAAAACCAAGTCCAATAATAACAAAATAACTTTCTTAATAGATTGTAAATTGAATCTGAATTGAGAAATCCAGAAGTAAATTGTCCTCTCAGATATGTGTGTTACGATAGCTTCACCTCTTCCGTTAACTGCCCCCCGCCCCACCGGGAATATCATTTGGTGCAACATGATCACAAGAAAGTGATAATGAAATAAATGTAATCAAATAATTGTAAAAGATATTCCATTTTGAAAGTAGTGAAACTAAATGAATACTTCATTTTGTACAGTGCAGGCTATATATTCAAAATTTGAAAACATTCTGGTTTTGAATTTGAGAGACTTCAACGGAATATGACTTCCAGGTTGCAAGACACTCTGTGCTTCTTAGTTACTTCAAATAGTGTTTCCAAATGACCCATTGCTTCTTAACATCTCAAAGCTGGTGTGATTGCTAGACAAAAAGAAAAGATTTATAACAACTAGATATGTCCAGCAATGCTGAAGACCAAAAGATAGGTTTACTAAGGGAAGATTTATTTAGGTGCTTTGATGATACAGTCAGATGTTTAACAGAATTATTTAAAGGCAATTTAGACAGCAGTATCTACTTCCCACTGAATTTCACTTAGTCACTTCTGTAAATTCCATACGTATCTTCTACATCTTTAGGCACTTTAAATATCTGGCCCAAAGGCATTTTGAATAGCTGAAATCTGTTAAAACTATGGGCAGACTTCTGTTTTCCACTACTGGAAGAGAATCGCATTTTTAAGGCTAGTCCTCAACTTAGTAAGAGTTTCAACTTTGGAGACTGTTGTTCAATGGGGATATTAAAATTGTTTGTGACATCTAGTTGGTGTGACCTGTTAGAAACATCTGTACCTATTACTTTTCACTAATGTAATTAATTTTGTAAGAAATGTAACCACAACTGCAGTACTTACATCAGCTTTCCCTTTTCTCCTTTCTTTTTCCTCTCATTCAGAGATTAAGCTATTAAACATTCCTGGATGAATACCAATTCTAATATTTTGTAAAATTAACCAATCATAAATCAAAGTAAATATAGCTGTTTCTTTGTAGGAACAGAATTTGTTAATTTTCTAAGTAACAAACTCCTACAGAACTGGAGACATTAATTATAGTGCTTGGTGTTGCTTTGTTTTGTTTTGTTTTTTTAACTATCTATACTAAGCTTTTCTACTTTTTTTTTAAGCTTACACAGTAGTATGGACTAGGAGTGGATAAAGCCCCCAGTGCCGATGTTTCAATTCTAAACCAAGCAGCCAAATCCTTTGTTGGGTTTATTTAACAGATGACTTGCATAACCAGTGCAACGGGAAACATATCTTCACATACAACTGTCTGTTATGATGCCATGCCAGAATATGGAAGGGGAGAATGAACAGTGGTTTTCTTTTCAAGTCTCAATTGATATTACCATTTGCTTTTCTTTACATTATCTGACTGAATGCATGGAAGAGGGTTCCAAATGCATCATATAATATGTTAAATCTGTACACAAAATATGCATGGCTTCATAATAAATATAAATCTTCACTCTGAAAAAGGTAGATATGACTGAAGGATAAGATTAGTGAGATGCTAGTATGGTCTCAAGGCAATACTATTTATCTTTTTTTTAACCACCTGTTCTTATAATGAATCAATTCATATAAAAAACAGAAGCTTATAGCCTACAAAAACTTATTCATACTTTAATGCTGAGTTTTCAGGCTAGAGGGTTTTTTTTTGTTATTAATCATTAAGGGTGTCTGAAGATACCATTTCATATAAAACACAGAACATTGCTGTGACATTATCCAAGGCTTGTTGGTACTTGCATTTTAGAAAGGAAATGCTGTTTGCAAGATTATTAGTGACAAGGTAGCACATAAATTTGCAAGTGAGTATGCTCAGTAAATACTTGCATGCTTCCCAGTAGGTTTTGGGATAATCGATTCCAGAAGTGAAAGAAATAACAGGTAACTTAAGTGATGTAGCTAAATTAACTGAAAGGTGTAAAGGGTGAACACACAAAGCAAGAACAGCACTTACTAGTTCATAAGTGAGCTGGTAGCGGCATTTTTTTTGCATACAAGTATATAAAACAATTAAAAGGTGATTAAATACTTGTGACTTGCAAAAAGATTTTATTAGAAGGGAATAACAATATACTGATAACTCACACATAAATATAGAGTTGTAAATGGTTTACCAACTGTGAATAAAAGTGTGGAGGAGAGTCTAAGGAGAGAAATAGCTTACAGATGATATACAGTGATAGTGAGTGACCTTATTTACTCTCTAAGCTGCTGTTGGATGCTTACGCCCAAAAGAGGTTCTCTTTTTTTTTTTTTTTTGTTTCTTCCTCTGATATATTTTTCTAACATGAATTAAATGACCATGTACTGGTTTACCAAATGATTCTGTAGCATTATAAAACATTCTGGAGATCGTTATTAATAAGATGACACTCAACATTACAGTAACTTTTTATCTAACCCAGATCTTACAGCTTTGCTGCTCTTATGTTAGCTAATTATTAGAGGACTGTGGATAAAAGGGAAATAGCTGTAACTTACTGAGACTAAAATAGGCCTTTCTCTCCCCTATGTGCCCTTATAGAGATGCACTTAAATGAAAACATAAATGACAAATGATTAAGGAAAAAAGTAAAGTGGAATACAGGAAGTTGCACCATCTTTGTTAGAGCAGATTGCAACATGTTTCAGGTTTAATGTCTTCATAGACTGAAATGTGTTTTGGCATATTTGGTACCCAGGGATTCCTTCTGATATGCAAGATGAAATGTCAGCACTGCAATGGTTTTCAGAGCAAAAAACTTGTCCTATCCTTTGCAATCTACAGCACAACTATATATTAACCTAAATCTACACGGAGGAGCTGCCCTACTCTTACGCTCAGTACTGATTTGACCAGACACAAGGAGCTCTAGAATGGTCTTATCAGAGGACACTATTGATCATAGCAACTGTCTATCTGCTAATCTTAATGATCAATGACTTGAGAGGACTGTCTGAAACTGGTTGGTTTATTTTGGTAGTCTACCAAGAGTGATAAATAAAACTCAGCGTTGAAAGAAACTGATTGCAAGAATAGTATTTCTAGGAGAGTTATATTCTGTGCTCATAGTACAAAGCACAGTATTTCTAATGTATTTATTTTACAGACTTGAAAAAGAATTTGACTTATCCTGCATCAGAATGTATATATAAGAGTTGACATTTTCATAAGGCTGTTGCTGATTGCATGGAAGCAACACACTCCATTCTAGCTAATATAATCTATTTTGGTAACAGACATTTGGGTCAATCTGTTCTCATACAAATTCTTAATAAATATATTCTTCCTCCACCCCACCCCATGCAGTCTGAATAGATGGGAAAATGTAAAGCAAATGGGCAAGCCAGAAGAATTGCATCTTTATATTTCCAAGAAATGTTGTTATTGTTTACTACTATATAGTATGAGGGCTATAAAAATAAATCTTAGTTTTTATTGTATTCTATGAAGTTTCAGGGTACAATTTCAAAACTGTATTTTCTGAGTCAAAGAATAAAAGCAGGTATTTCTGCAGACAGATGGCTAAGCATGTAGTTATCCTGTCTGCATGTGCAAACAAAGGTTATTGCACTCTCATTGCCTGCACCTTGCTTTCAAAATTTGGTTTTCATTTTATTTACAGAGCTGTTTATTAAATAATGTAGGAAGTTGATTCCACTGTGCCTCTTTTTCACAAGGGTTGTGGAATATAAATGAATTAGGGTTGTGTTCCGAAACCATTTTATGTTACAGCAAGATTTAATGTGAAGTACATGTAATTAAAATTAGAACTTGATTGCCAACTTCTGATCTACTCTAATGCTTGTATATTTGGTTATCTTAGAGAGTACTAGTATTAAATTTTTCAATAATTGAAAAGTATTATTGCGGTTAAAAATACTTAGCAACTACTACACAGTTGTTTAATAACCTAACCAGTTTGACTAAAATCGTTAAAAATCATTTGAGTCTGTAGTACATTTCAGACCACTCAGACTGATCTGTGAGCTTGAAGAGCTGGTTTCACAAGCATCACCAAATAGCTTGTGTCATTCAGCACTTTATAAAATAAAAGATAATTAAATGCCTTCTTGAAGGATTTGTCTTTGTGAACAAGAAATATTCCTTCCTAACCACCAAAGAATTGCTCTGAAAGATATGATAATCAGAGGGCAGAGAGAAGTAGTTCTGGTGACTGGAGTCTGGGGTATGTGTGTTTATTGATCTGGGTTTTTCTACTTTGTGGTGTTGTTGTTGTTGAGGAGTGGGGTTTTTTTTTTGTTTGATTGGTTGGGTTTTTTGCAGAAGGCAGCTTCATAGACAAAGCAGCTTTTTCCTGATGCAGAAATCATTCCTCTTTTCTGGAAATCAAAGATTCATTTTCTGATGAATTTGCAAGAAAAACCAAGCCTTGGGATCGTATTAGATTCTGGGGAACGTGATGTCTATCCTCTATGTGGCTTTGTACTAAGAAACATGGCTGACAATCTCTGATCAGGAAAACTTCAAAATTAGAGTAGCTGTGTCAAGATGCTTCTCAGGAAAACCTTCCTGCATCAGAATCCATTAGCGGGTATAAGAGCTTTATTCTTGACAATAACCGTTGAAAAGGGTCCCAATATCTGCATGCACGATGCTCAGTGCTATTGTCACAGAACCTGTGTATTGCTAAATCCCAATTTTAAGTCTTTAAGTAACAGAAGCTCAGTTTAGCTCTCAATTTTGCCTAGATCACACTTTTCTGAGATATTTTAATTAAAAGAAACTAGGACCTGAAATTCTGGTGTTGGCATGAAGGGGGAAAAAAAAAAACCCAAACAAAAAAAACCCCAACATTTTTTCCCCTGCATATTCTGCTTTGAATGACAGGATGGGATGAGAAAAGAGAGGGGAGGGAGAGCTTTTCTAATGAGTAATTTGATGAATCCTCCTTTCACTGAAATACTGTTGATCTTTTTTGTTTGGGTTGGGGTTTTTTTTTTTTGGCTGACGTCTTATAGGTCTAGTATAAATCTATGTAAAAATCAGTGTCTTATAGTGCATCATAGCAAAGACAGTTCACTTCTGCATGGATCACTGACAAACAAATATCAATTTAGTAAAGTATTTACAGGGACAAAACAGAGAAGGTGTCCTAGTTGCGATAATGAGAGGCTGCTCTCATTTTCCGTGGTTTACCAATGAAGGGAGGGGTCCACACTGTAGTTTATGAGAAGCAGGCCTTCAAGAAGGCTCTGTAGCCCTTCTGAGTCACTGAAGGCAGAAGTGCTTCATCACTGTCCTTTAATTCTGCTTTGGTTTTTGCTCCTGGTTTTGTCAATAATGATTTAGGTTTTGTAGTGTTTTATAATATACAACCCAAAGTATTGAAAAAAGTGGAAATGTGGCAGCGTTTTTGTGCATGTCTTTCCACTGCATGCAGTCCATGTCGGTATCTTTGTTGGTTACCTTGGAAACTATCGCGGGGGGAAATTTGATTGGCTGCATTCTCCAATTGATTATTAAAGTCGTGGGCATTTTCAAGTGGCAGACATCTCATAGGTTGCACAAAGTAAGCAGCACTAAATGACTCACAATTTAAGATTCTTTTATTTTGAAGTAAGCCACATGAAGCAGTACATCTGTAATGCCTTGAAAGTTTGATTGGTATGAGTAATGGGTTGGAAATGTCATCTTTTTTGAAGCTATAGTGTTTTTCGGGTCCCGTCGTCGTGCTACCATCCCCCCCCCCCCCCAACACTTTTAACCCTTCATTTCATGTCTAGAGCTATTCCTTGCTTTTTTTTCTGGTGATATCTGCTATGGAACATGTTTCTGGCACTAAGAGCAAGGAGGAAAAAAAAAAAAAAAAAACCAAAACGAAACCCTAAACATAAAAAGCCTCCAAACAATCCCAAAACCCCATGCTGAAAACAGGACCGGTCTTTGTAAGGAACTATTTACTGTTACAAAATATAAACTTATATTTTATATTGTCAGAAGAATAGGAGCAGTTCACATCCTTTGAGCTGCTTATATGCTTCCCCTTTTTTATATCTTAGGAATTTACGTAAAAATTATTTAATAGCCTGTCCTCACATTGCTGTCTTTATGAGTACTGATAGGCTATGGAGTGATGCATTCAATATCCTTGATTGTCCTTTGCTTACATTTTTTTCAACAGTATAGGAACACATTTTTTTATTTTCAACCAAAAATTCACTGGTGACTAAGGCCTACTTATGTCAAATTATCTCAGTTACTTTTGAAAAGGCAAATTGTATGGCATAAAGCAAAAAACATTGTCTCAAGAAATTCTTTAGAAAGTCATGGATGATAACGTAGTTCCCCTATACTTTGGTGTTGTCTTCAATATCTACTGTTACTTGACCATCATTGTCTGTCAAAAAAGTCGAATATCTGATCTTAGTAAAGAGTTTATATCACACTGCGAAGAGCAAACATCCCAGATGACTCTAGGATGCTTATATGATTGTATTAGGAGGAAAGAACGAGTGTAAAGTAAAATTACTGTGTCATTTAGAGATATACTTACCATCTTTTTTTTCAGCTGCTACTTTCTTAGGAGTAGCATTTCATTTTCATTCTTGAATGACTCCAATACTTTTTTGTAACTGTAGACAATTTTTCAATTCAGAAAATAACATATAGCTAAAGTACATCTTAACCTCTGTGCTCAACCCTGATAATAATTAATAGCAATGGAACAGGTTGCCCAAGGGGGTTTTGCAGTCTCCACCTTTGTAAGTTTTTAATACCTGACTGGATAAAGCCCTGAGTGATCCTCTCTGATGTCAGAGCTGACCCTGCTTTTCGCAGGAGATTGGGCTAAATGACCACTGAGGTCTCTTCCAGCCTGAGTTATCCTATGCTATGAACCGTCTTCATGATAACTGCGTCTTATTTCCAGCTAGTGTTTATCTGCTGTATCTTTTAGCTATCGGTTCCATTATTTCTAAACTTTTTTGTAATGCATATATGGAAGCTGGATGCAGAATTCCCCTTTTGGAGTTCTCAGTAGGGCCTGCAGAAGTCTCCTCTTCCTTCCTGTTGGCCAAAAATATTCTGAGCAAAGCTCTGAATCAGAAATATTCTGATCAAAAAAATTTCTATGCAAATTTTTTATTATTTATTTTGTGAAATAGCTATCTGAGGCAAACTCCTGTCTTATTTCTTACAAGTTTACTCACCAGTTGGACAGTCAGATGTTAAGCACAGACAGCCAGACACAGACATCTGCAAGGCTGCTGCAGTCGCTCAGTCTAGCTAGATCACTCATTCTTTTAAAGCAGGAAGCCCCAGGAGTTCAAGGGGTAACCCTCCAGAGCAATAGCTGCCTTTTTTCTGCATGGGTAGAGTACAATACTGAATTGTACTCACTTTTGATGCCCTGCAAAAATTAAGTTCGTTACATGTAAGCAATTACCTTCATTGACCGAATTTGTAATCTTTTGAAACAATAAAATCAAGCCTTTTGTGCAGACCAATTGTCTCTAAAATCACATAGCTGGGAATTAAGTATTTTTCTATACTTTAATTCGTCAGACTGTTGTAGCACCTTTCTGTTATTTTGCCAAGACTTGAGGTTGGACATCTGGCCTGTGGATACCTGATACATTCCTCTTGGCATTTTTAGTATGGACACAACATCGGCTCTCTTCTAATCTCTGGAGTTTCTCCAGTTTTCCATGATTTATTAGAAAATTAACAGTAGCAGATGAGAGATTTCCTCTGCCTCCTCTCCTTTAGTAGTGTTTGGGGTTTTTTGTTTGTTTGTGGTTTTGGGTTTTTCTTCTAGGTTTTCTGATTTTTTATGTTTATCCTTGGTAAGCTTTCCTTAGCATCCTTCCTAAGAATTCATTGTCAACAAATTATTTTATCATTCTCCTCTGCAGCGATTTATCCTGGGGTTTGGGGTTTCTTTTTCTTTTTCTTTTTCTTTTTTTTTTTATATAAACATTACTGTTTGTACTTTTCTTTATTGTATCCCTAATTATTATGCTATTAATTATATCATTTGGTATTGTATATATATATTACAGCTAGTTTTTTCTCCTTTATATGGGGTTTCTACTTTTCATGAAATTACATTAAATTATTTAGAACAGTATGCTAAGGCTGATTGTACCTAGGAGTGAAAAAAAACCCTCCAAAATTTATTCCAAGTTAAAAATTACAGAATTAACTTAATCTTAGCAGTCCAACTGTGTAGGAGAGGATCCTAAATTCAAATTGAGACAGAATGGATTAGGATGGCTATATTTCTTATTGAAACATGAAGAATAGAACTTATTAAAGGTTTTCTGTACCACTAATCCTAAAAACAAAGTTGAAAAATAAGAATATGCTTAAATATCTTAAGACTTGCTGGGCTAAAGACACTATCTCTATTTTATCTGATCAATTTTTCCATGCTTCATAACTTTTAATTTATATTACTTTCTCCTTCACTTTTTTTTTTAACTAATCCAACTTCCACCTTCACCTGATCACTGAAATGAAGTCTCTTTCTAGTACTATCATAAATTTGGAAGTTTTATTATTCTGGTCTTTAGAAACCTTTGATTTTTTAATCATATTTTTCTAAGTTTTTCTTGCTAGCCAACAGATTTCTTATTTTGAGGGAAAGAGATCCTTCTTAAGCACTGAAGATGCAGAGTGCTGCCTGTTTGTTCATGTTGAAAGAAATTGGTCAGGATGATTAGTCTCTAAACGACCACCAAAGTCCAGAATAGCATCAGTTGCAGTGTTTTCGGTGTTTTGAAGACTTAATAACATTTTACTACTCTGGCTGCATGAGATGGTTAGCCAGTCTTCCACAATGAAGTTCTCCTGACACGCTGCTGAGCCCACACATTCCAGGTGTGTGTTGAAGAAACGGTTCTTCCTGTTCTGTGGGCTGGTTCAGGGATGAGCCTTCCTGGGCTTGCTAGAGCATGAAATACTCATTTATGATTTTGATGTTCTTGGGCCTCTGAAACAAGTGATGAATTTCCATCTGCTTGCTAATTTAAATGAATTATAAACAGTGATTTCAATTCCAGTAACCATATAATATCAATTTTATATGTATTTGTTTCTCATTAGTGAGAATTTCCAGTTTATCTTTCATGTTACCCAGTCTTTATCATGGACATATAAGCAAATGAAACATTCTTTCTCTTGTTTTTTTAGTTATATTTTATACTTTAGTATCTCAGTTACTGTTACATTACATAATACTTTACTGATGATTTTCTAGTCCTGTATTCAGAAAGTTAGCCTCTCTTTATATAAAGATTCAGGCTGCTCCATTCATTCTTTCTTTCTCATGGAAACTTTATTCAATATTATACAAATTAATATCATTATCTTCATACCAACCATCCAACAAATGGTTTGTCTCTACTGTAAGAGCTATAAAAATATTACTTAAGCTTCTCCCCTGCCCAAAGATCTGCGTGGAAATAGTCTTACTATATGTTATATTTAGCAAACTGAAATACTTAACTTCACTTGGTCTGCAGTATTACCTTTGCAACCTTTGTTTTCTAAATTTCTGATCTGATGAAGTCCTGATGCTTGTGACGAATTCCCTAATGGGTATCTCAAGGACCTGGAATGTTGCTTAGTGCTTTCTCCAATGGATACTTAAATGTTTAAAGTCAGATTCTGACACAGAGTAGCACCCTCAGGTGTCATTAGTTCGACAGGAAATCTTAGCATACAGTGTTATGGCCGGAACTGCTGCTGCCTGGTTTGCTTGTATCGAGCTGTTCCATTCATTCTGTTTCCTGTCCCCTGTAAAATCTCTAGACTTGCCTTCTCCACTGGCTCTTGCTCTTGCTTCAGCTTTTCTCCATAAAATGTTGTTCCTGTCGTTCTCTGTTTCTAAGATTTTGTGGTACAACTAACTGTATCCTGTTGCAGATTGGCTGGGACATACCCTAGCTGAACTGCCTGATCTATATTCTATGGCAACTCTCTTGGGGCCAATTTGTAAAGATGTTTAGGCTCTTAACTTGTTTTGAAAACAATGGGATTTAGACATCAGGAAGTTTCTTAAAAACAGTTATATGCCTAAATATAGTTAAAAACCCTTTTACTTTCTTTCAGTACCTTATTCATGTCTCAAAGATTTACTTTTGAAGGTGAAGCACTAGAGATTTGGGAGGCACTGAAACACATACCCCAGATAAAAAGCTGCAGTGCTACACAGCTTTCATACAGCATGCTTGTTTACCAAATGATTCCATCGATTATCAGGTGCTGCTGGTAGCAACAAGTCCCTATGGCTATGTGTGAAGTCGTGAGGATGCAACAATACTTAATAGATGTTGTTTTGAATATACAGTTAGACTGGGAAATTGTCTCCTGTAACATCTCACCAGCCTGCAAAAATTAGCTGACTTAGGAATAGAGTTAAGTGGCAGGTTATACCTGACTTCAGTCATCATCTCCCCATTAAGTCAGCTGTAAAATTCTCAGCCTCATCATACTTGCATCAGTTCATATTTGCACCCCAGGAAACACCACTGTGATGAACAGATAGATACAGAACAGCTGTAACAACTGGTCATGGTTACAAAAACCACCACCACCAAAAAACCAAACCAAAAAAACCACCCTCAAACCAATTAATGTCTATCAATGTTTTGATTGTGTTTAGACTGCTTACAGGCCCAATTCAGTGAAACTAAATTTTTGCCTGACTGGATTTACATAGGAAAGGCCTATATTGCTTCTTGTAGTCCAAACTTGATGATAGGCATTGTTAGAGTGCAAATATATGGTGACTGGCTTTATATAGCAATATTTTTTCAAGGGGAAATAAGGGAATCAAATTGGAAATACTGTTCTTTGTCTGTGGGGATTCTGAGATGAAGCACGGTTTTATCTCCCTTTTACCTGAAATTAGGCAAGTTCATTTACTGCGTCATACTAAGATGTATTTCAGATACTGAAATAGTTCAGTAGCTGCTTGCTGCTCATTTCTTACCTTTCTGATAAGTAAGCCACTCTGAAGCCTGCTTTCAGTTTATTGTATCTGTGCTATATATATTGTTCTGGACAGAGTATTAGATTTGCAATATAAGAAAAATCCATCCCTCTAGACTTTCTAGAAGGAGCCTTCTGTTTGGTACTGTTTTGTCTAATTACTATTATTCATGCTCCCAGGCAAGCACTATTGGTCAGGCTGTTGTGTATGATTTTTTTTTCCATGTTGTTGTTGTTTTGTGGCTTTTTATTTCCCTGAAAACACACACACTTGAGTACTACACTGATGTTCAGAAGAATATTTGATTCAAATTGTGTAAATACCTCTTGAATATGTTACTAAAATCTATTAAAATAAATGTAGAAACTTGCTAATAGAATGGATGAAGAATGCCTGCCTTCCCCCCTTTTCTTTCCAAAGTTTTACACAGACTAGTAATAATCTACAGTGGCTTAAAATTCACAGAACTACTTGTGCTTAAGAAATGTCACTAGATATTTTAATTTGAAACTCATAACTTAGGGTAAGGAGCAGGCATTGTTTTGTAGGAAGTAGGAAGGCTGCACAAGTCAAACTTCTCTAAGTTCTTATGGCTATTCTGACTGAAATTGGTCGAATGCTGGGTGCTGAGTTGTGGTTTGAGGATGTCTCTGCCTGACTCAGGCATGGTCAAGCAGTACACAGTGAGGGAATTCAGAAACTTCCTTCAGTCTGTTGGTGCATATTCCTGGAGCTCACTGAAAGATCCCATCTGCAGATCCTGTATCATACCTTGATCCCTTTCTGGCCTTTTAGAAAGGAGGAAACACAAAAGTGAGGGCAGGCAATGACCAGTTGTTCAGATGTGAATTCCTTGCCCCCTTTATAAGTTTAATAAAATTTCCTGCCAAAAGCTCTCTCATTTGCCTACCAAATCTTCTCTCTACTTTGGCTAATATAGGTTTTTCTAAAGCAAAAGCTAACTTGGCCATCTAGATTTGACACACTGATTTTTCGCTGGGGTCAACCTAAAGACAAGAAATTCAGAGCAAGTACTTCAGAATGTGACTAAGTTTGGGGTTTGTGGTATGCCTATTGTTTTAATGTGGAAATGGTCGTAATTTTGCTACTGTGTTGAAGAATAATTAATGTCTTCTCACAGTTGAACCCAACATTAACCCTATTTGAAATTTCAGATTAACAGTACTCTTGAATCTGTTTATTCTCCTAAGCATTGGATAGTCTTTGTCATAAAAAAATATATTGAAGTGCAGTTTCAATGGAAGATGGATTTGTTTACTTTTTTTTTTTTGTCCTGTGCTTAATAAGAAACTGTCAGCAGATTTAACCTTGGATGCTGGAGATTAAGCCTGATGTACTGCATTGAATAATCACAAGTAATTGTCAAATGCATTTTATTTGTGGTAGGATCAGAGCCAAAAGTTGAATGCATAAACTTGGAAGAGATGCTTGCCATATAACATTTACCAGTTCATGTACTTGCTGTTAATATATGACACCTTTGTATGAATCTTTATTTACCTGAAGTGTTGAGGCGTCCTCAAAGAATTTGACCAAAAAACCACTAATTTAAATTCAAAGGTTGACACAGCTATAGAGCTCATTCTATGATAGACTATAGCACAAAGATAATAACGAGCAGATGAGCCCCTACTTCTCTTGGACTGGCTCTCTCAGCAGTCATAGGAGGCTTCCCACTTCAGAATGCTTTTCCAATGCCCTAGCAAGGCAGATTACCTAACTTTATAGTTCTACTTTAAGGGCAGGAGAAGAAACGGAGAGATAAAAATAGGTATGCAGATGGAAAATGTTTCACTTTTCCATATGCTAATAGCAAACTATTAGGCCTCTTAATCATCCCTCTCATTAGTGGCTGCATTTTCAAAATGGTCTCAAAAGGATCTTTAAATGTGAATAGCCAGAAAGAGATCTGCACAGATAAAATTGAGCAAAATTTTGAGGAAGAAAAAATTAGATGAAAACGTTAGTGTTGTCGTGGAATAACTGGAATGCAATTTTGAGTGTGCAAATAGTTTGCACGTAATACAGCATTTTTTTTATCTAAAAGTGTCTTTAAATACCAATCTCTTTGAACAGTGTAATGGGAAGTATTTTACATTATTGTCTATTGTTAAAGGTGATAACTTTCTTAAAATGTTTAAATGAGAATTTTTTTTAGTTAGGAGATTTTGAGTAGAAGGGACCAGTCTTAAGGCCAGGGACCCACTGATGTCAAAGACAGCAAGTTAAAACATAATGTTGGTAACATACAAATGCGTTCTCAGCATATCAGTGAATACATGTGGCTGAAATGCAATGTGGTGCGTCTTCGGACTCTGAGTATAGGTGGAAACTTACTGAAAGGAGTGTAATATTCAGCAGATTTATCTGTATATGTACAATGAAAGCCTCAGATTCAAATGTCCAACTGCATATTTTTCTGAGGAACAGAAAGATACTCCTCAAAGATGGAAAAAAAAAACCTCTCCAGCAACACATTATGTTGTTGATGCTATCAGTGGTCACTGCATATTTTGTTATTATACATTACTGTACAGCAACTAAAAACCTTGTTTATTAGAATTTAAGTCAAGATAAATAAAATGTGTTGCATATTATGTGAGATGTTACGAATATACAATAAGACAGCTCAATTTATCTGTGATTTATAACATAGTTGAATTTCTTAAAATGGACATGATGAATTTCTAAGAGTTATGATATTGTGGCAGCAATCACTGTCAAGTTTTAGCTGAAATTTTCCTTAGAGTCCCTTTATTATAACATGCAATGCCTTAGCTTTTGATTTACTTTGCAAAAAGGTTTATACTGAGCCTTCTAAACATTAAAATTTTCTTAACATAGATTCCATCTTTTCTACATCATATGTGGTGGATTTTGATGGATTCTGTTGAGCACAACAGAATCGTATCTACCTGGCGAATATTCGCTAGTTCCCTGATTTATCTATTTTATTTGCAGAGGGACTTTTCTGCTCGTATTGTGAAACAGCCATTTATAAAAAGGTTCTGTATTAAAAATGAATTGTTTCATATTGTAAAAAAATATTTATTATCACATAATATGCAGTCATATGAGTGTGTCTGTCTCTGTTGAATAACACATTTACACACACACTCTTTTTTTTCTTTTTTTCTTTATTATTTCTGCCCACTGGACGCAATGAAACTCGCCAATTCATAGAACTGGTTTTAAGAGCACTTTTCAGGACAGTAATTAGGATGTCACTGGCTGCAAAAGTTCAGATAAAACAGAACAAAGTATTCTGGGATTCATGGCTGGGCAAAGCCATACTAAGCACTAGAACATTTTGTTTTCCCCAAATCCAAGCAGTTCCTAGGAGATCCATGGGCTGTGTAGCTAGAAATTCAGGTTCCCTGAGTTGTTGGGAAAAGCGTTCCTACTCATTTTAAGTTTAGGAAGCAGACGGACAAGACACAAACTGAAATTTGTGTTTTTAAAGCCCACAGTAAAGATATGCAGAACTTGCAGATGTGTATCTATTTTAGATAATTTTAAGAAAGCTGTTCTAAGTACTGGAATAAGTTTCCAGTCAACTGATACCTCTTCAGTTATCAAAGAGTTTCTAATAGTAATTGCTAATGTTTCAACTCCTGAATTGCTAATCTCAGTTATCACCTGTAGATGCTAATTTATTGCTACTTTTACCTTTATTCAATGTTACTTCACCTCAGTTTGTCTTTATTCTTTTTTATAACACACACATACCCCTTAAAATGTGTTAATATACTTTGAATTTTATATGAATCATTTATTCCTTCTTCCCCTATCCTCTAAGTCCCCATCTCCTCTTAGTTAATAGTTCCTTATTCTGTGCCAGTCTGGAGGGCCTTTGAAAGTCTCTTTTTTAGGAACAAAGCTTCCTACCCAATTTGTTGCACAACTTTATAGAATAGCATTGAAGATTTACACTGTAAATGTCAATTTTAGTATATTATTTAAAATCTGTGACTTACCAGCAGTTTATTAATTATTTGAACTCTTTAGGCTTCCTCTAGTCTCACACAAAACAAAAAAAAAGGCAATATATTAGAGTTTTCCTCTTGAAAATTCACTACACTTCTTTTAATCCACATTTAGGCTAACCTCAAAACAGTTTATGGTTTCCCTGAATCTATGTCATGCTTTCTTTAAATTTACAACTCTTGTCTGTAGTACCTCATCCAAATAACTACTACTAATATGTTTCATGCATCCTGGAGTATCTCTTAAGGTTTCTAAGCTTTGGTTTTCAGCACCTTGTTGAGGCCATAGTTTGGAAAGGAATGGGACATTAGATGGAATTACTCCAGAAAGTAAAGGACAACACAACAATTTGAAATTGTATATGAGTATATCTGTTGCCAGAATTCACTGGACACTTCTGTAAGGGTGTTTTTCTTTGGGGTTTTTTGTTTGGGTTTTTTGTTTGTTTGGGTTTTTTTTTTTTTTTTTAATGAGCAAAGCCTATTCTTAAGAATTATATGTTTTACTGTATCAGAATCAATTTGCCAAGAATCAGCAAGTTGTCTTGTGAGTATAGTGACATGGAGGAACATATTTAGAAGGCATATGGTAAAGAAAGCAGGGTGTGCTGCACCCTGGGAGTTCTCTTCCTATTTTCCTGCGGTACTTCACTGACTGGAGCACATGCATATGGGGCTCTCTTGAATGTGTATTAATTGAATAAGAGATCATTTCCTAATGATGAATTCTATGCTCATTTAGCTTCTTTCTTGTTTACAAAAATAACACCCTTGAAGAGTCAGTATATAATAATTGCTGGTCTCATCTAAAAGAATTAAATAACATGCCTTTGTTATTCATGATTCAGTTGTTTTCTACGTAATGTACAACTTTCAGCTGAAGCAAAGCAAAGAAAAAGCCAGAAGCATATATAATATTATATGTGATATAGGTATATATTCCCTCTCTGCACATATGTAGAGAAGATATGATTAAGATATGACATAACATAGCATATGTGTATATCCTATATTCGTCCTCAACTGCCTGATGTCTTGTTTTCAAGCACATTGATACCTGCAATCAAGGGCAAAATGCATCTTTTTGCAGGGTCTCCTATACTGCAGTTACAACAAGATTAAGCTAACTTTTAGGCTAGCAGGCATTCCAAATACCAGCAATAAGCTGCAGCATTGCAGAGCTCAGTGTGGCCTGCAAGTGCTTTCTGAGAAGCCTGACTAATTAGCACATGCTGAGTTTCATGCTGCTATAGCTGAGCTTCTGATACCTAGGCTAAATATAGTTCCACAGGAAACCCCTCCAAAGACACAGTAGTGTAGATGTGTTTTCTGAAAGGTACAAATTCAGAGACAATGCACTACTTCAGTCTCTCTTGAAGGATCACAACAGGGCTTCAGTGGGATAGGTGTAACAGACTGTTTTATAGCCCACTGTAAACATTTCAGTTTCCCTATTATTCAACAGAAATCTGTCCTGAATTGTACATCATGAGGAAGAGTAAGCCATGGACATACTCCAAAACTAGCAGGAACTAAAACCAGCATGAGTACTCTGCATACGGCATCTAGACATGAATGACCTAAGCCAATGGTTCTATCATATGTATTCCATTCCTAACTTGTAATAGTAGCCTATCTACTTCAATGGTCAACAACAAAGAAGGTGTGAAACCACATGATGCAACTAATTTGGAAGACTTATCCTATGATCATATGTGAATTGCAGTTCAGAATTTATAGCAGGAAAGAGGGCAATAGGTATTCCCCTTTCTACTTCTGGCTGGCTATTTGTTCTTGAAAAAGTCTCAGCCTTTCACAGATGTTTCATCTGACTGATGGAGATATTTTGAAGTGGTATTATGTAATGTTTTTTATTTATCTCAGTAAGCTTGGCATGGAATTTTACTATAATGTTAGCATACCTATGAGTCCTTAATTAGAATCTGTATAGTAGACCATATATGTCTCAGTTCAGACTTAACCTGAAAGAACATTTTTGCTCTTTGAAGAGTTCTACAGATATTATCTACCGGTTTTCCAAAGAACTCTGGGAAGTTAGAGAAATACAGTTCTTCAAAACCTAGTCTGCTGTATACACATCATGAAGGTATTAACTCTTGAGTTTCATAGGTTGTCTGATAGCGCTTGTTACTGCATTCATCAGTTCTTTCAAAACTCTTGGATAAAATAATGTAATTCTTATAACAATTTTATTTCCTCTCATTTCATTCACTGCTCTTATAATTTTTGATATCTCTATCTTTGGGAATGCCTCAAAAGTGGCTTTCTACTTCCATGTATCGGTACCTCATATTCACTATGTCTAAAGAACTAAGTGAAAAAAGATTGTCTCACTGCAAGATCTCTGGGGGTACCGACATCCCACATGTATTCTGCTAAGCTTCTAAAGTTTGTTTTTTACCATAGTTTGTTCTTATTTTTGACAATCATATTGGTATTTTAACCTCCTAGCCAGCCATTGTTTAGGATCTTACTCGCTGCCATAATCTGAATTCTATTCAGAAAAAGTAGCTTGAAGGCCTACAGACTTTATATTTAAACCACTACCTACCCTGTTCACTTCATTTTTGTTGTTTTGCTATACAAGAGTTTTCAGATCTCTCCTGACTGTCTAACAGGATGGTGTCCCAGCTGCTTCCTATGGATCTTAGTTTCCTTTTTTTTTTTACTTCATTGTCTTTCAAACTGCTGTAGCCTACTCATTTAAAAAGAATCTGGCTCCTGAATTTCAGTGTTGCAAACTACTGCTTAGTTTGATCTCACGAAACATGTCAAATTTAATTATATTATGTTTTTTCTTTAGCAGTTCAATCATATTTATTTACGGGAATTATTTCAGAAAGTTACTTAAGGCAAAGTCAAGAATAGCCTATTCTCTTGTATGCTTCAGAATGAGCTGTTCCAAGATGCAATTGTCTATTACTTTCAAAATTGCCTTTCCAATTTATGTTGTGATATGACATTCAACTCATTTATATTTGGTATGATAATTGTCCTAACAGACTTTGTTACAAATTGCCCTAATCTCTCTGAAGACCAGAAAATGCTCAACTGTAAGAGAGTTCTACAACCTGGATCATGCTACCTAGATTCTGACATATGACCTATATACATATTGTTTACTTAGAAATCTCTCTAAATTGGCCCAAGAAAGACCATCTTAGAATAAGAGTTATTCCTCAGGTGCACAGAATCAAAAGTTTCATGTACCAGATTGGTGCCCATCTAGTGGAGAAAAAAAAGGCAGTACTGTTGGGGTGGGGAGGACAGACATGACGCCCTTCTCATGTCACATTGATACTGAACGACATAGCGCAGTGTGAAAAGACAATGTAAATTGGTGTGACCTTCAAAATATTGTAGTGCTGTATTGGATGTATAGAGTCACCAACAGAGTCATTATCAGGGCAATGCAAAAAGCCGCCGCAGGTAACATTAGTAAACAACCTTTGACTTGTACTTTGCATTTTTCTTTTCAGGTTACATGGTATATGCATGCCTAACTGTGTACATACAATGTCAGCACACTACATACTCCCAAATGTTTATACAGACCCTGATTTTCTTCAGAGACCTGTTAATGGCTTTTGTCATTGGCTGAAAATATTTATCTTGTCATGTTTCCGAAGTGCAAACTTTCTCCCAAACCCTGTGAGGCATACTTTAAATCTTCTCATGTTTGCAGATTTTGTTGCTTATTAATTTATTGTACTAATGCATTTATTTCAAAAGGATTTATTATGCTATTCACTGTTTTTCTGTTCTGGCATAGGCTGTAGGAATGAGAATTTTAAAATCCTTTTCTTAAAAGAAAGGCAGGGTTACTGATGAGGATATTCAAAACAATGACACTAGTGTGCTTGCATTCCTTGCAAAAGAAGTTCACTGTTGCAAATAAATTTATTATGAAAATGTTTGCAGGTGATGAAACAGGAGAAGGAAATGGAAAGTAGCTGTTTTTTTCCTCAAAACAAAGTCTGAAGTGAAGGAATGGTGAAAGAATCACTTTGGTTGTAGAGGCAGTATGAATTAGAATAATAAACTTTCATATTATAATAATATTAAGAAAAAAGAGGTCATTCATACAGAATTGTATGTGGCAGTAATGGACAAATCTCCTGTGCATATGGCATGTTCCCCTGTGGGGCTATGGACTCATACAGCATCATCAGAAAACTGATGGGTTCAGGAAAAAAATTGCAAGTGAATGACAGCAACATCCATCAGCCTTGCTCTGAAAAGAGAACTCTTATCCATAGCCTCAACACTAAGTTGTGACAGTGTCAGCTGTATCTTTTACTTAGTGTAAAAGTCGTAACAGGGACTAATGCTGGAAAAAGCTGGTCAAACTCAAAGCAGAAAAAAAAATAAACGGGACTTAAACTTCAAGAAACTAGAGAAGAAAGTGATAACTCTTAATGTCTTCACATGTTCCAATGACACTTGGTGCCTTATGGTGGTGCAAATTATCTATATTTATAGAGTGGAACTGGAGAAATTAAAAGATATTTGAAAGACAGGTCTAGCTCTTCTTGAACTTGAACTCTGAGGCATGATGGACATACAAGTTATTCACCTACAGGGTTAGGATTATCAAGTTTGTTGTGGAAGTTACATAAAGCATGCTTGATTTTTTTCATAGTGAGCTAATCAGCTGGGTGTAGCCAAAGTTAAGATAAATGCATAAATAAAGATGCATAATTATTTTACTCTACAGAGAAGGTCTTACTCTAAAACCTACTTTTGGTGTTTTTTGGTAATGACGTAAAATTTGTTGAGTTACTCCTGATGAGCATGAGATGTCCAAAATTGCCATTTTAAGACATAAAACACAGAGCAGTACTTTTGAGTCTGCTGTGTAACAACAACAAATATGGGTATTACTCAACTGCTTTTTTTCACCTGTGAGAATAAATTTGCAAAGTTAATACTATGATTCGTATTACTACCCAGAGCTGTTCTTCTGTTTCCAGTGACAGACTCTTGGCCTGACTGGTTAATTCATGATTCTTCAAACCAGCTCTGAAGACAGTTTTATTGGCCTGCTTAAGATATCACTGATTTGTCCATGTCTGGAAGAGTGACTAGTAATACTAGTTAAAGTGATCTTACGCTGGCATATGGGGGATAGATACGATGTGTCCCTAGATGTTTGGGGAGGAGGTCACCCAAATCAAATTCAGAATGGCAGCTTACAATCGCTTCAGATGCTCTCTGAGCTTCCCCACCTCGGCTTGAGGATGGAGCACACTTGTACTAGACTTTGACCTCTCTATACCATAAGATGCATCCTCTGTTTTGGAAGCTCTAGCTTTAAAAAATGTAAGACCCTGAGGATGTTTTCACTTCCATTTAGTACTTTCATTGGATAAAAATTACAAAGCATTTCTTTTTAATTTCCCTGGAAATGTGGTACAGACCATATTGGTAAGAAGTTATCGGATAATCATGACTCTTGGGCACTCCTCCTTGATATTGCTGTTCCTGAGCTGAATGTGGGTTTTGCCATTAATTTCAGTAGGAATTGGCTTGGGTGCTTAGCTACTGTGTGCTTCATCTACCTCATCTGTGAAGTTGGCAGAATAACAGTGTAGAAACTTACTTATTTGCATGAATGAGATATCTTCCAGATCATAGCTGTTGGTAAATTACCAAGTATGAGCACAAAATGGGGTGGGAAGAGAGAATGAAAGATAACTCTCCACAGAAACATTGGGGTATTTTAGATGCAAAGTGATAAATACTGACAGTATTGGTAAGTTTTGTTCTGCATACAGCTTCTTGAGAGGGATTACTTCACAGTTAGTTTTGTTGTTCGTTTGGGTGTTTATTTTTGTTGTTTTGTGGTTTGTTTTTTTGTTTTGTTGTTTTTTTGTTCTTTTTTTCCTGTCCTGGCATTCTGAATTGTTTTCCCAGAATTATTATAATTTCCTGTAGGACTGATTTGCAACACCTGCGTACTCCACACAGTTAATTTTACTTTCTGTTTTCAAATTCCACTTTTGTGGTTCATTCACTCACCTGGTCTTACCTATTTTGCACTGTTTTAGTAGTGCTTTGATGCATACATACCCATAAAATGTAAGGTGCTTCTTCAAATGCTCACTGTGATAAGTAGAAAGAGTGTTTTTGCATTTGCTGGACAAGTCCCTTGCCATCTTGACTGGTTTTCAGTCCATTTCCTTGGTATACCATCTAAGTAATAACACCCTTTCTGTAGAGGGTAGTGCAGCTCTATGAAAACATTCTCCAGTCAGCAAAACTATTCCATTCTGACTTAGTAATTGCTGCTGAACAGAAACATCTGTCTGAAATTTCTACCTTCTAGCATCTGTAAATAGAGGCAGATCACATGTAAAGCAAGTATTGATTCCATGAAACATTTGGCCTGCATGCTCAAAGTTAGAAAGCATCAGTCAGGGGCAAAATGTGCTACAAAACCTGTATTTATGCTTACTGCTACACTGTGGGACATCTCTTCCTCACCAGGACCAGTTGAGGTTTTAGGATAGCAAGGAAAGAATAGGAATATTGACACAAGCACATTTGGGGTGGGCATGCAAGCAGGTGAAAGACGATGAGCACTGTGTTCTCCATTTGTTCTCCAAAAAGGCTTGAAATAACAGCACTACACATTTGCAGAAAGCAGTTTCATCTCCCTTTCTAGCGCACTGATAAAAGGACAGCTGTAATCTGTTTTACAGTAAGATACAAACATGTATTCTCCTACTTCTTGCTGAAAAAAGTCTGTTTGAAGAGCAGTTAGAGTATTGCTTATACCCATTGACAGCACTTCTCCTTGAACTCTTTCTATTACTAAGTTTTTAACCTGGATGATTGTTTACCAGAAGATATAAGAAGCTTGTTTGAGTTAGAAAGTGCATTGCATAATACTGGTATCTTTTTAAATAAACGTGTAAAATATTTTGCATTCTTAAAATAGAATCCACTGATTATGCTTTGGCTGTTTTATGCTGGTCACAGTTGTTTTTTTCAGGATTTGTTTATTTTTTTTAAGGCATTTTTCATGTGAAAATATATTTTAAAGCTATAAATGGCAAGTTAGATTAAAAGTATCCTGTGAATTTTCCTTATTTATAGGAAAAATAAAATTTAAGTCTCAAAATATTTCATCTGGATCAAAACATGTTTGACAGTTGGTATCACAAAGGTCAGGAGTCTCAGTGCTCAGTAATCTCCCTTTGTATAGAGAATAAAGAATTGGTGTAGGAACTGTGTTTGATTTCTGAGATAGGACTGTTTCACATTTTACATGTTAGTTGAAATGAACAGTAATTTTTTTTTTTTTTGGGGGGGAGTTCCTGTTAAATAAACAGCTCTCCTCTCTTCATATTTCATTGTGCCATGGCATAACACTTGCCTCCACTATTCTTCCTCCTCTCCCCGTTCACTACTTGTTCATGTGCCCTGTTAACTTACTTATTTAATTTTCCTGTCTGGGTTCTTTTTTCCCCATTGTTGTCCCCTCACCTGGTTAAGGCGGTGGTGATAATGCGGAGGAGTTTTCTGAAGTAGTGAAGTCCTTGCAGCTAAGAAACATCCAGCTAAACCTATGTAGATTTCCATTTTAGTCTTAAAACTTGCATACAGTTATACCAGACCCAAGACTGATGGTTGAAGCTAAATGGCTTTATAAAGAAAACAATTTTCATTTTTCATCAAAAGCTTCCAACCTAACAGTTTTAGAACCCTCAGATATTGTTTATAGCAGTATTCTGGAACGTATTACCCAGTATAAAAAAATTTAGGAAACCAACTCTCTGTCCAAGAGAGCTTAGAAAGGAAGACCAAATCCTGCAATCAATTGATGCAGACAAATGCCACTCCATTAATTTAATAACAGGCTTCTGCAATCTGCTTTCAGGGCTGAATCTTACACAAACAGCATGGAGGAGATTTAGACACAGAGTGACATAATCTTGGTGTACGTTTTGGGCTGTCTTTTAAGTGTTTTACTACCCCTACCCTATGCAATCACTCCTTGTGCCCTGCCCTGCCTTCCTAGCAGAGGATGTGTATACTGCAGATATTTCCTACCTACCTAAGTGCCAATGTAGCTAAAATTGAGGAATTCAAAAATTGCTCTCTATATAGCTGTTAAACTAATTTATGCCACCACTTTGAAGGAAATAGGGCTTTTTGTGGTGCTTTCATGATTTGATAAGAGGACTGTAGATTTCATTCTATCATAATTCTAGGTGCCAGACATTTTGTATTTCACTCCAGTCCCCATTGAGTTGCTAACAATTGTCTGCAATCAAAGCACTTGTGGATGTCTCGCACAACCTTTTACTTCCATTTTTTTAAATCTGTAATTCAATTTCACATTAAAAGACTTTCCTCAATATACATCTCAGATCTGTTGATCCCAAGCTACACAAAAGATTTTTGTTAAAAGATACAGCAGGTCTTTGGCTCATGAAGTACAGCCTAGGTCATGATCTGGGGTAAGTTCTTATCTATGGTGTCTTTAGCCCTGTGGGGATGCCGTGCAGTGAATCACAGAATGAAAAAAATATGAGCTCCAGCAAATAAAGTCCTACCTAAGGATGTAAACCAATAAAGGACTATTACTTGCCCCTCCCATTTGCTCTTCTCTCACAATTAAGTGAAATTCATACCGTATCAAGTGGTACTTGTTTCCTAAGCAACTTATCAGACTCAGTTTCTGTACAATAGTGATCACTTCATATTTTTTAAGGGCCAAGTGGAGTATAATTGACAGGTCATACACTATTGCTTTTGTTGATAGCTTTACCACTTGGGATTCTTTTAGATATACAGTAGTTGAAGCTAATATGAACCTGTAAATCCCAGAAGGTTGTCACTGTGCGAAAGTGAATTCCATTGCCCATGAAAAGCAGAATCAAGGTACACCTGCATGAATAATTTTGTCTGTGTATGTGATGTAACAGTGGTCAGGCTGTCAAGGCCTGCTGACAGGCCGATTGCTAATGGGATGGTGTGCGGTGCATGGACCGTGACATACTAGATCTGAAGACCCAAAATGACAAGTGAAACCAAGATAAAGTATATAGAAATTTCCTGAACAAAGTTTCAATAAGAGTTGACTATGTTTTGTTTTATTTTACATGAATTTATAGCTTTACAGGAGTTGGAAATGGAAATCATATATCAAAATAAATTATTACTAACATTATTCTGTAAATTAGAGAACAAAATCTTACCTGATACATGGAAACAACTCTCATCTGAGTGTTTCTGATACTACTGCATCTTATCCAAATGCTGAAAACCTCAGGAAACACCACTTTCATAGAACTGCATTCACACCAGCCTGTTGAGGTGCAGTAAAAAGAAATTTTTTTTTTTTTAAGTGGGATTTTGCCCATGTTACTCACATTACTTGTGATTCAGGACTACTGTTCTTGGGTGAGCATAAATTCAGCAACTCTTCTGTCTATATTGACTTGAGTGATTGGATCACTTGAGAACTTATCTTGAAAGTCTTACTCCATCTGAAAGCTTATTTTGCATAATTTACACACTTAGAGCAAATAATTTGAAAACCACTTCAGAGCAGTTCTCAGTACATGGCCTGGGATATTGCTTGTGGTGACAGGAATGTACTGCTACAGTCAAGGGTTGACAAGACAAGCAAAGTGTGACATTACTTATAGCCCGTTTCTTGCATAGTGTTACACGCTGGTCAGCAAGGACTATGGGCTGTTCATTTCGAGTATTTCAATTTTGGGGGGCATTCTTTTGCACTTCTCAAACTTGAAAGCCAAGAATCAAAATAATCTGCAATTGGCATTTAAAATATGACCATCTTTGCTGGCTTCTCTGCAAGGTTATGGTACTTGTAATCAAATTGAGACATTTTTAGAGCTAGCAGTATCATATCCAGCTGGGAACCAGGTTGTTTCCCCATTGTGAGACACCCAAAATCTTAGTTAGCAATCCTTAAACATGTTACAAGAACAGTTCTGTATCTTACCAATACTGGTGTTCACACCAGTTATTTCCCCTCCTTTTCAATCAAACACACAGACACAAGTGAGAAAAAGAGGGGAACAATTTCTTTGACAAGTTGCTTAAAATAAATGGGAGATTTTGAAGGTGCTGAGAAATTTTGAATGACAGAGACCAGAACCCTGTGGTCAGAGAAAAAGTGGTACTGTCAAAAGTGCACAGCAAAGCATGAAACCATTTGCAAAAGGAAAAGTATTGGATGACTTTCTACTCTGTGGCAGTGTATAATGATACTCCTGTGCCATAGACTGGTTTGGGCATGCAGAGCCTGGAACAGTGGTAAGGAGGCGTTAGCAGTATCGACCCATTTGGACAGTGGTGCATTTACAGCTAGCAAAAATAATGAGTTATGCAGGTCATACCAAGCATGGCTCAGTAGAGCCCTTACACTTCCAAAACCCAAGGATATACGTTAATTTTCCATGCATAATGCACCAAGATATCCACATGTATTGAATTTGTTTGAGATACATTCCATTCCTTTTTGCTGGAATAGCCAGGCTGAGGGCAGGTTTCGCTACACATGGCACAGTGGTATTCGGGGCCCAGAACGAGTGTTCCCTGATCATTAGTGCATACATCAGATCAGAGAACAAATGCTGTATATATTGGCATAGCTTGGGTTCTTTGGGTGTACTATTCTAACATTCCCATGGAAATATGGTACTTCTCTGTCCCTGATTTTATGTTGATGGGTAAATCAAAAATTCCTGATGGTCCAGCACCGGATATAACCAGCCGTCAGCCTCAGGTTCTTGTAGATATCTGGTTGTTATTCAGACATGGTGAAAGAAACCGTGCTGTGGTGTAATGGTAATTAATAGTGGAGACTCGGAAACAGCTCCGAAATCAGGAGTGTCAGAGGTAGTCCCTAGTCAGCATTTGCGGGTGAGGCTCACAGCGCAGGGTTCAAGTGTTTTACCTTGAGACCTCCAGTTCTCAGCATATGATTGCAGGAGAGGAAAAAAGTGCCTATCCTACTTCTAAAGTAAAACCGCTTCACTGCACTGACTATCCACCATCTTCCGTTCAAGGCTAGATTTCAGGTCTGGCAGGGAAGCAGCCTGGCTGTGTGAGAACAGAAACCTCCACTGGTGAACAGGGAGAGCAGCTCTGTAACACCAGCCATGCAACAGCAAGCTGAAAAATTGAGAGGTGGGGGGGCGTGTAATTTTAACAAATGCTTAAATGTTCTTTAACTAAGCTGTTTGCAGTTTTTTTTTTTTTACTACATAAATGAGAAATTTTACATTTATCACACGCACAAAATCTTGTTTGTTTCATCTGGAAAAGTGTATTTTATCTCTCCGTGTAATCCCCATTGCCACGAAAGGGAGAAGGTGGTGACAATATGCCTCGGTGAGTTCCCCCCAGTCCCCCAAGAGGATGTCCTTTTTTCTTTTTCCTGGAAGCAAAACCCCAAGCAGACACTTACTTGATCTCAAAGGCACAGTGTGGTGTTTCAAGGCACTGACAGTGGGAGGAGGGGAGGGAGGACACCGTTTGTCCATTCGCTGGAAATCGTGCCGCTGTGCTCCGTGGCAGGACGGGCCCGGGGGTGCTGCCCGGCTCCCCGCGGGGCCCCCCCGCTCTTCAGCGCTCCCGCCGCCGCAGCTACCGGGCCGGGTTAAATGGCTGCCCGATTTTCGGGGCTGCCGGCTGCTTTCCCGTTTTGCTCTTTAATTTTTTTAGCCTCTCGAGGGCAGCGTCCCCCGCTCCTCCGCCCCGCTGCTCCCCCAGGTGAGGCTTCACCCCATCGCCCCCCCCCCCCCCGCCCGCCCCCACCTCCGCCCTTCCCTGGGAGCCGCCGCCGCCTCCTCCTCCTCCTCCTTCTCTGGGGCAGCCACCCCCCGGCCCCGCACCCCTCCCGGCCGCTCCTGCTCCCGGGCCAGGGTGGGTCCGTGTGCGGGCTCGGGGCCGGGCACCCCCGGCCGTGGGAGGCGGCTGACGCGGAGCACCGGCGGCCCGGCCCGGCCCGGCGGGACAGGGCAGGGCAGGGCAGGAGCCCCGCAACGCCTCGGCCGGGTGCGTGCGGGACCGAGCCGTGCCGGGCAGCCAGCGGGCTCCCCAGCCCGCCCCCCTCTCCGTGCAACACCCTCCCTCCCCCTTTTTTTTTTCTTCTCCCCCCGCTCCTCCTGCAGCGAGTTAAATATTTCTTTTGTTAATTGACGCCCCAAGTGTTCCCAAGCCCTCCCCGGGCCGGCCGAGGACGTGTGCCCGCCCAGATCCGCTCCCTGAAGCAGCGCAGATCCGCGGGGCCGAGCGGCTCTGTGCGGGAGGAGGAGGAGGAGGAGGAGGAGGTGTAAAAGGAGCTACGAGCCCAAGGCAGATTTGCGAGGAATAATTTAACTCCGGTGTTTGTTGTTTTTCGGGGCTTTGGGGGTTTTTTGTTTGTTTGTTTGTTTGTTTTTTTTGTTCTTTTTCTTTTCCCTTCTCTCTCTCCTTTCTATCTCTTTTTTTTTCTGCTCAGGATCTAAATGTCACTCAGAGCATCCCTAAATCAGCTTTCCGCTCGGCTCCCGTTTCTTCCGAGGCATTAATTGGATCACACGCTGCATTTGAAGAGCTTGGGTGTTTTACCCACGAAGGTAAGTGGCCTTATGAACCTGCCTAGGCTCTGGCTGGTCACTAGAAGCTCGCCCTGCCGTTCGGGGTGTTGTTTTTCTTCCCCTTCCCCCAGCCCCGTGGCCCCGCTTCGCTCTACCTGAGGAACTTGCATGGCTCAAGGGATGGAAAAGGCGGCGGGGGGAGTGGGGCCGGGGGGGCTCCGCGCCCGTCCCTCGGTATCCGCGAACCCCCCTGGGAGCCGATGGCGGCAGCCGGCGCCCCCCTCCTCCGCCGTGCCTCTGCCCCGGAGCGGCGCCGGGCAGCGCGGCGAGGAAGGAACCAGCCTAATCCCCTCGTACAAGAAACGGGTCGTCATCATTTTTTTTTCTTTTTTTTTTCTTTTCTTTTTTCAATCCCGTGAGAGATACCGTAGGCGCCCATCTCCCCTCCCCCCCCCCCCCCCCCCCCCGCCCTCGCTGCAAGCCCCGGCTCCTCTGCCCCCACCTCGCCTCCCTCCGGGCGGTCCTTTCGGGCAACCAAAAAAGTTCAACTGCCCACCCCCCCCCCGCCCCTGGCACCACTCGTACGCTGTGCGTTCCCCTTTTTAACCTGTTCCCCCTCTGGCTATAACCCGAGCCCCCCCTCTTTAAACTGTGTTGCAAAGCCGCTGTATCCAGCAACTCCTAAAACTTCTCTCCTTGCTGTGATTTATATTCTATGCTAACAAAAAGGACAAAAAAAAATATACTCGATCCTCCTGTGGATGACTCTTTTTTTTTTTTTAAATAATGCATTTCCTTCTTCCCCTTTAATTTTTTTTTTTTTTTTTTTTTTTTTTTTTGGCAAGGAAATTTGCTCCATCTCCAGCAGCAACCACTGCTCCTTTTGATGTTGTGGTACGCCGTGCGCATGCGCCTCACATTAGAATTACTGCACTGGCCAGAATAAGTTGGATCTCTTCTTCTCTTCACTGAAACCCTAAATCATATCAAAAGCTAAAGGGATGCTGAGAGTCCGGAAAAAGGGTTCCTTTGGGATTTGGTCATTCCCGTTAATAATAGCCGTGGTGTGTGCACAGAGGTAAGAGATGAAGGTATCTTCTTTTGCTTTACTTTGAATTGCAGTGCATGCTGCTGCTGAGAGGAATGAACAGCTCGGGGCTGAGAAATCAGAAATAATATGGTATTCTTCTTCTTTTTCTTTAGTGTCAATGACCCTAGTAATATGTCACTGGTAAAAGAGACCGTGGATAGACTGCTGAAGGGCTATGACATTCGCTTGAGGCCGGATTTTGGAGGTAATTTTACTGCTTTTGAATAAGAGGGGTTGCATACCCGGGCTGTGTACCTTTGGTGTCTGTGCGGTCGCTAAACGTGTGCTGGGTGCTTTGGGGGGGGGGGGGGGGGGGGGGGTCGTCACTGTGTTTGTGTGTGTGTGTTGCCATTTTCCCAAGCTGATGCGAAGTTAAGCCCATTGTGACTCGATTTTCTTAGCACCGGATGCTCCTAACGCGATCACTCACATCTCTTGCATATTGGTAATAGGTTCCTCGTTTTGTGTGTGTGCCGATACTTTATTAACCTGTAATTAAACCCTCGTTTAACTGGTTTGATGGAGATCCAAATCTCTTAAGTTCACCCAACGTTTGTTCCTCGCAGCCTAACGTGCCTGTGATCACAGTTACTATTTCTGAGTGCGAGATGTGCCGGTAACTGGTACAAAAATGGCATTTAACCCCCTCCGTGCTCCTACTTCCAACTAGTTGGTTTATTTCGGACAGGTTCGCTGGGGGTGGCCCCTCTTGTTCCCCCCACGGTTTTGGGGCTCGCTGCCCGCCGGAGCGCGGAGCGTGGCCAGCCGGGTCGCAGTCGCGGAGGGCGGAGGAGCCTCCGCACCCCCCGCGCCGCTCCCCGCGGGTGCGCAGCCGGCGGCGGGGAGCGGGGGGGATGTTAACACGTTGTCACGCGTGTGCGCCTTACATAAACCACAGCTACCGCTGGCGGGGGGCGCGGGGGGAGCCCGCTCCCGGGGGGAGAGCTCTCTGCCGTCCCCCTGACTTTCTGGGTTTGCTCAGACATCGTTTCACTTCTGCGCGGCCTCGGTCCCGCCAACTCCGGTACGAGCGGGTGCAGCTCCCGGGGATCCCATTGCGGACCGTCTCCTTGCCTTCCAGGTCCCCCCGTAGCTGTTGGCATGAACATAGACATCGCCAGCATAGATATGGTCTCGGAAGTCAATATGGTGAGTACCCAGGGGTCTGGGGCCGGTCGCTCTCCGGGGGGGTGGGGGGGGTGGCTGTCGCTTCCCCCGCCCCCGCCGAGGCGGAGCGGTGCCCGCGGGCGTGCGGGGACCCGGTGCGGCCTCCCGCCGCCGCCGCCGCCGAGAGGGTGGGCTGCGGAGGGGGGTGGGGGGGCGGCGGGACGAGGGTCGTGTTTACTCCCCGTCCCCGCCCCGCCGCGGTGGGGGGCGGCGGGATCCCGGCGGGTCCCCGCGGCCCCGCTCCCGCCGCCCTGCCCGCCCGCGCGCGCGGCCCCGCCCCACCCCTCGCCTTTCCCGCGAGCAACGGCGCCCCCTGCCGGCCGCGCGCCCACACGGCAGCCCGCCGCCACCTGGCCGCGCTGCCGCGCCGCGGGGCGCCGCGCGCCCAGCCCCGCCCCGCCCGCCGGCTCCGCCCCGAGGTCGAGGTGTTTGTGCCTAAACCCGGTTTACCCCCTCCGTGGTTTAATTTTCTTTTTTGTGATATTAAAAAAATAATTTTCCGTTTTCTGTTAGCACCGCACTTCCGATTAAAAAGAAAAAGCAGTTTTTCTTTCTGTGTGTATCCAAACCTTACGAGTGTTTTTGTAGCCTTGCGCTATTTTGGATGGTAGTGGCCAAGTCGCTGATTTTTTGCAAGTTTAATTTTTCAAGACGTTTGCCTCTCTTATCTAAACAGTTTGAATGGACTTTGCTCAGACGCTGAATGTTCGTAGCATAATAACTTGACACCTTCTATGTTTTACTTTCATTACCTGGGAGACTAATGAAGTGTGGAGAAAATTGGAGAAGTCTCCAATTCATACTGTGGAAGAACCTGCTCTTGGTTTAGACTAAACTTTTCTAACATTTACTTCTCTTATTTGGAAACGTTTGAGGTCAAGCTTTGAAGTTTATCTTAACTTATATCTTACTTGGCTAAGGACACAGAATTTGGCTTAGTAGTCTTAGGGGTTTATACAAGAAGGACAACATAAAGACATTGAAGCATGGTAGCAGCAACTGATACAATATAAAGGTGGTTTTGTGAAATATTTGTTACCAGTGACAGGAGTTTATTGTTTGAAACAAACTTTCCATTATTCTTGAAGAAGTTGTAAGCAAACATCTTTCTAAACACGAATGCAGTTTTAGGGATACTGCTGTAGCTGTAATGATGCATTTGAAAAGACTATTTTGAACGTTATCAGTTGTGTTAATATCATTTTACTACTGAAATATTTTGTTCAATTTCTCAGGGGCGTGTTTGCATTCTCAGATATGTTGCACTGACTGAATTGGCAAACGCTTGTTCTCAAACTGGACACATTGTGTGACATACAGGTGTTTTTTCCTAATGTAAAATATAGCCCTTGGCCCAATTTGGAGATGACTGTACTGGCAGTTGTACTGTGAGACTGGGAGGTCCTGGTGACAGGCAGCTTGATGCTGCTCGTTTTCAAGGTGCCAGGAAAACTGTGAATAATTTCACCTTGAGCAACGGTAATTGTGAAATATTTCAAAGTGGCTAAACTGGGCTTCCAAACTTTGTTTCACTAAGTTTATAATTCAGTATTCTACCTTCATGAGTTTTAAGTGCAAAGAAAGAAAATTGCATTGTGTTTTAAACCACTTGCTTTTCATTAAAAGAACTATGGGTAGGAGAGGTATGGATGTACAGAGTTATTTCTTAGACAGCCATGAGCAGGGTGGGAATGATGAGGGTTTTCTTGATGGAACTGCCATCTACTAGGTCAGCATTATATCCTCACGTCTCTTCAAAACTGGAAGGTAGTGGCAAATATTTTCTTTTCCAGTTAAAAGATTGTGAAGATTGTTGTGAATTTTCTTTTCTTTGCTTCTTTCAATGATTTCTAGAAATTTGGTCTCCAATTAAAGGTGATAGCATATCAGAATACTGGGATCTGACACAGACTAACTGTAAAACTGAGTGTTATTTTTAGTATTCTGTCGTCAGTTTATTGTGTTTCTATCATGAAATATTTGACCTTTGTGAGAAAATTCTTTTCAGACTATCTGCAGGACTCTGGGGGTAGGGTGGAGGGTGGGAAATGTATAGGCAATTTTGTCCCACGCATTTGCCTGATCATTTTACAATGATCTGTATAGCATAACAAGTACTAGTATACCCTGGTAGGCCTGAAATAAATGAGAAGGGACACGTGCAAGCAGATAACCAAATATTTAGCATACAAGGCCTTAACTTTTTCCTTGCAAAGTCACCAGTACTGAGGTAGGAACCAGGAGGAATACCACTGAATGCTAGCTGATGCAAAGCCTTCCGAGATAACGAGACACACAGAAAGAACCTTTTGGATTTATGGACCTATTTTCTGAGCCATGGTCTTGCTGTTTCTTTGCCTGTAGTCATGGCAAACACCACTGACTTGAGATAAAGGCAAATTATTGCCTGGGGTCATGTATTGACATTAATGGGATCAAACTTGTGCTTTGGGAGGAAGGCTAAACAACCATAGTTATTTAGCTTGAGATCATTTCTGTTAATTCCAATGTTAGCTTACTTTAAACTTATTGTCCTTACATTTCTCTTCCAATCTTGACACATTCCATCTACCATATGCATTTGTGCTGCTCTGCAGGCAGAAGGCCTGTCTCCAGTGTCATGAAGTAAATCATAAAGTCTTTATTCTGTTGAACAGGAGAATTTAGAATTGCCATTATAGAAAGTAAATGTGTGTTTAGAATGTTCACGAATATTATTGCTGACTTTGAATTCTTAAAGAGGTGATAAATCACATCACAACAAACCCATAGCCTAACAGGCTTTACAGCTGCCTTCCAAATATTTCTTGTATGCCACAGAGCTGACCCTGTAAGCTGTTTAACCTTTTGTAGTTAGAAACTTAAACTGGCATATATCTTAGTTTTCAAAAATGGTTTCTAAGTACTGGTACTTCTGAACATAATTCTTTCCAGCTCTGGGGAATGCACTGAATGCACATGAGAAAAACGAGAGCTTCAGGCATATGTGGTTGTTGACAAATGTCATGAATATTTGGGCTCATTTTTTTTGTATTTTTTTCAAAGGAATAATATACATCACATAATGATTTTATACAGTACAATAATGATGATAGCTAATGTCACTCATCTCTCTGGACCAGGCCCTGCAGTATTGTTGAGTCTGTGCATTATGCTAGTTATACTGTAGATTTTCTTAAGGTTTCTGTTATTCAGGTAACAATGGAAAATAAACACAGAGGGGTGTGAAAGCTACTAAAATGGTTTTCCTGGGCTAATGAATTTGATCTTACATAAGATTAGCTGTATTGCTATGAGTCTAATGCAATGTTCTCAAGATAGTTTCCAGGTGTTTTTAGTTGAATTTTCTTCTTAGCTTCCTTTTCCTTAATACTAACCACTCATTGTAAAAATAACATCTCTAGAGAGTTTAATAGTCTCTTTTCCCACCCCCCCTTTTTTTTTTCCTGATAACCAGTGCTAGCTGGGATGTCACTCTTCCACATTTTCATCTCCTTTAGTTAATTATTGGAGTAGACCCCTTGACAACACAGCAACAAAGTCTGTTCTCCATTCTAATTTTCTCCCTTCTCTTCCCAACAGTTCCCTTGTAAACTGTAAAAAAATTGATACAGGTTCATTAACAAATAGAGAAATTTTCTTCCCTAGACACTGCTGAAGATTCTACATAACATGTTGTGCATTTGGTCTATCTAGATAAGAGATGAAGATTTCTATGGGTATTGTTGGTCATAGGGTGGTCTTGGCTTATTCCCTATGAAATAGGTCAACATTTTCTTCCTTTTTTTTTCTTCCTTGGTCTGTCGCTATTCTGGGATTCTAGTACAGGATGTCTTGAAAAGAGAGACAAATGTTCCATGGATATATATATATATATATATATTTTATGCAGGAAATATACACTTTTTGAGGTAATGGGTCATATATTTAATTAAATATGACTATTTATACTGTGGGTCATTAGGGGTCTGCAGAGAGGAATCTGAATGGTTTATTTAATTTAAAGTATTTGCTTGCTTATCATTGTACAGATTTTGGCATGTGGACTCGGTATGTGTACATGGAGTTAAATAGATACAATAGATTGGTTTGTCTTAGTGGGAGCTATTAGGGTTGATTTGAGTGCATAATCCTTCCATCAAGTGGAAGTTGGAGAAATAAAGGAGCTGTTGTCGTCTGTCAGGGAAGGCTTTACTTATTAGCGTATGCCAAGATTTACACAGCAGAACCTAAAAAAAAAAAAGTTGCATAAAATAGTAAGTATAATACTCATAGTTCAGAATATTTCTCAGTCTAAAAAAGTCCAGGCACAGCTGTAATTTGCTGATAGACCTCTGACTTTCAGTTGCTTTTGATACTAGAGACCCACTACTGGTTTTCTTAAAATCACTCATGTTTTCTTGAGGTATTTTCAGTAGGGGATATTAACAAAGCTCAAGAGACACAGGTTTAGATTACAAAAACAACAGAGGCTGTGTGGCTACTTCTCAAGTAGTAGCAATTATCTTTGTGTGTGAAAAGGAAAGAGATGGCTTGTGATATAAAAAGAAATGGGGGTTAAGTGGTAAGGAAATAGGGTGGAGCTGTTCCAAAACCAGAAAATTCAGGGGAAAAGTCCTGGTAAAGAAAAATGGAGAGAAAGAAAATCATAAAGCAGAAAAGTGTCCTATATACAGTAGTACAGAAATAGGTGAGGAAAATGGTTCCTGTCAGCAATATCTTCTTTTGTCAGTCCATTCTAGTTGTACATGTTGCTGTATGTGATCCATAGAGAGAATAAGGAGAGGACAGAACTGGAAATGCATTGAAAAGGAAATACTAGAAATATTGGGAAAGTGTTGCTTCCCTAATCCTAAATACTCCTAGTGCTAGAGACCCTTGGTTTTATTATTTCCCCTGTGTCGTAGATGCATATGCTTCTTCACACAAAATTGCATTTCTCAGCGGACAGTTTGAAGTTGGCTTGCGCCAAATTATTGTGCTTGTACACTACTGACTCATACTGAAGTGTCTGCAGAGAATCCTGTGAATGCAGAGCATGTGATGTATATCTCAGACATGAGAACTTTTTTCCCCCGAAAGCCCTGTTTCACCTGTTTTTTCAGTTATTGTCTGGGAAGACTTCATAAGACCTTTATTTTCGAACTGGAGTAAATTACATTAGTATGGATTTCCATTTCTTGTTACTACACGTCTCTAATTGATGCATTTTCTTTTCTTAGCTTTAAGGTATGTAAAAATAAATTAAAGCTCCCGTGTTCACATAAAATGTTTATTCTTGGGGACCAAAGAGTGTATTCCTACTGGTACGCTACATGTGGATCAAAGTTTTCATGTTGGTTTTGCTAGAATATACGTAGCCACACTATGGCATGGTTTCTCTAGAACATATATGCAGGCATGTAGTGAGTTTGTAACTACTTTTATAAGCTGGTTCAGAAGGATTAATATGTTTGTTTATATATATTATCTGTATCTATGTAATGTATATCTAGAAGCGTGACATGATTCTTGTTTCTTTTTAAGGTCAGTATAAATGGTTTGTTAACTGGATTGCACTTTTGGTGTGCTACAGTGCTACAAAATTTTAATCGGTAGAAAATCTTCTTGTTTCATTGGTGGTGGTGATTTTTCAAAGTGATCGCTCACTTGGGCAGACCAGGGGATGGTTGTCAGTAATTTACAGAGATTGCCTTGGAGGTGATTTGTACAACTGAATGAATAATTATTGCCTTCTTGTTTTTAGAAAGCCTTGACCTATAAATATTTAAGTAATTTGGCTCCTGCCACCGAAGAAAAGATATATTTATCTTTAATATGCTTTATGGGCAATGTCTTGGTGCTAAAGCGTGGGAATGAACATGGAGTGTACTTTGTTAGCTCCTACTACAGGCTGCTTTATTTCATAACTTCTCTATTGAAAATCACATAAAATCTTTATAGATGAGCCACGTAGTAGAATGAAAGATTTTTATGTTGTGCTCTACAAACTTGTTACGAATTTAAGCTGTTCCAATGGTCGTATTTGTGCTTCTTAGTGACTCTAAAGTCTGTCAGTGCACCATGACAGACTTATTATTCCTCCCTCCCTTTTTTTATCTTCATATCCCGTGCAGCCCTCTGCAAGGTTTATAGCAGAGCCTTTAGTATTCAACCGTGTTGAAGTACAACCTTGCATAGTAATAATTCTTTTATTTTTCTAGAAGTAATCCAGATTCCTTGTAGGCTTCTAGTGGTTAATGCTGTAGGTCTCTGCAAGTGCTTGTATGACTTAGGTAAGCAAGATTTAGTCCCTTTTATTTCAAAGACGGGTGCTCATCCATGAGGGAATTTTTTAAATACCTCTTTTAAGTAATGGAACATAGCATCTTGTTTGTTTTTAGAGTTAAGAACTTTAGAAATAGTCAAATGTCTTGAGTTATTAATACTAAAAAATTGGCTACTCTGGGTGGATACAATCTGTAATTTAAAAATAAGTGAATGTGCATAATTACATTAAAATTGTAGGCATACTGTGGGCTGACAAAAAGATAAACAAGACAGAAGCAGCCTTTGTGCTTTTTTGTAATTACTCTTACTGTGCTTCTACAGGGATTCCCACCCTGCTCACATTTCTTGACAGCAGTGCTATGTACGATGGACGTATAATAGCTAGGATAACACGAGCCTTGTAGGAGTAGCGATATAGTGGGCGTATTTACAGTTATAGCCTTACCTGTCTGAAGGCCAGGTTGTGAAGTAGCAGTGCTTTCACTTTATAGGTTTTGCCTACGAAGATCTTTGCATGCAAGTTGTCTGGCTAATTGTTTTCAAATTAGCTAATCAATGCAATGGTTCTCCCAGACTTGGAATCACATCTACTGCAAGTGTCCGTTTTGTATGAGTTTTGCAAATAAGTATGTAAATACTTCCCAATCAAAACTAAAATTTCTATTCTAAAGACAAAAAGACATTTAACATTCAAGAGGTTGACTTGTGCAACTGAATATATAATTTGTAGATAGCTTTTAACGTAGGTTATCACAGGCCAGATAAAGCATTTTGAGTGTGAGCTCTTCTGGTGTCCCCAGACTTAAAGAACAGGGGGACTGTGCTATTTCTATCTTGAGCTGCTTTTTGCATACCTCCATCAAGGTTAAATCCTATTAATTTTTATTCTGTAAATACCAACAGAGGGATTCATTTGTTAGTTTCCAAGTAATAATTTAATTATGTGGCAAAAAAAGCAACCCTTCAGAGAGACGCATTTTTGCATTTCAAGTGTATGCCATTGTAGTAGATACAGCAATTCACAGTATTTCCACTGACTTTTGTATAGACAAACCACTGACTCGTGATTATGCTGAAAGGCAAATTCAGCTCTATAAATTTTGAACAAGTAGAAGAAAAAATTACAGGAAGTTTGGCCTTGGACAGGGGTAGTATATTAAATTGCCCTAATGAATGCATATTAAAAAAAAATTCAGCTGCTTGAAGTGGCAAGTCCTTAGTCCAGAGAGCACACACTGGAACATTTCTTCTGTCTTTTCTGTGAATAGGCATTTCCATTAACTAAGCAACTCTGTGAAGATGGATCAAAACCCAGACTTTTCTTTCCCAGTTGAGTGTCCTGATTGCTGCTTTTGAATGTCTCCTCCTTGTGGTCAAGAGTTTTGAAATCGTTGCTGCATAGTAGCCGGGGTGCAGTGAACCTCTATTCTATATGGCTGATTAGCCTATGGTGGCTGCGAGTGGAAGTACTCAGGTTGCAGAGGAACAGGAACAGAGGTCTTTCATGTAATGAATTAACCTACGAAAGGCTGCCAACGCATCCTTTACCTTCTCCTCTGTTGCTGGAAATGTTTTTGAATTACAGTAGCCATGACTTGCCATTATGTTAGGCATGACTTAACCATACTAGCTTTATCTACTTTTTCATGAGATTTAGATATTGTAAACCTGTCTGAATGGGCTTAAGTAGGAACAACATGCCTGCTTACCTGGAACAGCTCCATCCGGAATAGAAGTGCAGTACAGATCTTTGGGAATTGGGAAACTAAATAGTTAGAATGGCAGAAACTTTTGAATATAACCTTTTCCAAAGAAGAGTCATCACAGTCAATTTTCTTGAAAAGCTGTTTTGGATTGACGTTGGGCGAAGGGCCCTAATGTGCAAAATGCCCTAAATGTGTTTGGATTTTATTTTGTTTTGTGTTTTTTAGATATGACCCTTGGAGAGAAATGGGGCAGAAAGCATAGTGTTAGGTTAAGGTCATGCTAAATCCAACTGAGATGAGAAGAAGGCCTTCCAGAAAAGTTTGTGGCTTTGTATATACTTGTGATGTTTGAGAACTGTAACTCTTGTGGTTTAGATTTTTCCAAAGTGTTTCTCATTCAACTTCCATTGCATACGGCTGTGGAGTAGCCAGAAGTTCTAGCAGCTTTCAAGGAACTGAAAGCATATTTTTCCTCAGTGAGAACTACCTATTAAAACATGTAATAATTTTGTATCTGAATAAGATACTGAAGCCTTTTGAAAAACTATTCACTGCCATGGATGCAGAGACCTTTAGAAAAACTGGTCCTAAACTCTATTGTAGACTTTTTTTTTAATGGAAGTTTAAATTGTTTTCTTTTAATAGAAAGAAACAGATATCATTTCTGTTCAGCTGAGTAAAGTTAGTGCTCAAACTTGTTTGTTCTCTGTATAGGCCTTTAAAAAGGTATTTTGTGAAAAAAAAAAAAAAAAAACAAACATACTTTATTGCATCCATTTAGTGAAAGTAGTGGAATATTGCTAATTCCTTATGGTCCATAAAGGTAAATATGTGTTGTCATTTGCATAACAGTTATTACCCAACAGTCCAGAAGTCATTACAGTCCATTGTGTAATCCATATTTGTTTCTTTTATAAAGTGTAATTTTGTGTTAATAGACCCTGCAGCTCCAGAGGAGTTGGAGAGCATTCTGGCAATTCTTCTTCCTCTTTCAAGGACTGCTGCCCCAATAGGTTCTGTTGGTTCCCTCAGGTGTGTCAGAGTAACAATGTTAAATCCATGTTTGACAAGACATGCACTGAAGGAGTCATAAATTTTAAGTAAAATGAAATTAGTTTGAAGGTCCAGTAGACTGAGCTTCTAAATTAAATAATTTAGGAGTGTAACTCTTTTATTATTCCTTACTATGAAATGATTTATTCTTTTAGATAACATACAGGGGAGAAGGAAGTATGATTAAACCAATATGCACATCATATTTACAAATGAAAAGCAGCATTTGGCAACTAATAGCATCATTGTTTCTCAAATTGTGTAAGTCCAGAAATGACCAAAGAAGCCTTTTAATCAGTCTGAAATCTTCCTAAAATTTGTATGAACTCTCAATCTGTTATACTGTACTGTTGCACTTTTTCACTGACGTTTTATGATGTGAGATACTTTTAGGAATTCCATCCCTAGTAGAATTAGAGATGTAATGTTCATATCTGGTAGCATATGCCACCTTAGGTTGCTCAGGATAAAATGCTTAACAACCTAAGTAGATAGAAAAATTACTTGCAAAATTACTTTTTTTCAATTTTGAAAGAAGCCTTTTCAAAGGTGTAGGAACATTTACTGACTTAAGCATAGCTGAGACCTTTCGTATCAAGTTTGAGTCAAAAATATATTATTATAACTGATGTATAAGTCCCCAAAAAATAGATTTGTAATGGAAATGCCAGGAGACCCATAACTATAATCATTCTTGTTAGTGTAAATGCCTAGAAATGAATACAGTTTTCATTGATCTACTATTATGTGACACAAGTGACCACTTACAGAGAAATCCATAATAATTCCAGTTAACTGGCTGCATTCAAAAATGCAGCTAAAAGTACCCACCTCTGTGCATAGGCTTTGCAGAATGCTTTTGTGAGCTCAAGTCCCATATGAGAATTGTTCTGAAGTCTTAAAAGGTGTAAATCTGATGCTGATTTTTCCACTGAGGCTCCTTCTGCCCCATTTTCACAGATGATTTGTGGTACTTAAATGACTTGAAATGCAATACAAGATGGCTCCTATAATTTCTCAGATGTTAAGTGTGAGTGGGGACAGGGTAGTAGTCTCCAAAATAGTTGCTGTGCAATAGGTGCTCTTCTGGAGTGAATGGAAGTACTTGGTAGTTTTTATTGGCTGGAAAGTCATGACGCCTTGCTGGCAGCTTTAATTTAAGGATATTTGAAAGCTGGCAAGTCCAGTCATAGGAAGAGTGTACTTTTTTTACTCCTAGTCTTGAGTCTGTAGCATAACCAAAGTCATTGGTGAGGCAGCATTAGGAGTCTCATGTGGTTCCTACCAGGGCCAAACTTTGCCAGTTGATAAATGGAAGATGTCAGTTTACATCAATATCTTTCTGGCATCCTTTTTTACTTTGAGTTAAATGAATAAAAACAAACCTTTTTGTTCTGAATCATAAAATTATCTTGGGTGAGGTAGACGGTAATGCAAAGTCCTAAGTGTAGAATTAAATTTTGATTAACTTTTTAATTGAAGTGACTTTTTGAGAACACAATGACGTATGAACTTTTGATATAGCATTTGACATTTTAGAGCTAGACATTTATGCTACAATAATATGCTGACTAGATAATAGTTTTGTTAAAGCATGAAGGCAGCAATTATTTAGTAAAGATTCAGAATGAAACATTTCAATCAAAACTGCTGCTCTTGTATACAAAAGGGTTTTGGTTTCATCAGTTTTATGGGGAAACAATTATTTTTGTAAGGAAGTATTTCATATTATATGTAACTTAAATTATCTTGAGTTAAATTTTTGGAAAACAAAGAATGTGCATATGTGTTTTCTCATTAAGTAATTCATACCAAGGAATATTTTCAAATGGAGCATGTAGTACTGGTGACAGGTAAAACCATTATTCATTTTTCTTCTGTAATTTTAAATAGTTTGCAGTTATTCCTTTCAGTATCCATTAGCAAATTATGTTGGACACAGCTTTTGTTTTTTTTTTTTTTTAAACAGCATTTCATATCATTATACTTAAATAATACATTGACTTTTTAGGTGTTAGAAACCAAAATATTATTTAGCTGGAGAGATTAATATTTCCACTTTGCTCAGGTTCTGTCTAATAAGATAACACAGCTTTGGGGGGTTTGGTGTTTTGGGGGGTTTTATTGGTCTTTTTTTTTTTTCTTTTTCTGTCCATACTCTGCTGTGCCTTTCTTGACAAATGACATAACAACCAGCACTCTTACACCACCATCTTAGAAGCAAATCTCTGTATGCTTGTGGTAACTTAGCAGCAATTTTACTACTTGGCTTTTGAAAATTGTTTCTCAGAGCTCCGTGCTTGAGGGCTATTTGCTGTCAAAAGAAACATGTCCCCATGGTGTGTGGCTGGTGTGGAGCCTGTATCTACCTCTGCCACTTTGAAATTTATTGTTCAGAACTGCAGGATGTAATAGGAGCAGTAACATGTCGAAACCACAGCATCAAGGTTCAGGTCAAATATTAGCCAAAACTTTTAGTAGCACAAATAGTGGAGGGCTGAAATTGATGGTTTATGTTACTCTTAAAGAACCACTATGATTTAATTGGAAGGGTCATAGGTCTAGTTAATCCTACCTTGGGAGAAAAGAAAGGAGTGAGAAATGCACAGCAGGAGTTCTACATCATCAATGCCTGACTTCGTTACAGTTAGCATTCTGAACAAAGATTTTTGTTTGTTTCTTTTGAATGATAACTTAAATGGGTAGGAACTGTGTTTGGGTAGCCTTAATGATGAAATAAAGGGGTGAGCCAATATCTGCATTTCACTGTCTTAGGTAATGGGGAACTGAATATTAAATAAATTTTTATAGATGAATACTTTTAATGTTTTGTTAATACATAAATTAATGCTGTTTCATAGCTCAGATGATAAATGACAGACTGCTGACTCGAGCTTGAAATCAAACTGTTTTCCAGAAATTGAAAAAGAATTCTGTATATCCGATGGGCAAATCAGGAAAATAGTGTTGTAACATATCAACAGAATAGCCAAATTGAATTATTTTTGTATGACTCGGATTTCTACCTTAAATTTTGATTTTTGCCTCAAAATCTTTTTGCCTCAAAAATGTATCATTTAACCTTTCCTTTTTTTATTGCCTTTAAGGTAGGAAAAGCAGATGACAAGGAAGAAAGCTTGGTTTGAGAAGGTAGAAAGGCAAAATGGTGAACAAGAGGGTGTGAGAGGAATAAGCACATATGGAAGTAGGTCTGGTCCTATAGTATAAAAGCATGGGGTTTTATGCTAGTTTATGAAAACAAACTTTGTTTTACATTTTTGATAGCTGTGATATTCAGGTATGTGAGCTGTATGAAAGCAATAAGAGCAAAAGTAATTCCAGCAGTTAAGTGGCAGTATGTACATGTATTAAATTGTTTGATTTAGTTATTGTGATACATATAGTCTTAGGGTAACGTATCATAAGAAATTATTTTGCACAGCTTAAACATTTTTTGCGTTCATGAACCTAGAAGGACTCAAGTCTTCAAGTTTTTATGTGCTGCATCATCAAGGTAATGGAGTTTAGCTGTGTTTCTGTGTGATTGTATTAAATTGCCATATATGGCCTAGAAGTCTTTTTTTTTTTTTTTTTGACAATAGAGAGCCTATGCTGTGGGTTGAAATGGGAGAGAGTAATTTCACTCCTACAAGTGAGTCTTCTCTTTCCTTTCAGATTACAGTTTAACTGATTTTTTTTTGTAATTTAATTTTTTTTTTTTTTTTAAAAACCATTGAGGGATGAATGTTGTTTCAGTCTAGTACCCTTACCAGACACTGTGGTCAGTATGTTAGGGAAGACCACATAAATTTAATAATTTGCATATGTTATTAAAGTGTAAACTATGCCTTACGATTTCAGCCTTACTTTCAGTATGTATTTGAGACCTCTAGTACTTCTATTTCCAGCATATGTCTGTGCTACAGTCAAGTGATTCTGGTGCTTATTGGGCAGATGTCACGAATATGGTGGTTGCATTGTTAAATGCCTCCTGATTTTACCAGTCATCTTCTGCAAGAATATTCTTTTCCAAGAAACTTTTTAAAATACACGTGCTGTGGTTATTTGAAAGCATCACTTCATGGCTTCTTATTTTTATAAAATAATAAAATGGCTTCAAGCTTGAGTGGTTCTAGTTGGAAGGTCCCATGGTTTGAAGTCACTGAGATCAGAAATGTAAAGGTGGCTTTGTTTTTGTTGGAGTTAATAATTATATTGTATATGTTTTTCTGGGGGGAAGAGGCTTCCTGACTTGAAATGTATACTTTTTCTGTTGATTAACATTTGTGGCTGGAGTTTCTGGGATCGATCTTTATTCCTTTTGCAGACATGCTGACATGGAGTTTTTGCTGTTTTGTTGTTTGTGGTTTGTGGTGGTTTTTTATTTTGGTTTTGTGTTTTTGTTTTTAGTTGTTTTTTTTGTTTGTTTGTTTGTTTTGTCTTTTTTTTTAATGTTAGTGTCCATGTAAGCAATTGTCTAAGATATGTTCCATGGCATTGAGTGTGTGGAGACTAATATTCTGGGTGTGTGTAATTTTGTTGTTTGTTGTTGGGTTTTTTTGTTTGTTTAGTGTGGGGTTTTTTTGTTTTTTTGTTTGTTTGTTTGTTTGTTTTGGTGTTTTTTTGGTTTGGTTTTTTTTGGTTTGGTGTTATCAGTTTAAGGAGAGGAAGCCTATAGGGCGAGGCTGTGTTTGTGGAATTGGCAATTTGGTTTCCATGAAAGACACTGGGTCTGGTCACCTACTGAGGACAGAAGGGCTTCTTTACTAATGTCGCAGCTAGTTACAGTCTGTAGGTGGTGGCTTGCACAGTGGTGTGATGAAGGCAGCCTTGCTTCTGCAAACTTCTTATATCTCATCTACTTATGTTTCAGGAGAGTATTAATTTAGACTGTCGTTGAAGTTGCTACTGATCTTCAGGTTTTAGTGCAATATGTATGTATGTTATTAGGGCTACCCCATTTCTAGATTTTTGAGTTACTCATGTATTCTTCAATAATAAATTGAGAATATATTCTTTATGGAGCCTTTAAATATATTTATGAAACTTTTATGTCAGAACAGGAAGTTAGAACATAATGTATGTGAGAACTCATGTTGAAATCTGAGGGGAAATGAGTAGTTACTCAGCATCCAGACAAATTTTTTGACAGATACTGGAATTTGATACCTCATTTGCAAATACGTACATGCACAGTGTACCAAAAAGCTTGAAATATTACATAAACAATGACTATTTATGTTTGAGATATATCAAAATGGAGTATTTAGATGCTAAACCTTAGCATATAGGAACATACAGTAAGTGATAAAGTGAGAGAGTGTCCGAAGTAACCATGGAAGTTACTTCAACCTACACGCTGTGGCTTTGGGAGACCATGTTCTAAGTTTATTTAGGACCACTTGTATTTGGTACGCATAACACATCATCAGTTCTACCAAGAGAATAGGATCCTAGGTGAAGTCATAACCAAATACTTACAAGATGCACTCTGGTAAAATCTGAGATTGTAGAGAGAATGAGGTATAAGCATTGTGAGTTAACAGGAGGCAACTTATCAGACTTGTGAAAGTAAGTAAGTTATATGAACCAGTTTAACCCACAATTAAACACGAATTGTAATCACAAACCTTGAAAGTCCTTGTTAGTGTCAGTTGATTCAGATGTGTGTAACATATCTTTAAAATGCAAGGCTAACCTTAGTGTTTTTAAATGATTTATCCTGCTTGGGAGAGAAGTAAATTACTCAAATTGGCTTGCCAAGAGAGATGTTTGGTCTGTCTTTGTTTAGTTTTTGAAGAAACACAATACTATAGAAAAAGCATTAAAACATGGAGGAAAAAATGTTCTGTAAAAGGTGATTGACTTGCATAAAGTCACTGACAAAGAAGCATACAAAAAGATCCCAATGCACGTGAAAGGCAGAAGGTTTAAATTACTATTAAAGAGTGTTGTGGAAGGTCAAGGATCTTCTTTAAGGCTTACTGAAATCTTTCAATGAGTCATTTATAAATGTTTTATTAAAGGTATAACAAATCAGTATTTTGTGCCTTTTTTTTTTTCCCCCACTTAATACATCACATACATCACAGAAACATAATAGAAAAGGGAAGTGGACAAAAAATTCTGAGGCCCCACATTTGTGTGGTTCCTATGAAGCAGCCACTTATGTCCTATGGTGGTGAACTTCTTTGTTTATCCCTATTTCTCCTGTTGGGTATTTCCAAGATACTGCTTATACAGAAGGAAGCATGGAGGCAAATTCTGATGGTAGTCTGTGAAGGCATGCTGCCTTCCTGCTGTGCAAGAAGCAGGATTTAGGGCCTAAAATGGCACACTTAAGGAAGCTCTGTTGGAGAATTAGCTGAACAAGGACTGATTTCTTTTTTAATTTTTTATTTTTTTTTATTTTTTTTTTACTACCAGACAAACCTGGTAAGAAGCTGTGTACTGGTAAATCTTGGGGTCACTGTTCATTAGTGTTGCAGAAGTCACTTAATAGGGAGTATTTATTTTTGCTATTACTCACTGGGCCTGTGGGCTGGAATTGTTGAGAGTTTTTGAATGCAGCTTTCCATCTACTGATTTTTAAGATCAGTGTCTTTTGGGGGAAGGATGTAAGCCTAGTATCGGGCAGATCTTCACATGTATTTATCTTTTGCGCCAAATGCTGAACCTACTTTGCAGAAGTTGGCAATAATCAGGACCTTTTCTGTACTCATTCTCCAAATAAATTCCATGGTTATTAGATCTGTGGGTCTTTTACTGCTAATATTGTTAAGACAAGCTTTCCTTCTGAGGGGGATTCTCACTCAGGAATCCTAAGGTGGGTGAGGAACAGCAAATTGCACTGTTCTGTGCATAAGGTCTGAGAGAAGGATAACAAATAGAAGAACAATCCCTATTTATAAAAAGGGAAAGACAGAAAAGGGGTTAAGAACTAAGCAGGCACATCTCTGAGTGCAGGGAGGTGGAAGAGAAGAACATGTTGGCTTTGAAATTTTCAGCCCTGGGCTGCAGACTTCCACATGAGGAAATTGGAAACCAATGAGGTGATAGTGAAAGGAAGCAACTGTCCAGTTTCAGATTTTCTGTTCCTTTTAGAACTTACTCCAAATAACTGAATGGTCATCAAGACAAGTAACAAATCACAGTAGTTTTACCTTTTGTAATGGAAGGTAAAGTTAAATAATGATTCCTGTCATTCTTCCTGGGATCCAGGGCTAAGTCTGAAAATGAACAACATGGTACTATGGAAAAATAGGGTCTCTTCCATCCCACGGTCATCTCTTCTTGATCACTGAATTCTGGACCAACTAATAATTGAAAGATGAAGTTTTAGAGGCCATAGTAATAGAGGATGAATACAGTAAGTAGCTTTTAATTATGTTTGTTGTGAATGTTGATACATCAATGCATCTTCAAAACACAGAAAAGAGATAAAGCAGTATGTATATATATCTATATATATTTGTAGGCTGGAGGAACTCGTGTCACTTTGAATATCTAGAAGAGAATGCCAGTGTATATGGCTGTGAGACTAGCTTTTTTGGTAAAGATGGATATATAATATGTCATTTTGTAAGAGGAGAAACCACATGCTGTTACTGGTGTTCTTTGGGCTATGTAAGTAGAATAGGTACTTGTATTTTCCCTTGCCTTCCTTTTTTGAGTAAGAGATAAAGCACCCTTAACAGAATCATCAATCTGCTCTTTAATCATCAGTAATATCAAATCTATGAAACTTATAGTTGGTTTTGAATTTGAAATATTTAATTTTCTTTATAATGCCTGCTGTATAACTGAGGGCTTGTTTAAATTTGGCTTAAAAAGGCATATCTGAGATTTTATTTTAATTGGTATATGCTACTTTTTCAGTGTGCCTATTTGGCATGAAGAGACATGACATTTTCTTGAGAATTGTGACCTTTAAAAATATTTTTTTCCTTGTGCAATAGTCTAGTAAGCTTCCCCCCAATTGACTGTTTTCAGATGCTACTGTATCCTTTTACTGTAGGATGGTAAACCATGACATAATTTGTTCCTTTCCCCCTTTCCCAGTCTCTAGTTCAGGTTGGGTCCACATTATCGCAGGCAGCATGTCTGGGAGCCCATTCTGTATTCTGAAAACAGCCCTTTTTTCTCACTGGTTATAGAACGAATCTAGGAAGGGGTAGTCTCCTGGGATAAAGTCAGCCCTTGTGACTTTTATACCCTTCATGAATTTTCCTGTCATATTTCTTACTTGCAGTTTGAACCCAAAAATATTGGATAATACAGGCACACGAACAATGCACGTATGAAAGCTGAAATACATTCACGGACTTCTTTGTATTGAACATCAGCTGAAGTGCAAGCCTCATCATAGCTGATCTGTTTCTCCACTGTTTCATCTTGTTCTTACTGTTTGTTGTTCATTGATTTCTGTCAGTTTGGCCTGACTCTGGAGTGCTCGTTTCTCCCCCTTCCCTTTGTATGCATGTGTGACAGTTCCCATTCATTCACTTCCCTGGGTCCATTATGTTTATTCTGGCTGATACAGTAAAATGGTTGAGCATCAATGGTTCAGCAAGTGTAAGCATGTTTACAATGAAAAAATGTGAGGCTGAATTTGTAGCATGTAAATGTATGACCATTGGCCTTAATCTAGCTGACACTGTCTGCAGCAATAATGGCAACCAGAGTGCTTACCAAGGTAGAAAAAGAAATTCTGTAACTTCTGTCCACACATCTTCATTTGCTGAGGACACGTATCCTTTAAGACATAAGCATGTGCTAGAAGTTAAGCTTGTAAGTGTCTTGCTGAAGTGTCCTTTCCATCATCCTGGCTTTAGTCTGCAAAATGGAATGTAGCTAGGAGGTGGGGAAGTTTTCCATTGTAACTAACAGTAATGTCATAAACAGGATTATGTCTTGAGTTTTAAGTGGCGGATTAGACAACCATCAAGAGAGAAAATCTGTTTTCCGGCAAATATTCTCAGTGATAAAGAACCTTAGGAGAGAAAGATAAAATGTGATATATAGGCAGAATTATTTCTATGCAGAATATTTTTTCCAAATTTCCCTTGAGGTGTCAGCTGTTCTCTGAACATCCAAGAAGTTCGTTGTGCTTCTGATCAGCTTCCCACACATTCTCACCCACACCACTTCGCTGTGTCATCTTAATGCCATTTTTAAATACTAACAAAAGAAGCATTTTGTTTATAATGTAGAAATAAAAATCTTGAGAGGGGAAAGAATGTCTTTTGTATGTTAATTTAGCAGAACAAAGCTGACTCATGAGTAGCAAATATGAAATAAAGTAATTAACGTATTTAAAAATCACAATTCCTGAGTTAAGGATTTGTTTAAGAAGTACTTTGATTATAGTCATCAGATTTCATAGGCTTTTTTCATATATGATTGGTATTATTTTTATCAAGTTTACCTTGCTGCAAAGTATTACATTTAGAATATATAACAGTATAGCAATTTGTAAAGCTAGATATAACTGGGGCTTTAAATAATTGAGCGTGCTAAATTGAACAGTGGCCAGGTACACTGGAGGCCAAGTGGGAAGATGGAGAAGCAGCATTCCTCTGCGGGGGGAGAGGGGAAAGCTGTGATATAATTTACTTGGCACGGGATGTTTTAGTCAACCCTTGTCATTTACTGCTTTTGTGATGGCTTGATATAGGCAGGAAGTTCTTAGAAAAACCAGAAATATGTTACTGCCATCGTAGCAGGCAAGCACTCGTGCAGGTTATCATTTGCACCAAAACTGAACATTTTCAAGATTACTGAGCTTAGACTGTGTAGTCTCATGGAACTGCAAGTTGAAAAAAAATATTACTCCTTGAGAGGTGAGTGAAGCTTGAACCAGTTTCTTCAAGGGAAAAGGGAGAAAGGTGTTGATTTTGGGGTGAGAGCTTGATCTTGGTGGCACAACATAAAAAATGTCTTAAAGAAAAAAAAAAAAATGTTCCAGTTGTATGTGGAAAATCACTGGCAGTATATGAACAGCAATGGGAGAAAAAATATTTGTATTAACTATATCACATATTATCAGTAGAACAAGTGCTCTGCTGCATCTGTCCTGTATGTTTCTAGACAAAAATCAGTCTAGTTTTTAAATTTGTTATTTGTTATTGTTCTGGACAAGCAAAATACTTATCTCCATTTTTTGTTGGCTATTGGAAAACTTGATTGGGATTTTGATTGAACTAGGGTGGTCTTGAGATATTTGAAGTGAAGTCCTCCGTGACTATCTAGATAAAAAGAATGCTTAAATTTGAATTGAGGTTTAATTCAATTTATGTGGAAGCTGACTTCAGCTGTTAATTTTTGCTTGACAGTACTATGAGTTTCTTCACATGTGGCTTAATAAGGGCTTCCAGACTGTGGGGTATGTAGTGCTACAGTTGCTGTTTATTTTGCAGTAGCAGCTACCAAAAGCTCATAATGACCCCATTGTAATAAGAACAAAGATCTTGTGCTTGAAGGAGATGAATGGCAATTTTTGTCTCAAAGTGGTAACCAACAGTCTAGCTGCCCTGCTATCTGAAGTGAAAGGGTCTCCAAATAATTTTAAAATGTGTATAAAAGCTTCTACAAAAAGCAAAAGAAACATTGTGTGGCTGTCACTAAATGCAGCATGTTATGACAAACTTTACTTCTGAAGCTCACTGGTTAGGAGAGGTTTTCCAGAACCAGTAATAGTGTAGTGCAAACTTGCAAACTATCCACTGTAGAAACATCTACCACTAGAGGGGCCAAGTTTTATCCCACATGGATTGTGTTTCTGTATTGAAAAGCAAGCAACCAAAACCAATGAGTCCAGAAAAAACACTTATTTTCCAGTAACCGTAGAACATGGGTAGGTCTACAATTTACAAAAATAAAATGGCTGGAGTTGCTAAATTTTATGGGCAGAGTTTTATTGGTGTGTGTTAGATTTTTTTTCAATTATTTTTTCCCTTTCTCTCTGCTTGTGTCATTATACTCCTGATATTAAGAGAACCTGAGGCTTAAATGAACTGATGTAAAAAGCAATGGTGTGATAGGGAATTAAGGTTTTGATTAATTCCTTCTAACTGAAGACCTCAAAGGTCATTCTTTATGATCTTGAGTGGGCTGTTTAAACGTTGTAACTCTCTCTTGAGTTAGACCAATGTTATAGCAATTTGTTGTTTCCCAGTTTCAAATGCATCCATTTCAAATCTGGCATACTAAATACTGGTTGACCTTTTACAGCTGGCTAAGGTGGGAGAGGGCAGTGGCTTTTGGTTTCCCTTCATTTTACCCTTACATCTACTTACAAGAAAGAATTGGAGAGAGAATTAAGCTAAGCAATTACATTAACTGTGAATGGGCATTAACTTCTAATGTCTGTTGCTTTTTTTTTAATATGATGGTAATTGTTGCTTATCATTATCTTAACATATGATGAAAACTTTAAAAATATTGGAAGGACGTGGGTTTCAGGAAGGCCTCTCAATCTTACCAAACTGTTACCAATCCTATTTTACAGAAGGCTGAACTAGCTTCTTTCTTAGATTTTAGCAACATGACTATGTTCATCATCTGATAGTAGTAAGCTTATGTGAGAGCTGGCTTTTCTCTGACAGTGGAACTCCACTACCCCTTGTGCCTGGGGTCCCAAGATGCTACTTTTATATATCTTTTAAGTGACGTGGAACAATGGTGCTGTTCACCGTATCACCCCTGTACACCTCTGACTCAGCATTTTACACAAGTGGCTACACTATAAATGAGACTTCAGTTTTGTGGTTGCATACTATTATTACTGACTTTAGAAAATGTTCCCTTCCTTTAGCACCGAAGTTACAAGAATTAAAAATAACAAATATTTTTCTTCTAAAAATATTGATTGCTAATTCACAGCTGGAATTTACATAGATCTTTATTCATGAAGGTAAGAATGGTTGCCATATTGCTTCTGTCCCAAATGAAGTCTTCAGCAGCAGAAAAGAATTGCTGTGTTGCGCTGTTTTCCCTCATGTTTTCTAAATATAACTCAACAGCAGTCTGGTTCCTGAAGCCATCTACATTAATATGTCTAGAGAAAATAAAATATCGTGTTGGTCATTTATTTTATAAGTGAGCATATATATATATAACTTGGCAATAATGAAAATAATTCTTCATAAGGAAATACCCTTTTAAGCAAAGACAGAGTTGTTAATGTGCTTCAGCATAGAGGTTTTATGAGACTAGTGATTGTGCTTGTCTCCTGTTTATATGCACCCAACTGTGGACACACTTTCAAAATGTTTTTTTAAGACCTCGTTTTGAGAGAGTAGTAATTATTCACCTTCCTGGGACATTTTCACTTCCTCTCTTTTTAGCCAAAAGCATTGTCTGATAGGAACAGGATAATGATTTCTCTAAAGGTGAATCAGAGCAGCAGAAGGGAAAGAGATTTAAAGTGAACAGGTGGAGCTCAGGTAAGCCCATTGTTCCAGCACATCAACAGTATCGGTTTTCCATAATTATTGTCTTTAGGAAAATAGTCTTTTACGGTGACACAGGCAAAATAAAATAACCAGCATTTCATCTTCTCTGTAATGTTGCTAATGTTTTTCTATATACTCATATTTTTTCTGTCTTTTCTTTGGTTTGTTGCCTTCGTGTGTTTCCTTGTAGTGACAAGTCAAAATCAAACCTTTCTCATTGTTCAGACCTGCAAAGAAATTCACAGAAGGGCTGCCATTTAAAAGAAGCATTCCTTAAGTTAGCGTCACTAAGATTTTATAGGTATGCTATTCAGAATTCCTCTCTTCTACTAGAAAAGGTCATGCTGTCATTACATTGCAAACCAAAACTGTGGGCTGCAGTTCTCCCAGGAATCCATCTGCCTGACAGTGACGCACTAAATCCTCAGTATGATCTCTTTGCCTGGTCCTCCGTACATTGCTGTTATTACTCTGCATTCCTTTATATTTGGGTGGTGGTTTTGCTGTTTGATAATTGGGTCCATCTTACCTATACTCTTTCTTTTCTGAATTAAGGTGTGGCAATAGCAGCAAGTGACTTCATGTGATTTATGGTTAAGCACTGGGAGGAAGCTTTGTTATTGTTGTTACTTTTGTTGTTTTCTTGTTTGTTTTGGTGTTGTTTTTTTTATTACCCGAAGTATTTTTATGGAGGTAATTGTAGTATTTATAATGATGAGAAACATTTCCTTATGAATCTGTATGTTTTTTATAGTAAATAATACTACAGTAGAGGCGGTTTGACTTACGAAACCTCAGGACTGTTAATGCCTTCCTCTTTAGACATCTGTTGGCACTTAGCAGCTTTCTCTGGAGGCTGCACAGTCTGGCTATATATGCCCCTTTTTTGATTAAAACTTAAGAATTTCATTCAGGTGTCAGATTGATAATTCTAACAATCTTCATACAGTATATAAGACCTTTAGCTTTACGTGTGTTTATCCATAAACTTTGACTTGTTGATTATTTTAGAAGATTTGAAATAAATTCTGCAGTGACTGCCTTTAAAAAGTCCTCACTTGCTAGTGACATCTATACAGTGGTAACTGAGCTAGACCTTTTGTATATTTGGAAGTAACTACTCTAAAATATCAATGAGTACCAACTCCAGGTAAATGCTGCCTTCTCCATTTATGACACTTCTCATGCTTGGATTTCTGTCTATTCTATGTAGATAAAGTTTGATATCGTTTTTATCAAATAAACCCTATGCTATCAGTTCTCTTCTTGAATCTTTATAAACTTTCCTTTAGAAGGATGTCAGTGTGGGGCCTAGAAAAGAAGGAAATATTGCTAGAGTACAGTGTGCAATCCTGTGGTCTGACAAAATAGTCTGTGAAGGGTGATTTTAGCACATCATGTATTGGAACATCTCAGCACTCTCTTGGGTTTCTTCTCGGTTCTGTGGAAAAAAGTCCTTTTAATATAGGAGCTGAACCCCAGTTTCCTTTAGCCATATTCCTGCTGTCAATCCTGTGTAGTTTGATGGCAAATTAAATGAGTGGTCTAGTGAACTTTAAATGTCTGATTACGAACTTCTGCCCTGGCTCTAGGCTGTCTGTAGCACAGAGGGAATCAGTAACATAATACTTGTTTTGTTAACTAAAAAAGTAGTGACAGTAGCACTTAGGTTGGAGGCTACTGTGAGTGTTCTCTAGTCAGTGTTCACAGAAGAAGGGATGATGTACTAAGTACTACTAATACATAATTATTTGTTAACAGTTTCCCCAGGTACTGTTAACCCATTTTTCTTAACAGCTTCTTTACATTTTTTTTCCTTAACACTTCCCAAACCATTATTACTGAACCAAACCAGTGAAACAAAAATGTAGGATAAGAGCATTAGGAAAGAATGTGAAAAACAATTCTGGATTCCTGTGACTGCCCAGTGCTTTGAGAATTTTACTGGAGTACCCATTCATACTGCCTGTAAGAAAGCAAATCCAGTAGCAAAGAATGTGAGAACATCTAGAGCACAAGCCAAGTATCTAGGTCAACAAATAGCAGTTAAGTTGTTGCTTAAAAATGGTACGTTAGGGATAGTGGTTGAGCCTTACTTCTGCAGGATTATCTTAAAGTCATACTTTTTTGTTGTTGTTCAGTGATTTAATTTATCTTTCAAGTTGCTGGGAGAACATAATTTTCAGCTTCAGCAGCTTTCCACATGCCGTTATCCTATGGCTAAGGTAATTTTATTGATCTTGTTATTAATGTGCATCAGAAAGTATGATTGCAACAAATTTTGTCACGTGGGAGCAGCATGTCTTGAGAGACACTTGCAATAAAGGATAATGTGCCTTTGATGTCTGAATGCTATTTCTCCAGAGAAGAGAGTTTTTATTTAAATTTTCATAAAGCTCTGAATATGAGATGTTTAAATCCTTTATACCTGTAACTTATAAACCTTTTCTTCAGTACAGTCTGGGGTTATTCTCATGCTAGCAGAAGGCAAGTCAGAGTGGCCTCGAAGACATGTATGTGTCTTTGATGGAGTACTTTATTACTCCGGAGGAGCAGGAACACAGGTAAGAGAAGTGGAACTACAAAATGTTACTTAGAACTGTGCCCTATAACTGTCCTCACATTGAGAAGTACCTTACTTTATGTAGAATCTTATTTATGTGATTAGGCTTATGTGATTAGATGGACGGTTCCTCTAGATCGCAGCTGCATGCCATAATCCACTTCTCAGCACTGGTGTTGACTGGTTGCATTCCCAATAGTCTTTAGGGTAGAAAATCTTGTATTTACTTCCACACTTCATTTTCATAATATCTCAACAGAAATATTTTCTGAGAAATAAGAATGAAAACAGATGAGTCCAAAAATTGCCAAATACTCACTTTAGAGCAGCAGCCATTATCTTTTATGTCAATTGTCAGTGTTACTTAGCTGATGTTTAGTAGTCAGAAAAGTGCTTTGTTTCCTAATTCTGCTTTTACTCTTTATGACAGTCACTAAGTCAAGTGTCACAAGAGCTAAAGAAGTGAATGAAGTTGAAGAAAATAAACTAAAATTAGTAACATGATTTTCTTGCTGTGAGCAATATGTAACTGGTTCATGATGTGGTGAGAGTAAGGAGACAGATCTCAGTTTTCAGTTTGCAATCTATTTGTTCTATGTAGTAAAATTGGTCTTACTGACCACATCCACTGTGTTACCTTTCTGTCCTCGTATTTTATTTTGGTTGGTCATTTTGGGGATGAGGATCTTTTTCTAAGTGTTGAGTGTGGAGCTCTTGCTTGTTTGGGAAATTCTACCTTTTCCCCTCTGGCTGTATGTTTTATTTATAAATTGGGAGGTATATAAGAGGAACAAAGTCTTTTTTAGTAGAGTATGAAGAGTGTGTAATTTGGGTGTACTCTAAAGCGAGATTTTGGTTCTCCACTTGTTCTTGCTACCCCTTAGCCAACCTTTCTGAAAACAAAAGAGTTCGCTTTTTGCTTTAAGCTTCTGACTTAGGCTTCTTCTGCAGCTCACCAGCCTTTGCAAGCCCAACCTTCTGATTGGGCCTGTTACCTGCTGACTGCCTCCTCCTACTTGCAGGTGCTTCTATTTGCTTTCTTGCACCTTCCCTGTTTTGTACTCATGCCTCCTCACACCTTTGCTTAGATAGATTGTTAAGGATTTTCTGATGGGAAATGAGAGTAGTGATTTCATGAGCATGTGTGTTTTAAAATTTGCAAGGTTCTTCTGAGAACCAGATGAGTTTGAAGTGTCTTTGACGAGTAGGTATCTGTGTGTCAGAACCACACCGAGCTTGAGGGTTGGAGTTTCTTCTTTTGAAGTGTGTTATTCTCTTGTCTACCTGCCATATTCTGAACCTTGTTGCATAAACTGTGTGTTGAGACAAAAACCAAAACATTGGTTTTTAAAATGTAAAATACTCCACTACTCCACTTTCTGCTGAGGGAAATGGTAATTTCTGGAGCATTCTGTTGTGCGCAAAATTGCACGTTCTTGTCTGCGAGTTTACATTTTTATGCAGATGCACTACAGTAAGTAGAAGGTCATCTGGCCAATGACAAAAAGTGCAAAATGGCACTGAGGAAGCCTGTTTAAAGCAGTAATTTGAATGAGGAAGCGGAACCTATTTTAGAAGATAGAGATAGGTACTTAACTGAGGCCCACAACATGAGAGACAACGCAAACAGGTGGCACCTGGGGAGTCAGCCAGAAATGATGATTTTATTCAGCAGAGAAAGCCAGCTGTAAGTGAAAAGAACAGTATTTCTGTTGTCTGAGATGAAAGTCTTTGTGAAGGTGGACCCCTGGCAATTCTGAACAGTTGAACGGTGTAATCTTCAACTGAGTTTTTTTTGTGGTAGAGACCATTGTTTTGTATGTGTTTGGGCAACGCCAAACCTATTAGGGCTTTAATTTGTTGCCAGAGCTTTTGAGTGCTAACCATAGGCAGTAACGTTTGTGCAGTTATTGGTGTCGGACTAAGAATCTGGGGCAAGTGGCCTTCAGGAAAGGGCATGACTCTATAACTGTATGGATAAAGCAGTTAATTACAGGTAGTTTTATTTTCAGAACTATTGTTATGTATCACAATTTAACTTGTAATATTCAGGTGTTTAAATCTACACAGAAACATTTAAAGGCAGCCATTAGTAATAGCAGCAGGGATGCAACGAGGCATTAGATTACTAGAAACTAGGAGGTAATGAATGCAAGTCACCTTGCCGTAAGATTCCCAGTGACTATGTAGAAATGAGTGGATCTGTACAGGGAGGCACTTCTGGAGGTATGAAACAAAAGAAGAGAACTTGGACAAGAAAAAAATAATATTTGATGGAGTCTTTTCGAAAAGGGACAAAGAATCATTATGGAGGAAGAGAATAGTAATTTTTTCAGAGTTCCTGAAGTAGAGGAAGAACACAACTATGTCAAATTTTTGTTAAAAGATTTGGCACTTTAATGATGTCACACAAGTGAAATCTATGATAAGTGATTTATACAAGCTTATCTACCATTTGTTTTCACTTTCTTAATGTCTATGATAATTTTATATTTCATAATAGGTTTTTTGGATGTGTGGAAGTGATATTTTTTTTTTTTCCTTGCCCAAAGCTTGGTAGTTTGGCAGTGTTAGCTCTGGTCTTTCCATATTTGCTGAGAAAGGAAGGCATTTTTGTGCAACTATTTGCATTCTTCTCACTGTAATACCCTTTCTTCTCTCATGTCAAATCTTCAGGTGGACTAAGTTGCTGTTTGTCTGTAGGACCATTTAGGTTACAAATTTTAGAGGAATCAATACACTTCTTCAATGCTTTTGGAAGTATTAAGATGCATTGAATAACAATAGTCACAAATCCGAAGGCTCAGATAAAAGTAAGCCAATTTTTCATCTCAGTAGCAATAAAGATGCTCTGTGGTAGAAGTAATTACAGTTGGGAAAATCTGTTTTATACCATTCAGTTTTTGTTTGTTTTTAAAGCAGAGCAGTTTATGTAATAAATGCCATGAGATGGCTTATGAGAGGTCTTGCTCATAGGGCAGAAAAAGATTCAGGAAGACAAATGTCCTGTCGAGCCAAAGCAACACCCATTAGCCACACAAGAATGGTCAAGGTAGAGAAGTTTGGACCTCAAGAGGTACTTCAGCACCATTTTGAAAGGGTTTGGGTTTTGGGTTGGTTTTGTTTTTTGTTTGTTTGGGTTTTTTAAATTAATCATATGCTGGGCACTTTGACTCATTTCAGAGCGCCTATGCAGTTCTGTTAACTAGGGTAAAAATTAGGTGATCAGCAAGTCCTTCAGCTTCAAGGCAGTGTCTGTGTTAGCATCTGGTTTTGGAAAGAACAAAAGCATGTCGTTCAGAGATTCGCATTTTCCTGCAAGGCTTCTGTTAAAAGGAAACATTAACTGAAAGACTATTACCTGAATAGGTAAAAGAATTTTTGACCACTGGTTTGCTGTAAATATTTGAAAAGTACACTTGTCTCAAAATTTGGTTTGTTTGTACATTGCTCTGGAATAATTGACTTTCAAAGATAGCTTTTAAGGATGTTACAGAAAAAATTCTCACATTTTAGGAATTACTGGGGACACAGGAGAGCACTTCACTATTCACCTGAATAGATTCTCAGTGGCCAAATTATCATGTATATGCTATATACTAATTTCATACCTAATCTGAAGCAGGAGGAATCTGAGTAGTCTTTTGCGCTCTGAAAAACACATCTGTATCATGATGGGAGTTGGGGGAATGATCAGAAACGATCAAATCAAAAGAGGGGAATATCTATGGTTTCAGAGCAATTTTAGCAGAGGGAAGACATTTGAATTGGTGGTACCACAGCTTCTGTGTTCAGAGTCTGTTCTGGTTTATTTTCCTGCTCTGTTTTACACTTTTAAGTTCATTGGTGTTGAGTTAAGGATTAAATGAGCCTATTTATGACTATACAAATATGGTCAGCAATTTCATTTTAAGTGTCCTTTGACTTTTCTTTTTTCTTTGGTATATGACAATACACAAGTTTATATATTTGGAGTTTATGATAATACCTCATTAACATATATCACCATGTTTTAAAATTAAACACTTGTCATTGCCTCTGCACCTTTCTTGACTATTACATACTGTTAATATTCTGGGATTTCTTTCTGTAATATACTAGTAATATCACTTAAACATTTCTAAGGCAGTGACAGGTTTTAAGTTGTTCTTATAAGTACTTTGGACTTTTTAAGATGCATGAGACAGAAATATGAAAAAAATTAGTTGTGTTCCATTTTTGGAAAAATGAGCAAGTTCTCTTCTCATCAATGCTCTTTTCTCATCAGAAGAAATACATGTAAGAAAATAATTCTGGTAAGCTTTGCCTTAGTTAGTTGCAGTCATGCAAGTAGTAACGTTATGATAGGTTTCTGAACAAAAGAATTTTCTTTTCCTCTCTCAGTAGTTTTCATGCATTTAATATCAGCAAAAGTTTCTATCTGTTTTGGTGTTATAAGCACAATGAGAGACAGACCTGCAAGGAGAAGTGCACTTAATGCATAGATTATGCTTTTTTCTGTAACAACCATATCAATTGGCGATGGCCAACTGGGCTGACCTGATGGCGAGAACAAAAAATTAGAAAGCAGTGTAATCATCAGTGCAAAGGGGTATAGTGAAAAATGCCTCACTTTCCCCACTTCATCCCCTGTTCTTACAGAGGTTTTTATTGTACTGAACTATAATGCATCCATTTAATTTGTTTAATTCCTTCTGTTTTAGTCTATATACCTAAATGTCAAAAATACTAAGATCACAGAACCTATCAGGATAGTAGGCAGGTTTAAAAAAAAAAATTTATATGTACGCTGTGGATGCCTCTGTACTATACCAACTATGTTTTTGGTTTACAGTAGAATTATGATACCCCTTAATTAAAGGAAACCATGTTATTATCTTGCTTAAAGCAACATAACTTTTTAGACAGCAAATCAAATGATGATAAAATATGTGGTCTTCGGGTTTTTTTAGTGTAATTCTTCTGGTTGTGAAAAACAAAGTGATGTGTTGGAGTTATTGCTGCTGCATACTTTGTAATGTGGAATGGAAAAAGATCCATATTTTTCAGTGTTCATTGTACAAAGTGTGTCAGAAGTTTTCAAATCAAATATTTGAATAATGGTTATAGCTTAAGATGAACATGTTTCTCATGATTGCATAGAACATGGCTCTGCTAAATACTGAGGAACCAAAAAGAGCAGATAGCCTTAAAACATAACTTTTTTATTAATTTTTTGTCTTGCCCTGTGATGATTATTAATGTATGTATATGTATAATACATATGTTACATAATGTATGTAACTTACATAATATATGTAAGTTGCTGGTCAGACAGGGGTTTTTAGGAGTGTCATTTGCCTTGTAGTTGGCTAATGTTTTACTATGTCCACAAATTATCACTTTTTTTAAATGAGTCATGAGAATGTGGATTGATTATAGGTATGCGATTCTCTCACTGCGAGTGTTATATCTTCAGAAAATTATTGTGTTTCTTGCAGGTCTGTTACACCTTTGCTGTGTGCGTGGATTTGTCTGTGGTTTGGGGTGTTTTGGGGTATTTTTTTTTTTTCCTTAGAACGGAGTCTGAAGCTTCTGATCCAGGATGTTAGGGCTATCCAGGATAGCTCTAATCCATTATGAATAAATAATACTAATGACTTACAGACTTGTTCATAAAATTTCTTGCTCACACCATGTGAAAAATTTAACGCAAAAGTGGAAATTTTTACTTTTTTGTAAGATCATTTAGAATTCACAAAACTGAAAAGGGAATTTTGCACTTCCTTAGCATCTTTTAAGCTTTGACATTAGTAATGCAGTATTTATCTGAAGATAATCAGGTCAGCTTTTTATGAGGCAGGCAAAAATTACCAGGAAAAATTGCACAGAGCATTCTAGAAACTAAAAAGGTAGATAGACAATGATTTTGCAATTAAAAAAAGATGTTACCAGCTGTTTTATAGATTGGTCACTGAAGCTCTAATGTGGGATAATTAATTCCACCTTACATAAGGTAAAATATGCTTTCACTTCTTGGGTGTTGCTAATGAAAGGTCCTTTAAGAAAATGTAGAATGAACTGTAGGATCAATTTTTAAGTCTGTCTGGTGCAGACATAAACACAAACGTACAGCACATGCAATTTGAGTCTACCTCCAGAGCATTAATGGTTTCTTCATGTCTGCTGAGATAAGCTTAAGAATCCATAGATTTCTGGTCGAATTGTAGTAATTTTTGGCATGTCCAGGTCTTCTAGTAAGATATTTAGACATGTACCCCAGCAGGAAAATATAGCTTAATTCACAGAATGTCCTATCTGGTTTGTTCCTGATTACAAAAGAAGTTTGTAGAAAGCAGAGGAACTTAACTGAGGTTTAGTGCCCACATTGCTGGGTGATCACTAGACAATCAAACGAGGAAGGGGGACTGCACAAAGAAAGGGGGGTGTGAAAATGCCCTGGGCCTAGCCTGACCTCCTAGATTAAAAATGAAAGAAAACTCAAGAAGGTCAAGGCTGTATGCTTTGGGGTTCACTGTGAGGGCTGCTTTAAGCTTTTATGTCACGTTGGCTTTGCATGCATATGGCTTCCTGGTCTGAACTGAATGGGTGCTGATGACATAAGTTACCTTTGAATTACTGATCTATATGGATGGCTTTACTTGTGGCAGATCCAGTGCTTTTATTTATTGTGAAAGCTCCCTGGAAAATTACTTATAATTCAGATATAAATTGAAAGGGAAAAAAAATGCAGTAGAGTTCTGTGAGACACAATAAAGCTTGAAGTTTCTGGAAGGAACCATGTAAGCTATACAGTAATAGCTACTTTAAAACATGAAATCTATGACAGATAATTAGAGGTAACTGGATGACAATTACACTAATCAAAATAAAATAGTGGAAGCATGATTATAAAAATCAACACTTCCATAAAGTTTTTATGGTAGAGCTCCTCTGTTAGTTGCTGAAACGAACATGGTTCTCATTAGAACAGTCTTGTTTCTCCTTCTAGTGATTGTCTGTATATGTGTTTTGCTGCGGATATGCATGTGTTTCAAGCTCCCAAATTGCAAGATATTTTTAGTAGTTAAAATGTGAAACGGATCTTTTGTTGTGCCTTTGTTGTTCTCAAGTGCCTGCTGTCTCAGTTACAGGCAAGCATAACTTTTTACTATATTCGTCTGGACCACAGGGGAATCATTGCTTTAATTAGTAAATTGTGTTTCAGTTATGTTTTTCCATAAACTAATCATGGTTGAGTTTGCATTGGACCACGGTGCTTATCCACTGTGTCAAGTTTGTGTTAGGAAGCCAGCTCAGCAGCTGTGAGGGAAGGAAACCCGCCAGTGGTAGTACTTTCTTAAATCCAGAGATGCTTATTCAGCACTGAAATACTGATGCACAAAAAGTTTCAGATTCTTCAGCTTGCATCTCCTGACACTGGAAACTCTGAAAAGTCTCTTGGCCACAGCTACATCACCAGCATGCAAGCCATCATGTATCTCAGGAGGGATGCTGTTGCTCCCTCACTTGTGTGCCATGAACAAGCCAATTGCACTGAGCAGACCTGCCTCGCTAGTAGCCATTTGTGCAACAGGGGTCAAGTTAGCACTGCTGTCGATGAGGGTCTTAGCCCATATGGCTTTGGACTCCCTGATGGGTTTCCATTTGATTATGAATAGTCTTTGCTCTGTCTTCAAATGTTGTGTAAGCACTTCTTTCTTCAACAGCATTATCCAACAGTTAGGGCAACTTCCTTGCTTCGTTATACATTTTGAGATGGCTTTTACTGAGCAAGTGCTTTGGCTACTGTAGCTCTATCCACTGTTGTTGTATGGTCTAGTAAGAGCTATGGACGCACACCAACGCACTCGGAAGGAAGCCCTGCCATCATAGTTCTCTCTTCTTTTCCGCTAGACTGCCCCAGAGGCCATCCCAAAAGTCTCCACCCACCTAAAGAAAATGGAAAGCATGTCTGAAGCTACAACCAGTCCATGGACGTGTGAAATCTTGCTCAAATCATCTGCTTTTCCCTCAGGTGAAGAAGGATGGCAGGGCCTTTTCAAGGAGTTGCTTGTTCATCTCAGTGCAGAAATTTCAGAGAACAAACTTTTTTAAAGTAGTGATTTGAGTCATGCTTCTGAGACTTCGAACAAATCTCAGAGTTAAGTTATTACCGCTTTGAGGCTCCCACTGTGCAGGAGTGGCGCATGAACAGTAAGTCAAAGGAAAAAGCAGTCTACTCTCTTTAGATACCTAAAATCTCTGAAATATGATGCCCACATGTCCTCCATGCCCTCTTTCTTGGCATACAGCATACCTCATTCTGAAAGTTGAAAGGACACCAGCCCTTCATGCTGCTGGTATAAAATGCATCCAAGTTTTTGTGTGCTAGTGAACAGCTGCAAACCCAAGTAGAAAAGTGTACCTCTCCTTTAAGGTAAATATTTTTCATTTCTGCTTCAGGCCATTCTGCTGTACTGGAAGGTGGGGCAAGTCTTAACTTCTCTATCTACAAAATGGCTATAAAAATATATATCTAATGTTATTTGAGACTTGGCTGAGTGTTATATGCTTGGATTAAAGGTTGCAAATCCTGCAGGGTTCTGTAGGGGGTCAGTTCAAACGCTGCAAGTTCAGAGCAGCACGTTTGAGCAACTGTTGCTCTGTTGCAATAGCAGCTATCAGATCAAATGATTGAATCAACGTACCCTATTCAGTATAATAGAAATGTCATTTGTAGTAGAATATTATCATAGGATTAATGTCTCTTGCTTTGCAAATAAATGGTTTAGCTGTGCCTTGGCATTTAATAGCAGCAGGAGACCATTATTCTCTAACAATATGCTATTTCATTGACATTATCTCTTAAGTAACACAGTATTACAGAAAGAACTTGTCAAGGCATAAGTGTTTCCTTCTACACAAAAAACAATGTAAAACAAAGTTTATGTTAGTTCATGCAGCTAATTTCTGTTGATCTTCTGCATCTTCCTTTCATTGAGATAGCAGTGTGAGCAGGGGCGGTTCTTGAGGTGTTTTATTGATAGGAAACATTTAAAATTTTCTTATGGTTTCAACAAAATGAAGAAGGACAATCTTTTTTTGATGGTGCTTTTAGGGGAGGAAAAATAGTCTTAAAACTTTAATTAGAAAACCACACAAGCTAACCTTCTTCTTTTTTGGAAGACAGATTATCGTATGTGGTTGTTTGATTTTGTAGGCCTTTGTTGGTGGTTTTTAGATTGTTTTGGTGGTGGTTTTTTTTTTTTTATTTTTTTTTTTTTGTTTGTTTGTTTGTTTTTTTACGTCACCCTTGGTAACATTCAGGCTTTTGGCAGAGGTGGTGTTCCTTACTACACAAGGTCCTGGATTCTGCCGTGTGTTATATGATACAAGCATGCCACTTACTGTAATAATTTTCTTGGCTATTTGTTTCTATCTTTCACCAAACTCAAAGTTGTCAGTGCAAAAACATATACTGGACTTTAAAAATAAAATAAAATAAAAAGTCAGGGAATAACTTGCTCAGCCTGTTCCATGGCAGAAATTATATTTGCATCTGGAGATCTCTGTGGCATGACCTATATTCTTAGAAGCCACAATTTGTGTTCTTTTATCTCCTCTACTTGTCTCATTGCCATTTTCCTTCCCAAAGCTTGAATTTGCAAATATGTGGTTTGCTTTTGTGAAACTAATATTGTTAATGTCCTCTTACCCCACATCTGGGCAAAATACAAAAGCATCCTAGTTGCAGATAACTTTGCTTGGCAAAAGAAAATTACATCTTTCAGGGACAGGTGTGTGGAACACCAGATGTTAAGTCTGCAATACAGCCACTAAAATCCATATGGAAAAGGCTGGAAGCAGTCTGCCAAAGGGAGATACAAAGTGGTTTCTGAAATCTTAGTTATGTTCGCATTTAAGCTGCTTGTTCATGTATAACAATGGCACCTGTTGCTTTCAAAGTGGTCTTTTACTAAGTTTTATGTATGATGTATCGTTCTTTTTTGTAAGACACATAACAGGATATTTTTTTTTACAAGGTGTTTTAACTGAAATTTTGAAACTTGCAGTTAAGTTGCTTCAGGTTGTTGCTAGACTCCAGACTTTCTGCTCTATGCTGCAGTCTGGACTTTTCCTCAGTTTTTTTCATACTGATTTTACATATATGGTATGGGATATTGTAAGCTGGGTTCAGATAACCTGTTCAGTTAGGTAGGCTATGATGTAGTCACTGAAATCCCATTTTATGGGAAGAAAGAAAACAGAACAAGAGATTATGGAGACAAATAGATCACTGCAAGAAGAAATAAAAATAAACAACAGATTAAAATGAATATGTAGAAACATACAAACATCAGTGTGTGTGGAGAAATTGCTTGATATCCTTGAACCCCTCTAGGTAGAAAAACAAACTGAGTCATGGTTTGATTTCCCTAGATATTAAAAACCATCTGTTACAATTGCTTTGTCACAAGAAAATTTCAGCAACTTTGATGTGACATATGTGCTCCACTTAAATACTTTCAATGCATAATAATGTTATTCTTGATCTAGAACAGTAGATAGAAAATGCTGTCTTGCACAACCGGAAATTCATAAAATTAGGATGCTCTTACAGACAAGTAATTTGCTGCTAGACATGTGTCTGGAGGTTTCTTTTACACATTTGAAAAGGCTTTCTGGCTCTATAACTGTATCAAAAATTGTGCACTTCATATTGCATTCTTTTCAACTTACTGAGCCCTTGAGCCACCTATTGTGAAATTGTGGTGCATTATAGAATATAGGCTATGCTGGTGCTGTTATCTTTGATATGAAATGCCTGTTGCTTGCATTAAGCAAAGACTGAAGTATTATTGTACACTGATACAGACCATCACAGAAAAGAGGGGAGGACTTTTCAGTGTTTTCCTTAGGGTTGTTACTGTTAGAGGTTTTCACAGAGGTGAGGTCCTTCTGTATTCATAAAAGGATTGTATGCAACATAGAGGCAGAGAAAAGGACTGGAAAAATTCTTAAGCAGCTGACAGGTAAACCTAACTGCTGTAATTAGCATATTGGACTAGGTGTGCGGTAATGTGGAACTTTACAGAATCAAAGAGAACAGAATCAAGGCTCCTCTACTCAGATAGATCCTCTGCCTGTTTTGCTGCAGAATCTTGCAAACTTGTATTGGGTTTGTGCATTTCTATAAGAGATCTTAAAATACCTGTGGTAAAACTAGGAATGCTGGATCTCTGATGGTCTTATTAACAACTAAACAGATGGACACTTTATAAACACTTAAGCTAAGAATAATCCTGTATTCTATAACCCTGTCTGGAAGACAGATAAGTGAATTGGAGAAATCCAAGGGAATCAAAGTCAACATACCTTTTTCTTTGAAATGCCAGATGAGATTAATTCTCAAAACATTGTCAAGGGCTATGGAGTAAACACTAGCTACCTTTTTGGGAAGAAAGAACGGTACATTCAGATAGTATGAAAATATAAACTGAAAGGCTGCATTAACCCCCAAAAATAGGTCTGCCATGCTCAGGTTGACTGGGTAGACATGGCGGAAATCATACCAATGTTTTAAAACCTTGCATGAAGATGGAGAACAAGTATCTAAGAACAAGTCAAAAGTAAGAAATAGTCACCATCTCATTTTGTTAAATGCAAGCAAAAATGCTTTTTGTCAAGCATTTTTCATAGGTGTGCAGCTCTCTGCTTTCAGTGCTCGTGGTGTGGTGGTTTGTGGTTTGTTTTTTTATTAGCAAATATATTGCTAGTACTGGGGGATTTAAGTAGGCATATTTTTCTACAGTTAACACTGTTTGGTGTAAAAGGATGCAAAAGATTATTAGTCTTTGAAGGAGCAAGAGAATTCTCTGCTATTACCTTTTCTAAATGTGAATTTCTGAATGACATCCACCACAGTTCTCCTGTGTCATGGTAGGGCCAAGAGGTACTGAAGTCCATTCTGTAGGATAACCTGTCTTATCTAACAGTGCATTCTAACAGTAAAGAAATAATGTTCTCATGCCAGTGTATTTTCTTCAATTTGAGAATAAAATGAGAAAGTTCTGTGGGCAAAATAGGACCACTGTTATCACTTGTGCAGGTTAATACAGCTTCATATCATGGCATGAGATTTCAGTAATAAAACGGAGGGAAATATTAAGGTACTTAAAAAAAAAAAAAGTTAAAAAATTAAAAATTATTCTTGGGTTTCTCCCTTCTAGTTTTTAACTCAAAGTACAACTTGAGGGGCTGGTTATCCTGAAGCAAAATGGTGGCAGACATTATCATTTTGTCATTCATATTCTGTCTCCAAACAATGCTGAAGAGCAAATTAGTCCTATTGTATTATCAGTAATCAATTTAAATGGCCAGTGTGGAAAAGGAAGCCCAATATGCAGACTGCCTTTACAGATCTTTTTAAATGCTTATTACCAGTTAATAGTGGTTAGGGACTCATTTATTCAAATTCTCAGCAAAGCCTTCTGTATGCAGCATGATTAACATATTTAATAAATACCTATGAATAGTAATATATGGCAGTGAGTGATTCAGAATGACCTAGAAGAGTATGTGCTATGAATAGACAGTAACACTTAGCTGTACATTTTAAACCAAAAGTTCCATAGAAGAATTAAGATGTGCTTTACTGCATTATTAGCTCCAGGTATAATTTGAATTTTGCCTCTGAATTAACATAGTGTATACATGTGCATTTGAATGTACACAAGTCTAGAGCAAGTTCAATGATACCTTAAACTCAGGTTGTCTGCTGTGTCCAAGGATCTGGATTAAAGCATGAACACTGTTGACACTAGAATGGAAGGGCACCTATGGTCTGCTGCTGAAAGACCACAACAAACAGCTTAGGTCTTGTTCCACGCCATCATTCCTGCTACAGCAAGACTGGCTTCTGCACTGCATGGAAATAATGTGTGTTAATGTTAGGGTGAAGAGAACCCTTGACTGCATAATAAAAGTGCTGGCCTGTTTACTATGAACAAAAACCATTGAAGGATCATCTGTAAGGTAGCTGCATTTTTCATGACATGACACTAGGAAAACAATAAGAAGAAATTAATCAGTGTATTTTGAATTATTCCTGATACTTTAAATATTTAACTATGTATGAAAATGTTCACTTAATATATTTCAAGTAATATGTGACACTGTAGGTGCGGATAAGATCATTGGCTTTCATTTCAGTTTTTCTCTAGACATAGATGGAGACTTAAATAAAGCCTTTCTCAGGGTTGCTTACAACAAAGTGAGGTAACTCGACCAATCTCATGCACCTACATCCCACTTACCCTTTCCCACATTCTGTCGAGCTGACTTCAGGCAGTGCATTACCATTTTGTGACAGTATAAAGTTCCCTTAAAACTACAAATTAATTGAATTATTGTGATCTATGACGTTTCTGATAGTGCCCTGAATTCTTGAGGTAGGAAGCTAAGACACAAGTCATTGAAGTTCAGAAGGGAACAAATTTTGCACTTTTTCTTCTTTCTTAGTTAAATCCTTTTCTCTTTTTGATTAGGGGTCTCAACTGAGATAATTCTCTGCTGGTTGTGTGATGGCACATTGTCCTAAGAAGAACATTTTTCCATAAACATTTGTTTCATAAGTAATTTTAACTAATGTCAAATACTTATGAATCATCCTCTTATCACTTACGAAAAAGTACTTTTAGTCTTCCATCTGCTTCTCCTTAATTTTCAGCTTTATTACACATGCAATTACAATTTTCCCCTTCTAAATAATTCACTGCACAGTTCATTTCACACAGAAGGTAAATGAATAAAAATTTGTTTTCTTTAGCATTAGCCTGTCTGTTTTCTATGCATGGCTGGCAGCCAGGAATATTAGATTTCAACATCCAATTTTTAAAAGTATGAGTTTTAGTGTTAATAACAGATAATATGTATGGGTATCGTGTAAATTATCCAGTGGTTGGAATCTGAATCCTCTTTTGCCTGATTTTACCCCTTCATTCCATTGTCTGTTCTCTTCTGAGTAGAATGGCTAATTATACTGAACTAAGAGGAATGTAAAAAGTGCTATTGTGCTGCAAATAAGCACGAACTAATGAATACACTGAGGTTTCCTTATCAACTAGTAAGTTCCTGTGAGATTTCACTGTTCTTGAACACAGGAGTTAAAAAAAATAAAAAAGAAACACCAGCTTCCCTGCCCTCCCTCAGCAAAAAAAATCTGGCGCTGATGGGAGTGGAAAGAAGTTTTCTCACAAAATCCAGACTGTGACACCTGAAAGGGGTTAAGAAGGTTAGAAGTTATTAGCAGAATACTTAATGGTGTTCGATTTAAGGTTCTTTCACTTTGTTTGAAACACCTGATTGACATATTGGAGGAGGGGGAGATCTCTTTTTGTGGACTGCTCAGATTTCTGTTATCATGCAGAGGGATAGTTTCTGAACGATGAGGAGGAGTCATGTCCTGATTTTAAAATTACTATTGCTGGACAATCTACCAGAATATACAGAGCGCCTTTTAAGACTGCATAACAGATTAAAAATTTGTTCTAAGTAACAGATTAGATCTAACTCATTGAGTGGGCAGTGGATATATTGCCATGTTCCAGAGCAATGAAAATCCATATATTGTCATACTGAAGTGTCATGGTGTCCTTAAGAAATATACTTAGTAATTCAGTAGTTCTGTCTGTTTTGTTGTAACTTCATTGGGATAGAAGAGGAGGGTAAAAGTTAACTAAATCAGTGTGATGTGATTACAGAAGTTGAGGTCTATGGTATGGAGTTGTACATTTCTAATTAAGTCATCCAAATAGATATTTACAATTATGCATCTTGATATAATAGAGTGTAGATATAAGTTTGTTCTTGTTAAGAAAAAATATATTGAGAAGTTTATGGTGGTGGGTTTTTTCCCAACACCCTTGTGTTCCTTTGACTCATATTAAAGTAATCATGCTCGTGTAGGGATTTAGAATAAACTTGTACTAGGGAATAAAAAAGATATTTACTGTTTATTTAACTGTTTAAGAGTTAAATTTTTTACTGAGTATGACAGCAATGTAAATAAAATGCAAGTGAAATAAAGTTACTAGAAGTGGAATAGGGTACCAAGAGGCTTTCCTTGCACCCACATCTAGAGAAATAAGGATCTAAATAGAATCTCAGAATCAAATAGAATCTTAAGAAGAATCTGTTTATATATGCCTCATGTGTATCACCAGTTAAGGAAAGCTCAGAATTGTGACTTGTCTGTATTAATAGTCCATAGAATTCAATTTTTTTTCAAAGCCCTACACTGAAGTTTGGCCATTATTTCACTGGGTACAGGATTACCAGGCGTGTGTGAAATCTGTGCCGAAAATCTCTGGGCCTTCATGAAAATGCAGAAATGAACTAGTTTTGCCTGTGAATTTACCTATTTTTTTTTTTTTTTTTAAGACCTTTCTCAGTATTGTTTCAGTAAAGTGCTCAAAGCATCTTTGGAAAGCACTGGAGGATATGCTTAGTTTTAAGCACTTAACACTTTCCTCAGGAGAGGTGCTTTCATGAGGTATTGAGTATGTATTTGCCTTCTGTTCGTGCAAACTTTGCTATAATAAGTTTTAGATTTTTTTCCCCGTTTCATCTAAAGTGTTTAATTCTCACAGGTTCTGAGAGCATCTTCAGTTGTAAATTTTCCTTGCTGAATAGCTCAAACCAGCAGATACTAAGTTTCATATTTCAATGGGTCCCTAAATAAGTGTGTTTGAGAGTGCATGCAGCATAAGTATAATTTGTTAATTATGAACTGCTATAGATAATCATGTTACACTGCAGGCCAGTTGAGGTCTAGCTTGACTTTTTGAACACTGTAGAGATGAGGAGATAATTTAAGAGGAGTACTTAATTGTAATATTTGGTGACATTAATCACAAGTTGTCTAATACAAGAAATTAAGCAATTAATTTAGGGTGTACTTGTCTCAAAATGTTCATAGAACAGCCCAGGTTGGAAGGGACCATGAAAGATCAAACATTCTTGCCTCCATTCTCTGTTCTGCCCCTTCCACCCCTACTGAAAAAACCCTCAAAATTTTGCAACAGTTCTGTTAGATAAGACCATGATTGTCTGTGCCTGGGCTAGCAGGCACAGTGTTTTCGTTACAGATACTAGTGCTATTACAATATACTCCAAGCATCCATAATATACTGTAGTAAAGGGGAACAGAGCTTTGGTACAGGTAGTAAAGAAATATTACATCAAGTAACAAAGCAAAAAGCAAACAATAAAGAATTATAATTCAAACCATCAAACCAATTTGTATGCAAGTGGTAAATGGCAATAAATAAGTCACTTTGAGTAAAATCAATAAAGACATTTCCAGGAAAAGCATGTAAGTGGTGGTTCTGAAAAGCTGTTTGAAATTAATAGTTGGTGTGTGTTTGTTTAGAAGACTTGTTTAACATATTATGATTGACTTAGGTGCTGGGATGGTAATCCCATGAGGCAATATAAACATCTATTTATAATAGCAAGATCTATTGAATAGGATTTTCAAAATCATCTGCATGTTTAGGATCCTAAATTGGTGTATGAAAATATTGGGTATATTTTCATAATGTATTTTAGATTTTAAGTAACAAAAATTATTTAGTTCATGCTAATGTTTTTTAGTCCTGCTAATATGAGACACATTTATCTATCCTCTATCTGTACTTTAGTTGATTTTTGGACATTTGGAAAGCAGGGATATCATTAAGAGGAGGTAACACCAGTACTTTGCACTAGCATAATGCCTTTTTTTTTTTTTTTTAATCTGCAACCTTTAACTAATATACTGTAGATGATATTGATTATAATGATTTTAGACATAGTGATTCTCCCAGGAAAGCACTATAAATGAGAGAGATCTGCAGGTAGAATCCCCTTGTACAAGTCTCATTTGCCAATTCAACTTTCAGCTAAATTTATACCCTAAATGTAAATAATCTAAGGTATGGCAGTTTTGTCTCAAAATAATTGTATTGCTAATCTCTCCTCAATAATAGGGTGGTGCATATGGGGTACTAGTCCTGAATTTGCCTTTTTTTTTTTCCCTTCTGTGTTTTAATTCTTTTCTTTTGTAATTATTTCATGGCAAATAAAGTATCAAGCTTCTTAGTGGTTGGTTATGGACCAGCTGGAAACAAAAACAATATTTTAAAAACACCTGTCTGTAATGGAAAGCAGGGCTCCTTCCCAGTGGTGCTGGTATCAAATGCTAGTTCTATTGTGTTTCCTTACAAATCTGAACCTGAGTCCTTTCTCATTTTCACTGTGACTTTCTGGAAAAGATGATGATCAGAATTCAGGAACAGAGCATAGATCAGCAAAGCTCTGTAGGAACAAATTTGTAGGGTATAAGTAACGCTGCAAGTTTTGTGCTTACTTTCTTTGTAATGGGAGGGAGGGAAATGGGGAAGAGAATGAGATCACTGGCACTTCAGTGAAACACCCTTTTTGACAAGTGCATTACTTAAGATTTCACTTTTTCAAATTGGACAAAATTACTCTTAAAGGGAAAATTTTAGAGAGCTTCTGTATCATTTGGACATGGTTGAGAATGCATCTCAAAGAAGAGTTTCTTTAAACAAAATATCCGAAATTTTAACTAGTGTGTAGCAATATAAGAATATGTTGTAAAGCATTTTTGTGACTCTTGAGGGAGAAACAATGCTGTTATTCTAAAAGAATAGATGTGTCATAAATCAAGTCAGTGAACTGATATATAAATGGATTTCATGCATGAATTTACCAGCTCCTAACTAGTAGATTTCAAATCCATGTGTTCTGCTTCCTGACTAACATGTAGCGTGCTCAAGCAGAAATACTGTAGAAAGCACATATGAGATTGTGCATAGAAATATATGAACTACTTGAGATTTTGTTTGTCTAACACCTGCTAAAGCCATGCACTTATTGCAATGGCTTAAAGTCTAATAATTTGAGAGAAAAAACAAAACACTTCAGCTAATGTGGTTTTGAACTTGTTAAGCCTAGAATATTAAACAAAATCTTCATGGTGAAGGTACAAAATGAATTCAGAAATCCAGCATTACAAATTCATCAAGACTGAACAAGTTGTCAGGAGATGGGTTGTTATTTTCAGGGCAATCTCAGTGGAGTCATCACAGAGCTTTTTGATTATTTTTTGTGTGTGTATGTATGTGCTTTAATAGTTCAAAATGGATATCCTTAGTAATGTGTATGCATTCAAATATATCTATATATTCAGTATATATTATGGAACTGTATAACTGTATGGAATTCATTATCTATTATGGAACTGTAGTTTGTACAGTGCAATGGCAGTTTATTTAGCAGGGGAGAACAGTGACCATACATCTGAGCTTTAGTGAGTGAGAGCCAATTATGGGCTTTTCTTATCTGGTTTTAAATTTTGAAAAGGGATAGGCAGATACAAACACAAGTTAAAGAGGAAGTTGTCTTTATTGTGGAAATACAAACATTTTTCTGAAAAAATACTACTTTTTTTTTTTTTTTTTTTAAATTTGGTGCACTTTGGGGAAAATACTTTTCTTGATGAAGTTATTTGCTGTCTATTTAAATGCAAAGTATCCTGTGGATCAGTCTGTGATAACTTTCATAAAAACTTCTCTGTGGGTGCAAATTCTTGGTACTCTCCAGCCCAGCCTTGAGGAACTGTTTAAGAATTAGTTTCAAGTCACCACTTTCCATGTGTCTTCAATATTCCGGCGGCAGGAGGACTGCAAAATATGTTTGACATCTACTGACTGTGGGAGGGAAAGTTCATAACAGTTTTTTCAGAAACTTTGGGCTTGAAACTCTTTTGCCAAGTCATCTGGTGAATGAAAGCACATTTTGTATACGTTTTGAAGAATGTTTGATTCCTGCTGCTGCAAATTTAGTGTTTGTTTCTGACCCCTGGATTAGTTTGTTTTCCACATCTTTATTAGATCTCTGAAAGAGTTCTTAATGTAAAAATTGAGAAGGGATTAAGTGGCAATGTGTCCTTGAGAATTTTCTAACAGAGCACGTTCACTTTGTCAATTTTGATCTTATCCATATATACAAAGATGTGAGAATGATAATGCAATTCTACATGCCAAAACAGGCAGGAAATGCATTGCTTTCTCTTACCTGTGCAAAATGACTACTGCTCTTGCAAACTCTGGGTTAACATTCCTTCAGAAGTGGAGAAAAAGCAAAACTGTTCTCAGTTACTTCTGAAGTATTCATAGTTCATGATTTCCTAGGCATTTTGTCTCCCAGAAATTTCAATAAACATCAAGTTAGTAAAGTGGAGAGAAGGCAGAAGAGATTGCATCCAGACTGCTGGTTTGGATGCCTAGATGGAAGGAGTAATGTAAAACCAAGGAACCCAGCAAGTTCTATAAATGCCTTCCAATAAGAGTAGCTGAAAGGAACTGCTGTGCAAGTTGAAAGTTCGCTCTGTGTAAGATCTGAAAATTGCTTAAAAACCATCCATGTTTTCAGAAGAGTGTCTGCCAAATTAAATACATTCAAAGTATGATTATTATGAAGCTGCTTAATTAAAAATGGGATCTATTTTTCCTGAATAATTTCCTGCTGCACTTATATCTGAATTTGGGAGAAAGGATGAACGTCTGGGATCAGTAATACTTCTATTACCATTTCCACAACGAGCAGGCTGACCGAAAAAGATATATGGTATCCTTATTTTGTTAAAATATACTGGATTTGTATTAATGCCAAGTAAGAAATACTTTTCATGCCATTTCCATTAACCGTTTACCTTTCATGCCTTGAGAAAAGGCAAGCTTCTGTCTTGCTTTTGATGTTTCCAGCTGTCAGAGCAGTTACTTCCATTTGGTCACTGAAGTACAAACCTGACTTCATCTCTGGGAGAAATAGTGGACCACAAAGAAGGAGTCAAATTTTGAAGCTTGATGAGATGAGACATTAAATCTAGTAGGAGACAGACAAATAAATAAATCCATTCAGTAATGAAGGATCCCAGGTCAGGGTTTTTTGGATTCTTGGAGTATGTTTCTGAGAATTGATGGTTGCAAGTGTAATGGCATTAAATTAATAGGTCTTGATAACAGGATAGAATCAGCCTGACAAAGTACAGTCAGGATTGTTTATGAAGTAACTATTGACTGTTGTGGAAAATGGAAATGAATTATTTAAATGCATAGAAAGTTCTCTGGCACAGACAGGAAGCCTTGAAGATTAAGATTAAAAGAGATTAAAATTGTTGTTGTGGGCATTGCAACTGTTCTTTGCTATAAAGTTTTCTGTATCTGTCAAGGAAAATACACCTTTGTAACAGGGGCACTCAGAATGGAAATGCTTCCCTGTGAGATATTCCAGTAGGCTTTGGCTTTGCTGAACCATGAACAATTTAAAGTATAATTAATGCAGGTGCAATGACTATTAAAGATGCAATGTTTTTCCACCTGAATTTTTTTCAGATTTTTCTCCCTAGAACATAATAATATTCATTTCTTTTTCATCTGAATACATCACTTATTCTCTCAGAATTGTCTCTGCTAAGTGTGTTCTCTTTGCTGAAGTGTTGGGCTGTCATGCAAATTGGACTTTCTGTCAGTTTCCACAGGCTTGTCATCACTACAGAAGAAATGATATGTACTTATTTAAAATTGTCCTTTTACTCCAGTGCTGGCAGTTCTCTGCAGTGCCTGACATTTTTGAGAGAAGTAGCCTGTCACATCTTGGGTTACGGGGAGGAGAGCATTTAAAATGCAGGAAAAGGCCTACGTGACATGACACTATTTCTTTTTTTTTTCATCCTCACACTGTTCACTGTTCAAACCCCATGAAATCTGTATATCAGGTTACAGGATTCAAGAGATTATTGGCTGAGGAAGGCAGCTAAATCAAGGTGTTTGGTCTATTCCCACAAGATTTACGTGTAAACAGGAAAGAAACACATTAGTCTGGAGTGCAGCATGTAGCCTCTGGTGTATTAGGCCATGATATATAAATGCTTACAGGAACATATCTGTGGGAGATTTGTACTCTCCAGAGTACATTGCTTCTTTCGAGACATCAGTTTGTCACTAACAGATTAATGAACCGTTTTAAAGAACTACTTGGAATCAGCAGGCCAGAGAGACAAAGTGTTGCAGGATCTGTGACAGTGTTTAAGCATTGAACTGCTGCTGGCAAGTGGAGAATGGCATTGAAAATAACTGGCAGGCTACAGTTGCCTCGAACCATTTCCATTTGTGTTTCCAAAGTGGGTGCATTTGATAAAAGCAAGTGACGTATTTGGGGTTTCCACCTAACCTTTTTTTTTTTATGTAAAAGAAAAACCCCACAAAAATACCAAGAAAAACAGCATAGAAATCTAGCATGATTAGTAGTAGTGGGTGAGAAAATGCATACATAGAGTTGGAGGGAGAACGACTCTGAGTTCATTTGGAAGAAAATAGAGCAAAACTAAAATCAGGGTATGCCATGCACATACCTGGCTGTTTTTCTCCTGTAAGTTTCTGTGAAGTATCAACAGCTCTTGGAGACAATTATAAGCTAATTAAATGAATTAGTCTAACTTTATTTCAGTCATACAGTACATTATTAAAGGAAATGTTATGTATCCTCTTGTTATAATTTTGAGATGAACTCTAAGTCTTAGAGGAAATGTTTTGGGTTTTTTTATAAAACGTTTCTTCAAACTCACTTTCTTGCTGTCTCTCACTGTCTGTCTCTTACATCAATGTTCTTGGAGAGGTTGTTGTTTAAGGAGTTTCACAGTGCTTTGTGAGCTGATCTTAAAATTTTAATTTATTATTAAATGTATCCTTGATTATTTAGTTTTAGAAGTGTTACAAATATATGATAATCATAACTGCCTTGACAAAACTGAATAATAACTGAATCTGTATCTTGCTAAAGAATATTCCAAGTCAGAACAGAAAATGTGACAGTGTTCAGTGTCAAGAAGCACTGAAGAAAGCAATCATTTCGTGAATAAGTTAACTATATCATTATCAGACACTTTGTTTAGGGCAACATTTAGAAAAGCACTCTGATTTTGTCCACTTCTCCAGTGTTAAAGTAACAGGGTTTTCTTGACTGACTACCTACAATTTAAGTTAAATTTTGAAAGAATTACAGGGCTGCCCAGATTGATTAGTAATTTCATGCCTCCTAAAGTCAGTCTGATGGAATGCTTTAGTCTGAGCTGCTTAGCTCTCTTTACTTTTTTGTCTTTAAAATGGAGGTGATGTTTAGTAATTGCATAATGCTGAGACTGCTGAGAATATTGCCTTAGTATTGATTAATAGAAATACTTACTCTGTCTTTGTTTTTAAGAACTGTTGTACTTACTGAAAGGCTATCTGAGATGTTGTCTCTGGCCCTCTCTCAATCAAAAGGGCATTTTCACATAGGTTTAGAAGATTTTATATCTCTCTCTCTCGTAAATCACAAGCAAAGCAAAAATTAATAGCGTTCTCTCATGTGAAAGAATTCGTAGGAGAAGAAAAATCTTGAAGGCCAAAAAATTGATCTGAACGTCACCTGAAATGTTTTGGTATTCAGTGATACAGAGGTAATATGACATAGATCTGACAAACAGGGGGTAGTAGTAATACCAGAACAGAACAGCAGAATAGGAAAATAACTTGAGCATATTTAGGAAAATGAAGAATATCCATATACATGCTTTCTTTAGTGTGTCTGTCTGTGGAAGTTATCTTGCAGAAACTCCTCCATTGCTAACTGAGGAGACAGCTAGCTTTTTACCTGAAAGTCAATACTAGTGAAATAATCTGCTTAGTAAAACAAACAAAATATAGCAAAGTCAATTCCTTTGTCTATAAAAATGATCCAATAAAATATTCATATAGTATTTTTCAAGAAGAGCATCCTCATGGAGCCCAATTAAAAGGGATCAGAGAAGGGACGTATTTTTGTTAGAATACTGCATTTCTCAACAGCACTAAGAGTACAATTCTGTCTGAAGCTCAGATAAGCAATTTTTTTGGTCAGTTATTTCTCTTAACTTTTTAATATTAAAATTAAATTTATACTTCTTACACTGAGAAAACTTTGTGGCTTGTTTTAGTATTTCTGAAAGGAGGATTGTGTCTTCACTGCTAATGTAGGGACAGGAGCATTACTATTATTTTTTTCAATAGTTTTGTAAGCATTTAGAGTGTCCCTGTTACTTCATTGCTCAAAACAGCTCAGAGGTTCACAGTATCATCCCAAATGCAAACATGCTACTGTTTCTTTGCAAGACTGAAGCAGCACAAGTGACTGCTCAGTGAGATGAGTTGGGAATCTACTTGTGGTTTAGTTTGGACTCAAGGGAATTACTGGTATAGTAACACTGGGAAGTTCAGACCTAGCGCTGAGAATGCTCTGCTTACAACACTTCAGATTTTAATTCTGGAGGCTGAAATATTTTGAATTGCTGATAATTGTTAGTAGTTCAGAGAAAAAAAACACTATGGTGTGTAAGGTTAAGTGAGGTGATAGAGATCTCCTTAAAATGTCAGCAGGCTGTATGTTAAAGGGAAAAACTGTAGCTGAACTGTAGCTGTTCATGAGGGTTTAACAGGTTTTGCAATGGGCAGCCAAACTTCTAGCAGTTCATCTTTCGGCAAACTGTGAAGGATGTAAATAAACAACCTGTTCTAGTAGTAAAATGCTGAGTGCATCTTAAACTGTTTTATTCCCATTAAGTCTCAGTTTCCATTGGGCCACACCCGCAGTTGGGAATTTAGGGATTGTTATATGTCCTTTTAGATGCAGAAAGGTGGATGGAGCTAGCTAGCGTAGTAACAGGCATATCAATGGCACTTTTGTCATTGGAGTCTCCTTGCCTCCATGGAGTGACATCTCCTTGATCGAAGGAAGCAAGGCCATATTTTAGAATAAATAAATACATTCTGGGATTATTTATTCATTTCAATATTCTCCTTGAAAAATACTACAAAATATAAGTATTAAAAATAAGTATTATATGCTTTAAATGAATGCCTATTCATTTTATTATTAATTTTGTAAGTTGTTCAGAAGTTAATTACAGTGATACAGAGCAGCATTAACTTGGCAATTCTTTCAGTTTCTAAATGTATTCTTGAGGCTTTGTTTATATGTTAGCAACTCAGGAAACTCTAAAGCATCAGGAAAAAGCACTCATCCAAATCTTATGCCAGTTTAGTTCTGCATCTAAGCACAACCTGAGTTCCCATGTTTCAGCCAGGTTTAATCTCTATCAATTAGTATATTCTTATCTTGGAAAAATATTTTAATTTTTTTTTCTGTCCTTAAAAGTATTAGTAAGATGCGCAGGTTTCTGGTGGCTGTTTCTGGTTTTTTGCTTTGGAGTCTCTTCTGCAAAACAATAGTTTAGCCCACCATCTGCTCTCATCAAACTTTCCAATTGGATCTCTAGGTCTGCTTGATCACCACTTTACTTCCACTCTACTTAAGAAGTAATAATTTTTTTGTTGTTGTTGTTCCTTAGTATTTTCAAGAATATTTTTTACTCTTCTGCAATACTATTAATAATAGGCTACACTAAGGGAAGTCTTGTAACAACAGCAGTATAAATACAATTTCTGTTGGAGTTATTTACCTTTCTGAAGATCTGTAGGATTGTATGATTGCATAGGAAATGATCTGTGAACTCAGAATTCTTCTCCCTTCTCTGGGAAATGGCTTGTGATACATGAGTAAAGAAAAATTTGAAATTCAAATGTAAATAAACTTTTTTGATATTTCTTGTGGCTTAAAATATTTTATTCTACTTCAGACATGACTAAATCATAATAGCACATAATTTTGTCTGAGGCAGAAAAATACTGTTTCCATAGCTTTTCTTTAAAGTGAGTATAGCTTGCATTTATTCATCTTACTTTGCATTTGTGTTGTTTATCTGAGAATCCTGCAATGCTGCGTAAAGAGGACTAGATCATTTCAAAAGAGAAAAATCTGAAGATATCAAGATACGTGACTCTCTTAAGCAAGTAGCAGTTAGATTACAGTTTTCAGTCCAAGTTCACTTTAATCAATCTTTCTCTTATTATCAAGAGACAGCAAATCAGAGAGAGCTAAAAGACATATGGCAGATGCTTTTTGATTGGAATGACGTGCAGATTGCTGGCTCGGTAAAAATGCAGTATCATGGTTCAGTCTGGGTGACTTGTCAGAAATTAAAATCAAGTGTCACAGTGTCTTGCTAAACTAATTGACATTACAGGAAACATCGTCCTTAACTGCTTTATTTCATTTCAGTGCATGAAATAAAATGACACTGCATCGCAGTGCAATATATAAATCACTGTGTAGAGACAATATAAATATTGGCTACTGTCAGTAGTGCTAAGGAGACACAAATTAATGATCTTGTCACTGAAATGGTAAGCAGTCTGCTACAGATTTCATATAATCAGTAGTAAGAAGTTTTATGCCTAGGAGTTAAGCTCTGCTGACAGTCGTTTGGCTGTCATACACAAGTCTCTTGCTTGATTCAATAATACTGTGTTTTTCTGAGAACTGTTGTAGGAGATAAACAGTCCATCTTTGCTTATTTGTTCAACTGAGAAATTAGAATTGCTGATGAGTAATTCTGGGATAGTTGCTGCAGAACAAATGGTAAGCTGACTTGTTGGGATCTTTTCCTTTTTGGAGAGATCATAGACTTTAAATCATACAATTCCCATCAAGAAAAACTACCTGGTAAGGAGACACAATTAACTAGAAGTTTTTCGTGGATTTGAAGCCAGCCTGGGAAGTGGGACTCGATATATCAAGAGAGTTCAACTTGAACTCTTTGTAAGGTTCTTGACATCATTGTCACTTTTTTGAAGTAAAGATTTACGAAATGTGAAAAACACTTTTTTGAAAGGGCATATGACAGAATTTATTTGGACACTTCTTTGGTATCCCCCGTTCTTTCAACAGTTCCATTTACTTTCATGTAAGTCACTCAGTGGTGGCTCCAGCATTAACAGAGCAGACTTTTTATGTTCATTTTCTTGAGGTGAGTGTGAGATAGGTAATTATGAATTGAACATGTTGTAGTAGCTGGTTTTAAATGAAATGAGGATTGAAAGGATTGTTAGTCACCACTCAGGGAAAGACATTGCTTTTGAAATAAATCCACTGAAACTCCTTTAGCTGAAAGTGCTTTGTTTTGGATTGGTTTATATACCATTTGTGTAGTGAAGCATGTTGTGTGCTTCCCACTGTAGAAACTGCATGCGTTGGTGATAACTTCATTGGAATCTAGGATGAAGTAGAATTAACATTTGCTCTTTTCTTCTTAAGTATATAATAGTTTTTAATATATTAAATTATATTTTGCAGTGTAGATGTATACTTTTAATAATTTAATGGCACTTTTAAATATGTCATCAACAGCTTTTTAAATGTACATGGTAAATATAGCATTCAGGCAAAATCTTTGGCTTCAAGCATTTGCAGAAGGAAATTCTTTAGCTTTAAAAACGCCGTACTGGGAAATGTAGTAAAGTATTTTTACAAGTTAGGAATAACCAGGAAAGTGATGAGAAGTGGACTTAAACCAAACCACAAATGAGTTGTCCATTCATTACTGATGAGCAGAGATTAATAGGTTCTTCAGCTCTGTGCTGCTGTATTTTGTATTTATAATAATGTTCCTTCTACTTATTTTTCTTTCTCCTCCAACATTTCCTAATTTTAGTACTTCCAAAGTGTTTCAGTATCTGTGTTATATCCCTGTTAATACAAGCGTTGGCATACATTTTTAAGCTGCACTTTGAATCAGTCCTGTTTTGTATAATGTAGAAGGAAGAGCTATATTTTAAATGTTGTTTTTCTCACGTTGGACCTTATCCTCATGCTTTGGAAAAATGTACATCTGGCACAGTCTTTTGCATTAGACTTCCACTGTCATCGTGAATGTTCATGAAATTTATTTCCTTTTTTGCTTTGGTCCTTGTTCTAATGTAAAAAGAGGACCAGCAACAGACATTTCACAGTTATTGGGCCATGGGTGGGTTTAGCTAAGGCCTATGTTCTAATCTTTTTAAGCTAATAATAGGCCCAAACTGACATTTCTTTTGTGGCTTCAGAAAACTGTTATTTGAGAGTAATAATGAAATGAGAGAATATAAATAAGAGTGCCAGTTTTCAGATCTGATGCTTTGCTGTGCAGTATCTTCCCTTGGATCTTTGAAGTTGATAGTCGTTAACTGACAACTTGGCTGTCTGTAACAATTCTATTTATCTAAATTTAAGTTTAAAACTCCCAGCGTATATACATTTCCAGCAGCTAAAAGTGTTTTCAGACAAGCAGAGTACAAAGATAACGTTCAGGATAAAAGTTACTCATAAATATGCTAATACTAATAAAAGTGTTCATTACTTTTTTTATTTCTATTAGAAAATTTGCATTAAGATTAACTTTGTCTTGTATTTGCTGCTCTTCAGTTCATCGTGTGAAATAAGTAATCTGGGAAGCTGAACTTTAACTGGTGAGGAAAACAGGAGAGATCTTTTCTTTTATCAGGGTAGAATAGGAGTAGCCATCCATTCTCTGTTGCCTATATTTCTGTGTCTGGACAGAATAAAAAAGTTTGTTAAATTTAAATCTATGTAAACAGTGGATTAAAGCTATACAAATGATTGTGTATTTACAGAAAATACAGTATTTGTTTATATTCTAGGTTTTGCTTGTAACTTTGTTCATGCTCATAAAATTTTGTACAGCATTTCAAGCTTCATGTGCTCAGGGTAGCTGATGAACCTATTGACTTGTACAATGTGTCTCTGTATGCCTATACTGTAAATAGCCTGTACCTTTGTAGTTTATGTCTGTGTAATGGTATACACAGACAGTCCTCCTGAGGTTTGGTTTCATACTTCTTTCAATTCATTGTAATTACTGCCTTGTGCTAGGCTTTTTAAATGAATTCATTCCCATTTCGTCTTCATACTTACACTAAGCTTCTAACAATCCCATCCTGTGAATTTAATAGAATGCTAAGGCCTCAAAAAATTAAAATAATCTTTTACTAGCCACTTCTATCCCTCTACTTCTTTTGTGTGCCTGTCTTGCTAAAGAGACAAGATATTTGGATGTTTTTTTTGATGTTTATCCTTAGAACAGAGGGGAATTCCCATATTTAAAGTGAGTTTAACAGACTTTTTTTCTTGTAGTATTTCTGCTAGACAAACAAGTTCTTAATCTCAAAGTATAAAGCGTCTTGGGATACTTCAGGGACATTTTGTACCTGCACACCTTCTTTCTGAATTACTGTTTCATTTGGGATTTTGAAAACAGATGCCTCCTTCCTTTCTAAGGAATGAATTGCAGTTTATGTGACAGGGTTTCCTTTTTTTTTTTTTTTTTTTTTTTTTTTTTCAAACCAGTCACTTATACTTTGAAATATGTAGCTTGGAACACATTTATTTATTAAAAATAATTAAAAAAAAAAGACACCTAAATTCACAAGGTTGTGAGGGTTTTATAAAAAATTATTTAAGGTGTCCTGTTTTGACCATTAGAAATTCCAGTCACATCTGAAAACTAGGACCAACAGATGACAAATAATTTTTAGTTGGCATGCCAGCTCTGTTTCTGGAACACAGTGTGTTTGATTCTGAACTCCAGCCTGGTGACTTGGCTTTTCTTTCAGCTATACCAGTGCTCCAAATTTACAGTTTTATGTAATTCATTTTTATGCACTGAACCATGCATGGTTAGTTTTCTTCCTCCTTTTCCTCTTTTACTGAGGTGTAAAGAGGGAAGCATATTCTGTTATATATAGAGAGACACACACACACTCTCTCTATATATATATATGTATTTTAATACATATAGATTATTCCTTAAAATAGGAATAAAATGCAACTTTCCAAGGATAATAGGGGAGCAATTGCTCCAGCTCATCTACTTTATGTTGTGGTATGTTAGTGTAATGAAGACCAATATATTTTCTTCCTGGCAATATATTACTGAACATTTTCTGGTATCTGGTTATGAATCAAATACTGCAGAACAGTGATGAAGCATAACAGTAGAATTCTTCAGATGTAGATGGAACATTCTTGAAAGCAGATTCATGTCCTGATCTTGGCGGGTAGGGAGGGGAAGAGGTTTCAGATCATTAAAACTGATCAGATTAGAATAGTTACCAGGTAAATATATTTGGCAGTAAAATAATTGGAACAACTCATGTGGCATATACCTATTTGTAATGGTGCAGTTTTGTTTATGTTTGTGACACCCTACCAAAGCTGAGCAGTGTTCTGTGTACGGGCTTGGCGTAAGTGCTTCTGTTGGCGGCTGCAGCGTAGGGCTGGAGGTAGAGCAAGTGAGGGTGATTAACCTTTAACTATTGCAAATAGGAAGAATACTGAAGGGACAGCATTGCCATTCTGGTTTTGTGTTGACAAGGCAGAAATGCCGAAACTGTTCTCAACAGAAACATGTATTTCTCCCTGCTTCAGTGAAAACTGAAGAGGCATTTTGAAGCTCTTGAGTCACCTGTATGTGGGGAAAGATGCATTAAAAAAAAGTGTTTCCACCATGGAAATACACATCTCTCTAGAAAAACGGTTTATACTGATTCATTTGAGTGCACGCTGTTGTGCAGAAGAGGCAGGGTCAATTAGTTTCTAGGTGCTGTGTCATTGCCTCGGGAACTCTGCTGGAATAGCCATAGCTGTCGCAGGCCCTCCCTAATGCATGTTTTTAAGGGTGGAACATGCACATTTTAAAGTGAATAATTACAGCAACTAATTTAGGCATAAAAAGTTTTCATTAGTAAAGAAAGGAAAAACAGTTTTCTGGATAATCAGACATTGGTTGGTAATAAAAGTTATATATTTTGATTTTCTTTTCAATTTGCCATTGACAGTGGCTTGAATTCACTTCACTTAAGTGGAGGCACTTCACTGGTGTGCATAGGTTAGGACTGACTGCCCTCAGGTGCTCCAAAGTCAGTGGAGAGAGATGTGTCTCCAGGGCTTGGGAGTTCGGTGGAATGAATCCCACCTCTCTGCATAGCAGTGGAAGAACTTTAGTGTATCTGTTTTCCCATTCACCAAGGAAGGTAACTTTTCCATGTACCTTTTGTGAGATTTAGTGTTTATCGAGTCTTAGGCTGTCCTGTAAAAAGATAATTTCTAGAAATACAAAACTTACCTTTTTTTTTAAAGTAAACTTCAGTGGTTTCTTACAGGGGCATTTCTGTAGGTTTTTTAACTTTTTAAGTTTAGTGTGTGAAACTGCAAAATAAGAAAATTTCACTTCAGTATTCTGTGAGAAAGTCTGTATTGTGTAAAATGTGTCACTTTTTTTTTTTTAAATGAAAATGCTTGTAAAATACAGTTGTGGCAGGTGCTTTTAAAGTATTTCAGCAGGAAGATCAATGTTTCTTTGCCAACTGTAATAGAAACATAGTTTCAATAGTGGTCTCTCCTTTAAAATATAAAGTAGCTAATGAGAAAGATTATTGCAATTTCTGCAATAAAATCTTCACATCTTGCATGGTTTTCTCTGTTATGCAGTGCTAGAAATTATTTTGAGAGATGTAATCACCATACTAATTATTTGTTCTAAGTTAGGTGGGGTTTCTTGTTTTCAAGTGCCTCAGACTGATGCATAGATACAGACTTGCATACTCTGACATGTCTGAATCCTGGGCTTGCTGATAATCACGGTAGCTTTTGTTGACTTTCTGTTGAAAGCAATCTTCTGTAAGCTCATAGTTCTCATTGTTTAATGAAGTCTGTGTTAAATATGAATTCTAAATCAAAATAGTCTGAGGCCTCATCAGGACTTCTGTAGAACAAGCAACACAAAATATTGGTTTTAGAATATTCCTCCTTTTGCTATTCCTGCAGTATTGTTTTACAGGCCTTGACCCAGTGATCCGTGATCAGATATACAGCTCCTTTGTGTATTATTTATGGAGTTTTTTTAGTATAAACTAATGTAAAATGAATATTTTGCTTCTGCATAACCAGTCTTACAAAAATATAATTTTTGTAATTACTTTGTTTTCTAAAACACCAAAAGACTAAAACATCTCTAAAGTACTGCACGTCAGTGGCCTGCCTCAAGACAAAGCAAGTCTTGTAGTACTGCAAATATTTACCCAGATGCTTAATTGTGCTCTCTGAATTGTTCCATTGAAGTAACCAGAGTTAATTCATCTGTAAAATTAAGTAGAAGACTAAGACTCTGTGGCGTAGAAACCTCAGACTTCCCATTGATTTCAGTGCCCAGGGGAAAGTTAACAGACTTTGAAGAGATTTAATTTAGAGAAGAGTTTGGGTGGTAGCTACAACTTGAGAGATGCAAGGCCTGATCCAGAGCTCTATTGAAAACAGTGGAGACCGTGAGATGAAATTCAGATCTATGATTGTTCCTGTTTCCTAGAGCTCCCAGGTTTCTAAGATGCTACGGAAATTGCAGACTGTTAAGTGTCTACAATTTTTTTTCCACTTTGTTTTTAAATATTGAAATGGGAACTCCCAACTCAAAAGATGTAAATACCCCATCTTTTCTGTATTCTCATTTCTGTTATTAAGCATACACAAGATGTTCAGTACTGTAAAAATAAATCTACTGATGGAAATTCTGAACAGAAATGTTTGCCTCTAAGAACAGTCACAATGAATAAATGTGTATTTTCTTTTTTCTTTGTTGCATATGTATGCTGCCTGTTTCAATGCAAACTTTTTTTTTGTTTGTTTTTATAATCACAGGACTATACCTTGACAATGTACTTTCAGCAAGCATGGAGGGATAAGAGGCTGTCATATAATGTAATACCTCTAAACCTTACCCTGGACAACAGAGTAGCTGATCAGCTGTGGGTTCCCGATACCTATTTTCTGAATGACAAGAAGTCATTTGTACATGGTGTCACTGTGAAGAACAGAATGATCCGTTTGCATCCAGATGGGACAGTCCTTTATGGACTCAGGTCAGTAGGAACCATTTCTAACTCTTCTGTCTTTTTTGGTTTTAGTCTTTTAATCATGGCTTCAAATTAAAACCCATTCTTTGCCTTTTTTAATGCTATTCTTTTTATTGTTGTATTCTATATAACTGATGATATTGCAGAAACAATTTTAACTTAAGTATTCTGAGAATGGATAAAGTTTTTTTTTAAACATAAATTTTGGAGATGAACTGCCAATTTTAGTACAGTTTGGACACTTGTATTAAGAACAGTTAAGACTGTAAATGTTTTTTTTTAAATACTCATTGTGGATTAAAAGCCAGTTTTAGAACTGCTTCTGTTATCCTGAAAAGCAGTTTCGTTCGCACGGTGTGCAAAACACCAAACTACACACAGAGCAGAGGTATTTTGTTTAATTCATTTTTGCACAAAGAGTGGTGCTAGGTGGTAACCCACAAAGCTAGCACCCCAAACCGAGAAACTACAAGGCATTTATACAGTTAAATGTGTCAGTCACAGCTAATATTCACGCGCCTCAGCATGAATCAGTTTTCTGAGTCTCACTAAGATGAGGTATGACTCGAAATGTTTTTCAGCTTGATGTTGTTGTTGTGTATGACAGCATGGAGAGTGGTGACTGGAGAAATCAACAGAAGAACTTCATTCTTGAAGTTCTGAAAACTGGGGGGAAGGTGCCTTTTAGCAGTGATTACAGAAGAAATAATTACAAAGTTATTTAAATATATTCCTGCAAAAGATGACTGACAATAAGATGTGAGTAGGTAACAAAATAGAAAGAAAGCATTGACTGGGTTAAAAAAGAAAACACTGCGGAACTTGAATCTACAATGTCTCATGTTTTTATATTAACAACATATATTATTCTCAATATGAATGTAATAATTTTGGGGAATCTAATTCTGAAAACTTGTATTAGTGTATTTCTTTCATTTTCAGTGAGATTTTTTCTATTGTCTCCCTATAACTATCATATCAAGAAGCATGCACTTTTAACTTGGATATTTTCTACCCAGCTGTAAAGGAAAACGGCACAGTCTTAATATTTTTAGTTCTGTCACTTGAACAAACATGGACCATGAGGTTCACCTCTAATTAATATCATCTATTACAAGTCACTGATCTGGATGCCTTTAGTTTTTTTATTGCACTTCAACATGAAGGTGTTTCTGGAAATCCTTACCATGAACTACTTGGATTAATGAGGCAGCTGCGCAAATATAACTGATCTTGATATGTATTAATATGTTTCTCTTTGGAGGCTTTTGTTTAGAACACATCTACCTGATTTGGAACTCAAACATCCAAAACTAAGTCCTAAGCTGTCCTAGGATTTCAGGCTTAACACTTTTTGGCATTTGACTTCCATTTTCACATCCAAACCTGAAGATTTCCAGGGTGATAAAGTGTAGCCAGTCACTTGTGCCAGGAAGTGCCTTTCCCAGGACAGGTGGCTTCTAGCTCTGTCCTGGTTTCGGCTTGGATAGAGTTAATTTTCCTCCTAGTAGCTGGTGGAGTGCTGTGCTTTGGATTTAGCATGAGCATAATGTGATAATACACTGATGTTTTAGTTGTTGCTGAGCAGTGCTTATACTAAGTCAAGGACTTTTCAGCTTCCCATGCTGTGCTAGTGCAGAGGTGCACAGGGAGCTGGGAAGGGATACAGCTGGAACAGCTGACCCCAACTGACCCAAGGGATATCCCACACCATATGGTGTCATGCTCAGCATATAGAGCTGGGGGGAGTTGGCTGGGGGGCAGCGATTGCTGCTCGGGGACTGGCAGGGCATTGGTCGCAGGTGGTGAGCGGCTGCATCACTTGTTTTTCCTGGGTTTTGTTCCTCCCTCTCTTTTTGTTGTTTTCTTTTTCATTACAAATTATTATTATTATTTTATTATTATTATTAAATTATTCTTATCTCAGCCCATGAGTTTTCTTACTTTTACCCTTCTGATTCTCTCCCTCATCCCACCAGGGAGGAGCGAGCAAGCGGCTGGGTGGGGCTTAGTTGCTGGCTGGGGTTAAACCACTACAAACTCTCAGGTAGAACCCATTTTCCTTGAGACTGAGAGAGACTAGATCAGTGCTCTCACCACTAAGCTGGAGTCAGAATTCAGATGCCTCCTGTCTGGATGATCCCTGGACTCTTACAGTCTGTGCCAGATGGCGGTTCACCTCCAGAAAAGGGGGGTGAAAGTTGAAAATGTTCACTTATCAGGTATTTCATGGTTTTGAGGCACTCTCCTGATGTGCAAGATGCTGATTTCATCCTTCATTGTAGAAGGTAAAACATCTTCCTTTTGGTGGAAAAGATCTGGACTTTTCCTGGCTCCTGAGCTTCCCCTACGTTTAAAGAATAGCACTGCCTCTTATGGCTGACAGATTATTTTTCTGCTTAAGAAGTAAAGGAAGAAAAATAAAGGGCTGTGATAGCTATTGAAGGAAATAGAATTAACTACCTGCATCTGGTACGTAGCAGAAGTATGCCACCTGGAACTATGACCACAGTAGGAAAGTATGTAGGAGAATTTAGGAGCAGCAGCATGGCAATTTTTATGAAACATGAGACCAGGTAGAGAATTTTGTTAAAACATGCAAAAATAATATTTTTTTTTGTTATTGTTCTTTTTTTTTTTTTTTTTTGGCAGAAACTGAAAATATTTCATTGTTAGATCTGTAACACAGACCAGATATTCTCTTATGAACTGTAGAGGAACATTTTGCCATATATAACTAAATGGAATTAATTTTGATTTGCAGATTCTGCCCTTTTGTACTGGTTATTGTATTTGCCAATTTGTATAGTGTCCAGTTGTGTTTTCTGTATGAGAGCAGTTCAGACTTTGGCACTATGGCAGGGAGCAAGTCTGGAGTTTTTGTTATTTTTCAGTGAACCAACAGATACTTGGTTCTTTAAAACAGTGAAACTTGTTTTAAATTTCACTTTACTGTAAAGAAAAACTACTTATAACACATTTGCATTAATGGAGTGAGCGCAATAAGAGCATAACAAAGGTTTTGGTATAGCTTTCAATTTAAGACTCTGAAATCATCATGTTTACTATTATTTTTCAGACTAAATTATGAAATAAATATCAAGTTTAATGTTTTTTAATAATTCTGACTTTTTATTGCTACTTGTGACAAGTCACTTCCATTCTGACTGCTTTAACAATCCATAATGATTTCTATTTTTGAAAATGTTGGTAAACAGTAAGTAGAGCTCACAAAAAACTGTTCTATAGAAGAATCAAGCAAAAGAAAGATTTTCTTTCAGAAACTTTAAAACTGTTCATGAAAAATATTTTTTTCTAAGGTTTTGGGTTTTTTGTTTCTTTCCCAAAAGAAACAAGGTATTGGTGGCTTTAAAAAAAAAAAAAAAAAAAAAAAAAAAAGACAACTGAAAGCCTAGTTTACTTTTTTGTTTTTAATAATTCTGATTTTCACAATTTTTAAGACTGCGTACTTTATTAATATACTTAGATAAGATAATTTTGTCTGAAAATGCTTTACATAAAATATTCTGGACCACTACAAGAAAGAACTTAGTTGTCTTTTTTTAGCTGAATTGGTGTTGGTACTGCTTTTCATGGTCTTGGGTGAAATCGTTCCTCCTTTTCATTGAGCGTATATAGCAAATCAGCTTTAATATCTTTTATGATGTGATAAAGAGAAATCTTGTATATTTTTACTTAACGCTGTTTAATGCTTTAAGTAAAAAAGATGAAATGTTATTAAAGCTTTGATCCTTTATTTCCCAGCATTATTTTTTTCAATAGTTGCCATCACAATATGGTATCCAAAATGGTTTTAGAGTAATCCTGTATGTTGTTTCTGTTGCAGAACTTGCACACAGCCCAAAGTAAAGGTGATAGAAAATTTTTTTCTAGGTCAAGAATTTCAGATCAGGAAATAATTTTCTAGTATTGCAGTATACCTAGCAATCTCATATTTATGATTATCAATTCTTACATCCCCTTTAAGACTCTGCTTGTTACATTTCAAGTTCTCTTTGCTCTGTGAGCTGGTACCAGATGAATGAGGGATCTGAATTCTGCCTTTGTTCCCTTGTTGTACTGAAATTAATTGCACACTGAGGGCAGTAGCAAGATGACTGTCACCCTGTACTCCCCCTACCCATCACGAGAGATTAGGGGCTGCAGTTGTCATGTGTCCTGCTGCAGCTATGTACTTGAACAGCAAAGAGGGTAAGGAGGCCTCTTGTTTCTTGGAGAGGCAGTGTGTTCTGCTATAGAGACTGTGCAGCATGAACAGGAAACTAAGAGAAGAGGGCATGGCAAGAAAAGGTCCAGCTTTTGACCATAGGATATTCATAAAGTCCAGTTTGTTTTCTAGTGCAAGAGTGACTAAATAGCCTCTAGTCCTGAGAGGACTGTCAGATTAAAGTTATCAGCTGTTATTAGAAATAAAACAGTTATTCTTACTTGCATGGAAATGGGGACCTAGCAATGCCAGTTTAATAATCTTTCTTTTTGCCGTAGTACCTAAAGCTATACTAAAACCTGGGGGGGGATAGTCCTTGAGGTTCTTTGCTGCAGTTAGAAAGATGCACTTCAGAGTGGATACAGTAGATAGGTCACCAAATAGCTCTCCCCCTCTTATATAAATTCACACACACTCTGTCCTGAGTGATGGAGGAAACATAAATCTATTTGTTCTTCAAGTGAAAGAAGAAAATTATGGTTAAGGATTTTTCGCTAGCTTTTGTGACATAATCAGGCTAAAAATTAAAACAAAACATTTAGAGGCACAATAGGTAATGGGTTTGGATGAAGAATTTTTCTTTCTTCTCAGTTATTTGGATAAGTATATTTGTTTTACGGAAGTGTTGACTGCATCTGTGTACACATGTTTGTAATGTGTGTGTATATATATATATATCAAAATGTTACACTGTTTGGGTAAAAATATTTTGCAAAGGCTATATTATTATGATTTTGAAAAGAGGTATGTGTATTTCGAGCTTTATCTTTTTCTTTTCCAATTTGTAAGATTTCTATCTGCCTGTCCTGCTCAGGATGTAGCCTGTCTCCAAGGAGGACTGCAGAGGGGTCTGCTAAGGGCAAGAGACAATCCTGAATATCAATATAGGTCTGTCATAGTTTGATAATTATCCTCAAAACCCCCTTCTTATATGTTCTAATTACTAATGATCCATGGACAAATTTTTGTGATCCTTCCTCCTTGTCACATGACTCAGCTGGGTAGGTCGGAGAGGGCTTTCTGGCTAAGATGTCTTTCACACACTGGGGTGGATGGGGCAAATACACACAATGGTAACACAACAGAATTATGTGATTGGCCATATTCTGCTTCTGCCTTTGCTGGGCCATGTGGCAATCAATGATATGATTCTAATATTAAGGTTTCAGTTTTATGGCTTTAAACAGATTTAACTATATATTTCATCTAAAATTAATTCAAAGTTAATGTGATTTAAAGTGGCCACAGAAGTGATATATTTAATGCCTGCTTAGTATTAATTTCCACATATCTTAAAAATGCCTGCTTAGTATCAATTTCCACATATCATTTAAAAAAACCCAATCCTGTACACTACTACTGTTCTGATAATCACTACTATTATTGCTGCATTAATTCACTTTACCTCGTACTTGCAGTTGCATATTCTTACATTGAGATACATTCTACTAAATTGAGATTCCTTTAAATATCAGTCTTAAATTTTTACTTTTGCATCCCCATACATCTATATATAAACGTGTGTATAGATGTATATACACACACACACACATATGTACATGTGTGTTTCTGTGAATTCGGTTTCATTCACCTTGATTGCTATAATCAAATTCATTCATTCAATTCATCTCATAAACAAAATGGTAATTTATAAATGTAACCATCCCATTCTTTTATGCCCCTGTAGTTTAATTTCTATTTTGGATATAGCAAGTGGTGATCCCTTAACATTGCTCTTTTTGTTTTTCCTAACAGAACCCGAACACGGTATGCATGCCAGATCTGATTAGATTTAACGTTGTGAAGGTAAATTTCAGGAAGGACTAGGAGGCAGTTTTGTAAGCACCTGGCTTATCCTGCCACTGAAAGGTGGGGGGAGACAAAGAGAAGGCTAATAATGAATGTAGACATCCATAATGGTAGTTATGATGTCCTTATAGCCTGCCCTGTTCACTGCTACAGGGCATTAGTTAAGGGCATAACTGAATTGTGAGCAATTTTTTACAGAGAACACAACATACTGGTTACTTCTGGGTTTAGAAGGATTTTTATTTCTGAGGGATAGCTGCCAGTTATTTATGTTTTGGGAAAACGCTTTTTTTTGAGTTCCACTTTCAGTATGGTATTTACAAATATGACTGGACTTTCTTTTTTTCTATTTTTTTAAAAAATGGTTTATTTCATATTATTTTTATATTCCATCTGGCAAGAAAATTATTTGCTGCCAAGACCCAGCCATTCAATAGATGATATACTTAAATCAATAAATTGGTAGAAAATTGCAACATACAATCTTAAACGAAGAGCCATTACAGGGAAAATTACTATCTGTTGGTAGTTAAGGTGACTTGCAATAGGATATTAGTGATTTGACAATGTATATAGAAAAGTAAACTTAAAGGACCAATATTCAAATATAGGATAACAATGAGTTTACACTAGGTTAAGCAAAGCTTGAATAATATATGCAGCCAGAACTCAGGACAAGCTATGGCTTCAACTAGATTTCTGTATGTTAAAATATCTGGTTTATATAATACACATAGCAGAAATACTTGCTATGGTAGATAAGATTTGTTCTTTCTTAAATTTTCATATATATATATATGAAAAAATATATAAAAATATATAAATAAAATTTTCCCCTGACTTTTGACACCAAATCTGTTTTAAAATGCAGACAGAAAATTCATCTGTCTTCTGGATTATTCTATGTAATTCGAGGGAAGAATCACCTCTCTGATTTTTGCAGCCTGTGGAAGCATTAGAAGTTTTCCGAGGCTTTTTCCCAGGGTTGGAATGTGAGATTTGAGAAGGGTAACGAGCAAGACCCTTCTGTTTGCCAATTTGGAATTGCTACTTTTTGTGTAACTTTCTTAGGGTGTCTTTCTGGAACTCCTCTCTTTGATGGAAGAGAGCATTTGGGTGTTGTGTGTCAGAATAAGGAGGAAATAAAGTTTAGAATACTAGGATTAAATACAGTTGAAGAAGTGGCTGAAGACAAAGGTATTTCATGTGATTTTGCACCATTAACAGACTAGATTTAGAAATATTGACTCTTATATACGGTCCTCCTAAAAGTCCTCACAACTGAACTCTGCGACAGTGGGTTAGTCACCGAGGACTGATAATTCCATGACGAAGAGTACTGTATACTTTGGTATCTCTTCAGTAGGCTGGTTTTATGTTAACTGAAGCTTGTGGGTAGTTTTTTGCTGAAAAATAGAATATACACAGAACTTCTGACATGGGCCGCATCCCATGAGGTGGTGACATTTCCATCCTTTTTAGTCAAAAGAAAAACAAAAGGAAGTAGAACAGAGTAGTTGTGTCAGAAATGAAAGACTTGTCCCATTTGAAAGCCCAACAGTTTTACTTGCCAAAATGTATTTAATATATTGCCAACTCTAAGTTTCCAACCCAACTAGCAATAATTCCTAACTATTTGACAGATATAGCCTAGTAATCTCCCGTAAATGAGAGAATTATGGGTATGACAGTATTGCTTTGTCTTCTCTTTATTTCTTGCTACCAGTATCGCATCACATGAATTCAAAATAGTCCTGGATGCTTGGATTTTGTGTTGTCTCAGCTGTGCCTTCTGCTGTCTGCTCGCTCAGTTTCAGCTGCTTGGAAGTTTGCACTGTTGCAAGTCAAATAGATTCTCCCACATTTTGCTGTATTAAGATAGACTTGGACATTTTTTGTTGTATTAATAGACTTGTTCAGCAATTTAACTTCTCATATACAGTTTATTATCTACAAAATCTGATGGACAGTTTAAAAAGCAATTGCCTTTCTAAATGCCTTTAGTTCTGAGAATGTACTGTTGGAGAGGTGAATTGTTCACACCAGACGTTCTTCAGTAAACCATCTGATCTTTATTTTGTTACTTTTTGCTACTTTTCTTTCCTTATTTCTTTCCTTTTTTTTTTTTTCCCCTCCTGATAGGGCTTTTTTTTTTTTTTTTTTTTTTTATTAAACTCCTAAGCATAATTTGGAAGTAAATTTCAATTTTTTAGTTTCAGGACCATAAAATCATTTGTGGTATCTGGAATTAAAATTATGTCTTTGGGCTGCACGTAAGATTTCAAATTTCCTTGTAATTCCCCAACTTCCTCTGCAAGAAAGAGACAGAGATATCTGTCCTACCTTTTTGCTACAAAAGTATATTTCGAGATGGTAGACACAAGTTGTTTAAAGACTTTTTAATGCCCTTTCATGCTAAGCAAGAAATTTCTCAAAAATAGAGCATTTTCATCTTTCTCAATGTTGGGATTTCAGAAAGAATGAAAAGGACCTGGGCTGCTTTTCTGAGTGTGAAGATGTTGTTTTGGATGCTGTGTTTCTGGTCGTGGTAACTGTCCAGGGGGTAGGTGTTTCTGGTTGCATCACACTGATGCCTCTCTTGGCTGTGCAACTGTCGCCACTCAAACTGGGGTCTTGGCCAGCCTCGGGAGAGAGAAAAGGAAACAAACATTATAATGAGGTACCCTGTAGCGACATAAAAAGCCCTACAGTGAGATGCTGTTCTATCACTCTAGTGTATCAGCTCGAGCACCAGTTTATAAACATAGTGCGTATCTTCATGACGTTGTTGAAAGTGTCATGCCAGGGACATCAAATCACCAGTAAAAGCATAATGTGAATTTGAGGGCCAAAAATGTACATGTTAAAATGCCAATTTGAAAAATATGTTAACCATCTTAGACATTAGGCCCTTTCACTGTTTCTGTCCTGGTGATTTTGGCCCAGTGGAAAGACAATGTGTCATGCAATGACACAGAACTTCAGATAGAAAATGTTTTCTCAAATGAGAAGTTTCAGGAGTTTGTCTTAAAATAAAAAAGAAATTAAATGATACAGTAGCCTTCTGTTGCCCCACTTAAAAAGAAGGACAAGAAGTGATAGCAAAAATTAAGAAAACTTGTATGTTTATCTTGTGTAAACATGTAACACTAAATTTCTTGATATGACAATAAGGGCATATATAAGCATTGCAAAGACTATGAAAAAGTAATTTGTTTGAGTAAGACTTGTCTGAATGTCAGAATCTCGCAGTACTGTGAACAAGTGTTTCCATTCAATTAACTGGGTGATTTTTTTGTGCTAGTGCTCATGCTCATAGGTGCAATTACTGAACTTTCAGTTGCCAACATTTGCCAAAGTTAATTCACCATCTGACATGCAGTTGTTTAGTTTTGCACAGGAAATGAGGCGAATTGGATTTCTGCGTCCAAATTGTCAAGGCTGTTAGAGTATATACACACACATTTATAAGAACCCTTAACTCTTGGGTGCAGGTATTCAAAGCAGAAATAAATTTAAGTGTAGTCAAACAGTGTATCAAATTGAAGTCATGTAGCTGTTGTGAAGACTTGAAAAACTTTGAATTACCTATGAAGAATGCCGCACTATTAAGTAGAATTTTTAGTACAAAGCATCATTTGCATTAGCAAGGAAGCATTACCACCCCAACTGCATTATTTGCAAATCCTAGGGCAGGACACGTCAGATACTGACTCTTGTCTTGCACAGTGAATATAGATCCAGTGTAAGGAAAGGAACTTGAATTCCAATGTGTTGCTTAAGTGCATTAATAGTTGTTTTAACTAAACAATTTAAAAGCTCTGGCCCAAGGTATGGGCTAGATTCTGTTTTCCTTACTCATGCAAATAGTTCCATTGAAGATCCCAAGGAATTCACTACAGAAATACTGCTGCTGTTATTTCTGATGATATATGAACTGAAGACCTGGACTCTCTTTGTGACATGAAACAAATCATACAGCTCCTCTGCCTCAGTTATTCCATTTATTAAATTGGAATGCTAAGCCCTACCTTCCCGCAGGGGTGTTGTGAAGATTAATTAATTAGTTTGTAAAGTGCTTTTATCCCATAAAACACTACATAAGTGCCAAGCATTATTATGAAGAATTATAAAATGCCAGCCTTCATATGCACCTTGGGATACCTGTTTTATAGACACAAATCTGCTCCATTCTCCTTAGAATCACATTGTTCTACTTTTCCTACATAGCAGCCCATTCACAAAATGAGCCAATTCTAGGAAAGATGCAATTTTTTGAATAGAGAGGAGAACACTGACTGTCATAAATATCTTTTTCAATTAAGGACTTGTAGATTAAAGATGCATTTTGCTGTAAGATTGTGAATGGTGTCATTTCAGAACACCTCCATCCACAGCAGGAGGGAGGGTAGTTGGATTTTAAATACTTCCCCTATCTGAAAGAAAACAAAGATATCTTTCTACTTCAGTTCCTTTATTAGATCTTAAGTATGGGATAAGTATTCAAGAAGGTCTTTTGCTTTTATTTTATATGAAGTGGCTGTTAAATCATTAGTATGAATAATTAATTCAATTAAGCTTAATAAGGAAAAAGCTTTGTCACAGGAATCTCTTCCATTAAAAGCCCTATTATCCAAGATTATTACATTGCAATGAAGTGAAAAAAATTCTGCGTTTTATTGCCTAACAGACAAACTGTGGCATTTACTCTGTATTAGCAAGAAAAAACCCATCAGCGATACAACCATGTAATAGTTTAAGTTGCTCCAAGGGTATTTCATGTTCCAAAAACAAATAGAGGCCATCAAATATTTAATCTTGAATTGAAATTTAAATATTAGCATATTTCCCTTATGTGATGTCTTTTATCATATTTTAGCTGGTAGTTGGTGATCCTGACAATGGAAATTTTCATCTGGGAAGGACATAGGTAAAATCTCAGAATGCTCTGATCAAGACTCAGCTAACAAGACGGATGTTAAAGGTGTATATACACACATATGCTTAAATACATGACATATATTTAATATATAAATATAGTGCACGTATATATGTATAAAGTTCTACTTGCACATATTTTTGGTCTAAAATTGGTAAAATCTGAGATGGATGTTGTAAGTAGGGGCAGGGTCAGAGAGACTTATGAGTGAAATTTTAAGGCCTTGCATGTGTAAGAAGAATAAACGTTACGACACTGTGTTTAGAACTAATAATGCTTCTTTTACTTCCCCTGTTTCTGTGGGTTACAAATAGTCACTTTCTAGTTGTTCTTGTGATTGTACAGATGAAGTTTTTCTTTTTACACTTTTATGAACATTACTGTACGACATTGTTGAATACTATTTCTTAAATGAAAGGATCACGTTTTTGGTTGGGTTTTTTTTTTTTTCTAGCAAGTGTTTTATCTGAAGCTGCAAGTACTTGGGCTTATTTTTCATTCCACTTAAATATCTAGTTTTAGCAATTCTTTTTCAAAAAGTTTTCCTTTGTTTTTGAATGCACTTTCTGTGAAGAGAGGAGCTGATTTGTTCACCCACTGTTTTATCATATTCTGTTACTGAGCTTTACAAAATGGTAAAATTGTTTCTGAGAAATAAGAATTGCCTAAATTCTTAAAATCCAAGTATTATTTTTCTAATATTTTTCCCATATCTTCTGGGTCTATTTTCTATTTCTTTATTCCTCTGAAAATTTAAATTTCTTTTGGCCCTCGATGTATAAAGCAGTTGAGGAGACCCTTTCTAGGAACAATACTCATTCTTACTTAAAAAGAGAGAAACTAGTATAAGTTAGAAAAAATTCTGGGGGTTTTGTGCTTCTGGATAAGTTCTCCAGACTCCAGGGATGTGTGTAAGCATCTGCAGGAAAGCACTTTTAAGCCATGCTTGTCACTGATCTTTAGGCTATAATGCAGGCATTTGCATTAGCCATTCCTTGAATAGGTTTTTTTTTCCTCTAAATCATATGTGTAAGTAAGCAATATTCTTTTTGGTGCTTTTTTCTTTTTGAATAGGCATCCCTAGAACACTCCCTGCTTCTCCTAGTCTAGAACCATGTAATTTGAGGAGAGAGAAGAGGAAAAATTGTGGAAAACCACTCTTTTAAATTCACTTGAATGTGCCATCTGTATGAGCAGATGGGGAAAAATGTCTCAGGGCCAGAAGGAGAGTGTGAGACCAAAATCACAAGGAAAGAACTACATACAGACATGTTCCTAGTGTCTGAACAAAAAAGACCTTAGCGATTACCTCAGTGACGTGACCTGGAGACTGGTCCCTCAGAAATTGCTGTCTCCATAGCAGAAGGTATTTCAGGGGGCAGTAATCAATACTGTATAGATCCCTATGACGTGTAGTCTGTGGGGACTCATTTCTGGGCAACTGCCAGAAAAGAACAAATGTTCAGGTCCCTAGGTTATCCTCACATATGAACTGTAAATCCACATGCAGCATTTCACAGGGAGGCGTTGCCAGAGTGCATTATCCTCCTCAGCTTCTGAACTAAGAAATCATTATGTTTTCTCCATCTTCATGTGGTACAATACGTCATTCTTGAGAACACTTGTTTTTTTAAAATTGCAGTAACAGCAGACTATCAAGTATACGTGACATCTTTCAATGGGTTATAATTTCTGCTCTACGATGACTATTACTGACAGGGAATGTCAATTCACAAATGGTCTGAAAATAATTACAGCTTATAAGTGTGTTTTCATTTACAGACAAGGGTCTCTTTCTTGGGACTATTTTAAAACTCATATATTTAAAAATATTTGTTCCATCAAATTCTCTTGAAAACTGGAAGGCATATAAAAGCATATGAACTTTTTATGCAAAAAAATCTCCTACTTTTCCCAAAGCCCTGTGCAGGGTTGTAAAGCCACTGGGGATTATAAAGCTAACATTTGTTTCCACTTAGAAAATGTAGAGATGGACCTTAACAACCACTGCAAGACAAAGTTAGTTTTAATGCAGAAGGTGTTGCATGCCAGTACTTTGCCTATTTAAAGTGCTTATGGAAAATTTATTCCATGTATATTGAAAAATGTTACGGCACATTCTCTTCAGTGTCAGAACGGAAAAAAAAGAGGGATGAGTAGCTGTTGGGGAAACGCTTTGAGATCTCTCTTTCATTTGCATTAACAGAAACTGGCGCGGCATAGTTAGGACCAAGTGTTCTAGCATTTATTTTGTGGGCTTCCCTCTCATGGACCAGAACTTCTCTAACCTGGTTTAGTGTGTTGTTTCTGTCAATCCTGAACCTACCCCCATTTGGAGGTTTCTGGGTAAACATCAGAAGTGTTGGCGCTAGAAGAAAAAGTTCTTTATTCCAATATTGCCATCCGCAAATTCCATCCCATTTTTTTGTCATTTGCTATTTCTGGCTTTCTTTGTTTTGCCAATTTTTACAGCAATTGTTACTGGTGGAAATGCTAACAAAAATTAGCTAACAATAATTGGTCTTTGTGTAGGTTGTTTGTTTCTTTGTTTGTTTTTTAATAATCTAAATACAAGATGTGTATTTTAGAATAACAGCCATCTACCTTAATAAGGCAATATAGCTGATACTGCATAGAAGGAAACACTCCAACAAAATTCTGAGTGCTTCTGCTTACATGGGTGGGCAACAAAACATTAATTTATCACGATCATAAGGCTTCTCACAATCTACTTCATAGGTATTTTTACGAAAATATTACAAATTTCAGGCCATGAAAACCACTTGGAAAGAACTTAGAAATCCCCTGAACACAGATGGCTACAGAATGTTTGTATATGGTCAGCTGAGGAGGTAAATTATTTTTAGACTTTGCTGATAAGCTTTATCCTTTCAGTGAGATATCATCATCTGTTTTTTCATCTTATCATTCTCTCTCTAGAAGATGGCTTTTATATGCTCCATTTGGTTCTGTATGTAAAAAGCAGAGATGACAATCAGTGCACAAGATGGGAAACAGGACAAAGGCAAGGAGGCATGTACTGAATATTCATCTCTTTCTCTCTCATTTTATTTTTAATTATACACATTAGAAACTTATTTCATAATTACATCCCAGTCTACATTTTATTCTCAGCTAACAACTGAGATTAAAGCACTGTGCATCTTTAAACATTAGTCTGTGGGCTGTTTCTACAACAAGAAGGTCTCCAAAGCACATATAATTCTAATGTACAAATACTATGTTACAGTTCTGAAATGCCTTTGAATATTGTTTCAGAGTGTTAGTGTTGCCACAGAAATGTCGTGTATGACAGAGAGGAGATGACTCTTGTTGCTGTTGGATTTTTAAAGGGGTGATAGAGTAGCCATAAGAAAGATCCGCTGGTAGTCACTTTCATATAACTTTGGTATGCCTTCGAGAAAATACATTCAAGAGATGAAATATTTATTGGAAAAAGAATTCTGTGAGGGCATTGCTGTGTGTTAAACAAACAACAACGCCCCCAATCCCCAGCCTGAGTAGTTTATTTCCTTTTGAAGGAAGAGATACTGAGGATATAGTCAAGATTAATTACTTTTCCTAGCCTTCTGTGTTCAGCTCCTGATGCAAGATGTTTTTATGTCATAGAGAAAACAGAGTATAATGTCAGGGAAATTATTTGCATGTCATTAAGACTGAAGGGTACTGATAAAATGTTAGATGCTGGTGTCCAGGAAGGTGATCTTAGCTTGCAGTTTTATTTGTCTTTAACAATACAAATACATAAAACTTAACCTGGTTCTGAAGGGTCCTGAAGTTTTTTTCAGATACCTATCCTGCAGGATTCAGAGTTATGATGTTTTAAAAATATTTAGTTAGCTTAAAAAAGAAAACACCAAACCAAACCAAAAAACAAAAATCTGAGGAGGCGTTAGTACAAGTTACAGTTCCAGAAGAGATGAAAATCCCATTGTTTGAGAGGATAAAGATCGTTGTACACAAGGATTAGGAAGAAGCATTCCCCCTGCACAGGTGGTTCTGTAGGTACCCATTGATGCTGCATGTGGGATCCTACTCGTGTAAATCAACAGCAACTGCAGTTTGCCATTTAAGTCGGGCTTCCTGTCATCATCTCTTTTCTGCTCCTTCCTTGATTTAACTCTACAGACCCAAAGCTTATAATGCATTTACATATCATGGCACTCTTTCATTATATTGAACACTTGACATTAATTATTTCCAAAACCATCTAAAATCTTGTGTAGGGATGTCTCAGAATCTGATACTGTGGTGTTATGGTATTTTTTTTCCTGTGTTAATATTTTGTTTCCGCAAATACTGAAGGTATTTTTCATGTATTGAAGGAGATAGACTCCCATTCCATCTGTCTTATCTGGTCACATCTTGTCTGCTTCACATAATTTAATTTTCTTTAAGCTTCATCTTTTCATTTTATTTCAATACAGCTTTAATTTAAATATAATCTGTATCTGTGATCTGTGGGATTGATAGGAAAATATGCTGTGTCTTGGTCATAGAAATAATGGTAAGACTGAATAAAGGCACTGAGATTGTTAGCAGTGGGAAAACTACCCCACAAAATTGAACACAAGAAAAATGGCATGGGGAGTGATATTGGTTTAATGTCAAGAATGAAAGTAAATATTAAGTGTTGCCTTTGCTATTCATTATAGCTGTTAGAGAATCTTATTGGAAATTGTTCAGAGGATGGTATAGATATTAGATCAATATAAGGCAATTAGGAAATACATGACTAATAGATGCAATGCCTGAACTATATAGCTTCAAGAAGGGAAAGATAATTATGACTTAACCTGATGAAAGAAAAAAAGCATTGATAAAGCAGTTTTTACTCACTTAGATTTCTTTTTTTTATTAAGTTGCATTTGTCAGTGCAGTAAGTAGCAAAAACAGCTTGTAGTTTTGCTTTGTTAAGTAATGGATGTGTATATTGTGTTTTGTCTTCTGCTAGCTATGTTACTGATGGCCAGGCTGATAAACCTAGAGAGTTTGCTGGGCCTGAGCAAATATCTCAGAATATCACTACTATAGTCCCGAATTTCCCACCCCTGCAAAATGCAGTGGGAAGGTGGCAAACTTAGTTTTGTGCCCATGGCAGAAAAACAGAAGTATTTGTAGAAATAAGGTGTCCTCATACTTTCAGACTTTTTAAATTCCATTTCAGTTGAGAGAAATGAGCAGAAAATGAGGGTTTGTTTGCGTTCATTAGTTTTGACAAGGATGAGCAAGTGAAAAGTTTTATTCCTTGCAATTATTTGGTGTTCAGCAGTTCTTACCAGCCCTGGAAAATGTGATGTTCAAGTGCTTTTTGAAAGGCATTGGTAGTTCAGGCCTAGTGTGACAAAAAATCTTTTCTCTTGCATCCTGAAAGTGTGCTATCAGTTAAGAGAACAGCTCTGCATCAGCGGATTTAACTACTAAAAGCATTTTAGTGAAGCCATTTTGTAGCCAGGAACATGGGAAAATTTCCATTTAGATAAACAAGTGCCTCTCATTGCTGGCAAAGAGGGTCAGTGTTATCAAAAACATTGCCCCTCCCCCGTTTGAGCATTACTTTTGTATTATTTTCAATATTGAGTAGTAACAAAAATAAACTGCATAGGTAAGTTGAGATCTATGAGAGGTTCCCCCATTTGTCACTGATCAAATATATTCCTAGCACTAACAAAGTTCTCCTGCTTCCTTGTTTGCTTTGAAAATGCATCATCCTCTCTCCTTCTGGCTTTGCTTTAGCTCTACTGTTCTGCCTCATCACTGTGTGCTCATCCAGGCTTTCTGTTCGGCAATTTCCTAATGTAAAGTCTGTGCAACCTCTGAATCTTTTGGAAAGCCTTTTGTGGTGGGTCTTTCATTTAATTACAAACCTTGTTTATCATCCGAGATGTCATTTTCTTGTAAAATTTGTGAGGTGTTCTATTTTCTTTTGCTCCTTATTGTAAAAACTGCTTGAATTGGGGGGGAGGGAGGAGGGTTGTCTTAGATTAATAACATTAGATTATCAGTTTATCTTGATGTCATGCTTCTGCTTACTAACTACTCCTTCAAAATGCATCGTTTTCATCCAACTCCAGTGGGACCATTTTTAGAGTATTGTTTTGGAGCCACTTGACAGCTTCAGTAAATGGTGAGTTTTAATTTGTTTGTCTAATGAAGATTAGGATCTTGGCTAATGACTACATAGTCATAAGTGATGATGCTTTTCCCTCCTACTCCCTTGTTGCTTAGAACATATATTAATTGTGCAGATGGTAGTGGCTTAGTTATGTGATAGTTTGCTTTCCATCTCCTCCTCTCATGCCATTTACACCATGCAAAGAGGGTGTATTGCCATCTCCTTATTTATGAAGATTTGTGATTCATCACCTGCCTTTTAAATCAAATACTAAGATTATAGCGTGTTGCTAAGAGGCGGAATTTGGATGTGTGCTTTCTTCTTTTAAGCATACCTGTGCCAAGCTTTGCCTGAAAACTTCAAGCAAATCACAGCCAGAAGCACTGAATTTTCATCTTCATTCCTACTGACAACATGTGAAACTTGCAGTGCTGCTTTTATGTGGGTAACCAGAAGTCATTCCTTATGCGTTCAAAAGATTCACAGACTTTTCAATCTGTAACTTAGCCAAAATTTAAGCCAAGATTTACAGGTATTTAAGTTTCACTGCAAACCCTTTTTGGAATTACTAGAATTCAAGTGTGATTTGTATGTGACAGATGGAAAGTAAATACTTTTACTGCTTTTTTTATTGTTTTGCTTTTCTTTGTTACTCATACATTTATTCATTCTTATGCTTTGCAAGAAACACCAGGAAAAAATAATAATTTAGGCACAACTAATAAAGAAAATTTCATTTCTTTTTTGATGTCATTTGTCTGTCATGGCCATCCTACTTACCAGATTGTCTACTATCACTTCTTTCATGGAATAGTATTGCCATTTCTGTGTTCAAACATTTTCTGGGTTTGTTCTTCACAAAAGTCACTGCTTTTATATATTTTACTCATTTATGATTTAAAGGCTTCTTTACTTTTAAGTATCACTCCTGGGTTCCTGATCATTATTTGCAAATACTAGAGCAATTTGGTTTGGTCTTCATACTTTATTTTGCTCTTCATTTGCTTAGGAAAGATCTTGTGTTGCAGGTAAAATCAAAGGAAGTTCAGGATTACTCTTTAAAAGTTATTTTTGCAAACTGAAAGTACAGTTCTTTTCCTGTCAATGCGAGTTCTACCTCTGGTGTCTCCTTATCAAGAATATATATTGTTTATGGCAATACAGGTATTAATGCCTCTGCACTTGAAGCTGTTTGCAAGGGGAGCAGGCAAGGGGGTAATGAGCCTTTGGGTCACAGAGGAGTGACGCTGAGAGAGAGAGAGGAATGGCTTTGAGGGCTGTGTTTGGCAAGTGCCAAGCTTCCTGACATATAGACAGTCCGAAATGTGAATGGAGAAGCGTCCTAAAAAGGAGTAGAAAGGACCTGAAAGGAACTTGTTTTTCCTATATACAGAGTTGTAGGCTTGCACACAGTGCATGGTTTCTGTTACCTAGCACAGAAGATTGCATAATATCTAGTTTGCCCTCTGAGGTGCTGGTATTCTGAATTTAGGAGGGTCCCTGCTATTCCAAGAGAGAAGTTACTAAGACCTTGTTAAGGCACTGCAGTTGTGATCGAACCAGTTGACTAGAAAACGACTTTGAGTAAATGAAAAGCTGAGACGGATCCACTGCATCACAAACATACTTGCGTGCTTTCAGCATCATTAATTTGAGATTGTTGGCTGTTGAAGAATCTGAAAAGTACAGTAGTTTTGAGCAAGCTAGTTATCACCTCAGTGTCTGTATCTCTATGAAATGTGGATTACAGTATAGGCAGACTCCATCTAACTTCTGAAGGCCTGATTCCATAGTGCAGTACTGACCTTCATATAATTGGTCTTCTCATTTGACAGCTTGGAGGAACAACTGGGGAAAAACATTTAACCTTAACAAGAAAGTTATTAAACTGATGACATTATTTGCTAGATTTCTGGTCTATGGTTAGAAATGAGATTTACCACCTGTAAGAGAGATTTTGTGGAGTCACTAGCTCTAGATTTAGGTTAAATGAACATATGTAACACTTAAGAGTAGTGATTAATTCTGGTCAGTGCTTGAAATATCTGAAAGTAAGTTTGTATGTGAAATACTGAAATGTTGTGACAATTAAAAAAATCAACAACAACAAAAAAAAATCCACAAAAACAAAACCGAACAAAAAACAAGCAGATGGATATTTCTACTTTCTCTTTGGGAATATGTACCCTGAAATGAGAAGAATGCTGGGACTGGCTTATACAGAACTATCTTGCCCATTCAAGACATGGCAGCAATAATTTTTATGTGCCTTTCCATATTTCTCACTTGAAACCTGCTTGCCCATAAAAGTGTGGCTGTTTCATTATACAGCGTTCTTTCCTACTGTCCCCATATTGCAGGCAGTGCTGACTTGAAGCTCACATCCCTGCTAGGACTTTTCTGTTGAGTTGTTATTTTTAAAAAGCTCTTCAAACATCTTTCCCATAAGTATTATGCTTCATGGAGGGAGTGGTGCAAACTATTATTATCCTTGTACATTAAGAAAATTAAAAGGTGTTCTTGCAAGGTGGTTAATGGAAACCATCATGTCCTCTTACCATCATTTGGTATCAAGATAACAATGTTGACATGTGGACATTCATAATGTGAAAAAATAACATTTAAAAAAGACACTCAGTGCTCTTCACTGTGAAGATTCCTCTGATAAACACCAAATTTGACTTAGGGGAACAAACTCAAACTCTTGGTTTTGAAATTCCTGCTTTATAAATGTGAATCCTAGGAAATATTTTGTTTGCTGCTGGCAATTCCCTTCTCTTAAGCCTATCAAACAGACTGATTTTGTGAGAAGTCGTCCACATTTTGCCAAAGGGCTGTGGCTGGATGGCCATTGCTCCCATGCCTGGGCTCGGGAGTGGGTAAGGATGTGTAAAAGAGGACACGGCAGCCATCAAACTCACTGCTGTGAGTGGCAGTGGGACGCCTCTGGACTGAACCAGCTATGCAAGTGATGCTTTCACCTTGTGGGTTTATGCCAGTGTTTTCATTCACCTCAAAGTACCTGTGCATTTAATCAAGTAAATGCCTTCCTGATGCTCTGAATTTAATTTACTGAGTTTTGGCATGTGTTGTTCTATTGTTTATGTATAAAAGACTTTTAAGTGAAGCGTGGAAGTAATTTTAGAGATTGTTTAAAAAAAAGAAAAAAAAAAAGAAGAAAACAAGGTACACTTCCTACAGCAAAACAATTACTTTAAAAAAATCCCTGAATACACGGAATGGCTCCAGGACAGGTCCAACATATCTCAGATAAGCAGGTTTTTTTTTTCTTCAAATGTGTATTTGCTGTATGCAGGGTGGGACTGGTATTTTTCAGCTGACTTCATCCACCTCAAATGTGAACTCATCGTAACTTGTTTCTTGGAGAAAAGGAGGTCTCACGTATAGCCAAGGGAACATGAAAAGCAATGGGAGACATGTTTTCTAAATGAAGTTACAAAAGTACACAATACAAGAAATCCTTCATATATAGCCTACGTTTTGATTCAACTTCCACTGCAGCATGAAGTGTTAAAATGCAATTCTGGATATACAAAATGTTAAAAGTGATACCCACTTGTCTGCAGAAGTATATGGAAAGCAGAGACCTGACTAAACTCTGATTAGAATCAGTTGAACTCTTCTGATTCTCTTTGAGACTCAGGTGATATGCTATCTGATAACGGCATTGTGTACAGAATCATCTCAGGCTGTTTGGCAGGTCAGAGTCAAGTGTCTTCCAAATCTAATAGCTGTATCGATCATAAATGCAAATAACTGACTATAGAAACTGATGGGTCTTACTAGCATTAAAATGGAAAGGAAGGGACCTTGGCAAGATTACTGAAGCTTGTCTTAAATGAATACAAATTTTATTTATTAAAATACATATTCTGCAGCAAAATATGGTCATTAGGAGGAAACTCCCTCTTTTTCTTTTTTTGCAGTGTATGGATTAGTGTTCTAGCCCCTGAGATGTAGTTACTGAGAAGTTTCAAAGGTATTATTTCAGAAACAGGAAAGGACCAATGGAATATCAAAAAGCAGCCTCTATGCAGATTTCCAATTAACTAAATTCTATTTAGATTTCCAGTGTTCAGTGGTTTATATAGCTTATTAAGCTTTCATTCCTTGCCAGTATGACACAGCTAGTATGTCAGAAGTTTTGGTGGGTTTTTTTTTTCCTGTTTCTGTTTGGAACAAAGTTATGAATGTTCTGAAATGAAGATAAGGAAGAGAAAGGTCACAACTGACCATCCTAACTTTGGCACGGGAGATGTAGCCCTTGGGAAATGGTGTGGATTTCAGCAGGATAGCTGGAGCTAACTTAGATGCCTGTTAATTGTAGTCATTAGGTTTGACTCATCGTTAAAGAAAAAACAAACCTGTATGCTTCTCTCATGCATTCAATAAACACTTAACTAAAGTTGAATTCATCTGAAAGGTAGTTACTGATTTGGAAATGTTAAAGGAGGACATGGCTTCCCATTTTCAAGATAACATTGCTGCTATTTTAATACTATACTAAAGTAGTAAGCGTATTTGGTGTTTAAAATGGACCAGATACAAAATGGAGGACTGTCGGTATAAGTCTAACAAAATAAATGAGAAGAGTGCTGAGGCCTGGCACGAAATCTGGAATATGATAGGAGGCAGCTTTAAGTAATTTATTTTTTCATTGTCAGAGAAAAAAAAAATTCTACTGGCTTCAAGTATCATGTCAGTAGACCTATCTGTCAGAGGAAAGAAAAGAGGGAGTATGACCAGAAGTAGCTGCAAAATTGGGTTTCTCCACAGATGTCTACTTGCAGATTAGCCTGAATAGGAAAAATATCAATGTTCAAGAATAAAATATGCAGAATAAACTGTTAATATTTTGTCCAATTCAGACCTATCTTAAAGCATTTATATGGATAAGGATCCCCTTCCTTCCCCAACTCCCCATTGTAGCATTTTATATATAAAATCATCTGTGTGTCTCTTGTCTTTATTTTTTTTTTTTTTTTCTCTTCCTCTGCAGGAGCTTACCTAAAGTCAATTGACGTTAATAGGACTCTGTCATTTGAAAGCTGGATGCTGTGAATTAGGCCTAAAAATATCTGCTAAATCTTTATTCATTGTCCTCAATTAAATACTGTTCACATGGGAATAGTAGTTCAGACGGCGTATGTAGCTATGATGCAAACAGGTCATCTATTAAAGACAGCTTAAACAGCCCGAGATCTGGCTGCTAATTGGGGTGGAGAAGCCCCACTGATACTCTGGACATACAGGGCTGAGGTGAACGGTGAAGTTCTGTGGCTTTATATCCCTAGGGGTTAGTTCTTAGTGTGTACGTATAGGATGATTTACATAATATGTCTCTCTCAACTACGCTTTATAGACAGTACTTTAATACAAATCATGATTAGCAAAAACTGGAATGAATTGTAGCTAATTTTAAAAATTCCAGTAGTCATTTTAAGTGAGCAATTTCTCTTCTATAACTTCAGAATATTGTTCTGGAATGGAAAAAAATGTACGCTAGTGTAATACATTTTTTTCATATTTGCATACCCACTATCTGTATTTTTATCATCCATCTTTGTCAGACATGGCATCTTATTTACTCAGTACAGGATTTGAAGTCCTCTTTGGCATACATGTACATCTGCTTAGGTAACTTTGAAGAGTAAATATGAGCACTAAAACATTAATTGATAATACATATTTTTAAAAATATTAAATAAAAGTCTATTCTACAGAAGAAATCATGTGATATGCTCAGTACAACCAAAACAAATCTTCTGGAAATAAAAACATCACTGAAACAAAAGCAGGTGAGTCAAAATGATTCAGCAGGATAGTTGCTTGTCCTTCTTTGATACTACTGCCTCCTACCTGCTTTCCAGTGCAGCGCCAGCCGGGGCAAGCATGTGAGGAGGAGTGGTTGCTACTGTCATGGTTTAACCCCAGTCAGCAACCAAGCACCACCCAGCCACTCGCTCACCTCCCCCCTGGTGGGATGGGGGAGACAATCAGAAGAATAAAAGTGAGAAAACTCGTGGGTTGAGATAAGAACAGTTTAATAATTAAAATAAAATAGTAGTAGCAGTAATGGTAATGATAACAATAATGATTATGATAATAATAATGATAATATAATAAAAAAAAAGAAAATAACGAGAGAGAGAAATGAAACCCGGGAAAAGAGGGAAAAGAAAAAAAAAAATCCCAAGTGATGCAACTGCTCACCACCCACTGACTGACGCCGCCAGTCCCCGAGCCGTGATCGCTGCTTCCCCCGGCCAACTCCCCCCAGTTAATATACTGGGCATGACGTCACGTGATATGGAATATCCCTTTGGCCAATTCAAATCAGCTCTCTTGGATGTGCCCCCTCCCCTCCCAGCTTCTTATGCACCTCGCAGAGCATGGGAGGCTGGAAGAGTCCTTGGCTAGTGTAAGCACTACCTAGCAACAACTAGAACATCAGTGTGTTATCAACATTATTTTCATACTGAGTCCAAAACACAGCACTATACCAGCTACGGTGAAGAAAATTAACTATCCCAGCTAAAACCATGACAGCTACAAAAAGTTAAAAGCAGCAGAAGTAGTTGGACGTAGTCTATGATTAACCATATTGGACTAAAGAATTTGATTGTTGAATCCGAACTGAGATTGTGCCACTGAAAGAATTCATTCTGCCTTGAAAATGTCCTTAGCCTATCCCTCTGCAGCATTGTGAGGTTTCAGTAACTGATGTCTGAAATGCACTTAGAGACACTTGGATCTACAGGCCTTACAGATCCGCATTTGTATGAGTAGACTAGTGTGAAGTACGTGCTATGTGGTGCGTGATTAACATCAGTATCAAAATTAAATTTTATTGTAGGTATATTGGTTGGGGAGGGGAGAGTCCCTATATTTGGTATCTAATTTCTCTGAGTGCTTTTGACCCTTTAAACTTCTCCCTGTTCTAGGGAAAAGCTTTCTCACTCATGAATGATAAACTCAATGCTGTTCAGTAATAACTAGTCTATGGACATGACAATTGCTGATGAAAGAACCGTTAAATTCTTTCCCCAAGGACTTATCTGTAATTTCACCGTGCCCACTTTAATTCTATGAGACGTTCCGGGTCATTATGTATTGTGTCAGTTGAAATAGGCCCTCAGTACTGCTGTGCCTACACTCTTAAGTGTAGGAGTTAACATGGTTTTAGAAACTGGTCAATGATATGTGTGTACGCAGTGTGTATGATGTGCTGACATCAGAGCTGTCAAAAAAAAAAGGTAATAGAGTAATTCAGTCTAATTATATTTATTACTTTTTTCTAGTCATATGATGGTAACTTTTTGCTATAAAAACTGAAACCTAAAAAAACTTGAGATAAGATGACAGATTTATTGTAAATGTCTGAGTTACAGGAATTAGTAAGTAGTGTAAAGAAATTAGATAAAAATCATGGTAAAAAATAAGATTCTTAGGAATGAAACTGTATAGATCAGTGCTAGGTATGAAATGGGGTCTCACAACGTTAATATTTTGGTCAGCTTCTGATTTCTGTGTTAAATCTATAAATTGACTTAGGTAATGCAGCAGTGAAGTACAGTTCGTGAATGATTGATAATAAAGATTTGTGTAAAATCAAGGATAACAAACTAGGTGATATGTAATACTTCTCAATCCCTGAAACCTGTTAGTCTGTTTGGCAGTGGTTGAAAATATTATTTGGCTGCAAAAAAAGGAAAACACAAGTGTAGGGAGAAGCCCTACAAATCAGAAACAAGATTCATAAAGGAAGGACGATTATTATTTATTTTGTTATATATGTATGTGTATGATTGTTTTTGTGTTGCTTCTCGTTCATGATGCATGTGAACACAAAATGAAATCAGCAGTGGTTTTGATATGGCTGCTCAGTTGTGAACTTGATTGAATTGCTCTAAATGTTTCAAAGGTATTTTTATCTTCTTTTTAAATCAAGCTTTCATATAATTTGAGACGCACTGTATATAGCAAGTCAGGTACTTCCAGGGAGTACTAAAAATAGGGTTCCCATTTTCCTTTGGGTTGAATTTGAGTCCTGACAGACATGTTTTTGAAAATACCAGGTCACGAAGCTTGCAATCAAAAGTGAGGGGTGGGAGAGAGCGGGGAAGCAGGATTCTCATTACAGGTGTAATTTTATTTGTTTGTTTATTTTTAAAACCCAGTAAAATTAGAAGTGAAATGATACATTAGTATCAATGTGCTTATCTAGCCAATGGTAGCGTCAATATATTAGCATAGTCTGAGGACAGTACTTCAGATGCTTTGGAGCTTTAAGGTCATCTGTGTTATTTGTTTGTATTCTCTTTTTATTGACAGCTGATATTACAGTGATATTTGAAAGGATGTCAGTAGGGTGGAATTATGTATTTGGATATGTGTCTCTTACTATTCCCTAAATACTAGAGCGAAGCTGAAATGTTTATTTGCAAAGCAAGACATGCTGATTTTATGACAATAGTCAATTACAAGGATATTTGGTTTATTGTACGGAATGATTACAGTAGATTTAATCAGCTTGTTCAGTAGCAGTACCAAAAGGGGCAGTTTCTCGTTCTCTTTTTGGCTTGTCACCTTGTGTTAAGCTTAGAAGCAGCATGAGGGGAGAGGGAAGGTGGGGACAGCAGAGATTTTAGCTACATCAATACGAAGGCTTTTCTGATGGGCTTAGCTACTGCCTGTGCTTTCAGCTGTCATCAGAAATAAAAAAAAAACCAACATATTTTTGATTTTGTACAGTTGTTTGATGGTGGCTGAACTCTCTGAGGTAGAGAATGAAGGAGGTATCTGTCACCAGAGGTAAGGAGATCCATTTTGCTGGAGTACTGCAAGGCATGCAGAGTGCATTACAGTGGCAGCAGGTAACTGCTGTAGTGGGTTGAGTGGTGCAGGACGAGCTCCCTTGTGACAGAGGACATATGTGGCTCTTATTCTGGGGGATTACTCAGCATGCTCTGTTTTCTGAATCTGAGTATCTGGTGAATGGCAGTTTGTTTTTTAGACCTATTCAGGGAGAAAGGAATGGGAGAGCATCTTCTTGGTCATAAATAAAAGCAGAACAGGTAAAAAACGCAAAAGAATCTAAATTTGTTTAAGATTTGGTCATAAGTAGTGGTAGCCTAGAGTAATGCTATCTGGAAAGTTTACATAAACCGGGCACTAGAAATGGCCTGGACAATAGTGGTTATTCAAAGGCACCAGTGTTAGCACACAATGCTGTGCCTGCAGATCTGCTCCGAGGAGGAATGTTTCCCCTTCCCATTCTCCTTCATGATAAGGCAATCACCCATGGTTGTTTGTAGCAGTCACTTTGACATGCTACTGGAACAGTTTCTGCTGCATTTTGAGGAAGTTGTCTATAGGCAGAAGGTAGAAGAAGAAATGAAAAGAAGGTGGTTAAATACTTCTTTCCTAGCAGTGGTGAAGTTCTGTTAGAGCAGAGTGAAGAGGAAAGAAATTACATGTTTGTGAGCTTTTTTTTTTTTTTGCTAAAATTAGAAAGGTATATGGTAAATTGTTTAATGGGGGGGGGGAAACACAGACAGTAAATGGTCTAATTGAAATCCTACAGGGACATAGACAGTGCAGCTATCCTTGCATTCCAGTCTGTGTGGATGAAAATTTCTAATCATAATTGAATTAATAAGTAATAAACTGTGTCTATTATTCTACTATGCTTTACACAGTTTGCCTTCATTCTGACTGTTAACTGTCTCCCTGTTTGCTTTTAAAGTGTGACTCCTGCTTTAGGGCAGGGAGAGTTCATTTTACTTTTGTCTCAGAATTTTGTGAGGGTTAGAATTCTATGTGTTACTGCTTTGTTGTAAAGGTTCTTGAAAGAAACTTAATTTCAGGTCTGCGCTAAAGGGTTTTTACTGACTTTTTTTTCCGCCTTTTTGGATCTGCGAGTAATTCTGCTTATGAAGAATCCACTTACATTTATTATTTCTATTGACATTTTCCTGTGGAAAATGAGCATTCTTATTCTGACTCACAAAAGCCAGAGGAACAGGAGCCTTGGGCTCTTATCTTACTTCTTCTATAAGAATTACTAAATAAACTGCAGTCATGAAACTAAATGTGCCTTTTCTACTGAAGATTGTTTTGACTTTCACATCCATTTTTAACTTGGGTAGAACTTCCTTTCTCCAGAATGGTGAAAATACCTTCCACTCAGATGTCTCTCTGAATAGGCAAGTAATTGGTAATATTCTTGGTGGCGTTTTGTGAGAAGAAAGGATTTTTCAGGATTGACTTTGTCACAGAAAGTATAGATTAAGAATGTAGTGAAGAAGTGAATGCTGTTTCTGTGTGAGCTCATCAACCAGAGCACAGGTTCTTCACTAACAGAGGAAGGTGCAGGAGCCGCATGTTGTGTAAACACCACTGACATCTGCCTTGAAGGTGGCTTCCACAAGGAACTGTGTCCATCAGTTGCTGGAGGCAGACTACTGCAGGCATTTCAGGGGTGGGGAGGAGAGGGTTGCACACTATTTTCGAAGACCCACATGATTTAACATTCAGACTCACGCTCCTGAGGGAAACAAGACAGTGTTCTTCCAAAGATAAGTGTTGCACTGTAAGGTGGTAGTGCTACTGTAGCTGTTACTCTCTTAAGGCAGAAGAAGGTAGCCTGTGGGCAAAGTTCATACTATTTTACCTCTGATAATCTGTACCTCCTTATTTCCATGTTTTTAGGGGCAGTATTATCTGCACACTTTATGTATTTGAAGCAGTGCATTTTTTGTGGAGAGGATAGTCCCTTTTTCCCTAACTCTTCAATTATTTAATTAAACATTGTATCTTTATCATCCTGGAATAAAAAATGTTAATGTAGGGTACATTTACAGTCCAACATATTCACTAGAACTAAGCACCGGTTATTTCAGGCACTGGGAATTGATTAAAAAGCCACCAAATCTATGTGTCTCCTTAGAAAGTTCCAGCTCTCTTCCATAGTTTAAGACAGTCTGTATTAAATGTATTGTATTAAATGTATTAAATGTAATGTAATATCAGACTTGTAAGTTAGCTGTTTTTAAAGAGAATACAATAAATTTAAATCTTCTTGTACTCTTATGTATATAAAGTTGAACTACTAGAACAACCCCCTCCAACAGCTTGTGAGAAAGCTTGTGTTTTATATGTTCTGAAATGCATTGAGTTAGAAAATTTTCTCTAAGAAATTTATGAATGGTAAACTTTTTTTTCATGTTGAAGAGAGCACAACCGTTAAAATATGTTTTGTATATATGATTTATTTGTAGTATCCAACATGTCTTGGGTGGTAGCAATATACGTTTTTAAGAGCAAGAAACTAAAATAATGCACTTTTTATTTCAATGCTGACATTATCTGAGTGAAATAGGCATGCAGTTTTCAAAACCAGAATAAGGAACATGTTTTGCAAAATATTTGAAAGTAAAACGTTTAGTTTTCCAGTGATGGTCATAAAACAAAAGGACTATGAAGTGTGTATAAGTGGAGGAAATGTACTAGCTCTTTATTCCAAGGTTGGTTGTTACACACTGAGTCACTCAGCCATCATGCTCATATTGTTTCATTGTTCTGTAAGTCCTGTAGCTGTTTAGCATTCTCCCTTTTATTTATTTTTATTTCTTTTGAAAGGGAGAAGTGAAGTGAATGCTGAAAGACAAGGATACATTTCCTGGTGATAAAATATTAAAATTATTAAGTGCTCCTCTGAACTCTTCTGCCATAGATGCTGCATTGTGTTATATGGGTCTTCTAGAGGAGCACGTATTGCTTCAGCGAAAGGCTTGAATAACTTCAGTCTAAAGCTGAACTTATTGTACTAGAAGATTTTACAGCAGAGTGATGTGTGCTTTTTGTAGGGTTTTAAATCATGAACATGGTGTCATGGACTTAGTGACAGGGTAGTAGGCAATGCTGTCTAATTTAAAGAACAATTTAGAGAGCTACATGCAGAAAGATATAGCAGAAAATTGGGCATCATTGCATGGAAATCTGCAGCAAAATTCTGATTCTTCTGAGTCAGAATTCCTTTACCATGAAATAACAGTCAAATTTTCCAGTTTTTCATGACTTTTTCCAGCTGGCATGCAGATGGCACAACAGGCTATCCTTCAGCAGAGAAAAGCAGAGCTTCTTCCCAGAAAAGATCAGAGGCTTATATATTTTAGTTTCCTCTTAAAAATCTTGTATGCTGCTTTTACCAGCAATATAGACAACAACAAAACTTAACAAGGTTGAAGTTTCTGTATGTGTTCTGACTCCCTGTGTTTTATCAGCTACAGAAGTTTTTTCCTATCTTGTATTACATTTAGAAAATGCTTTAGCATCATACCCTTCTTATCCTTAACTTGTTTTATGGTTGTGCCTTCCAGCTTTAACAAATACACGTAGTGCTTTCAGAGAGTACCTAACTATTCAAGGATTGCACACAACAGGAACACGGGGAAAATATCCACATGTCATGAGATAATGAGTTGCAAATGGAGTGAGAAAATGAGCTAAGCTGGAATACTCATGAAATGTTGAGAAGTGTTATTAGAAGAGAGATGTTACAGATTCTGGGTAGCCTGAGCATATCATTTCATCTCAAACTGAGACACCAACATCAGTAACACAATTGCTATACTTTTCCTATAGAACTACGCTGAGAAACTCTGTATGCAGTTTACAGTTGAAAGATTATAGCTGAATGTTCAGATTTAATGATGGACTTGTAGAAATGTCGCTATTGTTTATCCTTTGCTAAAGCCAGCTATTAACCTATGATCATACAAGGGAAGCTTATCTTTTATGTGAATAAGCAGAAGGAGGAAATATTCTGTTAATTCAATAATTAGCAATAAATCTATTTAATTTAAAAGTAGATCTGTTAGTATGTCTAACAACCTTGACACATATGTCTAAATCTAATATTATTGTTCAGGAGAGAGATTTATCACATCACAGTTTGTTCCCAGATTTCCCCGTATTTGAAATTGGTTCTGCTGGCTGCTGCCACCACCGATGTTTCCAAGTGTCGTGCAGCAGGACTGTTTCCAAGAAGCAGAAGTGAACAGTGGGTTTAGCTGCAGTACATGGTTTCAGTAACTAATTCAGAGAGTTTGTGACTCCCAGTCACAGAGGATTCTTATGAAGTCCATGATAAAGAGATGCAGTCTGTTATAGACCGTGGTATGCTTCCAAGCTCTTTGGATTGCTCCTGATATTGTTAATGGGGAGTCATAGCCTGCCTTCAGATACGCAAATCTGAAGCCGAATCTCACACTGCTTTTGACAGGATGTACGTGCATACATTTAAAGAAAAAATTACTCTTTGCATTTTCCTGGGCTTCAGCTCTCTCTTTGACTGAATAGGATTGTGATCTCTCAGTGCTAGAGTTAAGAGAGCATTACATGGTTCTTGTACCACTGTTCTCAGAGGAGCTATCGGAAATTGTCACCTTCTTGTTCATCATTTCTGTTGTGTCTGTAATCCTGTAATTACAGGTCAGGGCTGCTTCCTTCCAGGGCAGAGATAAGTTTCTGTTGCTGCTTATTCCCCATACCTTTGCAGAGTCACTGCAGCTCTGAGAGGGAATTGGATTCTGTCCATCTCCACGTGTCATTAGCATTGTTCTCCTGTCTTTCAGTGCTGTTTTTTCTTCACTGGTGATGTCAGAACTGTTTAAGTTGCTATTTTGAATATCAAATCCCACTTGAACTTGTCAGAAGAGAAAAATCTATGGGATTTTGAAAAACTGTCCTCTACATAGCACTGAAAAATAAGAACTATTAGCACTGCTGGGATAGTATGTGTTACGGGTATTATTTTCTGCATCACTCTAAGTTTGGAAGTGTTATAATGTTCTTTTTGGCTTTCAACTTTGGCATGTGAAAGGAGCAGTGCCAATTTCCAGCTCTTATTTGAATCATGGAACCTCCCCAAGGATTTGGAGACAAGGGCAGAGTTTCAGCTTTCTCAGAAATAATAGTTTATCTGAATTATTTTCAATTATTGGCAGCAAACTTTACTTTCCCTCCAAGTTAGTTGTGGCGCAGGTTTCTTTGCACTGTAGCAATGGTTGTTTTGACATATGAAGTTTTCTTTGGGTCTCCTTCATAATACTTTATTTGGTCAGTTTAGTGCTTCAGGGTTTGTTTTTTGTTGTTGGGGTTTTTTGGGGTTTTCTTTGTTTGTTTGTTTGTTTTTCTGGTGGTCCATAATCAGTCTGCATTTAAAATACAGATCATAAAAGAGGAAGCTGAAGACTGGTTTGCATTGTTAAGAATCATAAAATAAAATATCACAAGGTTTCTCTAACAGCAGATGAAAAGATAAGTGTATGAGATGGTTCTGTAATGTGTTGCGTTTCATACAGTGTTTCTGAGAGCACTGTTATTCTGTTATCATCCCTAATGACTGTAATGCGTTGAGTCACAGTGTTGTTTTTTAAAAGCTTTCACTTTTTCTTTGTTCTCAAGGTTACATTATGCAAAATACAATGTTTTATTTTGTGCACTAGTCCAGGCTGTATTTTTAATCCTTTTATGAAAATTGAAATAGCTCTGCTCTGGGGAAGAGGCTTTATGCCTGTTTCAAGTATTCCTAACAGTTATAATGAACTGCTGATTCTTCCTCTGTCTGAAAATGTATAGGGCATGTGTCTTGACTTTAAAAGTATTCTAAGGTGGTAATTCTTGAGTGCTCTTGCATTGGTAATTTGATTTAGCTACTCACCATGAATTGCAAACCACTAAGAATTATCAATAGGTAGTTTTCTTGTTTAAATAATTTTGAAGATGAAAGAGAACTTTTTCTATTTTACCGTACATGTAAGAAAAGTCAGGATAAAAATATGAAGGAGGTTTGAAGAGAGGAAAGGACAGACTTCTTACTTTATTTCAATGGATTTGCGTTATGGATAAGTGAGTTGAATTAAATATATTATTCAAAACTGCTCTTTTGGCTTGATTAAAACTCTGCTCTACCAATCATTTTCATTACTGTGCCACTTTTTTTTCTTTACTTTCTGATGAGGTAAGGCACTATGTCTTTAAATGAGTTGATAATGTTTCCTACAGAGCTTTTGTCCTGGCTGACTGCAGCCTTTGGCCCCTTTTGTGGTATTTGTTGCATCCAAAAATCCTACTGAAGATATGTCAGAATTTTGAGTGCTCAGTTCCACCATCAGTACGAACAGACACTTTGCTGAGGATAGCACAGGTGTGGTTTTGTCTCTGTGTTGAAGCCCCTGGCCTGCTTGACTCTGGTAGGAAGAATGTGTTTAGTGCAGATAAAGGTATTAGAAAACTTAGTCGTCAACCAGGTTAGTATTTACCACAATTCTTTTGTACACTTAAACCTTGGCTGTAAATCTATGCTCCTGCCTTTTACTCTGTGAACTACTGAAGTTCTTCCATGACTATAATATACAGATAGATATGGAAACACTGGGGGTATTAAACAAAACAAAACAACAAACCTCCTCATCAAAAAAAAACAACCAAACAGAAGACATGAGCTATTTTATTTTTTTTTTTTTCTGGTCTCACTCTACCTTTCCTGAATTTTCCCCAAAATAATCAGTCTTACATTGATACTGGAACAGGGAAATTTCTCTGATTTTCCTCCAAATTTTAAAATAAGGACCCAAATATGAACTCCCAAGAGTGGGATTTCTTTTAAAAATATGTGCTGCTGCTTGCTCCATTTGCATTTGCTATCAACAAACATATATTCCTCAGCAGTCCGGTTTTGTTAAAAGCTGGAAGACTTCCATTGAGGGGAGCCCAAAGATTCTTTTCCCCTGCTTTTGTCCACTCCAGGAAGCTTTCTTCTGAAGTATCTGTGGTGACCCACACTGATTGAAAACAATATATTTTCAAAAGCAATTCTCTGAGTACCCTTGTAGTGATTGAAGAAAGAACTTAGTGCCAAAAAGTGTTCCTTTTTCAGAGAGCCCAATACAAATGAATGGTCAGAACATAAAATTAAGGGAACTTGTCTAGACTGACAAGAAAGAGGTAGGACTTATTAAGTGTTTATAGGAATAATTGCCCCTACTTTTGATCTCTTTTCTTTGAAGAAATTTACAGGGATTTTTTTCTGGAAATGGCAGTAAAACATTGTTAGGTAGGACAGTAAGGATACTAATGAAAAGGTTGTATAGCTTTAATGTTCTTTAATCCTTGTGGAAAGGACTGCTGGAGTCAATTCTGAGTTAATTTTGAGCCTCTCTCAGGCCATTGTAGTTTTCTGCTTCTAATGAACTCAGATATTTAAGGAGAAAGAATGACGTCCATCAAAGGAAAGAGTGTTTTGTCTTGTTGTCAGATCGAAGAATGTAAAAGAAGTTTTCTAAACAGTTATTGAATGGTCTAAATATCTACTATGAAAGGCCAGTAACCCCCATACATGGGGACAGGATTTTGAGAAGAAAACTATTGGTCACCCAGTCTCTCATGGATGCCCTGGAATGACATAGCTGCTGATCCTATCAGGTGACGCGGTGTCTGCATGTGCTGTAGGCACTCCATCTATCCCCTCCGGTCCCATTTTGGAGGCACACCTACACCATCTTGGATTTTATGATTTGAGCTAAATCTAAACCAGGGGAGGTTTAGATTGGATATTAGGAAAAATTTCTTCACTGAAAGGGTGGTCAGGCACTGGAACAGGCTGCCCAGCGAGATGGTGGAGTCACCATCCCTGGAGGAGTTAAAAAAATGCGTAGATGTGGCACTTCAGGGCATCGTTTAGGGGACATGGTAATGTTAGGTTGATGATTGTACTTGATGATCCTAGAGGACTTTTCCAACCTTAATGATTCTATGATTGTATGATTTGGTCAACTTCAGCTCAAAGAAAGCTTGTACAGTTGGTTGCTGTGCAGTCCTCTCATTTTTCTAGTGGTGTGGAAGCAGATTCCTGAGATGCAGTTGCCCAGTCAGCTGTACTTAACACACAGAAGAAAATCCTTGTTGCTCTGAGTAGTCTCTGTAAATCACCAGGCTCTAGCAACTATAGGAGAAGGGCTCTTATCAGGCAGAGGGGGAGAGGAGAAAGGCTAGAAACCTCTCAGCTTATGCACTAAATCCACACCTGGTCCTATGGGGAGTGTGTGCAGGACATACTATTTTGACTGTTGGCAGATTCCAAATTGTAATATTTTTAATTACTACAGAGATATAGCATGCTCTCGGGGAGGGGGGGAAGATTAAGAATTGATTTTTGTCTACACATTAAGAAGACTTGCTGGGAACACAATTAATAAAATGCTGCTGAGAATTGTGCCTTGGTTCATATTCAGTTCAGGGTCATATTCCTCTGTGAGGTTTATCAGCAAAAGATTTATTGATGGTACAGATGTTTCTCTCAACATCTAAAAGCCATGTTTGACACATGTTAATGTTACAAGGTTTGCTGAAGTCTGGAGGCACAAATGTGGTCTAAATGTTTTGTGAAAGTCGTCCTAAAAATGTTTGCTTTCTAACATGAAGATAAAATAATACTTCATTTACAAAGCACTATTGAACAGAAGAAAGGAGAACTAAGTTTCATGAAGGGGTTAGGGTATTAACCCAGTATACAAAGTATGTGTCTTTCTCTGTTCCTTCTTAGATTTCCTCTGCCGCCTTTCTTTGAGCCTTTCCTTTTTGGCTTGAAGTCCTTCACTATAAAATGAAAGAAGTGCTGCTATCCTAATTCATGCTTCATTTTGTCAGGATAAATTGGTTGATGATTATTAAAGCTTACAGTACTGTGATAACGGTGTGTAAGGGGGAAGCTCTCTGCTCACCCACCAGACTGGCATAACTGTCTTAGAACAGCATTAGTTACAAGTGAGCAGCACACACGGTATTTCAGTAAAAAAAGGCAAGAGTGTCACTTATGTAGAAATGTATTTTCTTCTTTCAACTATGTGCGATCAAGAAAAGATAGGAACAAGACGCATTAACAAGCTCTTCTGCTTCCTTCCTAGAATTACAACAACAGCTGCTTGTATGATGGACCTACGGAGATATCCTCTGGATGAGCAGAACTGCACGCTGGAGATTGAGAGCTGTAAGTACTTCTGCAAATCCTACTTATTCTGTGGTCAACTGCTGCAGAGTTTTTATTTCTGTGGGTTTTTTTTAACTTGCTACTAACCTAGTTGTCTTTCTGTTTGATGACATTTACATCCTTATAAACACATGCAGAAAAACAGCTTTCCAGATCGATTAGTAATTTGTGGCATAAGGATTAACAAAAATTATTCTGTGTTTTGATGGACAATTTACAGCTTTCAAAGTCTCGTTCAAATGCCTTGTTGGAGTTCATGTGAGGAGCACGAGGATTATTATCAGTTCTTTATCCTCCTTTACTGCTGAACTGTGTGGCAGATTGTTTCCATTTATAAATGATGACAAGAGGTTAGAATTGTCCTTGAAATAGGTGTTTTGTGGGTGTTTTTCTAACCCCTGTGCTGTAGTTAAACTTTCAATGCATGCAATGCAGCCTGTTATATATACTGGTATAATAGCTGGTGTCTCTATCAAACTATGTAGATAAAATTTGTGTTGTGAAATAAAATTTCAAATCTCCTCACTGAAAAATCTTCAGGGAGTCTAAGTACATCAGAGGAAAAAAAGCATTCATGATCACTTTTATAAAGACAATACTGTAAGCATGCATTATTTGGTACTCTAATTAAGATCATATCAGCACTTTCAAGATACATTTCCTTTTTCAGGAGAACCATAGGTAATTCAGCTGGGGTGTATTATTAAGTTGAATGGGGCAAGCAAAATGGAAATTAATGGCATGTTTTAAGATACACTATACAAAAGTATGTGTATTTTTAAAGTAACTTCTGTATTATAGAAGATTATGTGGGATTTCTCTGGGCTCTGAAGTGCAAAATGACAGTAGCTTGTGCTGCAGTCTGGTAAGAACTTGGTACAGCTGAGCTTTCCTCTGTTCTAGAAAGCATTTAAGAATATGCTTTAAATTTGTGTCCAGGTTTCATTCATTTTAGTGTCATTTAAAGATATGCCAAAATCCTTTTCTGAATTAAATTGTGACACTGCTGTCTGAAATAATTTACAGGCATAAAATAAGCAAAACGATCATTATCATTAAAGTTCACCCCTTCTGTTTGCAGAAATACACAAGCAGCAAATGTGATGATGGACTTTGCTCTTTTGAGAATGGATAAAATCTTGGGGGGTTTGGGTTCTTTTTGTTTGTGGGGTTTTTTTGTTTTTTTGTTTTTCAGTTCAGTATAGAGTTTCTATTGATAGCATTTAATTCAAGATTTCCTACCTGCAGCCAGGTATAGTAGGCTGATTTTAATGTGCAAGAAAACAACTAGCATAACTGTAATCAGGTTTACAGAGATTTTTACCAAGAACGTGGCTTGCTATGCTGGTGCCTTTTAGTTGTTGTAGCAAGGACCTGGAATTTTTCTTTTTTCCAACTGTGTGTGTGAGGTAGAAAGCTGGAGAGTCAGAGGACATCCTTTCTTTCTATTTACAGCATTGTTTAAACAGTCAACAAAGTCTTGCCATCTCTCTGCATTGCTGAGATGCCTGAATCTTCTTGGGATTCACAAACTAGATATCCCCTGCCTGTCATGCTTGCAGGACCCACTCTGGGAAATATTCCCAGGAAATACCTCCCAGGTCAGTCTTTATGCAAAAGTGAAAATTAAATCACGTCCCTGCTTTTCAGTGAGAGTGTTCAGCCTTGGAATGTGGGACCTCTAGGTTGAAATTTCCCTTTCATCTGATTTGGAGGAGTTTGAAGCCAGATCAGTTATCTTTCAAGAAACAATCCTGGAAAACAGGGTATTGAGCTCTTGAATTGTTGTTCCTCTTGGTATGAAGAGCACAGTACTCATTGTATCATAGCAAGGGTAGGAGTTTAATTTACCTTAGTGGTTAGGATGCTTGTAGGAGAGCTCCTTTGTGGATCGATTAGCTCTGTTGCAGCATCACAAAAATAAAATGGATTTAAATCAGGATACTGTATGTAGCTATCCTGTCTTTCATTGCAGTATTAAAGGCCATTAAAGAATGTGGATAGAAGTAGTACTTGAACTGTGTTTTGAAACACTTTTGTGCTGCTTTACAAAATTATTGCTCTTTATATATGTCATTCTGTTCAGATAAAAACCTGAGTCTGTCTAATCTTTATGGATCGCTTCAGACAAAGGTGCTGGTGGGTAGATAGGTAGAGTGAATAAGATTGAAAGTGACTTTCTGCGTTGTTCAGTGCAGGTACTCAAGTCATAATCACTTCTTTAAACTGGTTGAGCTGCAGGCTAAAAGTAGCTTGGTTTCTTGCCCTACTGATCCTGTTGGATGGCTGTTTCACCACTGCTCTCGCGATGGTTAGAAATTCTCCAAGTTCTACCGCAAGTGTTTTCATGGCTATGAAGGCATGAAATTATACTCACTGCTTGTGTCAACAATTTTTTTTTAATTCAGTGTATTTCTCAGCCCTGTTGGGACTTTCATAATACCTTTAAAGAAAGCAGTCATAGTTTCTCGTAGGCTTCATTTCGTGAAACCGAATATGCCGGTCTCTCTTAGCGTTCTCATACAAGAGTGTGTTAAGAGAAATGCAGAACTACCTAATCCTAGTTCTTCATTAGGGATAACTAGTACCATAAACAGTACCCCAGATGAAATCTCTCTTACACTATTGGCATTAATCCTGCCCTCTTTCCAAGAGCCACCTTTGCCTTCACATCTGCATAACTTTCATAGATAGTAGTCTTTCCTGGAACAGTACAGCAAGGTCTTTTCCTTCCTCACTCATTTTCTAGCAGTGGGTTCTAGCTTTTGGTAGCAATTTTTTTTTTTTTTTTTTTTTTTTTTTGTGTGTGTGTGTGGTACTAACACATGACTAGGCATTTCATAACACTGTTCACATAAATCAAGGTTCTTAGTATTGCTACAGTCCTCAAGGTTATCCAGTCCTTCCTATAGTTGTTATGATCATCCTTTGCCTTAACAGCACCTGCAGATTTTGTTTCATTAGAAATTTCATTAACACACAAATTCTAAAGAATATTATTGCCAAGAAGGAAGAGCTTTGCTTATAATCATTCTCTGTACTGAGCATGATCTATTCTTTCAGTGCAATACAATTTCCTACACATCTTTTATGTACCTTTACTAATTGTCTGTTCTTAGACAGTCCTATATCAAATGTTTTAATAAAGACCAGGTTAGATACAGTTTGTTTAAAAAAGGAGTTGTCTAGCCAGATTGTTTCAGTTAAATCATGATAGATTTTTATCCCATTTCCATAAATGTTAATGTCTCTAATGTCCTTCCATTCTTTCTCTGCTTCCTCCTTCCTTTCCCTGTTATTAATGCCAGAGTTGATTGGCTTCTTAGCTGCCTGGGTTACTTTTTTTCCATGTGACATTGTGTTTACTGAAATCTGTGGCCAGTATCAAATTTTTGCTAACGTAGATTTGCATAAATGTAGATTAATTTGCAAGTTAGAAATGATGGTGGAAAAGAGTTGTATGTAAAATATAGAAAATGAAATGGGAGTGGTGGTATAATCTAATATGATACAGGAGACAGCATTTTTCCTGTTACAGTTTAAGGTAGCGTTAGTGAGATTAGATGCTGAAAGTGCAAGAGAGGACTATTCTCCATTAGTTCAAAGAGTATCAGTTTTGGGAACTGAAATCCTATTTTTTCATGTGTAGCTAGTTACATCTCTGTGACTGTTTTTTGCTTTGCTCATCCTTAAATGGCAGAAACATGTGGAATGTTTGGTTTTGCTATGATGCTTCTAAACCTGTAGGCCATATTTTTCAAGGGGTCTAATCTGAGCTATTCTACTTCTCCCTTTCTTTTGTTATTTCCCAACACACTGAATGGCAGGGTTATAATACCAGAGGGAAATCAATTTTCCTGTGTATTATTCATTTCTTAATTTCCCAACTTGCAGGCAATAGAGAGCTTTTTCCTTTTTAGTTGAATATTGACTCGACTCGGTAGAATACCTCTCCTTTCTCCTCCCTGCCTCTGCCACTGCAGTATGCATTGCTGAGTTTCTGACGATGCTCTAGAATAATTTTGTTTCTCTGCTGTTTCCTGCCTCTCTGGAATTGGAACTGTTGAAAGGAATGTCTTAGCTAATCAACCATAAACCTAGTGGGAGCTCAAAGGCAAAAATAAGTACAAGGGAGTTTGAAGAATACTTCATATTTGTATAAATAAATAAAATATCATATTGCACATCCTCTAGCATAACAGAGAGAAATTATTGTGATTCTTTTGAATATTTTTAAATGTAATCATTCAAGATTCAGCTGGTACATTTGGACCTTTGTCCATTTCAATTATGTAGTGCCACATAAGGACAAAAATTCAATTCCTTCTTATCTCATTTCATAATGTGTTTGGCATAGCTATATTTATGTTATACTGAGGTATAATTCAGAAACTGCCTGCCTTGTGACAGTGATTTTTTTTTTTTCCCCATTTCTTTGTGCTGTGGAACAAACAAGAACATACTGAGTTTCTCCTTAAAAGTAAGAAGCATATTCTCAGAAACATTTTCCACAGTGTGTTAAAGATGCAGCATTAAAAAAACTGCATTAAAGCCCTGCTGTCTGAAGCCTTAGCAAAAAGGGAGCTTGCCACTCAGATGTACTGACCAGGGAAAAAGGGCAGAGTCAAAACAGCACGCACAGATGGGGAGGAAGGACTACTTTGCTGACGAATGAGAAATAATTGTTTTCAGGATACTTCATTTATATAACAGCTTGGGGTGTTTGGATCAGAAATCATTAGGTTTTTTTTTTCTGTTTCATGACAAAAAGGCCACAGAAGCACACTAAGATAAGTTAAAAACTTCCATTAGATAACAGAATCTAGGAAAAGCCAGAAAGAACAGAGACAAAAGAATATCATTCCTCCCAGTGGCAGTGCAGCCCAGTATCAAACACTTGCTAATCAGATCATCTGAAAGCTCATCACCAAGAGAAACAGAAGTCATCTTTGTGTGCTCAAGGTGACTTTATAAGCACATATAAGGCACTGAAAAGAAATCAAAGATGCCTTTTGCTGAAGCCTTGAGTCCTTTGCAGATGGCTGCTCTGGCCATCGATCAAAGCTATAATCAGGTCACAGGGGACAAATGGTAGAACTCCAGGAGCCAACCAGGCAAGGCTTTTCTGGGTTAGAGGCGAATGTGCTTGATGCCAGGCAAGAGGCTCCACCAATCCCCAGGGAGTGGGCTGTTCAGCAGAGGAGGATACCATGGGAACCTGTCACTTCCAACAATTACAGAGGAAGTGGAAAGCTGAATACATGGCTTTTGGGCCACTGAAGGTTAGAATCTTAATAGTGGTTCTTCTTTTTCTTTTTTTTCCCTTTCCATTTATCATGTTTAGCATGTGTCCTGGCCCTTTTGTCCCTTCAGCTAAGTCTGTTTTGCATAGTGGCTCTTGTACAGGGAGCATATTTCTCTCTCAGTAGAAGGTGGCCATATCAAAGTGCCCCTTTTTCCTCCTTTTTCATCATCTATATGTCCAGATGTGTTAATCTTGATTCTATTGCAATTCAATGTGTACAGCAGTTTGTGGGAGGAAGAGACACAGATTAACAAACAGCGATGAATTCCACTTCTGTACCTACACCCTGTCCATTTCAGCAACATCAGCTTATAGTGTGGCTTCCTTGGGACAGGTACTTGGTTCTTTATTTGTCCTTAGTAATTTTGTCTCAAGTATGTTGAGAAGAGGAATAATTTCAGTGGCATAATGCACACTGGCAACAAACAGGAAATCCGTGACTCCTCTTCAGTGTGGAGATAGGATGATTCAGTAAGGGCTAAAAAAACCCCATCATTAGATGATTCTTCTGGCTAGTCTGAAGAGGGGAAGGAAATTTAGACTAACCATCAGAGCATATGATTGGGGCAGGCTGTATACAAGTGAACCAGTGTTTGTAAGGTTTTGATAACCCACCCCAACTGGGGACTTTGGTCAGGCTTTCAGACTGCAATTGAAGTAACATTCAAGATATATTACAGTATGGGTAGGCAAGAAGGAATTATAGTCCTTATTTTCTTTATATCTCAGTACATTGTTGCAGCAGCCTACATCTTGGAAGCTCTCATAACACAAGCAAGATGATGTACTGTTTGCATATGGGCAAAGAATTATACAGAAACTCTGAGACAGCTTCTTAATGCTTTGAAGAAACCTGGAGTTAAATTTAAAAGATACTAATATCCAATCTGTGCTTATCAGCACCGGACAGTATAGGCAATGTAGATTTCCACAGAGAAATTCATAGCTTCAAGCTCTTTTTTTTTTTTCCTTCTTATCATCCTGTGGTTGAATATGGAGAATATTTAGAATCATAAAGATATAGAGACAAAATGCAAACAGTTTTAAAACTTCAAAAGCATTTTGCCTTTTATATCTAGTCTGAGCTAGAATACAGTTGTCCTTATTGCACATAACCCCGCCTTTTATCAAGGGATTATTGGAAACAAAAAGGGCCCAGTTCAAAGAGTCCATATTTGGAAAGCACCAGAATCATTTGCTAAAGATTTGGGGAAAAGCTAATGTCCATGAAGGCATCTCTGATGCTGTAGAAAGATGCCCTCCAAGAAAAAAGAATATATTGCTAACAATTACTCTGATAATCTTATATGCAATAAACTATGTGGAGGTATGGACAGCTGATGGGCCAGCACTTTACAGTCTTGTTTCCAGAAGGTATGAATTTTACAAGGTAAATATTCTTTTTTTTTTCTTTCTTTTTTTTCCTACTAAACTGAGTAGTAGGATCTTTTTATAACTTCTCATACTTTAGGCAAATGTTTTTCTGTAGGTCTAGTATTCTTTTCAAACACCTTGTGACTGGTGAATTCTTCAAGAAAAAGAAGTATTTATAAGTGCTATTGGAAAGAACACCTGTGGTACTGTTACATATCTTAGGTCTATATAGTGTGTGATCTGAGATTACAGTTTATTTGTATTATTTTCCTTGGAGTGCATATTTTTATTAGAAGTTTGCTGTACTTAAAATGGTTTAAAGCCTTGATCCAGTCAGTAGGCAATTCAGGCAAAATCTTTGGTGTATGTTGAGTCTCTCAGTAGTATTCATTGCTCTGCCAAGTTCTCCTATTTTGGTTTAGGCACAAAAGCAATTGCTTTTAGTTGAGCAGTAGCTTGCTCACCTGTGATTTTTCACTTGCTGCCTCGTGCTTCTAAGGGTTGGACCCAATCATTATCAACTGTAGAATCACAGTTGAAACTACACAGATCTCCCAAAGGGACAGAAAAAATATGCTCAGTGCTGGCACACGTTGTCTTCCTGCCAGCAAGAGGTCGTGTTACGTCAGAGGCTGTTGTCCCTGGTAATAAGTAGCCATTGTTTTGAAGTGGCAATACCAGCATTTTTGTGATCAGTGGGTTAAGGTGGCAGTAGTTCTTGAGTTTGGCCTAATGACATGTTAATTGTCATAGCTTTTTATATCATTGTGACAGCTGTAGGTTATGTTACAGCTTTTATGGACTCTTGTGAGGTTTATTTGCATTGGGTTCATAACAGCTAACAGCTCATAACTTTGCAGTGGAATGTGAGAATAATCCTTTCCCTCTCCCTTTCTGTTTTTTAACCAACAAAACCATTGCTTCCCTGTCACGCATGGCTATTTGGATTGCAGGTTTTAGTGCTAAACGAGGATTTATTTGGGACTTAGTGAAATGACCTAAATAACAAAGTGCAATTTGTAAATAATGCCTTTACTCCAACCTCTGTCAAAAAAACTTGTATGTGGCAGTTGTGTCTCACTTGCACATAGAAATTCTAGCATGTAATTACTACTTTTTTTTTTTTTTTTTTTTTTGTGGAAGAATGCAGTGTTTCAGCATTTATAGGTAGTGCTAAGTCCACTTTCAGTTTTCAAGCTATTCTTTTTTGGATGTGTCCAATTCATGATGAACTGAGAATATCCATCAGGCTTTCTGTGAGGGACAAACTTCAAATATATTTTAGTCTATGCTTTTTAAAAAACCCAGACAATCTACATTTTATTGACAGGAGCTTTATTCAACTAAATCCGTGTGTCATTACAAAACTAAAATGCTTTGTGGCAAATTCAGAGTTAGTACAATCTATCCAACTTCCTGTTTGTACCAGGAGACTTTAAATGTGGAAAGTTTTATATAAGTAAATAAATAATCCTTGATGGTTTCCTTTCCCATTCCCATGCAAGTTGTCATTGTACTTCATTCACAGATTTAGAAAAATGTTCCCTCACTTTGCAATTCCTATACACTATGGATTTCAGAGGAGAAAAAGTTAATTGCTTTTCCTTTGAGGATAGAAGACCATCCTTTCTTCTCTCAAGGAAAACAAAATTACGGAGTGAAATTACTGTGCCCACATGTTAGGTCTCAAGTTGTCCTTTGAAGGTAAGTCAAAATGAGAGGAGGGATTTAAAACAAAACAAAACTTCAAAAGGTTAGGTTCTTTTAAAAATTATTTTCTTTACATCATTAAGTCATGCAATTGGTGCTGAAAGCTAATGATGGCTTATTCTCCATAGTATCATTTTACTTAAGCAGTCAATTATCTTTTTCAAAATGAAATAATTTCTTCAACATTGGACAGCTTTTATGAAATAATAGTATTTATCAGATGCTGGAATCACTTGACCTCAGGTCTTATGCTTTAGAAGGCTGCAGAGACTGTTATTATCTCGCAGTGAATCACATACCTGTGAAAAAATTGAAATATGTTTCTACAGTCATTTTATTTCCTAAGATAGTTTTTTTTTCCCAGCATCTCTCTGTGTTTTACAGAAAATAAGTATCAATTCATTTTAACTGTGAGAAATCAAAATATACTCCACTGATTTACCTTTTGCCCCTTGATCAAATTATATTCAGTTCCTGATGTCTTTTGGAGACAAAAAAGCAAAGAGTAGTCAGTGGAGAAATTCATGAAGATGTAGCTAATGGCCAAAACCCCTTTCTCTGATGGTTCTCCCCCAAGGAAGAAACAAGGAAGTTTCAAAATATTGATCCTTTTATCTCAAAAAATAGTTTATTAACTATTTATCCCTAATTTTAAGGGCCAAGTCAAACATCTGTCTGGATACCTTAGTTTTGGAATTTAAATAACAAGCAGTACTATATGTGGCTTCAGATATTTTTTTTACTTATCAGAACATTTCAGCAATGAGAAGTATTTGTCCGAGGTAAATGTAGTTGTCCTTTGTTCATCAAATTAGATTACATACATTTAAAGAATGAATTTTCATTTATTTATTTATGTAGGTAAGTGTGCAAAACATCTAGGAACAGGAAGGCATTTGTTTGAGTCTGTTATTGGTCTGATCTGTATTTGCACTTGGCCACTGATAACAGCAATTCAAATAGTTATGCTAACCCTGAATTACTTCAGTGGGGGTTGGACTAGAAAATGCACATTTGAGTCATCATAGAAGTGTGGATTCAGATGAAATTTGACAAGCAGTTTTGGCCTGTTTACAAAACAACAACAAACAAAACAGGATCAACTCATATCCTACACTGGGAAACAGTGTCCCTTCTCTCCCCACTGACAGCAGTCAGAGACTTGGGTAAGATGTAGCAATGCTCGTTCAGGTTCCTCCTCTGTTTGAAGAGAATTGAATTTGCTGCTTGAGGGACAAGCCAAATGATCGGACCTGCGTGTGCTCTGTCCATGGACACTTTCCATTGACAGTGTTCCATTTGGCACAAGTTTCTAAAGTAGGAATTCGAGCTTCATCGCTCAAACGTGAGCTTAACCCTTCTCAGTGGCTCATATTAAAGAGAAGAAATATCTGTATTCTCCAGCAGGGTTGGGGTTTTTTGTTTCGGTGGTTTTGTTTTGTTTGTTTTTTTTTTTTTCCCAAACTCTGAATTTCCTTTACTTTTCCTACTGATGCTCAAATGCAAAATACTTCATTTTTGGTCACTGAACAGGAAAACAATTTCATTGTTTTTGTTTCAGCAAATAGAAGCCAGAGTTAATAAGATCATCTTTTGTTTTGATTATGACATTGGATTTGGGTGGAAGAAGGGTTGACGTTTCAGGTAGAGAAGCCTGGGAAACATTATTTTACTTTGGAATAACAGAGGAGAAATTGAATTAGCAGAAGCATTGGCAAAGTTAAACATCACAATCCTTTCATTCCTTTGATCAGTATATTGCACCTTTCTAATGACAAGAGATTTGTGAAACAAAGTGAATTTTGTTCAGTTATGCATGTTATTTGGTGCTGGTAGTTCAGACTGTTCAAATTCCCCCTGTGTCTAGAAAATACAAGCTACTTTCTGTTACTGGATGCAGTCCCATTTTCCTATGTCTTAAATCTATATATTAAGTTCAGAGTTAGTATTGCTAACAACAGTAGTAGTTCATTTAAAAACAGTTCAGCCATAGTATTATCCAACTTTTGGCAACGTTAGGGGAATTAGTTGTCATTTTCTGTCAGTCTAACACTACTATAATTGATGTGAGAAAATGTGATTGCAAATTTGCTAAGGCATTGCATTGGTGTACAAGCCATAAAAGGAATTCTACACAAAGAAATCATTTTAGTTTTAGAAATATTCCTGATACATATGTCATTCATAGTGTTCAATGTGTATTTGACACACTATCCAAAATTATTTGGGTGGAAATTCAAGAGTTATATCTTTTACGTAGGAAAAATTCTAACTCTTAGGTAAATTTTCTCATTTTGTTCATTTCTTCTGAGCCAAAATTAAATGCAAATAATACTGTAATTACTCTAAGTATCCTCAAAACTATGTTTTGTGAAAGAACATTTATAAAGGAAAGGATATCTAAGTATTTGAAAGAAGTCATAAAGATCATAGTCTCAATCATTTATGTTGTATTTATAAAAGGGTTGGGGTTTTTTTGCCTTTTTTTCCTATATAATAATTTAGATATATTGTTTTCAGTGTTGCTTTTTATGTGGGGAAAGAGAAGTCACTAAGGAGACTGTTGATACATGCTTATATTTCAAGGCATGCTTCAAGAACTATTTAGGATGGAGGGGACCTCAGGAGGTCTGTAGTCTAACCTGCTCAAAACATGATCAGCTCTGCGGTCAGACCAAGTTGCTCAGGGCTTTGTCCAGTCTGGTCTTGAAAACCTTCAAGGACAGAGAGTGCAAAACCCCTGTTCCAGTGCCCAACCCTCCTGACAGTGAAGAACTTCCATTGCAATTGTGGAAAGGGGCGTCGTTGTTTATCTGGTTTATCCTGTCCTGGCATGCTGCATCTGCCTCAGAAATGAGTATTTACTGTTATTAATCTGAAATAGAAAATAAGTGCTGTGCAACCCATATTGTAAAAAAGTAAGTTATAAGTCACATAACTGAATGACAGTGTCATTAGAATGCTCTGAATAAATTAATACTTTGTACAAGTAGCCCTGTAATTTCACAAAGGTATCTTTGAGTTAATGAGTTAAACTACATACCTTTCTTTCCATTTATGATTTTCTGGTGTGGTGTAATCTGATCCATATCTCTTGATTCAGTTACACAGATACTGTTCCCACCATATAGATTGAAGTGTCTCTGTATACCTTTTCATTCTGTCTCTTGTTAAGATTTAAAAACTCTCAAAATAAGGATTCTTTTCCCCTGGATAATGATCTAAGAACTTGCACTATGACCTTTGGCTTAGTAACATGTTTCTTGCTATAAGCATCTAAAAGGCAATTCTTTGTCTTCTGTAACTGCACAATGTATATGTTGTCTTTATTGTGTATGGAGTGCAGATATGAATAGTCAGCTTTACAGGAAAATATTGGAAATGCATTTGTTTAGGTTACAGATTTGGAACCTGTGGTATATCATATTTCTATTCTTCAGCTGCAGAACAATCCACTACTTACATTTGCTGTTATACAAGCTTGTCTCCTCTTGGGATTGATGTGTTACTGTAGCCAGAATTTGAGATGTTACCTCAGCCCAGGCAGTTACCTTACATAATAACAAGGTAACATAGCAGAAAAAACAAGGAACTGATGGAATTAAATAGTCAGCCATATGTCTAAGAATACACCTTTCCACTTTGACATTATGTGTACAGGTACTGTGCTCTAGAGAAGATTGTGCAATATCGGAAATAACAACTTGTAACAGTAGTAGTCTACAATTATCATGAATGGAATCAAGTACTGTACTGAATCCGGGTACTTTCTTGATGCGTGAAAGATGATTACCCAAGTATTTGATGGTTTTTGCATAACCTCATACAACAATTTCCTGGTAATATCACCCCTTTTATCCTGTTTTCTGACACAGTTAATTGGCAATCAACATATATATTAGAAGTGAGTGTATGTTCAATAGCAGAACCAGCTTTGTTCAAGGCAAAGACCTGTTGTGGGCTGCTGTGAGAACTAGTTTCATAAAAGCAGAACAGGCACCTGCATCTTACTGTTTGGAAGTTCACCTGTGCACATCAGGGGCTCTTCAAGAAAACAGGAATTTCTTTCTCCTGACCACAACCTGGAACAGTCAATTCTCTTCAACAGCTTAGTTCTGGAAGACTGATACGTACCAAGATGTTACACAGACAACCTGAGTGATATTGAAATGCTGGTAAGTTAAGTTTTTGCTTGTGAATTTTGCTTTTATTCCTTTGGTGTTTTGTGTCTGGACCTTTGTAAACTTTTATCTGACACATTGTATATTGTTTTAGGGAAATTCTGGAAAGGGGCAAAGAACACAACAGTAGATTACAGTAGATTCTTTTTCTTTTTACCTCTGGTCCCTCTCTGTCTTCTTTGCAGAGCCAAAATGAGTAATATAAACAGTAACATTGGTGTCTCCTATTCTGTCAGAATTATTGTCCTAGGGATGGTATTCATGCCAAGGAACTTCTCATTCTTCACATACAGCTGACATGAATGTGCAGGGGAGCAGATGAGCATCGAAGTGCTGCAAGTGCAATGCATTTATACTGTGAGTTGCTATTGTTGCTGTAGCTTGCTTGGTGTTGGTGGTGCTGTATACATGTACTAACTAGAATATTATTTTCATTTAAGGTTCCAAGAACAACTTTCTGCAAGTCCAGAAAGATCCACAGTCTTACTGGGTAAATTCATGATACTTTTCTCCTGCAAAACCTTCCTAAGCTCCTATCAAAGTTTGTTCTCTTGCTGACCAAGAAGAACTAGCTTTTGCTTATCTCTGTTTTTATTCTTTTATGGGAAGATGGGCTTAAAGAAGTGGGTTTTACATTTTGCTATAAGGGCAGAAAAACCTCTACCTCACTATGTCCAAAATTTGCATTTTACCTATAATGCGCTATGTACAGTATAGCCTTCTATTTTTCTTTTACAGTGACTCTTCATGTGCTGCTGATAATACTGTGGACTTCATTGTATGGGTGTGGGAAACTCACTTTCATTATAAAATTACAAGGCCTTTGCTAAATATGTTCACTTTCTTAAAGAAATAAAGCAGTGTTTTTAGCTTGTATCTGTGTGTTTCATTATGAGTATAAAGGAATTCTGAACACAATAAAACATGGGAAACTTTTAAAGTCTGCTGAGAGAAGAATACTGCAACACTGGAATCCCTGGCAGCTGATTTTTCTATTTTTATATATGAAAAATATATTAAAAAAAAAAAAAAAAAAAAAAACCAGATAAAAATTGTTGTATATAAAAATATTTTAAAAATCTTTATTTTGGATGGGAGATCTTGAAAGTGATGCAAATATAAGTAGCATTTGTACTGTGTGCATTCCTGTCAATTTGTGCTACTGAGTGATGCATGTACAGACTTTGAGTCACCTTTTTTTGAAGAGACATCATTTTGCAGCTGAATAGTGGGCTCCTATTTGCACATATTTACATATGTACTAGCTCTTATTTGGCCTTGAAACTGTACTCAGGGACACTTTGTTCTGTGGCTGGATGCCAACTTGCTTTTGATTTTACAGAATTAAAAAAAAGATATTTGATAAATTAGGTCATTATGCCTGTTACAAATGGTATGGCCGTAATTTTACCAAACATCGTATTTTAAATACATTGATGTAATTATCATTTAAGGATGATTTTCATAGCTTTAATGGCGATATATGAACAGGCATCGTAACACATTCTCATACTTTAAAGCATATCTTAAAATTACTTGCTTTTACAGGGAGCTCTCTAGCCTGATTAAAAGTTGAGCTTTGGCCTTCTGGGAATACTGAATCAGAGTTCAAAACTGGAGCCAGGGTGCTTCATCTACGCCTCTGTTACAGCCATTTCTGAGCAAAGGTATTTTCTGACTGTCTTAAAACCAGTGAAAGTCAGCTGATCTCTGCTGCCATTCCATTTTTCACTTGTTCTGGTTTTAAAGTGTTTGTAAGCAATCTTCCAGATTTTTTAATTCACCATTTCCATCATTATTCTGATATAATATAGCCTTGAGGTAGACTATTGCAAATGCAAATAGCAGTTTCACATGGATCCTGTACAACAATCTCTCACAGTAGCCTTGCAAACCCAGATTAAGGGCTTGTTATTTAAAAGTATTTTTCATGTGATCTTTTCTACTTTTAAAAGACCATTAATGAGGCTTGCCAGCAATTTACCATGGAGATAGAAGGCAACAAAAGAATTGGACCCTTGACACTTGAGGATTGTTTGAATGCTATACTGTTTCTAGATACCATATTAGTCAAAGAAATTTTATGACACTTGATCCCTTGCTAAGACAAAGCCCCAGCTCAGCCTTTGAAAAATATTCTCCTTGTAGACATAGACAATGCTTATAAATATTAGGACTCCCAATTTTATTTATACTGTTCAGAACATTCACTCTAGGTTGGTGTACCTATAGGCCAAAATGTGGTCAAGGTCAGTTGGCTGAGCTTTTGCAAGGGGAGGAAAGTAGTTTTAAAAGATGAGTTCAAAGTTGTAAAAACTAAGTGGTTTATTTGGGATTCTAGCTTTTTAGGAGACATCAGAGAAGTACTTGGAAAACTTGTTGTCTATGGCATTCAACAGTAAGACAAAGAAAAAAAATTCATCCAACAAAAGAGGACAGAAGGAGGCTTTTACAGATGCAACGTTTAAAAGTACTTTGGGATATCCTGACATGCTAAACAAATGATATATCACCAATTGATTTCAGTGAGAGCAAGATTAGAGAGCTACTCAAATTCTCTGAAAGCTCCAACCAATGCATAAAAAGTATTCCCTGAAGCATTTTTTTTTTAAAACATTCCAATACTGCTTCTGTTTTAAATGCTGTGCTATGACACAGAGAGAGATCTTGCTAAGTAAAGTCTATAAATAATGATATCAAGATCTTTAGCTTCATCTATATAATATTCTAACAACTTAATAAAAAAGATTAGTTACTGTACCTGTGCTATTGTAGGAAAAAACTGTAGATGATCTTTAAGTTAACCTCTTGAATCGCTCTCACAGCACTATCCTTTAGAGGAAAAATTAACTATGTAGAGTTCTGAAACACTGCAGTTTCATCAGCACAGATTAATAGGAATAGTTATTTAACTCGCTCCATTATTTAACTCCCACAGAAACATGTATGGGAACAGCAGCATTAATCTTGTTTTTTTTACAGCTGGCACTCAACAAAACCAAGTTTGGGCACAGCCTAATTCTGAATGTGAAATACTGTTGGGGAAGGGTGTGTGTGTGTGTGGTTCTGAGACTTACTGGTTTCCAAGGTGGAGGACCGAGACAAGGTACACATCAGACACAGACTTTGAAACGTAAAACTTATTTGGCATTTTGTCTTGCAAGCAAAGGAAATTAGCTGTAGTATCTCTCTCGGTCAGTATGCTTAATGAAAACCAAGTCAGCCCACTGCTAAATGTCTAGAGAGATATTCTCTCTTGAGACAAATCAGAGAAGAGCAGGGCACATGATGTGGATATATGTTTTTCATGGACTCCGGCATGGTAAAAACAATAATTTAGGCTGAATATGCTCAATTGATTTGAGAATATGCTTATGAGATTAGTAAGATATAGCTACTCATTGTACAGCAGCGCTCAAAGATCTCATCAGGGGTTAGATAGCTGTATTTCTCTTAAATAAGTCCGGTTTAGTATTTTCCTCAGATCTGGTTGTGAACATAGGGCAGAGTTTCTCTGTGTTAGTATCTACCTTTAGCATGAAGTGATTTTAATCTTGCATTTGGGTAAGATTTGATGACTACAGTAGTAAATGTTACTCTTGACAAGGACAGATGTGCTGGAATTTATCATTGTGTTTCTTCTTTTTGAGACATAGTACTGGTTTCAGTAGTCTACATGTGGCAATCTGACTTCTTTCAGGGAAAATGTCTGCTGCCTAGAAGGACATTAGTGCTGTTAGTGGTCAGAATCGGCCATAGTCTTACTTTTGCTCACTCTTCAGTGCATAAACCCATTGGTTTACAGATAGAATGAGTATGAAGATTATGCTGAAAAGTAGGCAGTTAGATACAGTGAAAAATTACATAGCTAATTAAAAAAAAAAAAAAAGTGCTCTCCTGTATTGCTGTACTTGTGAGGTAATACCCAATAAAACAATGTTATATTGTCAGCAGCTTTTCTGTCTCTGCACTCTAAAGCAGAGTATTGCACTTTTTTCTGAGTATGAAGTCTGCTGTTGGAAGAAGAACTTTCTTGAAAAGGCTGGTGCATTTGCCATTCCTGCTTGAGTATCAGCCAGCACCTCCCACTGAGTCAAGCTCTTGTGACCACTTCTGTAAGTTTGTTTCCTCTTGGAAGAGAGAAGCATTATCTTGAATTAATACTATGAGATTAACATGGCTTCTTTGGAGATGAGAAGGATCTCGGGTTATACAGAAACAATGTAATTTTGTGATACTACTTGCTGTTACTGGGAAAATACCATGGTTATGAAGGCAGCATGTTTTCCTTAAATATAGTGATTTAGGCAACCTAGAGCAGCTGCTTGTTTTGTGTGGTTTTTGGGTTTGAGTTTGTTTTTAATTCTTTTTCCCTTCAGGGATTTGGATGATTGTGGAAAGTATGTTAGCCAGAAGGTAGAACAAACCTCACTAGGGACACTCCAGCTGGGACTGAAAATATGGCGTTGTTGGTTCCACATGTTCATGAGTTAACACGAGGCCACTTGACCAGCCAAAAATGAACTCAGTCTGTTAAAAAGGAGAGAATACCTTTTTTTAAATGCTATTATTAAGGACCTATCATTCTGTTATGACAAATATATCTCTAAATTTCCTAATTTGCTTATGAATATTGGCTATTCCATGAGTGTCTGACCTTCGAAGAAGTAAGCTCAGCTATCAGCTCGAGTGCTATCATCCCCAGTGAGTTATTCAGAATAGATTACAAACTGTTTCCAAAGGAAGGATAAATGTGAGCCTTAAATAATTATGAGGATGAGGAGTAGGCAAGCCTTTTAGTTAGATCTTTCCTTATCTAAATTGTTTTTTCAATCATGATAAAAATATCAAAGTATGCAGTAAAAATATCTGAGCAAAATATCAGAATCGGTTGCACGGAGGAAGATAATTAGCAGATAGTGTGCGTCTGTTCTTACAGACGCAAAGAAGGGCTGATGAGCTGATGTGGAGCTCTGTGTACTTTAACCTGGACTATTTTCAGCCCCTTGGTTATCTTAGTATCTGTCCACTGCATTGCAGCTCTCTGCAAAAGGGAGTATCTAACAGTAATCTGGTGTTATTTTCTACAGTGCTTCCTACAGCGTATGTGGAACTTTAAAGTTCTAATTTTGCTTGCGATGGGAATGGCTGTTGCCAGTGTAGTGTCCTGGTCAATATGGACAGAGGAGTTCATGGCAAAAAGAGATGCAGAGTCCTTATCTCTCATTAAAATCTGACCAAATAAATGTTGACTAAAAGCTCTCACCATTTAAAGATATTTGTATAAGAACAGATGTTCTCATCTGAAGACATCACCGTTGCAACTGGAACACATGGTCTGAAAGTGTGTGTACCTCTTGAGCTCTGAACGTTGGTGGTCTCTCATAATACCTGTTATTGTTGATGTGTGGTGATACCTAGAGCCTTTAATAAATGCATTTGTATTCCAAATTATTTTATAAGAATGGGAAAATGTCATCAGTGTACTGAGTTTTACCTGCAGAAGCATTCTGCTGTTATCAGTATGATATAGTGGCTAAATGAGATTTTTCCTGTTCAGAGAGCAACTTGTGCAGTCTCCTTTTGATGGCTAATGTTGGATGTCAAAGTTGTGAGCTTAGTCTGCTCTGAATTGCTATCTGGACAAGGCAGGTTTTGGTGCTTTGTGTTGTCCTCAAGGGAGACCTGTCTCCTGTGACTATCTGAGTAGTCTCCTAGCTTTGGCATCAGTGCCTCAATGTACTCAGCGTGAAATCCTTCATGACCGACATTTCTAAACTGATTGACATAGCCACATTTGACAATACAGCATTACAATTAAGGGAGGAAACACAAAAATAAATACTAATTTGTAAAACTGTTTTGTCTGGTTTTCAGAATAAACATAACAATTTAAACACATTTAAATATAATTTAAGCTCTCTTTATTTGTAACTTTGCTTTTGATAAAGAAATTATTGGGTGTTATTTACTGTGTGTCTGCAGTTCAGTTACATATTGTTGCATTTTAAGTTGTTCAAGCGAGTGCAAAAAGACCTTGGGATGTATATGATCAGAGAGATATCTCAGACATTTCTGTTTTGCAAGGATGCTGGCTTATGAAAGCATGATTGCGCTTCCATAAATCTTGCTAATGGTTGTTGAATATTTCATCTATAGGACAGGGTTATTGTTCATTCCTCATCTATTTTTTACCTATCTGTATGCTCTGTATGACTTCTTTGAAAATTGATGATAGTAAAGAATGGGGAAAAAAAGTTCTGTAACTTTGAGGGTATTTTAAGAAAGAAAAGGTGGCCTGTTGGAGTTGATGCCTTGCACAGTATTCCCTTTTCTGAACATGAAGAAAAGCTATCATCTTCCCGCAGACTAGCCCAGCCAGTTCAATTGTTATGTATGCTTGTTTTTGATGATGTGTATTTTCAGGTGGTTAGAATCAAATAAAAGGTAATTTAGATATATAAAAAAAATATATTTTAAAATGGGGGGTGGGGTTCAACCTGGATTAAAAATACAAGTTTTCTGTTTCCCAAAAAAAAGGGTCACGAGGCAGGTTGTATTAACAAGAGGAGAGCCCTGTGTTAGCCAGCCTTCTGTCATAATTTTTTTTGTAACGAGGAGTTTCATTCCATCCCATTTGCGGTTTTGTCATAATCTTAATGCTTCATTGCTGTGCTCTTTATACACAGAAGACGCTTTTTAGTATCTTACTGCAGATTATGGAGTTTCCCTGCTTCATTGGCCTGCATGAGTTTCCCCTCCACTGTAGCTGTTGGGTTTTTTCTCCCCTGGACCCAAGTTTACTTTATAAATTCAGTTTTCATTCTCATTCTTTTTACATGGTCAGTCTTAATTCTTCCATCTCTGTTGTTAAAATATTTCCAAAGTACCAGCCTTTGAACCTCAGATTTTCTGATAATATCCATTCTTGCTTATTAATCTTCAGTCTTCAGATGAGGGGGAACAGCTGACTGGGCCACTGGTTTTTCTTATATAAAAGAAGGTTGAGGTTATCACAGGCCTCTTGAGCAATGTAAAAAGTCTTGCACATATCTGTAAAATTCCACCCATTCTTAAAGCATCTGGATTTTTTCAAAGCTCCACAAAGTCCACATTCTTGTGAACTCACAACCTAACAGTGAGGTACTAAACCCCACAATGTCAGGATGGCAGCCTAGCACCAGCCTAGCAGCTGTTATCCATCTGTTGTAAGCCAAGGCCACTACTCGCATGCACCTATGTTATTTCTAGGCATCCTGATTAGATAAATTCCTCATGATCTGTGTCATAACTGCAGACATGTTAAATGTCTTGTGAAGTATGTCCATACATTTAACAAAACCTGAAGCTTTTTCTTGTGTGTTTTCCTAAAAGGACGTCTGCCTATAGAAAATTGACAAGTTGCCTTTTTGGTCATAAAAACAGTTCTAGGCTGTCTGGATTTTTGATGGTCCTTGTCTTTTTCTACCCTGTTTTCTGTCACCATTTTCCTTTGTAGGAGTAAATGCATGCTTGTGCTTCCCTCTGTGCATCTGTTAAGCAGATTAGTAAGGCGTGCCCCACTCAGAAAAGGTATTTCTAGGTTTCCTTATGCCTTTAATAGTATGTCCTGCTGAGTGGCACTGGCGCGAATGTTGAGAGTTAATGCAGTCTGTGTGGCTACCCTGCCATGTTATGGGAAGTGTAACCTATTTCACTGCTGACTGTTTCATGCTGAACCACTGATTCTTTGCTTTCTGAGTTTCTGTGTTGGAATTGTCAACAAGGGATTGCTCTCCTTATTCCAAATCTCCTTTAATAAAACATGCACCAGAGTATTTGCAAAGCTGGCAGCACAGTGAGACCTTGCACTCTCTGCTGCCAGCTGAGGAGCCCTCAAGGCTGCTGCCAGCACAATGGCACCAGTAGAGGTACAGTCTCCAGAGAAAAATCACCTCTAGGCAGTCACAGTAAGAGTGAGAAATGTTAATGATTTTAAATGAGCAACAGAACTATTTGCCCAATCATTGTGTTTAAAAATCTAGTCTGCAAAGCTCATTAGCTGTCTATCCCCTCTGCCCCTGCCAGTGCAAATATTTCCTGTTTGTTTGACTGTCTTTTCATTTTGAACCCAACACTCCTTTTCATGAGTGGATCCCATGTGGTGGTGCCTGGACCATTTCTGAACAGCAGAATAGTTTGCTCGAGGCAGTAGATGTCCTATATTTTGACATTGATAAGGCTTCTGACATTGTCTCGAATGGCATTCTTATAAACAAGGTGGGGAAACACAGATTAAAGAAAACCATGTTTGGAAAATAACACAAAGGACATGATTGTTGAGTTTACTGGAAGGAAACAATTTTGAATCAAGCCCATCTTCAGTGTTTTCATTTAATGATCTGAAAATTATGCAACTTGCCTAAAAATATGGGTAGCTTGAAAAGATAGAGTTGGGTTTTAAAGGATCTTATCTAGCTGGAGAAGTCATCTGAAAAAATGAAATTCCAGTTTTTACACCTAAGAATGGCACCTCTGAACTGGGAAATAACTAGGTAGAAGGCAGTCCAGGGTAGGAGTGTGGGAATCAAAACAAAATTAAAGAAAACAACCCTGGGGATATATCATAGATTGCAATGTGACCCTGATTCCTTATTAGCATGTTGTGACAATGGTAAGGCTGACATCGGGGTCTATAAAAGGAACTGCTATTTGTTAACTATCAAAAGTAATCTTTCTGCTCTATTCCATAGTGGCAAGTATTTGGTGGTCAGGCTATGTCCTTCCAGGGGCTGCACCTCGAGAAAGATTTGTGTCAATGAGAGAATATCTAAGGCATAGCAATTAAGTTAATCCAAGACCTGGAAAACATGACTTAGAAGAAAGATTGAGTGGGGGTTGTTCTAGCAGAAGAGGAATCTAAGGAAGAGGTGGGATGAGTCTTCCAATATTCAAAATGTACTGCAAAGGGGAAGAGGATAATCTGTTCTCTTTGATGTTGGTTAGAACAAGTAATGAAGTTAAATTGCAGCAGTGGAAGTTCAAAGTGAAGATGGTGGGGATGGGAAAGTAAAATGATAACCATAGTGAGGTGCCGGGATAGACCGTGGCATGTTTTTGCATGAATGGCAGGTGGATACACCAGCATGAAATTATCATTGTATAAACAGTAGATTAAAAACCAAAAGTAAGGCTTGACAAACAGTTCAGGAAGTTGACATATCTTACTGAAGGACTGTATTTGCATTTCAGTGCTACCAGCTCTGAAGCAGAGCTAGAATAAGTGTCTCTGAGTGTAACCTAGAGCATTGCCCTCCCCTCTCTCCTCTCGCTTTTCAGATCTCAAGAGAGTAAAGGTTGTTTTGATTTATTTTCTAGTAAAAGGTCATCTACACTGCATGTGATGGCATACACTTCCTCTTGAGATGCATACAAGGATCAATAAATACTAAATATATCGCTGTTCATATTGGGTAGTATTTAAGTATGCATAAAGAGGACATCTTTTGGTATTGGCAGCTGCAGAACAGGTTGAGCTTTACAGGCTCTGACTTCGTAAATTTGTGTTGGGTCTTCCTCTAGAATAGCCCTGGTAAGTAGGTATGATGGCTCAGTTACCTTGTGTGTGTAATTTCTGTGCTATGAAAATAGCTTAAAAGAGAATGGATACTAGTGGTTTTGGTTGGGTTGTTTGTTTGTTTGCTTTTTCTGAGGGAGAAATTACTACCTGCAGACATGCTCTGGCTTCAGTGCTGTGTGTGTTTTATTCATTGTTTCTGTTCCTTATGACAGTGAAAGGAAAAGCACATAAAAACATGTGATGTTATAATCCGGAAATTGTGGACTTGTTGGAAGGCTGTTGTTTCATGTTCTCTGGAACTAACAGTGGCATTGCTGGATTTTGAGGAATTTCAGTTTGTCAGTATTTCTGGCTTTGGGTGTTTGTGAAATTGGCAATGTTCTGGGTTGCTGTTTCAGAACTAATATATTTCTGTTAACCCTGTTTTGCTTCCAATGTTTTGCTCTGGAAATCAGATTGGTTTTTTGTTCTTTTATGTTCTTTTCGTTTCTTCTGGTATTACTGCTTAATAGGGATCATTCTTTTGGGCATCAGGTATTAGTTATAGCTGGTCCTAATATCCCAAAGGAGGTAAGTGTGAAGAAGAAATAGTGATGTGTGGTTCCACTTCTCTTTACAGAACGGACTCAGCAGGAGAGGGAGTATCATGCTGCATCATTTAAAGATGCCATATTACAGCAAATATTTCCAGGATTTTTCAGATGAACATGTAGGAATGAAACAAATCTAGTTTGGATTCTTCATGCTCTGTGGTTTCTCATTATCCATTGTTTCAAATCTGGGAGTCATCTCCCTTAACCTAAGATTTTTCAAGAAAAAAAGTCAACCTTTAGCAAGAAGGCAGAATAATACTATTTCTTCAAACGTAGATATGCCAGGGATCTCCTCTGCCAGTGCACTCGTGTAATGTGTGATCTATGGTCTCTGCCCAGAAAGTGGAAAGAGGTTGTCCATTTTCTGTCTTTAAACATCATCATTTTATTCCTCTCTGCTATGTGTTGTAGTCTGTCCTGCTCCGTATAGCTAAGGAGTTGTCTTTCCTGTGACTAACCTTAGCAGGTTTCTGTTACGATAGGGAAAGGTAGTGATGGCATATTTAAACAGTCAATGAGTTTCATATTGTTAGCATGTTCTATCTAAACAGATTACGATAAAAGTAACAAAACATGTGGAAGCAAAGTCACATGTGTATAAAATGAGTTATTATTAATCTTAGTACTTGTAAAACAATATGCAATATCAGTGCAAAATATTTTTCTTCCTAGAAGTCATAAATCAAAGAGCAGCATTTACTGTTTTGTAACATATGCTCGTGCTTGGCAGAAAGCATGTCAAATGACAGTGCTTAGAGTATTAAAGTTAACAAAATGTCAGAGAAAACTGGAAACTGGTTAATCCACAGAAATCTGTCATAAAGATTGCATTGTAAGGTGGTTTCAGCATGAATTCTAGTGACATATAGAAGCTTAAATTATAATCTAATGGTATATCTCTATCGGTGAGATGTTTATGTAACATAATTGCAACAGAGATGTCTTTTCTTGTTAATTTATTAGGATAATGAAAGTTGCAGTCTCTTTAGAGCAATGCAGAGACCAAATTTTACTCAAAAATTCCATCCCAGCTGAAACCAGGACAGTGCTGGAACCAAAATTTTCTTTTTCTTCTACATACATTTATGAAAAGAGAAATGATTCATGTAGTTTGGAGTATGCCAAAGACTGACAGTCTGCTGTATGGAAATCTGAGTTGCTGCTGTCTTTTGTTATCATGGATTGCTGCTCTGGGCATTAGCATGTGTAGCCCAGCAAAGAGACATGGTAGAAATACAGGATAAGCTGTGGAACTGACGTGCCAAAGTGGAAAACAAAACTTTGTTCAGAGGAAGCTCTGAGGGAAAGAATTTCATACAGAAGTAATCAAGTGAAGGCCTTTTCCAGTGGAACTGGAATTTAAAAAGCTCTGTCTATAACACTGAAGAAAAATGCTAAGTTATTTCAATGTGTTGCAATTTATAAACTAGGGTTTTGATTACCATGCTGCTTGGTTTTATAGAAATGCTATTACATGGAAAAAATGTTTCGGTCACAGTTAGTTTCTAGTATTCATATTGGTCCTTAGTGTAAATATTTTTCTGTGTTATGGAAGGCTATTAAATTCAGCTATTTCTTTGATGAACATGATCTGTAATGTGACAAGCTGTAATATATCAGTAATCCTCCATAAAAACATAACTGATTTTGTTAAAATTCCACAGGTGATGCAGTTATACTTTCTTGTATACTCTTTGTCAATGGCTATGCTTACACTGATTGACTGAACACTGGGACAGGAGAGCAGAAATCTGTTTACCGGATTTTTTCTCAAAAGGTAAACTCGTGCTAAATATTGTAACGGAGGACCTTTGCTGTGGTTGCTGCCACAGCAAGGCAGCACTTTCCTGTGATGGTGAAGAGGCATTTCCCAGCAAGTCCCCTGGGTGACCAGGTGTAAAGCATGGCAGAGGGATGGCCTGTCCCAGCCATCTTGGTGCTCTCTGGGGAGATATGACAGCCATTTCACTGCACTGTGCTCTCAGGCGTCTGGGAAGTGTCAGTGCCCAAGAGGGAAAGTTGTCATCAGTCTTGTGCTGTTAGGGTGAGGAGTTGGAAGGACTGAGCTTGTCACAAATGATCAGGCACTTGATTCTGGCCACCCTTATAGCTGTCTAAATGGACATATTCCAATCTCTTTTTAAAAGCTGGGTTTTGCATTTTGTAATTATTTTAAATATGTTACAGGAGGACTGAGGAAATCCTATCTGATTAATTGTTATGAAAGAATAGTTCTTTTAAATGAGGATGAAAGTTATTACTACATATGGATTCAGATCATGTTTGTTCTGAGTGATTTTCTGGATACCCTGGAAGAAGAGGTATGCTCCTGAGCATTACACTTCTTTCATATATTCTTACTTTTCTCTCTCTTTTTTTAAAAAACAAAAACAAACCCTAATGATAGTGGGAGACAAATCAGTGCCCAGTTTTGTAGATTCTGTAATAAGAAAGGGCGAGGTTGCAACAAAAGCTATTCATGTACAACATTACTTTTAGTTGATGAAATATTTTCTGTATCTGAGAGAATGATGTTTATAAGTCACGGTTGGCTTGCTTTGTGTGGTGAGGAGAGTTGTGTGGGAAAAACACCATATGATTGCCTTGCTACGGACTGTATCATAATGTGAGTATATAGTACAGCGAATTAAGGTAACAAAGTTCAATGAGAGCGATCTACTCTTGGATTTAGGAGGATCCTCCTGGTTAGATTCTTCAAATACTTTGAAGAAGAGAGATGTTTGAGGATATTAGTCCTTTTAATGTTGTTCAGGTATGTGCCAGCAGTATGCCCCATACATCTGCGATGCTTTACTTTCTTGAGACCATTAGTGCCCACAGTTTATAGTAGATTTAAAACCGGCATGCTGTCACAGGCAAATTGAACATATTGTTTCATGACCATGGTTTGCCTGTGGCTGCCTAATATTTTTGACAATTTTTTCCCTATAGTATGAGACCAATATTAAAAGAAATTTTATCCTTCAGTTCAGAAGTGTGTCATTTTGCTATGTGAGTCTGCAGAATTCTTCTAGGTGCTGAGAGAGATAACAAAACAGCCTTGGAGTAGCATTTGTCTGATGAGTTAGGGCTTAGCTCACCTAAGGGTAATGATCTAAAAGTCAGGCATCTAGCTAAATAAACTGTTGGGTTTCCCTGTATTGCCAAGGGAAAGTTGTATATCCCCCAGAAATCAGGTCATCACACCTATCTTCAGAGGAGATGAATACTCTTCTGGAGGTTGTTCATTCTTTCCAGTTTCTGAAGATGGAGTCTAGGTGTCTAGTCTGAGTCTCAAGATTAGGCATCTGAAGTTAGGGATGCTAAATCTCTCTCTAGCCCAAATTGCAGTGGTGATATCCCCAGAATTCTCAGCACATTAATTTTGTACTTTTGCAGTATCATCATTTAAGGTATATTCTGTCTTGCTTTTTCTGCCAGTGAAACTGGAAATTTCCTCAAATTCTCATTTTCTATGTCTGTGGAATGTGCGTTTCACATCCAAACAGCAATTCTATAATCTGGACAATTGGCCATGGGTCTTAATGTTTGCCCATGAGTATCTGTCTTTAGATAAATACATGTGAATCCTAAAAGGCTTTAATCATGGTAGTTTATTCAAAATGAGAATGGTTTCAGGTTAGGTATAATCATGATTTGAAGGACTATACTTCTTCAGTCATCATCTTGTATTGCAGGAAAAAAACCTCCTTATGTATTAGAAGTATTTATATCTTGTAGACAAAATTGGTGACTAAATGCTAACTGTTATGTGAGTACATTTGTTACAAGGAAAAGGAGCAGGAAATGTCAAGTATCTCAGGTATGTAACCCACTTAAGAGTGGTGTGCACTGGCACCAGCCCCTGGAGACAGTACCTGACAAATGTTTCCATTTAATGAGAGCTGCTATAAGGTGTAAGAGAAGATGCATTTGTTTTTATGGATCAGGTCACTAATTTTTGTTACTAGGTAGACAAAATCTTGAACCTCTCAAAGAAAATACATTTATGAGAGTTGTGTCTCACTAAGGGCGAGCATCTGGTGTGGGATAGCACCAGACTGGGAAACAGAATTCTAATTCTACATTTATTACTAATTTGGTCACTTCTGTGACCTGTGGTGACATCTATCTGTGCTATAGTTTCTTTTTCTACTATATTAATGTTTCTCTGGCTAACAAACACACTGTAAGAGTTACAGCTGTTGTGATCTAGAATGATTTGGTTGTCAGTAGTGTAGAATATTAGGGAGAAGCTGCTCATAGTAAGAGAAGTTTAAGTGAAATATAATGTGTCTTCTAATAGAAATGATACTACTCTGGAATAACTACTGAAGTCAGTTGTATTTTCAGGCTATCAGCAATAATTGCTATCAGCATTATGCCCTTTACATCGAATTAATTCTTTATATAAAGCTGTTTTTGTAAAGCTTTTTCTCTTCTTCCACATAATGTCTTGTGATTCAGGCATCAAATCATTCCCCAAGAGGAAGCACACTGTATACATATTTGGCCCCTTCAGTGCAAACCACCTAATAAGATAATACTATAGCCTGTTACACATTAATTTTCCAATGATTGTTTCTTGCCTTTCTGACAGATTCCAAGCAGAAATTGATAGCATTAGGCAGTGTATAAGAGTACACTAATCTGATTCGTCTGTCCCTTAAGATTACTAGCTATTTGCCGTCTGTCCTGCTTGAAAACAATTAACAGATTGTATTATATTTTTGATACATTTACTTAAAAAATATTTTTATATCCTATCAATACTCACATATAACATTAAAAAAAGAGGAAATATTTATCTATGTATTTTCAAGGAAAGTAAATTACTTCAGGTAATCAAGAGATTTTTAATATCAACAAGTTTTGAAAAATAGAGCAGGTATCTTGAAATCCAGAAGATTAAATACACTTCACCTGATTGCATTTATGTAACATATGCATGAATTCCTGATTTGGTCCTCTTTTTCTATTTCTTTGACTGTGTACTTCTTTCCGCCCCTCCCCTCCCCCCTTACAAAACTGAGAAATACTTTGAATTTTGCGAGTTAAGAGAGTGTAATTTTCAGAAACACTCAAGTCAGCCTATTTCTATCTGAAATGGTTCGATTGGTGCATTTTATTTTTTACTGTAGAGGAAGCTGACATTGACTAAAACTAAGCACTTGGAATATTGAGGGCATTTGCACAAAGAACGTGAGTGCAGCGGGGTGGAAAAAACGTTTCTCTGTCATAACCAATCTTCAACAAGGACATAGAATTTTATGTCTTTTCTTTTAAAACTGTCGAGTATCAAGTATGAGAATAAATGTTTGTCACAGGAAACAGATATTCCTTTGTCAAACTTTAAAAAAGTCACAAAAAAAAACCCCAAACAGAGACCAGAATAAGTCCTGCTGCACATGTCATTAACAGCAGCAGAGCTGAAGGAGACGTGAGGATCTGGAACATTTCAGTGAGGAACCTTCAGGTCAGAGTTTTCAGCAAAACTTAAGCAGCAACCATGCTGGTTTGGATGCTGCAATGATTTTGTCATCTTTGCAACCAGCCAGACCTGTCATCTGGCTTGTAGGATGGGTTTGAGAGCTGCTTGTTGGGGCTTTGTGTTTTTGTCTGGGTTTTGTTTTGTTTTTTTTTTTTCTTCTCCTGTAGTGTAAAATCTGACAGCAAAGGTGAGAGGTCAGGACAGTTCAGGGCTAAAGGTACAGAGGAGATAAGATACTGTGTGAGGTTTTCTGTTCAAGACTGGGTACAGATTTAAATGAGATTATGCTATTGCCTACTTTTTTACTGCATAAGATATAAAATTGTTGTGGAATGTGCAGAGCATATTTTTTTGAGATCACTGGTACTTAAATATGATTTCAGAGAGAGGCTACATTTGATATAGTTGGCTTCTTCACTGTGTGAAAGCCACAGATGTTAAGAGTCACAAGAATAAAGGCCAAAGGAATAGAGTACTGATCAGCACAGCTGTATCATGAATCAATCCATTTTTTCATTGCTTAAATCTGATAGGTTTGATAAGTATGTGATGGATTAAGCCAAAGTAATGTGTGCAAGCATATTCCTTGCACATTTTTCAATTTTTGTTCCAGTTGCTTTGCCCTATTTTAGTTATAAACCTTTTCTTATTAAGGGTATTCATTATTAGGAGGAAGAAGGAACAATATTATGTGAAAAAATACTGTGTTAAAGTGACTAGCTACTTCTCAGCATTGCATATTGATCAAAGCTGTCTAAATGCCAGTGAGATGGGACTTCTCCAATCTTCAGTAACAGCTGATCCAGCTTAGTAGTGGTTATTCCTCGAAAAGAAACAGTTGGAATTAGTACTCTTTTATATCAATTTGAGTTTGTGTGTTTTTTCAAGTGCATCATTTAGGATGGGGTGGGGAGAGGTGTGTGTCAGGGGGGACTGTGGATTTCTCAGTGATTGCAAATTCTTTAATGTATTCACGTAGTCCATTACATGTCTTAAGAAAACGAGGAATTTGTAAATGCTTAATGGGAAAAACCTGTATATATAAGTTGAAATCCTTTAAATTGGTCTTTGTTAAAAATATGCCGAGTATATATATCTACATATATGTAGATAAACTAGCATGAGTTAGCATTTTTGTTTCTTTGAAACCACCAGCTGCCTATTTAAAGTACTAGGTGAACGATAGGTGTCCTAATACAGAAATCTAGTTTTTAGTTGTGAAAGTTGATGTACAGAAAATCAATGGAAGAGGTGGAATGGCTGTCTTTAAAGGCTTAATAATAAAGTAGTGCCTTGTGTCTAAATCAAGTCGAGAGTGATCTCTGTGTGTAAGTGACTCAGAATGATCTTTTGTGTTCCCACAGAAACATTTATGTGCTGTTTAAACTGTTGACCAGCCAAAGTGAACTGCTGACAGATTGTTTTATCATTTTGCTATTGTCACTACATGACACTAATTAAAAGCATAAAAAGTTCACTGACAGGTAGCATCAGCACCAGCCAGCTTCAACAAAGACAGAAAGCATGTAAGAAATACATAATTTATTAAAATAGGAAAGATTAACTAGATGAGAGAGAATTTTCCAGGAATTTTCATTTTATTTTCATTGAATTTACATGAAAGGAAAGTTAGAGTATGTTTTTACTTTTCTCCTTGAAGTTACTTTTCACTTAAAAAAAAAAATAAATATATATATATATAAATAAAATATGTTTCTCTCTGGTTACACCTGTATCAATCTGTAGATATGCTTCAATCATTATGCAGTAAAATGTATAAACAATTTCATGTGACTGTGAGTCCCAGCCTAAGCACCAGAAACACGTTTCTTCCATGGCACCTACATATGCTCCTAGTTGCATTAACTCCCAGAACAGAGTGGTGTGTTGCACACAGTAGAATTTCTCATATCTGTTACCAATAGTAATCTTTGTCTTGTTTTACTGTCATAGCACTTGTGACCCACATGGCTACAGAGTTGGAAAGGATAGTAATAGTGATCAGCATAACATAGACTTAAATCTCCTGTTCTGGGAGACAAGGCAATAATGGAAAGTGGAGAGTCAAGCCTATGTTGTAATTCTTTATTCATTGTGTCTTTTGTCAGACAGATTTGGGGCAAACTTGGACTCAAAACTGCAACTTGCAAAAGAGGGCAACTGCAATAGACAAATGGAAAATAAATCTAGAGAGGAGCTTTTCAGAATAAGGACTGCCAGTGCTAGATACTTGTCTCTACTCAAAACCTGACAGTGCTTCACTCATTCTTCCTTTATTGCTTCTATATTTTAGATGGAAATACGCTCTCACTGTGAGTGCTGGAAAGTGCAAAGGTTTCAGGATGGAAGCATTGTCCTAAAGACTATGCTTCACAGATTATACCCCGCTGAGCTTTTGAGATAGCATCTCAGACAGCAGCTGTTTTTCAGAAGTTCCTTAGCAATCAAGCTTTTAGAACTGAAACTCCCTTTAAGGTATCTTAAGTCACATTTTAGTCTCTTAAAAATTGAGTTTATTCCTATATATTGCAGAGTTTTTAAAGCAGTGCTGTTGTGGGAAGAATTAAAATACCTGATTTTATAGATGCAGGTCATAATTGATGCTAGATACACACACAGGAATTGAGTCATTTCTCTAATCAACAGCTCATAGCCACTTTACAGTGGATAATTAATGTCACTTGCTGAGTGAGAGCTGAGTTAAGGCAACCATACACTCCAGGTAGAAGTGGGTTGGGAAGAAAATCCACAGTGCACAAACAAGTAGCATTGACACAGCACACATCATGCCCTGGATACTTTCTTGCCAGTGTGAAAGTAACTTTGCAAAAGCAAACGTGTACAAAATAAATTGGATTTGTTAAAGCTGTATATATTTAATAAACCCACTACAGAAAAGATAGTAATTTCTATTGTTTTGATGGTTTTGTGAGTTGAACTTCCAAAACATTCTTGTTTCCACTCAAGATCATCTATACCAGTGATCGCTTGTATTCCAGCCAAACTAGATGTGTTACTCTAAACATTTTCCTCTGTTATTGCCTGTTTGTTCATGTTATTTCTCCCCTCTGCACAAACCTATTGCATTATTTCTCCCTACTTATGCCACCAGGAAAAGAGGTTAAGAAAATTATTATTAGTGTATTACTGTAGACAGCAGGGCAGAGATTTGCCATAGACAGGCTTGTCTGTAGTCATTCCTACTTCACATTGTCACTGTATCTACCTTTTCTCATTAAAATGTCAGACCATAATGCATTTTGCATAAATTTATATAAGGCAAACCAGATAGTTTGACATCTTCAGTATCCTTTTGTTTGCTAGAACAATATAAAGTGCCTCAAGTTTTCTCAGTGCACTGACTACTTATGAAACTTTTTTCTACATATGTTCACTGAATTTTCACTGTTGCAATTACCATGTGGGACTTTGTCCACTTCAGTTGAAGGATTAACTATTTCCACCCTACCTCATGATACACAGTATGAACATCCCCTTCTATTTGAACAGTGCTATTCTGGGCAGTGAGAACACTTTAGTTAAAACAGCAGGTTATCTAGTACCAGATATTTCTCCCTTTCCTCTTTTCCAAAAAAGAGAGCTTAGTAATCTGGCAATGCCATGTTCAACCATACACAGCTGAATTGGTCACATAATTTCTCAATTCTTTTTTTCATCTTTATATATATATATATTATTTTTTTTTTAGATTAAAGCCTTAAGTTGTAGTAGTTGATTTGGGGAATCAGTAATATATAGACTCAATTCACAATTTCCCAAATCACAGGATTTTATTTTCCTCTCAATAACAGTACTTGTAAGAAATACAGAACATACACCTTCATTTTATGATGAAAAGTTATATTTTCAATATTGAATTAAAAATGCTAAATGACAATTAATGTTGTTCCATATTTCTGTTGGTCGAAGGACAGCCTCGAGGCAAAGATGAACATTTTTTTTAAACACTCTTTGCATTTTCACTTCGAAAGACATTTCCAGAATTTCTAAGCAAGGTTTTCCAAATTATTTTCTCCCTCATTATTTATGCAGTTATCAAAGCTCAAAGCTTTAATCTTGATGCTTTATTTGTCCTGCACTGCAGCTACGTATGGATTTACTAACAGTAGGGTTCATTAATGCTAGGTTTTTGATACCTATTCCTGTCCTTTCATCTTTAATAGGATAGGATTTTAATTCGTAAGTATAATGCTGATGGATATAATGAATGGCTTAATCAGTGACTTCATCTTTTCATCAGTGAGGTAGTCCAGTGACTTGCTTTAATACTAACGACGTTGCCAGTGAATCTAGAGAAAAAAAACATTAACTGCAATCATTTAAGATAGTAGAATTGAATTTTAATTTTAATTCACAATGTTGGTAACTGTGACAACTTCCTGGATGTAGAAAATGCTCCTTTTAGACTTTGCAAGGTATCACTTCTAGAATTGGGAACGAAGGGTATGTTTCCATGGATGTTTTGCATACATATCAAAGAAAATACCAACTTTCTCTTAATCAAGTAAAAAATATCAAAAGAATGTAACAGAAAGTGGTGATGATTCACTTCATAATTTGTGTCAGTTCATTGTTGGGAACACTTAAAAAAATTAGCGATCTGTATTTCAGGAGGTGTTCTAATACCTTTAAGTAAATCAGTGTTCTCATTGCTACTTTGGGCATGCAAAAGATCCACAGTAGGATTTAAGTAAATCTCAGATCAAGTCAACTTTAAAAATGTGATGGAACTGGGTCATCTTGGTTCTACATATGTTGCTGAAAAGGTGCTCTTGACCATCCTTTCAGAGGCTCTCTCTCTGCTCTCTCCCCTCCCAGGGGCACTCCAGCTGTATCCTGATGAGAAAGCCGATTTCATTTGTAGGCACAAGAGTTGTAACCCTGTGGCCACTCACAACAGCTTATAGGAAGCATTGTAGCTCTTCACAGAGAGTAGATAAAAGATGCTAATAAGTGGGATTTAAACTGTGCACAGCAATATGAAAATAAGCATATTTCAGTGTTCCAACAGTATTGCTTGGGTTGGATTAGGATTTTGAAATGAGTCAGACTTCTGTAAGCAGCGCTGGTAACTAAGAAAGCAGTGCTTCTCACAGACTAAGGGGAACAAGGATCTCAATGTGACTAGAAGAGCTGTCTAGCAAACGTAATGTAAATTATGACCCAAACATTTGTTACTACATATTCCTTGTCACTTTACACTTCAGAACAGGTGTTAGCCACGTCTCCTGGCAAAATTGTATCTTTGCTAATTAAATTCTGCCCTGCTAAATTCCCCCTGAAATTTTAATTGGATCTTGTATTCCTCACTGTATGCCATAAATTGTTGTGTGAGGCTGCTTTATGCTATTAAATGGCTGCATTTAATTGGTAGGTGACATACTCCTTATCCCCTAATACCATGTCTTATCATTTGTGAAGTAATTTAAAATTTATTAATGCTGTTAGCTACAATCCATGAAATCTTCATCAGATAAAACTCGTTCTTGGTTTCCCCCAGTCTCCTCAAGTGACTTTATTTGGCTAAAAACTGTGTTACAGAATTGTCTTAAGGGAATGTACAAGTAGAACTGTAAAGTGTTTCCTTCTTCAAAAACTCCCCAAAACCCAACTTTATCCATGCTGAGAACTGATTTAAAAAGAGAGTATAGTATAAAGACAGACTATAAAATGAACTAAGCTGAAACATTTTTCTCATAAGGCAGACGTATTTTGGAAGTATGCTACCAAAAATTGTTTTTCTCTATGCATTAGACCATTCGTAAGTTAGCACTTCATAACTCACTATGGATTAATTTGCACATACCTTAAATACATACTTGAACAGGATTTAGGTAATAATAGAGCCATAAACACTTTATAGTCTGCCAAAGTTGAAGTTAAAGCAGACAGCTTGAAAGCGTAGTTGTTTCCCTTGTTTTTTCCCTAATATGCTTCTAATTAATTTTCCTTTTTAAGAAGGGTTGGTCTTTGTTGTAATACTTTTCTTTTTTTTTTTGTCTTTTCCAAATTTGATTTGTTTTTTGCCTTCCTGTAATTTAAGTGCTGAAATACTTCTAGTCTTTCTAAACTGAAATTAATTTTCCCTTGAAAATGCAATTTTTCAAATGCTGTCTATTATTGCTATAACGGTACAAGCAACTGAAAACAGGTACCCAGTGTTAGCTTGACCTTCCTTCTGATCACCTTTCTGGGCTGAAAAATATCTATTGGCAGATTCTCAACAGGTGTAAACCCTCATGACTCTATTGACAATCCGCACTATCTAAGCATCTCTGTCACTATCTTTTTTCAGAAAAAAAATTCTTACTGCAGTTTCTGTGTTACCAATGACTCTGAAATTTTGACATGTGGTAACTCTGCAGAACACAGATGATATAAGTGCAACTTCTGATACGTCTCCTCATGGTGAAACAGCACACTTACAGATTATTCTCAACAAAGTCACTGAAAATTCTTTTTCAAAGAAGGTATCATTCCTGAATATGCCATTCAGATATAAGTTGTCAGGAATCTTGCCATTATCATGTACAACAAATATGATGGTTTGGTGATTTCCTAGTTTTCTTTTTTCCTCTCATTCTTTATTATTTATATGGGATCTTTCTTCATATACTTGATATTCAAGTTATGTAAAGAATGTCTGTAGCTAGGGGTGTGTTTATATGCATAGTTTTATGCATTAGACCATGTATTCATACTCTGTTATTTAAAGTGGTTAAACATTTCAAAACCTGGATATTTAAAAAGAAATTTAGCATATTTTAACATATGTTTTCAGAAAAAAAAATCTCCATTTCTTTTTTTCCTGTGTTCTGCTGTTTTTTAATGGATTGCTTGCTAGTTTGCCAGTTGGCTCTTTAAATGTTGGTATTATGTTAATTCCAGTCTTACTATGGACCTTATTCCAAGTGCACTGATGATCCTACATAAAATGTTAACAGTATAGTGCTATTTTCCTTATTTAGTGATGCGTCAAATAGTTATAATGAACTGAGTTACGAATACATTTGGGTTAGTGAAGAGGACAATAGTTTGATCCATGCATGATGGATCTTATTTATTTATTTAAGATTCTTATTTTATTTATTCTATTTAAGTTGGCAGGCAGCCTCCTATGTATGTGATTTCATCCAAGCCCAAATCAAACAAACAAACAAAAAAAATGGGAAGGAAAGTTATAGTTAAATTACTGTCCCCTTAGCATTTAATATTATTAGGCCCTTTTCCCCCGCTTTGTCCTAGTAAGTGTTCTACAGATGTTGATCTATTTTATAATTGTGGTTCTGATATTGGAAGGGGTTTTTTATCAGTGATCTCCAGCTATATGCACCGTAAGGCTGCAGGGAGAATTTGGGGTGTGCCCGAGGAGGTGCAGAGGTTGAGTATCTGGCTTGAAGCTCAGTGGTGCATCCTCTGAGAGAGCTACTCCTTGCCATCCTGCTCCTGGGCTTCTGGTATTTACTGTGCTTGTGACCACAGGAATATGGGTGCTTTGTTTTTTCTGGGATTGGGGATGACCCTCTCCTTGATATTCACATGCATTTATGTTTATGGTACTTATTAGTATAGCATTTACTGTTGTTAATGGCCAGACATTTCCATCAAAATGAAGAGTCTAGCCTGTGTGGTCCTCCAGTAAGGACTGTTTCACTTCAGCCCTTTTAGTTTTGTTTTTGTATGTATCTTTACTGACAGTTATTAAACAGCGCTGCATTGTTACGGGTTTGCAGACCTGGATGGGTTTTGGTTTCCTTGAAGAGAAAGTGTGCTATTTCTTCCCCTTTGACTCAGTAACATTTTTTGTTTCAATAACTCTTGGTACTTTACAAAGCAAGAATCAGACTCAGTCTGTGTTTCTATATGAGTGCTTGGTACAGGGAAGGTAATAAAGTATTTCTTGGCCATTTCACCACTGTAGACACACATTGGATGTAATTACAGGCCTTGTGCCCAGGAGAACATTGGGTTTGTGGTCTTTCCACTCATCTAACAGCTCCATGAGATGTTCCAAGTCAAAGTGGCAGTTAAAAGCCACTTGGAACAGTTCAGCTCTTTAGAGTTCCCACTTCTAACTTGTGACAAAATGACACGATAAAACTCTAAGGAGAGAGATCAGTATCTTCAACTCAGTGCCTTCCAAAGATATGTGTTGTGTATTCCCATTTATTCATTGCCATATAAGAGGCCTTTCATTCTAAGCTTTGGACAAATAGTTACCTTATATAATAGCAGTAATAAAATATTTCCTAATTAAGACTATAGCATATCTGTACTTTTAACATAAACAGACTGCAGCAGTAATTGAAATATTATACAATTTGGGAGCACCACAGATAGGACAATGGCTTAATAAACTTATTGGGATGTGGCTGTTAAATACCTGTGGCACCAATGTGCTCCTGAGCCATGACAACCTCCTGGAGACCAAGGATGCTACAGGGCAGGGGAGAAAGCTAATTTTCATGTTTAGGGTAGCAGACCTCACTGTACGTGTAGCTGCTTCCTTCTACACAGAAGCAATATGTTCCCTGCAAATACTAATTTTCTGTTTCATGAATCCCACATACACATACAGGACAACACCTTCCAAAGGAAGGACAAAGTTAGGAAATAGGAATATAAATGTAGATACTGACATGTGTGATGCAAATAAGCCTGGGATGGTAAAGATATGCTAGGAATGTCACTGGGCAAGGAAGAAGGCAGTTTAAATAGGGAACACACAAGCACAGGTATGGAGTACTGTAGGCTCATGTGAAAATGTCAAACTGCTTGGGTTTGGTTTTTTTTTTGGTTTGGGTTTGTTTTGGGTTTTTTGGTTTTTTTTGTGTAGCTTGGAACAGAATTTGAGTCATAATTCCTTCAAGAATAAAGCTGTGCAGTTGTAAGTGTCAGAAAAATGTAGTGATTGTGAAGTACTAATAATAGCATTTTTCCATTGTGCATTGTGTATTATACATTATTGTATTATTCATGCGTTTTTCTCTTAGTTTTTTTGAAGATGGGTATTTATTTCAAAGGCACGAGAGAGGTGCGGTCCACATGGGGTTCTCAGCATAAAGATGTAGTGCTTTAACTTTTGTATTTGAGGCTGATGCCCTTTTATGTATGTTAAAATATTGTACTGGATCCTTTTTAATGAACACTTACATGCAGATATCCTGCTTTTTCAGCCCAAGAGGCAGCCTTATGTAATACATATTTGCATATTGACACAGTTATGATACTAGAGCTAGAGGAAAACAGACTAAAAGTCAACAGAGTGTGTTAAAATCTACTTGCAGGGAAAAGTTCCTTTAAGGGTTGGCATTATCTTGTCTCAGTCACATCTACTTCAAGAAATAGGCATAGCCTCAAGCAATGCCTGGAGTTGCTACTCAGAAGAAAAGTGAATGTTAGAAAAGTTATAGACAATTTTGTTAACTTAAAAACTTCTGAAATGTGAAATGCAGTGATGAAGTCTTCTTGCTATGGTACATTGGAACGTCAATGCAAACCAGAGGGGAATAGAGGATACCACGTAAAACAGAGTATTACCTGTAGAGTAGGATTTAACATGGCTTTGTAGTACATAAAAGCCAAAACTTTAAACTGGACTAGAGTAACCAAACTCTTCTAGTGAGGAAAATGTGAAAGGAGGTTGCTTCTGCCATGGCTTTCACAAAAGATACCTACTTAATGGTTTGTTCGGGGTTCTCCGGGGTTCTCCAGGGTTACAGTCGTCCATGCCAATTAAATGCAGAGATTCTACCTGAAGTAGATTTCTTTCTCCTTCTTTGGCTTTGTCCCATCTCCAGTTAAAACACTTCCACTTCCTGCTACCTTGTGCATACCTATCCACAACAATTAGCATCTTGTTACCTGCCAAATAACTTTTCTTTGTACACTGTTTCTACAACCTGGAGGGTTGGGTGTCAAAGGAATTTATTCTTACCTCTTTCAGCATCCTAGGAAAGCGGTTGGGATACTGCCAACAAACCTGTGCTGTCTTTTCTGAAATGGGTGTCACAACAGTGTTTCCTACAGAAAAGTCCTCTGAGCCTTGAGGCACGCAGCTCCTGCTGAAATATTTTTGAGAAGGCAGCAATGTGGTTTCTGATACCAACCAGGCTGTGAGAAGGACATCTAGGAATGTTACAGGTCTATTGCAATTCTGAGGAAATGTTGATGTAGTTCTAACAAGATCAGGGTCTATAATTAACATTCCTATAAACTTTGTTCACACAGTACTGTATAAATAGTTCTCCACAGCAAAGGTACCTGTAATTATCCTTCAAAAATCTTTTAGAAGACAGAGGACTTATCCAGATAGGAAACTATATTAAGAAAAAGTTCCCAAATCTATATATATGGATGACTTTAGAAAGAGTATTCATTATACTCATTACTAACAGAAAATTAATGTTTGCAAGCTCAGTTAAGTGTCCAAAACCAACCTTAATTCTACATGTGTAAATACATGTGGTTTTTTTTAATGTTCTAATGGTGTCTAGCTCTTATCAGTAACAGTTTTTAGCATATTGTTGTTGGACAGTCGATGAGAGCAGTGTTCCTATTCTCTCATAACCAGATCCTTACTTAAAAGTAGAAGTGTTTTAGATACTATGATATCCTGAATGCTGCAGGTAAAGACAGAATAATATTCCAGGACATTGCCTCACAGAGCATTGCAAGCTAACATATCTTAATGAATAAATATTTTTCTAAATTGAACAAATAGCACACGCACCAAACAGCAGGGCTTTCTTCCACAAATTGCATTTTTTTTTCCTTGTGGCCTTGCATTTTAAATACAGCTATGGAATAATTAAGCAGAGTGGAGTATTAATGCAGTTTTATAAATAATGTTAAGGTTGCCAGATGTTTTTCATTTTTCCTCTCTTTTTTTTAATGTACATCATTCAAAATGTAGGCTGATAGTGGATTGTGGGGAACTTGAGTATGTAAGACCAAATTTTGTATTAAAAATAGAGCTTATGTAGATGATGCTTTACCATTTCATTTGTTTGGATATAAAACTCACTTCTATTTCCAGTTTTGAAAAGACTAACTCTTAAATCAGATAAAAGGGCATAAGTCCAGTATATATAGTCTTTCAGTAAAGTCTCTCTTTGGGAGATGTAGTTACCTGTTAGAAAACAATCATTTCCAGAGCATATATAATTGTTTTGGACACCAATTTTCCCCTGTATAAATTTCAAGTTAATGTAGCCAGATGAGATAAAAGTGTAAGGATCAGTTCAAAACATGAGAATGAGTGCAGGTTGCAATGATGGTAGGGTGCAAATGTATTTGTTTTCCCCACATGATCTTTGTCCTTAATAAAGGGTGGGAGGAGAAAATAAATTGTCATTTGCACCCATTCAGTGTTGATATACATTTTACTATAAAAGTTCTGTTCCTGGAAACATTGCCTACTCAAGAGTAGAAAACAGATGCTAATAATTGTTTTCAAACATCAGAAACAGCTTCAGTTTTATGCAAAAAGTTGGGGTTTAGGGCATTTCCATCAATCTTCAAAACTATCTTTTTGGCATACAGTTGAGAAATTCAGTATGTATTTGCATTAAAGTACAAAAAATTGTTCCCTCTGCACCCAAGTGGGATCTTCAATATTATGCAAAAAGAAAACAGTACTTTAAAACTGAATCATTACTTACACATATGCCTCATTTAAAAACACTGAGAGATTAAAAAGTATTGAGACTTCATATTTGATTCTTTGGTTGATGAGACTACCCATGCAAAATCTATTCCATTTTTAGCTATTTTGCAATTATGTCCTTATTAATACAGGTATTTCCTCAAATCTTCAAGTTAAATACCACCAAATTAATTTGCGCAGACACACAAAAGCATGGCACAGGAAACTTGCCAAGAGAAGACTAAGAAGAGGCTGAAAGAGGCTGATTAGGTTCAAGAAACTGGCAGGTCTTCAAAATTGCTTTGGTTGAGGAAATGGACTGTCAACAGAACAAGGAGGCCAGGATAATAGCGTAGGACCACGATGATGGCATTTACTACCTCAGGTATTTGTGGCTTCCTTCCACTCATTCAAAACAGCTCTGACTGACCTCTCATGGGTGATTTTGCCCTCACTATGCTCAATCAGATTATCCAATTGTTTTGGGCTGCTTATGCAAAAAAATATACTGTAGATCTTTTAAAAGATCTATAAAGTTGATTTTTTTTATTCTCTACATGCTTAATTATTCAGTCCCTTAGGAAATAAGTTAGCAGAACACTGCACAAATCCACTTGAAGTATCACAGTCAAACAGAGCTCTTGTCCACCTGTTTATTTATGGATTTTATATAATGATCTGATTAATATTTAAGAGATGGATGATTAATTTACTGAATTTTGTTCAGGTGCAAATTTTTAGCCTTGTATATTAAATATGTGCACTGAATTATCATGCTTTTTACACTGGAGGTTTTTGGGTTTGGTAGAAAGTTCAGGTAGGCCTTGAGGAGTCTTTTGATATTCTGAGTTACTCCTTCAGTGTGTATACCACAGTTCAGCTTCCTGGGGGATGTGCTTACTTTCTGAGTAAGGTTAAATCCTGTGAACTGGTTGAAATGAACATGGTTTTTCTGTAAGCAATTTTCAATGCCAAAGTGCGGTATTGAAGATACTTATTCTTTTTATTTAACTCTGTCTTGATTTCATTGACTTAAGAGTGGAAGAAAATAGTTACGACTGATGCAGTAACATTTTCTTAAGTCTTGAAACATAGTAAATACTTTATATTTTCACTTTGTAAATTACTCTGAAAAAAAGCCCATTGTCTGCTTATACCTGATTGCACTTGCCTTTTCAAAATTGTTATTTTCACTTGAGTTCTGTTCATTTTGTGATCTAATGGCATTGAAATAGATCACTTAAGAATTGATGTATTCATTTTCATCATATTTGCATCAGCTGCAGTTCACATTTAAATAGCAATTTGTTACTTCTGCCTAAATGTTGCTTTCCTCAGCAAAGATTGATATCATCCTCATGGTTATATATTGCAATTTCCTGCTGCATCTTTGAAGATCTGCTTTTATGAGAAGTTAAAGTAAATTTCTTGGTTCTTCTGTAGAGCTAATAATCAAACTTAGCTTCAAGAAAATAGACTATTATCCTGGGCTTCTTAATATTCAGCTTCCCAGTATTCTACCATAGTCTACTTCTAATTACAAATTTAAGCTAAGCTTCCCCTCCCCCCATTAAAATGTCTCTTACATATAAGACAGATTTGTCATGTTTAATATAGTTACTTGTGTGTTCAGGAACTCCTTTTTTATGTGGTATGTTTAGCAGGGAATTAATAAACTTTACTGTAGAATTGTAACATACTAATCTGCTTTTTAAAATTTACAGATTGAGGGATTTTTTTCTTTATAATTTTATTATTAAAGGAAGGGAGAAATAAGTATTTTTAGTGCTATCTTTATATCAGCAACAGTCGCCACCCATGTTTTCTTCACATAAGGTTTCCTTGATGTCACCCATGCTACACTAAATCCCCCTCAAACATGATCCAGACTTAAAGCAATGCCAAGTCTTAATCAAAGACTCAATCAACTGACATATCATTGTCAACCTTATCCTCAGAAGAGGTCCTCTGCTAAAGGAAGTAGGTGGGTTAGATAATGTGAACTATGGCAGAACTATGAGACAGGATGTTTCTAGGTACTGTATAAAATGTGCATGGTTACCTAACATTATTTGTTTGCCTACACAGATCAGACATGTAATGTCAATAGTGATGGAAATCCCTGACCTTTAGACAAATAAATAAAACTGGACCAGATGTATTACACATTATTGTGTTCTGGGATATGATTAATACATAAATATACCACTTGGTCTGCAGGAAACACCAAGCACAAATGGATGATGGAGATAAGAATAAAAAGATGAAGAACACTCTTGCATGTGAATTGTGAATTCCCACAGATCTGGGAAAGATCTGTACTCCAAGCTACAGAGAAAGTGCCAGTGTATAGCACCGCAGAGATTAGCACTGGATCATCTGGTGCTCAGTTGTTGCTGGAGTCTCAGAAGGAATATAGTTCTGATGATGTGGCACCTGCTTTGGGCTAATTAGGCATCATATCATCAGGCACCACTGTGCTGCATATACTCATCCCTCTGTTATGTGAGGAACACTTAGACTTGCAGGATCTTCACAGTGTTGAATCCAATAACTTTTTAGATTATTCATACTGGTGGGAGTAACTGAGCTTATGGAAGCAGAAAGATTGCAAGAAATTGCCAAGTTCTAGGAGCTATGAGGTTTTTGAATATTACTGCATATAGCATATAATGAATGGATATGTGAATATGAATCTTTGAATAAGATCCCTATCTGTTTCTGATCTCTCTCTCTTTTTCTATAAGTATTGTAACAGTGGAAATCTACTTATGAAAGCACTTTGCAGCAAGTGCCCTAAAGTACAAATGATTTTCACTGGTATCATTGGGAAAAAAAACAGCAATGACATTTCCTGGGTTGCACCAGGACACCTATTCTGTAAGTTACCAGACTTCCCATAAGCGAGAATCAGCCTGAAGTGCCAACATGAAAATTAAACTTGGTTCTGCTAAGGCCATGAAAAGCCTACTCTGAGCCCTGGAATCTATTTTGTAATTTCACTTGTCCATCAAAACACCTTTTTTAATAGCTGTATACTGTCCTACAGTAATTATGGAGTCACATTGCCTTCTTCCCTTCTTTCTTCTCCCCACCCCATTCTCTCCAGTAAGGAACCATTTGTACAACTTGAAGATGATTGTTTTTTGAGAATGTTACCAATTTAATCTAAAAATCAATTGAGTTTCACTGTAATCAGAAAACTGTACATCCTCTTTTGTATCCAAATCCTCAGAGCCTTAAGGGAAAAAGTCTTTGAAGTGAAATGTAAAGTCTTAATGTCTTATGCAGAAAGACAGAATTGGGGGGGGGGGGGGGGGGGGACGGTAGGGAGGAGAAAGAGGAGAGAGAAACAAGTACAGTGTGCTTTTTCCAGTTTCTCTGATGCCAAATGTGTTCAGCAATACACAAACTCTGACTTTCCTTCTCCCCTTCCTATCACCCCACTGATTTTAGTGTATAGTGACTTGTATTATCCTCAGCTTTGAAGATCTCTGCAAATTCAAAGAAACACTTCTACCTTCTTCTTTCTGGCTATGTTTTTGAATGAATAAGTGGATAGTGAAGAATGAAGTGATGCAGTGAACCGAGTTTGAGTGTTCTGAAGGGTTTTGGAACTTCAGAACATGCTTTGCATGTTACTGATGATTTTATAAGTAATTTTGTTGTTTGCTCTGTGCAAACGCAAAACTGCTGAAGAAATTCTTGAAAAAGGAGAAACTGGTGGTTCTGCGTTTAAAAATAAACAAAATGCATAGATATTGCTACTAAAGGTGTTCCATGATCTGTTGTATAAACAGGATTAACCATTTATTTAATATTTCTGTGTAGCATTCGTCTCATGGTACAGGGCCTGTAGGTGTCAAGTTTCTCAATTAGTCTGATACTCTATGGCCTGCATTTAAATAAATTAATATGTCTTAAGACTGTCAGCTAAGTATATTTTGTGTATTCTTAATCAAAACATTCAGTCTGGTATGGATATCTTCTATCAGTTCTCTCCATTTTATTTTGTGAAGCTACTATATTGTGAGTGGCTAGGCAAAGAAAATCCAATTGATAGTGGCAGAGATATGAAAGATTAAGTACCTTGGTACTCATTCCCTACCTATGAGTTCATAGATTTTTGTATATTGTGAAATCATTTTGTGATTTTTTTTCCCCAAAAATATCATGTGTATAATGCAGCTATGTTATTCTCCACAAAGTATATGCTATTCTTCTTGTAAATGGTTGGTTTATAATAGTATTTAATTCCAGAATCTGCTGTAACCTGAGTTCTCATGTGTTTTATATTGGTGAGTAAAATACAAATACCTCAAGTGATCAGAAAGATGGTGTAATGCCAGCTTTCACTGAGCCTCCAGAATTGCTGAGCAACAATCTTGTTGAAGTGGCCAAATTGTGCTTCATCATACTTCCATGCTGGCAATGTCCAGAACAGCTGATAGAATATGTAACTGGAGGGACACTTTTTTGGATAAGCTTGAGCAGATGGGGTTAGGATGAAGACAGTTCCCAACAGGGTCATTTTGACTCATGGTTAACGCTGAAGTAGCTCTCCTTATCTTGGATGTGAGGCTGATTGTGTGCATGAACTGCCCAGTGCTGTTCCAGCCATGCTCAGACACTCTGCTGATGGTTCAGAGCAGAGTGAGGTTAATGCATGGCCTCAGAATTCTCTCTCTGTTTTAGCCACATTTTCACTGTTTTGCATGTTTATGTCATTATTTTTTTTTCCACAAAGCAACAAATGTCTTATCTTTAGCCTCCAGGTGCTACCATTGCATTAGTAATTTGGACCATTTGAATTCCTACATAGTATGCATACTGTAGATGTGTCTGCATATCTATATATCAATCTGAAATATAACCCAGCTGTCATGTGCAAACAAAAGCATTGTGAAACAGTGAATTCTACTGATAAATCCTGAGTTTTCTAAAAAAGTTGGCTTCTTTTTTTCCACTGTGTGGTGTTTCTGATAGCTGTCTTGTGTCTAAATACTCTCAGGCTCAGCCAGTAATGCTACAGGTTTCATTTAAAGAATTTCCAAATTTTGATTTCTCTTAAATAGGCTGGAAAAAAAAATAGGCATTTTTGTAGTTTCTGTATGAAGAGGTTTTTATTTTATGTTCTACTAGTTGTTTATTTTTCTTCTACAGTGCTGCATCATCTGTCATTCCTTGAAGTACAGGCAATGATAAACTCCCTGTCCATGTTAATGGGAGTTGAGTATGCTTTGCCTCTCTTGGTATTGGTGCCATATTACCAGGACAATGTATTGATTTGGTTGACTGCCGATGTGTGATGCATGACAGAAATGAGAAATTGAACTTTCTGAATGCGAAGTAAATCATGCTGCTGATGATATATAAATTATTTAGGAAAAAGCAATCAATCGAATTCTCTGTTCTGGTAGCAGTGCTACATACCGTTTAATATGCAGTAAAACAACAGTTCTTTTACAATCTAAATCAAACAGTGTTTTGTACTAAAGTCAGATTCTTGCAAAAAAGACTTGCAGCACTTTTGATTTTAGCGTGCTTTACTTTCTACATTACTGACATGTGATCTTATAATTTAGAAATATTGAGCTGACATTCATTAATTCTGCCTTTTTCTTGTCAAGAGCCACAGATTATTCTTTCTAGACTGCTTATTACTATTTTAAATTTGCTGGTCTTTAAATAATTTTAACTTGTAAGTAGAGTTGTTTTGGGTCCCAAATACCTGCAGATGGAATTTATTATAGCCACCAGTAACTGGACTGTAACATGTGTAAAACATCCACTAGAGACATGAATAGACCCATTCTCTCTTTTGGCAGATGTTTTGCAGATATTAAACTTATATCCAGTTATATTTGTGTACTTTAGCAGTAAACAATAGCATTCATTTGCAGATTACTATAATAGACTTTTCTCTTCTTCTCCATGTTTTGAAATGAATGGGATAATTTATCCTTCTTGGAAAGAGAGAGAAGTATTTTAATGAAAGCTTGAAGAGACTTCCTGAAATTCTTCTTATCAATACCTGCTAACAAGTCTTGTCATTCAGTGTCAAAGTCTCAGCTTAGCGTTTCCCCAACCTAAGTACCTTAAGCAGCAGGGAGTTCCTCACAGTCTCCTCAAAGCCACCGAGAGTTGCATATTTTGGAATCTTCGGTTTGAACTTTTGGGTGAGATTTTCAAAGGAGTTGAGCTCTCCTCAAAGAGTTGTTGATATTTGTGTAGTATTAAGGCTGTGAGAATACAGGGAGAAGCATAACCACCTCTTCCTGGTAGAGGGGGAATGCTGGTCCATTTAGCAGTCTGGTGGAACATCAGTCCTGGAGTTCTTTCCTGCATGAACCCTGGTATGGTTCAGGGCCAAAACGTGTATAGGCAGTTGGGCAGAAAGTTCTACTCACAGATGTTCTAAAAAATAAAATAAAATAAAGAGCCTTTTGGGCTTTTTATAACCATATTTTCTTTTACATAAAAATGGGTTTTTTCTTGCTGTAATGTGTTTTAGCATTTATTGTGTTAGAAAGAAAAATAAAAGATTGATTTATTAGTTATGAAGTTTAACAGTTAAACTACCTCAAAGTTAAATAAATTACCTTGATTAATCCCACTTAGTTCAGTAAATGGTATTAGAATCTGGAACTGGATGTTGGAGGACGAGGTAGATTTGAGATAGAACATCAGCAAAACTCAGCAGTATCACAAAGTAAGAGTGAACCCTCACAACAAGGTACGTAATATTATTCTTTCTAAACTCTCTAAGGATGTTCTTTTATATTTTTCATAACATATACTTGCTCTTACATCTCAAGATCAGACAGTTTATTCATTTTTCTTTATTTTAGAATTTATTTTATTTTTCTCTCTGAAAGCCTAGAGTGAGACTTAACAAATATAAAGTGGTGATAGACAAGGAAACATAAGTAAACTGTCTGTCTTGTTTCTGAAGATTGACTTGTGACCAGAAAAGTAAGAGATATCAGGACAACCTGATGAATTTCAGGTCTTCAGAGTCTGCACACATTCCTCATACCATGTAACCCTTGGAAAAATGACCAAAGAACTTACTGCACTGAATGAAGGATTTGTGTTTCACATGAATACTGAAACAAATGTGTTCCCTTTAAATGTCACACTGAAGTGGGACTGTCTTGCCAAGAACAGAGTCATTAATGACTTCCATCCGTATACCATTGATCTTCCTGGAAAAGTACCCGTTAAAGCAAATGAAACACATCTAGCTGTACTTAAAATCTAGTATCCTGCAGAGAGTAAAAACAACTTGTCAGCAGCCAGTGCCCCAGCGCTAACAGTAATTTCCCTTCCTGTCAGGCAACTGCTTCTCCACTGGGAGAAGGTACATCAATAGGTGTAATGGTCCTGTGTACATCACAGAAAGGGCAGAGAGCCTTCTTCCCATGCAGTATTTGAGAACATGACAACAGCTTTTGTTATTAGTGGATTCAGGTGGTAAGTAAAAATTTGCAAGAACAAAGTCCATTTGCTGGAATACAGCTTTTACAGGTATCCACTAGAGAACCAGCGGATGGGGCCAGGCAGGGGGAGACATACACACCCACAACCCAGGGAAGAGGAGAAGAGTTACCAAGGTATTACATTAACAGTGTCAGAGACAGAACTTGGCATAAACTTTTACCACAAGAAGTAATGAATGTAAAAAAGCTAAATTAAAGATTGTAGAATATTGTCAAAGGTTTTCAAGTTACATTTCACAGCTCAAGTCTGTTAGTTCAGAAACTATGGTAATTTCAATTACGTGGCTAAGTACAAGTATTCCTCATTTCTTAAAATTTTCAATATGTAGAAACCCCTCAGTATTTCAGGTTATCTTGGAAGGAAAGAAACTTTTAAAGTACCGTGCTCTTCCATTGTATACCTTCTGCTTTTTTTATATTAGAGGAAATAGAACAAGGTTAATTGAAGAAATGAGAGCTAGGAAGGGAGGCTCTCGTATAAATAGGCAGTCTCAGAAAAATCATAATTAAGCAGCAAAATACATTATTTCCTCATGAGAACAAAACAATTCCAGTTTTCTGGGTAAGTCTGTAATTTGACTCTTTTGAAATAGTTTAACTGATACTATAGAACAATTCAAAATCAGTTCTGACAACAGTCTTGGCTGAACTAAGGATGCCTTGCTTAGCCTTTGGAAATTGTTGTGCTAAAACTATTCTTATCTTTAAATACCGCATCTCTTGGTCAACAGGCAACAATTTGTGCTCTGAATATCACCTGAGACAATTCTGTGTGGGGCGCTAAAGGTTTTCCTGTGCAAAGTTGAAGTAAATGAAAATCAAAGTTCAATCACATGTTGATCTTCATGAGGCAACTTCAAAGCTGATGAGTTCTGATGATTAAAAATGCAGATTTGAACATAACTTGTTGTATCACAAAGTGTATAAGAAGCATCTGTATGATGGTGGAGTCACAGTTAATGATTGTTTGATTATAAAGGGTAGGCCTTCTACTGACAGATAGCAGTAACCTTGGCTCCTTTTTAGACCTCTCATGTTTTAGACTCTGAACAAGTAACATACAATAAATGCAAAGATTATGATATCTGTGGGATTCCTTGTATCACAAAAATTCAGTATAGAGGAATTTATCCAATTTTTTTGACGGCACTGTTCAAACAGAGGAGGGAAGCTAAATATTAAAGGAAGTTATTAGTCTAAATTATGTTCAGTTATTATTTTTTTGATGATTCTCCACTTGGTGAAACGAGAGAAAGTATGAGGGGAAACAAATCAGTGACCATTGACATCAGCTATTTGTTGATGTGAATTTAAATTCTGTTTCTTAAGACATTTTGGATATGTCAAAAGCATATAATGTTCTACATTGTAGAGCTTTTTCTCCCTTAACTGTTGAAGCTTATTTAGAAGATACAAGCTTCTTTTTTCTTTGGTTGATGTCATCAGCTAGAGCCAATGAGCTTTTGGGTAAATGGAAAGACTAAGGATGAACTTCTTTCACAACAATTTTAAAAATCTATTCTCTCATCAGTTTTGCTGTCAGTGTCACCAACTTTGAAAGAAGAGCGGGTTCCATCTAGAATTCTTTATGTTGATGAGCTGTTCCAAATCTGTCCTGTATGAATGAGATAGCTCTGATTCCTGAAATTAGTTTTCCATTTTCTGCCCTCAAACTACTTTAGATTTGCTGCTAGCCCCATGAAAAACAGAATGAGTTGTGTATACAAAAAAAAATAGGAATTGTTATCAATATGCTATAAGAATGTAACTACCAAAATACTTTAAAATTTGCTTGTATGTTGGATAGATTTTTTTATGGTTGTTTCAGTGATTTTACAGGTTATAGGGTTCATATCTTCAAAACTGTTTGCCTTCTGTTACTGCTGCGCACCAAGATTGTACTTGGATTATCAAAAATTAATGATGCGTGCAAACAGTTTTATACTTTCTAGGTTATCACCAAATGCATAATCTGCCTTATTCCTTGAAATTAAGTGCTATTTGAGTTTTCTAAAATGGTGTTTATTATTTAATTTTGTCCCTTCTCTGTGGGTGAGAACTTAAGATCAAGGTAAAATATATATCATTTTATTATGTCAATTTCCCAAAAGGTCATAGTCATTATTCTATCTCCAAGTTATTCTTTTTATTTTCAGTTTTTAACAACAGAAAACTTTAAAAGGTTACAAACCTGAATTACTACCTTATTTCCTGGTTTTGTAGCAGATTTATTTCTGATGTCTACTGATCAGTTCTGTGTACCAATTCTGGAGTATGCTAGTTAGCTCAGCTGCCGTTTGGCGAACCCAGATTCATATTCCATGCATACGTTTTATGACGTTGTGAACATGAGCTGTCTTCTGGGGTTTTTTTGTGGGTGGTGTGATTTTTTTTCTTTGGGTGTTTTTTTGTGGGTGTTTTTTTGCCATCCAGAGTGATGGCTGTTGCATCTGCTACAGTTTCTTCTTACAAGGACCTCACTGAACATGACTGTCTTTTATTGCAGTCAAGCCATTTTAAGAAAAAGAATTATGCTGATTTTACAAGTAAAATCTAAATGGGTTTGAACTAGAGTTTGTCCTTTTCATCCACATTCAGATTATAAACTACATAGCATACAAAGGAAATACCATGAGATAACTATGCTGAACTTCTCCCTTACCCATATTACCCTCACTGTCTCTCTCCTGTGCTGATCATGGTGCACAAGACAGAAAAGCATCTCTTCCAGGCCTCGCTTGGTGACCTGGTCATGTTTCTGTTACCAGTGCTGATTTTTCAGCCCAAGGGCTGAAATTACAGTAAACCCACACTGTTTTATCCAGCCTTGGGATCAGAAGCTACCTTAAGCTGAATGTATAGTTACTATCCCTTGTATATGGGATGTGTGTAGTCTTAATTTGTTTTTAAAGGTTTGGTTTATTAATATATTGATATAATGTATCTTTAAAAAAACAAAGATTAAAAAAAGCACCTAGGATTGCCATTTGATATTATATTTAGAATTACCTATGTCTGTCTGTATGTTTATATCTATTATGTTAGTAACAGTTTAGTTTTAGAAATATATTTGAAGTTATTTTCTGAATTAATTCTCTGGACTGTTCTCCATGATGTCAGAAGAGATGTGTATCTTCAACTGTTTACTCCTGTTTTTATAGATGGCTATACAACAGATGACATTGAATTTTACTGGCGTGGGGGTGATAATGCAGTCACAGGAGTGACAAAGATTGAACTGCCGCAGTTCTCCATTGTAGACTACAAGCTTATCACCAAGAATGTTGTTTTCTCTACAGGTTTGTGGAGGGGATGCTAAAAGGGGAATTCACGGGAAAGACTTTTAGAAATGGGTTGATTCTCAATGTGCAGTTCAGGATCTGAGCAAAAATTTTAGAAACAGGAATAAATTAGAGCAGCAACTGTGAATTTGGAAAGGAACAGTTTTTATTACAGCTTTCAGAGTGTATAAGGCATCACTCATTAACATATGAAGAATATACAGTAGTCTGTCATGTTAAGGCTCAGTCAAATAAGCTGTTTTTTCTCTTTTCCTATGAAAACTGATTAAGCCACTTAAATACCTCAGCACCCTAATCCCAACAAGAAGTAACCCAGCCTGTAGGAAATTTTGGAACCTTTCTCTTGGTATTTCTAGATGTTCCTTGTGCCAGGCTGTGGATGTCTTAGACTAATTATTTTGTCTTCACTGTAAAACCATTAAGATCTTTGTACTGCAGGATTTGTAGTTTAGCCTATGCTAGCAAGCATATGACTTTCTGAAGGCTGAAAAGATGCTTTGTCAGGAGGAGTAGAAAATAAGATTGGATTTCATAAAATAAAAAAAAAAAGGCAAAACAAGAAACAACTAGAACATTTCAATGACATATTAAATCATTCAAGAGAGATGAGTTGGGTCAGGCTATTACTATGTGATGTTCTCTGCCTACTTGAGAAAGCTGCTAGGTGTGTTTAAAAAAAAAATATTCAAAACTCACTTTCTAGATATGGATAGAAATAATCTTTGGAGGGAGTATAGAAGGACTGCACATCCCAAATTCTTCAAAACCAAGCAGAAATGGGACTTGAATAGTGATCTCTAGGCACCTCTTTCAACAAGTGTTTCATACACCAAAATATTTCTGGTGTCCAGTGACAAAGGTCAAGTGTTGCAGTGCTTGGAGAGAAGGTTAGAATAAGGGTTGCACTGAAGGAGGCGTACTGCAGCTTGTCAGGGAAGAAGTATTTCTATGCTTTGATGCTCTGAAATGTGTTTTGGCTGTTGATTGTTAAATATTACAATTACCAGCAGATATGCACCTAGAGGGTTCTTGAACCCTTAGAGTAAAAGATTATTTAATCCAAATACTTGCTAGAAATTCTGCAGCTGATTATCCTGGATATTTCAACTCTGTGTGTACTCTTTGTTGCATAAAACAATAAAACCGAAATGACAGAAAAATGTTTTCAGGCTTTATACAAGTAAATTATGGCCATACCAAATATTGTCTTTTAGGTGCCTACCCAAGGCTGTCTCTGAGCTTTAAACTTAAGAGAAACATTGGTTACTTCATTCTGCAGACCTACATGCCTTCTATTCTGATCACTATCCTGTCCTGGGTTTCCTTCTGGATTAATTATGACGCTTCAGCTGCAAGAGTTGCTTTAGGTAGGCATTTTTACACATCTTATGCAGTGTGCATTAGCTGAATACTTTTTCTTGCTTCTGGCTTTGTGGATAGTGCATGATTTGAAAAGTAAATCTGTTAGATCTTTTTATGTCTGGCTTGTTAAGCTTTGTATTATTTGAATCAGCATTTAAATCATCACAATTTAAATAAAAATTAAAATGATTTCATGTCTGAATTAGCTAACTGTATAATCATTGTAACCAGAACTAGCCTAATTGTCTCAACATTTTCTGTTGTTTTACTGCTTGTTTTTCTCCAAAGTGAATGCATGTAGTTTGCTTCTGCCCATGGCAGTCCAGAATACACATTCAGCACTGTGTTATGGATTATAAATTGCTTTTCCTTTCAGGTATGAATTAAATAAAGTTTTACTAGGGTTGTATACCTAACTTCTCCTTCAGTTGAGGGCTTTTTTCCTTACTGTTACCTTACATTCTAAAAACAAAACCATTTCCCTAATTAATCTCTAGAGTACTTTTATATCGCATCACTAATCCCATGTGTGTTTGTTTATACTGTGTTCCTTGTCAGATGATCAGAGCATATTACAAAAATAAATATGAGTATCTATTGCCAAATTTTGTATAAATCAGACTGATTCCTGCCAGTACAGCTCTCAACTGGATAAAATAAGTAAATCAGCATAAAAGATACAATTGAGAATTTGAGAGTTTAACTTTATAGAATACTGTCAATGAGTTTTACCAGGCCTTTCTGTGTAGCATTTTCCTGTAAGAATTCAAGGCTGCAGACTTCCCAAAAATGCTGGAAAAAAGCAAAATAATAGTGACTCTAGGCTGGTAACTTATAACTGAGACTTGTTAGGGAAGGTTACTGTTTAGCTGGTTAAAAACATACAGAATTCAACTACTGTTTGACTGAACACATTTTATTACAGGTGTAATCTTTGCAGTACAGAAAATTAAAGACAAAAATAAGGAATATAGATGTTAAGGGTTAGAATTTTTCAGCTCTAGCATTTGAATATTATGAGCTATTATGCTAGAAAATTAAAATTAATTCAGTCAATAGACTTGTTGATTCTTTTTTCCAGGAATCACAACTGTGCTCACAATGACAACAATTAACACCCATCTTCGAGAGACTCTTCCTAAAATTCCATATGTGAAAGCCATTGACATGTACCTTATGGGATGTTTTGTCTTCGTTTTCATGGCTCTGCTGGAGTATGCATTGGTCAACTACATCTTCTTTGGCAGGGGACCTCAGCGTCAAAAAAAAGCAGCAGAAAAAGCTGCCAGTGCCAACAATGAGAAGTTGCGAATGGATGTCAATAAGGTAAATCGAAACAGGGGTATATTTTTAGCATTGCCCCACGAAGGCAGACTTTCACTTCTGCCAGACAGAGCTTTAAAATGTAATTTCTTGTAGAGAATGAGTGGAGTGGGATTATTATGATCTTGTCTTTGCTCTGCAGAGCAGTGTACTTAGCCACCTCAGCAATGAATGCTGCCCTCTAGCCTGGAAAACTGAATGACTTTTCTGAAGCATGTGCTCAGTTAAGCTTTACCGTGAGGTGTTTTCTCAGTCAGGATGTAGAATTAAATATGTCGAATCTGTTTCCAAGGGAACAAATCCAAAATGATGGCTATAGCTGATATTCTACTAAGAGCTGTATGGAATGTTGGAAGTAAAACCTAAATTTAACCTACTTTCATAAATCTTTCAGATGACCTGGATAAGAAATATTTTCTACAGAAGTGTTTAAAGCTTGAAAAGTTTGCATATTTTCAACATATAATGGCCCAGGATACTGTTGACTAAATGAGGAACTGCTCAGAAATAAAGCATCAATTTGCTGTGCACTTAATTTTGAGTCTAAAAATGGTCCCCGAGGCATGGAGAATTGAGGCAGAAAATATGTTTGCCAAGATACACAATTTTGGCAAAAGTATCCGTTATGCTTAATGAAAATGGAGCACTTATAATAAAGCATTTGTCATTTTTCACTTGACCATTTTGGATGAATTTCACACAATGGCAAATCTGGGCTGAATTCTAAAATGTACTCAGTGTGAAATGTATAAACTTTCACACACATGCAAAACTGGAAAGTTAAATAAAGTTAAATTATCTTTCTTTTTTTTTTTTTTTTCTCTTTTTGGCGTGGGAAGCTTATTGAATTTGTAATTCTGCATAATACTCCAAGGGGAAAAAAAAATCAAAATCAGAGTTTAAAAAAAAAATTAAATCAGAAAAACCCCAAGTGATTATTTGTGAAGTGGAAACACAAGTTTCATACAGCTCTATTGGCGGAATTTCTTATGTTTGTTCAGAACTGCTACACTACCATAGTGTGCCTGTGGACAGAAGAATATTTTTTTCCATTTTTGCTGGAACACAAAAATCCATCACATGTTGATAGCATAAAACAGTCTTATAGGTTGTAGTTTAAAGTCTTTTAGGATGAAGGTTTATATTGTCATGGCTCAGATCTCACCCATTCATTAATTTATTCTTTTTCTTTTTAATTTGAAAGAAACATCAATGGAGGCAAATGCATAATGATGAGCTTAATTTTGATGTTATGGTACCGTAGATCACATTTCACCGTTGTAAAGTTCATGAAGACTCTGTGAAATCTTTTTCTTTCTCCTGGTGATTTTTCAGCAATGTAAAAAAAAGTTGCAAGCTTTTATTTAATTTGTCAAGTTTATTTTTTAAAAATCAGTTTCCCTTTAAACAAAGCTGTTAACTAAGAAAACCTGTAGGTAATTTTATGACACCAGATCAGTGTTTACCAGAAGTCTTTCCTCTAACATCAATGGAAGTTTAACGTCCATAGGTGTCTGAGTATCACCACTAGCTGGGGTATATTTTTGTATATTGTTTCACTTGTGATATCTTCTATATACTTATTCATACAATAGATCTTTCAGCCATGTAACAGAATAGCCAAAGTCTAGTGGCAAGTTGCTAATCATGGTCTAGAATTTGAAAGCACTAACTAGTGTACTAATCCAATCCAGTAAGCAGAGTAAATTAATTCCCATAACTGTTGCAGAAATTCACCAGCCTACAGGATTAACACAAAGTATACTGGGAACAACTTTACATTTTTTCTATTTTTTTATACTGAGCCTTTTGCTTAATATACCAAGCCAGCATGGTTCATCATCTATGGCAGTTCTGCTCTGGTATCCAGATAGACTCTGATCTGATAATCAGGTTTGCAATCCCTTAAGCAATAGATGGAGAATCAAATAGGAGAGGATCAGAAAAGAGTGTAGTGATCAGAGAACGCATATAGACTGCTCTGGGGAGGAGGAAAGGAGCTGACAGCTGTTCTTACTGTTTGACCAGCAGCAAGAAAATAGATTCATATTTAATGGATCTGAATATTTTATCTATGAAAGGGGGACAAATATTATATAATTATTTTCATGTACAAGGAACAAAAATGGGTCTGAACTGCTGAATTGGGTTCAGATTCAGGTTTCCATGAAAACCAACTATTTTAGAAATGGGACCAAATGAACACTCCATCTCTAATTAGGATCCAACTTTGAGGGACTAATTTTATGAAGTACAAGTATTCTTTTGTGGTATTAGTAGATTGCTCTTGTATCTCTACATGGGGTACTATGAATTTATGTTTGTGACTTCAGATACTATGTGAGAAAAGATTAATGCCATCAGTAAAAACCTCAAAACATGAGGGTGAAAACTTCTATACAGCTCTGTTACTGCATTAAGCATAGACATTGTAAAACGGGTGGATGAATAGTTATTAGAACTGCTGCTTGCAGTGCAGCTATTCCAGATGAAACTGTGGCCAATTCTTTAAATTTCATATTGTATTCATGTCATACGCCCAATGAATGTGGTGGGTTTGGTTTTGGTTTGTTTTTTTAGAATCATAGAACCATACAATAGTTTGGGTTGGAAGGGACCTTTAGAGGTCAACTAGTCCAACCCCCCTGCAATGAGCAGGGACATCTTCAACTAGATCAGGTTGCTCAAAGCCCTGTTCAAACCTAACCTTCAACATTTCCAGGGATGGGGCATTGACCACCTCTCTGGGCAACCTGTGCCTGTGTTTCACCACCCTCGTGGTAAAAAATTTCTTCCTTATATCTAGTCTGAATCACCACAGAAGATTGTAACTTCATATACTCCCTCATTTTCAAAGATTGTTGGCTCTGTTTGGGGTAAGGGAAAGGAAGAGAAGGGATTGGGCCTATATCTTGATCTCCTTCTTGAATTCTGAAGCCCGAATAATAAAATCATGGAGAAATTTAAAGGACATAAAACTCAAGGAGGATACAGACTTGATTACCAGCAGATATGTTATCACAGACTTGTTAAATCATATTGGATGTGCTCAATTTTCTTTGCAGTGACTTCAGGTTAAAATGGATGTATGTATGATCGTTCCACTCTTGAAGCTTCTCAAGCTGCATTCAACAGTTTATTTCTTTAGTCTAACTCATCATCTTTTGCCTTTGTCAAGGCTAATTGTTCTGTCTGTAAACAGCCGTATTGTTGCTTGCAGGTAAATCACTGGCTTTCTTCTTATATTAGACATCCTTTATTTATTGGAGATAGCATTCACATCATTTTCTTACCTCTCTTTTCAAGCTTATCGTCTTCTCTTATGTTATTTCTTCAAATGCCTTTATTATCTTTACAGTCTCAAGTGTTTGCATTTCTTCTGTTTTGAGTGGCATAGTGCTGCAGGTGTATATATGAGGATAGATAAAGTGGGAGTGTTGTATTTCTGCTTGAAGACCTAATATGTGTCATAAACTATGGTGTATATACTCTAACCCATTGTTATGCAATTTTATTCTGTGGACTTTTCTATTTTAAATAGGAATGTTGATGGTCATCAGCATCCTTTTGATCCTTCCTAGGCACATTTGATGCTATCTTTTCTTTGGGCTCAGGGTGCTAATCTAATACATTGTCTGTACTTCTTCCAGATGCTTAACAGATAGGTTAAAAAATAGGGCCAAATTCTAACCTCTGGCTTCACAATATCATTCAGCTGACTGTCTTCCTATGGGTACATATATCTGGGACATATCATCTCTTCAGTTTTAAGATGATGTGTCAAAGGCTTTATGAAATACATAGCTTTAATCTGTTAACTCTGTAATTACAAAAAAAAAAGGTCTGGAAGAATTTGGACTAGAAGCCTCTCTAAGGGTTTTTTTTCTTCTAACTGTAATTTTGGTTTCTGTTTCCGTTTGGGATAGAAGGGGATGGGGGGAGGGAAACAAGCTACTGTGATATAACCCTTTAAGTTTCCTCCTTTATGAAGCCTGGCTTTGTCTTCAAGGAGATGATGAGCCTAACCAGGATCTCAGTGTAGAGCCTGGTACAACTGTGAATAATTTCTGATGTAGACCCCCAGCCATTTTAATATACTTAATTTATGTTATCGCAGATCAAATAATGAGCTGCTTACTGTTCTCTCAGTCCTGATTTACTCCCCATAAGTTCCTTCCAGAATCCAGTGGCCAAGGTGTTTTTGATTAATTTTAAAATTTTTCTCTTAGATTGTTGGATCCAGTAATTTTACCTTGGATGTTTTCATCTTGGAGCTGTGGCTTAGATGGGCTTGCTGATGCTGATCACTGCAATGTGTCTGATGCATCTTCTGGTCTTTGTGTTGCTCAGGATTTGCAGTCTGATCACCTCCCAAGCTCAGTATTTTCAGTATATTTTCCTGACTAAATTCCCAGTCAACCTGCTGCTTATGCTGTTGTTACATCTTTTGGATTCATTGTTGGTTTTTTCCACAGTTGCTCGTCTAACTCATTTGATCCCGACTACTACATACATTAATTGACTTCTCTGGAGATGTAAGAAAGATGAAAACACTTTTCAATATCAATGATATCTGTGTATTTATTATTCTGGATAGATCAGAAACCCTCTGTTACAGCTATGTGGTAATTTAATGGAAACCAGAACTGTCACTGTAAGACCATGGTAAAGGTACTGGGCTGAATGGAAGGCTGATTCTTCTTTCTCTGTAAAGAAATGCTTCTTGCATCTTGCCAGCTGTACATTTGACAAGGGGTGATTATAATGGAAAAGCAACTGTGTGCCATCCTCTTCCAAAGCAACGGAGACTGGAAGTGTGTCAGGCAGCAGAGACGGTACTCGCTGTGAGTATTGGTATCAGTTCCTACATCAAGGCTCTTGTTAAATGAAGGGCTACAGATCCATCTCCTGATGGAGCACCTTGTCAGTCTTTTCCTAGACATCACTATGGTTTCCTTACCAGGATATTAGCTAGAAACAGGATGGCTACTTTCATTTTTTCAACCCAGATATCAAACCTTAGAGAGGCATCACCATATAATGATTTGGTGCATCTTGCCTTCCATTTCTAGTCCTGTCTTTCTAATTCTTACATGCATGGTATTGAGGTAGTGTCTAAATTATTTCTAAATGATTTTTTTTCTTTACAGTTAGATCATCTAGGTTTAGAACAGTTAGTTATTGCAAATTAACGTTTCTTATATCAAATCTGTTTGTTACATTGTTTCAGAGTAATTTGATTTGCCACTTCACAGAAGTGGCATTATGTTTTGCATAATGTAAATACATCACTGAATGTGGTTTTAGAATGTATACAGTTGCAGTAATAATTGAAGCCTAGATATTTCCAACCTAGCTTAAAGCACAGAGATGCTGCAAGTGTACAGGCTATATACCTGAAGTACATGATAATATAAGTCACATAAATTAAACTCTACCTCTAATTTTGCAATCATGCTGTTGTTATTGTGAGCATTAATAAAGCAATTTCCCTCTGGAAGAGCGGAAAAATGTCAGGATATTATGCAACACTTCATAAAACTGTTTATACAGATTTATTCAGTCTTTTTTTTAAAGTAAATGTGAACTGACATCGCTAACCTCTGCATGTTTAGTTAAGGGTTTTTTTCTGAACACAAAGACTTTTTTTAAATATACTGAGTCTATTTTTAAAACAATGAGTAATTCTTTACTCAGTAGTCTGTATTACGTAAGGTATTTGGTCAGCATGCCTGAAAGTTACAGTGTGCTGTTGTTACACAGCACCAAGTCACAGACAAGCGAAATTGTCAGACTAATGACATTTTTCTATCAGAAATTTGGGTACCAAGTAGAGAACATGGAACTTAAACATGATAATGAGATTAAACAGCATATTAATAGACTTGAATCACAATAGAAATGTTTTCTTAAAGAATGTAGGGCTTAGCAAGCTAAGAAGGTTTAGACAAATACAAGTATCTTTGCAATTCATTGCCCTCCTGACACACTGTTTTTTATATCCAAATTAGCACACAGTTGCTAAAGGAGATGATATAGCAAGGAAAGAACAAACAGAAGCTTAACCTGCCCTCAGCTGCACTTAACATGGTAACTTTCTTCCCATCAAGTTGTCTCAGCTGCCAAGTTTTTCACCTACACCTTTTTGACCAAGGAAAAGAGTCTGACCAAGTTTAACCAGAAAAATTGAATAGTTCTCCTCAAATCTTTCATTTTTAGAGGACTCCACTGCATTATCAGAGCTTTAAGACAAACAAGTCCACGCAATTATCTTTTTCACATGTGATTGCACCTAATTATTTCATCTATGCAACTGGGCAGGCTGAGGATGGACAGTTTCTGGCCATTGTACAGTCTAGCAAGGAAACAGGGCTCCCACATCATCCTTCTTCTCCAGGTGCCCATTTTCAGATTCACCGGCTCACGTACGTCTCTTGTTCGAACATGAAAACTGAGTACTTTCCGTTTCATTATGCCAACAATGCCATCCATTACAATAGCACACTTTGAAACGGTATAGAATCAGCTGTGTTGCTTTGCTACCTGCCATTTCCCATGAGAGCTTCCAGACTTCTTTTCACCACTTTACTAGTCAATAAATGGAAGAGCCTGTGCATTTTTTTTCACTGTCATATCCATACATGTCTCTTTTGAAAAAGAAGGATGGAATTTGATGAAGGAATATGCTAACTTGAGCCAATGTGAATCCGTTGCTATATACATGTGGCCCTTTGCAGGCCAACTTGTGATAGCTTTCAGTGTGCTGCAAACAGACACAGTCGCACTCTTCAATTTTCAGACTAAGGTGTAAAGATGCACTAACAGGGCAGCAGGCCCACAATAATATACCTTGCTCCAAAACAATGCTTATTAGCTTAGGCTTGGCTAATGCCTTTATTTCCACTGTGATTTACTGCTGGCTTGCCTCTGGCCTTTTCAGTTCACAGCAATATTTGTTAATTTCTATCTGAAGAAATCATATTAATGCACCTCTAGTGAGGACCAATTATTGCAAAGGTACCTAAAACCAGCCAGTATTTATTACGTAGAACTGCACCTTATACCATACGCAGTAGAGGTACTTCTAGTATAGTATACTCTAGTATAAAACATGAGTAAGCAAAAGACTGTAAAAGCTTTTGGAAAAAAGAGGAATTTTAAAATGGCTACATGCACAGACTCAGTTAGTAAACTGAACTGGATATTTAAAACACTAAGGCAGCACAAAGCTCTTAAAATTTCAGTCTAAAATCTCAAATCCTCACTGCTTTGTATTGCTGGAGCTAATGCTGCCCCTGTCCAGATTTCAGTGAAAGCATCCATCCTCTTCCTTTCACCTCCAAGGAGAGTTTTTCTTTTGTTTTCAGTACAGGTGAAAGCGCACGAGGACTGATTCTTGATCTGGGGTCAGAAGATATTCCTTGCACAGAAGTTTATTGAAGGACATGTAATAATAGTAGGCATGGATTATAAAAACTCAGCCTTTCTCCTAAATTTACATTCATGCATTATTAAGGAACAACTTGCGTATGAAACATCAGCAATGCACAGAGTGCTCGGCCAGCCTCTTTGTGTTTTGTTGAAACCTGAGGTTTGATAGGAGTGAAATTTGAGAAGTTCAGTTTTAGCCTGCAGCACTTTGCAGAAGCAGTCAGAAGGTGATTTATCTCCACGATCCATAGTTGTATTCCACATGACATCTGAATAAAGGTCAAGTCAACTGTGTGAGTTTTTCTTTCTGCATCTGCGCTCCTTCGAATGCCATGTTTAATTAATGTAAGAACAGTGCGTGTACACTGTTTGTTTTAAAGCACGATATCCCTTTTGCTTTTGTAGTGCATCTACAAACCTGCTATCCACCAGTGACCCTGAATTAAACACACTTTTGATTACAAAAAAGAATCCATTAATGCAGTTTATATCATTATTTCAGACTGTGGGAAAATAAGGCACAAAAAAGGCAAATGATATACAGCGAAATAGAAGAAATGTATGTAGCTGCAGCCCAGAAGGTGTCTGGCTAGAGAATTTGGTGAACTGATTTTCCACAACAGATCAGCTGTAAAGACTGACAAGGTTTAATTGAATGGCCATGAGTCAGCCAATTTCTATCAAAAAATAAGTTGTAACTCTAACTGTTATGTGCTAGGGGATGTAACCTAGATGTGCTCATGAATCTTGAGATCACTGGAATGTGTACACTAGGGTGGCACTAAGTGGTAAAAATGTTATTATAATGTAGAAGATGGCTGTTTGTCAACCTCTTTGCTTTAGTTAGAATGTCTAAAATTATCATGTTTGGTTTCTTTTTGCAAATAGCAATACATTGTTATATCTAATTTAGGGGAAATCGATTTCAGGTGATCCAAAATTGGTATCAGAAGTGTTTACATAATCAGAATGATAGTATCCCAAACTGGTAAGAAGGAGGGTACATATTTCAAATCCTTCTTTTATAGTTTGTACCCATCTTTAGTCTATCGGTAACTATTAATTATGATGCTTTACCTTTGTTGTTGTTTGCTCTTCAGGCTGTAAGTTCACCTAGACTGAAGCAAGGTAATGCTTTCAGAACTATTAAGAAAAAAACAAAATTGCTGTGTTAGAACACATTCTAAAGTCTTTTTCCCAATATTTCAGAAATACTTTTTCCTCAAAATCTTTTTTTTTTTTTCCCCTCCCCCAACAGTAGAAACATTCTAATTCCCAGGAGAGACACGGTGCAGCCACTTTGCAGCATGCCATGGAGACTGCTTGTCTTGCATAAAGACAGAGCAAGGTTAAAGAGCAGAATAGCCCAAACAACCTAGAAATAACATATCTAATGGTATTCATAGCAAAATATTACTAATATAGCATATGAACTGGGCATCCATGTAGACGTGTGTAAATTGTATACCTTCTTTTATATATATATATTGTTTTTTGAAAGGGTGTTAGGGTGTGTATTGCATACACGTATGTTAAATTTAATGAAACAGTTATGCTGGACTGTGAAGACCTAAGTTTATCAGTACATTCACTTAGTAAATTCTTTTGGATACTAGCTGCTTTCCCAGAATTCGTCATATGGAGAAAGATAGACAGCAGGACGTAGGTTCTCACGTAACTTAGGAAAAAGGTTAGGAGGTCGGTAGGATTAAGCCTAAATTTAAATACGTGTGTGTGTATATATACAGACATATATTTCTATACATACGAATATATCATTTTTACTCCATAGATACTAGTTTTCAGAACCCGTCTGTAATGATATAAGATTATCTTAAAACGTAGACTTCTAAATCTTATTTATCCTTATGTCTCCATTCCTCTTTTTAGAAGCGTGAGTGACTGGAATTTAGTTTTCTTTGCCACCCAAAGAACTTGTTGAGCCTTCTTGTTAAGCTTAATGCATACTAAAGCTATATACAGAAAGCCCTGCATACCTGTCCTTGCGCATGTCCTCAAAATGAACTCAACTTTCTGGTAATATAGCTGTCTGAAACTTAACACTCTTGGGCTGGCCTGAGGGATGCAACAGTAAAGGTCACACAGCCTAAATCAACATGATTGTTTTCATGTAATGTTTTCTTTGGGCCACTTTCTCTCCATGTACTCTTTGAGTATTCAAAGGTTCCTGCAGGTAACTGGAAACAAAGGTCTTCAGAAATGGAAGATTTTAGCTTACATTTTGCTAGATGGAATTTGGAGGTTTTATACTTTCAAGCTATAGCAGTTTTGAGTAGGAAGAGTGTCTTTACATAAGCTTCAATTGTTGCATGGAAGGTCTTTTTTTTATTAAAGTATACAGTAATATAGCTGGAGGAGAAGATCCAAAAGCCAGTTCGTTTGAAGAGCACTAGCTGTTGTGGGGGATGATTCTTCAGCTGTTATTTCTTCTTCCTTTTTGTATCATGAGGCATATACTATATATAATAATTTGCAATTTAAAAATAAGCCTATATTTGGTCTTATTAATAGGTTGCTCAGTTGTGAGTAGATCACCCTTCCTGAAATGCATCTTATGAAACTTTTATAACATTGGACATAATCATGTTTTATATAAACATCTACCAAGTTTGCATGTTAGTAAACTATTTTTTCTCTTGTTTCCATAAAATTATGTGTGTGAATAACAAACTGCACACTATTGCCAAAAAAACCCCAGTGTTTTTTCCTTCATTTTAAATGTGTTCTGAAATTCTCCTATCCATATACTTATATTTTTGTGTGTATGTGTGTATATATATATTGCTATAGAACTGTAATGTGTTTAACTAATCAAACTCAAGTTTGGTTTAAATTTACAAGCACAAAAGGCGACCAAAATGTCGGGAAGAAAACTATAATTCAGTTTTTATTTTCTTTATAATTAATGTATACACAAAGCCAATGTAAATATAATACAAAACTTGCAATGATATAGAATATTGGTATATATTTTGCATACACAGGAATTTAGTTAGAAAAAAATCTGAAATGAGTAACCATGTCTTGGCAACAAAGTTGCTTCATTCTTGTCCCTTATTTTTAAGAATGACAAAATGTTAGACTCTCCTCAAAACAGCAGACTATCAGTATACAAGTAAATCATGCAGGAATATTCTAAATCAGTCAACAGATTCAGATTTTTTATTATTTTAGAGCAGAACACTTTTCATTTTGTCAGGACTATTCTTCTAAGACTTGCACTATCTATAGCCATGAAACTAGCTGTATCTCAGGCTTCTAAATCAGCACTAAACATGATCATAATAAATACATTTCTAGATTTTTTTTTAATTTGGAAATTCATTGTCAACAGTTGGAAATTAATATTTATTATCTTTATAATGAAAACTTGTTAGTGATTTTTCCATAGAAAAGTCTCAAGAATTTTTTTTCAATTTTTTGTTTTTTTTAATTAATTGCAGCACCTTCCAGTGTTTTATCTGGCCTTTGTCACTGCTCCCAAAGATTTCCATTGGACCTCACGCTGCCTTTGGCCATGTTAATTTTTGGGCTGGGCCCAAGAATTATGTTGTTGGTCTTCCCCAAAAATCATGAGCCTAAATCTGTTAACAACTGAGTGTTTCATGGTCAGATGGATGAAACACTGGTAGAGTTCTATCTAGTCCACCCACTCTCATGACAAGTATATGCTGCATAGTGCTTTGCTCATTGTGTTTGACTTCAAAAAAGAAAAATAACATCTAAATATTTTACAGAGGTCTACTCTAGAGGAGCAGCTTTATCAGCCTTATTTTTACTGTCTAGTTCATATGTCAAAGCCATAACTGTGAAAATTATGCCTTAGAAATTTTGCCAGTTGCAATGATAATCAAATGTTCCATGCATTTTTCATCTTTCATGAAGGTTTCTTATACAAGCATTTTTCATGCATTTCTGCAATAGATTTTTGGTGCTAGGTATATCTGTTAGAGTATATTTTGTAAGACAACATAATAGGAGACTTAGCTTATGGGCATAACAGAAGTTTGATGAAGTTTTGGTCTTATTTATCACAGGTGGAAGAGAGCACCTTCTGGGTTGTAGGTTACTGCTGAAGTGTTATTCATTTATATTATCTCCAAAAGATTTAAATGTATGCATGTAAATGGGATGGTATTTTAACAAATAAATAACAAATACTTCATCACAGCAGTATCGGTAAGCACCTGGCTGCCTAACACCTTGTTTCTTGGTGAAACAGTAGAATTTAGAGCTGTTGTTAATTGGTACCCCAGAAGACTGCTAAATCACCTGCCTTTGCTTCCTCCTAAATGTCTCAGTAGTAAAAAATTGTTCCTGAAAACTGTAACTGAAATTTCAAATATGCCAGTTCTACTTACATTGGTCCCTTTATCTTTATTTTCTTTCAAAGATTGATATTTTTCCCCCCTTCTATTATTTACAAAATTTGCCTTGTAAAAGTAAATGCTTTCAGGAAGTTCAGGCAGATTAATTTTTAAATTTTTCAACTTTTCTCCTAAAGAAGTTTTTGATGCTTTTCTTTAACATGGAAGAGGTTTCTTGTTTCATGGAAAGGTTTCATTTTTAAGATAGAATCACTTATAAAGAAGTGTTTTGATCTGAGTGATGATTTTGCAGTCTCCTTGAGATAAAAAGATATCTGCACCTGAAATTACTAGAAGGGAGGGCAACTACATTTAAATATCATCAGTATAAAGCTTATTCAAATTTGAAGACTTAATAATTAGAATTCCCCTTAACTAATATTTAGCTCCACCATTGTGATATGTTCTTGCAGGAAAAATAAAAAAAGAAGGTTGTTTCCTCCTTCTGTGTATATGCATTACTCGTGGTTTTGGATTGAGAGCAAAAGTCTCATTCACAGGAAATCACTTGAAAACATTATTAACCTTAATATTTATTTAAGTCCCATTAAATTAATGTATCTGCTTAAATAAAGTTAGAAGCTCATTTCCTGAATCAAATATCTTTTCACTGTTTATGGTCAACTATATTTGCTAACTAGAATGGAAATTACTTGTACAACATCAAGGCCTTACTTAGATAATTTATTCCTTCCACTTTACTAGAGATTGCATTGGACTGAATTATCTTCACCAGAAGTGAAATGGAGGATGTTTTTCCACAGAATCACAGTGTACTCTCTATTTTTCTTTCTTGGTTAGTTAAGGTGATTTATCCCCTTTTACTGCAAAAAACCCAGAGATGTTTTCACGATATTTTAGATGACGTTAGTGTAAGGTTGAAGCTAAGGACAGGACACCAGTAGGCCATTTCCCCATTTTTTCCTATTCTGTGCCATAATTCAGTCCTGATTTTGCCTATTTCACTTGTTGGCTTTTGGTTTAGAACAATCGGATTCTGTGCAGCAGATTTAGCCTCTTTCATTTTACATGGGCACTTATTCTGCAATGTCTTAAGTATGGAATCTTGTGTGTAAGTAATGGATACCAAAAGAAATTATATGTTTTCAACCATTTCTTCAGAATCCTGCAATACTTGCAACTAAGTTATTGATGTGTTACTAATGATAATGATCAAGAAATCACATATATCAGGGCATAAAACTGGATGCCTAGAAACTGAACTACAAGTAGTTAGAGCAGTGTTAAAGCTGTGTGTCCAGATCTTGCATTTTCTGTCACTTTCTTTTTTTTAATTCTTACAGGTCTCTTGGTTCTTTTTGCTTAGATTTTTAGGCTTTAAAAGGCTTAAGAACCTAAAGAAAATCCTGATTGAATTTGCAGAGTTTCTCTGGATTTTTTTACCTGAAACCAAACAAAGTAACCTGAAATTATGTCAACCTAATTTTACTGTTCTCTAACTGCATGCTTTACAGCCTGACACAAATCTTAGGTGTATAATGCAATCCAAGCCAATGCATGCTAACGTCGTTTCATAAACAGTTACTGCAATGCTGGCAATAAATTCAATTTTGACCAGACAAAGGAAATGCAGTATTTGTTACATTCTTAAGGACATTGTTTCACATATGGATGTTTTGAAATATTAGGCATTTGTGCTTTATGAGTTCATATAGCTTTATCTCAGCAGACCTGCTTATCGTGTCAAAAATGTCTGTATAGCTTTAAGCAGGTGCCATTTGAAAATCATTAATTGTTTTTTCTTCCAGAGTGAACCTAGCAGCAGCTTATACAGGACTATCTACCTTCCACACATTACATTGTATAGTCAGTGTAATCCCCAGAGATCAGTGGTTCCTAATCAATAAGTAAAACCCTGCTGATGAGGTGGAAGATCCCTCTTATATGTAAAGTGCACTTCATACTGTCACCTAATCTTGCCAGAGCTACTGTGACTAGTCAGGAATAGGATGTCACTGGTTTTCCAAGTAAAGCTCAACTCTAAGAGGTGGGAAAGTATACTATCGATAATACTAAGGTCTTTAACAAATTAAATTCTATGTCTAGGCATGTCATGTTGGTCTTCATTGTGAAAGGGATCTTTATTTCTGTCTTCAGTTCTTAACAATGTCAGTTCACAGGACCTATAAATTCTGAGACCTAATCTCAGGTGTTAATCTTTGTAATAGACTGGGTACTTCTGTTCTCCCTTCTTGGTTTAGCTCACCTTATTTTGCTTTTGACTCATGGCAGCCCTACTTAACAAAAGGATATTTCTTTTCAATTTACAACCGTTTTGTTTCACAAGGTTTTTCCATCAGAAATTCCAGCCCTACTGTCTATTTTATCCATGGCTTCTGAGCCATTCTGCCATAAAATGAGCCATCAGTACCTGCCTGTGATTAAAGGTTATAGGTGAAAAGGAACAGTGTATGAGGAGTAAATGCATCAATATTATATCTTTTCAATTCATCAATATAAATTTACCTCCTACTTACAAAGCTGTGTTTGGCATAACAGTAGAGCATAATCACCAAGATGCTGGTTTACTAGATGTTACTAGTTTCAAAGATCTGGTCATCCTTGGAGGATTCCTAATATACATACGTGTGTATGTATGTGTGTGGGAGTTGTAATTTCCTTGTATTTTACAGTTGCTAATGTATTAGTGTAAGAGGAATTCCTCAAGAAAGCCATCATTTTGGAGTTTCTAGGTAGCAGGAAGAATATATAATGGTAACATTTCTACACCACCCTCTGTATTCCCTTTGTTTGAGGCCATCAGAAAGGTCATGGCCTCTTTCAAGGCTCCAGAGTCAGCTTTTCTTCCAGTTGACCTGGACCTACAAGTGAATATCATTTGCATTGTATATTTTGTCATCCACCTTTAAGATTGATTTATAAAAAACCCACCCTCTTGCATGGTTGCTGGGCTCTGGTCATTTCTCCTCCACTTCTGCTTTCACCTTTTATTTCTGTGGTACTTGCTGCTGCTTTTTCTTCATCTTCACATCCTCCCTTCCTCCCTTGTCCCTGGGAATTTCTCCATTAAGTTTGAACTCTCCTGTTCACCATAAAGAGTCTAGTTCTATGGTTGAACAATTCTTCAGCACCAAGAGATCTTTTTAACCTTCTTCCACCTCCTTCTGAAACCACTTTTACACTTTTCCCCCAGAATAATTTTAACAATTGTTTTCATATCATCATATCTTCCTTGGTCAAGCGACCAGTTGGAAAAAATACATTTACATCACAAAGTTATGTTACCTTGAGGAGCAGGGCAAGGCAGTAATAGCACCTCTGAAGCCAGAATATACTTATTCTAATTGTTGGCTTAGAGGTCCCTATACCTTTTAATTAGTTGTCCTATTATTACCCTAGAGTGCTTTAATTTTAAATGAAAGATAATAGCTGCCTTATCTCTAAGGAAACTGGTCTTGATTTTATTAACTTACAGGACAGAAGAATAATTGGCACATATCATTGTCCAGAAATGTATTCAACAAAGGTATCTTTCATTGTTTTCTAATTTTTTTATCCTCAGAGACTTTAAAATTCAGGTCCTGACCACTTATGGTCATTAAAGATCCCATGGCACTTTTTTATAGCGTGGTCATCTCAGCACCAAGCATCTGGCCAAATACCAATTTATGTAACTGTTCTGCTTACCTAACGTTCCCCCCCCCACCACTCACCCACCCCATAGTTTCAATTGGCTACAGCATTCTCCATTTCCTCGACTAAAATATAGTGTATTGTTCTGCACTGTCAGTCACCACATTTCACCTCAGAGGTGATTGCGCTTCACTGGAAGTGAAGTGGTTCTTCTTTCTAAAGCTTGTAAAGCGCTTTGGGATCCTTTTGAATGGGTGGTGCTGTGTAAAAGAAATGTAATACATTATCATTCTGTCTCAGGCTTCACTTAGTTACAAAAGAATGTTTAATTTAGAGTTGGGCGAACCTGCTTGGTGGAAATAACACTCCCAGCTCTCGCTGATCTGACAAGGAACCTTTTGTCAAAGGTTGAAAAGTTAGGTTAATTTGTTTCTGGGTTTTTTGTTGTTGCTGTTGTTTGTTTCTTTTATTTTCACATTCATTTGTACTTCTAGATTGGAACTTTGGGAGCTTTTCAGATTGGGAATTCAAAATACCATGAAAAATGCAGTTCTTTCTATGATCAATCCACTGTTCCAGGTGCAGGGGAGTCAAATTAGTGTTCCGGAAGCGCCTGAACTTTGTGGTGCTTACCTGGTATTCTAACACTTGAAGGTTCGCCCATCACTAATTTTTATTGTATTTTACATTATGTATTTTGAAAAATTCTTGGAATATTGAAAAATGCTGTGGTCCAACTCTGATATCAGTGTAATATGTGCAGAAGATGACACTTTGCCCTAGAAAATAGATTAGAATATTGCTAAATGTTTTTTCTGCCCAGCATCGCTAATCTTACTCACTACTGCCAAAATTACCAGGTATCTGCAGCAGTTTGCTGTGTTAAGAAATTTACTGAAATGAGAACAGAAGTGACAAAAGAATCAAAACATAGTTAACTGAAGGAGTGATATCATGTTGCTAAAATATGTCTATACCTAGCTCTAGTAGACTAAAAAACTTTTCTTGCATTTGTGTTGTATAGGAAGTATACGAGTGTGTAAAGAGCACTCAGATTTCTAATATCATTGCAGATCAAAAGGATAAAAAGCTTAAAGTAGATTCATCCCAAGAAGATTTAAGATGTGAACAAATTTGTTGGCACTAAGGTCTTTCCAAAGATAGTATCTTATAATGCGCAACGTTGAGGTGAAAATAACCCAGGCTCTGGGCTAAGGGGTAACACCATTACGTTAGTGCATGTTATGTCAAACTTCCCCTGATGTCATTGGATCTCAAATTTCTATTCTTTTCTTAAGGCTGTGTGAAACTATGGAAAATGTAGTTTCCAAAGGGCTTTGCACCCCTCTTGTAAGATACTTCCCCTATTTGTTTTTATACATTCTTGGGATCAATGAATGCCAAGTGCCTATAATTGCTTTTATTTCAGGATACTGAAATTCTTATTATTTGTCTGAGATCTTATAATAAAAATGACAGCCAATTTTGTCTTACCCCAAAAATCACATAAGAATTTTCTATATAACCGCACTCATTATAAGAAAATGTTTAAAAGCTTTCTTGAGAAGTTTCATAGATCTATTTGAAGGCTTTTGCATATGTTTGCTTTTTTTTGTATCACAATAGGAGAATACTCTTTTTGCCTTAGTTTTTGTCTAAGGCAGATGAGGACTGATTTGTTGGCCTTCCTGGCTAGAACACAGTGTTTCCTCAGCGTGCTCAATATCATGCTACAGAGTTCTCAAAAGGAATTTAGCTTGAGTTCCAGCTCAACTTTCCCATTTTTCCAGTGCTTCTCAAAAAAGATTGATTTCCCTAACACACTAGAAAATTCAAAGATTTCATATGGCTTTGATGGAAAGCAAGCAAAAATAGATTATTTTGGCTGCTTCACATTGAATCATTACATTTAATCTAAAACTAAAATATAATGAAACTAGAGGGGTGCAAACACACATAGATTAGAAAAAAGAGAGGGAAATCTGGCATCTCAGTGATGCCAAATTTATGCATCACTTGAACAGATGTAATCACTCAAATGGCAGTGTTTCAGTAGGTCTGAAGTACTTTTGTGACTATCCAACTTCCCAGTTCATAATACTGTGCAGTGGATGCTACTAAAAAGCAACTGTTTTCAAGCCAGTTCTCTCACCGTGCCATGTGAAATATTTTATAGTTGTGGGGTTGGTTTTTTTTAATAATGGCAAATACGGTGCTATACTGGGTGGTGCAGTGAGGTATACCTGCTGCTGACTGCTGGCTTCTAAATATTACAGAATAGATTAATGCCATATTATTGTTTAGAAATCCACAGTTTGTGCACTTTCAATAATTGTAGTATATATTATGTATATTATAAGTGAATAATGTGGATGAGTTATTCTTAAAGGAGCTCTGGGACAGTTTCATCTCTTATTGGCCTGGAGTATATCTGCACTACCATCACTAAGTCAGTGTACTTAATTAGCTGCTCATTAGCTCTTGTTGCTTTTGAATTATTTTTATTTAAGTATAATCTGTAATCACACAATTCAAAATATATACTTAGAGGGAAGGCTGAGGAGAATTAGAACTTCCTAAATAACCTGATATTTGTTTTCTCTAAATGGATTATTTTGAAGTTCTCCTACCATACTTCAGATCTACTCCTGATTGCCTAAGAGTAGAATTTAGTTCCTCATCTTTGAAATCCTCTTAATTGTTAAGGGGTTTTTTTACAACATTGCATTAATATTTTTTTCATTGAACTGCCTTTAAAAAAATACATTGTAGCTAAAGCTACCCATTGAAACAACTGTTCAATGTACATTTGATGTGATTACACTCTGTATATCTTTTTCCTTGCTCTAAATTGCAGATCTCTGCTATTCCAGCATTCAGGTCTCCACAGCATGCACTGTATTTCTGAAATTCATTAGCACTGGGGAATGGAGTTTCCACATAGGTATAGTTAGACTACGTCAGTGCCTTTCCCCAGGTAACCAGCATATATTCCTGTTTGGAATATAGGGACTTAAAATTTGCATTCTCTTGTGCAGTGCTCTGGGCCTCGTTTTATAGAGGTAGGGAGACATTGTGAATACCTGCAGTTTTTGTCAGAGCAGAAGCTTTCATTTGAAAGAAGAAAACCAGAACAAAGCAGACCCTTTTCCATTTGATTTCCCTCCAAAAACCCCAAAAAGTTCAATGTTCGCTCCAGATGTCCTACTCAGCAGGAGAATCCCACTTTCAGGAGCTAGGCATGTATTCCATTTCCAGGTATTGCTTCTGCTCACTGAACATGGGTCTAGGGAAATACCATTTATTCTGTTATACTATACTGGCTTTATTGCTCCTTGATTTCACAAATAAATGGCAATAAATGTAGTTACAACTGTGCTTAAAGTCTTTTAGACAGGCTGACATCCTATGAATTAGTTATGTTAGATCTAGCCCTTGTCAGCATGGCTTCAGTTTGCAGCTGACTGGGTTTCCTTTCTCTCCTGTAAAATCTGCTTTCTGATTTTTTACAGATGGATCCACATGAAAATATTTTGTTGAGCACACTTGAAATTAAAAATGAGATGGCTGCCTCCGAGGCTGTGATGGGGCTTGGGGACCCTAGAAGCACTATGCTGGCCTATGACACTTCAAGCATCCAGTACCGGAAAGCTGGCTTACCCAGACACAGCTTTGGTCGCAACGCCCTGGAGCGACATGTGGCACAGAAGAAAAGTAGGCTACGGAGACGTGCATCTCAACTGAAAATTACTATTCCTGACTTGACTGATGTAAATGCCATAGATCGATGGTCACGCATATTCTTCCCTGTTGTTTTTTCCTTCTTCAATATTGTCTATTGGCTTTACTACGTGAACTAAGAAACAAAGCCACACAGGAAGCAAGAACTGGATTTCTCTTCAAATCGGTTGTACAGCCAAAAGCAGGACTTAGAAAAATTCTATTCAGGACAAAATGTTATTTTAAAACACCTTAGTTGCTGGCCCGCTCTATGGTCTGTTTTTATAATGTTTTGGTTGTATCTGCTAAATCGTAAATATGTTAAGTTGCAGGATTGACATATCCCCTTATCAAAATATAAGTGCATTTTGAGTGTGAAGGCAAATTGGATTTTGACAATCACTTCTGTCTCATTGTTCCTCGCTCTCTTCTTTTTCTTTTTTTTTTTTTTTTAATGGTCATTTGAGTTTAGTCATACAAATTACAGAGCAGCATTTGAGAAACAAGTTCTAGTTTCAGCAGCAGTACATACCATTCCCAAGGAAACTGCATATCTGAGACATGCAGCTACACTTAAGAGAGCGTACTAAGTTGTTATCATGCTTTTGAGACATATACACTTTACCTTTTAAATGTGTAAACTTGAAAACAAGTAGTGCCTATCATCTTTCCAAAATGATGATGGTCAGAGGTTTCCCAACCGTATTCAGGTATTTCCTGTTACTTATCGAAAGAACTAAACCTTTGACTGAGAATATTAGGGTTGGGTGTTTGCACAGAAGCTGAAGCAAGAAGCGCTAGTTTTGTTTGGGTTTTAAAGAGAGAACATATGCTCACAGTCACAATGACTGTAGTTGTGATCAATAGAGGAATGTAACATTGGTATAAAAACGCATCAACTCTGAATGGGTAGATATGCTGCTGTTTTGTGTTGGGGAAAGGAAATCAACTGTCCAAAGTGCCAAAATTGTTTGGCCAAATAGTAATTCTCTAGGTGGCTGAAGGAAACCAATGGTGCCCTGCCTTTCTAGGGTAGGGAGAGCTAGAGAGCAATTATAAAATACAGGGCCAAGGAGAGGGAAGGCTACTTATATGTAAAAGTGTATGTATGTGTGTGTGTGTATATATGTATATACACATATACACCCACTGTGCAAATGAATGTTGACAGTTATAGCAGATACCTTAGTCTGAAATACTTATGTGGAGCCGTATGATTTCTTCCAGGTTTGCTATCTTTCCAGTGTTATGCTTGCCCCTTGTTGTTACGCTTAACACCATACATCCAGTTTGATTAAAGGTATCGTACCTCTTTCAGCACTAAAGATCTGAGCATATGTACTTCAGTACAAAAAATACTGACAGGTGACTTTTTCAGTCTGAATTAGGCAATACCATTTCACTTGTTATTTCATTTTCCTTAGTGCACTGTTTTAAAGGGAAAAATTTGGTAGTCATCACTTTAAGACTTTAATTACACTCTTGGATGTTTTCTGCTTTAGGGTGTATTCCATTGAAATTTCAGTTTTGCTTTAGGAAACTTTTTGAAATAAAAGGGGTTTTTTTTCATTCTATAGAGCTTTACTCTTATAGGCAAAATAGAACATACAAAAAAATAGAATTTTGTAGGGAAAGTAGAGTTTGCCATTTAGTCCCTTGTGGGACCTTTTTTTGTAATGAAAAAAAAACTGCAAGAACTATATAAAAAGAATAAATTTTGATGGCTTTTACTAAATCAGATCCCCAATGTTGTTTGATACAAAATATTTCATGAAGCAAAAGCCACATCTGTTGTATCTATGCTACCTCTCATCTGTGTACAGATTTCTGAAAGAAGCTAGAATTCCAGTATCTTCCAAATAGCAAAGGATTTTTTTCAGGCAGATACTTTTTCCCCATTTAAGTATTCCTTTGGCAGTACTTGAAGATAGCTCTTAAGAATATTTTTGATAAAATATTTGCTTTGAATTTTTTGTTCCTGCTTGAAAGGAGTAATTTTCTTACAAGTGTCTGTGTTTTGGGTTTTTTTTCCCCATTTGTCAGTGATTGACAGTGATAGGAGGAAAACAGTTCTGGGAATTAAATAGGCCAATTTTCTGACTTTGTTTTCAGCATATCATATGCTTATATCTGCTTCAAATGGGAGAGAAGTTTTGAGCCTGAAATGGGATTTGCCAGGCATACACATCACCTCTTGTTTTCAAGGGAGTTGCATGTATGTTCACTTACTGCCTCCAGGTTCAGACTCTGCAGTATGTAGAGACAGGCTTTCACCATGTGATTAACCTTCCAAGTCAAAACGTTGCTTTTCATTCACGTACTTAATTTTTGCCTGCATTTCACGCATAATGCAATAAGCTTTGTAGCTGCATTTGGAATTTCAATTGATAGGTATGAATCATGTTGGAATTTTTTCCCAATTCTAAGAAAAGCAGCCACACCAAAATTCAGTATTTCTCTTCAAAGTCTGTTCTTTAAAAATGGTATTAATTATCATAAATAAAAGCAGTCTTATAGTATTCTTCTGTAAAAGCTTTTCTTTCATTTCACAAATTGCTGACAACTCCTTTTTGATTTCACAGAAGCATAGTGTGAATACAGGGAGCTCACAGCCTGTTTGTGGTTGATACACATCAAATATAAAACATTACAGAGAATATGTTGGCTCTCTGCGTAGGTTTACTGCATCAGCTATTATGAAAACCATGGGGACTGAATCCTAGAGCTGCACATTAATTTACCTGAAGTTACAGTACAAGCCATAATACTCTCTGATGTCGCTATTCAGAGAGTGAAAGAAAATGTCTGGTTTCTGCTCAGGTGTCACTAGGAAAGATATATTATCTTGGGGGAAGGAGCACTTTTGCTTTTACTATGTCCTTCTGGCTATGAATGTGATGTATAAAATTAGTGAAAGAGAAGGACTCTATCATTTTGTACTAAGGCTTAACACTGTGATACAAAAAGATGGCGGTGAGAAAGACTGGCGAGGCACTGTCAAGGGAACAGTATGACCCGAGCCCAAGGTGAGCACTTTCTCATCTTCTGAGGTACTGGAGTGAAAGTGAGAAATTATGCCAATGTACGTGAGATGTGGGGTTTGCTGTGTGTGCTACCCTCCAGGTAAACTAGAAAAAATTTGGTTTTAGTTTAGAATTGACCGAAAACGAATAGTCTAGATCCTTTTAATTGTGTTAATTGTTGTTAGTTTCAATAAGCAAAGTATCAAAGTTAATAATTTAGATAAACCTTGTAATATAATTATAGTTGCACATTTTATTGCTCTATTAGACATGATAGCCAGCAATTAAGGTGTTTTTCATCTTTGTGAAATTCATGGGCAAATTATGACTATAACATGGCACAGTTTTAATGAAATATTTGAGATCAATCTGTAAATATATACTGTACATGACTGCTAGTAAGTATGATACACATTTTCAGAACTGAAAATTCATGCAACATATTTCTGTGTTTGCATAAGGAATGTCATGTTTCTATCCTTTTGCAGTTTAATGACTGGGAAGAAAGATTCAAGCAATGACATTGTGACCATTTTTTTTTTCATTCCCGGGGAGGAAAACAGTCTTAGGTAACAGCATGTCACAGAGTTCTTCAGAGAGTTTTGACATTCTAATACAAAGGACATAAAATCTGTAAGGTACAAAAGCACAATGCATAAAGAAAATGAGTGGTAGTCTTATGCCTGGGGAACAAATCCTACTTATTTCAGACAAATATGCATTAAAATTAAAGCTCAATTAATTTTCACTATAATTATTAGACTGTGTTCCAATTCTATGCTGTAACACAGTACTAAACATAAGTGAACGGATGTTAAACATTATCCAACTATATGTGCATATGGATATATACCTACATGTCTGTATGGACATACGTGTCCATATAGATGTACTGAGTATAAATATGCACACACATTCATATGTTGGCACATTAAAGGAATAAGCTAATATTAGTTTTGTTTCTACCATCAACCAGTGTATGACTATATTTTTGAGAAAAAAAATTAATGTATTTAAAAAAACCAACTTACTATACAGGGTAACTGGGCATTTCTATATCAGCAGATCAATGCTTAGAATTCATATGGAGCATTGCACCGTTTGACATGATGATAGTACTGTACCTCCTAGCATCTGAAATTAGACTAGTACTCACGTTGCTTGCCTATTTCTTCTCTCTCTTTTTATAACAGCATTGTCCACTAGTAAATTTTCAAAACCAACAAATTCCTTAGGGAACCAAGAAAACAAGGCAAAAATATTAACTATTTCTAGAAAATAATCTAGGGTGGGATGGCCAGGGTACAATACTATATCAGTAGTGATCATAACATTTTGCTATGTGTACATAGAACATACAATGTGAGCAACCATAACTTAAGCTGAACGTGTGTAAATATTATCAGATTTCTTAAACATTTTTAACTTCTAATTTGTACTTTATGGTAAGGCAAAAAGCTAATTCTACTTATGGTTTAAGTTAATGTGTCCTAAAATTCTGTAAATAATTAAATAAGCTGTAAATGAGCAGTCGATAGATACAGTAATTGTTTAGTGACTTTTTTTTACTAAGTACAATAATTGCAGTGCTCTAGCAGAGTAATTTAAACACCCTTTTGCATAAACTGATTTGGATTCCAGATACAAAAAAAGTACAGAAAGTACTGTAGTGTAAAACAGCCATTGCGGCAATGTCCCTGCTAGCACAATCGAGGCTTTTGTATGACTAAACTGTTCAGGCAACAGAAGATAGTAGCTGGGCACTCAGTACTCAGATTAGCATAAACAGACAGGGCCTGGTTTTCACTTACAATAAGGCACCTTTATGTTGCTCCAGTGAGTGGAGAGATGAAGGAATCCAGGGTAAGTGAGAATTCAGCTGTTGGTGATTTCATTACAGAAAGCCTGCATATTGGGTCTGTTTCTGAAATCTGTATCTCTTATGGTATCTAATAGTAGACTTATATTTTTGTTTGAAAAAAAAAAAAAAATATGTTTGACTGTCGTTAGATAGCATAGTTCCCCAAAGCCAAAGAATCTTCACTCCAGAAATTGTTTAAAAGGGAAATCTAATAAGTCACTGCTTAACACCAAAGGTAAAGTTTAATAAAATGCACTAGGAACTTTGTCTAAATTTTTAAGAAGCAAATGGAATGTTGATCAAAAATACTGCCCTATTCTACTTTGTAAAAATAGTAATAATTTAAATATCCATTAATATAAAATTGAAATAGATCATCTCTACAAGAATATGCAACACTAACATTTCATAAGTATAAAATTATTTTCTTTCTAAGTGCTTTGACAAAAAATGAAACATAAATGATAAAAAAATCTCACCTCTACTTTCATACTAAGGGTTGTATTTTTTTAATGTTTTTCAGACATGAGGTCATCTATTCCAATTTGATAACATTTTGTATGTTTTCACTGTTGCTGTCATTTGACAGATACTCACCAGGCTGTATTGTTCATGGTCTGTCCTGTTACTTTCCGTTGAAGACAAAAAGAACATGTGAAACATGATTGATTCTAACAAGCTGACTATGATTTGACTTCTCTCACGTTTTTATTTGCATGGGTGTTTAAATGGTTCTGTTAGTACTGTCTTTGCACAGTTTTGATTTCTCTTTTTTTTACTTAGTACTATTTACTTCATAATGTAGTAATCATCAGCCTTACTAATGACCTTGTAGCCTTTCTTATATGCACATAATGCACATTTTCCTATGGCTAGAAAATGCAAAATACTAGTGGATATCATCGCATCAGATCTTCATGTCTTTCTCAAAAGGACTGCTAACCTCTGGGACATATGAGGTAGTAAAATGATGATTGTAAATGAGTAGCACATAAGAGATATTTTCTTGAATTTAAAATTATTGCAGCCAGTTTCAGCATGTAAATATATAATAATGTTCGCTAGTGTGTAATTCTTGAACTAAAAAAATATAAATAAAGAAAACCTAAAAGATGTATATGTAGTTGTGTTATGTTGGGCAGGCTCTTTTCTCAAAGCTACAGAAGATTACAGTTCTCATCCACAGTGAACAACAGTGAATTTGGGTCAGAAAGGGAACCAGGAAGTTGGGCACTGAGACATCTGAAGTGTAGGCTCAGTATGCGAAGGGGTAGCCATAACACGGTGTTAATTTGCCTGGGGGGGGGAGTTGAATGTCTGGGGAATATAAGCAATGAACAGTGAGGTGCTTAGTGCTAGTCAATAAGGAGATGCTGAGAGGAGGGGAACAGCTGAAAAATCTCAAAAGTTCAGTAACTCCATCTCAGAGTCAGCTCTTGTAAATCTGTCACTGATGGTAAGTTGCTGGTGTTCTCCTTACAGAAATATGGTAGCAGCTGTTTGTGGTAGGATGGTATTTCCTTTTACAGAAAAAGGTCTAAACAGTTTTAAGTCTGTCTACGTGGGCTTAAGATATGGAAGATCCAAGTTCCGTTCCTTCCTCTTCCTACTTAACAGCTAACAGGAGAGAGCCTGGATGACCAAATTATTGACCCTTTCAGGATGGTGGATTTAGCAGATTTCCCTGTTGGAGTGGTTCTGTTGCATAAAAAAGAATTCAAGACTAACAGACCAGGAGGAGAATGCAGTCAAGCATGGTCACGAGAGGCATCTGTAATGCTGTGCTTCATCTGCTGACTTTTTTTTACAAAACTTTATTGGCACTAGCAGGGGCCATAAGCTGGGTCTCTTCCTGTGCTCCCAAGGTGTAAAATGTCCACTAATACAGCACTGTTCTTGCTGCTTCTTTCTGTCCTAGCAGATCTTGAGTGTTAAATAGACTTTGGAATTAGACTTGTTTGTTTGCTCTGCTGAGAAGTTCATGTCTATTATTTTTTCTTGATCTCTGCCAGCTCAGCTCTAATAAAAGGGAATTCATAGTTGTGTTTCCAAACCCCAGGTATCACCACATGGGGTAGATGGCAGGGTATTTATTGGTAGCCTTACCTGTACATACCCGTCGATTCTGTCACAACTCGATTGTCTGGTTGATCCAACCAGGGGGAGCAGATGGAGCACAAGAAAAGAGAACAAATGGCTGTCAGGCAAAAGGCTGCCAAAGGCTAAAACTGCCAAATCCTCATTTTTGTCTGGAAATGCAGACAGCAGTTGGTAATTCCTTTTGAAGTTATCCACCTGGCTACTCTGTTCCCAGACCCCGCAACAGCACTGCTTTAATGGCTGAGCTGTTCTGTCTTGCTTTTCTGTGGATAAAAAGCACTAGTTCTGCAGAGGAAGAGCAGAGATCGGACAAGGGAAGACCCATGAGTCTTGCGACTGGTACTGAAGTGAGGAGCTGCTGGTTGCAGGATGCTGGCTTTGTGTCAGGAGACATAGAACATGAGAAGAAAAATATTCCAGACTGTTAAGGAAAACTCAAGTATGACTTCGTCTCTTCACTGGTTAAAATATACCACATCTTCCTCTGAAGCTTCTGAACAGTAGATGCAGGTTCTGAAAAAAGACTAAAATGTCAGCACAGTTGCTTTGTTACAAGTATGTGAGGTACTGTTGGCCCTTATTTTCAGGGATTATTACAATCTAGAAAGCAAAGTATTTCAACTTCCAGACTGGTTCATTATTTTGGGGTCTAAAAATATTTATATTCATTGCTGAGTATCATTTCCAAATCAAAATAGAGCAGATTGTCTATCTACCTGTTCACTTGTCTGTACCTATAAATGCATTTAAGGTTATCACATCCTAATAGGTATGGTATCAAATCCACTGGCACAAAAATAAGACTAGTGCTGCAGACTCTTTGAATAATTTATTCTCTTTATTCTGTTCTGAGCTTTAACACTTAGTTTGTGACTTGTGTAACATGGCCTGTCCTTCATTCAATTTCCTTGACTGCAAATTAGAAACATTAATATCGGCATCTTATTGGTAAATTTTACTGTTAAATATATCTTGATAATCTAATATTAACAAAACATGTCAGAATTTATCTAACATCACAGTTCTCAGCTTATAAAGGGAAAATCGATGTTTTAAAGAACAAAATTGTGCATCTGTCAAATACTGAACAGCTGTGAAAGAATCAAATAATGGGAACTGTCTTCTAACACATTTTAACTGTTGCATATTAAATAAATGTAACATTAACAACTACATAGCAAGTATGTTCACTAATGCAAATTCTTTGGTTATCAAAATTAATGACCAGCATGACATTATTAATTCATAATGCTTGTTATTCTTGAAGGGTATTTGGAGTGACTGATTTATTATGATGTTCGTAGGAGTCTAGGCAAGAAATAAATTAAAAAAAAAAATTATGGTTATGCCCAGAAATGGGGGTTGGGTATTCAGGTGATGTAAATTGCTTATGTAAATGGAGATATGCCTGTCTTGACCGAGACTCTGGCCCAGGCAGGGGTTTTTTGTGTGTGTGCATGCATGTGTGTTGTTTTTTGTTTTAATTTCAGGGCAAAACTTTTGAATATGTCTTATTTTTGGAACAAAAGTATTTTCCTCTCTCTTTCTGACAGATTGTCAGAGCTGACATACTGCATTCATTTTGGCACTCTAATGGCTAAGGGCATGCTTCCAGCTGAGACCACTTTTTTTAAACTTTCTCTTTTTTAGAAAGAATATAGCCAAGGAAACAAAAATCTTCCTGAAGTTCTGGGTCTTCAATTGACTTATTAGGTACCCTTACAAATGCTTTAAAAACTAGATCATCTAAACTGTGCACATTTCGGTTTTGGTGCTATTTATTTTTCAGATGGTACTTGAGTAGAGATATGTGTATATCTATGGATATGTACAGTCACACATACTTACATTTCTAAGTTTGGTTGATATGTCTAAAGAGGGATGCTTTCTAAGCCCATGTGAAACTGGCCTGTGGTCTTTGAGATCTCCTTGTTAAATGTTTGCAAAGGTCTTTTCTGAAGAGTGTGATTGATCATACCAGTCTTTTATCTTCAACTTTTTGTTGAAATTTTATGGCAATGATGTTTATGAAGGTACTGCAAAGAGAGATCACAGGCAGGCACAGGAGAACAATGTCACACATGTTACAGGGAATGAAGTCCTGTCATACGGTCTTTGACAGCAGCAAAAAGGGCAAGATGTGGAGTGATAAACCCACAGCACAAAAGCTGATTTGGTCAAGGAAGGATCAGTGCAGTTCTGTTATTGAGGATATTTCCCCTTCCCTGTCATGCAAAGAAATTGTTTCTTCAGGTGAGAGGACAGTGATAGGAGAAGGAACATGGATAATAAACACAGTGAAACCTACATGTCAGGACAGCAAGATTTATCTGCAAGATTTGCAGACAAATTGAATTGTTTTTGCTGTTCTTCAGTTATGAAAGATTGAGGCTTCTTTATTGCTGTTAGTCACCATTCAAAAGTTATCTGAAGTAGAAATATGTGCCAAACAGACAGAAAAAAAATTCACTGGAAAGTAAAAGGAAAAAAAAAAAAAAAAAAGAAATAAAAAGAACCCCAGCATGGGGAAATATAGCTTATACCCTCCCAACCTCCCAAGCAGCAACAAAGCGTAATCTGCATTCCCTATTTTTTTTTCTCTTCTCTCCCATTCAAAACATACTTTAAAATTAGAAAGGTTTAAGACTGTAGGAAGGACAAATTTCTTCTTCCCTCTCCCCCCACTTAATTTTAATGTTTTCTTTCTTACACAACTTTGGAAACTTAGCATGAAAGACCTTGAATAATTCCAGTGAATCATACAAGCCTTAATCGGTTTTGGAAGGGTCTCCAGCTCTCTCTAAGAAAGGTTAAGCATTATTTATTTGCCTTCATTACTACTCAAAGCAATGTGATTACTGAACAGGTTTGACATTCAAACTAATTAAGGATGAGAGAAAGAGAGGGAAAAAGCCTTTATATGAGATCCAAACAAAAATTTACAAAAGGAAGAAACAAAAAAATGGAAAGGACAAGCAGATGAAAAGTAAAGGATGTTTTCTCACTCATGTTATAAGATTTTAAAGTAAATACAAGCTGCTTTTCTGGCATAGCATCTATCTCTGTCTTTTAACTGCAGCCTGGCCATCCATCACCTGGTTTTCCTATTTCAGATTGCTTACAGGAAAGCCATATGAGGTAATATCTCCTGGTGTTTATGAAAGTAAAGGGTGTCCAGCATAAGTCTATAGTTCTTCCCTACATGTATTTTACATCTGACAAGGCTTGAAAATCCTGCTCCCTTTACTCAGGTGAGTAGGCTCATGCCCAAAGGATTTCACAAGCACCTTGTTGAAAAACAAGCATTTCTCTTTACCGTGCACACCCTGGAAAGTGTTTGAGTCGTTAAAACAATGGAGGAAGGGAGGGAAGATCTTTCTCCTTTAATAACTGAGATAACAAGACAAATCTGTTGAGCTGTAAATGCAAATGTTTTGCTTAGATTTTGCGTGTTGCTGAACTGGAAACTACACTGTATGCCAAATCTGTACAGTACTGAGAACAGACTTGGCTTTGCTCATTTCTGCCAGAATTAAAGTGAGTTATTTAATTCTAATGAAATAAAGTGATATGGACATTGGAAAATATAAAAAGTCATGTTGTAATGTCCCTGCACAATTCTTCTTCAGCAGTGATGTCCAGAATGCCTCTTGCTAGTTTCTGGGTTTAAGAGATCCATCTCTGAAAGAGGAGGAGGATTGTGTGCCAGTACTTTTCTAGCTTAAAAGCACATGATGAGCATGTCTTTGTCAGGAATTCATAATGCACAAAGTAATAGGTGAGTTTTTTGTTTCATTAACAAAATATCTAAATTTGACCTTTCCGGATACTTCTTTGCTTTTTGAAGACACTAAATGATTTTCTTGTACGTACTTTATACCCCTGTTGGTAGTTGGACTGCTCAGTTGTGACTGTATGGACAAAACATGGTGTTCTTTTTACTACTAGATGAGTCTAGCTCCAACAAAAATAGGTATGGAAAAAATACATATTGTGGGTATTTACTCAGGCAAACTGGTATTTGTTTTACATGGATATTTTATACCATTGTAAACTCTTGCAATATATTTGTATTTACATTTGTATAAAATATTTATTTAAAGAAAATTTTCAAAAAACCAAAATTGTATTTTCCACAATGCAAAAGGGATGTTATCATGTTAGTACACAATTTAACAGTTTTTTTAATGCTATTTTAATATCCTACTAGAAAGAGTTTTCTTTTCTGGGAGAATTCATTCTTCCTTTCAACTAAAATGTCAAGTGTTGGGGGTTGAGTTAAAAATTCGGTTGCGTTTGTTTTTTTTTTTCCATCAAGGTGCCTGGAAAAATAAAATCTAAACACATCAGCTCAGCAGTCAGCTTACCTCTTAAATACTTAGATTTGACATGATGATGAATCAGGATAATAGGAAAGGACAAGAAAACTCTAGCAATGATTTGACATATTTTTAGACTGTCAAATTTTGCATGCTTTGATGATCATACTCTTAAAGTTTCTGATTCATTATATATAATTTATAATTGATTTAGCTGGTGTTTCATTTAAAAGCTTGAAATTCATATGTAAGATATGCTGGAGGTATAGCTCTGAGACCTGGTAAAATGTGAGTACTAGGTTCCTGCGTGGTGATCTCTCTGCACACTTAGCCTCCAACTGCTTGCTACAACAGGTAGGACCCATGGATATGCATGTCTGTGAAACAACCTGTTCCTTTGCACTGTGCTTGTTGCACTCAGGTCACTTTGCTTTGAGGAATTAAGTTATGATTACCATAGTTTAGAATATTGTGAATTTAGAAGGATGCTTTGGGATTTCTAAATACAGTTGTCAGCCAATAAGCCTGCTGTCAGAAACAGGTTTGCCTCAGGTTTTCATCCCTCTTCTTTTGTTGGAGAGAGAAATGCCCTTCTGCTGTCCCAGAATGGTTGGGTGTTATGTGGCAGAGCAAAGGCAAGCAAACTCCCTGTAGTCATATGTTGAGGTCATGGCACTGCCCAGGGCACTGATACCTGCTAACAAATTGCAATGGGACAGTCCTACAAGATTTACTGTGGCTCTTTACCTCTCAACTATTGTTAAATTAGATGTTAAGTATCACATTGATACTATTGTAATACCTGTGCATTAATTATATCATTAATTGATAACTGAAAAACATGATGTAACTGGAGCACTTTTTTACTGTTATTTCGAAGGGCCAAGTGACAGAATGGGAGAATGTTAAATGAAACTTTCCCTTCAGAGATCCAAGATAATAATGTTCTTTATAATTTCTTAGGTCATCAAAGGCCTCTAAGAAGTTAAGATCCAGAAATGAAGTTTCCAGGCCTTAAATAGCAATGGGTTAACCTAATTTTTTCATTAATTATAGAGTCAGTATATCCCTGAGCTGAGTGGACATGCTAAATACACCTGTGTTTTGGAATAGAGCACCTTTAATCTACTGATTGTTTCTCATATTTCTGCACATGTTTTTAGGTATCAGTCCTTGGTAGCGACAAACAGAGCAAACAGACACCCACAGTTTACCTGCACCGTCTGCAGGTGAAATAATGAAGTAACAGATGATGTAAAAAATAGAGAGTGCCTTTGTAGACAGCTGGTGCCTAATTAATTTGCAGCAAAGCTGAGGAAGGCAGAGCCTATGGCCCTGCAGGTATCGCTGGATTTCATTACTGCACCAATTATCATAAAGCATTGCAAGTGCAAAACCAGTAAGGCATTTACTGTGCACTTGCAGGAAAGGGAAGCCAGTTATTAGTCAACTGAAGAAGTGTACTCCAATCCTTTGTATTTGTTTGCTTTCTTTTAATTTCTTACTCTCTCAAAGACAAAGAAGGAGAGCTTCCATTTTGGCATTTTTTTAACCAACCAACCATCCATCCAATCAACCAACCTCCCCATTGCTTCTCAGAAAAGTTAGATCTTCAACAGAGTGTTCATATAAGACAAATAGACCAACATGCCTTATTTCCTTGGAACCAGCTCCTTTTCTGACTGCTACAGTTTATTGTGGTTAGTTCATTATAAATTACATGGTATCTCCAGGGACCTGTTCTGTACTTGAAATATCACAAGGCTGCTGTCATGCATAATGCTGCAGAGAGCTGCTAAATTTATATCCACTAAAAATGTGCTTTACGTTGCAGCGTGACCCACTTTAACTTTGATGCGTAAATGGGTTGCTTTACTTTTTCTTTTAAGTATTATCCATTACTTTCTGTTTGTCCACAGTTTTAACTTATTCAGAAAAGACCCTTGGAAAATCTTTTATTTGTGCTCGGTGTATAGTATGATTATCATTATTTTATAAAACTTGGACATACTTCCAAATTCCCTAGAGACAAAGCATGTAAAGGGCAATTTTGTCTGCCAGCCCATGTAAATTCTATCAGACCACATAAACACACAATAGTGGCAGGTTGGCTCCTGGAGCTTATGGTTTCTTCTGCTCCTAAGCAGTTTGCACACAAGTAGAGAGAAAAGACTGTGAAGCACAAGTTGCTCTAACATATAGATAATGGCAGTCTACTTGTATAGTTTCAAAATGTGCCCTATGAGACAGTTTTAAAAGTTTTTTTTTTTTTATTTTGAGGTACACTGAAAATAGGAATCCTTCCAAATTCTAGCTTATTTCTAATAAAATTTTAAAAACAAAGCATAACTCTCTGATTCTGTGTTAAATTTTCACCTTCTTAGAGGGGAGAAAGAGAGAAGAATTAGGCTTAAAATGCCTTCAGGAAACTATATACTACAAATCATTATCTACAAGAAGCACATCCACAGGAATTCTGCCATAAAGCTTTACTGTATAATAAGAAAAATATATGGCAAGACCATTAGGCTACTAATTGATATGGCTTCCTGACATGGTTAAATAGCTGATAATATATTCTACTGAGTGGACATTTTAAAGTGAACATAGGGAATAAGAAAAATTGAAAAGATTTCTGTTTTGATTTTTTTTCCTAAATCATCTTAAGATGGTGAAAAATGGTCACCAGCAGTTATGCTTCTTTCAGGCAAGAAACATCTCCTTGGTCATAAGTGATTCTACACAATCTAGGCAACTGGACTATATGATCATTGTTGGTCCCTTCCAACTGACATATACTATTCTATTCTATTCTAATTTTTGTCCAGAGAAAATGGCATGGCATCCATTGGTCCTGAGAACTGTGGAACTGAAGTGCAGTGATAATGGACTCTTCTGGACCATAAGCTCAATTTCCACTCTTGGTCAGGTAGAGATGGGTGATGAAAGTATGTCCTCTTCCTCCAGATGTCTTGGCACCACGTGTTATATTTAGCTGAGTGTTGGGCTGGATTTATGTTACAGTGATGGTTTTTGCAATAGGAAACATCAAGCTGCCCCAGCTCCTACTCCTTCTTCTTCCTTTGGAGTCCTTCTTAAGAAAACAATCCTCTCTCTAGAACAGAAGGGGACTGGGGAGTTGCTTAAGAAACCAAGGGAAGGACTCCTCACTGTCCCTGAATGCTACTTCTCTTCCACCATTCAAAAGAGTGCAGAGGTGAATCTTGAATATCTCAATGTCTTCATTTAAAATTTCAAACTCAGAATGGTTTTCCTGACCTTTTTACAACTTTGTGCATCTAGTCCTCTTTTTTTTTCAATAGACTTCAGTTAGGTGTATCTGTTATCAGCAATGCACAGAAAGAGGTGCATTCCAATTGAACTTAAAACACACTTTGAAAATGTAGGGTCTAAATAAGGTTTGTTCATCTGACAACTTGAAGGGGTACTAAAACACATACTAAACCATATTCTGTAACAAATACTTCCCTTAAGAAGTTTGCTAAATGTATCTTTCTGTGTTTGCATAAAAACACCTGTTGACATGCAGGTGTTTGCAACTTTCTTTTGGCTTTAGACTGTTGCACTGAGAAGACATACCCGAATGAGACTCAAAGAAATATACAATATAAATATCATCATTTCAAATGAAGTTAGTGAAAATGTCAAGAGTCTGGTGCAAAAATTTTTGAGGATTTAAAATTTGAACCATTCCTTGCAGGCTGTGTGAATTCTGGGAGCTAATAAGCTCCTCTTGATCAGTTGGACATCAGGAAAGTTCATGTATAACCTGAAGGTCCATAAATAATAAAAAAGCTTTTTTTTTAAGCTGATTTTAATGAAGAACCAGAGCTTTCATAGGTTAGCTTTTGAAAGGAAAAAGGTTAATGTAGACTGTAATTACTGATCTGTGAAGACAACTGGAAATATGGTTTTGCTTCCTTGTTTGGGCTACTCCTGGGTAGGAAAATAGTTCAACAATTTAATGAAGATCCTTGTCAGACTCCGAAATACAAGCATTTCTTTGCTAGATCTGATGATTACATAGGATGTAGTTAAAGTAATCCAGAAGAATGCTAAAATGGCTCTTTTCATAAATATCAATATTGTAAAAGGGGATAAGAATATGGAATTTGGGTTTAGCAGGATTCTTTTGCTGTGAGTAGTAGTTTTCTAACATTAGAAAGCGTCAGCTTTGCAGAAAAGGGCCTGTGAGACCCTGGGGTCAACCAGCTGACTGCAGGTCTGTAGCGTGGCCTTGCAGCAATGAGGCCAACTGTATATTGAGGAGTATTAGCAAGACAATAGCCAGCAGCTAAAGGGAAAAGTCTCTCTTGACATATGACAGCTGTGTTTAAATAACACACATTGGTCAAAAAGTTGTCTTTAAAAAAAAAAATTATCTGTGCATAGACTGTTTCTCCAAAATCAAATTGTTAGTTTTGTCTCATTTTTCTTTTTCATTTCATTGATAAAAGTATAGAAAATTCCATGCAACTGAGATTTTTAAGTACAATATGAGCAACATTGTTAAGTTCATTGTTCCTGCAAGTACTTCCCAAAATCATGGGTATGTTCTATATTTACAGTGTCATGTTATTGTGGTGTAATTAGAGGAATACTTAAAAGGGAAAACTTTTATTTTTGACCAGACTACCTCTTTACTCTTTTTTGTGGAAATCTATAAAAATCTCAATGTTAAGAAAATGAAATACCTAGAACAATTCATGTGTTTAATATTACTTGAAGCAATAAGCCAAATTTAGGGAAAAATTCAGTTCAAGTTCAAGCATTTATTTCTATTACATGAAACCAGAGCCTACTTATCTGCAAAAGTGATTCAGAACCTTAAGCACTGTACGTTTTCTGGGGCTTTAGGTTTTAAAATTCAACACAGCCTTTTTCGTACAAGCAACACATTGCCAGGTGATTTGCCATTGTTTTGGCAGAAACTGCATGCAAGAATCAATTTTCCTTGTTTTGTCAGGCAGCTGCTGTTCCACATCTTAATAGTCGCTGTCTTAACTACCTCTCAGGTCCCTTGTCCACCAATATAATATCACAGAGTTGTCACTTTTTAAGGTGAATAAAGGAAAGACTGTACTCCTCCTAACTTTCATTCTAAACTCCATGGTTTTAGGATGGCAGGAAAAGGCTTATTTGTATAGTAGCGGCCTGTTGTCTCATTTGTATTTTACCTGACTTGCTTAGGACTTTTATGCACGTGTCAATAAACGTGTTGATAAATAATGTTACCCAAGAAACAGCATAGAATTCTGCTATCTGATGACCATAGCTACTCATAAGGTAAAGTTAAATAATGAAGCTTGGGTGTAGGTGGTAAATAAAAAACAGGGAGTAAAAGCACTGATATAATCCGAGGTCTTCATTTGCTGTGGGCTCCCTTGTCCCAGGATCCGCTGAGATGGAGTCTACAGGTGAGGCACCAGAGCATTAGATATATAGCTGTAGGACTATGAGAAACTTGAAAGAGGGACATACAATTATTTAACTACCTCAAGGACTAGGAGTAGATGAGGGTTTCTGTGTTCTCCGTGTTATTGATTGTGATCTACTACATTATGAAAAGCCTGCTCAAACATTCAGCACAGCACTTGAAAGAATCCTTTCACTATGAATACTATCAGACCCTGATGGTGTTTAAATCCACATAGATAGAGTCTTAAATTATTGGTCCAAGTTAGCAGCTGGAGCTTACCATTTTTGGATGCGCTATAGGCCTGGCCTATGTAAGACCATCTAATGCAGTATTCTACGTCTGGTAGGTGCCATGAGCAAGTTTCAAGGGGAAAATATGAGAGGGCAATTGTAAGGTGGTATTTGGTAGCTTCTAGTGAGTTGTGGCTCCAGAATTCATTGAATTAGAGATGGAATCCTGTGTTTGATATACCTAGGGGATTCTTCTTCCATAAATTAGCATATGTACATTTTGAATATATATAAACTTCTGAATCTATGCCATGTATTAGCAATAATCTCCATAGTTTAGTTTGTGTGAAGATGTTTCTCCTTTTGGTTTGAATTTGGCTCCTAGTCACTTTATTACAACAAACAATGGATTTTGCTGTTAAGCTTCTCCATAGCACTCATAATTTTATAGATCTCTATTGTATCTCCCTTTCACCTCTCTCTTTACCTAACCCAGCTAATGATGCCACTGAAGTTTTAAAATATGAGAGGAAATATCACTGACTCTGTGCTCTGCATTCAGTATTTGTTTGTGTTAGAACTGTTAGCAGAAGTATCGTAAACACTTTCAGTTATAGGATTACTCTCTAATAGGGTTATTATTTAGGAAGCTGAAAACAAAAAGCAAACAACCTAATGGTAGACATAATATTTAGCAGCAGCCTTATTTGTGTTAGCTTTAAAGTATTTGCTTTAGAAAATGATTTGATAATATGTGATGGTCTGATTCACCATTCATATGAAATTGTGTTGACACACTGAAAAGATCCTCAAGACTATGGTCATGTGAATATACTGGTAATTAAGAAAGAGAAGACAGAAATGGCTAGGTGGCTAAATCCAGGGTGTGCTATGCCAACTGGGGTGACAACTTTTACTCATCAAGGGAGAAACCATTTTGTTTGTAATGCTTTTAGCTAATTTATTGTGACTATTTTTTGAAAACCTGCCTCCTATAGGTGCCACCAGTTCAGTTGTATTTCAGTTAGCAACAGCAGAAAAACTCATTACTTTTGCTTACTAATAATCTCGGGGTTTATGAAGATGGAGGAGCAGATGAAAAACACAAGAGAAAAGGGCAGAATGAGAGCAAATACTCTTCCCCCGCCTTAAATTTTCCAATGAGGGAGATAAAATATACATCTGAAGTGGGAAGAAAACCAAAGGAAATCAAGGGGTGACAGAGCAGGGACAATATAAAAATTCATTTTACTGGACAGACTGGAGAGAAGCAGCTGTGGTGTGGTGGTAAGGAGCAAGTGTCAAACAAGGTGAGGTCATGGGCTGAAAATAATGAAAGGCGTATTAAAACTCTGTGGATGTTTCCTTGGAAGATCCCTGCCTTACCACCATAATAGTTGCTCCCACTGCCCAGTGGTGTTCTCTGGACTTTTCCTGCTACCTTTCTTAATGCCTTAAAGGTGCCACCTGTGGCTCCTTGACTGAGGTTTAGAAGGATGTTTGGAAATACAGGGTCTTGGTTTGGCCCAAACAGTCCAGTGTGCCCATCTGCAAAGCATTCCTTGCCTGGAGCTGATTTTGCTTGAGCTCCCTGTGGCTACAGGGAGAGGTTTAAGTAGTGTTTAGACAAACTGCTTGTTTATTGTAGTTTGTAGGAAACCTGTACTCCATGGGACTGTGTTTGGGTTCTGTCTATGAGAATGTGATTCCTCTAGGCCATAGGAAAAGTCTTTAGAAATGGTGGGGAAGGCTGCCTGAAAAATGGAAGCTCTGTTAAAATTGCAGGGGTTTGACATTTGTCCTTTATTCTGCACCGAAGCAAATTAAGACCATGCAAATTAAGTTTGTGAAAACATCAGAGAGCAACAATGGAAGAGCTGCTGGGAGCCTGAGGTTCAAGATGTTGTTCTTCCTGATTCGTTAACGTCATGGGCAATGTTCTAAATCACCCTTCATTAGTTTGATGAATATTTAAAGAAGTATGAGTGGTGGCACAGAATACCAATATCCCAGGGATTAGGACTTCAACCAAAGGTACAAGGGAGATGGATATTTGTCCCTGTTCTGTGTAAATCCTTGCTCTGAACTGGAAGTCCCCACTATTCCAGCACAATTTTGCTCTGAATAACCCTTCTTAATTATACGTCTCCGTGCAAAAATGCTTCAGAGGCTCTTCATATATTAAAAACTTAGCTTTTGAAAATTTATCAGTGTATTTTAACATTGAAGAGTAATATAGCTTTCTGTGAATGCTTTGGAACACTTCACAGACAGGCACTGAACATTTCAACAGGAAGACAAAATTCTGTAATGAACCCATATTAGAAATGGGTTTGATTACACTGTACCTCATCTCAAAGAAATGCAGTCTCTCTCGCACACTGAGGTAACATAAATTAATACCTTGATTTGCAGCATGTTAAAAGATGAATGGTAGTTTATTATTCAATCCATGTTAAAAGAACTCCTCCCTCAGATTTATGGCAAACATATTAAAAAAAAAAAAATCACAGAAAACCTGATGTGCCTGCAAATGAATGTTTGGAAGGCAAGAAAAATGATCGCAATTCAATTCCATGGACTTGTAGACATAACTGAATCCTCTGAGAAATTAAATATACAAACACTGACTTTTAAAAAGCTATATGGATTTGCTTGAATCAAGCCAGCAATATGCAAGAAGCAGCAATATTTATCTGTTTAAAGGCAGAGTGACAGAGAGAGAATCTGATCCTATGAGATAATACAAGAGTAATTTTTTTATAGTCAGTCTTCTCTTTTTTCCAGGTTTTCCTTTGTCTAAAGCATTTTTAGTAAGTTGTCTCACCCTGACTAGATGGGCTCTTCTTGAAGTAAGATGTTACTTGGTGTGCTGTGAGAAAATCAGATTGTAGTCCAAATGAAACTGGCAGTTTCTAATTTAGCTGATATTTGGAGACAGGGAAAGTTAAATGTCAACATATAGAATCTTCAAGGATGCAGTCTTGATTTGGTTCATCTTCTATGAATTTTTGCAGTCTGGAGGACATAAATTTTTCATTTTCATTAAAATACCAGAATGAAAGACATTAGGAACTACATACAGAAGGTATGATTAAATACTTCTCTAAACACAGATTTTCAAATCACTGCAAGTTGACATATGCAATTGCTTTAGTACCAGTATACAAGGCATGATTAGCACATGGATATATTTATCTGTTGCCACCTCATTTCATAACCCAGGAGGTAGACTGTAATAGTGGCTCTCACACAATGACTCTGTGGGACAGTGGCTCAGCAAAACCTAGAACCCTGATTTTGTAGTAACCCAAGAATCTTTATGTGAGTTAGGAATTGATAATGTGAAATACTGAAGTCTCTCTGGATTTTATTGGTTTTACATGGTGCTCACTGAAAAGGCCACATGCAATGTGCAAGTATGACATCCTATGATACCAGATTCTTATTTTCATGTGTGTTTAATACTGGCCTTAATTTTTTTATCATTACTTCAGTGGTGAAATATTCAATAAACTCTAGACACAGAGGTAAGTTTTAAATGCTTGGGAAAGCCTATGCCATATATTAATTGATACATTCATACATTATTGTATTGCTCAAGATTATATAATTATTCTACAACATGCAAATTTATAGATGAAATCTCAGTGATAAACTTTTACAAATAAACTTGATATACTCAAGCATTTTTTTTTCATCCAACCCAAGGAAGAGTCTGACTGCACTATTTAAATTCAAGCTAAGGTAGTGTTGACAGGAGAAGAATGAAGACTCTGTTACATGTGCACTTCTGGAATATTCAATTTCACCCCTGCAAACTTATTTAAAAAAAAAAAAAAAATCAGAAAACCTCAGTTATCCCCATTCCCTTTGTGGTTTTGTTTTGGTTTTGGGGATTTTTTTTTTTGTTTTGGGTTTTGGTTGTTTTTTTTTTTTTTTTCCATATATGTAACTTCCTGCTTTTCATCAAAGAATAATTTGGTAACAAAAACTATACACCAGAAGACCTACAACTTCACATTCAAGGCTACAGCTTTCATGGCATCAGTATCTGACTAATGTTGATCTTAATGGCTACTTGGTGCTTTTGGACAGAGTAATTAAACTTCACAGGGTGACAAAGGAGTACTGCCAAAACATTTTAAGTGCTATCTCAGCAATGTGGAAGACTTGGCATTTCCCACTGTCATTTTTCATTCTCAAAGTACCATAAACATATGCTGAAGAAGTATTTCAACTACCTGGGAATAGTAGCACAATATACTATCTGCTCAACTCCTCTGGACATTCTCATTTATTTTTCAAATTAAGACACTGTAGTTCATGAGAAACTAGTGCTGACGCAGGTAAACATCACAGAAAGAGATACTGTTCTTTCCCTTACTGTTACACAGACCTATTGCACCCCTCCGTCGTCTCTTTTCTAGTTATCAGAATAGGAGTAATCCTCCTGCCCTCTTCGCCCTAGACACATATTATACTGCAGATATCATACAAACTGCTGCATTCCCAGAGAACAAACTTTCAAGTCTAGTCTTCCATTTTTAGAGTTCTTAATTTGTCCCTGTATTTAATCCAGGAAACGGCACCAGGGAAGGGATGAGTATATTATTGCAGTTTATCACCAGTGTTTCCATTGACTCAATTAGTTACTGAATTCCTGGAAGAGATGTGGTTTACATATATCCTCCACCATTTGGAGTGTGGGTGGAAGGCGTGCTTGAACTAAAGGTGTTAAAAAGACACTATTAATGGTTTTGGCTGATGCTCCTCCTATGAGAACAAAATAACTTCAGCCAGTTAATTATTTTGTCTGCAAAAAAGTAACAAAAGGACTTACTGTCCTTGAAAGGCAAGAGTGTGTGTGTGTCTATGTACAGATATACATCCATATATTTATACAGACACACATAAAAAGAATAGTTCATTACAGTGAGAACAGGGGTGATTTCAATGATTTCTGTGGTATCCTTATTTATTTTTCCATGCTTGCTTAGAGCTATTCTCAGTCCTAAGCTAGTTAATCAAAAGGGAGTGGGAGAGAGGTCCTGCTGTCTCTTCTTTGCCATCCTAATAATTTCTATCTATCTATCTGATGTACTGTACAGGCTGTTGAGTCTGCTTTGCTTTGTAAGAATAGTGCATAGGACACTTAATTTGGCACTTATTCTCAGTACTTCCTTTTCTCTCTTTCTCCCTATTAGTTATTTTGGGCTGCTGGAATGACACATTAATGATTCTGATAGGAGGCCCAGAAAAAGCAAGACTGAAAAAAAAAAAATGGCTAATGCTATCACTAGAGCACTCCTTCCATTTGTTTGATATAAAAATTGGATTTCCTTTATGTTGTCCATGAACAACTATGCTGAGCTGCCTGCCTGGTCCTGTTGTCAGAGAGAAATTGGAGGTCCAGGTAAGAAGAAGGCAAGGTTTTTGGTATGAAACAATGAATAAATCAAGTTTTGCATTCTATGCAAAGAGCTCAGATAAGTATTTCTGAAAAGAAAGATCAATATGCTTTTAGCAACAATGAAACTGTCACTGATTTAGCAGCAGTACCTCCTGGTGTCGCAGCTTCCCAGAGCCATGCTTCTGGAGCAGTCTGTGAAAGGACTCTATGGCTTATAATCTCTTCTTTTAGAATGATTCTCTTTAGAAATTATTTTTAAAATACTAATGAGTTATTTCTAACAGATGTTTTCTGAAGCTGGATTCTAAAGTATAGTGTGGATTCAGCAACAAATGCCCTGACAAACTGGAACAGAGAAGAAAGAATACCAGTGACAGCCAACTTTCTGTACCAGGCTCAGTGCCAGTGCTCCAGAGCCGCACAAGCACCTATCTCCAACCTCATGCTTATGATCCAAGACACAATTATTGACGTATATCAACAATTTCTCCTCCAAACAATGTTAAAAACAACTTCCAGATATATTTTCAATTATGTTATTTTTCATTTAGACATATTTAAAACTACAGCAACAACAAATCTTTTGCTCATTCTCTCCTTTTTCCTTCAGGTTGGTTTTGTTGTTACCGGTTTTTTGTTTTTCTTTTTCTCTCTTCACACCATACTGCAGGTTTGCGTGTCTCAGAGCCAGAGAGAAATTGATATTGAGACGTGCTGAGAATGCATTGTAGTTACCAAGGAAGTGGTTTCCCAAGCAACAGTAACCACATGAAATTTGACAGAAATTTTTCCTCTGCAACTGTATCATGTTTGCAGCTTTGGAGGAGTCAGAGTGTGGGTAGCATAAGTGATTTTCTTATTGTTAACCTTACTTTTTGAATCAGTTATGGTGATATTTCTGTCTTTGTTAAAGAAAGAGTTAACTTCAGTTACAGCTGAATGGGTTTTTTTGTGTGTGTGTTGTGGGTCAGGTTTTTGTTTTTTTTTATTTTCTGCTAGCAGACAGATTGTGGCTGTGCCAGATAGTCCTGCAGCATGTAGGCAGATGCTAGAGGTAACATTCTCAGCTGTTACACATTCAGTGATGATATTTACCATTCAAGAAAGCCATGCCAGCACCTTGGTTTGCAGCAAATGGGATAAGACAGTTGCCAGCTTGATGATGTCAAAAAGTGTAAGAAATATGCACGTGTTCAGTGTTAGTGGAGGGATGTGAACCAAGGGAAACACAGGGGCAGAAGTCCTAACTCCTCTATGGTGGGGCAAACAAAATGACCATGTGTCAGCTGGGCCTCACTCAAATAAGACAGTATTATAGTTGTTCTATTTTCATTGAAAAATGACAAGAGCACAATAAATGTAGCTCTCTGAAGACTAACTTACTTAATCTTTGTTCCTAGAAGGATATAGAAAAGAACAGGTTCAACACCTTAATAAGCAGTGCAATTTAGTGTATTTTCTTAACAAAAAATATGAATAATTTCTATCTGCTTTTAGGTACTGGTGTTTGTTAAGCGGCAAGACACTGCAAAGGCACTGTTACAAAGGGCTCAAGCCTGAATGACAAAGAAACAGAAGACTTGTTTTCAGTTGAGTTTTAGAGACTAAGAAAATCTATATTTCTTTCAATAAGTTTTCTTATATTCAGCAATGTCTCTTTATATCCACTTCACATGCATGATGAAACCTAAAAAAGAAAATGTGATGGTATTTGCATGAGCAGAGTCCTGAAGGAAGGCATGTATTTGAAGTAGGAGGTATGTTACTGTAATACTTATTTAGGTACATGTTGTGTTAGTTCCCTTACATCTTTTCTGAAAACTTAAATTTCTGCTTTGACTAGGATAAAAAGATCTTTTTTTAACTGTCTTAAAAGATATTTTTTTTTAACTGTCACTTATCTTCTGAGGTGGAGGTCACCACGGATAATAAAACATTTGAGCTACAAAAGCTTTTAAAGTGTATGAAGAAACCTTTAGGTATATTACGAACGTCATGGACCCGACCCAGCTCTGTGCATACCCAGCTGTAATGGACCTACCTTTTCCCCATAATTGTAGGTCTCCAAGCAGAGACACAGGAATGAATCAGCAAGGGGATAGTTGGGTTTTATTGGCTCTGGATCTGTACCAGCCCTGCCAGGTACAAAATGGCTCATAAAAAGCCTTATTCTTTTCCATTATTCATTTGTTTCTACTTCGCTGAACTACTTCATACAAAGAACTGCCTTCTTAAACTGTCTCTCAACCACTCTTCCAATTTCCAGAACTAACACACCTCTTAGCCAAGTATTATGTTCTTTTCAGAGAAAGCTACCTCTGTCCAAGCAAGCCTCTCACATTACCAGGAAATATGCAGTGGACACAGACCTGATAAGGTTGTACATTCAGTTTCAAGTTGTGAAAGTACGTAAAAAATCTTTTCAGATTTAGAGGACGAAATGATTGAGATCTAGTATTGTTTATTTAAAAGTTTGGGATTCACTCACAGTATGGTGTTATGTGCAGGATAATATGCCTGTGCACTGAATATCAAAGAACACTATAGTGCCAAGACATGGAATAAAGTATTTTCTCCATGAAAAGTCAAGTGACAGAGGTCTGAGCCTGCTGCTGTAACTGGAGTGAATGAAAAGCTTTTTCTTCCAGAAAGAGGAGGAGCTCCTCTTTCTCCTCACCTCCTGGAACGGCACTACTATCTCACTGCCTGAGATGTGAGCTGTTAGAGAGAGTCTAATGTCTGGAGCAATGAGAGGAAGTTAAAGAAAATACACCACAATGCTCCAGCTTTGCAGCTAGAAAAGCTTCTTATGAGCTAAGTATAAAAGACTTACAACTGTCTTTCAGGATATTTTCTTCCAGATGTGAATATATACCTATGGATAACAAAGTTTTGTCAGAGGCCAGATGTGAAGGTTGGTTTGAAATTTATAATTCAGAGAGCTTTTATAAATGGTACTCAAGAATTATTTATCTAACTAACCTGCCTATTCAATCTGCTAGCTGTCCATCACTCTACCTTCTCCTTCCCCCTTGACTCTGTTATTTCATACACCACTCATTTGCCTCTTTGGATGAGATGATTTCTCACCTGGTCTTCCTATTCTTATCTATCAACAGACAAGTTGCCACTTAATTCTCTTTATTCAACATCACTCACACTCCTTTAAGTCCACAAATTATGACCTGCATGCCTCCCTCCTCACTATCCCCTCTCCCTCCCAGCAACATTCATGTTACAAATACACTTTAGGCATTTCTTCTAAGTCCCTTCTTCACTTCCACCAACTTGACCTACAATCAAATTTATACAGTATTTTTCCTTCTTTCCTTCCTAGTTATAACCATTTATTTTTTTCATGGAAATGAAATAGCATTCAGGTCATGTGGTTTAGACTGCTCACCCTAAATGCCTGACGTTGAACCAGTATTTTTATGAACTATCTACTGCAGTGCGAAAACCTGCTGATTTGAGTGCTTTATGGGAACAGGTGGTCCAGGCATAAGCAGCAGTGGGAAGCCTTTAACTAGGTATTAAAGAATGGTTGCTTGGCTGGAGGACAAAACCCGAGCAGAAGGGCAGAATTCATTTTAACTCCTCTTCTTCAAATTCGTCCCTTCCCCTTAAAGATTAGCACTGTTTGCATTTGGTATGTTACGAGAATATTGATTTAGTTACTGTTTTGCTGAGAACAGGGAAGCTGTTGTCTCCTGGGAACAATAAATGTAAACATAAATACAGAATCAAATATGGTGGTAAAATGCCACAGATTCAAGTGGCACCCTGCAGTGAAAGACTGGCAGATTTGCTTTAAAGTAATTTATGTTTTCTTTTGTGCTTTTGTTATTTAATGGAACTTTATTTATATCATTAGCACATAATTTAATCTGTTTGATTTCCTTCCAGATGATTCTTTTATTTAAAAAAAGAAGAAAAGAAGAAAAACCCCTGCAACAACCCCTCCCTTCCCTCCCCCCCCAGATTTCTGGTAATTTTTTTCAGGGCTCACTACTGCCACAGGTAATAGGCCTTTTGCATACACTGTTTGTGATAGAGAGCTAAAGTGTGCAGCACATGCACAAAGGACTCAGCTGGGTAGGAGACAGGAGAGAAGATGATGCTGTGCAGGATACCCTGGCTGTCGTACTATGGTTCTAGTAAGGAGGAAGGTGGGGGTGGCATTTTACTTTAGAGGAATGGAACATACTCTGCTTTCTAGGCATTTTAAAAAGCAAACTGGGAGAGGATGCTGCAAGGGAGGTGACTGCAGGATTTCTGCCAGCAGGAAGAGGGTGAATACACAACCAAGGCTTCAAGGCAAGGGACGGGTATTGCCAGGGACCAGCAACCTTGTGGGGTTCATTCACCCTCAAAGCCACTAAATACTAGAGGAAAGGAGCTGCCCTATGATGCACAGGGAACAGGGCAGATTGCCTCTCCCAAAGTCAATCACACCCAGCTGACCACAAGGTGTCATTATTTCAAGAATTATTTCATTCTGGTCTATTGTGTTCTAATAAAACCTGCCTTCAGAGACTGGAATTCAGGGTAGGGGGCATATTTATTTCATGGAAATGGTGGGCAGACCCACCTTGAGATAGCTCTGGCTATCTCAAGCTCTTGCCATGAGGCATTTAATATTTTATGCTGGGGTTTTTTTTCTCCCTCCCTCTCCTCTGCCAGTGTTTAGGAGGATACTGAGATAGATTGTGCTGTGCCCAGCTTGGCAGTTCCCTAAGTTTTGTTGTAACAATTGAAACATCATACCAGAAAGCAGCGATAGCCAAAAACTGGAACATGTGGCTCTTTGCTGTAGTCATCTGATTTAGAGGTCTGTAATTAATTACAGAGAGTCAAAACCATTTTCTAGACCAGGAATCCATTCCGTCACATCCTCAACTTTTTCCTGCACTATTCTGTCATATTACCTCTTGAACTTAATCTGAGTCGGGTGAACACTTCTGCCACCATGTCTAGTAGTCTTCCTAGGTGTTTTTAAAAGTGTCTCATATATTGCTGGTACGTCACAGGGTTGCTGAGATCTGTGAAATCTAAATCTGTAAATGCACCCTAAACCACCTATCGTCCCAAATTGCTTGATTCCCTCTATGGCTAGCAGTCATAAGGAGCTACATACACTGTTTTGTAACTGATTCTCTAACTGATTGTCTACATGCAGTTTTCAGTTTACAAAGAGCAAAGCTGCACACTAAGTACACAGTTCTGCAAGACTGTAAGTTAGCGTTGCTGAAGTTCCATCATATATACTTGACTCTGGGTAAGCAGTACTTTCCTTTGTGTTGTCTGTGCATTGTATCAGATGAGAGTTAGAATTGCTGAGAAATATTCCCCACCACACATTTAGCTTCTGAATTTCTCCACCTTGCAATTCATCAATCATGATTGCTGGCATCTGGGAAGAAGTAGGAATGCACAGCTAGAGCAAGACAGAATTATGGCAGCACTGATTTAGATCAGAATTAAGTGCTGCGGAAAACACCTTGAGGTTTCATATCAGTACTGTAGAAACAAGAGTAAATTCTGTTTTGCTCAGGAGATGATTGTCTAGTCATTCTGAAGGGATGTACTACATTTAAAGTTGGGAAGAGGCAGACAATAGTCCTGCTGCAGTGTTAAAACTTGTACTTTGAAGTAATTTTCAAGTTGATGAATTTCAGCATCTCCTTGTCGGGTCAAATTTGAATATAAGTGAGACCTCTAGAAGAGAGCAGCTATCTACAAATATTTGTGTGTCCTCATCAAGATTTTGGTCAGTGAAAACAACAGGCAGGCAGGTTTCCTTGCAAAAGGTTCTGAGTGCTCTGTAAACATCCTGAAAATGTTTTAACCAGCTAAAACTGATACCTCTTGGAATTAGAAATTCAGATATTCCCTTCCCACTGAGTCTTGTCCAGTAAGTGGCAGTATATTGAAATCTTGCAATTCTGGGTTATATTTGCAGGAGTGTTTTGCAGTTACAGGCATTAGCCAGAAGATTGTCTTTGGGGGACAGAAGAGAAGGAAATAGTATTAATTCTGCATATTCATTATATTAACCATTTTCTTTTTTTTTAAAATTCCACACTACTTCTTCAGTAGTAATAAAATAAGTCTAGTTTTGCTTTTCAGCAAATGCTTTAGTTGTGTTTCAGTGATTTTCCTGATAGTTAGAGGTATAGTTGATGACTGATGAGGATGTTTGTGGCCATGGATATGGTTCATTACTGGAGATGGGCCTTGGTTTTATGATTTGCTCAGCCTGTACAGGCAGTGAGAATGGTTCAAACTGTATCAAAATGCACATTTGCCAAAATGCCATACAGCTTCTAGATGCGCGTTGACCTCAATTATTCCATCCATCTGCTTCCTTTATTTCATATTGGATTTAAACAGTAATTGTTTGCTGAATGCCATTATTTCAGAAAAGCCCGAATTCCACCAGCCCACTTTTCAATGACTCCCTCCTCCCTAATTGGAAGGACCACCTTTGATCCAGCCCATGAAGTCAATTTTGTTTTTAAATTATGAGACACTGGAAGGAGACTGCTGGTAACATCTTTACACAATAAAAACCTTGCTTGTTGAAGCTATGGTGGAATAATAAAGCTGTAATAATTCATACATAATCTATGACATTTATATTCTTTCATTACATCTGAGGAAAGAAAAATCTTATGAACACATTCAGAGATTTCAGGGCTTAAAAATAGAAGTTGTCACCGAAGCCAGAAAGAAAAAAATGCTAAGAAGGTTGTTTGTTTTTTTTTAATGCAATAACAAATGTTATAAGTTTTCTTGTAGAAAATATGAACTTGCTGTTTCTAGGGGAATCAGGTTTCAGTACAGTCAGTTACCAGAGTCTTCACTTCATTGTCTCAGATGAGGAAAAAAAAATTGTCTGAGCGTTTAGTTATGATTTCTTATCTCTCTGGTATATTTGAATCCTCTTGAGGTACAGTGAGACAACTCTTGTAAACAGGGGAATTTGTACTGAAGTCAGTAGGCTAACCTGATTGATATAAGGTGAAGGGGGAGCGGGCAATAGCTCTTTTAATATAGTTTTAAAATTATACTGGGAGAAAATGGCTCCGTTTTCACATTAATGTCTTCGTTCTCACTTCATCAGCAGTCCATTCAAGCTGTAGAAGTGGGAACAAACAGCAGAAGAAAATTTGAAATGTCACCATTTCTACATATATTTTATAGCAGTAACCAGACTTACCAGCTTTCAAATCCAAATCTCTGGGCAGCTAAGAACTCTTCATGTTTTCTGTAAAGACTTGTCCAAAATTTGCCTCTAGAATCTTCTGGAAAGCAAACCATTATGGCATTTTCATAATATGCAAATACTTTTGTTTACTTTTTTCCTCTAATTTTACATAAAGCCAGGAGGCTGAAGAGCATTGCTCTTTCATAGGTATGTACAAATCCTTTACTCAGATCTGCAGAGTACATGGTATCTGTGACACTTGTGGAGAATAGTACAGTTCTGAAAACAACTTTTGCCAGTTTTAGCTCCTTTCGTCCTAGGCACACTAACATATTGTCAAAGTGTTTCTAAAAGCCAACCAGGGTAAACAACTAGCACAATCTTCTGCTCTTGGACTACCTATGAACAGCCTGTCATTTTTTACAGATGTATCTGTTCACATTTACTTCATGAATACTGTGTGTCTACAACAAATGTTAGCCTGCAACAAATTATGGCCATGAAATGTTTCTGCAAATGTTTCTTCAGGCATTGCATACACTTTCTGTCATGATATTGCTGCCTGGGTTAAGAGGACCATAGTGGAGGTCACGAGACAAACATTTGCACAGGTATGTATTCGGTGTCCAAGCACAAATATTTCATCATTCTGCAAATATTTCAATAGGAGGAAAGAGAAATCACCCCCTTCACCACCACCACCACCTTTTTTGGTGGGGGCAGGGGGAAGTGGTGGTGGTAATACTTGCAAGATGTGTCTAAATCAGCTTTTATTTCAGAACGATAATGTGCATTTAGAGCATTTTGAACCACATAATGGTGGAGACGTGGTCCTGAGGGCCAGACTGAATCTTATCTAAAATAAAATGCTCAGACCATGTGTAGTGTAAAAGTTGAGGCCTTGGCACCAATTGCCGAGGTTCTACTGGTTTGTTACTATTGTTCCAAATTACTCATTAATGTGAATACAACCAAAATTCTTTTCAAATACTATTTAAGTTTACTAACTTTATTCATCCTTTTTTAGCAAGGTTTTTTTTGGGGGTGGGGTTTTTTTTTTTTTTTGGTAACTTCCCGGCTTGTCTCGTTGAAGAGACACAACTATATAACGAAAATGCATTTGAGGTAGTTTTATCAAAATAATAGCAGAAATTACATTGAATTTGTAATAACATAAGACAAATGATACAGCAGAATTCATGGCTTGACAATCTAAAAAGGTTAACCTAAACTGTACAGGACCAATTTTCTCTTTTTTTCCTTTGTGTTCTGTTCTTTTCTCCAAGAAAAGAGAGGCTCTCCAGCCATGCCCTGAAATGATGATTTGCTACAGTCAAGCATTTGCTGCTGGAACAAATACTGAGAATATTCAACAGTACCAAATAATGATGGGATAAGAGAGAGAGGTAGGTATGTGTATAAGGGCTGGCGAAGGAGTCTACTTGTGTGAAATGTGCGAGAAGTGGTGGTTATAGGAATTACTGAAAGGAGAAGAAAGATTGTGGAAGTGCTTAAGAGATATTGAAAAAGAAAAATAAGCTTTTACTGATCTGTGAAACCAGGACGGAAGATGAAGGGAAATCCTTTATATAATGTTTCTCATCGTTTTTTTTTAGCCACATTTATTTCAAGGTTAGAAGACAATTATGCAAGATATATTTTAGCCATGTGCTAAAGGTAAAGGCTTGTCACCATGTTCACTTACATCTCACTTCAAGCAAAATCATTTCCCAGTTCCTTTTCTTTTGACAATTAGAACCATTTGGCTGTTCAAGAGGATTTTGACATGGTTTCCTAGCAAAACCTTTGTTCCACTATGTGTTTTTGGCTCAGTTGTTCTTTTATAGAAAGTTACAGCTTAATTTTAAAATAATGTCATTTCTAAATCCAAGGAGCAGTTAGAATCACAACTGTTTTCCTTCTTTCACTTCCTGATCTTCACTTGATTCCATTACACCCAAAATGGAATCTATAATGTAAAAATGCCCTTCTGTGTATATGAGGGGTGGCTCTGCTTTCAAGTAGTGCTAAGTCATGTTCTTTAAATGGTATTAGCTTGTTAATTCCACGTTTTCTTTTTTACAAATTAATCTACTTCAAAGTATATTCATTCAAGAAATGTTCAAACAATAATTTATGAATGGAACTTTTATCTTGAGGATCCAAGAAATAATACAGACACCTTCTGGCAACAGCAACTGCTTTAGTGCATAATTTCTCAGAAAGATTATTCCTGAGGTTTGAATGATAAGATTAACTTTAGACTTAGCCATTTGGCATTGAAATTTTATATCGGTATTTTTACTGGCAATTTTCTACCAAGTGATCTTCAAAGTAGTTCATAATGTATGAGGATTGATGGGCACATTAGTTAGCTTTGGTTTCCATTTAATATATTTTCTAGAATGTTTGCCTATATTTCATCCTTTATGTTAACTGTAAACTGTCTGCATTATATTTCATACTTATGTCACTTAGTGTCCCTCACAATAATGAAGATACAGGATCTTTCAGAACAAGCACTTAAGATTACTGTATTTATTACTCATATTTCAAAATGGGAAAAAGTGATAGAGCTATTGCAAACACATTTAGTTAGGATGCATTTCATTAAATAAACCAATGAGAATAGATAGAGCAATAAATGCAATTCCCAGGAATAACTGTTTGCAGTAAGTCTTCAAATAATAAAACACTTTCGTCATAGACTTCCATTTCTTTCATCTGTTATGGATAACACCCTTCCCTCTCAGAAAAAGCACATAATCTGGTTTTGAGGTATTCAGTGCTGACTGAGAGATCATGAATTTTCATTGGCTGAGATTTTAGGTTCATTTCTGTTTAGCAGAAACTCACATTTCAAAGTTACTGTAAGTAACTGCTAAGTTCAGGCACCAGTGGAGCTACATCTGGTAAAGGATGTAGAAAAGGAAGACAACAGTGTCCTTAAGGTATTAACATGCTCATTCCATGTGCAAGCCAGATATTCTTCTGTGTTACCTATTCCTACCGGATCTTGTATTTCTTCCTATTTTTAAGGTGAAACAAAGAAGAAATCTGATCAGGATTTCAACTAATATGTAAAACTAAATCCAAGATTTAGAAAAAATTACAGGTAAGTCCAGTGGTAAAATTCAAGTTAATAATTGAACTCATACATAAGTAAAGTCTTAGAGAAGCATAGAGCTGGGACTTCGATTCAGAATTGTCTTTCCAAAGAGTCACATTTTGAAAAATAAATGGCCAAATCCTGGGGCTCTTACTCAGCTTTGGCATATTCTTGGATACTGAGCTATTAGAAAGGAATTATTAATGACTTCTGGTACTACAAAATACTTGGAGGTTTTAAGCATATATAACAAGGTTCTGAAGTAGTTTCTCGAATATGAATTGCACAAGGAGAATTAATGATATTTTAGAGACTGTCATGTAGCAGATCACATTCATATCCTTTGCAAAACCATCTTTACTGATTGCAATATCCATTACAGAAATTCTAAATCCCTCCTCTCTGATTTTCTGATCTTTCTTAGAATACTGAGACTAATCTTTGACTTTGTACATACAATTTCAGAATCCCATCTCTTTTTATTTTTTTCCATTCATGATCCTATCAATTTCCAAAGTGTGTTTCTTTACTTCCACAGACTTTTTTCCAGTAGATGTTTTTATTTTCTTATGTTATTTTTAGTATTTACCTTTGGGCACTAAAAAAAAGAATAGTTTTACTTCCATATCTGTTGAATTGTTCTTGTTTTTTCTTTCTTTTTTCCTTAATGAGTTTTATTCTTGACAAAAATTCCCAGAACAGAATTTCACAATTTTGTTCCATCAGTAGGATACCAATATTACAGTGAATAATGGAAGTTCCTTCTGTAAAAGGCAGAATTTCAAAGGAAATACTCAGCCTTGCTCCTCTTGCATTTTCTTCTGAACTGTATTGAAAAAAAAAAATCCAGAAATGTGTATTAGATTGAACAAGTGCGTGTATGGTCACATCAATACAATTTTTTTACTCAGTATTTTCGGTACCAATATGAAGGGTGAATTACGAATTGTTAGTATAGCTGGGAGTTGTGTTTTTCCAAGTGGAGAATGCACAGTTATTAGCACATAAATTTACACATATAGTTTTGGAAAGATTTTCTCACATCTCTGTCTTTTCTTTGTTTCCTGCTGTGCCCAGTTACTACCCCCATTCTTCAGACTCTAGTCAATCCTCAAAAATCATGTCTTTCTGTTTGTATGAGGGTAACTCTACCCAATTTATTGCAACACTCCATTCCCATTTCTTATCTTTGACTCTAAAGCACTTTGAGATTCTTTGTATGAAAGACATAAGATAAAGATAAATTAAATGAAACTGAATTCAGCTGAATCTATCTGACTAGCCTAACAACTTTTAAACTTGACAAGAGAAGTTAAGATAGCAAGTTAAAGTGATATATAGACAGGAAGACACTGTCCCAACCACTATTTCACCTTTTTTCCAAAACCTTCAAGGGAGAACTGATCATTGAGAAGAATTTCTTGGATTATCTTTGATTTGCTGCTGATATTCTTGCTGCTACTAAAACCTCAGAATGAGCTTTTGGCAGTTATCATAATGTTCACTTGGAGACTCGGGATGATTTCTGGAGCACTAAGATCTCACTTAAATTGACAATAAAAGAAAAAGTGACTCAGGTGAACACAAATAAGTTAGAATTTATTGTAGAGAAAAATGACACATTATTTAAATCTAAAGGGAAAAAAATGGATTTAAAGAGATGGAAATTTAGGTCCAGTTTATATATATAACATAACATAACATAACATAACATAACATAACATAACATAACATAACATAACATAACATAACATAATATTTATGATTAAATGTTGAACTGAGATATTTATTTTACACTTAGCTATTTTATTACACAAATAACTTAGTAGTGCTGCAAAGAAGAGCAATTATCCTGGTAGATAATTTATAAATCCTGGTAGATAATATATAAATATAATTTATTTTCTGAAGTTGAGTAGCCCTGTATTTAAATACAGTATGGAACTTGTCCTTTATATCCAGACTACATTAAACACAGCGTGACCAAGTACATTCAGCAATTATAAATCTTTCCTTTTAGGATCCTGTGACTATACCTGATCAAAAAGATTCAAAACCTTTTCAAATCAAACATACTGTTTTTTTGCTCTACAGAAACGAAGATGATGTGAAAGGACTAAAATCGGTGAGGCTGCTAGTAGAGTGCATTCTTGCACACAGAAGGAGGGTCAGGACAACTCCTCTCAGCCCTGTGAACTCCCCACTACCTTCCTGCTCTCTCTCATCTCTACCTGATTACCCCAGCTTCAAAACTGGGATGTCTTAGCTTTAAGAAGATAAAACTTTGTCAGCCATGCTGGCCGTAGCAGAACTTGTAATTAATTGCACATGCATGTACAGAAAGGTCCTTTTTCAGTGTGAAGGCTTTATCTTTGTTATTGGCTTACTCCTTTTTGCTTTCGCACAAATATCTTTCTCTGACTTAATCTGGAATTCTAGATTGTTGCTGTCAAGCAAAAAACCTGAGAGCTATGTGCTATTTTTAATAAATAGGTATATCACACATAGTTCCTAAAGAAAAATAAGCAAAGTTCACATCTTCAAATGTGCGATAGTGTGATCTCACATCCTGCAGCCAGATTACACTGATTTACAGCCATTGATGTCTTACCTGCTGCTCTTATTATTTGTTAAGTTAGGCTAAACTGATTTGATTATGATTTCAGGTTGGTTTTTTTATAAAGTGTGTTTTAAGGCACAGGGATTGAGTTCAACTATTAACATAAGACTTAACTGATTATTGACATTAATTTTATATTTGACAATAGGAATTAATACAAATTATGTTAATACATGACAACACATCCCTTGAAATTTATGTATGACTTGGCAGGAAAGTCCATTTTTGTAATTGCTTTTATATATTGACTTCAGAATAATGTGAAACTTTTGGCATATGCAGCTGTACTCTTTTTTTTAAATTTATACTTCTTAATGTGATTACTTTTCATGTTATGAAATGTTTTGTCATAAAGTGTTCATTTAATTCTTGTCTTTTAATTGTAATGGACCATTATTGCTGCTGATTTAAAATATATTGTCCTCTTACAAGCAAATTTAATCACAGGAGCTCTGTTTCCCTCTAATCTTTATTAGAATAGTGGAGAGAAAACTCTGCCACATGTATTTTTTAGCAAAAACCTGAGCATTTTTGAAAAAGACAATTCCTGAAATCAACAAACAATATTGTTTTTGTTAAAGTGGAGAGTAGCTTGCAAATACCTGAATGGCTAAAGAAAAAAATCTAGAAAGAGAATATAGCAGGCTTCATATATCAACATTAGATAATAGTTTGAAAACTTGAAGTTGTGTTTATATTCTAAAAGAATAAATGTAGGAAGTTACCTGAATAACATTATTTCTGCTGTTATATCTAGGCAATCTAACCTCACTAATATTTCAATCAGTGCAAGTAATTTTCTTCATAACCATTTAGAGCTTCTCATAATTTTGGTAAACTTAAAAAGAAAAAAATCATATTTTCCTCAGGAAATAGTAAATGATGATGCCAAGAAGTTTCAATTTACCTTGCCAGAATTAAAGTGAGTATGTCTCCTCCTCTCCTCCCATATGCGTCAATTTTCCAGTATGTTGAATTTTCTAAAGAAAATTGTATAAATACCAGTTTTTAAAAATCAAATTGGGTGGAATTGGGGGGGGGGGGGATTTTTAGTTACAAAAATGGATTACTTCAGCTGACTTGGTTTTACTTAGAAAAGAGATTTTTATATCTTTTCCATATTATTATGAGCCATGAAGCACACACTTGTATATTATGAGACACCATTGTCATGGTACCATTGCACAGGCTCTCCCAGCTGCTCTTTGAAATGTAACAAAATATGAAGCCAAGGTAAAAAAGGCTTTTTAACAGTATTAGAGGCATCTGCACTGCCGTATTACTTACTCGGTAGTAGTTCAAGAAATAACTACTAAAAGCAGAGTTATCTAGCATTTAACACACAGGGAGCAAATAGTAGGTACTATTTGTATGCAAGCTTCTCTAAGGCTTTCTCAGCAAAACAAATATATTTGTGTAAATATCATCCTATGAGCAACAGGCAGTCAAGGAAAGAAATCTGTTTACATACCATCCTGGTTGATAACTCTTGATTTCACTTGTCCTAGCAATGAGATCTTATGTCCTCAGAAGGCCAGAAAATGATGACTTCTTGAATGCTTCAATACCTGCCACATTTCAGTGGGAGAAAGAAGAAAATGTGGAGTAGAATTAAGTTCTAAGTTCAGAAGAGTTTAGAACAAGTAAAGTCACCAGATTCAGACAACTCAAGTAAAGCCCTCAATTTATTTTCTAAAACTTGCTTTTCAGTGACTGACATGGGAAATCTAAGCTCCAAAGTATTAAATAAAAGGAAGAAAACTTCAAGAAATAGCCCAGGAGAGACAATATCCTTGCCTGAACAAAGGGATTATGTGATCATGTCCTCCTTATATTTCTGCATTTATTCAAATGGACAAAGCTAACAATGCTATTCAATTTTCTTAATTTTCCATTAGATTTTTGAGTTCTCTTATTGACAGTGATGTGTCTTGCATTCTTCTGAGCAGGTAAACTGCCTCTTATTTGGTCTGGTACCACACTTCTCCTAGAGAGCTGCAACAGTGGCTATTAGGCTTTTGTTCCCTGGTCAGAGTTTGATGTAAATATTGCTTTATGAAATACAATACACAAGACAGACATTGTGTATACTTTGACCTCTGCTCAAAGAATAACATGAGGATTTTAAAAAATTAGCTTCTTTTAAGAAAGTCAAGTATTAAGCTTTGTTGAGCACAGACAAGTACATAAAACAACAACAGAAAGTTCCTATATTCTTTTTTATTGCCCATTATGTCAGAATTGACTGGTGTCTTAACAGAGTCAGTAAAATTCAACGTTTCATCCACTTCTAGCCAAATTCTGGACCTTTAATTAAATTTGCAGGTAAATGTGGGTTTAAATTCAAAAGCTGAGGGGTGGGCACATGCTCTGTCCTTCTCACTTTGCAGGGAGATGACATCCTCTACAGCAGAGGGATGGAGTGAATATCACTGGGTCTGTACCACCTGAAACCGTGATAGTTACTCTCATTAAGGTTCCAGTCAATGCTTTTGATGCAATTGATTCTTGCAAGGTTAGTGACTCAAGATGTCAAGAGACATATATAACTGTATTCACTTGTCCATGTTTTCACATCTGCTGCTATTCCAGCTTGAGATGGGTGGTAACGTAAGTCAGATGTCATATCATACCTTGCCAACTGGATTGCTTGTGTTTGATCCTGAGACCTGTGAGTTTTGAATTCATGGCCAGAAGAAGGCAAACATTAAAATATAGCTTACGTTTGTAGAAATACGGTTTTATATGTACTTGAAAGAAATGGTTGCAGAAACCTCTTTTTTTCAGGATAATCCTTAAAATAAACAATGTGTCAGGGTAGAGCAAATTGATTCTGAATGCTGAATCAGAGAAATGAGCAAATGCTGAATTCTAAATTGAATTGAGAATCAATGAGTTTCATTTAATAACAAAATCTTTTAACTGCTTATTAAAAGTTCCATATCTATACAGGGAGAATCTTATGCCTTCAAAATAAACAGTAGAATAAAGTAAATGCTGCAATTTAAATACTGTGTTTTCAAGACAACATGCAATCAGAATAATTAATGGAAATGCAAATACTAGCTTCTAGAAGACCTTTATGTTGTGAAACAAATCATTTAATTATAGTGACAAAGCTTGCAGCTGAAACAAAGGAATGAAGGTTTTTTCCTAGAAGTGAGTAGAAATTTTCTGATGAAGTATTTTTTTTAATTAAGAAAAGTAAGTTTATAAAAACTGAAACTTTCTACTGGAATACACCATTTATTTTGCAAAGATCCCTTTTCCTGTCCTGAAGGTAATTTCTAATTAGCCAAGAGACTGACTCTGAGCAAAACAAAGAACTTCCCTACCCACAGCCGTTGTAATGCCTATGAAAGGAAAACTGTCTTCAAAGTTCCTCCTCTCAGTCTAGGAGACTGAAAACCACAATGCAGGTTCCCTACAGCCTAAGTGAACATCCAAATAGTAGGTACAAATGTAGTTCTGGTATTTTTCCCTCCTCTCCCCTCTTTCCTTTGTCATGAAAAGCTTATGAGTGCTTTAGTTTGTTGCAATATACAGTGGGAAAATTCTGGTATCTCAGAAGTCTGTAGCAATACAATTGCTGCCAAACTCCCTTTTGCAGAGTGTAATCTTCAGCTGTTTACTTTTCACAGTTCACTCAAAGCAGATTGATATTGATACTTGATAATAGTTTTGTTCCTGATGCCCTCAGCATGTATGTGGACCACAAGACTAATACAGATTAGGATGAAACACTCTGTGATACACTTCAAATGGTTTTGAAGTTTTAAGAGATTAGAGATCACTCAATAAGTGAGAAAAATTAATATGATCTGTTTTTGAAGGGCTGATTACAAGGAAGCAGTTAACCTGAAATAGATCTTACACAATTTCTTGTGTTCATGTTGTTTCACAATCACCCTGAACTTAGTTTGCGTGCAGGCGACTTAGCTATCCCGTTTACTCTTGTGGCATGTGATACTGGGCTGCCTGTCAGTACAAGGGGATTGCGGTCTTGTCTCTCCGATATCAAATGTAAGACAGCATCACAAAAGCAAGTAAGAATGGCAAAGGCTGCAAGGCCAGACACGGGAAACTTGACTTTGTCTGCATTCTAAAATGTAGGGTCTATGCCAGGTTACCCAGGTGTGTTCCTGAGTGTGATCTAGGAGGTAAGTTCCTTAGCAAAGTGATTTCATCACCTGTAGTCTTAGCTCTGAGTCCATTGGCACGGGGATAACCCTATGTACAAACAGGAAATTGGTGGCAGACTGTTGTAGCTCATTTGCATGGCTGTCTGCAAGATTAACAAGTTCTATCTGTCCCATTGTGAACATGTCTTTCTCATTTGAGGATTCAAACTGATGTTTTATTAAAGAATTAAATAACTGCAGTGCTTCCATTTCTTCAGTTTTACATAGGCCTTCCATTAGGTTTCAGCATGAAACAGCAGACTTTTTGGTCAGTCCTATGCAACAATTCAAAAGCATGTATTCAAGCATGTTGTTTTTCACTTTATTTCTAGTAATTTATATTGCTGAAGACAGAAACAAGGCATTTACTAAAATTACATATACACTTGTACACACAGAACTTGCACTGAAACTATAAAAATTTATGAACTTTATCTTATAAGATTAGCATGTGGAGAACCCACTAAATTTACCCAATAGATATCTGACATGAACTTAAGTTACTGACAGCAGTAATGGCTATGACTGGTGCTCATTAGCACTAAATGTAATGAAGCAGCAGCATGGCTGATGGCTTTTTCATATCCTAGATGTCAGAACCATATGTGTCAGGAATCTTGGCTTCCATGTAGACTCCAAAGAAGAGTTTTCTCTTGCAGCCAAAGACTTTTCTGCTCACCCTTGCCAAGCTTAAGCCCTTCCTGTTTGTTTTGTCCTCTTTATTGCAATGCTAGATTAATATCTTCTCTACCTCAGCTTGTCTTGCTTCATTTTCTTCACATACCTACCTATGTGCTCTGCTTCTCAGGCTTCTTGACTCCTTTGTAGACTCATTGTTCAAGTTGTGGTCTGGTCAGCCTACCAATTTGTCTTTTCATCTTAGTATTTGTTTATATTCTCCTCAGTGGCTTATGCACTATGTATCTTTCCTCCTTTCCTGGTGGCTACAGGTCACAGCATGTCCTTCTCCATCTCCACATTTCCCGGTTTGTTCTTTCCCTGCTTTCTCATAGCAGTAACCCTGATTCCTCTGGTCCTGTCTTTGACTGTATTTTATATGTAGGATGCACAATGAGCAACTGGCCTTGCTTTCTTCAGTATGTGGCTACACTGGATTTTAATTCAGACCAAAATTGAATGAAGACTCAGTGCAAACTCAGTGCAAGATGGGGCACAGGGGTTGGTCAGCACTCAGGGATATGGTGTCTGTTCAGGGAAGATGAATGATTGGGATTTTAGCTGCTCTGCTGTACTTATGGAGTTAGGGAGAGGAGAAAAATTTCTTAGCATTTGAAAATGAGAGATGAAGTAGATCTGATTGGTTTGTATTACGGTTTGAACATATTTTGCTCGCTTCTGATTCAAATCTAGAGATAAATTCATTGTAGTGAAGTTCTCTGCTAGAAATAATAACATTATAGTGAATGAGTGGCAATATAAAGCAAAACCAAGTAAATTCCATGTTTCATCTTGTATTGAAAGATATGCATTTTTAAACTTTGAACCTCTACAGGACTCAACTTATTTGTCATTCTTTTTAAGTTGTGTTCTCCATTTCAAAGTCTGTGAGGTGCTTAGAGCAAGGTCATCAGAACTGAGGCTGAGCTTGTAAAAAAATTTTGTAAGCTTTTTTTTTTACTTTCTTCAGTGTTGAAAATATTTTGCTCTAGAGTTTTATCAAAGAAACATTATAGCCTAGATTTACTTGGCTATCACTGGGGGAAACCATGATTTCAAACCTTTTATTTATGGGGGAAACATAAGTGACAGAATAGTTACTTTGCACTTTTTTAAAATCAGAATTCCATTTCTGACGGTATCCTAATTGATTTTATTGTTTGTACTTGACAGAAGGCTATGACTTTCATGGATCACTTTTATTATTATTAAATGAAAAACCTGTCTCTCAGTTTCTTTCTCCCACTTTTCTGTAAACTACTCAGTTAATCCTGAAACAAATTGATCTCCTTGCCATAGATATGCAGGGAAAAACAATTTGTGCAGTTCTCCATAGGCTATGAAATATTTAAAATGAGTAATTAATTCAAAAAGTCTTCTGAAAATGTAAATACCATCCAAGATTTGTAAGGATTGATTTTTGAATATTATGAATTGCCATAAATTATTACAGATTTTCAAGCTTCAGTGTTATTTTTTTCAGATACAGATGAAAATGTCTCTGATACATTCCTACTAACTGTACTATTTTCTAAGATTATTGAACCAAGTTATGTTACAAGGCTAAATGCATGTCTAATTTTTCCTTTCTCTAGATCTGCTCCTGAGGTATCTGAAATTTACCTGTGCAGATGAAATCCCACAATCTTCCAGCTATTGACCATCCCTACGGCTGCAGTTTCCTGGCTATCAGCTGTTCCTGCACATTTGCCTGCAGGTTGGGTAATTCTTTTCTTTGGGGACCTGTGACTTGTTATTTAAGAAGGAAAGGAATCTCCTTTAAAATTCACATATTTGATTTTGAAAATCAGCTTTTGATTTGATTGGGAAATCAACTGTATGAATAGTAGAAAGAAACTTTCCTGTGTGTAAGGATGTCAGGAAATTATTTTGATAAAGCAGTTTACATGCATATTTAAGTTGCTTAAGGGATTGGCATACCCTGATGGTAACTAAGTCTGACCTAATTTCTTAGATCACTTCTGAAGCTGTCTTTTTCTCAGCTTTTTCACTGCTGTATTGAGCATTAAACCCTTCTGAAGCAGATTTGATGCTTTTATACCTCTGTATTCTAGGATGTGGACCTTTCTGTTTACGGAGAAGATCCAATCCTAAATATAACGGAGGTATTTTCTTACAGCTACACCTGTGCAGAGGAAAGCAATTCTGTGAGGTGCCTCCCAGTGCCGGGGGTGTACTGGCAATTTGGTTTCACCTGGAAATAAAAGGCTTTGTGTTGTCGATGAAGGGTGATCTTCTGAAGCCTGAGATATTAGGGCCAGTTTTATAAGCAGGAGGCACTTTTATGGCAGGCCATGGCCCATGAATCTGGCCTCGCGACAGGACACAGACCTTGCGCCAGCCTGCGCCGGCCTGCACAGGCCTGCTGCTCTGCGGGGAAGCATGGGCAGGAGAGGCAGTGAGCGAAGCCCTGCCGAGGCAGCAAGAGGGTCTGCTGCGGAGTGGGAGAGTGGGGTGAGGTGGCCGCCAAGGGCTCCTCACACACCGGCTTCAAACCCTCCACAGCTGGCAGGGAGAGGGAAGCCAGCAGCAGCAGTAACAAGGTGGGCCTGTGACAAGGGCAGGCCGGGGTGCCTCGCCAGCTGGGCACAAGGCCACTGCATGCATGGGGACATCATTGCGTAGGCTGGGTCTGAGGGTCTGAGGTAAACATTGCTCCACAGGCTGGGGCAAAAGTTCAGGGAGGCTTCCCACAGCTCTTCCCCATACAGCCTCTCCTAGTAGCCTGGTTTTGAAGGGCAATGAGCCTAACTTCAGCTGTAGGGTTGGGATGCAGAGGTACTCAGGGTTTCAGAGCTTCTAGAGTTGACCTCTGGCAGTTAAATCAGGCCTCTGCTCCCTTAACCAAAATCCCTTGATCTTTTATTAGTGCTTTTAAAGTTTGTTTTTTGACAAGGGACACAACAAATGCAGTCTCTAGCACTATTTCCTTCAGAGTACTTAACTGTTTCTAGTCCACAGTAAGTGATGCTAAACCAAGCAAACTAATGCACAAACAGGCCTTGGTTTTCTATGTCCAGAACTTCTGGTTTTAATTTCTTTTAGGCACGTCTTTGTGGTTGCCTTTCTGGAGACACCTATGTTAAGGCTGTGCATCTGATTAGATTCCCAAAAGTAAAATCAAAAGACCCTGGTCCTATCCATACTCTTGTAACTGTAAGTTCATATAATACTTACTGCAAAGACAATCTATGCATGCATCATTTGATGGCAGCTTAGTGTAACTAAAATTTTATTTCATTCTGCTATGAATGAAAAAATTAATTCTCAATCTGCTGTTCACTTGTATGTTCAAATAACATATACTTATGATATCAGTGTATGATGCTAGCCCCAGTCATATAGCTCCCGTTCACCACAAAAGTTTAGGAGCCTTCTATCCCTGGCAGTAGTTGATTGAATATAATATCTTATAATGCTGAATCCAGTTTTGCAATAAATATCTCATTTGTAGCAGTAATAGCAGACTAATATTCTAAGCAGCCTTAGCTTTCCTTAGCTGTAACAAATTATTTAGAATTATTCAGGATAAAGTATATAGGTGAGATGTTAATAGAGAACCCGTTAGCCCAAAATACTTTTTCAATCAAGAATTTGAAATGCAGACTAGAGTAGGATTTGATACTGTAATAACACCTTTCATACTGAAGGCATTCTAAAGCAATTTTCAGTAATGAGCTAGATAGTGTGGGTGCTCCGACTGTGGGGAATACAAATACCAATAGCCACAATTTGTTCAACATAAGCTTTCTTACACAAAGATTAAAGTATGGAAATATGTTTGACTGGAATGAAGAGAATTGCTTAAGAGGCTGCACACCTGCTGAAAAATAATTTAAAAAGAATGCCAGCCCTTTCACCTCAGCACAAAGAGGAATTAAATAGCTAAGTTAGTTTTTTGCATTTTCTGCAGTCATTTCCAGGGCTCTATGTCCCTTCCCACTGGTACCTCAAGCCTCAAAACCACACACATATACCCTCACTGCAAACAATCCAGAAAAACAAGCAACAGTATTGCTAAAAGCCCAACAATATTAAGACAGGGAAAACCGCAGAGAGAGAGAGTGCATAAGTGAAATGTGGTGAACTTTAAAGTTCTTTGGTTTCAGAGAATATTTTACTCCTCAACCAGCAGCATAAAAGGCTTCTGGAGTCTCACTGCTTCCAGGTTAGTAAGTGGATTGTAGCCAAAAACTCTCAGAAGATGGGTAAAAATACTTTTTGTTTTAAGAAAAGGAGTAAGAAAAGATTCTGTGTTCTTGTATCTGGAAATCAATAGCCATATGGTACAGATTTACATAATGAATTATATTAGGGAAGAGGAGGGATAAATGACAAATTTTTCCTGCTTTATTATCTTATGCATTGGAAAGTTTTGTATATTAGTGCCTGGTAGCAACTCTTTGGCAATGAAGTCTCTAAACTATTGATTTATGTATTGCTAGAAGACATCCTCATAGTTGAAGTAAAGGTCTGTAAAACATGGAGAGCCATATCTTTAAATACTGTATGAATCTGCATTAGCTTCACTAGAGAAAAATAATTTTATTATCTGAAGAGAGAAAAGTCTGCGTTAAATACAAAGTGGAAAGTTAAAGAAGTGATTTTACTCTAATTGAAAACCTGAATTCAGCTTCAAAAGGCAACTTTAATTAAAAAAAATTCAGAAAAGACCACATTATTTGACTAATAGAGAGAAGGATATGAAAATGCTTTAAAATTTTTACTCCTAAGGAAGTAGAAACAAAACCTCTGGCCAGTAGAGCAAAGATTTTGCTCTTTCAGGGATCAAAGATTTAATTCTTACTTTCTGAGAAATGTCCATAACTTAACCATGGATTTGAGCATACCCGTTTCTATGGAAAATATAGGACAAACCAGACTGACTTCCAAATAGAATTATGTGGGATAGCTACAGAAGAAGTATAACTTCCTCTGTAGAAGATGCTGGAAAACAGGTTTCTTGTTTTGACAAATAATTCTCTCATCAGCTCAAGCAAAATTCTGGAGCAATTAGGTTCTGGAACACCAGATCCATAATTTCTTTGTTTCCTCAGCTTCTATTTATAAAATGTTCATGTTCAATCCCTTCCTGCATTTGCAGGGATAGAGTCATGAGTTTCAGCTAACTAATATGGTTGAGATGTTCAGATGTCACTGTGAAAAGTTTGACTCTCAGACATAGAAATTCAAATACATGTTTCTTCTGTGAAGTTTTTATCACCTGAGTGAAACATTTGAGTTCTGATAGAATGTCTTTGTATGTTTGTCTTTAATGACTGTCTGTCTTTGTTCATAATCTATCTGAAATGTATTTTTCTGCATTGTCTACCTTTCAAATTTGTCTTATTTCTGTTAGTTAGCTCACTTAAGAAGTGACAAAATAATGTGGTACCTTAACATGTAATTGTTCTGTGGTGACATACCTCTCCAGATGAGCAAGGGAGAATGGATAACCTTTTAGTTTTAAAAAGTTCAAGAAAAAAAAGTGCCCTGTGGGGGTTATTTGCCAATCTGCAGATTTTTGTAACAGGCAAACCAATGGCAGCTCCAAGGCTTTTTAGAGAATATTGCTTCCTTGTATACCAAAACATTTGACAGGACAGAGACCATGATACTAAATATACTAACAATAGAATTGTCCGCAATGAAACAGACAGTTGGAGACAAAAGGAGATCTGATCTTTGAGTGATTAAAAAGATGAAAAATGAATATTGAGTTCATTATTCTGTGTTAATTCCTGCTTGCTTAACTTCATTTTGAATGAACTAGAAAGCCATTTGTCCATTAGCTACATGAACATCTAGAAATGTCATGCTAAAATCTTGAAGGATCTGAAATGCTTTCAGCGGAGCATGAGAGAGGAAAAGAAGTATACCCTTAGCAAAACCCTAAGCTACTAAATGTTCATCTTTTCCCCTTTTAATTCTATAACTTCATAAAATTTATGGGGGATTGTTTTCTGAATGTTTCTGAAGCTACTTACCTCTGCTTATATTATCCTCTTAATTGCCTTTCTAATAACTAGAAGAATTACCTTGTAAATATCTTGTCTTTTTTAAACTATGGTTGCAGTAATTTCATACTGAAACATAGTTTGAGCTGGCTGTCTTACTTAAAATTCATCCTATAATTGTATGCTTTTTTAAATATATAGAATAGTTTAGTTCAATTGATTCTCCTTGTTCTTAATAATTTTTACAAATGTGTGTGTACGTATATATGTATAGAGGGAGGGAGGATAGATAAGCAGTGGTTCATCTCTAAGAATGAAATTTTGGTGTTCATAAAATATATCAAAAGCTGCCGTATTAGATATGAAATCATTTCCCCAGTACTTACCTACTATATAAGTAGTTCTTAAACATGCAGTACATTACTGCCTGCTTTATTTGCATTTGTCATGTTCCAGGGCTATTCCCTTATCAACATAATACCCTCTGCGGTTGTACTGCTTGCAATAAATTACTTCTGCTTTTTCTTTTGTTCTCAAGGTTATCCTAATCTCTCAAGAACACTTAAGGACACTAAGGCTATGAAGAAACAGAGAATGACAATCAAAATTCCATTACAAGCTAGTAAGTTCAATGTTTTGACATTTAATATTTACAGTTAGAGTACAGAAAAGATATAGAGACCTTGCACTATTGTGCAACAAACTATCACTCTCATTGCACTCTCCCAATTTGCACTGTGAACAAAACACTGCATAATGGTGACATGGAAAATGTTAATAATTTTAAGACAATCGTATGTCTAGTTTTTAAGGACAATTCCCTTATTTGTAAAGTGTCAGGGGGAGAGGGACAAGAGAGAGAGATGCAGTTTATCTCATCTAATTATAAACATTTAAAGGTGCCTGTTCTTCAATTATTAAAGGGATTGGGAGTGACTGGCTCAGACTTATGCATCTAGCATTTAGATGTCCGAGTTAAGCCAGATCAGTCCATCACTGTGTGTCTAACTAAGAATTTCTCAGCACAAAAGTTAAATTCCTAGCCCAGTTAACAGAGAAATGTAGCTCAAGCAGCCTATAGAGAATTCAGGCGTTTGTCACATTCTACGCAGAGGCAATAAATTCAATACTACTTGACAATGTCTTGTTTGCATAGATATAAATAATTTTAAAATCACAAAACATTTATAATCTGTAAAGTATGGAACAGAATTAAGCTAACATGACTGGATATGATGCCTACAGGACAGACTAAATATCTTTAATCTTAAAAATACAGGAAATTGCATAAGGAATTTACTGGAGACAATAATTATTTAATTTTTTATATTATCAGTGTTACTTTAATTTCTTTGAATGGTATCTGACTTTTTACATCCTCCTATATATACTGTAGTTTTCAATGTCACAGCTAAATTTCAGATCAATCATGACACCTCTGTGAGAATTTTCTGAATATTACGGATGTTAAAATGTCATTATTTTGTTATTTTTATCAAGTATAGCCATCATCACTTTACTCCCATTGTTGCATTCTTTGGCTGTCATACGTACCTACTGGGCATTAATTTCAAATAGATTAATACAATTTTTGACACCATATAAAATTACATTACCAGCATAGCTGACTTGTTTAGTCCTCCTTTTTCATTCATCAAAACTGAGATAATATTGAGGGCCACTTTCAATGTTGTTGCTGACATAACCAGTGTTTTTGAGGTATTTTTTAACCAAAAGGATGATTTTTTGTAAATGTGATATTACAACATAACTGTCACCCACTCTCCTGAGAAACGCCTCAAAATGTAGTTCTTTCTTCTGCTTCACTGGTAAATCCAGTGTTGCTTAACAATCTACATCCAGAAACCAATCTACATCTTGAAGAAAATACTATTACTTGCTCTGCTTTAAGTCCAACTAAACATTTAGACAATTTTTAATTGAGAGAAGGTTGGACAATGTAGTAGCAATTTGGAGTTGGGAGTAAAAGCAAAATTAGTTGCTCTGGTGCAAGCCCTTGGCTTGTTATGGAGGAAGATGATTACTGTAATTAGTGGCAGTGAAGATGTACAATTCTCTTTATGAAATGGCTGTGGATGATCTCCAAAAAATTATTATGCTGGCTGTCTGGCCAGAAAAATATCAAACGGGGACACCTGTGTTCCACATAGGAACATCTGTAAATATGTTTTTACATAAGCAATCACTGCACTTTCATGTACTGTACTTGTTGCTGGAGTCAGTCTAAGCTGGAGAATTGGTTCTGTGAATGGAAAGAAAAAGGAGAGATGGACAGCATCTCAGCAAAGATCCCTTTTACTTCATTTCTCTTCCTTACTGTTTTTTATTACATTTGTACTTTTATTCTGGAGGTCAACCTAGGAATCCATCTTCCCAATTGCCTGCTGTAATTCATAGGCCGGAGAGTAATACCTAACCTTTCTTCTCTCCCTAACCCCCCAACAAGTAATCTTTTAATTCTTATATGGCAAATGCCACAGCCCCCATTAGAAGCTTGAAAGCGCCTCTGTCTTTGCATCTGTGTATTTTTCTTACGTGGTAGACACATGGGTTTGAACACCACTTTAAAGAAGGAAAGAGAATGAAGCCTGGGTCGCTGCTCCAGTGAATAAGTTTTTGTCAAAAAGCAAGGGGAACGAAAATCTCACTCTTTTTCTGGCCATCTTGAAAAAGAAAACAATTTCTGGATTTATTTTTTTTTAAGAGGAAATAAGTTTGTTTGCAGTATGCTTTAAAACCTACTGGCTCAAGAGCTTTAGAAGAGCAGGCAGAGGAATGCTGAGGTTTACCATCTGCAGTGAGGTACATGACACTTAACTCTTTCAGGACTTAATTGTTTCTTATCATTTAGAGAAGCTGAGATTTTTTTATCTGAAGAACTTATATATTGAACTCCATCTTCAGTTTATATGCTACCTAGAGTCCATGTAACCCAAGGGCATAGTTTCAAGGTTGTGTCTTTGGATCTGGGAGTGTCAACTCCTTGCAATTTATGTATTAGGCATATAAGTCCTCTTTTCAAGCTGTGGTATCTTATCTGTTTTGGGGTGATTATACCATTTAAAATGTGCTGTATTTATTTGCTCAGTGAAACAAGAAGTCTGTGAACAGAGCTGATCTGGTATTTAAGTGAAATTTCAGACAAATTGTCCATTATCCTGCTACTGTGGCATATATTAATAATCCTATATATCATGTATCTTCCAGCTGTAACTTCCCAGCCATTACTGAAAGCATATAGCTTGTTTTTCTCACTCTTACAGTGCTGCCACCTATGGTGTAGAAAGAATGAGGAAAGCTTGTAATAGTAATGATACATAAATAGTACTTTCAGACCAGGGAGAGAAATAGTGTATCCAAATGAAGATTAAAGAGAATTTGTAGAGAAAGAACTACCTGATTTGGAATGAAGTCAGGAACCCTGTGGCTAATGAGCTCATCTTTGCAAAAAAAACACAAGGCAAATTATGAACTCAGGCCCAAAAGTACAGGCCATCAAAAATAGATCACTAATTCTATATATTTCATGGAATATGAAAAAATATTATTGAACAGTATCTGAAATTGTGACTTAAATGACAATGGTAGGATAACATTTAAATCTAAAGTAAATTTCTATGAGAAATTATGCTACCCTTCTAAGTCAAGGAAAAAATCTGTCTCAATAGATGACAGCAGAGTCCTTCTGCTTTTTTTCTTTAATCTGTTTCAAAGGCCAACAGACATTTTATAACGCTCCCTTTCTTTCCCAAAGCAGGCATTTGAGGAGGCCTTATATTTGATGCTCCATTTCCCAAACTAAAATCCCCTGCCTTGACATTGTTCAAGGTGAGCTTAAATAGGGCAAGACACATGCTGTTCTTACAGCTGTATTTGTTCAGGTGCACAGTTCCCAACTGCATGGGGCTCCCCACTCCCAGTACTAAATGCCAGAAGACAGAAAAAGGGGAAATGGGTAGGAAGGAGAATTTTATTTAAAGGTCCTGCTATTGTTAGGACAGTTACAGTATCCAAAAACATTGTAATTAACAGTATCAAACATACAACTTTCTCTTCCTTGCTGTAAAGGAAAACAAATGACATCATTGTTTCATGGTGATAATGTTCAGATTTGGCTGTGTTTGAGAAAGAGAGCAGTGCCCTCCTCTTTCTTTCCAAAGAACTGCAGGCTCTACCTTTTTTTCAATTTCTTATAGAGTCCTTATTAAAGAAAATAAATGTTAATGGGATGCCTCTAGCAGTATAATTAAAACTTTCTGGCTTGATTAAAGTATGCAGACTGTCAACTGCTACACCGTAAGAGATTCTGCCATTGACATTTTGGAATATGTAATGCATTCAGGGGAAAATATCCCAAAGGAGGTTTACTTTCTTCTAAGTAAGCATAATTCATGACAAAATTTAAAGAAGAAAACTATGAAGTGAACTAAAATAAACAAGACACTTGTAAGTATGAGTGAATCTTGCTAATGTTCAACCAAAAATTGATGCTGTATTCCCATGACAAGGCATTATACATTTATATATAAATAATGAGATGTTATATAAAAATGTACGTGCTACAGACAACATTGGTATCTGGGCATCTGCCTTGCTTACTAATGAGGCTAAGACACTGGAGTGAGTCACGTTGCCAAGGAATATGTTCTTCTGTGCATTTCTGAGCAAGATTTCAAGATCCGGGTGTTTCATTCAAAAGAGAGGGGTTGAGAGGAAGGGGGCTGTATGAGTAGGTGTGTGAAACATGAAGTAAGAGGTGGGGAGGCCAAAGTGATGTGCAAAATGATTGTATGTTCTAATACAAATCATCCTTTCATCAGAGAGTGAAATAAACTCCCTGGTCAGGTCAAGGGAGAGTAAAAATCGTTCATTTATAATAACTTACAGAGGCTGGCTATTCTTCACATAAGATGACAAGAGAATATGATTCTATCACTCAATTCTCTGTAACAGTCCTAATCTTTTTTTTTTCTTTTTTTTTATTTTTGTTTTGTTTCATTTTGTTTTTGTAAGTGACCCTGGAATTTGTCCAATTCTCTTTAGAAAGAAAATACACTTTGATTTACTTTAGTTGTTTTTTCTTTGTACACAGACTGAAGCTGGAAACATGCTGTTGAGGCTTTCATAAGAAACAAAAAGCAACCCTATAACATTTTGCTTTTTGCTTTTTAAAATTTATTTATTCAGCTCAGGTCTGCAGCTTGTTTAGGACTAAGATCTGCAGTGCATGAGACTGGCTCTGACACAGGTGAAGGTGGGATACTCCACTGAGTGAGTAAATTCAAACATCATGCTACATCTTTTAGCTTGAACTATTCAGGTAGATCTGTCTATGCAAGTGTAAGCCATCTCCAACATTTGTATACGTGTGCTTTGGGACATTCTAACTGAGACTCTTAGTGAGAAGGTGAAGCTTGGATCCACCAAGGTATGGTGGGTTTTAAGTCTTCTGAATCCCAGATAAACAATTCAGTTCCTACTGTCAACCAGTTATTTTGTTATAGCTTTGCACATACCATTCTGCTGCTGGATCTTCTGAATGCTGATCCTAGCATTCTTCTGTATTAACCAACCCTTGCCTCTGGATCCCAAAGTATTTTTTTAAAAATGTTTTGGTATTTTAAAACCAAATCAGGTTTTAAAGACTTGTCAGGAATATGTAAAACCAAAAAATTTGTGTGCACTAAGCCACTCTGCAATTGCATGAAACATCTTTCCTGCTAATAGAGCCTTAACATATAATGGATCTATTGTGACTGTGACATGTAGTGTCACATAGACTCACCTTCTTCCTTTTCTGCTTAGATGCTAATAGCAGTACACAAATGCATCAAGATCAGCCACCTGGAGCCTTCCTTCATCAGGATGGTGGCCTAAATCATCTAGCTTTGTGCTAGGCCTTGTTTAGTTTAAAAATGATTTGTTTTCCAGCATGAATCATACTAAAGCAGAAATAGCGCTTTGGAATGCTTACTCTCTCTCTCACTAATTTTATTTAAAGATATCTCTGGTGATTCAAATTTAACTATAGTTCAACTCTGAAACTTTTGCCATATGGGTTTCCCTGAGTTGTTATGTAATTTCTCATAGGCCAAAGAACCTCAGTTATTAATGTTTTTTACTTGAAGCAAATTTCTTAATGAAGTGGGAAAGATAAAAAACTGAAGGAGAATGGGTGTTGTTTATTTTAAATTCTTTGAAAGCCACAAGTTTTATGTGCTATCTTGTAAATGGTCCACGAGTTTATTTTCCCTCAAGAAGCAAAATGTCCCTGGAACACTAAAGGGAAAATGGGTTTCAAGACTCAGTTCTAAATTTAGAATTGTCATTAATTGTCAGCTTCTGTGAGGATCAGTGTTTTTTAATGATTGCTCATCATGGATTGCTTTCTGACTTATGTTATCACTTTGAAGATGTGTTTCTGTTTTGAATGATCTTGGGAAAACTGAAATGTTGTCTTTGCCCCATTCCAGGATGAGGATGATATTAACACCTGTTGCTAATACCATCTGTAACTAAACAAAGCACTGTACTACGTTAAAGAAAGAACCTGAAAGAATTTTGCAGATCGAATCTGTTACAAATTTCAGGTTATCCATTCCAGTTTGTTATTTCATTCATTCTCACAGTTGCCTTTTCTGTTTTCACTGTCTATGGTCTTGCAAGGGAGAAAAGCTAGATATAGATCAAAAGATGCAAATATTTACCAAAAATGGTAAATTGTATAGAAAAAACCTGAAACCATTTTTTCTCTCTCAGTCACAGAGGTGATTGAATTGACAAAAAAAACTCACTTCCTTTAAAGCAGCTGTGTGACTGAAAGAAATTGTATATAAACATTTTCTGTATTTGATAAGTTGTTGAGTAGCTTAATTAATACATTTTAATTAACGTAATATAATGCCTGAATAATTACCTATGTTGTACAGAAGGAATTGTCAGATAATTGTAAATTGTACCCACCAGATTTTGAAGAATGAAGTGAAGCAAAAATCTGTTCCCTTCAGTTATGATCTTGGCAAAAGTGTGTATAGGAGCTCAGTTATGAAATTTTTGGTTTGCCATCTTTACATCCCTCCTCAGTTGCTTTTTTCTGAGGTGAAATGTCGCAGTCTAGTTAGTCTGTTCTTTTGCAAACATTTAAAGCCAGTGTTGTCCCTGAAAGGTGTAATCACAGTACCCCCCATTCATTTAATACCTGTCCCCATGCTGCCTTATCGCTTGCTTTGGCACAAGTGCTTGTATGACCATATGGTGCATCTGATGGTGGAATGGATTCAATTTATTACTATTGTTTTTAACCAGATTTTTTTCCTAACCAGAGTAGTTTCCAACTCATTTGCTGTTCAGCTATATGGTCTCCTAGGGTGTCTTATGTAAGCTTTTCTATATCTCCTTCTCAGCCTGGTCTTTACATTTTTATTTTTTCTACATAGTTTTTTTAGTTTGGTTGACTGGAAGGCATTATAAACATGCCTTCTGTTTTGCAGTCAGTTCTTTTATCTATTTCTGTAATGTTCTAAAATTTTCCTTGCTGCTAAGGAAAAAGCTTATATTCCCACAGAATCCAGTTTTTATTTTACATTAGTTTTAAGTGTTTTAGAACTCATGCCTATGTATATATTCTTAGGGTTTTTTTACCCCCACTCTGTTTTAACTTCTATTTATTCATACTGGATATCAGCTGTAAGTTTATTGCCATGTTGTGTTGTGAGATCTTTTTGCAGCACTTTATAGTAAGTTTTACTTTTGCTTATTATGAAACATTTAGCAGAGACATTTTAGTATTCAACTGTATTTTCAGATCATATGTGTGTGTATACATATATACATATATAGGGTTCCTAATAAACCCTGAACTTGTGCAGGACTTGCTGATCCAGCTAGATCCCTGTAAGTCAATGGGGCCTGGTGGGATTCATCCAAAGGTACTTAAAGAGCTGGCTGATGTCATAGCGAGACCTCACTCAAAGATTTTTCAATGCTCTTGGGAATCTGGAGAGATCCCAGTTGACTGGAAGCTGGCAAACACTGTCCCAATCTTCAAGAAGGGCAACAGGGATGACCCCAGTAACTACAGGCCCATCAGTCTCACTTCTATGCCTGGCAAAATTATGGAGAAGAATATTCTGGGAGTTATTGAAAAACACCTGAAAGACAACGCAGTCATTGGTCCTAGCCAGCACGGGTTCATGAGGGGAAAGTCCTGCCTAACAAAGGTGATTTCCTTCTATGACAAGGTTACCCACCTAGTTGACCAAGGGAAGCCAGTCAATGTGATCTTTTTTGGATTTCAGTAAAGCTTTCGATACTGTCTCTCACAGTATCCTCCTGGACAAAATGTCCAGCATACAGCTGGATAAACACGTAATGAAGTGGGAGAGCAATCGGCTGATGGGTCGGGCTCAAAGTAACTTACTAGTTATAGTAAGTGGGGTTACATTGGGCTGGCGGCCAGTCACTAGCGGGGTTCCACAGGGATCCATCTTAGGGCCAGTACTCTATTTAATCTCTCTGTAAATGACTTGGATGCAGGACTGGAAGGAATACTAATTAAGTTTGCTGATGACACAAAATTGGGAGGAGCTGTTGACACTCTCAAGGGCAGAGAGGCCCTGCAGAGAGATCTGGACAGACTAGAGAGTTGGGCAATCACCAACCGTATGAAGTTTAACAAGGGCAAGTGCTGGATTTTGCACCTGGGACACGGCAACCCTGGATGTACATACAGACTGGGGAACGAGAGGCTGGAGAGCAGCTCTGCAGAGAGGGACCTGGGGGTTCTGGTCGACGGCAAGTTGAACACGAGCCAACAGTGTGCCCTGGCAGCCAAGAGGGCCAGCCGTGCCCTGGGGTGCATCAAGCACTGCATTGCAGCTGCTCGAGGGAGGGGATTGTCCCGCTCTGCTCTGCGCTGGGGCGGCCTCACCTTGAGTACTGAGTGCAGTTTTGGGCGCCACAGTACATTAAGATATAAAGCTACAAGAGGGTGTCCAGAGGAGGGCCACAAAGTTGGTGAAGGGTTTAGAGGAGAAACTGTATGAGGAGCATCTAAAGTCACTTGGTTTGTTCAGCCTAGAGAAGAGGAGGCTGAGGGGAGACCTTATCACGGTCTACAGCTCCCTCACAAGGGGAGGAGGAGGGGCAGGCGCGCATCTCTTGTCTCTGGTGACCAACGATAGGACCCGAGGGAAGAATGGCAGGAAGATGTGCCAGGGGAGGTTTAGGTTGGATATTAGGAAAAGGTTCTTCACCCAGAGGGTGGTGAAGCACTGGAACAGGCTCCCCAGGGAGGCAGTCAGGGCAGGAACTCCGGCGATACTCAAGAAGCATTTGGACAAGGCCCTCCGAGATATGCTGTGAATTTGGGGTTGTCCTGTGTGGGGATAGGGGTTGGACTTTATGATCCTTGTGGGTCCCTTCCAATTCAGGACATTCTATGATTCTATGATATACATCTGCAATGCAGGTCCATGATACCTTCGTTGGAGACTTCACCACTAAAGTCTTCCATTGTGCAACCTTACAATTCATCTCTGCCTTTTCTTTCTTGTTTAACACTTTCATAGAAGGACCTTCCTCTTGATTTGAAGACAAAATCAGTTTCTTGCAAATGAAGGCAAAAGCTTTTTTGGCCTTTGCTGAGGACTGTCTGAAGCGTTTGGAAGTCCACATACGCTATGTCACGAGGATTTCTCTTCAGATGTTTACTGATTCCTTTAGATAACTCTAATATTTTTTGTGGGCCATGACTTTCGTCTGTCAGAGCCAGATCTTCCTGTCCTTTTTTGCAAACAACCTGGAGCATATAAAGTGCATCTGATTACTGCTGTACAAAAGCTTTTTCTGTACAATTGATCCATTTTGTTAAAATGAAAAAGCTGGTTTTTTATTTGACTGAAAACCTGTGCTGCACTGCACGCTTGTGCTAAGTTGACGGAAGGGATGATTCTTTTAAAGAATATCAGTCTTTATTCTGACTTGTAGTGATATTGGGCATGCAGAGATCCATCTGTCATTATTCTAAAACATAAATTCCTCTAGTTTTTCTTTACAAAGAAATAGAGAGCAGAGATACTGCTGTGGGTTAGTGCAGTAAATTGAATCCCAGAATAAGGTACTATCAAGCAAGCTGGTGACAGTCATTCAGTTTCTCAGAACAAACTATAGCTTTGAGATTTAGCCAAGAAATCAGGAAATAAGGTCTAGTAGTGAAAATGTTTTGCACCATGGACTGTATATATCTGGGAAGATTGAGTGAGTCATATTGTCACCAGTGTTTAAATACCACCTCCTTATTTTCCATCTGGCATGTTAGGGGCTGGGGGGGGGGTGGGCGGGGTGTGTATGCATGTGTGCATCCTTTAACATGTCCGGGTAAAGCTAGGTAGATCCAGAGGTTCCCTGTGACAAAAAGAGAAGCAATATGTTGAGAGTAGAAACAGATATGGGGAGGAGCATCCTTTCAGACAGCTAAGAAATAGAAATAGTTTCCTTTTATGTTCTTCAGACCACACTGTAAGGATGGGATTAATTAATACGGTAAGAGATTTCCCTGAGAGTGTGTTCCTAGTTGATTAGAGTTTTCTTCCCACTTTCATTGAGTCTTAGAGGATGGTAATCTATCAGAGAGGTCAGCTGGTTTTTAGTGGTTCAAGGAGTTTGTTTCTTGCAAAACAAAGGAAGAACATGTGAAAAAGGAGAGGAGAGAAACATAGGCTGAGTGTAAAGACAGATTAACCAAGAGGAACAGAATAAGAGACAAGAAAACCAAGAGAGCAACAGACTTAAGTATCACATTCTGTAGCTGCTTTTGTTCAAATGCAGTCTTTTAAGGCTCAAGGGAGAGCGATAAATAAAAGCAAATGGAGCAAGAAAATGGAGTTGAAGATACAGATTAAAAAAAAAGAGTGCATTAATAATGAGGATGGATCAACCATTGGAGATTTTGGAGAATAGCAGAATTTTCTGATATCCTTTGTATGCTTTCACTTACTGTGAAAGCCTTAAATCCTGTTTTTATTTATAGTTATTACAGTGCATTTAATGTCATTAATTTTGATACCGCTATGTAAGATTCAGAATCATAGAATCACAGAATTTTTAAGGTTGGAAAAGACCTCTAGGATCATCAAGTCCAACCTCCAACCCAACACCACCAGGCCTCCTAAACCATGCCCTGAAGTGCCACGTCTACATGTTTTTTGAACACCTCCAGGGATGGTGACTCCACCACCTCTCTGGGCAGCCTGTTCCAGTGCCTGACCGCTCTTTCAGTGAAGAAGTTTTTCCTAATATCCAATCTAAACCCCCCTGACGCAGCTTAAGGCCATTTCCTCGCATCCTATCGCTAGTAACTTGGGAGAAGAGACCAACATCCACCTCGCTACAACCTCCTTTCAGGTAGTTGTAGAGAGCGATAAGGTCTCCCCTCAGCCTCCTCTTCTCCAGACTAAACAACCCCAGTTCCCTCAAACTCTCCTCATAAGACCTGCTCTCCAGACCCTTCCCCAGCTTCGTTGCCCTTCTCTGGACACGCTCCAGCACCTCAATGTCCTTCTTGTAGTGAGGGGCCCAAAACCAAACACAGTATTGGAGGTGCGGCCTCACCAGTGCTGAGTACAGGGGCACGATCACTGCCCTACTCCTGCTGTCCACACTATTGCTGATACAAGCCAGGATGCTGTTGGCCTTCTTGGCCACCTGGGCACACTGCTGGCTCACGTTCAGCCGGCTGTCAACCAGCACCCCCAGGTGCTTCTCCACCAGGCAGCTTTCTAGCCACTCTTCCCCAGACCTGTAGCATTTTGTGGGGTTGTTGTGACCCAAGTGTAAGATCTGGCACTTGGCCTTGTTAAACCTCATACAATTGACCTCGGCCCATCGATCCAGCCTGTCCAGATCCCTCTGTAGAGCCTTCCTACCCTCAAGCAGATCGACATTCCCGCCCAATTTGGTGTTGTCTGCAAACTTACTGAGGGTGCACTCTATCCCCTCATCCAGATCATTGATAAAGATATTAAACAAGACTGGCACAACACTGAGCCCTGGGGAACACCGCTCGTGACTGGCTGCCAACTGTATTTAACTCCATTCACCACAACTCTCTGGGCTCGGCCATCCAGCCAGCTTTTTACCCAGCAAAGAGCACACCTGTCTAAGCCATGAGCCGCCAGCTTCTCTAGGAGGATGCTGTGGGAGACAGTGTCAAAGGCCTTGCTAAAGTCCAGGTAGACAATATCCACAGCCTTTCCCTCATCCACTAGGTGAGTCACCTGGTCATAGAAGGAGATCAGGCCGGTCAGGCAGGACCTGCCTTTCATGAAGCCATGATGGCTGGGTCTGATCCCCTGGTTGTCCTGCACTCGCCTGGTGAGCTCACTCAAGATGTATCGCTCCATAATCTTCCCCAGTACCGAGGTCAGGCTGACTGGCCTGTAGTTCCCCGGATCCTCCTTCCAGCTCTTCTGGTAGATGGGCATCACATTGGCAAGCCTCCAGTTGTCTGGGACCTCCCCTGTTAACCAGGACTGCTGATAAATGATGGAGAGTGGCTTGGTGAGCTCCTCTGTCAGCTCCCTCAGTACTCTTGGGTGGATCCCATCTGGCCCCATAGACTTGTGAGTGTCCCGGTGGCTCAGCAGGTCATAAACTGCTTCCTCCTGGACTATGGGGGGTTTATTCCACTCTCCATCCCTGCCTTCCAGTGCAGGAGGCTGAATACCCTGGGGATAACTTCTCTGATGGTTAAAGACTGAGGCAAAGAAGGCATTTAGTACCTCAGCCTTCTCCTCATCCTCAGTGGCAATGTTCCCTTCTGCATCCAACAGAGGATGGAGATTCTCTTTGGTTCTCTCTTTGTTGTTAATGTATTTGTAAAAGCATTTTTTTGTTGTCCTTTACAACAGTGGTCAGACTGAGCTCTAGCTGGGCTTTTGCTTGTCTGATTTTCTCTCTGCAAGACCTAACGAGATCTCTGTACTCTTCTTGAGTTGCCTGCCCCTTCTTCCAAAAGTGGTACACTCTCCTTTTCTTTCTGAGTGCCAGCAAAAGCTCCCTGTTCAGCCAGGCCGGTCGTCTTCCCCGCCGGTTCGTCTTGCGGCACATGGGGACAGCCTGCTCCTCCGTCTTTAAGACTTCCTTCTTGAAGAAAGCCCAGCCTTCCTGGAGTCCTTTGCCCTTCAGGACTGCCTCCCAAGGGACTCTCCCAACCAGTGCCTGAACAGGCCAAAGTCTGCCTTCCAGAAGTCCATGATAGTGGTTCTGCTGACCACACTTCTTATTTTGCCAAGAATTGAGAACTCAATCATATCACGGTTGCTAAGCCCAGGATGGCCTCTGACCACCACATCTCCCACCAGACCTTCTCTGTTTGTGAACAGCAGGTCAAGCGAGGCACCTCCCCTCATGGGCTTACTTTCCAGCTGCGTTAGGAAGTTATCTTCCACACATTCCAGGAACCTCCTAGACTGTTTCTTCTCTGCTGAGTTGTATTTCCAGCAGACATCTGGTAGATTGAAGCCCCCACTAGAACAAGGGCAACCGACTGTGATACTTCCTCCAGCTGCTTGTAAAATGCTTCGTCTACCTCTTCATCCTGGTTGGGTGGTCTATAACAGACTCCCAGCAGGATATCTGCCTTGTTGGCCTTCCCCCTCATCCTTACCCATAAGCACTCGACCTTATTATCACAATAGCTAAGCTCTATGCAATCAAAACACTCCTAACATATAGAGCCACCCCACCACCTCTCCTTCCTTGCCTGTTCCTTCTGAAGAGCTTATAGCCATCCATTGCAGCAATCCAGTCATAAAAGTCGTCCCACCATGTCTTTGTGATGGCAACTAAATCATTGCTATCCCGCTGCACAATGGTTTCCTGCTCCTCGTTTGTTGCCCATGCTACATGCATTGGTGTAGATGCACTTGAGTTGGGCTATCGATTTCACTCCCAACTCTGGTAGCCACCCCTAGGCTCCTCTCTAGTGGGCCTGGCTGTATCCCCTTCCCCCTTCGAACCTAGTTTAAAGCCCTCTCAATGAGCACTCCCAGCTCATGTGCAAGAATCCTTTTCCCCCTTTGAGACAGGTGAACTCCATCTGCTGCCAGCAGGCCCAGTGCCATGTAAACCTCCCCATGATCAAAAAAACCAAAATTCCACCAATGGCACCAGCCTCTGAGCCACGTGTTAATCAGATGAGTTTTCCTGTTCCTTTTGGTATTCTTCCCTGCCACTGACAGGATTGAGGAAAACACTGCCTGCGCTCCCAATCCTTCAACCAATCGCCCCAGTGCCCTGAATTCCCTTTTGATCGCTCTTGGGCTTCTCTCCATAACCTCATCACTGCCCACCCGCATAATCAATAGCGGGTAGTAATCAGAAGGCTGTACCAGACCAGGGACTTTCCTAGTAACATCTCTGACCCGGGCCCCAGGGAGGCAGCAGACTTCCATGTGGGATGGGTCTGGTCGGCATATTGGGCCCTCTGTTCCCCTCAGAGGGGAATCACCTGCAACAATTACCCTCCTTTTCTTCTTAACAGAGGCGGTTGTAATGCATGGGGCTGACTGACTCTCCCTAGGCAACCCCCCAGATGGACCATCACCTATATCCTCATTTGCCTGGCCCTCAAGTTCCAGAGCCCCATATCTGTTGTGTAAGGGCAGCTGGGAAGGGGAGGGAGGCCGGGAGGGGATTCGCCTGCCACCCCGAGCAGGGACCTGTGTCCATTCCCCCCCATCTCTTAGGTTCCCTCCTTCTGCTTGGCAGCAAGAGGGTAGGGGATCCTCTGCTTCTTGTGGAGCCTCCACCCACTGCCTTGGCCCTGGGGATGGCAGGGTGCAGCTCCACCAATCGATCTCCCTCTTGCACTCCCTGATACTCCTTAACCCTCCCACTTCCTCCTTCAGCTCTGCCACCAGGCTGAGCAGATCATCCACCTGGTCACGCTGCAGACAGCTGTTATCCCTGCTGCCCTCTGGTATGAGTGGCAGGCTCAGGCACTCCCTGCAGCCGGAGACCTGGACAGCTGTATGTTTGTGTGGGGGCTCCGTCTGGGTTGCCACATTCCTTCTGGCGATGGTTCTCAGGCGAGTGGAGACCGTAGGTAGTGCCTCTCCCGGGGGGGCGATGACCACTAGCTGGGTTACCCTTTAGAGCCAGGAAAGGGACTGCGCCCCGCCCGCACCAACTGCCGCGCCACGCCCTTCTGACACGCCACGCCCTGGTCGCTCGCGCTGCCTGAGGGCTGCTTTTGTACGTGAGGGGGGTTTTGCCGCCTTTGCTCTTGTCCCCGCCCACGCTGAGTCAGAGCCGCCTCACGTCAGGAGCGCGATCCTTGCCGCTCTCCCTCCCTGCGCCTTCGCCTTCGCGCTTTTTGCTGCGGTTTTGCCGCTTTGGGAAGGATCCTACGGCGCGACCCTCCGCTCTGGACCCTTCGCCTCAGTGCAACAAAAAATAGCATTTTGCTTTGTTTATTGAAACTATAATATTAAGGCAGTGTTCTTTGGGGTTAAATATTCGCTGCCTACTGTGCCTTTGACAATTAATTCTCATAAGATTGCTTCATGTGAAATCTCTTAAAAGACACTGTCCACACCTAGCTCATTAAATGACCCGGTTCAGTCTGACCAAAGATTAAAGTTCAGAATCTCAAAGCCAGTCTCCTATCCATATATATGCAAATTGTCTTAAATATTAATTTCTTCCTTTGACTATATAGCTGGAGCATCCATGAAACCGTATAAAAACATCACTATTCCATGTGGAAGTGCATTTTGTGTACGCATTTAAGTTTCACTTAAGTATTGCACCATAAATATACTCAAGACATTTAACCAAATAACAAGGAATTTCCAAATACAGAGAAAAAGCCTTTGATGATTAAGCCGGACTACCTCTGTTCTTAAATTTCCTTACTTCAAAGCAAGCTCCACAGAAGCAACTTTGAGGAAAATTTCTCCTTGTAGTTTCTAGATTGGGCTTTTCTGTGATTACAGACAAAATCCAAATAGCCACAGGGGAACTAAACCTCCCTATTAACCTTCTTCCAGTTAGAGCCAACATGATTTCTATTTTCTTTAATAAAAGAGGATCTAGTTTCTTTTTCAGTTTGCTTGGATAGCTACTTTATGGCCCTTATCTTTTAATTGCTGACATATGTACAGGTTAGATCAGGTAGCTGCAATAGAGAAAGATTATAAGCTATCATGATTACTGACACACTCATAGGCAAATTCAGAATTTGTTGACCTCCAAGTGTACTGGAAATCCCATGTGTTTGGACAGGCTTTTGCCTGATAGGGGACATTCTTTGTCTAATTGCAGTGTTATCCCTTTTGTCATGTTAACTAAAGTAAATTACATATGCATACACATAGTACTGTTCAGTGGGTAAACCAGACTGTTTTCCTCAAGTCCTTTCCCCAAAAACCTCATACACATTTGAATGTAATGTATGACTGTCTCTGCCACTGACTGGAGACCCATGGAGCTGAAATTGTCTTCCTAAATGCAGGTTAAGGGAGAAATTTTGACAATTCCACTGTCGTTTCATTCTTTTAATAGCTTTACTATTGGCTGTCCCAATGCATTAATTTACAATGAAGCTAAACTGAATTAGTCATATCTATAAAAGCTCTTCAGGGTTGCACTTGTTATACTAAACTGAAGTATTTCCAGCTGGTGTGGCAGCTTGTGAGGCTTTTTTGGCAGAAATGTCATGTAATTTACCAATAGGTACAAAATAATAGTTACTTCCAATTTGTTTTGCAGGTCTTACTACATCAATGATAAGTGCAGTTACTCAGATAGGTTGGAAAAGTTCATCAGATGCTGCTAATACAGTTCACACAAAGCACCATGTTCAGCACCTTGCTGTAACAATTTGACATGGCAAATGGAATGCTCCTCAGGTAGCCTTTTATTTAATGGGGTCTGGTAACTGTTCAGGCATATTATTATTTCAGCAAAGTAAAAATAAATTACCATCGTCTCTCTGTACACTCAGTCTTGGTCTGTATTGAAAGCCAGAAAATTCAGTCATTGAGGCTTCGTTTTCCTGTTTTGACTATTGAGTATTAGCATTTATTTTCCCCTTCTTATCTTTGTTGAGTATGAGGATATTAAGAGCATACTTATACATTAAGAGCTTCTCTTGTGAATCAGTTACAATGGTATTTAGAGTTAAATTTTTCTAGGTTCTTAACGAATTGTGGATTTGCTTTCAAAGTATTCTGTTTCAATTGCTCAGACCATAAGTTTAAAGGTAAAAGCAGGGGATTTTTATTAACTGAGCTAAGCTGAGGTATGTTTAGGGGAAGGTAAAACAGTTATTAGGGGAAAAGGCTACTAGAACATAGAAGTGGGAAAAATCAGGTTAGTGAGAGCAGCTATTTCAAGCAGTGTGTGTTTACTTCTCACAAGGTTACATATTAGTACTCCTGATTCCTATCAGACCTACCAAAACCAGCATTTGTTAGTTTTCCAGGGTTTAGCCTCTGTGAAAGTGGATGCTACACTTGGAACTAAGGATGACAACTAAAATTACTCTTACTTAAACACCACATTTTATATCATGTTTACTAAAATGTCTCTTAGAAATTATTATTGGTTTGCCTATCCCAATATCAAAGACAACTTTTGGATTTACATTCACCACTTGATAGGGCATTTCTTCATATGACCATCCATCCTTTTTACTCTTATTCTATTCTACTGTTAATTTATCTTCTGTTAATTTATCCACTGGCTTCAGAACTATTAAAAATGATATGTTGTTTTTTATGTCCAATGTACTCCTAATTCTAAAGTGTAAATTTAATAAGTCTTCAGCAAGTAGTGAGGTGTCACTAGCCACATCAATGAAGAGTCTGAAATTTTTGTTCCCAAACAAAAAGTCTGCATCCTTTTCTGAGCTATGTTAACATGAATTTGTTTAGTTGTTTTTTTTTTTTCACACATTTTGGTAAACAATTAAACGTGCTTAGGCCCTAGTAATGTGAGTAATTTCTTACAGATGAACTTTTCTATCCTTAGAGTTGCATATAGAAATCAGTGAATCCAGGCATCCATGTCTTTAACCTCAGATGCTGAATAGGAGCTACTGGTTTAAACCATCACCCTTTAAACTGAGATGCATAAACTGACAGTCTTTTGACTCAGCAGGGTCAATGAATAAAGTCCACAGTGATCAACGCAGTAAAAAGTGATCTTGGGAGCTGTATGATCTCAGGCCAGGCTTTATTTTTTTTTTACAGAAGTCCTCAAATTAATTTTGTTAAAGTACATTAAGTTGCCCAGTGTTGTGCTAAGGACATCAGAAGTCATCAGCTTTGATAAAGGACAGACCCTTGCACAGTCTTAAACAGTCTAGGTGGTTTACATTCTTTAAATTTTATGAAGAAGGATATTTAAAAGTCAGTAATTGTTTTCCTCAACAAAATTTTTCACAGATTCAAAATTGGATAAAATAACGTGTTCTCTCCAAAAAATTTCTGATTGTCAACTAAAAAATAACAAAAATATTTACTTTAAAACAAACAAAAAAAATTTACTTTAAAATCAGCCTCAAAAAAATTTAATTTACTGTAAGTCAACTACATTCTACTAAAAAGTTGAATTTAGCTATCTTCACTTAGAAAAAAAGGAATACCTGGAGGCAATGGAGCACTAGGGCCTAAGTTATGATGTGACCTAATGGGAAACACAATAAAAAAATTGTACATCAGTGCAAATTTGCTCTAGAGAGCCGATGAACCATCTTCACTATATAGAAGTACAACCTTCTTCCCTTAGGATTCTTAAGCAAGAGGTTTTCCCCCGCCTCTTTCCTTTATGTATGGTGAAACCTTGCTGCTTATACTGACTGGATTACATATTTTAATAGTATGCAGTTATCAAATACAATTTGATTTAATTCAAAGGTATGTATTCTTTTATAGTCTAATAAAAAGTCCTTAAGTATCTGTATAGAAATCTGGATTTTCCTGGCTTTGCAGATACTGAAATCATAATTCCTATTTTTTTGTAAATATTTACTACATCATATATTATTTAATTTATCATCTTTAATTATTGCAATAGGCTTTCACAAAAATTAACTGACAGATTGTAAATTTCTTCAGTTCTTGGCATTAGCTTTATTTTTTTCTAAGAAATGTTGGCATTGTCTTGATCAAAAAACTCCCCTTTTCTAATTTCCAGAGTCCTTCACTTTTCAAGTTAATATAGTGTGGCTTTTAGAAAGCACAGCTGCTGTGGTGAGTGCTACAGTATAAAGGAGCCATCACAGGGTGCAGAAGAATAGTATACTGAGAGCCAAAGTTTACTGCCTTTTCTTACTAGGAAAGTGAACTGTGAGACTCTGTAGAAATTGTTATTTCTGTTTGAGGTGTATCCATCCAAATAATAAGTGACAAAATACATCTGTCCAACTGAATCTTAATCTGGCTAAGCATAGATCTCTCTAATGAAATCTGAAATTAAAGAATAGAGTGTCCTGACAAGTTGGAAGTGACAGAATGCAGGTCCTGCTGTTGTTGCTGCCTTAATTACTCAGCATAAGTGATGACTACATTACACCCCCATATGAGTTTCTCAAAAATAGATCAAATTAGCGAAAGAAATAATTTAATTCCTTGACTTGATTCTGAAGATTTTTCTTCTTCCTCAACCCCAGGGTATGCTTGTGTACAGTTTGATCCTAGCAACTCAGGTGCACTTTAATATATTAGTTGTTGAAATGCTGGCATCTGAAAACAATATCCAAGTCTGTGTGTTTGGATTTTTTTACACTGTTATCCTCTCAATTTATGTGTACCTGTCAAGTCACAACTTGGTCCTGAGGCTAAATTTATTACAGCTCACAAAGCCATGCGTTATATCCTAATTTCTTAGAGATCTCAGATATTGAGAAGAAGATTGTACTGTTGGTGCTCATGGCATATTACAAATTAAGAAATGTATGGTGTAAGCAAAAGCTGGTTGTACGGCATTTCCATTGACTTAGACTCTTGTCAAGCACTTGAGGATGAAAAGGAGCTGCCATCACCAATCACTGTCCTTGTTGGGTGGAATGATTTATACCTTATTAGTGCTTTCCCTTGTTTTGAGGTAGTTTCTCTGAAGCAGATAAACATGGTGAGCTGTAATAAAGGCTTTGAGAGGTATATGTATTAAAGTGAAAAGGTATCTTTACTCCCAGTTAAATGACAACCATTACATGCAGCTGAGTTTTTTTCAGTGAACATGTCAAAAGAAAGTATCCACTTCGGCAAAGGGAGTACTTCTGTAGTTGTAAAATAGTTAGATCCATTTTATGCAGAAGTCTGTTGTTGGGTCTAGTCAATATACTGAACATGATACTGAAAAAAACATGAGGTTATTAACCTTCTTTTTCATCCTCCTTAATGGTTAAAAAATCTTCAAATGTTCAAATATTTCAAACATTCAGTGACAGATAAGAACACGCAGTGCTACATGCGTTTCTGGCTGACGTGAAATGACAATTTCCACTTGAAGTATAACTCATAAGTGAGAATCGCTAGAATTTTCCCTATTCTTCCTTTGTATCTGATAGAACTGTCCATTTGATGTCAGCCTCTCCTGCTCCTTTTTTTTACTGGATTGTTAATATTCTCAAAAAATTCACAGGCTTTGAAATATAACCACAGATTCATGAGCGTGCTGATTTAGCTCACATGCCGCAGTAGTCAAGACACCCTTACAACTGTTGCTAACTTAAAGCAATCATAATATTTGAATCTTTGTCCATATCCATCTTTGAGAACAAACGATAGGCATGTGAAAAGTTAAGGACCTTTTCAAATCACACACCATGTTAGTTATCAGAAATTATTTTGTAGTTAAGACATTGCAGAGGGATTCATAAGGCCTAAGTTCATTTCTTGGCTCTTCCACTTTATTCAATTTTTTCTGTATTGGCAAGACAGCTAGTGGTGGTTCACGTTGCCTAAATCATGTTGACATTTACTATTTTAATCTATACTACTTGTCTTTCCAGTTGTCCTTATCAGCACATTTTTATGGCAAGAGACAAAATTGCTAAGATAATGATGTATCATTGTAACAGAGAAGTAGCCCAGATATAAATTTTGTTCTCAAAGGGTTATTGATTAGAAGTGTGTTTAGCAAATATATTATCTGAATTTATACACATAACTTCTCTAACTTACTTTGTAAGCCTTGGCATTTGTGTCTCAATTATGGCTGTGTAAAATATGGAACGGTAATCTTTATTGTCTCATTGACACATTCAAAGGACAGGCATGTATCTGAAGTGTAAGAATTTAGAGAGGCAAATCTCAGATTTCATTGTTATTACAGAGATTATATAAGAAAAAATACTTAGATTTGCTGTTTCTTAAGTATTCTATATATGCTTAAAACTATAATCACAAGTGTATTTTGAAACATAATTTGTTAAAATAGTTCACATCAAAACCAAATTATAGGCCAGAAAAAGGTTTTATATACAAAATGAAAGATACATTTCTTGTATTTACCTGGGATCCCCTCTGTGAAGAGAAAATACAGGAATCTCTGAAACTGTTAATTTTCAGAAATAGAGATCTGTGACCACTAGTGCAAGAGTTGGGCCATAGAAATCTTGGACTGTGAGCTTTGTTTTACCTTCACTTTTACGGATATGTGGATAATAACACCACTAATAGTTGTTCAAATATTAGAAAGTCACCAAGAAGAAAGTCAGCACTTAAAAAACATTTAACAATAGTATTTAGATTGATGTCCACCAGTATAAATTATTGTTTCCAACTTTTTTTCCCGAATTTACTTCAACATTCAGGCTTGCAGTGTTAGATTTATGTTATCTTTTCCTGCACACTATTTCCACTGTTACCTCTTTTGTTTCCATACATTTTATTATCTTGCTATATATCATTAAATCTAAGTAGGAATGTTAAGTCCAAAAGTTTTCCTATCAATAAATGTTTTCTTTCCTGTAAGATGGATTCGTAGCTAGAATTTAACATAGCTACATATTTCAAGGTATTGAGGAGGCTTTTGTGTATGAGATCCAGCATTCCATCAGGTCTAAATATTTTTAATATTTTAAGAGGTTGGTCTTGAAAATGTAAGGACAGAGATGAAATCCTGGCCTCATTAAATTCAGTTGAAGTAGGATTTCATTCTGCTATTTCAATCCTAAGGAATCCTATTTCTTTCCCATGTGCATATTAATCAAGTTACTGTCATGAAATCAGACCTTCATAAAGGAAGCACATTATGACCAGCCAACATTATAATTTATGTATACAATATTGAATTCTTGCTCTTTAGTTTGGCCAAAAGCTCATTTTCTACCAAATGATCTGAAGTCAAAACTGGTCAGTTGGCATAATAAAGATATAATAAGGCACTGTTAAAAATAATACCTAAAAATTTCAGTTCTGAACAGAGCTGTAGCCTTTTTTCTCCCACTTTCACAACATAAATCATTTATGTTATCCAGGTGTGATGAATATTAAATGATCTATGGAGAAAATCATATTAACAGACTTCTTTTATTATTAGAACGACTGAAGGGAATTATGGTCAGTCACTTGAGTGAAAGAGGTGTAAGGCAAAATAATAAAATACGGAGATTGGATAATAAATCATTTCAATCAGGTTCAAAAGTAATAAACATACAGAAGCTAAAAAGCTAGCACTTTGACTAATAGAGCCGTGAATTTCCTACTCCTCGAGGGCTTAATTCTTCCTTCTGCTGGACGCATAGAGTAGCAAACATCATGTCATTCTATGAAAATACATTTATACACTGACAAATATATCTACTTTATTTTTTACCTTTGGGCATTCACCTTGAATTGTAAAAGGATGTCAAATTAGAGTGCTCTCAGATTCTTGTGACAAAAATCTTATCCTATCCAGTTATTTCCTTAAAGAAATAACTCAGTCAATGTTGTTTTGAGCTGATGGCTACTGAGCAGATTTACCTTCCAAGGAAAGATAGTACCTCTGTCTGATCTGTAGTACATAAAAGGTAATGTTCTGTTTTTCCTCCTCATCATGACAAATTCCTCGATCAGGATGAGACACTATTTTCAGAACATGCTTAATCCTCTGGCTCTATTCTTTTGATGTGCATTATATAAATATTGTATAACACATAATTGAAATAATATGGTTATTTGGCACAGTAGGGGCAAACTTTAAAATCATTGGCATGTCATCTGCTCTGAACTTTGTCTCTGAAAATGCTGGTCATTTCCTGTATGACAGTATTTTAACTATAAAAACAGTTAACGACAACTTTAGTCTGCTTCGTAACTGCTTTAAAATCTGACACAATAAGTTTAATAGGTTTAATTATTGCTAATAAATACTAAATGCACCTAATATATAATTCATTTTGTATTATTCCTTGGTTTGTGGGTTGCAGTCTCTGCTTTGTGCCTTTTTATTTAACAGTTTTCTATCTTCCTTCTGCTCAAATAATTTTATTTTCTTTTTTTAATTTGTTTTTCCACAGCCTGAAGAAAACTCAAAATAAAATGGGAAAATATTATTAGAATTGTCACTTTGAATCAAAGTTTCCATTCCCCAAAAGCATTTTTAAGGTGAAATTCATTTTTGTTTTTCTTACTGAGATCACTTTTGCCAGATAACACAGGAAAGGGGGCTGTTGGCTTCTTTTTCAATTCAGAATAATAATGGATTACAGGAAGCCCAAAGCAAAGTACCAAACTATTCTATACTGACTTGACCTATACTGATGGCAGGTCAAGAATGACAAATCCCACCACATACATCCGTGACCTTGAACAAATAAGGTTTACCCAACTCACTGGAAAGTGCTTAAGGATGCCATAAGTTAGAACAAGATGTTTATTGCCTGGAAAACATCAATTGTCTGAAACTGCTTGTGAGCCTTAATTTTTTAATTTATTTTTTTTTTTTTTTTTTTTTTTTCAGGGAAAACAGTGCCTACTAAAAGCATGTTCTTAATGTGTTTTCTTAAAAGGGTTGACTTGCCCTGTGTCTAGTCGGGAGGCTTAATCTAATGAGCTAAGATATGTCTGGGAACTGACAGGCGGGTATTTACTACTCTTACTCTGACTTGCATTACAGTTCTAGAAAAAACATATAGTTCTTTATGTCTCCTTTTTTTCCTGTTTGAGAAACACGCTTTCATCTTACAGCCTGTTAAACATTTTGTCTGATGTTGGCAAACAAGTTGTCTCACTGGTGTAAGTATATGAAATAGAAAACATTATATACTTACAATTTTTCTGTCCTAGCCCTTTATAGATTGGACCTGAGATGGCCCATTTTGTTTCCTATACCTTTCCTATGCCTTTATGTCTATGCTTATGCCTTTATTTCCTAATATCTCATATTAAGGCAGCACTTAGATTTATAAATGGAAAATAAAGTATCCCTGTTGAATGAAAAAGCTATAATGTGTCTGGGAGAGAAAGCCTATTCTGAAGATGTCCATCAATACCCTCCTGTTACCTAAGGCCTCTAACAGTTATGTCTTTGGCATGAAAATAGAGTCTATCCTTCCTGAATAATTATGAGAGACAATTTCTGTCAATTAACTTACTCTTGCAGAAAGATGTGTGAGATCTCCAGTCATTCATAGTTCTACTTATTTCATAGTTTTTCTTACCTTTCTATTTTTATTTACAGCCCAAAATGATTGTAATTTTTTCAGACAACTGCCTGTGTCTTTCTCACAGGTAAGTGACCTGTAATTGACTATTATTATTTAGTCAATTCATTTTATAACAGCCAAGTATAATTTGTGTTCACATCTCATGAAAATACAAAACTTGTTACTCTGTAAGAACTAAGAGACCAAAAATAGACAAATGTCTTTGTGTTTCATTAATGGCAGACAGTAAGAAAATTATTTTAAATAACTGTTTCATATGCTTTTTGATTCTTCATTAGTCATTATCTTTGTGTGCTTTGTACTAACTACTACAAGATGGATATAATTTTTGTGCAAAAACTGTTGCCTTTTAGCAGATAGAATGTTTGATATTTTAGTGGATAGAATAATGTTCCCATCAGCTAAGGTGTAAATTACCATTTCCTGCATCTTGGAGGCGGAATTCAACACGTACTTGAGTAAAAGCCACATAAAAATTCCTGAGCAATACCAAAAACATTAACTGATACCTAAAAAGAAGTAGCTCTTCCTAGAAAGTGTCAGAGGGAGGGAAGTGCAGAAGTGTCATTTGATGGAGAGAAAGAAGGGGTGCATAAACAAATACAATGGCAGAATTTAAATATGGGTCATATTTGGTATTTAAACATATTTATGGGCATTTCTTTTAAAAAAGAAATCCTGTGATAAAGTGAAGAAAATGACAGTCTAAAAGTCAGTGCAAACCAATTATATCTAAATCTGTCTGGGGTGAGCAGTCACCCTCATGTAATTCCATAGCAAATAGCCTCAAAGTGCATGTTCTAAAGAGAAAAGGACACATGTCTTAGAAAAGTCTAAATCAGTTCAACTCTATTTAACAAGTCTTTCTTGGACAACAAGACCTAATGTGAAATGTGCTATGCTCTGGTACTCCTGCTGAAGAAGGGAGATCACTTTAGAGCTGGAAGAGTAGCTAGTGGGCAATATACACTGGAAGGTCAGCTGCAGCTTGGTTGAGGCCTTACTACAAAACAGGATAAAACCTCAGACTTTACAAGTTTAATGTTTTACCACAGCAAAAGGAGAAAATTCTGGTGTTACTATTTTTGCAATTTGGGAAAGAAGAAGCTGGTTATTGATTTTTATCCTCTTTTTCTTCCTTTTGGCATTTTCTTCTTTTCTTTCTTTATGTAATAATTTGTTAAGCCATTTTAGAGTACAATAGTATAGGTCACTGAGCCCTGAGACAGTTCATTTTTATTTGGGTTAAGTTTTTCAATTGGGCATTCATTTTTATCCTCAGAATTGAACTTTGCTTTTTCTGCTTCCAGTTATGAGTTGGAAGAGGGGTGGGCTGAAAATAAATCTAAATCATTTTACTGTTTGCATTCTCCTGCCTTCAGATATCCACCAGGAAAAAGTTTGGGTTTTACAGACTTGGGTAACAAGGGTTTTACTTTTTTTTCTTTTCTCCCATGAGTTTTCTATCTACTATTATGACATAGTTGTTATTCCTCTTTGTTTTTTAACAGGTCTATACTAGCACTAGCAGCTAACATCCCTGACTTACCTTCAGCATTAAGTTCATACAATAATTTCCCAGCAGGGAGCAAAGGAGAGGTCAGACAACCAAATCTTACTCTTGTAAGGTTATGCCACGAGTCAGAACTAATTGTGGCTGATGATTACTTTAAAGGAAACTGCAAAATGTAAATGCACTGTGAACTGAATGAAACAGAGAAAAGTAACAAAACAGCTTCAGGTGGGGCTGGAAGTCTGCTGCGGGAGTTTTGTTTGAGTCATTCCAGCTCAGTACTAGGTAGATGGCTAATGTGTTTTGTGACCTTGCCTCTGTACACCTTTTGCAAATGAATAGCTTTCTCAGGTATCTGTTAAACTGTTCTTACTAGATTGCTAGTTTCTGTTTCCTTTTTTAAACCTATTCAGAAGTTCTTTTTCTTTTTTACTACTTCTTCTTTTTCTTCCCTCAAAACAGTGTTCTGTTCCAGGAGCTGTTCACAGTTTTTTATCTTTTGCTTTGATCTTCAGTCCTTGCTTGTGCATTTGATTTGTAGTTTTCACTTTTCTCTGTCTGTTAAATCACAGCTCTCTATTGTAGCACTCACCACTGCAGATACTGGGTACAAGACCTCTTCTCTAAGAAATGAAATAATATAAACCTTTTCATAACTATCCATGTCATGTGATGAGGGCCTGGAAATGAAATTACACTCTTCATAACACTCCTGTATGAGACACATTCACTACCTTTATAAAGCCTTCTTTTCCCTTTGCCAAAGAAGTAGTTTTCAGAACTGGAGAAATCACTGGCACTGTAACAGCTAACTCTTGCTTTGCAGCACTCCATAGTAGTCAGAAACATACACTGCCCTTCTTTGGTTAAGAGGATCCATTTAAAATGCCGCCAATATGCCAATATTCTATTTCCCTGTAATCTCCTTCATCAATAATCATCTATTTTTTTGTACTTCATAACAACAGAGTGGTTATGTGGATTCAACTTCCTGGTGAGACAAACCGTCTTTGCTCTTCTGGCACTTGATTCTCCCCCTCCAGGGACAGCAAGGTTCAGATTAATTTTCTCAGAAGAAATTGATCCTCAGTTAATCTCTTTAGCTTAAATATATGTATAAAATATATATATCTGTTTAAGCAAATATAGTTATGTATATGTACAGTCTCTCATATATACATATATATACTCTAATAAATACCCATAGCCTTGTCTTACAGGAAAATAAATGAAAAACAGCAACCCTAAAGGGCTGTTTCACAGGAAAGAAATAAAACATGTAGTTCATTAATACATCATTAAGATCCTGTTGTAAAATTTCTCTTGAAAAACTGAAGTTAATCAGATATTTGACTGTTTATTTTTAAATGTAAGAAAAAAGTGTGGGGCTTTTTAAGTGCCATCTGGGGCTTTTTTAATGTTCTCTAGCTATATCATAATACTGAGTCTATAGAAAAAAGTAGTAATTACAACAATGTACAAAGGGTCTTGGAGGATATCACACAGAATAAAGGCAATAAAAAAGATAGAGAAATAGAAAACCACACAAACATAGCAATATAGTCACTGCAGTTCAGCTTGGCCATTCTCTTAATATTTATCCATTCACAATAAATACCAACAAAACATCTGTATTTTGCTTTCTGGCTACAAATTTATATGATCTTTTAATTTGTAATGAATGTTTCCTTTTCTGAACTATTAGGCAGAGACTCTGAAGCTCTGGAGTCACAATAGAAAACTTGCGAAGCTGCCGTCCTATATTTCTGAGTGGAATAACACCTACACACACACTGGCATCATGTTCTACTGTCAGAACATACTATAACGGTGTCATTTTTAGTGTTATTTTTGCTTCACTTAATACCAAGAAGAACTATCCTTTTGTTCGTTAGTTTTACTTCGAAAACCCAAACAGGCTAGTTGAGGGTGATGATTTCATAGCTTATCTGGGCCATCTGTTTAAGTGCTTTGCAATCCCAGCTGTCTTCCCTGTCCAGCTAGAGACCTTTGTTTTTTATCTTATCCTGCGTTGACAGAAAAAAAGGCTTATTTTCTCCTTTTAAGGTATTTGCTCTGTATATGAAGTTTTATGCTGCACCTCTTCTCCCTAGATTAAGCAAATCTATTTCCTTCAAACCTTTATTATATCTAACATTTGCAGGTTACTTATTCTTATTGCATTCCTTGGATTTTCTCCAGTCGGTTCACCTATTGCTTAAGTTGGACACAGTCTGCAGCTGAGATCTTAAAAGTACCACATACAGTGAATTTATTACTTTGCTTTTCCTATATCCCACAACGTTTGCCTTTCTGTCAGAAGTGCATTATTCTTGACTTTTCTTTAGTTGTGATCATATACCTGTTTTGAAGAAATTGCCTATTGACAAATAGAGAGCTTGCATTAGAATCAAGGAATGATAGAATCATAGAATGTCCTGAATTGGAAGGGACCCACAAGGATCATAAAGTCCAACCCCTATCCCCACACAGGACAACCCCAAATTCACAGCATATCTCGGAGGGCCTTGTCCAAATGCTTCTTGAGTATCGCCGGAGTTCCTGCCCTGACTGCCTCCCTGGGGAGCCTGTTCCAGTGCTTCACCACCCTCTGGGTGAAGAACCTTTTCCTAATATCCAACCTAAACCTCCCCTGGCACATCTTCCTGCCATTCCCTCGGGTCCTATCGTTGGTCACCAGAGACAAGAGATGCGCGCCTGCCCCTCCTCCTCCCCTTGTGAGGGAGCTGTAGACCGTGATAAGGTCTCCCCTCAGCCTCCTCTTCTCTAGGCTGAACAAACCAAGTGACTTTAGCTGCTCCTCATACGGTTTCTCCTCTAAACCCTTCACCAACTTTGTGGCCCTCCTCTGGACACCCTCTTGTAGCTTTATATCTTAATGTACTGTGGCGCCCAAAACTGCACTCAGTACTCAAGGTGAGGCCGCCCCAGCGCAGAGCAGAGCGGGACAATCCCCTCCCTCGAGCAGCTGCAATGCAGTGCTTGATGCACCCCAGGGCACGGCTGGCCCTCTTGGCTGCCAGGGCACACTGTTGGCTCGTGTTCAACTTGCCGTCGACCAGAACCCCCAGGTCCCTCTCTGCAGAGCTGCTCTCCAGCCTCTCGTTCCCCAGTCTGTATGTACATCCAGGGTTGCCGTGTCCCAGGTGCAAAATCCAGCACTTGCCCTTGTTAAACTTCATACGGTTGGTGATTGCCCAACTCTCTAGTCTGTCCAGATCTCTCTGCAGGGCCTCTCTGCCCTTGAGAGTGTCAACAGCTCCTCCCAATTTTGTGTCATCAGCAAACTTAATTAGTATTCCTTCCAGTCCTGCATCCAAGTCATTTACAGAGAGATTAAATAGAGTACTGGCCCTAAGATGGATCCCTGTGGAACCCCGCTAGTGACTGGCCGCCAGCCCAATGTAACCCCACTTACTATAACTAGTAAGTTACTTTGAGCCCGACCCATCAGCCGATTGCTCTCCCACTTCATTACGTGTTTATCCAGCTGTATGCTGGACATTTTGTCCAGGAGGATACTGTGAGAGACAGTATCGAAAGCTTTACTGAAATCCAAAAAAGATCACATTGACTGGCTTCCCTTGGTCAACTAGGTGGGTAACCTCGTCATAGAAGGAAATCACCTTTGTTAGGCAGGACTTTCCCCTCATGAACCCGTGCTGGCTAGGACCAATGACTGCGTTGTCTTTCAGGTGTTTTTCAATAACTCCCAGAATATTCTTCTCCATAATTTTGCCAGGCATAGAAGTGAGACTGATGGGCCTGTAGTTACTGGGGTCATCCCTGTTGCCCTTCTTGAAGATTGGGACAGTGTTTGCCAGCTTCCAGTCAACTGGGATCTCTCCAGATTCCCAAGAGCATTGAAAAATCTTTGAGTGAGGTCTCGCTATGACATCAGCCAGCTCTTTAAGTACCTTTGGATGAATCCCACCAGGCCCCATTGACTTACAGGGATCTAGCTGGATCAGCAAGTCCTGCACAAGTTCAGGGTTTATTAGAGTTTATCATTTCTACAATCACAGTTCTCTAGCCCAGGGCTCTGGGGGTCGCTGAGCCCACCATTGGTTTTGAAGTGTGAGGCGAAGAAAGCATTAAACGTCTCTGCCTTATCTATGTCCCTGCTTTTGAGGTGACCACTCTCATCAAGCAACGGGCCAATATTATTTCTGGCCTGCCTTTTGCCATTAACATATTTAAAAAAGACCTTATTGTCCTTCACGGTACTGGCCAGCTTCAACACTAATTGAGCTTTGGCCACATGTATTCCCTCTCTGCAGTGGAAACAGCATCCCTATAGTCCTCCCATGTCGCCTGACCTTGCTTCCACTGGATGTATACTTTCTTTTTTCTCTTATTTCTAGAAGAATATCCCTGGTCAGCCAAGCCGGCCTTTTGCCTTGGCTGCTTGACTTCCTACACTTCGCGATTGCCTGCTCCTGTGCTTTTAGGAGGTACTACTTAAAAAGCGACAAGCACTGATGGACCCCAGCACCTTCAAAAGCTTTTTACCAGGGGACTTTACTAAGTAGTTCCCTGAGCAACCTGTAATATGCTCTCCTCATGTCCAGAGTTGAGGTCTTGCTGGCAGCTTTCTTCCTGTCTCCATAGATTTTAAACTTGACTGCTTCATGGTCACTGTGGCTAGGGCGGCCACCAATCTCCACTTCACCCACAAGGCTTTCTCTGTTAATAAGCAACAAGTCAAGGAAGGCATCCTTCCTGGTCGGTTCCCTTAGTACCTGTACAAAGAAGTTGTCATCCAGATGGTTTAGGAACCTTCTGGACCTGTTTATCCCAGCTGTGTGGTATTCCCAGTTGACATCTGGCAAGTTGAAGTCCCCCATAAGGACAAGGGCGGATAACTTAGAGACATCCCTTAGTTCCTTAAGGAAACTCATCGGTGTCATCCTCCTGGCTGGGTGGCCTATAGTAGACTCCCATGACAACATCTGCTTTATTTGTCTGTCCCTTAATCCTTACCCAGAGGCTCTCAACTGTGCCATCACCAACCGCGAGCTCTGTGCATTCCAGCTCCTCCACTACATACCTGTCTCTACATACTCCACCTACCCCTGTCTCTCCTAAAGAGCTTGCAGCCATCCATCATGGCACACTAGTCACAGGACTCATACCACCAGGTTTCACTTATGTCAATGATGTCATATCTTTGGGACCAGGCATTTATCCATACCTGATTGCTTCAAATAATCTCATAATAATTTTTTCTAATCCTGTCTTCTGATATGTTTTTCAGCCTTCAAAGAGTGGTGTTGTCTGGGAGTTTAATAAATATATGCATTCATTGTTCAGGTTGACATCATATCTTAAGATAGGCTGAGGAAAACAGCTCTGGCTCAAAGTCACCCCATCTTTGGAAGTAAACAGTCTAATTTTGCAAATGCCTAAGTGCAACAATAATTAAAATCATTAATGGAATTTAATAACAATCATAGAATCGTAGAACAGTTTGTGTTGGAAGGAACCTTAAAGATCATCTAGTTCCAACCCCCTGTCACAGGCAAGGACACCTTCCACTAGACCAGGTTGCTCAAAGCCCCATCCAACCTGGCCTTGAACATTGCCAGGGGTGGGGCACCCACAACTTCTGTCGGCAGCCTGTTCCAGTGCCTCACCACCCTCATAGTGAAAAATTTCTTCCTTATCTCTAATCAAAATCTACTCTCTTTCAGTGTAAAGACATCACCCCTTGTCCTGTCACTACATGCCCTTGTAAAAAGTCCCTCTCCAGCTTTCTTGTAGGCCCCCTTCTGGTACTGGAAGGCTGCTGTAAGGTCTCCCTGGAGCCTTCCCTTCTCCAGGCTGAACAACCCCACCTTTCTCAGCCTGTCTTCATAGGAGAGGTACTCCAACCCTCGGATCATCTTCGTGGCTTCCTGGACTCGCTCCAATAGGTCTGTGTCCTTCTTATGTTGGGGGCCCCAGAGATGAGTGCAGTACTGCAGGTGGGGTCTCACCTCCCTCGACCTGCTAGTCATGCTTCTTGTGATGCAGCCCAGGATACGGTTGGCTTTCCGGGCTGCGAGCGCACATTGCCAGGTCATGTCCAGCTTTTCATCCACCAGTACCCCCAAGTCCTCCTCAGGGCTGCTCTCAATCCATTCTATGCCCAGCCTGTATTTGTGCTTGGGGTTGCCCTGATCTATGTGCAGGACCTTGCACTTGGCCTCGGGTGATTAAATATCTGCAGGATACAGTTCATAAGGGCTCATGATAGAATGACAATAATAGCTTTTTTTATTAATGATACATTCTTTTACATATTTGACAAATTTACCAACCATACATGTTTGTAAGAGTCATATTAAACAGACCCAAATAAAGACTGATAAATAAAAGTAACTATTCTGCTCTTATGCTACTCTAGGCACTGAGTCTATTTGTTCAGTCATGTTCCTCTTCACCTCTTTAATCTTTAAAATGTCTGAATTTTATTAAATGCTGAAAACTCATTCTCTTATCCCACAAGTTCAAATTAGGATCACCCATATAAAAAAATCTGTCCAAACTTCTCTTAGTGGATTATGAATATCTGAAACTGCATCCTGTGAATAGAAGAGTGATGGAAAACAAAAGAACAGTTGACAATTGATCAAAATACTTATTTGAAGGAACCAATTTCTGAAGAATTTATTCAGACACATTTAGATAATGTTTTTTCCCTTCTGAAAATCTCAGATATAGAAATAGATACAGATTTAGCTATAAACATGAGCATATGGATAGGCATGTCAGTTGGATTTTGAACTGTTAGCAGAAATTACGATTTTTCTGTCTCATTGTCAAAATTCCTTGTCAACAGAGAAAAGCTTTCTGAATGTTTACCAGGGCTGATGATTTCACTGTCCCAGACCTGATTCAAATGAAACCATTGCATAACATAAACACCTTTATCTGCGAAAACATTCTGAGGATCATGTCTTGTATTTCACAAGAATTTGCTAAGCTCCAAGTCATGCAGTAATCATAAAACCTTGTGCAATAAACTAGGTCTATATCAGCTTCAGAAATGCCTGACAAATGCAATAAATTACTGGTAATGGCTTCATGGAACATAAATTGAATAAACATATACTTTCAGTTACTTAAGTGTAGTGCTCTACTCTGTAGTCAGTTGTCCATTTATTGTATCTTAAGTTATTTATGGTTATTTGGTAGTAGAGAGATAAACACAGGACAGTTAGTAAGCTACCATTTCAGTAAAACTTCTAATATTCTTGTAAATGGATAGAAGGAAACAAATCCAGGCATAGTGCCAATTTTCCTGCTATGTATTAATTAAGTTTACTGTAGCTCTTTCATCAGTGAACCATAACATCAGTATGTCAGTCCATTACTTTCATGGAATCTGCTTTTCTGTGTGTGTAATGTCTAGGAACAAAACTAATCCCTTTGGAAACCATTAGGGATGAATGTGGACTTGCTGACGATTCTCTTAGGCCTAAAGTATAAGTAGTTTCAGCATCAATTAAGCAGGTTTTTTATTTATACTATCAGAAGAACAATCTATGTGTTGTGTTAAATTTGTATTTTCTAAAAGCTTTCAGGTTGCACAGCTTTTCATGAGGCTACAAGAAAGTTCTCCATGTTCTCTCTGTAAATTTCTCCTTGTTCTCTCTCTCTCTTTTTTGACTCTAGTCTTAAATATCTGGGAGGAAAAAGGTGGAGCACAGCTTATACCTAGAGGCATGAATGAAAGGAGTGGAAAATAGCTGGAGGTAAACAGAGCTTGGTTTTTATAATTGTACAGGAACTGTATGTAAATACTCAGTATCTACCTTCAGGAGAGTATAGTTTTTAGTTCTTTGAAGTCTCTGGAAATATTTTCCGTGACATTTTGGACCCTGTAGGCTGTATAGTGTCTTTTCTTACTTTCCCCATGACCAAACAGAGAACAGGGGTATGATTGTATATACTTGACAGAGTTATGCTTTCTCTGACTGAAGCATGGGCCTGGCACGGACATGTAAAACACTATTATGTAAAAGCTAAACTATATTAAAACAATCCTGCTGCTTGGAATGGCATTACTACAAATCAAAAGTAGGAGTGTCAGTATGAACTTCTGGATATTTTGGGGGTTTTTTGTGTATGGAAATGTGACATAACAGCCACCAAAACTGAACTATAAATAGAAAACGAAGTGTTCCTAAAATCATGAATCAATTAAAACAATGTTCATAAGTGATTTGAGAAGTCCAGTAACCAAGAACTATCAAACCCAAAGGAGTTTTAAAACACTTTAAAACACTCAGTGTTTTAAATAGAAAGATTTAGTTCTGTTATTTAAAAGTTTGGAATATGGATTAAAAAGAACTGAGAGATTAGATCTAGATGAAGACATTCAAAAGCTGGTTAGCAGAGAGAGGGACTGCAGACTAATTCTTGCAAAGTGGAATAAAACAGCAAAGTTTAAGCAGGCAATATGGCTACTGAAGTTTGCACTAAGTATTCTGCAGGAACGCAGAATCCTTGCATCTCAGTCCCTTCAATTACAAGGAAAGATCCAGAATTATTTAAGGCAAATGTTTCCAAATTTTAGAAAGCAACCACATCAGAATGTGCAAATATGTGGGTGTTAATCTGGCAATGAAAGCATCAGGCCAGAATACCTATGTAAAAATCCCATTCTTAGGAAAGAATATGACAGTCAGTCTGAGTGTTTCCTCTTGATATTTCTTAACCTGTTCGCCTGAAAATCCAGATTTAGCCATTTTATCAAAAGCTTGCTATTTTATTACTTGTATTTTGCCTCTCTCTCCATATTTCTTTAACTATTGCTATGCTTGAGTGTATAAATTTTAATAAGCCATATTATTACTAACAAAGTAAAAAATAATTCATGATAATGAATGATGCAATCTGCAAAGTTAAGTCATAGACAAAAAAAGCCCATGAAACTGGGGGAAAAAAAGTCTTTTTTCACCCAGAAGGAGAATCTTTGCTACAAACCCAAATCTATTTCACATTTATTGTATTAGCAGTCACCCCACTTCTGCTATCAATATTTTTTCACTGGAACTTTGGATGCAGGGGTTTGAAGCAATATGCAGAAAAGGAAGAAGATACATTTAAAGAAGGCACATTTGAACATTCCCTCTGTTGGTGAGTTGCAACGCCACTCATTCGAAATGGTAGTGATATTTTTTAAGAATATTTTTGCCATCAGAATAGTTGGACAGTTTGCACAGTCAAACATCATAATTGCAAATTAAAGCACTGAAAGAAGAACACAGGTTGTGAAGAGCTAGCCTAAATTTAGAATCCCTTGAGGTGCTGTGATGCCTAATGGCTAATACCACTTAAGGACAAGTAAAATCAATTGAACAGATTGTCACAATGTCTGATCTCCCTAGACAGAAACTCTATTTGTTCTTCTGCATAGCCCAGCATGCCTTAAGATGATACACTTTTAATTCAAATGATTCTAGTCACAGGGCTTCAGTCAAAACAGACATTGGGAGTAGAAATGTAAAGTGGTTAGCCGTTGGTCACTTTTCAAGTAGGCAACTGGTAAGAGGAGCTGAAGCTAGCAAAACAAAAAAATACTAGAATGGAGGAAACTGCAAATGCAGGATATGATGAATTATACACAGCAGCTGAAGTAAATAAGCAAAGGAGGTCATAGTAAATACTGAGATTACAGTTACCAGTACTGAATGCAGCAACAACTAAACAGATCAAACTGCTCAGCTGTAGAATGCAGGAGATGTGATTCAGGGAAAACAGAAGTAGCAGAAATCCTTGCTATCTCACCTCAATCAACTCAGCTCTTAAAGGATAATGGCAAAAGATCTCCCAAAGGAAAAGCTTATCCACTGGGACAGGCATAGTCTTCATGTTCTTAAATTAGCATTGAATTAAATACCAGAAGCATTTCTAGAGTATCAGAAGAGAAAAGTGGAAGGAAAATGTCTGCTCTAAGGTTTACTTGTGATTGTCACCAGTAGAGATTGCTATTTCATGAATTGTTAATCTCAAGTGAATGTTGAGACTAATTTGGGGGCAGACTTGGTTAGCTAGCACTTCACAACTCTAACATTCACAGGAAAATCCCAAAATGTATTTCTGAGCTTCCTGACTTCCTGCAATGGGCTCAAGCCAAAGAATCTGTCTCTCTCTGCCCCACCCCCCACCCCCCCAGCTCTTCCTCTCTCACTCTCTCACACAGAAATGTACACAGATATTATTTGCAGGCCAAGTCCTTCACTTTAGTGAATGTGATTGATTATAATTCTGTGGATTCTGTATTATGACTCATAACATATCTTATTTGCCTTAAAACTCAGGTATGGGTACTGTTAGCTATTTAAAAGTATCAGCTTTCCAAAAATAAATAAAATTGAAAAATAAGTAAGGTCTTAGGCATCACAGTTGCTAGTGAACCTTTGAAATGTGACCTAAAGCTCTATAACTCAGGATTCAAAAGACAATTACGAACAAATCAACTGTAGTCTTTAATAAATACTCAGAAATCTTTGGGGTGTGACTCATGATTGTTCAGTGTGAATATTGGTGGTACTGCTATATCAATTCATTAATTTCATTTGAATTCATTTTATTTTAGTTCCCAGAAACTAATCGTGGACCAGGACATCTCATGCTAGGCACTCTAAAGTATAAAATAACAGTCCACGGACAAACAGATGCGGTCTAATAAAGGAGTCAGTGATCCTCTGGACTAGCCTAGGAGTCATCTTCAGCAACCTAAGCCATGTAAGTTATCAGTCCTCTCTCTTCATTATATTAGTCCACTCTGAAATGTTCGTACTATGATTCATATTTATCCTCTCTGGTACTGAAATGTAGAATACATCCCTTTGTACCATTCCAAGCAAAGGCCATGCAGGAATAACTCTGAAACCCACTTGTTTCTGTTCTGAATTTGTTTCTAATCACAGATGGGCCAAACTTGCCTATCAGCAAGGCAGAACTACATGCCCACTGCTGGCAGCACTTAGTTCTAGATGTACCTTGAAAGTGGGCTGACTTGAGATGGATGGTTCAAGCTATGGGTGGATGACCAGCATCGAGCTGAGCAGCAGACTCTGCTGATGATCTATGATTCAGTGAAGGATGAACTCAAGGTCAGATCTCACTCGTAATGTAGGCAATATAACTCTTGGTTGTTTGCTGCTTCCTGACAGGTAATTTTTTCCTTGGGGAAGAGAACATGGAACTGCATAAAGTATTTAATTTTACATTACTCATTAACATATTCTTGCCTCTTTAACAAATACACAAATTGTTCTGATAGTTTTGTAAATATTACATTGCAGGCACAAAAACAGATTTTAAGGTTTGGCTCTGTATCTCTAATCTCTGTCCCTGCAGGGTGTCTGACTAATGTTGATTTGTTGTTTGGAGTTTAATTAAGAAAAAAGTTAAGCTTTACTTACTTGTGTTCTTACAATTAAATGCAAATAGGTTTAGAAGAACCTGCTTGGGTATGCAGAGCAGAATAATACTGACAATCCAATAAAAAACAATAAGTATAAAAAGGCAGCTTAACTCCTAAATAAGGCAGAGGAGACAAGCTACATAACGGACTGTTTTGTATTGACTGGCAGGGGGTGAAGTGATTGTTAATAATAAACTGTAAATCTCATTCAAAATAATAGATACTACAAAGTTCTCTGTCTTAATGAATTATCCTCCTGGCCATATGAACAGATAACTGTGCATATTGCCACAGGTCTTTTTTAGTGCTTTTCCTGAGTCTGGTATGTTTGTACATTTCCTTTAGTTCATTTTTTCTTAAGTAATTCTTGGTTTGTTTTCCATCGCTTCCTTCCTTGTTGGACTTTCTCCTACATCCAGACCATCGTATTTGACCTGATCCTGGACAAGTGCACTACGAACACATATTCTATCTTTCTATCTGTTCTTAGGGCATGATATCTAGCATATTATCCTACACGCAAATGCATATACATGCAGATTTCTCTCGATGAAAGTAATGAGAACTAGATGAAATTAAAGCATAGTTTTAATATTCATTAAATTAATCATATGAAAGCCTTGCATTAGCTATTCTATCACATGGACAAGTGTTATCTGAAGTTTGTTTAAGGAAACAGTAATGTTTCCAGTACAATTTTATATCCCTTTCCAGGTTGGTACATTTAGCATTTGTGTAATCAGACTGTCCATATGACTAAAGTTGGGCACTTACTAAATCAGGGATTTACAATGGAATTTTCAAAAGTACCAAAGGAGTTTTGAAAATCCAATAAAAGGCACTATTTCCATCACATCTGATTCCTGGCTATCCATTTAGAACAAAGTAAAGTTTACTTCTAACAGCAATTTCAAAACTTAAGATTAATAAAACTTACCATATTCTGTACTGAATTGAACCATGTATGATATTTCATGGGTTTGTAAGCTAAAACAATATTATACTAATCTGGTCTCATATTTCAGCATTCATGTGATTGCCTGGGAGATTAAGAAAAGAGCTTTTTTTCCTATTAATGGTTTTCCATGTTATGTCTATTGACTGGTTTTCTTTTGTTTGCTGAACAGTAGACATGCCAGTAATTGGATATAGGGTGGCTAATGCTGTCATATATCTTTTGTATCTTCTATATGGAAGATACACTTTTTAGCAAGCTTAGAAAAATTCAGAGCACTTAGAAGGGCCATGGAAGTTTTCTAAACTCACCTAAAATAGCTACATCCATTTACATGTCACCTTTCAAAAACAGATTTTTGTTTACAGTGTCATACTCATCTACTCTTCCTTTCTTAGTATTTTATTTAATACTAAGCCTCAGTGACTTCCTCTACCCCTATCAGCTATCTCCTTACCATCTTTCAAAAGACTAATTTTGTTTAGAATTGCATGCTGGCCATTAGAATTGGTTATTACTTTCTATGAAATGGAGATTTAGATAATTAGATATTTTTCCTTGGTGTGAATACCACACAAGCTTAAGTTATACAGTAAGCTCTGAAGTCCTTGCTTCTTTCAAGAAAGACCAAATTAAATAATTAGAATGAATATTCATGTTGAAGAAAAGAAAGAGATTAACTACTTCTTTATCTGAGCAAGCACTGAAATGTCAAATAGAAAGAATGAAAGGGTTGCTAATTTTCATATTACAAGTATATGTTTCAACGCTTTTCCAGGCAGCAATGGACAAATTTTACTGTCAATCTATTGGCCTGTGCTGTTTGAATTAACTTATTGTCCACATTTACAGGGAGATTTTGATCTGTGAATATTTGCATATATGATACTATGGGAGCAATAGTTCCTGTAATAAAAGAATTGGTAAAAAATTTGAAATGCAGTTTTAAAAGAAAATTTACAGTATCCATTAGAAAGTAAAACGCTATCTAAACAGTCATGAAAGACTGTTGCACCTAATGAAATTGGTCCAGATGAATTACACTGCTTTTGTAAGTGAGGTCTATACAGACTACGTATGGTAGTTCACTAAAACTCTTCAGAGAACAAGCTGTGTTAAAGAATAAGACATCATTAATGGCCTAGTGGAATACTTACAATGGTGACTAAGGAAAGATAAAGACTTTCCTCCTAAAACCTTAAGAGAAAGATCCAATTTATTTCAGTAAGAATAGGATTTCCTCTTATTTCACCGTAAGAAAGTATGATAACTGGTCATCATTTGGTAACTGCAATCAAGTAATGACTTTTAACTGTCCACCTTTATTGCAAAGTCGATCGAGACAAAACCCTAAACAGTTCCAAATTATACACTAAGACTCACATAACCAGCTGCTTCTGTGAAAATTCAACCTGTTGCTGTGTAAACACAGACTTAATAAATACTCTTCCCTTTACAAAGGAAAAGAGATTCCCATTAACAGTGAAATCACAGTCAATTCTGTAATGGTGAAACTGTGAATATTATAAAATTCTGGTAAAATGTGAATGAAATGAGAGAAAAATTCTGTAAAATATATTGAAGTAATCTGCCCTAGTAATGTCCTGACATTTAAAAAATTATTAGCTATTGGATATATTAGGTCTTCTTTAGCAGAGTGTAAATATTTTTTTTAATGGAAAATCAAGGTCATTCTAACATCCTTGTGGCAGTGGTTCCAGTCCCTTCTTTACAGGTACTTGGGAACTTTTAGTACTCTTCCCTGAGAATGTTCAGACACCTCATTAAGGCAGTCTCAGAGAAACTAAGAAAAATCATCTGTACCCATTCAAACACAAACACTGTAATAACATAGGACACAGCTTTGTGCTCAGTAGATGGAACTGGATGTTGCACAGTGTTGTTAATAGTCCTTGGTTTTGCTCTGTATGGATTTGACACGTGCTTTCAAGAATGCTGGTAGGTGTTGTAATATGTTTGGGGATTTTGGTGTGCCTTAGTTTCACTTTTTTTTTTTTCTTTTTTTTTTTTCCAAGCATGAAAATATTAAGCCCTATCAAGATTATTTCTTTTGGTTTAACCCTGGTATTATTCTGATGCTTTTTTTCCATCTCTACAGACCCTTTTCCACAAAAGATAAACTGCAAGTGGCTAAAAGTGCTAAATGACAAACCTAACATATAAAAGGTCAATAGACAAGGTACAAGACAATGTAAATGTTTGAGTAAATCTGAAAGCCCTTTTTGGATTTTATTAAACAGGCTTAAAAGAATGTTCATACCTCTCATGTTGAACCTGTGTAAAACCAACATGGTACGTAAACAAATACAAAGGAAGCTTTACCACTGCTGTTACTGGTGTGGTGTACACAAGGTATTTATTCTGTGTAATAAGAGAATGCTTAACTAAGAACCTGTATTCTGAGCTGATACCTCAGATTTGTCAAACTTCCCAGGGTTTAGGCTTACTAGTTATAAACAATAACCAACCGTTAAAGAATTAAACTGAGCTTGAGACTTGAATACTTCAACTGCTCTCTTTAGTGGTTCCTCCCACCATCTTAATGTACAGATTAGAGCTAATACATTGCACCTGCCGCAGCAAAGGTGGAGAGTTTCCTTTCAGAAGCAGAGTGAGTTACCTGGTGGATCTGTTTGCCAGTGACTACACAGGGACCATATGAAAGAAGAGGCCTATAAACATGATAAAGGGTGTGTTAATCTTTATGTAAGCATATGAAAAATCATGACAGTGTTGATGAGCAAGAAAAATTAGAGGGTGTGATACTGGCCTTAGCACCTTGTATGGAAGTGCTGGGGAGAAAGAGTAAAGCAATGCTGTGTGAATGTGTGTTAGTGATGGTACTTTATCGCTACCAAATCTTTGGAAGCTTTTCTGAAATATCAAGAGACCAATTTGGGCCAGAGGAAGCAAATACAATAGGCTAGCGTGTGTGAGTCTGTTTGACTGTTTCCTCTGAATGTGATAGGAAAAATGTATCTGATCCTCTTGCAGAGTAATTTTGTTCATTTCCTAGATGAAACATAGTGAAAGTATTTCAGACACATGTAGTTTTCTTGCTGATTGTCCTGCTGTATGCTCACAAATTCATGGTAAGGTTAAGCTACCTGTGACATTAAATGACAGACATGAACGTTACTCCAGTACCATGGAAAGTTGTTCCCCTTATTCTCTGCAGGGGAAGAAAAATTATATTTCTTGTTCTAAAATGTTTGGATGCAGTGTGCCATCTTTTTCTAACTGAGAATTTTTCCCATTGTCTAGCTTCATTAATCCTTATGGTTGACTTGGATTCATTAATCCTTGAGTGCTGATTTAGATGTCAAAAACTCATCATTCACTAAATTGCTAGGTTACGTGCTATGCCTTGAGTAATTGGTACAAAAGCACATTGGTAACAATGAGATTTCCTGTCAGATCCATGGAAACTACTACTAGTAGTGAGAGACAGTCTCATGAACTAAGGAAGAACATCTCCTTAGCAAAGCCACAGAAACACTACATCTGCTTACGGGATTTTTTTGTACTTAAAATTATATATCTTGACATATGCAGAAAGACTGTTATCTTTGTTGTCTCTGTTTCTCATTCTGCTTATACAATTGTGATTTACTTAAACTGAATTTCACATAAAAGAATTTTTTTTTTAGTGTGAGTGTTCGCTTAAACACAGTGAAAGGTTTCATTGATGTGAATGGGAGATTCCATGTTCTTGCTTTGGTGACAGTCAGTTACCAATTATTGCTGAATATTTTGCCTCAAGTATATGACTCAGGAGTCACAACCAGTACACACCAGACTGCAGCGTCAGCATGCGTTTTATCTATTTAACTATAAATAAGCTAGATCAACAACAACAACAACAAAGAAAAATAATCCTGCAGATACATTTTGCTTGCTGTATTTTGTGACCACGAATATTCACAACGATTTCACTCACTTTGATACTAAATACACTGAGGTGTAGATTGAGTCTGAAAGACTGAAACATCAAGCTCAAGTTTACTGTAAAATCTGATTCTGAGATATGCCGTAGGTTTTCTGTTGAGATATTGCTATTATAAAACCCCAGAACCAGATTTTGGTTATGGATTTAATATTTGTAGAAACAAATGATGATTCTGAACACAACTGTATCATTGAGGGACACTTCATTTTCCTCTATATAGCTTGAAGACAAAATACTACTAGTGTTGGGTGGGTCCATGAATTTCTGTCTATGCCAGATGACAGACTTTTTACTGACCATTGAACCAAGAGCAGGCTGTATAATTTTGCAGCCTGAATGGTAAGAAAGAACTTACTGAGAAGACCTGATCATAGGAAATAATTCTGGATTGAGTGACCCTGATTTAATTCAGTTTAAATTTAATAGAAACATAAACCAAATGGGTTAGTAATTACATTTTTTAATTATTTCAAAAGGGCAAGCTTTGAGAAATTAAGGGAGTTTGTCAGAGAATTCAGCTGTGCTGAAGAGCTGGAGCTTTTCAGTGTGGATGAGGCTTGATGTTTTTGAGTTTTTTGTTATTAATTAAAAATACATAGCTTTCCAGAGTCATCTTTATAAAATTTTGAATTTCTTTCAGGAAATGGTGTCAAGCCTACTGGGTGAATGGCTACTCAAGAGAATAATATTACAAATATGCAGAGAGCCTGTAGGGAATGGAGAGATGGATTAATCAGCAAAGAAATCTGCTTCAGAAGTCAGAAAGCTTAGGAATAAAGGTAAGAACTGGCAAAAAAAATTATCTGGTAAAATTAAAACAATTAAATCTGGTAAAATTAAAACAAATAATGAAAGATTCATGCAGTAAAAATTAAAGATAATGTTTAGCTTCAATGGAAAATGTGTTGCTTGTTTTTCAATGGAGGCAATGTTGAACTGGAAGAGGAAACAAGTCATTCCATGATAACAAATAGTCAGAAGAGCCCTGAAAAGTTGCTACACTGGGGCAAAAATTAAGGTTATTTTTTTAAAGACTAAAAGACTTACTGCATGACATGGCACGTGCTGTGGTAGAAATTTCTAATAGGTGTACTGCTCTAGAAACAGATATCTAGTTGCCTTTAATATTGTGATCTCCAGCACAGATCTGTGCGGTGACCATCTTAATCAAACAATCTAACAGTGTGATTTATTCCTCATACTCTTTTCAACTGTTTAATTCCCTTCTAATCTGATGATCATAGGTTTTACAGAGAGTGCTACTTCCTCAGCATTCTTGCAGCATGTCTTATCACTTCTGGGGAGGCCTGTTTCAAGGGCGCTGTAACATCATAGCTATGTCAGGCAGGGAAAGACCAGTTAGGCTCTGAGTCATCACATTTGTGCTCTGTGCTTCCTTTTTGTTTGTGTGCTCTGGTCAAGTGTTCCAACATGTACCTGTTCATTACTTTGACTCTTGATGTTCATGGATTACATTTAACCTTCTCTCATAACTCTGTGGAAAATGGATACAGAATGTAACAACTCTAATTTAATATCATTTTACAATAATCTTGAAGTCTTAGGTTTTTATATGTTGTGTATAGGAAAACTACCCTTCATTTTCTTCTGCCATAAAAAGGGACCAGTAATTGGTTGGTGAAACAAAGAAGTCCCATGCCCCTGTCAAAACAGAATGTAAGTTTAACAAAGACTTTTGGTTGGTCTTCTTTCTGAGCTTGATTTTCATCTGTGAGGTTTAATGGAGTCCTTCATGCTGGAAACATCTTTGGAGACAAGTGAAAATAATCTGTCCGTTGCCACAGACATTTCTATGTGAAACCCCTATACTCCTTTTCTACCATGTGACTGCATACTGATACGTGCTATATAGAACAGACTGAGTGTCCCCAACCTAATTCCTAGCATGCACTGTGACTTTTATGTAACTCCCTACATAGCTAATTGACAGTTTGCTTTCATTGCAGTCTGTATCAATGTTGGCGATTTCTTGCAAGAGACATGGCACCACAAGCTCAGTGACAGCTCATAATAAGCCAGTATCTTTGCTGTAAAGATAATTGTGAACATCATTAAATGAATGCTATGCCAGGGGGAATGGGTATCCTTCCAAGAAAGCTTTTCATTTATCCTGTGGTGTCAAGCACAACAAACAAACTGTAATCAGCCTGAGCTTCTTGGGATTTCTGGGGTTGGAAATTTCTCCTACAGTGAAAATTCAGTACATTCATATATGAGGACAGCAGGGCTCCCTCCATCTTCTGGTAGCACCCTAGAAGTCCTAGACTAACCCAATATGTGCTATTTGCTTCAAAAATCTATCCAGCCAGATGCTTCAGGATGAAGATTTACATATTGTTTTATCATTATAATAGTGTTAAAAATTGAGGTGAAGGGATGATGGGTAGGAGTAATGTAGAGAATGCATTTTACCTCCTTAAAATTTTGCTATAAAGAACAAAAATGTATTATAAATGATACAGGTCATATATGGGTTATATATGTTGTAAGCCTAGTATAAATATGAAATGAAATGGGAATAAACTGAGAAAATATTGATGAATGTATCTGTAATAAATTAATTTACTATCAACATGATTTTATGAGGATATAATAGCAGTGTTTTGGTGAAATGTTCAGCTGATAGGTCTGCTACCCCATTCATCAGATACAGTGCATATGGTGCAATTTGGGAAAAGACTATGTTTAATTCATATTCATCCTACTCATTCTGGGCTAAGGGCAAGTACAGAGCTCATAAAAATGCTCAGAGCTCTTCTGAGGCCCTTGGAGGGAATGACAGGTTACATTGGTATAATAGTGGTTCCTTTAAATTTTGTACGAGCCAGGACTTTAAAGAGGAGGAAGTAACAAACTTGTCAGCCACATACACGAATATATGGTACAGGAATGCACTAGCTGCCCCATTATTTAAGTCACTGACTGTTCACATACAGCTAATGGTAGTAATATTCATTGTATGTGCACACTGAAGTTGCACAGAAGAACAATGTTTTTGATTTATTCTACTCTATGAAAACAGCTTTGGCAACGTTCTCTAAAAATTTTCATATAATTGCATTTTAAAAAAGGAAAATTCAGCTTACAGTACTGGATTTATGTAGTTAAGAGTAGAGAGGAGTAAAGAAACTCTCCTTTGAAAAAATATGAAATCACAGTAGTTATGTTGGAGGCAATATGCCATCCTCTAGCTGATACTACGTGAGTCCTAGAAGTCTTTCTAATGAAGGAGAGTCCACAGACCAAGAGGAATGTGTTTGTACTTTCCTAATCATAGATGATGGGATATTGCAGCCAGCTGGGCTGCCTTTTGTTGATGTTGTTGCAATGGCCTCATTAGGAAAATTGAATTGCCATAATGTAAGTATGTTTGCCTCCATCTGCATGGAAATTTCCTGAACCTTCAGTGAAAGCACTGGGGTGCTTGTCCAGAATCCATTCTGCTATTTTGCTTTGGTCTACCTGTTAAAGCTACTTTGCTTTGACCTATGTAATACTGACAAGACTGAGACTGACTCTAAGCAGCCAGTTCTGCAGAAGATAGAGTGAAAGGCTTGTGCCAAAGCTGTGTAGCTACCTTACAATAAGATACCATCAGCACTAGTGTCCCTGAAGGAGATGGAGTGATAGGGTCATAAAGGCAGTAATTCATTGATATGGTTACAGTACTATAGTAATATATGGAAAAGTTTCGTGACTAGAGGCAGTTCAGCATAAAAATGTCTGCTCCTGACTGTGTATACTTGTCTGATTTTGGCTTTGTACACTTGCAGCTACAGGTGCTTTCCTCCCTTTTGGAGGCATATAAGAGCCTAAGATGCCTGCTTTGACATGTTAGAAAAGTGAATGTTCTAAACATGATGTTGTGATTAACCAGATAAATTGTTGTTAAATTAAAGCGGAACTTAAATCTTTATCATAATTCCAAGACTATGTTATGTAAGAAGTGTTCTGGATTTGTTGGTGCTTCTCTTAGCTGGAGTTCAGAAGTAGAAGAGATTTGTGTAGGCATTTGGGGAGTTGTTCGCTCCTGCAGTAGAGCTGGTGTACAGAGCTTCCCTGTCCATGCAGCTCTCCTGCAGGCCTCCTAAAACAGTAATTCCAGTTAATTGGGTTGGGTTTGGAATGCAGAAGGCCAGGAAGAACAAAGTTTTTTGTCTTGTGTATGAGGAAAAGTGGGAACAGGAAAATGCAGTAGTACGTATATATATCTGCTCTGAAGGCAGTAAAGGAAACTGTTAAATGATATAGTAGCGTTGAAAAGTAGTAGGCAGATCTTTAAGGCACTTCTTGCTTTTCCTGAGTGATCCTGAAAGCTTCCATAAACTTAGTGGGATTCATCACATCCTTCTTCTGCCAAAGCAGAAGACTCCCATCAGTTTATGTAATAACATGATAATATTCTGCCTGTTAAAAATAGATTGTTACCAAAACTGTCCCTTAGAAATCAGTCTGTACATCCTGAGTTCTTTTCATGATGTTACTGAAGGATTTTTGTAAACTCAGATCATATTTTTAAAACAATTAGGATTGCTTCACACCAAAAATGAACTAACCTTATAAGTCAAAAGAAAAAGCCATCCTAGAATTATTATTTCATAATATAAAACTTTTTTGGCATAATATTTTTAATTTGAGCATTTTTGATACACAGCTCAAATTTCTTGGTCAATTAATCAATACTGATGAACAGAAGAGAAATTCCTTGAGCAAACTCATGCGTAACATGTTGGCATTTAATTCACTGTAGCCCTAAGGCATATCAGAGAATGGATGGAGCCATCTGGAAAACAGGGATTTGTCTCCTGAGGGAATTCCACAGTCATCCAGACAAGTCTCTAGGAGATAAGAAGCTTGTCAGCATCATGTAATCCTACCACTTCAATACATTTTGGCACTGCACTGCTCATTTTTAAATGACTGATCATTGAAAAGGAAAGTCAACTTTACCTACCTGTTATGTCATTAGCACAGAAGCAGGACCAGCTTTCTAGCTCTTTTGTCATTGCAATGCAGAACTGGAGGAGAGTAGTGAGGTCCAAACTAGATCATTACTATCCTTTTCCTTTCCCTACTTTAACTATCACTCCTCTAACAGGAAAAAGGACAGAAGTGTGTTTCATGCTGTCTAGGCAATGGAAGGTCCTGTCTCCCTGCCCGGATTGTCTCAACCTTCTGACCCAACTAAAAGTTTACAACTGAAATTAAGTACCCAGATACAAAACCACTTCAGAATTAGGTGGAAATGGAAGGGCATAGTAGTTATGAAATAATTGGTCTGATCAGGTCAGAGTCAAAAGGTATATTTGAAAATGAACTGTGCCAATTTTATGTAATTAAAAGGAAATAAAAGAAAATGATGGATTAGAGAAATTGAAATATAATTCAATAGTACCTTTGGTGCTTCTTCTTTACACAAACTGGCTAACTGGAGGCTGCTTAAATTCAAAATGAGTAGCCAGAACCTCAGAAAACAGCGATTAAGACATTAAAATGAAATGTTCTGCTATTAACATTCTGAAGTGTGCTCAATCTCATATGTCTTACTGCAGCATCTGCTTCCAAAATGATTAATGATGCAAAAGAAAAGAGAAGAAAAAAAGCTTAAACAACTTTTTATAAGTAGTGAAGTTTAAAGAAAGAGACATCTCTGTGGATGTTTAGAGGCTAAACCAAATATTAATCCTTATCAGCAAGCCAGAAGTCCTAAGGTGGGCTAAGTAGAAAGGCTAATGGTTAAATTTAGTTGTCTGTATTTTATGATTCTGAGGAGAGTGAAGGGTGGGTAAAGACTTCTTTGGTAATGGTGATCAGAAACCAGCAACCTTCTTTCTTTTCAAAAATTTTTATTTGTTGACTTCTGCTAGTTATTACTAGATTAATGTTGATATAAGTATTGAGAAGTGTATTCTACAGTATTCAGAATACATGATGAATAGAGATGTATTCAGTAGTAGAATACATCCCAAATGCTTTTGCAGGATCAGATTATTACATTTCAGCATATATAAAAAAAGAGAATAAAAACATACATGGCTTTTTGGGAGAAACTTGTCCAGCTGACATAAATGAAAATATTTGGGTGGGGTTTTTGCACTACCTTTTACTGCAAAAATTACTATGTTGTCTAAACTGTACTGCTAGTTACATTAAAAAGAAATCCAAAATTGAACAACCATATTGATAGCTTTTTCTGAAAAATAGAAGTATTTCCTCCAGATTTCTGAAATAACCTGAAACAAAGCTAAATCTTTCACCATAGATCAGTGTTGTGGCAAGTTAAGATTCTGGCAAAGAAAGGATAATTTTTGTTATTTTGTGTATCTTGTTCTGTTTGGGTTTTAGTATTCCAGTTTTAAAGTACACAGAACAGTGGCACTTTAATAGTACTGAGATTTACAGCTGTACAATGACCCTTTCATAAATTCATGATGGTGATTATTGGTTAAGCCACATTATTGAGTTCCATTCTGATGCAATTATACACAGAAGAAAATATTTATTAATTTACCTCAGTGCTTTAAAATTTGAGTAAATTAAATAAAATATCAAACAAATAAATGTGATCTTTCAGTAATTCTTTTACTATTCCTTTTTAACAAATATATACCTAATTTTCATCTTCATTCAGGAAATCATTTCCTGAAAATGTCAAATATGCAACAAAGCATATGTTTTGCAAGTACAAAATCCATTTTAACTCTATTTATATATTAGTGCCCCAAAGTAGAGAACAGAGATTAATGTGTAGCTCAGATTTTTTTCTAGTTGCTACAATGAATTAAAAAAAAAATGTGTAAAATCAAAATTGCCAAAGAATCTAAAATATCTATTCAATTGCACTAATTACTGTTGAGCAAAAATTGAATTTTTATGAAAGTATGGACAAGTAACAAATGCTGGAATAAATTAATAACTTGCCATAAATATTGTATAAATTTTTTTAAAATTCTACTTCTTTTATAATTTTAGTAGAACAACTTTTAAGCACTCTGAGAAGATTCCTAATTCGAGTTCAGCTCCACAGCTTTCAGATCAGAAGTTTACATCCTCCTGTTATCATTTCTGCAACTTCTAGGTCAGAAGATTGCTAAAACTCAATTCCTTTGTGATTTTATAGTTATTTCCCTGCTTGCAAACAGGAATGATTTCTATGTTTCTTTACACTGCAGTGATAGTCCTTGTTTGAAATTTAGGTGTATCTTGTAAACCTCCTTATCTGCATGTGAATGTTGGAATTCCAATATAGTGGAAGGTTTTTCAGAAATTATCTCAATATCTTCTTGTAGTGACTAAGTTTACCAGAGGAATAAACTTTTCCTCTGCTTTATACCAAATTTTATTGGTAATTTCCAGATGGTGAAACTGCCTCAGAGAAGGTCTCCATCAGACACTGTCTTAAATTAACAGCTGTGGAACTGATGGGTTTACGTCTCGCTTATTTGACTTTTGTAGGTGAGGAGAGCTGTTTAAGTTCCTGGTGCAGTTACTCTGCTATCAGCATGAACTCACTGTCTATATAGTGTATTAAAATATCTTAACCATTGAAAAGATTATTCAGGCTATCAGAAGCTGACTAAAATTTAACATGGAACCATTTGTATCTGCAGTAGCATTTCACTGATACAGATTTTTTTGTACCATTTATTATACAAGCACAGAATAAAAAAGTGTTTTTTCTGTACTCCAGCAGCATTATAAAGCATGAATTCAAGACAACTGAAGTTATACGTTAATTTTTTATACTTGGTCAACAGAACTCTGATATCTCAAATTCTTCAACTACAGTTCATTTACAGTTATCTTCCAGTTTTGACTTTACCTAACAAAAATAATTGAGCACTATGAAATTCTTCCATGTTTCCTTTAGTAACTTACTAGTTTATCTCAATTCACTGAAGTCATTCTTCAGACTTTGGACTTGCAACATCCAGATGTGGGTTTAGGTACAGATTGTATTTTACCTGAATCTTCAGAATATGTTCCCATTTCCTCTCATTCCATATAAAATTGTAGATTTTCAATTAAAAACATGTATTTCCAAAGTTGTCTTTTAAATGTTGCTAAAGTTATAAGTAAATACCCATGAAAGCTTTTTAGATTCAGATTTTTCAAACTATGTCTTTCATATGAGCTTTCAGTAAAGTGAAAAGGTAGCACAGTTCAGTCATCTATCCCTTGTGTGTATCCCCTAAGACTCCAAAACATTTTCTAAGAACAAATGTAATTATATGCTAGTATCATGTTAACTTAACTTCATTACGCAGTTTGCTTGATTCTTTTTTGTTAATAGGATTATTGTTAGAAAGGGGGGAAAAACAACCTGTGACTCTGTGCTCAGGCAGAGGAAGCAAGGCTTCAAGTGATGTCATGCATTTGTCCTATTTGCATTTGTTATTTTCCCTCAAGATGTTGTGTATAATGAATAGGAGGTACTGAAATCAATAAACATCTAATGACTCCCCTTTAAAAAGGCAGCGAAGATATACTGACCATAAAACAAGGTTATGAGGAAAAAATGAGATGCAAGACTCTTGGAACTGCTGTTTCACAGCTTCCATAAACAGGTGGAAATTGTCCGTATACAACTATATGAAATGTTTCTTTTCCAGTCCTTTCTGACAGCCATGGGGCTCAGTGCTCTGGAAAACAATTCCTCTCCGGATGCAAATGCAAAAATGTGAGTAGCCAAGAGTACAGAGTAAATTCATCACAATCCTTTATTTCATTTGTTATCTAATTAGGAGTTCAACTAAGGAAAATAGAAAATTGTACAACTGAAGTTCCAATGAATTAAATATATTAAGTTTTTGTCCTTGTAATCTCAGCGGAATGGAAACCCTGCAGACAGAGGATTCCACTGTGGAAAAAAAGGGAGGAGTTGTTTGTTTAAATTGCTTTGTGATTTGTTATCCTTCTAAGAACGATGGGAGGAATTCTCTCCCAAATAGTTAAAAAACTTTTGTAATAGAATTATTAGAAAATACAAGAACTACAAAAATATTTCTTTTTCTGATTGTGTATCAGTCATTTTTTTAAACAGACATTGCACAGACAGTTTCCCCTACAGCAATGGAAATTCTGATATTGAAGTTTCAGGTTAGAGAATGCCAACCTCCATATTTGTTATTGCTTTAAGACAATATGGGACAAATTTCTTGATAGCTAGTGAATTCATAGCTGATCAGAATGATGGGTTTTCCTGGCAGTGACCAACCTACTGAAGAGGATGGGAGGATTTTAATGTCCAAGTCAAAGGCTAAGTGTTTCACAATATTGTTTTTTCAACTTGGACCATACGTTCTTCATCACATATAGCTCAGGACTTATTGTGAAATACTAAAGGCCTTTCTTTTTCGCCCTTAATGTCTTTCCACAATTTGTAATACTGCATTATTTGCAGATTATAGTTTAAGCAAGCACACATAAGAATAAAGTTCATTTTGTCTGTGAACTATTTAAGGCTTTCAGTGGATAAAATTTGACGGTTTCAAAGCTCACAAAAAATACAGTACTTGGACTTTTTTCACAGAAGCTGTCAGATTTTGCAAAAATTCCCTGTTCTTTCAGTGGTAAAGAATTTGTGTCAGACAGCATAATTTTTAGGGTTTTTTTGCATACATATGTAAGTTTAAAAATGCCTCTGCTTGAATGTTTATTTGGTCCTGTTAATTGGCACAGTTGTAGTGCCACTTCCTTTACAAAGTTTTTATTATTTTAAAGTTACAAAAGGTATAAGTAGAAATGATGTCACATTTCCAAAACAGCAAGCACTGTTACTCTTACAGTGGGGGTTTTTGGTTTGGTTTGTGGTTTTTGTGTTTTATATTTTGTTGTTTTTAACAGCATTTAGGTAAACTCATAACCATTGCTACCAATCAGATACAATATATCTGTCGTGGTTTAACCCCAGTCAGCAACCAAGCACCACGCAGCCGCTCGCTCACTCCCCCCCGGTGGGGTGGGGGAGCGAATCAGAAGAGTAAAAGTGAGGAAACTCCTGGGTTGAGATAAAGACCATTTAATAGGCAAAGCAAAAGCTGTGTGCACAAGCAAAGCAAACCAAGGAATTCATTCACCACTTCCCATGGGCAGGCAGGTGTTCAGCCATCCCCAGGAAAGCAGGGCTCCATCACGCGTAACGGTGACTTGGGAAGACAAACACCATCACCCCCAATGATCCCTCCTTCCTTCTTCTTCCCCCAGCTTTATGTACTGAGCGTGATGTCATATGGTGTGGGATATCCCTTTGGTCAGTTTGGGTCAGCTGTCGCAGCTGTGTCCCCTCCCAGCTTCTTGTGCACCCAGCAGAGCATGGGAAACAGAAAAAGTCCTTGACTACTGTAAGCACTACTTAGCAACAACTAAAACATCTCCACATTATCAGCACTGTTCTCAGCATAAATCCAAAACATAGCCCCACACTAGCTACTATGAAAAAAAAAAAAATTAACTCTATCCCAGCTGAAACCAGGACAATATCCCATAAAGATTAGACGTGTCCCCATACCAAGGATTGCAAATAACTGCAACCAGTGCTTAAACCTTCTCTAATATGTTATTATAATATATTCTTCAATATTGGATTATCCCAGAACAGGCTGAGTTTTAGGAATCAATTACTCATTAAAATTGCCATGCTTAGCATGGATGAGAGCAAGTTAGAGCATTTTGTATTTCCATTGACTCTGAGTCTATGCCGCCAATGGGAATCAATTTAATATAAGCACACTAGTTCAATACTCCATAAATACCTATCCTCCTCTTCATCAGGTATGTTGGGAATGGTGAAGCAGACCATAGCCATAGAGAGAGCACTTGCATTGTACCCCAGCTCTTGGGTGCCTGCAGCATTACGGGTGCACGTCTTGGCTCTCTATTTAGACCATTATTATGGACTTGCCTGCACCAAACTAGTTAGCCATACACCTGTAGCAGTTCAGGTTGCCATTTTCAAAATAACACTTGTAGCTGTCTTCTGTACCTGTTGGGCTCCTTCCCTCATGTACTGTGGCACCAAGGAGATAGGATAAGTCTCTCATCCAGCACTCTAAAACCTTTTTTTCCTGTGGAAGCTTCTGGATCACAGCTACCTCTCACTGCTGATCTGTAAAGCAGTGTGCTCCCAAAACTGTTTAATTCTTATATTCCAGTGCACATGCGGGGATACAGCAACAATTGCAGTATTCATCATGACTTCTAAAACATATGCTTCCTTTGCAACTCTGTAGTGAGATAGGTCAAAAAGACACAAAATACTCTACCATTTAAATCCTTTTGTGATGTAATATTTTATTTTAACAATATCATTAGAAGGGAATAAGAATGCAATTTCTACATGGAAAATTCTGGTTTTCCTACCGTGTAGCAACATCTAGGAGTTGCAGGTATGCATTTTATATTTTATGTATTTTATATTTTATTTTCACTGTCTTTTCTTCTCTTTAAAAATGTCTCAACATCTTTTTAGTCAGATCTCTGTGACTTTTATATCCCCTGCATCTGTTATATCACATCAGGTTGCCATGGCAATGCTATGAAAATATTCAGAATCACAAGATGATCATGAATCATTCTAGCCAGGTTTCTGAAATTAAAGATAAAACAAGTAACTTAAAAGTGACCGTGATGTCTGTGTATCTCCTGAGACTTTACCCCAAAAGTCCTGAGATCAGTTCCCAGGACTAACGATGATGTCCATTTACAGACATATGTATTTACTGTGCATGTTGATATACTAGTAAGGTTCATGCACTAATTACATGTTAGGGGTTTTCTTCCATTCTCCCACACCAGCCCCCACTATTAAAAAGCACAAGGTTTAACCACACATGTATCTTCAGTCACAATTCAGTTTCTGTACAAAAGACAAGCACAGAAAGGTCCTCTTGTCTCCCCTGTTTCCCTGTCTTAAGGCATCATCAGCTGTGCTGTGCTGTTCTTTACAGATGCTTGCATAAACGGCTATTACAGCCTCTATTAACAGATGGAGCTTCAGCCTTATAGGTCGTCCCACTGAGAGATCTTTAGACTGTCCTTACTGCTAAAAGAGTTTTTCCTGGTGTCTTACCTGAATCTTTCTTTCTGAAATGTATTGCTATTATTTCTTGCTCTGTTCCTACCAAATGACAAGAAGAGATTGCTCCTTTGTGCTCCCCAGCACTCCTTTATATAGTTAAGACTCTTACCATATTTTCTCAGTACCTGTTCAACTCCCTGTGCAAGAAATTTTGCACATTTAGGACCTGTTTCTAGATCTTGTGTCATTCTCCTTATCCTCTTCTGGGTATTCCAACTGACACGCAGTGCCTAATATCAGATCTAAAGCATAAGCTGGGGTGTTTTCAATATCAGTATTTTCAGAGCAGAAAACTAACTTCATGTCTCTTACAGAACTAACTGTTTCTATATCTATCATAATACAGTGACTGATTTTACCCGTTATCATGATATATGCTCAGCTAAGGCTCCACAACAGTCCCTAGAACCTCTTTTGCAGAACTGTTGCCCATACTGGTTTTTATGTACCTAAAATTCTTGCTAGGTACAGCAAATTTATCTTGCTCTTTTCAATAGCATCTTTTTTTCTAGCCCAAATCTCCTATTTGTCAAGATCAATATGAGTTCTGAGCGTACCTTCCTCAGTACTGGCAATCTTTACTAGGCTGCAAATTTAATAAACCTATAATGAATAAACCATATGAAATGATGGACTAAGATCATACACTTACTGAACCCTATTCAATGCATCCTTCTACTTGGTTAATGCTTGTTCTTTTTTAAATTTAAATTGAGAAAACCTCAAAATCACCAAAATTATGGAGAACTGCCTCAAGTGCCTAGGAATCTTGTATCTCTGTAAGTCTGCTGGCCTTAAGTTATACCAAAAATGGGATAGAACATGTCTGCATTGCACTGAAATATTTAAAGTAACGGAGGCAAATATCAGATATCAGAACTACTTCAGAAGTGGTAGTGTGGAGTTCCAAGGGAGGTAGCGTGGATAGCCAGGCAGCTTTTCATGGTACTTGCACTGGCCTGATTAGACTGTTCTGGGAATCTGAACTTACTGTAAAGTGTAGTTACTCAGGTTGCTAAGAAAATAAGGAGCTTTTGAAAATTTTGCTTCATGAATATAAGTCCTACAATGTCAGTAAAGTAAAATAAAATTAAGAAGTGCAACACGGACATTGCCAAGCTGGCTCCAGGAGAAAATTTAATGCTTTCACAAGCATCTCTGTCTCAGGTATCATGCTACAGTAGCTAATTGGTTTTGTGACCTAATCAGCTTTTCTTTCCTCTTATTCTGGCTTGTATAAACCTGTCATTTACTCACACCGTGGAACGTGCGTTCCCCTTCAGTGCAGTATCACAGAGCAATATTAAGTTTTTCATAACAGAAAGAGAAACATGAGATATTCCCACTGAAATTAGAAGTCCCCAAAGTTACTTCTGGCAGAGCTGTGGAATGTGTATGGCAATAGTACATAGAGAGTACATCCCAGTATGCTGCAGGTGTCTGCAGCAGTTATGTCAGAAAATTCTGGAAACCAGAAGTTTTGAATAAGCATTACTGTCTCTGATGAAGTGCAGCATTCTTTCTAAACTAAGGTCAAAACCAGTACTTAAAACAGAAATGAAAATTTGTGTGAAGTGAAGTCACAAAGGAAGAAATCGTAGGAGACAACAAGGAAACATCACCCATTAGGTCCCAATTCACAGATCTTTAGTGCAGTTCCTGGAATACTTCAAGACCAGGTTTCTACTGAGGTTGACTTTGCCACTTTTCCTAACATGTATCTTAGTGATAGTGTCATTACCAAATCTTTTATGTAATCCAGCAGAGTTGAGTTCAACTGAACTAATGAGCTGCTACAGAGCTCTATTATTTCAGAGGAGCCTTTCCCAGCATGCTTTTTTGAAAAAGTCCTTTAAACCTGTGCTAGAGAAGCAGCTGTATCTTCAGTATGGTTGTTTTGCCCATAGCTATTGCAAGTGGTGCTTCTCTGCTATGGTTTTAGCTAGTACATTTTCTTTTTGTATGTGTGTGTGTCTGTTATGTTTGTTTGGAACTCTTCTCATGGTGTCGCTCAGGACCACATGCGTATTGAAATATTGCTGCTTTTTTATAAGGTTATTAGCCTTGCTTTTAACTTTTGTTAAAGCTGCTCTGTTGACTTTTCTTATAGACATATTGCCAATATTCCTCATGTTGATCATCCACTGGAATGCCAGAAAAATTAACTATAGAGCAAAGGAGATCACAGCGGATGAAAAGCAATAATTATTAACAAAATTATATTAATTTGTAATATTAAACCTGACTCATGACTGCTCAAATGCAGCTTTATTTCTTCTTTTTTTCTTTTCATGATTCTACACTGATTTTGCAATTTTTGAACTATGTTATTATTGGTGGTTTCTAAACAATATTTGATAGGAGCCTTAATTGGAATTATAAGTTTATTAAAAGTGGCAGGGTCCATGTAGAGGAAAAAGCTGCCCAAAAGGAAAAAAATCATGTTAGAGGACATCACCATCTTGTAAGATCTAAGTAGCCATTTTAGTAAAATTTTTCTGGTCTTCCACGTTATAATTTGTTGACGTCTTGTCTTTCAAGGGATGATGGTTGCAAAACTGCCTTAGGAGGAATAAAAAGGGGAACAAAATCATTAATAAGATGGTGACAAAGAAGCAGAACCCCTCCCCCCCCATCATACATTACTTACTGCAGAAAGGTTGCTAGACTTGAGAGACACAAATTATAGACCATGTGTTCCTATTGCTATATATTTAGAAAACAAGGAAGAATTAAAATAATGTTCTGCATGTGCTGCTTTTGCAAAACACTATTTTTTTCTTTTTTTTTTAAATAGTGGTTGAGAGGAAAGATATGAAAGGAAGCTTTACTAAATTGTCTAAACCTAGAAGATAAAAATCTAAAATTAAGAAACCTAATTATTCAATCTTGAAAATGTATCATTTTCTCATTTAAAATGTTCACTAACAGAGTTTCTCAGTTAAAGAAACGGCTTTTGATACATATGTAAAAGCTGGGCTTTAAGCAAAATTAAGTATGACAGGAAATATGTAAAAAGATTTGGAATCTTGGTCAACACACATCATCCTCTTACCCAGGAAAAACACCTCTACTCAAACTGGTTATGAGTTTATACAAAACAGAATAAAAGTTCCAAAAAAATATCAGTTAGACTGCTTATATCTTCCAGAAGGGTGCAATCCCTCTGAGCTTTCACCTTCTTAGAAAGAAGTATCAGAATGACATGAACAATATGACAGAACTCAAAATTTATTCATTCTGTGTTCTACAAAGGCTACAACTAGTTCTTTTCATTGAACTTCCTAAAAGATGTCTGCTGCTCAAAAGGTTTTGAATATCCCTAGTGAAAAAAGACATATGAGAAAATATTGGTGGATTCAGCAGGTTTTATACAAGTGTGTTCTTATACAAATCATGTCATCTGAAAGAAGAAAAATAGAGGGAATTTAGGATTTCCTATAACCTCCAAAGATAATGTGCCTGCTTCACTTCACCTAATTTTCTTTCATCAACAAAGATGAACTGTATTTTTCTTTGCTGGACTGAGCAGGTAGAAAGCAAGTCCTACGTTTCAGAAAGGCCAATCTAAAATACCTAGATTAAAGGTTATTGTTTCTATGGTACATGCAAATACGATATGTGTGTATATATGTGTGTGTGTATGTTTTAAATATAGAGATTCATACTTCTAAACTTATTTTTATCTATAGTTTTTTGATGCTGAAACCATTTGTGACTAGGCAGAGCAATATATACATAGATTTGTAAATCTATAAATGTAGAAATGGAATATATTTATGCTCTGTTTCATAAGAACAATCTCACTTGCATCACAACATTTGTCTTTGTTATTTACTGTATTTTTTGTGTTCTTTGTCACAACCACAGTATTTATTCTGCTACCATATAAAATTCTCCCTACTTCCACTCAGCATGAAGCTCTTTTTGCATACAAAATAAATAATGATGTCTAGTACCAAACAGCTAAAATTAGTAACAGAGATCTCTACAAGTCATCCAGCTCTCCTGGTTAATTCTTTTTCTTATCCAGCTATAATTAAGAATGTAAAGGCAATTACTGAAGAATTCATTAGTTCCTCTAACAGTATCCTATCTTTATTAGCCACAGAAAGTCAAAACACAGACATCTCTGAATGATGTGTGTAGAGATATCACAATATCTGGAGACTTCAGTATTGTCTCTGTTCTTTCTATACATCAGGTGTCTATGCTTATGCTCCAATACATCCAGCAGAGTTGAGTCATCAACATAATTTGTGATTCATGATGCTGGCAAAGAACTGAAATGATTCTCAACTGTCTTCAGGCTAAATGAGCTTCTATGCCCAAGTTTTAATAGCTAAATAGAAACACACAGGTAGAAGCTGCAACAGCAGTGTTCTTAACTCTGAAGACAGTTAAGAGAGACCTCAGCTTTTCCAATAGTTTTGTTTCTTCAGGTGGAATATCTGGTTTGGTTTTTGTTTTCTGTGTTTTTCCAATATGCTTGGTTATGTTTAATTCCCTTATACAAACATTTAAGGGATTTGTGTACATATATGTGTGTGTTACAGAGAGGAAAAGGGGGTGGAAAGTGTTAGGACTCAAGGTAAGAAATAGCCTGTATTTATATAATCCTTCAAAAGGGGAAAAAAATAAGAGCAAATTGACATTTCATGGACTTCTGAGTGCTAAATACCAAGCAGTGCTGTTTTGGTGGGGTCTTATAATTTGTAAATTAGTTTTGTAGTTAATATTATGCATAACATGCATTTGTTTTATAAGTTTTACCTTAGTTGCTTCATCCATAGAAATTTTCATCAAGGCTAGCTTCTGTTTCTCCATGTGTTGCTTCATCTGCTACTCTGCCAGCAGTACAGCCTTCATCATTTCTCATCCTTAGATATGCTTGTATCTGAAATGTCTTTCTTGTTTTCCTAATCCCTCCTGAATTTAGTTTACTGCCCTTTAGAATGTCCTCCAAATGGTACCTATTTAGTCAGCCTATTCTAAATTTCTTGTTATTTAATAGGTAAATTTGGCATCTCTGATATTCGCCATGTTATAGGCTTTTTTTTCCTGTTCTGTAAACTCTGATTTCTACTGTTAGAATTTATTAATATGTCACAAACATGAAAGCTAACTGAAAAAGGGTGAAAAAATACCTTATGCTATAATCCAAATATTGCTGCATGCACGTATATGAAGAAAAACTATACTACTAATTTTTTAATTTTATATACAAAACACACATAGAACTTCAATTGAAATATTTTGTCAGGGCAGGCCCAAGAAAAGAGGCAAAAACATGAGATGTGAAAATTCTAACAGGCAGTAGCTCAAAGAGGCTGAGCTCTTCCTGCTAGGCAGTTTTATTAGCTCTCCTGACAACAGAAACAACAGCCACCAATGACATAATATTTACAGAACTTTATCTCCTTGAAGGGACATAAGCATAATCCTGATATATTTGGCCAAGTATGTAGCTAAAATTGTCAAAAGCAGCTGTAGATGTCTTCAATTTCAGTGATTGGTAGTCTTTAAATGCATTGCTATTTTGTCTCTTCAGTGGAAACGGTTTATTTTTCAGTTCCCCAGAGCTGCTGGAGCTGATGTTTTTAAAACTGGGCTAATTTTTTATTATTATCTTTAAAAACAGATTCAAGACCCCACCTGCATGAAAACTTATGCTGAAGTACTAAATTCTGATAATGACATAACCCAAACATATTTAATGTTGCTTTTCTTATTTGGTCCATTTTGTTGGATAAAGAGATATTGTATGATGTACTGAATACTTCATTATTCTTTCATATCACCTAAAACTGACCTGTATTTGCAGTGGTTTGTTTGATTTATTCCTTGACTTAAAAGTTTCTCTTGGTTCAGTAATCTCATGTATTTCAATGAGACCCCATATAATGTCTTCATATATTCTGACATGGCAAGGGATAGTTATAGTTACATCATTTCGTATGTTTGCTTGTGTAACATGCAGCAATTTATTATTCAATGTAACATTCAATAATTTATTAATATGTCCCTGAAATCAGATAACACAGAACTGAGTTTGACCCACTAAGAATCTTCCAAAAAACTACTGAATTGTTAAGTGGAAACAAATGGAAATGGAAAATCCATCTCTTGATGATTTATTCTTATAATCAATTACCCTCAGTGGAAAAAGTATGTGCTTTACTTCTAACTTACAGTTTGTTTTAAACTTCTGCCCACATTGCTCTGATTTTAACTTTTTATTTAAATTCTCTGGGTATTTTTTATGTGAAGGATACCACAGTTATGGTTACCTTGGAAGTGGAAAAAAAAAAAGAAGTGGATAAGCATACTATGGAAAATGTAACAGTTAATTGGCCCTAGATTTTGAGGGGGGGAAGGAAGGGGAGATTTTTACACCCAGAAGTGTTTGTATTTATTTAATCTATTTTTATTCTGTGATGTACTGTAGAAAAGGAAAGACAAAAGCTCAAAAACAATTTAAAGAAATTCAGTACATTTTATTGTAAAAATATTTGGATTTTGCTAATCTGCTCTATGTGGAGAGACACTTCCATTGATTTCCTTTATTTCTGCACAATATTGTGAAGAATAATTAACTGAAGAAGGTGTCACCTCCAGTTCTGACTCTCCCCTTTTTGAATGCAGAGACAGAATTGATAAAAGAAGATTTCATGTTTACTATTTATTCATAACTCTACTAATAAACCTACTATCTGTTGATAGACTGATTGATAAATATACCACTATTATTAACTTACAGTTCTATTGTTCTTCACACCATTATCAAACACAAAAAACCCCATTGCTGGGTTACAGTTCTATGACTCTTTACCCACCTGCACCAAGTCTTCTGGATATAGACCTAGTAGAGAGTCTGAGGATTTGTCAGGTGGGTTCCCTCAAGCATCCCAGTGCGCCTGGTCAGCTTTGCTATCATCTGCTGGTGTTGGCACTCCTACCATTCCAAAGATCCCATCTTCTCTTGTTCAGTGACCAAATAAGGCTCAGTGATGAATAAGGTTCATTTTGAACCTTATTTTAATTTTTTTCTGTTTCTTTACCTTCCTATTTTCCACCCTTGCATCTTCCTTTCTCTGCCCCAGTCTGCTCTGGGGTAAGTATCCTGTCCTAACTATTTGTTCCTGTTAATTCCGGTTTTGCTAAATCCATACCCAAATTCAGTATTTCTCATGCTGTTACCTAGGGAATCTTGATGTTGCATGGTGTTACTCTGTGGCTGCCTAAGTGCTGTTTGACATGTAAGATTCTGCTCCCAAAAATCCCTTTTCAACTTTCTGCTTCATACTGGCTACATATTGTTTACTTGACATACTTTCTAATACATTTGATTCTATGTTAGCTTTGGTTCCTCTACCCTCCATCTTATACAGAAAGAGTCTGCATACCAGAGTAAACTCATCATGTTATATGCTTTTTTTTTTTTTTTTTTTTTTGTGATCACAGAGTATCCTATGATGATTAGGATGCATTAATTAAAAATTAACACATAGGTGTTTAATCACAATTTAGGCAAGTTATTGTCATCTCAACTGTGAACCACCATGAAGATATCTAAAATGTGATTCTACTCTCAAGGAACTTTGGGTGAACTCAGAGATCATATACTAGGCAAATAATTTTACCTTTTATACCTTTTTTTTAATATACATATATATATATGCTCTACTTTCTCTCTTTTTTCATTTTTAATATCTATTGTAAATGTAAAACCCTTATTGTTAGATTTGTATACAGAAATATTAGCTCTAGTCCAACTGTCCATATCAATACTGGGGTGCAGTTATACTCCGCAGGACACCATTCACCAGCTGTGTGCCCTGATGGATATGTGTGCATATGGATAAATTAAAAACCATGAGTATTTTTTACTAATAGAATAGGATTTTGACCATTCAATCACACTTCAGTAGGCTATCTACTTAAGTAACAAATGTACTCGGCACTGGTAAGGCCACATCTCGAATACTGTGTTCAGTTTTGGGCCCCTCACTGCAAGAAAGACATTAAGGTGCTGGAGCATGTCCAGAGAAGAGCAATGAAGCTGGTGAAGGGTCTAGAGCACAGGTCTTCTGAGGAGCGGCTGAGGGAGCCAGGGTTGTTTAGCCTGGAGAAGAGGAGGCTGAGGGGAGACCTTATCACTCTCTACAACTACCTGAAAGGAGGTTGTAGCGAGGTGGGTGTTGGTCTCTTGTCCCCAGTGACAAGAGGAAATGGCCTTGAGTTGTGCCAGGGGAAGTTTAGATAGGATATTAGGAAAAATTTCTTCACCAAAAGGGTTGTCAAGCATTGGAACAGGCTCCCAGAGAGGTGGTGGAGTCACCATCCCTGGAGGTATTTAAAAGACATGTAGATGTGGCACTTAGGGACATGGTTTAGTGGTGGACTTGGCAGTGCTGGGTTAACAGTTGGCCTTGATGATCTTAAAGGTCTTTTCCAACCTAAATCATCTATGATATTTTTATCAAAGCCAAAACCTTTACAAGATTTGCATTTCCTATGTTTCATTGGTGTTTTGTACCTAGATATCTGTTTTATAACCTATTTTTGTATTCTTAAACCCTTACTTTTTTCAATAGAGGAGTACGAGCGAATATGATCCTTCTTTAGTTATCTTTCATGGTTCTCATTACAGATTGAAAACCATTCACTTTATCCATTTTTTTTTCTTGATGCACTTTCCTAGATCTTAAGGAACTTTGTTCCCTTTGAAGTATTTTTCTGTCCTGCACCAATCTCAGCATTTTAGTGGTTTTTCTTCTTCATTACACTCTTCCAATGTTCGTATTTGCCTCTTCCCTTTAACTGAATCTTTGAATGTGTCTAGATCTTTCTCAACTTCAGTCTTTCCATAGTCATTTGGAATGTATTTCTTACATTCCAGATGTTTGCTTACCTTTTTAAATTTCACCAGACTTTTCAAAATAATGAAAAATTTATCTTTTAGAAACTTATAACACTTACTACTCCCTCCCTGCTTCTTCAGATTTCATTATTTTCCATATTCTAATCGTCTCCTGGTTTAGAACAGATTCTTTCTTCTCATCAAAACTTTGAGGCTTTGGCAGAAGTTTGCAGAGCTCTGCAAGAAGTGTTTCCATGTGTTTCCCCTTTTCCCTTTTCCATTTCCCCTCATGAATATTGTGTCCAGCATACTTATCTCTTATCTGAGCTGATGCAGCATCCTACCTCTGCAGCCCTGAAATATGTTCCAGTATTAGTTTACACTAATGTACAGAACTAGTACTAAATTTGGGCACAATGAATGAGGATATAGTGAGTGTTAATTTTAAAAAAGTATTAAAATACTTTGACTCCTCCAATATTTCACAAGAAAAGAGCCAAACAGAATTGAGGATGCGGTATAATCTAGAGAGCTCTAAAGAAGTTAGCTGAGCATGCAACAGTTAGAAATATAAAAAATGCTGGGGAGCAGGAAATGTACATTTTCCATTTTATTTTGTCATAACAAAATGTAAATACTTCAAATGAGCTGCTTAGATTTATATTTTCACTAAAAGCCTGTGATAAGCCTCTTACTGCTTCACAATTAAGTTGCATTTAGTAATGTACAATTAAGAAAACAGTTTTATAGTTTGTAAGTACTTCTTACTAATAATTCCCATGGTAAAGAAAAAATCATATTTTCAGCCTAAATTTCACTTAGTTTTCAGATACAAGTTATCTAGCAGGCTGTGTGCATATTTTTCAGTATCAAGAAACAAGATGCTTAAAATGATAGGCAATCAGTTTTTCCTGCCTGACTTGGAATCTTTTCAAGGTGGGAGGATCTAACTTTATTCAGAATGTCCTGAGTACCAACCCACAGAAATTTGGCTTGAAAACAAAGGTTATTTTTAAAAAAACCCATCTACCATAAATATATGTCTTTCTATTTGTGTTTATAAGATTTAATAATATAGATGGTGATCTGCTTTTTTTTCAGTTGAGAAAAAGGAATAAAGGTCAAAATAGCAATATCGCTCAAAAATTTTGCTACCTGCATTGTAAGGCATTAATTAGCTGACAAGGCTTTAAGGGTCTGATCCAAGTCCATTGAAGTGAATAAAAAGATACTTTAATGTTCTTATGTGATTCAAAAATCACAGGATCAATTCACAGTAAAGATCAAAGATTCTTTTGGATGTTTCAAGCATCCTCCTCCCTGGCCCCATGCCCCCCTTCCTCTCTATGCTTTAAACTCTGCTGGTTTGTTGGGGTTTTTTTCAGTTTTGTTTTGTTTGTTTGTTTGTTTGTTTGTTTTTAATGCAGACTGATGATTCATATTGAGGACTATGAATATACTTTATTCCTTTTTAAAATGACAACACTAGATTCTGAAATCTAGCATAGCTGAGAAGGATGTACTTGTACAGAATTTAAAAGATACTGCAGATCTTTGTACTATGCAGTGGTAGTTTTATTTTTTTTAATCCCACTGCCTTAAATGGTCCAAACTTTTTATCTTCAGATATGATTAAATTCACTTTCTAATTATTTTAGAAAATGAGGATAATACAGAAATGTAAATGGACTGTTGTCTATCTTTCTTACATTATTTCTGAATTGAAATTGACTGGGGATAGCCTTGTTAAGTAAAACTGCTTTGTGTTTTGGTTTGGGTTTTTTTTTTCCTTTCTAATCTTAATGAGGAGCTCACTTTGACTACATCATTAGAGTGTGCACTTTATGGAATCAGTATTTTAAAATGAAGGCCACGGGAGATTGACATGTTAATTCATCATATTCTATGTCCACCCATTGGAAAATAAGATCATAAGGAGCTCTAGAAAGAAATGACACTTCTTCAGCTGTACATTTTTTTCTAGTGGGTCTTGGGTTCAAACATCTGTGGTACTGGTTCACCCAGTCACCATATTCCTATGGAGATCATTTATTTATCTTACATGTGATATAATGGCATAACCCTTGGGTTCCTGAAAACTGCCGTGGCCTATTGGACTGCGTGTCTCATATTACCCTTCCTGTTCTGTCACAACGGCTTTGTCATATGGTACCCAGACTTACAAAAAAGGTGATTAATAGAATTGCTGGCACATACTAAGTGCTTGGCAGGAAGAAAGAGTTCAAGAGGAGACAATCAGATCTTCATAAACAATCAATCTTTTTTCCCCTCAAATTATGGCTATTTTTATTCCACTGCTTCTAGTGAAGGGTAAATAATAAAATGACCGGATTGTACTGTTCCGGGGAGATGCTGTGTTGCCTGTTGTATCTTTAGTCCTCTTTCAATTGCCAGTATGTCTGAATGTCACAGGCAGAATCCTCTTACGAAATGCCTCTTCAGCAATTATCATTTGCAAAGAAGGAAGTGCAGAGAAGGAGATGAGAACTGCAAATCAGTTTCACTTTATGTTCTAATTAAGATTTTGATCAAACATCCAGCTATCTTTCCTGATCCCTGCTGCTAGATATAGAGGTGGAGAAAACCTTGATGTGAATATGGGGAAAGGATCTTCCCTTATAGGTTATAGAAAGGGACAGGCCCTCAGCTCCCGAAGAACTATGCCTCCTGAAATGCAAGGCTGCTGCAGCCCAGGGTAACAAGCTGTCCATTGTGCAGACCACCATCTCCAGGCCTGGAGACTGGGTTTAGGGCGGTCTGCCACATCTCAGACACAACAGCTCTGCCCCTTCCTGCTGTGGTTTAAGCCCTCCTGCCTTCATGTGACACTGCATGAGAAAACAAGCTCTTGTGAGATAGGGGTTAATGAGAGGGAGGTGCTAAAACACCCTGACTTTCTTTCCCTCACACGTGGAAATCCTGACATGATTAGAGATGTGCAATTTGCACTATATTTTTAGTTTCTCTGCACACCTTGTAGTACATGATCTTAGAAGATTTGAGGTTGAAATTTGGATGGTCTTCCAGTTGATCTTCGGTTCTTTTATGTTTCTCAGTCCAGATATTCAAGCATGTCATCATCTTTAATATCTGTCCTCACATCAATCTATATGATTCAGTCATGATGTTATTTTCAGCTTCTAAAATGAGGTACAGGTAGGTTGAAGCCGAAAATCACTTTGCTCAGATTAATTATATGCCTTTAAAACTAGCCAGCAGTAGTCAGTAATAGGTGCAAGGACTTTGACAGAATTCTGAGGGGCGGAATCTCAGCCTACATGTTCCGTCCAAGGTCAGATGGGAAGTCTGTGATTTACGTACACGCTCTAATATCTGGACAATCCTTACTTACCAATTCAGTCATTCCAGCAGGCAATTGGAACTAAGCCACAAACATACCTGGTGACTGAGGTTAGTTACTTTGGCTGGAACTGATGCAAGGAACATCACATATCGCAAGGCAAATGCTCTCAGCAAAAATAAGCAAATTTTCATGTTCTGTTGCTTAAAATTCGTGCACTAATTGAATGTATAGTTTTATGGTAGTTATTCCTGATACCTGGTGTTTTCGAAACCTTTTGAACATGTATTACACTGCCTCTGTGGTTCCCGTCCCAATTTATTCCAGCTATGTTAATGATTCTGAGACAAAAATGAAAACATATCAGAATAAGCTTCTGTTTTGCAGATAATAATAACAGGACATACTACAGAAAATCTAGTAGAGGAAATCATCATTGTGGGAAAATTTATTGGACTAAAATGCTATTTACTTTCTTTTATTAGAATTTAAATACCCATTTTGAAAAGGAAATCATTATCCAAAATTATACGAGGAAACTCTGAGGTGAAGGACAGACCATAAGTCTTTCCAAAAGAAAATTAGAACTGTTGTAAATGCTTGTCTTAGTGAAGGAAAGAGAATAGAATTGGAGGAGACTAATTTCAATGTAACAGTTACAGAATGTGTACTCAGTCAACTTAGATGTGAAAGAAGGGATTCATGATCTTTACTCCAATTAAAAAGAATTGGAATCACAATTAAGCCATTGCTAACATTTTTTGTAGTATAAAAGATAATCAAATGTTCGGTTGTACAACCAGAAGTTAGCCATTTGTAGGCTCTGAACTAATTCTGCTCATGATTGTACAGAGTAGAAAACAGCTGCTCTGTTCTTGCAGCACACACTAATAGGTTATGCTAAAAGTGAATGCTCATTTTGTTGCGCTGGGTCACTAAAAAGTTATAGCTGTGGTCAGGACATCCTGTCCTGTTAGTTTAGAGAGTTATTGTGATACTAGACTGAAGGCTGAAGTCATCAAACCCCAAAAATTTTTAAACTGAAGCTTCAAGTCTTTCAGTGACAGAATGCCTATCAGGTAGCTGAAAGTAGTCAACAACAATCTCAGTGTGGTGTGCTGGTATATGAAGACCTGAATCTGTGCTCATGGCTGTTGTATCTGGAGGGATGGAGGAGAGCCCTCTCTGTCTCAGGACCCATTTTGTAATAAGACCAAAACAAAGATCCCAAGTCTGATATTCAAGGCACAGCTTCAGACTTATGTATTCAGGCTGTGGTAGGCAAGGGATGCTTAGTGTATTTAACTCCTGCAATTTTTGAACACAGCCATTTCTGAAGATCATGGCTCACGTATCAATGTTGTGTTTTAAGTCTATTTTACAGCAGTTCAGAAAAAAGTGGACAACTTTAGCTCTTGTTTACCCAAAGATAAAAGCAGGAGCAGTATTGATGTTGGCAGTTCCCCAAATTGATTAGAAAAGGACCACTCCATTTGTCATTTCTTAGAAGAGGCACAGGGCAGATTTATCTTAGTCACAGGCTGATTGGGTAATGTGACTAAAAACACAGCACATCAGAATATTCAGCCCCTTAGAGATTTAATATTTTCTGGATTGTTTTTATTGTTGAGCTATATTTAGGATGTAGTTTACTGTGTATTCACAGGTATCTGTTGAAGTGCATGAGTGTTTTCACCCATGCGCTATGTTCGAATTGGTTAAGAAATTGACTATCATTTTGAAAACTATGAACAAACAACAGAATTATAAAAACTGCTTAAAACTTATTCATATGTCAAATCCAATGAATGCTAGAGGTGAAACAACAATAAAAGTGTTGTTTACGTGACTTACAATGTAGGCTATTAATTTGCAAATACAAGTGCTTCCACTGTGAGGATTTATAGTCTATTAGTGTGGTGTGCAATAAAAAAAGGAGTGACATTAAGCTAAAAAGATTTGAAGTTAATAGGGGCTTGTTGCTTCATGTAAAGTATTAATAGCAAATAACATATAATTTATTAAAAACTTTAAATAACCCGAATGCTTTTGTACTGTGAATATTCAAATGATATCTAATGTTTAAACCACTTTACTATCAATTAAAATAAATAATTTATATTTCAAAAACCATGGGGAACAAACATCACTGAATGATAAAAGCAATCACCATCTTCATAAAGATATTTCATTCCACCTTATATGCAGATTGTAACACATTATTTGATGATCTGCTATTATCTGGCTTCTGAAGGGGAGATAGATAAATTAAGCATTTCCTTGAAGCGGTCATTTCTCAGCAACAAGCTGTCAGCTAGACTTAGCTGAGTTTTTCTAAGCAAGATAAAGCTAAAAATTTAATGATGTGTTGGAGAGTCTCTGGAATTATATATCTAATGTATATTGGAGTACTGAGCCATGAGTATTCTCACACCATAACTGACTGGGCTTGCAGATTCAGTGTATCTGCAGTAAGTTACTCCTGGATATATCAAGTACACAAAGGCAGTTCTTTTAAAACTCTGAAAATACCCTCTTTTGGGCTATATGGCTGATTTGGTAAGGGATTAATTGAAAATTGAAACAGATATAAAAAATAATCCCTATTTTAAAACATCATAGAGTCAAAAACCTGAAATATCAGTTTGGCTCCTTGGGTGTTAGCAAATAATATCCTTACCTATAAAAGTAATTCTACTGCATTAAACTAGAGATACAGGCATTTTATTCTTGCACCTAGTTTCTACCCACATGTGGCAGAACTTCATTAATAATAAGCCAAATTTGCTTTAAATTTCAGTGTACTGAGTACACATAGCAATTATTTCACTTCTTCATTGCACTATAAGCTGCAGTGATAGCAAAGTCACCTTAACATAATATGAATATGAAATATATGAGTCCTATAGTTGAAAAGTTTTGTACAGGAACTTGGATACTTTATGTAGGTGGTTTTTTTTTTTTTTTATTAAGTGAATAATTTTCCTTGAATTGAAAAGTAATGGACTAACAATGTCCTCTGATAACATTTCAGGCATTATATGAAGTATGTTCTATCCTGACTCACCGTAAAGCTTGGATGTAATCTTTTTGTTTAGGTTCTTGGCTCATCTACCAAAGAGTTCAATATGTGTTCCAGTTAGTACCATTAATGGTGTGGTTATGGAGATGTGAAACTGGATCATGATTCTTCAGGGAACACCTACACTGTCTGTCTGGCTCTTTACCATTATACAGTCTAATTTGCCCCCTGGGTTCTCTTCTGAAATGAGTCAGCTCAATCTCTCTCTGGGAATCAGGGCACAGCTGACCACACAGGCTCAGGGGTTCTCCCAGAGATGCTGAACATGCTGCCCACACTGGCTTTGGCTCCCACTGCCCAGGGTTTCCTAAGACACTACTGCAGCTGGTCCAGAGTTCTTGCACATCCTCCTGCCTCAAAGCTGGGGCATTTAATACTCGTTTGAAGAGTTACCCTACAAAAAGACTTTGACAATCTACAGTGTGGAACCCCCAAAATTCTAGACAATTTAACCAAATAAAAGAATACAGAAATAATTATCTTTTGCTGGGCCACAGGGATGACAGGGCATATATACTGACACAGCACAGTCTGCTTCAGAAAGTAATAGCTATGGGCAAGGCGAACATAAGACCATCCAAACCAGCTGCTCCTGGCGCAGTTCACAGGCACAGTGGACTGGCTAAACCAGATCCATTCAAACTTAAAACTGGATGCCCCTCTTTCAAATTTTCCTGTCTGAAAGAGAGAAATGAACTCACCGCTGCAGTCATGTAGTTCAATGACAGCACAAGCAAACTGTCTGAGAACCTGAAGCTGCTACTTGACTCAATTTTGCAGAGAAGCTGAGAGAAAATCAGTAATGCTAGTTGGTCAGGTCAGAAGAAGCTTGAGACATGGTTTTAAAGTAGTTAGGGATTAAATAAAGAAGATTCTGACAGTTTTGATATCTGATAGAGAAAATGTTCCAAAGGAGGGCAAACAGAGTATGAAAGACAGATGGATAGAAAATGCCAGTAAGGGTGTGCTGAGGTAAGTGAAGATCATGAGGGAGAAATATAGCTATTAAGAGTCTGAAGACAGATGACAGCTGGTGAATTTTGAACGGTCCATGAAGAAGAAAAGCCTGAAGACTGTAAAAGGGTTAATGACATGGATATAAAACCTGAAATGATCTTGTAGAAATCCTATTGCCAGAGCCTCTAAAACTGACCATTATATTTCCATGAGAATACAGTTTGAAATGCACAAGTGGGCTGAAAGAAAAAAATTGATTTCTTGCTAGGTGTAGAGGTATATGAGAAATATATCAGTTGATAGTTCACTGTGTGTGATGGCCACAAGTATAAGCAAAGCTATATTAGTGAAACAAAATCAGTTAAAGCCAATGGGACTGTGGTGGGTCAGATTCAGGCCCCAAAAGTACAGCTGAATTCCAAATCTCATTTTGAAATATGCTAGAAACCTAAGAAAAGCCATATTCACTGGACTGTAACTTACATCAAAAAATTTTATGTGGGAAATTTCTAAATTATTCTGAAAGTAAATGCTTGTTAAGTTACAAAAGAATTCAAGATATAATTCTAGTCATATAAGTCTGCAGAGTATGAGACTAGAATAAATTAGATTGAAGGAAAGAGAAATGAAAAGAAAAAGAATGGTCCAGATTCCTGCTGATATCCCAGAGACTGACCTTGTTCCCAGTGTCCATTCCCACAGGCCTGAGACTGCAAACCTGCTGTAAGGAATGCCTGTTTACTGCTTCTGCAATAGTCAGCGATGCACGACTCATCCTACATGTAGTCTGCTTTTCAGTTAGTGTTACCAGGTTCATGTAATGCAACCACAATGTTGCACAATTAGACTCTCTCTTTTTCTCCAACAAAACTGGGGTGAAATCCAACTGGCATGGAAATTGCTGTTACAATCTAAGGTTTATATGCAAATAAAGGATTGGAAATGTGAACAACACTGTGGCAGGATGAGGAACTTTCCCTTTAGACTCCAAATATATTTTATCCTCATTAGCCAATATTCAGATCCCCTAACATTTGCCGGTTTCAGAGTTAGGACATGTGTAGGAATACTACCTTAAATTCTTGGTCTCAAATCCAGTTAGTTATGCAGTTATGTTAGAGTTATGGGTTCATCCAGAGTAAGGTCTTTTTTGTCCTTCTCTTCTATTTTTCTTTTTGTTTTCTTTTTTTTCTTTTAAGCTGCCATTGATTTTATTTGCTGTTTCTTAGGAGCCCAGAATTTTCATTGCCCAGTTTATGTATCTCACTTCAATGCTAACTTTAGAGGCTCAGCAAGCCTTGATTGTTTCTATAGTAATTGGAGTTGGAAGGGTGGCTGACTTCTAAAATAGGTTACCTGAACTGTCCTTTCGAAGTATTTGTTGCCTCAATCACCTCAGTTATTTGCCTGAAGTCAGTAATGTGAATACTCTCCACTGGTCTCTTATTTCAAACATGCTGTTTTCTTCTTCTACTGTCATGAACAGAAGTAGCAAGAACTTGGCTTCCATCAGTCAAACCTGACATATTCTGGAGTAGAACACTTAGAAACTGCAGAATGGTGTTGCTTTTGACATTTATGGCTGGAATATTATGTCAGCTACCGTGTCACTTCAGAGTCTTTCATTTGTATGCTATTTAATACTGCATTTAGATGTAAAATGTGTCATTAGTGGGCAAGACATTGTCACTCTGTGACTAAAACTTCCTTATACAGGAGCATTGTCAACATTTTTACTTTTTTCTGAATGACTAATAAGGATAATTTTATTTCCGTTTACATTTCCACTGCAATGAACATATTTATCCTGTGAATTGTTGTGACCCACCATAGATGTTATTAGTATTGCACTCCTTAAGCACACCCATAACTTTGAATAGTTCTTACTATTCTTTTATTTTTTTGCTACTAAGAATCCTTTCTGTAAGTATTATAGAACAGAAAAAAAATTCAAGGCATTAGAGTGCAGATGCCCATATGCTACAGTGCTGGAAACTTTAAATCAGTTGTCAGTATAGATAAGACAAGGCAGGCTGGAAGCGTCATTGAAATGTAGCCATTGTCAGTGTGATATAAATAGATGCAGTCTGAAAGTTAAGGAGAATCACTGCTCTTTCTGAGAAGTCTGATACAGATATGCAGATTTTGTCAACAAAGTCACAATTTATGTCACAAAGAGCCCATTTCTATCAGTTATATTTCCCCCAACTAATACTTTAGCTTTGAGAAGAAATAAAGAGATTTCAGTGAAAAGGATGGGCAAAAAAGAGGGAGATGGGCAAAAACTGAAACACATTTTGGATACAAAACTCCTTTTTTCCTCTTCCCAGCAGTTGCTATGTACTATATGGATCTTTAAACTGGCCTGGAGCATGTATTTCTAGCAGCTGTGAATCAAAATACTAGGTAGGAGGTAAAATGGGGTAGCTTCAGGCAAGTAGAGAAAGTTCCATTTCAAAGGAATGCAGAAGTCTTAGTAGGGAAGTTTTCAGGTTTTATCTCTGCTAACAGCTGTGACACAGGAATGCAGAGGTAACCCATTATGAAATAACTTTACAAGTGGAATGCAAACTTCTGTGGACATAGATTCAATCCATAGTTTCTAATTCATTGTTTACATTCCATCTCTTTCAAGTGGCTGGCAAACAGTAAGCTAGTTAACCTCTCTGTGGTCATAACCAAGGTGAGCTAGGTGACTTGACTTGTTAATTTTATTTTTGAGTGTCCAAAGCTTCACTTGCATTCCTAAGCGTGATGCTTGTAAGAGCTCCATAGAGAGCAAATTCTTAGATCGAGTTTTGTAACACTCTTCAGTACCTTAAAGCGGAATATTTTCAGTGAGCACTGTGTAGGTGGTTGCAAGGTATAAGGTTTCCATCACTGCTTCACTGAATGTGGAAACATAACAATGAAATTTTATCTGCCAGCTCTACTGTAGGTCCGATAGCACTATAATCACCATTGTGTAGCAGCAGTGACTTCATTAGTCACAATTTTGCTCCATTTTTAGAGTTCTTATCTGCAAACTGGTTATGCGAAACTTTTAGGATCATTTTGTTAGATCATTAGATCCTCTGTCCACTTTCTACTACATCTGTAATAACACTTCTGAAAGAAATATCTATGTTTGTTCAGGACGAGTAAATACTCCTTTAGAAATTTTGCATGAACGCGGACACATAAACAGATACCTCTTCTTGTGCATTAATGCCATAATGCCTTTCCTCTCATTGGATTTACTCAAGTAAGCTCAGAAAAATATTTTTTCAATTGTACTCATATTTTGACAATTGCCTTTTAATGATTTTTTGCTATTTCTAATTCAGTTATCTAAAGAAATGTTATATGATGTCTAAAAGCCAGCTGGCACTTTCCTGTTATCAGGGAACTTTTCCTAACAAATTCTTTGTTTCAGGGACTCATTACTTTCAAGTTTAAGGAGCAGAGAAAAGAAAAGGAATTCTGAACAAGATGAAATACCATAACCTCCAAGGCTGTGTCTGTAGCTAATTCTGCTTCAGTGTTTTCTCATTGTCACTTAGACTTTGTCAATTAAAACTAGTTAAAACTCAGTTCCCAAATATTTTTTTTAATATAAATTTGCACTTGCTGGATGTCTCCTCCAGATATCCAAAAATCAGGCATTTAGTCTAGGCTCCCACTGTAATCAATGGGGAGAACAATGTGTCTTCATAAACGATTTGTCCGATGTCTGTTGGGTACTGGCTTAGAATGAAATTAGTCACCCCCAGAAAGCACTTATCTCTTTCCAAGTGAGGGCACTTACAGTGATCAGCTTAGCTGGTTAAACTCTGGTGAGATTAGTATTCTTACTGTATCTTTATTTCCTTTAAAATAAAGGACAGTGACATAGCGTAAAGTTTACTACAGGGAATTATAAAAATGCAATACATATAAAAATGCAATCTGTACACATACATAATGTGTACAGTGACAAAAATCTGTCAAATCCTTCTGCATTTGGCTTTTCTGTATTTTTACTTTGGACATTCTCAGACATTACTTTAACAGTAATAGAATTTCCAAAGACATTTCCCCCATACAGTGTAAACTGAACTGTTGTTGTACAAATATTCTCCTTTGCTTCCATAACATTACATCTGATGAGAGAATAACTTTAAGTGATAAGATATAATTTTACTGAATCTTACTGGCCTATTCTGGAGGAGGAATACATGCCATTTGATGTAAAGCACAGCTAACCAAAGCAATCCATCCCCTGTAGATTATGTGATTCTTTATTGAGCCATATGGACTTCTTATTTCTCTCTTAATGTTACCTGAAAAAACCTAGACCATAGTGAACAGAAATATAACTGAGGATTTTGCTCTTTTAAGACTTGGTAAGTAGATGTCTAGAGCTGATTGAATCTTGGATTTCAATTCCAACAACTCTGACAATAGACTATTTTCCTTTCTGCTTAAATTACAAAAAGATTTCCTGCAAAAATAAGCTCATTGAAACACTTCATCATCAATTATTTATGAAAAGCTGATGAAGTGGATGTGTTTTTGTGAAGCATTTGGGGGTTGTCTAAACAAACTTTCCACAGTTGTTGCATGACAGTTTGGTTAGAGAGTTTGCAACCTCCCCTTTCTTTCAGTAATGAAGTCCCCACTAATGTAAATAGTTCCTCATAAATGAGATATAAGACCTTCTTCCTCCTTTGTATTCTTCCTAGCGCTTCTAATGAAATCTTTTGGTGTAGGATCCTTGCACAGACAAGAGTTGAAAAGATTTCCATCTCCATCTCATTTAAAGCTGATAGGATATTTGCATAAAATTATGAATTGCATTCTCTTCTTTTGAGACTCTAGTACAAAACTGGCCATACCACAGGATGGGAAGAGCTGACTCACTGCTCTAATTATAAATCTAAAACTAATTAACCTTCCGTGACTAAATAAAATTTGAAAATAAAAAGAATAGACAGAAACCTTTAAACAAAGATTTAAAGCCCACTAGAATATAAAGTACACAACATATTCAGGAGGCTGGTTTTGAATTTGACATTGATAAGATGTACTGTATTTGCAAATGGTACATGCAACACTAGTTTGGGAAACAGGCATTCAGAGCTTAACAGCTGGGGCAAACACTGTCACAACTAAAACGTAGAACTGCAAATAGCTGTGTAACTTTATAACAAAATTCTTTCCTACAGCATTGTTTCAGATCAAGATTTGTTCATTATTTAAAATTAAAATGGATTAATCCTATTTTTATTCTATTGGAGGGCAAAATCCATAAAATATATGATTCCTGGCAAATTTTTTTTCAAAGTTAAACCAAACTGCCTTGACAACATCTTTGTGGACTGGGGAACAAAATTCCATTTCCCTCACTGGAGCTGAATCAGTTTCACAAGTCCAAACAGCAATAACATTTTCCATCTGTCCAAAAAAAGCAAATAGATCTGATTCTGAATGGATGAATGACCAGTTTGTTGCATATTTTTCTATTTGTTTCTATTCCAATAGAACCTTAATTTAAGAGAAGTATATCTTTGAAATAAGGTAATGAATAAATTAATAATGGGTTGAACAATTCCTTCCTTGGTCTTCTCTCCAAGTTTTTATTCCCAGAGATTAAGACTGAGTAAACACCAAAGATGTAATATACAGCCACTGTCTCTGTCCTTGATTACTTTGAGTGGATGTTCTGCATTATTCCTCTTGACAGTTTGTTATATGACTGCTAGACACTGTAGATTTTGCCAGTAACCAACTCATGTGAGGACAACTCAGAAAAAAATCCAAATAGGCTCACATTTGCATTGTTAATGTATGACTTCTTGTGAGTTCTTTTAGAGTCAGACATTTAGAGGAAAGGATCAAATATTAATTTGCTATGCTGAATGAATAAAAAGCTTTTGTATTGTTGCTGATTCTGTTTTAAATATGATAATGGCTATGAAGTATCAACTTCTGCTGCTGTGATTTGCCTCAAATATGTGATTCTGCTTTCCCTGGATAATGAATTAAAAGAAAATGTTGAAGTTATTACTAAAAATTGTGTTGCACAAGAATGTGCTGCTGGTTTCTTCTGAACTGCTGAGGGACCCTATAGAAAAAATCATCTTTCAACAAGAATTGTCAAAATCAGATACTTTTTTCAGACACTGGTTATTTAAAGTTATTCATAAAATTAATCTGGACAACAGAATGTCCACAACTGAATACTACTTAGAAGAACATACTTACTGTCGTAGCCACTGCCCTGTAAGAGGTTGACAGTGGGTATTCCTCAGCTGTGGTTAGGACTTCAATAACCTCATTCTGGAAGTCATTGGTTACTTCAGCTTCAGTACTAATCTACTGTGCTGCTCAATATCTCTGAAAGTCAAGCTAACAATAAAAATAAATACATTGTTATAAAAGAAGTATTATTATTAATAACATTATTACTTAAGAAATAACTCATCTGTTGCTTCAGTATATCATTAAGCCCTGCTGAGTTAATTATTATTCTTAATATTGGAAAAATTAATGTTCAGTTTCTGTAGTTTTTTTATTAGAAATTATTGCTTTAAAATACTGTTTTAAGAATGGAAAAGAATACAAAATTTCTGATATCAAAGTATTAATAAGAACATTATTAATACATTTATGTAGGTTGAAAGGTATCACTGAAGTACTGTCTAATTAGAATGGAAAGCCCAATTAAAACAGAGATGCCTCTGCACATTAGTTTGGTGAATTTAATTGTTTTGTATTATAATTGATGTTTATAATAAGTTTCACATTGATGGTATATAGACAAACTGAGCAAAAAACTTCTCCTTCTTCCTTTAAAATTATGACATTATCATAATTTTAAAAGGTATTCTTACCTCCCAAACTGAAAATTTTATTGATAATGTGACAAAATGGTCACATTTTGTGACATAAGCTGTGCAATATGCATTAGATCTGATTCATCACCTTCCACACTTTATGGGATAAATTATCATCTGCTGAACTGATGTACCTACTGAATTTAGCAATCATGCTGATTTACATCTATGGAATCCAGTTTGGCACTTACTGCAGGCTTCTTCAGTTACAGGAAATGAAACATGCATGTCTTAAGAGCTGATCACTAAGGAAAAATTTAGTGCTAGATTGCCGTGAATTCCAATTCTTTGGTACAATGCAGTCCCACTACTTTCCTGCTGCCAGATGGCACTGCACTGTCCAGTTGTTCAGTATACCATAGAGGTGCAATAACCATGGGAGCCAGCACTTGAGTCCTTGAGAGATTATCAAGAATTTGAGAAGTCTGCATTTCTTGAAACAGTTCTCATAAGTACCTGCTTTTAGACACAGTGTGCCTGAAAAATCTGAAGCTTCAGTGTAGCATGCACTGTATAATGGCATGGGTTTGTTTTTGAAGCCACATGTGAAGAAGCATTCCTGGATATGTAGAGAGGATGATGCTGTGGCAGATGGCCCAGGGTAGGGTGGAAATACAATATTATTATTTATAGATTCTTGGATTTCTGTAGGATATGAGTATCTGCATTGAGGATCACATTCTAGGTCTAACCAATACAGAAAATTATTACTTCAGGGACCATATAGATTTTTGCTTTAATTCTATCAACCACCTTTGAAACCTGTTTGCTTAAGAAAACTCGCTGATTTTGTTTACAGTGTTCTCAGCATTTTCTCAACATGTTTTGTTAATGAACAGCTCATTCTTAAATTAAAAATAGGCATAGAAAAAATCAAGAGTCAATGAGGGTGAGAAATAAGAAAATCAGTGATATGGAATCTGAGGTAGATAAAGGTGCTGAGAACCTGAGACCTAGTGGAAGAATCCAATCTGGAGGATGTTTTTGCAGACACAATGACTAATATGATATTGTTGAGAGCATGTGTCCTGGTTTCAGCTGGGATAGAGTTAATTTTCTTTGTAGTAGCTAGTATAGGGCTATGTTTTGGATTTGTGCTGAAAACAGTGCTGATAACCCAGGGATCTTTTCATTCCTGCTGCGCAGGGCTTACACAGAGCCAAGGCCTTTCCTGCTCCTCACCCCACCACACCAGCAAGTGGCTGGGGGAGCACAAGGGGTTGAGAGGGGACACGGCCGGGACAGCTGACCCCAACTGACCCAAGGGATATCCCACACCATATGGAGTCATGCTCAGCATATAGAGCTGGGGGAAGAAGGAGGAAGAGGGGGACGTTCGGAGTGCTGGCGTTTGCCTTCCCAAGTCACTGTTATGTGTGATGGAGCCCTGCTTTCCTGGAGATGGCTGAACACCTGCTTGCCCATCAGGAGTGAATGAATTCCTTGGTTTGCTTTGCTTGCGCATGAGGCTTTTGCTTTGCCTATTAAACTGTCTTTGTCTCAACCCATGAGTTTTCTCACTTTTACTCTTCCAATTCGCTCCCCTATCCCACCGGGGGAGGGGGGGGCGTTGAGCAAGCATCTGGGTGTGGCTGAGTTGCTGACTGGGGCTAAACCACAACAACACGTCAACCCAGGCACCTGTTCTACCCTCTGCTGATTTAATTCGTATTTTATCAACAAGGGTGGAGACAAGAATGTGCTAGGTACTCTTCAATTTCTTTCAGTCTTAGGTAATTTGATGAGGACAGTAAATCTCTCTGGACCTGAGGAGGTTGTTGTCAACAGCTAAAATACCAACCATCCTGTCTTTTTTGAGAAAGAACTTAATAGTCTATAGGCAATAAGCAGATGTTTTTTTTCTACTCTAAGTCTATAATTTCAGTTTTTAACTCTCTTACTAACAAGAGCTGCTTAGGTTTCCTATCTTTTGTTTATAGCTGAGGGAAACATATTCCTCTAATGTGCTTATTAACTACTGCTTTTATCATAATTAATATTTCTACTTTGTTATGTGAAAAGCAAATTATCACTCCAGATTTTTATTTTTTTCCTCCTTTCTGACTTGGCAAAATAGGATGTTGGTTGTTCTCACATTGTGCTTTCTCTCTGTTGTTATCTACTACTCAAGAGAAGACACAGAGGCTGGGCAGACGAAGCAACTTCCTGGTGTCAACAGGGGCATTTCCCTTCTTCCTTTCTCCCTGCCCGTTCATGGACAAACAGCCTCTCTCTTCTTTTTCCTGCATCAGTGCTGGTGTTTGACCTTCTTCTGAGCCTACTTGATTCATTAACCTAGCAGAAATCTTACATTCTTTTATAGGGTAAGTTTTCTAATGGGTTAGCAAGTTATATCTTAGAAGAGTACCAGATCGAGCAAAAGGAAAAGGGAAGGAAGGAGTGGAGAGGGTAATCAAACATCTCCCTTTTGGCAGCTGCGATCCATTTGTATGTCTTAAAATGCACTGTCAACTTCACCCTTAATTTTATTCAAATTTACTGTCCAGTTAACATAATTCCTATGATATTAACTCTATTATAAGCATTTAGCACAAGAGAATATTAGCTCTGACTTTGGCATGAATATCTGGGTCTTGATTGCAAAGCCATAGATCCAGGCTGATGAGCAGCCTTCAAGCACCCCTTCTTCCACTGACAATTTTCATTTCTTCAATTTTAATACACCTTCAGTATAGCCTTTTAAGAGAATTCACAGTGAACTGTGTGAAGGAAATAATTCAATTCTTCTTTTGTACAAGTTGTTTTTCCTGTTCCTGTTCGTCAGTCCCACATGCAGTGTTACTGACTTAACTAAAGAGAGTGACGAGGAACTGGATGAATGGAAAAGAGTGTGAATGAGGTAGTGTCACCAAAAGATATGTTTATCACACTGCAACCTTCAAGTCTTTCATAGAGTCTGGCAAAATACTTAGCTCTTAGTTGAACACTTGAAGGAAACTGATCATTTTAAGAACTGCTAATCTTCTCCTACATGCAAAAACTGAAAATATGGTTTGATTGAGTGTCTTTTATTTAAAACATAAAAAAGAGAGAGTCAAAGCTCCTTAAAAAGAAAAGGTTATACCAGATTTTTGAGACAGCTCTGCATTTTGTTTTCAGCTTCTTAGCATCCCAGTTGGGACCAAGTCTTCAAAGGAGATAAGTTTCCATGTAGATAACAAATATGGAACATGAATTGAGATCCAGCATCTCCCAGCTGGACAGCACATAGTAGCAGCTTTACAACTCCACCCCACAGCATGCTTAATTCTTCTGAAAATTTGGTTCCAATACTACATGCCAAGCACTTTAGGGAATGTGAGCCACAGTACTTCCAAATGGTGATAGTCTGATTTGAGCCGAACACAAAGGAGCAGCCTGGCTTAGAGGACAGTGTAGTGGAGATGTAAAGAGAGAGTACACTATAAGTGCTATTATATAAATAGCTAGCCAAATTAATGGCAGGGGGTGCACTCTTCCACTCAGTACGAATCAGGTACAATGGGCACTGCAGATCCAATTTAATTAATTACTTATTTGGCTCTAAATAAAGACAGAACTTTTCACTTATCTCAGCCTGATTTTTGCCAGACTATGCAAGTCTTTTCTCTATAAAGAAAAAGCAAAAACAGAACTCTCATTTCTTTTTTAGGCAAAAAGCATGTAAAAATTTTCTTCGATTTTCTTCTTGATGACGAAAAAGTTGGGGCCAAATAGTACTCAGTTCAAGGGAGTTCTGTAACTTGATATTTGTTCTGCATTTACAAAATAGTTATTTTCTAAAACACATTTAATTTTCATTTTGTATACCATATTTTGTAGAATCCCTCGCCATTCTTGTTAGGCAAGAAATCAATTATTCTATTTTTCCACTTTTAACAATTTTAAATTACATTTGTTCATTTGTATGTTTGCAATGAATATATTCATTGCTTCTATCAGTTATGATGTTGATTTCAATCAAAATTCAGTGATATAAATGCATAATAATAGATTGAAGAATTAAACTCTGACTTCATTGTAAAAAAAAAAAAAATTAAGCTAACAGCACAGACCCTTGAAGGACTTCCAATTTTAAGAAACAAGTAAAAGTCTTGTTGCAAGGAATAGGGAGTTTGTAAAGTATGACTAAATATTTAACAAAACCAGGTCAGATTTTGGATAATGATTATATGATTTTGGAAGAGTGCAGTAAAATCTATGTATCTGAAATTATTTTCATTATATCTGAAAGGATTTTCATTATACGATAGGCAAATAATTGACCAAATTTCAACAAGACACTCAAATTGTGTTTACATTGACAGTCGAGAGTGGAATAAGCAAGCAAAATGAGTCTGAAACACATTTGTTGCATTTCTTCTCCAAGTTCTGAATCAGTTATACTTTGTGCGTGTTCAGGCCACAAATCTTTGAAAAGAATGTTGTATACAGATTGCAGATTGAATTCAGAGTAATTTTTTATACTCAGTCCAATTAGAGTTATGTGTTTTCCTTGGTGTCATGGTTTTAGCTGGGATAGTTAATTTTCTTCTCTGTAGCTGGTATAGTGCTGCATTTTGGACTTAGTATGAAAATAATGTTGATAACACACTGATGTTTTAGTTGTTGCTAGGTAGTGCTTACACTAGTCAAGGACTTTTCCAGCTTCTCATGCTCTGCCAGGTGCACAAGAAGCCGGGAGGGGAGGGGGCACAGCCAAGAAAGCTGATTCGAATTGGCCAAAGGGATATTCCATATCACGTGACGTCATGCCCAGTATATTAACTGGGGGGAGTTGGTCAGGGGAAGCAGTGATTGCGGCTTGGGGACCAGCAGCGTTGGTTGGTGGGTGGTGAGAGGTTGCAGCGCTTGGGTTTTTTTTTTCCTTTTCCCTCTTTTCCCCAGGTTTCATTTCTCTCTCTTGTTATTTTCTTTTTTATTATATTATCATTATCATTATTATCATAATCATTATTATTATCATTACCATTACTACTATTACTATTTTATTTTAATTATTAAACTGTTCTTATCTCAACCCATGAGTTTTCTTGCTTTTGCTCTTCTGATTCTCCCCCTTCCCACTGGGGTGGGGGGAGTGAGCGAGCGGCTGTGTGGTGCTTAGTTGCTGGTTGGGGCTAAACCACAATACTTGGCTTTACTTGGAATATGTCATTTGCTCCAGAATAATGCTTTTCTGGAGAAATTAAGAGATGTTCACACCTTATTTGCTTTAAAGAGCTGATAGAAGAGGTGTGTAATGACTCCAAAATACTATGCTGAGATTATTACATAGCTAGCAATTACATCAGAAGAAATGCAGCTCAGTGATATCCCTCACATTCACTGGGTTTCTTCCTGTAGCTGCACCATGGCTTCTATAAGACAGAGTTCAGCTTGAAGCACAGGGCTGGTTTCTTTGTCGGACAGTGTATTTTTGTGGAGGGTTTGTTTGCTTTGGTTTTTCATTTTACTTTGTGGGTTTTTTTGAGTGGCTGTTTCTGATAATTAGGAAGAGAAAACAAGTATCTTTATGCGATGTCATTTCATTAAGTAAACATATGCTTGTCTTTAACCTTTTATTGTTATATCTAAAGGTTTCCTTCAGAAAAGGTGTTAGGCAGGTTGTAGAGAATACCTGTGAAGAAAAGTACTTAAATGTAAGTATTTCCTTGATCTTTTTTTTCCTATAGAAAACTGAAAAGACAATCTTTTGCTTCCTGCCTTGTGAATCACTTATTACAAATGTGGATATTCCAGCCTGAAAGTATTTTGCATTGGATTTCACACACCTGAACTGTAACAGAGGAAAACAGAGAGGGAGAATTTAAGAAGGTGGCTCCAGTTAAGCATTAATCCCTCCTGAGTAAGAAGTGGGAGAGTGCTGTGCTCTTTAAAAAACGCACAAATTTCCAGTTAGTTTAGAGCATTCAGGAGGAACACCAGAGAAGGAATCAAAAAAAGCTGAAGGTGATTTTGTATTAAAAAGAAAAAACTCTATTTGGCAAGAAACTGAAAAAAAAAGATGAATGCCATAGAGGGGAAAGTCTTGCTTAACAAGAGCTTTATGTAGTTTAAGGTTTGTCTTCCTAGAAGATACTTCATTTGCTGGAGAGGTAAGATAAGTCAAGCAAAGTTTTTTGAGAAATTTTCATGTTTTCCCTAGCTTCTGTCTAGAAGCAGTGCTCAGAGCATCTTGCTTACCTGAAGTTGTAGGTTGGTGCTAGCTGCTTCTAAGTGTAGAGCTAAAGCTGTTGAACTGGTCATGTTCTAGGGAAGAGCTCTTCTTTCATTTTGGGTAGGAAAGTAATTCATAGACTAGCTGAAATATTTGGCCCTAGCTGTAAGTAAGGGGTAGATGGTGAATAAGGGTGGGTTCCTGAGTCCTGTACACTTGCTACCCTTCCTTGCTTTTTAAGTGCACAACAAACTGAGCATTTTGTTCACTTTGTTCAGGGAAAAAAAAAATCTTAAAAAAATAGGCCCGATACTTATGATTCAGTTGTACTGCTTATTAGCTGCAAAGCTCAGAGCTTAGCTTTCAGAAGGCCTATATATAGATATATATATCTGTATCAGCAATAGCTACATGTGACTTGTACTGTTTTTCACCTTTTTTATACATAAGTTGTATTTCATAGCACTGGTGCAAAGGATAAATAGCTTCTTTAGCAGATATTTGATCTGTGAGAAGTAGGCTTGGTTTGGTTTTTAGGGTTTTGGATAGGTTTTTTTGCCTTTGTACAAACTTACATGCCTTAATAATAGTTCAGAGAGGCCTTTGTTGTTGTCTTATTGCTGGAGAAAGTAACGTTCTTTCCTCATCTATAGTTTATTAGCGCAATGACTGTTTATTATTTACAAAGTTTTTAAGTACAGTTTGTATTATTCCTCTGCTGTGTTTAAAAGGGAGTTGTAGTACAGACTTACGCAGATAGTAGTCTCTTTGGACTGTTTTATTTTCTCAGGATATTTAAAACAAAAATACATATTTAGTTGTATTATTCTAGTGATCCAGAACAAAGCTGAATTTTGGACCTCAAAATTAATTCCCTTGGGCTAAGCTTTAAGCATAAGCCTTTAAAAGAACCCTACTGGGTCCCCATGAAGGGACTCATTCCACCACCTCCCCCACTTTCTCTAGTGCAATCTTCATTGCTAGCTGCAGCTGATCAGTGTTACCTCAGATTCTTGGACTAGCTGTGCTTGGTATGCACCCTTTGAGATGTATTGGAGTTCAGTGTTCTGTAGAACAAGTACAAGCATGTAGTATGTTGTGGTCTCTACTACACGGTCTCAGGGGTGTGTATTTGCTCCCAGTGAATTGCTGTTAATAAACTTAACAACTTGGTGTGCAAGTTTTCATGCATCAGGGAGAGACAGGAAGATGAGACACCTAACAAAACAGCAATAAGAGTCAAAACTTTCTTGTCAAAAGAGCTTAACTTTGTCAGCTGATCGATCTAACAACAAGGCTGTACTGTACTGTAAAATCTCAAGCCTTTATCCTAATGGGGCTATTACATTCCCTGACAGAATTTTTGCAATCCAGCCCTCAACAACTGTGCTCCATAAGAGTGCTGCCATCCTTACCATCCTATCTTGTTTGAATAACTTTAATTTCAATAAAATTTAATTTTATTTATAAGCATTTGTCCAGGTCCTTGCTAGAATCATTTACCTTCCTGAAGACAACATTTGTTTTTCCTTATTTTCCTCTGGATGAAGATATGTAACTTCTGGATTTCAGTCTCTGATTCCTAACATCAGCTGTAGGGACATTTTCCTTTTAAGACTTTTGCCCTAGATCATGGGCTGAGTGCTTGAGTACTAGTGCATTTCAACCTACCTCCTGGCTGTGTGTTTCCCTAAGAATAGAAGTTCATTCTCTTTGTCCTTGAGCATGAAATGAATGCCCTGAGCCTTAAACAATGGGTGCTTTAGAAAATGCAAGGTGAATTGAATAAAAAGAAAGGTGAACTCACCTTGTAGAAAATGGAAATTGTCTACCCAAATAAGCAAATCTCAATCTTAACTCGTAGTATGTTTTAAAGTCTTTAAGATATCTTATGTATTCTGTGGCTTATTTGTAAGGGGAAATATGAAGTTAGTTCAGATTAATACTTCCAAGAATTATGGAAGCTGCAAAAGCTTCCTTTAGAAAGTTGCATCACTTTGCTTTGGGCAAAACCGGAACTCCAGATGGGTTTTTCTGAGCCCAGGTGACTGACCCAGTCTGGACCCACATCTCCTTCCACAGAAACTTGTCAGACTAGCTTGCTTTGCACTATTTGCTGACCCCTCTTCTGTTGCATTGCTCCTGTTCTTGAAGATACTCTTCAGTCCTTGCTAGCAGATATCTCAGTGAGTTAACAGTTGGCAGAAGCTGTAAATTATCCCATGGGTAGAATAGTGGTTTGTTTCTGATGAAGAAAACACAATTGTCTGCAGAATTTAGTGGAACAGCAAGAAATCATGCAGGGGAGAATTCTTAGTTAACTAATCTGTTAGCCCCGTGCATTGGGCCTTCAGGTGTCTAATCCAGTTATCTTTTTTTCATCTCTATTTTATGTGTTCTGTATATGTACAGGAACTGAAATTTTTTAGTACAGAGCATAGAATCCTACTAGTGAAAAAAAAATACCATTCTTCTAAATATAAGCTGTCAAAGTTTCAATGTCTTTACTAGAGTTTAGGCTAGGTCAATCTGCGCTGGATGTGAAAACAATACCTCATCACTGAAAAGTGCTCTGTAGATGTATGTATGTTAATATGTGCATTTGTTGTCAAGGCTGTACAGCAGCTTTATTCCTCTCAGTTCTGTATTCTCTAAACTATGACTGGTGGTGGCCAAAGCATGCTGTGTTTCAATAAGTTTGCTTGTAACCTGCTAAGTGATGGCTTCCCATTTGTCTGTAGGATTAGGGGATTATGAAGTGGATGATTTCTCAGAAACAGCTTTCACTCAGCAGAACTGAGAAAAACAGTTTGAAGCACTGCTTCCTAAAAGGGATAGAATTTTGGTCGACATGCATAAGAATGTTTTTGCCCCAAGTTGTAACTGACAGGAGATAATAAAATTTGACTGACTTTGAAATATTTAGTTACAAAAGAAAATGCTCTACATGCGAGACTTTTTCTTTTCCCATTTTTAAATAAGAATTAGAAATTAAAAGTTTAGGGATGGGGGAATCAAAGCTTCACCCTGCAAGAAACAGTGCTTTTCTACTTTATACCCAGAAACAAATATTAATTTCTTTTAGAACTTAGTGTAACTGGGAAAAATTAGCTGTAATTTGAAAAAGGAGCAAATCCTAACTGAGCCCAAGGACCTCAGCAGCTCCAGGTTGATGTGAAGTCTTCCATTTCTATAGCACCTTAAAGGTTTTCATTCTCTCTGTCATTGCATTATATTGCTTAAAATAGTTCTTACATGTCTGTATATTTGCATGTTCTAAATTTATTTGAAATATTCAGAATGAATCTGCTATTTATTTTCTTTCAGTTTTTGTATCAAAGGGAATTAAGGTAGCAGCAGAATGGCATTTTTAATAATGCAGTAGGCAGACTCTTCTAAGTTGTAGTACTAGATTGCAGATTCTGAATGTCTCTTATTTGTATATAACAGCCCTTAATCTGTGTGAGCAGAACATCTGAGAATCTAGCAAGATACTCTAGGTCTGCTCTGAGAAATAGGTGGAACAGCAGTGTTGTCTGTTCAGCAGCTTCTTTGCAAAGAGCTCAGAATGATGTTAAGATCAGAAGCCACCATGAAAACATTTTTTTGCCTTTTGACTCTTACATCCAACATATGTTGGTCATATCTACTTCTGTTATAAAATAAAATCTTTATTTTTCCTTTCTAACCTACTGCTTCAAACAAATCATCCAAACAATTGGAAATCTTAATCTTCTCTTTACTTCATGTGCCTATGTTAAAGGATCATAGAGTAGGATTTTTTAGCTCTTAGCCTGCTTGAAAATTTTAGCAATTAAAAAATAGGCTGAGAAAAATATCATATAGTATAGAACTCTGTCATGCCCTCTTTAATGCCCAGAAATCAGCATTTCATTGGTGTGTGCCAGAGATTTTTTTTAAATTATTTCTCTCTTTCTGAAAAAAAACCCATTTGAAAGATGTTACAGTTTAATGTCACAGGGCTGAATCTTCAAAACATGAAGGGAGAAACACTGCAGATTCTTAGTGTTGCTCTAGGATTTAGCTGTAATTCCTACTTCTGTTCATGCCATGATTACTTTCATGATCCCCTCTGCATAAAAAATATTTGCTGCAGTGTTTGTTTTCTCCTTTCTGGTTGATCACCTGACTGCTGTTTTCATTTTATATTGCGCAGTACTTCTGCACATGCCTTTTTAAATCTAATCCAGAGTAAGACCAGAAGAAAAAGTACAGTCTCATCCTTAGCAGTATGAAAGGGAACTGTAATAAAGGTGTCAGAAGCAAAGTAGTATAAGGGGACATGGACAACACTTACAAGAGGCATCTTCTCAAGTTCTGCTGTAACTATTAACAGACTAATGTTTGCATCAGTTTCTTCCTAAATAAAATTGGGTGATTTTGTTTTCCTGTCTTAACGCACCTCTACAACATCACTTATAATTAGAATTGCCAGATAATGGAGGATGGCAGTTCAGAACACTGTTCTCTTTCCTTCTAGAAATTTTATGGTTTAACTCATTAATTTGTAATTATTTGCCGTTGTACTCCAAAAATTTGCATGAAGCACAGCCTAACTGAAATCAGTGTTTATTCAATCATTTGCAAGGCATTATTCTTCACTAGAAGCTGGAGCATCCTCTATAGTTACAGTGACTACCCAAATGTGAACTCAAGTGAATTAATATTCTTGCGAAGTCAAGTCCTGGCTACAGTATAAAATAACAATTAGCAACAAGATTATGGCTGTCATAGTGGGAACTGATGACTTCATAGAGCACACATTACTTAAGTATTCTGTAAATCTTTGGCAACATTCTATATTTTGCCAAATTATACTTTGCATTTCACTGGGTCTAATACACTCCTGTCTAGGCAGCAGCAGCTGGAAGAAAGAGACATTTGTGCTATAGGTACTGTTGACCAAATGGGCATGAAGTTGAACTATAAAACTGGAGAACTCTTGTAGCACTAAAGTACTTTAGGAATTGGTTTGGCATTTAGAACTGATTAAGAGAAACGTTTCTTTTTTGTTGGATGTTCTGAACTAAAAGATAAACAGAAGAATTGCAGAAAGAACCGTCTTAGCATAGGGTCAAGACAGCACAAAAACACTTTAGCTGTCCTATGGGCATATGGAATGCAGTTATGTGATGCACCTTTTGTGTAGTGTCACTCTTGCTAAATTATCCTCTCTCAATTAATAATAGATCATATCATTGGAAAAGAATATGGTATTTGCTTCTAATAGTATTGTTTTAAAAGATCTGTCTGTCAGACAAGTGGTTCACTTGATGCTTTCTACTGAGAACTTGAATGGCAAGATATTATGGCTCCAGGCTTAATATCGGTTACCTAGGATATAAGATATACTTGCGTGCTGTATTTAGCTTTAGTTAACTTCCTGATCCAGCAGGTTTTTTTGGTGGCATCTTACCTGAGTTTTAATATTAAAATGATAAATATTTTCCCTTAAGTTAAAAGATATTTACATTATATCATATGTACTCATGTCAACAAAATCAATTTTTTGTGGTCTACTTTTATTTTTCTTCCAAACAAGAAAATACTTTCATGGATATCTGAATAACAGTTTAAATGAAATGAATCATGCTTGCTATATGGCTCTATTCAGCATGACAACCTATATATTTCTATTCTACTGCACCAGACCTTTTCTAACCTTGATTCATCATAGCATTGTTCAAAAATGAATTTGTTATATATGTACACACACATTTTTTTAAATAGCATATAGAAACAAAGCACACCTCTTTTTAAGAGTGGGCATCCAGATATGCAAACCCAAACGACAACACCTTTATGGCAAACTTTACGGGATGTTTCTCTGATGAAATTAAGGTAATTAATATTCAAGGAAGGTTAGAGAAACTTACTAGTTGATCTGTAGCGATCTGAAAATTAGATTGTCAAATTCAACACCTGTTGTGAGGCTTGGCATTTAAATAACTTAGTGGCTCCTGACAGGAATTAGAGAAAAGCTAGCTCTTGAAAGATGAGTGCTTTATTACTCAGTGCAAGTGCAATGAGACTTGAAGCATGTTGCATGCCAATGTGGTATTCTTCTGAGTTACAGTGGCACAAATTCCAATTGTGTACCAGTAAGACACCACCACGCAAGTTGTTGTGTCAACTACATAATCTACAGATAATCCCTGCTTAAAATATTGTAATGGCAATAAGAAAAAAAAAGGCACTAATTAAAAACTGTAAATGTATGGACATGAACTGGTATTTTTGGGATAAGTTTTTGTCCTGACAAAATCTGGGCTACTTCAGTTACTCTGCTGCCATCAGTGAGCATTTTATTAATAGATGACAAGTGAAGGCTCAAGCTGCTTGAGGAAAAATATGCAGGCAAAATAAAATATTATATCAGTAACATGCTGGTCCACCATCTGAATTGTGGAGATTTTTATCTATGTATGAGACTGCTCAAATGGTTTGTCACTCCCATAGTAGTTGGTTGGTTTGTATATTGTATGCATGTGCCTTCTTGTATCTCACTTTAAGCCAGTAATAAATTAATTATATAATTGTTGCTTATATTTTTTGCTGTATAAATATTCCCAAAAAGATTACTGTCATGAAGCTTCCTTGAGAAACCAAGGCACTGGAGAACTTATTCTGCACAGTACTAGTGATGTTGAATAGTCTGAGTTTTTGCAAGAGCTAATTCTTAACTATCTCTCTGCTGAAGCTAACTTTCCCCTGACTCCACTTAAAACAACAGGTTTGGGTTCTGATTTCCCTACCCTGTCCTGACCCACCCCCACCCTGCAAGCCAATCTCTTCTTGCTGCAGATAATCTAAGGAAATTGGATAACTGAGGTTAATCTATGTAAATAATCTTCTCTCCTAATGTTCTAGCCAGTTAGTTAAGATTGACTGATGTCCCTATGCACTATTGTGATTTCTTATATGGAAAAGTTATATTGTGCTGAACACCGGCCCCTAAAAAGAATCTCAGAATTATTTTTTAAAGCAATTGTTCTCTCCATTATTTGAAAAAAGTTATATATCTTTTTATCTGTAAAGATGGCATGAAAAATGAGTTCCAGGTAACCATTAAACTAATTTAATTAGCAGGAAATTCACTTAAGAAAAGGAAGGAAAAATACTAGGATTTTTTTCTAAAACCTAATTAACAATGTCTTTAAAACATATGTAAAATAACCTAACAATGCTATTTTTGAAATTAAATCAATCTGTTACAGATACTTAGGACTTCTTATGAGCTATAGCTTAACTCTTTTGGATAACTCTGCATAGGGTAGATAATCACTCTCAATCTACGTTTTGAGTATTAGATGGTTGAGGCCCAGTGATAAAGATTAATCAACAAAAAGGCAGATAATTCATTCAGTTGAATGACTAGTTCTGGTTGCTGTCTTGAGTTTTTTCAGAGGTTACCATATAGGTCAGCTACCCAGGGTTCTTTGCAGGTCATCCTCATTCTTTACAAGAAAATCAGTGGTCTTCTCTTCTTCACACATCCAAACTTTGCATGACAAAATTACTCTCTTCTAGATCTGTTGTCTGATAATTTCCTGCTGTCTGTTTCTGTAGCTAAACCCCATAACCTATTAATAGAAAAAGCACACATTTTTCTTCCTGAAAAAAAGCAGGATGGTTCATGTTACACATCTGAGTGTATTGCACAGGGGCAACCAATTAGGGAAGCAAACAGTCAACAACAGGTGACTTCTGTGATAAATCACAATCATCCAGTTTGTCTTTGAACCAGGAGTAGCATGAAGAATTGATACCAAGTTCACTCTGATCAAACCTAAAAGCAAAAGTACTTTTGCTCAAAAGCTAATCGGAAAATGTCAGTACATCCTCTGCTGTTTCTTAAAATCCAGGTGGTCACAAAGGAGGGAATTTGTTAATAATTCACTGAATTGTGTATGAGTGCCTGTGTGTGTGTGTAAAATACAAGGTTGGTGGTAAAATATTCCAGTAAGATGCTGTTGGATTTTGGTTGTTCATACTAGAGTTAGTGGAGTCATAAGTTAATTCAGTATTATTATGAAATAAAATACATTGCTGTGTCATCACCACATTATTAGTATAAAATTACTCTATTGGAACCAATAAATACCCCCATAGGATCCCATGTTAAAATTATCCTCTGGTAGCTTTGTAATTAACTTGTCCGGCCAATGCATTGAGCGGGCTAAAATATTAAATTTGACAGTGTAAGTTCATAACGCACCCATTTGACATCTACTGCTGCCTCTTTCAATTTGCTAAATGCCTTCAAAATATCGGAGTATGTGGGCCCTTAGCTGGATTATTTTGATCACTCGGTTCTGTCAGAATGATTGTATAATTCTTGAATTAAAGCTTTAATTCCTCTAAGCCAAAAATGTTTTCACTTCCATAATGGTGTGGCTTTCTTCCTGATGTGGGTAGAATTGTAGAATTTTATGTCATTATTTTCAAGCAATGTGGATTTTGGAAAATTGAAAACATTTTGTTTTGTGAACTTGACTTTGCTCTGGCCTCCAGAAAACTTATGAAACTGGCTATCCTGAGTGTTAGGAGATCTATCCAGGCTTTCTGTCTGGGGGCTATGTAATGTCCTGATAGAAGACTGGATGTCTCCTCTGGTAAAGGGACACCCAGTTCTGTCATAAACTAGTCTGCCAAATAAAGAGTTTAAATCTTTCAGATCATGGTTAGGGCTAGAGTACTTAAGACCTCCAGCATTCTCTTGGGGAAGCAGGGGTAATGTTTTACCTTTTTTTTCTCTCTCTCATTTATTTGTTGTTCTTTTTTATTTGTGGGAGTGTATGTGTTCTAGAAGTTGAACTTCCTCATTTGACACACATGGACAATTGAGACCTCAACTGCAAATAAGGGGTTAGGGTCCTCTGAGGTCACCTTTCATGCAATGAGATCTTCATCTGTGGTTATCATATCTTTGAAATAGGAAAGCTGTGGCATTTGCATCTTCAGCTACTTAATGGGAGGTTATGGAAGAAGAAAAGAAGTCTCTTGTCCTTCCAAAAAGAGGCAATGGACACAAGTTACAACGTGAAATTCTGGTTAGATATTAGGGAGAAAGTAATTCATTGTAATAGCAGACAGACACTGTAAGAAGCTGGTAATACAGACAGTGGAATCTCCATCCTCGAAGATATTCGGAACTTCACTGGCTGTGACTGGATATAATGGCAGGGCCACTCTATATCAAGTTGCTATGGGCAGGAGGTTGGACCAGAAAATGTCCAGGTGCCCCTTCCAAACTCGACCTTTGACTTATTACTGCCTTGGGATCATGGGTGTGTTGGGAAAACATTTGTAAGGTTGTCACAGATCCTGAGAGTGCTTGCTTCCTGAGTACCTTAACAAGCAAAACAATTGGAAACAAGACACCTATCTTTTGGAGCCTGCTTCTACTTTAGTCAAAGTTAGTATGATTTTGGTAAGTATGTATCCTCAGGTGAATCTCTTATGTAATATGATTTTTAATGCACTGGAGTTGAACAGTCTTACAGTTTCTTGATATTTAGTTCCTATTGTTTCTCTTGGGAAGTAACATTTCCTGTCAGTAAACTTTTCTCTATATATAGTCTGCATTTTCTTTGTCATAATCTAATGCTGCTGTTTCTAGTTATGCATTGTGTACCACACTAAGAAGTCCATTCCCACTTGGAAGTTAATAGCCTAAAGATATGTTATGCCTGATATATTATTCATTCTTAGTCATCACTTACCCAAACAAGTTGCTTGTGTTGTGTTTTATTTTTTTAACCTCCTTCAATCCCCTCTCAAAAAAAAGTTGGGTTTTTTTTTCCAGCTTACTTTATTTTCTTTTCCTTCCAAACTCCCTCTAGTTTTTCCATATCTGTCTTATCACATACTGCCCAAAACTAATCGAAATATCTTCTATGGTTATTTAAGACAATACTCTCTGATTTGTGATAGGCAGTTTGAAATCATCTTTTTGCTTTTTGGGGGGCATATTACATTGCAAACAGATGCCTAATTTGCAGTCTGCCATTACCTGTAGACTTTCATCTTGCAATATGACTGCTTTTACTGAATATAAACACTGAAAATTATTTCCTTCTCAGGGATATTAACTTATATATTTCCATGGTGACTCTCATTTATACATTTTTGAGAGGCTTCACTGGAGTTCCATACTAAGATATACAAACCAGATTTTTTTTTGAATGCTCAACATGTTTATCCTTTTTAAAGAATATTTGAAGTTTGAGATGAAAGCTGAGTTTTTATTTTGACTTTACATGCAGAAAACTGAAGATGTGATATGAATGTTAGTGTAGTGTTAGTGCATATGAATGTTAGTGCAGGTTTTGGTATTTTTTTTCCTAAAATTACAGACACCTTTTTTCCCAGATCCTACAAGATTTCTCTTCAAAAAGTTTTCAAAAGATGCCATTGTTAGCCACATAAGTCTGTTTTGATAAGTAATATTTGTTTAATGATAACAAATACCAAGGATGATTAGTTTACTCTAACACTTTTTTTTTTTTCAGAGTCTTTACATGAACGCTGCAAAGACAACACTGGTAAACAAAACAAAAGATATAGAGAGAAGTGTATTTGGCTTAAAACCAATAAGATTCCTTTACACTGTATATGAAAACAGTAATGCTTCTAAAAATGACTTAAGTGATCCAGACCTTAACTCTGAAAGGCAGTGGCTCTATTTGGCAAAGCACTGATTTAACGTCTTTGGTATTTTGTACTTGACAGCTATTTCCCTCTTCCATGTGTTTCAGCAATTTTATTCTTACTAATCTTAGGAAGAATTAGAGTAGTCTGGGTATTCAAAAACCATTTTGTGTTAGCAGTCTACACAAAACAATCTGAAACTACTGAAAGGATTATTGTGTATCAGATATGATTAGTTAAGTATATTACAACAACCAGTAAAAATTAATCATTCAATCCATACCTGTCTAAGCTGTGTGCTTAAAGTTAGGCTGTTACCTTGGTTCTTTTATGGCTTTTTTCCAGGACTTTATTTGTTAATTGTCATCATTATATGCACTAAATAAGTGCAAAAATGTTGAAAAGAAAAACTTGTGTGCTAGGAAGGAAAACTACTCTGTTTTTTGAAATCTCTTTGTACGTGTGTATTCTACTCCTCAGAATTAATTAATCCTACTTCTGGATTTGAATAATTTACTGTTATGCTAACTTAGAAATGGGAAAAATAAAGTGGATTCCTCAGTATATCAACATTGAAAGGGTTGTAACTTACATCTGCGTGGTGTTACAAGTTTTAGTTAATTTGTATAGGTAGTGCTAACCTGTAGACTCGTATCTCCTTATCTAGAATTTCATTTTTCATTGTGAAATTCCTTGTGCAATAAGTCACATCAATGCAAACAGGTGTAAACTGCTTTCATGCTTATTCAGTATTTCCACAAAAGGAAGGGGTGAAAGGCATTGGAAAATGAGACTTTCATACCTGCTTTTTCTATAAAATATTGTGGGGAAGATAAATAGGAGAAAGATTATTCATTATTCCTCCCATTAATTTCATTGAGTGTCATTTAGCAGGCAGAATGTGTTGTTTTGGTTTTTAATGCAATTCATGATCCCATTGTAGAACCCATTGCAAATTATATTGTCAGGAAAAATAGAAAAGTTCAAGACAGCTTAGGCAAATTCATACATGTTCATTCATGGCTATAAAAACATGATCTGAATGCATCTTCCATCTCAGGAATTGCTGCACAATCAATGCACACAGAGAGAATACACCAGAGATGAATCAATCCTTTATTGCCTTGTTATTTATGCTCTTTACCATATATTATTGATTCAGATAGACCCTAGATCTCAATTTTTCTGACAGTTGTGTTCCTAACAATATAAGTACAAATGCATCTAGCTACATTCTTGTGATGAAATGGTATTAATCCATAAATTCAAAAAGAAATTAATGGGAGAGCTGAGCTATTGAATAGTATGTAACCTGTTGTTGAAAAAACGTGAGAGAAGATTACTCATAATAGCTAGTGTGTCACACAATCTACGAGACTTTAAAGGTATCTAGGGAACTAGAATTTATTAAGTCTGATGTCCCTATTGGCCAAATAGGTAGAATTAGTGGACATGGAGATGAGTATGAATAAAAAAAGGGTGAGTCAGCAAGACTTAAAGTGATGACTCAAAAAAAAAAACCAAACCCAAACCAAACAAACAAAAAAAAAACCTCTATTTACATTCTGTGACCTGTCAGCAAGGAAATGGATTTGAAAGATCCAGCTGAGGTAGTCTGTTTCGAGTGTTAGACTATCTTCTACAAAGTCCCTCACTAGAGTCTCTAGCTAAGCTATCGCAAGATCAGAGAAGTCAAGTGGCCAAAGGACTGGATAAAGAAGGAGAAACACAGGGTGAAAACTGATGACCAGTTTTCATGGGGGACAAAGGTCTCAGCAGAGTGCCATCATGATCTGTGTTAAAGGTTATGGCTGAGAAAGAATATGAGAAAGAAAACAAATTGCCAGTGAAACAGAGAAGGAAGAAACATTTCCTTTCCTTGTGAGAGCATGGGTCCTCAAATAAAATAATAGATGCTAGATTCAGAACAAAATTAAATGCTACTTCATGTAATGGCTGGTTAAACTGTAGAAATCTCTGTTAAACTGAGCTATTGGCCACTGTTGAGAAGAGCACCAGTGGGCCTTTGGCCTGCTAGCAAAGCTTCTTTCAGGCAGAATGGAGAAAAACAGCATACACATGTAGGGAGGGGAAAAATACTTATGATCCTTTTCCCTCATTTTAAAAGAGGAAGCATTTTTAAAACTACTTGCATTCAGAGGTTTACATCTGCCATCATAACCTTTCAGAGCCTATACTTTGAAATCAGATCAGATTTATCTATTTTTGGCACTGTAAGGCTATCAGAATAGTTCATCTTTGGAAATTATCTTAACTACCTTTCATGGGCCAACCCTGCTTGATTCTTGATAACTTCCACTTTGTTTCCATTCTTGTAGACTCTAAATTATGTTCTTTCATGTCAGTGCTTTTTTTCCACCTTTTAGGTTCTCTGAGACTTTTTGAGACTTGAATCTTCTAAAACTCTTTTACAAAAGTTTTAATTTCTTTTGCTATGGATGCAAAGACTGTCTTTATATCACATAAATTTCCAGTCTTCTCTTCATTAAGAGGGAAGACTGGATCCCTTTTTGAGATAGGTTTGCTTCTGTGAGGATGCTTTCCAAGTGCATATGGTCACAGGTTTAGCAATAATGTACGAAGTATTTCTGTTGTACAGAATTCTATCTTAACTATGGGACAACCCAAAGGCAAGTGTCATATATACAGCTGTTGTATATAATAATAAATAGGTTTTATGTTAAATTACAGCTTCTGTCTGATTTCAGGACCATATCATACTCCAGCTTCTTTACATTAAGTTCACTCTGCTACATTTATGTCAGCCTTCCTATTTACTTGCTGCTTCATATACTGTTTATCATAAGGAATACAGAGGGAACAGCAGAATATACATTAACAAACTGGCAGACTTTGCAAACTAATGGACAGCTGCTGCATGCCTAAATTTTTAATAATCCCTGCTCAAACAGAGGTTAGTTTTCAGAGTATATGTTCAGTACAACGATTGTGTAGAGCACTAGTCTAAGAAGGCTTCTTACTTAAGACTCAGTTGAAGATATGTTTCCGCTCCTTAGTGACCATATTTGCCTAGTTGTTTCCATTGTAGAATATCCACTTTCTGTGTTGAATCCGACAAACCCATTTTTAACTAAGGAATCTGAGGCTATTTGAAGGAAAGCTAAGTTTGTTACAAATACATAGGCTAATTTGAACCAGTTATTCAAATCCACCTGTGTTACAACTAGTTCTTTATCTCCTGAGGTTATACAGTAACCTGAGAAGTACAATTAAAATTTATTTTCAAATAATTGATATTGCTCAAAACCCATGTGTTTCATATGTTGCATTATTATAGCCCAGGCCTTGGAGAATTTGAATTGTAAATGTCTTACTAGTTTTTTTTAAATATTCTTTATTTCATTGGACCAGTACTGAGCAGAAAAACTTATTGTTTGACATAGCTAATTAGAATAGTAATAATTATGTTCACCTTTGGAACCAGTTAAATAATTATTTACTGTATCTTGATTAAGTAATAAATTACATTAATTGCTTAAAAATATTTTAGTTTAATCTGGCTAACTGCTTGCTATTATAATCACAACAAAATATTTGGGGTTTCGTAGGTTATTTTTTTTTTTTAACCTTGCCCTATTCACTTGAAGAGAAGGGAGATATGTTTCTCTTCTTTATATATAACCTATATTATGCTAGCAGAAGTATGTCTAAAAGCCATCGTGGTCTTATGTATTAAAAAAAAAAAACATACCAAAAATGATTGAGATGAGCTCTTTCCCAGTTGTAAAACATTCAAGTGATTTAGGCAAGTTCCCATATTTACCTGTTTAACTCCATTCCTTTGCTGCGGGTGCAAAATGAGAAGACTTGGCAGATGGCATTAACCTGCACTTATCATATGAAGTAAAACAGCCACTGAAAATTGACAGCAGTTACTATTTTAAAATGTTTGGCTGTATTGTAAAACACTAACTCATTGGTTTCAGAAGAGCAGTATAATGAAATGGAATATATGAGATTCAAGGAGAGTAAATTACACCTGGAAATTGCTAATATAGCAGATAAATTGTCATTAGTGTTTTAAACTTTGAGATAATTGTGCGTAAGAAAGTAATTTGTCTTCTACTAAAACTTTTTACTTACAGAATTGTCATAAACATGCAAAATGTGAATCAAGAAGGTAGAACTATTTGTACTCTGATGAAATAAGCTCTCAGTATAAAAACAGTGCAAGCTGTCAAGTGACAAATGCTGCCATTTGTCTCCTTAGCACCTGGCTAATGATCTGTGACAAATAGCTGAGTGATAACTGTACAGTGTACAGTGATATAATCTGGCATCATGGCACAGACTTTACAACAAGGGCTTCAGTCGTGTTTTAACCACTTTGGTGTTGAAGACTAACACTGAAAGGGCTTTTCAGTTCAAATAAATTAGTCTGGGTGACAGAAACAATTTACAAAGCTCTAAATGTGTTGTGTGGCCTATTATTTGGAAGATCTAACTGTGGAATATTCAATATAAATAACATTCTGAATGGTATCATTAGCATCATGTCTGATTAAACCTGCCTATAAAGTAAAGGGCTGCATGACTGATAGACTGGGTTTTTCTCCACACTGTTCTGTCAGGCAATAAGAGATAAGACTTATCACATGATTTCAAGATGCATCTGATACCATGTTTGCTACCCTTCCTGTCGAAGTTATTGTCACCTCTCAGAAACTAATAAGGATTGTATTTAAACAGTTAATTTTAGAAGAGCAGACTCTGCTGAAGGATGAAAACTTCCTGTCTTGATGAAGGGACTATCCTGATGTGAGGGTTTAGCACTGCATGGTAGAGAGTTATGGTTCAAGATGTACTGTTCTTCAGATTGGATGTTTAATTAATACTGTGTAGGACTACTAGGTGGTTTCGAGGAGTTTATCTGGCAAATATGGTAGAGGATGCAAAAACCATATCTTATAGTACCTAAAACTTCAACTTAAAATTCAGTTGAAGTTCCCACCCTTCTGTATAAAAACTGGCATGTTTTAGCCTAGTAGTAGTGTCACTACATGGTTGTGAATTGATTCTGGTCCCAGATGTTGCTCTATTTATGAACTCTGCATATCTGTCTTGATAGCATCTGTTTAAACTTGCAGTCACAATATAGGAGGAGTTTCTACTCCAACCAGCTTGACCTTGGAATACTTCCCCTACATGTTAAGGAAAAAAATTAGTATGTTTTTTCTAAAATTCTGTTACTTATTTTCCTCCGTAAGATGGTTATAATGATCCTTTTGTACCCTTAGCCAGACTGATTGTTAGAAGTTGTAAATTCTCTGAGACCAGCAGAGTTGTATCTTGTTATATCAGTGAATAAAATAGAACATATATACACCAAATTAAAAAACGATAGATTTTTATCTTCCTCAGCCTACTGACAAATCTGCCATGATATTTTAAGAAACATCTGTTGGCTTTGTTTGTTTGCTTGTGGCTTTTTCCTGTATTTGTTTGGTTGAAATGATGATAGTTGTCTCCTCAAAACCTCGAGCACCCTGTTCCACCAGCTCAGGTATTCATCAGACCTTGCCATGATCTGTCATGGTTTACTAAGCCAGCAAAACAAATTAGGGAATTTTCTTCTGGGTTAATGAGCTGAATCAGCTCAGTTGAAAGGCATCATGACCATGCAAATGTGAGGTAGAACTGCATGGCTGGCAGCAGATGTGGTTAAAAGAGTCAGGGAGTGTAGAGCTTCACTGTATATATGTCAGGGAGCTGTCAGATCTGGTCAGTCTCATATAACTTGTCCCATACAGAACATCTGTATGCATAGGTCATGCAGCAGGGTGACCAGGATTTCATCATTTGGGTTACAGAGAAGAAAAGATTGTCTATATGTAATGGCCATTGTTTTTGTTCCATAGACCTCATATATCCTGTGTAGTTAGTCAAGGACAACAAACTCTGATGTGAAAATCCTCTAGGCAGTAATAAACTGTTCCTGGAGAGTGAATATCTTCCTTTTAACTAAGGCATTAAGAGTTATTTACTGAAGGACAAATCTAAGCAGCCAAAAAGTTTGAGTATTATGCACAGCCTTTGCTAATTATTATGTTTTTATATGGTAAATCATAGGAGAATTGCAGTGATAAGAACATGACTAAAGGAATATCTAGGAAAATTACATCTGAAATGGATTCTTCTAATGCTGAGAGATTGTGATCTGATCACTTTTGGAAGGGGAAAACCAAAAATGGAGTGAATTGATATAGAATTGTTATAACATACTGATATCCCAAAGAAAATTGTATTTTTGAAAGTTTCCGCTAAGCTATAACAGTGAACTATGTAAGCTTGGCAAAACAGAATTTGACGGCCAGAGAGGGGAACTGAGAGATAGGGAAGCACTTGTTTTATGACTGTATCCCTGAGGAGAGCTAAGAGACTGATCAAAGAAAACATCCCACCTCAGAAGACACTAAGAATGGGGTGATAAAGTGTATAGTCAAGGAGAACAACTAATTGGGATGTTGATAAGAACTAAAACCAGGTGCTCATTATAATACTAAAAATCAGGCCCATAAGCCAGGAAACCCACCCCCCCGCCCCTTCTAATAAGCCTCTTACTCTCTGAGCATGCGTGGTAAATTAAAAGTGAGCTGTACCCTTAAGTCCAAGTGAGAAAGAAATTAACCAATTATTAGCTGACACTTGTGAGTATTAGCTATGACTGACACCTTTAACTGTATAAATGCCTTGTAGTTTCTCGGTGCGGGGTGCTAGCTTTGTGGGTTACAACCTAGCACCACTCTTTGTGCAAAAATTAAATAAAATAGCTCCGCTCTGTGTGTAGTTTGGTGTTTTGCACATCAGATGGACAAACCAGCTTTTCGGGATAACAATAGAACATTATTTCTTAGCCTTTAAAGAACTTGGGAATTAGTGGGAGAAAGTTCTCTTAACATGAAAAAATCCATCTGAATAGAATTTATGAAAGTTTTGGATTGGATTTACTGTGAATTCTCAATTCTGCCTTTGGCAGTTTGTCATTTGGATTAATCAAATTCATTTTTCCATTTGTGTATGTATAAGGTAGATTTATCCTTGTTCCTGTGATATTTTTATTTGCCTTTTTATTATTATTTAATATATGGAAACACCAAGAGTTACAAAAGATAAATCCCTTTAGTCCTGCCTTACGGAAATGGGTGTATCCAGACAATACACTGTAGCATCTAAGACTTGGGTTTGGGGAAGAGGGTGGGGTTGGGGTAGGAAGTGAGGCATTGGCAGGCTCTGCAGTTTCCTGGCTTTGATTCTGTGTTTGGCTTTCTAAGCATAGAGTAGGGGTTGCATGTGCAGAACCCTTTTCTTATTCAAGGTTGAACCATAAACAGAAGTTCCTGAAACAGTTAGAATTTTGTGTAACTCCTGGCATATAATTAAATTGCCAGTGTCAAACTGAAAAGGACACTTAATTAATTATATAATAGTTGTTAAACTTCCTGCTTCCCTGTTTAGAAGCTAAATATTTTGCTGTTCTTAGTCCTCCCTGTCAACTAGGAGAGCAACACTGAAGAAATTAAGGCACTCTGTTGGGATGCCATCCTGGTATTTATCCCCTGTGAATACTGTAAGAATCTGGTGGAATAGCCTCTAAAGGGTGCTGTGTATGAACATTCTTGTTGATCAAATTACTTTTTGAACAGAGGGGAAAAAACCCCAAACCCAAACAAAAAAAGCACTCAACCCCACCCAGATTTATCTCTGTTTCCTTCTAGAACTTCAATACATAAACAGTATTTACCAGCAGATTGTGAAGCAGGCCTTTGTAAAGATAATTCTGTGACAATCCAGCATCTCATCAGAAAGAGTACTTCAAAGTTGCATGTTCTTGAAGGCAGTACTTGCAAGGGGCATGTTTAAATATGCCAAGCAGACAAGCTTGACCCTTTCAGCCACAATGATTACCTGTTCTCCTGAGATAAGGCTGACAAGTGATTGAATAACAGAGGCCAGAACAGAGAATCAATTCTGTGCTAATGAGCATGCAAGGCTATTGGGGAAGTAAATAGCACAAAATTGGTTAGGTTAAAGACAATATTAATCTACTAATGGTGAAAGGAAAGAGTGCTCCTGACCCTGTGAAACGCATTGTGAAAGTTTAATTTTTTACTTAAGTGTTCTTGTCTTGTATGTCTTGATAGCTTTTGCTCTTGAAAGTTATGGAGTCCCAGAGTTATTCATTAACCTTTCTGTCTTCTACACATAGCTTGATTGAGCTCCTGCAGTCCCAATATATAACATTTTATTGTGTGGACCAGTATGGGAGGACCAGAGATACTACTGTTAAGATTTTTTTGTCTTTCCTAGGTAGTGTAAAGGAGATCTAGATCCTGTAGACTGACATTCAGAGCTTGTGTGATAACAGAGATATTTATTTGCTTTCATTGCAAAATACCCTAGAGTGCGTTAATACTATGTGGTCTTATTTGTGACCCCATTTCTTACACTTAGTATCTGTAGGAGCATTCTCAGAAGCTACTATTACTATACCGTGACTGCTCAGAGATACAAATGGAGTGTAGGATCCTCAGGGTACACACAGCAGGCTGTAGATCAGACACATTAGGGGAGTAGAGAATTGGGCTCTCAGCAAGGGATTGTGTTGCTTGATGTTTTCTGACAGTGTTCGCAGGTCTCTGGTAGAAGATGGGAGATTAGAAAGTAAGAGGGTTTTGGTGCATAATAACCCTTTTTGTTTCATTTGTGGCACCAATCCCCACCCCGAACTTGGCCTGCTTATTTTTCTTTGGCAGTGATCAATTTCCAGAAATAATCATAGCACCTGTCTCAGAACTGTTGGCAATGCACTCTCTCATGCAATGGCTCTCAGCTCACCTGGCTGAGTGACTCATGGTTTCCCTGTAAGGTGAGAAATAACCCTGTTCTCGCTAATCATTGATCAGATCTTTTATCTGTGATAAACACTTACAACCTTGACTAAAGGGGCAGTGACTTGATTTAAGATCTAGAAACATAGCTTTTCAGCTAGGGTCCCTCCTGGATGCAGACTGTCCAATGTGTGTAGTCTGTTATGCACATATCTAACTCAAAAGTGCAGGCTATGAACCCCAGGTGACTAGCCATTATTATTAGCTTTCATAAAATGACATAATTTGTCTTGCAAACATATCCTGTGGTCTATTAAATATATGTTCATACTAATAAAATCTACAGTTATCACTGACTGCTTCCCTGGCTCATAGCCTCAACCACAACTTTAAGACAGCAAGGTCTTGTTAGAGCATCTAATCAGTTGTGCTGAGGAAGAAGTGATCACCTTAGGTGATGTTTCAGATAGTGCAAAGATGGACAAACCTGAATTATGGTCAAGGCATACAGTTTTTGTTCCACTGCTATCAGTCCAGCTATTTTCAGCTGTCTGTATTAAGCAAAACTATGCATTTAAAAGATGTTTCATGGTTTCAATTTCTTGGTTTTGTTTGTTTGTTTTCCTAAAACTTCATATATATGCAACTAAAGGGGAAACAATTTGTTGACTTGTTAAGATTGTTAGAGAAGTCTGTGAAGTAATACTCACCAGGTCTGATACAATTTAATTTATTTGGAACTGTTTAGCTCAGTCTTCAATAATAGATGGGAGATCTCCCTTGCAAAGTAGTAATACAGTGGCAAAATTCAGACTGGTGTGATCAGTAATATCTTCTGATGTGTATGAAGAGCAGAAGAGGGTGCTCTGCCTGCGTATCGCAGAGTCAGCAATGTTTATCTGATGTTCTGTTTTTTTTAAAAAAAAAAAGCTATTAAGGTAGAGCAACAATGAATATTCAAATCCTGTATAAGTACAGAACATAAAGGTCACAAAGCAAAACCTTAGATGGTGTTCATCTGCAATAGGGAATCAGTTAGTATAAAATACATTCCTCTTTCTTCTGTTCCTTTTTCCCTGCCTTCACTTGGGTCAGTCAACAGTTCAGACATGTAATTCTCACAATCTTCAGCAAGTATCACCTGCATCTCTCCAACATTATGCACTTTATCATAAATGTTCCCCTGGAGGCTTATTTAATCCTTTACAGCTGAGTGAACCAAGACACTGTGGACCCCATTTAATAAATTCAGTGTTACAACTCTTCTCTACTGAGTCAAAAAGCTTTCTTCTACTCTGCTGATGTAACTGTTTTATAAATATAACTAGGGTGGATTCAATATCTGAATACATCCACCTAAAAACATCTGCTTGTGGTCTTAGTTTTTAATCTGCTATTTAGTAGATCTGTATATAAATAGATTTATCTCATTATTTTGAGGGAGCAAAGAGAATTGCAAAAATGGAGTAGGTGGAGAACAGGGCAGGGAACAAAAAGTAATGGAGAAAAAAAGCTCTAGAAATATTATTTTTAAACTGTTACACCATAACTGTTGGTTACTACTACACCTTCAGCCATTTTTCCTTTAAAAGAATACGAGATATCTGTTTGATGTTTGTAGGGCTGTAGCAATCTCTCAGTGCAGTCTCTAGTGTTGACCATTACACTGTGTGAGTTGGTTGCTAGACAACTTGTGATTGTTGGACTGGGCTAGGAGGTTTAGTGGTTGTTTATGCCTCTTTTGAGATCTGTGGTATACGTATAGGATTTAAGGTCATCTACTGTAATACAGGAGTTCTTAGCAGAATTTACTGGATCAGATTTCACCACTTTGGCTAAAACAGAAGGACATTAAGTTACTTCATGCTTTAAAAATGTATATTTTCAATTGAAAATGATTGATTTGGATTCATTATTATTATTCCTCATAATATATTAAAGAATAGGAAGGATTAATGGGGGAAACTGTCATTATGCTATCTATGGGAGTCTTGTCCTCAACATACCTTCACATTAAAGAAATGATATCATGCTAGTTACAATAAGATGATTTGAAACTCAGATAATCCATGGAGTTGATTTAACGGTTTGAAAATTGCCTTCCTCTAGTTAAAGTGCTGAAATGCAAATAACACAAACCTCACCAAGAAAATGGCTTTCTGTTAGCTGTTAACAGTCCAGCTCAGATACGAGCCACCCGCTCCTCCCCCCGCCCCCAAATGCATAACTGTTTTGGATTCCATCCCACAACAATTGTGTTTATACTAGCACCAAAATCTAGATTCCGTGATTAATGCATCTTGTGCTGAGCTGTAGAAGGGGTTTCTAACTGAGAAGCTGTGTACCCCTGCATACTTGCTAAATGACTGCAAACTTTGTACTGTTCTGTCAGGCAAAGCTGATGTGTGGATATCAGATATACTTTCATTAATGCTGTCATCACCTTTTTGGTCACAGAAACAAAAGATTACTGAATTTAACCCTAAATAAAGAAAGCCTATATCACTGTAAGATTTTTTTTTTAAATGCTTCAATGCAGAAATAACATGTGCAGTCACTATATGTCTGAGCATCCCAAGTTACACTTCTTGTATTGCAGAGCTTTTTTGCAAACTTATAAATTTAAAAATGTTATGGATCGTTTACTGTTGAAAGACAACTTTTTTATATTGAGACTGATTGCTAATAGGTTTTTTCTTTATTGTATTGTATTTTAAACAAATAGTATTTTCAAAATAATGTTTCAAAACTCTCATTAAACTAAGTTCATCTCTAATTTTTCCTTCTTTTTTTGTGGCTTACACTGTAAAGTTATGCTTTTATCTACCTGTTTATAATCTAGACACTTATATTTTTACCCTTTCACTTTGTCTCTCCAGTTAATCCAATGAGTAGAAAAATCCATTATTCCTCAGTTCTAGTATTATCACCCCAGGAGACATCCTAAACCAGAGAACTTAAAATGTGTCTATAGCTTTAGTCTGTGAAAGAATTATACTCCTTGGCTCTCTTCTCCAAACCTCTGTTTACATTTCCCATATTATGTGGCAAAAGGGATGCTGTGTCTCTGCCTTAACTATTATGTTCACAGTTAAGAAGTTAATGAAGGTATATTTTGGGTACTAATGTGTCACAAAATTGGTTTTGGGGTTTTCTGTGTGTGTTTTGACTCTGTTTAGACAGGAGATAAAAAGTTGCAAAAAGTGTTGGAGTATGAATTAACAATAGAGCTGGCTGAGATGTGGAACTTCTAGGCAGTCAGAAAACTTTTTTCACAAGCTGATTAAATTCTGACTTGAAACATAGCCTGAAAAAAAGCCTTTCATTAAACATTCTTTTTATTAAAAGAATCATGGTACTCTTCAAGTAAAATGTGCTACCTGACAGGTGGTGGCTAGAACTAATGTGCCTTCAGCCACTTTTGTTAGAGCCTGTACTAAGTAGCAATGTTGAGACTAACCAGCCTTTCATGTCTATTCGTTGTACATAGTCAAAGCCATTCATCATGCACCTATGTTTTCAACTCTTGCCTTGTTCCATGGAAACATTAGCTGAATTAAAGATATTCCTGTGGTGTGTTTTAGATTAATCACTATTTTCAGAAATTTTGTAACTCTCTTGACAAAAATAATGTCGCCTGCAGAACATCATGTTTTTGTTGGAGTGCAGCTATGAGACATATCATGCAGAAAATGGGCAAGATAATTATTTAGCTCTATTCAACAGCACTTAATCCCAAGCTGAAACACTGAGGTTTTATTTTTCATCTAACATCTTAAAAAGCAATTAGATTTACAATAAAACAACAAAAAATAAAGATGGAATCTATGAAGTAAGGCTTCTAGAACCAGGTATCTTCCATTCTAGACAGAAATATCAAGGAGATATGGAACTGACTACAGACACTTTGAGGAGGGTAGTTTTTGGTTTGGTTTGGTTTTTTTTTTTTAAGGAAACAGCTCTCAGAAGCTTTTGCTTTTGAAAGGTAGGTAAAAATGGTTGCTCCTTGTCAGTGAGAGCAGAACAAAAGCAATTGACTTAAAGATCTGTGAAGAAAATATAAATTACAGGGAATTTTACATCTTATTTTACTGCTGTGTATATATTTTAGGAAGAGACTGTAATACTATCATCATCTGAGATTCTAAACTTGGACTAGATAATCAAGTATTAGTATAGACTTCTCTTTCTAGAGGGGAAAAATAAATCCTTCCTTTTGTATTCTCTGCTACTTAATTCATCCAAGACTTGGGGAAAGAAAATGTCTCTTACGTTGTACAGGTTTTGTAGTCACAGGCAAGGTTTTTATTGCCTTGTTTCTCTACCAAAACTCAGACACTGAAATGGTAAACAAGCCCAGGTTTTTGCAAATAGATTTGTATGTAATGCATTCCAGGGGGTCATGTTGCAAAAAAGGTGGAATGATTTTTCCAATAGAATCAGGTGAATTGTATATCTCATTTTACCTATTTTCATCACTGATATTGCAAGCCTACCACCTTTTTATATCAGTAGATAGCTTTTAAAAAAGGAAAGGAGGGCAGTGAAAAAGTATGAATAAATATAGGAAGCTATCTGAGTGTTGATCACTTCTCTGAAATGAAAAGGACAATCACATTGGAGAAAGTTCCTGAAATAATGAATTTGACTATTTCTGTCAAAAAAAAGACAAAAAAATCATACTGCATTTGGATACCAGGCTCAAAGAAAAAAAAAGGCAAAATAACTTGGGTTCCTGTGGAAAAAGAGAATTAATTCAATCTAAAACATATGAGAGATGGAGAAGGGGGGAAGTGCCAGTCGTGTTCATTCATTGCACATCAAACGTCCAAACTAATCTTTGAAACAACATTTGCTTTTACTCTTTCTGACTTAAGCTAATGGGATGAAAATAGCTTCAGAATATACCATTTCTTTTCCAATTTCCCATAGTCACAAATCCTTTATTATGCAGCCGTGGCCTTCAACACTTCAGTAAATATTTTTTTTCTCTGTTAACTTTGCCTTACAGCAGATACTTAGTTTGGTGTCACTCACCATTACATAGAGCATGATGATTAGCTTTTAATTGGTTAATAAGGAATGTACAGTATGGGAGTCTTCATTTGAATTGAAACACTGACCGCTTTCAGCCTGTCTAGAAGAGGCATTTTGTTAGTCTGTTACTTGTCACCCAGATACAATTCTTACCTGGAAAAGTAAATCAAAAGATGAAAATGGAGTTAAAAAAAAAAGAATAAGTGCAAGGTGTCTGGAGATAACCACCTGAAGCAGGTGTGGGGGTCTCTTTCTAGTATTCCAGTGTGCGGAACCATTCCAATTAAATGAGCACATACCCCAGCCTCACACCATTCTGGTCTGGCAAACAATTTCTTCTCAGGCTGCTGCTGTTAGGTGGGACCTGAAACTAATGTCTCCCAAAACAAACCCTTATTCTTTTATTCAGAAGTCATATTCCAAGCAGTAACCTAATGAGACCGAAGACCAATTCATTCGGTGCTTGCTTTGACACAAGCAGTGATGGCAATGAAGCCTGAGGCTATGCAAATGGACTGGAACCAGTGTTTTTGTCTGTTTGAAATTCAAGAGCAGGGAGTCAAATTTACACAGTCTCTTAAAAGTAGAATGCAGGACAAATGGGTCAAAAAGTGCTGAACTTTTGGCACAGCTCTATGAATTCTTCTGGCCAACACCAAGCAAAGAACAGAGAATAGATTTTCACTAGGCTGTAAGGGATTATCCTAGGGGATCGGGACTGTTTCTTTAAGGTGTTTATTAGAATATGTTGTTTTTTCTCATTCCAGCAGATCTGTGTATTTCACAGAAACGATTGTGCTTTGTTAACATGTCTCTATTGTGCCCCACACAGTTTAAAAAAAAAATAAAAAATCTTTTCTAGAGGCCTTGTCCCACCAGCCCTTTCTCTGAGAATATTGTCTTTTAGAGCTTATATCAAATGTGAAGCAATCCTCAAGTCTCTCTTGCTTTCATATTCTGGAATGACAACTTAATTTCAATGAGAGGTGCATTCTGGATACAAGTGTATCGTAAACACTGAAACCTCCTTTTCCAACAGCATTTTGAGGGATTTCTAGAGGGGTATAACTTTCAGGAATTAGACTGACTGAAATGTTTTAGTAAAAATCAGTTTATATCTCCTAAAAAGGTAGTGGTCATTCAAATTGCCCATAGAGGTATCTGATATATGTTGTGCGCAATAATATGGAGTGTAAACAGACCCATTTGGCCAAACATAAAATGCAGATTAATTTTTTTTGTGAGTAAACAAAATTCATGGACCGAGGAGTTTAAAGAGTTTGCATTGATGTTGTTTGATTATTTAATATATTTTTTTAAAATCAGATACATGTGTCTTTGCCACACTTGAACAAAAAATAGGATATCTGGAGACATGTGCAAAATAATTTCAAAGAGAATCTGCAAATGATTCAAGCTGTCCATTAACTACATTTCAGTACACTTTGAGATGTCAGATGAATAGTAGGATTGTTTTAGACCCAAGTCTTAAGGCAACAGCAGAGTCCATGCTGTGTTTAGATTACTACATTACAGTAATCACAGGCACAATTACACAGGCTGAGTGTAGCAGAGGATCCCACTGTCTGTCTATTGAGTAGAATCAAATGTTGGGGGTGTACTAAACAGGTTGCCCAGAAACATCTGGGAGGTGAACAAATGAGTATTAGCACTAGACATGTAGATGATTGTGTGTACATGCAGCAAAGGATCGAGGAGAAAGTGAGAGATGGCAGAAATAGTTTTGAAGGTGGAAAAATAAAAGGAATGTTATACTAGGAACATTTCAGTGACCTGTTTTATGTGCTGTTGGACAACTGGAGATCAGTAGAGGTCCAGAACCTACCTGCCAGCTGGTTCCTGCTGTCCTTGCAGGGCAAGGTCTATCTTGGCTATGAAACCTAGATTCTAATAATGGAGGAGGAGAGTGCAGGAATTACATTCAAAATCATACAGCTGGGGAAAAATGCATTGGATTTTTTATATTAAAAAAAATACACAACTACTGGTAGAAAAGAGTTCTGAAAGATATTTGTAGTGGGTTGACCTTGGTTGGACGCCCACCCAGTAGCTCTATCACTTCCCTCCTCAACTGGACAGGGGAGAGAAAAATACAATTAAATTCTTGTGGGTACAGATAAGGACAGGGAGAGATCACTCACCAGTTATCATCATGGGCAAAAAAGACTTGACTCAGGGAAATTAATTTCTTACCAATAAAGGTAAAGTGATGAGAAATAAAAACAAATCCTAAAACACCTTCCTTCCACCCCTCCCTTCTTCCTGGGCTCAACTTCACTACTGATTTTTCTCTACATTCTCCCCCTGCCCTGAGTGGCACAGGGGAATGGAGGTTGTGGTCAGTTGCCTCTGCTGCTCCTTCCTCCTTGTACTCTTCCCGTGCTCCAGCGTGGGTCCCTCCCATGGGGTGCAGTCCTTCAGGAACAGACTGCTCCAGTGTGGATCCCCCATGGGGTCACAAGTCCTGCCAGCAAACCTGCTCCAGCGTGGGCTTCCACAGGGTCACAGCCTCCTTCAGGCATCCACCTGCTCCAGCGTGGGGTCCTCCATGGGCTGCAGGTGGATATCTGCTCCACTGTGGACCTCCACGGGCTGCAGGGGGACAGCCTGCCTCACCACGGTCTTCACCATGGGCTGCAGGGGAATGTCTGCTCCAGCACCTGGAGCACTTCCTCCCCTCCTTCTTCAGTGACCTTGGTGCCTGCAGGGTTGTTCCTTTCACATTTTCTCACTTTGAGTGCTGCTGGTGTTGCACAGCAACTTTTCCCCTTCTTAAACATGTTATCCCAGAGGCGCTACCACTGTCACTGATGGGCTCAGCCTTGGCCAGCAGCAGGTCCCTCTTGGAGCTGGCTGGCACTGGCTCTGTTGGGCATGGGGGAAGCTTCTAGCAGCTTCTCACAGAAGCCACTCCTGTAGTCCCCCTTTTACCAAAACCTTGCTGTGCAAACCCAATACAATATTTTAAGGTATAATGTAGACTCAGGGTAGTTTTGCCTTAATATATTTAAATCCTATACATTTTTTGTATTTTGTATGAAATAGTGTAAAGAAGTCAGCCAAATGGGAAGACTAGGAAGGGAGGGGGAACTAACACTAGATTTCAAGATAGAAAGATTGAACGTGACTCAACATGCCCACTGTAAATGTTATAATTTAATAACAGACCAAGTCTGCTCTTCACCTGTTTAAATGGATCTATTTTGTGCCTTACTTGGTTACATCCCTCCTTTGTTGAGAGCAGTTTAGGACCTTATAGTTGAAATGCTTTCACCTACTTTTATTTTCTGTCTCCTGCCTGCTTCTCCTTTGGCTCCAAACATTGCTTTCACACTGCAGCAGTACCCTCCTTTTTTTGTAATTTTATTTTTCTAGTTCTAATTTGGTATTACTTTTCATGTTCTTGCATTTTACATCTTTATGAAATACTTTAGACTTAGAATCTACTATGTAATTTCAGCCCTGTGCCATTAAAATTCATTTGTCTCTCAGCAAGTTTGCTTTGCACTTACACAATGTTCACAAAACTCTTCCTGTTGGTCAAATATAGGTCTCTCTTTCTCTAGTAAAGATAAGTCTGAACTGTCTGTGAAGCACATAACCAATATTGTGTTGTGGAACCTAGCTGAACTGAAAGGCCATTTGATGAGCTAATACAAATTTATTCTGTGGTTTTTGACACTCGGGGATCACAGTCAAGACTGAGATCCATGAACTCCCTCTGATATTTTTCTTTTTTTTCCTTCCCCTGGGGAAGGATATATTTTCTGCAGGAAAAAAAAGCTGTGGATTTCCTTTGCCTTGCATAGGCCTGCACTCTGCTTCTTAACAAGTGGCTTTCAGTGGAGTTTCTGGACCATTGTTCTCAGGCAAAGACCATCTATTCATTTTAGTCCACAAACATCTGTAACAGAGGAATTACTTAGGGCCATGAGTACCGTCCTACCTCCAGTGAAGTTAAGGGAGAAGGCTTTGTGTTCACTTTATAGAAGTGACACAAAAACTGCATAATTTCATTCTTGGCTACTTCCCAATGTGAACTAATCTTCAAGTGCTTCCGAAGGCAGGTGGACATTGTCACTCTCTGAATATAAAAAGTCAGTAACCTGCCTCTGGCCTAGTAGTGAGTCAGTGCCAGAATTTAGATTTCATGAAAACTCCTCATCTCTGTTCCCTGTGCAGCAGTTTATGTTCTCTCTGGCAAAATTGGATAGTTTTGCAGTACACCTGCCTGTTGCTTTTCTTTTCCCAAGAAGACAGGGTTACTGCGGCTGGTTTCTGCCACATTCTCCATCCCAAAGGATGCTCAACATATCAGGTAATGGGCATTATTTTCACAGTAAATATATATGGTTTGACTGTCCACAAGGTTAGTCCTCTCAAAGACTGTGTTCACAAAACAAGGCTCCCTGTAAGAGAAGATACAGGAGGCATTGAAAGAACTATGAAGTTTTTGACGAGTTTTTGACAATGCTTTTGTCACATAAGTCTGGGAAGACTTAATTTCCAGTTTCCATAATCCACTTTTTCTTGTCCTATGACCAATTTGATTCAATCAAAGTCTCATTTTATTTCTAAGATATCTTCATCAAATCATACGTGCATACAGCCCATTTAGGAAAAGGAAAGATGCATCTTACTTCTGCATCCTGGAAATCTTTTCTTTCTGTGTGGATTCTTATATTTCACTCTGAATTCTACCTTAGAAACAGATGGCAATCTGTGATCATTTATTGGTGTTTGCACATCTTAGTTTTATTTTCCAAGGAAAGCAGCTTTACACAAATATGCTGTGTATAACTGCCAGCTTGTCTGACTCCAATCTAGTAACCAACTTTTTCTCTTTTCAGCCAAATTAGAAAACAGGGAGCAGGGAAGAAAGAAATGGGGTGACAGAAGTCTCTTAAAAATTAAATGCCTAGGAGTTTGTGAAAATGGGTATCCAGAGAGAGACTAAAATCCTTTAAATGTTTGTGCAAAAATGATGGACTGGAGAGGTTACCTCAGAACCAAGTGGACAGTGACCACTTTTACCTAGATTGATGGTTGGGTTTTTTTTTCCCCTGTGTATTTGTGAAATGTTCCTGAGTCACTTCTCCCCTCCAACCCCCCTTTCTTTATTTTGTGTGAACTTGTCTTGTTTCTGGGTTCTTTGGACCTGAGAATGTAAGTTAGTGCCTTGGTATACTTTGAAAGGGAAGATGTTATATCTGACCAATAACTCAAAGGTTTGCAAGTCTGAGATTGTTGGTTTGTTTGTTTTTTTTTTTAATATCACCTGCCCCCTCCAAAGAGAAAAACCAAATGGATACTGCTTTAGTAGCAGAACTTTACTTCTGTTTTACACAGTGTTGTGGTTTAGCCCCGGTCAGCAACTAAGCACCACACAGCCGCTCGCTCACTCCCCCACCCTTGTGGGATGGGGGAGAGAATCGGAAGGGCCAAAGTAAGAAAACTCGTGGGTTGAGATAAGAACAGTTTAATAATTAGAATAAAACAGCAATAATACTAATATAATGAAAAGGAAAATAATGAGCGAGAGAGAGATGAAACAGTAGGAGGAGAGGGAAAGGGAAAAAAAACAAAACCAAAACTGAACAACAAGTGCTGCAACCGCTCACCACCCGCCGACCGACGCTGCCGGTCCCCGAGCCGCGATCGCTGCCTCCCCCAGCCAATTCCCCCAGTTAATATACTGGGCATGACGTCACATGATATGGAATACCCTTTGGCCAATTCGAATCAGCTCTCCTGGTTGCATCCCCTCCCCTCCCGGCTTCTTGTGCACCTGGCAGAGCATGGGAAGCTGTAAAGTCCTTGACTAGTGTAAACACTACCCAGCAACAACTAAAACACCAGGGTGTTATCAACATTATTTACATACCAAGTCTAAAACACAGCACTATGCTAGCTACAGTGAAGAAAATCAACTATCCCAGCTAAAACCATGACAGTATCCACCCCTTATTCCATACCATTTACGTCATGCTCAGGTCTCATACTATCCAATATGACCTCAATAACCACCACCCGCCTCCCCATCCTTTGATGACATACGTAGATATCATTTATCATTCCCATAGTCTATGGACCATCCCTGTAGAACATCTGTAGAGGGTCCACACATGTCCATTGAGTTCATTCAGTCCATAACTTTGGGCTCCATCTACCGTAATAGTCCTTCAAGGCTGGAGAGATGGTCTGCATGGTGTTGGATTGTTGCATGCTGAAGCCAGTCTTTGTCCCACCACCGCTACACGTTGCTTGGTTTAATCAAAGTTCATTCTTCATTAATTTTGGAAATTCTTACTATGATACCATTGATACAGCATATAGCAACCATAGGAGTGATGACATACAATATCATATAGCAATTAACAGCATACCGTTCAGTTCATTGGCTATTTTCACCCAAAATCAAATCCCCTTGAGGCACACATCGAACTCCTCCATCCTCCCGCATTACCCACCAAGTGCACCCAGGTCCTCGAGCAAAAGCAATCCCACGAATGGGTTTGCCTTTGCCTGAGACAGGAATAACCCAGACGGTTTTCCCCAGCATATTTTTTACGTGCACTACAGGGACTTTACCCCCTTCCACAGTACGTAAGAGTTCTGACTGGGCAGGCCCAGCTCGATTGGCAGATCCCCTAGTGTTGACTAACCAGGTGGCTTTTGCTAAATGTGTATCCCAGTGTTTGAATGTCCCACCCCCCATTGCTCTCAGTGTAGTCTTTAACAGTCCATTGTATCGCTCAATTTTCCCAGAGGCTGGTGCATGATAGGGGATGTGATACACCCACTCAATGCCATGCTCTTTGGCCCAGGTGTCTATGAGGTTATTTCGGAAATGAGTCCCGTTGTCTGACTCAATTCTTTCTGGGGTGCCATGTCACCATAAAACTTGTTTTTCAAGGCCCAGGATAGTGTTCCGGGCGGTGGCATGGGGCACGGGATATGTTTCCAGCCATCCGGTGGTTGCTTCCACCATTGTAAGCACATGGCGTTTGCCTTGGCGGGTTTGTGGCAGTGTGATATAATCAATCTGCCAGGCCTCCCCATATTTATACTTCAGCCATCGTCCTCCATACCACAGAGGCTTTACCCGCTTGGCTTGCTTGATTGCAGCGCATGTTTCACATTCATGGATGACCTGTGCAATAGTGTCCATGGTCAAGTCCACCCCTCGGTCGCGAGCCCATCTGTATGTTGCATCTCTTCCTTGATGGCCTGAGGTGTCGTGGGCCCACCGAGCTATAAATAGTTCACCTTTATGTTGCCAGTCTAGATCTACTTGAGCCACTTCAATTTTAGCAGCCTGATCTACCTGTTGGTTGTTCTGATGTTCTTCAGTGGCCCGACTCTTGGGGACATGAGCATCCACATGACGTACCTTCACAACCAAGTTCTCCACCCGGGCAGCAATATCTTGCCACAATGCAGCAGCCCAGATGGGTTTGCCTCTGCGCTGCCAGTTGTTCTGCTTCCACTGCTGTAACCACCCCCACAGGGCATTTGCCACCATCCATGAGTCAGTATAAAGATAGAGCACTGGCCATTTTTCTCGTTCAGCAATGTCTAAAGCCAGCTGGATGGCCTTTACTTCTGCAAACTGACTTGATTCACCTTCTCCTTCAGCAGTTTCTGCGACTTGTCGTATAGGACTCCATACAGCAGCCTTCCATCTCCGATGCTTTCCCACCAGACGACAAGACCCATCAGTGAACAGGGCATATTGCTTCTCATTTTCTGGCAGTTTATTATACAGTGGGGCCTCTTCAGCACGTGTCACCTCCTCCTCTGGTGACATTCCAAAATCTTTGCCTTCTGGCCAGTCCATGATCACTTCCAAGATTCCTGGGCGACTGGGGTTTCCTATTCGAGCCCGTTGGCTGATCAGTGCGACCCACTTACTCCATGTAGCATCAGTTGCGTGATGTGTAGAGGGGACCCTTCCTTTGAACATCCAGCCCAGCACCGGCAGTCGAGGTGCCAGGAGGAGCTGTGCTTCAGTACCGATCACTTCTGAAGCAGATCGAACCCCTTCATATGCTGCTAATATCTCTTTTTCAGTTGGAGTGTAGCGCGCTTCGGACCCTCTGTATCCCCGACTCCAGAACCCTAGGGGCCGACCTCGGGTCTCCCCTGGTGCTTTCTGCCAGAGGCTCCAGGTAGGGCCATTCTCCCCGGCTGCAGTGTAGAGCACGTTTTTTACATCTTGTCCTGCCCGGACTGGCCCAAGGGCTACTGCATGAACTATCTCCTGCTTTATCTGTTCAAAGGCCTGTCGTTGCTCAGGGCCCCATTTGAAATCATTCTTCTTCCGGGTCACTTGATAGAGAGGGCTTACAATCAGACTGTAATTTGGAATATGCATTCTCCAAAAACCCACAACGCCTAAAAAAGCTTGTGTTTCCTTTTTGCTAGTTGGTGGAGACATGGCTGCTATTTTGTTGATCACATCCATTGGGATCTGCCGACGTCCATCTTGCCATTTTATTCCCAAAAACTGAATCTCCTGTGCAGGTCCCTTCACTTTACTTTGTTTTATGGCAAAACCAGCCTTCAGAAGGATTTGGAGTATTTTCTTCCCTTTCTCGAAAACATCTTCTGCTGTGTTGCCCCACACGATGATGTCATCAATGTACTGAAGGTGTTCCGGAGCTCCACGCTGTTCCAGTGCAGTATGGATCAGTCCATGGCAAATGGTAGGGCTGTGTTTCCACCCCTGCGGCAGTCGATTCCAGGTGTACTGGACACCCCTCCAAGTGAAAGCAAACTGTGGCCTGCACTCTGCTGCCAAAGGGATTGAGAAGAATGCATTAGCGATATCAATTGTGGCATACCACTTGGCTGCCTTTGACTCCAGTTCGTATTGAAGTTCTAGCATGTCCGGCACGGCAGCACTCGGTGGTGGAGTGACTTCGTTCAGGCCACGATAGTCTACTGTTAGTCTCCACTCTCCATTAGACTTCCGCACTGGCCATATGGGACTGTTAAAGGGTGAACGGGTCTTACTGATCACTCCTTGGCTCTCCAGTCGCCGAATGAGCTCATGGATGGGAATCAGGGAGTCTCGGTTGGTGCGGTATTGCCGCCGGTGCACTGTTGTGGTGGCAATTGGCACCTGTTGTTCTTTGACCTTCAGCAACCCCACAACAGAAGGGTCCTTCGAAAGACCGGGCAAAGTAGACAGCTGTTTAATTTCCTCCGTCTCCAAGGCAGCTATACCGAAAGCCCACCTGTACCCTTTTGGGTCCTTGAAATACCCTCTCCTGAGGTAGTCTATGCCAAGGATGCACGGAGCCTCTGGGCCAGTCACAATGGGGTGCTTTTGCCACTCATTCCCAGTTAGGCTCACTTCAGCCTCCAATACAGTTAGCTCTTGGGATCCCCCTGTCACTCCAGCAATACAAATGGGTTCCGCCCCTACATAGTTTGATGGCATTAGGGTGCACTGTGCACCGGTGTCCACTAGAGCCTTATACTCCTGTGGGTCAGATGTGCCAGGCCATCGGATCCACACAGTCCAGTAAACCCGGTTGTCCCTTTCCTCCACCTGGCTGGAGGCAGGGCCCCTCTAATTCCAATTGCAGAATTCGCAACCCACTTCTTGTGAATGGGAATCAGAAGTCTCCCTATTAAGATCACGGATAGAATCAGCGCTTCTACTCCTCTGTCTGGGGAACTGCCTACTGGAAACTGGAGCAGCAACTCTCCTGGAGGTCCCCCCTTGAGTGGTTGTTTTTCCTTGCAACTCACGTACCCGTGCCTCCAGGGTCAACGTAGGTTTTCCATCCCACTTCTTCATGTCCTCTCCATGGTCACGCAGGTAAAACCATAGGGTGCCCCGTGGTGTGTATCTTCTCTCTTGAGCAGAAGGACGCTTACTCCTAATGGCCGAGATACTGGTCCGTACAGGTAGGGAGTAGGACATATCTTCTTTGAATTGCTGGAACTCCCGGGACAATTTCTCCACAGCTGAGACGAGGGAGGAAGAGACATGTGCTTCATAATCCCAGAGTTTATCAATCACATCCTCTACCGCTGGTGCCTCTTCATCTTTCCAGGACATTACTGCCAGGGAGTTTACATGGGATGATGGTGCGCTCCGTACAAACTTCCGCCACATGGGTCGTGTGCACTGGGCTTCATCTGGATCTTTGGATGACTGTTCACTACCCAGGTCACCATAAATCACCTCAAGCACAGCTAATTCTCTCAGGTACTGGATACCTTTCTCCATGGTGGTCCATTTTCCAGGGCGATATATAACATCTTCCTTGAAGGGGTACCTTTCTTTCACAGCAGACAGGAGTCGCCTCCAGAGGCTGAGGCCTTGTGTCCCTTTTCCAATTGCTTTGTCAATGCCCCCGTCCCTAGAAAGGGATCCCAGTTGTTTGGCTTCCTTACCCTCTAATTCCAGGCTACTGGCCCCGTTATCCCAGCATCGGAGCAGCCAGGTGACAACATGCTCACCTACACGACGGCCGAAATCTTTTCGTATATCTCGTAGCTCACTTAAGGATAGGGATCGGGTAGTTTCCGTCTCTTGTACAAGTTCTTCCTCTTCCTTCTCCTCTCTTAGTAACGGCGCTGCTTCTCCATCATCCTTTTCTAAACGAGTTGACTTTCTCTTTGAAGATTTCTTCTTTTGTATAGGGGCAACTGATACTGGCATGGGTTGATTCTCTGATTCAGCTTCAGTGTCCGTCATGGGTGTTTGAGCGGTCACAGTGCCTGTCGTCGGGCTTGGAGCTGCTGCAGTGCCTGTTGTGGGGGTTTGAGGGACCACAGTGCTTGTCGCTGGGCTTGGAGCTGCTGCAGCGCCTGTTGTGGGGGTTTGAGGGGCCACAGTGCTTGTCGTTGGGCTTGGAGCTACTGCAGCGCCTGTTGGGGGGGTTTGAGGGGCCACAGTGCTTGTCGCTGGGCTTGGAGTAGCCGCAGGGCCTGTCATTTTCCCTTGGTGGTACTGAATACTGTTGAATAGGGCTCGGTAGGCATGGGCCAGGCCCCAACACATTGCAGTGATTTGTATCTCTCTGGAATTGCTAGGGTGACAGCATACTTCCTCCAAATATTCTACTAATTTTTCAGGATTCTGCACTTGTTCAGGGGTAAAGTCCCAAAACACTGGAGGTGCCCACCGTCTCAGGCATTTGCCCATACTCTCCCACATACCCTGCCACCCATAATTATCGAGCCTTGGGGCAGATCTCTGGATGATATTCTTGAATTGCTTATTAACCTTAGACAAAACCGAAACAATCTGCCATAGGAATATCAACAGATGTATCTTAACTACCCAAGGATGTTCAAGAGACTGAAAAGTTGTTGTAATGAAGGAGGAGACATTACAGAAGATGGTAGCTAAGGTGCCATTCTGTATTTCCTCCATAAAGAACCTCTCAGAGGAGGAGGTATAATTGCTAATTGTCTCCATGAGGTGGTACCCGAAGTACAGTAACGGCTTCCATGCAAAACCCAAATAACCGATAAAACTCAAGGCCAGTGTTTTAATAACAAATCTCCTAGGCAAAACATCTCTAACCACTGCAGAGCACAGCAAACTACAAAACCCAATGCCAATCTTTAACATGTACTTCAAAATCAGCATGGTGTAGGTCTGACTACTAATATCGAGGACAGATGAATCAATGCTGTGACCAGCAACTGTTATTATCTCAAACACTTCGAGCCCCACGTTGGGCGCCAAAAAGGACTGTTGTGGTTTAGCCCCGGTCAGCAACTAAGCACCACACAGCCGCTCGCTCACTCCCCCACCCTTGTGGGATGGGGGAGAGAATCGGAAGGGCCAAAGTAAGAAAACTCGTGGGTTGAGATAAGAACAGTTTAATAATTAGAATAAAACAGCAATAATACTAATATAATGAAAAGGAAAATAATGAGCGAGAGAGAGATGAAACAGTAGGAGGAGAGGGAAAGGGAAAAAAAACAAAACCAAAACTGAACAACAAGTGCTGCAACCGCTCACCACCCGCCGACCGACGCTGCCGGTCCCCGAGCCGCGATCGCTGCCTCCCCCAGCCAATTCCCCCAGTTAATATACTGGGCATGACGTCACATGATATGGAATACCCTTTGGCCAATTCGAATCAGCTCTCCTGGTTGCATCCCCTCCCCTCCCGGCTTCTTGTGCACCTGGCAGAGCATGGGAAGCTGTAAAGTCCTTGACTAGTGTAAACACTACCCAGCAACAACTAAAACACCAGGGTGTTATCAACATTATTTACATACCAAGTCTAAAACACAGCACTATGCTAGCTACAGTGAAGAAAATCAACTATCCCAGCTAAAACCATGACACACAGTCACTCAGTTGCCCTTCTTTGGAGCAAAAAAAAACCCCTTGAACAATTCATGAGCCATGCCACTTAACAAAAGTTTTGTTGTCTTTTCTGTTCTGTTATGAAAGCTTTGTATGCAAAAGTGTGTCTAGGGGGCTATCTGTTTTGATGGATTAATTACCGTGTATATGTTCTAGTGTGTAACACTATCAAAGGCATGACCAAAGGTTAAGTTTTACTTTCAGGTCTGGGTGCACCAAATGACATATTTTTCTCCATTTGTAGCTTTTAACATCCTACTTCTGTAATGCTAATGATATACTCTGCTTCCAGTAAAAAGAGGTTAAAGGTTTGTCTGGGATATGCTTTTGTGTCAGGAAACCCAATTCTGGCTAGAGCTGCTGAGTACTCTTCGCATAGAAATAAATGTGACATATGATCCCACTGTGTCATTAACTGAGCTATTAATTTTAGCAGAATTTAGAGTCTCAAGACAATCATGACTGGTCTCATCTTTTTTTATACCTGTGTCATATATGCATCTGGACACAAGCTTTATCTTCATTTGCTAACTCCAAAAGGAGAAAACAATCTTCCACTCTTGATTGTCCAATGAAGTGAGGCAAACATGCCTTCTTCCTAATGTTTTCCTTTTTTCTTGCTAATAGTTACTGAGGTTTGCCTTTCTTTAATTAGTAAATACAAGACTTGTGATTAAGTCCAGTCCTCCTGAAAGGAATCTCTAAGGATGCAGAATGGAATGAGCTGAAGAATAGAGAGGGACAAAATGGAAGTAGTGATCTTGGGCCCATATATTGGGTCTAGACTTTTGTCTATCCCTCTCCATCCAAGTTATCTATGAGGACAATGTAACTAATGTTACTACAGTAGGAGAAATGGGATTGCAAGGGATTGCTTTGATTTACCTTGTGAAACAAATTTCTCAGTTGAAAATAACTGACTTTCAGATAATATGTTCCATCTGAGAAGCATCAAATCAAGAACTTCAGGACTAACAAGGCTTCTGAATAATGCTATCTAAGGTGAAATCTCTTCACCTCTCTTTTTGTTCATGTTCTTCCAGGACAGTAATGTTCTGTATTGTAGCCTCTTTAATTTAAAAAAATAGTGCCCTAATACTCTGTTTGTCCCCGAACACACAAGCAAGTGGAAAATACTTAATTTTTGTTACCAGTTAGAAAATACCACATTGTAGCTCCCTATTATTGCTGAAATATTAAATTACAGCTTAAAAAAAAAAAATACGGTATGCAACCAGCTCTCCAGGACTATGTTTCCTTGATAAGCAAACAGGATTTTACTGTAAGTCGCTGAATGCCTAATCATTCCTGTTATGCATTATACCCTCTGTGTTTGTTAGGGATGAAAAAGGAGAAATGCATCCTGTTTGGATTTGGAATATAAATCACAACGCTTCATTAGTAAAGCTCAGTAATGCTGATTATCTTAAATAGCTGTCATGGGACATAGTATGTAGTCATCTAAATCACCAATGCCAGATTCTGGGCTTGTCTTCTGTGTTCTTCCAGGCAATGTGGCTATATGCAACCTATTCCAACTGGGCAACCTTGTTAACGGGTACTTGGATGAGGAGTTAGGTGGCATAAGGACATTATTGCACAGTATTAGAACATAAATACCTCTTCTGCTCTGTCTTGGATTTATCCAGCTCCTCAGAAACCAAAAAGTTTTCACAGAAAAGAGCAGTGGCGTAATCTTTTGGGCTGTAGTAGATAGCAGGATCCATTTTTCTTGCTCTTATTGGTTCAGGAATGGAGGAGACAGCACAGAAAAGGCAGATTAAAAAAAAATACCATGAAAAATCAGGTATTTCATCTGGGTTTTCTTAGCGGCTTTTGGCTGGGAAAAAGCCTTGATTTAATAATGATTTTTCTATTGGTTTGTAGTCTTGACTTGTATTAAGAAATGTTGCCATTCTAACAGTCTTTTTGCTTGCTGTTTTGTTCTGTCGTCCCCATCGATTCTTCCCTTCTACTCCACTCTCGTGTGCCTAGTTTAGGATCAGGATGTGCACAGATGCTGTATAGATGAGACAGAAGTAAGAAATGGTCAGCAAAGAAACAGCAAAACTGCTCCAGTGTTTCAATTAACAATGGCAGAAACAACAGCTCCCTGGTAGATTGAATAGTGCAGAGAACTCACCATGGCAAAAAAATGAGAAGTTAATTTGGTGGTGGAGGACGTGTTCCCTTCCACATTTGAGGCTAGTGTTTGACACTTCATAATCCCAACCTGATTGCATCTCACACTTCTGTACATCCACCCATAGGCACAACAGATGTCATCAGCAGATTCTTAGTTTTGCTTGTTTCTGAATATGTGTGTGTGTGTCTCACCAAAATCTGGCATAGAAATACAGGATGCTTCATATGAGATTCTATGGAGCTTTGTTTCTTCTTATGGCAGTTAAAAACTCTTCCTTTGTAATGTTATAGAGAACAGTTTCAAAAGTAGATAGCGACAGATTAAAGTATGTGCTAAATTCTGTTGACTAGAATGCTTTTACAGCCTAGAAAAGAGAGTTCAATATATGAATCAGGCCAAATTGTGCTTACGATTACAATAGCAAACTTTTCAGTTTTTAACCTTATCACTGACATGTCACGCATCTTTCAGTAGTAGCTCTACACATAGAAAGATTAATATAATGGGAATCATGAAAGGACAGGAGATGTCCCTCAGAGGTGGTGTAAATATATTTCAAATGGAGCTTTCATTCTTTCTGTGCACAAGAAGGTTTTTTTGAGGAGGGGGGAGGAAGGAGAAGTTGGTAATGATAATGATTGTTATTCTTTAAAGTATATGCTCAGCACTCTGTAAGCAGTGTATTCAGCCAGAGAGTCATAGGCATTCCATAAAGATTGATTGCTTTAGCAAGACTTGAGCCAAATCAAACCAGATCAGTTATGCATTGACAACATATTAAATAAAGGAAAGTATGAATTTTCTTTGTGTAAATTTCAAACAAACCGAACAAATCTGCTGCTGGTTTTATGCTAGTAAAAATAATTTGTGTTGTGGGATGTATGCGGTTTGAATTTTTGTGGGATTTTTGTTTTTGTTTTCAAGGTATCTAGCTAATATTTTCGGTAAATTGTGCTAATAAAAGTAACTTTTATTTAAAGTTTTGTAATCATAAAGCAGTAGCTGTTATATGGTATCTGATTTGAGATTTTAATATATCATGCTGTACTACAGTGCATTCTAATTTTGTTTATAGCATTTGATTATCATGTCAATTTACATCCAGGGTGGAAGAAATTGGCTGGATATCAAGCAATAAATTTTAATAGGTTCACCATCTGCATCATTTGGTATGGCATTCAGTGATTTTTGTCCTGATGTGACAAACAAGTTATCATTCTTCAGGCACTGCTGATCTTCACTGTTTTGCATGACTGAGCTAACTGCATGTTACTCAGTCCCTGATGTCTGATCTGCACGTTATAACAACCTCTTCGAGGTGGATATGATATGAAACACCAAAATGGCACAGGTATATTCTACAAGAGCTACCACTTCCAATATCTTTGCTACGTTCAGAAGCTGGTGGTAGAAAAGAATGTCTGTCAAGAACTAATTGCCTGATCACCATTCATTAGTGGTGCTCAGGAATTCAGACAGACTGAAAAATGTGGAGCGGTGATAAAATTGTGTATTATGATCAATAATCCTAAGTAAATGGCCTGGATTTTAGTGCATGCATCAGATTCATGCCTGGGTGCTTTAACTGTAGGAACAACACCAGTTTATGATAGTTGAATGAAGGGTGCTCCTCAGCAGGGGAGTGTGGTCTGAAAACCCTACTGCTGCATTGTAGGCTGCCAGACCTCAAAGCCAGGGTTTGCAAGGCAGTCATGGTAAACAACACCAGTACTGTCTGATATTGTGTCTGTACCAGAGATCTTGAGAATTTCCCTCTGCAGGATGCTTTTGTGTGTTATCCATCTGGCCTGATTGGTCCATGCCTGCAGGCCCCCTATGGTGCTGTGCTGGTTTTGACTGGGATAGAGTTATTTTTTTTCTGCAGTAGCTTTTATAAGGCTGTTTTGGATTTGTGCTGAAGAGAGTGTTGATAACACAGATGTTCTCATTCCTGCTGCGCAGGGCTTACACAGAGCCAAGGCCTTTTCTGTTCCTTACCCCACCACACCAGCAAGTGGCTGGGGGAGCACAAGGGGTTGGGAGGGGACACGGCCGGGACAGCTGACCCCAACTGACCCAAGGGATATCCCACACCATATGGAGTCATGCTCAGCATATCGAGCTGGGGGAAGAAGGAGGAAGAGGGGGACGTTCGGAGTGCTGGCGTTTGCCTTCCCAAGTCACTGTTATGTGTGATGGAGCCCTGCTTTCCTGGAGATGGCTGAACACCTGCTTGCCCATCAGAAGGAGTGAATGAATTCCTTGGTTTGCTTTGCTTGCGCATGAGGCTTTTGCTTTGCCTATTAAACTGTCTTTGTCTCAACCCATGAGTTTTCTCACTCTTACTCTTCCGATTCTCTCCCCCATCCCACCGGGGGGGAGTGAGTGAACAACTGGGTGGTGCTTAGTTGCTGGCAGGGGTCAAACCACAACAGGTGCTTACAGTATGTTGATGCAGTAGTTATCCTCCTGCTCTAGATTTCTTGGATGGCTTATCAGCCAGCTCCCTGTTAATGTCTTGGAGAAAGCGTGTCATGGGTACTATTAAGCAGTTAGAAAGCGGTGAGCTGGTTTGCAGGCTTCCTTTGAGCTTACCACTGGAATGTGCACACTTCCGTGCTGTAGTCTTGTGCTGCAGCCTTCAGCCTGTTTTGGTCAACAGCAAAGTAGAATATGCTGCTCTGTGTTGTGTACTTGGAAAGTATCACAGCCAGAGGAGAATAAATCTGAAAATCTCTGGTGTGTTTCACCAAAGGATTGAGAATGACAAAGCAGACAGTACAATCTGGACAAAACCAGCAGCTGCATGCTTTGCCCAGTATGAAGTTTCTGTTTCAGTTACCACTCCTCCTCTTGCTACTGCAACAGTGCCAAATTTTACCTGCGTTGCCACGCATCAGAGACTTCCAAACTAGGTTTTTGTACTTTAAGTGATATGTAAGCCTCTTGAAATGTAATGGCCAATAGCAGTGTTATCCAACAGTAAAAGAAAGAGTTGAGGAACTCCTGGTGTAGGAGACATTCTACCCCTTGTGTTTATTCTTTCTCATCCTAAGGCAAGTCAGAATTCAGTACACTCAGATAAACAGATTTCACACAGCCTGTGAAGATTGACAATGAAGAGCAACAATTAATTAAATTACATTATTTACAGTGTTCTCCTGCATTCAGAATTAACAATTTTTTTCCTTTTATTGCTTTTATGTATAAAGAAACTCTATTTGTTTGACTATCATGGAAAAAAGAGGAAAGAAAGCAAGGGAAAATAACCATGTTGTGATAATATATTGAGGAAGGCTACAGGAGTAATACAGAAAATGGAGAATAAACAAAATACGTAACCTTGTTATGCTGAGAATTTGACAGAGTTTGCACAATATTTCAGATGAGAAAATAAGGAAAGGGAGGGAGATGAAGGGAAGACAGAACTTCATTGCCTATAAGCAGCCAAATTTCTGTTTAAACACTGCAGTGGAAACTTCAGTGACTAGCATGGGATGAAGTAAGCAGTCCAAGTGAACTATAATCCCTGAGTGTTTTTGCCAACATCAACTGGCAGAAGAGGGAGAATCAGCATCTTTTATCACTTTACTTTCAAATTGTGACTATCAACTGCCCATGACCAGCTGTTATCTTGCAGCTTTTCTTTGCTTGCTGTCAGAGGTTGAGCTGATGGGCTCCTAGAAAAAATTTCAATCATTAAAAAGCCTGAACTGTAAATCAGTGTTTATCCAGATTTAAGCAACTAATTTCTTTTAGATAACCCAACCCTGCAAACACACATAATATATGTTTACAAGTCATACAATTATCTATAGTGCCTTTATTTGTTCTTAAATGGATGCTTCTAAATTCCAGCTGAGATGCAGTGAAAGGGTTAGTTTTTGATCTTGTAACTCTGAAGAGAGCCAAATGCAAAGAATTTCACATGATTAATGATGATGAATACTTTCTTTGTGTTATTAGAGAACAATCAAAACATGACTCATTCTCCTAATAAAGAATTTTTTAGAGTGGCATAGATGTACGCTAACATTAAAGGAAACTGCCACAAGTTGATTTTACTCACCAGGACCAGTGTTATTTGTTCCACGTAGGCAGACAAGAAGGTGAAATCTATTGTTGGGGTTTGGGTGGGTTTTTTTTTTCTTCAGTAAGATGAAAAATCAAACTCATCTAAACTTCTTTTCATACACAATGAGATATCATTATATAAAGAGCCAAATTCTGCCAGTAGGTTACACCTATGAGCTTTTCATGAGGTCTAGAGCTCTTGTAGATTCTTCATAGAATGAATATATTCCACTGCCATCACACCACCTTGATTTCAAGTTCTTGATATTTAAACCAGTTCAGTGAACCTGGTCCTATTAATGCCAAAAATTCTAGCAGAAGGATTGAATTATTTCCTAGATTTCAGCTTCTAACTGTTCATTTTCTCCCCTGCTTTTTTTTTAATACTGTGCCCAAAAGCTGTATTATGCTGTAATTACTGTCATTTGCTGTGGGAGACAGGGGAGGAGAGCAGATAAAATCTATCATGGACATGGCAACAATTTCTTATCATTATGCTGATGACTGTCATTCAGTTTCTCAGTTGCATGTTCTCCTTGCTTTTACCTTAACTTCTTTGGTTCAATTTTGAAATAAGCCAGAAATGAGGAACACATATTTTAAAACTGAGTTTTTGTTTCTTCAACGTCATGTTTTGGGTTAAGTCTTTTTAGTCTGCCTACTAAAGATGATTTGGGGAATCTCATGCAAGCTGCTAAATTATAAAGAATTGTTGCCTTTAAACACAGTTTGTATTGTGGTAACCTATAGGGGAACCATCCATACCCTTTCTTCCCATTGTGCTAGGTATAAAACAAAAACCTCCCTAATGAGTTTACAAATGCTAAACAAAAATTTCTCACGAGCAGGATATAAACTGGCTTCTGAGTCCATGACAGCAGGACTAGAAACGTTTAATTGTACTTTTAAGAGAGAATCATGACATTTTGTTATTTTAGTGTGTATGAGAGAAAGATCTTAGATCACAGCTGCTTCTAAATACTGTTTATCTGTGATGCTTGTAGAAAGAGGGAAATTATAGTTTGTGCTCTAAAAATGGCTCATGTTTATCAGGCTATGACACTTTATTCAAAGGCAGTTACTTACATTAGCTGAACAAACAATGCTAATCAGTTTTAGCTTCTGGATTCTGCATAAAATATTCCAAGCATAGACACCTTACCAGTGCTGACTCCAAGTACTTTTTTTTTTTAACTTTTGAAAAGTAATTGCTACTACTGACACTGCTTCCCTGGGGCTAGGCTCCTGCATTTAAATTAGTGACTTGTCTAACTCTTGGTGGCAAAGATGTTAGCAGGCAGGCAAAATTAGCACTTCAGTTGCTGCGAGTACCCATCTAATACCACTGTTTTTCTAGAGATTTGAAAATTCATCAATGTTTCTCATGTAAATAAGGTCTTATTGGCACATTCTCCCAAATTAAAGAAATGTTTTCCCATTTCAGGATGGGATTATTGCTTAGATCTTTGAAATCCATCCCATAGTATGATAAGGAATAGTGTAAGAGAATGGCAGTCTTACTTCATGACATCATGTGCTTCATCTAATCTGAGACCATTTATACATTATTATTTCACATATGCATGCTTTTTCCCATTTAAGGTATATTTTTGATAAGGAATTTTTGGTTTCTTGCAGCAGGTGTGCTGACACAAAATTCCAGAAGATGATAACCTCTCATTTCTGTAGAGGATATTCTCACCTTTTACAAGTATTCACAAACTCTAGCTTTCAACAATCCCATGGAGTAAGCAAAATGATATAAAATTAGTACAGTCACCACTGGGAGACCGTTGTAACCTACACCTTATCTTGCTTCTTTTCTGTATCTGTGCTTTATGTCACAAATGTGTGTCTCTCCTTAGACTGAGATGTTATACAAAAATAAAACAGCTCAAAGATTTCTCCTTAGCAGACTAAACATCTATTTTCTAGTCAGTTGCTGCATACTGTGATTAAGAGAAAATGCTCAATTCTCATAACGATGTTGATTATTCCCCAACTTTAGCTCAAATGACTAGTTTCTGATTATATTCTAATATATTAAAATGCTTTTTTGCAGGATTTCTGTATTCAGAGATAGTGGCTGGGGGAGGGGGGGGAAGCCAATATGTTTTTTATAAAACAGCAATTAGTTGTGGTTCTGTACAAAGACGCCAGTGGGAGTTCTTCAGCACTGAGTGGTGATTCATATCAGAACAACCTGGTCCTGTCATAATTTGCTGCATTACTCTTTGCAGTGATGACTTTTTGCAATGTATCAAGAAGAGAAGAAAAATGTAGTTGTATAATGTAAGAGACTACCATCAGCTTGAAATGTAAACAATGTCTGGTGAAACACAAGTTTACACTCCTGTGGTCAAAGTGAACTTGGTGGCTTTCCATTAATTTCCCTGCCCAGTTCAACAATACCTAATCCTTGAAAACTTAATGGAGAAAGATTCTGCTTTACAGAGGGTCCCCTCAAATCTGAGAAGCAATGTTAAGTGCCACATTGAAGTGGAAACATGATTTCCTGTAACAAGCATACACAGGATTGCTCATCCTTGATGAGATATGACTTGCATCAAAAATGCTGATTAACACAGATACTTGTTCTGTTTAGTTGAATGAAAAATTCTTACTCTTTTTCTAGCTCTGAAGAAACAGGTAAAAGAAACCAAACAAACCATGTTAGTGTCTCAGAACTTTGTGAAAACCAAAACTAAGGTAACCATCTTCAACACATTGCATAGGGTAATAGGGGGAGAAAGATGAGGCAGGGTCAAAATTCACATTGCAATTCCTGTTACAGAGCTGACCTGCAAGTGCAGTGCTGACTTTGAGATGGGCAGATGGTTCTGCATCTCATTCTCTTTTAGGCTAGACAAATTCCATTCTACAACGTGGTCCAGACAATATGTCTGTTTAAAATTTTTATGAGAATAAGTATGTCCATTCAAAATGTTGGGGTTTTTTAGTTTTTGTGGGGGTTTGGGTGTTTTTAATGAGGTGGCAACTGAGAGGGAGGAGCTGTTTTGTTTCTTCTGTTCAAGAGATCTCTCAATGAAAATGTTTTGTGAAGAACAGAATTGGGTCAAGAAGCTAGCACATGATTACTACAAGAACTTTCCATAAGGGGTTCCTTCATCTGGGAGATGCTAAAGTGGAACTAAATGAACCCCTATTACTGTAGTTGGGGAGGTTTGAGAGTGTGGGGAGTATTTGGGTTTTTTTCCCCTTTTGATAGGCTGGAAATGAGCAATATCTGCCAGCCAAATGAAAACCGAAGGGGTGAAGTCTAATGCTGCTAGCTCAAAAGGATATCTGCACTTCAGAAACAATGGTTGGTTTGTATACCTCGTGATAAAAGGGGGGAAAAAATGCAACTTGAGACAAATGAAATCTGAAACTTTCAGCCTACCTATCCTAAAAACTTCCAAGCCTAGCACAATGTTCCCTTTGAGTCTACTGCTATGCTTTAAAGCTTGTACTGTGTTTCAGGATGAGTAATTCATTACATATTATGTCTTAATCTTGGGAAGAGTTTGGGTATGACAGGAAGAGAGAGAGGAGTGGTTTTGGTCATCTTGGTTTGACAGATTTGAAAATGGAGTTGATATTGAGGCAGATCGTGAAAGTAAGGATGGTAGAATATTTAAGGCAGCTCTGTGACATTTAGTGTGGTTATAAAATTTTTGAAAAGTCCTAAAACTAATGAAAAGCCACAGAAAATTAAAAGCTCAAGGGTCCACTGTTGGAAGTGGCAAAATCACTGTTTTGGAAATGCCTCTTAAAATCTTCTCATGTTTTCTGTTTCCAGTAAGTGATTATCACTTAGCTTTTGATGGTTGGAGGAAATTTCTTCTGTTTTTATTGTAATAGCTCTATACCCATCCCAAAATGGCAAGCAATAAATCCAGGCACTCTGAAGGTGAGGGATCTCGATTTGTCTGGCTCTAGTACCAGCTATGGAGCTTTATTGAATCAAGCTGTTAAGAGCTCATGTTTCTAGTTCTATAGGTTTCTGGTTTGAGGGATCAGAGTCACCATTTGATTTTAGAATTTTATTGGGAATATCATAGATATTATGTCAGTGTAATGTGTCTCCATGGTATCCTTAAACATATCATGAAAACCCTTCAGCAAGGCTACCACACACAATGATAGAACCAAACAAATTAAAGCATTAGCGAACAATGTTTTCATGTGTTTATTTCCAAATATGCATTTCCAGAGCAGATTGTGTATGTCTGTATGGTACTTAATTCCACAAAAATATTTATCTGGGCAACAACTGGAACATTATATTCAAACTTTCTGTAGGTGACTGAAATAATGGTAAGGCATGAATGTTGAGATATTATAACTTTTTTTATGTCATGAACAATACCAACAGGCAAAGGAGGTTATAGAAAAGCAGTGAGCCAGAAAAGCAGTGGTATACTATGGATGGGATAAAATGCTGTCTGTTTTCTTGTATGAAACAAATTTGCTGTGTGTTGTAACAATGTTACTGAACACTTTTCTATGATCCATTTAAAATCTTGGACAACTCATAATGGATAAAAAAAAACCCAAGAATGATTTAGAATGAATTGCACTTAAGGAAATCTGGCTGGATATTCTACCTCTTCTTCTCCGACTATAAAGTTATGGTTTAAAAAAAAAGGTATAACAGACTGTCTGATTAATAAATTGCAATCAATTGCAATGCCTACTTATCTCCTTAGGAGGTTTGAAGAGAAAGTAATGGATGAAGCATGCTTTTCTCTCAGTGTGAGAGGACCTGGCTAGAAGAACTTCTTAGCCTAAAAAAAATAAACAAATCTTCGCTATAAGTGAGGAAAGGAGCACAGTCTTAAATAACAAGTGTGCATCTCATTTTCTTGTTTAAATCAGGTAAAGCCAAGGGTGTGATGTTTGTGTGGAGATAATTGAAACAGTGGTTTAGACATAAATGTTTTTAAAATTCTGTCAAAATCCCAGTAGAGATTATATTTCTGTACAGTACCTGAGGGGAAAAAATTGTGAAGTATTAGGGGGTCTTGTTAAAAGTTTGACATATGCAGTAAGTGGTTTATAGTTCCCAGTGGTATAGATGGAACCATTAAAGGACCTGAAGCTTGCAGTCCAAGGGAAAATGTCATCAGGTTTAAGGTCATTGTATGCCTAATCTACAGGAAAAAAATTCTTGAAGTCTATCCCCTTTTATTAAATACAACTGACTTTATCAAGGCTTTTTCTCCTTTTTTTTCTTCGTTCCAACCTACTGAAAAGGGAATTTCTGAGCTTGAATATAAAACCCCACCTTAGCTTTTCCTGTGTGGTTTAAGTTGACTGTTTTATTTTGCTTTTTTCAGTAGCTTAGGAGTAGACACATGGCCAGTTCTCTTGTGATTCTGACTCTCATTTGCAAACAGAAATAATAGGAAGTGTCTGAAAGAGTTACTTAGCAAAGCAGTCCATGTAGCTATTGTGGAAGGCTGCTGATGAATGGGATGTGTCTTGTCAGGCTTCTGTATGAGGAACACTTCAGAAAGATACAACAAACCTTGCAGTCTGGAAAAGAAAGGACTAAGAGGTTTACAAAATTATAAGAAAAATCAGGGATGCAAGAATAAGGCGTAATCAAATTAAACTGAAAGGAGCTAAGGTCAAAACAAAAGGAGATAAATTTTCACACAGTGAATAATTTGCCCATGGGACTCCTTGCCAAGGATGTTGTGGATGCTGAAGTTTAAATTAACATGATCTAGGGACCAGACAGGTCAGGAGGAGAAAACCATTCAAGATTGGTGGGGTGGGGCAAGAGGGACTGGAAAAAAAGGTGCTGAAAATAGCTAGAAGCTAAAGGAGGAGAATCTCATGCTTTCCTTGCCTTACTATTCTACTGTCACTGTTGGAAAAAACATACTGCACTAGAGGGACCTTCTGTCTTAGTGTGTGGGTTCTTGTTTACTCCTTAGCTTTTGGTGCATATATTGGCAAAAACCATAAACTGTATTAGAACATGCTAATACCCTTGGCTGGGAAATGTAGTAGGTGCTCAAGGAGTACACAGGAGCATACAAGGCATTCCTTCTCTAGAGATAACTCATCAGGGAGAGGTTGGATAGACACCTGTAAACATTATGGCTAATTCCACTAGCCAATGTGAGTCTCAGACCTCAGCCGAGAAACAGTAAATTCTGATGCAGTCACTGATCAGGGGAACATATTCCATTATGTTGTGTCTGGAAAAATTAGAAAGCTAGGGCAGAGGTCTTCAGAGAAAAATCTAGCTGGACTTTCTCTTTAATGCTTCCCTTGAAACCTAAAGGCAATATTTTTCATGAATATTCTTAACTGTTTGTAGAAATAAACAAAACTAGATCACCTTGAAGGACTGAAAGCTAGTAAGGCTTTTTACTTTTTTGATTGTCTTCACTCACAAATCTCAAAATAGTGTAGAAAAATAGGTAGTCATTAGCTTTCCACTCTAACATGTGAGCTAACTAATCCACAAAAATTTCTTATTCAGTGTGCAGCTTATTTTTTCATTCAGAGAAAACAGGTCTGTTGATCTTCAACTGTTGTTCACTAGACCATGAACTATTTAAAATACTTTGATTTAATGTCGTAGTTACATATTTTTTTTTAATCTCTCATGTGCATGCACCCATACACAGAGACTGCTAGTCTGCATGTCTATTCCGTAGCAAACTAGTAATGTGCTGATGAAAAAGATAGTAATTGGCAGGTCTTAATTAACTGGCAAGAGCTTCCCTGTTGATTTCAGTTATAATCTCTGTTAGGCATTAGAGGAAACACTATTAGCTAGACAGGCACAGCATATATATTCCATGTGATAAGGACTAGTTTACAAACCATGATCATATTTCTGCTGTTGACTATACTGTAGGGATTCTTCTACATAAGAAGCCTGGCACAATTGATAGTTTTATGTACTCAGTTTTCCTCAAGAATGAGGAAACAAAGTGATTTAGCTGTGTTTTGGGCCTCACCTGCTTTTTTATTCTCTGATTCTACTACATTTATGATGTCCATTGACCTTCCAGTGTCCCTGTTGTGGAGCAGGAAAAACCATGGGTCACTTGAAAGAAATAGTGCATAGGAAGACAATGAGACAAATTAATATTTCAGTTGTTTTCAGCATTAAAGATTTTCTCTTAACTAGAATCCTAAAGGTCATGGCTGTATGATTCTTTCAGAGTAAATACCAGTTTCTGCTCTCAGGAATCTTGCAGTTCTGTCATGGCCCATGTACATCAGGGACTTCCTTTTTTGGATCTAATTAATGCAAAGAGGCAGAACATCTAGGTGCAAGTCTCTTCTCTCCTGTTAGATTTACTTGGGGAGAAAAGGTGCACACTTTAACTTCTTGTTCTAGCACATAAGACTGCTGTCATGGAGATCCTGGTTATAATCTGTATACCCTTTCCTAAGGAAAAGCAAGGCAATCTTTCACTACAGAGCTGTTCGTCATACTATGTATGATATGGTGTGAGGAAATCCTCAAAAGGAGATATGGATACGGTAGGCTGAATGGTCTTATTTATCTCTGTTGCTCCTGATAGGCATTAAAAAATAATTATTTGTCTTTCATTACAATGGTGGATCCTGGGGACTATAGAACAATGATTTTCATCTCCAGGAAGATGGTAGAGTCTATGCTAAAAAAATGCAGGATCTGTAGGGGAAACCTCATTTCACTAACTTGCTGGAGTGCTGTGAGGGTGTCAATAAACAGTACAGTTAAAGAGGATCCTGATAGTATAATATATTTAGGTTTTAGAAAGTTTTTGACAAACACCAGTTTATTAAATAAATCATGATGCTATTTGATTAGAATTAAATGTTCTTTTATGTACTGAGAAGTTGGTTATAGGATAGGAATTAATGGATGGGACAAAATGGTCATCTGTCTTGATGGAGAAGAGTCAAGAGGCCGCGTAGGGGGTCCAGAAAAGGCAGCCAAATTCTGGGCACAGTCAGAGCGAGAGAAATGGGAACAGAAGAGAAGGCAACATTTTGTGACTAAATGAAACCTTGGTGTACCCAACTGTGGGCAGTTTTGTTTTCTGCATCTCAAGAAAGATGTGGCAGAGTTAGAAAAGGTGCAGAGAATGGCAACTGAAATAACTAAAGATGTGGACACTGTCTTATAAGGAGACTGAAACAAGCTGGGACTCTTCAGTCTGGAGAAAAGGCTAAAGTAGGGGACATGACCAAGGTTTACACAATCATGACAATAAAGTGAATGAAAAACTGGTGTTTTCCAAATCCCTCAGTGCTAGAGTTAACAGGAGCTGGCTGACACTGGTGGGAGGTTGGTTTAAAACAAAGGCTGTACATATCTATTAAGATGGTTATGAACTTCTGGAATTTGTTGCCACAGAAGGCTGAGGTGACAGTTAGACAGTATCAGCAAGTAGTAGAAGGAATTAGACAAATTTCTTTTGTAAAAGGAGTAAAATAGTGATTACTCATTAAAGGGAAATAACAGCGATGTATGCTCTAGGACCGCTAATGCAGCAGGTGTGGATGCAAGGGAAAGGCAAGGCCAGTGGACTGTCAAAAAGGGGCAGAGCTTATTTGTTCGCCTTAATAGTGTCTTGTATGTCACTCTCCAGAGCAGAATATGAGGCTTGACTGAGTAATGTCTTCCTCAATAGGGCATTCCTTATGTTCTTATAGAAGAAAATGTGTTTTAATTTGTCATAAGAAAAGGTAACTCTGAACCATGAAAGCTTTCTTGCCCAGTTAACCTTGGATTAGAACACATATTTTGACTTATGTTCTCCTTTACAGCAGAGCCTGGATATTAGATCTGTTTCAGGTTGTATCCTTTCACTTCAAGTAACTTATCTCCTCACTTTAAAATTCTAATGAGTGCACCCTGAATTTTTTTGATTCTGAAATGTTATTGAAGGAGTCCACAAGTCCCTGGTGATTTTGCTATTATTTTACAGCAAGCTGAATGCTTCTGGCACTTTTAGTCCATACCTATCTCTGGAGATCAAAAAATACATTTAAAGTTTAATGGATTATGCTTTTTCATTCTAATTGGGGTTCTCAAGCCTGTGCAAATAAGACCCCCATGCCCTGCATCCAGTGCCAGCAGAAGGTGCTGAAGTGCCATTATATGAGGCAAAACATGCTGATAAAAACCCAAGACAACAACAAGCTCACCTAGGTTTCAAAAACAGCTTTATTTCAAGGGATTAAAGATGCTAATAATTATTTAAACTGAGCAAATGGAGCATGTAAGTTGCTTTTGCTATTTCCCAGGCACAAACAGAAGTCAAAAAATACTAAAATCCCCAGTCACAGATAGAAAACTAATAACGACAAAAGTTTTCCTTACAAGTTCCTGAAAACTGTATTGATATCTCTGACAGACAATTAATTGTCTGTCAGTATCTCACAATTTGAAAAGTTTTTGCTTTTTATAAACAACTCCTCCTTGAGCATTTCTCATTTGCTCAGAGACCAACCATTTAAACTTCTAGCCATTCATCAGTAGGTGTTCCACATGTCATTTTATGAATTCCCTAGTACACTTATGTAACAAAAAAAATGCCTTGTGTAAGGTTCTGTTAACAGGTTTGGGGTTCCCCCCCCGATACCACTCACTGCATTATCTTGTCAGACAAGCTTTATCCTCTTTTTGATAAGCTTCCTATTCAGGACACAGAAAGGGTCCTGGAAATCTACATATATTGCTTACCTTGTTGCTCTTCCTGCCCCATTCTCTATCTCTTCCCAGAGGCTCACTTTAAACCTTCTCCCTTACCCCTACTCCCACTTTTTAACCCAAAGCCTTGAAAGGCAAAATATTCCAGCTAAAGTACTGATGGCTCTATGCCTAGTTGTCATCTAATTCTTCTGTTTTCCTAGCAGTGCTGTCCTCTGCTACAAGGTCAAGCATCTCCCAACTCCTCTGCTGGTTTGTAGTGAGAGGGAAGGGAGACAGAGTGATTGCAAAGTAGGCTGCCTGGAAATAACTGTTCAATAAATTTAGCCAAGTACTAAATTTATAGGAGAGGGAGGAGGAGGAGGGAGTGTTGGATTTTATTGCTTCCTCTTAATAAAGAAAACAGTACGTTTGAGTTTTGGTTATAGATATTTTTTTTCTACATAGGTCTGCATTTAGTTTGGGCCAAAACTACTTTTTTTAGAGTTTGCCAGCATTGCTGTAGGCTTTGCTTCTTTCAAGGGAAGGGAAGGAAGCATCTCCACTTAGATAGATTTTTGTGCATTAATCTGGGGAGGCATAGTCTGACTGGGGAATTTGGCTGAGTATCTAGATTCAGGAGTTCTGTTTAGTATTTGTCCTCAATTTTTCTCTCTCAAAAGAAGTTGGTACAGGATTTTCCAATTATTCTAAGTCTACATTTCTTTTTGTGTCTCCCTTTGGACACTTTTTCTCCTCATAACTGTTGCCCACCAATATCTTTCATTCTAAGTCCCAGTTCTGTTGTCCTTGGATGCTTCCTTGCCTTTTCCCTGATGCAGGGAGTGAGGAAGGAACAAAAAAATTCATGCAGTAGGGATTTTCTTTGCTTTTTTTCTAAAATGTTGAAAAAAGTCACTGGCTGCAGTTTTAGGAATATCTGTGTGAGGGGTAGTCTGCACACAAAGAGCAGAGGGAACAGATTCCTCTCCCATGAGTGGGACTTGTGCTGGAAATGCAGGGCAGAAACCTTCAGTGTAGCACTGTCTGCTCTGACCTCCTGGGATGCGAGATCTGCACAAGCCTCAGCAAATGAGCATGTTTAAATACACCTATTTTATTAACATTCTAGTGCAAAAAGCAGCACTGTATTGTTCTGTTAATCTGAAAAATAAACATTTTCAACACTTATTTTATCAATTTCAAATCCAATTTTCTTTAAAGGACAGGAAGGCAGAATTGTCATGCTTTTTTTTTTTATATTTTCTTTTTTAAGTTCCTGAATAGTCATAAACTGGATGAAAATGCATACAAACCCAGAAGTATTGTAGAAAGTTAGAGCAGACAAACTCATATTAAAATAACATCATTATTGAGTATTAAAATTTCTATATCTTGACCAAGCCTGTCCCATGGCCAGTGTAAATACAGTCATAAACTTATCTCACTTTGAACATGACTCCACATGGTATGTCTTTTCTTCTCTCTCATCTCTAAATATGAAAAATTTGTTTGAAAGAAGTAGTTAACTAGAAAAAGAAGCAAAACAATGCATGCTTCTCAAACTAATGATCTCTGCAATCAGGGACCACACAGTGTGCTGTCCTCTGTCAGGCACACAAACAGTGAATCTGAAGGACAACTCAGAGTTTTAACATCACAATTTTCAGATTATCAATACCGGGCATCTAAGCTTAAAATAGAAATCTGTGTGCACATACAGAATTATGTATTCTGAATGCTCCTAAACTGAGTGTCTGCTTTAGTTATTCATTTACGTATTTCAGTTTGTATTTCATTTTTTCAGAATATTTGTTTGTTTTGTCTGTTTTTTAATGGTAGTATATGCTTTCTGGTTTTTAGAGGATATAAATTGTGAAATAAACTATGGGTTTTGATAAGTTGGTTTTTACTCTGCCAGAATTTGGAAACATATTCATAAACATATTTATAAACATCTCAGCAGACATTGGGAATTCTTGGAAAGAAAACAAACAATTCATAGCTTTCTGCAGAGTACTTGTCATACAATATGAGAAGTAAAAACAGAAGAAAAGGGCATGTGCATTGATCCTCATGTCAAACAAACTTAGACGAGATATAGGTTAATGTAAAAACTACAGTCAAGGTGTTGCTAGCCAAATTAAATACCAATAAGTTGGATGTTAATGAAGAGAGACATTTGAAAACAGGAATGGATGCATTTAATGAAGATATCAAATAAAAATATGAAGAGAGGAGAAAATAGCAAAATTTTAGTGAGATCCCGGGAAAAGAGTAAGAGAAGAGGGTACTAGGGAGATGGTATAAATTTTGACAGAAAAATTAAGTGGAAATAATTTTTATTTCTTCAATTTCACAAAAAAGCAGAAAATAGAATTTATCAGACATTAGAACTAATAATGGACTTTTTTAAAGATATGGGATTGTAATGAAAGGGCCCAATGAGAGGCAGTGGCTTTTCACAGGCACTGATGAACTGGAATACGGAGCATTTGGTGTTCCAAGTATAAGAGCCAATGGCTTAAAAAGAGATGGAATGGGACAGATTCACACTGGGCAGAGGAAAAACAGACTTTATGGACTTGCAAGTAATGAACTGCATTGGGGATGTTTAGGATGAGTACAATGAATTGTCACTGAATCTATGTTGTGGTTGATGTGACTGTTATCCTAGCCAGTTTAGACAGGAGTAAAATCTTGCTGATGCCTTGCAATGCTAGAGAGCTAAGAGCCCTGAAAACAGACAGTAACGCTCAGGATTGTGTGGGACTCTGAAAAATGGTGTCAGAAGATATTAAATTATCATTTAAGACGCTGAAGAGATCATTAAAAAGCAATAGAGATGCTAAGTAGAACTTGGATTTCTGCCTCTCCCCTCTCTCCCATACTTTGAAATGACAGGAGGCTTTTAAGGCCAGAAATTATGATGAACAGACAATTTTATAGATACTTTTACAAAGATGTTTAAAGAAATAGATCTTCCCCATCCTAGTAATGTGAACTACTTCACATCTACCCACACCTCAAAACTGTGATTAACCCTGCACCACCCCAAACAACTTTCTTGTTCCAACTGCCCACACTTACTGCAGAACACAGGGTGGTGCTTGCTTTTTTTTTTTAAAAAAAAAAAAAAAAGAAGGCAGAAAAAGCGTAGAGAAGGGTAGCAGCATAAACTGTCATAACCTGTTGAAAAGATTGACTCTGAACTGAAAATACAGACAGCTCCTCTGCCATCTGTTATACCTGGAGATATCTGGCATGTAGCTACAGCAGCGTCAGGTGGAAAAACTACAGGAGACATTCTAAGGTCATAGATTGATAAAAACAGAAAGAAAGGATGCTGTGTAGGTTTTGGATGCCAAAAATGGTTTCCTGATAAATACCAGTTTGATGGGGGAGAAATAAAGGAACTCCCATAATGCTAAAAGGAAATACAAGTAGTTCTGAATAACCACAGAGGAGATAAGAAGGAGAAGTGAACTTAAGCTCTGATGTGGTCCAGGGACAGCTGCCAGCTGCATGTATGTTGACAAGTGGGGAGGCTGACTCCTGCAATATAGACTGATAGTTCTAAGCACCTTCCAGGAGGCATCTGTAGGAATTTTAAGGTCTATGAATCTCTGGGGGCTTGGGCTTGGCACCTACTCATCAATGACACAGCCATAGTCCTGGACAAGTTTTGTCATCCTGCCAATTAATTTAGCCACAAGACTGCCTGTTTAATCTTTTGTCATTGAGTGGGCCTCCTTAAAAATACAGCTATTCTGTTTCTTTTAGTCTATTGCTACTCTGAGCAACTTCTGTATTTGTTTAGAATGTGCTCTATCCAACACTTGCTGGCTTGCTTATGTGCTTGGTTTTGTGATGTTGTTTGTACAAACTTGTAAGGTCAGATCCCTGCTTATGAGCAAAGGACAAGCTCATCACTATATGCCTGATACTTTAAGGAATTGAACTACATACAGGACTGTCTATCAAAAGGAAAAATTAGCTTAATGTTTGTAGTGAGTTCATCTAATATTAAAATCAACTATTTATATTCAGTTGTAGTAACAGAGCAAGATGATTTCTGGAACACAAAATAGGGGAAAAAGTATTGTAAAGCAGACCTAGAAAAGATGTCAAAGGGGAGAGATTCATTTAGTTGAGTATTTTTCTGACTAATAATTACATTTGAAAGGGCAAAGTACATGCGCTCCTTACAGTCTCTGTGATTGGAGAGGATATGAAAGTATTTGGAATTTGACTTGATGAGTTTAATTTCTAAATGAAAATTTGTAGTGGTAGAAGCTATCAAATTAGAGGAAGGTCAGCTGGGTTCCACTAATTCACACCAAGTGTGAACTACATTCAAAATAGTTTCCATCAGTTGTGAAGCTGGATCAAAGCGCATTTTGCTGACAGAAATATCTGTCTATGGAAAGGCCCCACAAGTCCTCCGTATATATTGGGAAAATACCCAAGAAGATTTAATGTATGATTCTGCAAAGTTCATTCCAGTTTCCCTGGGCTGGTAGTTAACTTTTGCGTCACCAGAAAATGTAAAAGCAATACCTACCCTTACACTAAAGATAAGTAGTACTTAGAGGCTGGGTTTCTGACAGGAAGGAAATCCATGGACAGTAGTATGAAGGACTTGATTATCTTTAGAATGGCTTTTGACTCTCTCTTTACATGTTATGTTTTGGAAAGCCATTGCTATCTAACTAGGATTTTATGAAAATACCTCCTTAGAAGGTAACTAGGAATATAAAACTGTAGCACTCCATATTTATCAACATTACTGCCCTAATATTCTTTTGTTATTTTAAAAGATATATCAGAGAAATCTCCAGTATTCCACTATCCTCATTATCATGTATAATGGTTAAGGAATTAAGTGCAGAAGCAATAGATCATCAGTATAGGAAATTCCAAAAGTGCTGATGGATAAAGCTGGACAAATGTTATTTTAGTAATCAAGTGGTCTTCCTAGGTTTGCTACAATTTTTTCATTATACCATAGATAATTTCAAAATACTTTTTGCTGGAACAGATTTTTTCCTTAAATCTATCAGTTTGCTGTTGTACTTTGTAGGTTTAGAAACTCTGGAAAATGCATTTTTCTGTTCTAATCCTGAACACTAAATTACTTAAGTTGCTAAATTAATGGTAAATGATTTTAAGTTTCTTTCTGTAAAATACACATTACCCGATTATTGTTCTGTTTGAAATCAGTTGACTATTTCATATGAATACTGGCATGAATATAGAAATATACATTCAGGTACCCTTAGTGGCAATAAAAACTGGTGGGGCTCTTTCTTGTGGAGGAAAATATCTGTAAGACCTAAAACCTGATCTTGCTTCTCTGCAAAATCTATGTACCTGAAGAGGCAGGTGAGAATGCCTACCATACTTAGTTGTTCATATTCTGATTTGTTTAGATTGAAAACCTATTTCTATAATCTAAATTCTGTTTGTTTAGATCTGTGCTCCATTTTGTCCTGTGTAATAAAACTTGTATCTTTTTATATAGATCTAAAAATACTGTGTGGTATTATCTCAACTGGCTCTTATTGCACTTAGGCACTGATTTCACTTAAAGAGAAGCATGCAGTTTTCTTTCTAAACTCTCTTGATGACGGTGGCCAAATCCAGGATTTTGGGAAGACTGTTTAATGTTTTGGATGGACTTGCTGGTACTTAAGTTGTAGTGATTTGTAATCCAGCAATGACCTTATTAGATTTCTGCAGACATTTTCAGCTGTGGCTTAATGGTCATAACTGGGTACTAGCAACAGGGGAACATGTGTTAATTTTACATTCATTTGATGCTGTTGAAAATGGTTTATTTTGTAATTAAGGATAAATATGCTGCACTGAAATAAATATCTTCATACTGACATCAGTGAGTCAGCTGGAACTCTACCCTTGATGCTCTGCTAATATTCTGTATAAGGAAGCTTGTTCAGATAAGTGTTCATCCTATCTCAGGCATCATCTAAGTGTTGTGTGAGCAAGAATTTACCTACACTCTTCTTCTGGGGCTTCAAAAAGCTGCTATCTCTTGTTCTCATTGATTAGGAATAGGAGGAAATCTTGGCATTACTGCCCTGAGCTGGAAACAGTAAGAGAAAGAAATACAAACAATTGTTTCAACTTGCAGACTGAAAAGATTTAGACAAGATTCATGTAAAAGTCCAAACTGCAATAATCAAAAAGGAACCTCTGAACTTTTCACTTAGAGCTGCTAAATGTGCTTGTATACTTGGAGGTTAAAGACAGCTGCTCCAAACGTAAGAGAGGTTATCTATTACTTCTGTTTCATCACCTTCTATACTCAACTTACTTTTTTACCACATACAGAAAAAGAAAATCCTTGAAATGCTTTTCATAAAAGAGGACCAGTCAAAACAGATCACAACTGTAGTGCAAATAGTGTTTATTTAATTTGATTTCCATGTACCCTTCATTGTCTACTTTCTTTTACATTCTCATTTCCATCTGGAAGGCTGGGAAGGCAGCTGGCTTCCCAGCAGACACCACCTCCACAATTAGGTAGCTGGCAGGCAGCTATTGCTTTCCTGTTTGTGGAGACTGTCTGCCTTGCTGGACCTCATGGCATACTTGCCCACTATAATCCATTTGCACTGGGAACCTGGCTGCACCTATTGGCCCTCAATCAGGAATATAAAGGGTTCAATTGGCTCTGTAACAGCAATGACGTTGTATATGACCAGGCATTAGAAAACATATGGACTATAATGATTTGAAGCCAGTTTGCTGGGTTATCTGTATTCTTCATTTACCTCAGAAGGAAATATGTTGGGTATTTCTTTGGGGTGTAGTCAGGCTGTCTCATCGGGATGAAACAATAATACTTTTCTCACCCTGCTGACTGTAAATCAGAAATATGCTTCTGAAGCCATTCCTTACGTAACTTTCTGGTGGGATGTTTCATGCTGCCTGTAACCTCTGAGCAGCACTAATCTTTGAGGCTATTTTTAAGCCTTCTCATCTTCTCTACTGCTTTAAGTTCCCATAATTCAGAAATACTATGAACTTTAGTTATTGCCAAAGATTTTTCTGATATCCAAAACCCCTTCAAAGCTTTACTGTATTTTCCTTGCTTCTCTGAGAACCAGTAGAGCATGATCCATAGCTGCTTGCTTGTTCTGATGTTGGCTTGCCTACAGATTAGAGAAATTAAAAGTTACTGTTCAAAATTGGGGGAGCTAGATGATTTGAAAGCTAGATGCAGGAAAACAGAAGACAAGCAATAAGCTAATATAACACATACACACCTGGAGTGTGTATGTTTTATATAATACAGGATCTCTCAACCCAAAAAATTTCACAGAAATTGTTTGAATGGAGGTTATTTTAGAACTGATAATTGTGGTTTTTGTTGCAATTCCTATTTCAGCAGTATATTTTTCTTTTCTAGTAGCCTGTGTCCTTTCCTTTTCTCCTTCCACTTTCCTGTGGTATTGCAGAGCTGTCCAGCACTCTGTCAAAGATGCCAGATTCAGATTTTGGGACTTCTCTTACAGCCTGTGCTTCTCCTCTCCTCCAGCAACATCCATTCCTATGAAATATTGCACGTAGCGTGGGGTCTCCAAACTACCACCAGCCATGCTACCTTTGTTATTAAACAGTTATTTTACCAGTGCTAATGAACTCCAACAAGATGATGTGACAGCACATTCAGAGGCAGGTCACAGAGCTCCATGCCCCATCACAGAGTAAACATTTCCTTAGCCCTAATGATGAATCATGATGGAATCTGCTAGGTAATCTTATTAAAAGTTAACATGGTTTGGGTTTTTTTTTCGGTTTGTTTTTTTTTTACTGTATCTTTGATGGTGGGTTCTTTTGGGTTTTTTTGCAGAAGTTCTAAAGGTAAAAGATTAAGAAGGCAAAAATCAATAACAATTAGGAGCCTCATGCTTTTGTCTCCTGAAAAATCCAAACCCAAGTTTAGATTTTATTTTTCCATCTTCATTTTCTGGATTCATACAACAGTTATCTAAAGAGAACATAACATTTTGTACACATCAGTTACTGACACCAGTTATTTTTATCTTTAGCTTTCTCCAGGAGGCAAACAAGCCTTGTTATCTTCATTGTACAGCAAGGAGCTTCAGGCAGGGGGAAGGGCCACCTTGGAAAATCAGTAGGCACCAAGCTGCTTCTTAAAGCTATCCTATAACCAGACAGCATTTGAAGCAGGGATGGACAACAGATTCTATCTCCATCCGTCAGTGTTGTGCCTTTTAATCACTAACCATCCTTCTAGCTTCTTTACTTCTTAGTAACAAAAACATGTTTTATTTGTTTGTTTGTTTTACAGTGAAGGAGTAGAAAAAGGGGAGATAGTAGACTGATCCTAGAATCAAATTCCAATTAATCTGAACACTGTTAGAGATTGTTATGCCACCAAGCCCACCTCTTCCTTAGGCAACATAGGTACAGATGTTTTCTTTATGTCATAGCAGAGGTCCTCCTGTGAAGTGCTTAGTTTTCAGAGTATCTGATCTGTTTTCTTTGGTTTTGGTTCTACAGAGCTAATCTACAGGTCAAATATTAAGAAAATAAATATTATTTCATGAAGTCATGGTGAACAAAGCCAGAAGTTGTTTCTGTGGTTATTTCATCTCTTCTGGAAATTGTGATGGAACCTAACACATCAAGAAAATCTTACTCAAATTATTATACACTTGATGACAATTTTTGCCAACTACTTCTTTTACTACACTTCCTGGAACAGAGGTCACCAGCCACATTCCAATGTGTTCCAATCGTTTTGTCCAGAAGCAGATTTTCTTCCCCTTCACACTTGAGGAACACCTCGAGGAGGTTTGCCACATCCTTCAGGCAGATATGTTGTGTGTATTCTTACAAATGGCATCCACCTGGTGTTAGAATCAGTCTTGTTTAACTTTCTCACTGCTGCTACCATCCTCCAGCTTTTGATATTGCATCTGCCTAGCAAAAAGATCACTCCAGGTGTTTCTTGGCTTCAGATTTTGTTACAAGATTTCTCTCATTGTCCTGTTGCTAATTTGAATGTCTTGGCCAGATTCCAGTGCAAGTAATTACATTCTGTCTCTCTAATTTTCCCTGCCATTTCCATTGCAGATGTTATTTGTCACTACTTGCAAGAGTGCTGAGTGGCACTGCTGTTGAATTTCCAATGCATATTTCGGTACTGGAGAAGAAAACTGTGCATGGAGTCCGAAAGGAGTTTACCTTTCTCCTTTTGAGATTAAATACCACATTAATAATCCATTTTTGAGGGGAAAAATACCAACATTTGGGTCTGGTGTGGTATACAGAAACATTTGTTAGCAATGGGTTCTTTGTATCAGTGGTATAATTACCAGAAACGAGCTAGATGCGGAGTTGTTACATTTGAACACCCATGATTCAGAGGTCAAGGATTTCAGATTCTCATCTAGTTTAAATTGATAGGTCCCATCTAATTGGCCTTAGTTCAATTGCATTTATATCAGATAAGGCCCCAAACTTTCAAAGACTCCACATTCAGTTTTCATGATCTCTGTAACGTCTGCCCTTGAAGACCATGATCTTTTGGAATTAACTTTTACTTCCCCAGCTGCATAGTAGAAATGGAATATAATGTCTATGATCCAGAAAATACTGAGGTTCTCTCACATTGCCTACATATGTATATTTGGGTTCTGGTATGTGAAATAATTGAGGAAAAATTACCTCAAAGGTGAACTGGAAAATCAGTAGGTGCAGAATTTAACTTCAAGCCTTTATGAATCAGTTGGGTTAGCTTACTTACTCATGACTTGCTATCATTTATTATGATAATATTTATTATGGTAGTAATTTATTATGACCTCTCTGGATTAGTTGGATTTAAACAAATTAGATTTGTTCTCTAGATTATTTTTAACTATACAAATTCCAGAAGTGGTTGAATCAGAATAAACAGATATCACCAAGTTGTAGTACTGCTTCATGTCATTTAATTAACTGTGCTTCTCTAGAAGCTTCAGAACTGAGAATCTACTGTAAGCTGAAAAGCTTTAGCCTCTTGCATTTAACATAGTTTTACTTCTGTGGTTTCTTAAGTGATACTAGCTCTCTAGATCAAGGAATAAATAGGTAAACCTGATTCTCTGTTTAGAAGAGGACTGAACAATTTTCTTTTCTTCAAATTTCTCCCTGGGAATGGAATATTTGTGCACTTTTACCAGAAGAGCTCTTTCCAGCTTGATGGCACAAGAGCAAGTCAGCTGATTAACTGACCCTATGGTACATCAGGTCTGTGAGAGGAAAAGGCACGGAGAAGTTGCTTTGGCATAGTACAAATTTTTCTGTTAGATCAGTACAGTTTCTGATACAGTCAGAACTGCAAACAGCACACAAACTAATAAACTCTAAGTTCTGCACATGCTGGGTAATGCACATAATCTTCTTGCTGTGAAGCAGTGGAAGTAAAAACATTTACAGAGCACTAAGTAGGTCTACCTTGCAGATTCCAGTGTGGTGTAGGGTGGCAGCTCAGCTGTTAGTGGCAGTCTAGCTATGGCAGCAGCGAGTTTGGTGCAGAATAAATTATCCTGCCTAAAATCTGTGCCATATTGTAAAGACCAGGGCCCCACAAAGGGCATTTTGCAATGAGACTCTTTGATTGTGCCCATCCTGAGAAAGGTACTGCATTGCAGGTGAACTTTGTTATGCAACCTGACTTGGAGGAGGACAGGAAGTCCTGACCTGAGACACTCACTTTCCCACAGATACTTGGGATGATTTGCTTAGTAGTTGAGTACATACAGATCCTTCAGGAATTAATCTCCATTGGTTAAACAAAGCCAGGAGTACTTCACATCTTTATATATAATGTTTCATTTAATAACTATTTTGGAACACTTTAGGTTACCTTTCTAACCTCCCCCACTGCATTAAAAAAGTACACCATGAATACTGTAAATCATTTTCATTAATATTAGTTTGATTTTTTGAAGTGTTTTCACTTGACTGTTTTACTACCCCTTTCATGTTTTCTTTTCACAAGTATTCAAACCAATAAGGAATGTTCCCCCCTGCAACACCCTCTCCCCCCCAAAAAAAAAAGTTTCATAGAAAGTATGTCTGTGTTTTCACTGAGAATATTATCCTACCTGTTAAATTAAGGGAAATTGCAGGGTTGCACAATTTAATCTCTGTGAGATTATAGAAACTCGGATTATAAATATTTTATATATGCCACAAGGCCAAGAAATAATTCTAAAACCTTTACAGAAAATGTATTTGAGAAGCTAATAGTTTCCTCGTAGGCCACTCAGAAGTAGAAAAAAAGTTGCAATTCAGATTAAACAATTCTGGGGTACCTAACCTACTATACTAACTGTGACTATGCCCATTTGATAAACTGAAGCACAGAATAGCTTAAAAAAAACTTCTTTATATTTTATACCAATGCTACTGAGGTAGCTGGCACAGAAGTCTCTGTCTGACCCAGCACCAATAATATACATAGGAATTTTCCCATTCTCTTCAGTGATCACAGATATGAGACATTAAAAATGGCACTGCACCAATAACTATGATGAATAGCTGTTGTTCAGATAGCCTTTGAAAAAAAGCTGATATAACCAACAGAGTTAATGGAAATGTTACATAAACCTGTGAAAAAAATAATTTAAACTATGTAAAAGCTGATTGGGAATTATTTTCTTGTTGTAACGATCATATGTCTTAAAAATTCAGAATGGCAGGAAACTTTCTAAGAAATCTTTTTTCTCCCTATTATAAACAGTTTACTTCCTTCTTTAAAAGGTGTTCTTTAGTAATACAATGCCAATGTCTAGTTCTAACAACAGAGGGAAAATGGCTAGTACATGAACTGTGATGGTCGTCTTCTGAACCTTCTGCCAGAACCAATATGTCAGAAGGAAATACAGACTTACTGGCTTAAAGGCTTACGGAAACAGTCTTGTAGTTCTTGCTAATCTAAGTACTTGGTACGATGCTTGTTGTGATATAACTCTTCTGCTTCCCAAGGCGTTAGCTGTTCTGCTGAAATGATATTGCTTTACACTGTGTTGTGGAATATTTCTAAATAATAAAAGCAATATAATTTTGATAGTCTTTTCTTGGATATCAGACTACTCTATGGGGTATTCATTAACGTGCAAGAGTGGAGCCTGATTGGTTGCTCAAGCTCCCCTCATTCACTGATTTAAACCAAACTGTATACATTTGCAATTCAATGAAGAAATTGCATAAAATTAAATCCATGTGCCTTATTATTTTTCTCCTGCATCTAGAAGCCCTTGTGAGAAATGCTTTAATTAAAGAAGTAGCACCATATCTTTAGTTTCAGATACATTGGTTAAAACTTTAGAATTGACATGATACTTTTCCCTGCTCTCTTAAGAGAAAGGAAAAAAGTGTTGAGAAAGGGAGACAAGAAGAAAACATTCTCTCCTGTATGTCAAAAATGATATGTCAGATCTTGTATTGCTTTGTATTTTTGCTCCTGAACAGCCATTTACATAAAGCATAGCTCATGTTATTGAAAACAGTTGTTTTGAGAGTGATGATATGTGGATGGATGTTTTCCTGCATTTGTTGGGTTGTGAGCTCTCACACCTTTCTGTCATTTGCATTGGAACTGGAATGGTGCCCATAAAGCCTTTTTGTTCTCTATAGCCTAAGAAAAAATCGTGGTTTGTGTGTTTGATACAATTTAACTTTTGTTAAATAGATTTACCGCTCACCAAGTAAGCACAGTTCTTCTGCATTAAATATTTTCTTCTATGTAAAACAGAACACAGCTGAATTCTGCTACAAAAAATCTACCTGGAATAGCATCACCATTGTGACTTAAACCTGCAAAACCCCAGGGAAGTCCAGAATTAGGACCAAAATTAGCATCGGATGCTTCAGTCTTTAACTCATGCCAGAATGCAAAGTAAATGCTCTGAAGTCAGTCTGATGACTTTCAGCCAAGGCAGATCAGAGGGTTAACAAAGATTTTTCATATTTAGGCCCTATTCTAGCAAAGCACTTATGCATATGCTGAAGTCCTGTAGCGATGCAATGTCCAACGCTGTTTTGATTGTCTGTAGATAACTAGCTATAGTTTGATTTTCTATCTTAAATCTTTTCTCACACAAGGCTAATCACATAAATACATAAATTAAAGGTGAATATACAAATGGGATATTATTCAAGCTGATTTATTTATTAAGAGATTAACTCTGGTAGGTTCCTAACTTGACCAAGATCCATAGTAATACCCTCTCTTCCTCAAGACTTACAACATACAGTTTGGACATTGTGTAAATGATGCGAGGTTGTATTGTGTCTGAGTTGTTTTCAGATCACAGATCTCCCTGTTGGATCACCTTCCCTATATTGCCAATAACAAATGTGCTGTGGCATTCCACCAGGGAGCTGTGGTGGAATTGCAGTTTAATAGATCAGTATTTGCAGAACAGATTTGCAAAGTATATCCAGTAGGGGTTAGCAGAATTGAGGAACTTCATGTTTGTTGTCACTGCTCAGCTTAAGGTACCTTCTTTAAGTAACAAATAAAGCTAAGGTACTTTCTAATTATGCTCAAGGAAGACTAGAATGTAAAAAGAAAAAAGAAGGGGAAAAAAAACCCTCACTCAAACAGAAAAAACAACCCAACCCTCTTTTTCTAGATATTTTTTTCTAATTAATCTTTATATCCTAGTGATAAAATTTCCTTCTGTCATAGTATATTTGGAGTTCCATTTGCTATTTTAACAATTTCCTCTTTAAAAATTGTGGATTTGCTGTTTTATTCTGGGGCAAAGATCATTGTGTTTTCCTATGTGATGGAAGAGGCAGTTTCCTTCCTTGGCAGAGTTGCTATGAAACTTTATCAATTACTGTTTGTAGATAACTCTGAAGTTGTAAAGCAGAAGCTGGTAGGGAACAGCGAGAAACTGTCATTTTTTTGACACTGTAGGAAATAAATCCTGGAAATGCTATTCTCTGCTTATCTCGTTATGCACAAATTTGTTGGGTTTTGTCTCCTGAATACTACTTGAGCTACCAAAACAAGCATATTAATTAAGGCTGCAGTAAATGACAACAGTTATGAGTAATTATCTTGACATCTTTTTCATATGCCATAGCTTTCAAAAAGATAACCTACAGCATTTTTTCAAAACAAATAGTCTCAGTAATTATTTGTCCGTATTTTGCCGGGTTTGTTAAATGGTTCAGCAGCCTGATTCTGGCAGAACAAAGGAAGTGCAATAGAAATGTAATCAGATATTTGTTCTACAGTTTTGGCCATGCTTTTGCATTTGTAAAAAATTTAATGCCCATGAAAAGCATCCATCCTGATGCATATGCAAACAGCCGTGGCTCTTGAATGATTCTGAATGGTCCTCTTTGCCCTGGTACTGTGAAAATAAGCTGAAAAAAACACCCAGATAGAAAGTTCTGCTCTCCAGTCCTCTGCTCATGTTTCATCAATCCTCAAACTGCTTGGCTATTGTAGACCAATGGGTGTGACAACCATACTCTGTTTTAAAGATATTTATAGTCACTAAATAACTTTTTACAGAAAGCTATGGAAGCTAAAACTATGCAATGTTCTGTCTCTGCTACAAAGGATTTCCTTGCTTGTACGCAGTACAAACAGCACAGTATTCAATGTGCACGTCTGATTAACTGCATTGACTGCTCTGAGCAGACACTCCTATTCACATATAAATCATGTATATAAGACTTTTCAGAACCTAGTCAGACCTTATGTGGACACAGTCAAATGTATCTGTAATATATATTCTTACTTTTAGGGATGTCAGAACAGAATTTCTGAGGGGAAATTTTTTTTTTCTTCCTTTAAATAAAATATTGTTAAGCTAGTTCTCTCTAGTTAATATCAGAGAGCAAGAGCTTGTTTGCGAATTATGACATTAACTGGCTGTTATTGTTAACAGTTAAATTCTTCAAGGCTTTGAGCAAACATTAACAAGTTAATGTGAGGAGGCTAGCAGTCACCAAATATTTGCTTCTTCCCACCAGCTTTGGACTGAAAACTCCAGTGTAATATCATTAAAAAAAAAAACCAAAACCCACCATCAAACCAAAAGCCCTTCTTAGTGTAACATTCCTGCTGAAACCCACACATTAATTAATCCTACTCTGACATCTGGGAGAGCACAACCAGCTCTTTTGGTGGGACTTTAAGTAGCCACTCGGTTAATCAACCTCCCTCTTCATCTCATTACTCCAGGCCAAGAACCCAGAGAGAAGAAACAGTAAAAAGACTCCTTTGAGCTTGTCTACGAGGGAGTGGGGAATTCCAGGAGATGCCTTGTTTATAGTCACAAACAAGGACTTCAGTCCATTTAGCAGCTTTGACCTATTAGCTACCAAGCAAAGCAAGAAAAGAGGTTAAAGATATCAAACTTCCCAACTCCTCCTTTCTTCCCTCCTAGACACCACATACCACTTTATAAACAAGGGGAACTTTTGCAAAGTATCCTAAGCTGTATCTTTAACCCAACAGTTACTTCTGAGCCCCTCAGGGGAACCAAAGATCTTTTTTCTTACCTCTGAACAGCTAAGGAAGCCCTCTCCAGTCCCACATTCTAATAAAGTCAACAAGGCAGGAATAACTAGTGCCTCTGAATCTAGCTCGCCTGCCCTTGCTAATTGTGGATCAAGGTTTCCCCTTCAGACAGGATCTTTTCTTTCCAAGTGCATGCGACAAGGAGGTAAGAAACTTCTTTTGTTCCAGTCTTATCCCTGTTTGCCCTGGTATTTAGCTATGAAAGTGCCAGGGGGATGGGACTCTGTGAACTAAATGGATCGTTTCATGTCTAGAAAAAGCCTTCTTTTCTTTTCAGGCTGCTCTAGTTGCTCCAGTTGGAACCAGAAATTTGAGTATGGAGATCTTCTTTGCATTTTGCAAAATGTTCTGGGCTTCCTTTTGCTGAGACTCAGTTAGTGCAGCTGCTTAATTAATTGTGTCCAAAATCTGAGAAACTATAAATCTTTATCCCAGCAGGAACTGCATTGACATTAATATTTGCAGTGTTGAAAGGCAAACAAGGTAGTGTGTCACAGGAGGATGCCTCTTTCTATAGGGACAGATATTCCACCTTGTTATTAATAGTAATGTTTTGTTGGAACTGGTATAAACAGATTTGTTTAGAAAAGGGAAATTGTGTTTTGTTAATTTTTTTTAAAGTAAATCTTATGTGTTACTTAAAATAGAAGATTTTTCCAGGTCAAAGTAAGTGACGGTGTCCCTCATCCAAGGAAAATATCATCTGAGAACATGACCCAGCTAACAGCATCTGGACTTGACTCAGTTCACAAAAGTAGTTCTTTAACGTCCAATTTTAAAATAGGCTGCAGTAATATATATATAGTTTGGGTTTTTTTAAATAAAAAGATTACTAACACTTCACTCCAGACATGTAAGTATTTGGACTGATGGCATAAAATAAGAAGTCTTGAGGAAGACCTTAGTGATTATTTTAAAGTCCAAATAAAGTACCCCAATAAACTGATATTGTGAATCTTTTTAACAGTGTCTGGAAACCTGTAATTGTTTGCGGGTAAAGCAGCAAGTTCTTTTTTTATTATTATTTAATTCCTAGGACACCGTATTCAGTCTGTTCCCAAAAATATATTCTCTAGGACAATTCTACTGTTTAAAAAAATGAAATAATATAAAAATATCATTATAGGCTGTCACATTTTTGTGTTAAAAAGAAGCCTCTGTATTCCAACTAAAATTTCTGCATTATTTTAGACTTCCAAGTTTTTTAACCATCCGCAGTCCAATTTTAATTTACTTTGCTATTTAAAAACAATTATTGCCAAAGCTCAAACCATGCTTGCTATTTTTCTACCTGGAACTGGTTGTCATTGTTCAAACAATGAAAATGTAGAGCTGTGAGAGTTCCACTGTAACAATATTGTTTCCTTGACCGTACAGCTCCTGTTATTGTAAGCCAGTTTGTGCTGTACTTTCAGATAGAAATCTGTATCTTAGTTTCTTTCTCTTAATTCCTTCAAGAGATGGATATGTAAGTGCCTTATGACCAGAATGTGGCTGCACTGAGTTGTGTTCTTACATGTGGCTCATATTACAAAAAGACATAAGGGACTATATTAACGTCCGCTGGTTGCTTTCACGCATTGTACTATTAACCGTTCATTTCAAATACCTGTGCTGTTCTGAGCTGGGTTGCTCTCAGAAGGCAGAGATCATGTCTGTAACAACTAACTCCATCTATTTATATGAAAAGGAGGCTCAGGGAGAAATACTGATATTCCATGTAATTTCAGAAGTCATGACAGATTTTCCTATGATGTTTTATTTTGCAGGACAGTTCTCTTATTAGACCTTTTGAATGCACTTTTAAATACACTGGGAAGAAATAATAAATAACAAAGTAAAAAATGCTTGTAACAGTATAATATGGTCCCAAGCCTAAGTCAAGCCAATTTTAAAAAGCTTGACTGCACCTTTTTAAAGTGGAAGGGACTGAGGTAAATCTGACACTGATTTTTATCAATAAACAGCTGGCATTAGTGTTCTGCTCTTCAGGACAAGGCCAGGAGATAAGACATTTTCCTTCAGTTTGCCCACCGGGTGATTTGCACCAGTACTTAACTGTATCTTGTGATGCTTCAGGCAATTACTTGTGGAAATACGACAGGAAAATTCCGATTTGTGGATTCACGAGAAAAAAGTATTTTCCTAGTAGGTAAAAATTGGAGTGTACTAAGGCTGATGCAATAGACCATATGTCCCCATGGTAGGTGTGCTAAAAATCATAAGTGCCACTACAAAAAAGTTATTAATGATACAGCACTATAAGTCTACTTGGCACAATGTACTAGGGGGACTGTGCCAATGAAATGCAGAACCTCTGCTGCTTAGGTGTAGGGAGAAATATAACAAATAAGCCTCTAGTCACTCAGCACATGTCAAAACATGCTGTTTGGCTTGAGGTCCTCCCAGTTCATGTGGTTGTCCAACAATATCTGGGAAAATTTTCAAGAGTATTAAGAAATATTCAGGGAAAGTAAGAAAAAAAATGCAATGTGTTCTCTTTTATGGTGGCAATTATTTCTCTTAAGTTTACTTTTTCTAGATTTTTACATCTCAGCATCTTGCAGATGATGAGAAGGGTACATGGATGCCACTGTTAACAACAGATCTTGAATGTTTTCCTTTCTCACTGTTACAGAAAGACAGACTGTGGCTCTTTCCATCTTCTTGATTTCAGGTAACCCTGGAAATTATGAAAATCCCCCTTTACACCTTTAGTACATGCATAAAGACTGACTACTGTGAAGTGCATTATACTCACAGATTTCTCCATGAAGCAGATGAATAAGCCCTTCATTTTATGGTGGAGGAAACTGAGGCATCTGGCATAAGAAGCTGTCTGCCTTGCTACCTGCGTGGCAGGCCTAAAACTGGCGTGTATGCTTACCTAGTCTCTGTAGCCCTATTCAAGCCACCAGAGCTTGCCATCTTTAAAAGTTGTAGCAGGATAGATTCCTATGCATATAAGTACTTAAGTAAAATGTATAGTACTTCTACATCTTCATGCCAGCAAAGTATCTTCTGTTTTAGCACTTGTTTCAGTTTTGTTAGTGGTTATCTCCATGGTGACTTTTTGTACGTCTTGTCATTAAAAAATGTCTAGCTGATTAGCACTTAGAATCAATTTTGTAGATGCTTTCCTTAGATTTCTCCATAGAGTAATTATTAGATGAGGATTAATTCATTTTGGTTTGTTTTGGTTTTTTCTTTTTTTTTTTTTTGTGGGGGGGAGGGAATTCATAAATTCCAATTTCATCACCTGAAGTACATTTGTATGGGGTTTAGGACATATCTAGCTTTCAGCTTACTGGTATTAACTGTGCCCTTTTGAGTTCAGTTGGAATTGAATAAATGGATTAAGAAGGAAAAATCCTTACCCTGAAACCTGCTTAAGGCTGAGAAATGAAGATCGCTGATTCTGCTCGTTACCTCTAGCACACTTGCTTGCCTTTAGCATTTCCACTATTCAGGATGAAAATCTCATAAGAAGCAGAGGCAGTTTGCTCACTATTCATAGATTAGAAGCTTGATTTTTAAAATGTGAATATATAAGGTGTAACTTGAAGAATGATTAGGAAAAGCGTGCCCTTATAGATGGGCTTCCAAGCCTCTAAGCAGTTACAAATGCACTGAACCAATTCTGATAACAAAAATCGTTTCCTGTAAATAGTGAGGTACACTGACCACACTTCACCTTGGCTTCTTACCGCAAGCTGTAGTAACTAAGCAACTTTTTAATAAATTCAAATTAACCAATGGCAAACAGAAATATAATTTAGTCTATTCTGAAATTGTCTCTTTCTTTACTCATGTATCACAGATGCTATTACAGAACAAGCCACATGTTAATGATTTTTTCCAATATTACCTTAGAGAAATAATAAAAATATTAATAGAAACTTTATGAGGCAAAGACATTGGGTTGAGAGAAACAGGAAATGACCAGAACTATTTTTTTTTTCACTGTTGTAGCAAGAAGTTGCTTTTCTAAAAAAAACTGAGCTTATGCACAAAGGCATAGCACAGGAAAGATTTGTATGCTGTAGAAGCAACATGAAGAGGGAAGAAAGGTAATATATCTTATAGATATTATAGCTTGAAAGTATCATAAAGCTTAAGACATTTAAGGCATGTGGGTTTTTTTTCAGTCCCGGTTTATTTTTCTGTTTAATGCTGAAATATAGAGAATATAACATTGCTGTAGTTCTCATAGGTAGACTTGCTTCTTCAGAACTAACCTGTTTTAGAAATACTCATTAGTTGTTAATATTCAGCTGAATATGCACATGTTCATGAATAGTGAAACAGTATATGCACATACACATAAATAGTTGGCTATATTCAGAAGAGAGAACTAGGAGGTTTTGATGTAATATGTATTTCACAAGAACTGCAATTGAGAAATGTTACTTAATAAAATCTGTGATATCTTGGTGTTTACTAAGCAATGAAGAAGCATATTTTTCTATTACAATATCTAAGCAAGAAAGTGTACCAATACATTTCTCTGAGCAGTCTCAGCAATCTGTACAGTTCACTCAAGTAGCAGTCAGTGTGTCTGAAACACACTGTACAAATTATTTCTTTCAACAGTACCAAGAATATATACCATTTATCAATATTTCACCAGGAATTTCACCTTTCCTGAAAACTGGTTCCAGGATATTTAAAGCTAGATTTCCAGATGGAGTAGTAAGTGGCCTTTCAGTCAGAGATCCTAGAGATTTTAAATTATAGTGTATGTAGGTGATCAACATATTTTGTTTCAGAAAAAGAGGAGAAAGTTGCTGAGCACCATCAGGGAACCTCTATAGGAGTTATCTATCACCTCTAAAAGACAAAATTCCTGTTCCTGTTCAGCCGTTTGCACATTCCTTTAGCTACCGAGGTACGGACATTGGTGCAAGTTAGTTTACTGAGAACTTACCTTAAAAGTGTGGAAAATTGAGACTATTTTGTGCATGTTTCTGTTCCCCTATCTGTGTGCTGGTTATGATGAAAAATAAAGGATTATTCAGAAATTAACTTCCTGTTGCAGTCTACCTGGCTAAAGTCAGGGAAACAAGACGTGATGGATTTATTCAGTGGATAAAAAAGTCAGGTGACTAAAACTTATTTAAGAAAAAACACAGTAACAATTTTGCAAGACACAAACCCAAGACAAGTCTGTGGGTAGACAGCATAAATATACAATTTAGGGATCCTCCTAGGGGAAGATTATGGAGCGATACATCTTGAGTGAGCTCACCAGGCGAGTGCAGGACAACCAGGGGATCAGACCCAGCCATCATGGCTTCATGAAAGGCAGGTCCTGCCTGACCAGCCTGATCTCCTTCTATGACCAGGTGACCTGCCTAGTGGATGAGGGAAAGGCTGTGGATATTGTCTACCTGGACTTTAGCAAGGCCTTTGACACTGTCTCCCACAGCATCCTCCTAGAGAAGCTGGCGGCTCATGGCTTAGACAGGTGTGCTCTTTGCTGGGTAAAAAGCTGGCTGGATGGCCGAGCCCAGAGAGTTGTGGTGAATGGAGTTAAATCCAGTTGGTGGCCAGTCACGAGCGGTGTTCCCCAGGGCTCAGTGTTGGGCCAGTCTTGTTTAATATCTTTATCAATGATCTGGATGAGGGGATAGAGTGCACCCTCAGTAAGTTTGCAGATGACACCAAATTGGGTGGGAATGTTGATCTGCTTGAGGGTAGGAAGGCTCTACAGAGGGATCTGGACAGGCTGGATCCATGGGCTGAGGTCAATTGTATGAGGTTTAACAAGGCCAAGTGCCAGATCTTACACTTGGGTCACAACAACCCCACAAAATGCTACAGGTCTGGGGAAGAGTGGCTAGAAAGCTGCCTGGTGGAGAAGCACCTGGGGGTGCTGGCTGACAGCCGGCTGAACATGAGCCAGCAGTGTGCCCAGGTGGCCAAGAAGGCCAACAGCATCCTGGCTTGTATCAGCAATGGTGTGGACAGCAGGAGTAGGGCAGTGATCGTGCCCCTGTACTTGGCACTGGTGAGGCTGCACCTCGAATGCTGTGTTCGGTTTTGGGCCCCTCACTACAAGAAGGACATTGAGGTGCTGGAGCGTGTCCAGAGAAGGGCAATGAAACTGGTGAAGGGTCTGGAGAAGAAGTCTTCTGAGGAGCGGCTGAGGGAGCTGGGGCTGTTTAGTCTGGAGAAGAGGAGGCTGAGGGGAGACCTTATCGCTCTCTACAACTACCCGGAAGGAGGTTGTAGCGAGGTGGATGTTGGTCTCTTCTCCCAAGTTACTAGCGATAGGATGCGAGGAAATGGCCTTAAGCTGCATCAGGGGAGGTTTAGATTGGATATTAGGAAAAACTTCTTTACTGAAAGAGTGGTCAGGCATTGGAACAGGCTGCCCAGACAGGTGGTAGAGTCACCATCCCTGGAGGAGTTCAAAAAATGCATTGACATGGCATTTTGGGACATGGTTTAGGGGACATGGTAGTATTGGGTTGGCGGTTGGACTTGATGATCCTAGAGATCTTTTCCAACCTAAATGATTCTATGGTTTTACCCTAAATCAAAAATGCTACAGCCACATGACGCAAAGCCCCAGTATGATATGAGATTGTTTTGCTTATTCAGACTTATTCAGAAATTCTGATGGGTTTATTTTATACTGGCTAGCTATGTTGGACTTTGTCTATTCTCTTTCATTAGCATAAATTCTTCATTAAGTATTCTGTTCAGTTTTATATTCACTCTTTTAAGTTCTGTCACTGTTTAGCAAATAATACCTTTCTGTGTTTCTTAAGCTGTTTGGATAGAACCATGTCATAGGAATACAATTATCTGTAAAATATTGTAGTTTGGGCCTCTAAGGTATATAAGATTCTGGTAGTGTTCAGTTAAATTCCTTAAAGCCAAGGAATTCCTTAAAGTCTCAGTGGAATGAATTTCGACTTAATGCTGTATGAAAAAAGGATATGGCCTAGCAGTTTGAGGAATGAACTTCTGCAGGGTTGTTTCACATGAGAGTTTTGTGCTTTTATTCTTTCATGGCTGTAATTGATTTTTTGAAGACTTTGGAAAAAACGAACAAATGAAAAAACAAGCCAAAAGACCTCATATAACAATAAATTATCTCTATGTTACTGATATGGAGATGAAGTTCTCTACTCTGTATATAAATAGTGTACAGCTTTATATAATGCCCGCTTAAGTCGGGTTGAAATACTCCTATTACTTCATTGGACCCTATAGGCTAAATTCAATTCTGGAACATTTTCAGTGAAATGAACAGTTACTCTTGGAATTAATTTGGCTTGAATAATTTTACCTTAAAATGATTCTAGACAACAGCATTTTATCTTCATCATCTCCCTTGAAACTGATAAGACTGCTTGAGTTTTCAATGACATTAACTTTAAGATTGGTCCTTTTTCTCACCCCCCTATTCTCTAAGTAATCACTGCATATGATAAAGTGGTTACTAGTCACTGTTTTTAATCTACAGGAGACTTAATGGGACTTTTAAGAACTTGTGTGTTATTAAAATATAGACAGCCTCTTTCTACCTTTCTGTTTCTTTAAGGTAGTTGTTAGTGTATATCTGAAGCATTATTTCATGGATGAATGATTTCTTCTAACTTACTTTGGTGCCTACATTTATATCAATATGTTTGTTACAGAAACAGTCAGGACTGACTCTAGAGGCTTTGTTGTCAGTAACTCACTAGTGTGAGAGAGATCCAATTTGTTTCTATTATAGAAGACCCACGACCAAACGACAGTTTGGTTTACTGTATGCATACACTGCATAGGCATACGAGTGACAAAGTCAGGAGGAAAATACAGGGACTTAGGTGCAAGCAGTAACAGACAAATCTTTTTACAATGTGTTTGTAGCCTCTACCTCCTTTACTCATGGGGTGGATTGTCAGTAGAGTTTTCATGACTGTTTGAACCTTGCAATACCTGAGATCTGTAAGACTTAGAAAAAGAACACTTTTAACAGTAATTTTGTGTCCGACCTGAATTAAATCACTGATGCATGCTTATCTCATGTCAAAAAATGTCAGAAGAATTTTATAAGCTCTATATGAGCTCTTTGTACAAAGAAACTCACAGCACAGTACAAATTCATTCATTCTATCTGAATGCTAGAAACTTCTTTCTGTCCAGATTTTAGCACAATATGATTCTTCATTGGATCCATATTAATGCAATTTTTTTGGTGGAACAGAGGGAGTTGAATGGAAATGGTTTTAGAAAGATAAGACTTACATTTGCTGCCACCAATTACACGTTTCAAAGAGGAACAACCGTAACAAAAGGGAACCTGGAGGTCAGTGTATAAATTACCTTTATTCTGATTAGTTTGTGGTCAATACTTTTGTTTTGGGGTTAGAGGTTTTTGTGTTTTATTTTAGGTGGGGCTTTTTTTGTTCGGTTTGGGGGTTCTTGTTTGTTTTGGGGGGTTTTTGTTGTGTTTTTTTCTTGTTTTTTCATTAAAAAAAAAAAGTGAAGTAGCACTCCTTTTTCTTCAACTGCTGTTTTAAAAATATTGGATGGAAATTTATTTGCCCTCTGCTCCTTCAGGCACAAATTATGTTTTGTCAAACCAGACATTCTTAGAATGTCTTGGAGAATTTTTTCTCAGACCAAGTTATTCTTTGTGCTCTTCTATGTTTGCAGAATGAAAAGACAGTGTTTTACTCCGGCAGCATTGGAAGTCTGTTACAGGGATGATGAAGTCCCCTCAGCAGCCTTCAGTGTAAATTGGTGTAAATTGCCTCCTTGAAGGAGGGAGGGCAGTTAATTTTAATAGAAGTGTAAAGTTAAAGGAAACCCAACAATTATTCTGTATTTATGCAATGATTTAAATTGGCTTATTGACAAAAGGCTCTATTTGTAGTTATCACAGTTGCTGTTATAAAAAACATATGTTTGCTTTTGTGCATATGAAAGCTCATTAAAACTGAAAAGATAAATTAAGCAGGAAACTATAATGTTCCTTTAGAGAGTTTCCAAATTGCAGGAAGATTCAGAGCTGAGCTTTAGCCAGGACAACTTGATAACATTTTTTCAGAGTTTTTAATCATACAAATTACATTGGGAGCTGGATTTGACCTGAAGTGAATCTGAAACTAAACTATCTTTAATAAAGCACTGATCTGAAAGTTCAGATCCTTGGCTTCTATTTCCACTTTCTTTCACCTGTGACTTGGCTGTTGCTTTCTCTGTGAGGTTCAGTTTTATTCTGCCATTAAATTCCTGGTGGTTGTCTAGAGTCTGTATGCAGTTTTTTGTGTACACTGACTTATATGACATTGTTATATACAGTAGCACCCCAGTTTTGTTCTGAGTGGTAGGTTACAAAGTTACAGTCTGAGTTGGATCCCCGAATAATCCATAAATAAGGCCTGTTTTCATGTATATGATGGAGTTGGGGTTTTCCTCCTGTATTATTCTATGGAAGCCAAATGATATGATAGTCCATGCTTCTCAGATTCTGCACTGGGCTAAATTTGGAGACTGTGCTTCAAGTTATGTGATGAGTTTATACCAAAACAAGTTTTATTACGATTATATTGTAGTTCTTTGTGTGTATGTGAGATATGAAGCTGTAAGCTAAATGGGTTTAGACTTCTGAGATGGGATTTACTTTTTTAATAATTTGGTCCTCAATTTCCATTATCTTTTTAGAGACTGTAGTTCATTATGTTTGTCTTAAATTGCTTCCTGCATTATTTTTTAATCTGCCACTGGTACTGGATCTTTTAAATTAAATATCTAATGACTTTCAACTAGAAGAAAAAAATAGGTATCTTTTTAAGTTTTGGACACTATAGAGAGCAGATCATTACATTTAACGTTTTTAAGCTTTTTGGTTATGCTTTGGGAGGGGTTATTTTCTTTTGCAAATACCTTTGCAAAAGTTATACATTCAGTGTGCGTACTAACAAACAATTGAAATGATTAATAAGTAAACCTACTGTAGCCTGCTCAGTCTTTCTAGTGCTGATTTGTTGAAGTTTGTATACTGAGAATATCCAAATCAAACCTTTGCTCCTATCTCCTTTTTCCCCACACCAACGTCTATTAGTGTAGTGATGTTTTTTATTGCCTTGCTTGTCTGAGTTCTGCATATTTAATTTGAAAAGCACAGCCAAGGGAAGCTAAAGAGTGTTTAGAGGACTGGGGTAGGTCTGTTTGTATCCATCTACTAATTTGCTCTGTCCTGTTAGCTTTCTTTATTTTTCCTGTATATTTAGCAGGGAGCAGGAATGAATAAGACCATGTTCTGTTGAACAGCCACCCCTACCTCAAGCTGTTTCTGCAACCCACCTTGCCAAAACATTTTTTCTTTCTAGTTTTCTCTCCTTGAATAAAGGAGGAGGTTTGGGGGGCAGTGCTTGTCACCTAAGAGTTACTTTGGGACTAGCTGGGTTAGTATCACAAGGTGAAATAATTTCATCATCCTGAAGTGGGGCAGAAAATGTTCACAAATTAATAAACAAAAAACTCTGAAAACTTACATAGTCTTAATCAAAATGTTTTAGTTTTATATTTCTGCAGTGTCATTAGAGTATATTTTAAGTTAAATTGCAAAGTGTTGTTTAAAATTGAAATATATCATTTAAATTAGGTCTGTGTCCCATTATGCCATCTTTAGTTTTGATTTAGTAGTTGCATTGAGCTTAGAAATTCATTGCAACTTACTTTACCTTGCTGTTTCTATCTGAAAATTTCTCAGAAAAAGTTTAAAAAAAATTAGTGGAAAATATCCAAGCATCTCTAGTAGCTGGAATCCTTCCATATATTGGTAACTTTATAACAGTAAATACATTAATAACTATTTACTTTATCACCTGTGACTGTCTTGCACATGTTTTAAAATCTTTTGTTTAAATATTACCATCTTCCTCCACAGACCTCAAAAACCTGTTTTGCAGTGAGAGATAAATTGTTTCATACAGGTTAAGATGTAAGAGGTTTACAAGTGGAACAAAAAATCTACAGTTATTTGAAACTATAAAATAATCTACCTTATATTACAGGGCTCCCGACTCGCATTTCCCCCACTCTGTGCTGCAAAGGGAGAGGTGTGCTCAAAGCTTCTCTGCCGGGATCCAGTGATAGTCACATTCTTTCTCCTGAATAATTTTTAACGTGATGTCTGATGTGGCAGACACAGTTTAATGAGAATCCTGATAATTAATTGAAACTTAACTATTGAAAATGAACAATTGGTAATTAAGTGAATGTGATGTGATGACTAATTAGTTGATGTAACAAATAGCCAAAGTGCAGTTCATTTTTTTAAAACAAATGTTTGAATTGTTTGATAAAATATTCTATAATGCAAGTAATAACAATTTTTTCTGTTTTTTTTTAGTTGCAACCTCAGTTTACTGAAAAATGACTTGCAGTGTTCCTAAGGCAGGTTTCAAGGTCAGACTTAATCAAAACATAGATTATGTCTGTCACTAGGTTTTTGGCTATGGAGATAAAAAACAGCTAACTTTTTTCTGCTCAGTTACTGTATAGTTATTCATAAATTTACAGTTTATTCCCTATCCACAGCATGGAGTTGCAAATCATTAACAGATTTCAGTCTTTCCTTGAAGTGAACCACCTTGGATTTATTTAAAAGCTTAATCATGTTCCATCTCTTATTCCAGTTCCCATAATTTTATCTTATACAGGAAAAAAGGCATTAATGAAGTCATGATTAACACTCTAATTGTTAGCAAGCAGTGTTTTAATGGTAGTCATTGTGCATAATAAATGGTGTTGTTGGAAACCTTCTGCCTGCTGATTGTGAACAGCTTTGAATAGAAATGTAGCCATGGACCACGAGGTGAACCTTTGCTCTTAATTGTTTCTGTTGGCAGCTCCTCCCTTAGGCAGTGGGGGGCCAGGTGGGATATGGTGAGGACAGCATGGGTGAGAGGTGCTGCTGCTTTGGGCAGCGCTGGTCCTCCAGGTGAAGGCTATTGAGCCAAGGGATTCAGTAACCCTCCCTTGTTTGGTGTGACTGCTACAGTTCGCCTTCCTTCAGCTCTCTAGTTGTTTGAATACTGTTATGCTTCTCTGGTAAGAAAGGCCTGTAATGGGAGTGGAATTAACTTAATATTTTTTTCTATAACTTGCTCCTTCGTTTTCCTTCAGTGAAACAACTGTATGGTTCTAGGGAGGAAAATAAAACTGCTATTGGTATGTTAAATTTTGCCTGCATTGAAATAAAATTCCCTTTGTTTATATGCTAAGCTGTTGTGTAATAACAATTCTCCAAAAACAGTGTATTGCTGAAAGAAAAGAATTGGAAGCTCTTTTCCTAGGGACTCTTAAGCATAGGTTAAAAGAAATCTCAGCTTCTTGTATGAAACTCCTTTGGAGAAGTTTTTGTTTGTTTGTTTGTTTAGGGGTTTCTTGTCTTTCCCAAATATTTCTAGAGCACAGACTTACAAGGTATGGCATAAACTTCATTTGTGTGTTAGTAGTGCTCATTTGAATGGCCAGGAACATTAGGAATGCTCCTTTCTTACAACTGGAAAACGGGTGCAGCTCTAAAAGACAAACCCCAGCTCATAATCTGTTTGGGTTCCTCACAGTTAAAGAGAAGAATCTTTTCAGGTAAAACCAAAATAGGATCAGCAATCTAACCAGTAAGGGTCCTGGGTGATAGCAGGGACTTCAAAACAGAGCATTGCCTTTCTGGTAGTGTATAGCATGCGTTTTTCATCTAAATACTCAAGCAAAAACCATGTCTGGTGGCAGAGCAATTTTGGTTAATAACGTAAGTGGAAAGGTTTTGAGTAGTGTCTCTTGAAGGAAAAGAAATAATTCAGAAGTGAAAGGGGTAGATGCTGAAGAAAAATGCCTTAATTAACAGACTTGGCTGTTATGTTGCTTCATGGGGTGTGAACCATTAATTTCATTGTTCTCTATTTTTATTGCCGTTATTGCACAGGAAACCACCACATGATGTTCTTCTTTGTCTTGTTACTTGATTAGACTAAAAACCCAAAGGTTTAGTGGAGCTAATTGTACTAATTAAAAGGGCAATTCTGTTAAAATCTGGCCCAGCTTATAAAAAGATAACAGTTGAAAACCAGAGTGGACCAATGATCCCTTCAGTCTGACAATCCGCTTCTTACTGTGCCCAGTGCTGCATGCTATAGAAGCAGGCAAGAATGCATAAAGCACCACACTGGCTAGTATTTCACCTTGCCCAATAAACACCTGGAGTCCTAAGACGTGTTATGCTTGAAACTGCAACAAACACCAGAAATGTCTATTATATCTGTAAATTACGGAGCTAATAATTTTAAAAATAAGTCAGTAGAAGAACTCTAGTTGGGGAAGGGTCAATCTAATTAATTTCAAGGCTAGTAGTTTGGAGGAAGTTTGCTCAGTACAGCTCCAAGAAGTTAGTTCTGACTCTGCTGGCTGGCTCACCTGACTAACCCTGTTTGCACAATCATTTCTTTCCATATGCCTCTTTCAGTTTCTCTCTAAGGTGATACTAATCCCTCTCAGTCAGTTTTTAATATTAAAAATGTGACAAAAGAAGCTTTAAGGAAACCAGGGAAACAACCCTTCCCTCTTAGTTTGACTTCCTGCGCTCCTTCATTGTTGTTTCTGCTTCTGTTGTAGGACCATGGCTGTGTGGTCTGGGAGGCTTGGTGGGCCAGTCCCATGGGCAGGTTCGCTCTGCCCCTATAGCACAGCATGGTTTCAGTGTAATAAGCCTTGAGCTCCACTGAGTCTTACGGTGAGGGGTGCAGATTTCCTCATAGAGTAATGATCAGCAATTGGGCCAAGTGGATTCCCCTGCAGGCACTTGCTCTGGACACCAGGAGGTACTACTCTAGTCCAGCAATTGCTAAATGTAACTTCAGAAACTGGGAGCATTAGTTATCTGGAGAAGAGGTAGGAGCATGGTATGAAAAGACAGCATTTACAGATATAATCTCTGGCTACAAAAGGTAAAAATTTTATTCAGAAGAAATCCTACAGTTGGAAAGAGAGAGGCTAAAGAAATGACTTGAAATAGAAATGAGAACTTGAAATCAGAACAGACTTCTCCCACTATTATATTTCTCTATAATAAGCAGACATTTTTGGAAAGATAATTTATAACTTGTGTACAGAATAGATCCTTCAAACTGAGATCTTTGTACAGGCAGAAATGTCAAAGATCTCAGGGAAGGGACGGTTGTGCGTGAGGCTTGTGCTAAACGTAAACCAATCGAATGAATATTTGCGTGCTATTGTCTAAAAGCTGATCTGGCCTTTGCTTTGAGTTCTCTTCTATGAAGAAACTGGCAGCTGTTTTTTGCCATCAAAATTTAGTTTTCATTTAAAATCCAAAGTACATTTTATTTCCCTTTTGATGTTTCAAGCTAGGCTGAAATAAATTTGTAAGTTCAGTGAAGATCAGCTTTTCATTTGAGTTTATCCTGGCTTATTCCAACGCTCTTCAGTTCTGGAGACTGTATGAATGTCTGGGTCTGATTCAACAGCGAGTCCTGTGTGGATGTGGGGTCTTCTGTATTCAGTGTATTCCTGATCTCAGGTCAGAGGTTTCTGAACCTGGGGCTGAATCCCAGCTCCTGCCCTTGCCCAGTACTCATGGTCACTGTCCCTTTCAAAAAAAGGAAAAGGACTCCTACAAATTCCACTTCCTCTGGGTATTTCTGGCTTAACATGTCTTGAATGCTTTTTAAGGAAGAGTTCCATTTCTCATACAAATTTCTTTATATGAAGTAAAGCAACCTCTCAGAACCTCAGTTAATCAAAAATTTGCTTGTATAAAAGGGACAATGACTCAATACTTTTTAATATTCTATAATAGGAAAATCCTTTCTTCCTTTTTGTGCTTCTTCTACTGGAGGAAAAAATAGTAAATTAAGTTTAAATGTTCATCAGATATGGCATGCACATTGAGCTTAGTTGGTACTGTGAAATGTAGTTGGTTTCCAGCCATTGGGGTGGGGAACAAAACAAAAACATTTTTAGCTGTCTTAGTCAATTCCTGTCTTTTTTCATTTGTGGAATTTTGTCATCTCCCTCTGGTGGCAAATGTCTGAACTATCCATCACATAGCTGCTGCGGGAGAGGCGGGGGGAAGAAATCTTTAAGTCTATTCCAAGGTACACACTTGAAATCAGCATACTTCCAGCTACAAATATGCAAAGCATAACAGACCTATTCTCTGGAGCATAGCTTTGACATGAGAGAGAATGAAATGTAGGTTGGCCTGAGAGCTGGGACTTGCAGTATCCAGTTTGAAACCATGTCAGAAAAAGACAGCAGGAACAGAGGTTCTTGCAGCACGGTCTGAAGGATGGGATTCCAAACTTTCATGTGACACAAAGCACTAACCGGCAAATTTAATAGTCTCTAGCAAAATGAAATATTAAATATAAATTGTCAGAGAGGAGAGGTTTTGAGCATAGAAAAATGAAGGACACCAAAGGGTAATTTTTAACATTATTTTTTTTTATTATTTTTATTTTTAAGGTGTAATATTGCACAGTCTATTTTGTATAACCTACTATATCAAGGAATACTTTGATGGACCAGGACCTACCTAGTTTTGTATTTTTAAAGACACAGCGGTGAGAAACAGAAAACATTGCTTCCTACCAAGTGGGGTTTGTACTTGAGCATTATTAGTGTTGTCTGTTAATAAAAGACTTTTTGTGAAACTCTGATCTTTTGGTGAGAATCAGAAACAATAACACAGCTTCGCTTTTCCAGCCCGCTCATTTGCTGCCCCTTTTCAAGTGTGTGCAAATACCAGAGTATATCAAACACTTATCCATTAAAACTATTCAGCAAACAAGATAGAAACTTGGAAGGCAACCTTAAAAACTTCCAACTGATTTAAGGAATAAGTGATATATCTTCACTATGACTGTCCTGGATGATTTAACAATTTAAGTATTCTGGCTCCCAAAAATCTTAGCTTGAAACACTTGAGTAACCCTCTCAACCTGGCTGTATCTTTTTTTTCCCCTGGTCCTATGTATATATAGCTGAATGTTCTGCATTAATGCTCTATTTAGTCATCATCCTTTGTGTCTTTACAGTTCATCTTCATGTGTGTAGAACATAAGTAGGTGTTCTACATAAATAAACTCCCGAATGGAACCAGATGCTGAAGTCTGTAGCTGATTAATCGGACCCAATGAAAGGTGATACAATATGCTTGGCATCTGCGAGTCAGCATCAAGATGTGCTCTAAATACTATCACAAACAGTGACAGTCTCTGGACATAAAGAACTCAATGTGCTTTCATTAGTGCTGTTGGAAATTGCTCCCAAGGGTAGTAGTTCTTACTCAATTCAGATCACTTGCATAATTTCAGAGTATGAACTGTTCCAGGGAACTGCAATATTCACTGATTTTTTTTGCACTGCTTGGTGAACTTTCCATTTAAAGGTTTCCCAGTGTTGGGGATGGAGCATTAAGTTCGGTAGTCTCTAAGAACACCTGAAATGTTCAGATTAGAAAATGTTACTCATAAGATGCCCCCTGCCCTGCTTAATGATCTGAGTGAAAGGGCAGAGACAGGCTGTTGGGTCAGGGCCTGGATTCACCTGTAACACTTATCTTCATTAATCTTGTGTTTATGTTGTTGAAAAAGTAAATGCTGCCTGTGAAGTGAGATAGCTTCATTGGCAAGTTTTGATATCTGATGCCTGGCCTGACTCTCAGTGGAATTTAAATGGACTTCCTATGTGCAAATGTGTGAAGCCTCAGTGATTAGAAAGCGGCTGGAGATATAGCAGTGAAATGCCTGCAAGTGCTGATGCTGTGCTTGGCTTCGCTAATGAGCTTTTCACAGCCTTCCTCGCATGGAGTATGTTTTTTCTCTACAAGTGAGTTTTATAGAGAGTTCATCCTGGGCTGAATTCTGTATTTTAAGGAAACTTTCACAGAAGTCCTCTTCTGTGTTTTCACTGTTCCTAGCCACCACTGAGTCATGCAGCTAGTGATCTGCTGACAAGCCATTCCTTGCCACTTACAAATATAAAAGATGCTGAATGGTCAGCCCTAGAACTGAAGATGCATTCAGCAGGTAGGCTGGCCACAGACAAGTTGTGAAAACTTGAAAACGTTTGTTTTGGTTTTTTTTTAAACAAACTTCAAGCTAGCACAGAAGGCCTGCCTGCTATGACTGGTTGTTTTTTCCTACAGATTAGTAAAACAAAAATTCTGGGTATACCCAGAGCTGCAATGGTGATATTATTAGGCATGTACCTGTGAGTGGAGGAAACTGGCTGACTCTGTTCCTGAAGCGTACATGATTTGAGATCTCCTTGTCTAAGACACAGAAGGATCAAGCCTCCCGTAGTGCTGCCCTCACTCTTTCAGTCTCCTAGTGGTTTAAATGACTGCATTCTAGAGAAGGAAATTTCCATGTAATGGACAGTTACAAATCCACCAGTCATTTATCTGAACACACCTTGAGAGCGACATGAATAAAACATTTGCAGACTTAAGCCCTGATGTAAGTTCTAAGCAAATATTGGGTTTATGCTGCTACTTTATGCATGTTGAGTGGCACCTTACTCTGTAAATAACCTCACTGAAACAGGTGGGTAATCATAAAATAAATATTTTCAAGCATAGTAAGGGTATTTGAATGCAGTTACTGTGTTTGTGGAACACTTGCCATTTTTTTTAATGCAAGTGATCCTGAAATATGGAAATCCCTGGCTTAGGTTTGGGGGCAGAAGGTGGGAGGTGATGTGGTTTGGGGTTTTTTTTTGGTTGGTTAGTTTCCTGGGGGGTTTTATTGGTTTTTTTGTTGTTTGGTTGGTTGGGTTTGGGTTTGGGTTTTTTTTAATAATTCAGGCAATAATAGCTGAAGTGGATAAAATCATGGTCTTAGTTTGCAATTGGTTAATCCATTTCTGAACTCTGTTATTCAGGTGTTGTGCAATTAAGAATCCTGTTGGACAGTGTCTCATTCTATGATGCATTTTTAAAAGTACTATCAGTTAAGTATTAACATCACTGTTAGTTCTGTAATATTGTGAAAAGCAAAATGTGCAGGAAGTGCAGGCATAAAAATTAGATTTTTCTATGATTCCCTTATTTTAGCATAGTTTATAAGGAGGGTGGACAGGGGCATGAGAAAAGAAGGTTAAATTTAATTCTTCTAAGTGGTCAAGCTGAAATACTAGGGAGGATTTTAGAAACATATTTCAACTTCAACCTTTTCAGTGTTGGAAGAGCTTTGGGTACAGCACACTGCTCAGTCTAGCTGGGATGCTGCCTTGCACAGGAGGGCAAACAGGTGCTTTGGAAAAGCTGGTGGGTAATTACGTGGGTGGTATAATGAGGTACTGTTTTGGTTCTCAGTGTTCTTTTTCTGACAGCAAACTGTTGAGATGCAAATTATGTCGATGGACAAAGATTGTGTAGCCAAAAAACACAGGCATGACCAAGTTTGCAGTAACTTGATTATGGTATGCTGCTGAGTTTTTGATTAGCAGTTTTTGCTTTTCATTTAACTTCAGACAGCATACTAGTTTGCAACATCTTCACAGGAAACATCCAAGGGTTATTTTTCTCTTTTTCTAACCAAAGCCATTGGTCTGTGTAATTTATATCATGGCTTTGCATTTCCTCTCTCTGATTACAGCCAAGTACACAGGGCTTTACTAATCTCTTTACAGGGATTTATAAACTGTTTTCTGTTTTTTGTTGTTGCAGGTTCCCAAGCCATGTATTTGGCTGTAATTTGGGGGTTTGGATTGACCCAAAAGATCAAAGCAAAAGACATCCAATTCACCACGGTCATTATGACTTGTAGCCAGTATTTTATAAGTTGGGAATTTCCATGGATACAGAAGGGATATAGCTTCCCAAATCTCATTGACATTCAGAGGGTTTTGGACACACTTTAAGCTTCTTTCACAATCCTATGCTGATGTGTCCCAGCTCTACTTTCTTTTCTAAGTAAATACGCATTTCTTAGTTTATTTTTTTATTTTTTGTATTGATGAATTCTCTATATTTAATACTTGTACCTCTCTGAGAGTCATTCATCTTGCTTCTTGCTGATTCTGAGTGGTGTTGAGAGTCCAGTATGATTACACATGATAACAAGTGACTACTCATGACAACAAATGTTAACATGTAGGTAATTTTCAGATGACTCCCACTCCTTCTAAAAAATATAGGCAAAAAGGTGGGCCTTGGAAGCGTGACCAGAAAATCTTAGGTTTCTGAAAAATGTTATCAACTTTTTTTTTTTTTTGGTCACGATGTAGTAAGCATGTAGCTAATTAATGTCCTACACCAAAGACAGAAGTTTCTGCCTTCCTAAGAAACTTCATCTTGAAGAATACACTGAAAATTTTTGCAAAAGATTATGTAATTGTCAGCATTCTCAGCTGAACAAAAAAAAAGAAAAATGCTTTAAAGCATAGCAACTTATAAGTATTTAACTGTCAGTGTTGTTAGATCCAGCCCTTCTTCTACCTTTTTGGGAATAGAAGAGCAAGGAATAATATTTGTAATAATTACCAATGTTGATTAATTAATCGGTAGTTACTAACTTCCCTGCCTCTTCAGTGTTTCCTTGACTTTGTGGATCCTGATTGCTGAGCAGCAACCTACAGTAACAAGTCAAATATTGTACTTTAAAAATTCCTATTAATCTGTGTAATTTGGTGAAGGGAATCAATAATTCTATCCTTTGTTTAAATACTTAAAGAATTTTAGATGGGGGTACTTTGTATGATCATGAACTGCTTCATGATTTTGCTAACCAAAAAGTGCAACTTCTGCCAAATGCCTGGACAAAGGTAGAAACAGATGGAGAAAGCAAAAATATTGAACCAGAAGGTGTTTCCTGTGTCCTCATTTTCCTTTCCGTACTATTGAACTCAGTCTTGTTAAGTGTAGCAAATCTCTTAATGAAACCAAAGTGGGTGTTTTCTCTGCACTCTCTTTAGTCCCAGAATGCTGACCAAGAGGGAGGGAGCCTGGAGGGTCTTTGGTGTTTTGAATCTGTTGTCTTCTGTCTACTCTGAAAGCATTCAGCAACATCTCACATCTAAACTTTCCACCACGCCTATACTGTCCAGTACCTTCTCAATTATCCTTTTTGTCTATCTGGAAGAAAGTGGTTTGTTCCTACTTAACGATGTTCATGGAGAGCAATCATGGCCACGAGTAAGCGTAATCTTTTCTATGCTAAGCAAACCTATCCTTCCAATGGCCTGCCCTGGCTTCCGCAGTACCCATTAAACCTTCTCTGCATCTCATTTAGGTTGAAATGATCTTTTAAGAGAAGGGGAGTAGATAAAATTGGTGCAAGAGATAAGTGATCTATGGGGACGAAAATTAGGAATGACTTAAATCGTGCAAGTGCTCTTTTACTTTAGTTCTTATGTGGCGCTGGGCTTAGTTGGTGCCTGCGGACAATCAGAAAATTTGCTCCAAGGTTCTTACAGTTTTGCAGGCCTCAAAAGCTAAACTAGTGAGAACACAAATACCTGGTTCAGTCATTGTGTCTGCACTGATTATATACCCATGGCCATCAATAAACTCATGAACCCATCATGAAACTCGTGAAGAATTTTATAAGATCACAGACAAGGACAGGAATATCTCAAGTAGCAACAACTGAAATCCTATCCATAAGTCCTGCCAGTGAGCTGCATGTTTTTATAAAGCACCTGTGCAGGGCAGTACTTAGGTAATAAACACCAGACCAAATGTCTTTGTGATGAAGTGGGAAGAGAATTCAAAGAGAGAATGTCTGTTTTCAGCTGTAGAGTTTTCATTTTGAACAAGGGCAGTCAGGGTTATAGTTTCATTGTTAGCAAAGTATGAACAGAAAGAACCAAAGTCTACAAGTCAAGAATAGTAAAATAGCTTGAACTTCTCGGAAGCCTTTTTTTTTTTTTAATTTTATGTAAAGCAACATCAGAAATGCTATTAAAATCTTACACTTAGATATGGTTAACATTGGAAATTGCAGTTGCCCCTCCTGTAACCTTTGGTATTCTCCCCAATATTCTTCTTTGTCAAATGTATCAATTTTATGAGTTCATTATTTTTCCTGTAGTAATATGTTTTCCTTATCTTCTCATTAACAACTGCTCCTAGCATACTTATGATGTCATGCTTACATCTGCTCTGGCTTCCCTCTTTTATTTCAGTGCAGGTCTCCTGCTGCAGTTGACACAGTTGATGCTTTGACACTGTCCCAGCTGTCTCCTGGTGCCTCTTGCTATCTTCCACAAGTCTACTTGCTTCCAGTTCAACAGCGGTGGGAATCCAAATGGACAGCTGCTAGCAATTCTTCCTAATTACATTTGAGAGGGGCTTCAACAGGTAAATAATACCAAAATTCCATAAATTCCTCCAGTTTTCAAAACTTGCACTAGAACCATTACTTAAGATTTCAGTTCTTCATAAAGAACAAGAGCACTTTTTCTAGCTTTTCACATTCAGGCAACATTTCATGTGTCTTCTCTTGAAATCTACTGACTTCCATTTCTCCTACAATCTCTGCCATGTGAACCTCGAGGTTTCAGTGTGGTGGGGGGAAGCAAAATATTTTTAGTCAGTGTCATAAACTTTGGTCTTAAATTTGTCTAACCAGCTCTGATAAATAATGTTATTGTTTGGTTTTATATCTCTACCTGATATTTTATACATACTAACAGGATTATTTAACTTAATACTTTTCTGCAGCCCTCCATTCTTTTATAAAGTTGTTTTGTTAACAGATTTCATTGTTTTGGGTGTTTCGGTTTTTTTAAATGTCATCTGTTCTGTGGGGTTTTGTTCTCTGTGAGGCTATGTGAAATACTGAAGTTGATGCTAAAGAAAAGATATTGAGAAATTAAATGACAGTAGTATACAATGGGAAAGCAGGCAGTGACTAATGTCTTAGGTGTCTTTCTACATGACTCATCACTTGTATCTGAAATCAAGGCTTTGCCTGTTTTTGCAGCTTTCCATTTTTATTTGAGGCTTTTTAATCCAAAAGGCTGTAGACAGAGGCTTGCAGAATTTCCCACAGATAGACTGTTTGGACAGAAGTGCATCATACCTTTAGCCTAGAATGAGTTCTTTGCTGACCAAGAGGGTCATATCTATGGGTTTTGGAGTCTGGTGGTTTGTGAGCAATTATGATTCCATGATCATTGCTGTGGCCATTTCATAACAGCATAGTGCCAGGTATCACAGACTTCCCAATGCAAGATAAAGTGCAATGCAGAAGGTATGGAAATATGCTAGCAATGCAGTCTTTATGTTAAAAAGTCCTGTAGCTGTTTTCTTACTAGAAAGCTGAAAGTATAAGATAAAGAAAACACTAATGAAAAGCACCCAAGACACTCATATTCATTGCACAGTGCCTGAGATGCTGTAGTCTTTCAGACATGCAGGCCTTGCAGAAAGTTAAAAATGGGGTTTTAGTGTAATTTATATTAAAAGTTACTTAAATATAGGAATAAAACTACATTATGTTTTTAATATCATATTGCTCAGACCTTATTAAGTGTTAGGATCATTAACACCACTTTATACATTGTGTGCTTAGTAATTACACAATTGCCATGCTGATATTCTCATCTCCTATCCTCATCACTGAGTTACTAACACCAAAGAATATGTGCAGCCTTTCACTCATTTCTAGAAAATTTGCTAGTGAGGGGTTATTAATTTCTCAAATTGCTGACTGGAAAGCAAATGTAGCTTGAGACTTAATGTGCTGACAGCGTTTTCCCATTTTTAAAGGTAGTCCAGCTCTCATGAGTTACAGTACAAGAAACCAGTCTGCCAAGTTTAATGAAAGTTTCAAGAGTGGGAAAAGAAGCTGAAGTCCTTTGAAGAGGTCATTAATTAGAAATGCATTTAAAAGGAAAAGGGAAAGGAAAACTTCTTGCTATTCTCTGGTCAAATGTTCTTATGCAGATGTGGGCACTGTTAGGCTGGTAGAACTGGAGGATTTATTTCCATGTCACAGAGAACTTTATCAGAGGAGGAGAAGGACAGTTAAAGTTTCACTGTGCTACATTCCATAGATTTTTTTTTTTTCCTCCCCCTGCCCCCCGTACAGTCTTTGTGGCTTCATCTGTTTCCCCTCTCCTGCATCTGTACTATATCCTACCCTTTATTTATCTCTGGTAAATATTCCCTACAATACCTCTGTTTTGTCTGGCTGCTGATTAATTTCCCCTCCCTCCTCTCCACTGATGTGCTCAACAATTATAAGGCAAGTGGTCCAAGGTGACAGGAGTCAACTTTTGCTTGAAAAAACAGCAGCAGTGGGGCAGTTGGTGTGGTTAGCAACAGCTGGTCTTGAAAGAGAACCACCCTGAAAGATCTGGCCAATACTTTTGATGATTCCTCCCCTTGTTTTCCCTGTGAAATGACAAACCCTTTCACTGAGCACAATCCCTTCCAAAGGGGCCACAAAATACAAAGGTGGGTGCATATTACTGGAGTTAGCCTTGCATTCATACTCTGCTCCTTCCCACATCCTGAAGTATTTCACCCATGGAGCTAGATAATTTGCTAGGTACTGGGACACAGGTTCTTGCTGGGCCAGGCAATGGCAAGCAAACTCCTTTTCTTTTTACCTGGAGCGCTCCTGGAGAATCATTTCAACCCCAGGGTATGAACACTGCTACTTTTCAAGTTGGCACCTCAGACTGCAAGGTGCAGGTAGACACCTGGTCAGGGACAGGTCAGGTATCTGTGCAGGAGTGTGTGGCTGGCAGGGACCTCCATGGTGGGGAAGGGCCAGCAACAGCAGGCTGCTCCTGCGGATTGTGCTTCCTTATGGGATTCAACCTGGGCTGTAGATGTGTGGCACAGGACCACAACTATTGCATGGGGAAAAGGCTGTGGCTCTGCATTTCATGCGTATGAGGCGGAGGCCTGCAGCAGGACTTGTGATATAATGGCCAAATCATGAGAAATGAGCAATCTGAAAGTGTTTCTATTATCATGGTTTCACAGACGAGTGAGCTGAAAGTGCTTCTTATTAGGATTATCACATATAATATTTCTTGCCTCTAAGTAATCTCAGCTATGCCAGCGTCCTACTGTCTGACTCTGGTTCTTGTGCTTGGAGGGGGGAAGAACTCTTTCCTTGCATGCACCTTTCCTCTGTTGTCTCTCAATTAACTCGTGGTAAAGCGTTGACCAGCTTATCTTAATGTCAAAGTGTGCACAAATGTATTTGTTCGAAGCAAATGGCATCTCGAGTCATTTGAAGGGCCTGACCTGAACACACTGTCCTTCCTCTTAACATTGCAGACTGCTGACATATAAGTTAATTTCTTTCAAATGTCCTGTTCTCATAATGAAATGTGCAGGAGGTGGGGTCTGCAAGCAGTCTTTGACTAGATATTCCAGTTGTCCCTATTTTCTCGATAGCAGACCTACTGGAGTTGATCACACCTTTAGAAATGAAAAGAGGCATGGATTCCTGAGGACTTTTCTTTTCTTTCCAGAAGGTTGCGGAATTGACAGAGGAGTGCTTTCAGCAGTGACCCCTTATCATAGCAGAGATGATAACGTGATGTGACAGCATCACTGTTGTGATGCTTTAGGCAAATGAGATAGGTGGAGAGGCAAGAAATCTATTCAATAATGTAATCCCCTGTAAAAAAGATGGTAGGGAAATGCTTTATTATCATTGCTTACAGTCATTGCTTGCTGGTTTTCAAAATACTAACAATATGTCAAATGCTTTCAGGAGACCTGTAAGAAACAGCTCTTTCCTCAAACAATTTACAGCCATGGCAGGCTGTCATCTGCTGCTGTGCATGTGTACTTTCCATTTTTTATTGTCCTTTTTCACAGAGAGGCAAAAAAGAAAACCATCAGAAAGTTCTCTGTTGTCAAACGAAGGGAAAATAAACAGGAGAGGAGGACTGCAACATGAGTAGGGAGTCATTATTTATTTGATTTGTTGAGGGGAAAGTTCAGATAATTATCTAGAATGTTGCAAAGCTTTGCCTGTCAGCCTTGATACATAATGAGAATTTGTTGGTAGACATCCAGAGGGAAAATTGCTTTGAATTCTTGCATTGAATTTTACAGTGTGCTGTTTCTGTTTGAACGAATGAATAGTGGTTCAATGTGTGCATATATGGTGAGCTGTAACCAAAACTTGCAGTGCCCGGGCAGCAAGATGGTGCCTCTCCTCTACAACTGTGCCTACACAGAGAGCTGGCTGTTGCAGTGTTAGTAAGGCACCAGCCCATCTTTTCAGTGATTGTTCTGAAAACAAATGTATTCCTTCCAACACACCATGACTGATGCTTCTGTCAGGCTTAAATATTGCAGTACAGTCTTCCTGTTGCATATTTTAGAAAAAACAGCTCAGACCTCTTAAATTATCTAATCTTGTCCATTTGTTTACTTCTGCAAGATTTTAATTTCTTTGTCACAGACTTTGAGCTGTCTGTGTTCCAAAGCTCTACAGCTGTTTGTAACAAACTATAGTAAATGGCTGCATTTCTTTCTGAAGATTGGTAGTGTATTAACACTGTGTTTTAAAAAGAAGCTGAAGAACTTCAGCTTGACTCTTAATTGAAGCTTTACTGATCATGTATCAGAATTCATTTTGCTAAAAACATAAATTAGTTCTCACTGGGTAAATTTCAGCAGTTTCTAATCTTTCCTTCTAATTTCTGTATTGATTTGAATTAATTGTTATTCCAGGGATTGAAAGCTCTTCCCTATGACCGTTTAATGACTTTTACCAATGCTCTATCACACTTGCTTTGAATTTTAACGATTCAGGAGATGAGGAGCTTCAACAGTCATTACTGTCTAGAAAGGAAATTGGTTTTCATTGGTTAAAAGTTATTGAACATGCTGTTCTTTCTAAACATCAAAGATCTGGGTTTGCTGGTGATGTGGGTTTTTTTTTAAGCTTACATTTTCAATGCCGACAAAGTCACATTTTGACCTCAGCAGTACTCTGAAGGGTCTGAGAGGTTCCAGTTAGAATCAAGCACTGACGTGATTTAGCTTACAGTTTGCCTGATTTTCTGGGTGACCATACATACCTTATATCTCTTTCTGCCAAAGAATCCAGTTTTTGATTGTGAGGTGGGGGCGTGCAAGGGGCGGATGGCAAGTTTTTCTCTTTTTCTGCCTTGTAGAATGCCCTTCCCAGTACTCTGTTGCCTATATAACTTCAAGTCTCCCAGACAGAGAATAGCTTTAGTGTTCTGTGCAGACATGACTTACCATAATAAGGTCATTGTTTTCTGAGGTCTGTAATGTAATAGAAATACAACCTTCTGACACCATATAATCTTATTGCGCAGCCAGCTCTCCTTGAAACAAAATTTTGTTCCGCTAGTAGAAGAAATAGTGAATTGCCATTCAGAAGTAAATGGCATGTGGCTGGAAATAGTGAATTCGGCCATTCAGCTGCTTGTGTGAGTCGTGCCTCTGTTTCTGTTTGTGAAATGGGAGCACCATTCCTCTGACACACTGAACATTATGAGAACTAATACCAAAATGTTGCAAGATGAGTTCTAAAAAACATAGTCGCTTAACCACACTAGCACTTTTAGAGCGCCCTTAACTGAGGTCATAAATCTTATTTTTATTTATTTCATTTTACTTTTCCTGAACAATACATTGTTGTTTGGGATGTTTTCTGTGGTTTTTTGTTGGTTTTTTTTTGTTTGTTTGTTTGTTTTGGTTTTGTTGGGCTTTTTTTTTTTTTAATGGGGACTAAAAAGTCAAGTTCTGCTTTCTCACAAAAAAGCACAGGCTAAATAAACCCCCATATTTCTTTCTCTTAATGAAGTAGATGAACAAAAGAGGAAAAAGGAGGAAGGGAGGCAGGAAGAGTGGAGAGAGAAATGTAAGAGGCAAAACACACTTACTTCTGACACTAATGGAGGGGAGGCCAGTTTGGGAAGACTGGGGTGGGTAACACTGCATTTCTTCCAAAGCAGATTTAGGACTGCTGTGTTAAGTGCTATACTACATTTCACCAAAATTCAGAATTTCAGCTAATCACCTTTGAATGTTTATTGCAAATGGAGTTTATCCTGTAGCTCCAGGAATAATGGGAATAGAGCTTAGGAAGTAGGAGGGATTTTCATATCTCTTCTCTTTCTGTGGTTTCCACACTCTGTTATTCACAGTGGAATGAAAAGTGCCTAAGTGGTTATGTTTGTGGGGAAAAAATCCATAATATCTTGACATAATTTTCAAAACCAGTGAATCCAGCGATGAGCTATTCTTCATAGCAGTTTACAGATATCTCCTGGGTGACTCAGATAATCTAAATTGTAAAGTCATTGTAATTTAAGAGTTTAATTCCTAAGAGTACCAGAGAACAGCAGTTGTATGCATGATTAAAGTAGGTACAGGTAGTTTTCCAGATATATCTAATTCCATTTAGTGAATTTCAGTGGTGTTCTCACGCAGTCTTTTGATTAAGTTAATGTGATACTCTGTGTTTAGGACCAGTGATAACATTATTTATGTGCCAGTATTTCCAAGTGCTGCACTGCCAGGGTATTTGCTCTTGCAACAGGTGACTGATGGTTTAAAATGACTGAAAACATTTCTTCCATTTCTGTGTGACAGTTCATTAACAGATTATACACAGAAACATCCTTAGTTACATAGAAATCAGATTCATCAGCAAACAGGTGAAACATGCATTTAGTCCCATTTACTGGATGTACACAAATAATCCATAAAGGTGATGTATTATTCCCACTTGCTTTATCTTGCATGATCAAACTATAATCAATAAGGGCTATTATTCTTTCAAGTAAGAGATTTATAGACCTTGGTCATGGTGTAATAGCCAATATGCACATAAAAATCAGCTTGAAAAGCCTTTACTTTTACATTCAAGTGTCCTTGAGACATAGCTACTAAATTGGATTCCATATCATGAAACAAACTCGATTATAATAATCCTAAATCAAAGAAATTGGAAGGAAAAAATGAGTGTCGCAATCTAACAATTGACTTCTTTTTCCACCCATGTCATGCAGGAAACAAAGCTACTCTGCATTTTTACAACTATGTAAGAAAAACATGACTTTTAGCACCTCTTCACTTATGGACCTCTTGTCCCATAGTGGCTTAGCTCTTGCTTCGTAATGGGTCAAGAGCAAAAAGGGGGCTTGAAGATAGTCTGCTCGGAGCAAGCTGATTCTATAACTCTGCATGTTGTATTCATCTTTTTTTGCAGTGATTTGTACATGTTACAATACCAACTTGCAGTTTGCCATCTGTGTAGTAACTTATAAGATGTTATAGTTTCTGTGACCTCAAAATTTATCTCCCTTCACAATTAAATAATAGTGAGAAAGTTAAACTTCTTAATTAAAAGTTGCTTGATTTCATAGTCAAACACATAATGAAAAAAATCCAATTTCCTTGGGGCTGTTGTTTCAGCCTGTTTGCAGACTGAAGTTAATACTGTCATATCCATTTACCCTATATTTATTTGCTAGTTGTTTTTATTATCTTAGAGGACTCTCCCTTCTGGATTCCCAGCTGATCCCTAACTCCTGATATGTACAGTTGACGAGAAACTCTGCAATCATAACAGTTAAAAACAGATTCCTGCCTTCTCAACTTCAGCCACAAAAATATTAGCTGTGGTTTAGCTTTGGATTAAAGGCTTGAAATGTAGGTAAGGGAGGGGGGCAAATCTGTAAGTTCGGAATGATAAGAGATGCACAAGCCACCTGGGAGAAGAGCAATACCTATGCTTTTAAATATATTCTTAACCCAGATTCGTGCATTTTAATAAAACAAGGTAAATTTGGGTTCATACAATGTGCCTGAAGTCTCCACTTTTCTCAACATTGTGTTTGACAGGTATGATCATATTATGACATATTCTGTTAAGGTTTCATTTTGACTCCTCAGGTGGGAAGTGAGTGCACTGTGGGAGAATAGTTCTAGTGTTTCCTTCCTTTTTGACACTCTGCAGTAGACTGTCAGCAAACTGCGGTTTTATTAATCCTTCCACTGCAGATAATAAGTTTAGAATTGCACCTATACAGCAGCAAATTAATTGCATTCTGTCTCTAATGGTAGAGGCATTGGATTATGAGAGTATGTGTAGTCAAGGCCATTAAAAAGTCCTAAATTTTGTGGACTTTTATTTATACATTATTTGCTAGCATTATACATTTCATCTATTTAGAGCTATTATTTGGCTCATCATTATAACCTTAAAATGGAAATTTCCCTCTGAAATTATAAATAGGAACTTTTTTGAAGTAAGGAAGTTGAAGATTTCTGCAGATGAGAGGCTTAGCATGTAGCTCTGTGTCTAATCTTCCACTGTTTTCAAGTCTTGAAGTTATGCAGCCATGATTAACAGGTGATTCTAGGTTATTAACAAATGAAATGTTATATTTAAGTTACTAATCAGGAAAATCATATTTTTTGTTTTCTTTTCTGAATGTTATTATAATTACCCATAACAGCATTTACTGAATGTTTCTTTTCATTTGGATTGACGGCCTTTTTTTCCTCTTTACATATATGAACTAATTTAAATTCTGCTTTTATTATAATTTGTAAATGTTTCTTCTTATTTTGCTATCTGTTGCTTCATCCAAATGTGGTTACTAAATCTCACATTTTTTCATTGATTTTATATCCTTTGGGATAGTGAATGGATGTTCCACTACTAAGGACACACTGAACTGAGTTTTAACACATGGGGGAAAAGAAGGGTTTGAGATCCCTCCCCTCTCCTGCTTTCTACCTCCCAAATATAAGTAACACAGGGAGTTGCTGTGGGTTGTTCAGACTTTTCTATAGAAATACAACTTTCTAGTTTTACCTCCACTGGTGGATGAGATGTGAAACACCAATTGGAGTAAAGGATGACATCTAATATACCATTCCTGAACTTCAGTATCTGAATAGAGATAAATTTGTCCCTTCCAGGATTAGGGCACAAGGAATCAATGGTTTGATTGTAGTGCATCTCCAGACTGGCTTAATGTTGAGGCAACATAACTCTCCAATCGGTGAGCAACGTACCCAAGAGTTGCAGCGTGTTTCTACAGTCACTGATAGCACGTGCTGAAGTCTCACTGCTCTGTCACTGATTCTCATCTGAAGAGAGATAAACATCTAATTTTCAAGGTTCCAGAGGATTTGCTAAAATTCTACCACAATAGACAACTCAACCAACGTTTTCTTTGGGAGCAAGTCAACAGCTATTTAGTTAAACAACTGAAGGTAATAGTAAAGATTTATATTCTGTGGTAATTTCTAGGTGAAAAAAAAATGTTATGTTAAATAAAATATTGATATGTGTTTGATGTGGTGTGATAGTTGAGTATCTGTAGCAATTGCTTCCCACCAGATGGGCTGTAAGTGGGTTAGAATGCTGGCAGCTGATATTTAGGACATGTAATCTGAAGAAAACAGAAAGGTAGAAAGCAAGGGGCAAACTATGAAGTAGAGTGGAAATGGAAAGAAATAGAGCTGTGAAAACAGGAACGTTGTTACTGTTTTCCTGCAATATAACAACTGTAATTCCTGAATCACTTTCCTGTAGGAAGGGGACGCTTGTTCCACGAAGCCAGAGTTGTCCCACCACAAAGGGCATCATAGTTTAAGTGTAATAGATTCTCAGATAAGGTGCAATGATGTTGCAAAAGCCAGCCAAAGTCCATGTCTGGAGCAACAGCTGTGCTAAACAAACGGCTTTCTGCAAGGGTGATACAAATTTCACATTATTAGTGTTTCATATCCCAGTGACATGATGTGTGGTTCTTAAGGGGCTTGCTGTCTAGTGTGCAGCTCTAGTTCTCTCTTTGTTTTTATTAATTCTTTTGACACTATATGTTATAATGGATTCTGTCATCTACTGTACTAAATCCTTTGGAGCCTGGTAAAAAAGGGAATGTGTTTGTCACTATGTTTCATGAATATAACTGATTTCTTCAGATTCTCCAGGGAGTAAAGGGAGACAAGATTTCACTTTCAGCATCTGTGTGTTATTGCTGGCATCTGGCAGCCCACGTGCCCATTGCTGGTAATAAACAAGATGCAAACATACTGCTTCATTTGTAGACTACTTTCCCTAGTTAGCATCGAGCTTACTCTTCTACCAGCTGTCACTGAATTTAATACTAATTATTGGGCTTAAATGGACTGGTGATTGCTACCTGCCAGAGAAGCAGCTGGAAGAAATAAAGATATTTCCTTTTCATTTTAATACATGTTCATCTTTCTGTGGTCAAAGATGTGACTGACTCATTACAGGGCTGCATGGTCACAACTGGGGACCTTGTCAGTCCTCAGCTATTGTTTACTGTAGCTGTACCATGTCAAGAGTATTAGATACTGTTTGTTCCAATGGTTGCTACTCTCTGCAGGTATGAATGCTCATTAGCAATGTTTTCATGAGTATTTCTCTACTCTAGCTCTAAAACAGGTATTTAAAATTAAGTTAATTTTATTTTTCATGCTATTTTCCTCTGTTTCTATTCCATTTCCTCAGGGAGATGGGCTTCTCTATATTTGAGATAGATAGCAGTGTAGTATGGTGTATCTAGATATGATTAGCAGTTCCACTTAGTCATGGACTTCTGACTGTCTAGCAAAGCAGGTAAATCCATGTATTTGGATTTATATAAATATAAATATATTTTTATTATATGAATATGCATATGCATACATATATGCATATAAATGCACCCATTGTACAGTGAGTTTTGCAAGCACTTGATGTTTAAAGAACCTGAAGAACATCTAATATATGTGGAGGTTTGTTTATAAAATTAGATACAAGACAGAAGAACCGGAGTATAACAGCTCCCAACTCACTCATACGTGCAGGATGGAAAAAACTTTGCATGTAATCCAACGTATTCTGCACAGTTTCTCCCCAGCAAAGTCTGATGTTTCGGTGGGTTAATCCCTGGCTGCACATGCCCCCAGAGCAGTCTGCCTTGCAGCAGTACCCCGCTGTGTCTGCTTTTGTAGGAGTCTGGAACAGTGACACAGGTGGTGCTGTCTGCCTTCCTAAAATTTGCAACCCAGAGAGGTACTGTGTTAAAAATGTCAGTATGAGATTGGAAAATGATGTATGTTTTGGTGTTTCTTCATGTCATTACGCTTTGATCAGAGGTAAATTCATTTGTGTTTTAGTCCTATCCTTCAAGTTTAAGTCTCTGCTGATGATATTGAATGATGTGTCACCAGATTTTTTAGGACAGTGGTTTCTAATGTGTGATATAAATAAATTCAGCAGGCCAGGTCTTTGTTACATCTTGCTTTTTTCTTTAATTGCTAATGCCTTCCCTTACAGCATGAAGGAAGTGTTTTGTCTTCTATAACCAAGCAAATATCACCTAATAACTGAGCATTCTGAAAAAAATCAGAGAGGAAGAGAAGAATCGGGGCGGGGGGGAGTGCAGAAAGAGAGAGAGGGGGCAGAGAGGACAGGCTTTTACTCCACATGAAAACTGACTTTTTTTATTCTACATGAAGCTGTGTGGAAGATTTCTTTTGTTATGTGTTGATTATTTTCCATAAAGAGATATTAAACCTATGCGCAGTTATTTTGCTAATTGCTAAGTAGCTGTATAAGGACCTCCAGCAAAAGAGGCTTTTATCATATTTGCATATTTTTTATGATGCATGGGTGATGTGGTTTTGTATGATGCTTGTTAATGCCATTTACATTTCAGTATGGGAGATCTGCTTTCACCATGCTTGGTGCAGAAGCGTAGATGCGGCAATTCTCCCTTGTGCTACTGGTGACATTTCTTTCTTTCATTTGTTTTATGGACACTATTAACTGATGAGATCAGATATGTCAAAAGGAAATAACTTTCTTTTTTTAATCAAAAAATTGTATTAAAATCTTATCCAATTTCTGTGTCACACTTGCAGGTACAGGTGTATGTTTAACACAGGGTTGTGCTTGTAAGTGACATATTTATAAAAGCAAATGTACAGCTCAGAGCAACTTTAAGAAATGGGAGAAAAGAGACTGTGATAGACATAATGGAGCATATCCAACATTTTAAACTACTCCTGAACATCCTGAACATAAGCTAAAAATTTTACTGTGAAACACGTGAGTGTTCTGAGCTTACTGTTTTCCATATTAATAGGGAAAAATCCTTTAAAATATTGCAGTTTTCTTATGCTGTCTTACAAAATTTCAGTAGTTGCTTCTGCTTATGTCTGTGGTCCAACAAAGTTTCTGCAATGTGTCTAAATGCTGTATCATTAATGATCTCTGTGACGACAGATCTTAGAACTGAGAAGGAAAAGAGAATGATCATTGAATGATCAATGAAATTTGCTTTAAGGGCACTGATGGAAGCCAAGGGATGAGCCTTGTGACACCTGGTTATAAACAGTATGCACAGAAGTGATAGGCTTGAAAAACAGCAAGTGCGCAACTCACTAAATATAGGTTTACCACATAGTAGATCCTTTACTGAATCCTAAATGTTCAATGTGCAGTTATAGAAAGAAAATAATTATTGGTGCTAACATAAATATGATCTGTTCAAAGCATTACATGAAGGGAAATATATATTCTTTCAGTGCAAAAATATAGTTTTCAGAAAAACTGAAATAATAGTTATTGGAATAGCCCACTGAATATCTGATTGCTGGTAGCCATTAAACCAAGACAGAAAGTCTCCTTTCACCTCAAATTATCAGCTTGAGGAAGGAATTACTTTTGGTATTTCTTTCAGGATTTTAGACTAAAAATTCTTCAGGGTCCATATCTAGTAGCATATGAAAGAACTCAAATGAGCTCATTTTCTGCTGGAGATGCATGAAAGAGGGAGGTAGAACTAGAAAAAAAACTGGCTTTGTGAAGGAGTGCACAGGAACAGGTTTTAGACAAAGTAGATTTGATTTCTGTCAGTACTCCAAAAGTTGTGGGATTCAGGCAAATGATTCAATTCTTACCTCTGTTTCTATGATAAAGTTAACAGCTACCTATTTCTACTGTGATTTCTTTGCAAAAATGACCTGCTTTATGATGCATAGCACAGTAGGATTTTTCTATTAATTAGAGCCTTTAAGTAGGATTTTTAGTAATGATCTGTATGCTCATGTGTTACTGAAGTAAAGTGATAGTATAGCCTAAAAATTGGAATTAAAAGCTGTATAGGAAGTTGTAAAATGAAACTTACACTGAGACTTCATTGGAGAATTTGCAACATGGACTCTGAACCGCTTCAGAAGAGATTGTAACTTTTTATTTCAGCCTCAGAGATTTTTCAAATGTCTTTGCATGATGTCTGGAGAGCCACCATTTCCTGTTCAGTTCATAATACTGTCATGGTTTTAGCTGGGATAGTTGATTTTCTTCACTGTAGCTAGCATAGTGCTGTGTTTTAGACTTGGTATGTAAATAATGTTGATAACACCCTGGTGTTTTAGTTGTTGCTGGGTAGTGTTTACACTAGTCAAGGACTTTCTAGCTTCCCATGCTCTGCCAGGTGCACAAGAAGCCGGGAGGGGAGGGGATACAACCAGGAGAGCTGACTCGAATTGGCCAAAGGGTATTCCATATCATGTGACGTCATGCCCAGTATATTAACTGGGGGAAATTGGCTGGGGGAGGCAGCGATCGCGGCTCGGGGACCGGCAGCGTCGGTCGGCGGGTGGTGAGCAGTTGCAGCACTTGTTGTTTAGTTTTGGTTTTGGTGGTGGTTTTTTTTTTTTTTTCCCCCTCTTCTTCCAGTGTTTCATCTCTCTCTTGCTCATTATTTTCCTTTTCATTATATTAGTATTATTGCTGTTTTATTCTAATTATTAAACTGTTCTTGTCTCAACCCACGAGTTTTCTTACTTTGGCCCTTCCGATTCTCTCCCCCATCCCACAAGGGTGGGGGAGTGAGCGAGTGGCTGGGTGGTGCTTAGTTGCTGACCGGGGCTAAACCACAACAGTCCTTTTTGGCGCCCAACGTGGGGCACAAAGGGTTTGAGATAATAACAGTTGCTGGTCACAGCATTGATTCATCTGTTCTCGATATTAGTAGTCAGACATACACCATGCTGATTTTGAAGTACATGTTAAAGATTGGCATTGGGTTTTGTAGTTTGCTGTGCTCTGCAGTGGTTAGAGATGTTTTGCCTAGGAGATTTGTTATTAAAACACTGGCCTTGAGTTTTATCGGTTATTTGGGTCTTGCATGGAAGCCGTTACTGTACTTCGGGTACCACCTCATGGAGACAATTAGCAATTATACCTCCTCTTCTGAGAGGTTCTTTATGGAGGAAATACAGAATGGCACCTTAGCTACCTTATTCTGTAATGTCTCCTCCTTCATTACAACAACTTTTCAGTATCTTGAACATCCTTGGGTAGTTAAGATACATCTGTTGATATTCCTATGGCAGATTGTTTCGGTTTTGTCTAAGGTTAATAAGCAATTCAAGAATATCATCCAGAGATCTGCCCCAAGGCTCGATAATTATGGGTGGCAGGGTATGAGGGATAGTATGGGCAAATGCCTGAGACGGTGGGCACCTCCAGTGTTTTGGGACTTCACCCCTGAACAAGTGCAGAATCCTGAAAAATTAGTAGAATATTTGGAGGAAGTATGCTGTCACCCTAGCAATTCCAGAGAGATACAAATCACTGCAATGTGTTGGGGCCTGGCCCATGCCTACCGAGCCCTATTCAACAGTATTCAGTACCACTAAGGGAAAACGACAGGCCCTGCGGCTACTCCAAGCCCAGCGACAAGCACTGTGGCCCCTCAAACCCCCACAACAGGCACTACGGCGGCTGCAAGCCCGATGACAGGCACTGTGACCACTCAAACACCCATGACGGACACTGAAGCTGAATCAGAGAATCAACTCGTGCCAGTATCAGTTGCCCCTATACAAAAGAAGAAATCTTCGAAGAGAAAGTCAACTTGTTTAGAAAAGGATGATGGAGAAGCAGTGCCATTACTAAGAGAGGAGAAGGAAGAGGAAGAACTCGTACAAGAGACGGAAACTACCCGATCCCTATCCTTAAGTGAGCTACGAGATATACGAAAAGATTTCGGCCGTCATGTAGGTGAGCATGTTGTCACCTGGCTGCTCCGATGCTGGGATAATGGGGCCAGTAGCCTGGAATTAGAGGGTAAGGAAGCCAAACAACTGGAATCCCTTTCTAGGGATGGGGGCATTGACAAAGCAATTGGAAAAGGGACACAAGGCCTCAGCCTCTGGAGGCGACTCCTGTCTGCTGTGAAAGAAAGGTATCCCTTCAAGGAAGATGTTATATATCGCCCTGGAAAATGGACCACCGTGGAGAAAGGTATCCAGTACCTGAGAGAATTAGCTGTGCTTGAGGTGATTTATGGTGACCTGGGTAGTGAACAGTCATCCAAAGATCCAGATGAAGCACAGTGCACACGACCCATGTGGCGGAAGTTTGTACGGAGCGCACCATCATCCATGTAAACTCCCTGGCAGTAATGTCCTGGAAAGATGAAGAGGCACCAACGGTAGAGGATGTGATTGATAAACTCCGGGATTATGAAGCACATGTCTCTTCCTCCCTCATCTCAGCTGTGGAGAAATTGTCCCGGGAGTTCCAGCAATTCAAAGAAGATATGTCCTACTCCCTACCTGTACGGACCAGTATCTCGGCCATTAGGAGTAAGCGTCCTTCTGCTCAAGAGAGAAGATACACACCACGGGGCACCCTATGGTTTTACCTGCGTGACCATGGAGAGGACATGAAGAAGTGGGATGGAAAACCTACGTTGACCCTGGAGGCACGGGTACGTGAGTTGCAAGGAAAAACAACCACTCAAGGGGGGACCTCCAGGAGAGTTGCTGCTCCAGTTTCCAGTAGGCAGTTCCCCAGACAGAGGAGTAGAAGCGCTGATTCTATCTGTGATCTTAATAGAGAGACTTCTGATTCCCGTTCACAAGATCTGGAGTGGGAAACCCGCAACTGGAATTAGAGGGGCCCTGCCTCCAGCCAGGTGGAGGAAAGGGACAACCGGGTTTACTGGACTGTGTGGATCCGATGGCCTGGCACATCTGACCCACAGGAGTATAAGGCTCTAGTGGACACCGGTGCACAGTGCACCCTAATGCCATCAAACTATGTAGGGGCAGAACCCATTTGTATTGCTGGAGTGACAGGGGGATCCCAAGAGCTAACTGTATTGGAGGCTGAAGTGAGCCTAACTGGGAATGAGTGGCAAAAGCACCCCATTGTGACTGGCCCAGAGGCTCCGTGCATCCTTGGCATAGAATACCTCAGGAGAGGGTATTTCAAGGACCCAAAAGGGTATAGGTGGGCTTTCGGTATAGCTGCCTTGGAGATGGAGGAAATTAAACAGCTGTCTACTTTGCCCGGTCTTTCAAAGGACCCTTTTGTTGTGGGGTTGCTGAAGGTCAAAGAACAACAGGTGCCAATTGCCACCACAACAGTGCACCGGCGGCAATACCGCACCAACCGAGACTCCCTGATTCCCATCCATGAGCTCATTCGGCGACTGGAGAGCCAAGGAGTGATCAGTAAGACCCGTTCACCCTTTAACAGTCCCATACGGCCAGTGCGGAAGTCTAATGGAGAGTGGAGACTAACAGTAGACTATCGTGGCCTGAACGAAGTCACTCCACCACCGAGTGCTGCCGTGCCGGACATGCTAGAACTTCAATACGAACTGGAGTCAAAGGCAGCCAAGTGGTATGCCACAACTGATATCGCTAATGCATTCTTCTCAATCCCTTTGGCAGCAGAGTGCAGGCCACAGTTTGCTTTCACTTGGAGGGGTGTCCAGTACACCTGGAATCGACTGCCGCAGGGGTGGAAACACAGCCCTACCATTTGCCATGGACTGATCCATACTGCACTGGAACAGCGTGGAGCTCCGGAACACCTTCAGTACATTGATGACATCATCGTGTGGGGCAACACAGCAGAAGATGTTTTCGAGAAAGGGAAGAAAATACTCCAAATCCTTCTGAAGGCTGGTTTTGCCATAAAACAAAGTAAAGTGAAGGGACCTGCACAGGAGATTCAGTTTTTGGGAATAAAATGGCAAGATGGACGTCGGCAGATCCCAATGGATGTGATCAACAAAATAACCGCCATGTCTCCACCAACTAGCAAAAAGGAAACACAAGCTTTTTTAGGCGTTGTGGGTTTTTGGAGAATGCATATTCCAAATTACAGTCTGATTGTAAGCCCTCTCTATCAAGTGACCTGGAAGAAGAATGATTTCAAATGGGGCCCTGAGCAACGACAAGCCTTTGAACAGATAAAGCAGGAGATAGTTCATGCAGTAGCCCTTGGGCCAGTCCGGGCAGGACAAGACGTAAAAAACGTGCTCTACACTGCAGCCGGGGAGAATGGCCCTACCTGGAGCCTCTGGCAGAAAGCACCAGGGGAGACTCGAGGTCGACCCCTAGGGTTCTGGAGTCGGGGATACAGAGGGTCCGAAGTGTGCTGCACTCCAACTGAAAAAGAGATATTGGCAGCATATGAAGGGGTTCGATCTGCTTCAGAAGTGATCGGTACTGAAGCACAGCTCCTCCTGGCACCTCGACTGCCGGTGCTGGGCTGGATGTTCAAAGGAAGGGTCCCCTCTACACATCACGCAACTGATGCTACATGGAGTAAGTGGGTCGCACTGATCAGCCAACGGGCTCGAATAGGAAACCCCAGTTGCCCAGGAATCTTGGAAGTAATCATGGACTGGCCAGAAGGCAAAGATTTTGGAATGTCACCAGAGGAGGAGGTGACACATGCTGAAGAGGCCCCACTGTATAATAAACTGCCAGAAAATGAGAAGCAATATGCCCTGTTCACTGATGGGTCTTGTCGTCTGGTGGGAAAGCATCGGAGATGGAAGGCTGCTGTATGGAGTCCTATACGGCAAGTCGCAGAAACTGCTGAAGGAGAAGGTGAATCAAGTCAGTTTGCAGAAGTAAAGGCCATCCAGCTGGCTTTAGACATTGCTGAACAAGAAAAATGGCCAGTGCTCTATCTTTATACTGACTCATGGATGGTGGCAAATGCCCTGTGGGGGTGGTTACAGCAATGGAAGCAGAACAACTGGCAGCGCAGAGGCAAACCCATCTGGGCTGCTGCATTGTGGCAAGATATTGCTGCCCGGGTGGAGAACCTGGTTGTGAAGGTACGTCATGTGGATGCTCATGTATCCAAGAGCTGGGCCACTGAAGAACATCAGAACAACCAACAGGTGGATCAGGCTGCTAAGATTGAAGTGGCTCAAGTAGATCTAGACTGGCAACATAAAGGTGAACTATTTATAGCTCGGTGGGCCCATGACACCTCAGGCCATCAAGGAAGAGATGCAACATACAGATGGGCTTGCGACCAAGGGGTGGACTTGACCATGGACACTGTTGCACAGGTCATCCATGAATATGAAACGTGCTGCAATCAAGCAAGCCAAGCGGGTAAAACCTCTGTGGTATGGAGGACGATGGCTGAAGTATAAATATGGGGAGGCCTGGCAGATTGATTATATCACGCTGCCACAAACCCGCCAAGGCAAGCGCCATGTGCTTACAATGGTGGAAGCAACCACCGGATGGCTGGAAACATATCCCGTGCCCCATGCCACCGCCCGGAACACTATCCTGGGCCTTGAAAAACAAGTTTTATGGTGACATGGCACCCCAGAAAGAATTGAGTCAGACAACGGGACTCATTTCCAAAATAACCTCATAGACACCTGGGCCAAAGAGCATGGCATTGAGTGGGTGTATCACATCCCCTATCATGCACCAGCCTCTGGGAAAATTAAACGATACAATGGACTGTTAAAGACTACACTGAGAGCAATGGGGGGTGGGACATTCAAACACTGGGATACACATTTAGCAAAAGCCACCTGGTTAGTCAACACTAGGGGATCTGCCAATCGAGCTGGGCCTGCCCAGTCAGAACTCTTATGTACTGTGGAAGGGGATAAAGTCCCTGTAGTGCATGTAAAAAATATGCTGGGGAAAACCATCTGGGTTATTCTTGTCTCAGGCAAAGGCAAACCTATTCATGGGATTGCTTTTGCTCGAGGACCTGGGTGCACTTGGTGGGTAATGCGGGAGGATGGAGGAGTTCGATGTGTGCCTGAAGGGGATTTGATTTTGGGTGAAAATAGCCAATGAACTGAACGGTATGCTGTTAATTGCTATATGATATTGTATGTCATCACTCCTATGGTTGCTATATGCTGTATCAATGGTATCATAGTAAGAATTTCCAAAATTAATGAAGAATGAACTTTGATTGAACCAAGCAACGTGTAGCGGTGGTGGAACAAAGACTGGCTTCAGCATGCAACAATCCAACACCACGCAGACCATCTCTCCAGCCTTGAAAGACTGTTACGATAGATGGAGCCCAAAGTTATGGACTGAATGAACTCAATGGACATGTGTGGACCCTCTACAGATGTTCTACAGGGATGGTCCATAGACTACGGGAATGATAAATGATATCTGCGTATGTCATCAAAGGATGGGGAGGCGGGTGGTGGTTATTGAGGTCATATTGGATAGTATGAGACCTGAGCATGACGTAAATGGTATGGAATAAGGGGAGGATACTGTCATGGTTTCAGCTGGGATAGTTGATTTTCTTCACTGTAGCTAGCATAGTGCTGTGTTCTAGACTTGGTATGTAAATAATGTTGATAACACCCTGGTGTTTTAGTTGTTGCTGGGTAGTGTTTACACTAGTCAAGGACTTTCTAGCTTCCCATGCTCTGCCAGGTGCACAAGAAGCCGGGAGGGGAGGGGATACAACCAGGAGAGCTGATTCAAATTGGCCAAAGGGTATTCCATATCATGTGACGTCATGCCCAGTATATTAACTGGGGGAAATTGGCTGGGGGAGGCAGCGATCGCGGCTCGGGGACCGGCAGCGTCGCTCGGCGGGTGGTGAGCGGTTGCAGTACTTGTTGTTTAGTTTTGGTTTTGTTTTGTTTTTTTTTCTCTCTCTTCTTCCAGTGTTTCATCTCTCTCTTGCTCATTATTTTCCTTTTCATTATATTAGTATTATTGCTGTTTTATTCTAATTATTAAACTGTTCTTGTCTCAACCCACGAGTTTTCTTACTTTGGCCCTTCCGATTCTCTCCCCCATCCCACAAGGGTGGGGGAGTGAGCGAGTGGCTGGGTGGTGCTTAGTTGCTGACTGGGGCTAAACCACAACAAACCCACAGCAGGGGCCTCTGGACTGACCTGGGTTAAGGGTTCTAGCCGTGCCTCCTGGAAAGTATAGTGGCCACTTGGCAGCCCACCTTTCCCATGTCCTTGTTTACCACAGTAATGCATATTCACTGTTTGGTGTTCACTGTAACAGAAAGTGTAGTTTCAACTTTTATTTTTAAACATATTATAATGAAGGGGATGTTTCAGCTCTAGGCTGGACATCTGTGCTTAGCCCTTCACCTCAGCCCCAGGGTAGACATCCACACATTGTTCCTTCATCTCCCCCAAAGGCACTCACTTTATCCTTGCAGAGGTGGGATTTGGAACAGAATGCAGATAGAGGGCCTCCTCCATCTCTTCCAGTGAGGTACTGTTTTCTTATTTTATTAGCCTTATTCCTCATCTGTCCATTGATAACAGCTAAGATGTGCCTTCTGCTGGCAATCTTGATTTGACTCACTTTTTGGTTTAATATAAATGCTGCAGCAAACATATTAATGGCACAGAGGCCTCTTATTGATTTGTATTTTCTCTCTTGTTCAATTGCTGAATGCAACGTGGAGGCAATTAATTCCTAGGATCTGAGGGGATTCTGCATGCAAATTTACTGGAGGAAAAGAGAAAGAATTCTTATGCAACAGTTAAATTAAGGACACCTTAGCTTGTAAGGTCCATATCTGTTTTTTACTTTTCCTTTGACAAGAGTTTCCTTGGTCAGATTATATGGCCTGATATATTCTCCTTGTATCCAGTTTCCATTTTTCTTCAATTTAAAGCAACGTAATCACGACTGCATCATGAAGTGCAAAACAAGAGTCAAGGAAGAATTAGTCTAATACTTCCAGTTCAGTTTCGTTCCTATTCTTTCTTTCTGCCATTTCATTCTCTGATGTATTCATATTGTTTTTCCAGGGATACTCCTACAGTTTCACACAGGGGGAAGAAGTTTATGTTGTCTCCCAATGTAGGGAAACACTGTGCTGAAAACATTTTCACAAATGTCTATGCATTGGCTGTGTTAGATTATTGCTTCTGTGTCAATTGACTTCCATGCAAAATAGTAGCAAATATATGGCTAGTTTCTTGCAACACCATTAAGATGCCCAGAGAGAGAAGTGAATTAAGTGTTTGGTAGTTTAGGAACAATTTTCAGCATCTTTACATCTGCGTTTAGATTCGGCATTCGCAGAGAATCAGGATGCTCTCTGAGACTGTAGAAAAGATGTACAACTGAACAAGAGATGGCAGATGTTCTGGTTACAAATCATGAGAGAGTCCTTACGGAGATTTTAAGTAGTCATGAAGGCTGGCTGGATGCAGGCTTATTAAAAGTCTAACTGCTTCACATTACAGTGGTGTTGACGGAAGCAGGAGGCACAGATTAAGGGTAGTAGCTGGCCCTTAGGGCAAAGTTCTTAACTTGAACTCGTCTGCAGAGCAAATGCCAAGCAAGTCATGCCGCTGCATCAGACTTGCGTTAATCTCAGAGTCCCTTTTTTGTTTGTTTGGTTGGTTTGCAGTTTTTTTAAAGAAAAGTCTCACTCCCTGAACCAGTTAGGACACATATTAGCTTGTAACTGTGCTAAATGCTAAAATCTGTAACACCAGATGTTGAGTTTTGACATCCATGCTAAGGAAAGGTGCAGGAGACACTAAAGCTCTGAAATCTGTGAAGTTACTACAGGGATAATTTGATGTCTCCCAGAGCAGAATCTCTCTCAACATGTTAGAAGGAAATACACGATGAAACATTCATCTTTTACATTAACCTCAGAGGAACTAGCCAGCCTGACTGCAGAAGCAACATTGCAGGAACAGTGTGGCTCCTGCTAAGCCAAGCTTTCTTGCTGTTTCTTTTGAAGACACGGCAATAGCGTTCATAGTGCACTATATACAGCTTAATTTATGGATTTGGAGAAAAGTCTTCGCAAAAGTTCCGCTTCACAGTCTTCTGCTTAAGCTGAAATCTGCAGCTAGCCAAGGGAGGACATAAGAGTGGATACAGAGGACAAAGACTAGCTAAAAAAATGGGAACAAGCAATTGCTTGTCAGAAAAGCTCTTCTAAATTGGAGAGAAGTATTAAGCAGGGTTCCCAAAGGGGTAGTCCTTGAACATAGATGGTGCCTAATCTATATACATGACTGACAAGGAGAGTGAACTAGTTAGTTGTTGATGAAACTAAATTTGGAGCAGCAGAGGCTGTGGAACAAACAATAAGGGAGACTTGAAAGGATTCCAGACTGAAGTATGAGCCCTGGTGTATTAAATGAGCTTGAATGCAGACAGATGTACACCACGATAGAGCAAACAGGAAAAGCGCTCAAAACAGAAGTTAATTCAAACTGTAAAAGAATAAAACTCCAGGGCTATAACTTCTACAGACTATGCAAAAAGATGCAAAGAGCAAACAGAAAGCATGTCTTTACTTGTATTTTTTCCCATTGAATTAATCAATTCACTTAAGTAGCACCAGATTTTTTCCACACTTACATACCTGATTACTCGGCCAGAGGATTATTCCTAGTCCTTTTTCTGAAACTATTTCAAAGTACTGGAGAATTGGTTTGTGAGGCAATACTAAACACAGATTTTCAAAGCAGTAAGAACAATTGGGGCAATTTTGTAGTTAAAAACTGGCTCATAATCCCTTTCTTCACCTGTAGGAGTCCAGTTACATGGAGAAAAGTTAAATTTTTTTACTATCAGATTCAAAGTAAAAGAAATTCTTTTATATATATTTTTTTTTTTACGTGTGCTTCTCAGCAAAGTTAATGTTACATCTGTGCTTTCTGGCATTGTGCTGATATACACCCACATTGGTCTGGAAGGAATTTGTGTTGTGCTGTTGGTGGTGAGAGTCCCCTTTTTTTAATCTCACTATCTTCAGACTGCACCTACAGAGGAAGTGAAGTGTCTCTATTATGCGAATGCACTGTATCTCCATTTCTCCTGCCTATGGATATAATGTAAATATATTGCCAAATGCTGTCCATCTAGTTGTAGCCTGTGTGTCCAAAAAACTTTAAGGTGGATTACAAGAACAGGCCCATTTGTACCGAGGCGCTGGAAGTATAGGAGATATAAGTCTAGTCTGTCCAGCCTCTACTGCCATACCAGAGGTAGGTGGACCCTCTTCATGGCCTATGGCAGCGTTTCCCAGCTCTGTCCTCAGCCACGTGTATGAATGTTATTTATGTGCAGCCTCATCTCTTCTCATGCTCATGTAGATGCATGGGTACTGTTCAAACCATTCTCAGGAGCAATAGAAAACCGTCAGGTGTTGGGGCAACGCGTATCACCTGAAAAGCTCTTCCCCATCTCCTCTGATGAAAAGACAACAGGGCAAATATAAGCTTCCTGCTGTCTGAATCTGGCCAGCAGAACAAAATTGGGCCTTGTAATCCTTTTTTGCTGAGATGAAAGAATCTGTAAATCCAAGATCCTTGCCCCTTTTCTTACAGCTGGCTTCTGTGAGTTACATGCCTCATTTTGCAGTATTTCATTTTTACACAACAACCCACAGGAGCATTGTACAGTCATGTACAAACGTAGCCCATTTTTCCTGTGGTCCCCTTATAAACTTGCACAGAACTGTAGCACTACAGTGCTGCTGGCCAGGTGAGACTCCAAAGAAATCAGTGCGGTGAAGCAAAGCATTTTACTGCTGTTGGTAGTGCAGTTATATTGTATTGTCCTGTCTGTCTAGGCTGCCACCTTGGACAGCTTTTCTGGCTCTGGTTGGTGCGGGTTAATCATGGTTATTGGGGCAGACACAAGATTGTGTATAAATTAACTTAGTCAGCACGGAGAAAGAAAAAAAATGAGTAGTACCTTCAGATAATTTTATTTTTGGTTTTGAAATGGACTGGCAAGAGGTTTTGGTAATGATTTAAATTGCATCTTGGAATTGCTTTTAATTATGATTAAGATGACTGCTAAATTTAACAAGATACAATTAAATACCAGTTTATTAAGTTTGGATTTGTTGCTGATTAGCCGTTATGCATGATGTGCACTTTTAATATTCCTTAATCCTGAATTAATGGTTTGGATAATCAGTTGGTACTTATTAATAATTTTTATCTCAAAATGCAAATAAAAACATGCATTTCTGAACTGTGCATTATATCTGCCCCATCTATTACAGACCCAAACCCTAGCATTGTGCCATTTAAAGCAGCTCGGCAACAATTGTAGAGCAAAACTTCAGAAACTCATCGAGGTGGAGTTTAAAGGCTGTTATATGTCTTGCATATGCCTGTGTTTGAAAGAGAGCAGTGGTCGCTCAGAGAAAAGGTGACTTTAACCTCTGTTCTGCCTTGGGCTCTATGCTGCATGTAATTCAGCTTAGCCTGAGATCTGCTACCTACACTGCTGCTATTTAATACCACATTTAAAAGCATTTGTCATCAAAACTGCTCTGATTAAGGATGCATGTGGTGCCTTCAGGAAAGCTTATTTTAATTTAGTAGCCAGAAGACTTACCAAATGTCTGTTTTGTTTTCTGTATTCTTGGATTTTTTTTTTTTTAAGAGCATGTTTTGGAATGCTATTTCTTGGAGCACATAAACTTATGTTTTCAGTAATTAGTGTTTTACATACCACTTCTTCACAAGCTGTTGTTAGCTGTGTTACTTTCTGCGGTTCAGAGCTTTTTGGAAATGTTCTTTGTCTATGCACAAGGTTTTCAGGGAGCATTTGCTGTAACAAGGCACTGATATCTTAAATTCTGAATAATGGTGCAATTTAACATTTCAGTACGTTTTACAGACAAATACCTTAATCTGAAGTCCCAGTGCCTATAAAGCTCATGTTCGGATTAACTGGGTATTTCAGCTGAACAAAAAATCATACTGAGCCTTGTGTCTGTATCATAATGTGGACAGCAATATGCATTATTACAAAGACAGGTGTTTGCAGCTCTGTGTTTGCAGAGCAATACAGATCTCACAAAGCAACACAAATAAAGGTTGTTACATCCACCTGCACACTTGGCTTTTCAATATCTTCCTCTGCCCTCGTACTTACCACAAAAAACATCCTATCCTCGCAGCCCCTTTAACTGAACTATCTCAGTAATCAGAAAAAAACACTTAAGCTCATCTCACAAGAGTCTGTTGAATGGCTAGACCTTGAACCTAAAGAGCCTCATCTGCCCCACTATGTTACTCATATGCCCTTTAGGAACTCTGACCTACCACATGCCTTGAACGCACATGCTTCAGGTATTAGCTCTTGGCGCAATGCAGAGCAGGAACAGAGGGAGCCTCAAGAGCCCTCTCCAAGATCTGCTGCAGTCATGATGAAAAGTGCCTGTGCCCCGTGGCTCTGGTTGTCTTCCCAGGATTTTTTCCTTGTTACTTTTAACTTCTCATTATTAAAGTCTCCTAGAAACTTATTTTTATCTGTCAACTAGAGCTAAGATATAAAAGTATTCAAACATCCAGATTTAACCCTCTGAGTAATAAAATAGTTTAAAAAAGAATGTATATGAAAAGAGAAAAATAAACTAATAAATATGTTATACTATTTTGATAATCAGAAATAAGATCATCATATTGCATTCTTGACTAATTCTGCTGTAAGTAACAAACGGGACTCACTTCAGTTTACAAGTGCCTGAAAGCTTATCTATTTTTTTCCCCAGCGCCATCAGTTGGCCTAATAAAAGGTATATAACTCCCTATAAACATGGCCTCATTCTTTAGTCATTAAAGCGACATGAGCACTGGAACTATAGTTTTACTTTAAGTACTACATCTTTTAGGGAAGTATATGTCTTAGGAGTGATGTAGTCTTTATCAGTGGAATATCAAAATTTGTTGTTTGTGGTTTTGTTTGTGTGTTTGGTTTTTTTTAAAAAAAAACTTTCCTTCATTAAAAAAAAAAAAAAAAAAAAAAAAAAAAAAAAAAGCACCCTAAGATGTATGCCTTGATTTTGAATGGAAAGGAACAATTTAAAATCTTTGGTCCTTGCTCTGTTTTACTGGGTTTTTTCACTGAACTTTTTTAAATCAGTGGGATGTAATATTATTGATGTCTGCATTGGAGAGAAGCTTAACATGGACTTTTGTGGCATGTCATAGTTAGAATGAAAAACTCAAGATGAATGATTGCATTAGAAACTGAGGGCCTTGACTTCCACAGATGAAGCCAAAATGCGCTCTGATGTACACCCACCAGTGCGTGGTGTGGTGCTGTCCTGGAACTGCAGTGAGAAGAAGCCGAGAAGCAGGTTTGGAGGCAAAACTCAAACACTTGTTTAAAGAAGTAAGGCTATGTAGTTGTTTTGTAATGAAATCTTTATTTGGACAAAATCTTTTGCTATTTCCTGGGCAGACTGCCCAGAGCAGAGATCTCTCTACAAAAGAACAGCAGGTGGTATTTGGGGTATTTCCTTTTTCTTTTCCTATTGATCTTCTATGCACAATATGTAATTCTTTTGAAGGAACAACATAAATTCAAAAGTCCTATGTACTAATACACTTTCTTTGAATCTTTATAAGCTCTTCAGTAATTGACGTTGTCAATCTGTTTATATTTCAAATTTGAAAAATATTTGATCCTTTCTTTCAAGCTAAGCAAGTAACTAAAAATTTATATTTTGGGGAGACCTTCAGCTCACGGAAGTAAGCTCTGCAGTCTTCGTTGTAGAGAGATGATCTAAACTAATTCAGGTTTTGGGGCTTCATGGATTTCATTTCAGTTTCAGGGAATCCTGAAAGCAGGAGAATTATTATAACTCTTAAGGGAGTTATGGAACATGTTAGAAAAACTCGCATGATGTTTAGATGCATGTTTCTGATATTGTGACATATATGCAATCTTTAAATGTAGAAAAACTGACTTTCATGCAGGGTGTAGATTTTTTTTAATGCATTTTGCTGTTATAGTTCTGCATTGTGACAAAGCAACGTTTCTCTGTTTATGCAGAAGTAAGACTTTGAGCTTGCTGCCCTGATAGAACTAAAGCTTGCACCCTCCTCAGAGCTCTGTCTAGCCAAAAAGAGCAGCATCAAGTCCCGAGAAAGTCTGTGTTAGTTTGAGATCCCTTTACAACAGCTAAAAGTAACTCCTCCTCAAATGCTTTGCCCCCTCTTTGTGCCCTTTTCCCATACTCTATATGAAATGAGTGTATTGGAAAAAGAGGATGGCAACCAGCACGAGCCCTCCTCTCCTTTGAGTGAAACCAGGTGCTGCTTCTCGCCATGTCAGCTTCTTTAAGTTAATAAACCTGAATTATCTTCAGGCTCGTTTAGCTCAAGTGAGCCATGTCTCAATGTTGTATTCTGGTTTCACAAAGCAATTACATTAGTCGTTCATGAGGAGCTGTCATCTGAACTGATGCAAATGATGAACTGCATTACTGCCTGCATTTCTAGTTGTGGTTTTGCCCCAGCTTAATTTTGGATCCATGTCCATTGCCAGCCCAGCTAGCTCAACTGTAAAGAACCAGTTAACGAAACATAGAGATTTTAATGCAGAGACAGGAGCCTGGGGAAGGCAGACTTTGGTACATCCTAAGTAACAAAACAATGGCAATAAGTGTTGAGACTAGGCCCTCTGAGGTCAGTGCACAAGACCAGGGCTCCAAAAACCTCAATCTGTTTTTCTTTCTGCTACTGATATACCATATCATTTAGGAGCATCCTTTAACTTTGTCAGTCCTTTGCTTTTACATTCCTTCATCACTTGCTTTGTCTCTTGTGGGACAAGGATTATCCCTTCTCGTACTAGGGAGTCTGGACTTTACTGAGACCTCAAGGCACTGCTGCACCAGGAATAAATAATAAATAATCAGTTGGGAGAGTTGTGCCTAACATCCACTAATAGAAATGTACTTCTCAGCTTTTTTTTCCTCCTTTAACCAGTACGTAGGGACTATTTTAGTCCACAAATTTTGCGACTTGCATTTCCAAAACCAAGTTGCTCTGAACACTTAGTGTTCATCTGCCATTTTTTGAATCTCAAATATAATTTAAAAATAAAATTTAAGCTGTCTTTTCTGTTTCCTTTTCTTCCTGTTATGTTTCTTTTATGGTTCTAGTTAGGGAAATCAGTCAAAATCTGAACCATCACAGAGCTGTTGGAAGGAGAGATGACAGATTAATTTGGCCAAGGCAGGTAGAAAACATCTGTGATTGGTCTCAGTAGTGCAACTGTATTGCATCTTCTGCTGTGTTTTCTTCCTTTTAACCACACTGCCTAAAGTGTTTCCACTGGATAATTAGATTAATATCCAAACATTTTTGTCCCCATGGCTTTGAAAAGGCAGCAGCATTGTATTTGATTGCTATTCTTAGGTTAGAGAGCAGCAAACCATTAGACAAGAAAACTGGAAAGTTTGTTGTAAAATTTAAATCAGTACTCCTGTCTTCTTTCTGAAATTATTTAACCTTGAGCTTATTTTTCTGTGAGAAAATTCTCTGATGTCAAAATCGTTAAAATGAACATTAACGTCACTTAGTCACAGACTAAGTTTTTTGGTACATTAAATTTTTCATGCATGTGTGGTATTATTAAAGCCTATGAAGAAAAGAATGACTGCAACTGAAGGCAAATGGGTTTTTGGGTGGTTTTGGTTTGGATGTTCTTTAAATAATGGGATTCTCCCTGAGTATAATAGTAAGCAAAAGCAATTACTGAATTACTAGGAACATTTCTGAAATCTGTTTGCCTATGAGATTGGTGTATGTTTCCCAAACAGAACATGACGGGTCACATGTTTAACACTCCCTTTACAGCACAGAATAAAGAGTGTGAGGCAACGTAACCAGACCAATTGATTTTATTTCTAAAATATCATTCATTTGCCTGTTCATTACTGTATGTAAGGATTGCTAATGTAGAGAGACACATATTTAAAATTTTAAGAATCTTTTGGACATTCAACAGGAAATAAGTTTGAATAAAAGGATGTTTTGCACCAGGGGCAGATGAAACAGCTGAGAAAGCAGGGATGTAACTGATCTCCATCCTTTTGCCTGACTCTTGCTCTTATTTTAAAGAAAGACAAAGAGAAAACTGTTGTTGCTGCTGTTAGACTGGCAAAAGAAAAGAAATTACCCTTTATTTCACATGGTTTTTGTTGTGTAGGGAGACAGGCTCAAGCCTAAAGACTTTGTGAAATATGTTTTAAAAGACAGTCTTGGTAAAAATCTACACTTTCTGCATGTTATAAAACTGTATTATCATCTCTCCTTCAACTTTCTCCTATCATCATTTCTCCCAGGAATAGCCCTAAAAACATTCCTTCTTTGCAGTTATAAATGTTCGGTGCAAATACTGCTTTTCCTTACTCAAACAGAGCTGACTGCTCAAGACTGTTGTGAAATTTAAGCCTAAATTCATGATGGCTGGGGAAAACTTGATGTCCTCAGATGTCTCGATACCTGTAATACAGAGAAGAGAAGAATTTACTAAAAGACTCTTATATTTATATTTCTTTTGTTTCTTACTTTGAAGCACTGAAACTGTGTCATAAAATGTTTTTAAAGGGACAATAATAAAGCTTTATGATTTTACTGCACGTTGTGCTCTTACCACGATAGCTTCTTTTTTTCTTAATCTTCTACATGATGATCATATCCGAGTTATCTATATTTTGTATCTCATGGAAAAGTATTTTGCAGATTTTCCATGATTTTAGATGGATTATTCACTAAGATTTAGATCTTTATTCTCACTTAGCCAGATCAAACAGTCCTTTCTTCCTTTTTAACCCAAAAAAAGGGTTTTCCTTTCTTAGAATATCCCATTTAATCATTGTTTCAATCACATGACTAAATAAAATCTAACATTGCCATCTAGTGTCCAAATACTGGATTATATACACTTTTTTAGTTCAGTGGTATCAGATAGCCTTTCTGAATATCATTTGTAACTGTGGGGTGCTCAATTGATAGAAATGTTGTTTGTTTCCAATACTTCCATTTTAGACTGTGTCCTTTTTTCTCAGAGGAATAAATTTATGCCTAACATCATAATAACATTGTGTTGTATAATGATGCCAAGAATCTCAGCTTTTGTACAATTTCAAAAGTATTGTGATCAATATTGTGAAGAGTCAACTGGGATAGGAAGTGCAGAGAATAAACTCTGCTGTCCGTGCTCTTCCTTTCACTGTTCTGCTAGAAGATGTTTGAAGAGTTGACAGAAATGAGCATCTTGCCACACAGCCTGATTCAACTGGGGGGAAAAAAACATCACTTGGAGAGGGTGTCCCAGCAGTTGTGTGACAGGAATGGTCAAAATGACCTTAATGAAACAAGAAGAAAGGAAAATCATTCGAGAAAACATTTTATTGCTGCCTCTTTTTTTTTTTAGATATAATATGTTCAGGACACTGAGAGGAATAAAATTCTGCCTATATGTGTGAAACTTCTATTAGAAAATTGCAGTTTCATTACCCCTATGATGTAAGTGCACTGAAATGCAAGTCACAGCTTTGCAAGGGAAAATTTGAAAATTGTCTTGCAGCTCCAGCTACCCACAGGCTGGGTTATGAATTCTTTTCTGAATACAGAGAAGCATCATGTCTTATTGGGGAAAGTCCATTTCTTAGTACTGACCCCAGACAGCTTGCAGAAGAACTCGTCCATGGCTCTGAGCATCCTGGGTGGTAGAATAATCACGCTAAGTGTGCTCCTATTCCTAGTTTAGGTGCTTGTAACAAAACTTAAGCATATTTAATGAGTAGTACACGTACTTCTCTGACAGATGCATTGATTTTCGGACTATTCACTTCTTAGGTAAAATGAACTGCTACACTGAAAACTTTCAGAATTGCAGCCTGATAGCCCCAAGCAGACTGTCAGACTGTGTGTTTATCTACTGCTCCATTGCACCCCCGTGATTTGCTCTCTTGTACGTATCCCCACTATTGATTTTTCTTTTCTCTCTTTCTTCAAACACAAATATGAAGAATTTCCTTGTGAGCCGAGGTGCCTTAAACACCTTTGAAGGGCCCTGTCTTCAGGCTCTATCTTCCCAGCCTGTGCCAAACAGTCAGGAGCCTTTAGCTCAGCCTTGCTCCTGCTGTGTACGCTTCCAGCACAGCTTCAGCAGAGCTCAGCGCAATGGTAAGTGTGGAGATCAGACCCCAACTATTACAGTGTTTCAGAGGAACTGCAGAACACCTCACAGTCTAAATCTGTGATGTGATCATATGTAATTGTCTTAACTTCATTTTTTCCTGGAGCTGAGCTATAGGGAAACATGTTTTGCCTGTATTTTTAGAAAATATCTTATTACTGCCATTTTCTCTTCACGAACATAGAAGGTCAATAGATGTCAAAAAAACCTTTGGGCATCCCCCTTAATGAAAAGGTTGGCAGGTACCTGTTGTTTGTGTTTAATACAGTTTCAATCTTTGACATTTTATGTAAAAATTAAAAACTACCTGGCTGGGAGATGAGGAAATAAATCAGGCAGGGTTGGTTAATATGCCTTTAGGCCTGTGCGTTTCTTCAGTTAAGAGAAACTTCACTTCTCTAGTTTTGTGAACACTTATAAATTGCTCCAATGAATATTTTATGCTTACTGTCTTGTTTATATAGTACTCATGGTTTTTGTTTCTAGTTCATACTCCTACCCAATGAGATAATACAAGACCTAAAAATATACTCAAATTTGCTAAATCATATTGCAAGCTTTGCTCACATGCATGATGAAAGCAATTCTGGTTTGGTTTTGTTTGTTGGTTGATTTGGGTTTTTTTTCCCTTGTGTGTTTGGTTTTTTTCCTGTTCGGTGAAAACTAATGAAACTTTTTTTAAGCAAGTATAATTTTGTAGGTTCTTATTGCTACAATATTTAATACCTGGTTGACATGTGTTGTTTAGTTGTAATGTGTATATATGTCAGGCATGTAGACAAATTAGTTTTGCAAATCTTCTAACCATGGAAAATGATGTTTATTTTATATAAAAAGTAAATATTGCATCTAACCGAATTGGAAACAACTTTCTGTTGATAAGTGATATTTCATCATTGGCTTCTTTCTGTACATTAACAGTATGCTTGCATCCCTCTGGACTATAAGTTACTTCAAATACACATACCTTATGGTATGAAGGGTTATTTTATTTTTCTCATTTCAACAGCAGGTATTGGCACTAGGGAGGTGAATCTATTCCTCCAGAAGTAAAGATCTTCCAAACCCATTCTTAATGTCAGGCAAGTTGATAAATCACTATAAGCTATAGGCTTGTTCTGTGAGCTCAGGTAGTATTGATCATCCATACATAGACGTGACTGTCATAGGTTTTACAGGAGAGAAAGGCCCCCTGGGACACACTGGTCCAGATTTTAGGTGGAAAAAAAGGCATGTGTAAGATGGGTGAAATCAGCCAGTAAGAAGTTTTGCATCAGAGGTCAGACAAACATGACAGCAAGTTCACCTGTGGAAATTGGAGAGATTCCATGGTTTCTCTTGTCTACTCTACATGGAGCTGCCTGGCTTGGACCTTACCTCATCCTGCCATAGCTGGAAAAAAGCTTCTCTTCAGGCAAGTACTGCCCACTTTGAGAGTAACTAATTTCCATGGAGACCAAGGAAAGAGCTGACCAGCCATGCCTGTGTTCTGCCAGGCTCTTATTAATATAAAATTATGAAAATAATCCTCTAAAGCCAGCGAGATTACTTCAGTGGTAGGTATTCCTCCAATATGAATAACACAGGTGCTACCACAAGACTTGTCAATAATCCAAAACAATGCTTTCCGTAGCTCTGTTAGGTAATCTGTATGTCATGTAGCTGGAGCAAGATTACTCTTTCATATTTTGGTACACTCAAAGTCTCAATAAATAGCATGTGAATTAGCCCTTCACCCCTTGAAATAGCTACAAATTCTCATCCCAAACAAAATGATATTAGAATTGCAAATCATTATGAATACCATCAAGCAATCCAAACCTAATAAAGAAATGTATGCAGAGATAAAGCAGATATTGTGTTCTCCATGTTTAATGAAAAAATATCTGTTACTTTTGTAGTCATGCTTTCATTTGATCTATTTCTCAGGCTTTTTTGTGATAAAAAACCTGAGCAAAGTGGTTCATAAAAGAGACTATTCTCTGGCTATTTTCTTTCATAAATACCTGTTACAAGTTAGAGCCCATCTCTATTTAAAATCTGTTTCCAGAAAAAAAGAAAAAAAAAAATCTATGCTGGAGTTACTTTTGTATCATTTGTCTTACAGAATTTAGAATTACTTATTAAAAAACTCAGAATGTTTCATTTTCTTTCTGCTTGTAATATTTCTGATGTCTCTCAAAAGAGCTTTCTGTGTGACAGTGAAATTAAGAGAATGTTTTTTTCTTTTTTTCTGAAATGGAAAGAACCACTCTAAAGCTTTTTTAACATAGTTACAGGCATTTAAAATTAATAAGTCTCTAGGAAGCAAATGTTAGTGCTGTTTGAGGAATGAGCAGTTGTTGTGCACCTGGCTATCTTAAAAAGAAGTTAGTTAAATATTTGTTATTTATTGACGCTTATTATTGTATACAGTCATGTAAAAATTATTACAGCTTTTTTTTTTTTAACTGTTTTATGCTTTCAAAACAGAAAAAACAAATATAGGTTGACACTGTGTTATTAACACTGAATAATATTCCAGCAAAGTAAAACATTAGCAGTTACCTGTTTCTGGAGGTGAGAAAAAGGGCTGCAAATATATGAGATCTCAACCTTTTAACTAAATGCTCAGCCACTCTATTTTCACTACTTAATGTCCTTAATGTACCTAGGTCTTTATAAGCAATTTTCATTGATTACGTTCTTAAGAATAACTTCCAAACAATTTTTTCAGATACTTACACTTGCATCACTCAAAGTCACAGCATTTATTTAATAATAACTACTGTCCTTTTACACCTGAATTACGATGGGGTTATTTGCAGCTCTAATAGCTTAATTGCAAACATTTCAAAACAGCACATTACATGCCTTATCGGGTTAGTGCTTCTTTTACTACCTAAGAAAATTGTGCTCTCCTTACCCATAAACAACCCTATTTCTACTTCCAAGGTGGTATGGGTCTTGCCTCCTTTTTTGAATACTTCTGTTTCTCTGTTTAGTAAAAAGCAGAGCACCTAGCTAGGCCTCTCACAAACCTTGATATTTATTTGTAGACTTGTGTTAGAAATAACGCTATAACTGTTATATAAACATATTCATCCTAATAGCCGTAACATGCAACTGTGTTAGTGTAGTCACCACAGCACTGTGGTATTGTGAGAGTCTGCAAATTCTCAGCAATAGTAATGGATCGTTTCAGGAATTTATTTTCTGCTTGGAAATACTGAGGTTGTGGTATTTTGCTCAAATAAATTTAAAGCTAAGCTTCTTTCATTTTCATCTGTTTTCCATTTGACTATTCCTTTTTGAGATAAGGTCCTTGATACAGTCTCTGCGTGGTTGCTTGCTAAGTGTTTGTTTTCCTTGGGAAGCTTCAACTCTTCCTTTTTGAAGTCAGAGCTAAACCATTTGTTTTGCTTGATCAGACTGGCTTAGGTGTTTATTTCTTCAGGATTCTTTTAAAATATAAGAATGCCAGGGGTCAGAAATTAATAAGCAATATGAATGTAGTCATATGAGATATTTATATTTAACAATACCTAATCACTTCAAAATGCTCCTGAACTAGGAGGCAATAGCTAGTGTTAGTAATTTCCACAGGGGGGAAATATGTATTAAAGTTGTGTTGAAAATTACTGTATGAGAGTATTGGCTTACACTAGTTTTGCTCTTTGTGGTGCCATGTTAGACACCGAGGCCATACAGAGGGAACAGTCCTGGCTCTTCAGGCAAGAAAAGGCTGTGACCAAGGAGCTCAGACAGGACTAAATTCTGGTCAAGACACCAGCCTGTGGACTTGGCCAGCTGAGGTCATGCCCTGCTTTTGCAGAAGCTGAGCCTCATCAGGGAGGTGACACCACGCAGATGGTAGAGCTGAGGCTTGGATGGGGTATGAAGCTTGTATGCGGAAGAGAATGAAATATATACAAAGTATTAACTTTATGTCATGTTTTTAGCTGGGATAGTTAATTTTCTTCACTGTAGCTGGTATAGTGCTGCGTTTTGGACTTAGTATGAAAATAATGTTGATAACACACTGATGTTTTAGTTGTTGCTAGGTAGTGCTTACACTAGTCAAGGACATTTCCAGCTTCCCATGCTCTGCCAGGTGCACAAGAAGCCGGGAGGGAATGGGGCACAGCCAAGACAGCTGATCCAAATTGGCCAAAGGGATATTCCATATCATGTGACATCATGCCCAGTATATTAACTGGGGGGAGTTGGTCAGGGGAAGCAGTGATTGCGGCTTGGGGACCAGCAGCGTCAGTCAGTGGGTGCTGAGTGGTTGCAGCACTTGTTTGGTTTTTTTTTTTCCCCTTTCTCCCGAGGTTTCACCCCTCTCTCTCTCATTATTTTCCTTTTCATTCTATTATTATTATTATTATTATTATTATTATTACTGTTTTATTTTAATTATTAAACTGTTCTTATCTCAACCCACGAGTTTTCTTACTTTGGCCCTTCCAATTCTCTCCCCCATCCCACAGGGGTGGGGGGAGTGAGCGAGAGGCTGTGTGGTGCTTAGTTGCTGGCTGGGGCTAAACCATGACACTTTAGCAAGATCAAACTGGAAGATAAGAAAATAAATAAAAGCATCAGGGAAATAGCTTGGATTAACATTAATGTAATTCAGTTATGGTTCTTCCCATCTGCTTCAGATCATAGTTTTTTCTTCTCCCTACATCCATCCATCATGGGGTTTCATCTTTTCAGCCTTTAAGAGTTATTCTTTGATTGTTTTTCCTCAGGCTAGATTGCAGTACATAACATTGTCACTTACTCTTGTCCAAAGTGTTCTTTCAAGCTTTCCTGCTGCCTAGACCCACTGATATGCCTAGCTAAGCAGTGTTTGCTTAGCAATTGACTGGGCAGCAATCATCCAAATGGCACGTTAAAGGGTGTGATTTATTTGAGCAGTTTTGTTGAATGGGAAGCAATGACTGAAAGATATTTAATGCACAAATAGCAATGGGAATTAAATATCTAGTTTAGTTACTGTGATCAGTGAAGTCCAATGTACAACATCAATAAATGCTAAACCAGCTCTATTTCACTGTAACACCTTGCATATAGCTAGGAAATGATTCATTTGTTTAGCTGAAAATGAGCACCTTCCAGAAAGAGGAACAAAGGTGATCTGTTACTGAGGATCTGGACTTATACTCTAGATTTCTCAAGAGTCTCTTCCTACAATGTAGGACAAATAATTTTCTCACTGTAGTTCTATGTTCTTCTTTTCTCCTTCCCTTGTTCTTTTGTTCAGTGAAATTGTGTATTTCTTCAAGCAGGAACTTTTGCGTATTTTGGTAAGTTACATGTCTCAGCACAAAAAGGATCTGATCGTAAGACCTCAAGAAACTAGTTTACAACAAAGAAACAACAGGCATTGCAATGACATCACGTGTCATTATGTCACTGAATCTTGCACATGCATGATCAGTATTAGACTTTGCACACCTATAGCAGAAGTATCATCTAATCTGGCAGATGAACAAATGCAGAATCTTCTAGAAGGGAAGTAGATGTAGAAGGCGCATGATCTGACCAGTGCAAATGATGTTCAATTTATTAAACACAAACTCAGTAACTAAGTTAAGATTAACCTTAATTAAAACCTGAAAGTGTGTGGGGGGGGGGGGGGGGGGAAGGCGTTGCTGGCATTGGCAGGCTGTTATTTTTTACCAGAGCTTTTGTCCAGTCCAATTTCAGTCCAGTCAGAAAACAGTGACAGTGATGCTGTTTGAGGCCAGTAAGTCAGGCTGGCCAAATATCTTTTCTTCCATAATAGCCAGAAGCCACAAGAAAGCCTGTAGTGGTTAATTATAAAATTATCTATCTCTAAGGAAAATTTCTTCTTAACTGCATGAGCTGGCTTATTCCCTGAAGGAAGAATTTTTTATATTCCTCATATAATTACACAAGGGAGCTTAAAAAGTGCTGAAAAAAATCCTTTTTTTATTTTAAGTGGATATAAGAAAATTATAAAATCCATTTTCAGCTGAACTATAGACAGAAAATAACTAATGTGGAAAGCAGACACAAGGTGGAAAAAAAATCTTCTCTTCCAGAGTTTTTCCTTTTATTACAAAGGGTGGATATGGATTGACTATTATCTCTTTCAGAAACAGTTAATAAGAGGGGATTTCATACTGACTTTGGGGAGAACAGAGAAAATCAAGACCTGCATTGTGCGGCCTCTCATGTGCCTAGACCTAGACGTGTTAGGTCTAACCCACTATAGGCTTGTACCAGAAGGGCAAAAGCCATTTTCAGCTAAGCTCAGACATGAGAGCTTGGAAAAAATGTCACAGATTTCTTCTGGCTATAAAAACTACTAAAATTGTAGACAGTAATATAAGTTAATTGAGCATCGCTGTCCCACAGAGACCATATAAAATCATAACCAGAGCTGAGTCAAGACCTTCTGTGGTTTTGAGTCTATCAGTTTGCATAGCATGGTCCACACCCTGAGGATGGGCTGAAGTTAATAAGGGGTCTAATTAATCACCTACTAAAATTGTACTGTTATTGCCCATGGAGGATGTATGCAGAAGAGGCACAAGCCAGTGTTGACTGATCCTGAGAGGCTGTTGTTAACATTAAAATAGGAAACCCCCTTCACTGGTCAGCACTGGTGAATCCCAAGAGATAGCGAGCACTGGCTTGCCACGGCAGCAAGCAGCAGATGTTGAAGAGAGTAAAACTTTCCAGCTGCTTTCATGCTTAACTTGATGCTTCTGCATTTTTCTCTCCAACCCCTTCCCGTGAGATAATCCTGGGATACAGTGAGGAGTTAAATGTTGCCGCAGGGCTGACCACATCAGTCGGGGGTGTTTAGCCACAACTTGGGCTAGAGCCAAGAGCTGATCTTGCCTCAAAGCCAGGGAAACGTGACTCATGAGCAGTGCTACAGGACATAGGATTCTCAAGGTTGTGACAGAGCCAGTCAGAATCACAGAAGGGTAGGGGTTGGAAGGGACCTCTGGAGATCACCTTGTCCAACCCCCTGCTTGAGCAGGTACACCTAGAGCAGGGTGCACAGGGCCGCATCTAGGTGGGTTTTGAATGTCTCCAGGGAAGGAGACTCCACAACCTCTCTGGGCAGCCTGTTCCACTGCTCTGTCACCCTCACAGTAAAGAAGTTTTTCTTGTGTTTAAATGGAACTTCCTGTGTTCCAACTTGCGCCCACTGCCCCTTGTCCTGTTGTTGGACACCACTGAAAAGAGTCTGGTCCCATCCTCTTGGCACCCACCCTTCAGATATTTATAAGCATTGACAAGATCCCCCTCAGGCTTCTCTTCTCCAGGCTGAACAAACCCAGGTCTCTCAGCCTTTCCTCATAAGGGAGATGTTCCAGTCCCCTGATCATCTTGGTAGGTCCCCACTGGACTTGCTCGAGCAGTTCCCTGTCCTTCTTAAACTGGGGGACCCAAGCCTGGACACAGCACTCAAATGTGGCCTCACTAAGGTGGAGTAGGGGGGGAGGATAACCTTCCTCAACCTGCTGGCCACACTCCTTGGAATGCACCCCAGGACACTGTTGGCCTTCTTGGCCACAAGGGCACACTGCTGGCTCATGGTCACCCTGCTGTCCACCAGCACTCCAAGGTCCTTCTCAACAGAGCTGCTTTCCAGTAGGTCAGCCCCCAATGTGTATCGGTGCATGGGGTTGTTCCTCCCCAGGTGCAGGACCTTACAGTCATAGCTGGGAACACCAGAAGAGCTTGATCACTGCCTGCACTTGTCCATAGGGGTATTTAATCACTTTTGTCCAGCTTTCAGGGGCTTGGTGATTGCCTAAATGGCATTTTAAGAGGGCAGAATGTTTTAACAGGCTGATGGAGGCTTAGGAGCTGTTGGGCTCTGCCAGCCCACCTCAGAATATTCTATTGCCATTCTGGTGTCATGTGCTATGGCCAGACACCAGGAGCAGAATAAACATATCCATTCAGAACTGCCTTGCACAAGCAGGTGAGAATGACGTATGCCTTTGGAAACAGGACCAGGAAACAGTCTATTAGTTACTACAGCTAGGATATTTATGGTATGAAAGAGGTATGCTGTGTTTAAAGCAATGGAGTACCTGTAAGAAACTTCAGCTGGAAAAAAACCTAACACCCACTTAAATGTCATATATGCAGCTTAGAACAGCTTTCACAGTGCTTAAGTTATAACCGATGAGAACAACTGTGCTTATAATGAAAAGGGTGAAAGTCTCTTCACAAGGTTTCAGCAACTACAAGGCTATCAAAATGTTGCTTTGCTTTGCAAAATGTTAAGTTGGCACACAAATTATTTAAGTAATTTCTGAAAGCCAAATGTCTGCAAAGGTACTGAGGTCGCATATAAATTCTGAAGCGCAGGGGATACTGCTGGAGACAGGTACGGCTCAGTGGAGCGTAAGAAATGCAAACTGAATTGCATAGCATACAAGCAGCATTAAAGAAATGTATTTCAGCTTCTAGTCAGTGAACCCAAACGTACATTATGCAGACTGCTTAGCAATTTGCATAATTATAAACTCCCCTCGAAACAGTAAACATTACTGCAGAATTCAGTAATACAAAAAGCAACATTAATATGCATTGCTGATTTGACTTTTTAATTTTTCCAGGGTCTTTAAAACCCCCCAGGTTTTAGAACAGGCGAAATAAAGACTTTTTCAGTAACAAGTAATCCATATTGGAAAGAAATGGGGCATAAAAATAGAAACTTTCGGTTTTAATGTACAATACTTGTGTTGATTTTTGAAGCTGTTTCTGGTAAAGTTTTATTTTACACTTTAGATATATTCTTGAACTCCTCTGAAGAGTAATCCATTAAACCATAGACTGCCAATATGTGAGGGGGTTCAGAAAAGATTATCTTTATTGCTGCAGATAGCAGACAATGTGATTACGTTAGGGTACTCTGCTGTGTGGCTGTGGAGCAGAGGAGCTGAATTAGCAGCAGAATACTAATATTGATAGTACTTCACAGAAGCCTGCAGAAGAGCTCTTTCCAGGGAGATTCAGGGAAGAAATATAGAAGTTTAAATATGAAGATGAAAGAATTCTCAAGGAGACGGGAATAAAAAATTAATCCTTTTGTTAACAAAACAAGAAGAGAATACTGTATTGGGAACTTCTGTGAGCTTTATGCCTGGTTCATATTTTAAAGAAAGCCTGGTTTGGGGAGCAGTTAGGCAGGGAAGCTTATGCACTGGTGAAAACTGTTGTCCCCTTTATCCTCAGGTAACTTTTGTAATAGCTTCAGGTACATCTGACATGTTTTGTGGAAAGAAAGTGGAGAGTAAGTGACCCCACTAATGCAAAAGCTGCAGAGTAAATTCAGTCCCAGTATTAGGTGCTAAGAAGTCTAACTGGGAGGCAGCCACAGGAAACACAGCTTTATGGTGGCGGTGCTCGGAGCAGAGTTTCTCAGAGGTTGCCTACTGATTCTGGTTCAAGTACTGAAAGATGAATTAAGGAAAAAAATAATGCAAAGAAGAACTGCTTACAGAGTCTAAAAAAAGAGTTCAAAAGGATGCGTGGTATGTTAGTAATGCTGGTGCATCAGTACTCCCCCTGTTCCTTTGCCCTCAGCTATTTCATTGCAGAGCGGTTGTGTGAACTTTGAGAAAAAGCAGTGATGTGTTTGCATTTACCTCTCTGAGCATTTTGAGTCATCCTTGGCCATTCCCCATTCCAGAGGAATAATGTCCTTAATTCCAGTCTTTTAAAAAAGCTTTTAAAAATTAAATAAATAAAGCAAGCATCAAACAAACAACTATCAAGCAAACAAAACAAAAACTGTAAGCTTCTGTGCAAAAGAAATAATTATCCCAGCAGAGAAAACTACCTCTAATTTTTTTCTAGCAAGAAAATTGACATAACAATAAGTAATATGTAATTTTGCTTGCTTTCTGTTCCTAGCAAGCAGAAAAGCTGCTAGCTCAGGCAGAGCAGGACCCAGTTAATTTCCTATATCCTCAGGCCAATTAGACGAGTTGAAAAATCAATCTCTGTCAGTCTTGTCCATGGGTATGGGTTGTGTGTGTGGTGATGATGTCTGTGGTGATTGTGATGGCTAATAGTAATTTCTTTCAGAAAGATAAGAACATTAATGCCATATTTTGTTCCTCTGTGCAATAATATTTTAATTAAGATTTCCACAAGGTTAATTTTAAGTACTCTTTTTAGAAAATTGTGGGAAACTCAAATCTCCTTCTCTTTATTTTTTTTACCTATTTGCAATCTTCCTATTCGTGTACCCAGTAATGAGGTTTACCTGCAAGTGATCACTAACTGACTAAATCCACTGTGACACTTTATTTACGTGGTAACTTTGAAGGATTAGGAGGGTGTGGACTAGAAAACGTACCAATATTTCAGTTCTGTTGTATTTCTGAGGCTTAATTAGGACCACTAGCTCAGCTGCTTGTTCTTCCCACCTTTTGTGGATAAAGTTCTGTGCAAATCTTTTATGGATTTAAGCTTCTGAGCTATTGAGCACTAGTTAATGGAGTAGTGAAGTTGTACGGCAGGGGCTATCAAACTTCCTGACCCTGAGAGACATTTTCTAAATGACTTAATGTTGCTAATAGCCATATCCTTTTGTAAGTCTCTCTGTGTCCCCTGTGTTTTACAGACCAAGACCTTATACCCCATTGTCCCTATACCCATTGCTGTTCTGAAACAAAGCTAGTTTTGGCAGATTGCTGCTATTATATTTTATAATAGATACCTCTGGGTTCTACTGAAGAGCAAGGTTTTATTTGCTCCTTAATAAGCTTGCATATTTATGTTTTTGTGCTATTTTCTGCTTAACAACTTTTTCTTCCTGTTTCAGAGACATGCTGACGTTTAAATAACATTGTTCTGGGAATTGCTTGTTCCCATTTCCTCAGCTTGTGCCAACCTCAGGTTCAGCAGCCAGTGCTCCCTCTCCTGCCTTCCCACACTTCTGATTACAAACACCCTTGAGTTATTCTGCACTTGGGCTGATTTTTCTCCCATGCGGTGTTGCAGGCAGATCCCTCCAAGCAAATGCCCTAATTTGAGGTTATCTAATTCTTAATGGTCTTAGTGACTCTGGGAATATGCTTTTAGTAGTTTCTCCACCACTTACAAAACTGAAAATAATCCAGCATTCATTTTTATTCTCCATTTACAAGGACTAACAAAGGTAGGTGAAATTTTGCTGGTACTATACACATGTAAGCAAAGAGTACAATCCCTAAATCTGCAGAATGGTGCATGTGTTATGTTTGTTCTTGGGCTGCGCCACTTTTATTTCTGCTTTGGGTCGTGTGCAGCATCAGCCTGAACAAACCAATCAACACCATTTTTTCTCCCCCATTCTTGCTTTCAGTAAGCTTTTTAATTATTTGAGCATATATCTTGATTGAGTGGGCCCAGTTGCTTGGAATTGCAGACCTGGGCCTGCCTCTCTGCGTGCAGGCTGGGCTTGTGCATGGCTATACTGTTCTCAGAAAAATTCTTCGGAAAAGTTAAGAATCATTGCTAGGTACCCAGAGTCTCATTTTGAAATAAACTCTATGTAATGAGTAAACCCAAGGAGGTTTTTTACAGTGGTTTAATACAGCTTAGGTGCCTGGATCAAGTGATGTAAGTAACAAACAATTAAAGAAAACTGGGTGTTTTCTTTAGCATTCTCCAGGGTGCTGTCAACAAGCATATTTTGCTGCCTGCAGTCTGTCTGTTACCAATTGCTACCTTTTACCGCAAGTATTCTTTTATTTCTCTGCCCGTTGTTTTAGTTACTTCATGAATAAAGAGAATTTAATTTGCCTCAGTCTTAGAGCTACTGCATTTTTAAGTAATTGCAACTGATATGGGACTATCAGAGCTTAGCATATTATAATATGTATTAGCCGCTCCAGCCGGCTCTTGTAAACAACCTCTTTTAGTAATATTTCATTTCTATGCAGCTGGAGGTTTGCCTGAGCATGCAGCATACATATTTTAGCCTAGAATAGTTAAAAGTACATTTGAAAAGCAGAAATTCAGGAAGTTAGTATTTGCATATACTGGGCGGTGTTAATGTTCCTGTCACACTGAAACAATTTTACAGCCTCTTATTTAAAATTAATTTGTGGATTTCAGTCTTGCAGGGAACTTGTAAATAGTCTATTCTGGACTGGACAGCAGACTGCCAGCGCTTACTTAAGAGTTGCTTGGGGAGCAAGCAAGGATGGAGTGTTTCTCCCAAGCCATCCTCCCTATGCTCCATCTCTCTGCCTCTCCTTCCTCCGCCTGTGCACAGTGAAACTCTTCTTCATTAGCATCTTTTGGAAGAAGATACATTGTTATCCTCAGAATTGGCCTTTCCATACTAAGTGTACAGCTTGCTGTTAGTGAGGGAAAATGTAGGTGGGTGGGTGCTATTTATTTTTACTTTTTAGTAACTCATTATGTTATTTTTGCCAAAAGGCTGCTCAGGTTGTTCTGCTAGGAATTGCTTAGAAAACCAGCCAGGACAGAGAGTCAAGAGCTAATACAGTAATTTTCTACCTTGTCTGGAATTTAATCAGCCAGAGAGAGGATTTGGGAGCTCTGAGGCTTTCCGAGCAGCGTGGCCAGTAGAGTGTGGGCCTCTCTGTGTGTGGATGCTTTCAGGCCGAACACCCCTCTGGTTTCAGTCTAGTCAGATGGGGTTTTTTTTTCTGGTTATAAAGAAGGGAGTTGGCAGGTTTTGCAAATATTAAGGCCAAATATCCTATTAGGTACATGCACCTCTCCTCTCTTAATTAGCCTGTGGGTTCATTGAGTAAGCTTCTGTCAAAGCATTTGGCAACATGAATCATTGCTTTCAAACACCTTTGGGGAACAGCCATAGTACTTACAGCTGGAAATTTGACCTTAAGTACTTCTTAAAGTACATAAATCATACAGATAGGTAAGCTGTAGGTGTTCTTATTGTAGGATCACAGATTTTATTATTTGACTTACCATTGCTCATTTGTTCCTTGTGCTTACATGGTGTCTTGTCAGAAGCTCTAATTCATTTACAAGCATTAATTATACTGTTCGCGTCTTGCGAGGTAGGTTCAGGTGTGCTGTACATGCTTCAAAATGACTCCTCTTTGGTGTCTTCTTGAATTCTATCTTTTCTCTGTTCCTGTGTCAAACCTGCCCAGGACAGAAACTGGTACGTGAAGGTCTTACCTGCAGTGCTTTAGAATCATAGAATCATAGAATCATTTAGGTTGGAAAAGACCTCTAGGATCATCAAGTCCAACCGCCAACCCAATACTACCATGTCCCCTAAACCATGTCCCAAAATGCCATGTCAATGCATTTTTTGAACTCCTCCAGGGATGGTGACTCTACCACCTGTCTGGGCAGCCTGTTCTAATGCCTGACCACTCTTTCAGTAAAGTTTTTCCTAATATCCAATCTAAACCTCCCCTGATGCAGCTTAAGGCCATTTCCTCGCATCCTATCGCTAGTAACTTGGGAGAAGAGACCAACATCCACCTCGCTACAACCTCCTTCCAGGTAGTTGTAGAGAGCGATAAGGTCTCCCCTCAGCCTCCTCTTCTCCAGACTAAACAGCCCCAGCTCCCTCAGCCGCTCCTCAGAAGACTTCTTCTCCAGACCCTTCACCAGTTTCATTGCCCTTCTCTGGACACGCTCCAGCACCTCAATGTCCTTCTTGTAGTGAGGGGCCCAAAACCGAACACAGCATTCGAGGTGCAGCCTCACCAGTGCCAAGTACAGGGGCACGATCACTGCCCTACTCCTGCTGTCCACACCATTGCTGATACAAGCCAGGATGCTGTTGGCCTTCTTGGCCACCTGGGCACACTGCTGGCTCATGTTCAGCCGGCTGTCAGCCAGCACCCCCAGGTGCTTCTCCACCAGGCAGCTTTCTAGCCACTCTTCCCCAGACCTGTAGCATTTTGTGGGGTTGTTGTGACCCAAGTGTAAGATCTGGCACTTGGCCTTGTTAAACCTCATACAATTGACCTCAGCCCATGGATCCAGCCTGTCCAGATCCCTCTGTAGAGCCTTCCTACCCTCAAGCAGATCGACATTCCCACCCAATTTGGTGTTGTCTGCAAACTTACTGAGGGTGCACTCTATCCCCTCATCCAGATCATTGATAAAGATATTAAACAAGACTGGCACAACATTGAGCCCTGGGGAACACCGCTCGTGACCGGCCACCAACTGGATTTAACTCCATTCACCACAACTCTCTGGGCTCGGCCATCCAGCCAGCTTTTTACCCAGCAAAGAGCACACCTGTCTAAGCCTTGAGCCGCCAGCTTCTCTAGGAGGATGCTGTGGGAGACAGTGTCAAAGGCCTTGCTAAAGTCCAGGTAGACAATATCCACAGCCTTTCCCTCATCCACTAGGTGAGTCACCTGGTCATAGAAGGAGATCAGGCTGGTCAGGCAGGACCTGCCTTTCATGAAGCCATGATGGCTGGATCTGATCCCCTGGTTGTCCTGCACTTGCATAGTGAGCTCACTCAAGATGTATCGCTCCATAATCTTCCCCAGTACCGAGGTCAGGCTGACTGGCCTGTAGTTCCCCGGATCCTCCTTCCAGCTCTTCTGGTAGATGGGCATCACATTGGCAAGCCTCCAGTTGTCTGGGACCTCCCCTGTTAACCAGGACTGCTGATAAATGATGGAGAGTGGCTTGGTGAGCTCCTCTGTCAGCTCCCTCAGTACTCTTGGGTGGATCCCATCTGGCCCCATAGACTTGTGAGTGTCCCGGTGGCTCAGCAGGTCATAAACTGCTTCCTCCTGGACTATGGGGGGTTTATTCCACTCTCCATCCCTGCCTTCCAGTGCAGGAGGCTGAATACCCTGGGGATAACTTCTCTGATGGTTAAAGACTGAGGCAAAGAAGGCATTTAGTACCTTAGCCTTCTCCTCATCCTCAGTGGCAATGTTCCCTTCTGCATCCAACAGAGGATGGAGATTCTCTTTGGTTCTCTCTTTGTTGTTAATGTATTTGTAAAAGCATTTTTTTGTTGTCCTTTACAACAGTGGTCAGACTGAGCTCTAGCTGGGCTTTTGCTTGTCTGATTTTCTCTCTGCAAGACCTAACGAGATCTCTGTACTCTTCTTGAGTTGCCTACCCCTTCTTCCAAAAGTGGTACACTCTCCTTTTCTTTCTGAGTGCCAGCAAAAGCTCCCTGTTCAGCCAGGCCGGTCGTCTTCCCCGCCGGTTCGTCTTGCGGCACATGGGGACAGCCTGCTCCTCCGTCTTTAAGACTTCCTTCTTGAAGAAAGCCCAGCCTTCCTGGAGTCCTTTGCCCTTCAGGACTGCCTCCCAAGGGACTCTCCCAACCAGTGCCTGAACAGGCCAAAGTCTGCCTTCCAGAAGTCCATGATAGTGGTTCTGCTGACCACACTTCTTACTTTGCCAAGAATTCAGAACTCAATCATATCACGGTTGCTAAGCCCAAGATGGCCTCTGACCACCACATCTCCCACCAGACCTTCTCTGTTTGTGAACAGCAGGTCAAGCGAGGCACCTCCCCTCGTGGGCTTACTTTCCAGCTGCGTTAGGAAGTTATCTTCCACACATTCCAGGAACCTCCTAGACTGTTTCTTCTCTGCTGAGTTGTATTTCCAGCAGACATCTGGTAGATTGAAGCCCCCACTAGAACAAGGGCAACCGACTGTGATACTTCCTCCAGCTGCTTGTAAAATGCTTCGTCTACCTCTTCATCCTGGTTGAGTGGTCTATAACAGACTCCCAGCAGGATATCTGCCTTGTTGGCCTTCCCCCTCATCCTTACCCATAAGCACTCGACCTTGTTATCACAATCGCTAAGCTCTATGCAATCAAAACACTCCTAACATATAGAGCCACCCCACCACCTCTCCTTCCTTGCCTATTCCTTCTGAAGAGCTTATAGCCATCCATTGCAGCAATCCAGTCATAAAAGTCGTCCCACCATGTCTCTGTGATGGTGACTAAATCATTGCTATCCCGCAGCACAATGGCTTCCAGCTACTCCTGTTTGTTTCTTCTCCTTCATTCTCCTTCTGCGTTACATCTGCTGTGGTTGACTGGCAACTGGTACATCCACCATTTTCCCCAGACCTCAGAAAAAATGGAGGTGACGTGACAGCTGTGTTACTCCCACCAGTGGTGTGATAGTGCCAGGAAATTAAATGAGTTGATGTAGACATAAAAAGTGAGAATGCAAGAAAAGCAATGATACTAAGTAGAAAGTGCTGTCAAAGTAAAACCACTTGGGAAAAGAGGCATGTTTTACCTCTCTTGCCTCTTTGTATTATGAAAATCTCAGGAGACACAGGATCTGTAAGAAGAAATTGCATGTTTTGATTATATTTATGAGGAATAGCAGTATTGTAGCAGTAGTCTAGTCCTGATATTTGTCAGTGCTTTTTGTCTGCATACTGTTGAGAGTGACCAAAGCAATAGCAGGCAAAATAGTCAGTTTAATAAAGTATTTAAGAAGTCTTTGGTAGTGTAATCTGACACTGAAGATTATTGGAAGGATTGACTTTACTTAGAAGAGCACGCTTTACATCTTGAGCTTGATAGGCTAAACTGTTTCATGAGTTGTTTAGTGGGTTTGTGCACCTCCAAGACTAAAATACCAAATACTGTAAGTTCTTGTACAGAGTGTTTTATTTCCTTGGCTATTTTGGTTAGTAGCAACTCATGTGTGTCCTTTCCTGGCAATGGGAGAAAAAAACCCTATTTTTTTGACTCTGTAGTGTCTTAAGGGGATGTAAGTATTGAAGTTGTGGTTTGTGCACAAGGGCTCCAAACAAGATGGGTTGAAATAGTGCCTGTGTTGCCCTCACTGTTGTTTTACTCTTTCCAACATGGTGAAGTAGTCAACAAGAGGAAAGACAAGGGAATTTCTCATAAAGGCAGCTTGTCAGAGGATAAGAAAAAAATAGTATTCAATAATTATTCTCTCTAGTGTTTTTTTGGTCTCTAATGAGTCCATTGAGAAAGTTGTGGCTTTCAGTATTTCATATGTCTAGTAAAATTCACAAAATAAGAGTTTCCTGTAAAAATGCTTTAAAACTATCTCCCTGGAGTTAGATTTTTTTTCTTACATTCTGATTCACAGTTAGAAGTTCAATAAAGTTAACTCAATGAAGTCAGAATGTTGGGTTTGGGGTTTTTTTCCAGCTGATTTTCTAGTGCTAAGAGAGGGAATAGGACTCCTAAGCAAAGATGATCAGTTACTAGTGCTCTAGAACTGATTTGGTGCTTTTCACCTTAAAATCCATGACAGCTTCAAAATCAATGTTTTGCAGTATGAAAGAAAGTAGGGATTTCCTTTTTTGGTGGTAGATGGAGCTAAAAAGTTCTTTAGATCAGGTCAACTTTTATTAAAAACCTTTCTTTAATACAGAAGAATCCTTGCTCTCTCATCCTGCATGGCAGAACCCAAATCAAACTAATAAAGAAAAAAAAGACAAGCAGAAGAAGGGAGCACAGAAAGCTGCCCCAGACTCCTGCAGTATCACTGGTCCTTCACAAGCCGATGAAGACCATAACATAATCTGCCACCAGCTCCCATTTTAACATGGAGTTACATGCAGATCCTTTCTGCCAAGCTTTCTGTCTCTCTGTAACTGAAGCTCTTAGAAGCTGAAGGCACTTATATTTTAGAGGAAAAGCAGGTTTTTCAGTCCAGTCTGTTTGTCCCTAGCACCTGCCTTTGCTACCTGTGATGCTCTTTAAGGAGTGGGCAGGTTTCTGAAGGTCCAGTTCCTGAACAAAGTTGGATTTTCCATGCTGTCCACAGCAAACAAGTAGTTTGGACATAATTTAAACACACAACCTATTTATCCCACTGCTGCACACAATTTTGCCATTATTCTTGATAGGTGGGTGTGAGTGAGTCTTGTTACAGCAGTTTTAGAAGTTGCTAACCTCAGCTCTGGGTCACTCCCATGTAGAGAAATCAGCAGGAAAGTTCATAGTTGCTGCCCCAGAGCAGTGTCCTGGTCAGAGCAGAGCCATGAGCCGGTGCCCTGAGGAGCTGGAGGTGTGTGCACAAGCATGTGTTCGGTGATGAGAAGTGGTGACCTCTGGCAGAGGATCCTGGCAGAGACCTCAGGGGCATGACTTGCTGAATTGCTACTGCAGGATTTGCCGGTTGTTTTCAATCAGTCCTGAGCTAGGAAATGCGAGCAGAATTATCAAAAGTACCTGTGTGATTTGGGAGTTTGTTTATCTCTGAAACCGATGGCTCAGCCTCATAAGGGGATGCTGATATGCCTTTGCTGGCAGATTTTGCTCCACCTACTCAACACAAGTCCTGTCTGAGGCAGAGGCCGCTCTGTAGCCACGTTAGCAGGCACTGAGTCCAGGCCATTATATCTTATGTCTCGAAGGGGCTCATTAGCTTGGGCTCAGTGCTTTTAACCACAGATACATAGCTTTCTGCTTTGGAGTTGATTCACATCTAGTGAGCTCAAAATATGGGTTGAGTGAACTTATATCTGCAGACAAAATAATAAGTAGACAGACCACAGAGTCACATTGGCATATCTGACTGTTCATCTTTAAGACTGTGATGCTCTGCTGGCTTCAGTAAGAAAAAGAGAAAGTATACGTTTGAGATTATTCTCTTGTACATAGAATATTTTGAACTGAAAATAAATTACTAAATGAGTGGGACAAGTTGCCATAACCCTAATTGTCTGATAATTCATTGCTGCTATCTATCTAACCAAAAGTTAATTCTAAAAGTGAGAGACTATTTCAGGAGTATTTCTTTGTATATCCTAGCACTAAGAGTACTTGAATCACACTGGAGAACTAAAACAGGCTGGTGCTTCTTGGCTCTTTAACCAGAAAACTGTTCCCAAAATATTGATTGTCTGAGACCATAGTAACAAGATCCCAACTAGGAAAGCTTAAAGATTCAAACTTCTCTGGTGTTTTTTTTACAACTTTTAAAAACCCTTCTCCAGCAACAAGGCGGGGGGCGGGGGGATGGTGTGTGTGAATACTGCTTAGAAGCTTAACAGTGACATTTCTTTTCTTAGAAAACCTTCTTTTTTCACTCTGAGTTCATTGTCCTATTTATTTCTGTGGGCTCAACCATGAGCAATACCCTCAAAAATATTTGTTTTTAAGGAAAAAGAAAGTTAATACTTTCATTTATTGTTTGGCAGTGGGGTTCAGCAGGGGAAAATCAGCTACAGATTTTATTGTCTCTGGACTCATAACTACTGTGAATTGTTACAAAATACAGTTTGCATTTGGCATGTAGTTTCAGTAAATAAAAACAGATATTTTAAATACCTCTGTTACTCTATGCTTAATTTTCATTTACCAAAATTTATTCATGGAAAAAAAAAAAAAAATTGATGTTATGAAAGAAACACTTCTGGATCAATGATCTAATCTTTTAAGTAAAAATTCATTGTAATGATTGTTTCCAACAAGTTCTTTCTTATGGAGCCAAAATGTTTTTTTCAGATTGACTTATTTGCTCTTCTCTGGGTTGATAAAAAAGCTGCACTTGTTTTACCTAAATGATAAAATGTTGATTGCAAGGCGGAAGAATACTTTGCAACAGAAGATATCAGCAATGTTCTTTTCATTACTAATTTCTTATGACGAAGACCAAGAAGTGAGAGACCTGTACATCCATTTAGGTTACTAATTACTCTCCATAAAATAACTTTCACTTTTGATGCCTTGTTTCAGCTACATCTGTGAAACTCTGCAGGTTTTAATCACTGTTTCAACCACTTGGATCAGAACAGAAAGGAAAGTTCCCCTCCTGTGAAAAGTTTTCCATTTCCAATCTTATTGTACGTCTTTGTTACAAGCAAAAAAGGTTTCTAAATGCTGAAAGTCCAATTTATGGAAGCCGAGACATAAATTTCTTCTCCTTTACAAAAATGAACTTTAATGAATGGGGTTTTTTCATCTGTTTTATCACAATTTCTTATTTAATGTGATTCTATTTTTATTATAGCAGATTTTTTCTATAGCACAGCATGCATTTGGGACTGATTATCTAAAAATGGACAAAATTAACTTTCAGAATTTCTTAAACCTGTAGCCATATGATATCTATTTTATTAATGATTTTTCAACCTCAGTTTTCATGGCATAAAGATTTCACACCGTGTAGAGTTGGCTGTGAAGACAGACATCACACTTTAAGTCCAAGTCTCTGGATGGCAATCTGAAAGCTGTGCTTGGCTGCTGCCTCGATCCAGCCACGGGGGGCTTGGGAAAGACAATGTGGAAAGATCTGGGGGGAAGAGGGGTCTGGTTGCTGAACAGAAGGCAATTCCTGCTGTCTTCTCCATGCCTGCCACTGTATGACCATCTAGAAGGAATAATCTTGAGAGTAGCCGATTTCTGCCATGGGGAGATCTCTGGGACTGGTTATTCAAAAGAATAACCACTTTGGTTTAGAACTACAGTGTATGGTCACATCTCAAATGTGTGGATGCATGTTCTCGTTTTCATGTTTCACGGCCTAGAGGAGAAAAATGATCGAAGTACAATTAAAAAGACTGAAAGTTTGTATGTGTGTGTACCGATGTTACCAATGCACTTACTGCTTTTTCCTTATGTAAGGTCTGAGAAGGACCTGAATTCTAAGGGAGTTCAGTTTTCACTGGCATTATGCATTTTTTAATTATTATTATTTATTTATATTGAGTATTTTCTGGCAAGAGTAAGCTATCTGTGGGTTAGCCATGGACTTCAATTTAGTGTTACTTTATGCATTTCTCTGTGGTCAGGATGGAGTTTGCAGTTTCCCCATGGTCTCCCATGACAGGCTGAGACTGATGAACTGCTTGGCATTACTTCAAGGCTAACTTTATAATCCTAATGACATTTATACAAGGTCTGATGGTTCAATTGAATATGGCATATCAGTCAACATAATGGGGTAAATGGGCATATATTAAAACTAAAAGTTCCTCTTCTATACCTATCCTGACATTTAGACGATCCTTCATGCACCAGACCCTGTTGTAGTCCTTTGGTAATGCTCTCCACTATTTTTCCTCATTTTCCATCGACCTGAGCATTTCTAATTTTGCAGCTAGCTTCCCATGCCTAATTTTCAAAATATTCTGGAGCCTTTATGAGTGTATCATGTTTCTTTCAGTTCACAGTATCTGCTGTGCCAGGCTGCTTTATAACTTGGTACCTCGTACATTACTTTGGACACCTTGTACATAAATACACTATCTGAAAGAAAACTTTATTCGCTGTCTTGTTCAAGTGAAGTACCACAGCAAGCAAGTTCTGCCACCACCCTCTGTCACAGCTTTTGTGTTAACTTTTTCAGAATTTCTGTGTCTTTTTCAACATACGTTGATGAAAGATAGAGATTAGACAAGGCTGTAAATTGTATACTGTGTCAAGATGTTCTCATTTAAAATATCTGACTGGGTAGAACTTGGAATTTTATTATTGAATGTATTCAGAATGATGCTTTTGAAAAAAAACAATAATGTAAAATATTTTTAAACTATCATAGATGGTTTAAATATAGATTAATATATTGCTGTCAGAAAAGAGTAAAATAATGATGCTGACCACTAAAAACACAAAAAGTTGGGAAGCCCCGAGACTTACTAAAAAATTTATAGTTAACCCAGTCCCTCAAAAACCATTTCATAGTGCTCTTGTTATTCTATTTTAATAAATAATTCTGTTTACAGAAAATAATGTTGGATACAACATTTTAGAAAAATACAAAATGTGCTTTAACCATCACTTGACAGTAAAGAGATGTTCAGCACAGTATGGAACAGAGGAGCTCAAGTCTTTGTGAGAAACACCCAGGGCATGTCCCTTGGGTAAGAGGATAGGAATGAGGTTGTGTCAAGGTGAGAAAAGCAATTAAAAGGAAGACAAACTATTGAAAAGCTGCAAGAAAATCTTGACTTAATGTAAGGTTACATAGAAAGGAAGTTCAGGACTGTTGTAGGCAGTATAACTGGTGGAACCCTTTCTTCCCTAAATGAGAAGAAAGATGAGGTTGCAAAGAGGTTCAGATAAGGCTACAGACTCTTTCTTACCATCACACATTCAGTTTCCTGGAATGTTTTGCAGTTCTTTAGTCAGGTACACAGTACTTCAGTGATGCATATAAGTGTTATGAATTAATAAGGACAAGGTGAAACAGATGTAAAGTTCTCTGCACAGAGAATGTGGACCTTTTCCTTTTTTAAAGCAACTTCCAAGGCAATATTTCCTTGAATGTCATAGCTGGATTATGTGACTGCAGATCAACACAAAACAAAATCTCTGCTAGTCAACAAGGTTTTTCATCTGTTTTCCAAACTGAAATTAGGAAAATATATAATCTAGTTTGTCCTTCATGGCACATTGCCTTGATTGACTAGTTGGGTAGCATTATTTTTAGCACAGAAATCTTAATGACCTATGGTTCTAATTTATAAGCAAGAAATTATTTTTTTAAAAAGGTTGTCTGCAGAGCCCTCTTTATATTTGCCTGCCTAGACCTTCTGACAGTCAAATCATGGTGGCATGTTCTGATACCACTTGTCCCTATTTATTTGTTTATGCAGTAGAAATACTATGCCTAGAATTATTACCCTTATAAACAAGAGTGCAGAAAACCTTGTATCCATTTTTGGCTGATGTGAAACCTGTCTCTTAGTTGTATATGTCCATGTGTGTTTTCCAAGGGGAAAAAAGACGACTTCTCAAATGCTCATTGACCCAATACTTGATGTGTAAATAGGGGACAGAAAGTTCTACTCCAGTGGGGAAAAAAAAAAAAGATCTGCGCAATTATTATTATTATTTTGATGAACTCCATTCTTGCTCCTGGTGGCAAGTAGCCAGAATCCATTCTATGCCACCATAGTGCCTTTTGATTAATTGCTTTTAGTCTTACTATTGTAAACAGTATTACTGCCTCTTGATACTCTAATTGTGTTTACTGCACAATGGAGCAGCTGCTATACAAAACTTAACACCATAACTGCATTTTGTATTGAATCTGTCTCATTGGTTGGTTTGTTGTTTTGGTTTGTTTTTGTTTTGGTTTGGTTGTTTTTTTTTTTTTGCTGGAACCAACTTTTAAACAGCCTCCTCATAACAAAAATTTCATTCACCAAAAGAACACATTTTACAATTTTATAATGATTATAATGATTTTTCATTAGTTGTGGGGCTTGGTTTTTTTCCTGCAACTACATAGATTTGGGGGATGTTTTCAAAACACTTAATCCTTATGCTATACTGGAAGACAAACTTCTAAGATGGTAACTGTTTCTCCTGGCTAGGTGGAACATACAAATGATTAAAACAAAGATGTTGGTACAGGTACAAAAGACACATTTATGTAAGCCATGTCCTCCCCACTTTGAACACAAATGTGGGAGTCTCAGACTGTAACAGAAGTGAGCTCTGAAATAAATGTAGTTAAATGGTTCTAACTCTAAAATAACAGAAAAATATCTCAGTCTTTGTGTTGCTTTATCTACTTGTTTTAACTAATCTCTATAGTTAGTTAAAAATGAAAGAAGAAATAGAAATCCCTGATCTAAGACTTGCCAAAGAGGGGGCAAAAGTAGAATACCCAGCCCCCTATGTCCTATTGTTTTATGAAGTAGCTCCTCTTCATCACCCTCAGTGCTTAACCTACATTCAGTAAGTCATGCATGTGTCCTTGTCAGTTATTTATGTTTTAAAGACAGGATCTTAGATTTAGTGTCGTCTTTGATACCCACATTAACACTTGAGACTGTTGTCTCCTGACATCTAGATGCAACTTTCATTAAAATGTACATATTATGAACAAAAGTTTCCTTTTGTAAGATTAAAAAAAGGGATATTTCTAGAGTTTTAAAGAAATTCCAACTTGTGTATCCGCAAGCTATTATACATCTCAGTGTTCAACACCTGCTCAGAGACCATTATTTTTCTAAGATTTTTATAAAGAAGAAATTGAGACTGGAATCTAGACTGTTGCCTTAGGGGGAAATGTGACCAGATTTCCTATATTAAGGATGGAGAGGAGACCTCTTTTCCCAGGCTACTATATTTCTTGGGTTTGCCAGACTGTTTGCTCATTACCTGTCCAGAAAATAATTAACAGCAATTTTCCTGTTCTGAGCTAACTGATGCTGTATTAAAGCAGTCACCTCCCCTCCTCAAACATTTATGTTGGCGGTGTCACTATTTTAAACACTGGTATTTTCATAAAATTCCATTGATAGGCAATGCTGTAGGACTGGTCCATCAGAGGCAGGAGATCCAGACTGATGTAGCTTCCTCTTGTCCCACTGTCCATGATAGTGGTCATGCTCTTAATTGTGTGCATAAGCTAGGTACTAATTGGTCTTGCATTTTTCATAACAAGAGAGGATAGACAAAGAAACAACTCTTAGCTCCTTTTGGTACTTCACAGTAGTGGCAATCTTTGGATTAATTTAATGCTTTCATTATACTTCTACATAGAATTTGATTGATTAGTAATTGAATAGTGTTTAGCCAGTTTCTGTCAATTTGTCTTTTTGTTCCATACTGATAGTGAAGAACAGCGATATGCTGGACAGAAAATCACAGATTATAGCATCAAGAGCATACACTTTAGAATTATGTATTTTAATTAGACATTGACATCTGGTATGGACTATGAATGCTTATTTGCACACCTGCAGGCTATTTGATATGAAGAAACCTAAAGTATCTGGAGAATCTGTCTGTAGATGAAGTTTAGTGATTTAATTTAATATAACAATTGTGCAGAATGTATCGAATTTATAAGTATTGTAAAATTTGCATGTCACATAGGTTCTATGTACTTAAAAGCTGTTCATTACATAAATAACACTTTCCCCTTCTGTTGATTTTCATCATTGATTGAAAGGTGAAGGGATAATCTTGACAATATTAAAATCTTGGAGAGTGGAAAAGGTTTCATTGAAACCCGCCTTAATTTATAATTACATTTAAGACCTACAGAGGACTGAAATGGTTATCCATGAAGGAAACACATTGTACAGCAGCTCATTTTGGCTAAGGTGTACATGAAGAATCTCACATCAAACAGTCAGAGGACAGCAAATTTTACTCAACATTCATAATTACTATAATGATCTTGTTTGTTCTGGAGTTTAGTTTTATTCACAGACCTTAAATTAAGAAACATTCCCATGCCTTTGTAAAATAGCTGTTTTGTCCTACCTTGTTGTGGTTTAGCCCCGGTCAGCAACTAAGCACCACACAGCCGCTCGCTCACTCCCCCACCCTTGTGGGATGGGGGAGAGAATCGGAAGGGCCAAAGTAAGAAAACTCGTGGGTTGAGATAAGAACAGTTTAATAATTAGAATAAAACAGCAATAATACTAATATAATGAAAAGGAAAATAATGAGCGAGAGAGAGATGAAACACTGGAATAAGAGGGAAAAAAAAAAAAACAAAAAAAAAAAAAACCAAAACTAAACAACAAGTGCTGCAACCGCTCACCACCCGCCAACCGACGCTGCCGGTCCCCGAGCCGCGATCGCTGCCTCCCCCAGCCAATTTCCCCCGGTTAATATACTGGGCATGACGTCACATGATATGGAATACCCTCTGGCCAATTCGAGTCAGCTCTCCTGGTTGTATCCCCTCCCCTCCCGGCTTCTTGTGCACCTGGCAGAGCATGGGAAGCTAGAAAGTCCTTGACTAGTGTAAACACTACCCAGCAACAACTAAAACACCAGGGTGTTATCAACATTATTTACATACCAAGTCTAAAACACAGCACTATGCTAGCTACAGTGAAGAAAATCAACTATCCCAGCTAAAACCATGACATACTTGTAAGTACAGAATGAGGTGACTGCAGAATCTTGAAATTAAAGATAGCATTAACAATTTTCCATAGCAATATTGAAATGTCATGTTCCAGGATGTATGACTCACTGTCATTCTGTACTGCTCTCCCTTATCAGAAAAGCTCTCTCTTGGGAAATGAGGACTGGGAGCAAGACCTGTGTTTTGTGTTAGTGGCTCCTCCTGTCTTAAGTTACATAAATGTGTTCTCTTTCTTCTCGTTGTTTTTTTCAGGCAGAGGAAAGGGCTGAAACAAAAAATGGGAGAGAAAATTTAATCATGTATGGGGAAGAAGAACAAAAAGTGATTTTATTCCCAGAAATGCTCCGTGCTCTGTTTCTTAAACTATATATCCCTTTTAAGGTACTGATTGTCCTTGCAAAAGATAGTTTCTTTTTTGCACCCACTAATCTCAAGGATGCTGCGTGAAGTCACTAGTGCATCCCCTTCAGCTACTCCACCAGCACATGAGGAAGAGATTCAACCGTGTAAGCTGCAGTGAATGCTGGAGCAGTGTCACTTATACTGCAAGACCTTTTTCTTTCTGGTATGCAGAAACTGACGCATTGCTGCTGAGAGGGAGGGAGCAAGCCTGAAGGCCCTGTACTTTAGAGTCTTATTTAGGTCTTGATATCTGTTCTGGACTGCAAATGTTCATTTGTTCACCTATAGGCATCTGATATAAGGACTTGCAGGGGCACCAAACCATGTGTCTGGAGGTTGGATATATAGTTTAATAGTTTTGTGTCATCTGGAAGAAGTTATAACTTGTAATTTATACCTGTTTCTCAGTTCTCTTGCTTTCAGCATCTCAATCAGGAAAAATCCATTCCACTCAGACTCTTATTGTTTGCTTGAAAAAAGCCCCATACAGCCGCACTGCAGCAGTGTCATGAGTTTGTCACTCCTGAAATAATTTGGCTAGACAAATGAGATGAATCAAAAAATGAAGTTACCATCACCATATACAAATTTCTATGGGTTAGAGAAATAAAAGAGTGGGAATAGAATAGGAGAAAATGCTTTACCTGAACAGCACCACTTCCATGCAAACCACGGAGGAAAGGTTTGGAGGGACCAGAGCATGTCCCTCACTGAAGAATTACTATCACACTAGATATGCTCTACTTTTACAGCTGGTCAAAAGCAATGACTCTAAACCCTGCTTCTTAATTGCTCATTTGGCAACACTATTGCTGTGAGATATTGTGTAACATTTCACTATAATAATAGTTAATCACACACATAAATGCTACATCATTAGTGCCTGGTAATAAAGAAATCCTGCCATACTGTTTGACCACCAGACATGACTGAGTGACATTGTGCTCACTCTGCTAATTTTCTTTGGCTACAGAAGAATCTAATAACACAAAAGAGGGGTTGCACCAGATTTTTTTTTAAAGGTGGTGGGGGTTTTTTGGCCTCCGTGCAATCTCTGACATTCTGCTCAATTTCTGAATAGGAAATATTCCTTTTCAGTTTCTGGCCTTTTTATCAGGATGATGAGACTCTCAGATTATTCTGAATGTATTAATTAATGTGTCATGATCAGGCTTTTTCTCAGTGGCCTGGAAATCTTGAAGACCACTGAAGCTGTTGCAATCACAGAGTAGGGATGTTTACTTGGCTGAGGTGATGAGAGAGGTTTTACTTTAATATGTTCTGTAAGTCCACTGTGTTCTGCTGCCTTTGTAGAGCTACTGTCAAAGGAAATCAGCATAACTGAATTTGGTCCGTTCTCTTGATCCCAAGTATGTTGCTATTATTTCTGTATTTTCACTATTTTTTCCTCTGCTGTCTTGAGGTGAGACCTGTACATCCTTAAGGATAATAATGGGAAATAAAAGGTAAATGTGTTTTTTCTCCTAGTAACATAGAAGGTGCTACCATTTGGCAAATAAGCCTTTTAAGCATATTGCTGAGAAATTTAATATTTTGTTAGTGAAAAATATGTAAAAATAATTGATATGAGATCTGGTTTTGGGTTTGCTATTTTGTTTCCCAGTTAGTGTACTTTATATTAGCATCAGAAAGAAGTGATGGCCTTTCTTCTTTGAGGGTGGGTACAAACTGTCTCAGACATAGGAAAATATCCTCCACTGTAAGTCTTTTGATTTACCTTGTTAAGTTTCCTATATCTGCAAGAGGTAGGAGTAACAGGATTAGAAACTTAAGTCTGGTCTCATCATAAGCAGGATGATCCTCCCCACTCCCAGCAATGTCCTGGACAGCTCCCTCCCTTAAGTATTGCTCTTTTTCACTTTCTTCAGTACTGTGTCATTCATTCAGCTAATTGGGCAGTTTTAACTAGGTCAGTCAACTCATTCTCTGAATCTGTCTGGCAAAAGCAGAGGTAGATGTAAGAGTGCAAACTGAAATATGTCTGATTCTCGTGGCTTTATCCCTGATTTATTGTCTATTAACGCAGAACTAGGCTTCAGTTTCTGTCAAACCAATCGCTGTAAGCCAGAGCCACACATGCACAAACAAAGAAGTGTTTCAGAATCAATTGCACAAGTTTTTGTCCATCTTTCAATTGTAACTCCTTCCTGGCATATCACATACCTATTGATTAAATAATTGATTAATAAAGAGAAACAACTGTTCTTTGATCTAGAAATGCAGTATACTGTTGCCACAGCAAGTAATGTGTTACTGGGAAAAAGGGAAGCACTTTGTGATCTCTGGATATTGCAGTATAGTACTGTCTACAATAACAGGATATTAATTAAAGGTAAATCATGGGCAGCAACTGCTTAGTGGAAAAATTGTCTTTTCATGTTCCAGTTAGCACTGAAGAGATTCAGAGTGATTTGCTGTGCCATGAATGAAATGCCAAACCTGCATCATGGACACCTGAGAAGGGCAGAAGCAGAAAATTTTATCCCAGCAATGCAGACACAGCTAGATGTTCATCTTATATACAGAGGCTGCTTCTTGCACAAAGAAGGAGCATTGATTATAAAAGACATAGTAACTCATTCCTTTGCCTTGACTTGGAGCTTATAGGGATCTCAAGTTGATAATTTAATGGCTTAATGATGCAAGTAAGGGTTAAACTAGCTTAAAAGTATCAGAGGGGATTGATCTGGTTCATCACATAAAGATTTTTCCAAAAGATTTACTTAATTCAGCAGAATATATTAGTGTAGGTGAAGTCTTCCAACATAGAGAGCAGACAAATGTAAAGCACGATTAAACCAGGTTCAAAATCAGCTTGAAAAACAACTTGCATAACTTCAGAGCAACGTTAGATAAATGTTCAACACAATAGTGAATGAGAACTGTAATCCAGAAACAAAGGCTCATTTTAATAGGAGAGTTGACATAAAAAAAAAAACCCCATACTCAGTGGAAAGAGGAAGAGCAAAAAAGGGCAACCTTGTTATAGGTCATCATAAATTCAGAACAGATGCTTAGCAGTCATGATTAGTTAAACGTTATTATTTTTTATTTCAGAGTTTTAACGGAAGGGTTGCAATAAATATATTTGTTATTAGCCCCTGGTGGCATACTTGGAATAAGAAGTCATGCCCCAAAGAGCATGCAATTGAGGTAGTTAGTTTAAAAAGGATCACAAAGGGATGCAGGTCACATGACAAACCTGTGGCAGAATGAAAACTAGAAAAGGTCCCCCAGGTACAACCCAGTGCAGATGTCACAGTTTTGTACTGACTTTCCCACTACTGGCAGCAGGCATCCATGAGAACAAGACACCGTTAACAAAAAAGGGTACAGGTCTTCATGATTACGTCACCACCTTAGGAACAGAAAAGATAAAGGAATCATATATTTATCTCCATATCTTATAAACTTACTCCTTTTTTTCATATTACATTAATAAAAATCTTCTAATTAGAAATGCATTGCTTTTCCTTCCCATTGAACTGGAACTACTTCAGGAAAGGAAACAAGCTGGCAATGGGAACCTGGAGTTAAAAAATGATGTTAAAGTCAATGGCTGCATGAAAAGTAAGCAAGTAAATTTTTGCTAATGTTTCATGTCTTGATCTTTCAGATCTCTCTGGTTTTGTTGTTCTTGGTTTTTTTGAGTTTTTGTGGGTTTTTCTTTTAAGCTTCCTATTCCCAACTATTAGTTCTGTTCAGCAACTTTATTAATGTGTTTAGCGTTTCATTTCAAAGACTAGACTTGCACCTTCTGTGTCACTGTGCCTCCCCTGAGGGAGTCTGCCTTTCCCAGACTAAATGCAGACTTGTAGGTAGTGTCAGCTTCAGCATCACTAGTAGCTTTGATGGTCTCTGGTTTCCTTCAGCTCCTGTAAGGCTGCACTTCTTTCACCCTCAGGGTTAATGGTAGCTCTGAAGGGTCATGGCTGCTATAAAACAACTGACCAGCTGGCTGAGTGCCCGGGGACAGTGATTTCTCCACAGGAGCACTGACCTATGCTGTATGCTAATGTGAGAATGTGCTAAACCTCTGGCTACCAATAATGAAAAGGTCATTGGTATAATTGCCCAACATAACATACTTTGTGCAGCCATAAACCTGGATTTGTCTTGGGATTTATGGTCCTTGTGATATTGAAGTTCAGTTTGACTAAATTATTCATGTGCTACATCTGAGTATTTTTAAGGGTGTACCTGTGCCAGTATCTGCAAGCTTGTGCTTTGGAGAGAAGACACTAGACACTTAACTGTTAAAATGTTTAACTCTTTCTCCTCTGAAGGCTTGTTTGAAAATCCTGGTTAGATGGCAAATGAAAACTAGCTTGACTGACCCCAGAAATTTGCTATTTCATCTCATGTGTCCCTCACTAAACAGTTCAAGGTCTCCAACTCTTTGGACAGAGTTTGGCAGATGTATGACCTGCACAATGAGTGTTTTTATAGGTCCTGTGCAAAGCTGGGCGCAGCAGTAGGGGCGAAGGAAGGAGGAGGCGGCCAAGCCTCCTGTGTTGTTACTTGCAATGCTGTCAATCCTAGGAGTAAATCCACTTCAGCTTTCTAGCTGGTTCGCCCTTTGCATAAGTTATTATTCTGTGTCAGTGAGTGATATTTCAGGACTCAAGTCAAACATGTTAAAAATAACTATCTCCTATAATTTATTTTTATGAATTTGTATTATTTTGGGCAGCAATTACTGGCTGACTCAGTCATTGGCAATGGAAAACTGTCATTTTAAGTAACTCAGGCCAAGATTTGAACAAGAATGAGACTATCTGATAAGATGACAACAAGTGAAGGTTGTAGCCTTGTTAGTGATGACATTACAAGTTCTATCGTGTCCTGTGCAAACTGCCATAACCTTTAAACAGGGGCTTCAACAAGATTAATTTCTTGTGTCAAATAAAGCGATGGGTCAGAGCAAGACTGGAATAAATGGAAAGTTCAGTAGGCTCTTATCTTCTGGGGCACTAAATCAATTCAATGATTTAATAAATAAATAAAATATTTCATAAAGATTGTAGTATAGCTTCTTTGGCTAAAGAACCTGACTTTGGGACTTGAAGAGACATAAAGACAGAATTTTAATGGTTCTGTGTACTATGCAGATTGTCTTTAACAGTGTGAAAATCCTCAATGCCAGAATATTTGGATGTGTGTTTCTGGACTGATTAAAAAGTAAGGTGATTAGTTTATTGTACAATGAATAATGCTGTATACAGTTCTAAAGGTAGGGTCCGCCCCATGCATCAGTTCTTGAACTGGAGCAAACATCTTTATCCTTTAAAACTTTTCTGCTGTTGAAATAATTTCTCAGGTGACTTCACCAATCAATTTTTAAAGTTTTGTTTTTCATTTGAGTGAAATTCTACATTTAATTTAAAAGTAAAAAGAATATTTATTGTGTTCAAAGATTTCCTCTTCTTCTGAATGGGCAGAAATGCCTGCAGTACATGCAGAAGTAAATGCATAAACAAATGGCTTGATTCACATGTCTGATCTTAACATAGATAAACGGTGCACCAGATGATAAAAGCTTTCTGCTTTGCAGAAAAGCAGCTGCAATTCAACCTTCATGTTCCTGAGGATATAAGATTGAAGAGCTACAGACACCTCAAAAGTGAGTGGAATTGGCCTGAGAGAGGGTGCAGCCAGCACACCGAAAGGGATATGAATCAGCTTTTCCTAGAAGTGGAAGTCATCTTCTTTGAATCATTAAAGTTATCTCAGAACCAAGTATTTACCCAGAGGTGTTCTGTGCAAATATAGTCCATGGGATTAACATCAACTGAAAAAACATTGAGAAGCTGATAGAATAGAGATGACAAAAGTAACAAGGTGAGCAATTTTTAGCCAGCGCACAGTAGTGATTACAGCCATACATTTGTAACTGTTCAGATCCATACAGATGATAACACGTACTTATTTTTTGTCTTTGTTAACACCTAGGGGGCTTTCATCTTTTTCCTGCAGGGTGAACCATTCTTTTCTGACTCTATAAACTTCTACTTCGCTTGGACACTAGAATGGCATCTGATGTGTTTTCTAAAGCATCCTCTTTGCAAGGCTTTTAAAACTTATTTTTATATTTGTTCTTTGATGCAAGAGACCTTTTTTTTCCACCTAGCTTATAATACATGAAAGGCAAAAAAAAAAGTGTAAGTACAATAATAATTGCCAGCTGAGAACATTTGACAGGAAATGACAGGTTCTTTCCGTTAAAAGAATGCAAAGGTTTTCATATGGATTTATATTAATCTCTTTTAACAAATTGATCTGATATTAAAGATTTTATGGCTGATATATGTGTTCTATCAGAAAACATTGTCAGAAACTTTGAAAGATCCTTGTCAAGTTATCTTTGCTTTATGAAAAATAATAAAAAAGAGCTTTTTTTATTTCTAAAGGTGGACATTCATAAGAATGTCTACCTTGATAGATTTTCTCTAGGCAAAGTGTCTGTAGTCATGATAATAGTGACCAGCTTCTGTGACAATCACTCCAGGAGGCAGACAGAAAGTGGAGAAATAGTTGGCGGTGCCCTGGCTAACACTCCGCATAGCCATTATTTGCTTTTGCTGCCTGCTGTATCTGTTCTTGTCTTCCTGTTTTACATACATTGACTTACGGTCACTATATCTCGAGGTATCTTTTTTTACTTTCAAATAGTAAAAATCCACACTTGTCCTTATTTTGGGGCCATCCAAAAATAGTTTTGATAGCTTTCCATGTTGTTGTCTTTCAAGCCTCATCTAAAAAATTACTTCATGTTCATAGATCTCATTGTGCCTTAATGTTTATTGTTTCTTTTTATGGTAGAGGAACTGAAAGAGATTATCAACATCTAAATTTTAAAAATTTTTTGTAATTATTGATATCCATTCTTTTCATAACAGTTATAGAAGTAGTCTTGAGAACAACAGTGCACCACTACCATAATATGGTATGGAGGGTTTTTGTTTGTTTTTTCACTTGCTGAGATTTTTCATGTGAGGTTATCCAGCCAGGGCAGTCATCTGGAAGTCCAGATTTGCTTTTTCAGAATACTATATTTTTACTTTGTCTGCAGTATTTGAGCAGCAAATAACTTAGCTTTTCTTTTCTATCCCTGCCATTAACAGAGAGAAAAAAAGCTGAAACCAAATCTTCATGTTAAAGTTAAGGAGTCGTGGAATTTAGCAGGGAATTTAAGAACAGCTAGTCATAGGGGCTAAGTGCCTCCTATAGCCCATGGAAAGAGAGACATGGTCATCCTTCTTCTGAACAGTGTCTACTCTAGTGCCTAGTTAACCTTGTCTAAATTAGGTGCTTGCCCTGGATCTTTTTCACAACTATACTGTAAATCCTTATGAATTTAGCTCCCTTAGCCTCTAGTGTTCAAAGTGATTAATTTTCAAATGCTGCAAGCTGCAGTGCAACTGTTACACTTACATTCAAAGAATAATTTTTGCCTTTACATTTGGGCCTGCTCCTAGCCGATCCCAGGAGGTCCATTGCTCTCCTACCTGCATATTGCAAAAAGTGAGAAAAAACCTCTTTTAACTGTTTTTTTTCTGAAGTGCCCAAGCAGATCTTTAGAGGCTGAGGGAGAAGCAGGAATGCTTGTAACACAGTCGAGGTGGACAGGTGAGGACGTTGAAGGTAGGTCCAGAGCTCAGACTCTAAAGGTCTGGAGGGGGACTCCTAGGATGCAAGTGTGATTCATTCCAGCACTGTTTTCACCCAGTTCAGACAATGTATGCTGAATCTGTCAGTATGACCCAGAGTGCTTTACTTGTTTTACCCAAAACAAATTTACAGAAGAAAGATGATAATATGTTTTTTTTCTGAATTCAGCACTGCTTCATCTTCCAGTAAATACGCTAATTGGTTCCAGTAAATACACTAATTTGTTAACCACTACTGAGAAATTATATGCAGTGTGTATTATAGATAACAGAAAAGACTTATCACCTGTTCTGTGCTGAAAGATTCTCACTTTCATCAACGTGATGCCATCTCTCCTGAGATCTGATTCCCACTCTTCTGTATTCTTTGCTGTATTTAAAACGTTCTTTTAGCCTTCTACCAACTCCAGAGGGTGCTTATAATGGCAGCAGTGTGTTCTCCCTCTTCTCCTTTGAAGTCTTCACTTAGTTAAAATCTTTAAAGACTTCATGTCTTTTCCCTCCTCTGGAAGGCTCCTTCCTTTTTTCAGATCCTCGACAAGAGAGGGATAGGCCATGCTGTGTGTCAGCGTCTCCAGGTGGCTGAAGGGTGTCCTGGGGCTGCAGAGCTGTACGTGTGATTTTTGTCTTGCTGCCGAGAGCATTAGGAAGCTGTGTTAAACATTCAGTCTTATTCTCCTTCACCTCAAGTTCCAGTCCTACTCGTAGGTGGCTCAGCAGGGCCGTTTCAGGAACTGAGCTGTTTTAAACTCGGCCTGGTCAGCTGAGGTCCTGGTTTTGGGTTCCTGCATGGAAGGGCAAGTTGTAGGGGAAAGCAAAGAGGGCAGGTTGGTGAGAGCAGCAAAACAGCTTTTCAGCTACGTTGCCAGCGCTTGAAGGCCTAAGAAAGCCACACTGACTGCTGCTGCCGGGGTGGGGGCAGGAGGAGAAGGTGGCCTGTACTTCAGGGCAGGCAACCTCCCAGCTGCAGCTGAAATCTGTTCTCCCTCTCACCAGAACCGCTCCCTGCACAATAGCACCAAGATGGGAGGCACGTACCTTCATACGGTCTTCCTAAAAGACAACCTAGTCCACCTGAAGTGTCTCAGGGTCCAGAACAGCAAATATGTTTTCTACTTTTTTTCCCTCATACAGTTACCTGTGTGCCATACCTTTACATCCACTGACTGTCCCATTTTACATTTGTAGACTCCTCCTCATCAAAATGCAGTTCAGATGGGGCTGTCTGGATCATTTAACTAGTTGTTTAAGCTCTGAAGAGGTTTGATCCCAGCTCCCAGTGTGGGGGTGATTATCCCTTCCCCATTGCAATGCTGAAAATTTTCTGAACTTTTGCTGAAGATTTACAGCAGTGAGTTTGCAGAAATGAAGCTCAAAGAAGGCCCCCTTCCATCATAACTCTCCCTGCCTACCTGCCCTCCCTGCCTAGTGCATGCTCCAAACTGTCTTGCTCTTTGTAAAAACCCTCAGGCAAGTGAAATCCCAGGAGATCAGGCTGCCCAAGTTGAGGTAATACTGACTGCCCAGTTTGCCAAATTAGTCTGTAATAATTACATTCTTAAACTGTTCCGTTTTCATGGTTAATTTGGCTGGCAGAAAATGAAGATGCTATTTTTTGCAGCATATATGCACCATATGAATATAATTACTTGGAATCACTGCAGACTCCAGGGTTGAATGTTTTTTAAAAAAATTTTCTAATGAGCATGAGCAGGCCGTGCTGTTTGCAGTTGCCTGGGCAACTGAAATCAGACCTTTACCTGGCTCATTCTGTTACAAGTGGAGGAATATACACTAATTCTGATATTTGGGCTCTACCCTAAAGTATTTTATGGAGCTAGGAAAGGTCAAAACACATCTTTAAGCCTGCCCCTACTGCATGCATCAGACACAATGATCAAGCAGTTGATCCCTTACACAGGTGAGCTGTGTATGACTGGAATACAAAGGAGCTAGTTCCCTTTGCTTCCGCATCTAATTGTAAATCCTGTCCTCTGATGACAGGCACGAGTGCAGCATCGTGGGTATCTACACTGAGTCTGATTGGACTTTCAGAAGCAGTTCTGAACCCCAAGCATGGGGTTTGCAAAGTTTTTCCATCTGCATAGTCGAGAGGTCTGCAGGACCCCACTGCAGGAACCCAGGCTTTTGTGGCCCCCAGCCTGCATTGCTGAACAGGGCTGCCTCTGTAGAGCACTCGGAAATTTCAGTTAATGCAGACAACGTCCGTCTGCTTTCACAGTGTTCCTTCCTGCAGGGAACATATCTTCTCTGTGCAATTCAATGAGCTGCTTGAAATTTCTAAATTACTTGTGTCCCAGTAACCTTGGAGACTACATTCCTCCTACTGCTACAACAAAATTGTTGGAACCAAAGTTTAGTGGCCTTTGGAGCATGCTGCAAGTCTGATTTATCTGGATGTTTGAAAAAAGGAGATTTGAAAGTGAAAATGGCACGGTACATCGGTTCCTCCTAGGCGTGGTAAATAGGAAAGGCAATCCAGTCTCTAATGATGAGATGTATTATACTGCATATGGCTTGTACAAATACACAAGAGAGGTACTAGGCCATGTGGAGGAGGGACTACCAAAAAATCCCACTTTTACCAGGAGGTGGAAAGATGAACAGCCATTTTAAAAAATGTTAATTTAAATTTTACTTTAGCTTGTTCCTAACTTGGCAGTTTTGACTAAAATAAAGGCTAGAATATTAACTATAAACAAGCTGTTTTTTCCTTGTGGAATACTCAAAGAAAATAATTATGCAATAATTATTCCAGAATAGGTTATGCTGCTTGAGCTCTAATGGTAAATGCGTTGACAAGTTCACTGGCTGCCAAATAGACACAGAGACCTTGAAGTTATTGTTGCCTCTTTCTCCTGCAGCATGTCTTACAGAGAGGGTTTTCACAGATGAGGACTGAAAATATGAAGTGGATTTTAAAATACTGAATTTTTACATAGTGGGAGGGGTGAACAGAGAGCCTAAGATTTTTCTTCTAATTCAATCCACAAGATTTCAATCTTCTACTTAAGAATAAATTCCCTTTTCTCTAAACAAATCAAGACAACTGTAACTCTGAAACTTCCTTATCTGCAGCCTCTCCAAACTTCTTGATCTGCCATTTAACCTGGCATTTTTGCTAAGTGCCATTTTCCAGCTGTATCTGTAAAACTGTGATTGTGTTTTTCAAGTTATTTCAGTTGGAGAGCTTGAGGACAGTCATACTGGATAACATGAAAAAAAGGTTGGGGTTTCTTTTTCCCAGGAGGATGAACAGAATGTCCATATATGACACAAATTCACCGAGACACAAATCTTCATGTCAGAAAACCAAATGGGAATCTCTACTCTCATCTTCCTTTTTACCCAGGGATGTGCAATGGAATTTTTGCTTAAAGGGCCATTACTGAGCCTTGAGTTAACACATTTCAAAGCAAAAAAAGTTCTGTGCAGCACAGTAGCATGGATGAATACACTGACAGAAGCCCAGGAAAATGAAGTGGCAACAGCTCAGATTAGCCTGCTGGAAGTTCACTTTCATTGCTCAGAAGCACCTTCTTCTTCTGGTCTTCTGCATCTGGAGAGCTTGAGAACTAAAAGGACTATTAGGGAGCACAGGTTTCATAGACAAAACAGGAAAAGGTCGGGAAAGCTGCTGGTGCCGTTCTGTATCTTATTTTCTCATACCTATTCAATTTTCTAAACTCTTTGGAGAAAACAGAAAAAAGTGTATTCTGAATAATCCCTAACAGGTCATCAGTTTTCTGCAACACGTTACCTAGAAAGGTGGCTGAAAACTCAGCCTCTTTCCTTTAACTTTCTTCCAACCGTATTTGGGCTGCTGTCAGGTGAGTGACTAAGGCAGGACAGATTTCTTCAGAAAATCTTTCTTCCTTGGGAAAGTAGCAGATTATCAGGAACTTAAGCTTGAGAATCCTTTCTGAGCTCTGTTGCAAGTCTGCCTAGGAGTTTCTCATCAAGAGCCACACGCTGCCAAGAACACTTGAATATATGGCTTCAGTTACAGTTTCCTGATCTCCTGAAATGCCTGGCGGTAAGCTCTGCTGAAACCTGATTCACCACAACCTGTACAGCAGCCAGAGACAGGTCTACAGATGCCCTGTGAGCTTCCCATGCAGCTCTGAGACTGACCTGTAACATCTGGAGCTCATCCCCAGTGCACATTGCCAACCACGCCAAATGCTACTGACGTTTTATGACAGAAACTCCTATTCCCTGGGTACTTAAACAAGAGCTCCTGTCCAGTCATGTACCCTGAGTGACCTGAGCAGGATTTGACCTCTGGGGCTCTAGATGACAGGTGGTAATGGAGTGCTTTGTCCCAGAGTTTTCTCTTGCAGTGGCACTAGCAATCTTTTGTTCAAATGTGTTGCTTGGCTACAAGTCCTTCTTTACATTTGAAAGCCCACATAAAAATCTAAAATGTTTAAACTGACTTCTCTGGCAGTGTTGGCTGGTGAAAGAATATATTGCTTTGCAATCAGGAGCCTGAAAATGAAAATACCCTTGCTGCTTAGCCTGTTCAAACATTTGTGCCATCCTTTAAATAAAATCTAATAATAAACCACAGCTGGAATAATTGATGTAGAAAATCACACAACATGACTTTCTGTATTTATTGTTTGTCTTTTAGTGGCACAGAGACTGCTAGTTTTAGTGGACTCGATAGCAGTTCTTCCAAGTAAGCAATGTAATATAACTGCATTATGGCTTCTTGTTCTCCTTAACCAAACTCTGCCATCACAGATTTTAAACATGTGCTCTCTAAAAAATTTGGTTCATTTTCATCAGTGATATGGCGGGCAGTGAGGAGGCAAAATACAGACTACACTGAGGTGGCCGTGTCTGGTTTCTGCTTGACTAGCTAGGGTTGCTCAAGGAGCAGGGGAAAAGATTTCTGCCAGGAAATGACAAGAATTGTACTGCTGTAGTTTGAATAATTTATCCAATATGCCTGAGTGTAGCTGTGGTTCTTGTTTGCTGATGATCAAATAACAGCTAAAAAAAGGTCAAACTATTTTTTTTGGCACTTACGGGGGGGGGGGGGGGGGGGTAGTTAGCTTCACTTTTTAATCCTTAGCCTTACTACCAGTCGTATAGGAACAGCTCACCCCCCGTAATGCAGCTTAGAAACCTTATGCTCTAAGCTCCCTCTGGAGCTTTGGCATCTCTATTGCCACTCGTACTCTGCCTTCTGCCAAAGGTGGACAGAGTTGGTCTGGCTGGATCCCTCGCAGTCTTCTCTCATCAGGCTTAGGGTCACAATCTCTACAACAGCACCACAGAAATGTGTTACAGTAGAAGATGATTCAACCTCAAAGCTTTCATGCAGAGCTTTTACATATCTCCTTTGGTTTTAATGAAAAATTCGTAGACTTGATTTTGCTGACTATTTTTTGTCAATTTTGTCAGACCTGAAGTTTACTCCAAACTGATTCAGATCGTATCCTGACCTGAGTATACAATTTCAGATTGGTTGTGTCCATTAACTGAGCTTTAAATTAAATTAATGATTAAAAATTTAGCAGTCTACTTCAAAAAGCCTGGTTTTAGTTAAACATAATGAAAAGGTTGTTGTGAAAGAAGTTCATTAAAGATGTTGTTGCAGCTAATTTCTGAATGAAAACTAGTATCATACTTTCCTGAATGTTAAATTTTGATTGAGTAAATCCTCGAATCCAACAAAACTGCACTGAATCATTGTACTATAGCTTTACTACTTTGTGTTGGAAATAACGTAGGTGTCCCACTTCTGATGCGGTAGCTAATTAAAGGCATTCTGTCAAGGTTAACAGCCCTAAAACATGTATTGCACTGATAATTAAAAATAAGGGCACCCTACCCATAATAAACTAGAGCCATATTGCAGCCTGGCTACAGAAAAGTTTGCCCTTTAATCTGTACCTCTCTGGATCATGAATGAATTCTGCTGTGCAGAGAAGAGCACCTAATTTCTTCTCTTGTCCTTTTTCTACTACCTTGTCCAAATTCAAGTGCTTCTAGTAAAAGAGTTACTTAAAAAGTTAAGTTCCTCAAGTAAAAGACTGTAGCTTTCAGGTCATGCCCACCTCTCCCAAATCACCTGTATTTGGCAGTTTATATTGCATGTGACTGGTTTGGTTGTTTGAAGCAAGGAGGGCAATATGTAGTTGGGGAAGTTTCTAATTGCATTCATCAGTGTCATCTTTGGACAACCATAGTGCTGCAATAATAGCGGATGGTGCTGTTTTTCCTAGGTTTTCCTGGTATTTTGGAAATTTTTATTTATCCTTTGCTGGATATTTACATCTCCTAAATATAGATACTTAATTTAAAGCATTGACCCGGTTAGCTTATTTCCCTAGACAGTTCACATAATAAGAAGAGACGGGCTCTTTGTATCATCTCAGATTATCTCAGATCTCTCCAATCAGCCTTTGTAGGAATCTCACCTTTCTTTTCAGCTAAAGGCAGACTAGAATCTGAGTATAGGTATTTTGGCTGTGAGTATCTCCTAGAGCTATTGCAATCACAGGCAAGAATTGCTATCCTTGTCAGACCTCTGGTCTGTACATCTCTGAATTTCTTAAAGAAGTATTTGTGGTGCTTCTGTCCTTAGAGACATGCAGAACCTGAGTGGACGACGCCCTGAGCAACCTGATCTAACTCTGAAGTTGGCCCTGCTCTTGTGTGGGAGGGTGGATCTTTAGGGGTCCTGGCTAATCTAAATTATTTTGTGATTCTAAACTCAACAGCTCAGAGCATAACCTCACAAGAATTTCCCTTTAATGTCTCAATTCAGAACAGGTTCATCCCCTGAAGCAGGAAAATGAAGGAGAATCCATAAATCCTACATGTTTATAAACGATACAACTATTATTCTAATCTTGATAGCAAGAAATGTGTTCCCAGTGTATTGTGCATTTTCCCTTATGAATCTGGTTTTTACTACTACTCTTCGGCCTCTAACCATTCCTTGAAAGATAAGGTGCTGAGAAACTAGCAGAAATCCCTTATGCTCTGTCTAGTAAGTCAGTAGGGAAACATGTTCCAGGAGCTGGGGAGGGTTTTACTTGCTCTACTGTCTACTCTGTTGCTCTCTTCAAAACAGTACTTGAACAGGCTGGATGAAAAGAGCATCATAGACTACAGCACTAACTAGGTGAAGTGATCTGGATGGACTCTGAGGGCTTCTTTCCAACCTGTGTTGCTAACATGGGTAATATGCTTGTCTCCTCAAATGAATAGCACAGTGTGGAGAAGGAAAACAGAATGAGAGTGTGTGCCCAGAGGATTGTAGATGGCCTGTTAAGTGCGGAGAACATAGCTTCGAGTGTGTCTTGTTGAAAAGACCCAATTCAGTTGGCACTTGTTTCCAGCTTCAGTTGCATGTCTGGAAACAGAAAGCTACTGTGAGCCAAAGCACAGATACAGGCAGATAGGAACAGAGAGGAGAAAGTACCCGTCTACTGAAGCTGTCAGAAGTGTGTGAGGTTCCCCAGGGGCTATATAAACAAAGGAGCTGTCTGGGCGGGAGGTTTGAAAGAAAGCCAGATGGTTGCAGTTGCTTGCAAGAAGGTTGATATGCCAAATAACTTTACATTTCTAATGTGTGAAAAAGGTTTTGCCCTTGACTTCAAAGTAACAGAGTGTTTGTCACGCTGCCTGATACTTTTCTGGCTCTTTTTCTGGCTTTTTTCTTCCCAGACAGCAGGGTTTGCTATAACCATCCTGCAAATAGCTCATGAGGTACCTAGTGCTTAATCTGTGATCTGCCTAGCAATCCTGCCGCTGCAAATTGTGGGGATGCGGTGTTATTTAGATTGGCAGCAAATGCAGAGTTAGAGAGTTGTGTGTATCTGGCTGAATTCCAAATGGATAATTACATTCTGCCTACCTAAAATTCCCCTTATGGCTTTTCTAAATCCCTTGCTTAAAGCTGTTATTATAATGTCGCTATCTGGTCTTAATTGGTAACTACCTTCCACTCTACAGGCAACTGCATTTCAGTGACAAGTGAGGTGACCTGGAATGTATTGTGGTGTCCCCATCATAAATTGCAAATCCATGTAAAAAATGTAGTTTTTCATGCGCCCTTCATCCCGACTGCCCTCTCCCCAATGATATATTTCTGCAGAGAGTACTTGTAAAGTACTCACCTCTGGTTTGCCTAGAAATATCCATTTTTCAAAGTTCTTCTGTCATACAGTTACTTTCTGCTGTTTTGGCAATAACTCTTTGTTACCTTTTTCTTGGTTTTTATCATTTTTTCACTATATGCAAGGCATCACTGGCCTGTGTCCCCTGTGGTTAAAGGGACCTGAAACTCAGTGACGAGAAGAAATTATTCCAGAGCTGGAGACCCCCTGCAGAATCTTCCTCACTTCCAGAATCTGGCCATAATGTTGAGCCATAACATTAAATCAGACATGATGAAGTAGTGCAGAAGTAGGTAGATCAGTACCAGCACCTTCAGTATTGTAGGGAATTTTGTCAACCCAGTGGTTGGGGAATCCACATTATGGGTGAATCCCATTTCCAGGGCCATTTGAAAGCTGATGTTCAGAGTGTTTCTCACATAAACCTCTGAAACAGGTAGTGCCAGGTGCGGGTATTGACGGCTGAAATTATACGTGTTCTCCTGTATTTAACTGTAATTAGGCAGACACTTGAGTATCCTTTCATCTATTTTGTGCTTTTCTAGGCTTGCCACCATTCAGCAAACAAATTATTTTATCTTTATTCCTCACATAAGCATATATGCATGGAAGCAATTAAAAATGTTAAGCTGTGCAAGATAGACTTCACATTATTCTTGCGGAAAATGTGTTTTGATGCCATTTCCATCCTGTCTCCCACAGCCTCCTCTAAAAAAGAAAGAAAAAAAAAAGCCTCTCAGCTTAGGAGAATATGTTGCTCACTAGCAAAGAAAAGAAAGCAGAGCAAAGCCTGTGCAGCACATTGGAGATTTGCAAACTTGTTCTCAGCTTTTGAAAACAACACCATAATGAGCCTCCCACTTAAAGATCTGTAGTAAAAAAAGAATCTGTAATGTTCCTGCTAATAACACCACATTTCAGTAACCTGGATAGTACTGTCCTAGTGTTTATGCTCTGCAGGCTTTGTAAAAACAAACAAGTAGTTGCTTGAGCAGTGCAACTTCTAAAGCCTGGTTTGGGTGAGGAGTAAGTCTCCTGGCTGTATCACCCACTGCAGAATATCACGACTGCACTTCTACTGCAGCCCTTCATATGGGGGAAGCTGCCTTGGGTGTCTCCATAGCCTGGCTGCTTGTTTTCACAAAAGTTGTAGGGTGTTAATGTCTTTGAATTTGAACTTAGTTAACTCAAAATTTCTTGCTGGGGAAAACGGACTGATATCATAACTGTACATGCTTTCTTTTTCATTCAGGCTAAAAAGAAACATGTTGCCTACAGCACAATCTTGCAAAGCTGAGCAGTAATGCCAGTTTTGTTCACTCCTATACTTGTTATGAGGAGTCCCTCTGCCCCTGGCCCCTTTACAGTGCAGCTTGGTTCAAAGGCACAATTGACTTTGCCTCATCAGTGGCAAATAGTGGAAGTCCAGGAAAATGCACTGTCAGAAGAGATGTGAAATCACTGCTGCATCTACACTTATTTTTGAAAAGCCACTCTTATCTTTAATATAACCTGAAATATTTTATGGGCACTTAGGCCAAGTGCTTGGCTCATGAATTGTTTCAGGTTCCATTTTCATGTGGTATATTCTTTTTTCTTTAGACAAATGGCAAAAGACAGTGGCAGTGCTCTCCCTGGCTCCTGACACAGCAGTTTGTGTCACTCATTTTGTATGCAAAACACATATACTAATAATCGCACACAGTCTCCCATAGGCCTGAGGTCTAGCTCTTTCAGCTCTGCAGTTAGGACTGTGGTACAGCTGCTAAGGGGTTTATTAATTTTTAAATGTGGAGGGTTCAGCTAATTTCACCTAGTGATGAAACAGTTGCACTGAAGCCATTTCAGCTACAAGCGAATAACCACCAGTTTGATCTTCCTGTGGTTCTTGTAATACTTAGAGCATCTGGTTGTGTTTATGTTGCTAGCCTCAAAGCGCATTTATGGGGTGGTAAATACTGTCACCATGCTACAAATAGGGAAAATTATCCATCAAGAAAGGAACAGTGTGCGTTATGCTGCCTGTTAAAACGTTTATTATTGAGATCTGTATTCTGGTCCAGTGCTCTAAGACTGTTGTCATTACTGTCACTCTACTTTAGGTTTCATTTGGGTTTCAGGTTTTGGTCAGATTTCTTCCCTCCCCCCACCCCACCCCACCCCACCCCACCCCACCCTTGTTTATCTATCCTACTGCTCTCCTCAGGGCCATTGGAGTTGTACTTGACCATGGAGAGAAGTGTTGGTGCTCAACCTCCTGCATTACTTATTTGTTCTCCTAGAGCATATGTCTGCCAGCAGGCAGTCCTGTGACTCAGATTACATGATTTAATATTTTGCAGGACCTGTAATAACAGGGCTAGTAGAAATGGCCAAAATGGTGTATCTTCCGTTTTGACCAGTAGGTGAAGCTAAGATTTACTGGATAGAAATACTGCCTTCCTGCCATTAATAAAACTAAAGGTTTTGGGTAGTGGTGTGCAGTTATTTCTCCATGTGAATTTATGAGGGCATTTGGGGAGAGTCATTTTTCTTCACCTGGTTCCCTTTTCCTCAGGGTGAATGATTGTTGTGCTGCTGCTGACAGCAAGGCAAGCAGAGAGCAAACAGTTCATAAATGTAACTGCCTCCAGGAGAGCTCTTCATGTGTACGGCAAAGTGCTCAAAGAGAGGAAGCAGACAGTCAGGGTGGGCAGGTTGTAAAATAAATACATTGCTACCTAAAAGAGTTGTCTTTGCCTGTTTATACCTCACTGGCTGCCTGATGCACAGTGAGTGGAGATATTTTCAGTAGAAGTATCCGTAAGCTTTTTCTTAGGCAGTTGTTCTGCTCATCTTCAATGTGCAGTGCCAGTCATCTACTGCCTTTGTGCCCATTCTTCTGTTAACCTCTGTAGTGTTGCATGATGAAAAAAAAAAAAAATCTGGGCTGTGAGCAACTAGTAATCTTATAAAAGATATGTATCTAATTCTACTTCCACTCTTACACACTGTATGAAAGGAAAGATTGTATTTTTTGTTTGTTTCTTGACACCATATAGCTCAGAGAGGAAATTTGCTTAGTTTCTGTAGTTCAGGAAGGGCCCCTTCTATGTCCATGAAGAAAAAAGGAAAGATTTTAATAAATGTACATTCAAAACTGAAGTTAGTAGAGAAGTGGTTTTTTCTATTAAAATCTGTAGGATCTTTCCCTAGAGGCAACAAGACAAATGGAAATATCTGTTTGCACTAAAACATTCATTTGTTTCTAATAAATGGCACCAACCTACTTTAATGCTGTTACATGCATAAATGGGGCAAAATAATGTGTTAACCTTTCTTTAAAAATGGGAGTGGCCTGCAAAGCTAAAACATGTAAACATAGGAAAAAATATATAGGAAATAGAGCCCTGAATCCACATTCTCTGACAGCTATTTGCCTTTAGAGTATTGTGCCTGTTAAAACCACATCCTTGAATTTGCCAGGCTCTATGACTTATAAGTTAACTAGCTGATGTGGGTTAACCAAACATACTCTGCACATTTCTATACTTATACAAGCAATTCCTTTGTATCTCTGTCTGTACGGTGAAATCCTGTTAGGATGGAGTGTAAGGCTGAGATACTTGTTCCTGAATTTTTGTCCTTGCTGTGACCCTAAACCATTTTCCTGTTTGCAAAATGGGTGGTTCGTTTACATCATCAAATCTTTACAATGGCTATGTAGTTAATGATTGCAAAACAGACAGAGGGCTTTAAAATAAGTAGTAAACTATTTCTTATCCTGTTCTTATGTTGATCTGAGCCAGAATCCATTGAATATGGCATCACTTAATATTTAAATGCTCTGCCTGTTTACTGGAACTGTCGCTAGTTAGCAGTGCAATTGTAGACTTCTAGCTCTAATCCAGTATCGGGGTCTCAGGGGTTTCATTTGAACAGAGATAGCCTAAAGTGCTTCCCAGCTGCAAGGTTTGAGGGCAAAGTAGACTTGACTGTACATTGCAGTTTCTGTTAGAAGGAAATCTAGTCAAGGTATGCAGATGGAGCCAAGATGTACTTAGCTATGCCTGGGGTCTGGGCAACCAAGGAACCATGTCTGCAAAACCCTCTCCCAGGTGTGACAGAGGTACGTCCCTGGTGATTAGATAAGGTTGTGCAAACCCCTTGTCACACCTCTCCACTGAAAAATCACTAAAACGCATTTCCTTTTGTAATCTTAGCATCTGTGCTGCTATTCTTTGGGTAACCATCTATATACAGCATAGCATGTGAGAGATCTCTTGAGGAGAACTGCCTCATGTTGCACCACTAATCCCAAGAACCATCAACACCAACTGGCAATGCTCTTCATTTGTTGTCAGCAAAAGGTGGAACTTCCTATATGACAGTCTTGAAATTGATTTTGTTCCTTTCAAATTACTGTGGGAAATCACCCTGAATGTGTCTTATATTTGCTATATACCTATATTTTATGAAAATAAGGAAATATATATTTTAGGAAAGACCTCTACTTTATTTCTTGGTGTTATCAAATCAAGAATTACATCAAGCACAGACTCATACTCAATACAGGAATAACTTGACAAAAGCATTGGCCAGTGTTAATAGGAAATGAGGTCATGCAGTCTCTTCCCCAGACAGCTACAAAACTAGGAACCTTGACACTTCAGTTTTAAAAACAGCTCACTTTTCTCTTACAATGGAAATACAGGTCCTTGGTAAAGACTGTGCCATTAGCTCTTGTGAATAGGGTTCCTAGGGTGTATATATTGTCTTTCATACTAGTGTTCCCTGAAAAAGGTGCTCAGATTTCACAGATTAGTTAGACTATTGTGTAATGGCAAGATTGATCAACGTGACCTATAGTTTTTGTCCAAGGGGAACTTACTCCTGAAAATAATTGCTTTTATGGAATTCACATGATCAGGTAACAAACCATGTCCTGAGGTGCTGCAGTGCACTGATGAATGAAAAGATGGTATACTAGCTACAGAAATAGATTATTTTGTCGAAAGAGTTTGTCTTGTAACTGCTAAGGAAAACAGTAAAATTGCTGTGCAGTACCTTCTGGTTTAGTCTGGTGTAACAGCAACTACAGATTGCAGTGGTTATGTTATAATCTTCACCCACTCAAGTGATGGTGTCAGTTAAAGTTATTACAAGCAGCCTATGATTGTTGCACCTTTATTCCAGGGAATATAACTCCCAGCACCCTATGATATTTATAACTTCACTATATGCTGATGTGATGAGAAGGGACAACAGGATCAACATCCAAGACACTCAAGTTAGAGAAAATATTTAAGTAGGAGAGAAGAAGGAACACAATTTAAGGGTTTGAATCTGTCTCTCTGAGTTTAGAGGAAAACAAATTCCATTGTTTTCAACAGGTCATCTGGGCTTACATAAGGTAACTAATAAATAAGCAAAATTCCAGGAACTTTGGCTACTTCATAGGCTCATAGTATTGCCCATTCAAAACAAAGCTGTTAAACAATTACAGTTTCCATCATCCACTTCAGGGTTATAGCTAAATCTGGCTCAGTTGATAACTGGAGAAGATGACTGAGTCAAGTACCATGTGTAACAGCAGGTTGTAATCAACTTCAGTGTGAAGATATAAATGACAATCAGGTGCTTTTAAAAGGAAAAAATTCAGCTTGAAATCACTGTAGTAATGCACAAGTAGACTGCTCTTACAAAAACACAGTCTTTGGGTGCAGTGGCAGAGAAGCTTTTTCACACGCTCTGTGGGACCAATTGTGACACTTCAGATTTTGTTAGGAAGAGCTGGCTGCAAGTCTTTGCTGTACCAACAGTATGAGAAACAAGATGATAAGAACTTGTCCTTTGACTCCAAACCAGATTAATGATCTAATGCAATTTCAGTGGAAACTGTTGTATGTAAAAAATCAGCCTAGAAATGAAGTCATTTATACATCAGACTCAAACAGCATTTATGCTTACTAACAGTTTTTGTTGTGTTTGACTTTGAATGTCATCTGCTTTGGGTTATAATGAAATCAATGGAGTACTTTGAATAACCAGTCTTTCAATTTGCATCAGAAATCAGCCACCATCATACTTTAAAGGCAAGGAAAAAACTATTTGCCATTTTTGTTGAAACAAGCCTTGGCTATAAATCATCAGAGTGACTGTGTACTTCATGTTCTGCTTTTTAATTACATAGTTTCATCAACCTGATCTTGTGCCGGTGTTTATGATAGTATAAAGCTCTCATGTACCACAAACAAATAGCCCTCAGGATGGGTGAACAAAACAGCTTTTCACATATTAGAGTTTAGATTCTAAAACATTTTCTTGGATATTTTAGAAATCAAAACAACAATAGCAGAAAAATATTTCTTTGTCATTTAAGGCATTTCTTCAGAATGTTTTCACAGTCCGATACTTATCATTCTGCTTTAAAGGAACGTTTCAGACTTAAGCAATCTCTGGCAGAATTAAGATTTCCTCATTTCCATTTGTTAGGTAGTAATTAACAACACAGGTTATGATAATGTGGTCTCAGATGTTGCAACCAGCAGCAAGTGAAGCCCAGGTTTGGAATTAGATTTCTTAAATTCCTTTTGGTTTCATTTGTTTTTCTGATATCACTTGTATCCCGCTCCACCTCTCATTTTTTGGAATCAGTCAACTGATTGCTCATTATCATGATGATTTTGTATTCATGTAAATCTGACTGCACATGATGCAAAGCAACAAAAAAGCAAGCCCAGGGAATATTCAGGATGACAGATGCATATGTTTGCTTTTTACCTTATGGTTTCATATGAGGTTTCAGACCAAAAATAACAATTTGCCAAAGTTTATTGTTCATTCCCTTATAACAGATTTTGTGTTAAACCTTGCTAGAAATGTAGAGCTTGAACATAGATTGGGAGAGGGAGTTTGAACTCTGTGTCTGTGCTCCTGAGAGATTCTGGCAAGGAAGTATCTATACCCCAGCATGAGGAGATGCTCAGTTAGGATAACTGTCTCTGTTAGGCCCAAAATAGTCACAGCATAGAACATTACAGCTTTATGCTTCCCATCAGCTCATTTTTCTTGGCAAGTCTTTGCCTTGCCTAATTTTATAATAGAACTGTACTGCTGAATAACAAAGAGGTGCTTCATCAGGTCTGCCCCAGTTCTGCTTAATAGTGCTGATATTTAAATATGATCACTATTTTCTCTACATGCAGCCTGAGTAAATGGAGTAAAATTCATTTTTCTTAATTTTTTCTGGAGCTCACTTTTTTAATGTACTTTTGAGTCTCTGCTTGTGCTACCTCACTGCAGTACATCTGACATTCTGTAAATACATGGTTTCTGAAGTGACTGGGTTCATTTCTCTTGCTTTGGGTATGTATTTTTCTGCGGGAGTAAGATGTGAAGTTTCCCAAGATTTCTTAATAATCTCTGTTCCCTTGCAAAAAGTCTGGCTTGAGTCACCTCAAAGTACAAATGTAATCTCCCTTTGTCTCTGTGGAACGTTGTCTGTAGGCCACTGCTCCTTGATTTCTTGCTTTAGAAAGAGCCAGAATAGTTTAACTAGTTGTAAGCACCTGTAATAATTTGCAGTGTGAGTGCAGCAGCATTTACCCCTGCCCCTGTTCTCTCCCACTTTCCCCCATCATTGCTGCCCAAGCTGGCTCAAGTGACTCATCTTCTTTGGGACAAGGTGGCATTTCCTAAGGTTAATGTTATATCACTGTGACCTGACAGGAGGAGGAAAGAGAAAGATCACAGAAGAAATGAGATACAGCTAGAATAAGGTGATTAGATACCTCTTTAGGAAAACTAGCCTTGACTTGGCATATTGTGAATTTTTGTCTTTTAGATTTTATTAGCATGGCGTCGGGGAGAAATACCTTGTCAACAAATGACCTTTCATACTATAACTTTTTGTGGTCTTATAAATGGTTTCTGTTGTATTATCCTATTATATCTATCTAGTTTAATTAAATGCAAAAATGCGCATCCCAGTTACCTCAGTCTGGGGGAGGATGAAAAAGTATAGGAGGAAAAAAGAGATAGGATTGAAGGGAATCTTACTACTGTTTTTAAAAAAAGAATTAATGCTTTCAAGGCATATGGTGTTAGTATGTATGTTAGTATAGAGGTATGGTGTTATTATGTATTTTGTGCTCAGATTCTTATATGAAAATGTGTGGTCATCTTCAAGGCCAAAGAAACTTGTGGCTGAGCAGGAAGGGGAGACCAGTTTCCATCCTTCACTAGCTGACATGGTCCTCTCAAATCTCCTGATGCTCTCAACGCGGTGCACTGCTGCCAGGAGTACCTTTCTGGACTGAAGGCCTTTTCATGTCATTCTTTCAAAAAGGCCTGAAAAGCATTGCTCCTGACCAAAACAGAACAATTTTATCCTGTGTACACACCTGGTTTTCCAGCCCAGGTGTTACTGGACACTGCTTCAAAAATAATGTGTGATTAGATCCTGATTAAGCTTTCCCTTGATCTTTGATTGACATGGAGCTATGCCCCACTGAATTGGCATTTGTTTCAGCCTCTCTGTTTTTTCTTTCCATTTCATTCAAATAAGTAACTATTCTCTTTGAGGCACTTTAGTTTAATATTCAGATCTGGAGATCTGAAATTAGAGTCAGCACATTCTGACAAAAACATAGTTGCATAAAAGGTTTTTACATATAAAGGACCTTCTGGTCAGTTTCCAATTTATTTTCAATTTTTCTGCTTCCTTTTGGACTTTTTCAGCATTGCTGAGTTCCCACATGAACATCTGCAACATAATTTTGATCATAAGTGTTTTATAATCATACATGCTATAAATATTAGATTGTCTTGTAAAGGCCACTTCACTTTGATTTTGAATATTAAGTGGAACAAACAAAAAAAAATTTATTCAGACAATTGCTCTAATTTTGGTGTCCTTGTTTCTGGCCTAAAATGCAACTAAATTCTGCCATTGCCCGAGTTTGAAATATATGGTCTTCTAATTAAGTAGTGTGCAGGACCACTCAAAGAGCTAGAGATAGAGGCATATATTGGACTGAAAGAGATATTAGTCTTTTTTGCAATAGCAAACTCAAAAGATTTCTGAATAGCCAGATGAGAGCACAAGGGAAAATTTCCCCAACCCGTGGCAATGAGAATGCATCTTGTGAGATATTCAGGAAAACAAGAGACAGCTGTGCAAAAAGGCCCCCCCAGAGTAGGATACTGGGCTGGATGTGTATATTTACAGTTTACCAAGTAAAGCTTTTCTGGTTAAATGAGCTTCTAGTGCAGTGGGTCTACAATTTGCCTCCCTTTGCCTTACCCTAACCTTGACTTGCCTCCCTGAGCTGGCATACCTGTGTCTCAGTGCTTTCTTTTTCCTCAGGATCTGGGTGGATCCATTTGCTAAGGCAAATGGCTATGCTGATTGCCACCTGGGTTGTGTATGCCATGGAAATTACTTTGCTCAAGCAGATTTCTGTAGTCATGCTTATTTTATTTTTCGTATGGGCTTATTACAGTCCATTACTCCACTACTGTTTTTAGACTGACTGTTTTGGGCGCAACAAGAAAATGAATAACTGGGCCCAAAATTCTTCAATACTTTTTAAATCCTTAAAGATGGACTTTTCCCCACCATGGAGAGATATCAGAATTGTAGAACACTGGTGATACAGGTTACTGTTGCTTTCTCTGATTTCTGGTGTCTCAAGTGTTTTTATAGATAAACAAACAGAGTCCTCAGATGCAGAACTTCCTGTTTACCAAGAAGCAGAGGTGAGATGGAGATGTATGACATGTCGAATGAGTGAGAGGCAATGCAGCATAGGCATCTTTTCATTTCCTTCTCTGGGTTTTCTTTTCTGATAACCAGGTTATGGAAAGAATGGAGGTGTAGTGTTCTACAGCTCAGGAAGGAGGTAGGTCTGGAACATTTTTAATTTTTTTTTTTTTTAATGAACTTTATGAATTACTCTTTATTCAATGAACAAAGAAAGAATTTAATGTTTGCCTGTATGTAAGAATTTACATGGAGGCTGTTTCCAAAGGCCAGTGGTATAGGCACATACCTGTGTTTGTATTGTATATAGTTTTGTTTAGGCCAATGGATGTTCATGTGGCATAGAAAATTTCTTAACATTATTTAAAGTGACGTGTAAGTGCGAATAAGAGTTCCTATATTACGGCTCTTATATTTTCCTGGATAAGAGGAATAAAGGCATGATTTCAGAAAACATCTGTATTTAGGACAGTACCTTCATGTGCATCCCCAAAACTACTTACATGCCAAGATGTGTAGTTCTAACTATTTCTTATAATGACCACTCTCACTTCTGCACTGCCTTAAGCCTGCAGTCTTGTGTCTGGAACTATGTTTATTTGTTTGAAAAGATATATGCATGTAAAACATTTTTAGTATATATAGCGGAATTCACTGCCCACATCTGGGCACTAACTTGTAAGAGAAACCTCAAGAACATCACACTCAAAGTCATGAAAACCACAGACCTGGCTGCCCTTTCAATCTGATGCCTCCAAGTAACACCTTGCCGTTTTGGACTTTGTAAAAACTCTGTGCAAGTATCTCTTCCCAGTGTCTCTTCAGCTGAAGGTGTGAGTGGAGCAAATGTAATTACTGTGTTGGAAGGTGGTAAAGATGCAGAAGCTACCTCTGCCTACACTCATGAAAGGTGCAGTGGGCCCAAATGTAATAAGAATAGATCACTGTAGTATTTGGGCATGCTGGCAGCAGTGATATTCATTGCAGCTAGCCAGATAATTTTAGTTTAACTCTTCATTTTAAATGAGCATGTAATGCGGGAGACCAGAGCAAACTCCTTGTCCACAGAATGAAGCTAAACACAGCATCCAGCACTATTGTTTGCAAGTTGGCAACTTCATTCTTGAATAATATCTGATAATCATCCTTGTCTGTGTGACCTGTATGTCAGCATATGCTGAGACCACATCTATTTTGAAACCGGTCTTAATAACACAGCTGCAGCCCTGTAGAAGATTGTGCTGCCTGAACATGCCTCCACACTGCTCAAGTTAAATTAAAGTTCTGCATCAGGGACTGAAATCTGGTCTGTCCTTGAGAAAGAATCTTATAATTAACCTATTATAGCAAGATTTTTGGATTTATTCCCCAAGGAAAGAGAATCTAGTTGAGACATGAAAAACGTGTCAATCTAATATAATAATGGAATAGTGAAGCCCTGCAGTCTAATGACATATTAAATTTATGAAAAGCTCTTTTCTGTTTATCCCATACAAACACAAACCTGCACTCAAAAATATTATATAATTGTTAATCCATAGTACATCTCTCTTGTCAGTTGAATGACAACAGTCTGCAGTGACCAGCTTTTTTTGAATGACACAGTTCTTTAGAGACCTTTTTTTATTTCTGGAAACTTTCTTTCATACTGCAAATATTCTTTCTCTAATATAAAATATTACAGCATAATTTTAGGCTGTGTTCTATATCCTGCTAATCAGTGTAAGTGCCTTCCTCCTTCTTCCCAATCTCTTTTCCCTTTTCCATTAATCATAACCACAAAATATTTTCTCTGAACTGATGTGACTGAGGAGGAATTTCTATACAGTATCACCAAAAAATGAAAGACCTTCCTAGCAGATAATTGCAAAGCAGATAAAGAAGTTTGTGGCAGAAATTTCTATAATACTCAGCTCATTTGGTAATGTTTATCTCTCCAGCCAAACCTTCTCCAAATGGCTCTTTTGAATGGATGCCACATCGTCCATATAGGACATCGAGAAGAAAAATTGCTGCTTCTCTCAGTTAGGAAATACAGTAAAAGTTTTGGAATAACGGAATTAAGTATTAAAGGGGACTTGTGTTATTTAATGCCTTTTTGCCTTAGAGGCAATGTAAAATGGAAAATATCAGGTGAAAACTTGGAAGGACATTATCTAAGTTGTAGTTCTTGATAATGCACACATCTGCATTTAAGTGCTACTGTTGTATTTTCTCACAATACTGATTTTCAAAAGTAAGTTCCACCCTGTCTGAAATTTTGCCCTGAAGTCTGATTTTCAGAAATACCCAACCAACTTCTGAAAATTAGTTATAGACCTCGTCTTTCTTTGATAGCTGTGAAAATTCCTGCTTTGTATTGCTAGCTTCTGAAGTTGCTTTTACATAGGCCTATGAGCAGGATTATTTTTCTTTTAATGTGGATATATTATCTCCTTTAATATCCAGCATATGAGGCATGATTGTGTAAAAGTTTTTGTGCATATGCAGGAGAGGCAGGATTCCTTTCTCTGGCTTCTGAAGTCCAGGACACAGAGGTCTGCAACTAAGTCTGTTGTTTGGCAGGAATGAGGCAACCTCAAAAGAGGAAAAAGTTGTTTTCTTTTTGCTGACTTTCTGATGAGCTTTCTCTTATGGTCAACAGTACATTTTCTGAATACAAGAATCTTCAAAAAAAGAGACTGCATTTAAAAAGAAATCCTTCCTAGTTAAGAGCATTGGAATGGCTCTGAAATGCAGTCTGTTCCTATCATATTAAGGGCAGGTTTTCTTTAGCATTGGATGAGAGTAAGCAATCGCAGGGAGGATGCCAGTCATATAGGCTATCTGTGAAAAACCAAGAGGGGCTCTTCCCATTGTCAACACAAGGTTGCAAGAGGGAAACATCACCAGTGGTTTGTTGTAGCATCCCTTTTCCAATAAAGGGAAATATTTCTCAAATACTTTTGCTGGCTTGTGATTGCAGTATTCACAAATAGAAGATAGGCTCAAAACATTTGAGGCTAAAAATGCCAAATTCTACCAACTGCATGCTGGACTTTATAGTGTTATCTTCCCGCTGGTTTGTTTCTTGTCTAAGATATGTCTTTTAACAAGAAAGTTCACCTCCTCTATAACAATGCCTACATATTCCCACTGTAGTATGATACGTATAAAATAATAAGAAAATAAGTATAGGCCTGCTTCAGAGGACTTGATACAGATAAGTATACAGTAGTTCATCTCTAGTATGCTGAACCATCTGAACATGTTGAAATCTGTGCTTGGAAAGGACTCGGCATCATTCTTTCTGTCTTTGCTGACCCAATATGCCTTTCAGCTCTTCTCCCAACAAAAGGAATAAATAATTATTCTCTTTCTCTCTAGTTTCAAAATGTGTTCACATCCCCTGGATACCTTATGTTATGGATACAGGCAAGGGCTACCTGTGACAGCTTACCAAAATGTAGGTTAAATCATGAGTATGCTTTGACTTTGGAGAAGATGTCTAGGGCAGAAATGTAGCACTAATCTTAACAACGGTGACAGTTTCATTCACTGATGAAATGTAGCAATAAAAAAATAAATGAGGCTTTCAAGCCATGAATGGTGGCCTTAGGTTTTATGAGGTATAATTAATGGCTACATATTGCAATAAATACATTCCTGTTGTGTTTATCATATATGCAAAATCATCTTTCTGAGACAGGGTAGTCAACAGCTTTTCACAAACCGTATCTTTTTCAGAGTACCCTTACAAAACTGTTAGGCAAAATGTGTATCTTTTCCAAGAATAGCATGATACACTCTTTTTAGTTAATACAAGTTGGATATTTTAACCCATATGCAAATGGCAACAAAAAAAATTTTTAATGACATTGTCCCTCTGAATTTCTTGATGATAAAAGTTATCAAATTGCACCCCAGACTATACAGAGAGTATGATGTCAGTCCTCCTTTTGTTGCAAAGAAATTCTGATTTTTCAAGAGCTTTCTGATGACAGTGTGAATGATACCATTTTAATTTGCAGCATCTTGTTCACTTCACACTTTCATCAAACATCAGAAATCTTAAAAACTTTCTTGGACATACATTCTTCTGTAGTTTTATGGGAGAGGTGCAAAGGTTTTCATGCTTTGTTTATTGCTTCACATGTCAGAAATTTTGACACAGGCTTGTGAAATAATGTGACTACTGCCTCTAACCTCCTGTGCTAACACCAGCTTACACATTCCTCACCTCAAATCTTAGAGTAACAGGCTGTCTAGCTGACATATTTCTGTATGGCTAAGTTACCTTTTCTATAAATAGATAGTAGTTTAAACATTTATATGTTGCTCTTCTTGTTTTTTCCAAATGCAGAAGTTCAGGAATTGAGATACCTAGACATGTTTTAGATTTTTGCCTGTCTCTTGAGACCATAGTAGCTCCACTGGAAGGTCAGAGAATGACAAAAATTTGGACTGTGGGAAGGACTGCCTTTCCTAAAAGGAAGAATAAGATAGGTAATGATTCATTATAACTTCCTATAACAAATATATGTCTGTGGTTGTGGGAACCTTGAGGAGCATCTACACAAGGAGGGAGAGGACTTGTCCTAGGCTAGATTGCCTGATGTTTTCTCCCTGGAAAACCATGTGGGAGTTACACATGGGAAAAATGTGTCTGCCTTGATGACAGCTGCCCACAGTACATCCATCAATAATGGAACAGAAAAAAAAGAGGGAAAATAGTTTCTTGAAACTGAGGCTTTTTAGGCTGTTGAGTAGGACTCCACAGGAATTATGGTAATAGCATTAATTGACTACAACTTCACAAAAGACTGGACAATGAGATGCTAAAATCTTACGCTGCCATCATTATATAGCAATAGAGGGAAATTGTCATAGATATTCCTCTGTATGACTTTCTCCAGGCTCCCTCCCACTTACTGGGTTTTATGGTTTTAAGGACATAGAGGGATTCTTTTTACCCCTAGTTTCCAAGTCTGACAAGTGCTGAGCTGAAGCACAGCCACATGTTTTCCTTGTATTTCTCATCATGTTGCATCGTGAGCCGTTCAGGGTAACTGAGCATAACACATCTTTCTGCAGCCATGGCTGATGTTTCTCTGGTGTTTCTGAGCTCATCCTGTGCAAAGTCTCAAAATCCCAGTCAGAAATAAAGCAGACCACTGGAACGTGTTGATTCCTTTTAAAGGCAAGCATTTCTGAAGTGGCTGACAAAGGGGAATTTAGGCAAACAATAATAGCTCTAATGTGCAAGCACTGGGATTAGCACTTTTTGTAATCTCTATGCTGAAGTGGAAGAGATGGCAAATCCCAAATGTAATGGTGTTGGAAATGGCTGCATCACCTTGGTCTTTCCCTTTCAGTATATGTGTTGCTGTAGCTTCACTAGCTAGATGGAAGAAAACCAGTCACTTCAGTAGATGTATGTTGAAAAAAATCACACTTCATGGGTTCTTTCAATGATACCTCTGTAAAAACATAAATCAAATTAGTCTGCACGTGTAAAATATTCTAGAATTGCAGAAAAGGTATTTTATGAAGCTCTTTTAGAAAGAGTTGGGACAGACGCATTAGATATATTGCCAGAGGAATGCAATATTTTTTATGGATTTCCTACCATACAGAAAGCAACTGGTATAACACATCAAAGTGCCAGTAAGTTGGAAGATTCTTGTAAGCAATTGGCTGAATTATAGAAAATTGTCATTTTTCAGAAGGACACATCTTTGAGTTCTTTCTTTTTTCCTGTTAGGTCATCTAACATTGATGGCAAGTTGAGGCTCCTTCTTATTCTTACTGATCTGAAATAATAAGTATTATGTTTGCTTCTGCTATCTTTTCATTGCCAGCACTGAAATTCATATGTCAAGAAAGCCATTAGCTTGCTGCTTTGGTTATGCATCCAGCTACACAATTTCCCCCCATATAACAGTTGCTTTGTTTTGCATGGTTTATGTTATGAAGTCTCTACATCTCCTGTGACACATTTAATTGCACGGTGGCACCAATTGGCCTTTCTCTTCATGGATATGGCACTGTTTATGACCACTGCCTTTCAAAGAAAGCCGTGAGGAGAGGGATGATTTCCAAACTGAGTAAAACTAAGTCATTCTGTCATTGATTTATAAACTAAGTGAAGAGTTAAGGACGGGGTGGGGACAGACCCCATCTTGAATGTCAGACTTGCCTAATTATGATTTGTGGAGCTGTAGAAAAAGTTTCCCAGGGGAAGTTGTGGAAGACATGCTACTATTTAGGTGTAAAGATGACTTAATTAATCTTGTCCACTTTTATTTTTAGTACTATGCCTGAAACTATTGCTTTTTTTAATTTGTGATTTCTAAGGACTTTCAACCTACCTTGATGTGCCTCAGATACAGAAAGAATGTGGTGCTCTGATAGGCTGTGTGTAACTCATATATGTAGCTCTGTTATGTGCAACTTATATTTATATAATGTGATTAAAGACATATGTACTACAGTGCATATCCAAGCCACTAAAGACCGCCACTCTTCTATTCACTGTTCAGATCTTAATTTATGATGTAGCTGAAATCAGCTAGAGAGCTTACTGCTCAGAACAAGGTGGCAAAAGTGTCCACTTTAACTAGCAGACATGAGCTACATCGTTTCACTATAGCATTTTCACTGAGTGACCTCTGTGCCTTTTTTGGTAACTACCAACAACAGAATTGTTGTCTTTTCACTGTAAAATTTTTCAGCACCACAGATTAAAAATTATACTGTAAGGAAGTGCTGGCTTTAAGATAGTTTGGGTTGAATATCATTTTGATTTGAGTCAAAGTACTCATTCATTTGGGCACTGGCAGAGTAGCTAACATGGACTACAGGAGGTCCTGGCTGTGGATTAAAATACAAGTTTATTCAGTTCTGCATGAAGGCATTCAGAGCTTTCAGTTGCGTGTGTTTATGCAACATTCAAGTGATTGATTTTCCTCAGTAAACAAGCACCAAGTGCGCTAAAATCCAGACACAAGGAAGTCTGTCATCATGTCTGCTGTGCTTCCAGTCCTCTCATTTTAGTAGTTTAAATCTGGTATCTTATAGAGATCTTATGGTTCCTGAGATCCAAGTCTTCTAAAAATGTTGGCTGTTATAGCTGGGAAGTTATAGAAGGCTTTCCTTCAGTTCTCCAAGCCAGTACTCCATATTTCTTATTGTGTCTAGGTGTCTTTTTTTCCTAGCTTTTCACACACAATAAAACAGAATAAACTAAATGCCATTACATCGTGTTAAGAGACAGCTGCTTGTTGGTGTCTTCTCCCAAGGTTCTCTCTAGTCATAGATGAAGCCTTAATTTTCCTCTCCTGCCTATCAGCACAATGCTCCCATGCACAATGCTCAAGAATCACCCAGGAACACAGCACAAAAGCAGAGTGAAGGAGAGTCTGATGCTCAGGTTTAGGTTCAACACACCTTCATCAAATCACTGTCCCTCCCATGCAGACCATCCCTAACTTACTACGTGTTGCCTTCAGTTCATCTGTACCATGGGATCCTGCAGACCTCCTGCTTTTATTGACACTCAGCAAGCTCTGAAGATCAGTCTGGTTAGTTACCTTGCTGCTGACTGTCCTTGTGGTCCTACATGAACATAACCTTCAGGGATCAAACATACTTGGCTGTTTTTTTTAAGTACATATGAACCCATTATCACAGTGACAGCTGCTTTACCTTGCAGTTGCTCATCTTTCAACAGGTGAATAAAGTTCTTGCAAACACAGCGAAGGCATTTAGAATCAAAGGATAAATGCTGAAATTCCAGTCTGTGGAGCACAGCACAAGTAATGGCAAGTTCTGTTAAAAACTCCTTTTGCTTGCTTGTTGTGATATTTACCTTCCCTTGCATCTTCCCAGCAATTCATATTTTCAACATTCGCTATCAGGGTAACATGACATTAAGTCTAGATTCATTAGGTATTGGGACTTAAATTTGTATCAACCGAGCCAGTATTTCCAAGTTTCTGATAGGCATAAATTAGCCATTCTCAACATTGTTGAGGACCCCCATGGCACTGCTGAGCAATGTGAACTCTGAATTATTGAGCAGCTAGTGAGTAATAGTGCATAAACAATACTTGTTGTTTGCTGATGAAACAACACACTTCAAATGTGTTAGTGAAATTCTGTGCAGTATATTCTTCCCCTTCCAAGACTCAAACACATACATATTTTTAAATATGATTAAGTTTTTTTTCAAAGGAAGTCACATACTGCATAGAGTAAAAGGTAAGTTTTTCAGAAGAGGAAGCTGAAAAGCAGAGAGAAACAAAGGAGTCACTGGTATTAAAGGTATAAATAATTTCAAAGATTTAATGTATTTGAAATATGTTTATTTAGACTTGTACAAACAGGTACAGATATTCTCAATCTGCTTCAAAAACCATTGCTATTAAATAAAGTTTAAACAAATTCTTCAGTGAATTAATCTAAATAACCATTGTCCAAGTTTAAATATTTTTTTTTCCTCTGTATTTCCCACAGTCTGAGGAAGGTGGGTTCAGTTCACATGTTTTGTTTAGTGGAACCTTGAAGTTGCATGGGGCCAGCGCCTTTATTTTCTTTGCTTTTTCACATTTAGTGCCTTGTTGTTGTAAGGCAGCTTCCAGCCCTCAAACTCCTGCTGTTGGATTGAGATTTTGTTGTGTTTAGGCTGAACATAATAGCATATACACCTGCACTGCTGGAGCCTGAGCATCCTGCATGCTGGATCGCAATTACAGTTGCAGATGTGTGAACAAGTCAGAAAACAAATGTTCAATGATAATAGGATTAGTATTGGGAGATTTAATTCCTTTATCTCTCCAACCAATAAAACATCCATTGTTTTACTGCTGGCTGCCATTTTCCATTCAAATCAGATTTCTGTGGAGACTTTGGAAAACTGTTACCTGAGTGTAAATGAGATTAAGCTGATGCTGCAGTTCTTTATTATCTGAGCTATTAAGATTCAACACCTGAACCAGCCCCTTGGCAAGTAAGTGTGAATAGAAAAAAGTATTGTAAGAAAGTCAAACATTTGAAGAAAAATGCCTGAATGGATTTGGTGGCAGTTTATGACTGAGGAAAATGATACAGAATTTGTGACAGAAAAGCCGTTGTTCACCTCTGTTAAATTGGCTTTATCTAGTTTGCTGTTATAACACACAGAAAATAGATTTGGGATTTTTTTTTTCCTCAGAGATAGAAATAGATTTTTCCATATTGAAGATTTTGTTGTATCTTTTATTCTGTGCATTCTCTGCTGAAATTGCTGAGCTTGAAGACTGAACACATAATGCACTGAAATAGGAGTATTGTTTGCTGCTTTAAACCTCTGCTAGCAAGACATGAAGTGAATTTTCTACCAGAATGGAATTGGTTTTCAGTCCTTGTCATGCATTTGTCTTTCAGCCTGACATCCCCGCTGTGAATGGCTTTGTCTGTTGACTCTGCTTTGCACCGTTGGCGGCGACTAGGAGCTCAAAGTCCCGGCCAGACTCTATCAGAATGGACACCACTGCTGTTTTCTGTCAGAGACAAACCAAAACTCAACTTAAACAAATGGAGGATTGTGTTTCCCAACAATGGGAGACAGTGGAAAGACTGGAAACAAGCTTCTACCTTTTATTCTGGAAACAGGATACAGACCACAAAATACACATGGTTCACTTTTTTGCCCCAAAATCTTTTTGAGCAGTTTCACAGGTGAAAAAAATCACTCAATGATACATGAGATTTAAGAACTCTTTCTGAATCAGTGATATTTGAGGGTGATGGAGAAGGGCTGCTTTTGTAGTTGCCACATTGCTAAAATTTAATTGATGAGTATTTGTAACTGAATGTCACTCAATTCACGCTGACTTGGAGGTGTAAAGCAAGTAAACGCTAGGTGTGCTTAACCGATGCTGTGGCCAGCTTCCTTATTTGAATGCGGGAACAGTTTTTCTATGTAAAAATGTCAAATTTTTATTAAAAAATCCCTCTGTTTCTGTGTTGAATAAACCTCTAATTTTTAAGAACATGAAAAGACATTCATCAGATGTGCTGAGACACCTACTTCTGTAGACTTCAGAAGCTTGTAGATCAATTTTGGTATGTTTTTCTAATGGCATGCAAGTGACATTGTCTGCCGACTTATAAACAGTATACGTGTATATGCAAGTGCTAGGTTAGGTTTCTTTCTAAGTGCTGGTTTGAAATTATGTACCCCCCAGCATAATGAATAATGTCAATAAGATGCCCAGGGAAATATCATTATGGTAAAGATAAATGAAAGTTGTATATCCATCTCTAGTTTTTAAATTTTCATTCTGTGTATTAGATTTACACATTCATAATTTTACTTCCACTTGTGGAATCCTTCATGGATTCCTGATGGGGACATTTCAGTAATTCTGAGTATGTGGGGTTTCATATGCACTCTGTTACATTGGTTTGGTTTTTTAAGGTTTTTTGGGCTTTTGTTCAATTTGTGATTGTTTTCAAGACAGAGGCAGTGGGGGATCATTAAAGAAGTTTTAGCTCCTAAAGATAAAAAGTGTTTGTAATATGTGGAAAAATGGAGGTAGCTATAATATTATGAAAATATATCTCACGGGCTCTTCTGAAGAAAAGATTAGCGTGTCAGTTAAGCAACTCATTAATTCATTGTAGGAAAGGAAAAGGAGGATAGAGGAGTGAAACAATTAATGCTCCTTTGACAAAAAATGGGGAATGTTCATTAAGAAAAGGGCACATTCTAATTTCTGACTACTTTTAATTTATTTTATACCTTTTCAGGCTGGGTAATCTTTATTTCTTCTTTCTGGTGGTTCTGAACTGGTTTCCACAAGTGGAAGTCTTCCACAGGGAGATTACTATGCTGCCTCTGATTGTGGTGCTGCTTGCCAGTATGATTAAGGATGCTATTGAAGACTACAGAAAATACCAATTTGATAAGACGATAAACTTCTCTAAAACCAGGGTATATGACAAGTAAGTAAACTAAACCAATTATTTTTCCTTGTGTCTGATGTGGTGGAAACTGCTCATCTGATTTTGCAGTAATTCCCTCACTGACTCTTTGGAGTACAGTAAATTTGGAAAAGCTGTTATAAAAGAGTTTTGTGCCGCCTTTAAAAATGCCTCATTTATCTCACTTAAGTCATCCTGATATCATTGAAGTTTTGTTTCATATCGCAGCAGTGAGTGCTGATATACAGGTTTTCATTCCAAGTTTCCAAAGCAGCCTGCCAACACACACAACATCCTCTTCAGGTAACAGAAGGATCTGGAGGAAAAATGAAACCTATCCAAGTCTGGAAAGGATTACGGTGGCTGTTTAACAAATTGGAGCAATGTCTTTCAGATGTTTCATACTATAACCATTAATACAAAAATTAATCATCAACTACTCTCAAGGTGAAGAATAACCAGGAACTGAAAAAAATTTGTAGGACTTCCAGTAAATACAGGTGATCGTTACAGCACAGTTTTGCTCTGGAAATTGTACAACACCTGCAATAAGCTGCAGTGTTTGCTCAGTACTGACTCAGAAGGAAGAAATATTTTCATGTGCAATTCTTATTGCAACATTTCAGTTTCATCAGAGTTTCTTGTCCAAGTGCTAACTTGACTTGAGACTACTTAGCTTAGCAATACATAATGCAATAGATAGGAGGTTTCATGTAAAAGAAGTTTAAATGTTTGGGTCTCTTTCTTTTTTCACCTCTCCTTAAACACAGGCCATAGAGAAAAAAATTACTGTGATTTGTACATATCTTATTAGCTCTCTTGGAAATTAGCCCTCATCTATGTTACATACTTACATGTCAGAGGCACAAGGACCAATGGGGAAGAAGAAATGAGAGGCTGGAAGGGGTTACTGCGTGACAGCAGGATGCTTTGGGTGTCCAGAAGCAGGAGGTCTATCAGAGGAGAAGGATCAGGCTGAGGGGCAATCTAGGTAAACTGCCCTTCAATTGCCCATGTCTATGTAGAATTCTCACAAATACCAAATCATGGGATTGCTTGGTTTGGGGGGATAGGGGGTGTTTGTTTGGTTAATAATCCATGTTACGGGCATGAAAACAAATAGTAGATAGAAGAAGTAAAAGAGATAAATAGTGTCCATACTGAGGCTTGGAGCAATCTTCTGTTGACATCTGGGACACAGAGCTCTGCCCACTTACCTTTGAACTTCCTGGCAACTCCCAGGCTTACAATGTGATTCAGAAATTCATAGAATGAACTGTGAAAATTGTGTGCATGTTCTTAGCTTTGTTGCTGCTCTGTGTTAAAACAGAGATACTTCATGTGAGCAGATAGTCGATGACAGGGAAATGCTCTGAATGGGGCCTCCAGGCGTATGCTAACAGGAATAACAACACATTCAGGATGCTTTTGTCATATGTGAGGTGCAGCCTCCCCAGCAGGCTCTAGGACCCGGTGTAGCTGAGTCAGGATCATACCTGTCCCTTGGCAGGTGGAGGTTGGAGTCAAGGAGACGCAGCCCTGTGCTTCGGACATCTTAACTCTTCTCTGCACCACTTGGGATTTTATTTGGATTATTGAACTCTTAACTTTGTTGGTTTTGAACTTGAGGCTACTTTTTGAGAGGAAAACAAGATGTCAAGGAAAAGTGTTCCAGGCTGCTTCTCTACAATGATATGGAAAAAACATTTTTTCAAGGAAAATTGCTGCCAATGTGGTGCTCCAGACACTGAAATCCAAAATGAAGAGCTTGAGAAGAGAGGAAAGGTAAAGAAAAGAAAGAAGAAAAATGAAAATAAACGATTGATTATCTCCAATTTGCCCTTTGGAAGTAAGAATTGGGAAGAAAATCCAAACAGATATTATGACTCCAATAAAATTAAGACCACAAAATATACCATCTTGACTTTCCTCCCTAAAAATATCTATGAGCAGTTTCATCGCTTTGCCAATATTTATTTTGTAGCCATTGCACTGCTGAATTTTGTGCCAGTGGTGAATGCTTTCCAACCAGAAATTTCTGTAATCCCAATTTGTGTTATAATGGCCATTACAGCTATTAAAGATGCTTGGGAGGACTTTCAGCGGTATAAATTAGACAAAGAAATCAATCATATGGGATGCTACATTTACAGCAGGTGAGTTTTGTACAGCTTTTATTACAAAAGAAAAAGTTGGCTTCAGATATTTTATCAATGGCGAGGCTTTTTGTTTAAAAATATTAATAAATAACTGCTGGAAAATCATAGTGATTAAGTAAAACAGATAAAAGTCATGGTGACTACATAACACCTGGTATTTGTTCTGATACAGGGAAAGAAATTTCTTTTTTTGTTTAAACCTCTTTTTTGGACTAGTAAGGTAAGTTTGAGTTTCATGGTATTGAGGTGGCTATTGGCCTCTTAAACGCGGAGTGCAGTGGAAACAGGTGCTTAAATAGCTACTGAGCACCTGGATTTCTAAGGAGTTTTCAACTGGGCTTAATTCTATCAGCATAAGGTAGCACAGAACAAGATTTGTCATGGGACCTATTTGCATTCTTAGATGCTAAGAAACCTTAAAACTGTAGTCCTTTGAACTACCTTTAATTTTATAATCCACATTGTAGACTAGCTTTCAGTTGCGTTTCTTTTACTAGCTTGTATGTAAAATAAAACTGTAAAAATGCAGTTTAAAAATGGGAAATAGTAATATATGCCTCTGTTCAGTCATCTCTAAATGAATTAACTACATGTGTCCGTGCTCACTTCTTCAAAACATTTCATGACCTCTTGCTTTTAGGACTTTCAGAAGTTTGAAAATTATGTTTTATTATATCAAAACTGTTCTCTCAGCAAAGCAGAAAATTACTTCTCCCTGTTAAAATACCATATCTAGAAATCAGAAGAGCAAAACTTTCCATCTCCGTGAATGTTGCTTGTCATCCCTCAAATTAATCAACTGTGCTTAATATAACGTAAGCTTTCACAAGCAAGATCTTGGAAAACTCTGGCTTTTATTACACAGTACTGTCATTTCTGTTTGTTTTTCTTGCATGTGTTTGTCAGATTTTTATTCTTTTATGCTGGTGGTTAAAAAGGAAAACATTGTTAAAAAGGAAAACAATGGATTTGCTTTTTGGGGGGCTAAATTTATCCCCACATGTAGATAATGACTTGTCAGAAACAAAATCGCACTGCTCTCCTTGCCGACTTGTCCGAAAAAGCAGACATCTTACAAGTTTCTGAACATTGCTCATTTAAGATTTCTTCTCTTTTCTACCATATGAAGATTGTCAATAATTGTAGCTCTTTGGGTAGGGTGGCAAAATTGCCTCTTCTACCCACCTTTGAGATTGCAATCTAGGACTTTTTAATCTTTTCAATGTTGCATTAATCCATGAGGCAATTGATTATTTGTTAACACTTGTTAAAATCAGCATGAAAGAGAACAGGGGGTGCAGTAGGTACTAATGAATGGATCTGCATAGGAATCTTACTTAGTTCCTCTTTACATAAAGCAACAATATTAATTTATATCTGAAAGCCTTTTACCATGGGAATATGAGAAGTGTGGAATACAATAGAAGTTGTTTTGTATAAGAGAAATATGCCCATCATGGAATTACAACATATGTACAGACCCAGATTCAAGTTTTAGCTGTGAGTACTTTCTTATGCAGAAACTTGACACAGGCCTGTCTTAAAATTGGTTATCCCATCCCATAAAAAAGACTTTGGTCTATGAATAAATCTTGTCTAGAATCTTGTCTTTCACCAAAGTTTTATGGCCCAAAAAGGTGATGTAAGGGAAAGGAAATGAGGGCTTCAGACTATAGTATTCATCCTGTCTGGAAAAATCATGGGTAATTACAGTTGCCATCAGATCAGTAACTACAGCTTATTATATCATGAATAATTTTAATCAGGCTTCTATAGTGCTTTAGGAAGCTGATATTTCTTGTTCTTCTTCCTTGCTTGCAAGCTTCCTTGTTCTTGCTAGCTGCAAAGTCATGGAAGAGCATGATGTCTTCTAATTTTCTTCCTTATGAATCATCTGCTCTAGGTAATTTTTTAGTGTAGGTGAAAGTCTTTTTTCAAGACACTGCTGATTTTTTTTAATCTTGTGGCAGCAAAGAATTCTTTTTAATAGAGCAACTGATCTTCCATCCTGAGATGAAAAATTTCTTAGATTTTAAGAGTTAATCTTGGACAGTAAATTGTCTTTATTTCAGATTTCGGGAATAAAAACTCTGGTTCCTGTTCCAAAAGAAATACCAAGGCAGAACAATCTTTTCCAAATGCTGAATGTTCTTCAAAACTTTCTTGAAGACTGGGGGAAATGCAGTAAATTGCCTTCTTTAGCACAGAGAAAGGGAAATCAAATTTAAATAGGCTGCCCTGTAAACACATTTATTCTAATTTTCTTTTCACAGAGATCAGCTGGAATGAGTAATATAGTCTGCTAGTCAAACAAAGGAAAAGAAACTTCAAGTATTTAAAGAATTTTTAATTGAGAAGGTGGGAGACAATTAATAGGCATTAAAGTGTCTTGGGGAGATGCAATAGCTTAGATCTGATGTCTGATTGTAGAGACTTTAATTTCTGAACCAAACCTTTTGGAGTCATAATAATTGTATGTAAACTGTTGTGCTGTCAGAACGAATCACACATCAAGAGAACAAAAACTTCAATTGTAGATGTTACAGACCTATGTTTAGTTGCCTCCTTTCTCCTAGTATTCTTTAAAATATACTTTGTCTGCTTTTAAACTTTCCAAGAAATGGGACTTCCATTACTACAAAATGTGATTGTCAGAGCATTTTCTATAATATTATGCTTTATTATCCCTCTTTAATTGCATTTAAATTCCTCAAGTGACCTGGTTTCATGCAACCCTAATTAATTATTCTTCTTCTATAACATTTAATTATAATCTTCAAACATGTGTGATTTTTATTGTGTTCATTTTGCTATGCCCAGACACCTTGTGACCAAGATCTCTATATAGATCACTCTTTTCATCTTTCTTGTCAGTCAGTCCCTCCAAACCTACTTTGGTTACTTTTCTCTGAACTCTCTCCAGTTTGTCATTAACTTACTAACAACATGGACCAGCACTGAATGTCATATACAAACCTGTAAGTGAATGTCAACCCAACAGTTGCTAAAAGGTATTATTTAATTTTCTTGACATTCTATAATGTTCGAGGAACCACTTGATATGTAATTAATGTATGGCCTGGATCTGATACGCTCCTAGGATTAAGCTATAACGGTCTGTAAATACTCCATAGCATCCAGACAGGTTTTTACAACAATTTCACATTTCTGGAAGACAACCTACATTTTTCTCAGTATCTCAACAGACACTAGATATAAATGCAAGGACTGTGCACAGTTCAAGATGGCAGAGCAACACACTTGACTGAATGCACGCACATCAGGTAGCAGCAGCCATAAAAACATTAACATTATTTGAGCTATTCAGATTGAGTTTAGGTGCTAAAAATTAAGCAGATATCTGAGACAGTGACTCAGAGAAGCCTGGTTTGAATGCTTTGAATTATCCTGTGGAGCTGTCAGAAAACTAGGTAAGTCAACAGGCATCCTAAATGAGGTAGCCTGATTACTCTTTCAATAGAAAGTTCCTCTGTGATGCTTTCAAGCCCTGTGATTTTCAGGGAGTTCCTACAAGCATCAATCTCCTCTTCCTCTGTAGGTCCACCGATGTCTGTGATATAAAAAAGTCAGGCTGGCCTTCGCTGTGATTCTTTATCTGCTGAGTAGAAGGCTTTAGAAAATTTAAAAATTTCTGCATTGGTACTAAGTCTGGGTTAGTCCTAGAGCAGTGATGTGGAAATAAGGAAAAAGCAAAGGACTCATCTCTGTGTTGCACGAAGTCAGAACTGCCAAGAGCTGAAAAGCTGGAAATGGCTTAACCTAGGCTCACTGGTTTGAAAGAGAATTAAAGTATTTCAGTCAATTGAATTTTTGTAATTCAGTGTTGTAATTTATGAGGCAAATGTTGGATTCATTGTTTAGGAAATCTCTATGACAGCAATGGACATCTGCTTGTCTACAGGTTACCGTATATATAGTCTACTTTAATACTTAATATTTTCTTAAAATTGGGGTAACCGCGTAGTGAAGATGAAGGCTGCCTTTCTGTTTCAACCTCCTTCATATGCTGTGATCAGCTGGACCTGCTGAAGGGAGGAGAGATTGCACCTCCCCTGGATCCTCCCTATATCTGGGAGAGCAGCTGGGGTTGGCCAGGGATGCAACGACCACCAGAAGTCTGTGGCATCTGGAAGATGGCAGAGGGGGCAGGAAGCATACTTGAAAACAGGAACTGACCTACTGTCACAACTCAGAAGTGAAAGAAAAAAAGACAACTTTTCTCTGGACCCAGGAAACATCATATGCAGCTCATTCAAACCAGGGTAAAACTGAAAGTTTGTAGAGTAGAAAGCAGAAGCAGAGGAAAATACCATCCTGCCAAGGCACAGTAAGAAAAAAGAAATTTGTTGCCAATGCTTTCATTTAAAGTCTTGTTCAGCAGCACTGAGTTTTTACTTGTTATAGAGCCTTTTCTTTCTGCTTTATTAGTTTTGTTTTCTAACAAAGCATAACTTTAAAGACTAGGGCCCTGCTGGTGGCTTTAATGGGTTCATTTTATACACCAAAAAAGAAAGTCTCTAAAGCCTGTGGCCCACTTGACATCCCACCACATTCTCTCAGGCAAAATTGCAATCAATTTTCCTGGGCATAGCAATATCAAGGCTTCTACACCTCAGTGATGCCTCCTCTGAATGGTGCATGAATTTCATCACTGAAGGCTGAAGATCTCCTGAAGACCTCCAGCTCTTGCATGGCTGAATGTGCATCCCTATGACAGTCACAAAGCATGAACTTTGATCAACTGAAACATGAATTATTTCTTATAGAAGTAGCAATATGAATAAGTTACAATGACTGCAGTATTATTATGTGCTATGATATTACTGCAACTCACTACCGATCAGGAAAGATCCAATGCCTCTCCCTTGCTTAATGTCAAACATGACTATATTGTTCCCTGTTTGGGACCATCACTGGCCGTGGGCATCCTCTGCTCTGTTGCCCGCATAACTTTTGTATGTAGTTCAGGTACTATGGAATTTTTGTACCTAGTTTAGCTATGGATACCTGAATTAACAGTGGGTTTTACTGAAGGCACAAACAGTTCCTTCTGTTTGTGCAAGCTGAGGCATTCTTCAAAATTCCAGTGAGCTGAGAAAATGGCCTGAACCAACAGTGCACTTGGGTTTGTTATGTCACGATGCAACTGCTTGAAACCAGTGGTACCAAAATTGTGAAGAAATAATTAAAATGTGAATTCATCGTATGGCAAGCATGCTGGTTGTGTGGTGAAGAAATGTGTGACATGCTGAACTGACTAAATGCAAAAGAAAAATGGCAAGTTTTCAACACTCAGCTGGTCCAGGCAGCAAAACCTGAAAGTCAGAGCAGCAAGCTTGCAGTTCTTGGCAGTCTGTGTATTGCTGCAGTGAGGATCCTTGGTCTCTGTGGAAGGAAATCCGTAAATATATTACTAATGCTACCACCAAAGCAATGTGTATTGCTTTATCAGAGCTTTCTTCAAGATCTATTACCTGCCAAGACATTTAAAGCTGCTTCACAGAAAAGGTGCAATGGTTCAGCAGACAGCAGCAGAAGCTAATGACTAAAGACAAAGGGCAAATAAATGAGAACCTATGGCTCTGGCTCAGAGACCTGCAGAATCATGACCTCATGGCATTAGGTTCTATCCTAACTGGCTGAATTTTTAAAATACCATTAAAACCTGGAAAGAAGCGGACTTCTACCATGTGACCTTAAGAGCTATATGGTCATGGATGAAGATGGCTGTAGCAGAAAAGGTCACCTAGGCTGTGGCTTCCAGAAACTTGATAAGTTAATAGGAGTCCTTAGAAACTAATGCAAATGATTAGCAGTCATTAAGTAACTGATCTTGGAGTTACCTGTTCATTCCAGCTGTGCCAGGCAGAATCGCAGCAACAGCTTTTTGTTCAAGTCAATATTAAAAAAAACCCAAGATTTTCCTAAATACAATAATCAATAACTTACAAAATGAACCCAGTAAAGTCTAAGCAAATGTGTTCTCAAAATACTTTTTACTTATATTTTATTTTATTTCTGCAAATGGCACTGGTCATTATAAAATCAAGACAGAGCAAGTTAAAAAGCAAGTTAAAAGAAATCCAAAATCTTGTATATGGGCATATAATACATTTATAAAGTTCTGATACTTACTTAAAGTCCACATAAACTTGAAATTATTACAGAAGTTGAATATAGGTGTCTTTTATCAATGAGAGAATAACTTCCTTGTTAGGATGCTATAGACAGTTTTAGCACATAAAAAGGTAGAATCTGTTGCCAGCATTAAGGAATTTGGAATGCCAAAATGGTATAATTAAAGATGTATTTTATTAGACTTTAGAGAAATTTCACTCCCATTATCTTTAAAAGATTCTCATTGCTGTCTTAAAGTTGTATTCAAATGCTGAGAGAGTTTGGGTCTATGGGGAAAGGCTGCTTGCTGATGAGGGCTTGTTACAGGACCAACCAATGCAAAATGATGTCACTCGTTGAAGCTGCTGGGCTGACATCTGCATCACAAAAACAACCTTCCCAGCTACTGTACTAGTAACATGGCAGAAGCCAGTGATGGATTTGCATGGACAATACACTACCTTCTTGTGCTCAGATAATATCTCTAGCTCAGGAATACTGTCAGCCAAGTTGTGCTGTACTCTGACCTACGGACAAGTTTCAGAATCAGTTCCTTTCCAGTCTAGTGCCTTCCTCAAGTCCTAAATCTATCAGATTTTCAAAGTTTTAAGGCAGTATCCCCTAACCATGGGGTCATGGCCATAAAGTGGTCTTTGAAAATATTTTGTGAAGTTTTTCCGTATAAAAGCTGGTGTAGTCTTTGATAGCATAAAAATGTGTGGGATTTCTGTTTGCAAAAATAGACTGTAAAGGGTAGGTAGCTGTGTGATTCTACCTGTTGTCTGTGTAGAACTGAGAATCTCAGAAGATAAAGTAGGTGATTTTTGAGGGGGGGCGTTTTCAGATATAACCTTCTAGCGAATTTACATAAGATAAAGTACAAACATTTGGTTTTGTCTATTCATGACACTGTTATTATTTTCTTCTAAGTTTTATAACCTAGAGGCAATTTAGGGGATGAAAGGTAGAGCAACCTATGTCTTTACTTCAAACTGCAAAGGATCCTGAGATGGAGCTTGCAGTAATTCAAGGAAATAAGACTCATTGAACTAATTGGTTGATAAGATACCCCTGGGTAATAAAGTTTTCTGAAGATCTCGCTCTAAGACAATCTAGGACTCATAGACATGCTGTGGAGTGCACATGAAAAATTACTTTTATTTAATTTTCTCTAAGGAACAGAACAATAATTTTTATTTGCTCCCATTCTCCATCCATTTGACCCAGTTTTTGTTTGAAATTTATCTTTAGTGAATCCAAGAATGTGAAATGAAATTGTTGACACAAATTCAATAATTTATTCATGTTTCCCCACAATCTCCAGCCACAGCAGGATTTTTTTATTATTCTTTCTTCCCAGAAATTACTTCATAAATTCTGTTTAGTTCAGGCCTTCTGGTCAGATATGATGAGTCCAATAGCAAATTCTGGCAGACTTCACTTCGACTGTTCAGAGGTGCCTCTTTTTGTCTGCACTGTCCTCTGATGGGCATTATCATGCCACCCATTATCCCAGGACAGCAAGGGAACACTTTCTAAGTGTGCTGCTGATAAATTGCCTGGTAAAGGAGAGAATGTACCGAGAAACTTTAACTTAGCTCATGTCTTTGATGTATCACACCCCTGATGCCATGTGCTATAAGAATCAGATTTCTAGCTTTCCAGCTGATGAAAATCACCACACCTTGTTTATTTTATTGGATAAATGTGTTTGCCCTTTTTATATGTTTCTCGTCAGACCATCTTAGATTTATGAAGCTCCTCTGTTTATTTAGCACCTGGAGATTGTGCTTTGTACTTTAATCACTGAACAGAAAATGGGCAGTGTTCCCAGTTACAGGAATTGCTAAAAGGAAACTGCTTCATTTGAAAAATCTTGCTAGGCAACTGGGCTAGTGCTGCTGTGGGGTGCGCCAGGTTCCTTGTGAAGTACTTTTCTTCCTTTCATCCATTGGTAATTCTCTACAAAGCTGTAGAAAACCTTTGTACTGTAGGAAATTGTTAATCTTAAAGCTCCAGCTGAATAGTTGTTTCACGGAAAGAAAATTTGTTTCTTTACCAAATTCAGTGCTTGTTGGGAGAGAGGGACAGTTTGTTCAGCCAAACGCAGGTTTGGGATTCTAGCAGCTCCTGAACTCTAGTCCCTGTGCTAAGTAAGACTTTTCCTCTGATCTAAAAGAGGTCATTTGGCGTTTCTGACTCACCATCTCCTCTGTAATTAGTGAATAGGCAGAACCTGAAGCTTTATGTGTAATGTATGTTTCATAGGGAATTATTGAAAAAAAAGTTACAAATTTGTGATTTCTGTGGATTATTTTTGTTAACCTGGTTTCTTTAGGCTGATATGGAAGACAGCCAGCTGGGCGAGGCCCTTCTGTAGCATTTTGTGAGCAGAAAAAATCATAAGTGTGTTCTATAAACTTCAGAATTGTGCAAGAGTTGACGTACAGAGAGGTAGGATTGCCCTGCAGAGGTCATTGCAAACACATAATGTGACGTGTATGACAAAGTATTGTCATAGCAAATATTATATGCAAACTATACACGGCATCCAAGTGTCTAGGACAGCAAAACAAGCCATCTGCTTGCTCTAAACTGCTTCTGTACTCTCATTTTTTATGTTTTAAACAAATAAATTAAGAATTTCTACCCAGAAAGTGTTTGACGTAGGAAGGACTCATAGTTACTTAGTTGATTTGCAACATTAACATTAGAATCTGGTTTGTAGAGCAATACTCAAAATACACCTACTTAAATAGTTTTCAAGTAGAAACTGATCTGAAATTTTTTTTTTAAATGCACAGCAACATCAAATTAACTTAAAACAAACCTCTGTTCTTCAGTAGGGTCTTTTATATCTGTTGTTGAGCAAAAGAAAAAAGGACATGCATATAAGTAGAGTCAGACAAAAGAGGAACGAAAAATTCAGAATGAAAAATTAATGTAAGAAGGAAAAATTATTGCTACAATACCATTATTTAGTAAGTGCCTCACATCTAACATGAAAGGGATTTAAATAGTTAGGTTGTGGGAGGGTTTGGGGGTTCTTTTTTGAATAAAAAGTGGATACCACTGGGAAATGCACAGAATTTAACTATGTGCATAACCTTTGCAGGAAGCTGTTATTTCACATTGTTTTACAGATAAGGGTATCAGCCAAATGCAAGGGTTTGCCTGAGAGCATCGTGGCTGGCTGGCTCTCCTTTACAGGAGACCAGAAAAGTAGGTTAGCAGGAAGCAGCCTTTGGCCTGACTCTGCAGCAATGCTTGGATATGTGCTTTGAACTGTAGCAAAACACGTCATCTGCTATATTCTGCTCCCCTTCTCATGATACAAACACTTAATTGAAAGACAGTATTCTTCAGGCAGTAGATGAGGAAGATGAAAAACTTAAGCAAAAACGAGAGTCTGAGTCATTACAGAAAGCCTTTTACTGTCTGTCTGGAAAAGTATCATGAGCATTTTCCCTCTTACAGAGTAAGACATAAGATAATTCAATTATTCATATTGAAAAAATAATCTCCTTTTGAAGAGTTAGAGGAGCTGGGCCATTGTTGCCCGTGCAGTTTTCCCATTAACTAATTTTAAAGCTTATTGTGCAGTTTTCATTTTGCTTAGATGATTAAGAGCAGTTGAAGGATCAATTATTGAAAAGGTAATGTCAAAAAAAGTTTGCTATTTCTAGAACCATTGAGTACCAGTTTGGTGATGAAATAGTAATTTCTTTTCCTTGAACCCCAAGGCTCTTCTTTTTTTTGTTTTTGGGTTTGTTTTTGGTGGTTTTTTTTTTTTTAATTTAGAAGCTCTTTGTTTCTTATCTTAATTTTTCCATGAAACTTGGGCTCTAGATGCATTTTCTGGCTTAATGTTAAGGGCTCATTTGTTGCTGTTCTACCTCTTGAAGTTGTTTCTGTGGGCTATAATCAAGATTCGTAATTACCTTTTGAGAGTTACAAACTGGAGAGGCCTGAAACAAGTGTAGCTGAGATAGCAGTTTGTTTCTTTCAGGATCTATATGTTGTTGTTGGAAAGTGTCTGAGAAACAGTCGCATAGTCAAAACAATGAATATTTTTTGGTGAAATGTCTAAATTTTTTGAATAAGATACTTTAAAACACCTCTGTTAGTCAGAACAACTTTCTGTATTTTGCTGTGGAGACTATAGGGCTAATGCTAAAATGAAAAAGAACTTTTGTTGTAGTCTCTTTTTATTCCAGGAAAAGATTTTATTTGAACGTGGTATATGGTGAAGTGATACTGTGGAAGTGTCTAAATCATTAATCTCTAGCTGTCGTGCTGTGCCTTTTTAAAAAAATCCAGCAATCTGCCACCACCTGTTTTATTTTTGTAAAGCCCCACTAACCAGAAGGCCTGCCTTCCTAATGTCACTAGGCATCCTTGACATGTTTTTAATGTAACAGGGAAGAACATGCTTATGTTGAGAAATGCTGGAAAGATGTCCGAGTGGGGGATTTTGTGCAGCTGCAGTGTAACGAGACCATCCCAGCCGATATCCTACTTCTCTACTCCTCTGATCAGAACGGAATCTGTCACTTGGAAACTGCCAACCTCGATGGGGAGACCAATCTTAAACAACGACAAGTCGTGATGGGGTTCTCTAGCCAGGTAAGTCTGCTGAAAATGCAGCCCATGCAGTGCAGTGTTGGTCTGGTCCCACTTGTACACCAGCTCCAGCCATGAAGTGCACCAGTTCCAACACGCTGGTTGTGCTGATACAGCTGTGAAAGCGTCTTGCTGTTGGAACTAACACCCTGTACAGAAAGCAGCAGTTTGTCCTAAAAGATTTTTTTTATTCTGGCACAGGGATGGCTCTATAAAAAGGAAGATTATCTCAGACAGTAGTTGTTTGCAGCAAACTGCATCAGCAGAAGCTTAAGCAACACAGAGTACCACCATTGAGGACTGCAGCAAATATTTCCTATGTATAAGCCAACCATACCCCACAGGTTGTCATGGCACACAACACTTCCCAAAGCAAAGCCACTACTACTGAGTGAATTATTTCTGCATGGAAATTGGAAGACAGCTCATGGCCTCCCTTCCAAATTAGCTGCAGGCTTCCTTATGGATTTTGCTTCCCTGTTGCAGCTGACATACTGTTGCTTGTTTGCTAGGCAGGTACACATCTGGCAGTTCAACCAGGACTTGTTCTAAGGCACACTAAGTTGTAATGAAATAATGGAATCTTTTCTAAGAGTATAATAAGCAATTGAATAGGAACTCAAGGTAAATTAAAATGCAAAAAGTTAAGTAAAACTGATATGTTTGACATCAGTTTGATTGTTGGCAGAGATTCAGGTTGAATGCTTAAAATCACCATTTTTTTTCCATAGAACATATCATTTCCTTTTTACAAACACTTTACCGGTTTATTCTCTTGACTCATGTTTGAGAAACCTGAAGCAAACAAGAAAATATGTCTTAAGGAGGGTGGTACTTGTTACATTTTGGGCTGCGTTTGGCTGGGGTGGAGTTAATTTTCTCCATAGTACCTAGTATGGGGCTGTGTTTTGAATTTGTGCTGGAAACAGTGCTGATAACCCAGGGATGTTTTTGTTCCTGCTGAGCAGGGCTTACACAGAGCCAAGGCCTTTCCTGCTCCTCACCCCACCCCACCAGCGAGGGGCTGGGAGGGCACAAGGGGCTGGGAGGGGACACGGCCGGGACAGCTGACCCCAACTGACCCAAGGGATGTCCCACACCATATGACGTCATGCTCAGCATATAGAGCTGGGGGAAGAAAGGAGGAAGGGGGGGACATTGGGAGTGATGGCGTTTGTCTTCCCAAGTCACCGTTAGGCATGATGGAGCCCTGCTTTCCTGGAGACGGCTGAACACCTGCCTGTCCATGGGAAGGGGTGAATGAATTCCTTGGTTTGCTTTGCTGGCATGCGCAGATTCTGCTTTGCCTGTTAAACTCTCTTTATCTCAGCCCACGAGTCTTCTCACTTTTACTCTTCTGATCCTCTATCCCATCCCACCGGGGTGAGTGAGCGAGCAGCTGGGTGGGACTGAGCTGCCAGCTGGGATTAAACCATGACTCATTTTTAAGTATCTTTTCAAACATAGCAGGGCAGTTTTTCAAATAACACAGAACAAGTTTAAGGAGTTGTAGCATGTGAAGAGGAATATTATGTTCCACTGGAATCACTCCAGCAGACAGGAAACCCAAAAACCTGGCAGGTAATTCTAGGAATTATATCCATTTATTTAGCTGTTAGTAGCAGTGCCATTAGGAAGAACTTTTGGGTTATTGGTGGGTGGGACACAGCTGCCAGTGAGCAACCAGATTTATTAAATAAAAGTGCATCATTTCAACGGCAAGTTGTGGTCAGGTACTGTACTCCAGTGTTGTACTCCAGTACTCCAGTACTTGCTCTTTGTTCAAATGGAAATCACTTTGCAAGCACAGTTAAGGGCTTTCTCAGGTTGTGTACAACAGTATAAAGCATATAATTTCCAGTGCTTTCCAATGATGATCAGGGAGAGGTTTTTTTCCTGAGAAACAATAAAAATTTTTAATATGTAGAGATTTAGCAAAAAACCAATAAATTGGTTATTTAAATAGAAAAAATAAAAATGCTTCATTTGTGTCACATAGTCATAGTTTACACATTAGGTCTTATATTTTTGCTTTTAGAGGAAAACGGAGTGCTCTACTATCATACAAAATGCAAAGTTTTGCCTCAGTCATTTATATGAGGAAGTCTGTCTTTAAATCAGAAAATCCCTGCATGCTGAATTATGCTTCAGACTGACTATTTATGGTTATTTCCTTTAGACTTTGAGCTGTTGTTTAGATAAACTGTATGCCCAGAAGTGTTTATACTTACGAAGTCTGGTTACATTGGCAGAGTGGAATGCAGGTCTGACCGTGGTGATAGCCAGTGCTCAGAAAGGTCAGAGCTTAAATAGTCCACAGCTATATTACCCTGTTATTTTAAGGTATTAGTGTAAACAAAATAGTGCGCTAAGTATCAGATGTACAGGTTTTAGTGTGCCAAATTCTTCCTTGTTCTTTGAGCTTTGTTTAGTCCTGTGAATTATATGCTGCATAAAACTTACTCAGATTTAATTGTGTCTATAAAGTGTGACTCTTTAAGGAGGGAGGAAATATGTATAAACTGGGATTAGGTCTTTGTTTTAGGATATGCTTAGGAATATTGAATTCACCTACCTGTAAAAGACTGAGGAAGGATTTTTTTTTTCCTTTCATGCCATTTTCTAACTTGAATTTTCAAATGTGAAATTCTTGTCATCAAATGAAAAAAAAGTTTGAGAGAAGAATCATCCTTCTCTACCCCTTTCTAGCTGGAAGCCTATTAGGTTTCTTCTTTAGTAATGAGCTCTCCAGGTGCCTTTTGCATCTTCCTGTTCTCCTGCTGTACAAATATTTCTAATACAACCAAATATGTACTGATTTTCCTCTTGAGTTTACTGAGTTGAACAAGATTCAGGGAAGGTGAACCATATCTCTTAAAAGAGATTCTAAAAATATTCAGCCACAAGGGTCAGAAGGTGTAAAGAATGCCCTTATGTTCATCAAGCTTTTATATTTCTTCCAACCTTTTTTTCTAGATCAGATTGTCTACCTGCTTGTACTAGATATTATATATATATATATATTTTTTTTTTAAAAAAAGAATATATGTATAGCTCAGGGAAAAAAAAGAATAGGAGAGAGAAAATAATGGAAGAATTAAAGCACAATGAAGAAAAAATTGAGGCTTGAGGACTGGCAGTGTAAGGAATTCCTCTTGCAGTCTGGCAAAGTTTTTGTGAATTCCAGTGAAGGATTCCCAGGATTTGCAGTTTCTGAAGGAGTCTGATCTCTGGAAGCCTCTCTTGCTGTAGAAAAAGGTAGGGACGCCCAGCAGCAGACTTGATTTCTAGCTTTCCTAATGGGAGGAGTTTGGATTAAAGTGAGTTTCAGTTCTTTTAAAGATTTTATGGCACAGTAATAATGATTCTCTTTACCATTTTTCACATCCTATTTTTATTACATTTTCTTAATCTAAAATCAAAGTCTTGTGTTTTCAGTTAAGAAAAAGCCACCACTTATGGCAGTCAAGTACCTATCATGCTGTCTGCTTTCCGGACTGCTTCATGCAGCCCAAAACCTAAGCCTGTTCCCTTGAACACAAGGGAAATCAGGCAACATTGTGTGTCTGTCTTCAGCTCCAAGCAAATTTTGAGTAAGCACTTAGCCTGAAAGTGCTTGTTTCTCCCAGCAGTTTGGACTTTATCTACTGCCTTCCCTCTTTTGGTTTTGTTTGTTTGTTCATTTTGGGGTTTAAGGGGGTTTTTTGCTATTAGTCTTGCTTTTAGTCTTATTTGAATGTGATACATTGATTCAAATGTGTGGGCTTTTATTTTATGGTTTTACCATCCTGGCCAGTAACGTAACTCTTCTAACATATTTCAAAATCCTGATAAAACCTGAAATTATTTTCATTTGAACTTGCTTTTCGTTGAAGGCTGTTTTGGTTTCATAAACAATTTGAACTGTTTGTTACATTCATTTTAGAGGAAGACAAATGTTTTCACTAATTGGCATCTGTGATGTCTTGTCCAATACACAGGATTTTTTTCATTTAATTTAACCAGTTTTTAATCCAAGAGAGAAAATTCTCAGATCTTTACTCAGACCCTCTGGAGCTTTGCTTCAGGCTGAACGAGCTAAACTGCTTCTGCCTCTTGTCGTAGGCCAAGTGCTCTAGCCCCCAACTATCCTGGTGACCTATATTTAGCTGCTGTTAGTGTTTAGTATTTCAAGTACTCATTGGATTTGACACTCATTCTCAGTGTGTTTCCTCTTGCAGAATACTTTCTTTGAACCTGAATTTTTCCAAAACACCATCATCTGTGAAATGCCTACCAATGATCTCAATAAATTCAAAGGGTACATGTAAGTATTTGTTATCCATGAACGCATTTTGTATCTGAAGTTTAATAGTTCTCTTGGAGAAACTGGATGGAAGGAATGTATTTTGCAGAAATTGATGGATGTCACTGTTATGTATTCCTGGATTCAGAAGTCAATTTAAGATATAGACTGGAATCTGTACTTTGAGGCAAGGCAGGACCAAGGCTTGACACTGAATTTGCACTGTTCTCACCAGGTTTCAGCTTTTTTCAGAATTCAGATCTAAGCTTGTTTACCTCTGACCTGAGGGTTAGGCTAGGCTAGATTTTAAATCTAAATCCTTCCTAATGTTTAAACATATTCAGCTGCATGGCTTTAGTTTCTTCATACTTATGGCCACAGGGAAAAGGTATCCAGGATCTAACAAACAAATGTGATTTTCTTCTTACAGCTAGAAAAAGCAAGCGAGCAATCAAGCAAGAAAAATCTTACTGAATCAATGTGTTAAACTAGTATAAGAGAGTCCTTTTTTTTTTTTCAGTGTAAACCTATGCATGCAAGGAAAAAGCCACATCTTCTGTTCCTTATGTTCTTTCTTCATTAAGTAATACTGGCACAGGCATAACAGGGAAATCTATACTAGCAAATTCAGCAGATTTAAGCCCATTCCCTGGCTATAAGACCAATTTGTGTGGCATGGCTCACATCCTAAAATCTCCAATACCGGGCAGTTGGTTCCCAAGGCCCTCTTCAGAGCTGTCATTGGTCCATGCTGATTCCCACACCATACCAAGAATTGTCCCAAATACCTGCTGCCCCAGACCAAATGCATCATGCCCCACGTTATGCAAATACTTAACTGTATGAATGTTCCAGCATCCCTATCCATGTCCCAGCTTTGTTAAGTTTACTAGTAGTTAAACTAGGAGTTAATGTCTCTGCAAGAATGCAGTGAGAGTGTTGCACCTGGATTAGCTGCAAATGGCCAAATCCTCTGACATGAGTAAACCAGAGGGTTCTTGCCCATTAGCACTGATCATGCTTAATCTGGTCTTGAGAAATTATTCCCTTTAAGAATGATGCCTCTAATAGCAATGCCATTTCTCCTCTACTGTGAGATCTTAAAAGGGAAAAGAGGTCAAGTTTGTACTGATTGCTGACTGTGATTGCTGGATTTGAGGACCAATGGGTATAATCTAAATTGAGGCAATCCTTCCAATTAGCCTGCTGTAATATGGCACAAGAGCACTGAGATTATAGAAATGTAGGTGATACGTCACAAAAAAACACACACAAATACTCACCCAGGACTGGCTTCAAAATTTTCAAATTTCTTTTAAAAGTCTGTAACAGAAGTCTCTTTTGGAAACACCTATTATCTCACCTGCTTGGTGGAATATGGAATTAGCTGCCTTTCTCTCCCTGCTTCAGGGGCAGATGAAAGAATTTGCCAGTGAAAATTATTTACTAACAGTTAGTGGAGTTTGGTCTTTGAGCTATTTTGTAAGCACAAATTACTGGGAGCAGGTTACATTTTTCTCCAGGAACCCTTAATAAATTATTGAGGCTCTATTGCCTTCCTGTAAAATGGTAGCAGTACTCGCTCTGCTAAAAATGATAAGAAAGAACTTAGTGGCATCTATCTGACATGCCTGACCACAGCAAATTCTGCTCAAGGGGATGCAAGAAGGCTTCTATTAAATGAGTTCACCAAGGCTGAATCTAGATTCCCAGAAAAACAGGTTTCTGACATCATTTTTTACAATTCTACCAGCTGTAGGTTGTTGGCACCTAAACCTTTTCACTTGTCTAGTTTGATGTCATGTAACATGTGCAGCTGCACACAGACATAGGACTGTACTTAGGCCTGAGGTAGCACCTAACCTTACCCTCCATTTAAGTGATGCTGCAGTTTACTGGTAAATGCAATGCCAAATACCAAATAGAAAGTAGCAAAAGATACATATTCTAGAAAAAAAAAAATATTTTCTTATGCTGATATTTGCATAACAAAACCAGATGGAGTGACTGCAGTGAAAAATCTCAGCTTTGGTAAAGATCTCAGGAGGAGCCTACTAGAGCATATAATAAAAACTGTGAGCAAAAATAGTTTTATGCTTTCGTTTTCAGAGGCAAGAAACAAATTGTCTGCCTGATGGAGCACCGACCTTATAACTTCCATTAAGTTTTCATCAGTCTGTTCTGCTAGCAGAAGGATCTGGTGTGTAATGGAACACCTTCAGCCAGGATGAAAAGTCTTCCATCCAGTGTGAGAGTGAGGAAGAGAGCCTCAGCCTAGAGACTGTTCAAGTGAACTGAGGTTCGCAAAGATAAGAAGCCCTTTGGTGGCTGAGAGAGAGACAGAGGCTCTTGCAGGGCGCAGATGTATTCATCTGAACCTCTACCAGCAGGGAAACCCTGCTGAGCTTTCTAAAAGAATTTCATCTGAATGAAGTTGTATAATGTATCTTGGTTTCATTTATAATGTACTGAATCTGCCAGATAAGGTACCAAGTGAAAGCCAAACTTGCTTCATATTGACATCATGATACACACACCATGCACATGGTCTTTAAGATACTTGGACTTCTCTGTAACTTCTTACTGGAGTTGTTATTGAAGCTGAGGGAAATGCAAGCAAAATAGGGCCTTCACAGTTCCTTGATTTCAACTTGAAACCAACATGCACACAAAAATTTTAATACTATATTAGAACAGAAAAAGGCATTGTTTTATTTTATTTTCTTTCTTCTAGGGAGCAGCCAAATCATGAACGGATTGGTTTTAACATTGAAAGTCTTTTGCTTCGTGGATGTACAATTAGAAATACTGAGGTTGCAATAGGTATTGTTATATATGCAGGTAATGTGCCTTCCATCTAGGTAAACATAGAATTTCCCTGTAAATATCCTTGAGTAAATACGTGTAGTCTAATATTGCACCACAATTTGATATTTTATTTTAAGAACTTGTTGTGCATGGGAAAATTGCATAACTTTTTGAAGTAAAGGTATTACTCATCCATCTCCAAAGCCAGCAAGTCCTGCGCTGGGTCTCTGGCAAGTGACACTGTCCTTGTGCATGTCAAATACCTTGCTATCTTTGCAATATCTTGCAAAAATATCTAGACAATTAAAAAATTGCTAAGGTGAGTTTAAGTCTCAGCTCTGCAGCTCTGATTATAATACTAATTCCATCCAGCATAAAATCTACATGGCTGCCCTAAGGGACGTCTCACTGGCTCCTCAGTGTAGAAACTGATGCAGCTGAAGATCTACCCAGCAAAAAGAAAAATCATCACAAAGCCAAGCTGTGCCAGTGCCAGCACACAGGAGGCAGTGAGAACAGCAGCTGGAGGGGACAGAAGAGGTGGCAGCAGCACAGGTTTCTGCTGACATAAACATAGTGTGTCCATGCAACCATGAATTTCATGCAGCAGAGACATGAACCAAGCAAGACAGTGTCAGTGCCCAGACCAAATGCAGCGGTGCCAGGTTCAGCAGTGGGTCTGCTCATCTTTTTCTCAGCATCTTTTACCTTTGGAGTGTTACCATTGCTTTTACTCAGTGAGCTTGATTTTTCACTGGCTTTGCCAGCTGTGCCCTCTTCTGCTTCAGACAGAGTGTATCAGTTACCCTCTTTATTTGTAGATCAAATAAAAGTCAATTTAAATGCAACTATTAAGCCTATTATTGGTTATTTTTATCTTTCCAGTAGGCATGTCACCTCTTTTGTGTCTAATCAGTAGCAAGGGGTTCAAGGCTGAGCCACCTAAGAGAAAACAGAAGTCGCCATCTTTGCAAGAGTCATTTAACTTAGATTAATCTCCACAATCCAGATTATTTTACCTGACAACTGACCATTTTATTTCACTACTGCAGAAATGGATTCTAAATGACTGTAGCTCCCTTATGTTTCCAAAGTAGCCTTTACTTTGTGGGTTTTTCATTGCCTGTCTCTCTGAACACCACGTGTAAGGATGGTGCCTACCAGACAGAGGAGGAAAGCCAGAGCCAAGATCATCACTCATTTTTTTGGAAGTAACTACTGTACAAAATGTTCTAAGGATCATTTGCTACAGAATTAGAATAGCTTGTCTTCCCTTCTCCTGTTAGAATTCCTATTTTTCTTCTCTTTAGTCAAATTTCCCAGTATGTTCCTTTGACCAGCAGCACAGATCCTAATGTGGGTCTCTGTTAATGTTGCTTAAGTTGCTAGTAACAAAGGTTGGAGTTTTAAAGTCATTCTCAAGATATGGTGTCTTTGATCTGAGTAAGTTTTCAATTCAATTTCCAACTGACATCTTATTGTTAATGTCACTATAAAAGTTTATTCTTTTTCTTCTAAAATTAGACTCACTTGAGCCAGTACCAGCTTAATTTCTAGGGTTCTTTGACATTGATTATACTCTGGCTTTTAATCATGGTCTGTGACCTTTCCTGAACAATCAAGATCAGCCACATAATAAGATGGCACATTCTCCATTTTTCTAACTCTATTACTCCTCAAACTTAGTTTCTAATGGAAGCTTTTGTGAAGAGTACAGCCATCACTTAATGTGATTGTTTAGCCTGTGCAGTTCTCATCTGACCCAAATATGGTTATACTTTTCGTGGCTACCCAAAGGGTTCTACACAAAGCAATAGCACTAATGCACAAAAACTTCATTACAGTGTGACAGCCGACATAGTTTTCTCATTTTGATAGGGACAGCAGCAAGAATTATATGCTTTTCAAATAATAAAGTACCAGAATTAAGTTTTAGATGAGCCCATCAGCATCCACAAATAGAGACAAGGTATTAGTGAGGTGGTAGGTGAGGTGCTATGTTGCACAATGAATGAAACTGTGAGGATTAGAGGAGAACAAAGTAGTTTATTCCTCTTGTTTCTGATATTCTATTTCTTGCAAGGTGATAGCTGTATTACAGATGTGTCCTTTTCCTGTTGGTCAGCTGAAGTGGAAGGGAATGGTAGAGCTGATATTTGGAAAGGAATCTCTTCCCATTTCTTCCTGAAATAAATCCATCAACATTTCCTTGAGGATTTTCTAGGAGGGATTAGAAGTTTTTGTCTTGTTTTGTTTTCAACACAAAACATTCAATTCAGCCCAACATAAAAGAAAAGTGAGGAACAAGATTCGCACAGCTGCTGGAGGAACAGAAGTGTCAGCAGCAGTACCCTCTTCTTCTGTGTAGCTTAGTAGGTTAGAGCATTTGTTCACCAAAGGGAAGACTGGGGTTTTGTTCTCAGTTCTGCCTGTATGGCAGTGAACATATATCTCCTGCTTCACAAGTTGTACCCTGAATACCTGACTGTGTGGAACAAGTGAGTATGTACATAGTCATGAGTTGGAAAGGAAGGAGCATTGGTAAAATAAGGTGGTCCCACCGACATAGCTCCAGGTTGTGTAAATAATTACATATTCATTGGAACAGGAAGCTCAGAGTCCCAGCTCTCGGGTGAATGTCCTGAACGTAAGGCTGGAGAGTAATTTTCTCTCTTGCTCTCTGCCTCAATTAATAACCTTTGATGAAAACCTGGAATGAATCCAGCAGGCATGATTGAATCACACCTAACTTCCAGCTTTTGGTTCAAATCGCTTCCCCAGAGAAAGCCAAAAGGTAGCTTGGAAAACAGACCCTCTCACACGCATCGTGCACATACAAATGAAAACTAAATATGAGTCCGCAGGGTCTGTATTTTCAGGGAAAAGGACTGTAGAAATAAACATAAAAGCTACCATTTAATATGGCAACAGATGGTACCCAGATATCCCAATTGTGGAGCCGCAGCTTAGATAATATTAATAGAATAGAAAAGCAATTTCTTCTTCTTGGCTTCTTACAGCACTCCTCTTTTTCCATTACAAATATACCAGCTCAATTCTAATTCAGTAAATTTTAAGGATTTAGAGGTTTTTTTATTTCTTGTCCTACTGTTTTGTTAGCACTTTACAACCACATAGCGAAAAACTAAATAACATTAGTGTCTTTCACTGCTGGATCTGACATGTTGGATTTTATTTAATACAAGAAATGTGTCTAGTGGCTTTTAAATAGCTGCTGAAAAATATTCAGTAATCTGTATAGTACCTAATCAAGTTGTTTGTAAAATCCAAAATATAATATTATTGTTCTTTTCCCTTTTAATCTCAAGGAGATTTGGCTTTTGAATATTTATATAAACCTTGTGATCCTGCTGAATCTGCTGTCTTTGGGAAAGTAAAATGTATATGAGAGATGAAATCTGTAATGTAATGGAGGTCTTTTGTAAACCTCTAGATTTAGTCTCTGAAATATTCTGCTATTCGGTCAAATGAGAAGATGGGCAATAAAATTACTGAAGGAAACTAGAGGAAAATTAACATTAGCCATGAGCATCCTGCTCTCATTTTGTGAGATAAATACTTTAAAAAAAGCAAAAACAAAAACAAAAAAAGCTACAAAAAAATTACATAAACATGATGACACCCATTTGTGTTTTGAAGGACATGAAACTAAGGCCATGCTAAATAACAATGGTCCTCGTTACAAGCGCAGCAAGATAGAGCGACGGATCAACATGGATATTTTCTTATGTGTGGGACTCCTGTTCATGATGTCTCTTGTTGGAGCTGTAGGTATGAAGCACTGACAAAAATTTTCCTCTGTTTTATTGCTTTTTTTCTAAACAATGGTTAAAATTGATCTTATAGACATGAGTGAGATCAGATCTAGGGCTGAGTGCTCTTGGGGTCTTTACACTCTTTGGTCTTTGCAATAGATGAGTTAAAATGGCAAATATGAGCTATTCAGATGGAAGAAAACTCAGCCATGGCTATAAATATTTCAGATAAGACCCATCTCCACTGTAGTAAAGTGCACGTAAAGCAAGCGAGTGAAAGCCATTGGGTTAATGCATCATAGGAATCGGTACTTGCCAATTGAGATGTGCTTCCTGAGTGGATGTTTGTTCCTTGCGTGTAACAACAAAAGTAAAGTGATGCAGCTTTACCTTCATTTCATTAACATCTTTCTCTGTTCAGGGGTGATCTCAGCCAGAGCTACATGATTTGTAACCCATGAGCTGCACATGACTAATTCAGCCACTTTACAGTCTCTACAGCTACCTTCCTTCTCAAAAGCCCCATTACAGCAGGCTGTGAGATGGATTAATTGTTTAGGCAGGAATAGCCTGCCTAAAGGGGCCCTGCAGCACCTCCCTTCACGTGAGCACACTTGAATGTGGTAACCACGGTTAGCTGACCAGAGTTTGCTAGATTGCTAACTTCAGAAACAGCACCTTCACTGCACATAAGCACCTGCTTACCTTCCAGCTCTGCTTGCGATCTGTCCCAGGCAGGTCAGGTTTAATAGGACCCCCTAACCCTGAGGAAAGGGCCAAATTTGAAGCCCACTGACTTTTGAATGGGTCACTGCTTTAAAGAGATAACAGAGGCTCCCATGAGCACTTTGTGTCCAAAGCCCTTTTCTTTTTAATCGATTCCATCTTGGTGATAACTTGCTTAGTGCTACTGCTCTGAATTAGTTTTGTAGCGACAAAGTCAAATCATGGGGCCCTGTCAAGTTTTCCTGAACCTGCCCTGGAGGAGGCATGTGATGCGACACACCAGCCAGCCATCAGTGTAATACCATTACAGTGAGGGCCAGCCAAAGAGATGAACAATTGAACTGACTTAATCGCTTTTTTTAATTTTGCTGCTTCATGTTGCAGTGGACTTTTTTGGCACAGAAATGGGATTTCAGTTTGACAATTGAACTCTGTGTGAGGGAGAGAGAGACTTTATTTTCACTGTTCCCTGGCTGCTGTCATGTAGATTTAGAGAATTGTCTTTGTCTGCTGTGTAGGGACCCTTGAGTAATCAAGTCTTTTAGGGTTTAAAGTGGCCTCAAATTAAAAAAAAAAACAGCATTTAAAAAATAATTTATCTGCACTGGTTAAAAAAAAATAAAATGTTCATAGTCTAAGTGAAACATGTAAAACAGTAACCAGTCCATTAGCTTTCATCCACTCAAAATGTCCCATAGCTCTACCATGAGTTGTTGCTTTGCAACCTTGTCTGAATGTAGCATTCTAGGAAGAAATATCACAGGTGGATCGGTTACCAGTATTTTTCTTGTACACAGTGAAAAATTGGGGCAAGAAGTGGCTTATAGAGCATAGTTGTCCTTGCACAGATGTGATTGTGGTCTCCAGCAGCCAGAAAGTGTTGCTGAAATAATTTGAATTCCTTTGGCAGCATTTTAGTAGGCAGATGCTGCAAAACAACTGCTTGCTTAATTGGTGCTAATAGAAGTTTTATCAGAGCTGGATATAAGAAGTGGGCTAATAGAGGTTTTTGGCAGGTAAAAGGCATCTGAAACTGAGTTGCTTGTCCTAGCTCTGTGTGGAGTTTCTGATGGTGTAAATTTAGTAACATCCTTGAGCAGTTTATTTCAGTAAGGGCAGTATGAAAGGTGGTAAAGTAATTGTGATGGGATGTTGGTAAGTCCTGAACTGGAGGCTTCGTTGTAGTAGCGTGATGATATCTACTGATATTTAAGACACAGGGGAAGAAGCAGTTTTGAGGTATGACTTAATTGAGGGGAGCATAAAAATGAGCTGCTCAGACTGAATTATAGGGAGTTTGTCAACTCTAACAAAGACAGATGGAAATCAAGAATGGTCAGGAAGGATAAGAAAGATTTCAGTTTGTCTATATAAAGGCTATAAGGTTTCTTTCTGTTAGAAAGAGGAATGGGACTCTTCAGCACTGAGGATTTTTGAAGATAGGTGGCAAAGATAGAGTCCTCCAGGAGCAAGACATAGGGCAGAGGCAGCCCTATGCAGCAAGACATAGGCCAGCAAGACAGCTCTGGGCAGAGCTAAGACCCCTGGGGGACACCTGCTGAAGGAGAGGTGAATAAAAATATCCCTGACCATTCCTTTCTTACTAGCATATCAATTATATGCATGTGCTACAGAGCTCTGCATATACTTTGCATTCTCTAATAGATTTACAGCATTGCTTGGGGACTTGCTTTGGAAATGTTCTTTCTTTTTAATTATCACAGCAGTCCATATTGGCAAATTTCAGAAGTTTTGTCAATCACCTTCTTGCTCAGTGTATTTCAATATTGTATGTAATTCCTACAGGGCATGGCATTTGGACTGGAAACTTCTCCGAGCATCCACCTTATGATGTCCCAGATGAGAATGGCAATTTTCTGTCTCCAGTTCTTGCCGGTTTCTACATGTTCTTGACAATGATAATCCTGTTGCAGGTAAAAGGCAAAAACCTCTCTGTTACCTCCAAGGAAGAAGCTATTCAAAACTGCATATAATCACTAATGAACAATTAATATCAACTAATAGCTGTGCAATACCTTCTTAATCCTATTTGAAAACTTTGCTAGGAGTGTTTCAAATAAACCAAGTGTGAAATAATGTATCATCTTTTTTTGTATTATTTTCTAACTGCAGATTTTTCGTTCTTGCTGTTCAAACCCCACAAGGATATAGACAGGAAGGATGTGTATTATATCTTTAAATAATTCCAGAATCTCTAGCATATGCAATGAAGTGGATGTTAACAACCAAATGTCAACTTTTTTTTTTTTCCTGTGTATGTCCAGAATTCCAAAATAAGAATGTCACTTAATATCTCAGGAAAACACTGAAACAAAAATTGTCATTTTTGCCAGTGGGGAATAATAACTAGGTATGGTGCAGCTGGTTTAGGAAAGAAGCTGAATTAGAAGTAGGATGCTCATATGTCTGAGTCTGATTAAGACTAATTGGGAGAGAACATTTTATGGGATGGGGAAAAAAATCACATTTACTTTTCAGATGTCTTGATGTAACTGCTGAGACTCAAGTGGACAGAATTTCTTTAATATGAATGAAATGTGAAGATAACTTTCAGAGCTGCTCAGAGATTCCTTAGGGGGATTATTCTTCATTACTGAAACAGAGTATTTGTGCATCTTAAGAATTCATTATTGTTTTAGGGCAGGGAAGCTAGTGGGTGGGAAGTGTTGCGTGCAAAGTAATTGCTTGTGAAACTTTCTTACTTTAAGAGTTAGTCTGTGCTAGTGCATCCTTGCAGAGTTTCAGGAGGGTAAAAGCAAACATGGTCCTCTGTCCAGAAAATGTGTTTTGTAAGAGCATCCTACAAATGTCCTTTGTAAGAGTAAGTGCCAGATTTTACACCTGGGGCACAGCAACCCTGGATGTACATATAGTCTGGGGAACGAGAGGTTACAGAGCAGCTCTGCAGAGAGGGATCTGGGCGTTCTGGTCACAGCAAGTTGAACATGAGCCAACAGTGCCTGGCAGCCAAGAGGGCCAGCCGTGCCCTGGGGTGCATCAAGCACTGCATTGCAGCCGGTCGAGGGAGGGGATTGTCCCGCTCTGCTCTGCGCTGGGGCGGCCTCACCTCGAGCGCTGTGTGCACTTTTGGGCGCCACAGCACATCAAGGATATAAAGCTACAAGAGAGCGTCCAGAGGAGGGTCACAAAGTTGGTGAAGGGTTTAGAGGTGAAACCATATGAGGAGCAGCTAAAGTCACTTGGTTTGTTCAGCCTAGAGAAGAGGAGGCTGAGGGGAGAACTTATCACGGTCTACAGGTCCCTCACAAGGGGAGGAGGAGGGGCAGGTGCTGATCTCTTGTCTCTGGTGACCAGCGATAGGACCCGAGGGAATGGCAGGAAGATGTGCCAGGGGAGATTTAGGTTGGATATTAGGAAAAGGTTCTTCACCCAGAGGATGCTGGAGCACTGGAACAGGGACAATGCCCTCCGAGATATGGTGTGAATTTGGGGTTGTCCAGTGCAGGGAAATAAGTTGGACTTTATGATCCTTGTGGGTCCCTTCCAACTCAGGACATTGTATGGTTCTATGATCTTCTGAAAGACCCAGGAATCTTGTCTTAAATTTGCCGCTTATTATCCCTGTTTAACCACTGTTGTTGTGTGCGGGATTTTTTTTTCCCCCTGAGCTATTATTGTTCAGTCCTATAATATGTCTCTAGAAGAAATGTTTCTCTGAAAATTGTTAGTATGCCTGTGCCAGGGCATTGCTGACAGAAAGCAATAAGACATGTCTCACCCCTCACTGAGAACTTCATCTCTCTTTCAGGTTTTAATCCCCATTTCTCTTTATGTGTCCATTGAGTTTGTCAAGTTGGGCCAAGTCTTCTTAATTCACAATGACATTGACCTGTATGATGAAGAAGCGGATTTGCCCATACAGTGCCGTGCCCTAAATATCACTGAAGATCTTGGACAAATCCAGTATATCTTCTCAGACAAAACAGGGACACTAACAGAAAACAAAATGGTATTCCGACGCTGTACTGTTGATGGAATTGAGTTTTCACATCAGGAAAATGGTGAGAGACACTTTTTTATACTTGCTTTTCTCTCTGAGCCACTGAATGTTACTAATTTAAATATTAATATTTAAACCTACTGAGCCCTCTGACTCGATGTAGAGCTTTGTGGATTTGTCTCCATTTTGTGAGGGACCCCTGTTACGGAGATTCATGAAAGTGAAGGTGTTTTAAATGATTCAGAAGTCAGATGGGAAAGGTTTTTGGGTTCCCTCTGCAGACATCTCAGGCTTTGCTATGCATTCAATACCCACTTGAGAGTGCAAAAAGAACATTTTCCTTTTCATTCCTAAATGAATGCCAGCCAACCTTTTATAAGCTCACAAACTGGGATTAGTTAATAATTAAACTCAGTGGGTCCAAAAGTAATTACCATAGTCTTCTGTGTGATATGAAAGGTATAGCTACTCACTCTCTTGAGTCAACCCTAGCTGCAGGCTGGGTCTGAAGTCTCTTGGCATTCAGTGCTCTGAATCTGGGGGTTTGACTCAGGCCCGTTCTTGGTCACTACTTTTTCTCTCTACATAGTATGAAGGATTTTATTAAGCTGGCAAGGAGCTGCCAAAAAGATGTTTGTGCTCTGTTACTGAAAACATTAGCAAATCTTTGAATTACCACATTTCACTCTCCTGTTCCAGTTAACTACAAAGTGCAGTAAAGACACCAAGCATTAGCAGAAGTACATAAAAGTGACTGATCACTTTGAAAATGCATTTTTCTTTTCTTGTAATAATAAACATTGGAGAGTGGGAGTTGCCAGAAACTGAAGTGGATAGGAAAGGTTTTCTGGTGCTGGCTTTTGAGATGTTTTGGCTTTGGTTTAGTTTGTTTCAGTTTTTTTAACCAGCCAAGGAATTCCTCCTGAGCAATGCAAAAAACAGAATAAGAGGTAAGGTTTTACTTTCTCTTGTTACAGCCAAGCGCCTGGAAACCCACAAAGAGTTGGATTTAGCTGATGAGGACTTTGCAAAACTTCAACACTTCACTCTTCCTCCCACAAATATTGAGATACCAGCCACTTACAAGCAGAGGACCATGAGACCTTTAAGGAGGTGCCAGAGTGCTAGAGCTCATTTTCAGGGGCATACAAGGAACAGGTCACTCGGTCGTCGGGACAGCAACCAGTCTCAAGTGGCATTCAGCAGTACCATTGTGAGTACGAGCAGACTCAGCTAACACATTTTAAGAAGTTATCCTGTTGCATTTTGTGTTGGGAATTCAACAGGTGGACAGCAGAAATCCAAGCCCTGGTGGAGCTGAGAGAGGGAAGGGGGAGACAAAACATTGGGGTCCATGCTTAGAGCGTGCAGGCTGTAGTCAGAGGGGAGCTAGGTGAGTGTTTGGATATCTGTGTCCTTGTATCAAAAACTGCAGCAGAAAAGTGGGGGCACACAGGTGAGTTTTTGTGATGGTTGCTTGATGGGAGGAGAAGACATGAATTTGGGATCCCAAGACTGAGGCTGCGGTTCCTCACAGCAAGAGGCATTTTGCACAAAGGGGAATCAGCTTTTTGTATTGTTCTGGTACACTAAAATGCCAGGGAAAGTGAGGTGGGGATTCTGGGCTGGGATTATGCAAGAGGAACTAGGGACGTGAGTCTGGGGCCTGGCTTTGCAGAAACAGGAGGTGCAGGTCCTCCTAGGAGATGATGGTCGGGAAGAGGGTATAGGTTTGAAGTCTGAGTTTGAACATAGCTCAGAAAGCCACAAACAACTTCTGCTACTAGCACTGCAACATACCGTCTCTGTTAAACAAAGTTCAGCCACCCCTGCACCGTGCATGCAAAATTGCCAAGCAGCACTCTTCAAAGCAGTTCTGGGAGTTTGTTAGCATGTCAAAAGATAAACGTTGCATTTTTCAAGGAAAAAAAAAGCAGCACTTCTCACAAAGATAATATAAATTAAGCCGAAAGGGCTTATCAGAATAAGATCTTAAACCCTGCAAGATGCTGAACTCTGCAAAATGCTGAAGAGCCTTGTCCCCCGTCAGTAGCTAGGTGGCCTCTGCCTCACCTCAAGTGCTGACTTGGAACTACATGTCTTCATTGCAATTCTAGGAAAATCTTAGACTCAGCTAAATTTTAGATCTGAAACTTCCCAAAATCTAACACAACCTATTAAAGTCAGACTATTTTTTTCTTCTTGAAAGTTTTTAACAGAAAGGCTTTTATGGACTCTAGAAGGTCGAACACTTTCAAAATTAAAATTCCAATTAAAATTAAATGCCTGGAAAACCCTTCCAAATCTTGCTTTTTTAAAAAATCTAATAAATACAGATTTCTCAGAACTTTATTTTCTGCAGTTGTTCTTCTTGGCAAAGTCGTTTAAGTGCATTATAAGATCCTACTTCCTTCATTCAGTTCCTCTGTCATGTAGTATAGATCAGTCAGTACTCCTCCTGCTCTTGGAATATGGGGGGTTTGTCAGTTGTTATCCTAGCATTTTCCAGCCCAGTCCTCATTGGATGTTAAGAACTTCTCCATGGGTTCTTGAGAATCCATGGGTCATGACTTTTGAAGTGTGATAAAGGAATTTCTTGCCAGTATATTTTACCAATTATGGTTTTTACTGCCAGGCCTCTTAGATTTCTTCTATAAATAAACTGCTATGTTTTGGGGTTTTTTTTTTCTGCTGTAAAAGCAATATCTGAGCAACTAGTATCAAACATCTCCTTTGCAGAGGAAGATTAAGCTGCTGTCATGGAAATAACCAGCCTCAACTGCTAATAGGTGTCACTCTATCTGGATAAATCGTTTAACCTCTATGACAAATAGGAAGATGTAGTAAAAATGGAGACGCTTAGGTATTGCCCAGAGGCTGTCCTGTATGTTGATATTCTTCAAATGATGCATAGTAATATCTTTCTTTACCAGCCAAGCCAATTCCCTATTAATAAAATGGGGATAGTAAAATTTTCTGTATCTTTTTGGTTCCTGCCATTTGGAACTTACATCACCTTGTCTGATGCATTTGTACTTTGCTACAAACCTGGAGCATCTTGAGTACTCCGGTTATACAGATAGTGTTGTGGGCCTGAGTGAATCTCAGTAGTCAAAGTTTCTTAAGAAAAATCCATCTTTGAACAATGTGTGATTGAAGACACAAAGATTGCTGTTTGACTTGATTAATTTAAGGCTTGCAGAACCTTTCTGGATAAATGGCTCTGTTAAAATAAAAGTATTGAAGTATTCAGTGGCAGTCAATTATTGTCAAACACAGTCCTCACTATGAAATTGTGAGACTCAGCTTCTTCAGATCAACAAAATGCAAGAGAAAAAAACTCCTTTAGATAATAAACAGTGTAAAGTCCAAAGGCCAGTAGTTGGCATTGTACAATTTGTTGTTGTTGGCTTTTTTCTTAATAAATGTCAAGTTTCCAAGGGTTGATGTGCCAGCTGCACGAAACTCCTCATGAAAACTGGTAGCCTCAGGTAATAGTAAAATTGAAGAACTTTGCACTGCTGAGAAGACACAGTGGTTTTTGGGTAAGGGTTATCACAGCATCTGTTATGAGCAACTGCATGTCAGAACTGTTGCCAAGAAAAGCATTTTAAAGCAAGAGGGCTGTTAATGTAATATTATCCTGCAAAATGTGAAGAGTTTAACTGGAAAGTAACTGCACCAAACAAAAGATAATAATTTACAAATGTCAAATTTATTTGTGAACAGTTTTTAAAGGAAAAATATCTATGCAACGATTAGAAAATTTACTTACTCTCAATCAGCCCTACATGAATTGGTGATAAGCAGGTTGCATATGGTATTTTAGCACTGGAACAGGCTGCCCAGAAAGGTTGTGGAGTCTCCTTCTTTGGAAATATTCAAAACTCGCCTGGATGCGGTCCTGTGCACCCTGCTCTAGGTGTACTTGCTCAAGCAGGGGAGTTGGAAAAGGTGATCTCCCAAGGTCCCTTCCAACCCCTACCATTCTGTGATTCTGTGATTTTAAGTGCATTCATACAATTTGTAATTATTTGTGCCTGCAAATAAGCATGTTTGAACTTTGTCTCAATATTCTGAGCAGCTCTGCAATTAGGAAGCCCTGCAGCTACAGAATGTATTTCAGCCTGCCTGTTTGTGAGAGTGTTCTCTGCTTGACAAGTTTTGATGTTTTGCTGAAATCCAAGAAGCTCTTATCAATTAACATGTTCACCTCAGTGCATATCTCAGATAGGGATGGGGATGATAGGTTTTTCATGGCATTTGATAAAGTTAATTAAACTGGAGCCTGCGGATCCTAGAAGAATAACTAAATAGCATTGCTTGTCTTTTCTGGAGTGAAAGTAACATGGGTGTGATGCACAGCCTAACTCCTAGGGCTTACCCTCTGGTTTTGCCCCTTCCAATATTTTTGTCCATAGTCTTCATGATCCATGGCAGCTTGTGGAGCCTCCTTACGTACAATTTATGCAGTTCATCAGAAATGATGAATCCTATGTCCAGTTACAGCTTCCAAAAATTCAACGGCAAAGTCTATTCAGTGGGAAGAGGATTGACCAGGTCTTGGACAATGGAAAAGCAAATTCCTAGCTGATTGTCAGCAATCCCATCTCTTGCTACTATTACTAAACATAAAGAGATAGAGATCTACCTATTAACAGTTACACTTGGAAAATTAGAGACTGAGCTGAACAGATCTGTTTGTACTCAAATTCAAGCTATTCCAAAAACTCATAGCTGAGATTTCCTGCCAAGTTTATAGTGCTTATATTGATACCATAAAAATGTGCGAAGTCTGTGTATGTCTTAGGTTTTATGTGGAATGGAAAGGAAGGAAGAACAGTGTAGTCTTTACTTCAGAAATCTCCCAGGATAGATATAGTGACTGATTTATTTATTTCATAAACATTTATGAGAACTCTGGAGGGAGACAGACATCATGGAATCACAGAATTGTTGAGGTGGGAAGGGACCTCCAGAGGTCATCTGGTCCAACGCTGCTGCTCACCTACAGCCAGTTACCCAGGACTATGTCCAGAGGACTTTTTAATATCTCTGAGGATGGTGGCTCCACAACCTCTCTGGGCAACCTGTGCCAGTGCTCTGTCACCCTCACAGTGAGGGTGATGTTCAGAGGCAACATCCTGTGTTTCAGTTTGTACCCATTGCCTCTTGTCCTGCCACTGGACACCACTGAAAGAGCCTGGCTCCGTCCTTTTTGCACCTCCATTCAGGTATTTTTATACATTATTAAGATCCTCCCTCAGCTTTCTCTTGTCTGAGCTAAACAGCTGTGGCTCTCTCAGTCATATTTGTGGCCCTTCATTGGACTCTCTCCAGTATGTCCATGTCTCTCTTGTACTGGGGAGCCCAGAACTGGACACAGTACTCCAGGTGTCGTCTCACCAGTGCTGAGTAGAGGGGTAGGATCACCTCCATTGACTTGTTTGCAATACTTTGTCAAATGCAGCCCAGAATTACATTAGCCATCTTTGCCGCAAGGGAACACTACTGGCTTATGTTCAACTCTGTGTCCACCAGGACCCTCGGGTCCTTTTCTACCAAGCTGCTTTCAAGCTATGTGGCCCCCAGCATATACTGATGCCTGAGGTTGTTCCTCCCCAGGTGCAGGACTTTGTACTTCTCTGTGTTGAACTTCATGAGGTTCCTGTCAGCCCATTTCTCCAGCCTTTTGAGGTCCCTCTGGATGGCAGCATGACTCTGTGGTATATCAGCCACTCCTCCCATGTTAAACAGGACTGGATCCAATATTGATCACTGGGGTACACCGCTAGTCACTGGCCTCCAACTAGACTTTGCACTGCTGGTCACCACCCTCTGGGCCCAACCATTCAGCCAATTTTCAGTCCACCTCACTGCCTGCTTATCCAGCCCACATATCAATAGCTTGTCTATGAGGATCCTACAGGGGACAATGTCAAAGGCCATACTGAAGTCCAGGTAGAAAATATCCACTGCTTATGGACATGTCCATATCTAAAGTATCTAACGCAATTGGAAAAAGAACAGACTTACCTGTTTTTTCACACCTCCTGTGAAAACAGAAACTGATTTTCATCCTGGCTGTCTAGCCCTCTGGAGAGAGAGCCTTCAGCCAAACTAGAGGAAACCATCTCATTTTAGAACCTAGAAGGAGGCATTGGCCAACTCACTGGTTTCTCTGGGTACCGCAAAAGGAGACAATGCCGGTGTAATTTATTAATTTGGTTCCTTGTGGCTGCTGCAATTTCTCAGAGGGAAAAATAAAATAATGTATTATGAAACAACAGAGCTATGGTTGACAGAAGGACTTAAGGGAACTTTAAAAGAGTAGAAAAAATATAAAATTATAAGCAAATTTGAAGCAAGATAGAGTATTAACATTTGCTCTGTCTCCCTTTAGGTGTTCTTATGAATTAAGATGGTGACAGCACATTTCCTTCTAGATTTAATAATTCCAATAAATAGTGCCTTGCTATTAGAAGTATTTCATGAAGATTTCAATTGTCCTATTGTCATCAGATTTTAGTGTCATCTAATAGGAGAAATGCTATCAAATTAATGACGAAATCTTAAAAACTGAATGGCATTAGCCATTTTATAACATCAGTATTTTCACTAACAAATTGCTGACATTGAAAAGGTGGTACATTTAACTGATCATCATCATTAGTGCTGTTTTATTTCATTTTCTTTTTTTTGTTTGTTTGTTTTTATATATGTTCAGGCTGGTCGATAAGCAGACTTGTTTGCCTGAATTCTTATCTCCTGAAGTTCCATAAGGCTGGAAATTCAGGTCAGCCTTGTTTTCACTAAATGTGAAAAAGAAAATGAGAAAAACTTTTCTGATAAATATTGGTTTTTGTATTGTTTTTAAAACCTGTCTCTGAGGCCATAGTTGACCTGATGGTTTTCCATTTTTCCAGAGGAAAATTATGAGTTCAGAAAGTTTCTGCTGAAGTGGAATACCTACTATTGCATTGTCATTTTTGGCATGAACTAGAGGCAGATATTGAGGTCATAGATGCAAAAGAAATTGGGTAGGATGATGATGGATAGGAGAGACTGAGATCCCTGTGTAATAATTTGTGGCTCCTGAGGTTCGTTCTAATTGTGGCAATGCATGAGGAAGTTATATGAATAACTGGGCAAACAGTCAATGAGTTTCTAATCATTCATGTTTTGAACTTAATATAATTCCCAACATAACTGTTTTGAGACTTGTGTCTGTACATGTGTTCTTCACTGGAATTGTCCAGTTAAGCTATTCGGAATTGCTATATTTAGCAAGTACAGCATATGCCACAGACACACAGTTACCCACAGTAACTGTCTGCTGCAGTACAATATCATGAAAGGGTTTCTAAAGAATGGCAGCTTTAACTTTTCAGCCTCTGATTCCTTTTAAGAGACCTGAGAAGATATCTAAAAAAACAGGCTTGTCCTCAGTATGTATCAGTTTGCTGGAGAAAGGACTGCATCTATACTGAAAACATTTCCCCATATGTGAAACAAAAAAGCAGAAAACACTGAACCAGAGGAACTAGAGCCTCCTGCAGCACAGAAAGCACAAAACCTTGTTCCATCTTGGGATTTCAGTTGAGCTCTGTGCTGCAAAATGAGCAGTAGATTTATTTGCAATTATTAGGATGATTTAAGAACTGCTGTTCACTTTAGCAAGCAGGAGTTACAATGCAACATATTCAGCTCAGCACAACACAGCCGTGAAGGTGGTTGGTTGACTTCTGTTGCATATTTACAGAATTCAGGAAAACTGTGCCAGATTGAAGGGGAGAGGGTAATAGCTGAGATGAACTAGAAAGCAGCTAAATCACTTTGGCAGTTCCTTAAAGAAGGCATCCAAAAATGTTGGCTCACAGGAAGGTGTCTTTTAAATTTGGAAGCTCTTGTTAAATACGGCCCTGAATTAAATCCAAGCCAGACTCTGCTAACATGAAATTTCCATTAAAAGTAATACTCCCATAGCCCTACATCAGATTAAATAGTAGGCAAGTGACATTGTTAAGTAGTTTGGCTTGCAAAATTAGAAAGAGTGTGGTAGTAAAATTACAGTAACATTTCAGGAACAAATGAAGTATGCATGTTTGTATTTATTGTAAAAACTGAGGAAGAACAGTTTGAGACAGCTCCTCTTTCTGGGTGCAAAGCAAAATGACTCTGGAAACAAAAAGTGTTACTGCTGTAACCAAGCCATAAACACGACATAGTCTCTGTTGAATTAACAGTCAGCTCCTACACTGAAATGGGAGATCCCAAATCCGCTTCCATCTGGAACACCCTTTAATTCAGTAGTCAGCAGTTTCAAAGTTTGGGGATACAGTATAGATTATTCTTGATTTCTAGTAGATCTCAAAAGTAATAAAATTCTGAAATAATCTTCTATTTCAAGATTCAGTTCCTTCCAATTTTCCAGTTCTGCAGCTTTTAGATATGTATCTTTTTTTTCCCTAGATGTTAAGTACAAAAGGCATTTACCTTACATAATTCTAGGTGTAAATTCAATAAGAGGTAAGAGGAAACTATCAAGTTGATAGGTCCTCCTTGGGGACAAGGGTAAATGGGAATAATCCTCATTAAGTAATTTCTCTTCCAGGAAAAGGATGTGACTCCCGATCACAGGCTGCTGAGGCGAGTGAGAGAAGCTGCCCTTCAGACTGAAAATCTTTCTCCTTTTATACAAACAAAGACTTCCACAACTCTTACTGACTTTTTTCTTGCCCTTGCCATCTGTAATACAGTTGTGGTCTCCACAGCTACCGAGCCAAGACAAAGGGTAATCTAACTTTAAGTATATGAGGAAAATTGATTATGTTTCCATTTTATGACATAAAGCAGGGTTCAGTGAAACCTGAAATGGTGAAAAATAGTTTGCTTGGGAGTTCTCCTCTAGTTCTTTTACCTTTTGTGTAATATCTACTGTTTCACTGCCTGCGTATATCCCCTCCTAACATGGCTTTTTATGTTTGATGAATAGCTATGGCTGCCACAGTATCTGCACTTATTCTTTTAGATTTTTATACTATATATACTGGGTTTTCTCTGATCTCCCAGGCCATTGACAGAACTACAAGGGGCTTGATTCCACCTCTGCTTCAGAGGTAGAGGTACAAATAACCATCAAATTTGGATGCCAACTTACCTATGACTCCTCTACTGAATTCCCCCACCACAGTTAAATAGGAAAAAAAAAGTTGCTTTTCTAATTATCATCATTTAGATACAGAAAAATATATTGAGGTTTTGAAAAGTATCTTGTAGTTCACATTTATTTGTTTTTAACCATAGGTTTTCTCATATTTCTAGGTCACAGTTCCACCGCCAATAAAACCTTCAGGAATCACCCTGGAGAAGGTTCATCAGATGTTTCAACGGCTAAAATTAGCAAGCCTTAGTCAGTCTTTTTCATCATCTCAGTCTAGTTCAGACCTAGGTCCTAACTTCAGTGCAAAGGACACCAAGGAGCATCTTGCTGCATTGGATGGCTGTGACAATGACGACGACTGCTGTGCCAGTAGTAGAGGCGATGAGCTCCAAGGCAAGGGCAGCACAGATGGTAGTGCTTCCTTCGATGAGGTCTTTAAATCTGTGACTAACAGTTCTTTGCCAGCAGACTTTTGTTATGAGGCTGAGAGCCCAGATGAGGCAGCACTTGTCTATGCTGCCCAGGCATATAATTTTACTTTAGTGTCCCGAACTCCTGAACAGGTGACCGTACGGTTGCCACAAGGCACACTCCTGACTTTCAATATTCTCTACACTTTGGGATTTGACTCAGTAAGGAAAAGGATGTCTGTAGTGGTGAGACACCCTTTAACCAAGGAGATTGTTGTCTACACAAAAGGAGCTGACTCTGTTATAATGGATTTGCTGGAAGACTCTGCCACAGGTAATTAGCCAATGAGCTACTTCTGTTGTGTCTCCTATAAAGAAGCATAAGAAGTTTGCAGTAGTCTTTTCTGCATGAAATGTTATACCTAGGCATTAGAAGTATAAAAAAAGAATAAGCTTTCTCCAGTGTTAACCTTGCAGGTCAGAACTAAGGTATTTATTTAACCTGAGTACTGCTTAGAATATGGAATGGGCTAATTAAAATTCATTGATAGCGCTAACCCACATGGACTGTGTACTCCGCAGTAATACTGTCATAAGGGCCTGACCATTGTATTTCAGCTTGTCAGCAAAAGTGCTATAACATTAACAAACGAACAAACAAAAAAAACCCAAGTAATATTATCTTAAAGGAAACAAGGATCTTTAGCAAGCTTTCAGCTTATGCACAGCCAACACTTTTGAGCTTTTAAAGGAATTGCTATTATACTGGAATTTAGTTTTCTCTAATGCCCACTCTTTTTTAATATTTAGGCCATTAGGTCTGAAACGACCTGTGCTTAAAATACAGAATCTTTTCCTTGTATTTCACAGCTGACATTAGTGCAAAGAAGAGAATGAAAAGAATAAAAGAAAAAACACAGAAGCATCTGGACTGCTATGCCCGTGATGGCCTACGAACCCTGTGCATAGCTAAGAAGGTAGGAGGGCGTTAGCCTAATATTGTTTACAGCTTTGCTCCGTACATGTCAATAGATTTATATATGGTTATAATTCTTTCTGCTTCAGAGAACAAGCCAGATACAGCCCATCTTTTTGTTCCTCTATTTGATTGTTCTGCAGTCTTTTTTAGCTCTTTTTCCTCAGTGTGAGCAGATGATGGATTTTTGGTCAGCCTCAAAACATTAATTTCTGTTTCTCTTATGGTAACTCTAGCTGACCTTCTGTACACTGGTTCCAAGCAAGAAATAAAAACTCTGCAGGGGAGCCAACCTTCTTCTGTTTTGCTTGGCATTCAGCCTTCAAAAATCTTGCTCTCAGCCTGGGTTAGTACATCTTAGCCTGATACTTTAATACAGAACTTGTCTATGTGTGGCAAATAGGTCATATTGAAGCTCTGGAGAAATGTAGAGCAACCCTCAGCAACTGTTTGTTCCAGTTCAGCGTCTCAGCTAAAGGCTGTGTGATCAAGAGTTTCTCTAGGTCATGTTTTTAAGTCTCAGCTGTAGGCCATTTATACAAACAGGGAGTCAGGTCTATTTTTCTCATTACTACCAGTTCTTGTTGCCTTCTCTTGGAAAAATTTGTGTTATTTTAAAGGCAACACAGTACTTTACCAGCCTGGATAGGAGTTAATTCTCTGTGATGCAGAATGTTGGCATTCTTCTCTTATTTAAATTTAAAATGAGCTCTGTTTAAATTGTGTTTTGCAGGTCTTGAATGAAAATGACTTTCAAAAATGGGCCAATTTTCGTCGGGAGGCAGAAGCTGCAATTGACAACAGAGATGAGTTGTTAATGGAGACAGCACAGCAGCTGGAGACCAAACTCACCTTGCTGGGTAGCTAAAAATAAGAATCGTCATTGTGTGAAGTATCACTTGCTGTCCTGTGATATTCTTGGCAATCAGACAGAAAACAGCTTATACTAATTTATACCAAAAAGTCTTCCTCTGAGGTTTGGAAATCTCAGGGCTAGGGTATACAGTCCAATGACAGTGTCTAAATAAATTCTCGTGTATTTTGAGCAGCAGTAACTTTGAAAAAGTATACTGAAACTATCATGTGCCAGGAGCAAAGAACACGTACATCAGCTGTTGCTGTGGCTCAGCTGACACAGTAGATAATGAAGTTCCCATAATTCAATCATATGCCTGTGATAAACCTATAAAGTACTATAAATTAACTTCAGTTTTGAGCACAAATTCCAAGGGAATTTTGGTAATTAAACTGTATTATAAAATACGGTAACTTAAACTGATGTCCACACATAGGCATTTTTGCTAGTGAATTTCCGCTGCTTTTGCATTGTCATGTTTGCTTTCTGCACTTTGTAAAAGGATATGTCAATTTAAAACTTAAATTCATTGGCACTTGTGCATCATCCATCACCGTCGTATCTAACAACACTATTCTGGTAAATTACAGAGCACTTCAGTGCTTTCTTTTCTGTTTTGTTTCCAAACATTCTGTTCTTTAAGACTTTGATTTTCAGAGTTGTCTCAGTCTCATCTTTCTGTGACTACAGTCTGTGCCCGTACTTCGTTATCCTGAATTTCTGTGATTGCAAGCTATTAACATTATGGCTTCTCATAATCTCTGCAGTGATTTAAAAAATTAGAGTCATAACAGTAAATGCCATAAGCAGAACCACATAAGAGGTAATGTAGATCTTGTCAGAATCTGTTACCTTTGCCAACTCTTAAGGCTCTGTGTGCTTTCATACATTATTTCACAAAAAGTGTTCTTTTAGCTTAAATTAATATCTGTCTTTAATGTATCACAGTTACAGCATCTTCAAACTGACCTCTAGTGGAAGAGATAAGAAAAGGAGTGTTCTAATATTCGGATGGTGATTTACCATCTGGATGAGTGTTGGCATCTGCTCCTAAGTTTGCGCATTTTCAAAAAGAAAACCTACTGTACCCCTTCTTCTCCCTTTGATGGGTGAAGCATCTAACTTGACAATAGGGATAGCATTCACTTAAATAGTCAAAGTTCATCTTTTCTGGTTGCTTTGATGGGACTTAATGCGGTACTTTAAAAATGCATATGGTGTAATTCCTCTGCCAGTACACTGTCATTTTGGATTATTAAGAAGAAATGAAATGCCTTGTTCTAGCAATGAGTAAAATGAAGAGCCAGAACTTGATTGCTGACACATTCAGATCTCAATCCAAATGCAGATCTTGTGCCTGTCTCTTTATGTGCGGAACACTACCTTGGCTCAGCTCTTGATAAATTCAGGATCACGATTGGAAGTCAAAGACCTTTTCTTGAAAAAGAAAATAGCAACATGATTTCAAAAGGAAAGAAAACAAGTTAACTTCTTTTCCTGTTTGCCCAGGAGCAACAGGGATTGAAGACCGGCTGCAAGATGGAGTGCCTGACACTATTGCAGCACTTCGAGAAGCTGGGATACAAATCTGGGTCTTGACAGGAGACAAACAGGAAACAGCAGTAAACATTGCATATTCCTGTAAACTCCTGAACCAAAGAGACACTGTCTTCACCATTAACACTGAAAATGAGGTGAGTACAGAGAGAAGCAGAGAATTTGCTATCTTTCCCTTTCTTCATGTCTTGCAGCTTGGCACTGTTTTGCTTTAGGCTGCGTTCAACACAAGAAAACAGCCAACCAAAACCCCACAGAGCACCATTAGGCCAGAAACTCTTTAGACCACATGTAACAGGATGAAGTGGAACACGGGACAGTTATGTAGAGTTTTATTCAATTAAAATACAATGAGTTTTCCAAATGAAAATATTCTTTAAAAATTTACCTGAATAGTGAGCTTTAGAAAGAAGATAATATGCAGTTCAAGTACCTGATTCCTTAATAATATTGATATCTGGCTTTTCACCTTGCAAAGGAAATTTCAGCTACAATGTTATTTTAAATCTAGGTGATATCTGTAGGAAGACATTTGGAAAGTATTGTATGAATCCGTCTGGAAAAAGTATGCAGGTGTAGATTTAATTAAATTCAGAACTTTCTAGTTGCATGTTCCCTAATAGGATTAGGCTTAATCAGAAATTCATTAGTGAACAATTTAATCCAGTATCTTTTTGTGTAAGCAGCCATCTTGCAAACCTAAATATAGTTCTTGTGGGCCGGTTAAAAATACAGTCACTTTCTTGACATTCCATGGTGGCACACGTACTGGTGTGCACAGATATTCCCTGAATTTCCGTGGGCAATAAGAAGGTCAGGCAGTCAGCAAAGCAAAGACACTCCAAAATGAGGATAATCACTTCAGGGGCACGTCTGTCAGCTCCTGTGACTCACTAAACTACAGTGGACAATCTGTGGTGCAACCTATGGCTATTCCTGAAACCATCTGAATGGCAGAGAAATAGAGTCCTAACTTTCAAAGAGGGTAAATACCATGAAGGATGGTGAAAGTAAAAGGCTTTAGAAAAGCAACCTTTTCTTTTGCAGATAGTGAAGCACTGTAAGCAGGGTACCAGGAAAATCATGCTTTGCTTTCGGAAAGCAGGATGGCCGCTGCTACGCACAACCTAGCGTCTTATCCCTCCAGGCATCCTGGTGGGACAGATGGCTTTGTGAGATGGATGTAGGGGAGAGTGAGTTCAGGCATTGTGGCTAAACCAGACCCATTTGCTAAGGAGAAGTCAGCCCTGACCATTTCTAAAGCCCAAAAACAGGGTCCAAAATGCCAGCTGTGCTGTCCTCTTCTTTATTTTCTTGCTAGTGACCTCTTACTTCCCATATAGCCCTGAGTGCCACTGAGGTGCCCCAGGCAGCAGCCACTGCCCTTTTCCCAGTGTGCTGCTCTGTCCTTTTTCTGCAGCATACACTTGTGGCCCACCATGAGACGAGCCTTTCCACGGGTAGAGAGGAGGCTGAGGAGGGAAGGCAGGGCTTCTCTCTGCGACTAGGCATGTCACTGGTCTCAGTGCCTCAGTTTTTCGCCCCACAGAAGGGGGGTTACAGATACAAGCTTGCCTTTTTCTGTAAAGCTCTTGTGAGGATTAATTAAATATAGTTAAAATACTGACTGTTTTTCTTGTGACAGGCAATTGTATAGAGCAGTTAGACGGCCTACTTTCTAACTGCTTTTGTCTGCAGTTAGTAGTTCTCCAAACAAGAATAAAATCCTATGCAAATGTCTCTCTTAATGTCACAGAAATAGGGAAACATGCAAAGATGATATGGAATTTGGCACAGAATACATTCCTTGCTTCAATGTGTAATTTCATTTGATACGCATATCTGCTTTAAAGGAAGGCAAAATGAATATATTTAGGGTAGAAATTAGAAGACGGTTTCTGTCAGAGAAGTGATGCTGCAGGCGGGACCACCCTGGTTCCAGGAAACACAGGTGTGTGCAATTACCCACAGCACCCTATACGGTCCTCGATCCAGACTCAGAGGCAAGCTGCGCACATATGGGTGCTTGTGTGAATGCATGTGGTTCAGTGGGCACTGGGGTTGCTCCGCAAGAACATTTAGCTCCCTCCTTTCAAAATTAAGCTGAGGACACTGCTTTTGAAAGTGTCTCCCACTGGCAGCAGCAGGGGAAACAAATAATACATACAAAGCGTTTAACCCATTAATTTTGCCAAAGTTAACCCGTGAACTGGCTTCTGTGGGAAGGGACTCTCGTTCCCCCTGAGCCCAGCAGCTTATTCAAACACTGAAAATTTAATATCTTCCAGGAAGAAGCAACACAAGTAGGGAGTTTGGGGGATTCATTTAAAAAGGCAAGCCAAGACAAGCCAGGAATTTCCACTACAATTTTTGGTTTGTTCACAGAAAGGTGATGCTTCTTTGATATTATTTAGAGTTTTTCAATGTGCAGGCTAGATGCAGCTTTTTATTAGATGTCAGAGGTACATTTGATTCCAAAACCTCCCACTTAAGTGTAATTTAAATCTTGCAAACATCCTACACATGTACCTTATGCAACATAAAGTGAAAATAACATTTTAGAACTGAATCATCACTCAATAATGCTGACAGAAAAGGTAGAAAAGGGAGTGATTAGCTCCTCAGGTATTCAGTGCCATGCCACAGAATGAGGACTTTTAGTACTAACAGGCAGCAAAATAACTTTTAGATCATTCTGCGTTTTCTCTGACAGTGGTGTGCTGATTTAAGAGATCTGTATGGGAGAGGTAAATGTGGTCCCCTTAAATCTCTCTGTATCTGATACTAAGTCAATTCCAGTTGTTTGCATTTGAAGGGGGACTTTGGTCCAAAATGAGGAAAATTTGCTAAGAGGAAAAGACTTACTTTGTGTTTGAGGCAGACTGCTGAGAAATATGAAGCTTTATTTCTGTCCTTAACTGTGACACACACCTGATTTGTGATCTAGAAAAGGCCAAACTGTCAAAGTTACTGGGTAGTTTTGAAAATCTGAACCTCTTGTTTCTCTACTGCAGTTTATTTCTGGGGGAAGCAAATGCTGCAATATCTCACATCATTCATATCAGAACTAGATTTTAAAATCTCCTTTAGAAAAAAAAGGATTTTTTTTATATATTTCTGTACTCTCAGCACTGCAAATACAAATATGTCCTCCTGATGTGAAGATTGTTTTCTTTTCTTTTAAAATAATTTCTTACTACAGTTAACTAGCTGATAAGATGCACAGCGTTTTCACTGATGGATTTGATGACATCATTGAAAAAATCTCCAATCTTATGAATCGGTGTGTTTCTCAGTCAGTTTTCCCTAATGTTTATCTGATAGGCTTAAACCCACTGGCATGACTATGCAAATATACACTTTGTAAACTCTCTGCTGTAAAGGGAAATGGAGATAACTCTTTCTAGAACCATTTCTGTTTTCTCACAGGAAACATGTGACTCTCTCTTGAATTTAACCTTGGAAGAGGTGAAGAAGAATTATGAGGTTGAAAAACCACAGAGGAAATTTTTTGGCATTATCCCAACATCTTTCTCAGCCTTTGAGGCCCCCAGTCCCGAGTTCGGACTGGTGATTGACGGACAGACACTGAATGTCATCTTCCAGGGGGGCCTGGAGGAGAAGTTCCTGGCGCTGACGAAGTACTGCCGCTCAGTGGTGTGCTGCCGTTCCACCCCTCTTCAGAAGAGCATGGTGGTCAAGCTCGTCCGGAGGCAGCTTAAAGTGATGACCCTGTCAATAGGTACCTCCATTCTGAATCTCACAGGAGAGAGGGGGAAGCAGGTTCTTTCTTTGAGAGTTATGGAAATGTATGGAATATTTTGTATGAGCAATTTCTTGTGCCTCAGACAGATACAGTGGGGAAAATAGCATTGAATACTCTCTCCTGATCAAAAACCATATGAAAGTCTTTCTTCACCTTTCACCGAGTAAATCTGGCCATTGTTTAAACAAGATGAAGGCACTCCAAATTCAGAATCTCCCAGCAGTCCCTTTCATGCACACCAGTACAGACGTATGTGCACATTCCCTCCAGAATGCCCTCGCTTTGAGCATGGAAAACAGTCAATAGTAGTCACTTTTGTCTTTTCATAAAGCCCTTTTCCTGTCAGATTTTCCCAACTGGTGAAAACAGAGTTATCCCCAGAGTGGTATTAAGCACTGACTCATTTGCTTTTTACCTATGAATAATGTGAAATGCTTTGAGTTTCTTACTCCACTTTTGGTAAGTGATCCCACTAAAATCCTTCCAGAATTTATTTTTATGATTTAAAACTAAAAAATATACCTCTGTGGACTGAATGGAAGAGTCTGATGTGTTTTAAAATTTCTTGCTTTGCCTTAGAGTTCAAAATATAAGCTTTCAGCCTTGCACTTCATTTATTTTGCTTTACCAGCTAATCTAATTCCCAATCTCCACATTGCAGGCAATAACCATGGCTGTTCTTTCCATGGAAATTTAGTTATGTATTTAACATATTGCTGCAAGTTGAAATGAGCAGAATAACTCCTGAAATTGGCTTGTTACATTGTCAACTGTAATCCAATTTATCACATAATTTGGAGAATTCAGTGAAGTAGGGTGCTGCAAAGCATGTTGCTGAGCATACGGAGTTCACCAAGCAGAAACATCCAAAACAATACAGATGTAGATGGTGTTGGGCTGTCCATGCCACCACCCAGCTGTTCCCAATGTTGGGCTTAGCCCTGGTGGATGCAGATGCAGGTCTCCTGGGAAGAAGAAGGATGTTCCAACCAAGATCAGAGCCTAGAGGTCATGATTGCTTGATGCTGAGGTTCAATTACCCTAATTAAGATGCATGGCAGTACAGAATAGCCTTTGTTTATCAGCATAGCTGAGGGTTTTTTCTTTATCTGATACAGGCATTTTGTATTAAGCACCCTTTCTTGCACCTTTATTGTTCCCTCCTGTCTTCCCATTCTAGGTGATGGTGCAAATGATGTAAGTATGATTCAAGCAGCTGATGTTGGAATTGGAATATCTGGCCAAGAAGGCATGCAGGTATTCCTTCAATTTATTTCCTTTCCTCTTCTGCCATGCGGTCTCTCGCTGCTTAATAAGTTTCATAGCAGACCTATACTCAACTGTTATCTTAAAAATGCAAGTTGGCATCATTACCGTGGTAAATTAATATGCAGTTTGTAATTTGTAACTCAAAAAAGAGTGTTTTGAGCCAACAATTAGCATGCATGGACAAACGTGTGTTTGCTCATAAGCCTGGAAAATTAGCAGATGCCTGTCCAGTGTTAGGTTAGCATCTGGTTTTCTGAATCATCTCTACTATAGCATTTCCAGCTTTTGTTGATTCTCTTTTGGTGTTTTCTGCCCCAAAATCTTTCCCACACATCCTCCTTCTTCATTCTCCTGAGATGGAGAGTTCTGCAGAGATAGAAAGTTCCAACTCTTTTCTCAAGGTTTTTTTTTTCTACAATGTTCAATAGTAGGAAATAATTTCAATGTCCACGTTCAAATTTTGTCATATTGGGTGGGAAAAAGATCTATTTTATATTAACTTCTATTCTTTTTACCAAAGGCTGTGATGGCTAGTGACTTTGCAATATCCCGATTTAAGCATCTCAAAAAACTGCTTCTTGTCCATGGACATTGGTGTTATGCTCGCCTGGCAAAGATGGTGATTTACTTTTTCTACAAAAATGTGGTAAGATTATTAAAATTCTTGACGTTTTCATCCTAGCAAGGGTTAAGTCCAGGGCTGGGGTCTTTTTTTGTTTGATTTGGTTTTTTACAGGTTATACTCTTTAACTTTTTATAAAGCTACAGTTCCTGTTTTTTCACTTTGCAAGTTTACAGTATGCTACCTCATTCTTAGTAATGTGCTGCATGAAGCATTGAGGAAAATATCGATTCTAAATATGTTTTGAAATAGCATTATTGCAGAGGGAAAAAGGACTCAAGGCTTAGAAGCTTTTATATAGTAGTTCAAAAAACTTTATTAATAATACCCATGAGCCTCAAAATAAAATTTGCATAAGGAAGAACAGATTATTAGTGTTAGAATATAGACAGTGACTCTGCACTAAGAATTGGTTGCCTGTGAAACCTCTGAATTTTTACATTTAATTTGATAGGAACCACTTGCAAGTAATGATGAAGTCATATCTGGCATTTTTATTAAAAATTTAATGTATATGCAAATGAGCTGTGCATTGAAGAATAATGTAAAGTCGAAAAACCTGATAGCAATACAGTTTCTACAAGACTGTGCAAACAAGTCCATTTGACATGAAATACACTCTGAGCATGAAAGAGTATTTACTTAGAATTCAAAGTATCTGTATTTTTTTTAATAATTTTGAATAGGGATTACTTCTTATCAGTGTTAAAATTTGTAGTGGAAATTGAAACTTTTTTATTTTTCTTGATTGGGCATCCTTTCAGAGTTCAAAGCATATTTATTTGCAATGCGAAATAGCTCTCCAGACTGGGATGCTGCTGTTCTATTATCTCCCCAATACCATTAGGGAGCAGGCGGCCTTTGATTCTGCAGGGACAACCAGTTTGTAAAATTAAAAGGATTTTAAAATCTGGTGCTCAGAGCTGTGAACAGTTTACTTAATTATCCTCTGATATTTTCTTAAAGAAACCTAATGGCTTTTACAAAGCTATGTCACAGTAGATCGGTGTGAAGTAGACTCTTAAGGCATACAGCTTTATGGAATAAAGTGCAGAGCTCTCTACTGATGGTACCTTTAACCAAAACAATGTATTCTTGGGACACTCTGTTAATAACCAATGTACTACATAAACCTCATAGGTGGAACTATGAGAAATATAGACCATCTATACATTGCAAACCAAAGGGTCCAGATCAGCTGTAATAGTAGGGAGCAGCGTGGGTAAAGGAAGAGGACATAAAGGCAAGGCCACAGGAAAGGTGCGGCTTCACGACTCCCACAACCTAAAGAGAAATGAAATCACATCAGCATGAAGGATGTGCTTCTGTGCCTGTGGGAGCCACAGTTCAGCTTGTAACAGGATGTTGTGTTTGTGTTTGCTTCTCCGCAGAGCTACGTCAGCCTGTTTTTCTGGTACCAGTTCTTCTGTGGGTTCTCAGGCAGCACGATGATAGATTACTGGCAGATGATTTTTTTCAATCTCCTCTTCACCTCGACACCCCCTCTTCTCTTTGGAGTCCTGGATAGAGATGTTTCTGCAGAAACACTTCTAGCCTTGCCCGAGTTGTACAAGAATGGACAAAATTCAGAGGTATGTCTTGATTGCTGAAATAACTGCTTGATAAGCCAAAGGACCACAGGTTTTTTGGTTTTGTGAGGAGGGAAGGAAGGGAAGAGTTTAGACTGACTTGGAACCAAATGATCCATTTATGGTTTCTAGTTTACTGATGTCCACTAAAATAAGGTATAATTGTAGCTGTCAGAAGAACTGGTAAGGAACATACAATTGAAGTTGCTTCCTGGAAGTGAGGCTGGGTGCTTGGTCATAGTTGCAAGATGAAAATGGGAAAGTTTATTCTGCCATTAAATGTATGGAGCAATCCAGTTTGGTACCAGCATGCTGCATTATAATAAGTGATGTGCTGGTGAATCAGCCCTGTTTGGTGCTTCTGATCTGAAGAGATGATGGAGCAAATACGTTTGTATGTATGTATATATGTAGACACCATATATAGAGAAAATTTCTCAAGTGACAGCATAGGGAGAAATAAATAAAACAGGATGAGAAATTTAACGACTGAGGGTAAAATAGATTAGCTGGTCCCTGATTAAACTCTGCTCAGATTTGGTGCTTTGAACAGTCTCAACCTACTGAAGAAGAAAAGCTTGTTAAAAAGATTACAGCAAAAAGTGACAAGAAAATGCAAACCCTTAAATCAATAAAAAATCCAACATTTCTTCCTCTACTCTCAAGTTCAGAAATACACCTGTTAATACATAAAGGATTTTGTCACAGTTCAGTGTCTAGGCTGTTCCAGGCGTGAACTGTTTCATTTATTTACTTCTTTTACTTTGAATAGTCAGTATTGGTAACCCTCAGAAAATATGCATGAAATATATTATTTTTTTTACCTCAGATTGCCTGTCAGGTTTAAAGAACCAGTCTGATCTCTGTATGTTTGTGAGGAGCACACATATACAGACATACATACCTGGTTTTGCATACACATACAGTACAGTAGCACTTATTCCCAAATTGCCTTAACATTTTTAATAGCAAATTATGAAAATGTTAATGAGCAAAATTTGAAGTGGCCTTAGTTTTAAATCAGAAAATTGCAGAGTACTCAGGAATTCTTCCCTCTCCTTCTTTTTCTCCTACTTTCATTACCCTGGACTGTGATTTTTAGCACTGATGAACACTGGTGGTTCACATCATGTTTAACGATGTTTTGGAAAACCTAGGCAAGGGAGTGCAGAATTTGAGGATTCTCTGCAGGACTTTCCATCCCTTTTCTTAGGAGCTCTTGGACCTCACATAAATGTGAAATATATATTCTTTACCATTTTGAAGAGGTCATTGTTGCTTTGGCATTTTGTCTGCATTGAAACAACAGGAGCCCAGCCTTCTGCAACTCCAATATTGTGCCCCACTCCACAGGACCTGTGGCCCCACAGGTCACTAGATAAATTTAAATATGACAAATAATCAAATTAAAATGGTCCCAAACAGATGTTTTGATGGAAGGAACCTTAACAGAAAGGATTTTTGACCAATTCTATAGCTCTAGGAAGATCTTCGTTTGAAAAAGAATTTGAGGAATGGGGTCCTTTGGGGAGGGATGGGGCATTCATGACATTGAGCTTTTAAGACCCTTAGTTAACTGGCTAATCTTCCTAAGGTCTTTCTTTGGTTAACACAGAGAAAAAACCTCTGCAGAGATAAGCCTTTGGTCTAAATCAGCTGCTCAGGAGGCATTTACTCATGAAGGGAGACCAGTTAGCTATAATCAGTAGTCTGAATGGAAGAAAAACAGCAATTAAGTCTGCAGGACAGACTAGAGATGTGTGTCTTATCATAATGACTGTTATCTATAAATTCCTGCAGATATACAAGCTGTCAACTTTTATTATTTCAATGTTGGATGCCTTCTATCAGAGCCTCATTTGCTTCTTTGTCCCCTATTTGGTAAGTACTGGGGTCATTAATATTCTTATTATCCTATCCTCATTAAAAAATAGAAAAATTCACTTCTGAATAGTCAGGATTCATCACAGTCTATCTGCCTCTTTTCCAGACGTACAAGGACTCTGACATAGATGTGTTTTCCTTTGGAAACCCCATCAATACCATCTCCCTCCTGACCATTCTCTTGCACCAGGCTCTAGAAATGAAAACATGGGTATGCGTTTGACCTGTCCTGTTCACATCACTATTTTTCTTTTCTGAACATAGCATACTGTGTAGACATAGCATTGTCTTTCAGAGTCATTTACATGAATTCTGGGTCACAAAAATAAGTAACAGATGCACTGAGCTTTCACAATGTGCCAGAATTGATTATTAGCCTCAGGATAATACCTTCATGTGCACAGCAACCAAATGTGCTTCTACTGTGTCTTTAGACACAATTTTTACATACTTCAATATATGAGGATGTGTTTCTTAAAGAACTCTATTCACTCTCACTGTTGTTTATTTCCAGGTATTTCTCCTACTGCACTTTCCAGCAGCATGGTCTATTGGATACGTTCTTTCCATCTGTCTTTGTATCCTCCTGTCTTACACCCCTGTCTTACACCCTCTTGTCAGGGTCTCACAAGCATCACTATCATTTTGTGCAATTCTGCTTACAGACCCTGTTCCAGTTGGTAATGATGATTGGCAGTGTGGTGTTTTACCTCGTCTTCTCTCTGATCTACAATGCCGTCTGCGTGGTCTGCAATCCTCCCACCAACCCCTTCTGGATTATGGAGAAACAGCTTTCAGACCCCACCTTCTATTTACTGTGTCTTATTACCCCAGTCATTGCACTCATGCCAAGGTTTGAATGGTGCACTCTTCCTTGCAGTTTTTACTTTGTGGATTTGTAGGCATTTGAGGGAAATAACAGTAATGACATGTATAGATATGTATGTTGGGCATATGTGTTGCACAGGGCTAAGTGGTCAGTGTGGAAGTGAGATGCCTGGGTTCAACTTTCCGGTTAATGAAACATTAATTTACTCAGATATATAACCCTAGTTAAGTCACTATATACCTACTGCTTTTGTTTTCCCATCAGGAAAAGCTTTCTTTCTGGAGTGCTTCAAAGTCTGCCACAACAAATCTGCTACACAGTTGTTCACTATTATAAACACAATGTTGTTGAGCTGATCAAGACTAGAAAGCAAGTCTCTGAAATATTCCTATATGCTTTGAGAGTTACAAAATGTGTTCTGTTTCTTAAGTACATTACAGTGCATTACTAAGCCAAATTTAGGAATATGTTTCTATATGAAATAATTTTCTGCATCCAGAATTTTAGTTTTATTCTGTGTGACAAATCAGGTATGTTAAAGATAGCTTCAACTGAGGCTGAATAATATTTGGAAAGGGATAATTATTTTGATAGGTTGCTGAAAAAAATGGTTTGAGAAACTTAATGATTCTGTTCCCATAAAGATATATGGTAACCTCACTACTTTTGGTGCTTAATACCTTAATCATTTTTTAAGTAGATATGCTTTCTCTGAGTTGCACCACTTACTTAAAATCTTTATTTGTGCTTGGACAATGAAAGAAATGGGTTTGTCTGACTATATTGCCAGTCTCCTCCTCATCCTAATTGTCATGAAGTAGTGCAGCACACTGTATTGCAGGTATTGTAAGAATCAGGAAAATATTTTTAGTATCTGATTTTGTAAGTGCTTTAAGGCATTAGAATCTGAACCTTAACTTTGTCTAAAAAAGAACCTTTCAAGACTAGATCATATTTTTCTTCACATTATTATTTCCCCATTTGGGTTGAGCTGCTCCTGCGATTTCATGTTACATTATATAACTTCAGGTCAGGACAAACAACACATAGTTCAGTAAGGTCTCATGTCTTCTAGGCAGGGCACCCTTTTCCAGTCTGTTTTGCTCCTGTGTGATTTTTGTTTTCCTATCAGCCTTCATTCACAGTGTCGTTTTTGACCCTGAGCTTTCTACTGAGAGCTACATCAAATATGTGGTTAGAGAACCCATAGTCCTGTCTTGAGAATTCAGCAAGGTTAAGAGCGTTGCTGCTTCAGCAGGATACTGAGCTTAAAGATTTGTATCTTGGTATCTTCAAAGTTGGAGAACTGCTGTTCCTTCATGTAGGTACCCCAGATTACTTTCTGCAGAGTCCTCAGTTTCACAGAATATCCAGCCCCCAGTTTCTGCTACAACTTAAGCTGTGTCAGCATATCACAGCAGTGGTGAAACCACCCTTTGTTAAAATGCACTTAATTTTAAGTTTCAGTTGGTTCACCTCACCATGTTGCCTGCTCCCTATCTCCTTCAGAAACCAGTTGGAGCCTTGAGATTCTGGTTTCTTCCGAAAAAGTTTTGTTCAAATCCTTGCTCTCCTTTGTTCTTCCTTTTGTTACTGCCTTCTGTGCTAGCTGACATTTCTGAGACACTATAGGCACTCTGGGGGGGGCCTGCCTGTGCCCTGCCTCCATGCAGGCTTTTCCTAGACCACTGTCTGGCTGTACTTTGCAGTGCATCCTCTGTGCACCTGCATCTCAAAACTGCCTCTGAACTTTGTTTTGGGACGCGAATGGCGCAGCGTTAGGTACTAAAACCCTCAAGTCTGAGAAGAGGAAAGGGATCTGAATTCCATGTTCATTCATTGGCAAGGGAAGGCACTGTGTCTCTTGAAGGATTTCAACATATGAACCAGATATGTTTCTCCAGCTGTGGAGGGCAGACTGTGGTCTGTCAGAAAGCCTTGCAGATGCCCAACAGGTAATTGAGTCTCAGACCCTGAAGGGTTGTGGGAAGGGCAGGAGCAAGTGAAAGCAGTTCATAGGATGGAAGACATAGTTCTCCTTCCCTCCTCTGTCCTCCTGTCTGGTCCACCTGCAACTTGCACAGAAGATACAGAGAATGACTTGAGGGAAAAGTCAGAGGACAATATGATCCACACCAGATCTGCACATATGTGCCTGGGTTCTCTGTAGTTGTGCTGTTAGCTGCCCAACCGTAACTAGCAACTGCACAGTTCCCTGACCTGAGATGCTATGGGATTGACCAGCCTGAGCACCGGCACAGCAAATGTGTTTATCCACTCCTACTTGTGCAGATAGGCCTGAGAAATCCATTGCTTTAAAAGCCCTTTCTGTACTTAGTCTAGCTTGTTAGGCTTTTTAATCTTGTAATACTTATTTATGCATACATTTAGCAGCAGGATGTGAAGATGGCAGCTTTCTTAATGCAATTTCAAAGAGTCCCCATGTTTGTTTTCAAATGCATGTTGAGGCTATCTACGTAAAAGTCAAATCCTATTAGAAAGATGCTTTGAAAGAGACTTTGGTTTTCAGACAAAACTGACATGACTTGGAGAGAGGATGTACACTCTCTCACTGCACAAAATATATAGTTATATAAGTTCTCTGTCCTGCAAAGGGCAGGTAGGACACATGGTTTTTTACTGCTTCCTGAGCAAATCCACAGGCTGAGGTTTTTAAATTTCTGGGTTTATGTTATCTATTAAATTAAGGTCCCTTCTTTAGCCTGTTTTAGCAGTATAAATAGAATCTCAGTCTCCTCAAATACTGCATTTCTTGGTGAGCTTCTGTGTATCTTTCTTGCATTGTTCAGCAATCAAGTGGTTCTATTATCATTTATTTATTTATTTAGTATTTCTATACATGTAGTTGACTCTATGCAGGTCAAGATAACTGTATGGTTACATATTGCATTAAGATCCAGGAGTCAACTTTCATCTACCAGGAATAAGGTGTCTACCAGAGCAATGGAAAATTAGCAACTGGATTTGTGTTGTGTGATGTAGATTGTGAAAGGAAACCACTGGTAAGACAACCCATTCTCTTCCTGTTTCATCAGGTTCTTTATTTTTGCTCTACGAGGAACCTTTGGAGCATCTCTGATTCTGAAAGCACAGCAACTAGATAAACTTCCTAAAGGGCAACAGGATCTTGAAATCCAGAAATTGAGATCAAGAAAACAAACTACTTCTGGTGCACCTGTAGCATCATCTGCATCTAATGATGACCTTGACCAAAACACCAGCCACTTATGTGTGTCACCATTTTTACATCCAGCAGCAGCAGCTGGGTCTCATGGGGACACAGAAAGTCAGGGACTTTCCACCTCTGAAGTGAATCCTCCCAGGAAATGGACACCTGAAGAAGGCTACTATTTCTTTAATAGGTGGGCAGAGGAAGAATATACTGCTACAGACTCTTCAGCAGGACCTTGCTCTGGCCGTTACGTGCTTGTACCCAGCAGGGTAACAACTCCTGGACAGGACGGTGGCAAACTGACTAAAGATAATGCTAAAAATTTTAACCATGGAAGCCATCGGCGATCTGTGAGTGCAGTGACACTCTGAAGAAACCTTCAGAAATGGGATCCATGGCCCATGTAGAGAAAGACACCATAGGTAAAATAAAAAGTCTATTTATACTTAACCATGATGCTCACTACAAAAGGAGAGAGAGGCATGTAGAGTAGTGCAATAACATCTCTAATAAGCAACTTTTCCTAAGTGCATATATAGTTTGGGTTTGTCGTTACATGACTTCTTGATCTTCCTGGTTTTGTCTCACTAGAGGTGATGCTTACTTGAGCATCGCGCAGTTGCTGAGAAATGTACAATTACTTTCTTTCATCAAGGAATATTCTTCTTTCACAGTAATAGGGAATAATTGCACTAGTGATGTTTCAATGTTATTATGCTATTGAGGTAATAGAGAATCCATTCTGTATTAAACCAAGTCTTAGAGCAACACATCCCACTCTAGCATTTACTATCAAAGTCTTAAAAAGACCTTACTAACTTAAAAATTACAGTTCTGCCTGGGAAAAAATGTTACCTCCTGGTACTAAAGGTATTTGCAGAATAACAGCATCAGGAAAAGACTACAGAATGTTCCAGTTTTTAATATATGGACTTTATACATATCAGGTCTATAGTCTGATGTCCCTGAACAGTAAGGTCAGTATTTTTATGCAGGTAGTTGTTTGACCTGATACTGTGAAGAAAAGGACAAATGAGTTTATGAAGTGGAAGAATGCAAATACTGAACTACAAGAACTGACAGGACAACTCAGGGATAAGTGGAGTCTACTTTTTCATACCAACAAAAGTAGACAAATATGACAAGTCAAATTCAAGGATTTATGTTCTAGAATTCTAAAGTTGTCCCTGCTTCTTCATCTAGAAATTCAGTTTCTTCCTTCCATCCTCTAGATTATTATGTAGTGTTGCTGCATTCAATCAAGTATAAATCATGCTCCTCCCCACAGTTGTTCACATTCAGCTGTTGATGGAGACCTCAATAATGGAGATTTTGACAAACAATATATGAAGGTCACTAATCACATTGCAGTAAGTACATGGTGTAGAATGACCAAAATATGCATAATACATTCATCATTTGCAGTATCTCAGGGCAACAAGATGCAGGAAAAAACCCATAAAACGTCACCGTCATTACTACCTATTGCAATGCAATGAAAGGTGACTTTGGTATTTCTTATAGAAATGTTGACTAGTAAGACCATTTCCCAGGTTTTTCTTCACAAAGTGGAGTGAAATCTTAACTATGTTTTAAAGTTAAGCCATCTGTACTTCTGTGAATCTACCACTGGTTCTGATTTAAGTAGAGTTTTAGCCTTATTTATACATGCTATATTAATTTAGCTATTTACTACCTATCACAATGTGTGATCTGTTTAATAACCTATTTAGCAAATACTAATTTAACTTCTGTGTGTTATAATAATTACTGTAGCCAGAGTCTTCAAGATGTTACTTTAAAGCAACTCAGGCAAATTGAGTAGCATATCTGCCACTGGGATTTCTTGATCTCTCTTGAGCCAGAGCAAGAGCACACACAGAACTCTAATTGTTAAAGTATTAATTGCCAGCTGTAAAACAATTCAGAAAGAGATTTTTTGCATGATGTACAAAATGAAGGTAATTGGGTATAGCTGAGATTATTGTTAATGGAGTGTGAGATTGCTCAAATGTTTGCTCACTAGCTGGGAATGGACCTCGGGTGACAAGACTTAAGACCAAGCCTTTACAATTCACAGCCATGTTTTTACATTAAATGGTCCATTTCTTTCGAACTTAAAGAACATGCCAATTTCTTATACATTTTATTACAAAATGTGAAGTGTTTTTATAGTAATAAATGTAATATGGTCACGACTTGGTGTGTTGTTGAAAGGACAAAAACAAAGGCAGAGGAATGGTTTTCCTATTGTTATCCATGAGTGGCAAACTCATGTTTTCAGGGGCCACTCCTCTATCTAGTAGGCCACACGATAGGAATGCTTATCATAAAAACTAGATAACAAATTTATCTGAATGTGCAAGGGGACTGAGCATACATGGAAAAGGGCCAGACAGGTTATGTTTAAGCAAATCTGGAAGACCTGTAGACGTTCCTGAATTCAAAGCCAAGAATTAATTTCATGTTTTCTCATCACAGCTTCTGCAAAACCATTCTACCATGCATTTTTCCCTGACAGCTGGGCTTAGGTTCAGAAATGGCATATAGTTAAGGGTGTGTCATTTTAAGAAGGGGAATAAAGGAAGGATTGCTTATGATCTCCAGCAAAATAACCCCTAAAAGCTGTATAATGATGGTGTCCCTGCTATGTCAGGGGATGAAAGAAGTGGAAGACAGTCCCTCTCTAAGTAGCTTCTAGGCTGTAACCAAAAATAGTTACGTCAGTTAAAAGAAAGAAAGAATCCAAATTTGCATGGCTGCCTTAAATAATTCTACAGCTAGACCTACAAGCTGTTAATTCTGTTGTGTGGTAGATGATAACAAAATGGTCCAATAGATTCTTTTTCCTGGAGAGTTTGCAACATAGAGGAAAAGCATCCCTGATCCTTGAGGAGAGAGATGAAACAACCAGAAACAAAAGACAGCATCAGGCAGAACCTGGCCTCTGCATCCCAGCTGGCTCTGCAGCTTTATAAAGCTCTCCCCTGATTGCCCTCCTCCTGGGTGACAATGTTACCATCCCACCTCCAGAGCAGATGCCGCCATAGTTCAGGACCTATATTCATTGCTAAACAGTGTGATCTTTTCTGTGCTCCTGGGTAAGCAGTGATCATGAACCATCTCATGTTAAAAAGATGGTGAATAGGCACTTCCCTTTGATCATGAGGTAAATTAGCTGAGACTATCAATCCCTTTGGGAAGTAGGATCTAGAGTTAAAAAAATTTTTTTTTTCCAATGAAAGCAAGCCTACAGTAAGAAAGCAAGCCTGCCAATGAATTTATTTACAAGAGGGGTAGTGTATTTACTAAATGGGTTATTCAGACCTAACTGCATTTCCAAGATAGCTTGTTTTAATTTCAAGACATATTTAATAATACTGTCAAGATACATGTTCCATTAGTTCCAATGTGAATGCTTCACAACAGAACAGGTGTCTCACTTTTTAATGTATCCTCTGGTGATATACAACATTTCATACACTTGGACAATAAAACACTGAAATTAATGGGGGGGGTGTGAAATTACTGCATTCCTTTTATTTTGGTCTATGATATTATTATAATAATGATACTGCATATACAACAGTGCTTTGAGCTATACAGAACTATACCTACATGACAAACTGAAGGTGGCATCTCATACAGAGGTGAACAGGAGCTGACTTACCAGGTCTGTTGGCTGAGTAACAGATGCAATCCTGGGCTGCTTGCACTAGTCAGTGAAGAGCCATCCATCATGTTCTCAATAGAGGCAAATTGTTTGGGTTTTTTTTTTAAATACAAGGTGCAGGAAATACATACACGCCTACACTTTGTTCATGTCTGTCTTAGCACAGCAAGTTGGAGATGTGGTCTTTGGCTGTTATAGCTGTCTATCTGCTATCTGCTATAGATCTGCTATATCTGCTTGGTATCAGCAATAACTGTTCAGTCTAAAATCCAGAATTATTCAGGTGGGATAAGGGAGGAATCCAGTTTGTTCTCTTTTCTTATATATCTCAGAAATACAAAACCAGGTTTTAAACTATGTAGAGATAGGTGTGCATTGTGCTCCAGCACAGAAAACACTTTTCCTGAGGATGAGTTGCATATATTTTCCCACTTTGTTGGCTGATGATGCAATGTTTAATTCATTTGTTTGATTGCATTTTGAGGTGGTGTGCGAGGACAGAGCTATTTGCTTTAGGGGTAAGGTGACTGCAGGCAGGATGTAGCATGATTAGGTACTTGTAAGAAGCACTGATGAGTAAAAATATAAACCCAGAGACAAGAGACTCTTGAAGATAATGATCACAGAGGGTGGGATTTAGAGAGCTGACCAAATAACACTGAAGATCTATAAAGTACTTTTGACATTGCTGGTGATTGGAAGTTGCTGCAATTGTCAGTACATGAGACAACTGTGAACAGAACTTGCTGCCTGGGTCTTTAATATAACACCTGATTATTCTCAGCTACATAAACAAGACTGAGATTAAATAGAGTCTGAATCATTATTTTTCCAAAAATATCAGAGCGGCAGCCGTCCACCATTCCCACTGCAGCTACCGAAGTACACTCCCACCTCCAGGCATACTTTGCAGGTTTCTTTCCATGTTAGTGCCCAAAGAACTTGTGTGGCTATTGTGTTTTTCAATAGGAGAGCAGAGCTCTTTAAATGATCATCACTATAACTAAAAGGTCAAGTCTTGGCTCCATGGAAACTGAATTTTGCCCTTGACTTCACAGAAACCAACTCATTAGCTGCTGCTTTGTTATTGCCATCAGTTCAAACACACAAAGCTGAGTCGAGATCTTTATGGGACTGGGGAGGGGGAGCAGTTTAACACATCATTGCTGCCAGCCCGGGGGGGCTATTTCTCTGCCACAGTTTATTGCCCTCATCATGCAGGTGGCACAACAGCCACAGATAATCTCTTCACCTGCTTCAGATAAACCCGACAAGAAACTTGTCAGAGCTCTCAGTTATGCTTTCAGTTGTTCTGATCTTGTTCTCCATTTTGCCTGCAGTCCCTGTAAGAGTTTGAAGCCAGCCAGAAAGCAAAGCTGGGCTCTAAAGTTTAATGCGGGGGTTTAATAGCTGCTATGCTTGCAGTACCATGGGCTGTTCCCATGGGTCAGCAGATACTTTAGTCTTCCTGGGCATCATACTTTGCATGAGATGGTGGGCATCCAAAGAACCTCAAATGGAAAGAATGTATTATTCCAAAACACTGAAAAATATTTAAAGTAAGTAGCCAATACATTGGAAGATGACTCCAAACAGCTGGGGTCTTCCTTCTGTATGCTGGTATTCATCCCTGTTTTGCTAACATTGTTCTCTTTAACCTCAAACAGATCCTTTAGGGAACTCCTGTACATTTATTGGGTTTATTCAAAAAAGGACAAATGTAAATCAGTAGGCTGCAGGCAGGTCAATAAAGGTCATTTAAAATCAGCTGGATTCAGCTGAAATTTTATTAGAGCGTCTCTTGTTTTGTTAATGCTGTAATTCTAAAGACTTTTGCCAGGAAGCACAAACATCTATATATGCTCAATCTGAATGGTTCCTCTTCCACAATGTTTAGGCAGCTTGTGGCCAGTAATGTCACGGTCTGAATCAAGATTTGAAGAGGAGAGCAGGTTCTTCATTCTGTTACTGTGTACACGGGATAGAGCGGGAGGTGGACTAATAAGTACCAAGACCGGGAGGGCACTGTAATGATAAAGGAAGAACATGAACACGTCCAAGGCCTTCTGGAGATTTCCAAACAAAATTCTTAAACTACTTTCAAGCATCATTCAGAGGTCACTCAGGGCTTGAAGTGTCTATGCAGCACGTTTTATGAGTAAAACAAGTCAAGTACACATCCATGTATGTTCTTGGTTAAGTGCTGAGGACTGTGAAGAAGGGCCCCACACTTGTAGTAGGCTAAAATGATTTTGCTTTTAATCTTGTTTTGAGAGGAGGTAATGCTGTAAAGATTCAAATACGATTTCTCAAAAATTTTGAACATATATAAATTATGGGAATCTGTTCTTAAGATCCTTTGCTCCTTTTCATAATCTTCAATTTCACAGTAAGGAGGGAATATAGTCCAGAGACATCAAAGAGCCAGAATTGTACTTGCAGCTATTAGTTCTCAGATGAAAAAAAAAAAAAAACAAAAAAAAAAACAAAAAAACAACAAAAATTTACAGGCCAAAGGAATCTAACTCTCCAGCACCTTTCAATAAAGGAGTCCAAGCACACACCAAATAAATATTTTAAATCCTAATACTGATTTGGAAGGCAGCTTATTTAAAAGGAATATTCTGGCACCACATGTGCATTTGACTTGCATTCATTTAAAATTTATACTGATTTGCAGTTTCTTGAGATTGCTCCACAGAACTGGTTATTTGTGATAGATCGTAGTTTCACAGAAATATGAGACAGTAGAGCATCTCAAGACACAATATGATCTCTTTGCAATAAGGAGTTCCAGACAATCCACATCAGCTATTTGTCTACTGCAGTCTTTATTAACACAAAAAAAAAAGAAATCCAAACCCTGCAAGAAATGAGATTAGCACTACAGTGGGGCTTGCTTGAAAAGAACCTGCTTACTGGACTTTTGAAGATTCATCCACAATCCATCATCAAAATAAAGCTTTTCTTTACTTCTACTGTATGGAAATATATCACAATAATGGCATGGATCTAGAGCACGCTCGTATGCTGTGATAAATGACAAGACTTCCATGGTGTTCAAAGCATTATCAGAATCCATTTCATACCTCATCTGTTATTATAAGCATAAAATTTGCAAATGTTCTCCACTGCTGTAAATGTCAGCATGCTGGGGGCAAATGCTTTGATTTTCTATCAGCAAATAATGTTAAATTATATAGTATTTAATCACGCTTAGTGAGAGTGATGAACTTTAAAGAATGAGTTTCTTTCAAACCACTCCATCTTCAGTTCTCCTGGAAATGGACATCATCATTTATAAAATCCTGAAGAAAACATTCCAGCCTGGAGGCTTCATGATGGTTCAAGGCTGATGGCAGAGGACTAAAATACAAAACCATTTAGACATCAACATTATTTTGATTGAGGCAATCAGGTATTTGAGCATAGAATTTGAAAGTTAACTTTGAAAATCAGAACCCTCATATTAAATAAATCCAGCATCTTTTAGGACAGCGAAGTTATTTGCATTTATAGCAGAGTCTACATTACCTGGTATGACACAACCTCAAAACTGTTAATTTCTAAATAAAGCAGTTGCATTTACCAGGCCAGATTGTAAGTGGTTGGAAGGTAGGAGTGCTCCACTGGAGTAACTGGAGGTCTGCAGCTTTGCACATGTGGAGAATCTCACCTACACTCTCCACCTGCTCTTTCTGAAAGGAAAGGTGCAGGTAAAGGTATGGGTGCAATACATGGAGACTTTTACAGAGGGGAAAGAGAATATGAATCTTCAAATCCCAAAGACATAGTGAAAGGTAATACTGCTAGTATCTTAGCAACCAGAGAAAATAAAAGAAAAGCTGTACAGGGAAATCAGCTATAACCCATCTTTAGAATGAGATCTGTAGGATTGCTCTCTGGTTTATATTTATTCTGTGTTTCTGAAACTGAATTTTTAATCACAGTGCCTGGAAATACAGGATTTTTTGTTGGAGGGCTTCATCATGTTTGGTTTCTGCTGAGGGGAGCTACATTTTTTACATCTGGATCAGTAATCACTAATTTATTAGAGCAATTTAATTAGCACATACTAGACTTGAAGGGCAGGCTGGAAGAGACAGTAGAATTCTCTTGTGAAAGGAGGGGTGGGTGCTGTGCTGGAGGGAGCACCCTGCCACCTGCTGGGGTCAATGGCAAAGCCTCCACTGCTTTCAATGACACAGAGATAGGATATACTAAGAAACAGGAAATTTTCACTTTTTTTTTAATTAAGTTGGCTCCAGTCACTAAACTCTAGTCTAGATTTTCTGGATTTCTGTATCACCCCCAGTATATAGAAATTAATAATTTTTTTCTAAATCAACTGAAATAGAAACATATCTTTCATAGCAGACATGTAGCTTATGGCAGAAGTGTTATAATGATACAGAATTAATATATGATCCATCCATTTTCAAAACATCGGCTTTCCATACAATGCGTTTGGTATAACAATGCAGAAATCTTGAAGTAAAATGGAATTGGCGGAGTTAGTCCAATACTAGGATAATAGATGCATATAAATGTCAGTACATTAAAGCTTCATATTCACTTTGTTGCTCTTTTATTGTAAGAGTTTCAGCACCTATTGCTTGCTATATTTTCTGTCATCATTAACCTTCATGATAATGACCATAAACATCAAAAGTTTAAAAACTATTTCATTGAAAGTATCTCCTAAGATATGCTGTATTTGTTACACATAATAATGTTTTATTCTCATACTGGAAAGTTACAATCACCTAAGAAAAAGCAGAAGATAAGTTAAAGTGCAAATTAGTTGTGTTTGATAAAAAGCAGATAGTCAAAGCCAACGGTTTACGGGAAAACCTCTGTTTTGCAATTTATTTAGATATGCTGTTCAGTGATAAATGAAAATCCTTTTAAAGGTTGATAAGGGATAGGAGATTATTCAGAATCCCTTAAACACTCGCATTCAAGAAATATTTTGTCTGCTTAATACTGTTTATCTAGCTTTAATCAATTGTCTGTCATCATCAAAAAGAGTGTTTCAGCTCACAAAAGGCAAAACAGAGAACTTATTGTGAAAATACTGTTATTAGTTTGTGCATAGTTCTTCCTTTTTTAAGCTAGTAATAGTTCAACTCTGCTAAATAATCAGATATTTGGGAGGAGGAAAGTGAACGATTTGCCTGTATTTCTGAAAAAGAAACTGTACATAAGCAGTTTTAAACAACTTTCAGTAAGACTTAAGCTCTATATATTGAAACTCTCTGCCTGTCACCAACAGCAAGGTCTTGTAGGTCTTGTTATTTACTGAACGTCCATCCATCTCCAGGCCTTTCAGGGCCTTTTGTTTTGTTACCTGACTTGGAGCTGACTCAAGGGCATTTTTTAATTAGTATCTTGAGGTTAAGAAGTCACTTGCTGGCTACTCAGGCTTTCCTGAGCCAGGCCTGAGGGATGCTCTCCCCTCAGCGCAGAGGTCCCAGGATCAGAAAGATGCAGGTGCCAGCAGCAAAATGGGTAATGTGCTGCTAAAACATAGAGAAAGCAGACTTTGGGAACTGTGTGTTTTTCTAGACCTAACTGTGCAACAGATGGTTTAATAGTCTCTCCCTCTGCAACAGAATTCTTAAACAAGAACAAAATACCTAAATACCCTAAAACAACCAGGGTGAGGCTGCCTTGCCAGCTGACAATCCCCATGGGGGTCTGGCCCTGGGCAGCTCTCGTGTAGGAAAATAAACTGCTGCTTCAGGGTTCATCAGTTGCTGGGGCCGCTCAGTGATGCTGACAGAGCTAAATACCTTCCAGGAGGTGGGGAGCAGTCTCTCTGTGCTTGTACCCCTAGTCTGTAAGTGGAAATAATAATCCTTTGCCCTACCTGGTACAAGTGATATGAGAGTAAGCATGCTTTAGGTCGTCGGTGGCTGGGATGCTGGCAGGAGTGGGGGAGTTGGAAGAGACCAGGAAATGTTGATGCCAAATGTAGAGAGAATCCAGATCAAATTCATCACGAGAAATCCCTGCTATTTTATGGTGGTTCCCTGTAACCTTATGGGAACTAACAGCAATTATTTCAAAGGGAAATCTGAACAGATTCATGAAGTACAAGTTTTAAACTTTATTAATTTCATTTTTTAACACCTCAGAAAATAAACCGGAATTAGCCTCTTGTGCAAGTAAAAATATTTATTGTTACTGCTTCATGTCCTGCCAGTCTAGCAGCTGATATCCATGGCATTCAAATTCCTTTAAGTCTTGCCAGTCAATATTAACAAGACACTAAATACTCAGATTGCACCTGTCCATTAGAGTAAATTGACTAGTTTATTGTCTTCACAGACTTTTGAAGAGTGATAAGCACCAGCTTTGAACAAATTCTTTGAGAAGTTTTCTTGATTATAGCCTTTGAATCCATTCTGGGAGGTGGCTGACAGCTGTCCTTTCTGGTATGGAAACAATCAAATTAGAGTGACTGCTAACAGATGATGCTACTCAAAGAAAAATCTTATGTGATGCCATAGCAGGTGATGCCTCGATCCCTTTATTTGAACTGTAAGGCAAAGATTGGCAGGAGAAATTAGTAGGAGAGATAAGTGCTGTGTTAATACTTGGAGACCCCTTAATAGCAGAGGGTGAGCTGCTCAGTTTTACCTGAGGTGTTCTTAATATAGAAGACAAAATTTTTCATTTTAAATAATTCTCCTGAGTTTCCACTCAGGGCAACAGACAAGTAACCAAGGGGTGTAATTCAAACTAGTGTGATCTGGCACTCCTGCAGATGCTCCTCTCTCTTCCAGGGAAGCTGTGAAGAGTTCTGATTTTAAGGTATGAAGTAACGAGCATTGGGGTTGAGAACCTCAGCCCTGTCATACAAGGTACTGAAGGTCTTTTTCTTCTGAGATCGGTTGTGAAGGGAGATGCTCCATTAGTTGAGGGCTTGAATTGTAAAATAATGAGAAATATTCCCTGCCCTTTTTAGTACTCTCCAGGTGCCATTTTTTTTTCTTCCAGCAAGAATTACTTTCTGCAGACTTCTGCTGCACTCACAAACACAGATTTTTACCTGTTTGCCTATGCTGGGAACAATCCCAAGCTTTCCTGAAGGAATTCTCATCAGGCAGCTGGATGGGCAGCAGCAGTGTTACAAAGGGTTTCATCTTGGCCAGAAGCTAGGCGCTTTTATTTTATATATATACAACATCTATATATTTATATATGATGAATGGATAGAAAAAAAATGGTTGCATAAGGAGGTTTGATATCCCCAAATAAATGTGAGATAAGTCAGGCTGAGCTCACAGCACAGTTTCTCTGGACTCACACTCAGCCACAACCTTCTCCATGAGTGCTGAGAGAGCCCTGCTGCTTCCCAGGCCTGGGCCTGCCAGAAGGGAGGGAAAATGAGGTAGGAACTTCAAAGATGACCTCGCAGTGGCCATAAACAAGGGACCCTTCTTTGTGAACGTTGGTGTGTCTCAGAGGGAAAGAGGCTACCATGTTTTGCACCTTGCTCTAAATTTTTACAGATTTCTCTTTCTGGGTCACTGCTTCATGCACGGATGCAGCCCAGCTTTATATAAGCTTTGTGAAATGAGGTCTCTCCTCATTAATTTTTCACTTGCAACCCCCATCCGTTTCTCTTCCTTTGCCTTCCGATTCTTCTGCTTGGATGTTTTCCTTCTGCTTCTTATTTCTGAAGGAGGTATCTAGACATGAAAAGCAAGAACAGAACAGAGCTGAGCTAATCAGCAGCTGCTTTAAGCTATTGTTCACCCTGCACAGGAACACATCTCGAATCAACACTGATTTGGATCACAAAAATGTTGGTAGAGAGAGCCAGGCCAAAGCCTTGAAAGCCCATCACATCCGCTTTTCAAACTCAAATTTTGCTGCAGAGGAGCCCCACTGAGAGACATTTCCCAGTTCCATAGGTTCCTGCTTGCAGGAAAATTGTTAGAAACACATTTCTCATCAATTCTATGTAAGTGGAAACACCTTGTGAACACTCTGAGTCAATGTAGCATCGTTACTATTTCAAAACAGGGAGGAAAGAAGTCAGGAAATGTTTTAAGAAAAAACAAAAATAAAAGAAAGAAAATTATGGAAAAAATAAAAGGGTGTTTGCTGTTTTCATCCTTTTTGCCTGCCATAAAGCTTTAATTTTAGCTATTATGGTTTGGGTTACAGGAAAGGAGCTGGGGAAAAAAATATGCTTGTTCTGATTAAGGATCCGTATTGTCAGAATTAAGTCCTCTGTCCTGGGTTCACAAGCACGTCCGTACACATGTGTGTTTCTGGTTTGTATGCACGACCTTGGCTCCACTGTATGTGTGGGTTTTCAACTAGTCTTCCTGAATGTGAAGGAGTGGTACCAAGACGACGCATTCTTCAGATCAGTTGTACTCTGTTTCAGAGCAGGAAGGAAAACAAGGAATAAGCTACATCTTTGATAAATGCAATTCAGGTTAGAAGTTGTGAAAATGTTTTTTTCTGGATCAGTCTATGAATATTGTTGCTTATGCAAATATATGGATTTGCTCTGATTTCCATGAAAACAACATGGAAAGATTTGCATTGACTTTATGAACTAGTTTAGTTATGAACTAAATCATAACTAGTGAAAAGTGTAATTTGAGCTTGCTTGCAGCTCATAACAAGCGTACAACGATATGCAAAAAAAAAAAAGCCTCTATCAAAATGAAAGCAGGGTGTTTTGTTGAAGTCACTGCATCAACATTACGAGCTCTCATTTGTTCATCAGACTGAGGTATGACAGTGTCACCTAGCAACTTTTGAAGGGTATTCAGACTTAACGGTGCTGAACTCCATAGAAAAGCCTATAAATAAATTAATTTACAAATTAGTACTCTTTGAGAGTGTCAAAGGCATCACATTTGACATTAAAAAATTAACACTATACAGGAGGAAAGGAACCACAAAATAATTTCCATCCTGGCAGTTATGTAGTGGGAGGATTTAAACTGAGTAATCATGAAATATTGTAACCCTGGGAAGCAAAGTTGTACATTTCCAATATCCCTGCTTTGAAATATATACATGCATACCCATAAGATTTATATACATATATGTATGCATGTGTCTATGAATGTTATTTTAGATAAGTTCCATGTTTTTCCAGGCACTTATGTTAACAAAGAAGAAAGAGTAATCCATTAAGTTTTGCCCATACTGTTTAATACCTCCTGGTATGTACAATTCCTCATTCTTCAGTAAGTTCATAGCCTCCCCTGCTCTGTCAGCCCACCTGAAGATCAAGGCATGGAGCGCCATGGTGGTCTGTAGTGTTAAAATCCAGTAACATCCCCTTGACTTACTGCTGCCAGAGCTGCCTGGATGGAGCAGATAATTCTCTTTATATGGAAGAGCTTAGCCAAAATTAACAGACATGAAGGTCAGCAAAACTTAGGCTGATTTTGGCTGGTGGATTGGCTGTGGTGAGGATCATGTCAACTAGCCAGTCTCTTTGGTCTATGAATTAAAATTAGGAAAAAGCAGAATTAATAAAAGCTAAATTAGGCCTAATAATTTGTAAGGGGGAAGTCTTGAGTAGTCCAACATCAGAGAGGCAGGGTCTAAGCTCTCTGCTGCATAGCTGAGAAGATGAAGTGTCCCTTGAGGTGATTTTCTAGGTTGGATTTGAATTATTAAAAGCTTTCACAGAAGAAAAAAGATTTAGACAGGGAACTTTCCTGAGAATTATCAGACATGTAATGCATGAGTGCATTTGCTAAAAGTAAGGGAAATAGGAGTTGCAAATACTCTAGAAAAAGAGATGAGTGGGTACATATTGCATTGCATTGTCTGGCTATTTGTGATATTTCCTCTTTACCTACATGGCCTCTGTGGATGAATTAGTTGGTCCCTGCATGCGTGCTCACCACTGCAGTCGCTGGTTGTCTCTGAGTTTATGCTTCCAGCCATTCATCACCCTCCAGGTCACACAAAGGGACTTCACCAAGGTGGGGGAAAGAGTAGGTGCTAATGGGATCTGCCTGCAGTCTTGTCTCAACAGGCTAATCCAAAATAGATCTAAGAAGCCTAACAGTGCTTTAAATCAAACCTGAGCCTGGAAAAGAGGAATCAGTCTGAGTGTTTAAAAAAAAAAAAAAAGTTTAATAGCAGCAAGAGTGGAAAAAACATTTTACAGGGATTCATTAATGGCTCTACTCCAAAACCTGTCCTTTCTGCTTTCCTCCTGTCTCCTGTGACCCTTGGGCTTAACCTGTGTTAAAATTGAGAATTGGCAGGTTGGATATGTGGCTGTTCGAAAGCAGCACAGCTCCTCTGGGCTCAGCAGGACCTGTCATTTCTACCCTTTGTAGGCACAAGCGATACTTTTGCTGTTTTTTTGTTTGCCTTTTTTTTCCATAAGCACATCCCCAGTTTGATAGAGGAACAAACAACTCCTGCATGCTCCCTTCCCTGGCATGGTGCTGGTTAGTCAATGGAAAGGGGTAAGGTTAGCCAGGCAGGGCAGCCCGATGCCTACCTACACACCAAAAGCCAGACAAGCGCCAGCTTTATTTCTGTTAGATTTAATTTCTTGATCCTCGTGGATACCTTATTTGTACACCTAAGGGCCAGGGCAGGTGTCGCTGGCTATTTGGGCACCAGCCAACTTTTTTTCTGTACACTGATAAACACAGGTCCCAGTCACACATGGTTTCTCCTTCCCACCCAAGTATAAGAGGAAAAGGCTCCCAATTTCCTGCACAAAGCTGCCAGTGGTGGCAGCCAGAAAGTCTGGCCATGAAGGAAAGAGGACAAACCATATTAAAATAATGAAACCATATTAAAATAATGTAGTGAGGCTTTCTTCTGCTTCTGGGAGGACTCTGGTTTCTTCAGCCTCCAAGAAAATCGATGGCAGCTGAACAACCTAAAATCCTGGCTGGCAGTCAGGTCCAGGCTGCTCAGCTGAGGATTGGGTGGGCAGGAATGGGCAGTTGCCTTTGGTGCCTACTGACCCAGGACAAACTGATGTTTTGTTAAACATCATTGGCACAGCCAGTCCTCTTTCAGGAACCTGAAATAAATTTCAAATTTTGTAATTTCTGCTCCAGCATTCAGATGCTCATGGCACTGGGCTCACCCTGCTTATGCAGGGATGAGAGCATCTCACTCATGCCCCACTCTGCACGGCCCCAGGGAGACTCAGGATCAGAAAAAAGAGAAGCAAGAAAAAGAAAGGACAGACTGAGGAGCCAATTTCTCAGCGGGAGAACAACATGCCATGTTTTACAGCGCAGTCCGTGGGACGTGGTACTGTGATGTGCCCCAGAGGGTAAGCACAGGCTGTGTTGAATGCAGCTGGGAGAGCAAGCCCAAGCTCACAGCAGGACTTTCTCAGAGCAAGCTGCCCCCAGCAGCACCTTGAGGAATCACAAAAAAATCCACCGGCTGCTCATGCCCAGGCTTACTTTGCGGGAGCATCATGGCTTTGTGCATGCTTGTAAACCCACCAGGCTGCCCCACGGTTCCTCCCTGACACAGGAAGGGCTGGCAGGATCAGGCTTGTAGGGCAGCAGATTTTACTCCCAGATTCACTCAACAAACATAGTTGAGGATACTGATTATTCCTTGAGCGTTATATCATTTTCATTTCTATCTTTATCAGTCTTTCTTACCACGGCTGAGCGATGAGCAGAGCTGAGACACCATGTTCAGCACAAAGCTGCAGGTTTGCAGGGCACACCGGTATGCGGGCACTCCTGCGTGCCAGGCCTGCAAAGCGGGGTAAGGGTGGCAATGTCTAGGGGTGTCTAGTACAAGAAAAAAAGCACTGTTACTACCACAGCCGTTAAATTTGATACTTTTTTCCCTTAAGAACATATATTATGTACCACAAGGTCTAACACTGATGTATACACATCTATTTATGCTGCAAAGTTCCCATAGCTTCACAAAACAAAAATTTTATTGAGCAATTTTTCTCTTACATTGGCTATATAACAAACATATATAAAGACTGATGGTAATTAGAAACTATCTAATTCTGGCATTGCTACTCCACAGGCCAGGATGAAACCAAACCAGATCAGAGACGCAATTCATGCTCACCATGATGCTTTCTCTCTCCCCGTTCTGTCCTCAGCTCCCTTCCAGACACGGGATGTTTTTCATTAGAGAGAATGAGCAACTCATTTTGTCCTAAAGTCAGTGAGCAAAGCAGATTGCAGTGCAAAGAACTGAACAGCAAAAGCCTTGCTGCCTCAAAACAGAGTGCAATAAAAGGTGAAGTGACAATCCCCCACTGCCCAGCAATAACTGTTCCCCAGAGGTGTCGAGGTTTTTCTGTTATCTTTTCATGCTCTCTGTAGGCGGGAGCAGCCTGGGACTGAGCAGAGGGCACCAGAACAAAGTGGTTTGCAACAGCTAGCAGTGGAGGGCTCCCCTTGGGATTGCTAAGAGAATAACATGGGATCCAGCAAAAGAAACAGTGAAAAACACAGTTTATTTGATTTTTTTTTCTGACGAACTAATTAATCACTATGGGAATCTATCTGTATGGCATTTGATCTGGCTTTCCAGAGTTTTCTGTGCCACTTTCCATCTGTAATAGAAAGTATCTCTCCCTTTTTTTTTTGTTAAGTAAGCTTTCCCTTTCTCACTTCATCCCTCCTTTCACTGACACAATAAAATACAGTCTTCTGCTTTTTTTATCATTACATTTCTCCACAGCTACTGGAGAAAAGTGGTGTTGAAGCGAGGCTGTAACCCCAATGGAAGTTTTGATTTCTTCATCAGAAGGAGGTTCTCATTTAGGAGACAAATGGCTTCATTTTGGAGGAAAAGAGTTTGATTTGTTGTACAAATACTTCACAACCTGTAGGCTGATGAGGTGATGACCTTCAGTTTAATATTTTCTGTCATGGTTATGTCATAGCACTAGGTAATTTCATCTCATCAATAGAAGAGGCAAGTGTGCAGAGACATTACAGCATTGATAAAATGATTGCTGGTGGGTAAGAAACAAGGAGGAACACCCTGAAATCTGCCTACCTGACTGCACGGTGAGGTAACTCTGTGAGCTGACATGCACCAGCTACGCGGTGGGAATGGAGGTGGCTGGAAAGCAAAGAAAGCCTGATGTACCTTTGTCACCAGGCATTGTGTGCGCAATGGTAACAGAAAATCAGGTTCCGTTCTAAATGTCTAAAAACTCTTTGTATTAATCAAATCAATGCAAATTATGTAATTCAGATGACTGGCAGCTGTAATGGGCTGTACAAAGGTACTCTGCCTTAAGTAGAATTGGGAATGCAATCAACTCTCAGAGCTGGAGAAACAGCTCACAGCTGAGGTTAAAAGCACAGGGACGAGACAAACCCCCATTGAGTATCTCTGGACTAACAGTGGTGCAGGGGTTAATGGGTCTTTCCAAAAGAGCCCTGCTATTGATGCATCTCCACTTCTGCTCTCTCAAAGCAGGGCTGTACTTGTAGGAATCTAGTGGCTCAGATCAACTTATGATCCCTGATAAAATTGTCTACAGTGGTGGAAAAGGCTATTCCCTTGCACCCCAGCTAAATCCATCACCTAAGATTAAGCATACGTGGTCTGAAGGGTCCTGCCTGCAAGCTTATTCACAGTGTGTCTGCTAACATGCTGACATTGCGTTTCCATCCAGAGTTACAGATCTCAGGCTGGAGTTGCAGTCAGATAACAAAGTGGCAGAGGAAAGTCATCAGTGAAATTCCCCAGAGAAGGAGTTTCTCCTCATAGGTATTCCTGCTCTTACGTGTGCTCCTGTCTGATCCACCTCTGGGCAAAGGCACACAGGCTGATTTAAGCTGCCATTGATGAAAACCAAGGTCATCCTTCGACTTTTACTTGAAATGGGCTATGCGCTCTTTAGGCTATTTATAACCCACACAGAGGTATTCCTCTGCTTAATCAATTTCCTGAGGGTATGAGTCACACCATGGATGGGTCGAGATCCTACCAGACACCAGAAGAAGAGCAGCTATTCTGGCTCCCGTGTCTCTCCACCTTGCTGCCCAGGCACCTTGAGACACAGGACTAAAGGTCTTCTGGAAGCACTGCACCTCCCAGGCAGGAACAACCACCACCGGGGTTTAACACCAGGACAGGTTGAGGTGGAGGGGGCTGTTTAAGGCATTGGCTGAGGTGGGAGCTGAGGGGGGCAGAACCGAATGCAACACCTGCTCAAAAGAAAGATAAGTACAACTGTACGCTGTGAGCAATCCTTTTGTCCTTGCAGAGAGGACTCCCACTGTGTTCTGTGTCAGGTAACTTCTGGGGATGAAAAGCTGTGGGAAAACAGTATTTTATGCCAGAGTGGAACTACTTCTTTACCCACTGTCCTCACCATGTACCACAAAGTGCAGAGATGAAGTTTGTTCTCTGAGATACTCAGGGCAGTGACTGTGATCCCACAAAGTCTTGTTTTACTCAAATCTTGTTGACTCAAGGACCATCCACAGGACGCTTCTCCAATTCTAACATCCCAATATTGAGTTCAACTGAAGTGTCAGCCTGTATTTTACAGACCTTATATATGGTGCAAGGACACACAGCAGTTTCCCTGGGGCTCTGTAATGGAATAAGAAAAACACTTTAAAGACAAGAAATTATACTGAGTTCTCTTACTCCAAATTAGATTAGCATTTTAATGTTCTTTAATTAGTTAGGTGCAGGGCTTTTTGTACACCAGTTTATAATGTTGGGAAAGTGTATTTTACGACATTGCACATTCAAACAACAAATTGTGCAACATAGATGTTGCCATTAATTGTAATATTTTAAGTGAAGAGGAAAACACTCTGCTTAGTTTTTCATTAGGTTTATTCCAAGCAGACACAAAAATAAAAATGTACTTGTCTTTTAAGTAAATCCCACCTGCAATATATTTCTATACCATGTGCAAAATATAGGTACATTTCTATATCTAGTGTAAAGCATATCTGCAGCCCGCTATGCTCCTGCATTATCTTCTCTATGATGTAAAGTCTCTTGGTATAGTGAAGGTAAATTGGCAGCAATGGTTGTATTGCAGAGTAGTTCTGACATGAAACTGCCCCCGGCCTGTTTCAGGTGACCTCTCAGGCACTTTTTGGGCTAGAGGTGCGCTTGTCCTGACAGCAGGAGTGCATAGCAAATGTCTGCCTATAAGCTCTGTCTGTATGTCACTCGGCACTGTGGGACAAGCAGTGAGACTGGCACACTGTGGGCCAGAAAGGGAACTATATAATGACTTGTTGAACCATGCACATGCAAGTTCTACCATTATTTGAGTGATGTGAAAGCAGTAAACACTGCAGGAAGCCAGCCAAAAACACCCATTGCCTCTTTACAGCTAGTGTCTCTCAACATGCTGCACAACCAGGGAGTTTCTTCCTTTTCTAAAAAAGATAAGTCCAAGTGAAATAACCCCTAAGACTGGTTAATTTATTTTCCCATTCCCATTTTGTGTTTCCAAAGCACAAAAGATACCAATGTAAATGCCTAACGCCTAAGGAATTAGGCCACATTTGTCACTATTTACTGATGTATAATTTGCATATACAAGTTTACTTCCAGCAGCAGTGTTACAACAAATGCAAAGTAAGAGGCTTAGCTCCATGAGAGACCATTGCAAGAGTTATTTATGCCCTGGGACCAGCGGCTGGCAGACGGGCATCACTGTTGGGAGGAGGGCGAGCCAGCTCCCAGGCACTCCTGGCATCAGGTCTTCTCATTACCAGAAGGCTTTAAGCTCAGCCCAAGGGCAGAAAAGCAGGACATGCTGCATGCACGGCAGCTGAATAGCCCCTTAGTTGAAGAGGGTGAGACCTCCCCCTTTCTTTGTGGCAGTTTAAGCCTCTCAGAAACATCTAGTCCAAAAGACGTTGCTGCAGTACAACCCACGGCAGCTTTTCTGCACTAATGCGATTCCCCCCTCACCCTCACCAGCTAGTCAGGCAGGCACTGACACCCTCCTCTTTGGGTTAATGTGAGTGGTACTTATCAAAAGTGAAACTGCTGCAAAGCAGCCTCCCCAACTCCCCCGCCTCCTTTGCAATGCAACAGGAAATGAAAAAATAATAAAATTACTTATTACTGCTTTTTTTAATGGGGAATTTTACACCTAAACCCTCATATCCACTATTCCTTCCAGACTGAGTTTAAAACATACCCAAAGGCTAAAGCCATGCCTGAAGCCACCTTCAGGTGGTGACAGACCGATGGGCTCCATGTTCCTGCACGTGAATGTCAGGCACTATGGGGAGGGGAGGTGTGTGGCTGTCATCATCTCCTCTTATTGCAGTGGTACTATTGGTTCATCTCTAAACCAAACAGAATTGAAAACTGGAAATTTAGGAAAAAAAATGTTTACTTCATCTTTTGCTTTCTTTTCTCCTTAGTTCTTGTTCTTGGGGAATGAGAGGGGGGAATGGGAGGAAATTATTCACTAAAGGGCTTGTGCTTTCACATAGAGTAAATCGTTTTAATCAGCTGCCTCTGAAATCTTGGGGGCAGTTGCAGTGCTTGGGAGCACTGAGCTTGCACTCAGCACAGCAGAGGCACACATGGACATTTCTCCTCCCCTGGTCCCCCCACCTCCAAGACGCCGGCGGCCGTGTGCCAAGTCCAAGCACCCCGACCAGCCCCAGCGCTGGCGTGAAGTCCCGCGCTTGGAGCCATGCACTCCGCCAGCGAGCTCCGGCATGGGGACATGGGAGCCCAGCCTTCAGTGCCAATCACCCAGTATCAGCTTCTCCTGGAGGCCAGCCCTCCCAAATTGCCACACAGTGACCTGCACACAAAATAATTACCTTACAGACACTTTCTTTTTCTTTTTAAGAAATCTCATAGTATTCCAGGTAGCCCTACTTGTCTCGACTTATTAATTTTGCTCCAGTTAAATGAAAGCTAATAAAATAGAAACTGCTGTAAGACCCAGAAAAAATTAGGTTATATAACCTCTTTTTTATTTATTTAGCATGATATCAAAGTTGTTTCTTATCATTCTTCAGGTACATTGTGCTCAGGAATAAATTAAACTGTCTACTCAACAAAGAGGAGAGCTGCTTTTTCTACTGCTAATTTTCTCTCTCTTTCTCAATTCTCACTCTATTATTAGGGAAAAAAAATAACAAGCTTAGCTGAAGCCAGAGGAGCCCTTCCAGCTTTGCGCAGTCACACCGTGCGATTACCTCATGTAATCCAAGTGGTCCATCTATCGGTCTGTGGCTGATACGACAAGCACCAAAGTCAAAAGTACAATGATGTTTTTCTTTACATAATTACTTGCTGATGTTGACAAATGGAGTGACAGCTGTGCCCTTTTTAGGGCAAGATTTGTGCAGAAATCAAAGTCACATAAATAATTTCCCTGGGTGTGGTTTTTTTTCCCCTCTCCTGTTCCTTGCTGCTCTGCACCCACAGCCCCAGCTGCGTGCTGAGCTCCCGGGGAGCAGCCATGCTGGCTGGAGCTACAGATGGGCCCTGCTCCCCCGGGTGTCAAATCCTGCTCCCAACAGTTTCTGCCATGCCTTCAATTGCTTCCACTGCAAAGTGGATTGTTTTTTTTTTTTTTTATAAATTGTGATGGGAAGAGCCAGCAGACCTCTACACCCCTGAAACTGAGAGGAGACAAGGAAGGAGGGGAAGGGGGAGGGTAGCTGGAGAGAGAGCTACTTCTTTGGAAATACAGCGGGGCCATAAGGTTCATGGGATACGGCCCCTTTCAGACTTACCTCTTGCAGCACCGAGCCTGGCTGGCACAGCAAAGTGAGCAGCATCCAGCCACCTCTGGCTGTCATTTGCAGGCAAAGCTCGCTGCTCCCGTGGGGCTGGGTCTCTGCTGGAAGCATCCAGCAAGGCAAAACAGGTACAGTCAGGGAGTGGGGATCGGGGTGCAAGCGAGAGGTTACCTGGGGCCACAGGCTGAGTGGTCTGCCCTCCCTGCCCCACTTCCCCTGGCTGGAGCCAGCAGTGGCTGGTGCATGAGAACACTGTTGGTCCCCCCATCACATGTGAAAAGCACAAAAGTACAAAAAAAAAAAAACTAAGAAAAACAACCTCTGCTCCTTAAAGAGTTCATGGGCAGCAGGGCAGGTCTTCCAGAAACCACGTTGTGTTTCTGGGGGTGGCAGAGGCATGGGTGAAGGTGACTTGCTCAAGGTCACCAACCCAATGGTTACTGGTAGTGGCAACCACTACAAATTTAATGTAATGTCTACCTCTTCTGGAGTCATTTTATTGCTTTGTTTTTTCCCAGAGGGCAGCAGCATCTCAAGTCACCCACACAGGCACGAGGAGGAGCCAGGGGCTCCTTAGGGGCAGGTTGCTGGGTCATACTGTTTCCTGAGCACACAAGGGTCTTTGATGCCTATGGTTTTGGCTAACACCAAAGAGCATAGCAAAGCATGTCAGTCAGAGAGAGAAGGGGCGGCAGGGTGTATGGGCACATGTGTGTGCAGGTACACATATGGGAGGGTTTTTATGAATTGTCTCCCTGTGCATGCTGTGAAGGGCAGGACGGCATAAGTAGGTCTATCCCATGACATTGCACTGCAAATATGTAAGTGTTAAAATAACTAATCAGAACCTGACCCAGCAAATAGATGAGCAATTCCTGAAAGGCACCAAGGTTCAGCTCCTGTGCTAATACTTTAACTGTCTATGTTAATCTCAATTAGGCAGAAAAGTCTATACTTATTAAAATTGTCAGCTTTCTATTTTATGTGTGTAAGAGCAGGAAAGAAGCCAAGTAAATGTGTGAGTGACACTGCAGAGGGAAAGCACAAAGTACACGGGGACAAAAGCCTTTTTGTCTCTTTTGTTTAAAAAAAAAAAGGCTAGTATGACACCAGGAGTCCTGAGTATGACAAGAACCTGTCTGCCATTGCATGCCGTGGTGCCGTTCAAGAAACACCAGAGGGAGCAGAAGGTGCCATGCAGGTCTCACCAACCTGTCACCTCCGGGGCATCATTCCAGCATTAAGCTGGCGGAGAGGTGGTGTCTATTGGTGACAGCAGGGGAACAAAGAGAAATTGAGGTGGGGAGGGGGGCCTAGGGCATAAGGCAGGTGGCAAAAATAAAACAAATTGCTAAGGAAGGAAAGGAGGCATGGGAGAAGCCTGTTGTTTCTCAGCCAAAGATAAATGACACCGGGAAGTTTTACCCAGTGTACAGCAATGAAATATTAGAGGTCAGAAACATTTTCTGTGTGTATCTGTGGGTGTTTCTGTGTGCTTTGGTGCATCGATGCAGCTAGAACTGGCACTAACAGGTAGTGATTTTTTTCATCTTATTTTCAGTATGACTTTCTTGTCCTACTTCTTCTGCTTCACACCTGCTGGCCTGAAAATGGCAGTTCACCAGTGCAGATTTCACCATCAGCTTTGGTAGTTATCACATTTGTGCTTATAAAAAGGCTATGAAAAACTTCAGTTCTTCTGTTTAAATCAAAAATAAAATCAATCCTTTCTTTTCTTTCTTTTTTTTTTTTAACAAATGGCAACAAAACTGTGAACACAGGTAGGAAAATAATTGATGCATTCTAAGAAACTGTCAGGTGTGAAAAATGTTGACGGCTCAACAACCCTATTAATGCTATGAGAAGGTGTTAGACAGCAGATTTATGTAGCAGCACCAACACAGCAGAAGATATATATGACAGAAATTAAGACAACAAAATTCTGTGCAACTACTCCACATTTTTTTCTTCTGGAAGCAGTGCTGCAACACATGATCTGAAACCCAGCAGCTGACAGGGGATATGGGGCAGGTCCACCAAGACAGAGACCCTTGTCAGCAACAAGTACCCCCTGGGCATTCCCACAGGGCTTTCAGGACCACAGCTGCAGGTGGCAATAAAAGGGCAGAGCTGTCTTTTTGCCCTTCCTCCACATCTCTGTTGCTAGCTCATTTGCCCAGGAAGTAGATGAGATATACATTTAAATTGTTTCCCCACTTCAGGAGCTTCCCCTCTCCTGCCTTAGGCACTCTGTCCTGCCCAGGAGCTGGCCTAGGTGCCCACAACACTGAACGGACAGTCAGTGCCCCTCTCCCCTGTTACCAGCCATGCATATGGTTGGTCAGGTCCATGCCCTCCCTTTTCATCATCCCAAAGACAGGTGGGTCTATATAGCCATGCTCCTTTGTGAAGCTGAACATTAATACACCCAAAAAAGTCTGGCCTTATTTGCTTTCCAATATTTGTAACCAGGTTTGAAGAGCTGAGGGCACTTTTCAAAGACTAGCTATGCTGATTTTGGTGCCCCTGCAGGAGTTGGTTTCAGTGATTACCACTTTCCCTCTCCCCATCCTTCAACACTGTGCATGGTATCCTGCCCTAAGCAGGTTCAGGAAAAAGACGCCCCCCTTTTACCATCCAACTGCAGGTAAGCCCACCGAAGAATATCTGCTGTGTTTGTCTTCAAAAAGACCACCACAGACCACTGTTCAAAGCACCTTGACAGAGAAACAAACTTTTCTATAACAGTCTGAGTTTTTTTTTCTTTTAATCAAAACCAAAACAAAACCCCAGAAATGCATCAATTTCCCATTAGAAGTGGAAATGTACTGACATCCTACTATATTGCCTTTGTATTTCACTGTTCTGCTGGCATTTCAGAAGTTTAAAATGAAAAATTAGCTTTCAAAAAGTAGGATCTTCTTGATTAGAAAAACTTGTTGAAACTGTAATGGAAAGATCAGAACAACTTCATTAGTCTTCATTAAATAAAATAAATGTTATTTCTATTCCCTTCACATGCAAACATATATTACAACTATTAATATTGCAGAGATGCTTCTTTTGTCCCAGAATTTAATGTATAAAGCTGCAAACCTCCTTGCATGAAAAACAACTTACGATCACTAGAATGATGTGCAGTTCATCTTTTTTACGTTCATTAATTTTCTGTAAATAGAGCACAGTAGCTTTGCATTGTTTGCACTAATGGAGAGCTCAGAGCAGTTTACCCTGTTACTACTTATCATTTATTTGGGTGATAATTTTAAAAAGCTTTTAAATTAAAATTATAAAGATGGTTAGGGGGAAAGATACAGCCTTTCAGAATGATTCAAGTATGATAGATTATCCCAGCAAAAAAGATGTTTCTCATTTAAGAGATGTGCCAGGGCTGGCTGCACATGTCAAGCAATTTTTCAAGCCCCCCACCTCGTGTTAGGCATCTTGCCCAAAGCCGTTTTGGAGCATAATCGCACCAGCCTCCTGCTCGTCCGCCCCGCTGGGGGCTCAGCCTCATCCAGCTGGTCCCTGGGCACCTGCCAACACGCCGGGGTGGCTTTACCTGGTGCATGGGCTGTGACAGGCAACCCACTGCGACTGTGCTCCACAGCTTGGGGTGTCCAGCAGCCACTGCCAGTGAGGGGCTGGTGACACCTCCAGCTGAATCCACCATAGCCTTTGGCCTCGCCAGGTCCCCCGCCACCAGCAGGAGTCAGGGCAGTAGAACTTAGCACAAGGTATAGCTCCAGGCATGGTCCCATATTTGCACCCCCTGTGCATGCTGTCCAATATGCATGCTCTTACGGTGAAAAATACCCATGTTTGTGATGGGGACACTGTAACCAGTGTACATGAGGAAAGGAGAGATCCCTGGTCCCTTGGCTGCCACTCTTCTGCAGTGCTCAACCAAGGTAGGAAGTGTGGTCAGAATTCCTGCCCCCAGCACCATTCCAGGTACTCTCTCTTGCTGCTGTGGAGCTAACATGTAGCTGGGGGAGCTCACCTATTATATCCAAAATACCTCTATTCCCACTGTCAGCCTTATGAGCTCTGCTTACCAAGTCGTCCCAACTCTGCATGCTGTTTGCATCAGGTGCCCGTGGGAGTTTTTCAGCCATGCAGTGCTGGCGGCATAAAACCAACTGTGACACTGGGTGTGTGAGTGCCCCTCTGCAGAATTGCTCCTCAGCTGAGGTTTATAGAAATTAAAAAAAAAAAAAAAAAGACATATATTTCTAGCATTAATTATTAATTTGTGTCACTATCTCGATATGCCTCCATATCAGCCCAGGCACTTTCTGAAGAGGGAAGCTTGCTTAAAATAGTGGAAGTAGAGATGGCATGAGACAGTTCAGCACGCAGCAAGGCAGGTGAGCGTGTTTCACCATGGGCAGGAACAAAGCTGTACAGGTTGGTCTAACCTAGATTAGAAATACTTGTTTGTTTGTTTGTAACTGTGTGTGACAGACAGTACCAGGTTTGACATGTTAACTCTCCAAATAGCATCTCCCTCTGCTCCTACAAGGGCTTCAGTTGCCTGCCAGAGAGATTTGGGGTGGGTAGGAAAACCTTGCTAGCTCTGGGGAATGACAATTTCCCCTTGCTAATCTCATTAGGGGCCCTGAGACCAGAAGGATGAGGAAAGGCAGGAGCAACTAGAATAGTTACCCACAGAGGCAGCTTATCTGTTTCTGCTGACTATGGAAGGAGCCTAAAAGCCTGGCTGTTTAACTTAGACACAGAATTTGAGGGTCTCAAAAAAATAAAATATAAAGCATCCAATACTCCCATTCTCCCCATTGACCAGTCCCTCCAAGCCCTCCCCACGTCTATTCATCAGAAAACAAGCTGCCTGTGTTAGCGCATCCTTGCTACTAGAATCAAATCAGGTGCCTCCACTCAAGATGCAGAAGTGAAGACCTTAACTCTGCCAGTCCTGTTCAGACTTGCAGCCTCCTCACCTGAGGCTGATGGTGCAGGACTGTGGTGTGTGGATGGCCACACACAGAGGCAAGTAGGTCCAAAACATCATTGCATTTAACTTGATTCTTACACCTCACTCAAAATACTTTACATACTCGTTTTTCCAAGCCATTCCTGCCCATTCACGAGGACACCTTGCTCTTATAAAGCCACCCAGATCACTCATCTAAATTTACGTCAGCTATCCATCAACATTCGTTATCTTATTACCATGCTTATATTATTATTGCAGCTTAGCCTGGCAATTACTTACTAACCAAAAAAACAATTCCAGCAGACAATCCAAACAAGTCTCATTTAACATAATAGCTTTTGTTTTCCGTTTTTGCCCACTAACACATGCAAGACTGCTGTAATTTCCTCTGGGTAATAGGATTTTTTTGACTAAGCTTCTCAGGCCTGTACTTCCCTGCTTGCATTTTTGCAAAATTTAATAACATTTTTAAAAAATATTAATCCAGACAGTAGCATGTTCCCTTTTCATCTCTAGATGCTGGGAGAAGAGGTAGGCTCTCGCTAATCCAAAACAAGTAACACCAAACAACACGCAGGCAGCTGAGGAAAATTCTTTATACTTATGTTAGCTTCCAAAGTCATGGGCCATTCCAGCATCTGGATGCTGAGAATGCCTCCATGCATTGTGTGACCAGTGAGGCACTGCTGTAAACTATAAACCTAATGTAAATTTAATATACAGCCATTTTGCAAAACATTATTCTGTGAGCTGAGCAGAGACAGAGGGGTTGGTTGCTATGCCCCATTTTTTTCAGAAAACACCAAAACTGCCCTCAGAATAAGAGCAGGTCAGAGTTTAGTATCCAACATTTCCAAATCCAATCCCTTTCACTCCTCATTTCAGCAGATTTAATAATGTACTTCCTTAGAAAAAAATGCATAAGATACTTTCCAGGTAAGACAGTAAGAATCACATATTATTTGGTATTGGTTGTAAACTGAGCACTTAGGAGTGGGTTTTCCTTGCAGTAATAGATTTGGGGAATGCCATATGGCATATAAAGTGATTAAGGCTCTAAACTGTATGTTTAAGGCCCGCTCATATGAAGTTCATGAGAATTTTGCAATTAATGGGAGAATTGGGTTTTTCATAATCTATTTAAGTAGACTATATTATGCACCATGATAAGCTACACAGCAAACAAGCTGGCCAGGCATTTGCATCCCTTGGAGCCCTGAAGCCCTCTGAAACGCGAAAGGACCCATCTCCTGCCCATGCAGGCAGAGCAGGGGGACGATGGACAGATGGCCAAACACTGTGTTAAGCAGCGCAATCTCCCCAGTGCCCACCTTCTGCAGCCTGACAGACTCCCAGCACGACTGTTTGCTTTATACACAGAGCATTTGTCATTTTGGTTTTGTGTGCTTTTTAAAATTTAGTACAAACGACTTCATCCCGGGAGCTCTGCTCTCACACAGTCATGTCCTGCTTTCTTTCTTTTCAGGGGCAACTTATAAATTCCTGAAAATAAGGAATTTTAATGGAAACGCTGATTCAGCCTGAACTTTGCTGTACCAGGACAGAGTGCATTGAAAAGATAAAATAAAAGGACTTTACAAACTCCAGCTCTGTGTGCCTGAAGATTTTCTCTCGGGAACAACCTGGCAAGTTATCTGACAATACTCATCCAGAGAAGCTTTCAGTTTGCCTGTGTGCTGTGCATGCTAATGAGGTCTGGAATAAACAATCCATGCAGCAAAGTGATGTATTATTTATGCATCATCACATCCATCTATATAGAAAATTGGCCCTAAATTAAAAAAGCAGGTATCAGTATTGCCTACGTGCTGGCTCCTGGGGGAAGCTTGAGGGAAGAAGGCAAAATTTCAGTAATAAGGGCTCTTTTCCTCCTATCGATGTAAACAAACAGCCTGTGCCACTGGAGCAATGTTTATGTTAGCAAATACCCTGAGGTGTTTCACAGAAATCAATCTGCAGAGAAAAATTGCCTAAGATAATAAAAATTCAGCAACTCAAGCTCAGGCCTTGCTGCATGTTTGGGGCTGGAGGTGAAGGGTGAGGAGAGCAATGGGTCAACTTTTTTAATTTTTCAGAGTGCAGCTCATGAAACCATATCCTCTGAGCCCTGAATACCACGCTGGTCACAGCTTGGTTCGATCAAATTCAAGGACAGGAGAAATTGCAGGAGGGAAAGCAAGTGGAATTGGCTGCAAGCTGCAGGAATACGTGTTTAGAGAAAACTTCTGCAGCAGAGTGAACTGGGAGGGAACCACTCACAGAAACCAAATGACTTGGCAGGTAATTTTCCATCCTCCTCCTGTGGTTGCTTATTCTCACTGCAGCACAGCCAGGCCAGGGCATGGTAGCCTGGGAGGAAATGTCATCCCCAGCTCTGCCACCTCGAGGAGCCTCATGCCCTGCAGTGGCTGTGATATAGAGGACAGAATTATGGTTTCACTGTAAAACCAAGCAGGGTAAAACCTTGCCTCACTATAAGACCAGGCAGTGAATAAAGCAAGGGGATTTCTGTGATGATGGTAATTTGTGGGGCTATTCTGCACCTTGGCCACTGGGTCTAGTAAAAACAAGGAAAGGAGTCGGCTAGCTTTAATTTTAACAATGCAGAAAAATCCAGGCTTTGCTCTAATTTTCACCTAAAGCTCCTGGCGTTCCTGCAGCACTGACATACTGTTCTTATTCACACTGTCTCCTTTTCTGTCCCCTCCCTTCTGAGCATGCAGGGCTACAGGCATGCTGGCTCCTGGGGAATGGGACTGGGCTCTGATCACTCTGTAGCTCAGTCAAACACAAATCTCTGTATTTTCCTTTAGCTGCTCTTTAACTTTCCTCTCTGCTTCAAAAATCACAGTAAAGTCAAACCTCCACGGTGTGGAAAGCTTGGGCAATTCATCAATGGCTATGAATGAGCCTGAGATCACTCTGACCTGGAGCTGCTGTAAGGTGTCCATATTTCATGATGCTCGCAGTGCCAGAAAGAGCCATGAAAATCCTAAGACTCCATCCCCCAAGTCCAAACACCCCTGCAATCCCACAGACCCTTTAAACATTGGTCTTACCACTAGTGATGTCCATGAAACTTCCTGAGCAGGTGGTCTATATATGGTATAAAGCTCAGGTTAGATAGTACCTGGGGTCTGATGCAACAAACATTTGTGCCACTCTGCACAACTGGAAAGAGTTGGAAGAGATCAGAGTGGTATGAAACAGAGCTGAAGAGACTAAGCCTCATCTGACCAAGAGGTGCCGGTGCTTCTGGAGCGCCAGCTCAGATGACTGCACCAGCTTATGCTTGGTCATTCAACACTTCCAACTCTGTAAATCTCTGAAGGTTTCTGATCACACCCATCCTTCTGAGGTTTTCAATTATGCCACGACAAAAGGCAAGGCTGGTGCTGTTTCCAGCGGTGTTGGAAACCCCATGAGAACTCATGCCCACCAGGACACTCTTATTACCAAACCTGGTCAGAAACCAGATATATTGGGGAAGAGGGGGGGAAGGTGCTGGGTTAAGGAGAAATTCTCAAAACTTTCTTTTCAAACCTCAAACTTGTTTTTTGTACCAATTATAAAGATTGAAGTTGGCTTTTGTTCTATTGATTGAAAAAGGGAATGAGGGGTGAAACTCAGTGAAAGGACATGAGATCTTTACAGAAGTTCTCAGATATGATTGATTCATATCACTGAGATTTAGAAGGCTAGAGAAAATCCATACAAAGGATAGGGAGGGTTTTTCAGATCTTAGACACTGTCAAGACCATAAACACGCTACTGCTTTTTGAACGTGAAAAACCCACACATTGTAAGAAGCCTTTGGACTCCAGCATTTTTAGCTGAACTACTTCTACTATAGATTTTAGATTTCCCCTCGCAGTATCTGTCCCTCATTTCATCATCCTTTTCACTATAATTTAAGAAAAGTAAGAAGCAGGAGACTCACAACTTACAGTCCTGCCACTCACTGCTCTTTGTAACATCTTCTATTTACTCATTTAGAAAGAAACATAAAGAGACTTTTAATAGTCAGGAAAAATCTGGAAAACACAGTCCCTGCAGTTACACAGTCTTGGTCCTTAGGCCAGGTTTGTGCCAAGGACTGACCGGTTCCTGGCAGTCTATCAGTGTACTGATGTGGGCTGGTATAGAGTTAATTTTCTCCATAGTACTAGTATGGGGCTGTGTTTTGGATTTGTGCTGGAAACAGTGTTGATAACACAGGGATGTTTTCTTTGCTGCTGAGCAGGGCTTACACACCATCAAGCCTTCCTCTGTTTCTCACCCCACCAGTGAGCAGGCTGGGGTGGGGGGGCACAAGAGGCTGGGAGGGAGACACGGAGGGGACACAGCCAGGACAGCTGACCCCAGCTGACCCAAGGGATGTCCCACACCATATGACGTCATGCTCAGCATATAGAGCTGGGGGAAGGAGGAAGGGGGGATCGTTGGGGGTGACGGCGTTTGCCTTCCCAAGTCACCGTTATGTGTGATGGAGCCCTGCTTTCCTGGAGATGGCTGAACACCTGCCTGTCCATGGGAAGGGGTGAATGAATTCCTTGGTTTGCTTTGCTGGCATGCACAGATTCTGCTTTCCCTATTAAACTGTCTTTATCTCTGCCCACGAGTTTTCTCACTTTTACTCTTCTGATCCTCTCCCCCATCCTACCGGGGCGGGGGGGGGAGTGAGCAAGCGGCTGGGTGGGGCTGAGTTGCCAGCTGCGGTCAAACCACGACAATCAGCAATCAGATATGAGTCCTAACCAGATCCAGATCCTGATCAGATCCAATTTTAAATTCAAATGTCCCACAGGCTCACAACTTTACTTCTTACTTTTCTCATGTGAGTGCCTTTCACTTTTGACCTAGTGTATATATCAAGAAACCAGAGTTTTCTTTGGGTAGTCATTTCCCCAGCACCCTGTTAGACTCATACCCACCTACACCAGGAACTGCTCCAGCAAAACCCACACTGCAGCACTGCAGCTGAGTGCAGGCAAAAGCAGACTTTGGCCCCAACTATCTGTGGATCAGCTACAGGAGGGCTGTGCAAAGGCTGCCTTTTCTTTTGATAAATTTTTGCAACCAGTCAAGTTTTAGGACCAATTTGATTTTCTGCAAGTCTGCTATTTGGCTGGTCTTTCTGCCCTTCCGTGTGCCCTCTGAAGGTATGTGCTAAAACTAGTCAACATCGGGAAGTAAAAATGTTTCATAATGAGTTTCTCTAGGACTGGATTCACAAATTAGTTACACAGTTCAAAAGCTGTTTGTCCCTAAAATGCCATAATTAAACCCAGTTTACAGTAAGGTGCAATTCTTGGATAGGTGAGATTAGCTGCCCTAGCTATTAGGCTGTAATCTGAACACTGTGTTCTAGGAGAACTGAGTGATGTGTCCACAGGAGTAATTTCTAGTGGTGAGCCTTGTGTTTACCTTGGCTGATCATACTGATTTCTCACATGATGTAATGCCTCCACCACTGAGGATCCCAAAGCATTTCCCTGGTTTTGCTAAGGGGGCAATAAGGCAGAACCCGTTAGCCAACAGGCAATGCCACAGGCAGTTGCTTGCTACTTTTGATCCTCTCTCCAAATCCACTCCCCTCAGATGATTGCCAACTTTCCTGTTGCTCACTTTCTTTAAACTACATCCCTCAATATCAATAAAAAAGTCTTGACATATGAGTGTCATAAAGCCAACGAGTCCAGCAAATGCCTGAGAATATGTTGATTTCCTTGGTCTCTAAAAATAAAATTAAAACCTACAAGGGTTTCATCCTTTCCAGCATATTTAGACTGTATTTCTTTTCCCATTACCTTGGCTAAGATACAGGGTGGGTGATATTTAATTCAGTTAATAAGGAATCAAAAGGGGGTTGTTTTTCTGCTGATGGCAGTCTGGGAACCACTGCAGCCCCGTGGGGAGTGCTTTCCTCTTTTTGCATCTCTGGAGAAGTGCCCATGCCACAGAGCCTCCGGCAGCCTCCGCTCTCCCGTTCCCAACCCCGCAGCGCTGCAGGAGCCTTGCGGGGGGCACAGCCCCTTTGCAGGTAGACAGCACATGCCTGAAAAGGAATCACAGCAATCCCCAAAATCTCCTGGAGAATCTAGGGAGGGGCAGCATCTGCACAGGTCCCAGGGGGCTGCTCCCCTCCCTGTGCCCCAGGGACGTCCATCAGCCTGCCCAGGCGCTTGCAGCGGTTGTCAGCATCCCCCAGCAGCTCAGGATCTTCCACTCCAGTTCTTACTTGCAGTATCTACCAGCTCTGACTATTTAAAGCAATCAGAGATTTACATCAGGAAACTTAAATATAGACGTAATTTTGTGTAAACTCTTGCCTTTATTGCAGCTCGGAAAGGAGAAGGGAGGGAAAAGCCTTTCTTTTTTTAGACTTGGCAGGAAACAAGCAGTTAAATAAGTGAATACTTTAAAATGAAAATCTTAAAGTGATTACAAATATGAAAGGAGTGAATACCAAATTGAAACAGCCGTTTAATCAAGATAAAGTACAGAAATCCAGCAATTGGCCTCTTTCCATGATCCTGTAGAGCTGCGCAAAGGAGGCAGCTTACTGTAGCATTACCAATCTCAGTTGCTCACTGCTGACTGCCGATACCCCAAAGTCTTCCAACCTTTGCAGCTTTTCACATGCAAAATGCCTTCCTTTATGGATCACCCTTGATGTAAACTGGCTTTAATTATTCAAGAACTGAAATAAAGATGAAAAAGTAATTGCATTTTAATTGCTCTAATAATGGCAGGAAGCTGCACTGTGACTTAAACACTGAAAGGTGAAGATCAAGACTGTTTAAGATGCCTTTCCTTCAAACACTGCTTCTTTGCATTTTTTTTGCCAGTCCTCCCTCCTTCCCTCACCCCATAGCCAGTCACACCAGGTTCATTCTTAAACTCCTGAGATGGTTTGGTCTGTTAGACAGCAATATCTACAAATTGGAGCTTTTTACCATAAGCAATTTTAAGGTTGAGGGATTTTCTTGCAATGTACCAATACCACACTTCTCAGCTTGAGAAATTTGCTTACCCCAAGCGTCTATAGTCTGGGCAACAACAGCCCTTTGGAGATGGGTGACAGCAGTGGGAGGTTACAGCGATCAGGTTATATGGTGGGGAAATGTTGTTTAAGGGGCAGCTTGCACTGCCTGACAGACAGTATGGCTCTGGTGGTCCCTGCCAGGGGGAAGCTTGAGTTGTTTTTCCTTGTAACGTGCAATCGGCACACAAAAACCCCATGATTTTGGAATGGGAAGGGAAGCCATTAAAGAGGGTTGGTTTTCTCCTCATTGTATGTTATGCTAAAGTGTAGGTGGGAACAAATCCTGTCAGCTGGCCACAGCAGTGGGAAGCAACCTCACCAGACAGCCTTTGGCAAGGAAGCTTCAAGGCCTGACCGAAGATTAACAGCACTTTGGAAATTAGTGTGAAAGGCATTGCTCGATACCCATGTATCACCTCTGAACATCTTGGTTATCACAAAGACATTTTTTCCTTCTGCATGAGGAAGTTTTCTGCTTTTGTTGCCATCTCTGTCACAACAGGAGCTTTAATGCCTCACACCAGCTTCCCACCGCAAGCCAGAGTGCTCTCTCCTGCACGCAGTTCCTCCTGTGACTGCACCACCCGGCGCTATCCAGTCAGACAGAATAAGCTCAGAAAAGGAAAAGATGCAGGTGGAATATAGAGTGAGGCTATTGACTTGGCGTGCCAGGCACGGGCTGGAGTCGACTCCAGATGTGAGCTGAACAATAACAAAAACCTTACACTCTCTCACCTTTTAGAGTACATGGAGACATGTCCAAACAGTTGCTTTCAGTGAATGATTTCAGGCAGTCATTAGCCTCATAAGAGAGAATAACACATATAAATACACCAGCAAGTGTACTGTGAGCAGAAAAAGGTTATTAAAACAATTTTTAAGAAACAATCTAATGTATGGGGGGAAGCAAACTTCATTCTCTCCCCCTCTCCCTCTCCCTCTTGCTATTCCTCTTTCTTTCAATGCTTACGATGCTCAGTACGAGTTCAGTACTGATGGAGGTTATGCAGCATTTTCATACGCAGTCCGAAGAGAAGCCTTGAGGTTAGAAAGGTGTTATTATTGGGGTAGTTTATTTTTGCTGGAAGAATCATTAATTCAAATTGCAAATCAAAATAGAAGCAAATTTATCTACTTATTAATTAACTAATTGCTCATTTAAATCAAGGTGAAAATATTGGCTGTGCCTCAGCAGGCCCCTGCTTTGTGAGTATTAGACTGCTGCAGGTTGGACAGACCCAGTTCCCACCAGGAACAAAGCAAGAAGAGAACTGTAAGTCACAGTACATCCTTTCCAGTCCCCCCAGGTGTCCAGGAGACTTACGGTCCCAGCGGTGCTCTTACTCGCACGGGCTAAGACTGACACCTCGGTGCAAAACTCAATGTGAGGAACAGCACAAAAGGCTGCTGTGGGATGAGATGAAGCTTATTGAGAAAAGATTTTGCTAAGTTAAAAGCAAGAGTAAAGTAAATATTTTAGACATTCTTCAGCCCTGTATAATGGGAATACCGCCATAGTTAAGGCTGAATTGCAATTTGCAATCAAAAGTAGGAAGAAATTACTCTAGTTCAGATTTCAGTGAACGAAATTCATCTAATGAATTAGCATATGTTGCTGTGAGACAATTTCCAGTTTCAGAGGAAGCCAAATTTTGTGTGTCTTTAAAATATTTTCTGGTTTTTGCAGAAATACTCTCAAATGTTCCTTCCTTAAAACATTGCCTCTCTTCCCCACATGCCATCGGGGAGTCCTGCCCAGGGGAACCCCCAGATTCCTGTTGCAATATGGAAATTTTGTGCAGCCTCTTTTTTCTGAGCCGGGGAAAGACCAATCAAGCCGTTTGTGGGCATGTCAACAGGAACATGCAGTTGCCCTGAGGAAAGGGGCTGGTGAGCCAGGCCAGGAGGAGAAGGGGCAGCAGCTGTGCGGGGGGTGCTGAAGCCCACCATGAGCAGAGGGGCTGACCGCCACATCCAGAAATGCCACCATGCTTGTCCCTGGGAGGCCTGGTGCCCCTGCAAGGCAGTGATGCTTTACACATAAAGCATTCTGTAATGCTATTTATGTGGTGTACCTCCAAACTCCTCAGTAAGGAGCCAACCAGCACAGCACCTTGGCAGCATGAGATGCTGTGAGCTGCTCCACGCTGTGAGAACCCACAGATGGTCCCTCCCTCCTACCCTGCTGCAGCTTCATGCTCTACTCCTTGCAGGATAATTTTGGGACGCTCAGTAGGGTTTCAATCTCTCTATTAATTGGATACATCAGACCTGAATATAGCACTCAATAGACCAGAAGGAAATAGGGGAGATGGTGCCAATGGCCACATGATCTTGAAACCCCAACCCATGCCAGTGCTTCTACATCAGGTTTAGCAGCCTCACAAGAAACATCTCTGCCACTGATTTAAATATGCTTTGAGCACAGGCAAGATTTTCTCCCTCTGCATACAGCTTAGACCCTATGGCTGGCCAGAGCCTCTCTGCTGGGCTGTGAGGATAAAGGTAAAATGCGCCCATGTGCTGCAAGAGCCCCTGAAGTATTTTTCCTAACACCCTTAAATGAAAAATCACCTGTAGCAATTGCAAAATTTTCAGGGTCACCTCAAAAACGGGTGCTGGCATGTTCCGGCACAGCTGCAAAACTGGATTTAGTCTCACAAAAACAAGCTTTCTCACAAGGTACTTGTGCTTCCTGCTCCTTCTTCAAATACAAATAAAATAAATACCTTATTGTTACCATTAAAAATTCAGCACCTATATAGTTGAAGCCATCAAACCTATTATGAACAAAGTGCTAACATATTTTAAAGTAATGAACCAAGCACACTATCTAACAGCAAGGCCATTGCATTGTTCTTGGCAAGTGCAGTAGAAGGATGAAATTATATTTGTGACAAGGGACATCACTCGATTTGAATATCATCTCTATTAAACAGAAAATAGCGAATGCATCAGCTCTACAACACCTCTGATAGCATGCTGAAGAAAGCATTTGGTAGGGTCAGTAGGTAAAAACTAAGCAGAATAATTCTCCTCATTGCTGCCTTCACGGGAAGCTCCAGAAATAATATACATTTACGGGGAAATTTAACAGAGTCTATGGAGATTTATTCCGTCAGAGTTTTCCTTTCTTCCATGGTAGTTGTTCAGGTTTTCTTTTCAGTTTCAGATTATGAAAATGATTATTCAGAGGGGAAAATAGCATCGTACAGATGCCACTGTGCAAACAGTAACTTTCAGAGGAGTAAAACATTATCATCAGAAAACATGGCAATTTGATTTACAAGTGAGCAGATGGGAAAATGTGACAGCAAGAGAATAAAGACTAGCTCTCACGGGGTGAAGCCACCTGTAGCGCTGACGTGGGCTGATTGTGCAGCCACGGCAGAGCCTCCTGCTGTGCTCGGCAGCTTATGCGCAGTCACTGCCGTTTGCAGAGGATGCAATGGTCTCTAGCAGGGTAACCACAGCAGATATGAAGTTAGCCCCAATTTCCCCTTGGCTAAAGCTTCCTGGAGGCTATACAAAGCCTGCTCTGCTAAAGGATAGTTCAAAAGGCTGTAAGTTGCACCAACACTCCCTAAATTCAGCTCGACCATCTTAAGAGAAGATTATGTCTCTTTCTAGAGCCCTCTTCACCTCATCAGGTTTCCACTTCTAAGGCAGGGCCCCTTCGAAACCCCATTCCAATTTCAGCCTCTGCTGGCACCCCTACTGTAGAGCTCTCACAGTGGCCTAAGGCCGTATTATAACCAGTCCACAGACAATTTCCGTGAAGGCATAGGGGAGAACACTTTTACAGAAAGCATCACCAAACTGCCAGTGGCCTCATTAAGCAGAGGGCACCTCGGTCCCCAGATGCACAGGGAGCAGCACGTGGGCCATTAGCAAAACCTGGGACACAGCACAGGCTGCTGCTGCGGGGCTTGCAGCTGGATGAGCCTCACTGCCCTGGCAATGGAAGAGGCAGAGAGCAGGGAGGTTATTTAGTTCATACTTTTAATTAATTTGTCATTCCTAATAGATGCTATAGATATAGTCCTGGAGTCTTACTTATTGACAGGGTAAATTTATTACATGTCAAATGGGCAGCATATGCTTTCCCAACCAGCTATGCCCATGTGTGCACAGTTCCCATGAGCTGTGTCTAACTGGGAAAATTTCAGTCTCCAAGGTTCATCCTCCTCTTTTCAGACTGATCCAGTCTCAGACAGGCCTCTCTACGCTGGACCATGATGTGCTCTGTGTGTGCTTCTTTGCCTGTGTGTGTGCACACTGCTGGGGTTCCTTGTTATTGCTGGAAGCAGTCATGTTCGACTCTGACACCTTTTCTTCCTTTCTGCTCCCTCTTTTGCAAAGGAGGGAAGGAGTTGTTCGCCACCTGCGGTGAGACCTGGCCTTGGGCAGAGCTGCTGGGGGGCGGGAGCTGATTCCAAGTTCCCCACCCCAGGTCCTGCCAGCATCCCCCTTCCCGCACCGGGCTGCCAACACCAGTGCTGCTCCTGCCACTGTCAGACCGCAGCTCTGCTGTTTCTGCCCTGATTGCCATCCTCCCAAAGCACAAGCACTTGCTTAGTTTAGAGCATGAGAGGCATCTCACTGAACATAAAGAGATGCACATAGATTTGAAATTAATCCTTTGGACAAATGTCTGCAGGAGCAGGCTTCTGCTCCACAGTCAGCATAGCCTGAGGAGGCAGGCTCAGACACCCCTGACAGTGTCACACCCCCCATCCGAGTTGTACCACAAAAGAGCAGAATTTAGTCCCAGAAGTTAGCAGCTCATCACACCGAAATGTCTGCCATGCTTCCCAGCGGCTGAGGGATCGTGGTTGCTTACAGGTTAGCCAGCGGCGCCCTGGATCTGTATTTTAGCACCAGGCAGCTGCCCCCTTCACATCACTGAGAGAGGTTAGAAATCCAATGTCAAGTGAAGAATGGTATTTCTGTTTCTTCTTGCTGTGTAAGGGGAAAGGGAGGGAGAAAGAAAAGGTGAGAGAATCAGACCTGAATGCTTCCAACAATAATTAATGGCAAATCTGGGGGGCACACACAGAGGGCTCTGTGGCATCCATGCAGAGGAGCTTGTTTGAGCCAGAAAGCTGGCCTCCGACACTGTTGTGTCAGCTGGGAATATTGATGTGATTAACAATGATTTGATTTGGAAATCAATGCAAAGGAGACTGTTTGCTTGCTTTGTCCAATTTAGTCCATGAAATACTGGCTTCAGTACAGGGAGAAATTCAGCTGAACCAGGAAGGCGATTTTGAGGAGGGGTGGAGTGGGGTGTGTTTGTTATTTTGTCAGACATCCGTCTGGATTCTAGCTGGTGAAAACTTGAGCATTCAATCAAATGTTTTATGTGTGTCTATAATAATCCAAACAAAGGAACAGCTGACAGCTCATGATCATTTAAAGATAGAGCGATTTCTATTTAGCAATCTTGTGACTGCATTTTCTGTATCTACGTGCAAGGCTTCCTAATTGTTATGTGGGTTTTGTTGCAGTTTGGCTGCAAATGAAACACTATGCATTTACAGGAAACCCAACACAAACACTAAGTCTTTAAGAGGAATATTAAAAAGCCATTCTCCTGGGTCGCAGACTGAAGAGGCTGCATATGCATAGCTATTAAAGGTTGCCAGGTATAAACTGTTGGGCTTATATTCTAACCTTAAGAAGAGTGATAATTCATCACAGATAATTTGTATTAGAAAAGAGAGAAGCATTTTTTAAACTTTAGTCACATTAAATTGTCTCTTCCACTTTAGCTCCAGGGAGCTGCTTCTGCCAATAACTCCTGGGAGCGCTGCAAGAATCCCTGGGTGAAATTTTTGTGGTGCAGGCTGGGAAACAAACTAGTAAGTAATTGATAAATGGTCTCTCCTAACATGAATATGTTTTTTGAAATATGTGAAAGCTCAGTGATGAAATCCCAGACCCCATATGAGGGTCTCATTCTGCCACATTAATTTTGCTGAGTAGCTACTTGCTCCACAGCAACCACTATAAAAAAATCAACACAAGGAAGAGCAGTAAATGACACATCAGAGCTGAAAGCTTGTCATCTTGGTATTGCCCTTGGGAAATTTATCCTCCTTAAAATCAGCAGCTTTGTCAGTTATGATGTAATTATTTCATCATTCACTGTGGGAAGTTGAGGTTTTGTCCCCCCCTGCCATCCCACAGGTTACTCAGATTCCTATGAAATGCTTGGTCTCTTCTCCTCTTAGTTACTTTGGAGCTGCAAGACTCTCCCTGGCTTGAATCAAGATTAGATGTCCAACACTCAGTCAATTCCGAGCAAGGAAAGTTGATGAAATACAACAGCCAGGCAGCCCTGCCTTTTGCGCCGGTCCTTCCCCAACCCGCGGGAAGCACAGGCTGGGAGAGCTGCAGGACGTGGGCTGTACCAGGCAGCTCTGCCTACAGCAGACAGACCTGGCTGCTGATTCCCTTCCCCCCTCACAGCTTCCAAGGCAGTGCCTCTCTTTGGGTACAAATGGTGGTGTTGGAGGCTGTTTGCTCTGCTGCTGGAGGCTGTGTGAGTTCTGCTGGGTCAGGGTGCTGAGAACTGGCTTACTCAGCAGCGCAGAAAGGAGCAGGACTGCCTGTGAGGCTTATTGGAGTCACTGATACCTTGGATACCCTCTGTTGAGACTGCTCACAGATATCCCTGGTTTGACCTTATCCCCTTGCCGTCCTTAGGACCAGCTTCTCCAGAGTGGTTGTTCTCCTTAAAGACTAAAACTTCAGCCTCCTCCAAGTCCTCACCTTTCTGATCCAGTCCTTGACCTGCTAGGAACAAAGTACCTCCCTTTGACACAGGAAATCATGTCTGCAACATTACCACCATGATTTTGGCATGTCCATGCAGGCCTGCGCCCCTTTGAGAGAAGATTCCCACCAGCTGAAAATACCTCAGTGCCTTGAAGGAGTGGGACCGCTGCAGCTCTGCTTTCTGTGCCAGGACACGTTTCCCCTTCAAACAGCTCAGGAAAGTTGAAATAGCTACAGACCAAAGGAGGTGCCAAAGTAACAGCTTATAGAAGAAGCTCTGCTGCTTAGAACAGATTAACACATTTTACATACAAAAGCACTGAATGGAAACATCTAGTTACTCTATATTCGAACACTGGGCAATACCAACATAATCCAAAGAAAAGCAGAACAATAATTTTGCAGTGGAAAATGCCATCAGCAGTGAGGCTGAGCCCAGACTGCAGCACTTAGCAAGTTAAAATGATTACAGCAGTTTGGGCTGTGATCGCCTCAGACCTTAGAGGTTTCTCACTAACCTTTTTCTGCAACTAAATTCTTCCCACCGTAGACAATTTGAGTAGTGATTCAATTCACTGCAGTCTCCTCTGTGAGTCATCACTGAAGCAACTCTTAGACAAAGGTTAAGCATTTTAAACAAATGGCTCTACCTTTCGAGATGGGATGCAAACCCCAGTTGGTCCCAACTAGACATTCAGTCAAAAGGGACCTCAGTTCTCACCAGTGAGGTCCGTCTACATCCACTGATGCATTTTTATTTCAGCAATTCAGTGCTATCCTTCAGCCTCTTTGTGCAACTATTCGGTGAGGCTTTTTATCTCTCTGTCGTATATTTGTAATATTTATTCACATAAAAAAGACCTAGCTGATTTGGACAGCAGCCATAGCTTTCCAGATCCAAAAAACACCCTACCATTAATTAATTGGAGCAGTTCTGCAGTACTGGCAGCAGAGATGGCTATTCTCTCCTGTGCGTGGAGAAGGAGCATTTTTGGTGCTTCTGTGCATTGTGGAAAGGTGGCTCTACCCACGGGATGGCAGTGCCGGGTGCATTGTTTATATTTCTGTAATACGCTCGCTTAGCAAAGTACCTGAAGAGCTGCCTCTTTCTCTTTTATTTCATCAGTGTGGATGGAGAGCAGCAGACACACGGTCCCAGCCCTCACAGCACTCCATACCTCCATGGTGACAGGGTCTTTCAGCCTCTGTGTCCAGTCTGAGCCAGCTAAAAGCTTTCTTTTGCCGCAGTACTGCCCCCAAAGATCTGCACCCCTAAGGATGCTTGGCACTGGGTCTGGGCTCAGACTACAGCCCTGGAGGCAATTGGCTCTGCAGCTCAGTATTAAGTTCAGCAGCTATCTAGGCTTCTACACAGGCCCAGTTGCACTTAATTCCAACACCATTCGAAGCTAACACCACCACACAATATAGCTGAGCCATATCCAAACTTCGTGTGTGTGTGTGAGATAAACACTACACAGGCTCTTGGCGTGCCTATTAAGGTGTTTGCCCTGTTTTTCTTACCAACATCAGTACTGCTGACAAAAAGCAAGCAATGCATTTTAATAAATCTGGAGAGCTGTGTTTGGCTTCCCAAGTAGCTCTGCAGGCAGCTTGATGAAAGGAAGCTACACGCTGCTGCAAACCGGGCTTCTTCGGGGAAGGGGAAGGAGAAGAAGCAAATGTTTCCGACGTTCAGATGAGCAATCTTCTGTGCAAACAGACAATCCCTGAAGCAAAGGCAACTGCAGAGCTATTTTGATTAAACAAGCCTGGGATCACTGAATTTCTTCTCCTGCTGAGTCCAGGAAAGGAATGGGATGAATTCCCAGTGTCAGTCAGTGGAAGTAATGGTTTTGAGACCACCCCCTTACTGACTTTACCCCTTGATCCAATACCACCTGTAAATTCTTTGCTAAAACTAATACTCTTAAAGCAAAACACCTTCTCTTTCACAATTGCTACCTGTAAAATTAACTGGCAAAGTTTCATTCTCTGTTTCCCCCCTCTAAAATGCCTGACAGACACTTAGTGACCTCTTGCCCCAGATGCCCACCCTCCAGTTTGCACCCCTTTCCCTTCCCTTAACTAAGAGCCTTATTTTTTTGAAAACTAGGGCTGCATTGACAGGGATCCTGACCCAGACTACACCGGGATTACTGTAGCGCCTGGGTTTGCCGGTGCGGTGCAGCGGGGTGCGGTGTGGTGCGGGGTAGCGCAGAGGCTTGCAGGGGGAAGTGGGGCCGTGCGGAGGGGCGCGGTGCGGTGGGGTGCAGGGCGATGCAGAGAGGTGCGGGGCGGAGGGATGCAGAGCGGTGCGGAGGGTGCGGACGGGTGCGGGGCGGGGCGGGGCGGGGCGGGGTGATGCGGAGCGGAGGGGTGCGGAGGGGTGCGCTGCGGTGCGGTGCGGTGCGCTGCGGTGCGGTGCGGTGCGGTGCTACCGCCCCCCGCCGGGCGGGCTCTGGGAGCCGCTGGGCGCTGCGGCCGCCCCCCCCCCCCCCCCGCCCCGCGGGCTTCGCTGCTCCGTCCGCGCCCCCGGAGGCGCGGAGCCGCCCCGGCCCCGCCCCGCCCCGCCCCGCGGAGCTGCCGGCGGGCGGAAAGCCCCGGGACCCCCCGCCCCGCCCCGCCCCGCCCCGCCCCGCCCCGCCCCGGCGGCGGGAAGGCTGCGGGGCCGCGGCTGCAGCCCGGCCAGGTGGCAGGAGGCAGGGCTCGGAAGGCTGCTCTAAACATTGGTTCTGCTCAAGCAAATATGCACGTTTTTTTCAGTTTCTCAGCCAATTTCGAGGAGTCTGCGTCAGAGGACTAGGCTTTATCGCAAGATTTCTCGTGTGTCATGGTTTTAGCTGGGATAGAGTTAATTTTCTTCGCTGTAGCTGGTATAGTGCTGCGTTTTAGACTTAGTACGAGAATAATGTTGATAACACACTGATGTTTTAGTTGTTGCTGGGTAGTGTTTACACTAGTCAAGGACTTTCTAGCTTCCCATGCTCTGCCAGGTGCACAAGAAGCCAGGAGGGGAGGGGATACAACCAGGAGAGCTGATCCGAATTGGCCAAAGGGTATTCCATATCATGTGACGTCATGCCCAGTATATTAACTGGGGGGAGTTGGCCGGGGGAAGCAGCGATCACGGCTCAGGGACTGGTGGTGTCGGTCAGCGGGTGCTGAGCGGTTGCAGCACTTGTTGTTTAGTTTTGGGGTTTTTTTACTTCTTCCAAGGTTTCATCTCTCTCTCGCTCATTATTTTTCTTTTCATTATATTATTATTATTATTATTATTGCTGTTTTATTCTAATTATTAAACTGTTCTTATCTCAACCCACGAGTTTTCTTACTTTGGCCCTTCCGATCCTCTCCCCCATCCCATAAGGGTGGGGGAGTGAGCGAGCGGCTGGGTGGTGCTTAGTTGCTGACAGCAGCTAAACCACAACATCGTGATAGACCCCCTCAAAAGGGGTCTGTGCCACAGGGTTTTATTTAACCACAAGTTCAGAGCACTTCCCTCCCCCCCCCCAAGGATGCAAGCTGCAAGATTAAGGGGAAAGAGAGAAATCCCTGAAGGAAAGTAAACCCAAAGAGTAGAAATACAAGGCCAGAGCTTGCCCTTTGTCTAGCCAGGGTGGAGTAATGAAACTTTAAATGCTAACTGAGAAAATTACAGAGACTAATTTCAAAGTTACCGACCCACCAGATTTAGCTGGAGAGCTCCTATGAAATGATGGAGAGCAGTAGGCTTTAAAACTCTTAATCTCTTAAATTAGAGAAGGACTATATATGTTAGAAATGTTGCACTGTATCTGAATAAAGGAAGCCGGATGGGTAACAGGCAGATTTTAAAAGTCTCCTCTAAATCACAGAATGGTAGGGGTTGGAAGAGACCTCTGGAGATCATCTCTTCTTGTATATTTTTTTCAATGTAAGATATCCTGCAAGAGCTTCTCCTGGCAGCTCCACCAGGCCATTGGTGCAACTGGTTGGAGCAATACCAGCAGCCACGAGCCGCTCCGGCAGCAGCAGCACGGCCCGGTGATCCAGTGCTTCCTTCAAACAGTTTTTGAAAACTCCTTTCATAAATGCTAGCTCATGTATTTACTTGGTTAATTCCTTCCAGTTGTGAGCTGTTAGAATTTGTTTCTGTGTTTTGAGTAGCAGGGGAAAAAAACCTCCTTCTTATCAGCGGGAAACTACAGAACAAAACAAACATTGTTGGTTCCTTTCCAAATTGCATTTTTCATTCCAGTGTAGTTTTGCAGCTAAAAGCACTGAATTGCTGAAAAGAGTTAGATCTATCTACATCTTCTCGTCACAAAAAGTGACTGAGAAAATTCCCATTAAAATGAAATCTAAGCAAAGATGGATCACCAGCTGCAAGTTAACTTATATAGGGTACACATCCTACTGAAGTAAATTATCCCAGCATCATTCCCTGTCTTTGGCCTTCTAATTGTGTTCACTTTCTCCAACTGCTGAAAGACACCAATTTGACTTTAAAACAAACCAACAAAACAGAAGAACATAACAAAGTACGCTATAGCTTCTAACGTAGCCTCTTGGCTGCCTCTATGCAAACTGAACATATTTTTTTCTTAAGTCAGAAAGATTTGGCTCACAGTACAACTGCCTCAGTACAATGTCCCAAAGTAGATGGTGTCAATGCTGTTTCAATCCACAGTTTGACATTGGTCCTGCTGTATCCGCACCGTACGGCTGGCAAGGCAGTGAAGCCACGTGTCTGAGTGCCACACGTGGCACTTTCCAAAAAGGCAGAGGAGCTTTAATCCTCAGGCCTGAGCAAGTTATCCTCTGCATAAGATCCAGTGGAAGACAGGATAGACATGACTGGATGACATCTCTGCAGCCCTGTACCTCCAGCCTTTTCTATGCTGTGCTGGTTTATAAAAGACCTCACTGGTACTCAGCAGAGGACGGGCACACCTCAGCTCGCCTCATTCCTGCGCATTTGCCTCCATGCCAAAGGCATGCGGGGCTGCGCAAATCCGTTGATATGCAGTTGTACTGTGATAGGGAAGTTTTACAACATAAAACTGCTGAAGCCTAGGTCCAGCCCTGAACCCAAGCCATGCACCTCCTTGATGTCTATTAATGCCTCTCAGCACATTGCATGGTCTAGACTACAGGATTCCTTAAGATCCCACCCAGCCTTATTTTCTTTGATCCTTCTAATTTCTTATTGAACCAGAAACTTCCCATTCTAATACAGATTCAATTCTAGCCCCTTTGGCAGCTTTTCCAATCTCCATTAGAGCTTCACAACCCTGAATAAAGTGTAGTTGGTTTAGCGCAGTCAATGGACTGCAAAGTTTCATCATTTAATTTAATCTCTTTGCAGTAGCACAATTCACCTTCTAGAGCCCTGCCTAACAGGCATGTATTCTTCTGTGTCCTGCCTCATGTGATCACACCAATAGATGTGGCATGTGGATTAGGCACTGGATGTCCATTGTGCTGGGGAGGAGGGTGGAGACAATGTCAGCCCTCCAAAACACAGAATGGGAGGGCTAGAGAGTGCTGAGTGTTTCACATCCTTCCGCATATTTTCTTTTAGATGTATTGTGAGAAACCTGATCAGTTCAACTTTTTTTTTCTACAGATCAAAGAAACACAAAAATCCTCTTTGGATACCTTGATAACACCTCCTCAGCTGGCTCATTATAACCTATTGCGAGGTATTTCACCGTATGGGTCAGGAATAATCCCTTGGTACAGACAAAAGGTGCCAATGCCCAGTTATCCAAACTTGTGCTAGCTAAGGAATGAGCCTGTCCACACCTCAGGTGTCTTCCAGTGCAAACCAGTAGCCTCAAACCCGCCCAGGCAAAAAAAAAAAAAAAAAACCAAGAGTGATGGGGCAGCCACGCACCTACAGCAGCTAGAGGCCAAAAACCCCATCACTAGGAGCAAAGTTCCCTGCCGCAGCGCTGGGGGCTTCCTAGCAAAAAGCCCTTGCTGTTACAGCTGTAATTACATAAATCCCTTCAATGCGTTTGTGTCAAAACCATTGATAAAGAAACAGTATTAATTAGACCTAATCCACACTTCGGAGGCACTGGAACATAGCATCACAGCTCGAGGGGGTTTAGGGCAGCAGAGTGTATGTCTCAGCAAGGTTTCCTTAATTTTGTCCTCATGATTTTGAATGCACAGAGAAAAAGAGGGAAGCAAACAAAAGAAAAATAGCAGCATTGCAAATTTAACCCTTCTGAGGTACAGCAAGCCCACTGAATTGTCTGTGAGGTTAAAACCTACTGTGACTGTACCTAGACAAACTAAGTACACCCTGAAATCTGTGCCTTTGAGAAGAAACATTGAGATATCATGGAGGTACTAAATAATCTAGCTGCAAGCACATCTATTTGCTTCTCTCGGAGCAGGCAGACACCTGGCAACTGCATGGACAAAGGGCTAAATAAACCGCCTGGGTTTACTGTGGGAAGGCAAAGGCTGAGATCCCTGGCAATGCTCCAGCCCTGCCAGCCTGATCCCAACACAACTTGTTGCCCTGTCCCTCCACCGTGCTGCTACAAAACCAGCCATCTGCTGGAGAGAGCGAGAGGCCAGGCGCAGACAGAAGGAGCAGGCATTTGGAGAGTGCCCCTGGTCTTAGGCTGTGAAGTGTTAAAGCAACCAGAGGAAACTTAAACAAAAAACAAAAACAAAACAAACAAACAAACAAAAAAAAAAACCACATACCAAAAAAAAAAAAACAAAAAACACAAAAATATCTAAGCAGCAGCTCTCACAACAAAAATGCAGCTCCAAAATTAATGAGATTTTGATAACCCCCCTTTAAAAACAGAATATTTCCATTTTAAAATGTACAAAGACTAAAATCTTCATAAATATCCTATTAAGAAATTTCTGCTGCTGTTTCAGAGTTTCAATTGAAATACAGTGCATGAAGGTTGCCATAGCTACAAGCAAATTTTTAAATAACTGTTTTTCATCACAGCAGCTGCAGCATCACACAGAAACGAGGGTGAAGTGGGGAAGCTGGAAGTAGTCCGACCAACTTCAAGCTCCTAATCAAGTGACTCCAAGATTTTCACAAACACAGCTCAGAAACTTAATATGCTTTCTGCTTTTTAAAGGAAATATTGCCCTTTGTTTTTGGCAGCACCCCAGCAAATGCTGTCAGTGCTGCGTGAGCTCTCAGTCAAGAGAAGATCTTTGTTTTCATGCTGGAAAAGACAAAAATTTCCACTGCTAAGCCCCTACCATTGTGCAAGTGCCTGGGCACTGAAGGATGCGCTGTGGCAGCAGGTCTGCTCTGAAGGGCTTTCTGCATGAACCGCTGGATTGGCAGCAATGTGCCTAAACATGCCGCAAGAACCACAGATTTCTGTACCCAGGAAAAGCTCTTTCTTGCCTAAGCTTGCACAGGAAAACACAGAAAGGAAGAAATGTGAAAAACAAGTGAAGCTGTAAAATGTTAGCAGGAGGCTTTTGAAGTTGTGATTTAGGTGGTCCTGCCTCCAATGGTGTTCGACAATTCGTGGGCATCGGGAGGCATTTTCCTCTCTTGTAAGATCTCTCCCTGGCAGGAATAGGCAGAGCAACTTTCTGAGCAACAGTGCAAGCAGAAAATGGACAATTCTGCACTGTGGGCATCTGTTCAGAGGAGGGCTAGGCTATGGATAGCACTGACAGCCTCCTTTATACTCAAGCCTTTCAACCAGTGATATTAACTATGGCAAAATTCCTAGAAAACTTCAAATAGACTCATTTTGTGTCCTCAGCCAAGTATGTCCCTGTGACCCAGTCTATAAAATAAGAATAAATAAAGAATAAAATTTCTCACAGGAAAACCAAGAGATTTAACTCCAGTACGATAGTAATTGAATTGCTATCTATAGAAAGCGGAAATGCTTGGCTGCGTTCGGGGGTTTTTTCTAAACAACAAATTAATGGTCATTATTTAATACATTATTATGAATCTGAAAGAATCATCCCAGTGATGATTATTGTTGTACAAATTGGTTCACTTATCTGTGACCTGCTTCTAAAAGGTACCTCCACAGCACAGTGGAAGTACTGCCTGGTGCTTTGGCGGCAATGCATGAAGGCTGGTGATGCTCTGCCATCACCTGCACAACAGTGGAGTTTACAGGCAAGCAACAGATATTAAGCCATCCAGACAAATCTTCTGGGCAATGTATTTTTATTTTAAATCTGATTTTAAAATTTCCTTCACATCTTGAAATGAAACAGCTTCCTTTCCCAATGACTCTATGTGGTTTTGTTCCAAAATCAATATTTTTTTCAACAGGTAGTATACAACAAAATTTTTGTGGGGTAAAAGGAAAACAAAGGGGACGAAAGTCAGAGAAAACCTTAAAAAAAATTAGAAAAATGATATTAAAAAAATCCTATCTTGGCATATTCTTCTAACAAATGGCATTCTTTGACTAATTCCAAGTATTCAAGGAAGTGTTCAAGGCCAGGCTGGATGTGGTTTTGAGCAGCCTGGTCTAGTGGAAGGTGTCCCTGCCTGTGGCAGGGGGTTGGAACTAGATGGTCTTTAGGGTGCCTTCCAACCCAAACCATGCTATGATTCTATGATCCATAAGTGCTGAGGCAGTGTAAGTCCTATCTTTAGCACAGAAAAGAAAAAAAAACAAAGTGGAAAAGTTCCTCATTTTAGAAAATAGATACTTAATGGCAGCCAGAAACCTTTCAGAGAGATAACGGCACAGCTTGCTGCTGTTGGCTTTGCCCAACACTGCTCTCCAGGTCAGCAGTGAGCAGTCAGAAAATGGAAAATAAGGTTGACTACCAGAAAGACAACCTAGCAAATATCTTTCAGAACAGCTTTAACCTAATGTAAATTTTAAAAGTGTCTCTTTGCCAGTGCAAAATAGGCTATTACAGCAGAGGGAGGGAAAGATGCCAGTGAACAGAGATTTCTATACTTGAGTGCATGTACCCTGTCAAAGGGACAGACCTTCCAGGATATCTTTAGGTATTAACTTTTCTGACGTAGAGTTTTTTTAAAGGAAAGAAACAGAAGATTGAAAAAAGCACAACCTGCTGTATGGTTGGGCTGCCAGAAAAACAGATTGTGAGTCATTGAAAACTAGTGACCTTAGTCAGCATATTGTGACTCCATAGCTTTTAAGCCCTGCTGTTTTTTTCCCAAGGCAGATGAGAGGCTTGTCAAAGCTGTAGTTTCCATATATACACATGCACAGTCACGCTCACGTTAAAGTGCTGTTTCTCTCAACTGTGCAGGCATCAGGATTACTGAACCTGACATAAACTCATCATTATCCTGGAAGTAAAAAGGGATGCTAGCCAAAAAGATGAGCCACAGTCGGCAACAGCTATCTTGTCTTGGGGTACCAAAGGGCAGCAAGCGCAGAGCCATCACTAGAGGAGTGTGCAATGTGCAGCCACTCATTTGAAAAGGCCTGAGATCGTTTGCTGAGAATAAATGCCTGTCTGCAGCCTGTGCTAATGCCTCTCATCAGCATTCACTGGACAAGTCACAGTATAAAAAAGAAATGCAGAGGCTTAAAGAGATGATGATGAGTGCGAGGCAGCAAAAGGGAGCAGTGCTTAATGCCACAGGGCACTTTTCTCACCTTACCTGCAATGCAAAACATGTGAATACCTACAGACCTGTTAGTGCTGTGGCAGCTCCTTTCTCTCTGTCTGCCTCTGTCTGATCCCCTCTCTGTGTTGCTTCACCATTTGTTTCCATTCTGCTTTTGAGGTAGTGCACAAGCCCCTCCAGCACTCATGAGGTTTGCTTTTTTCCACCAGATTCAAGCACTATCTTGAAGCAGGGAGAAAAGAGTCCTGGGGGATGAGCTAAGAAAAAAAAAAAAAGAGACACTCTCACAATATACAGGGGAGAAAAGCCAAAAACCACAAGGGAGAGGCAGGGAGGGATCAAGGACCAAGAAGTGGGGACAGAACATCAGCCAAGGGAAGGGAAGGCAGCAAACCTCATAAACAGCGGCCGTGGGTGACACTGGGGCATGCTCATACCAGAAGAAGAAGGTTGTAGGTGTTTGTCCTCATTTGTTTGTTGTGAATAGTAAGCAGAAAGCCACAAGTGAAGAGCAACAAGCATGCAACAGAGTTCAGGGCTGCTTCTCCATTTTAAGTGTTTGGACTCTCAGTTTATTCATCTGCAAAATGTAGGTAGCCTTGCTGGTCTGCCAGAGCTGTGCCAGGGGGATTCAGCCCATTGATTTATTCAGGACAAAATAGACAGAGTAAGATCTGTGAATAAGCACCAGAAGGTGGCATAGACCAGCTTGAAAAAGATATAGAGATGGTATATCTTTTTAACAGATGCTTTACTTGCCCCAAAATCAAGTTTCAAATCTACAGCAGCAATAACAAATACAGCTGAATTCACCTGAACGATTCTGCCAAGAGGACAAAAAGTGCAATGAAAAATCAGAATTTCACTCCGAAATGAAACATTTAGAGGACCAGATTAAAGAGATCAGTTTTGTAAGCCAGGGAACAAGAGAAGATGAGAAAACCCTTCAGAAGAGATGATGTCATCAGAGTTATGATACTTTCACTTCTGGTGCTTGTGCACAAAGCTGGTGAATTCAGTAAGGACTTGTATCAATTAATACACATAACACATTGTACATCTGAGAGAGCATCAGGAAATCAGTCACTGAGTTGCTTTGCCTTGGGCGCTGTGGCACTGCATTACCTGGGTGTGCTGAGAGGCATGTATCCCCATGCAGGCTGGCTGGGGCGTGAGCTGCAGGCTGGGGCATCCTGAGGGTTGCCCTGATTACAGTGAAGTAGAATACACGTGTATACTGCGAGGCAGTGTAATTAGACAGACAGAAGGTGCATTGGTTTGAAACTGCATGCTAAAAATACTTTATTTTCTTCTGGAAAGACACAGCACTGTCAGTAGGACAGCCTGGGACTTAAAAACTTATCTGGTTTAAAGATCCCAAGAATATCCAAAAAGAAGATGCCGTATCAGCCAGGGCAAGCAAGGTTCGAAAGTAACTACAGTAGCCTGTAGCAAAGGAAGAACACACTGAATGGTTGGTCACTGCGGGACTGAAAGGCAGGCTTGCTTCTGCTTTCAAAATATCTCTGTGCCTAATCATTTCAGTCCATTCTCTCTGACCCAGCAGCAATTTTAGAGCACAGAAAACACCTAGGCAGCTCGGAGAGAAAAAAGGCTTGAGAATAACAAACTCTGGGAACAGCTCTTTCCTTCACCATTTTTCACATGAACAGCTATGATCAGAACATATACTTGCTCAGGACATATATACCAACTACTTTTTCATTATACATGGGCTGTGCAGCTGTTTTCCTATGTGCAAGCCCATCATTCATGGAGAGCTGGAGCTCAAGAGCTAGACAGAAGTTTCACAACTTTCACCTAGACACAGGCAGTCCGTGCCACTTGGGGAGGTTCAGCACCATGCAGACATAGCTACCGACTACTTGGTAGTGATATCCCATTTGCAGTTCACCGAAGGTGGCAATCTGGTGTGGAATTTGTAGGGAGTGAGGAACCGCACCCTGGGGATACACACGCAGGGCTCTGGCCCACCACGGGAACCGCCTCGCCCTTCCTGTGAGTACGATCGCAGGTGCGAGCCATTCATTATCAGAGTAACAACAGCCCTGTATCTGTTCCCTCACCAACACAATGATGACTTGTTCGCCCCTCCATGTTTTTAACTACTTAAGCTTAATTTGAGGTAACATCAATAGTGCTATAATTAGTTCAGAACTTACTGTAGACTTTTGAGAAGAAAAAGCATTACTTACACCACATTTTGAGGACTGCCCTGAAAGAGATGGGACTGCAAAGACTTCTGTACCAAAAATCATCTTGATTTCATCAGTGGCCTTGTGTGGTTACCACCATACACTCATCGTCTTCTCTGCTGCAGCACGGCCTGGAGGCTGGGCTTCATAGTGAAGGAAGTGGATGAAGTTTTGCACCTTCAGCCATCTAATATCCACCACGCTGCCTGCATTAGACATCCTGCAAAACTGTTCCGTTGCTCTCTCTTCTTTTGCAGATTTTTCTAACTCACCTCTTTCTGACAGGGATGATAGAGGAAATGAAAACAATGAAAATTCAATAGCGTCCTTTGCTTTGTGTGTTTCTCCCTCTTGTTTAATGGATATTCCCACAGCAGGAGCTGGTGGAACTGGTGAGCTCTTCCAAGAATGATAATTTCTAGACTGGTGAGCACAATACATTTCAGAAAGCCAAAAGAAACTCTTCAAACCTGAGAATACAAATTTATATGAAAAGCACATCAGTATGAAGGTACATCTGTATCCACAGGCAACAGTGGTTATATCTGATTATTTTTAGTGTAAATACATTTTCAGAATAAAAGGCTCATGACAGTTTTAAGCTACTTAGCTGAACACACTGCTCCTGCACCTGTGGGATTTTAATATTTCTATGCTTTTAAGAGCATTGCACCACAGGGATAAGATCAATGTATAATTCACTTTACTGAGTTGGAAAAATGCAATTTAGGAAGGTGTTATTATTGCAAGAAAAAGGTGGAAAGCTCATTGATAATGGTAACTCTTTACATGCTTAAAGACCACAAATATTATGTTCCTGATGCCTGAACAAAAAATTTGAACATAGATCCTCCAAGAAAAAAAAACATCAGGCTGCAACTTGAATGAATCTCCCTATAAGGGGACACTTGTGCTGCCAAGCCTTCAAACAGCACACAGATTGCCATCACTGATTACACTAGAAGCCATCACTGATTACACTAGAAGCTCCCTAATCCAAACACTCTGGGAGCACATTACCATCTTCAGGAAAGCAAATCTGTGTTTATGTAAGGGTGCTGGTGGCTGGTGCAAATGCATATTCTTTACAGTCACAACTGGGATTTTTTTTTTCTTTTTCTGAAAATGGGCATTTGGCGTAAGACAAAGCAAAAGAAACCATAACTGTACAGCAGCGGTACCGGGCAGAGGAGGTTACAGTGGATTATCAGCTGGCAAACTTGGTGTTCAGACCGGGGAGTCCCAGGGTTTCACTGGTCTAGTGCAGCTCACCATAGCTGCCACTAGGAGCACTGCACCACTCTGCATATAATATTTGGGGACCGTCATTCAATCAACATCATCTCAGGGATTTATATGTAACCTTGATAAAACCGAGAGGAAAGAACAGAGTGAATTAAACACTGAGCAGCAACACGGAGCCTATCAGATAAGAAAAGATTCAATCACTATATAGCTATTTAACACGGGAGAGCCTGGCCTTTGCAATGAAACCTCCCTGCTAAAATGATTCACATCAGTTATTCTGTCTCTCCTCCTTGCTGCTATCACCATCCAGAAGAGTCAGCGAATGATCAAGTGCTTCTTTGATCTCCTGTGTATGTGAAGACAGAAATATCCAAGCTGAAGAACTGAGCCCCATGGGTCTGACAGCGGATTCAATTACAACCCATGGAATTCAGTTCTCAAAGCTGAGAATACATTCATCACATCACATTCATTTCAAGGCTGTCCTGACGCACAGTGGTATCTCATACTCCTGCTTGCTCTCTCCAGTGCCTGGCCTTCTTCCAGGTGCTGTAAAACAGAAGAGTGAAACCTTTGCTGCAGCCAGAGCAACTCTACCCAGACTGTAGGTCAGCTGCAGAATAATGGCTCAAGGACATATATATATTGAAAAATAGGCTATTTTATATTTTGTTTTGGCACCAGAAGTGGCCACACGCATAGACAGAATGTGCCCTAACACACAGCAGAATTCTTAGTAATAAAAAATGAAATTTATAGCCAAGGAGTATAACAGTATCACATTTTACACTTTTCTGGGAAGTCTCTGAAAATTTCAAAGAGGTAAGTTATAAATTTCCTTCCCTTTTTTTTTTTTTTAATATGATGACACAGACTCAGAGGTGAAATCTTCCAGAGTCACACAGCAACCTTTGTTAACCTAATAATCCATCCAGAAGCTCAAAAAAAGGAAATCTGGCACCAGTGCAGCCCTTCAGAGTCATCAGAGTCTGGGTGGCAAAAAGGCAAGCAGAAGCCTTCAGCAGTATAGCTGCACGATGGTGCCCTGGCACAGCTTTGTCTGACGTGATAGCCTCATCCCAGGGTGACAATCTCACCCAAAGGCAGGAGTTTTGGACTACAGAGAAATACTGTTCAAACACACTGAAGATCAAAGCTGACATCTGAGACAGGAAACACCTCATCACTTCTGACAGAGCTAAGAGAGGTCACAAGTTTCATTAAACTTCATACCCCAAACCTGGAATTTTTGAGGAAAAATAGATTAGATAAGATGTTGGATGATGTATTCACCTGGAAATTAGATGTTATGTCTGCATAGCACCATGTATAAACAGTGCTGGTTTAGTTATAAAAAAATAATTTCAGATTTATTTGGAACATTTTATACATATTTCTTTATGTTCCAGTGAGATGAAGCATCACCAAAAAAATCTCTTTGGGTTCAATGAAAAGAAATATTTGGTCTGTAATAAAAAATTTGGAGGTCAAAGAGATTTCAGATTAAGTGTTTTAGCCTTAAAAACTAAATTTAAGTAAATTTACTTAACCGAATGATTCAAAGAGAATGAATTATTTTGGTTTAGTATTGTTTTTCTTAAATTATAAATAAGTATAATTTTTTTTCAAATAAAAATCTTGAGTGAAAATTAAAAAGCATCAAGGAGTTTCTAACTTTTCCCTGAGAAAGTCGTTTGAGTCAAAGCTGCAAAATATTTCCAATTTTTTCACTAGAAAAAGTCCAACTTATTCCAACCAAAAATTTGCCCAGCCCTGGCAGGAATTGAAAGCTCCCCCAGGAAAGCTCACTAGTCAAGCTGAAGACAGGGGTACCGGTGACTGTGCAGCCAGCACTGCATGGATGTGAAAACCTTATTCTTTGTACAGCTTGTCCTGGAGCAATTACTATCTGGTATTCTAAATCATTTAATTTAACTAGGAACCCACCCTTAAATTTATCTCTAAAACCTTCATCTCAAATGAACGACAAACGCCTAAGAAAATTGCAATGAATGATTCTTGATAACACTCAGTGCCATTTTTTCAGCTAAATTAGCGACACACACAGCCAAATCAGCAGAGGCTCAGCACAGAGCGCATTGTTTGGCAGGATATCCAACAGCTCCACTGCTGCAGGATCCAACAGCATGCCCATGCCTTTATGGCTGTAATTGTTTTCTTAGGCTGTTGAGCCAGTCAGCCAAAAAACAGAAATTAAAAATCTGCTTCTTTAACTATTTCTCTTGCTGGGAGGGAAACCTCTGAACAAACATTTTTGCAAAGTAACTGTCTTGTGGTACCCACGGCCCAGTTCAGTCCCACCCATCTGTAACTTGACTCTGTGAGACTTCTATTACAGGAAAGAAAAAACAAATTAACAAAAGTAACTTCTTGTTAAGGTCCTCAAATAATACACAACTTTATCTGCAACTTTGAAATAGGATCCCATAGCAATAAATCTTGCTTGTCTCTTCTGGTTGGAAGTACTGGAGTACTGCTTGCTAAGAAGATCTTTGTTGACATTAAGCAAGACATTCACCAGCAGCCCGGCCATTCTGCCGTAATCATTCTTCTAATCTCAAGCAGGAAAGAAAAATCAAAAAATCATCAAGGAAAACACGATATGGTAAAACAGAGAAAGGGTCGGGAAGAATAAAGGATGGAAGTGCCCAGCCCTTGGGACATTCCCTCAACCTGTGTTAAGTGCACGGCATTTCTATAGAGTCCCTGGGAGGAGCTGGCACTATCTGGGCACCAGCATGGTCAACACGTGCAGCTGGAGACACCGAACTTTGGCACTCGTTTGCATTGCACAATCAGACATACTAACAAGAGGGGAAAATATTAAATCCCCCTCCACGAAACACAGTAAATGGACCTGCGGTAGCTCTAAGGTAGCTAGCTCAGGCGCTGCAGGTGGCACTGCCACAGCAGCCCCCACCCAGGCCAGAAGGGCAGCTGAGCATTGGGGTGCAGTGTGGGGTGCTCCCCAGCCCCGGGCTGACGGGGAGCTAAACCCACCTTTCCCTCTTCCTGGGTGAGCGCCTGCAGAGCCACCACCTTCAAGGGAGACAAGCATGGAGAGCAGACAGCCCCAAGAGAGGGACACAGGTGGATATCCTTCAAGATTACTATCTCAGGCTTGGGAACCTGCAGCAGCTGCTGGGGCAGGCAGCTCCGCTCCCTCCCAAAGCCCTGGGATGGACCTGTCCCAAAGGTCTCCCTGGGGAGGACAGCCCAGCTGAGCTCTCTACCAGCACAGCCAGTGTTTTAGTGAAATCCCTAAAGGGCAGGAATGGACTGGTACATCCTCATAATTCCACAGTCATTTTCAAGGTAAGTTGGCTTTAGAGGATTTTTAACTAAGTAGGAGAAAAGGTCAAAATCTCTCTCTCAGTTTGCCTGCTGAGTTTAGTATCATCGCAGTGCATTAGCTCTCTTTGGTCTTAAAAACCATGATGCCAGTTTTGGCCACATTCTGCTTTGACCCTTTATCAACTTCACGTGTGCCATCCTCTCTCCTTTCAGTGTCATTCCTGGAGTGCCCCCCTCCCTCTGAGAACTCATTTATTCAAGGATTAAATTCATGCATTTGCAAACAAGAAGATGGCCCATAAAATTATATTGGTCTGCCTTTGGAAGAGCAGTGAGGAGGTGAGTCTTTTCAACAGGCTATAAATCTACTTTTTGAAGAAACATTATTTTTTCCTATTCCAGCAAGGTCACTTAGTACCTCATAGCTTGGAGATCTTATTACACCAGAATTAACTATTCCTACAGGACAGATACTTAATAGGCAATCATCATATAAAGATTTACTGCTACAACAAAAGGCAGACCTTTTTAGAGTGATTAAGTAATCTTAAGTGCCTGAAGACTATTCTTCCGTAAGTTTCCTTTTGAATTAAATATGTTTTAAAAGGAAAAGAACATAAAGATCCTAAAGCCATCAAGTTAATGGAATGTGTAAATTCTCTGCATTTTCCTTATCATTCCCTACTTTTATTCTCTGTGTTGCCATTACTACCTTTCTTTTTAATACAACATCTACATTTGTCTGAACATACAACCAAAGAGTGAGATTTTAATGCTTCTTAACCAGTCAGTGATCTACTGCAGCTTCACATGATATCCAGATACTATTCAAATGAGCTCATCATGGGTGGTAATTAATTAACACTGATGGGGAACTTGAAATAAAATATGAATATGGTCACATTTCATTAGAAGCATAATGTATCTTCTTCACCCTTACTTAGTTAAATATATTTTCCCCACAGCTAGTGGAAAAATACATATCTCACAGCTACACTGACATCTGGTTGGTTGAAACAAGAGGGCAAAATGGAAGATGAAGTCATTCTAGAGAACTTGAGATTAAAAAAAGCCAAAAAGTCGCAGCGAGAAAGGACCACAGTGACACCAGAGGCAGCCATACACTCGAACTCAGCAGGAGCTCTCATGTTAAAACTGGCCCACTGTGTCACAGGGTGTGAGAGCCGAGGGTTTCAGAAGCAGGGCCGTGGGCTGCATGCTTTGCAGAACTTGCCAGGCAGATCGCATCCATCCCCTGTGACAGCACTGCCAGGTGCAGCTGCAGACCAACCTCGCACCGCCTGCACATTTGCTGGTAGGTCACTGGGCAGTGAGGAAGTTCTGCTCAGCGTGATGAACCCAGACCTCAACATTTAAAACCCAGACCATCAACCACCAACCTTTAAAACCCTTACCTGACCTTTCTGGTCTTTTCCATTTAAAAAATCTCCATTTCTTTGACTTTCCCACATTTCTTGAACTTTCCCGCAAAGGAAGCATCCCCGGCTGGGCCAGCTACTTGCCCTGGCCCCCTTGCTTTCCACAGTAATTCAAATTTCTTCCCCAACTCACTGCTCTATAGGAGCTGCACGGCATGCTGGGCCTTGGGGAGTCTGCCTTGTCCCCACTCAGGGTAACACCACAACAAACCAAAAACAGTCAAGCCCTTTCTACACTGACCAGGTCTTCTTCTATCACTCCTACCCATAGCAGAGCGGCTCTGCCCATGAATTAAGGACCAACAAGGAATTCTTGACACCATTTCTTAGGTACAAGGCAAGCACTGCCAATATCCTAACACACCTTAAATATTGTTAAACCCTTTCACTAAAGCTAATATGCATGTTTACAGGCAAAGAGTGCTCACATGCAGAGAAGCTATTAATCTTCTCATGCTCTATAAAATCATGTTCACCACTGAAAAATCCAAGATTAAAGTTTTGGTGCAAGCTTAAAGAAAAAACAACCCAAGCTTTGCTCTTGTGCTAAACTGCCAGTGTCCAACAGTTCACATCAGCCATAGATACGTTGGTGCTAAGCACATGCTGCTCCAAGTCACTACAACAGTGATGACTATAAGAAATGTCAGATGAGGAAGTGCCTGTAGGTATTCCCTCTCCTAAACCCTTCAAGATGTCAAATGCATCAGGTCCATAATGCCTTTAGCCTAGCAACTACACAACAGACACTTTCATTGCCCCCCCACCAAAAATTAAAAAAAAATGTTTTAAAAGAAAAGTGGAATGGTTAAATTGTCTTTGGGAAAAAGAAAAAAAAAAACACATCTCATGATGAATCGGTATTAGCCCAAGCACATATTTTCGGCCTGGCAGAAGCAAGTGTATTTGTTCCCAATATGCTTTGTGAAACTCCCAGTTATTTCCTGGATGCATTTTTAATTTTGAATGCTAGTTATATTTCTACTGCCAATGTCTATGTCATGAATAACAAACATTCAGTTTCCTCTCCTGTAGAATTATTCCACTCTGCTTATCTGGAGGTTCAATTCTGTTGTCTCCATTTTAATCACATTTTCCAACAACACAGTACTTTGTGCAACAGGCCATTTTCCTTCATGAAAGATAAAAATGATTACATATTCATTTTTTACCTAAAACTTACTGACAGTTTTTGCATTTTTTCACTAACTTAAAGAAAAAATACATGGCAAAATACATACCAGGCATAAATCATTAGGAAAAAGATATATTTACATCCAGTTGGCCATCTATATACATAACAGCTGGTTAAAAGAGTAATATGGAAAATTGCATAATGAAAAAGTTATTTCATATTTTTTAAAAGTTCTGGCCATCAACAACAATAATAAAGACTTCTAATACTAAACATTATTTTAGTAATCTCTATAGCATATCCTTACAGTATAGTTACAATAGAGTATAGTTTCATTTATACTCAGAGTAAGCCATAATAGGTCACAGCACTGGAGAAAATTTCAGCAAGTTTTTATATTGAAAAGTACAAACATTAATGGGCTCCATAATTTTTTTTAATATATATGCCCAGATGACAGGATGAAACACAGTGTAGAGGAATGTAAACAGTCTAAAACATGTATTTTGCACATTGACACAACTGCAGTAACAGGTGTATTAACAGCACCCAGATGTTGTAAGAAACAGGAGGGATGGCTGGAAAGCCAGTTTTCAGCATGCTAATAAGGGTAATGAGAACTGAGAAGTTAAAAGCCCTTGCAGCTCTGTGAAACTCCATCTCTCTCTATTCTTTATAATTTCAGCAACAAATTTTTTGCTCTAAATGAACAAGAAGTCTCATGCCAGCTTACTAATAATGAGGATGAAGGAAAAGGCCTACCTCTTTGAATATGGAGCTGTCTCCTGACCCAGCAATACTTCCTCCCTTGGTCACGATATCTGATCAGCGTCCCCACGGCAGATGCTGGAGGTGACACACACGTACTGTCTCCCAGCCCGTGAAAAGGCAGGCAGGGTAGTAAGATGAACTGTTCATCTGAATCAATTCCTGATAAATGTAGTGGAACGAGGTGAGTTCGAAATGACTGGTCAGTTCATATCTTTCAGATGTGATCTAAACACCCAAAAATATAGGAAGAGAGGAAAAAGTAAACAGGAGGGAGTAGATGGGCATTTCTTGTTCCCTTCCAACTTCCACATTTTCAATAATTCAAAAGAACTGGCAATGTTTCCACTGCTGAAAGTACACAGATATTTAAAGTATTTGTCACTGCATAACTGCTATGCTATATATTACTAACCCAAAATGGTTAGATTCTGTATAAGCAGTTAAAAAACAAACAGGCAAACATCAATTAATCACCTTTTTGTAACCCTCCCATTATTTAAAAAAGGAATGTGATGATCACCCAGCAAGGAGTTTATTTGGAAAAACACATTGTAATAAATAACTGTAATGTTAGTAATCCATTAGAAGCCAAAGGTTTTTTTTTTTCTTCAAACAGGTTCAATATGTAAATCCTTGAAATATAAAAGATTACTGTCTTTATATTTTATATTGTAACTATACTGTAATTATTGAAAATAAAGTAGTCTATGAATAGCAAACAAACTTTCAGTACAACCAAGGACTGTTTCAATATTAATTCACTGAAATAAACCAGTGTAATATTAGAATAATGAAACAACTCAAGCACTGTGGAAACTGGCCATAGTTAATTCAAAGGTACATGGCAGTTAATAAAGTAGTCTGAGAGCATGGATTGTGACCCAGTTAAGGCACCCTAACCACTGCAAGCTCTTTAGGTAGCATTATTCAACCTGTGGGCTGTGGACCACTGCTGTCAGGCACCAGAAACTGGTCCATGAACAATCTCATTTAGAAGATAAAAAAATGCACATCTATCTCCACACTCTTGGCAGCAAAGCACGAGCGCTGGCAGACAGATTTGGAAGCCAGTTTCTGGATGCTGCCAGGGACTGCCTGCAGGTGCAGACAGCTCCTTTTTGGGCATGTGGAATGGTCCAAGAATTTTGTTTCAAAGGGGCTCCATTAGAAAAGGCTGAGAAACGCTGACACAGCCAGCCTGTGGGGACCTGATGCTGCCTTCCTCTGGGATATGCTCACCTCCTGTTCAGGATTTTAAACCTTGTTCCCCTTGAACTCACCAGATCTGATTTTAAAGAAAATAATTTTAGGTGTTATTTAGATTCAACATAATGACATCTAGAAAATTTAGTCAAGTATGTTGACTACAACTAATGATTACAGTGAAAAGTAAAGACAGTCTTTGATGCACACACACAGACTTTTAACAGAAGGTTGCTAGACTTGCCAGAAGGGACTCGGATATCCAGGATCCACTAAAGGATTAAATGCAGCTTTGAATCCTTTTTTTTCAGACTTCTCCTTAATGAATCCTCCCAAGAAGGTCACAGGTAACCATTGACATATTTGAAACCTCTTTCTTGCAAAAGGGTCCCCATTGCAACCTCAGGCCCTTGTCCTGCCATCACGACAATCCTCAAACCCCAACTCCCCCCGGGGGCTCCAGGCCCTGCTTATCCAACAACAAAACTGTTTTAAGCACCTGTGGAGCCCTGTCCCCGAAGCAAATTGAGATGGAGTACGGATACCTGAAAAGCTGCAGAAGAGAGAGTAGCTGAAGCCTTGCTCATGATATTAGGGAATTGGTTCAAAAATCACATACAAAATCTATTTCAATAATGAAAATTCACTTTTCCCCTTTCTTTTTTAATTATGGGAAAAGGTGGATAATTTGACCAATAAAAAGACATAGAAGTATACATTTTTATCGTCAAAATAATTCACATTCTTACCACCATTTCCCACAGATAATAAACAACATTCTCATCATCTCAACATTCTCCCAGATGACCATGAAATACAGCTGGTCCCAATAATGGTTTGCACCAAAGCTGTGGCAATTAGTAACTTTTCCATCCACTAGCCAAAAAGAAGAAAAATAAGGCAAAAGAAAAGCGTCATTTAGCTGAACCTGGAATGACTTTTTTTTTTTTTTATTATTTTCTGAAGACAAAATACATTCATTTTAGGTACATTACAAGACATTTTTTGGCCTAAAACAACAAAAAATTGTTTCTTCTTTGCTATTATTATTATTGCCTGAGGGCAATTAAGAAAAAGAAAACAGTATTTTTAAAGAAAAAAATAATGTTTAATTCTGAAAATGCTAAAATATTTTTACTTTTTGATTATTTACCCTGTGCTATTTTTTGTACTCAGTTGAGCAGTGTAAATAATTTCAGTTCATTCAAAACTGCATTTTTCAGCAATCACACTATTCCGAAAAAGCAAAGAGTAACTGCCTGTCTCTAATCAGCCTAATAGATGGAGGGATGGGAACTGCCTTATCCTGCAGGCTCCAGAAACCCATCTCTGCACCTTTCCAACCCAACGAGGAATTTGTTGGAAATTCCACCACGGAAAACTGTGGCATTTCCTCCATCCCTTTTTTCTGTACTGTAAAACAAATTTTTGGATGCCTAGGTAAGCTCAGAGCACAAAGAGAAAAAAATAAATAAATGATCTTCAAAAAAGTAAAGGGTCAATGTGAAAGAAAACCAGGTATAGGCAGTCAAACCCCTCGGCTGCAATCAAACATTGTACTTTCAAAATCAGTGGCGTTTGATGGAGAGAAAGAAAAAAAATGCATACATCAACTAAGTCACATCCTCTCCCCAATTAAATGGTTGTTATTACGTGGGTTAAGATACAGATTTAAAAGAAAAAATGAATACGCGTAAACCATAATGCAAGGAAAAAATGAATGTACATAACGCTACCACCACCCCTTGTTTCTGAATTGCCATTGGATTCAGAATAAAGTCATAACAGCGCTGGAAGGACAAGAGCAAAAAATTCCTGCCTGGGGAAGAGAAGCATTAGAAAATGTGCAGCTTCCCTGACACAACAGTATTTAAAAGTCATTCTAAATTTCTCATTGCTGTTGCATAGATATAACTCAAAATGACTTAAAACACTTGATCTTGATTCTGTTGCTGTTTACAAAGCGTAAATCTATTGAAGCTGACAGAATTACTCTGGTTTAAAGCTGGAGGAATTGAGAAAGAATTTGGCGTTTTGATTCAATCTTTAATGTGCAATTTACCTTTCACGTATACAAAGCGTACTGGCTCTCAGGCAGAAAATAAGCATGTAATAAATCAGCTTACATTTTTTTCAGCTCTTACTCACAGTGGAATCCCCATAATTCATTTTATTTTATCTTTTTCCCACTCTTCAGCTTTTTCTCTTTCATTTTCTTTCCTCCTCTTCAATCACCACAGGTTTGCATTTCTCATTTTCTATTTTACATCACTCCGCTTTGTTCTCTACAATGGAAAGACAGGCAGAAAGAAAGGCAGACAGACAGACAGACAGCAGGGAGAGAGATACAGTCAGTCCAAGGTAACAATCTCGGACACCCACATTCTGGAGGATCTGTTTCTCTCTCAAAAAAATTTTAACTTTATAAAGGGAAGGGAATCAAAACTCATTTGCATACGGGTTCATTCCATCTCTTCAGCTCACATGTTTATAGCTCTGGAAAGTCCCTTTCTGATTCCCTGGTTGATAAAGAGCCAGGAAGGTACACAACAGTGGGGAGAGGTGAGAACTGTTTTGCTGACCTTGCAAGCGGGGCTTAAATGAAGCGCTCCATTCGCCTTGCTCAGAGGACCCAGCTGGGGGATTTGGGTGCTTTTTATCCTTTAGATTTCAAGGCTCAGACCATGCATGTAGAGCTAAAGACTCAAGTCAGAGAAACCCCCACTCTTGCGCGGGAGGAAGCTCTGGTCAGGCACTCAATACTTCAGCTTCCTGTCTGTACACTCCGCGGTCTAATCTGGGGAAATCCTGAAAACATTATCAGATGCCTGATAAGCTCTTTAGCTTTCAAGTACATAGTGATTCAGTTTCGGTCAAAACCTCATTTGAATACAGTTTTAAAATCTAAATAAAAAGTGAGACCCTGATGAAGAAGTTATTAGACTGGTAGTCTAACATTTCTGGTATCCAAATAATGTGACTGATGTTTAAAACTGTCATAAACAAATCTACTTTCCATACCTGCATCAGGATGCTCAGTGTCTGTAATTCGAGCTTATTAAAAAGGAATGGAATTATGTGTCTGGTTAATTAAATGCCTCTATTTATCCACAAATAAATAATGCAGCAGAAGCAGCAGCACGGATTGCTTACTCCATCCCGACATTGCTCACCATTGACTTGAGGCAGACTGTTTCTGAGAAGGATTGCTTGAAACTCTGGTGTCCACTCATCCCACAGGCTTCCCTGGCGAAGCTGGCAAGTGTGGCAATCCTTGTTTTGTTCAATGTAGACACTGGTTTACCCGCCATTAGACAGATGTTTCCAAACCCATTTCACAGCCATTCATCACAGGCTAACAGCAGGCTCTGCTCTTTGATCTGTGGATTTAGCCCTGGAAGAGCAAATCTCCACCACTACAGTCTGAACCCCCAACATTTTCCAGTTCAGATGGGTACCAAATCGGGATTCATCCACATGAAATCACTCCCACTCCACTGGTCTCCTTCATGTCAGCCAGGCCAGGGAGCTTTTGTAGGATACATGCAGGAGGTTCTCCTTCACACACAACTGCTGAAGATCTTGGAGAAACTCACTCCATCTACAAGTCTGGAAGCAACTAGGAACGTTTTCCCAGGTATTCCAGGTCTGCAAGCAGTAAGGGCTTAATCTGCATTCCACTCCCAGAGCATAAAATATATCAAATGCTTTTCATGAGAGCTCTGATGTTTTCTGCTGCACTCACCCTAAGGGTTACCACAAAAACAAGCCCATGTATGGACCAGCCACTTTGGAGAAGAGGAAAATTGGGAAGATATCTATTGTTAATAACCACATTCCTCCAAGTCAGTACAAAGGCTTAGGTTGTCCATACTCAGGGCAAAAGTATGTACCATCTTTTGTTTCATCCCAAGATCTGGTTCAGAGATCTCCAACTAGGCTAATACACGATACGTTTCACAAGAGCAGAGGTTTCAGACGCAAAACCAAACACATCATTTTAATACCCATGTTAAAATATATAACAAAAGTAATTAATGCTGGAAGGAAGATCCATTGACACTGAGTCCAGATCCAGATGGGAAATAATCCCAAAGTTTCAAAAGCATCTGGAAAAGGGATCTTGCTTTTCAGCAGCATGAGAGACCTGGTGTCAGCTAATAAAATACCATGTCTGAGCTCTCAGAGGCTGCCCTGGGTCAAGTTTGGGCATGGAGAAGCAAACACCCTAGTGGGACTGATCAATAAGGTTGCTTAAATGAATTTACGTGACTCATTGCACAGGAAGAGAGGAACAGTCATATTTCAGGCTGCGATTCAGCTGTATTTGCAGTGCTTACTGGTACAACCTTCAAAACGCATCCTCGCTCCAGCCCCAGGTTTAAAAACCTCTTTGTAAAAGACACTGAACTAAATTAATCTGTTCCCTGCTGACCAATACATCCTTGCTGGTTCTTTAAGTAGAGATTATTCAAGTTTCCTGGATCCCAAAAGGCAGGTTTCATTATGTGTGTGTGCCACAGCTGGATAACCTAAAGGAGAAAGTAGCTAAACACAACCTGAGTCTCGTGGTGAGAGAATCACATTCCTCAGTCCTTGGCACATCTTCCAAGCAAAAGCAGAAAAGTGATCAGTAAAGCCTAAACATTTACACAGGCCTTTAGAAAGTAAAGATCACAGGACAGGTTCTCCACTTTGCTTTGTGAAACAAAAGCAAAGACCAAAGCGGGGGGCGGGGGGAAGCTTGTACACAGTGACTGATAAGGGAATTGACAGACAATATACTGTGCACTGCTCTTGACACCTGACATCAGTCAGGATGGTTATTATCAACTTAGCATCTCATCTGGAAAGTTTTGACTAACTGAATTTGGTTTTTGACAGGAAGTCTAGATCTTACTCTAATTCAGTGGCTGGAATTTCTTGAGGCAGTATTATGTTAGGCCAAACAAGATAACTCTACAGCCCTGAGTGCAGCACTTTCAGACACACAATGCATGGTCATGCAATGCTTTCTAAATGCATTAAATCACAGCCCAGGTGCCTGTATCATCACCAGCAGGTAGTTCCAGCTTCTCTGCTTTATTTATTGCTGTTCACTGTATTCTGTACAAATATAAAGGGCTGACTTCCTTCTTTCACTAGGGAGGAAGGTCCTCCCAGAAGGGAGGATCTCTGCCAAGCTAGTTAAAAATCTTTACAGCAGTATAAAACATGCAGACATCAGAGATAAATCAGGTCCTGTATATAAAATGTCTTTCACAAAAATGTAGCCTTCAGAAAGCACAGTAGACACACAGTTACTTCTTGCACCATTTCATAAATCTTCCATCCCTGCTTATAGTATTTCTTTGTGACAGTGAGACAACACCATGAGTTACGAATTCCAAGAGGAGCTAGCTGGAGCTTGGTCCCATTGAAAACTATTGCAAAAGCCACATTACTTTTGAAGAAACTGGAATTTCTCCCTCGATACTGTTAAAAGCAAACTTTCACTTGGTTTCCTTTGAGAGATGAGTTCTGTGGGTCTTTTTCTATGATAGAGAGCCTTATACAAATATATATATATAATTTTCTACTTTTGTGCATCTAGTTGTCAGGTTTCTTTAAGCTGAATTGACTTACAAATTTTATGAGCTCTCCTACTGATTTCTGTCTCGTTGCTTTAATATCCAGTACAACTGATTCAAAAGAGATTGGGCTGACAGAGAAACCTAGGAAATACTTTATAAATCATGCACCTTTCAACACCACTTTGCACATTTACAAAGGCTACAATCATATCACAAGCCAGGTAGGATTTGATTAGCCAATTCTTATTTTCCACTGTGATAGGCGTATAAATTAGGACACAGTGCTCCCACCTCTTATGCAAGCAGTGAAGAGCTGTGTCAGGCGTCCTTGGGTAGCAGAGTCGAGAGGGGATGGTAAGCAGCCCTTCTGCGTACTCCTGGTGACCTGTGCAGCCTCCAGAAGCCACACAGCTCTGCTCGTGGACAGGGCTCACAAAAGAGGGAGGAACACGCCAAGACAGGACTGCTGCAGCTACCATCCATGACAAGTTTTTCTAAACTGGGAAGCATTCCCAGTAGGAAATGCCTGCAGAGGTTCATACAGAGGCATTAACCTTCCCCCCAGAGTCTGTTTGTGTATGTGAGTGCATGTACATGCACAGAGTTCTTATCCTAAGGGAAGAATTTTGCTCCGTAGTTGCACAGAGGGCTTGAATGTTACCAGAACAGCCGCAGCCCCTGCAGCTTTGCTCAGGATCCCCCACGACAGCCAGATTACAGTCCTAGTGTCTTAAACCCTGCCAGAGTTATTCTACTCAAGTTTATCATTCTCTTGATTATTTTGCTGTGACAGGCTTTCACATCTGTGAAAGCAAGACTGTGAGAGCCAGCACAATGCATTCAGACCCCACACAAACTACAGTGCACCCACAGATCTGCCGCTGCACCTCAGCGCTGGCCTGCAGCACCTCTGCTGCCGCGCTCCTGCCTGAAAGCTGCCTCCTGCGATAGGCCCTGGGCTTGCGTGCACCCTGCACTTGTGACAAACGACTCTCACTAAGACGAACACAGCATTTCAATGGGTAAAAAAAAAAAATCTACTGCTGCCCTATCAGCCAGCTTGAGTGTAAAGAAATGATGCAAAGTAGTATCAGGCAGCACAGTACCATTTCTGTAACAAGCTTCATAGATGGCTTCACTGGATGATCTGCAGTCAGAAGTTAAAGAAAACAGGAAGGTTTCAAATGCCTTACAAGGGCAGGAAGTGAGTCAGCCCTGAGCAGGAGGGACAGCAACAGCAACCCCTTCCACTGCAGACACCCAGCCACAGGACACGGACGCGGACGTCCAGAACTGGAGTGAGCGAACCTGAAAGCAGAGAGCGCCAACAGGGCAGGAACAGAGAGGAAAAGGGACCCTTCCTTCTTCACCAACCACAACCCAATGGAGAGAAGATTTTCTCCATGCAGAGGACTGTCTTCTAAGCAGTTTTCCTTCTCCTTGTAGAAGCAGCCTAACCACCAAACCACCAGCTCATCCCCTCCCTGGCCAGGCACACTGAAGCCTCCTGTGCAGTTCTGCTCAGGAGGAGTGGCTAAGAGTCCTCAGAATAACTCAGCTGGGATTGGGATTTCAAGTCCCCTCAAGCATCTTGAAATTTGAACACTGGCCTCTCACACACTCAGATGAGTACTGTGCTATTGGAAATAGAAACACCAACAACTCCTCGGTTGCCATCCTACTCTGCCCGTGTCCCACATGAGAAGAAATTGCTCTGAAAACACTGTCACATCAGCCTCCACAGAACAAGGAGGCCAAGGAACATCTCAGCAGGGCTTAGGCATAAATGAGACTCTAGCTGCTTGCCTAGAAACAGATGCTTATCAGAGAATTCACGTGGAGTAAACAGAGGAGCCATAAGCTGTCAGCACTACTGCAGCTCAGCAGCATTATGGCAGGAGTTCTGAAGATCTGTGTTTTGGGGATAGGTGCAAAAGAGGCCCAGGTCCTTTTGTAGGTGTACCTCCAGGCACACAAATTACATCTAAAAATAGAACCTTGATTCTGAAGTCACACAGACAGCTTTGAAATTTATACTCTAGATATTTGATGGTGTTGCCCATCACACAAAAATGATGCATTCCCGGTTGCAGTACCAGGGAACACTCAGCCATTCAGCCTGGACAGTGACACAAGCACCAAGACCCTCAACTGGTAACAAATACCCACCACCTTTTGCAGGCTCCTAAACAGGGCAAAATAGTTAAAGAATGAGCTGTTCCACAGGTAGTGCCTTGGGTTCCTAATATGTTGGCCTCTGTTTCAAGCATACTGCTGAAGCTATTAGGAAGACAAATCATTTTTTGCTCTCTGTATTAATTGGAAAGATATAATGCTGGTTCCAACTGAAAAAAAAAAAAAATCTGGAGGACAGAGAGAACTGTCTGAGTGCTGGTGCTAGAAAAGGCCCTTGCCCTCTGCTTCTTCCAAGAATACTCTATAAAGCAGCAAACCACTGTAGCAACAGACTCAAGATTCACAGCATGGTCACATACACCAGGTTGGGGAACCAGGACACAAGTGAAGTAGAATATGAGATTCCTCGAGGCAATTAGATTGCAATGCAAAGCATTTCCAGATCCTTCCTAGTTTCAAAAGAAACTCAGAGTAAGGCATGGGAAGATGGGCACAGAAAAACAAAACACTTCAAAGGAAGATTTACTAACATGGAAAGAAGCTGTTGAGAACTTCTTATCTGAAAAAAACAGCTGGGGCAAGACTGGGTAGAAGGTAAAAAGCAAAATCCAGTGCCTGGTTGCAACTTGCAAGTTTTGAACACCTTCCAATGGAATAATTATTCTTAGAAAAGTGCTGTGCTGTGAGAAGCAATTTCTCACAGGATTGCTTCCATTTTCATTTTGATTTTCATTTTTTTTTTCTCTCACACGTGCTTTGATAGGTCAACATACTTCTGGAACCAGGGGACATTGCATTTACAAAATGAAGTTTCATTCCTAAGTTTTATAGAGTAAGATTTTGTAAATCAGCTTTGGAATTAGAAGTCTTGCTTTCATAAGAATGGGACACTTTAACTGACAATTTAAAATACCTAAAAAGAATTTATAAGCTCCTTCAAAAAATCCAGGAGACGAAACATAATAGGCTTTACTCCAAGCAAAGGATCGTGTGGCTGCTAAAAACAACTCTCAAGGGCTGTGTATTTTTTTAAGAAGGAAGGTGATGGGCAAGGACTAGACAATACCTAAACAGCCTTAGGAAGAAAACTGTATAGACAAAGCTTTCAAGGTGAGTAGAGGTTCAGAGCAAAGAACCTGTCACTCAGTATTTGCTGCTGGATATGTTTAGATGAACAGAGCTTGGTACATTTCCTGAAAATAAACAGAATCCATCAGAGAGAATCACAACTTATTTCTCCTGTATGGAGTTTTTGCAATCAGCAGCTACAGAGAAACCCAACTCTGGCTAATCAGATTTTTAAAAGGAGGCTGCTACCATGCTGAATGAAATGCAAAACCCTCTGAACTAATAAATTCTGGCAGCACCATTTATTTGATTAGGGAACAAGATGATAGATTAGCTAAACATGATGTTAGTTTATTGATTCCTGAAGCTGGAATGGTTTTGCTCACCTGGCTTACAGAAAACTGAGGCCAAACAATAACTGATTCAAGCTTGGTTTTGTTGGCTTGTTTTGTTTGTTGGTTTTTTTTTTCTCATCCAAAACTGAGTCATAGAGATTTTGCAGAACCTTCACTGGAACAACAGCCAAAGGAAATATTCCTGTTGAGGAAACAGTTCCGCTGAAAGCTGATATCCCCTGATGGGGACATCCCAGCACAGAGGGTGTTTGTGCCTGCTGAGATCTGCTGCATGCCACAGCCTGTCCCTCTCGAGCTGAATGATTCACCGGCGCGTGGAGCAGCCATTTTATCACCACCCTGCAGAAGTACTCGCTGCCGCTCTCCAGACCCCAGGAGGGGCCTGTTCACCACATGGACTTCTCACACCTGCCCAAGCTGCTTCAGAAGGAAGGCTGGCCACGTTATTCACCCGGCAGGCTGGAGAACCGCATATTGCTCTGGAGAGCAGCAAGGGCCTGCAGGGCCCTGCGGTTGTGGTTTCCCCGCAACAGTCCCAGGGACATCCCTCGTTGCAGGGACAGGCACATGTTGGGTTGGTGTCTCTGTGGATAGCTGGGAGTTTACCAGAGGAAGGAGAACAGGATGACTTGGACTTCATGTCCCCAGGAACTCTGCTTGCTCTCCCCTGTGCTCCCGCTGAGGAACAGCTCATCTTCTCTCCATCTTCGCCGCTCATGCTGCAGCTGGAAGACAACACTGTGGGGAAAGCGAACATTTCCAGGGATTTTTTGCTTTAACCCACTAGTGTCCAGTATCGCAGCTGCCTATTTACGGAAGATTAACAGCAGCACCTTGCTTGGGTGTCAGAAGAAATTTTAGCAGCAGCAGTGGAGAGAAAAGTGACAGAGAAATATTAAAAGGCACTCTCCGTTGTTGCACAGCAATCACACTGTCACAGTTCACAAGAAAATACGTTTGTCTAGGTTTTGAAGAAAGGGTCAAACTCTGCCCTTTGGAAAGAAAAGGGTCTAAGTTTCAGGATCAAGGAGAATTTTCCTTCATGTTGGGGCCTGTGTCACACACACAGAGTGCTGTGGCCATAGAAAGAAATGGCAATGGGAAACACAGGGAGCCCTGCTGAGGGCTGTGGCTGCATGGCCGGCAAAGCACATGGAGCAGCAACGCACACAGAGGCTATGAGGTGGAGGCTCTGCCCTGCCTCTCTGAGCGCTGGTCCCTGCGCTGCAGCTGCATCCTGCAGTGGGGCTGGGGCTGAGGCCCCCCACAGCAAGAGGAATTTAGGAAAAGCTTGTTTCTGTCCTCCTTTTCCTGCTCTACAGCAGCAGGCCCTCCCTCTACTGGCTCAGCTTGCCAGGAACAGCTGGCTGACAGCCAGAAAAACCCTGGCTGCCAAAGCCTCATCCTCATCCTCCCCACATACCCTCCTGCCACCTGCTCACCCCTGGGCTCGCTACAGGGGTGCCACTTCCTATCCCAGGCTCCTTTAACCCCCTTTACCCCTCCTCACACCAAGAGCTGTCAGCCATGTCCTTACCCCTCTCCTCTCGTATTTTCACAGCACCCACACTGAAGCCCCTCAGATGCCATTACTGAGGTCTCTGGATCCTTCCACAGCCATCCTGCATGATCAGTCACAGTGATAATGCCCTCTCTCACCGGTGAAATATGTTATCCTCATGTAACCCAAATCGTGTCGTCTACCTTTTGTCCTCATCCTTCAAAGCTCCCACCCTGCCTTTTCCATTTTTACTCAGGGTCGGGCTCTGCTGTCCGCTGGGGACTCATTCGAATGGCAACGCAGCAAGTTCAACACCTCACCAGAGAGCAAATGCCCTGCCTGTGACTCCTGCATCAATGCACGTATTCATGACATTATAGGAATTATGAACAGTTATCTTGGCAATAAGTATATACAAATGTGTCCATATTTAAATTCTTATTACCTCTTATATTCATGGATGAAGACTGGACTTGCACAACACTGAGCTCAGGATCACTGCTGCAACAAGAAGGGCCCAGCTTTCCCCATGGGCAGCAGCCTGGCAGGAAGGGCTTTCCTCCTTCTCCTTCATGCCACCCCAACAAAGGGCCGCCCATGCAGAAGGGATGAGGTCTGTCTCTCCTGCCAGCATCAGGAGCTGTCACCTCATGGCCGTGGTGAGGACAGCCCAGTTCTCCCAGTCCCACCTCCCCAGTCTGGCCACCTCCCAGGTATGGCGAGGGGCTGCCTATGCCAGTCCTGGCATGGCCCCTTGCATTGGTGTGGTAACATCCAATTCCACCTCCACTCATGAAGTTCACCCCACGGGCTGTCCCACCTCACGTGCAGTACCAAACCTCAGAATTTTGACTAGTTTGCAACCCACAGCATGCAGGAGGGGAAAAAGGCACTGGGAAAACAGCAGCTCCCACCAGTACTGCATAGCCTCACTCGCTCTGCAGAGACTGTGCACAGCAGTTTGGTTTTTGAGATGTGCTAGTTTCGCTACTTTGTGAAGGAAAGGCCAGGACTAAAGGTAGAGTCCCCAAAGTGGTGCTAGAACACAACTCAGAAGAATTCAAAATCCCACGTAAGTGCAACACAGCTTGAAGGTACTGACAGCGCTGAGGCCGCAGTCCCAGAAGAAACACCCTGGGGCATCATTGCTGCTGGTGCAGCCCCTCAGCTTCTCCCAGCTCCAAGCACTATTGGGAAGCCTCAGCCAGGAGCTGTGCTGAGGCAGGTGCTGCCTGGCCCATGGGCTCTCCCCTGGAGACCTGGCAGCTGCCTCTCCACCAGCACTTGCCGTCGGGCAAAAAGGCCAGACAGCACAGGCTCCGCAGCGAGGAAGAGCCAGGGCACTGTGGTGTGTAAGCCATGAGGCTCAACAAGTCTAGAGCAAGGCAAAAGGGAGCTTGGATGTGTCCACATAAGCTGCACTTACCCCTCCTGACTGCAGCACTTTTGAAATTCCTGACTGTTTTTACTCAGTGCTCTCTGAAAGTTTTGCTCACGGAAATTTTGTCTGAATTAGGAAAGAGCAGAAGATGCAGGATCTGGTCTGCAGGAAACACTAGAGCAGATGCCACAGCGTTGTTGAACACCCACGTGAAGGTATAGCTGAGCCGAGGCTGCAGTGCTGTAAAATGCTGGATTTACAGTATGCACCCCAAGGGTCATTTTTAATTATGCTGGTGTTTTACCTGTGGACTGCTGGATAGAGGAAATGAAGTCAAACTTAACTTCAGAGCTGCCCCAAGCATGCTTTTATTTTTTTCTGCAGGACCTTTTCTCAAGTTGGAAATACACTCTTGCCACCAAGAGAAGCCATCTGACAGTTCAGCTCCAAAAAAGATGTTTTTATCAAGGAGGCTTAGGGTTAATTGTGAAAATGAAACCAAATGCATATACCTGAAGCCAAACGGAATGCCTGAATGTAAAAGGTTCTCTCCTAAATGCTTAAATAGCTCAAAAAAACAGCTGTTTGTCAGTGATTTTCTCTAGGAGCTAACTTCCTGAGGAAAACAGTCAATCCCAAAATACCACGGTTCTGAGCTGAAGCATGAGTACCATCTGAACTCGGTGCTGCTGCCAGAACACGCCTCAATGGTATGAAAATGTAATAAAGGTTTTTCTCAGGTCAGAAATCAGTGTTTTCTGGTACATTCTGTTGTCTGTTTTAAGATCTATGAAGCTTACTGTGAGGGTTTTAGCTGGCATAGAGTTAATTCTATTCACAGTAGCTAGTATGGGGCTATGCTTTGGATTTGTGCTGGAAACAGTGTTGATAACACAGGGATGTTTTCTTTGCTGCTGAGCAGGGCTTACACACCATCAAGCCTTCCTCTGTTTCTCACCCCACCAGTGAGCAGGCTGGGGGGGGGGGGAGGCACAAGAGGCTGGGAGGGAGACACGGAGGGGACACAGCCAGGACAGCTGACCCCAGCTGACCCAAGGGATGTCCCACACCATATGACGTCATGCTCAGCATATAGAGCTGAGGGAAGGAGGAAGGGGGGATCGTTGGGGGTGACGGCGTTTGTCTTCCCAAGTCACCGTTAGGGATGATGGAGCCCTGCTTTCCTGGAGATGGCTGAACACCTGCCTGCCCATGGGAAGGAGCGAATTAATTCCCTTGTTTTGCTTTGCTGGCATGCGCAGCTTTTGCTTTACCTGTTAAACTGTCTTTATCTCAGCCCACGAGTTTTCTCACTTTTACTCTTCCAATTCTCTCCCCCATCCCACCAGGGCAGAGTGAGCAAGTGGCTGTGTGGGGCTGAGTTGCCAGCAGGGGTCAAACAACAACAGTTCTTTTCGGCACACAACATGAGGCTCGAAGGGTTCAAGATAATGACAGATTAGATTGGAATATGCCAGATCGAATTTATAGCTGTTATTGCTGTCTAGCTATTAATCAGCAGGCTCCTGTGCTTGCCATGGGGCTTGCTTGCCACACTGTATATTAGAGTCTAGTGCTCGTTAGTGGCTGCTTTTTGCTTTTGCTGCTTGCTGTACTGCTGTCCTGCTTATCATCTTACTGTGCTGTGCCTGGGAACATTTTGATAACAGCAATGGCCAGGTGTCTGGGCTGGCAGATGGCCAGGGCATGGCTGCTGTTTCTGTGCAGCTGTACTGGACAGGCTGGAACTCCAGCGTGAACTCGAGTCGAAGGGACTGTGACCTGTGGATGAGTCCACATGGGAGCAGGACACCCTGAAGCGTCTGTGCCTGTGGATGAGTCCATACCAGGGCAGGTAGATCTGGAAACATCTGTGGCCATGGTTATGTCTGTGCTGCAGCCGCTATACCTCTGAAGGGATTGTGGCCCACGGACAAGTCCACACTGCCGAAGGTACACTGCAAAGCATCTGTGGCTGTGGATAAGTCCATGCTGCAGCAGGTACACCTTGAAGCACCAGTGGCTGCGCATGAGGTCATGCTGAAGCACCTCAAAGCCTGTGGCCATGGATAAGCCTGCGATGGAGCAGGTACTCCCCTGGAGGGACTGCAGCCATGGGTAACACCGTGTTGGAGGAGGTTTACTTCTGAAGGGACTGTGGCTGTGGGTAAGACCACACTGGAGCTAGAAGTTGAATTTGAGATACAAGAGAAATACAAAAATATGTCTCCACACACCTCTTGTCTATCACCCTGCATCATTCTGGCTATTCTTTGAATCTTCAGTGTCCCATGCAAAAAAGCTTTCCTTCCCCTCTTTCAAATCTCTTTGTGTATAGCTACACCAATCATTATGCCATCTCGAAGAAAGCATCTCTAATTCCACTTTAAGTGAAAAATGGTATGAGAAAAAGAATCTCCATCACCACAACAGTACGTCTATCTTAGTTGATCTTAAAGATCCTCAGCAACTCAAGTTTAGCATCTCAGTTAGTGATATACTTGCAGACTGTATCTTAGACCTTTTTCAGGGCTATGGAAATCATCATTACTAGTCATAATGAGACTGAACAAAGTCTGATCTTGTTCCTGGTTTAAACTTTTCCAAAGTTAGTATTTGGGATGGGTTCAGGTCACTTCAGACGGTGATATCAAACACATAAAGGACATACCTGATGTATGCCCTTAAGCAAAGAATTCGGATCTGCAGGAAAAATACTTACTTGGAACAGTTTTTGAAGCAAATATGTATATTATAGACTCCAAGCTCTCCCCTCTTCCAGTCTTTACATATTCTCCCTATGCATAATAATCTCAATTTTGTTCCTTGACTAATAGAAAGGGAAATCACTCCTACTGGAGCCTGTAGCAATTCTCTTAAACCAGCTATGTGATACAGAGGGACTTACAAGATGCTTTTACCCACTGGCTACATATTTTGAGCAGAAGTGCCCAAAGGAAGCCCAGCCTGAGCCACTGAAGACCAACACCTGAAGGCCTCCAAAGGCTCCACCCTCCACACAGCTTATAGAAATAATTTAGCTAGCACAAAAGACCAAACACGGTATCTAGAGCTAGAAGTATGCCTTCAGCTCTGTGAACCTCCCTCCAACTGCATTTACTGGGAGAGATTACCTCACCTGCTAGAAAAGCATAAAACACCCAACCCAGTAAGTTGCTTGCACACTCCTTTTTTTCATCCTGGCATTCTTTATAATCTGACTGCAAGAAAATACACATTAAGGCCATTTTATAACTTTTCCCTCTAATTTTGTACATCATTCAAGCACAATGGGCCTACCATGCTTTTAACTTCTCCCAAACTGCAGTTAGAACTAAGTTTATCAATTATGCTTTTCTCATATGCTTTGCAAAGTTATATGCAAAAACACAGGCTTGCACAGTCAGATCTCAAACAACCAGTTACTAAATATATACAGTTTATAGAAACAATATATAACTTCATTATAGACACATTGTTCTGATCAGTGCCCATGTCTGTTGGAGCACAGTGAGTACCACTTCAGGGCTAGAGGGACATTACTGTATTTCTATACAGTACTTTGCAAACACTAATAAAACTACAATGAAATGAAAAGTTATCAGATTCATGGCATTGCTAACTCTAGAGAGACCAATTGCCTCCAGGCTTCTAATTTTTGTTCTTTTTAAACAAAAAAAGATAAAAATGCCCTTGGCTGATATACTATTCTCTGTAGTCGCAGGGTAAAGGCACACTGAATTCCTTGGTGCTGACTCTTATCCTCCATTTCACGTTAATGAAGCAATGAAACCCATTACAGATGCCTGCGCTGTGCATGAGGTACCAAAGGCAAACATCATCACACCACAGCTGTCAGGTTGCAGGAGTGAGAAGCCGTAAGACTTGCTGTTACCATGGTGCCACCCACTGCCAGAACATTACAAATAGGATGAATTATCTGATGTACACTAAGGTAATTTTACTCAGCCTGCTAAGAGATTATTTTTATATGAATCTCCAAGTTCCCCTTACAGAAATTCAGGTAAAGATTTGAAGTGATTCTCACAACCAGAACTGTCTGTGAGCCAATCTGTCAAAGATGATGCTTTACAGAGTGATAACACACTAAAAAGGTACCTGCTCTGTGTACTCGGGTACAATTCAGACTTTCCAATCATGGTACACAGTTACACTGGCCTCTTAAGGCTCGTTCAAACTGAGAACAAGCCACCAAGCAAGCATTTGTTTTTGTCACAGCCATTCATTTAAAATCCCAGATATCTCAGATCTTTGCAGGAAGTGTGAACTGATCAAGCAAGTAAACCAAAACATTACAAGCAGTTTTAAATAGGACTTTTTTTGTGCTGGGTAGTGCTCTGACACTGTTTTGAATTCAAGTTGCATCTATTCCTGACAATACCCCAACAGAAAATAAAACTAAGTATAAAAAGCTGCATCTGTTATATCAACATTAAAACAGTTAAGGAAGTTGATTTTTCAGTTACCAGTAGAAGTCAGTGTTTAACGCCTAACTGAAACAGCATGAAGCAGTGCTAAATTCTCAACCACCAGGCTCCCTGCGTCTCAGGAAGACAGCGCTTCGCAGGCTGACACCGGCTAGTTTTGCAGTTCTGAGACTAAGATAGTTGACATTTTCTGACTAGCAGACTGCTTTTGTGACTGATCTCCTCAAGTCACAGCAAACAGGAAGCTCAATCCACAGATTGAGTCTCATCACAGCCTTGTTCTCATGCAAGTCACAGGAACAGGTATTTCCCTTTAACCCCAGCCAGCTGAGTTGAAAAGTAGGTGAAATGGGGAGAACAAAAGCCAGCTGAAACAAATGGGTCTTTCTGACAAACATTTATAAAGTAAAGCTTTGTAAAAACAAAAACTTGGACCTGCATTAACCAGAAATCCCAATAAGAACAAAAAGCCCCAGAAGAGGTACGCCACCATAGGAAACAAAAATATCCCCAGTCACCTAAAGTTCGGTGCTGAGAATTAATGTCTAACCAAAATTGAAGTGAACTTCATCATTCATCTGCTAGAGAGACTTCTTAACTCTGGGTTTTGTCATAGATGTTTGAAATTGGACATTAGCATTTATTTTTAATCTTTTAATGCAAAAAGGATCATGGCCAACATTTTTAAAAGCTAATCAATCTTTAGACACTAAATATTAATTAGCTGTAGTGGTAGTATAAAAGAAAGCTTTTTGCATTGTGTTGCTGAATACAGATTTATCCCCCATACACAAGGTTCCTGGCAACGCTACTGTTTTGGCTCAGAGACAGGCTACATGATGAAACATACCTTTTTGATCTCAACTATTTACAGATAAAGTCTTGAAAACCTTGCTTGCTTCTTAGTTTGACTGGTTTGTGTTACTTGCCAGCAGCTCTAAAAGACAGTATTTGTAGAAAATCAGGTGAAACACCCAAAAAAAGGATCCTACAGAAAATGTCCCTCTGCAGCCAAAACACCCTTTCATAATTTTACAGAAAAAAAGAAAATTGAGGATGAGTGAAGGAAAGGATGCAAAACCTATGACTGTTTTGTTTTCACTAGACTTTGAAATGATTTAATAATTTCAGTTTTATAAGTAATTTAATAATTTAAGATTACACAAGTGTGAACTCAGTTTATTCTAGCATTATTACCTCATGTTCTACACTGTACCAGCATTCATTCTTGTGCAGACAGACCAGCAATATTCCCAAACCTGACTCATGCTGTGCTTTCTGCACACCCCTTCCAATGTCCCCGCAAGTAACAAGTTTTTGGACTTCAAGACCAAAGTCTTGATCAGTACCAAGAGGCCTATCTGAACCATTTAATTATCACCTTTACAAACATTATACAAATGCTCGTCCATTTTGGTATGAAATCCTACAACTAGCAAAAACATTTTAAATGTTTTGACATTGTGCATGTATACACACATGTGGAGATGGCACAAAAAGTTTATTTCTGGAGATTCGAATAATAGATCTAGGTAGTTGATCACAGTGAATATTTTAAATCAATGAAAAAGAATTTCTCATTATAAACATCCGTAACACATACAAAGCACTAGTGTCTCTCTCCAGATGAGATGTCTGTTTGTACATACAAAGAATTACAACCTACATTTGTGGTGTTGTAGTGTCATACCCCTATAATATCTCATACCATGTTGGCTGGTGTTTTGCATTCCAACGACTATTTTTACCCGTATGGCTGCATAACAAGTGGCCACGTGATGGCACTGTGTAACCAGTTTCAGTACCTTAGTTACAGGCATTTTTCTGTAAAATTGGGCTTGGACTGTTTTCTCCTAGCTCATTTGAATTGGTAAAGACAAAAAGTCAAAGGAAGATGCATTTTGTCACTTTCGTTTATAGTAACTACAGCTTAACTCCTGTGCCTGGTAGATTATACCCATCAAACTTCAATCTCAGCTGAGATGACCAAGTTATTTCACAATCAAAAACTAATAAAGTGCAACTAAGGATCAGCCAAAACCTGAAATCTCTACACAGAATTTGCTTAATCATATCTTTTTGTTTCATTTGGTATTCCTCTGAATTGTTCAAATTTTCAGAGACAAACAAGACCAGCTATTGTATAATTCATTACAATTTTTACACTTTGGCTGATGCCCTGACAAGTTTGAGGAAGAAACAGAATGAATGTCTGTTTTCACTTCATCAGATGTCTGATAATTCAGAAATAGCAACAGCAGATTTCTAGTCCTAACAGATTGAAGGTCAGAATTTGCAACAGGACAACTCCCAAAAGGCCCATCTGCCTCCTGAGGAGTAAAAAGCATTAAGGAAACAAAACATGTCTTGAGGAAATATCCAAAACTAGGAAACAGTGAAAATGGGTATCCTCTGCTCTGCCTGTTACCCTGTTCAAGACTAAAAGGAGCCTTCATTACTCACATCACAACAGGGCAAATGCACTCCCTTCAGCACCTGCAAACCAGACCACCTACTAGAAGACACAAGGGCTCCTTTGCTACCTGCATTTTTAGGTTTCCTAGAAACAACAGCACAAAAGGAGTAGGATTGCACATTCACATCTCATCTTCACCATGCCTTCAGGTTGCAACTATGGTATGCCTCTGAGAAGTAGAACTGTGGGATGCAGCACTGACTGATGCCAAGTTAACCCCATCCCTTAGCTTAGAGCATTTTCATCTTTCAGACAACCTGCAATCACTAAAGCATATTTCTTGTTACTTCAGACACTATTGTAAGTGTGAGCTGGAAAGCTGTCTTGCCTCTGCTTGTCGTTCTGTAGTGCCAGAGTGTACTAAGGGTAAATCTGGCATGACAGTTCCTCCTGTTCAGAGCTCAGGTGGGTCATAGAAGCACAGAAAGGCCTTCTACCTTAGCAGATGACCAGAACACAGGCACAGCATCATGATTCACATTAAAGATAAGCTAAAAGCTGAAAGCAGCTCAGGCTGCTGTAATCTGACTAGATCAGAGCATTGCCCAGGAAGTATAAAAGCAGTTTAACTTAAGTGAAGGCTGACCACCTCTACAACTGACTTGTCTTATGTGACGAAGAAGAACTGGAGTTGAGGCCATTACAATGCAAGAGAAAAGATTATTGAACCTGTGTGCTCATGACTTGAAGGATGGGGTTCCACCAGGCTTCCCTCACAGAGCACAGACAGTACCCAGCAGTGAGAGCCACATAACGCTGGGACAGTTAAAAAGCCATCTACAGCTGCATAAGAATCCAACATATACCATCTTAGACAACCACTGTGAAGAGCAAACAAGTTCAAGAAAGGAAAAATGCCAGAAGAGTCCTAGCTCTAGTACTTAATTTATGCTAGACATAGATTAGTTTTATCCATTAAACATGAAAGGGTTTAAAGTTATATAAACAGTGAGGTCAGAAGGGCCTCTTAACCTGTCATGACCACATATTCTAATCAGCAGGTACTAACTCCTGGATATGGTTCACAACAGTGAATTATAGTCTTGCTTAGAAGCTTACCCAGGCTCTGCTTTAATTGCTTGTCAGATGGCCTGCTTTTCAAAGCACTATTTTACAACCTGCATCTTGGGTCTACTGAAAATAGACAAGTCCAGTATTACATAGGTTAGATTAGCCTTTATTAAAATACAGAACTACATGAAATTTGAACTCAACAGAAGCTTCAGAATATCCATTAAAGGTCATAATTTGGAGGTGGCATGTCAATGATCTCATCCAGGGTAGCAAGGAAGTCAGCAGTTGATTGTATCAAGTCTGAAAGTTAGAAATAGAGCAAATCAGTTTCTCATGAAACTCAGAATTTATACTCTCCAACATAAGCTAGCTCCCAGTGGATTAGCCGAAGCTCTTGAATGACTAAGGGAAATATTGTTTGATTGCACAAGCCAGTTCCACCTAACTGAGCAGCTAACAATGCACTGCAAGAGACTGCTCAGCAGCATCACTTTGAGACCACTACCTGTACTAGTAAGGCTGACCAGTTAAATTCAGCTTGACTGTACACTAAAAGCTGTTTGATACTAGTATGCCATCCTGGTAGTAAGGACAGCAGTGGCAGTTCACTACTGCAGCCAGCTAGCTTCCCTCCCAAACCACTAATGAGCATTGCATGTACTGAAACTCATGCTAAGTTTCCACTTACTGGACTCCCATGAAATCTCTTCGATCTTCACAGGTGAAGGAACCATGTTCACACATCTGTCATATGTCCTTTCAAATACCATGAGGGGAACACCACGCAGGTTGATATTGCTTACTTCATGCTCTTCAGGAAGATCAAAACTGTCAAAGTCTGTTTGAGAAAGACACACTGTAGTTTACCAACAGTGTACAGTAGCAGTAGCCTGGGAAGCTGCAAATTGTCCTAGATCAAATGAAGTGGGAGCAGGTCCAAAACAACTCAATCCAACAGTCCCCTCTCATGGGGTATTTATTTGCAGTTACACCTTAGCTGCCCATAAAGTCCCACACACTAACACTTATCGAAAGACTAGTCTGCATAACATAACCGCTAATGTAACACAGTAACTTCTTTCCAATCAGTATACTAAGTCAACTCCATCAAGCACAGCATACATGATTCACCAACACCGAAGCAGTCTTTGGTACAGTAGTTTTTGCACACTCACTTCCACATGAACTGGATGGTTTAAGGACATGCACTGAAGGACTGAAACAGCACAGCCCATTGCAGATATTCTAAGAACAACTTGAGAATTTTCATCTTCAAATATTATATCCTACAGCAGCAGGAATCTCTTCAGTTACAAATTACTATCTTGGCATACACTCTTGCAAGAGAAGTCTACTCTTCAGTACTGCTTAATACTTGTCTACTGGCTGGCCTTTAATGAATTAAGAGGCTATAGCATGGTTATCTGGAACTAGTTTCCTGCCACCATAATAATGGACTCCAACCACTATCTGGAGCACAGCTATTGCAGTTAGAAATATGTAAGTAAGAGTGTGATGGTATTTCAGAAGTAGCAAGCCCCCTTACATTTAAGAAAGGACTCGACAGAAATGCAATCCTAGCTTGTTCGCCACAATAGCTTGGCAAAAGTCTTACAACAATGTCAATACTCATGAAAGCCTGATTGTTCATTTTAATAATTACACCAATAAGTCTTACCTCGAGGATCAAAAGGAAACATATTTTCTATTTCTGGCCAGTCTTCTTCAGCCACTGCATCACAGCTTTCCAATCCAGCAGTCTTTTCAGTAACGTTAAAAAGAGAAAGTCACATTATTTGAGCTACTGTGATTTCCCATTGTGGTACCTTCATAGTGGCTTTCGTGTGCTATACAGGTCTCCAGACAAGAATGCCTGCCTAAATTCTAATACCTTCAACAGAAATAAGCTGGAGATGGGTAAATGCTTCAGCTGAATTTATGTAGTGCAGTACAGTTTACAATGGCAACAAATCACTGCACTAGAACATTTAGGCTCCTGATACTTAACATGTGAACAAGACATTAACTCAGACTGTTTTCTCTAGAGCCACTTCTTTGCCATTAGGTACCCCCTAAGCTGTTATATTCCTTGTGCCTATGTAGATGTACTGGTTTTGGCTGGGATACAGTTATTTTTCCTCCTAGTAGCTCATATAATGCTGTGTTGTGGATTCATGATGAAAACAGTGCTGATAACCCAGGGATGTTTTCGTTCCTGCTGAGCAGGGCTTACACAGAGCCAAGGCCTTTCCCGCTCATCACCCCACCAGCGAGCAGGCTTGGGGGGCACAAGGGGCTGGGAGGGGACATGGCTAGGACAGCTGACCCAAGGGATGCCCCCCACCATATGACATCATGCCCAGCAACAAAAACTGGTGGGGAAGTTTGCCAGGGCTGTCATTGCTCAGGGACTGGCAAGGGATCAGTCTGCTGGTGGTAAGAAACCGGGTTTGTTTTTCTTTGAGATTTTTAATTATTAAATTGTCTTAATCTCAACCCATGAGTTTTCTCACTTTCACCCTTCCAATTCTCTCCTCCATCCCACTGAGGAGGGAGCAAGCAAGCAGCTCTGTGGGGCTGAGCTGCCTGCCAGGGTTAAGCCACAACAGGAGGTAAACGATGCTTTTTTTCTCCCACCCTATAGAAGCGTGTTGTACTCACTTTGTTTGCAGGGCAAGGCTGATTTTTCTGTCTTATCTTTTCCATCTTGCTCGTGACTTCTTCAGTTCTATTCACATTTCCAAGAGCCTTTCTGACAGAGCAAGATGTGGCTGGAGACATACTGATTTTTTTTTTAGGAAGTGGAGTGTTAACTTGTGTTCTTTCAGATAAGACTTTTGCTGGAGAGTGGGGGGAGAGGAAAAAAAGCAAGCTTTAGCACCATATCAACCCTAAAGCTTGCTTCCGTAAATGCATGTGCTAGAAAACTAGCTGTAATAAAAATCATTGTTTGCCATTTGTAACTCAGGAGCATCAGCCCCATCTATGACAAAAACAGAGTGATTTTCATTTTTTTAGTAACTGATGATCTTAGCAGAATTAGTTAGATAAGTAAATATAAGAACAGAAAATTATTACTGTTAAAAACATTAAATAACAAAACATGATTTGTGCACTTCACTTGATCCCCTGCTGGCTTACGGCAGCATATACGCACAAGATCCTGAAGGGAATCTTAGCTGATTCTTAGTAGCACCAACTTCACCATTCTCCTTATCAATAAAGATTAGTGTTGCCATCTTTGGGTTGATGAGACCACTCTGGAAAGTCTATACAGGAAAAAGAGGAAATCATTTTTGTAATTTCTTCCACAACAGCACACTTTGTAAACAAACCACATTAAAGATGACATACCTGCCATGTGCTGGTCCCTTGAGGAGGGGGAACAAACCCATACTTCACACCATTTCCTAGTAGTTTAGCTACAGACCCTTATGTCTGAGGGCATTATTAATAGATTCATAGTCCTAAAGGAGTTTGTATGAGTTTGGGAAAATAGCAAGGTCTCACTGGCAATCCTACACAGAACGATCTAATACTTTTTGTTTGCTTTGTCATTGCTTTGTAGCATTTAACTGTTTCCTCAGTACAAGAGGACAGTACATCTCCTAGCTCAGCAATCCGATCCTTAGTTAAACTGGTAGCACTTGAACAGCCAAGGGGAACGCCAGTTATTTTACTAGCAGAAACATCTTTCCACCAGAAAAGGAAACCATTAGAGGACGCCCTACACAAATAGATCGGTACTGCTTTTCATCCCCATCTGACACCAGAGCCCAGAGCCCTCCCTTGCGCTGTTAGGAACAGGCAGGCAGCTCCCACCTGGAGCTTGCCACTGCCATCGCGGAGGTGGGCCAGCGATTCCTCCTTCAAGAGGAGACTGCACAGGACGCTTGGAACTGGCATAGCTTGAAGTCAAAGCGAGACCCACAGCCGCAGATCCCCGCACTCCCCTGCCCGAGCCGCCCTCCGCTCACAGCTCCAGAGGCGCTCTCCCCCCACAGCCGGGGAGGCCCCGGCCCCAGCCGGCACCAGCCGCCCTCCCGGCCCCCCCGGCTCAGCCGGGGGCTCACCTCGGGAACCGCCAGCAGCTCCGACCGACGGGGCAGGACCACACCTACAACGAAGAGAGAAGAGGGCCGGGCCGGGCCGGGGCTGCCTCACCTCGCCTCAGAGAGCAGCACTGCAGTGCCCTAACCGCCGGCAGGTTTTAAACCGCCTCCGCATCGCCCATTGGCTGTTTCGACCAACGCTCGCAGCCGATTGTCTCAGCGGCGCCGCTTCCGCTCCGCCCCACGTTGCTATGGTGACGTTGTGGCACCGCCCCGGCTGTGAGTGGTTCCTGGAGGGGCGGAGCTCCGGGAGGTGCCGCGGTGCATTGTGGGGCGGCGGCGGCGGCGGCCCACTGGCCTAGCTGGTACCGGGGCGGCGGCGGCGGCGGTACGGGGGATCGGGCGGGAGCGGGGCGGTCATCGGGCCTGGGCCTGGGCCTGGGCCTGGGCCTGGGCCTGGGCGGGCGCGGAGCAGCCGCCTCGGGCTCTGAGGAGGTGCTGCTTCCGCGCAGGCCGGGCCCGGGCCCTGCGGCCTCGTCTCCAGGACACGGGTAGGCCCGGGCCTGCGCGTCGTGCGGGGCCTGGGGGGGGCCTTGCGGCAGCCCCAGCCTCTCCGCCGGCCTCGCCCGCCCGTCCGTGGGAGCCCGGGGGCTGGCAGCTCCCCCATGCAAGCGGGGCCGAGCGCCGGCCCCCCGCGCGGGCGGGAAGGCCCGACGGTGCGTGTTGTGGCGCTGCTCTTCCTCTCCGTCGCCGGTCGTGTGACTCGGAGAAGAGAAGCATCAATAAGATAGGGGGTTTTTTTCCCGCACTGGTACTTATTTCTGTGAAAAGGCATAAGTCAAGAGCGTGTAATACAGTGTTACTGTTTAACTGAATGATACCAAACCACGTTGAAGAACTGTGCTGTCAAACGGTATTGATCTGTAAGGCTTTTTGTCTTTTTTTTTTTTTTTTTCTTCTCCGTTGTTACAGGGGAAAAACCAAAATGGCATCAGGGACGGTAATGAATGCCACCTCTGCGGGAGGATCCAATGATGTGAGCCTGGAGGAACCGAAGAAAATGACAAGGGAAGACTGGAGGAAAAAGAAGGAATTAGAAGAACAAAGAAAACTAGGAAATGCACCTGCTGAGGTGGATGAAGAAGGAAAGTAAGTTTTATTAAAGCTATGGTTCTAAAGCAACTGGTTAAAAATGTCTTTCTTCTGGTCATGATTGCAGACTAATCACAGGGGTGATGCATGATTTCTACATGAGTCATCATAGAAGTAAATAGTTGAACTTTGTGAATTTGCTTGTGTAACATTCCCATCCTCCTCAGAGAACAGGTGTTTTCCAAAAAAAATGTAGGTTCGGTGTTTATCTACTGTGATCTCCTGATGGTGCTGCTGAAAAGTCCCATCTATGCAGCTACTTACAAGTGGTGCTTTAAAAGTGACCAAAACGTAGTTCTGCGGAACTTTACTGTGTACCTTTTCCATTTCTGCTGTCTTGCTTCTATAAGGCTCATTGTTTCTGAGAAGAGAAATGTTACTATTTTTGTGCTCACTAATGTTGCATAGAATAAGGTGTTTGATTTGGAGTCAGGATTTTAGGTAAATTAGATGGTGACAGAATCTCAATGAAAGTCTACGTTTATCTGGTTAAATTAGAGATTATTTTGCAACACACTGCAACAACTTCATTATTTTATTATCACTCCTAAAGCACTGAACTTTAATGTGGGAGTTATTTGTTACGCTAAGGCATTGTGGTTTTTTTTCCCTATGTCATGTATTTATTACACGATGTCTTTTACAGAGATATCAATCCTCATATTCCTCAGTACATATCCTCAGTACCGTGGTACATAGATCCCTCTAAAAGACCTACACTAAAGCATCAGAGACCTCAGCCAGAGAAGCAGAAACAGTATAGCTCCTCTGGAGAATGGTACAAACGAGGAGTTCAGGAGGTATGCGAAATATTTTTGTCATAAAATAAAGACGTGGTTTGCTTTCGTGAGGAGATGAGAAAAGAAGCATTGACTCCCTGTAAAGGCATAGCTCTGGTTACATGTTTTTGAGAGGGACAGGAGCTGGGAATTTTTACTCAGCAGGCAAGTCACAGTGTTTGGTAATAATCAAAGCAGGTGTTCTGGGTTTGGGTAGACCACGCACACTTTAGGTGTATTGAAAAAATGAATTAGTTGTTGGGAACACGTGTATGAATCATGCAGAAGTTTGTACAATGCTCTCTCTTTTTTTTGTTGTTTAGCATGCTGTAGCAACTAGATATCGTAAAGGAGCTTGCGAGAACTGTGGGGCATTGACACACAAAAAGAAAGACTGCATGGAGGTAAACTTGACTTTTATTGGTGTTTTGATGGTTTTGAAAATAATGTGAGTTCTAATCTTAGTGAAAAATAGTTAGCCATAGATAAAATAAAAATTACTAGTTTTGGAAACGCTGTTTTGAAAAAGGTCACAAGTATTGAAAGGTCGCTTGAAAATTTCTAAAGAAATTGTTATGTAGGAAAAATGAATGGAAAAATGCTACTATTCAGGGTTTTGCTCATCAATTCTGTTTGTGAAGCAATAATAGGTGAAAATGTTTAGCTCTTCATGTTAATTGGCTTTAATTCAAGCGCTGCTGTGCCTGTCTTTGTTTCATGTCAGCTAGAAGGCATCCCCAGAAATGGCGGTTTAATTGCTTTCTTAATTGTGGAAAACAGAGTTGGAAATTGATGGGGTTGGAGTCAGTTGCACTACTTTAAAATACAGAAATGAACTGCTTATTTACAGTTCACAGGCTTATAGTGCTGAATTTAACTGGCTTTAGAAGAGCTCGATTGATGCTGTTTTTAAAGGGATATCTGATATTTTAGTCTAATGGACTGATCCAACCATTTTTTTTCCTTTCAGAGACCCAGGAAAGTTGGAGCAAAATACACAGGCATGAATATTGCACCAGATGAACATGTGCAGCCTCAACTGATGTTTGATTATGATGGAAAGCGAGACCGTTGGAATGGTTATAACCCAGAAGAGCACATGAAGATTGTAGAGGAATATTCCAAGGTTGATTTGGTACGTACGTGCTATGGTTTACTGCGGAAAGCTTCAGTGTATGGCTTCGCTGGGAGGAGGAGCATTTGTTATGTGCACTGTTAATGTTAGAGCTTGTGCTGTATTTGTCATGAAAAAGTGAGGTGGATTCTGTGTTTGATAGCAGACTTCGTTTAAACTGAAAATTGAGGTGAGAACTGGCAACTGAGTACGGGTCTGCACAATAAATGAAGTGATTCTGCAGATTGCTTAGCTTTTAATAGACAAGCCTTAGAATTTATTACCCAAGATGCAGATTGAATTGCAGACAAGAAAGGAATTTATTATCTGGCTGTATTAGAGCCAATAAATCTATATCTCATTTGTAAACTCATTCATGTTATTTTACTTATGAATCTTTTTTGTTACCATGATGGAGCAGTGGACTATTTGTACATGTCTCTGTGCAGATCGGCACCTTGCTGTTGCAGTTAACTTTCTATCTATGTGCACCAAATCCATGTGGATGCTATTAACTTTTTAGAATAAAAAAAAAAAGGGGTTCACTACCTTGGCTGGATGTTAGGCCAGTTCCAAACAGTAATTAGGTGCCTAACTAACTCCCTTCAGTGCTGGGTGCTCAGTATTTCCCTTTAGTGCATAGGAAAGCTAATGCTAAATGTGATCTAATCAGCCTATATAAATGTCTAATGGGAGTGTTTAAAGGCAGAGCCAGACTCTTCTCAGTAGTAGCCAGTGACAAGACAAGAAGCATTGGGCGCAAATTGAAATACAAGAAATTGTTTTTAAACATGAGAAGAAAATGTTCTTCTGTAAGGGTGATCAAACAGTAGAACAGCTTGCCCAGTAAGGCTGGGGAGTCTCCGTTCTTGCAGTAATCAAAACCTGCACAGGCACAGTCCTGGGCAGCCTGTTGAAGGCAAGCCTGCTTTGAGCAGGGGGGATTGTCCTTGGTCTCCAGAGGTACCTCCAACATCAGCTGTTCTGTGGTTCTGTGATGTCACATACAAAAATGCACTACGTGCTGCTTTAGAATTTCACTTCAGATGCTAGACTTGAGTGCTTCCTGGATGAAACATAAATGCTTGCAGCATCGGTCATGAAGTACCTTAAGCACTGATGTTCCTAAGTTGATTATGAGGACACAATAACAAAACATGTTTGTTCTTAAACTCTCTCTTTCTTAAATTAGGATGCACGTAGTAATGGTATAGCTTCATAAGCTCTAGTAAACTGTTTTATTTAATGGTATAATAGAAAATAGTAAAATGGCTAGTGTATATATAGCTTCCTTTCCTTGAAGCCCAAAAAACAATATGGTAAAGCACAGGAGTAGAGGAGAGAAGGTCTAGGCTGCTCATTTTTTACAAGCACTCAGAGAATTGAAACCTCATAAGAAATACGTTTTAAATGACAGCAGTCACAAGAGATGCTTATGATGAGTATTACTACACACTTGCTATTAAAAAGAAATCTTAAAACAAATGCATTTTCATGATACACAGGCCAAACGTACGCTGAAAGCCCAGAAGCTTCAGGAAGAGTTAGCATCAGGAAAGCTGGAGCAAGTGGTAAGTAAACTAAACCCTAATTTATTTTTGTTTAGGCCAAATAAAAATGCAACAGGTTACTTCTGCTCTCTGATGCTTTTTTTTCTCTCTATACAGGGTTTGCTATTGGTTTTTATGCCCCTCAGTAATTTAAAGATTTTCCTAGCACCAGCATATCCTGTGTCACATTCAAGAATTTGAAGCATCTTTTTTCAAATGAGAGCTTTGTTTTCTCCTTGTGGGCAAAAATTTTGTGTGATTATTTTTCTTGCTAAACCTAATGACATGGATTTTTTGGTCAGAAAAACTTTTTTTCCATGTAGTAGTTTTGTTTATGTACTGAAATGCTTTTTTGTATTTCAAGATTGTTATGTCTGACTAAAGTTGGGGTGATGACTATTATGTGGCTGTGGATTGTTTTAGTAATGCTTAGTATAAATCAGAATAGGAAGGTATTTTATTTATCTTAGAATGAAACTTATTTCTTCTTCAGTCATTGCTATGACTATTTGCAGTGTCTCTGGTTATTTGAAGGCTAAGCATATGTATTTCCCTCTGGCTTATAACTCTGCAGAGTTTGCATCTTCCGCTAACTTCTACAAGCTCCTCTTGTAAAATTCTAATTACAAAAGGCATTTCTGATAATATTCCAAGTTTATAAAATGCGGAAAAAGTAGAGGCTGCTACTGGTCAGAAGTAGGTTGTTTTAGTCAATATGGTAAGAAAGAAAACAGTAAGCAAAAGACTACATACAACTAGGCCTCCATTTTCCAGAGGCTGTCACGTTGCATTTTGTCACTAGGTGGCAGAGTGAACTTAATCGCCAACCCAGCACAAACTGCGGCGTTCTGACCTTCCCGATAGAAAAGATTCTTTCTCTTTTTGATGCCTGTTTTCACCACAAGGCAACATTGTTGGCTTCATATACTTAGTCCTTACAAAATGGAGCTGAGAGAGGAAAAGTTATGTTTGAAACATAAGAACTGTCTCTGGTGGAGAGGACCAAAGCTGATCCCAATTTACATAGTCAGTGTTGGCCACTTTGCTGGTCAGTCTTCCAGGACTCACCATTATTTCCATCTTTACTGCTGCAAGTATTGTCAAGTTAGAGGCTAAGCAGGTTAAGAAAATAAATTCTGGCTATGTTTCTCCAGATTAAATTATGGCTTCTGATTCACGCTCTGTATTTCTGTCAGTCCTAACTAAATACTTGCATATGCATATCTTAATTTTTTTTTTAAGCTTTCAGAGTTGAATCTTGGTTATATTAGGTATGAAATATTCTAGTTAAACCATTAGTGTCCAAAGGCATAGCAAGCTCTAAATAACAGTGACAGTTCTAGAATTTGCTGTTCTTGCAAATGCTTGGAAATTTAGTTGGGAAAACCGTGAAAAGGTCTCCAACATGCACCTGTAATAGAGACACTTACAAGCTCTTTCCAAGAACATTCAAAATATAGCAGTCTTTGTGCGTTCTGTGCCACAGGTAAATTGTATTTTGCATCCACCATCAAAGCTCTGCATTGATTGCTTTTTATCTCCCTGCCATGTTTCCTCTCTCCACTGTCTTGTCTTCTCTGCTGATGTGCTCTTTGTTTGCTGCAGAACTCCCCAAGACACCAGTGGGGAGAAGAGGAACCAAATTCACAGACAGTAAGATGATTACCCACCGCATCACACCATGGGCAGAAAAAATGACATGTAGTTAGTGGAACAGTGAAATGAGGGTGGCATAAGGGTTTCAGTGTTGGGTTCATGCCACTGGCTGCCTATTCCTTTGGGCAGAGGTTGCCGGATTTCATAGAGGGGTTTTTGGTTTTAACTCCTGTGTGTTGTCAAACCTTAAAGATGCAAGCAAATAACTAGTTTTTAATATGTGGTGTATTTTGCCCAAGATAACTTTTCTTAGTATCATCACGGTTATGTTTTTATAACTGTTTCCATATGAGGAAGTGGAAATCCTCTGACAAGAGTATTTCTGAAACCTGTTGAATGTTAGATTAGCATGTTACTAGCATGACAGCACGCTTAAGCCCAGGTGAATGATGCTAACTTTTAACTACAGGGATTGCAGAATATTTAATGAAACTACTAAAATGAGATTCTCATACTTGTCTCTAGAGTGAATGTCCTCATTTATTTAGAAGTTTCCCATCTCTCCTCAGGAAAGAGATCATAACAGTGAAGACGAAGATGAAGATAAATATGCAGATGACATCGATATGCCTGGGCAGAACTTTGACTCTAAAAGACGTATCACAGTTCGAAATTTACGTATTCGGGAAGATATTGCAAAAGTGAGTAAAGAATTCTTTACAGACATTCTTTTGGATTCATGAGAGTTAATTTCAGAAAATTGTATGCTCAGTTATTAATGAGTTTGCGTATGGATCTTGGGGTTTGGAGGTTAAGGTCTGTTCTCAGTTCTGTTCCTGCTCATGTTATGACTTCATCAAGGTCATCCTTTTACATAGATGTACTTTTTTAAAATGTCTAAGCTGGGGGATACAGTAGTAACTTCAGTTCTTTTAAAATCATAACTACTGAGTCTCTTGTATGCTGTTTTCTGTCCCTAGTACCTGAGGAATCTAGATCCAAACTCTGCTTATTATGATCCCAAAACAAGAGCAATGAGGGAGAACCCGTATGCCAATACAGGCAAGAATCCAGATGAGTAAGTTAAAACAGGGTCATGTTTGTGTATCCAACAAAACTGTTAAAAATTAGATTAATTGTTTTGTATTATTATCTTTTACCTGTATGTCCTTTTACTAATGAATCTCTAGTCAGCTATGGATAGAAGTAGTAGTAAACATGAGAAAAAATGTTTTATTTAGCAGCACTCTTTGTTTTAGTATATAAAAGTGGTGTTTTAGTAATACTGACCCTTAATCTTCAGGGATATGTGGACCACAGGGCTATGTGTAATGATCTGTACAAGGATTAGAACACTCTGCTGTATCTAGAGGTGACACCTATGAACAATAATGATGTTTATGTAAAGTATTTCAGTAATCGAATCTTAAACTTCATCCCTTGTTTGCTGGGAGGCATTCAGCACTGGATACTAGCATGGAGTATCCATGGTACCTAACTCAATGCCTGAATTAGGAGCAAAAGCTCCTCATATATTAATGGAGCCTGCATGGAAAAGGTCTGAAAGCTTTGGCATTGTCTAGATAGACAACTTTAATTAAAGAATGCCATAGGCTGACTTTTGGCTGCACATAAGGCTGTCTCACTTAAAACCCGAGTCAAGCACTTGAGCTGTGACCCTGCTGTGACCTGTGTAGTGCTGTGGACATACAGAGTAGACAGGCTGTGAGCAGAAACATTTATTTAGAGTACAGTAATTGGATTAGCTCACTGCCTGAAATAGAGTGGCAGTGGCTAAATGCTAGCAAATAATGCTCTTTCCACCTCTCCTTGCCCCCAGCAAGTCAGTTGTTTTTTTTAGATGCAGATGCTTTCACTTCTCTCCAGAGTCATAATTTGACCTTTGTTGAATCTGTTGTTTCTGCCACAGCATTGCAGACTGTAAATTTTTTAGAGTGGGAGATGAAAAGCATGGAAAATTGGATTGTTAACATTATTTGATTGTCAACCTGTGTTTCGTATACTCATTATGAATCTCTTCAAGGGGTGTGCAAAAGGTAACTGAGAGCAATAGAGCTATTGCCAGGCTTTAACCCAGTAAAATACGCTAGGTCTGGGCAGGAGAGATTCACAAATCCAAAAGCTGCAAATGACTATGCTAGAATATCACCTACCATTTATACATATTTATTGTGCAATTAGATCCACACTTGACACATGGCACTTGGTTTCCCAGACAAAGCTCCAGGTCTGTGTCATAAGATGTTTCCATATAAACATAGGCATCGTGTATTCTGAGTTGCTGTCTGATACTTTCATGACTCTATGGGGAGCCTAGACTTTCATTTCACGTATTGAGTTGCATGCTCCTTCCTCTCCCTCCATTCTTAACTCTCAGGGCACAAAGGAGAATTTTTACTTTCCTGTTGGTGTTCTATGATTGTATTCAAAAGGAAATCACATTACTTGAATGCTAAGAATCATATTGTTCTTTTCTGCAGAGTTGGTTACGCAGGTGACAACTTTGTTCGCTACACTGGGGATACCATTTCAATGGCACAGACTCAGTGTAAGTGGGTTTTGGGGTTGTTTTGGTTTTTTTTTTAAGGAAATGGACTTAAAAGGCTTAAGTTAACAATGCTGCTTTCTTGTAAAAGAGAAATAAATCTTTTTAGATTGAGGCTTTCTTTCAAATTACTACAGAATTAAAGATTGTAATTTGAATGCACACGTCAGTTTTAGAATAAATATTGAGTGAAATCTCTTGTGTATGCAGTGTTTGCTTGGGAGGCTTATGACAAAGGCTCTGAAGTTCATCTTCAAGCAGACCCTACGAAATTAGAGCTACTTTATAAATCCTTCAAAGTGAAAAAAGAAGATTTCAAGGCACAGCAGAAAGAAAGCATCCTAGAGAAGGTAATAGACATTTAGTTTTATTTAATAAGAATTCTGTTGAGTTTGAAGTCTGGGTCTTGGGGAACTAATAAGATTACTAATGCTATATGAAAATGTATCAGCTGTTCTCAGCAGCTTAGATTTATTAAAAGATTTTTATATCTATACACACTATCGCATCAATTGGGTTCATTATGTTTTTTAATATAGAAACCTTTGAAGATCTGCTGGCATTTCTTTGGATTATTGGGAGCTCTTCCCTTAGCTGTCAGAATTTCTCCAGTGAAAAATCTGACAGCAGTGTGTAGGAGGAGTGGGGATTTAGATTTATTTTTTTTTAAATAATACAAGTGGTTGAAAAAATTCTTTTGCTGTTTAAAAGTGGTATCTTTTGTAAAATACCCAAGTAACTATCTCCCAAAATTATTTTTATATTTTTCTCTTAAATGTGAAAAGCAGAATTTTCAGACTCGAATTTTGCATGTAGTCTTCTAGATAAATATTTGTCTCATATTTTGCTACTGGTTTCTTGGACAACTGATAAAGAACAAAATAATCCATTTAGGTTCTAACCTTGTCAACATTCAAGTTTGGAGGGGGACAGGAAGTACTGCTCTGGTTATGCCGAAGCCTTTTGGGAAATGTATGCTTAACTGCATAAAAAGTGGAGTTTCTTGCAAAACTCTTATATGTCATTTCTATATGTATTTTAGTATGGAGGACAAGAGCACTTAGATGCCCCGCCAGCTGAACTGCTGTTAGCTCAAACAGAAGATTACGTGGAGTACTCCAGACACGGAACAGTCATCAAAGGACAAGAGAAAGCTATTGCTTGCTCGAAATATGAAGAGGATGTCAAGATCAACAACCATACAGTAAGCCCTAGCTCATGTAAAAATTTTTAAAAAATTAGATTCCTTCCGATTAGAAGGGAATGAGGTGTGGTAGGATACAGTACAACATGATTAATACAGCAGATAAATTTCTCCTGTCTCAAAGCTCTGTCTTTCCTCTCCTGACACTCTCCCTTTTCTACTAAGGATGAATTTCAAGTTGTCATGGTTGCGATGTGAATTTAAGGAGCTGCGGTGGCAATCTTAAACTGAAGGGCAAGACACTGTGTTTGACTTGGAATATGCATTGACCACATCCTGTTGCTTTTCTCTTTTTTAAAACTGTACCTGTAAGGCTAATGTAAAGTTGCAAAAGTATTTCTCATAACTTTCCCTTCTGGATTGTTTGAATAATTTACTTAGCAAGATATAACCTCAAGAATAAATTGCAGCCTGCCTCATACGGGAGTATTGTTGTGGACATAACTGCTATGGTTTCTTCTCTTGCAGTGCATTTGGGGTTCATATTGGAAAGATGGCAAGTGGGGTTACAAATGCTGCCACTCGTTTGTCAAGTACTCATACTGTACAGGAGAAGCTGGGAAAGAAATTGCTGTAAGTATTGTCTTATTTAGTCACTTGGAAAGAGCTAAAAAGCATTCATCTTCCCACCTAAGTTTTGGACTCTTTGCTTTTTTGGGGTTTTTTTGTCCTTTCGCTTTCAACTGTGCTTAGTAAATGGGTATCCTTCCTCTTGTCCATTGTGTAGAACGCTGAAGCAAGCTTACTGGAAGAGCAACCCAGGGAGGAAGAACACATGACAAAACCCAAAACACTGATGGAGGTAGGTTGTTTCCCTTTCTTGGGAAGGCAGATATTTTTCCTCAGCATTTTAAGAGATGAAAAGATATGTGTAACTACAAAATTATGTAAGTCATGATGAGTCTGAAAATTATTAGACTGCATTATTAGATCATTAACATCACTATTGAAAACTAAGCTCTCAAATAGCATTAATAGACACTTGGGATTTAATGGCTTGAATATTACTAATGTTTGAACAAGTTGAATCTTAACAGTAGCTGGTTTTCCACCTTACAGATCCACCAAGAGAAACAGAAAGAGAAGAAAAAGAAGAAGCACAAGAAGAGCTCAAATTCAGATAGTGAGGGTGAAGAGAAAAAGAAGCAAGAAAAACTTAAAAAGGTACACTATATTTTTCAGTGGTTTTGTGGCAAAAAGATCTTGAAATATGTTTTACAACAACGTCAGTTTTATGAAGCCTGTAATGCAGTTCTTGTGGTATTCTGTGGGATGTTCTTTGATGCTAATTTTGAGCTAAAGCAAATTTAAAATGCTGTTAGGTGTTCTAAAGTACATTCCCTATTTCTAAGGCAAACATGCCATAAATATTTAGTTTTGGAAGACTTAGTTTAGAAGATTTAGAATGCTTCCTTTCTAGGCACCCATTACAGCTGTAGATCTATAGAAGACATTGCAGAATACAATGATTTGGGTATTGACAAAGGATGGAGAGATCAAAGGCACTGTCAAAGCTTAACTTAGCACTTTTTATCCCAGACTTGGGCCCAGTCTCATAGCTGATACAATAAATCCATCCAGCAAGCCATCTACTGACTGCTGCTGAACAGCCCTTCCACAAATATAGCAGCCTGCCTCTGGATATTCAGAGTGTGAAACTAATGTTGAACAACAGTTAATCAAAGCATTGTACAAATGCAGCTTCTTTTCAGCAGCAAGAAGGAGCAACAGTAGTAGTTTGAGGAATGGGATAACATGTATTTCAAAAAGCCTTTAAAAAACAACCCCAAAAACCCAACAAATAAACCCAAACCCGTGCGATCACATGCTTGCTTATCTGCTTTTATACTTGCTGGGTCATGATTACATTTTAGGTAAAGCCAAGGAGTTTCTTACTTGATTTGGATAATTGGAAAGAGATTAAAGTATCTTGTTTGCTAAATATCATTTTACCATCATTTTATGTTAAACACTAAAAAATGAGCATGAAATGAAGTGTGCTGGAGGTGGGCCAGGCAGATGTGCACTCCTTATCCCACCATTCTGCCTGCTGCTTGTTCATTATACTAGAATCTAATACAAACTTTCATTGGGTTTTTTTGCTTAACTTTCACTGTGGGTTATGGTTTTTTTTTTTCCTTTGCTTTCATTTCAGGCACTAAACGCCGAAGAGGCTCGTCTTCTCCACGTTAAGGAAATGATGCAGTTAGATGAGAGGAAGAGGCCATACAACAGCCTATATGAAACCAGGGAGCCAACAGAAGAGGAAATGGAAGCCTACAGAATGAAACGTCAGAGACCTGATGATCCCATGGCCTCTTTTCTTGGACAGTAGTCATGGTGAAAATCATTCCAATACACAAGACTTTTTTTCATAACTGTTTCCAACTCTGTGGACACTTGCTTACATTTCACGTGTCTAATAAGTGCCAGAAGTAGCAGATACCTGTTTTTGCACCAAAGAAGTTGGTGAAAACTTTTTTCAACAGATATATAAAATTGCTATTAAGTATTGGACTGCTTATATGTGTGTATATGTACATATACAGTCACAAATATATATACACACACACAAACATGTATATATATATATAAAATTATATGTATATATAGAATAAATACACCTACTCTGTAAATTCTTTATTGGAAGAGATCTGATACTGGCTGGAATTCTAGGTTTGTGTGGCCAGCTAATATGTGCATAAAGTCATGATATATTCAGTAAAACTGACTACTCAAAAGAAATGGTCAGCAGGTGTCGCAACATAGAACAAAAACTGTTGGAAAAAAAATTTCATACAGCTACTGAAACATCTTACTGTGAAGGGAGTTGCCTGTCACATGGCTTTAAAAGGAGAAATATCTTCTTTGTTGACCACTTTGTAGTAAGTATTTTGGAAATGTAAAGATTGTTTGCTTTGTACAGTTTTGGTTAAATTAATATAAAGGTCTTAAATGCTGTCCAGCCTTTTTAATGAAGAGGTTAGGAGAAGCTGACTGTAGAGCTTTTTAAATTCTAATTCTGTTTCTGCAGATGTTAATGTATAAATTTCCATTGCAAAGATGTGAGTTTGGTTTTCTGTTTGATAGCAGTATTCATCTTACCCTTCTAACTTCCAGAGTCCTGTTACCTGGTGTAATTTCAAGTGTCAGGCTCTAATACCATGTGATAATGTGAAGCAGCATCTGCTTTGTGTTTGGCAATATTAGTTTCTTAAACTGGGGGTTTTCCCCTTTAATAGATATTCCCCTTTTAATAGATATTAAAAGTTGAAGAAATGGGTGGAAAACTTCACAGTGTGACTTTAGAGTTTGAAGCCTTCAGAATTATTTCCGTTATGGCTTAAACTGTCTTATTAAACATGGCTTTTATAACCACATTTAATGTAATTAAATTAATGGTAGGACAAGGAAGACTCCGTAATCCTGGCTTTTCCTCTTAAAATTAAGAACATGATTACAGTTTCTACTTTGTAAACAGTGAAGGAGGTTAAAGTTACTGGAAGAAAATGAAACAGTATGTTACGCCTGTAACATGCTGTACCTGTAATTTCCACCTGTAAAGCTAGTTTCCTTTTTTATTAGGTTTTCTCCAGGTCTGCTTCCCCTTTATTTTTGTTACAGAAATACTAATTCTGAATGCAAACTTTATTTTATAAGACTTATAAATCTGACTGTGGACTTTTATTTATAAAATTTGATTTTAAAATCCTCCTAGCACTTGCAAAAAAATATAACCAACTAGTGAGATCAAAGGTCTGGGGGTGGAATTGTTAATATAACCAAGCACCAGGAAGGAAAAACTCTGAAGAGTAGAAATCAGCTTTTGCAGAAATTACTTTTATGTTTTCACAAATGATATAGATTTGGATAGTCAGAGGGGGAAAAAATATTAGGGATATAGTTTTCTTTCTGCTATATTAGTTATTCACGTTCTAGATTTCCACATCAGCTCATGTCTTGACCTTTCTAGGTTATGGATAATTTCAAGGGAAAACTGCTCTTTTCCATGAGTAATTACATACCATAAACGTACATTCAGGTGTCGTGTGTGTGATTTCATAGCCGCTTTGAGGATTGAGTCTTTTAATTTAGCATACAGAAATGCTAATAATGGAAGTTCTGCTTAGCCTGCAGCATAGTTCTGTATTAAAACTGTCTGTGATATTCTCACTGATGATCAGGATTTTAGGCTGAGTATTTATTGTGGTCCAGAGATCCTCTGGTATGACCTGAACGCAAACTGTCCCTGGGTGGTTTTTCTGAAGTAGCTGAAGTGTAAACTACAATTCTTCTCAGGGCTGTAACACCTGACATTCTGACCAGCGTTCCTCCGGATGTAGACATACCAACTGCTGTTGTCTTGTTCAGGGCCAAGTTCAGTGTGAGGGATGATGAGGTCTCGGAAGTGTCCGTGTTATCAGTTGCTTGAGCTATTTAGATACCTTTCTAAAAGTAGCTAGAGACTTGATTCTTTATAAAGTAAAGGAGGCAATTTAGAAATAAGATGGAAAAGAGCAATTTAGAATGAAGAACAAATAATTCACCAGTCTAGGCAGCCTGTAATGTTTGGATTTAAATTCTTGTTTAGTGAGTATTTTTCTTACATTCAAGAGAAAAATGGGGAGAGAGTTAAAGGTGCATGTATTTTAAAAGCCAATATAACATGCTCTTAGTGCTACAGAGAGATGTTTATCACAAGTGAACTCACTGAATTCCACCTTAAGCATGCTCATATGGATGGATTTTCTCTTCAATACCTGAAGACATGACTGCAGCTTACTTTCCGGCATGCCCTGTCTCGCTCTGCTGAGAGCACTTATGGGGAAGAAGGACCAGTTTCCTCTGGTGAAGCAGAAAGGCAGCTCCAGGGGAAAAAGCAATTAGTAGTGGTTTATTCAAAATACGGTTCCTTGAGCTTGTGAATGATAGAGAGTAGATCTTGTCTGGATCAGTCTCAACAGTTAAAGGACAAATAAAGCTTAAAACGTGTTGTCCTATTTATATCATAAAGGTTAAGTGTTAAAGAACATTGTGGATCCGATCATAAGGATTAATTTTCCTCCATCTGCTTCCCCTTGGATTTGGCATGCAATATGACTGTGCATATCCAAAGACCGCTTCCTACTGCACAAGAAGAATTTTTTCCTTTCTAAAATGAGTTTGAAACAAGTTTGTAGGCTAGCTTGGACAAAAACGAACATGCAATGAAAATGAGCATACTCTAGCAGAGGTAGCTGAAGTCGAGAACTATTTCTTGCGTGCACTAAGACAGAAGTGAGGTGAGAGGAAATTCCTTAGCCTGGTAACACAGACTAGTCAAATTCTCAAATCATAACACAAGACAGACCCTCCCAGTGCAGTCAGGGTAGCTTTTGCTGAATCTTGCCCTTGGCAAAGCTGAAAAAATTATTTTCTCAACTCCCTTTTCAACAATCGCTTCGATTGCCTCATTTTTCATCCTGTTGCAGACAGGTTGTCTGAGGCACACTTAGTCTGCAAAGCGTGCGCTAGCTGGCTGATTTGAAGACATTTGCATTTTTAAAACACGTAGACTAAAACATTCCCCTTTATTTTTTTTGTTGAAAAGTTTAGCATCCTATGTTATCTTTCAAGGCATGCCAGAAGGTAGTTCTTTTACTGTCTCCACATTTCTTTGTAAGTGGATCTTTATGGCGTTCCTGAGTGGGTTAATGAAAGAGATGCGCTGTTCTATGTGAGTGTAATTGGTTTAGGCTGTCGAGGGATCAGAAAAAAGCAGGGATGACAGCAATTAGTTAAGGATGAAACGGAGTTCAACTTTTAGGAAAAAGAAAAAACAACAGAAGAGGCAGGAGTCTCTGTGCCCACTAGTGCCTAGTGCAACCCAATAACTGCACTTTCCCATACCGCTTTTGGGTCTAACTTTACGCTGTTCAGGCCAAAACACCGTGGCCTGAGCTATGTGCAGGCAACTCCTCGTTGTTCTGTTAGCACGCCGTTTGCATTCATTTCGCCAGATGCAACAAAGAAAGAGACAGAGATATCATTCTAACTTAAACTAGTTATTTTACATGAGACAGATTTGTTCACATCTCTTAGATGACCCAACGAGAAACCCACCAGGGTAGTAGACAGTGATGACTTTTTGCTTCTGCAAAATGTATTTCAGGCCTTGGTGGAACAGAGAAAAAAATCCATTTTGCCTAAGAAAACCTTGCTCAGTGTTCAGGTTAACAAACCCAAAATTTCTAAGCTACAAAGTCTTAAAAGTAAGTCTGGTAATTCCAAAGCATTCTAGAAACAGCCTCCACCCAGCCACTCATTCACACTGCATTTGGATCTAAGCACAGTCCTTGGCCCATTGCTCTATAATCTCCCACCACATCTCTTCAGAGCAGGACGTTTTTTCAGACACATTTACTTCCTTAGCACATTTGCACAATAATTTGTTCCTGATTTTTAACATAAAGCTAAGAACTACAAATTTGGCTCCAACACCACCTCACAGCAGAATTTTAACCCATTGCTGCCCTTTATTCACAAGCCGCTGAGGCGTGCTAGCATTGCATCAGGGAGGTGGACGCTGGAGCGCAAGGCCTGGGGCTGAAGGCGCCTGCTGTAGTGCCCTGTTAGCAAGGTGCCCATCACAGCGGCAGAGGTGAAGGAGGAGTTCCCTCGTGCTCGTGTCACTCCTGGCTCTGCACGTCCTGGCTGGAAGGGGTTATGCCATCAGCCGCTGGGCTGCATCAGACCAGGGCCCGGGGAGGAAAACGGTGCCTTCTGCTGGTTTCTGGTTCTGCTCGGCTGTCCCTTCTTGCTTTAAGAAGTCTCATGTTGGACACGTGCAGAAGCAAAAGCACTGGGCTGCAGGTTTGAACGCTAGAGAGGCAGCACAGCCCTGCAGTACATTCTGCCGATACACTTATATTTTCCTCACTATTTTATGAATAGCTGAAAGACCATTTTCAGCAAATTATCAATTCTCTGAGAACAGAAAAGCCAGCTCTAATGCAAAATTCTCTGCTTGGAAAGCGGCAGCAGGAGAGGGGATTTTATCCGTAGCCATCGCTGTCTGCACAGACTGTCACTGCTCACACACAATGGAAGTAGTTTTTCACTCATCTCTAGGGGCTGCTGCTTTGCCCTGAGGGATGGCAGCACTGGACCATGACAGGGAAGGGACGTTGGTCGCTGCCTTTCCTGGCTCGGGCAAATGTTGCCCAACTCCCCAGGTACTGGGATTGCTGCTGCTACAGACTCCAGAAATAGGGCTGGAGTTTTTTGTATTTTAGGAAATACAAGGCATTTTCAGAGGAGTCTTTTCTTGTCTAACTATGCTGTTAGTTACCTAGGCAGGAGCCAATTGTGGCAAGTCAAAAAGATTGCTGAATATCACCTTCAATTAGAAGGTGCATGAGACAAAAGAAAAAACTCCAACCTTAACACATCTTCTGCACTGGGCTTGCAGTGGCTCACTGGGGCTTGGGCTGGTTCCCACTTCCCTCTTCCTAAAATAAGCTCTATTTATTTTTATCTTAATGGGTTAGGACTGCAGTTTCTAAGCAGAGCTAATGGTCTCAAGGGCATCCTTTAAATTTAAACAGAGATTTGACTCATTTTTATGGGGGCTTTTGGAGAGGGACAATCACTCTCTGAAGACTGCTCACAGACTTCCAAACTCCTTTAAGGCAGGGCAATAAAAATTACTCAAATCACCAGTCCACACTAAGCCAGGAGGCCTGTCAGGTAGAAAAATGCTTCCCCCCCTCCCCCATTAGTATCTCCCAAAAAAACTCCAAAGCACCTACACTCGTCTTTGAAGAGAGGTGCACTTCCATTGCCATTGCCCAGTGCAATGGGAAGGCTGTATTTCAGGCTGCCTCCAGCCTCTGGGTGAACTGCAGCTATTTTGGCATTTGCTGAGTCATTTTTTTTTTTGTTACAAAGTCGTTGCTGCAAGGTTGGTATCCGTAATGGCAAAACGCCTTAGCGCTCAGAAAGCAAACAAGGGAATGTCCTTCCTCGGTGAGATGCAGTCCCATCCTGCCGTCCCAGGGTGGGAGCCGGCAGTCGCTCACCTTTAGGCACTCACATTTGCAGGAGGTAGCGGAACTACAGTTGCACTTTTTACTCGGTAGGTGCTGGGCGATGCACCTTCCCCTTGCCGCATGATCCACGCATTCCCCCCAACAAGCTTTGTCTAAAGGGTGTGAAGCCACAGCGCGTTGTGCTGGGGGCAGCGGCGGGGGACACGGGCAGGGGGACAGGACCACGCCAGCCAGGAGCGGCACCCAGCCCGGGCGAGGCAGCACCTCCCGGAATGGCACAGGGACTGCAAGGGACAGCGCGGGCAGGACAGCTTTGCTGTTGAGCAGGAAGCACCACAACAGGCCCCAGCAGCCCATCCACGTGGGGACTTGCACCCCCCTCCTACGCATGTCCCACGGGGGTCTGCTGAGGTGGATGTCAGCCCAAGCCAGCTCCCTGCGCTGCAGCAACGAGCCGTCTTCCCCGTGATCAATGGTGAAAACCATGTCAGTTACGGCAGGAGGCTTTTGCCAAAAAGCAGCGCAGATGGGACACGATCCCTTGTAACGCTTCCCTGCAATGTCTAACTGCAAAAAAAAAGAGCTGAGAACTGAGTCTCTGGGCTGCTCTGTTTCACTGTGAACGGGCAGTTTATTTGTTCAACAAAGCGTGCTGCCAAACATGTTCCCCAGCAGAGCTGTCTGGGACCCTGGGTGAGCTCGGCTCAGCATTGCAGCAGACACATATTTTCCATCTGCCTGGCAGGAGCTTCCCAGCACTGCCTCTCCCCACGCTGCCAAACTAGGTCAGGCTCTCACTGCCGTCAACATGCTGCGGATCCGGGCACAAAATCACCAGTAACTGCGACTTCTCTGGTCACACCTTGAATTGCCTGTCGGGACCGCCGTGTTTTCAAGCATCATTTTGTCCCTGGCCCATTTCGCACCCATACCAAAGCCCCAGTGCCCCAGCACAGCTGCCATGGGGAAGGTTCAGGATAAGCATAAAGGCTTTTTCTTCTCTACACTGTTAGTGTCTGAGGAAACCGCTGTGGCTTCCCAGCCCAACCCGACTGACAAAGCCCACGGGAAGTTTTCATCTGGTTTCATAGGAAACCTGAGGCAGGACCTGTGCATGTGCAATGCCTTGAGCCTTTTGGCCGACTCCAGCCCCACACCCAGGTGGAAGAGGCTCTCCAAGAGAACTGGGTTCCTACAAATTTTATGGGAACAGGCAAAAGTGAGAATTCATATTTGACCGATCACCAGAGCTGCTCCAGGGGAGAGCGGTTCTCCAAGTGCGTGTCTGGGGGTGTCCCCACTTGCGCTCACTCCAATGCTTGATGGTTGGACTTGATGATCTTAGAGGTCTTTTCCAACCTTAACGATTCTATGATTCTATGCCGGGGGGGCAGTGGGGCTAGGGGCAGCTCCCCACAGCCACGCCAGAGCTCTGCAGCCATATAGCAGCTTTTCTAAAACAGCCCTTATCCCGTTGAAATTTAAGGTGATGGCTGCGTGGGTTTGTTCTCTTGGAGGTTGCTCAACAGCAGAGAACATCACTGAGCTGTCAAGGAGCCGGGGCGCCGGCTCTGAAGGAGCTCTGTGGGACCATCAGAACAGCATGAAAACAGCCCTGTGCTTCGTTGGCCAAACATTCCTACCCCTCCCAGGAACTGACTACAGCTCACAAAGCAAACTGTATACATACTTCATTTTTACATTATATCCATTCCCACCATGTTCCAAAAGCAAGTGCAGGGAAAAGCTTAAAAAAACACCCCACAACAGCTCCAGTAAGTATGAATTCTGGCAGAGTAAGAACTGATACTTCCAGCGTACTCCCAATGAGCAGATAATCTGCACTGAGCAGAAAATATTTACTGGCTGGAAAGCAGCAGGGCAGGAGCTGGAGCCCTGCCACTGAGCACACGCCTGTCCCAAGCCCCACGCTGGATCCTGGCCAAGGCAGAGCAGGAACCACACAACCAGAACCGGGACCTGCAGGCTGCGGCCAGGAGCACCCACGACCCACTCTGCGTGGGTGATGATGGCCCCAGGGACATTGCTGCCCTCCCGGCAGGGTGGCAGGTCCCCCATAACTTCCCACGCCGCCAGCCTGGGCACTCATGGGGCCAAGCTCTACACCTGGGTCATCTCGCAGCTCCTGTTTAGACTCTCTCCACCGCTCCCTTAAAAAGACAAGTCTGGTCCATACCAACCCCAGCAGCACCACAGAGCATCCTGCAAAGTGGGGAGGGAGGGAAGGGGGGGGAGCGGGGTCAGGAAACTCTTGAACCCCCCATTTCATTCATCTCTCTGCACCTCCCAGGGGCTGTTAGGGAAGGACTACCAATTTTGAGAGTTGTAAGGCATTTGCAAATTCTGGGTTTAATGGGCTGGGATAAGCCAGGATATCACCACTGCCCTGAGCTGTAACACCATGACTTGCTGGAGCAGAGAAACAAGAAGGGACAGGGATTTACTGCAACTCAACACTTCTGGATTGGCAGAGCTAAGGCTGAACTCCGGCTTCAGCCACTGCTTCTGGTGTTACTGCCTTACCTTAAGTGATTGCTAGGGGTTTTGTAATTACTTTGCAAGCTTAAAACAAAATCCCAACCCTTTCCAAAGACAGAAGCATTCCCACCCTGCCATCCCTATGGCAAAGTCTCCATGTTTTGTCTCACACATCCACCTGAAGCAGCGCTGAGGTACATGCAGTTTCCTCTCAAAATTCGCATTTGCAAAGCTGCTACTTCAGGACTATGTCCTTTAATTCAAGCCTGGAGAGATCTGCCATTACCTGTTTGTCTAAATTGTTTTAGAAGCAAGTTTCCACCCTTAGGACAAGATTTGCTTCCCTTGCTAATGCTCCAGAATCAAGTGTCAAAGTTGTTCCCTAGTTTGATCTGTTTTACCATCCCCTTACAAATTCTGCCTGCACAGGCAGTGGCTACAGCAGAGAGGGGCAGAAATGATCCAGGCAACTCCTGAGCCTCTCATACAAGACTGCAAGGGAGAGAGAGAAAGGGAAAAGCTCCCCAAGCATCAACAGCTTTCCAGCCATATGTGCGTAAAAATTTCTTCCCATGCCACGTGACAGAGGAAGAGGCGCAGACCCATTACACAATAATAAAAATATGCCTTTGGCAACATTGAGCCAAAACCTAGAGCTGCTGCAGGAAGCTAGCAATCCACGCAAAAAGGAGTAAAACACGAACGAAAAAGAAAGACCAAAGTCAATATTGCACACCCCTCAGAAGGATGCTGCTGCAGCGGGATGGGGCTTGGGCTCTGCGCGTGACAGTGATCTGCAGCAAAACATCTGCTTAAAGTCGTGTAGGTTTCCAGCGCCTGTCAAGATCTCGCTGAAGAGACCAGTCGTGGTGAGTAGATTCACTTTTTTTTTTTCCTCCCTCCTCTTAACCTTAACTTCGAAAACTTACCAAATAAGGTCTAAATCATTGAGCACTCAGGTTTCCAATGCCTGCGTAGGAATCCATAAAGGCAACAGTCACCAGTTAAAAGAAATACCCCAGGAAGGAAACATGCCTCTGACTTTTGCTGGGAGCACCCACCTCCTATGGCCGAAACCACAGCCTCTCCTTCACCCTGGTACCGATTGGCAGCTTTTGTAATGGGCCTGTAGCTACAGGCTAGGAAAGGTTTGCCACAGGCATCCCTGGCTGCCTAAAGCTGAGACGGTGATGCAGATTCAGGCATAGAAAATGCATCGCTCTCCTTTATCTCCTTTGACATTTCTTTGTGCAATAGCAGATAACAGATCAAACTCATACCTGGTATAACTACTTCACTGGCTTATATCAGAAATTAAATACATCCATTTCAGCTGCTATAACTGGCAGCAAACCTTATTTTATCTAAATCAGCCCTGTGTGCCCAAGGGCTCCTTGTGCTTCCACCCCGGGGACACTGCAGGGCAACCACCAGAGCTGAGAATTAGGCTCACAAGGATAATGATTATTTTGAAGACTAATTAAGACACCTTGAAGTACACTAGGAAATTGTGAAGCAGGAAGATTGCTGTTTTGTTTAAGCAAGCCTCAAGTACTGAAAGGAAACAGAGTAGAAAGTCACGGTTGTTTTTTCGCTGCTGGGTCCCCTCTTCGGCTATCAGTCCATCCTGCTCCTCCCTCCCTCCGAGCAGCAATTCGCCCCAGACTCTCTCCTCTTCTCTCCCCTGCTGCACTTCTTATCCCCATGGGCAGGCACACGCCACCACCACATGGCACAGGGTGGCTTCCCTGGCCAACAATCACTGTTCGGCCACCACACATGCCACCAAACCACCCCATGCATGGCAAACTCTCAAGGATTTTCCCTCTGATGGGATTTCAGCCCAGCTGCCCTGTAAACACCAGAAAGTACAAGTGATCCTTCGTGCCTGGGGCTCACTCTTCCAGGCAAAATCTTTTCTTACAGAAACACCTTTTTAATGCATATAGATCTGTAGAATTGGTCTAGCTTTGTAACTGTGAAGTGGCTCAGGAAGCTCACCTGCAGCAGGGCTGGGATAAGGGTGGTCACACAGGGGCTTGCAGGAGCCACACAGAGCAGCGACGTTGTGGCAGCCAAAGCTACAGGGGAGACATGGCAAGAGATGTGTCCCCCCAAGCTCCTGCCTGCGAGGCCCCTCCATCAGCAGCAAGTCCATCCCATGCTGCAGTAGCCAGCAGAAATGGGAGCTGCAGGTCAGGACTAGGGACTGCAAGGAGCCCTGTGGGGCACAGCTCCTAGGGTTGGAGGCTCTCGGGTGACAGGGCGATGTGCTGTAGCTCCAGCGACAAGGAGCGCGTACAGAAAAGCTATTAGAGAGCATGGGTTTGCAGTTTCCCTGCACAGATATGCCATGTGCTACAGAAGCTCATGGGATGCTCACGTTTCAGCGTGGAGGGGTCGGGTTCAAATCCTGCTGAGCGTACAAGTATCTGCTTCAAACAGGCTGGTTAGGGCAGCTGGGGAGACAGGCAGCCCACCCGCTGCCAGCATTTCTCAGTCCTGAGGAAAGCTAAACCCCGGTCTCCCCTCCCCAGCCACTGCAGCAGGGAGAGCTGGGGCATGGGGCAGCCTCTGCCAAGGGCCCGAGCTCCAGCAGGAAGGGAAGGATCCACTGAAGCAACAAGAGATGACAGCAAAATATCCTAAAACAGAAAGGGGGTGTCACATAAAGGCCATGGGGCAGAGTCAGAACGTCCCATTTCAGACACATGCTTGCTTCAAGTTATCATTACATTTTACTACATAATTATAGTGAAGGCCCCTAAACACGTGGCTCGTTAGGAAGAGAGAGGCCAGTAAACGCTCAGCTCTGCATGTACCACACTTGCAAATAGGAGAGCCTTTGTTGCTTTATTTGCCCTGAGGTATTTTCTAGAAAGGTGTGTTCCAGCCCTAAGATTCAGGAGTGAATATTTTCCAAAACGGTCCCCTTCCTGATTTGTTTCCTGACATCCCAAAATTACCCAGTGGGGATCCACAGCACAGTTCTACAGACTACATTGATCCCAGGGGATGCCCTGGACCCACAGCAGCAATTTCCACTGGTTCAGCTGGAGGACACAGGGAATCATTGTCTCTCAAACCCAGCTGATGGACAGCTGTCACTCCACCTGTCTGAGCCTCATCCTTCCACCTCAGGGCCCATACATGTGCAGCACATTTTGGAGCATCTCTCTTCTCTCTCTGGGTGGAGGTTTGACCCAGTTATGATCAGAACATGAGGGCTCAGCCAGAGCCTACCTAGCATCTGGGAGCTCAAAGGGTCTTTCCTCCAAGACCCTCTACCTTAGAGCAACTCAGTGCTGCCCTTGTCCATCATGTGCCCACCACAAGCTGCATCATCTCCTGAGCCCAAGGGCTTGGTCTTCTTCAACCAAGCAACCTAGGAAGCACCGCTGCTGCTAAATATTTCAAAAGACATCATTTCAGAATGACTCAATGGATGGATAGGATATTCTTAAGTATTGGAAACAAAAGCATTTCTGCATGCATGAGATCTTGCCTATCACCAATGTGCTGTCACTGAGGGAGAGGCACTCCACGCGTGAAGGGCCAGAGCACCTCTGCTCTAGCCCAAGCTTGGCACCAACGCACTTGATAACCTCAAGCAAGTCCTGGTGCTGCCCCAGGGCAGAAGCTGGTGCATGGCAGCCCTAAGGCCTGGCCAGCCATGCCTATGCTGCGGACACCTGAACTAGCTTGTTTACATGAAGCCTGTCCACTTTCTTTTCCCATGCTGAAATCAGTGCCTGATACCAGTGTGCTCTCCCTGGGTGCTGAGGAGCTGAACATTTGCATTTCAGTGGCAGGTACAAACTGCAGCCACCGCCGGGTCCCCATGCTCAGTCAGACAATGCAGGATCTTTTCTCCTCCCTAAGCAGTCCTCCACCACCAGTCAGCTCTTGTAAACCCCTGTGCACGGTGCACGTTCCCGCACAACAGGCATCGGTCATGGCCAAAAAGTCTCCCAGACCCTATTAACAAAGACATTAATTTAAGTGTCATTAGAAATGTAAGACCTCAGCTGAAACCGTGCTGCATGGCCTCCAGTGCCAGGCCTGCTGCCTGTACTGCGGAGAGGAAAGATGCTGATCTGTTTCCAATTTGCTTTTTTGGAGCTTATCATACGTTCTACATCGAGGCACAATTTTCCTTTTAAGGTGGAACAGCATGAGGTTTGTTTTCTTTCAGAGAGATTTCTTTAAGAGGTTATTTATAGATCCTCTTGTGAATGTGACTGTGCTTTGCATCCCACACACACTGCTGTGATGTGGGATGAAATGTTCTTGTGGAGCTGTTAATTAACACCGACTCAGGAGCTGCACCGGAGCATGGCTCTTCCCTGTCTATCCAAGTATCAGTACTACAAACCTCCCAGCCACTTTTTATCCCATTAGGTCAAGTAGCTGGGTCATCTGAAGGCAATAGAAATACTTATGGTAAGGAACTCTCAGAGAAGGAGCTGCCCTCCTGCCCTGTGCTCCCTCTTCCCCATTTCTTCTGTACATGAAGCAGTCCCAGCTTTTTTTCCAGGTTATGCTCCACAATGACATTTTTCCTTGTCACAACTTGTTAGTGTCATCCACTTCCAGACGCCTCTCACTTCTCTTCTGCCCCATTTGAGCTGGTTACTAGGAAGCAGGGATGTAGCTTTCCTTGGGATCTCCCCACTCCACAGGCATTCGAACATTTTGTTTCCCTTTCTGTGAACCAAGAAGCTTTTATTCAACTGTCCACATTAATACTGGTTGGTGATTTCCAACTCACAAGGCCGTTAAACCAACACCTTTCACCAGCAGCAAATAAACTTAGGTATAAGGGAAGCAAGAGAGAGCTGAAGAACAAAATGTCTTAGCAGCCGAATCCAGCCCGGAGATCTGTTTTGCATTTCCCACTCCTCTGCATGTTCTTAATTATACATGTTGCAGAACTGGGGGGCTCCCACTCAGCATTAATATGTAGCATATTGCTTGCTGGATTTGGAGCATGTAATATGCATTTCCACCCCCTTCAGGAGCCAATACCAGGGTGAGAGCGCTAAGGCCAACATGAAATTTATACAATACTTTAAGCATCTTACTTCCAGTGCAGGAATTAAACATAACACTACTGGGGAGATGGTAAAGCCTCCCGGTATTTGACTTAATGCCAAGCAAGACCCTGCCTGACCAAAAGGCCACAACAGATTGGAAGGTCTGGGATATCCCAGCTCATCTTCTATTGCATCTGTGTTTAACTACAGATTTGCTTCAGCACCAAAGCTTGAAGAAATATGTGACAGGCAGCTTGCTTACTTTTCATTCCTCGCTTATATTCTGTATTTCGTTAACAGGACTTCAGGATGTGATAAGAAAGCCATTGCAAATGGATGATTCTTGTAAAATATTTAACCCCTTACCATCAGGGGTAGCTGTAATAAGGGAAAAGACTTCAAAGATTTCATAGAGGTCTTTTCCATCAAGTAAGAGTGTGCACCTCTTAGCCCGGGGGTAGGAGTTTTATCAAAGAGATACATGGCTAATTCCTTAAAAAAAAATTAAAAAAAAAATCCTTTGGCTTTAGCTTGATCTCTCCTAATCAAAGAGCTACCAAGCAAACAGTGAACCAGCCACAGATTTGTATGGGGCAGTTTTAGGCTTCGTACTTCATTTCTCCAAGGGCTACTCCAGCTACAGGAGCTGAAAGAAAGAAATTGGGGCAGGGGATGCCTTTTATCCCCCCACCAGCTTGTTTCTGTATTCATACAACTGGAAAAGGGCCTGACTCCACCAGCATTTCCCCTCAGCCCATGGTCAGTGCCCACCAGGGAGCACCAGTCCTGCTGGGAAGCTGGTGGCCATGGCCACAACATCCCTCATCAGCAGAGAAAAGGGAGGAAAAACTCCTCAGCCCTGGCATGGGGAAGCCACCTGTTCTGGAGAGGAGGTGGCAGGAGCACCTTTACCCATGGGTAGTCAGAAACTGATGCTGTTGGGGAAATTCTCTTTTTATACTATATCTGTAACCATGTGCAGAACCCAGATTCTATCTTAAGTGCTTCTAATCCCCAGAGTCTCAGGTGGGTCACGCATGAAGATGGGCTCTCGTCAATCAGCCTGATTTTGAGCATCTTCTCTAAGCCGGTGATGCATCTGAACATCAAGGTGCAGCAGAGTTACCCAGGAGCTGCGCAAGGAGCACAGCTATTTGCAAACAGCTCCATGTACAGACATCCAAAGGGATATTTTACTGTACAATAACTGCTCTGTATCATTAGCAGGTTCATGGGAATAGCTTTATTCCAGAAATTATTTTCTAGCTCTATCTTCCCATCCAGGAGTGGTGTGAAACAAGCCCGGGAGGCTCAGCCTCCCCTCCTGTGCATGAAGGCAGAGCCTGGGATGCTCCAAAAAAACCCTTGGTGTTTGCTGTACTTAAAGCAATGGCTTACTTTCCAGAGCCAGGAGACAAACAGAGGGGGTTTTAACAGTTACCTTCCTTCCCAAGGTGAAAGTTAGTAACAAAGACTGAGCTACTGCCCCTATGGAGAGGCAGGTCAGCATGGCGAGGGGTTAGAAAACCACTGGCAGGGGCTGCAGCGGGGCCGGTCACGGCTGCGGGGGCGGCTGCACCCTGACGCTGAGCCAGAGACTTGGCAGGCGATTTGGCTGCACGTTGTGCAGTGCTGTGCAGCTGAACTGCAATGAGGAACGGGACGTTCTCAGCTAGCGAAGAGGCTCAATTTGTACTGTCAGGCAAAACACAATAAGGACTGCCTGGCCCAAAGCCTCCGCAAGTCCCTCTTCTGAATTCAGCCCTGCATCACACGATGGGTTTTGTGACCCAGCTGCAGAGCAGGTCTTACTGAGGAAGTTTACACCAAAACCCTTTCTCTGCCATCGCTACTTGTGTTTCACGAGAAAGGAGGCCCAAGGAACAAAACAAAACAAGGGATGGCCACAGATATGGACTTAGAGAAGGTCAAGTTTGAAAAAGATATTGGTCAGACCTAGGAAATTCCATGAGCCAAATCCTTGAATCCGCGTCACACCAAAACAAACAGCTCCCCCACCCTGCCAAAAAAAGCCCAATTATCTCCCATTTTCATGCAAGTCTCTACAACACACCGTCCTGGTGGAGGGGACATGGCTGTACCCACACATGCTGGCTACCACACATAACAGCAGTGTCCCATCTCCTTTTTACAGGCTGCGCCATGATCTCTGCTGTGCTCCTCCTCTGGACTGTGCCCTGTGTGGCAAACCACATCCTCGGGGGCTTTGCCAAGGGAGCGCTGCAGGAAGGTCCCCAGCTGGCGTGCAGCCTGCCGGGCCCTCCCGGGCCCCCCGGACCCCCCGGTGCCCCCGGGGCTCCAGGGACGGTTGGCAGGATGGGCTTCCCGGGGAAAGATGGCAAGGATGGCAAGGATGGGGATAAAGGCGAGCATGGTGATGAAGGTAAAAGAAAAGCACTTCTTAATACAACAAGGGTAAAATGTAAAAGCAATAGTGCAACAGCCCAGTTAACAGCAACCTGTCAGCCCAAACCTGAGCCCCAGGACTGACAGCATGTCATAGGAAACTCATCTAGAAATTTCCACTCTCCTGCCTCCAACATCTCACACTTGTCAGCTTCTGCTAGGGGGGTTCAGACTCGCGTTATTTGCTGATAGCATCCTCATGATGTATGCAATTCCTATTGGCTTCCTTTTGTTACAAAGTGAGATTTGCCCTGTTCTGATATATGCTCTCTAGACAAGACAGCAGTGGTCTCTCACTCCTGTTCTCAGGTGAAACAAAGTCAGGTGAAAAAATTTAAGTACTCACTCCCTGGAGTGCTCTAGCTGGGTGTCAGGCACTGCTCTGACTGTGCTTAATCTACATCAAAGCAAACAACCCTTCTTTAATCCTGAGGTGGGGCTCTCTTTTAGACCCAGCCTTATGGTCAGTATGCATTTCAGAACCAGCTGCAGTGAGAAAACAGTGATTTCCCATTACCACACTAGAGTGCACTCCTGATTCAGCCTAACACCAGCATGCCAAAGCTGCATCTGATGCTCTTCTTCCATCCCAAAACAGGGAATGTGGAGAACAGGTTTCCACCCACAGCTGCATTTAAATCTAGTCTTGCTACAGCAGGTCTAGAGACAGGGTACAAATCCCCATGAATTTGTCTTATATCAGACACTACTGCAATCAGCACTAATGAGCAGCTTCAGCATCACTGTGACAGCCCAACATGCTTCCCATCTCAAGGCAGTCCCTGCACCTGGTGTCTTCTGGTTCATGGCTGGTTCATCCCCCAGCTAGGCTGGGCTTTTTACTACACCTAGAATTTTTTTTTTTTTAAACAACAGTTTCATGTAAAAAAAAAAAAAAAAACAAAACCAACAAAAACCCAGGAGATTAAGAGTACTCCATCTGCTCAAAGCTAGGTTCCAAAATCTTCACAAACCTGTCCCACTCCTGAAAAACCCAAACATTTAAAGCTTGTTCTTGGCTAGCTTTACAGTTAATTACTCCTTTTTCTCAAGTGAGTCAGATAATTGAACCAGCCTTTTGGTCCTTAAAAGGGACAGACTGTCCTGTCCCTGAGTCCCACTGTTATCATGCCAACTGCCTACCTAACATGGTTAGTCAGTCCTGACAGATGTCCAGCCCCAGGTGGTACTTCATTGGGATTCTCACCAGCAAGGTTTTCCTCCTAAATGAAAATATACTGCTGCAATGATACAACCACTTTCCACTTGCTGTGTCATCTCTTTGACCGAAAAATTTGCAAGGTTATTTGTCTTCTAGGTCCACAAGGCAGAACAGGAAATCCTGGCAAGCCAGGACCGAAGGGGAAAGCAGGAGCTATTGGCAAGGCAGGCCCACGAGGACCCAAGGGTTTAAAGGGTAGTCCTGGAAAAAATGGAGCACCAGGAAAGAAAGGGCCCAAAGGGAGCAAGGGCGAGACCGGGATGCCAGGACCCTGCACCTGTAATGCCAACAAAGCCAAATCTGCCTTCTCCGTGGCTGTCTCAAAGAGCTACCCAAGGGAAAGGCTGCCCATCAAATTTGACAGGATCCTGATGAACGAGGGAGGACATTACAATGCTTCCAGTGGGAAATTTATATGCAGCATCCCAGGTATTTACTACTTCACTTACGATATCACTTTGGCCAACAAACATTTGGCCATTGGCTTGGTCCACAACGGGCAGTACCGGATTAAGACTTTCGATGCCAACACTGGGAACCATGATGTTGCCTCTGGATCAACCATCCTTTCCCTGAAGCAGGAGGATGAGGTATGGCTGCAAATCTTTTACTCAGAACAAAACGGGCTCTTTTATGATCCCTACTGGACAGACAGCTTATTTACTGGCTTCCTGATATATCCTGACCAAGATTACCTCAATGAAATATAGGAGGAGAAACTAGCCTGTGGGAAAAAATAGGAAATGCATGAGACTTCAGTCTAGCAAAGGGTAGCCTGTACATGATGGACATGTGTGGGATTATCATACAATTCCATATTTTTGGTGCTAACAGCCTGTGTTGGCTATTTAAACATTTACTTGAGGTCATCAACTAGTCCACACGGTACCAGGACTCACCTTTAAGCAGCCTCATGAATCTCTAAATCTTGAAGCCACCCATTATGTTTTCCACGATGATTCCAACATGCCATGGACATGTAATTCAAATACTGGTGCCGAATGCTTTGATTATTATATTATTATAAAGCATGGAGACCAACAACCATTTCCTGAAAGCTGAGCTCAGAAGTGCCATTGATGCTGGAGATTGTACCACTGCACTCTCTCCCTCTACACCCCATAATAGTAGTAATCCTTGTTAATACAGAGTTACACTTCACCAGCTACTTCAGAGTCAGGAAGTTGTCAGCTAAAGTTATAAAAGAGTAGCTCTCAGCCTCATCATGCAGTACTAATAAGCAAAGGCATCCTGTCTAAATAGGAAGTGACACAAAAGAGAGATCTCATTTTTAAGGTTACCAGTGAGACTCCTCATAAGACGCAAGCTGTTGCACTGAGCACCACTGGCGTTTCTCAGATTTCAGCCTCAGTATACTGGCGCTGGAGCCCTGCACCTGGTTTCAGACAAGCGTTGGTAAGCTGTGACCAGAGCCTAAACTGGACTGCACAAGCCAAATACCTGTGGGCCTCCGAGCCACGGTGGAAGGTCAACTTTGCAGATAAGAGTCAACTGTCAAAGACAGCATGAACCTTCACTCCAGAAACAGATTCATTAATAATCGCCTTCCTTCATCCCTGCCAGCTTTTGCTAGAAGGAGATACATGTGGTGCTGCTGAGATCCTCCTCAAGGGCTTAATGCTACAGCTAGACCTTATCTTACTGCTGCTTTGCTTTTTTGATGTTGTATATCAAATATCACAGATGCTCCAAAAATCAATGTTTTGGTTCTAAACTGAAGGGAAAAAACCCAGAAAAGTCAAAAGCTGAACTTCTGCTCAGCTGAGCTTTTTGCTTTTGCTAAGCTTAGTGATTTTTTTTCCTCCTCTGTATCTGCACTGTATCAGCTAATGGCTGCTCACTATTACCAAAGCAAAGAGTTCTCCTGCAGCTTTGTAGACGCTCAGTCTGGCTGCCTTGCCCTAGGGTGTCCAACACTCCTGTAGCACAGAGATCTCTGTCTCTGTAGCCAGATGCAAGGAGTCTAGTCCTCGCTATCAGAGGCGTCATCTTGGTTTCCAGTCATATTTCTCATCTCCTTTATCACTTGGTGAAAACTCTCATGAAATCCCAGCTCCTCTAATCCACATATTTAGGCATTGAAGGGATATCCCATAAGATTGGAGAAAAAAAAAAAAAAAAAAAAAAAAAAAAAAAAAAAAAAAAAAAAAAACCAAAACAAACTTTGTTCTTACTTTTACAAGTCAAAATATTTGCATTATTTTCATGAACTACAGTAATTGTGTTCCATCTTAAAAATCTTTTCAAATACCTTTGATAAAATAAAGCTGAACAAAAGTGCTACTGGAATAGTCTTAATATTTATAAAAGTGGTTTCCCAGAAGGTATTTCAAAGCTGTGTTACAGATTCCACAGATACTGTTGGTTTTAGCAATGGATTTTGTAGGGGCTGGTGCAACAGGACCATTTCACCCCACCCAGCCCAGCAAGCCAGAGAGTGCACAGAGTTTTCTGCTCTCTGTGCAAGAAAACCTGCAAAGTGGAAGAACAGGATCTGTCCTTTCCCCTGAAGCTGCTCACCTGGATGGCAGGTGTCCTTTCCCTGACAGTGGTTGCTCAGATAATATATTTCTTTCCAAAGCTCCCTCATTTAGGGTGTCCTGGGGTGCATTTGCAGGCAGCTTCCCAAAGGCAGCAGCACTTTGAGAGTTGCATTTCTCCCTCAATGCCCAGACCCATGGTCCTACCCTGACAGCCCAGGAGCCCAGCAGGGGCAATATCTGCTTTTTGGCTGGGCTGAGTTGCACGCAGGTCTCTACCCCAACACAGGTCCCCCAGCAACTGTACATGTTAGGGGCAGCTCAAGGGAGGTGGCGAGACACACAGGAGGATATTGCTTCTCCACAACAGCACCCAAAAGGGAAATTACATAGTACAGCTTTAATTAATCCAGTAGCACTCACAGCCCACTGCTGCCAAAAGACAAAGACCTTGCTTCCCTCCTCAGTTCTTTCTCCTTGACTCAGTGCATTATCCATTCCCAAAACTGAATATTTCTGGGGTGGTGTTTTTTATTTTATTACTATGGTTTGGGTTTTATTTCTGGTCAAGTTAGTTCTCCAATTTATGATTTTATGAGCTGAACCCGCTTAGCACCAGGCAGGTACCAGAGCTGGGAGGGGATGGGAGAGCACCACAGGGAATAAGCCTGAGAAAAGGAGGGTAGAGGGGAAACAGCAGTGAGCAATTAGATTGGCTCAGCTGCTCTATCTTCCCTTATCATCTCCAGAGAAGGCCCCAGCAAGGACTGTTGCCTCTCGGTGTCAGCCCTCTCGGGGCACACACGCTGGTTTCCCTAGATGAGAAACAAGGGAAGCTATTAACTGTCTGGCAAAGCATCCTTTTTATTCTAGTGAAAGGGAAAACCTACAAATGAGTCTTAAGTCTGGAATACCAAAATGCAAATTATAAAGAGAACCACCAACTTCCCCGAGTGCTCAGTGTGGTAGCCGGGGGCTACAAGGTCCTTCCCGCAGGAGCAGCACAGGACCACGGGCTCCAGCCTGCTCCCGTCCACCCTTGGGACCTGCCTCGGACACCCCACCAGGTCACAGTGCTGCCCTCTGCACTGCATAGCTCAAACACCAGCCCCAGGCATCCGCTGCCATCCAGGACTCCGAGAAATGGAAAACCCAAATTAATAAAATACAGCAGGCAAGAGGGAGAGGAACAGCTTCTCCAGATTGTTTAACCTCCACTGGGCTGAAGCCATTTAAACATACCACGTATCATAAATATATCTGTGAAAGAGGCATGAGCTTTTGAAGTGATGCATGCGGGTTCCTCTTGCACAGGTTCCTCTGAAGATGAATTTCCTCTTACAATGCCTTAAGAGCAACTTGCATGCTGAACAAAATGTCTCCACTCAGCCCAATCCTGCAAGAATCATTATGTCAAGCAGCTGTGGGCTCCCCTCCTCCTGCCTCATCAGGAGAAGAGGGAGGGATGGGCAACTGGCAAGGAACAACTGTGTCTGGGTCACTACAGGGCCAATCATGGAAATATTAAAAAGGGGGGAAAAACCCTGCACAAAACTCAAAATTACTGGCTCAGGCTTTGGATAATTTCAAAAATAACACATTCTGGCGTGTTCCTGCATCTTCAGGCTGTATTTTGGTTTGTGCTGCCATTGTCCTCCAGCCAAGCACTTATTTACTTTGTTTTTAAACTGAGATTTACATAAAGTCCCTTTATTCCAGAAACACAGGTTTCTGGAAAACCACCAAATAAAAAGCTCTGGTTTTCACAGCCAAGCTGTCTCAAGAGAGCACCACTCCCACGCAGGCTGCTCGCCCCAGCCCAGGCAGCTGCCTGCGCCTCTGGCATGGTGGGAGAACAGCCGGGAACAGTGGTAGCTGGGCAAGCACACAGGCAGATGCCATCAGGAAGGCAGGAGGAATGCCCTGGCTGAACAGGATACCATCCACATCTGCCACCCTCACGCAAGGCCTGTTACGCTGCAGCATCCTCCTTCACCGCAAGTATCAGAGCTGCCCTTTGCACCATGTTTTGGCACAAGCAAGTCCCTCTGGCACATCCAGCATGCCAGGGCAGGGAGGCAAGGAAAGGCAAGAGCACCCACTTTCAGTGTTCAGTTAACAACAGAGAAAAGGCTCAGCTGGTTCAGCTTGTGGCTCTTTAGAGACCAGCATGGACCTGGCTGTGAATACATGGGCCCACCCAGGTCCCCTCCGAGGGTTTGCTCTGCCACAGGAGCTTGCCTCCACTCCCACAGAGCCTTCTCCCTCCCACATCCATCCCCAATGCCATGCAGCAGCACACTCCCAGCTCAGGCGAAGCTGTGATTTCACACTGTCTGAGCACCCTGCACAAACATCAGCAGGGTGGGAAGCGCACAGCACTGGAAGATCCCAAGGACAACTCCTCCTGCCTTGGTGCAGCTTCTGACCTCTTAACTCAGCCTCCCAAAGCCCTTTTCCTCCCCTTCAGGGCTGGTTTACACAAAAGGACCTCAAGGTTGGGGTTTTGAGGGTTTATTTGGTTTTTTTTTTAAACTCATACATTTCAATGCTATGAAAATGAAAAGAAAAAATAAGCCTCAAAAATATTTTCCCTGTGGAAAATGAACATTAAGCGTGGACTCAATGTACACGGAGTAGCTGGAAAGTAACGATGCAATGTCGCAGCTGGAAACAAAGGGAAGGTGCCAGAGCAAGGTGGCACCTCCCCTGCGCAGCCCTGGCCACATGCCTGACACACTACCCCAAGCGCCTGGCGCTGCTGAGCATCAGCACTCGCCCAGACAGACTGGGGAGATCAATGTCTTCAAGTCTTGATCACATCTTCCTTCTGGGGGGCTAAGGAGGATCCAGGTGCATTTAGCAGTCACCTTGGTTTGCCCTGCTCCCCAGGTGAGCCCACCCTCGGTTACACCAATTGACACTCAGCACCCCAATACAAAAAAAAAGGGGGGGGGGGAATATCTTTTTTCTGTTTTTCCAGATTATGTCAATTCTGCCTCACTAACTAGCATCATGTCCCTGAAGACCATGTTATGGCAGGCCCACGATAACATTACACAGCCCTGGGGGCCACCACCCCCGCTGTCCCAGCTCCTGGCAGCCATGGCCCCACTCCCGGCCCCTTCCTATTGCCAAGGGCCATTTCTGCACTTGAAACAAGCCAGGTCCGACAGCAGAAACTGCAGAGGACAGCACAAGCCCATGCCCCACAGCTCCCCATGCCCCACTCCAGCACTGCTGTAACCCCCATAATGATCCTGCCATTCCTCCTGCATTTATCAGCAACTGTGTGCAGGAGAGGCCGCGTCCCCCGGGTGCTTGACAGGCAGGTTGAGAAGCAAAATACCTCTGTGAGTAAGGGTACATTCACAGAGTTTCCAATTTCCACATAAACCACTGGCTGAGAGGAGGAACAAGGAAATGAGTGCTCAGACCAGGAAGGAGCAGGGGTGAGGGGATGGTGTGCTTGAAGGGGAAATTCAGGGGGGCTGGCTTGTGCATCATGCTAGCTGCAGGCACGAAGCTCAGATGTTCCAGGCTGCTAGGCAACAACTGGCCCACCAGCCTCGCCAGGGGCTCTTAGTGCCCCACGGCAAGGCACAAGCATCCCAACTCAACCCACTCAGCATCAGCAGAAAGCTGGGAACTGCAACCATTTAAAAGCCTTTGACTAAAACAGGGTCTTCAAGTTACATAGAAGTGCAGCAGTATTTCCTCCAACCCTAGAATACTACCTGTAATTGTGTTCTTCCCTTGCACTGTCATAGGCTTAGTCTGGTATGGGTACACACCCAACAGCAGCTCACTGGCTTAAAGCCCTTCATACCAGCCAGCCAGGCTTAATAATTACAACTCCTAAGGACAGTCATAATCTCATAACATTGTCTTAAAAAAAAAAAAAGTCATTCATAGCTTGCTTCTACAAACAGCAGAGGAAAGCAGGTTGCAGCTCTCCAAACCCCTGAGCCCCACATGGAAAAGGGCAGCCCTACTCTCACCCTTCCCTCATCTCTACTCTCTGCAAGGGCACAGAGCTCCCATGCCTCTCATCAGCTTACTAATAGTTCTGTGTTAAACCCAATCCAGGTAAGTCAGTGAAGTGAGGGCATCACTCCATACAGCTTACAGGAAGTTCCCCTATGCATTTTTTTTTTTGCTGGATCAGGCCCTTACTGTCCAGCCCCACTAATGGTGGCTCTTGGAGGGAACAGGACAAGCCAGTTTTAGGCACAACTCCACAAATCACATCATCCCAGTTTAACACTGCTAAAGAAAGAGACTCTGCTTACCTCTTGCTGTTTGGGGCTGCACCTCCTTACTGCTTGCTTTGTGCTGGCTTCAGATCCTTCCATGAACCAATATCACTCTAAAATCACAGAAAACTAACCTGCTAGAAAAACTAGGTTCAGTTCGGTAGATCAGATAACAAAAAATACCTGAGGAGTGACAGAGGAAGCATACAGTCAGGGCAGTGGAAGGTACATATAAACATAAAGAGCCAGAGTTAATAAAACCCTTCTTCCTCATCAGCAAGAAACTATTACACTATGTAAAAGCACTCAAATTGGCTTAAATTAGTACTCAAGCTGTTGCTGAGCCAATCTAGCTTTGGGATCCTGGTGAAATGGGAAGCACCCGGGTAGTATCAAGCTGGGTTGCTCACCTGGGGCAGGGGGAGCCCTGGGGGGGGGAGGGGGTGTGGTGCTGGGCCCATGCAGGCACCAGGTGGTCCCTGTTTGCACTGGCCTTCTCGCTGGGTATGAGGGAAGCTCCTCTCCACCTCCAGCAGCAGGTAAGATTGAGGGGTAAACAAGTGGCTTCTCGATGCTTTCCTGACACACAGCCTCCCGGGCAGGAGTGCAGGCGTGAGCAGGTGCTGGTGCTGCCTGTGCTATACCTGAGACTTGACTAAAAAGTCATTTTTTTTCCACCTGGGCTCAACCAAGAGCAGCCCAGCTCCTTGCTGACGCAGAGCCAGCCACTCTCAGCGCTTGGTGCCATCTCTTTATCACCGTATCCCCACTGTATTGCTTCCCCAGCTGAGCCCTTTGTGCTGGCAGTAACGTATGTGTTGCCTGAACTGCTTTTTGGTCACTTTGCGGTTGGTGTCCTCTGCTATTTTCAGGTAGCTTTAGTTGCCTAAAAGCAGTTTTATTGCCCCAGCACTCAGTGGTAGCTCTAGTGCTAAAGATGTTAACTTGCTTAGTTAAACTACTTTTTAAGGGAAAACCCCCTTGACATTAACAATTTCATTGACTTACAAACTCAACTTGCATCAGTGAAGTTTTTCTGACTCTGCGCCTGTGCTTTACCCAACCATGACTTGCTAATGATGAAGGAGTAACATAAAAACTCCAAAAGTTAATATAAACTCTATGCAAACCTACTTTGGGAATCCCCATGGGATTTTACTTTTATCTCTTGGTCTGTTTTTTAAAACACTTGAAAATTAAATTGACACAGTTCTGTTGCAGCTAAAGCCTGTATTTTAAGCCAAACTATCCATTATATCAGAACCTGATGAGGACTTGAATGATCCCATTTGGATGGAAAAAGATGTACTGTAGTTGCTGTCAATTCTTACAAGATCAACGAGTTAATGATAATGCCTGCGGGCTGTTCGTTTGACTGTCAGACAGAACAGTACCAGATTCCCTGGGTAATGCAACATGGCCTTGCTGGCACTCCCTCCTTCAAAATAAAGCAACTCCTAGGCTCAAGGCTATGTCTGAGCTCTTATCAAGTCCAGAATTGCTGCTTTCTTTAATTTGTTACTGTGAGTATTTTATGATATCAAAACCAGTGTTGGTTGGGGTTTTTTTAAATCAACAGGGCAGTCGATCTGAGCCCTGCTAACAGCCCTGCTACAGAAAAGAGAACCTTATTAATTGTTTGTTTCCATTTTTAATATCAATGCAGTTACTGAAGGAAACTTTTGATAAATCATACCTCATTTATTTTCAAATGGAACAAAGGAAACACATGGACCGTATTCTGAAAAAATAAAATCGTTTGGCTGCAAAATTAAAATCAATTTTATGTGGAACAGTTTTCTATTTCACATAGAATCTCAAGATTTTTTTTAAATAATTCAGATTTAAAAAATACAGAAGTTTTAAATCAATAGATGTTATGGACATGAGTTTCTGAAAATCTGTACCATGTTCTTACTATTGAAACTTTATTTCAAAGAACTGATACTTTTTCTTTCAAATAATACTACTGGCTTGGTTTACACTGTAAAAAAATAGATAATTATATTGATATAATACATGTATATAAAAAAGTTATAGAAAATTAATATATTATTGTATGAGCCATGAACAGGCTGCTTATAAAGAAATGCTCTGGCCATTATTCGACAAAATAGTTAAGCACGTACTCAGTTTTAAGCAAAAAGACAAGCTAGTTCTTTCTTTGCCTTAATTTAAGACACCTAAGTACTTTGTTTAAGGGATACTGTGATGTATTTAAAAGAAAACAGGGGAAAATTGTTTCTGATGGACACTTGGTGGCAGCTTTTATCTGTAGGCTTAATAGCTGTTGCCACTTAACTTCACTGCTTCTCTTTTATAGCAGGGGACAAGCCAGCAAACATGGACTATAAACAACTGGGGCATGTTTTCCCCAGAAGATTTGGTCAACAACTTCCTTTGCTCACAAAAATATTTTCAACACAAATACTTATTTTGATTGAAGCAGGCAGATTATTTTTGTTTCTTTCCTTTAGGAAACCAACTGAGGAACAAACATTGTGTGAGGTTCTTTTGCAAATCTGAGTGCAGTATGACCGGTGATTTTTTTTTTTTAAAAAAACCCACCTAATTCTAAAAATGAAGTTTAGTTCTTTAAATGGGAAAGCCGTTGCTAGGCCTGATAAACTTTCTCATGAAAATTCTTCATCCTTAATGGATCAACAGTGAGATTTGGGTATAAAACAGGTTGTGTGGTGATTTTTTGGCTCCTGGAACTGCTGAGGTGGAATGCTAAGAAAGTCTTGTTGAACGATTTCAGTTCAATCTGCTGAAATATTGCTGGACTATAAGCATGGCCCTCAGAAGCCTGGGAATAGAGTTATGTGCTGCCTGACCATATCTTGCGCCCTTTGGATATCAAACATGGAAAGGATGGGGGTCCTTGGACTCCCAGGACTCCCAGACCGGGAGCTTTAGCCAGGCTGAGCTCTGATGGCAAGGCACAAATTGCTGTGGCAGCATGTCAGGGTCCCGCTGTAGCCGGTGCCATGCACTGCTGTGTGACAAGGATGGAACCTGGCCCAAAGACACCAGATGTGGGTTATGCCTGAAGTATGGAGAACAGCGGGAAGTGCAATCTCTGGTAAGCCCCGGCTCCCTGTCTGCATGGGACAGACTTGCTTTCCAGCACTGTGAGAGGGAAACTCTGATGTGTGGCCTGAAAGGGAGCCATGCTCCTGCCAAACCTCACGCTCAGACATACGCAGGCTCTTCTACCTGCAGGTTTCTGGCAGCTTAAGATAAGGTATCCTGTACTGGGAATCATAAAACAAGGAGAAAGTCAAGCTCTTGTGTTAATACTGAGGATGTTTCTTGAGTATTCAGAGCCTTTGTTACTGGGAGAAGCTTTGTATTTCATTTTCTCCGGCAATTCTGCTCGCACTGCTCTTGCCAGCCCAGCTAGGGAGACAACCAAAGGCTGTTTTGCCCTAACGCCGCCGCGTTGGGCAGCTCCGGGGGGGTGTCCCCGATTCCCATCCCAATCCCACCCATGCCACGGGGCTGGGGGCTGCAGGGAGCGCGCAAGGGTGCTGTCGCTGGGGGGACGGGGTGGGGGGCGCGGGAGGGGGCGGCTAGCTGGTAATTAGCGCCAATTAACCCGGGAGCCGCCCCCGTGGAGGGGAGAGCAGCCTCCCGCCGGCGGGGGGGCCCGGGCCGGGGGGTGGGGGTGTCTGCGGGGGCGACCCGCCGGGGGGGGGGGGGGCTGCAGCGCCTTAAAGGTAGTAAGTAAAGCGGTGAGTCGCGCGGGGGGGCCGTGCCGTGCCGTGCCGTGCCGTGCCGGTGCCGCGGGGGGGCCGGCGGAAACGGCCGCGGGCTTGGGGGGACCGGCCCGGTTCGTGCCCCCCCGCCCCGCCGCTGTCCCAGACCTTTGTCTGGATGGGAAGAAGAAGGATGGAGGAGCAGTGGTGGAAAGGGGAGCTGGCAGCAGACGTCCACCAGACCCTGAGGATGAAGGTTGGGTCCTACTTTGTTCCTTTTCCTCCTCCTCCTCCTCGCCTTCCTCCCCTGCGGAGGCGGCCGGCACCGGCCCGCGGAGGGAGGGCTTTGGAATGCCCGGGCTGGGGCTGGGGAAACGCGCCTTGGGCAGGTCCCAAAGCAGGGCTCTTCCCTGTACGCTGCCTTGTGAGCGAGGCTTGCTCAAAACCAGACCTGAGAAAGCTGCGACCTAAAAATACCTGCCTGCAGCTTTTCGGTAGCTTTAATTTAGCCGGGGTGGTGATGACGTCTCGTTGCACTAAATGCTGAGAGGATGCTGATGCTGACCTGCAAAAAATCAGCCTGTTGTAGTATCTGGAGAAATAGCGTCGCTATTGGAATATCTTTTCCAGCAGATAAATGCTGAAGTTGCAGTAGGAGGTAGGACGCTGCTCCCTGGCAGACTGCAGAGGAGCTGAAGGATGTACAGATGGGGCTTGTAATGGCTTTTCTAGAAGTCACTGTATGTATTGTTTACACGTGGATTAGAAAACTAGTAAAATGTCCTGCAATAAGCAAAATAGTCTGGCCGCTGCCCGACAAAGTGGCGTGCGTGTGCGGAGGGCAGGTAGGCCTGTGGCTGCTCCCTACCTTCCCTGTTTGCCTGGGCAGCCTCCCAGCTCTGGAGGAGCTCTAAATGCAGTTCCTCAAGAAATAGGAACTCCCTGTACCTGACATAGCTTTTAAGTTACTAAAGCTATGGTTGGTGAAGTTAATGCTTTGGATGTTCTGTTCCCTTTGTGTTCTTTACAGGCATTTAGCAATAAATTGTGTCAGGTGAGGTCATGATTATTGGGTCTCTGTGAGGGGGTTGGTTTGCTCTCGTGTCCTCTAGCTGAGGCAGGTCCTCCTGGCCCTGCGCTGTGGGGAATAACTGAGGAAATCCAACTGCCAGGGTTGGAAAGGTGGAGGGAAGCTTTGGTTTATTTATTTATTTTTTTTTTAAGTGTAGCCACTACCTTTTAATCAGCTATTTCGTTCTTCACTCTGCTTTCTGGATGCATCTGACAACCCTAGATTGCTAAAACTTCTTTGTCTATGGGTGCTAACCTAAGCCAGCTGAAAAGACAAGAATTGTTTGTTTGAATTCAAAGAATCTGCAAAGAGGGAGAAGGGTCTCTGGGCTGCTCTGCTTTTTCCGCTCTGAGGAAGGTCTACAACTTTTTGCGCTTGGACAATTTTAATCCTAATTCTGCCCACCTTGCAAGAATGACTTTTCTTTTTGAAGGAAGTACTATGTGAGAATCCAGAGTGCAAGTAGATCAAGCAAAAATAATCACAGCCCCTAAAACTTCTTTGGTTCACTTTCCCTGCTAGAGTGTTAGCGTGTTAGTGCGTTATTAGTGTATTAGCATGTTAATACTGGAATACAGAAAATTCAGGCAATGGTACCCTCAAGCCTAAATGACCTCTCTGGTTTAAGATACTTGCTGAGGAGTCCTAGTCTGGAACTGTGTGTGTCTCTGGTTTTGGGTGGGAATAAAAAGGTCTTAGTTTTAGCACGTGAACCTGACAGGAAAGTTACTTAAAGGTGCTTGTCAAGGAGGTTGAAATGCATGTTGCAGGCTGTCCCACTTTTTCTTGAAGAACACACAAAGTCTGGGTTTCAGGTGATGAATAAAACGTCCCTTTTAAATAACGTGTCTTTTCCTAAAACACCTGCAGGATCATTAGAAACACTTTTTGTTTGTCCCCAAAATAATTTAGACACACAAATATAGGAGATGTATACCTACTATGAAACAACCCAGGTTTTACATTAACAACTGGAAAAAATGTTACGCCATCCCTCCCGTCGCCCCAACTGGATCTGGGAGTTGTTCTTAACCCTACTGAAAGTTGGTGTCCTTTGTGGCAGATGTTGTGTGCTCTAGCTGATGGGTATGTTCTGCATGAGAGCAGATACTGAATGCCTGTGGTGTACCTGGCTTCTAATTCGGAGAGGGCTGAAAGATGCTGAGAAGCTTTGTGGCTTCCCAAAGGCTCTAGCTCAATGCAGGGGAAATTAATAGCCCCTGAATTGTCTGACCAGTAAAATATCTGTGCTGTGATTATTGGGATGTAGTGTTCAGCTTAGCGGGACTGTATTGTGTTAGTTATTGAGCATGTTGACCTAGTGGAGCAAAACGCTTGAATTCCAAAAGTGTTACATGCATCCTTAGACTTTAAATGAGAGGTTAAAGTATTCCCCTGGATTAGGAGAGAACGTTAACCCTGTTGCAAGTCTGAGCCAGGAAGAAAAATAAAAATTGGAGCATACTGTGTGTGTTTGTACTAGGAGAGTCTAACACACACCAAGCCAAGAAAGGTGCTGCGTGTATGTGCTGATATTTCCTGGTGCTTCAACTCCTACAGCAGCCCTACGTTACTGATAATGGAAAGGTGCTGGTGGTGCCATGTCAAAAATCAGAGACCTCTCTCAATGGAAGTGGAACTACTGCAACATCTGCACAAATCTTGCTCTCTCTGTTTCAGCAGTCCTAAATACTCCGCAAGTGTGGAAAGCTGAGTAACAAGTCAGTGTTGGTTTTTTTTTTGTTGTTTTGTTTGGGTTTTTTTTGTTGTTTTTTTAAAGTTGAGGAAATACTTTGCTTTAGAAGGCAGGCCGAGTGTCCCAGAAATAAGTCATGTCTGCTTGCTATTCTTCCCCCATTTTTGTGCTTATGTTGGGCTCTTTCCTTCCAGGATATGTTCTTTTTCTGCGATTAATAAGAATTACTAGATCTGCCTGCATTTCCCTTTTTATTTATCTCTTGCATGGCTTCTCAGAGCAGGGCCAAATTTTACAGGACTAGTTGTTTGTGAATTTAAAAGGTTAATAATTGTAACTTGATCTTTTTAAAGGCAGTCCAAATTACTGTCTGCAGTTACTTTCAGCCAGGTGAGGAAGGCTGATCCTCTTTCTGCTGAAAGCAAACAGCCCTAGGCTGTTAAACTGGTAAAAATGCCTGAGCAATTTCCTCTAGTGAAAGCTCCTCCACACCTGTCTCCCACTCCTCTTGCTTTAAAGATCTTAATAACAAAATGCTGTTTACCACCATGATGTGTTTCATTCTACTTTGACGTGCAACATTTCCCTCGGCTTCGTCCATGGTGTCAGCTTGGACCACAGTCTCTGAAGCAGGAGTGTAATCCCTATAGGGTTTGTTGTGAAGGGCCCTTTTCTTCACTGGTCTTTGAGTACTGTCACCATAAATGCATTTCTTGTAGTTTTAAATCATTCTGTTAGAAGTAGTGCAGGTCCTGTTATTAATTTTGTTCAATAAAAACCTCAGTAAAAACACCTCCTCTTCCTCTTCTCCTTGCACCCAGCATGAGTCCCTTCATTTTCTGTAGTTCTGCCGAAGCATCTAGTTTACTTGACCTGTTGGTAGTGTGAAGGTCTGGAAGTAACAGGTACCATTTTATCTTTCAGCCTGTAAGTCCACTCTTGTCCTTGTTATTTTAAAAACTGGTCGTTCCTTCGATGCTTAGTTAATTAAATGGTGTTTGGCATGTTCAGATCTGCCTGGCACAGCCTGAAGTTCAGGTTGGTGCAGACTAGACAGTTACACACACTCTGAACAGAGGGAAGGTGTTAGATCATTGCATTGGCGGGGCTTCTGGTTTTTGTTTTTTAAAACAAAATCTAGATGAGAACTTCAGGGGTCCCAGATACCTGCAGACAGTTTTGGGCTCTTTCCCATTTAATTTAATAGGAGGATAAAACATTAACCTTTCACTCTGATGTACCTTTCCAGTTTGAATCAGCTGTAAAAGACAGTGGGTGTAACGGGCATTGAGGTGTATTAATATCAGGGTGTTTTATCCAAGACTGGAAGCCCAGCAACAAAAGCATAATCCGTTCACTTAACAAAAAAAAAAAAAAAAAAAAAAAAAAAAAAACACAAAAAACTCTAGCTTTTGAACCTCAGCAACAGCAGCATTACTGGTTGCTAGCTGTAGTTTGCTTATGTTATAGATGGCAGCATGTGCACGGAGCTGAAAGGAACAGGTGTCCTAATAAAGTACATGGTTATTCATGATCTCCCTTTTTCCTTAAAGTTGGAATTTCAATTCTCACACTCCTTTCTCTGATCCTTCTCAGATTAGCTGCTGAACATCTCAATACTTTGAAGTGTGTAAGAAGGACTTAATGAAATGCTTGATAAAATACCACAGTGGAACGTGTCAAGTAATGGATTTTCAAGCACAATACTCTTTCAACTTTCCTGCAAATTTCAAATGCCTGGGAGTGTTGTGAGGATGCTGGAGGGCGGAGTGGATTCAAGCACAAAAAGCTTTTGCATACAGTTGAAATACTGTCTTGGTCTGCCATCTTGGTAGTATGCCTGAACCTTAATTTACATGTCTATGCTAAGCTCAGATCTCAAGGAATGCAGTCTATGCTTATCTGTAGATATTTTGAAAGACAGAGGTGAGTGGTAGGGGAAATGCATGAAGGGCACAGAATGTAGTCTGAGGTGGCCTTTAATGTAGGTAAAGGGGGGAAAAACTGTTGAAGGTGCTGCTGTTCTTCGAAAGAATAAGTGAAACAACACAGCGTAAGCCAAAGTCATTGAGTAGGTCAGAACTTGAGGTTCTGTCTTATGTCGCCGGAGTTCTGGTCCTTCGTGGGAGATGCATGTGAATTTGCTGCTCCTTTTGAGTGTGCAGGAACAGTGGTAACAGGGGAGAAAATCTTAACTTATGGTGTTTCGTTGGCGCATCGGTGGAATCATAAATCAGTAAGGGTAGCTGCCTGCAGCACTGATCTAGGCAGTGTAACGAGTGTGTTTAAGCTGTTGCTCTGTCCACCTGATTGGTCACCGTTGAATGAGGGGGGAGAATAAAGGATATATTGCCCATGTATCCTTCCTTATTAGAATGTATCTGGATCTTAAATTTTCACTGGAAATAATGAGAGGAACTGTCTGACATGCTTTTTGAAATGTAGTTCTGCCAGGTTTGTCTTACTCCTACATACTGAATCCAGACACTGTGCGAGACTGGCACTTCTCCTAGGGCGTGATTAAGACTTGTCTAAAAAGAACTGAAGGTTGCTTAAGTAATGGGAAACACTAACATTCAGGACTGAGAGATATGGTTATGGCAGGGCTGAAAAGAGGAGTAATAGATGATGCAGTTAATCCTAGACCGTCCCTTATTGCTGTGTCATCTAACAGTTATAATCGTTGGTCTCTCTGTGTTATAAGACAGCATAGCTCGTGCTTGCACAGACGAAACAAGTGTGACTGTTTCAGAGACTTTCACTATGCGTCTCTGCTCTGCAAGGACCCCCGTCCTGCTGGCCATACCCTAAGAGTACTGCCCCGTCGTACAGCTTTGCCCTTCCTTTGAGTTTGCGTGGCCAACTCAAAAGATTAGTAAAAACCAAATGCATCAGCTGTACTCTACTATCAGACTGTTCACAAACACACTAACTCCTAACCTTTCTGACTGATTAATTAAACTGCAGTCAGCTGCCTAAGCACAGAAACACCTAGCAGCAAGTTTTGTATGAGTCATTTTGTTACAGGAAGGCATAGTGCTGCGGTCTGTACCGAGGCAGGAGGATTGTTTCTGTGCAGGAGAGAGAATAATGTGACACTAGTTGCAGAATTGAAATGGTAGCATGCTACCTAGCCTACCGCAAAGCAGCATGCGGAGTGCCCTGAATTTTCAAGCTCCTATGAAAAAAACAGTATAGTCTAAATTTTTCTTTGTATATCATCTTCTTGCCTGCCTAAATAGAAGTTAGCTTTTAGTGGTTGCTCATGTGTGGTGCAGTAATTATATCTAGGAGATCAATTTGGCACCTCTCTTCCACAGCTGGAAGAATGTTTAGAACACAAAACAGGAAGGAGTTTGTCCCTTTCAAAGAACAACTGTTAATAGCCTGCTAGATAAGCTTTCCCTTTATTTTTCATCTACAGGCATTTCTTTTTCCTGTTCTAACAGCAACAAGTTTGCAGTATCTGCTATTCTTACAGCAGGAATTCTTAAGAATCTGGTTGAGGTCATGTATGTGCTATTTTTCCACAACATGCAGCATACAGAGAGCTAAATGATTGCCAGAGTTACCATGTTTTTTACTAGTTTTCTAACTTAGTGGCCTTTTTCCTTTTAATTTTTTTTTTAATTTGAATGCCTTAGACACCACACAAGTGGTGTCTTGGGTTTACATACTTTAACACTGAATTAAGAAGAATCATGGAGATCTTGTTGAAACTTCAGTTATACTCCTTCACTGAGTAATTTTGTTCATCAGCTGGAACCTTTTTTCAGATCTTGGGTTAGAAGCAGTGGTCAAAGTCTGTGAGCTGTGGTAGCAGGGGCCATGTGCTGGATTCTGTTTACATATCCAGAAACAGAAGTAGATAATAAGGTTAAAGAAGGATAATAATGAGAGAAGTGTGAAGTTCATAGTAGTACATGGAGCCTGTGTCTGTGTAGGCAAGTATTGTAACAGCTGTTTCTAGATGAATGGGCTTTACTGTTACCAAGTAGCTCTGTTTTTGGTGTTTTGTTTTGCTCCAGAAATGAGAAGGTAAGTCACCTGGCTCTCTGGAGATGCCTGCATGTAGCAGCTGCATATCTTGCAGCTGAGATGCCTGGTGCCGAGGGAGGGAGGAGGGCAGTAAGAAACACCGGAGCTGTTGCAGGGACTCAGGAGATGTTGCATGTTTGACCTGTGGGATAGAACAGATTCCTACTGAAGTCCAAGTGCTCTGACATGGTAGAAAACCAGATTCAGTTAGCATCTCCCTGAATTTCAGAACCAGAGGCATATTTGCTACAGCATTTCATTTTCTGTGTCAAAAAGCCTGTGAGTTGTTCTAAAGTACCTTGATGAATTCCGCGTTTGTTCCAAGAACTGATCATTATTAGTGTGACTTATTAGCATAATTTCACATCGCTTGCTAACTTTTCTCCTGCTAACTTTTTTTCCTGACTGCTTGTCAGTTCATTACTGGCTTTATATCAGTGGGAGAACAGTTTTACCGAAAAGAAGGTGGACAGAAAGAACGTGTGTGTGTGTAATTTCTTGCCATGTTGAGCACCAAACCATCTGACATGGTACTCTAATGAAGAGAAATGCTGAGCAGACTGGCCTGCACCAGCTGCTGCTTCAAGGGAGCTGGAGGAAGTCATCCTGTTAAGTTTTCTTCCTCTTGAATTCAATCGCTGTTTGGCTGATTCGGTTCAAATGGGCAGTGAAAGGCTAACCTTCATGTGGTTGCTCCAAAGCTTTAGTTGAAGTCTTGTTTGCCTAGTATCTCCTTTAGGGATGGATTCTGAAGTGCATCTGTTCAGCCTAGTTACAAAACCACCCGAAGCGGAGATGAACTCTTGTCTCCTGAGCTCAGGTGAGGAATGGTGCCAGCTGAAGTGGTCAGGTTACAGGTGATGAGCTGGGTCTCTGCAGTGAAGGAATGCCTGATGTCTTGAGCCTGGCTGTCTTTCAGATGTGATTGCTGAGGAAGATTTGTCATCTTTAACACCACTTACAAATGTTTACGCTGATTCCCTTCTTTTAGAAGGTCAGGTCTTGAAGCTGGTAGGAGGTGGCAGATTAAAAACTGCCTTTGCCCTTAAGACTGACTCGCAGTCCAAGCCTTACTTTTCAGGTGTTGAGATTAAGTGGTGATCCCTTTAAATGCCGTGCTCTGCCTTTCTGGAGGCTTTCTGTGGAGAGACACCCATCAATATGGTGAGCAAAGCTTGTTAAGTAATTTTCGAGACACCTGTGACCCTCTTACAGGCTGCTGCTTTTAGCATTTCAATGCAGCAATTGCTCAGCAGCCCAAAGCAAAGTTGTTGAAGGAAATACAAATGAACAGGTCAAAGATAAGCAGAAGCAGCATATGAAAGGGCAGGTCCAGCCGACAGCAGGACTCCCAGTTTGTTCTCTGTTGCTTTACTGGAGACAGAGGAGAAAATTAAGCAATGGAAACGATTTATTTTATTCTTGCTCCCCAAAATTTCGGTTTTTTCCATAGAGTTGTATGTGCTGATTCTGCACCAGTATTCCCAAAGCAGCAAAGGAATTTTTTTTTAAATTCAAAGGAGTAATTTATTTTTTTCCTGATGAACTTATGCTAAAGGACCCTGCAGGGGGTTGATGGAAAGGGGTGCATACCCACAGCCGTGTTAATAACTGTAATCCTGCTATTGAGCTCTCGCATTGTTACACTATGTACCACTCGCTTTCCTTTAAAAGAAAATCTCATTTAAGACTGATCTGTCAGTGTAAAAGCAGTCCTATTCAACTACTTATTAGCTGCTTCATGCTATGTGGTGCAGGGCAAGGCTCTTGCTTATACCCTGGATCAGTTAATACCTAGGAACTTGATCTTGTGAGAAACCACAGCACGTGGCTCTGTTCCTCGTAACGTTAATCCTGAAGTTGAACCTTGTCTGTGCTGTTAAGTCTTGTTGTACGGAAGCCCATGTGGGTGTTTTGGTGCACAAAAAGAGAATGTCTTTCACTTACGCCCTTTACTAGTAACCGATTTTCAAAAAATAATTTAAAAAAAAAAAAGCAGATGTCTTATGGGGAGTAAATGTCTGTGTTAAACTAGCAACAGAATAATCCTGTTGGCTTAAACTCAGTGCTTTGGCTGGTCTTTGAATTTTCTAGCATGGTGGGCTGAGTAGGGGCAGTTCTGGCCTCTGAGCATCTGAGGTTCAGACACAAGTCTCTGGATCTCTGCTTTCATTCTGAGCCTCTAGTGCTCACCCACTGAACTGTAGCACTTAGGTCAGATTTTTTTGACTAGATGTATAACTGGAGTTACTGTTTATTTCTCACATTTGTTATGGTCTAAAAAGCAAATTTCACATTAAATATATATGCTGACCTCAGAGTATATAGAGAGTATAACTTTACTGGGAGACATAGCTGTTGAAACAGGAAGGACATTTCAAAAAAATAAAACCTGAAGCTCCTACCAGTCACCTAGAAGAACAAAATATTTCAGGGGTAGAATTGCCACTTGATCTTACGATAGCTTGGACTTTGTATAGACATATTAAAAAAATGCAGTTATTTTAGCTGGTGTAAGCGCTGAGCTTGAAACCGTTTCTGCCAGAACACTGGATACCCTAGGAACTCCTGCTCTGAACCTGTGTATGTCAGTTGTACTGACGGATTGAAATCTCTGTACGTAAGGCAATCAAAAAATCAAATTTATGGGGGTTTTCTGGGTATAAAACAATGGGGGGTAACATGTTCCATTGTCTCCCTGCTTTATAAATTGTTACTGATGGGCGATTTCTTTATAATCCCCCAGTGAAGGCTGTCCCAGGTTTCAGAGGGCTGTTTGCCTGTCCACAGCATGTGTCCGTTCAGTCCGGAATGTGTTTTTTCACTGACTTTCTTTAAGAAGGCCTGGGAAGCAATCATCCGTACCAATGGTCAGCTTGCTGTCTTTGTAAGTTGCTTCTCTGGTTCTGGAGCCTCCCTGGCTTCCAGTTATCTATGCCCCTCTGAGCCTGATTGTGTAGCTGTTTTTCCTGAAATCTGAACCTCCTCGTGGCATGTCTCCTTCCAGGCGATGAAAGGAGCGTGGGCAGCCACTGTCCCGGCTGTGCAAGGTGGTGCCTCTTCCTTCTCTAAACAGGGTAGCCAGTGCAGATCCTTCCTCTGAATGCTTTTTTTAAGTCCTGATTTATTTAGTAGAATTAACTGCTCTAGGTACTGCTTTGTATTCCACTATAAAACATGTCTATCTTGCAGCACTGTACTACTACTAATTTATTGTCAAATACATGTAATACAAAAATGATGTATAAGCAGAATCTGAATTAGAGAGATATACCTTGGTGAAATGTGAATGTTTGTTTTTTTTTTTAATCCATGCCTATCAAATGTATTCAGCCCATTTTGATTTGAGTCTGGCCATGGTAACTGCATTACTATACCACCATGTCTAAAACAATAAAGCATCAACTTTTAAGCGGCATTAGTTGGTGGGTATTCCCAAGGAACTTCTGTCCTTCCCTTAACTACTCTTTATATAGCGACTATAAACTTGCATGTAAAACCCTTGCATGTGAAGATCTAGCATAGGTGGATCAAAACCTTATGTAATTCTACCTTTAAAATGAGAAAGGGGCAATATCAGAAAAATGTATCTTGCCCTTCTTGTCTATGAAACTCTGTTAAAACCTGATTTAACAGTTCAATTTGGGTGAACAAAATTAAAAATGAGTCCTTCAGGAACAATTTTGATGGCCAGGAAGTTTGGTGTTCTGTAGGAAGCAACAGCAAGTTGTTCCTTGGTTAAACTGTAATTTGCAGTGTTTGCCCAGGTGGGGAAACTCATGAGGAAAGTGCGTGGATGACCAAGGCATTAGAAGTTAACTGACTGTCAAAACATGCAGTAATCCAGCCCTGATTTCTGTGTCAGTCATAGCGCTGCAGCCACTCAGCATTTGCTGTAGCAGGTGGTGGGTGTTGGTTTGGGATTCCGAACACTGAAATGATATTTGTTTCAGTACCTCTTTCCTCCCTTTTTTCTCCCCCACTTAGGAACTTAAGTTGCCTATCTATAAGGCTCAGTCGCCACAGATTGGGATGCGCCGCTACTTCATTGATCTCTTGACTGTCCTCAGCAACCATTTCAATCTTTGCCCTACGGCCCGGCATCTCGCTATCTATTTATTGGACCTCTTTATGGATCGCTATGATATCCCTGTCAAGCAACTGCACATCACTTCATTTGCCTGTCTTCTCCTAGCAAGTAAGTTGGCTGCTGTCTCTTAAGGCTTTTTTGTTGGTGGTTTTTTTTGTGTGTTTTTTTTTCTGAGCAGATGGTTGTTTTCCATGTATATCATGTGCTGTTTTTTCTGTGTTAACAGTTTCCACCAACTTAGGGTATGGCTTAATGAAGTCCAAGTCAAGGCATAAAGCAGTCTGTTAATAAACTCTGCTTGACTGCATATGCTGGTGTCAACGTGCAGAGGAAGTTTTGGCAGCTGAAGCTGGGTCAGTGGAAGGGGACAATGAAGATCAGGGAGTGATGTGGTGGGAAGGAAGTGGTAAGACTGGGAGAGGTTAGTTCCAAGGAAGAGCTGGTAGTAGGGAATGATGTCTGTGTAACATGCAGCCTCTCCTGGAGATCTGTCCTTGGACAAGCTGTGCCTCTGTTGTGATCATTGGGCATAATCAGTTCCTTGCAAATTGGAGGTTTCTTATACAGGGGCCAAAGGAAAGTTTGCTTCTCGAGGCATTTAGTGGATGTGTTGATGATGCTGGAATGCATATTGCTTGTTCTGGGCTCCTATCAAATAGTTAGGCATTGCTGTGTAATACTGAAGTTTCAGTATTGGCATCCATTTAGCAAATGATCTTGAACATTTGTCATTAGTGCTTTCTTGATCTTTACTTGCATAGCCCTGGCTACAGAAGAGGAAAGTGAGACTGGTGCCTCAAGGAATTGCAGTCTACCCTTGCAGACTTATGAACTCTGTTTCTAGGTTACAGAGAAGTTATACTGCCATATGAGAGCCATGCAGGGCAATGCACTATTGTGGACAACAAAAGTAATGCAAACTCTAGCATTAATGGCTGAAAAGTGCACGTAGTCGTATGGTTAAGGTAAAAAACACTATGGAGAGCCAGAAGCTATTGAGGAAAGAAGGTGATACTATATGTTTACCCATCAGGACATGAGATTGCTACTGCTTGTCCTTGCTGGTTGTGTTCTGAAGAGCTTAATCTGCAGAGATAATGGTAAAATAATAAAAAGCCCCATACATTTAGTGTATTTAAGTATTACTGTCTGTCTGACTCCAGAGAAGACAGTGAATTACATGGAGCAGTTACTGGTTCATGTTGCAAAGAAGGCCAATATTAAAATCAGAATAAAGAAGAATGTAAATTGTTGCTGTAGGTGCGGTCTTACGGCAGCCTAAGCGACTCTCTGATATCGCAGTTCTGCTGACCTGAACCTTTGGTGAGCTCCTTCAGACCAGCAGATTGGCAGGAAACCATCCCAGCTGAGGAAGTATTTTCTTTATTTACCAGAGAGGTATTTTTCTGAGGGGTCAGACAAGCTTCAGGCTGGTGCAATGGAGGGGAGAGGGGCAAGGGCTGATTTGTAAATTGTTCTGAAACCGTACCCTTGATTTCAAACACATCAGACTGCATGAAATAGCCGAGTTCAGGTAGCCTGGAGGCTGATTCCTGCTCAGAGGTGTGCTCCTTCAGCTTTCAGACCATCTCTCTTTCATTTCTTGGGTAACCTCATAACTACAAGATGCCTTGCAGCATTGCTAGTTTTTTGGGGTTAGATTTTTTTATTATTTTCCCAAGTGCATGTTCCTGGAGTGTTACCTCCAAGAAAAGAGAATAGGATTTTCTTTGGACAAATCTGACCTTTTCAAGTATACTCCTCCTCCATTTTTTCCCCAGCGTAAAATTGATGCTTCAACAGTTCTTCTAATAAATTTTCATTTGGATTTAGAGGAAGAATTTTTAGCTATAGTTTGTTTCCAGTGCTATGCAGATAGGATGAAAATGGTCCCCTCAGACTTTGTATGAATTTTCAGAGTTGGTATACTGGTAAGACTTTGGGCAGAGGCTCACTATATGAGTCAGGAGAGCTGGACTGCTGACTTCTGTCGCTTCTAGGATTTAAAAAGAAGCAAAAAAGCTTTCAAGAGTCTCCTTATGTAACTGGCTGAAGTAAAATGTAACTTTAGGCCACCTGTACGCAACTGTGAAGGAAAAGGAAGTTCACAAACTGCCCTATGATAACACTAGAGGGAAATGCTTTGCAACTTGAGTTTAAAAAAAAAAAAAGACAATTTGCTTAAAAGAGCAAGCCTAAGTCTAGTGAGCTAATCAGTATGAGAATCTTTATAAATTAAGATTAGAGCAATGCAGTAGCATGTATTTATCCTGATCTGGAATTAAATCATACCTTAGAGGAAGGGGAAAAGTTCTAGTACCATAAAGGCAGCTTTCCTACCAACATGTAGAAACAAAACATTGAAAGTTGAACCAAAGCAGCTTTGCACAATATTAATGCCTAATTAACTTGTATAGATAGGGTTTAAAATGCTAGGGCTCAGTTTGGAGACTTTTGGGAGCATAGTAAGCTTTGTTGCTTACTGTCTGGGCCTTCGTAATGTGCAATAAGGATATTCTTTTTTGATACGTTTAGTTCAAAGTGATGCAAGTCAAGTCAGGAAAAGGTGCTTTACAGTAAGTGGGAATTCTTATGTTTAGTTTGTTACTTCCAAAATTATATGAAATGGAAGAAAACTTGTACTGTGATTTGTTTTGTATTGTAGTAAAAGATTGAGTAAGTCAGAATTATTGACCTGAAGTCACCTTGAAAGTTGTCATGGTAGCAAAGAAGAATAAAACTAGTCCCTTGCCTGTTACTGCAAATGCAGTCATTAGAACTTCCCATAAAGCATTACTGTGGGAAATTGCATGGTTTTTCAGCAGAGGATTGCAGCAAAAGTGCTCTTCAGGCTGTGTTGCAAGACACTTGTACTTCTAAAAAATAATATACCTTTACTGTAGAGAGCAAAAAAACTAATCTTTTTTTTTAAATAGTTGTGGTGTTTACATCATATCAAGATGAATGTTTAATGCAGACTGTCCTTCAATAATTGTTATAAACACAACTGGAGAAACTCCGAGTTTTCTTCCTGATTGCTTTCTTAGAAAAGAGTGAGAAATTAAGGGTAGTTCACAGGCCACAAGCAAGGTGAGGTGTAGCTAGGGGCAAGATTACTTATTCCCACTAATTACTCTTAGTGTGGATTTTTTGGGGGTGGGAGGGGCACAATAGAGAAGTGTTTAGGCACAACTTTTGAAATGAAAGCAACAAACTTCTAAGCTAAATGCAAGTTGAGGACGATTTTTAAGCTCAGAGAAATTGTTGTAAACTTTTATTTAGCTTTGAAGTTTGTTGCTTCTATCTCAGATCTAAAGGATCTCAAAAACTTCTCTTTTTCCCCATTGCCATCACCTATTTTCAACAGCATACAACAGCAGTGCTCTCATGATGGAGAACATAGCATTTCGCTAGATGTCCTTTAGTTAGCTGGAGCTAATGTCTCTTGCTCTATTCTAGAAATGCATTTTGACTGGCTGATCAGTTTCCCCAAACAGGGAAACTGGATGGTGATAGTGCTTCCCACTTCGGTAATAACTGTGAAAGAGATGAGGGAGTGAGAAGATAATACTGTTCTAAACTACTTGGCTGCTAGTGCAATTTATGTTCAGCCTGGACTTGCTGCAGTGGAGAGGAATGTGGGTGTGTGTCCCTCGAATCATCCAGTCGTTCCCTAGCCAGAAGATCTGTGTTCCTTTTGCAATGTATGCACAGCATGGTAATTGGAAAAGGCCTCTGGAAACTCCTGCCAGATAGTTTAGCTCCTCGGAACAGCTACAAAAGCTTTGAAGTTTACTAATGTCATCAATGGTTATTATTTCCTCTGAATCTGTTCTGAAAAAGAATGGTAAAATTGTTCATATTAATCTAGAGGTGAACTGAAAGCTGTTGGGGGAGGGAAGGAGAAGTTTCTGGAAAAATTAATGTGTCAGTTACTTTAGGAATGTGTTTGGAATAATCTGTCCCTTTCCCTTGCATTAAGGGAAACCTTGACCTAAATCAGAATCATAAACTAAACATGTTTTTGTAATACAGAAAGACCTGGTCCACATAGATGTTTTGGCTAGGTACATGATCAGAAGACAGAGGACCTCCTTTTGAGGTCCAGCTGTGGTAATACAAGAGGTCGTAGGTTCCTGCTGCAGCAAGATCATTAGTGAAATCCAGTGGTTTTAATTGCTCAAGAGAATCCATCTGTCCTTTGCCTGAAGCAGGCTAGTGACTGCTCAGGTTGACTGCTGTTAGGTCAGGGAGATACTGGTTTTTGGCGAGAAGCAATGCTGGGCGGCTGGGACTGGTGGCCTTCAGGCAAGCCAGCTGGATCTAGGGCAGGACAGTTACCAGTACACCTGCAGAGAGGTCAGGATTGCTGTCTCTGCACCAGGCTATGGATGGATGCTCACTTTGCAAACAGATAAGGGACTGAAAATGTTACTACTTTTTTTTCCCCCAAAGCACCCCAGTGCTTTGAGTAAGCTCTGATTTTCTCCAGACAAAATCAGCTGGCTGATGGTTTCAGTAAGTGGAATAATCAATTTTAACCAACATTTTGCCTGAAGGGAATTGAGGAACTTCCCGTTCACCCCACCTGGCAGCTCAGAAGGCAGCCCCTTGTAGAGGAGCACTGTTGAGCAGCAGCAGGTTGTAATGTTCTAAACTGCATCTTCTTCGGGCAACTTATTAAAGAAAATGATTGTGATGTTTTAAGGTGCTCTAGCTCTAAGTGCTCTGTTAGAAAAAGGGTTTGGTGAAGATATCCCATCTGCTTTAGTGCTACTTGGCTCAAATTGCCTGCTGTGCAAACCAGTTGCCCCAAAGTAGATGAGATGCACTGACACAATCCATTCAGATGGTCCAGCCGCAGGAGCAGTAAACTCCCGGGAGAGAGCAAGCACCTGGGCAGTAAGTCTTAAACTGCTGCAACTGTTTCTTCGGTGAGTTTTGTAACTGCGGTATACAGGGGCTGTATATTGTTATGGTGTATCAGTGTCGTTAAAGCAGTGCGGCTTTTGCTTGTTGCTGTAAAATCCTAGCTGGGTCTTAAAAGCTGCTCCTTTCTTCCCTTGAAGAGCTAACCTTCTTCATTAGCAGGTGCTTCAGTACCTGATAGAAGCAACATCTCTCTCTCTCTCTGCGCCAGTCAGTGGCATTGAATGTTCCAGCAATTCTAGTTCTTCTGGCCTCTCTTCCTCAGGAGGGTTCTGCTGCTATGGAGGCATGATAGCAGTTTTTAATTTTGAGTATTGTTTTAAGCAAAGCTAGCTTACTGTTCTGCATGTCTAGTGCTGCATTGCTTCACAGAATACTTAGTGGTTTTCCTGGCTTTATTTTGCCCAGTTCCTTAATCTGCCAGTGGCTTCTCAGCAGCTGCATTAACTCAGGACAATAAAAGAAATTAGAGCAAGAAAAGATGTTTGTGCTAAATGGGCTCAGTTTAGGGCATGGATAGTCCTTTATTGCCTAATTCCCCACTGACTATGTGGAGCTGTTGTCAGACATCGGGCAGCTTTTCTATTGGACTGTGCTTTGTGATCCATTCTCCATTTGTTGTCCCACTTTCACCAGCAGGTAACAGTTCTGACACGGGCAGCTGAGCTACTTACTGTCAATAAAAGATAATAGTGGGTGTCAGTCCAGGATATAGATTAGTGCAAAACTTAGTCTGTAGTCTTATTTTTTTGATTTCCCTGTTGCTGTAACATGTACAGAATATTTTCCTTAGTAATTAAACTTTACTATAGTAAGGCATGAAAAACTCGGGTGCCTTGAGCTAAGTAGTTTGTATGTGTGCAAGGTATTGTACAGACGGATGAAAAATCCCTGACTGCTCACTTTGTAAGACACTGCAGGAAAAGGAATTAAGCAGGCTATCTCTAAAATAGCCTGTCATTTTCTTGCCTTGCTTAGAGGACAGTTAGAAACTGTGTTTACATCTGGGGGTGGCATGGGAGAGTCTCGTAAGTTTGTTGTACCACCTTCTGGAACAATGTAGGAATAAAGAAGAGTAATCCTTCAGCTGTGTAAGCAGCCATAGGTTTTTTCTTCATGCTGAGCTAGATGGGCTTGACTCGTTTATCCTTCTTCTGGATTGATTTTAATGGTTTATGGGACCAAAAGTACTTACATTTTAATGACTCTTTAAATTGGCAGTCCTTTTTGTTCCTTGGTCACCTCAAGGACACTGAAAATGTAATAAAATTGCCTGCATGTCCTGCTTTTGTTTTGCTACCTGTGCAAAACCTGAGGAAGATCATCTACCCAACCGCCAGCAGTCAGTCTGCGTGCTGCGTAGCTAGGTGCATATAGTGACTCTTGCCTCCCACAGTGGATGAATCAGTTCTTCAGGGTACTTCTGATAGCAGTGATGCTCCTCTGAGACCTTTAGTTTTTCCTAGTGAAAAGCTGGCATGGCTTGATAGGCTGTTTCAATAATGTGACAAATGTACTAATGAAATGTACTCTTTGTAACTTAAGCCTGTTCCCCTTACCAACAGGACTTACTCTGGCTTTCATTCATCAAAACAAAAGTGTGAATGTGTGACATAAAAAACACTCACTTTTTTTTTTCTGGGGGAGCATCTGCAGAATTCAGAGCGGGATAGAACATGATCTAAAGTAACTTGGAAAATCTTTCCATCATTAATTACAGTACTACTACACATTCTTAAACATGTCCCATACTGCCCCATTTATTTAGATTTTACAAAAAAGTTGGTCACAAATGTAAACCTACATTACATGTTCATCTTATTTTATTCATCCTATTGACGTCAGTAGGCCTCCATGTATAAAAATTTGCAGCATCCAGATACTTCTTAAATTAAGCATTCTTTAAAGGTTTATGATTGTTACCTCAAAACAAAACTATTTTTGAGGGCAATAGTGACAACTAAATGGTTTTGTCAGTAACCAGAGCTCAGAACACAACAGCAAACTTTTAATTTGAGGTGTCTACAGTGGCATTTCAAAAGCATGCAAATGACTCATGCACAATTCCCATGAACTTCAAACTACACAATCTAGGTGATAATGTAGCTGAAACAGCTTTGTTGATTAAACAAAGTTTAATTGTTGATTAAACCAGTCAGTGTTATTTTTTTGGTCAATGCTAGCTTGCAACTGTCTTGTCTCAGCCTTTCATATTCTTGCTGTAATTGTGTTGGAGGTCCTGGTTCAGCATGGATGTGCTGTGCATAGAATCTCAGTTTCTGGTGTAACTGAAAGAACAAAAATAGGAATAGTATATTCCAATATCTTTAAATTAGGGAAATGGAAAAGAACACACTGCATTTTAAAAACATCTTAAACCTACTCTTTCCCAGCTTGCCTCTGACCTCTTTGGTCTGATGGAATGAACTCACTTTTGCTGTTTTCTCCAGATTTCAATTTAAAAATAGGTGGGAAGTGCTTGGTAAACTTGGAAGCAAAGTATTACTTAGGTCAAGGTGAAACTGGGAAAGGTAATATGATCAAGTTGCTTGTATGTTGCTTTGGAAAGTAGCTCATGTTCAAATTTTACAGTTTATTTGAAGCAAAACTCCTGAACTGATTTCTTTCCCCCCATTTCCAACTCAGTTTTGGAGCCTTTCTTCAACTTATCTAGCAACATTTATACTCAGTGTCTCCAATCCGCTGCAGTGTATTGAACTAGTGTGTTGAAAAGCAGAAGGGGGGAAGTAATAAATAACCAGTAATCTAGATCACTAAATTTAGCTGTTGTCTGTTATTTTTAACTCTAAAAGAAAAATGATCTTGATCAAGTCAAACAGCTTTGCCCTATGTTGGTATGATACCTTCCCAGCACTACTGTGCTGATAGTCTGTCTGCTCTCCAGACTTTAGTCTGGCCTTTTGAAATTCCCAAGGTTGAATGGGAAGAAAGAAGGAACTAGAACTTAGAGAAGCCAGACAGATCTCGTCCGTAATTTCCTGGCTATGCAGTGGTTCCTCCTACTTCTACTAGCATACTCCTTAAATTTCTGTATCAGGTTGTGATATCTATCACTTTGTGGGGGGAAAAAAACAAAGGGTTAACTTTTTTCTCTCAAATTTAATTTTTCTTAAACAGTTCTCAATTCAGGTGACAAGTTGATTCATGAACATGTATACAGACCCCTGAATTTTAAGGGCTTTTTCACTGTCAGTGTGTCCACAATCCTCTCCTGTTCTGTTTCATATGATGGATGAATTTTGTTTTTCATTGTTATGCTCTTTTATGGTGGGGTGGCTGCTATATTACACTTTTAATGCATTTTATATCCATGATACCTGAACAGGCTCCAAGATGGAAAATACATTTTTAAATGTGTTAAAAAGACAGTTAAGCTGCTAATAGTACAGAAAATTGTCAGGTTTTTAATACACTGGAGATACTTTGGATGGAATTGCTGTCCTAAAAGGATAGCAAGATCTTACTTCCTTTTAAAATAATTTTCTAGTGCAGTACTCATTTTAATTGTGTTTTTAGATTTGACATGAATACTCTGAAGCCATATGACATGCTAATAACTTGTCAATTGGTCCGTGTTGGTGAGGGAGGACTCTTATAGAGGTGATGGAAGGACAACTGAAGCAAGAATCACTTGCGGCATATATACCCTCAAGAACAAAGAGGAAAACTAATTACAGAGTACTTTTAAGTAGCTCTGGGTTTGGATTTTGCAGCAGGGATGTTCTTTAAACTGTATTGGAAACTTATTACTGGTGATTGTTTGTTGCTAGCTCTTGAATGAGGAGTGGCTGGTAGATAGGTAATTTTTGGTTTGATAAACCAACAGCGTGAATTTAAGAAGACTTAATTGCTTTCTTAAGTTTGCAGAAAAGTAACACTGTTGCTTTATTACCGATAGATCTAATCCTGGGAATCAAATCAGATACTAGATGCTTTTTATGAAAGAAGGGTGAATAGAGTGAGATCCTGTTTTTCTGTACAGAATGATAGCACTTTGTAGCTACTTGTGAAAACTGAGTCATTCTAGAGACTACTGCTGTTTCAGTAGGCTGGTAAATATAACTTAGAAAAAGGTACAGCTTTGCTCAGCTGTTTTGTCTCTGAAAATGTATGCTCTGTCCTAACCCCATAGGAATTATTTATGTTAATCACTTGGTTACAGTGTACTTCTCCTAGCCTTTCAGTGACCTTCGTTCATGAGGCCCTCCAAGACAGAAGGAACAAAGAGAAATTCTGAAGCAGCAAGGGCAAAGGTGATGTTGCCCGAGGGTTTTTAATGTCTTCCTTTTTGTAGCATGTGCATTTAGCTTCCATACCCAAAGGAGCTTTTTTTTCCTCAATATTAGATCTTCCTTTGCCATATTTTCCCCATACTGCTTGCTTTCTTCACACTTGACTGAATGCCCTTCAGCAAACTGCTTCCAGTTATTGTCAGAAAAACTATCTGTAATCCTAAGTAGTTTATAATCTTGGGTTTGTCATCAGTACTTTACAAACAATTAAACAAACAAACCCATAAAAAGGATATAGGAATATGTTGACCAGTCTGTTAGCTTCTTTCCTATTTGTATCACTGTACTTTCCCATCCTTCTTTAAAAAGCACCTTTTATCATTAGACTTCCCAGTTTTGGGAGCGTTCTTTGGCTTTTGGACACCCAATCATAATGATAAATCTTCTCTGAAAACGATCTCTTCTGACAGGTAAATTTGAAGAGAAAGAAGATAAAGTTCCAAAGTTGGAGCACTTAAATAACCTGGCATACATGTGCAATGTGAATGTGGTATTGAACAAGAAAGACTTGCTTAGAATGGAAATGCTGCTTTTGGAAAGCTTCAACTGGAACCTCTGTCTACCAACACCAGCACACTATATTGACTACTACCTCTCTGTGTCCATTGGTGAGAATGACCTTCATAACAGCTGGCCGATCACCTCACTGACCAAAGTCAAAGCTTTTCTGGAGAAATATGCGTATTATTTCCTCGATTTCTCAGTGCAAGGTAAGAGGCTGAAATTTTATGCTAGAATGATCTTCCATTGGGCAAAAGACAAAAATCTGAACAAGATAAGGGCTTTAAAACTTCTCATAATATGGATTGCACAAAATTATCTGTGCAGAATGGTTTTTCTGCAGTTATTTCAGACAGCAAATGGTACGGTGTCCTTTCCTTGCACATAAGCCTCTTGTCTCTTTTCAGAAAAATCTAGGTTTTCTGAGATCAGTTTTTTTCTTTAAGCTTAGAACACTAATTGGAGAGACTGTCAGAAATGGGGTCTAATGTTTGATCTGCCAAACAGTATGAACTACTGTCAGCTGCAGACATGGTATTATGCAGTTCAATGTATGAATCTTTTTAAATGGTATTTTTTAGAGGGTCCATGTGCTGCAAGACATGATGTATTTAGAATGACAGGACTTTCAGTAATTCGATTTGCAGCATTGCTTCCAATATCTGCTCACATGAGAGGCAATGAACTGCAGCATCCTCGTAAGCTGGTTTCAATACTAATGTAAATATGTGTGTGATTGTCAATACCTAACTTTGGTTCAGCTGAGACCAGTCTACAAATTTCAGCACAGTCTGTTTCATGGCTTTTCCTGAAATGAAACTATAGTGAAGCCTTGATAGTAGTTACAAACACATAGTACAAGGATCTTCAGGAAAGCTTTATCCAGTTTTTGAGGGACTTTTTCTGGTCATGAGTTAATACTTGGAGATGTGTGGAACAAAGCTGAGGACTTAATTTTGTCCTGTTTTGCCATGTATACACATAATAGGCTCACTGCAGTGATAGTAAGAGTATAATCCTTGCTTTTTTTTTTCTCTTGTAGATCACATTTTCCTCCATTTTCATCCATCTCTGATTGCTGCAGCTTGTGTGTGCGCCTCGCGTACCTGTATGCAGATTTCTCCTGCCTGGACCACACAGCTTGAATTGCTAACATGTTATTCCTGGGAACATCTTGCCCAATGCATTGAAATGATGCTCATGTAAGATCAGAAAAAATGTAACCTGCTTGTGCTCTTAGGAAGTTGTTAATACTCTTTTGTTTAGCTATAATTAGAGTACAGTATTACACTGGTAATCTCTATCTTCAGTTTGGGGAGAGAAATGAAGGGGAAAAATCAGGTCACTTTGCAAATATTGTTAAAATACAGTATTTAGTAATGTGGAATGGCACAATTTAGTGTTCATTATGTTTTCTTGTACTGTTTGTCTATGTGACTGGATGGAAGCTTTTACAGATGGCTGATAAAAGCTTTTTTCCCCTTTGTTTTCTCATTGTACCTGCAATACACTTGCTGCAGAGAGACACCAGTGTATCTCTAACATCAAGAATACAGTAGGGAGACATTTCAGAACTATTCTTTGTTTTTTCTCCAGTAAAGGACATGACTGTGATGCATCAGTATTGATCTAGTGTGTGAGCACATACAGTCTTAACAGAAAATTTAAAAAGTTTAGTAGAATGATTTAGGTGGGAGAGATGGTGGACCTTGGAGGTAACTTCTGAATTGCTACTTAAAGCGGGGTCAACTGAAGTTAAATCAGACTGCTTAGGGTGTTGTCTAGTCAAGTTTTGACTATCTCGCAAGGACAGAAACTTCCAAACCTCTCTGGACAATTTGTTCCAGTGCTTCATCATTCTCATGATAATCAAAAGTGTGAAAACGTTTCCTCCTAATATGTAACAGGAATTTCCCTTGTTCCATCATAGCTATGTACTTCAGTACTCTGCAAATACTTACACATACTATTTTAAAACGTCTGTGTTGTAGACTTAAGGTTCCAAGATAACCAGTCCATCAGTAAAAACATACTTGTGATGCAAAACGATCCATAAACCTGTTGCTAGTGTGTGAAGATAGCAGCAGGATAATTAGGAATTAATTGTGAAAGCAGCTGAGGATTACCATACGCAGCTAGGGCCAAAAAGCTGATGATGTAGCCTGACTGGTGAAAACTTTACGATATATGCAAGCTCTGAGAGCTTCTCTCTTTGATAAATCTTACTTATAATTTGTTTCAGATATTATGAGAATGACATCAAAGAAGCCAGTAACATAAAAAATCAAGTAACAATTCAACATCAAGAACAGGAAGCAGTGGGAAATCTGAGCCATCGAGCCACTACTCAAGTTCTCTTCCAGCAGTCTAGTTATCACCCTTTAGCCCAGCATTCAGCTACTCTTTCCCAGTTCCAGTCGCCAGTGCAAGATTTGTGCTCTGCTTATCGTGACTCCTTACAGGCCCACAGGCCCAGCGGTCTGCTTGCTGGCAGCGCTGACAGCTCGCTGCACTCGTGCACAGTGCTTCAGGCCAGCCTTCGGCCATCTGCCCAGACTCTGCCCATCCAAGTGCCCACTGCTGTGCAGGTGGCCTTAGGAACAGAGACCGGACACTGTGTTTCCACGGCTTATGGTAGTAGTTACTTCAGTGGTCATCACTCAATGCAGCTGGGTGTTTTGACGGATAAATATTGATGTAAGGAAAAAGGTGATATGAATAGAAGCTGAAGAAGAAACGGCGTGCGTGATAAAGATGCGTATCTGAATGAAAACCACAAAGGAACAGAATCCTTATGACTCACTCATTGAGAGGACATTGATCTGGATCCACTGATCACTGGAACTTGGGTGCCTTTCTGCCAAGGGTTGTACATTTGGCTCTTAATGAGGGAGAGGAATAGAAATTCATTAATATACTTCACTCAGTGTCACTTTGAAAGGCATCTGCATAGAAACCCTGTGGAGATGACTTCCTTCTAGTCTTCAGTTAGTGACTCGTTGGAGTTGGCCTAAAGCTGGCTGAAGAGTTATTTCAGGCTGGAGCGTTTGTTGAATTTCTGGCCAAGTAGCAATGTACCTAGAAGGATGTTGCTGGAAAACATGGAGTGCTCTCCTTCTCTCCCAGTGATGTGTCACTTGAACAGTGGCAGCTTATACTACTGGAAGCTTCTACTAAAACATACTGAAATTGGTATCGGTTAAAAGTGGACTTCATTTATGCAGAAATCTGTGTAGAACACTTTCCATTTTCTTTGAGCAGTAGTGATAGTTCAGGAGTAAGACTTCAGAATTAAAGGCAAAAAAGGGCCAGAAGACTATCAAATAATTTTTTACTTAAAATACTCTTGGAATCTAAATGTGCTGCTGCTGAACAGAACATCACTCTGCCTTCAAGTATTTTAGAAACAAAACCAAAACCTTAAATCATCTCTTAAATCTTTAACATGCTGCTGATTTTGAGACTGGAGATTCTTGTTAGTAAAATTGTTCATGAGCTTTATCAGGGATTTAAGGTTACTTGAAGAAATCCTCTTGGAAAAACTCTTGAAAGGTTCACTGCCTTCAGTTATTTCATCTTCTGGGCTCAATGACTTGTGGCAGTACTTCAAACTGAGGACAGAGGAACTGGTGTTAATGGGGCAAAGACAGGGAATTGGTTAACTTCACTGTGAAACTGGAGTTTGACTGCAGTGCTAGACAATGCTGACTTAGTTTTTTAAATACCTTCTTGGCATTCTCTTGGAAAATGTAGCTGGTAAATTGAAGATCCTGTTGCCTCTTTCCAATGAGACACACACTTATTGCCACATATCCAAAGGTTCCTTTTTCAGCTGAAGCCAGAAATGATTCAAAAAACTGGATAGGCTTTTTTTATGTTAATGCAGGTATTTGAAGAAAGGGACTTCTGCAAATGTGAAACTTCAGTTTTGATATATGCAACCACTATTGTAAATTTCTGTGAAGGCAGTACTCTTGGTTTGTCTTTTCTCTGAAGGTTCTCAGGACAGCAATACAAGTAATGTGCAATATGCTTTTACTGACTTGGGGCAATTTTTTCAAGTCCCGTGTTGCAGTGCTGTTTTAAATTATATTTTTAGAGAATTGTTTTTAAGGGTGTTTTAGGGTGGAGGGGAAAAACTAGCCTGCATGCTAATGCGTTTGTGTAACTGTCTTCTGAGAATGCAACTTTGGGTATCAAGTTAATAATTTCTTCCATTCAGCAGGCTAGAGGAATCTTCTTTTTTTTAAATGCAAACCATAAATGAAAAAGCAGTACTCTTCAGAAATTAGTCTAGAAGTTCAGAGAACTTAGCTCATCTTTTATTCTGTTGGCTTTGTATTTATGTTAAACTTTATTTTCAGAAGACTTTAGTGTATTTTTTTGTCATTTGAGAGACATAGAGAACAACACATATGTGGCAGTACTGTTGTGTGGTTTTTCTTTGTTTTTATCACCCTTATAATCTGTCATGTGTAACGTGATACTTCGGACCGCCATCGTGCTTAATTGTGAAAATACTTGCTAAATTCCCAGTGAAGGTTTCCAGTGAACTATACACAGCTGAAGTACCCTCTTTTTTTTAAGTAGTTTCTCCTTAGCTTTTAAGAGCTAACAAAGAATATATGTCTATGAGTGCTCAGTTCAGGTATTTTTAAGGTATAATGTTTTACAGAACAGAAGAGTGGTAGGACAAATGGGATGGAAAGGCTGTGCCGTACAATAAATTGTGAAGGATTAGGCAGATCAGGAACTTGGTCACTGCACAAGAAATAAGGTCCTATTCCAATAAGGTGTTGATGTATATAAGGAAGTACAAAGTGGGATGAGGAGATGGCTGAAGAAACAGGCCGAAAATGTGCAGAGACAAGGTAGGGACATAAAATAATGTAAGAACAGATTGTTCCAGCTCAGGTGGCCAGTGTGTCTTGGGGAGACTGAAAGGCTGAATAGGAGAACGCGGTTGTATGTTTAGTCTTTTTTTCTGGTAACTCTGTCTTCTAAGCAGGAACTGTCCATTGAGTTCTAGGTTCTGTTTGTGCCATTGTATCTTGGGTGGAGTTGGGGCAGATTAAGTCCAACAGCAGACTCTGAAAGGGAAAAGATTTATGGGAATCTGTGTTGGTCTAATACTGCTTCAAGGGACAGTTCTCTCCAGAACGCTTTAAATGTTGGTGGCAATTCCACACATTTCACTTCCAAGTCAATACTTTTTCATGTGACTGTAATTTTTTTTCTTTTGTGAAAACATACTTCCTCAGGAAAAGTGAATGTAGAAGAGTTCAGCCAACCTAAAGACACTTTTCTGAAGACTTTTTGCTACAATTACTTTTGGAGGGAGCTGCAGAAGTGCATGCAAAGCTGAGTGTTAATTTTTAAACAAATGGATGCAAAACTTCCCACCTTGTGCTTGTGCTATTTGATACTGTTAGTTGCAGCATATTCATAGATCAGAGTCTTTACTGTTGATTAACTCATATTTCTCTGGTAGACTTTGAAGTAAGAAAGGCTGCTGCAAAAGCAAATGCAGTGAAACATGGCTAGGAATACAAAATGTGGTATGGCACTAGTTACCCCCTTACATGGGAGGACATTGCAGATGTAACCAAACGAATGAGAAAGCCGACATTAAAATAAAAAAAACTGTATTGGTGAGTCCTGACAAGAGCTGCAGGCAGGGATACAGGTGGAAAAAAAGTCTGCTAATGTTGAGCAGGCATCAGAGGTTAAAATAAACTTACTTAAAAAAAATCTTAGAGCTGCAGCTTGCTGCTTTTTCTAAACAGGAAAGGGGGAACTACTACCATCTCCCTATTTGTGAGAAAGCCACAGCTTGGTGTTTGCAAAGTTATCAATGCCACTGGTTGATCATTTTGTTTTAGCAAGTTTTACACACTGTAGCGAACAGTTTAAAGTTGATATAATGCTCTTTGATTGGTATAATCACCTCATCAGTAAAGTGTACAGATGTTGCTTAATAAAATTTAGTGCTATTTTTTACTGAGAAGTCTAGATACTAGCAAATGTGGGTCAAACACTGATGGATTCTTAATGGTAATTTTGCACAAGTTTTTTCTTTTTTTTTTTTCCTTAAGGGGTGTTTATTTTGCTCTCTCTACTGCCTTTCCAAGACAAGCCTAAAGGATGTCCTCCAGTTGAAAAGGCAGCAATGCTTTTTTTCTTCTATGTGAAAGCACCCCTTACATGCTTTCTAGAAAGCCTATGTAGAAATCCCACCCTTCCTCTCAAAGTGTTGTTGTCTGTGTAATGGGGAGTTACTTGACCACACACAGAATGTGAAAACAAAATGTGCCAGTTGCACAACACTAAATGTAGTTGCTTCTAGAACTGGGATTAGTGGTGGCTGGTTCCGTTTTGCTTTCAAAGCAGGGAATTGCCAGGTATCAGCATCATCTTCAGAGCACGTTCTTGTGGGTGTGAATGGCTCAGACAAAACACCGCCTTCCCTTAGTTCTAGTTTAAACTTTAGTTTCATGTAATGCTTGCCCAGTGTTTACTTGTGCCTAACTCTACACGTCACTCTGTGTAGTTCGTTAAACGTTGAATATGATGGGCACATTCTAAACCCAAATAGTCTAAGATGGCACATTACTAATTGCAGAGGAATGTACTAGCTGACTTGAACTGAAATGAGTAAGCCTGAAGAGATCCCTTATTACTTCTCAATGTGATCTTGTATAACTGAGGAGGCTGAATTTTCAACAGAAGTCTGTTAAATCGGTAGATCTGTTTGTTGCAAGTACCAGAAGAATGTCTCAAGACTGAGCAAGCTTCAGATTTGACTCATGTTTCTCTAAGTTGAGTTCAGCATTATGCTTTGCCTTGGAAACAGAGTAAGTAAAATAAATACTGAGCAACACCTGGTCATAAGATATGTGAAGCCTGTTTTGGGTAAACTGATGGAGCCTGGATGAACCCGTGTTGCAGCTGGAAAGCATAGTAATCTCTATTGAGAAATATAAAAAGTAATTTAAAGCCTTTTTTTTAATGCAAGATGCCAGAAATGATTGGGATTATCAGTCATGTACATAGGCCTATCAGAAAATGAACTTTTGTGCACACAAGACACGTGCCCTGGGTAGTTACTGATTAGCTTGTGAGGGCAAACAGCTAGGTGGATCCAGAAGGCAAGGCAGCTGAAAAAAGGAGTCTGAAAAGGGAAAAGCTTTGTGGACTGGGTATTGGCAAGAAGTGATTTGGAACAGTGAATCCAAAAACTGTGTTACATTTAATTCCTACTGTGTTCAAGAAAACAGGTTTTCACATGTACTCTATGCAAGTAACAGGATTGTACTGAGAACATAAGATGCTCAAGTTTTCCCACAGGAGTCTGTCTGTAAAACCTTAAATGTCCTCTAAGAATTTTAGTCGAGAGGAGATACTGATGAGGATGAGAAAACCATAATAGCAGTATGAAAGCATATTTTCCTATGAGTGATAAACTGACTTGCTCTTGTTTTCAGGCTCCTAAATTTCTGTCCTCCAACCAGCAATAGGGCCAAAGACTTTCATCAGGTCTTGCATTTTGGTGTATGCTTTGGGCAGAGTATTGTCCTCGACTCTAGAGAGAAGCTGAACAGAGCTTCTATTAGGTAGGTGGTAGACAACATTTAAATATACCAAGTATGTGCCATATCCTGAAATACTTAGACTGGAGCAGCATCCTTCAGTGCTTTGTTGCATCTTCTGATTTTTGCATTCTGATTTTCTGAGTATTTGTCAGATTTTTAGGAATGGGGTAAACATTAATGTTGAGGATAACGTTACCCTGAAAAACAATTCTTCATGTGTGTAATACAAAGAAAGAGAGAGAGAAAGACAATCAGCACTCTTATTTATTTGTTTTTCAGTGCACTGGAAGAGACTGGCTTTACTGCCTTAAGCAATTCTTTTGCTGGTCCTTTTGTAGACTACACCAGAAGTAGTAGAAATCTGGAATAAAGAACAAATCAAAAATTTGGTTGAACAGTATAATTGGAGCTTCAGTGTCACAAATGAAGAGACCTGCTGACTGGCTTACAGAACCTGTCCTTTACTGAAGCAACATTCACCTTTGGTAGAAGACATATCTAGAAAACAAGCTGAATGTCCTTGTCAACTCTTCAATACACAGCACAAAAATACTCTTATACAACGAGCACAACTTCTAAACAGGGGTTTAGGGATAGCATAAATGTATCCTGTGTTAGATGTGGCTTTACCGACTCCAAGTTACCAGGGTTTTAGACAAGTGAGATAATTGTTCTCCAAAAGCAATGAATGATTGACACTATTGCTTTGAGGGAGGGTGAGAGACCTTTCTTGATTCACAGAGTAACTTACTTCTGGTTAGTCTCTGCTGAAGATGCACTCAGACATATGTAGCTGGGACAGACATAAGTCAATTCAGTAAAAGTTTTGAGACTCAGAAATCATGATGTTTGACAATCCTATTTGTTTTTCCAAGTTTTACTAGAAGTGTTGTAGTTTCAGTAATCTTCCAAAGCTATGTTGCCATTTTATTGATAAAATGGGATGCTACTTGAAATCCAACCTCTTTTGTGTGTTGTGGTTATTTCCCCCCCGTCTTTGATAAGACTAAGGAAAAGGGTTCTACAGAAATTCTGTGAGGACTTGCAATTAGATAGTTTTCTAAGAATGAAACAAAGTTAATAACTTTATAGAAACATGTAAGTAGTAGGTAAAAAGTTATATATATTTTTCTATTTTAGAGGCATAGGTACAGTGAATGCAGTCAAAGACATGGCAAGTTGGGAATATTCCAGTCTTACAGCTACAAAACTGCATGTCTGTGCCTAAGATGCAAGATCTACATTTCAAATTTATCAAGAATACATAAGTTTGTTCATTGAATTTTTGGATTAAACCTGCACAAAACTGTAGAAGATTATCTAGAGTGAAGGAGAAAGTTATTTAATAGTTTTGCTTTACTTTAGATAAAGATTTTTTTCTAAACTAATTTGGATACTTGAGAACTCACCTCTACTAGCTTTCCTCCAGAAATCTCTGCTGTATGATGATAGTTGGGAAAATCGGCTACTATTTTCCCATCTTCCATTTTAACTGTTGCCTGTAATAGTAAGGTTTAATGAGTAATAGAGAAAGGTTTAATGTCCCCCTGGGGTTACTGGCATTTATATTATCAGATACACTGTAAACATCTGTCCACCTGATGCTTAAAGTTTTTACTTTTACTTTTAAAAAAGTGCTGTATTACACATGCAGCTTCATGAACAAGACTAAAATCCTTGTGCTTTAGTTTTTAAATATTCACAATTTAAATAGAAAAATGTTCATCTATGTACATATCTACACAATAAATCAGATAATATTCCTTCATAGCTCTAAAAAAAAAGATCTGACCACAGATGATGCTTCTCATTCAATCCTCAATGTTTTATGTGGTTATCTTGTTTTGACAATGAAGTAAAAGGCATGATTGTACGAGTTAATTTTGAAGTAGCATTCTCGGATACCAGTAACATGCCCCCAGGCAGCACAAAAGTCACTGTGGACAAGTGATGTGAATCTTTACCCTAGATCCTGAGTTTCATACCTCTGACTACACTAGAATTCATCTTGCTTATTTAAGTGCAGGTGAACATGACTGCACAGCCTGCAGTCACACATTTATACTATAACATGTGCCAATTGCTATGAGAGCTGCTTCTGTATGGAAAAAGTATGCGGGATGCTACTATGAAGATCACAAATACTACAGCAGCTCAGCTGACTGCCAAAAGTAGATACGTAGTTCCATCACAAAATCAGTCTTGTCTGTGTAACTAGTCAGTCTTGCCTATGCTTTTAGTAGAAAAGAGAGATGAGCCTGTCATATTTAGAGGAGAAAAAAGTAATTTGCAAAATGAAGAGATGAGTGAATGTGTTTTACCAGATATAAGGAAACTGCTTGACTGGTTTATGTACTGTTTAGTGACACTATACTAAAAGGCAGTGGTTTCTCAGCTGAGACTCATTTACTTTGCACCCAGCTTTGGCTACTTAATAGGCTTCAGACTGCTGAAGAGAATGGAATTTGTAATATTTCAAAATTGTTAAGTTTGCAATAAAACGACCAAGTAGAATTGTGTCTTATTCTGTTAGGTTTCTCAAAGCCAAAGACATGGTTTTTTTTCCTCTCATAAGCAGAAAGGTATGGCTGAAAAAGCATCCTAGAAATCATGTGATGCTATTGCTTTTCTCAGGTTGTCACAGCTCCCTGATGCAATTGCTGGTTTTCCTGTCTCTTCAGTATATATAAAGCATTTATCCAGTAATCTATTTTAGGGTTCTGGTCACCTCACAAATGCAAAGTTCAGCTGTCTCAAACTGTCTTATCCCTTTAAATAGATGAGAAATGGATAAGGTAAGCAAAACAACCATTTTACAGCAGGTTTTGTATCAAGATTTTGTCCCTGACAGGAGCAGATCTATGTTGTGTAATCTTCCTTCTCGCTAGAGGCTGCTTAAGTTGCAAGTTGCTCTGTACTTCCAACAAGAAGGAGGATACAGAGATATATTTTTTTCCCTTCACTTCACACAGTCTTTTGTTTAAGACTCAGGCACAGGTGACTTCAAAAGGTGAGCACTGCTGGCAGGCATGGGCAGAGCTAGGGATCATAGCACTCCCCTCAGAGTGCCCTGCAGTTGCTGTATGGTGCTAGACAATGACACAGCTGCCAGCCAGCTCTTTAGGGTTTTAATGAGCATTATGTTTGCTTGAGCTGTGACACCAGTAGGTGCTTGACACTCTACCCTCGTCCTTTATTAGTATGTACAGTCCTGAAGTTCTAGCTCTCTTTAAAATCAGATTTAGGTATTTTACTAGGGCATCAAGAAATGAAGGAAAAAATTACATGTTTCTAAGCGAAGACAGATGAAAAAAGAAACCAAAACCAAAAAAAACCCAAAACCAAACAATTTAAGGAATATGTCCTTGAGACAGATTTGATTTTCACCCTAAATTAAAAAAACAACTGCGACAGCATAGAACTTAAGAGCTAAATTAATTTACCTTGAACTTTTTACCACCCATTGTCTCCATGTCTGCTTCCTTGCCAATTGTGAATGTGTTGGTTGTGGTGTGGCCTCCTGGGAAATGCTGTGTCCAAGTGAAGTCATTTCCATTCTGCACCACCTCAGTGATTATTTTGCAATTCCTTCCCTTTTCAATCTTGTCACTGGGGAGATCTTAATCAATAGAAACATACAGTTTATCAAATCTAATAGCCTACTAGTTGTATTTGAGTTGAAGCATGCTACTGGTATGCTTGTTCTCAGACACTGATATCTGAGCATCTGATTTGTTTTGATTTGTGTGTTTTTGTTTGTGGGTTTTGGTTTTTTTTTTTACAGCAGTATCAAAGCTCTGAGTTTAAATTACTGGTATAAAGGAAGATATAGGTACATCAATGCATTTGCTAAAATAATTAAGTTTTGGTCTTGCATTCTTTCCTCTAAGAAATTATATACAGAATAAATGTATAGATACAAAGTATATATAAATACTCCCTTCTGCTTAATCTACACAAGCAGATGCATGGAATTTAATGTGTATGCATTTGGTGCCTTTGCTATATAGCTGCATATACCTATTTGCTATTGCTTTTCAAATAAATGAACACAAGCACTGAACTTATGCACACAGGTAATAGTGTCCCTAAGAGATTTTACTCTGGGTAATCTGTGTGCAAACCTGTTTGTCTTTTGAAAGCATTCGCAGAAACCTGTTCCTGAGTAAGATTTTTGACAAGCATTTTCATTCTACATTTATACTCCTACTGATGAACACTAAGGACAGAAAAAGTGATTTTCATGATACTGCACACATCTTGGCCCTTTATTCTGCTGCCACTGAAAAGGAATACTACTTCTGTAGAACAGGACTATTTCCTGGGGCGAGCAGTGCTTCTTGTAAGAATGAGAACTGAATCTCCTTGCTGAAGTGCAGAGCACTCCTACTAGTCTTAGCCCTTGTTGATCTTGGCATATTTCAGTAAAAAACCCCCCTCTTTTAAAAACTAACTAATTTATAACCTTTAAGACATACTTACCAATCTTCTTCACAAATTCATCATAGTTCTCATCGCCTTCGAATTCATATTTGCCTGTGAATGCCATGTTGCCCTGGTGATGTGGCTAGTAGAGCAGAACAGCAGCTGGAACAAAGAAGAATGGTTAAGTGCAGATGGCTTGAGGCCCTTGTTTTTATAAACCAGCCCAAGCTGTTCAGCCCACCTATACCCACACCCCTTGGAAATATACTTTTATGATCTGTGTGAGTCACTAGCAGGGATGCCATTGACCTGTATGAAAATCAAGGTTATAATTCAACTATACATCCTTGGCAATAATCCGGAGATCAGCAGAAATCAAGGACAAAAGCTTGGCGTTGGTTTTAGTGCATATTTAAACAAAGTGATATATTTTTACTTTGAAGATTCCACTCATTTTGCAGTCAGGATGGAATAATGGTAAAAATATGTTATAATGAAACAGGGAGAAAATGGCTTCAAAGCAGTGTCCTGAGATCACAGCCTGGCTATATCTGGAAGCATACTCTATATTAGTTAAAATATGAAAATAAGAAACAAGCTGCACAGATTCCTAAGTAATTCTGGCAAAACATGGGCAATGACAAGATTTGGGGTAAATTACTGCACCCGCACATGTCTTACCTTATCTCCACACAGAAAAAAAGAACTAGTTGGATGTAAAGTACATTAGATTAGTCCATGGCACCATGTTCCCCTACCTTATTTAATATCGAGACAAATAGTGCTTTGTATTGCTTAGCAAATGTTCACACAGAGTACAAAAAATATACTTATTTTGGAAAAGCAGAGCTCTGATATATGTAAAATAACCATATGTTAAAAGCCAGGGAGTCTGCTGGGTAATTTAGGATGCATACAGCAGATGAATATGCCTAATGAATCCATTGCCACACGCAGATAGCAGGGCAGGAAATTCCCAGCTGCTATGTATTGGCATAGCTCCACTGGCTGAGGATACAGACCAACAACTTTTAATCTGAACAAAAAGATTCCTAGGATTTATGTGAAAATGGTGTCATAGATTAGAATGTCATTTTATTTAATTTAAGTAATAAATTTGGGAAGGAACTGAAAATCTACTTTTCCCTGCTTTTGTAAAAGTCTGGAGAAATACATAACAGTGTTCAACAAGTTTTGCTGTATGCAGAGTGGGTTCCATTTCTTAAATGCAATTAATTTAATCCCACATGCTAATGCAGGAACATGTCTAGTTAGAGTCAAGAAACTGATCAGAAGAAAAACGGGAACATAGGCTGGGTAATTAAAAATATGGAAAACAAAGGTCCACTAAACTTCGCTACTGCTCTCCTTGGTATACTTTCAAATTAATGTATTCTATGTAACCATTTCTGTATTTCTAATTAATAGACTTATCCATACTCCACTCTGTCAGAGAATAAGACAGACTTCAGTAATGGGATGAAACTTCAGTAAAATGTTAAGTATCATAAATCACGGTACATGACTGTAAAACTATACCACTATGAAGCATTGCTACATCTAACAGTTTCATTACGAATAACATTGTCTCAGAGTTCACAGTTACTTGCACACTCCCTCAGCCTGTGCTCTAAATCCCTGCATGTTGGAGAGTGTAGTGTAGTTTGCGAGCTGTTCTACTGCGTTCAGACAGAACGGTGCCTCTTACCAAATCCTGCCTCCTACAGGTCCCTTCTCACATGGTCACATATGGGCTGTGTCTTGATGTAGCCTCACAGATTCAGGACTGGATGTAGATTATGTTATACCAGCACCAAGTTCAAGAGGAGATAGAAATAAGACAGCCTGTTTTGTGACATACAAAACAACAGTTTTCAACTGTTTTGTCACAGCATACCAGTGTGCACAATAACTCCTTAAAATAGTATCTGTTGGGGGATGAGGGGAGGTTTAAGGTTTTATTAAACTTAAATATATTTGCTATATATACATATATATTTAATGGCATACTACTTGTCAGGGTATGTTGCAACTGAGTGAAAACAATCCTCTCTAATTTGTATTAATTTCTTATTCACTTACTAAGTTTTTTTCTTTTATGCAAAGCCTCTGCTGTCTGTAAGTTATACAGCCTCTAAACCAATTACACAATACGCAGGGCATATGAGGTTTAAATAGGAAAACATTTCCTGTCTTAGGAAAATCTTTGCGGTTTCAAAACTTTTCCTTACAGGGAAAAATGAGCAGGATTCCAGAATACACTGACTGATAGGTGAAAAGTCTGAATCAGGCGAGAAGGGGATTTCTAATGGAAAAGAATTTTCTGACCAGAAAAAGCTTCAGAAAATTCTGAGTCAGTTTTGTGAGAGATTATACCTGTAGACTGGAAAAGATCTTACCTCATGTTTATTAGTTGGGAATTTTTATTAGGTCTGTGTTTTTTTTAGCTACTTCCTCTTCTGAAGTCTGAGAGAAAGTAACTTCAAAATCTTACATCTTCTTATAAAAGAAAACATAAAACTTTCAAATGGAGATGTGGTTTTTGAAGTTGACAACAATCCTTTTAAAACTAATTTTTTTTTGTTGTTTGGTTGTATGTTCTTGGCAAGAAAGCAGTTTTCTAGAACAGATGCAGAAAGTGAACAAAAGTGAAGCATAACAAAATCACAATCAATTTCTAAAATAAAAATGGAACAAATGTCCTAGGAAGTACTGCCTTCCCACCCCTAACCGTTTACTCTCCCCATATTTACTCAGCTTAAATTGTACCATGCTGTGCAGTGGCTGACTATATTGTGCTGGAGTTCATGACACCACAAAAGCCATACCATCTGCTGTCTGCATGCAGTTAAAAGAATGTCTCCACACTTGAAATAGAAGAGAGCCGTATACCTTCCCTCTGTGAACATTCTCCGTGTCCCGTGATTAGCATTCAAAAGACAGGGATGGGGGAGAAAAGTACGAAACTGGGGGGTTCTGTATCAATTATAAATACATAAGATTCAGGGAGGGAACAGAAACTTGTTTCGCTGCCAGTGTTTCCTTTGCACTTTTCATTTAAAAGTGTCTGTAAAATTATTCTGACTGTCCCACAACCATATTTGACACTAATTTTTTTAATTAAAACTCCTTCAGCTTAATCCCAAGATTACTGAACTCAATGACCAATTATGCAGGAGCAGACAACTGAAAAGGAAACTATCAGCTGGACCCAGATGCTTAGGCCCTATCTATATAAAGAAAAACAGCATTAGCATGGAAAACAATGAAGCAGTTGCACATACATAGAAGCCTCAGTTCTTATTCCTGTGGTAAAGCTAAGTAGATACCAGTTAAGCTACAACAGTGTAAACCCTATGCCATTAATAGAGGCAAAAGCCCTAGTAATTTCAGCCATATACAGATTAGAAAATAGTACCATTTAGAGGAAAGTATCATCAACTGTATTTCATACATGAGAAGGCTGAAACACGGAGAAAAAGTGACCTATCAGAGCTTACGATATAGTGAATAATGATGCATCCAGTAAGAAATCCAAAGTCGAGGCATTAACCCAGCATCCAGAGGATGGCACATTAATTTAAACATTCTTATAACAAACAAGCCCTTAGAAGCAAACAGTGAGAGCTCTGAGCAACCAATTACTTTCAAACAGTCACCCAGGGAGTTTTACCCTTGCTCCACTGAAGGGCTGTGAGAATCTTCACAGCTGCTTAGCACAACTGGCTGAGCAAGTCCCTAGCTAAGATTCTTGCCGTCTCTGTGTGGCTCTGTGTATACCAAGAGATAACCAGTGCCCAGCCCCAGCTGTGCTTTTGGGGAGTGGGTGACCATTGAGATGGTCCTCAGGCCAGCTGAGCACTGAAGGCCTCGGTCTTGCTCTAGGCTCTCTGTTCCAGAAAGACATGCACAACCCTGTGAAAAAGGTAAATGAACTCAAGCCATAAACTCTTCTATTTACATAAAACTTATTGGGGGACAATACCACCAGCATAGTAACACCACATGGACCTTGGAAGATAGATCAAACTGGATAAGAAAAACGCCACAGTTCTGTGAAACAGGAAAAAGATAATCAGATTATATGAACCATACTTGAGCTTTTATGTTCTCTTTCTCTCTCTCTAAAGATCAAATTATGTTGATAGCTTTCTTGTGATATAAAAATGCTGACATCTACACAACTGTACAATACTTAGAGCTTGCCTGCAGCGGGAATGTGGTGGGCATAGAGCCAGTGTGTAGGACAGTAAATTACCAATGAATAACTATTTGACTGGGTGGGTCACTCTTGCCACACACTAGGTATGAGTTTATTCACCTCCAAGGAGTTGTACGCTACGCTATACATGACAGTTCCAGGACAGGTTACAAACAAAGGCAAGGCTACGCAGTGTTAATAAATGTGCTTGCTCTGCCTGGTTGCTCAGGATCAGAATCAGCTTAGAACAAGTTTTCAACAAACATGCCATCATCTGCACCTGTCTGTGCAGAGGAGTTCTTAATGTGCCTTGTGAATTTGCACCCATGTTTCTGCTCAGTTATTCTGAAATAAATCTTTGTTTTCATTCCTGCCTTTTTTGTTATAAAATGTAATGAAATTAATAGCGTATTGGAGAATGACAACTTTCATTAAGTAGTCTTCCAAATACCAAGTCATGACAACGTTTATTCCAAGAATAAAGGAATGGAGGCCCTCTGACTTTACTGAGGTTACAGTCACTTGCACAATTGCTAAGGTTAGTCATCCAAGTCCCTCTCTCTTCAGTTTCAGCTAAAACCAGTATCCATTTAATGACCTCACACTTTGCATTTACCATATCCCTGCTTTTCCTGCCTCTTCAGAGCTGTGAGCGTGTGATGTTGCTTTTGCATACCCGTGCAGCAGCACTTCATCCTTAGTGGGCTGGGCACTGAAATAAATGGTGCAGAGAACTCCAGAATTATCCAGAAAAAAAAAAAAGAATAAATGAAAACAAAATTATCTATGTCTATGTATACATGAATTTTAAATATGTTACATGTACTTAATCCATTCCAACTACTACAACGTAGAGCCTGCACACTGCTGCAAACAACCTTGGTTATGTTATACTTCTGCTTAACAGAACTCAGTTCAAAACCAACTGAATTAACAGCTATAACTGAGACCAGTAGAAAAATAGAAGATATTTCCCTGGCACAAAGTGAGAATCGTAACAGAGAAAGGCAAAAAAAAGCTTCAGGTGTAAAAGCTGAAAACAGCTTTCAGAAAGTGGCCATTATCTTCAGTGTACTTGGCGCTATCTATCATTTTCAATGAGAAAGGTGGAGCCGTTCTTTACGTAGGTCCAAGAAAACATCGTTATCCTATAGGCGACCGTGTCTGCCACCTGGTGGCCAACTGCCAGGGCCCGGGTGCCAGGCGGCAGGTCCTGCACTGAGCCCCCCCCTCACCCCCGCAGCCCCCTGACTGCAGCCAGAGCATGCCGGCGTCTGCAGCCAGCCCCGGGCCACAGCTGAGTCTCCAAGATGAATACCCTCGTTCTCTAACTGCAGAAAAAAATAAATTCCTCCCTGAGCTGGTTATAATTGGCTTGGTAAGAGCCATGTTAAATGTATCATTTATATTTATATAATATATAAAAATATATCAGTATTTATACAAGCAATTACCTCATATGTTTCATTTTAAGACATAGTTCTAAAGGAAGATAATTTCCTAAGCGTTGCTTTATGGCATCACTCAAATATCATACAGTATTAGCCTTTGCTTAAACACAAATACATTTGTATTGCTAACTTGGCCACCGACGACACACAGATTTAATTAAACATTAGAGATCAGAGGCCAAACGCTGGGCCCCTGAATTCAGTGAGAATCACCTGCAGTTGAACTAACACTTCAACACAATTTAATGAATCTAACTTTATGTGCAAATGCTATTTGTGGCAGACTGGCATTTGTGAAACCCATGGATTGGATTCAGCTGCCACAGGGAAACACCAGAAAGGGTGTGCATGCTTCGCTGGAGCAGCACTGTTTGCAGACAGAATGCAAGGAAATGGCATAACCTTATTCTGAGAGGTCTAAGGTGCACAGGCATTTTACACTGACTTTGTCTCACTGAGTGGGCAAAAAAACCCCAAATGACCCGAAACCACGCATTCACAGTTGTGCTTACCTAACTTTGAAACCTGAGTCACTGCTTTAACATCAACACATAGTAAATCTCGTATTTGAATGTATAGTGTCAGGACCACGGGCAGGAACTGCTAGTTACAATGAGGAGTTACGCAGAAAAGCTCTATGCTGTATTTGAATTTATCAGGATGACGTGAGTTGCAACTGCGTGGCTGTTGTAGGCAGTTAGCATGAGTAAGTTGTCAAAGAAGTAAAATTCTTGTGGAAGCTTATACTCAAAGGAAAAGTTCATCTAAAGCCAGCAGTTAATTGCCTCTGTCTCCCAAGTCAGCTACCTCTGATATGCAAACCAGCTGAGTCTTCAAATGCTGGAAGGGACAGAGGGAACTCTCAGGAACCAAATCAAAGGCCTTGGATATCTTTACTCTCAGAATTTACTTGCCACAAAGTCATAAATATAACGCTTTTGCATTCTTTTTGTCATGTCGGAGTTACCCTGCCCTTGAATGTCTCCCAGTGTGCTTTAAAGTTTATTAACCTTTCAGATGTGTTGTATAAGGCCAACTGAGATACACTCAAAGACAAAATGGAGATAAGGAAAGTAATTCCATTAGTGATGAACTAGGCTGAGTGACTACCTTTGAAGTGCTTTTAGAACTGGAATGCAATTGAACAAGGAGTACAGATTCAAAATAAAAGTAGGAACTCTCCAGTGGAAAGAAAGTTACACTTAATGATTCTTTCAGAATGAAACTTGATCAGGAAAGCTTGTAAATTCCTAAAACAGCTGTATCCAGCAATTACTCAGCAACCCTCCATAGTAAATGGCTACTGATTATTAATTCCTTTGGTATTCAAAGTAATCATTCATAATGAATTCAGAATGAACTCATCTGGTGTTAATGTAATGTGTAATTCCATGGGAGTCCTATTATAATGTTGCCTTATTAAGTATCCATTTAGTATAGTACTAGGTGTTACTATTCTCAACCCATAAGCAGTAGAAAAGTAATTACTAACAAGATGTGGTTGAATTATTGAAAAGGTAAAGCTTGTACAGAGTCCAAGTTTTAACAGAAATGCACCAGCCAGCTCTACAGGGCTTCTACAGGGGACACAGTACAGACTCTGGCCTTGCCCCAGACGTGACATTCTGATGGGTAGGATCTGCCTAACAAAAACAGGAAAGAAAGGATCCTACCAGACGGTCAGAGATAGAAACATTTGCAGAGGAGGAAGGCACAGATCTTCCAAGAATCTAGTATTTCTGGGACTTCCTAAAAATGACATTTGATTATTTCCTGCCAAAACGTTCTATCAGGAAAACCTTTAGTCTGTTTGGATCTCCAGAATGGTAGTTTCCAGAGGGCAAGATAATAAAGTGATTCATTCAAGCTGTACAAGCTGGCATAGCTTCTGTAAGAAGTGTTTGGGTCTGCTGCCCCTGAAGGGTGTTCCTGATCCCCGAGTGCTGCCTCAATGGGACTGCTGAGGTCTGGTTTAGGCAACTGAAAAGACAGAAAACTAAACCTAAGAAAAAAAGGAGTGCTTAGTTTTTCACATAGTTTCATCAGTTTACAGCTGATTTGGTTCTCTGAACTGCCTCAATTGCATGGTCAGGCCCCGCCAGCCCAACAGAAGGTACAAGAGAGAGGAGGGGAAGATGAATGGCACCGGCACCATCATCATCATCATCATCAACATGCAGCCCTTTCGCTGGCCCAACAGTGACTGCAAACCACACAGCAACTGAGGGCAGCCTGAGGATATGACAGCGCTGCTTACATTGCCATAGTGATTCCAGGCTGTTCTTGAGCCACCTCCTGCTTCGTGCTGGCACAACCATTTACGCAGTAGTGTAGCAATTGGAGCAAGGGGCTGATTTGAATTAAAAATCCCAAAGACAAAATGAAAAGGTATTTTTCAACTGGATCAGTGCTCTGATCCAGTCCCTCACATGATCACACAAACAGCTGTACTGGCATAATGCAAGTATTGGCATGGAGAAAGGAACAAGCAGCTGGTGGAATATCAGCACAAGGTGGCTATGCCACTGAAAAATACTCACTGTAATCATGGTCTGAATTATACTTTATGATCTATATTAAAAGAATAAAGAAGTCTGAACTGATAATTGCAAACAAGGTTCTGGAGAGGAAAAGCAGAATTATGCTCATGCTATTTGAGCTAGTGATGTGTTCACTGACCAGGTTCACTGAACAAATTTTCTGCAAGCTGAAGGCTCAGTATAAATTCTCTGAACTCATTATTTCCTATTGTCTCTTCAGAGCCCAACACCCAAGTAAATCAAATCAGCCTTCCTGGCCTCAAAAGCACCAAAACAAAGAACTGGGAGGGAAACCTCTGTTAGCATTTCAGTCTCTCCTAGAATTGATAGCACTGTATACAATTTCTTGTCTTTGTTACTCTAGCAGGCAGTTTACTCCTTGGTATGTAAAAATCTTTTAATTCCTAGTTTAAATTAATGCATGGTTTTCTGAAGCCTGTTTGTACTTGTGCCAGCACTGCCTCTTCTCTTAAGCAGAACTTCTTTCTCTGAGTTTACCCCAAAGTGCTTTAGAGAGCAGTTACATCCTCTTTTTTGCAAGGGTAAATAAATTGGGCTAAGCTGTGCCAAACTCTGTTAGACACTTCTGACGTGACAGACTTTTTCCTCCTCTTATCATCCAGGTATTCCTCTTCACTTACTCCAATTTCAGGTAACCTTTCTGGAACAGAGGTGACTGGGACCGATAACATTTTCCAGCTCAACAACAAGTTTCACTGGTACACTCCTCACCTTTTAAACTAAGAGCATTAACAGACATACTAAAATGTTTTGATTTTACAGTAAGATTGATACCAGCAACTTCTTGTGAATCTAATTGTTCTTTTCTTTCTTCAGGATTCTTCCCTTTAATTAGTTATACTAATGTCATCAATTGCATCCAATTCAGCAGTAATGGGGACTGACCGCAGAAATGGGAAGCTATCTGGATGTTTAAGGCTCAGTAGTGACTACAACAGAAGACCTGAAGATTTTTTATGCCACTTTTGACTCACGTAATCTGGAAATGCACAGTAAAACTAATTTTGGCTACTATCGATTTGGCTTACACAAAACTGTTTAGCTTTCTTTGAAATACCATCTTCGGATTAAGAGCCACTATGGAACATTTTGAAGCTCAATGGTTTTAGTCTAATACAGATAATTTTAAAAAAGTTGCTAAAATGAAAGATATAATTCAACCTTATCTGCAGAGTCTTCTGGTAAAAGCAAACTGAGTTAAAGATCCTACCTCTATATATTTCTTTTTTCCATATATTTATACTACAAGTTCCCTAGCAGAAAGTAACTATAGTTCTTACAAAGTTAGTAAATGACATCCCTAAAGATAGGAATCATTACAACTACTCTTTTGGACTCTTCTGACCAAAACCAAACCCAATAGCCATTTCCCCTCTATCTACATAGTTTATGTGATATGCTGTAAAGATTTTATTACTTGATAGTGTTTATATGATTGTACTTGCTGACACATCAGGACAACATAGCTCCAAATGGGAGCTTATCTTCAAGGTAATCTAGTCTAATTTGGAGACTTCTGTCACGTGGCCGTGGTCTTCTAAGCAATTCTCAGTCACCACCAAGAGGGGGGAAAAAAGCTACATACCAGTATAAAATGAACGTGCACTGTCACTGTACCTGCATTTAAAATCAGTGGGAACTGGTAGCAGGGAGAGTGACTGAATGCAACAGGCTGTCACCACCCCACACCAGCACCACCACCAAGAAAAAAAAAGATCAAATTCTTTCTTAGCTACAATGTATTTGGAAGGTATCATTCTCTGGAAGCCTCTTCTCTACAGCTACACTTACCTACAAAATTTGCATGGTAATTTATTCAAATTAAGCTTAGAAGGCAACAGAATGAACATGGGATGAAAGCAGGACTCAGTGTTTCAGGAACTTATCCTGCTTCTGTGGTATAAACTGGAGTTCTGCATGGAGTCTGGTGGCAGCAGGCCTCTCATGATAGCTGGACAACTTGCTGAAACCAGTCCTAGAGCTTGCATTTTCATATGCACTGAGCCGGCTTGCATATTTTACAATTATTCCTACTTCTCACATACCTCTCTCTGCAGCGCCCTCTGATTGCATTCTAGCGGGCAGCATTCACCCCACTCTAATAACCGCAGAATGCTTTGCTCCACCTAAACAACTAAGCAACTGATGGTTTAGTGTACACGATGTTGATCTAGGCTTTCTTGGAGAAATGCTGCACAGAGCTTGCCTTTAACTAAGTCTACTGAAGTCAATAAAGAACAATATGTAACAGCATGTTTTAACTTGTTCTTTCTGTAGGAATTCTGCTAAGAGCTGCTCTGTTTCTTCCCAAACAAATCATGTTATAAAAGAATAAATTGGTTTTTAAGTGCTATCTGCTATACAGGAGAGAGAGGTTTTAAAAATCTACAGAGATATAATATAAGGAACACTGAAAATGGAAAGTTCTTTAAAAAAGGAAATTATAGACAAATTATTTGCCTTTCTCAATTTTACTCATGTTATTGGCTTACTAAGCATAGGCTACTGGAGTGTAGCCTCGGGATAATAAGGAAGGAAATGGCGGACTTTTAACAGCAAACATTACTTAATAAAAGACTACTATTTAGTCTTACAAGACAATGTAATTTGTTGTATTAATTGAGAATCTAACAGGAAATGGAGGTGTTCAGGATTTTGCAGAACTTTGTATCACATTTATTTAACACAAAACATTTTTTCACATTTGTAAGGAGTCATTTAAAAAAAGACCACATTTTGAAGCACAAGGACATATGATTTTTCCACCTGTGTCTGTTTCTGCCTTATACTGTTTAAAGAAAAAATCATTAGTTTTAAGTACTGTTTCAAGGAAGAACAAAGACATTAACAGCTTGTGTCTTTTCCTTGTTTTCCTTTATTTTAAGGAATCAATGTGCTGAAAGAGAGTGAGAGCAGTCCAGAGAGACATGTAAGGCTCTCAAATAACCCCAGCACTACATCTAGTCTAAATTGCCTCTGTATCCATGGCCAACCTAGTTTTATTGAATGTATAACTAAAGCTGCCTCCTTTGAAAATATTTCTGACTTGCAATGTAGATGCTGAATTACATTATCTCTGTTCAACATGCAAGCTTATACATAACTTACGTATAAAAAAGTTTATCTTTTTTGTTGGAATAATTTTTTTTACACACTATGCTGCTTCTGGTTTGTTTTTTTTTTAATTGAAGTTAATACTGGAAAAAACACAAATATTTATTTTTAATTTGCTATAAAACAAACACATTTTTAAAACATCTGAAATATTTGCTTCCAAATCCATTAATGCGTTACATACAAGTGTCTTTTAATAACTGAACCTTGATAGCAGTCCTACTCCCTTCACCTTTTCCCTCTAGTTTGGGATATTCAAAGTATTTTCTTTAATATATTGCAGAGTTTACTCCATGATACCTATGACAAAAACTGCAGGCTAGCAATTGGTGCTGAGCAAGGGGTTAACTTTCAGCTTCAGTAAGACAATTCCCCATTTAGAAATACAGATATGCGTTTCACAGGTCTCAAAAGAAAACTTTCTAGGTCATTCCAATAAATTGAAATATGTATTTTGATTTTGAAACAGACTATTTCTACTGAAAATGCCAACGTAATGTTTTCTTATTTCCAACATGGAAGACATTAAAAAAAAATCTTTTTTTTTTCCTTAAGATACTCCAATTTTACAACTTCCTTATTTTCATACCTCTTCTGTAACATCAACATCTCTGTATCCGGATCATCAATGGTTACTGAAGCAAACAGACAAAGCTGCAGAGCTAAAGAAAGGCCAAATTCCCCACTTGGCCTGCCAGGGGAACTCCTTCTACTGCAAGGGTTACTCAGAGTTCAGTATGCATGGAATAAACACAGCATACTTTATTATGCATCCTGCTTTCCAGACTGCTGCTCCCCAGCCCTACATCATTAAAGCAATAGTACTGTACTTTAAATACAGATTATGTAGTTTGCTCCAGGTCATACGAGATGGGATTCATAACCAGAAGTCCTGATTCACCGCTGTCTGCTAAAACACTAGACACCCCTCTATCATTTAGATATAACGGTTTCTCCAGCACATTGCCCAGTTATCTCCACTGATTTTCCTAAAGTGTATTAACCTCCATCTATTGCACTTGTAAAATCCTGCTGCTTTATTTGTGCACATAAACTCCATGCACAGTTAAATTCTGCTATTCCAAAGGATAACCTCAGCTGCAGCTCCTGAATCTCTGTTAAGGGGATCATTAAATTTAGATACCACTTTTTTGTTTTTTGAAGGCACATCTGTTTTGCAATTGACTTATTATATTTTAAAATCATGTTTACTAGTTCCCTTCCATCTCCTTCACTCTCTCAAGCTTTTCCTCTTCCTCTTGTCCTGCAGCTCACCTGAAGAGAAGAGTTAGATGGAACAGACAGCTATATGGTGATGGTGATAAGCTATTTGCTACCCCCGTAAGCCAAACAAAGATTTTGTCCAAAGAATCTCAAAGGCAGACATGAGAAACTTGTATTTGAGTGCATTTTTCTTATGCTAGTGCAGTGTTTATAATATGCCACACTGAAAATACTGAGGCAGGTTAATTGTGCAAGAACAGAAAGAGTTTGAAAATATGCAATGCAGAGAGGATGCATTTCTTTTCTTGAAATACAAGAAAAGCCAGTTTTCTTTGCATATAAGTACTCTGGGGCTTCAGCTATGTTTTGATGTGTATGATACAGGGTCACATCTCACTGCATGTTTTACAAGAATCTGAAATTGTTTGTATTTCCTTAGATGCTCTTAACAGGAGAAATAAATACACCTATGTAGCAGAGAAAATACATATATCTCATATGCCATTTCTTTACCATCTCCAAAACAAGCAGATCTTTGCATCTGTTTGTTCTATTAACTACTTCTATTACATCTAGCCTGTAATGTCCCTCTTCCAATGGTTTTATTTGTTCTTGAGTCGGCCAGCAGTAAATTTGCTGTTATTGACCGAACAACACTGACATAAACTGGGAAAATGAGACATGTTGTTAACAGCTGTGATTTTATCTTAAACTCTGGAATAAGCCATATTTCTCTTAAAGCTTCCTTCTAGAATCAGAAGGAAAATCTGCAAAACACTTCAAACTCTGAATTTCCACTTGGAAGTTTCTTTACTTTGTAGTACCAAACAACAGCTGTTTTCCTCCCAAATGATGAGAAAGCAGCAGGGAACAAAAAAACTAAACAATGACATTTTTTTATTTTTTTAAAATGTGTTCTTAACCTAAACTTGCATTTTTGAATGGCTCACTTTGGCAACATATACAGACCACTTATCATTCTCAGGGTGCTTAAAAATTTGGATATTTACTTCAGTGACTGAATAGGGTGCCAATTCCCCAATATTCTGGTTCCTCAGGCAGAAAATGCTATGACAAAATTTGCACAAAGTTTAGAAAACAGTTGCATCCACCATTAATGCAGCGTTCTAGTGCCCAGGATTATCCTTGTGAGTCCCCTGGTGAGCATGCTGAGGTGGTTCTAAACCCAGTCTGCATTTCTGTGACTATTTCTCCAGAATAGGCATGGACTTTCAGAGCAGCCTCTGAAAATCCGGTAGAGGCATCCGTGTCATAAGCCATGCTGCCATCTAGTGATAAAGCTTTAGATCTGCTTCTTAGCTGAATAAACGTTCAAGTATGCCACAGATGGACTTCTGTGCCAAAATCTGTGGCTTATAAGGCTGGCTGCAGCTTGTGTCCTAAGAGACAGGAGATTTGAAGAAACCAAAATACTTAAGCTCTTCCTGCATGATACCAGAACTTTTGTCGTATTTGCAAAATTCGAGATATAAGCAGATTATTAAATATATTGATTGACAATGTTACACTGTGTTTGTTTAACAGCATGTCTTCCACCCACGTTCAAAACTCTTTTTTTGCTAGAAGCACCTGATGAGATTCTGTAAACAAGCCACTATTATCTTTGCTTGAGTTTACTCTCTGTTAACACAAAGGGGCTCTGTTTGGTGTCAGGTTGCTAAGGACTGCCTTGCCACAATGTTGCCTTGGTTCAAGGTGGGCTGCGTTTTGCTTTCATTGTGCTTGGTTTTTTCATTTTGCTTCTTGGTAGAATGCAGAATTCTTCATGCAGAATAAGCCATAATAATGATTCCTGCATGCAAAGACAGGATGACAGCAAGATCAGGCTTTATCATAAAAATTCCTCTCAACTTGCTAATGCAGAGAGAAGTGTGATGAGGACATTCTGATATTGATTTGAACTGCAAGGTCTGAAGATTGAAATATAAATTTCTTCAGCCCTTTGTGATTATTAATTACCAGTTCTTTACAGTACACTTTTCTCTTGAAGCTGTCAATATCATTTACAAATAATATGTTGCAAAGGCCAGAGGAATTGAGCTAGCACTTTCCTCAACGTCAGAGAGTGATGTCTGTGGGTCCACTACTGCTTAGCACACCTGAAAATTAGCTCTCACCTTCTCTTCTGATTGTTGAGTTTCTGTTGTGATCTGTTGTAATTATGGGATAGTCTTCAAGGGTATGCTGGATATAAACTGCTATCCTGTTGTATTCTGGAGGCTGTAAAGCAGGCAGGCTGAGACAATTGTTTGAAGAGAAATAAATATCATTTATCTTGCTCTATTCTGCAGAGGCACATCATCCCCTGAGATCATATTTGTCTCAAAAGTCCTAATCTTTGTGAAAAGATGATTCACTATAAAAATACACTTCCACTGTTGCACAATGCCTTAAAGTTATTGCGATCTCCAGGCACCAGCAGAGAAAAAAAAAAGTTAAATTTTGCTAATCACACATGCATGGACTGTGATACAAAATCTGAGTGCATAATATGGATTTTAAAGCCAAGGGGAATCTATTAGTTTCCACTGTTGATTTAAAAAACATCAATCTGCATTTCCACACAGCTTTTTCTACAAGTGATTTGTACTCTTTGGCCCAGTTTGTACCTTGGTTTTGTGGGTTTTTTTTATCTGCACTGTTGCCACACAGCGTTACTACTTGTAACCCAAGTGTCACTAGGAGCTCTTTGGCCAGAGGCATTTAGACCTTCTGTGCCCCAACTCTTCACAGCTGCATCGCTGCCTCCAGCTTCCTCTCCTAGAAGAAATGCACATCAGATTATTGCTACACGCTGCTATTCCTGCGATTTCAAGAAAGGCTGACCAGAGGGCTAGACAGAAGATCCGCTTTCCCTCCCCTCTTCAGGCTCCTCAAAGCTGAAAAGTAGTTTGCCCAGAAAAGATGTAAGGAGTGTGTAGGTCCCTGCCTAGAGGAGTAATTCTTGCAGAGAAGCCCAAAATCACTAGGGTGGCTATCAGCCACTGAGTGATGTTCACAAGGGTGGAAGCAGCAGGAGAGGTTTTTGTCCAGACCCTGTAATTAGGGACTGAAGGAAAGCAGAAATGTAGACCGGTATGGGGAGCTACAGTGAGAGGTTTCATGTCTCTTCTTTATTCCTGAGGAATTGATTTATATGGGGTCATCACAGCACAAAAGTCAGGAAGAGAAATGGCTTGAACCAGCTTCATAGCATCTTGCTGCTGTGCACTGGATAAGCTTACAAGCAGGAGACAGGCAAGCTGAGAATAGAACCACTGCGGCTCCCCTCTGCTCAGTCGCTGGTAACTGGAATCACAACTAACTGAAATAGCAGTGAGCAGTGAAATCTTTTCAGTATTAATTTTCAATCTTCTGTTTGAGAGAGAATACTTCTCCTACAACAATGGTATTTTTTTTTAAAGGCTTGTTTTTGTCTGGTCAGTGCCTTCTCTTTTAAGTCACTGTGACCTACATACAGACATGATCCAAATAAAAAATTAAAGAGAAAGAGAGCTTTATGTGACATTGCTTGGCTGAGCCAGCTCTGGAATTGCTGTGGCCTCTGTATTATTTTTTCACACAGGGTCAGATATGAGTTTATATAATTTTTGTTTGGTTGCGTTTTTTCTTCATTAACATAATAAATGTTTAAATATCTCTCCTCAAAAAAAAAAAATCTATAGTTTGCCCACTGAAGGTGGCATTGATGGACACACCCTTGTAGCATTGTTGTCCTGATATTAAAAAAAAAAAAAAAAAAAAAGGCAAAAAAGCCCAGAATTATGCCTCTGTCTGAATAAAACACAGGAATGAGGGGAAGTTGCTGTGAGTTCACACGTTACCACTGAGCCACAGTAAACTGATACATGGGTTCCCCTAGCTACTTGCCAACATGCAGTACAAGATGTTAGCTTAAATCATTTTCACCAAGACACTTTGATGAGGTTTGGATGGCACAAGAGTTACTCTAGGGATATGGAATCCAACCCCTGCTATAACTTACATTTAAATCAAGATTGGTAGGATCATTACTACCTGATGACTGTTCATTAAGCCTGGGTGAGACAAATTTGGCAGTCAGTTCAACTCCCCCTGGCTGGAGACTTGCTGCAAACTGATTTCATAGCACAAAGGTCTATTCCATTTGGAATAATTCAGGCTATGAAGTGATCTCTGTCTGGATCACTGGCTGGAAGCAGAGCTGTACTGCTATTCCAGAACATGCAATTCACTACCACAGCTGGCAGCATTCTGACAAACAAAAAAATAACCAAGAACTGAACTGCCCTGAAGGATCCTTTGCTTTGTGATTTGTCCCTGTAGGTCAAGGCTGTATCTTACCAGTACAGCAAGGGGAACTGTCAGGGCTTGTGGTATACCTGCACTCTGTGTATAGACGAAGAAGTGCAGATCCCACTGCTGTCAGTCTGGCACCTTTCACCAGCCCTACATTACTCACCAGTTAGCAGAGAGAAACAACAGGCGTTTCAGCATAGTGAAGGAGAAGCAGCTGGCTAGGGGATGAAGGAATAGAAAGAAGCAATTATACTATTAAGGCTATCAAACAAGCCCACACCACTCTTATTTGTGCTTGGGGGTGCAAGGCCAGATCATATCCACCTTTGCTGCTGATTGTTTTTTTGACAGAAATTGCTCCCTAAACAGTCATGTTCAGTGATTATTTGTCTCCTTCCTTCTTCCTCTGATTACAGCCAGGCTGGGATATCCCTGATCCGCATAGAAATGAATATTTTAAAAGTCAGTGCTGTCCTCAAAGGGGCTTGTGCACCATTAGGTCTCCAGATTTACTGCACTAGCAAAGAACAGTATAGTAATGAGGCAGCAGCAATAGGCTACAAATGAGGAGAAAAGAGCTAAAAGGAAAGGATTTTGTCTTGGTACATACCTGATGGTAAATTAAAATTATCATTGAGGTCCTGCCTTTATAGAAGGAATTTTCACCAAATTCTGTAACCACACTCATAGAGCCAAATGAGGGGATCAAGTGCACCCTCAGTAAGTTTGCAGATGATACCAAACTGGGCGGGAGTGTCGATCTGCTCAAGGGTAGGAAGGCTCTGCAGAGGGATCTGGACAGGCTGGATCCATGGGCCGAGGTCAATTGTATGAGGTTTAACAAGACCAAGAGCCGGGTCCTGCACTTGGGTCACAACAACTCCAGGCAATGCTACAGGCTTATGGAAGAGTGGCTGAGAAGCTGCCAGCGGAGTAGGACCTGGAGGTGCTGGCTGACAGCCAGCTGAACATGAGCCAGCAGTGTGCCCAGGTGGCCAAGAAGGCCAACAGCATCCTGGCTTGTATCAGGAATAGTGTGGCCAGCAGGGGTAGGGAAGTGATCCTGCCCCTGTACTCAGCACTGGTGAGGCCGCACCTCGAATCCTGTGTTCGGTTTTGGGCCCCTCACTACAAGAAGGACATTGAGGTGCTGGAGCATCTCCAGAGAAGGGCAACGAAGCTGGGGAAGGGTCTGGAGAGCAGGTCTTACAAGGAGAGGTTAAGGGAACTGGGGTTGTTTAGCCTGGAGAAGAGGAGGCTGAGGGGAGACCTTATCGCTCTCTACAACTACCTGAAAGGAGGTTGTAGTGAGGTGGGTGTCGGTCTCTTCTCCCAAGTTACAAGCGATAGGACGAGAGGAAATGGCCTCAAGCTGCGTCAGGGGAGGTTTAGATTGGATATTAGGAAAAATGTCTTTACTGAAAGAGTGGTCAGGCATTGGCACAGGCTGCGCAGAGAGGTGGTGGAGTCACCAACCCGGGAGGCGTTCAAAAAACACGTAGACGTGGCACTTCAGGACATGGTTTAGGAGGCCTGGTGGTGTTGGGTTGGCGGTTGGACTGATCATCCTAGAGGTCTTTTCCAACCTTAATCATTCTATGATTCTATGAACTCTATATTACAGTAACTCTTCTTGATTCTTGGCTCAGCACGTGCACTGTATCTTGCCTACGATGACGAACAGCTGGGAAGCACTACTATCAAAAAATAAAGCACATTTAAAGATGATTTGTGATGTGTTACTGTGCTATATCAAGTTCTCCTGTTTTCTAGGTCTCTGCATGAGAAGTTTTCCCATAGCTAACAGCAGTTTGTGCAAAATCATAACTATTCCCTGTGGTATATGACAGTAGCACAGATTTTCCCAGAACTATTGAGAAAGCACAGTTATTAACTGCAATATGTGTAACCCAGGCCAATATAGTTGGCAACGAAAATGCTAACGAACACAAGGAATTGTGTTCTCACTGTGTAAGACGTGTCACAGCCTAATCACCTGCCTTCAGAGTTTTAAGCCCACTGCCTATTTCCATGTTGTTAATTATCCTAGTTTCCCCTCAAAAGAATGTTCTAGTCCAAGCCACAGCTCAAACCTATTCCCTTCTGGGTGCATTGCTTTACAATAACCCAAAACCAATCACATAACATAAGTATCGGTCCATTTTTCCTCCCCATTCAGAGCTGTCGTACCTCTCTTCTGGCCATTCACCAGCTCTGCTAACAGAAGAGCCCTGAAATCCAGTTATATTCAACCTTGACTCACTGGGTGGACCTTCTGTCCCATTGAACCGTGTAAAGCTTTGTGGTTGCTTTATGCCTGTAATGATTGTCTCCACTTGCTTAGCTCTCTGAATTGACTCATTTTTTCCATCATTTGGGAGTGACTCAAGAGCTTATTCTGGCTTGACCAGATCTGACTCACCCTGGGTGAATTCAGAAATTAGTATTAAATTGAGATTGGTGTAGAAAAAGCAGAACTGTATTCAAATTGTAACTACAGTCTCTACTGATGTGACAAAGAATTCCTGGCCTCCAATCTGAATGGAGAAGCAGTGTTTATCTGGTCTATCACTGGCCCAAGCTTGCATCGATCAGCCAATTTTACTTTATTCTGAGGGAAAAACATAATGAGTATCATGAATCCCTTTATGCCACAGAGGAAAAAACCCTTATAATTACAAAAATGTCACTGTACCAGAGAGAAAAATATTAGAAACCCATTCATGCATACGAACCCATGACGAAAAACCAGAGAAATAGTATCAAATTTCCCCAGTTACAATGTATTAAAACAGACCTCAGTGTTTTGAACTATTTTGAACTACTTTGTTTTAATAGAGTGGCTTACACAAGCATTTAAAACTTTCATTTTTCATACATGAGACAGTTGCAAAGTCTTTTCTATGCCTGCAAGTACAGGGTAGGCCACATTATGAAATATGCATAAAGGGACACTGCCAGGTGAAAAACATTGGGCAAAATTCCAAGGGCTTTACTGCCTACTTGTTCAGTCCTTTGCTGGGCAAATCCTGCTGAAATCAATGGGAATTTTGCCTGAGCAGAGAACAAGGAATGCAATACTCCTAAAACAAGCAAACAAACAGGTATTACAAAAAAGCTGGATTATTCAGAATACAAAAAAATCCTACAACATTAAAGTCTGATGTACTACTTACGATTATGCGGTTAGTGACACTTATGCAATCTCTAGGCTTAGGCTGTGAAAATAAGTGTTTGGGTTTTTTCTGATTAGCTCCATTCTGTTCAACATTTGGTAAGATGCTACTATTGTGTGTGAGCTATCAATGTTTCACAGAATCATAGAATGGTTTGGGTTGGTTTCCAATTAAAAAATAAAAACAAAATTACTATTGAAAAAAAAATGATGGATTGTATTTAGGTTTGGAAAAACTTAGTATGCAAATCCTAAAGGAGCAGAATTTGACCTGTCTACAATTTGATTGCAGCACCTCATCAGCTAAGGGTGTCAATACCAAATGATTGCTGTCTTTACTCGTTTCAAGGACCTTAAGAACTTCCTAACTTTTTGCATGAGGGCAACCCTTTGGGGAAAAAAGAAGTTACTTAGAGTAATGCTAATGCTTAGGTAAGTAGTTTTTCTTCTGGAGCCATCAGTACTTTAGACATCTAACCTAAAAAAACCTATAACTGTCTGACTTTTTTTCCAAGAGAGCCTCAGTGAAAGTAATTTGATAGCACAAGGCAACTGAATAAATACATCAATCATGTTATAACAAAAATGTATCAAATCTGAAGTTGGATGCTTTGTGATGACTGATAATATTCCAATTACTGAATTTTAAACAATACTAATTTTTACATCTTTGATTCTTCACCTCAGAAAGGATAAGATGTTTTCTCCTTCCTTCTTCTGTTCCTTCCCCTGCACTGCTAAGATATTTGGCTGCTTTAGCTTTTATGCAGAATGCTAACTGCAACAACTCCATTATTGTTAAGAGATAGCAGGATTTAATTCTGTTAATACTTTTGGGATACAGACCCTTACACTGCTCTATGATTCACCATACCTTATTTACTACAGAAATGTGTCACTTGACAGGATACATCATGAAATTCAAGTTGCATTTCAGAACATTTTTCTCATTCAAATGGATGCCAAAGCAGGACAAACTGACCACCCCCAGACATATATTAAATTGAAGTACAAGAACTGGTGATGGAACCTTCAGTAAATAACATCTAACCAACACAGTAATCAGTGACAGGGGGCTGAAAGTAAATACTAAATGCCAGTGGTGCTCCAACATTAATTATCCAGATTGCAGACCTCAAAAACACAAAGAATGAGTCTTGTATGAAGTGCAGATTGCTTGGAAGCAGTGTTGCAGTTTTAAATCACTCTCAGTCTTTCCCCCATAATAAACAGAATGACATGGTACAGTTCATTTGGTTTTCTAACAGTTTTCCCTCCCTTTTTATTCCATTAGTTAGGTTGAGCCTAAATAGAGGAATTCTATAATCTTGCAAAAAAGCAGTCATTAATATGTCCTTCCTTTTCAGAATGAAGTATCTCTATCGCAGTTTAATTTCTATATTTTTGAAACTACTATAAACTATGCTGGGAAAAATGCATTTTTAATTCTGTTCTCAATGTTTTTGCAGCCTGACTATGACTACTAGAACTACGAAGAAAAACAACCACACTTCTAACCAACCATTCCAGTGAAGAGAAATAAATTTAGGCTGGCAAAGGTATCTTTTCCTAGTAGAGTATGTACTATTCACCATGGTGGTTTTAGCTGTAGTGGGGAAGGAGCTCCATCTGTTAAAATAAACCATGCTATACAGCTACATCAGCATATTCTTGGTACTGCAGACTTGGCCCTTATTCTGTGATAAGCCTCCACATGGGGAATTAGATTAGGACAACTGTAGAGAAATGCAGCATAGTAACACCAACGTATTTCCTCACAAGGGTGGTGAAACAGTTGTTGAAGGCTCGCATTTTTCTTTTTATTATTTGCTGGGGGGTGGGGAGAGTTTCAGTCAGCCAACTCCAGAAGTAAGAGAATTTGTGTTATAAAAGGTACTGATACTGCATGGTCCTTCATATGTAATTCAAGATCAGCTATTACTGCAGTGAAACAACATAGTGTGTTTAAATATTCTACACTATTTTCATGCATTCTACTACCATTTAAGAACCTGCAGTACCTACGGAGCACCACCATTCAAGTTGCCTTCCCTAAGGCAGGCATATTACTTTACTTCACAACTTATTCTCTAGTATTTGAATTAGCCAATAACAAAAAACGAAACTGTGGTGACATTGAGCATTTGCCTAGAAAATACAATGTTATGTGCTTTAATTACCTCCTGGCCTACAGATACCGCAAGATACTTTGTAGAAAATACCATACAGCCTCAGTAGATTCCACACTAACAGGTGATATTAACCAGACAGAAAAAGACAGCACTTTGGTACATGATAAAAATGCAAGTGTTCCTGATAACTTCAGCAACATAAAAATTGGGCTTTTGCAGCTTTAGAAGTCACTTGACCAATGGAATTGCAATTGCAAAAATCTAAACAACCCCATGCCAGCTTTCTGACAGAGGCACATCCACAAAGCCCTGAACTGAGCCTTGCTGTCAGACTCCATGGGCTGTGCACAGCTCTGGAGAACTACATGACCTGGGTAAAAACACTCTGTGAGACAACACAGCCTTCCTGCTTAGATCCTTGTAATGCCCACCTCTATAATGCAACAGTTCAAATTTCACTGACGTGCTCTGAAACCCTGCTCAATGTCCCAAAATTCTTGTCAAAACTTTTCACAGATTCCTGCTAACAAAACAACCCTTTCTGAATATAAACAAGAGTCCAGTTCTGCACATTACACTTGAGCAAAACTTCCATCGACTCCAACTGTCAGGTAGAACACAGACAATAATCATGACAAACACCAAACGCAGGAGCTCAAACACATGATCCAGCCATCTTATCTTATGGAATGCAGTTTAAATGAACAAACACTTTGCAAATTATCAAGATTAGTTCTAATTACACTCATTTTCTGCCTTTAGGATTGTCTGTAGACAGATACGCAGAAGTCATGGCCAAACAGGCTGAATGACACAGCGACAGAGATGTTATTATACCTTAGCATTTGTATTTTTATGGAATTATCTGCAACAGGACCAAGGAAAAGGATTTCTTAGTTTCCATTTTGACTGTGTCACTCCCCAGTCTACATTCCCAAAACTTTTGGACAAGCAACTTTTACCATCTTGCAAATTTTTCCACTGATCACCATGTGTCCTTATCATTGACAGGATAATCAAGTCTCTTATGTTAATCATCTCTGACCTGGTTTTGTGGACCAGCTGCCGAGCACTTACGCTGACATAACAAACCACAGCGGTTTATTGATTACAGCATCAGAACCACAGTCTATTTTGTTTTGGGGATGATGGAATGTTTTTTCTACGGCTATAAGGCTTAAGTTAAAGGCAGTCTCTGAATGAGGGCAACACAATTTCCCAACCATTGACAATCAAGCGCACCCTTGAAAGATAACAGAGCAAGCTCTTAGGTTGAAGGATTCTTTCTCTTGATGTGCAAACTAATTGCAAACAGTGTTTCCATAGAGTTAGACGTTACAAGATAACCTGGTAAGAGCAATTGAAAAGTGGCCTAACCTTATCAAAGGAAGTGAATTGCCAAGGACCATGCTGGGTATCGCTGATGAGCCCTGACAGGAAGGCAGGCTGAGACTGAATATTCCATAAATTGATCCTCCCTAGAATTAGATTAGGTAACGGTAAGAAAGCATGCATATCAGATAAGCATAAAATACAGGTGATACACTTTTCCTGGTTTTGAAATACACTTAGCACAACAGGTTCTACAACTTAAGGTTCACAAGAAAACAGAACATGAGACACTGACAAGAATAAAGATCTGTAAGAGAATAACGTGATATACTGAAAAGAGCAAAATGGTTTAAGATCTAGAAAGAATTAGAGTGGTCAGAAGTGCAGATATCTTAGTAATCAGGACCTAATGTTCACACCGGCATGTCACTGTATAATGACTGAAGTTTGCAGTCCTGTGGCCAGACTGTGTCTTTTAAATGTAAACTCTTACTTCAGGGAGCACTGAAAGTCACTGCATGCCAAGCATATTTTGCTGTCAATGTGCAGGGGAATGTGTGTGTCCTGAAAGCAGTACAGCATTTTCTCCCTTGCATACTTAATGCTCATTGAGTTTTAGCACAGAAAGGTCTCTACAACTTTAGGCTAACCAAGCCTGGTTAGACAGCAGCACAAATCCAAACTTGCTAATGGAATTAAGGCATGCGACATCACAATGTTATAGCACAGCTATCCCTTATTAGTTGAAGAAAGGTATTTCCCACCTGAAACTCCAAGTACCACACATTTCTTGATGCGAATGAAAAGCTGTTCAGCACATGGCAGAGAAATTAAGAGATTTTGTGAGATTAATGTCATGTCACTGTTAAAGATGAAGTGGGATGATAGCACTCTGGCTCCAGCTGCTGAATGCTATATGCACACCCCCATCCTCTCCTCGGCTAGTCCTCATTTTGGGGGAGGAGGTGAAAGAGGGAGAAGGACCTTAATTTGAATAGCTAAAAATTTGTACTGTCTTCCAGAGAAAGTAAGGACATAAGGACATAACAACTCTCCCCTTCCAACCCCCTTCCCAAAAGGTTGATGGAGAGGAACCTGTAGTTTATTTCCCTATATATTTCCCCTCAATTATTAATAAACTTGTCATTTTTATTAAACACTAGAATTTTTATTAAACACTAGGAACCATTCATTATTTTTATCAAGAATGCAAAAATATACAAAGTAGACAGGGACACATACAGTCTGAGGTACATTTTCAAGATCAGAAGACCTGAAAATACTTGTGTGCAATGACAGCATTTCTTGACTTGGTAAACCATGCACATTAGATGAGGCCTGAGGAAGTAAGAAGGTGGATAAAAGGGGACTCTGTGGAAAGACAGAAAGAAAAGAGAAACAGATAGACAAAGAAGGAATGAGAACCAATCCTCTAGCAAAAAGTTACCAAAAAAAAAAAAAAATTCAGGGGAAAAAGTCTGGCATTGAAAATTGCTAACTGCAAGTTTTTGTTCTAATTTTAGTCAGAGAACAAAGCATCTGATAAAGAGAAGAAACACGCACATCAGGCACAGAGACATTAGCATACACAAATGGGCCATGACCTCTCCAACTGTTGTTAGTGCTTTTGTGTGTGTGTGTGTGTGTCTGCAGACACCATGAGGGACAAATTCATCCTCAGTGTAATCGGATTAAAAAGTCAGTGGAATTATATCAGAAATGGATATTCCTCTGAATATCATCTTTATATTGATGTGATTACATGGTACGGGAAGAATCCTGCTCTGAGTGGCTTCCCCCCCCGCCCCGCCCCCAACATGAGAACTGCAGACCTCAATATCAGCTGGGGTTTTTTTGTTGGTGGGTTTTTTTTGTTTGGTTGGTTGGTTTTTTTTTTTTTTTTTTTTTTGTTTGTTTTTTTAACTGAGAGCTTAACTGGATGCCATGGCTAAGCTGTATGCTACAGCTTTCAATACTTTTGTTTGGCCTTTTTAAGTGAGGCGAAAAGGCTTGAAAAACTTGGATAATTGTCAAGTTATGCCACAGCCCTCCCCTTTGAACAGTTTCAAAACTGTACCACGAGGGGCAGAAAGAACTAAGTTAGTGTGGAATCCTAGGCTCCACAATGTCTCTGTTTTATGACATTCAAAACATCAGATAGATACTAGATAGCAAACTCAAAGGAAGAGCCAATTACAAACCATACCAGTTATGAATGGCATGTGGACAACAAGACAAGGATGTGAGACAAGAGTTACTCACTCTTACTCAGGTAAACTGTGAAGTCAAGGTGACTTCAAGAGGGACTGTCAATTATAAGCCCACTTTTGAAATCTACCTAGAAAACCCCAATACAAGTGTGTTCTATTTTGTTGACCTTACTGCAGTGATTTGTAGCCAATCCATACATAACTGTTGCACATAAGGCAATGTCTAGCTGGAAAATACATTTCCCTTCACCAGCCATTTTACCAAAATATATCCAACTGGTCATGTAAACCAATTAGTAAGAAAGCTGAATGTGTCAATAACTCTTAATTTAAGGAGAGAAATTAATTTGTAATTTATGGAATAACTAGACGCATCTGAAAGGCTAATTATCTGGTTACTGTGTCTTTGTCAAGGATAACATTTAGCACTTACACAGCACTTTTCATCCTCAAGTTGTTTTTAAACATTCACTTTAATTAAACCACATTACACTTCTGTGAATGAAAAGTTATTGTCCATATTTCACAGCCAGCAAAGCTGAAGCTACAAATAAGTGACAACGAGAAGGACAGAGTGTCAGAGATGTGTTGGCAGCTGCTTGCTTCAGCCTGGGAAGTACAATGGTTCCAAATGATTACCAGTCAATATTATTTCCTCTGTTGTCCCATCTTCTTAACCTCTGTCAACACAAAAACCTGAATGAGAACAGACTATGTAGGATTCTAATTTCTGTAAGTAATTAAGGTCAGTATTTTACCATTCCTGTTATTCCTATTTGACATGTGATTTACCTCCAGGGACCAGACATAAGGAAAAGCCACACCTCAACAGCTCTAAGTTCTCTTGATCTTGGGGTCAACAGAGCTTGTCTACAGATGTAGAACCACCTAGGAAACACTACTGTGTTTCCACAACCAAAGAACAAAAGAGTTGCTTTGACATATTATTTAAGGCAAAAGAGACTTTTGTAATTTGCTCAGAAGACTTCTGTGAGAAATTCTAAATTAATTACCATGCTAACTTACCTAGACTCGAGTTTAGGCCTCCCAGTTTATCCTAGCTGCAATGACAACGTCAGCAGTGCACTACAGGCATGTCAGTAGCATATGCATTTCAATCCATGACCTGCGCCAAACCAACTAATTCTTGAACATTGAGACAAATATTTTTGCATGGAGGCAGGCAGGGATCAGGATAGGAACAACACTGCTATATGTGATACAAATAGTCTTCCTGGTACTGCAGGAAAAGCTGCCTAGTTATTTGTATTACAGTGGTAGGTAAAGGTTACAACCAGGGTGGGGCCCAATTCTCTTGTGCTCCATACAAACCTATAAAGAGACCTCCATGTACCTTGCAATCTGCATTTTTGAAAGTACTTTAATCAGAAGGAAAATTTAAAAAGAAAACAAACAAAAACCCAAACCAAACCAAACCCCCCTTGGGCAATATACTGCCCAAATAAACGTTTCCATCTCTGTACCCCTGTTTGGTAGCTTGTGTCAAATCAGAACGAGATGCATTTGTGGAGCAGCCCTTGAGCTCAAGGGATAGGTGCTGTACATTTCTGGGGAAGGGAGCAAAGCTGCTGCCTGCTTGTGCTGGGCACTTCCATGGAAAACAAGAGCTAATAAGGTTCATGTAATTCATACACAAGTACATAGAAAATACTATAGAAAAAACAGGGCTCAGGAACAATAAAACAAAGACTGGTGCATAAGTTTCTTCTCATTCAAATAGTGGTAATATTAACTAGCTAGCATGTTTCTAGAAATACAGGGACAAGGGAACAGTCAGAAAAAACAAACAAGCAAACAAACCTGGGAAGTACTCAGAAACCCAACAGGCTCTTTTACTTCAAATGTCAGTCCTGCCTTAGACATTTTTTTGTCCTTTGAACTTCTGAAACACTACACACGTAAGTTATTTCTTATAAAGATGCTGCAGTAACCAGGAGATTTCTTGACTTGAATCAAGCAAGAAATAATTCCCAGAATAATTTCCAGAACAGGGTTTGAGAGGTCATACTGTTGGGAACAACTTTACAGTATGAAAGCTCGGACATCTATTTATACTGAACTCATTGCTTGAGTAAGTCAACTCATAGTTACAGGTACCTGATCCTAAAGAGCACACATGTATCTGTAATTTTATCTTTAGTGCATTTAACATCTGATAAAATATTATAATTTCACAGTCCTGCAAAGCAAATCATCTGCATATCCACAAAAGAAGTTTCTTTACAGCACTAGCATGTTCTATCCCTGCCAGGGGATTTATTGATCTGTCCATATGTTGAGATGGATGCAGCTCCATGTTTGTCTTGCTTTCCTGAACTGGGTAATGGCTGGGCATAAACCAATGTCAATCCACAGCCTTTTAGGCATGTTAATATACAACTGCCTTGGCAGGAAAAGAGCTGTCCCCCTGCAAGGCCCTAAATTACCGTAGCTTCATAAGCTAAGCTAATGTGACACCATCTGAGCATGTCTATATAGACACGATCTGTCAACAGCCACCTCCTGACTGGCTCTGTGTCCTGAAGAGGCAGCACACCTTTTCAGTTGCAGACAGTTGCCTGAAAGGAAACAGACAGTGATCTTCAACTCACTTTCTGTAATCATGCAATGTTCATGATCTTGGTATATGGCAAACAGTTCTAGGCAGAATTCAGATCCATCATCAGACACATACTCCCATGTAAAATTTTCCTGTGGTGATGTTACTGCAGCTACCCACTGATCATTTTGCTTTGATCTTAGCTCTTAACTGAAGGCCAGGGGACAAGTCCATGTGGCAGACTGAATCAAGTAAATATTTAAGACAATCATCCTACTCTTCCCTCCTTCTTTCTCTCTCTTTTAAAGAATGTAGATTATGTAAGTCAGCGTTCTGTAAAGGACTTTAAAAGCCAGTGATTGTAACAAGCAATTTAAGTGCCAGCTCAACACAAAGTTTGAAGGAGAAAAGATAATTACTAATAGCACTAAAAATTAAAAAGAATTGTATAAAAGGGACAGTGTGAATAAACATCCCAAGAATTAAGCAAAAGAACTAAATATACTTGAGACACCTTGGTCAAATTATTTTCATTTAGAAAAAGATTATCTTGTTCAATGATTTTCCTGTATATTATTCATAGATGGCTAAGAGAAATATTTATGAAAAAGAACAAGACAGAACAAAAGCCTAGATGAAATAAGAGCTATTACTGAGGAAGAGGTACAACTGCAGAAACAAAAGGATTCCTCTCAATTGTCAGAAACGAACTGGGTCTTTGAGGCTCAGCAGACACAAACTGAAGTCAGCAGTTTCAGAGAACTGCTCATACTGAGGCCTGCTGAGCAGCTGCCTCCAGCAGTTACCAGAACGTGGTGCTGCGTACACCGCCGTCAGTGATTTGCCATGTGACTATGGAGGAAAAACAGTTCTAAATTTCAAAATTACGATTCGCTTTGGACATTGAGGATTTTCAACAACTGATTTAAGGCCTGTTTTCAAAGGCCCTAAATGCCTACAAAGACATTCTAGTAAATGGGTTTAATTCCTACCCTGAAGGAAGGAGGTATTTATCCATCACACTTTCGAATATACTCTGTATTTTGATGCCAGCGCTTTAACAGAGGGACATCAAAATGTTTCCTATCTGCTGTGGACCCAATGCACTAACATTTATGAAGGGGAAATAATTAGAGAATTTATTCATTTGCTTTTTCATATAACAAAAAACCCCAATACTCATCTTCAGAGGAAGGTGTATCCTGTTTCACTCAGCAAACAAGTGCATTGTGTATAATTTAAAGGTAAATGTTCATGTATTTTACCCTAACCACATAATACCATACATAGCAATGCATGTCTTCAATACTAAAAATAATTTTGGGGAAAGGTTTAGGAATGGCACGGAAAATCCTGAGAAACTTTTCAACAGTACTTTCACTTAGTGCAATTTGGTTCCTTCCAAACAAAAACATTTAAAAACGATTATGATCAAACACAAACAACTTCCAGCAGCTTAACAGATTGCATCTAGTCAGCTGAACCACTGCAGGAGACATTGGAACTCAGTCCTCCTCTGTCACGAAATGAGTAATAGCAGCTTACACAGCAGTAAAATACACCCCCTTCTGAGGACTTGTAGAAGGACTTTCTCTTGTAGAAGAGAAACAATGCTTAAAGTAAGGGTGTTCTACCTCACCTTAGGAGTGGACTCATATTGGCTGATACAGTAACTTACACTGGGCAATGTGTTAAAGCAGTGTTACTTAATTATATACCCATATAATTTACAAGTCAGGTTACAAGTCCCAGATGAATCAGGTAGTACATGGGCTTAGTAAAAGAAAGAAACGGAAATCAAAAGGGGCAAGTAAAACTCTCAATCTTCTTTTCAACTTGCTTACCAAGGGGGCTTTTTCCCCCACCTTAGTTCAGTCATAAGACAAAAGAAAACTTCTTCAATACTCAGTCTTACATCAGCTAAGAAAGAGAAACACAGTGATGGTTATGTCCTTCTGAAAACATTTTCATTCCACTTCCATATGAATGATTTCCCTCCCCTCCCCAACATGTATGCAACATTAAGTAATTGACTGCCTATTTTCTCACAAAATCAAACATAATCCAACTTGTGAGTAACAGTTCTGGCTGCCCTATCCAAATAGGATGCTTTTTGTCCCTATCTTTGCCCCTTTATTATTATTAAACACAGATTTCAATATAGATGTACTCCACTTCAGATTTCAAGAGGACAGCAAACCTCCTAGATATTTCTTTACCTGCAGCAGCACAAACGTCTTAGCAACAATTAAAAGAATTATTTAAAATCTAATTGACACTCTGCAAACAATTGATATTAAACCAAAATAGCCAGTGAAGAATCCTAAATTACAGATATGACATCATATATTTTAAAATGAGTAATGTAATAATGTGCAGAATCCTCTGTTAAATAATAAGATTTAGTACTTGTAATTGGAAGTCTAATGTTTCAAGCTGAATACAAACTATTATTTGATTATTGCTTTTTCCAAGTACCCTGACATCCAGTACAATTTCTTCTCCCAAAACACAGGTGACCATCAGTAAGTAGTAAATACAGTTTTCAGAGGTGCTGCCCAAATACTTCCAGCTCCCATTTTCTGGTGCAAAGAAATACAGTTGCTGTGCTCGTCCCATAAGAAAATCAAGCTGGATGTGATCCGATGGAGACAACCAAACCTACAAACTGTTAAAAAACTGCTGACGACCTAAAAGTAATTTGAAAGATTTGGCTTACTTGGAAATTTCCAGGAAATATTGTATACTTTATCTTCCTGCTGTTCTCTTTATATGAGACTTAAAATACTCGTCTTTCATAGTTCTAACATTTTTCATTCATATTAAACATATTCCTGCCACATATTTGACTAATACTTATTGCTTTGTTTATTTGCCCCAAACATTCCAATGAGCTTTCTCACAAACAGCATTCTTAGGCAAAGGAGACTGAACAGAAATTAGTGGATCAAGATGATTTATTCATAAATAAAAAAAATGTATTTGTACCTTAATTTAAAAGGAAACAAAAAAAAAACCACAAAGAAAAGACAATAGTTGCATGGGTAAGAACAAAAGAGCCAGGCAATGCCAAAGGTAAGTGTGCACATACATCTTTTGTGCCTTACTGTGTATTTGTTTAGATAGCGTTCAAGAACCTGGTTGCATTTTTCAATACCGTATTCCTCATTTTCCATACTTTTAGCTATACAAACTTCTCCATTTCTGAGGAGATATTCTGAAACTCACTTACATACCCAACATTCATAAGATATATTGCATTACTTGAAATATAATTTGTGATCATTTAATTGTGCTGCAATTTTATTTTGCTAACTGGAATGATTGAGACTTAGAGCTACAGAGTGTTTGGCTTTTGATAAATTAAACATTCTTTCATTTCCCTTTATTCCCTTAATACTTTTCAGACAGAAATCTAGAAATCTCTCCCATAGGTCTCCCAAAGCAATGAGAGAGAACTATAGCTTAGAATGTTAATTCTTACACAATCTTAGTTACAAATAGCCCCTTTCATCCTAAAGAATATCTAAATGTCCACGCATAACACACAGATTTCATTAAATTAGACATTCTTGACTGGAACTCAGGAGCTAAGGAAGGAGGACATAGATCCTAAGAAGCTGTTTTATATTGCTTGAAGTATAAAGCAACATCAAATCTTGCAGAACCTGCCATTTTTACAAATGAATCTCTGGGTGATTCAGAAGTATCCTAGTGATTCTAAAAAACATCATTATCGTAGCTTGATGCAGTACCTGTCAAAAGATAAAAGAGGACATGATGGCAGGGAATTAAAGCCAAAAAGAAGCTTCTAAACCTTCACCTCAGATGGGAAAGTCGCTAAAACCCAACCCTGTTCCAGAGCAGAACTTAACACATTTCAACTGCAACTTAATACCTTAAGGCTACCGCATTCAACTTAACGGGGCAGCGGAGGGGACCCAACACACAAACCACACCACACCACCACAGAAAAGCAAATATCCAAGTCATCAAGATTAATATCCTAACTCTTAGGAAAAGTACCAGGAGAACTTCAGTTGCTTGTTTTATGTTTCAAGTCAAAGACAGTACCTCCAGGAACACTCCAAGGGCTACTCCCCAGTCCCTATTCTGGAAGAGCTTCCTTGAAGGAATGATTTTCTTCCTTCATGGACAATTACTTTACAAATACAGAGAGACAAAAGTAAGTTTAGTCCTAGAACAGGTTCAAAGAGAGCCATTCAAAGGATGAAAACTCAGGCTAAGGCTACGTAACATACCGGTATTAGCAATGACTGGCCCTTACAACAACTCCTGGAATTGTTTCTTCTGCTATACAAAGTAAAAGAAGTAACTCTGTTAGCAGTTAGAACTGGCACAACTGCAGGGCTCTCCATGCTGACAGCTGTGGCACCAATAAGCATCAAGGGCATCTCTACTGGTGCTAGGGCAGCTTGAAGAGATTATGCCACAGCAGCAAGGGTATCTGTGAAGGACAGACGCAGTTAAAAACTGCACTATGAAAACTACAAGTTGCATGGCACGGCCTCGCTTTGGAAAGCCTTATTCAATCAGAAGAGAGTATCCATAAAGGGAATTGTTCTGTGATAGTTTCTGTGAGCAAACGCTTCTGCTACATGAGCCGTTACTCAGTATAGGATGCTGATTTAGCACTGATTCAGGGAAAGACTGTTACTGACTCAATTAGTAAATCACTTGAGTATTCTGTAGGGACCTCCTAACCAAATTCAGGTAAGGGCCAGTCTTGCTTGCCATGTCAGGACCATATTTCAATGAGTAACTGACACATGCTGTGCCATAAACTTTACTGCAAAACATATAAATAAGGAATGAAAAAAACTTGTACTCAGAAGGTTTTCTCTTCAATCTACAATTGAAGAGGTAAAGATTTAGAGAGTACAGAACAGGTACCTATTAACTAATTACTGGTAGAATGTCAAAGGAGGTGGTATGTGGTATCATCACAGATAATTAAGTAGGAAAGGAGCTGGAATCTAACAACCACAGGGGAGATCTTTAAAAGATTGACAGTGTAAATTCTTAAATTAACACAGGAGACAAAACTAAAGAACCTCTCTGCTAAATTAAGCTTTCAGTAACCCTATGGATTCTGAAAGCCATGACTGTGTTTTAGAGCAGTAAGTTATACCTAAAGATAAATGACTCTGAAGGACAGCAGCAGAATTTCACAACTAAATATCTACACAAGATACCACTAAATGTCTGAAAAAACACAGTTGCTTTCCCATCCCCTAACAAACCTAGGGAGCTTGATTAGAAATATTTAGACACTTTGAGAACATGCATGACTTTCCTATAAATTCATCATCTTGAAACTGAAATAGAAAGTTTCACTGGCAAAAATCTGCAATTGTGAATGGACATGTGATCAAGGTGCAAAACAGCAGCCAGATATGGTAAAAAGGAGCATATACAAATAGTCATGACAAGTCAGAAAAATTACAATGTGTACATTACAGTTAAGTCACAAACTTAGAAATAACTGACCATATCCAAATACACAAAGACTTGCATTCCCACAGGAAAGAACACCACTGTATAGGCTACTTGAAGCAAACGGTTTCCTTTGCATTAGATTTTTTATACAACCTTATATTTACAGTAAAACACTGTGAGACTCCGGCTAAAAGATCACCTAAAACTTGACTAATAATATATCCTATTCTGTTCACTACAAATCATAGACAGGGAGTTCTTTAAAGAGGCAGAAAGAAAGAAAAAATAATTTAAAGGAAACATCTAAAGGAAACCAGTTTTCACTTTTCCTAGATCTTAAATTCAGTAACACAGTCCCCAGGCGTGCTGCTCTGGGCACTAACAGCATCATCCAAAGAGAATATACTAGCTACAGTTCTGCTCTTTGCAAAACACAGAAAATGCAAAACACATTCTTTTAGAACAGGAAAATTAAACTTTCCTAAAACCATTAAGGAAAATTAATAAAAAATTTTTGAGGAAGAACACTTCTGTAAGTAATACTCAAGTCTGTTTGAAGAATGTATATAAGTTATTTGATTTCTGAATAGAGTCAGAAATTGCATTATATTTCATGTAAGCCCTGAAAACATAAATATTGTTTTAGCTACAAAATTATTCAGAGAGCCTAAGGCCTTTATGCTTTTAAAAATACTTAGCCTTAGCACTCAAAATTAAGACAAAATGAAGCTAGAGGCCTCAACAGATTGGTCACGTACTGCCCAAACGGACACTTGTTAACGTTTGTAGAACCTTCCTTACCTCTTGAGAATATGGCAGTACAGGTGGTAATCACAATTTCAATGTTTGAACTATGAAACTAGAGTACTGGTACAGTCAAATGGACAGATGGTCTTCCAAGATCACTTCAGAGCTCGCTTCGCATGCCTTTCTGAATCACTGTCCTGAGAGTGATCCCTTTCTTTAGTAACAGAGCGCCTAAACTGGCCATTAATACCTTTATCAATGATCTGGATCAGAAGATTGAGTGTACCCTCAGTAACTTTGCAGAAAACCCCAAATTGGGCGGGAGTGTCTTGAGGTAGGTGTTGGTCTCTTCTCCCAAGTTACAAGCGATAGGACGAGAGGAAACGGCCTCAAGCTGCGTCAGAAGAGGTTTAGATTGGATATTAGGAAAAATTTCTGTACTGAAAGAGTGGTCAGGCACTGGAACAGGCTGTGCAGAGAGGTGGTGGAGTCGCCAACCCTGGAGGTGTTCAAAAAACACGTAGACGTGGCACTTCGGGACATGGTTTAGGAGGCCTGGTGGTGTTGGGTTGGCAGTTGGACTTGATCATCCTAGAGGTCTTTTCCAACCTTAATCATTCTATGATTTAATCTAGGCACTTAATTTAGGTCAGGAAAAAGCCTTCCTTTACACCTAGACCACTAAGAAAATGAACTTTCTTAGTCATTTAGGTCCTTGTTAACCAATTAGCATCTCCCAGACTGAATCCCCCTGGTCTATCAGAGCAGGTGAATGAAAGTACTTCCCTGCTTGCTGCACTTGACAAAGAGGTAGGTGGTGAGACGTGCTGCCAGCCCATCATGAGGTTTGTAGCTCCAGCAAGAAGGAACTGGAGTATTTCATACTCGACTCAGACACAAGGCAGCTCATGTGCTGACAGCGTGGTGTTGTAGCCCAAGAGCCTCTTGCAGGCACACCGATACATCTCTGGCCCACAGCACTATGGAGGCTGAATTGTCCTGCCAATACTTTTGAAAAGGACACCCTGCAAATTCTGCTTTTTGTTGTCTTGGTCACATTTTAGACTAATTTTGATTTACTGAGTCCTCACAACTCAATAAAATTGATTGATCTAGGTGGGCACTATAAAATTGTATTGTATAAATGAATGAATTCATTCTACACCCACAACTTTGAACACTGATAATATGTAACTGTGGAAGAGGACTAGCATACACATGTGGGAAAAGGACTGGCACTTGATCTACTAAGAATTAGTTACAATCAGTAAGTTAACCACTTAATAACAATGATGATGGTTTGAGAGATACTATAGACCTAGTTTCTAGTGCATGATGAATTTATTATTTATACTAAAATAACAAATATTCTTATTTATATGAATTTCTTTTTAATAACGGTTATAATGTATGCATGCAAAACTAGAGATAAGGTTTTAGATGCCAAAATATGAAACAATAATAGTATTAGCAATTTTGTATCTTCAAAGTTGTTTTATTTTATCTGAATGGAAAAACATGTGGAGATAACGATGTGGACCAGTACCTATAGACGCACACAGTTCAGAAGATAGCAGAAATTGATCAGATTACAAGATAGGACAGGAAGTAGTTTCAGACTCACATTTCTTTAAAATTAGAAAATAAGTGCGAGACATGTCAGCAGTGAGCTAATGCCAGTGCTTCGCCCCAAGGGCTCACTTATAGTTGCCTTTTTTTTTTTTTTGAGCAACCCCAACTATGGTAATTAATTTCAATCAATTCTCCATACGGACATTAGGTAAAGCCCCAATCATTGACTTCATCTCTTGTTCACAAGAAATTTAGCATATAATTAACTTTTCAAATTGCAGGGTAGACTTTTGGGGCATGTGTGCACGCAGTGAGATTTTACAAATCCTTTAATGATCATTCATAAATCTAACAAAGTGAGCTCTACGTTCTTATGGCTACAAAAATCAGTTACCAAACATTACAGGAATGATTGATTATTTTCTTCTCCCATAGCAAGTTTCTGTAATAGATCAATAATGAAGTTTCAAAACAGCTTAAATGTAATTAACAATTGTTTTAAGAGCATTACTTTCCTAACTTGTTATAGAAGCAGTAAGCCTGCAGCATACAATCGAGACCCAATCTTTACTTGCTGTTTGTTTGCTTGTATTCCTCTGCATTGCTTACATACATTGCCTTTCATTGGTTACGCTTTTTCTTTATAAATAGGAGATCCTTGAAAGCTTCACAACAATAGCAAATCATGCCTTGCAAACACTGAATAATGTTAAAATGGATTTATTAACACAGCATAAAACTGTGGTCCCTAAAGCCTGACTTGTGGAGTTTTTTGTGAGACCCTCAGACCTTCCTCAGGGTCACAATTGTTGTCACTATAGCAGTCACAGAAAGCTATTGCCACTACGATTTGGATTGACACAGGGAGAAAACTATGATGTTTCCTGTAGTACATGCTTTCTTGGCATCATTGCTGAAGAGCCAGCAAAGACTCAAGCTATTGAATGTATATAAACCACAGTCCCTTTAATGTATGGAGTCACAAAGTCACAGCGAGGTTGTTAGAACTTCAAATTGTAAACCTCTAACCTAAAATTCTTATGCCCCAATCTAGATATTAGGAAAAATATCTACTATCCTACCAAGACACTATAAACAGTCCCTATAAATCCACACACTTGTTTAGAGCTCCCATATGCCTATGCTAAGGCAGATCAGTTGCAGCATGAACAGGCACAGTAAATGTGTACATATCCAGCTAGCTGGGATACCAGGAACACCACAAATTCCAGCTACTTGGCAATTACCAGGGCGCAGCCCATTCTGGAGACCGCTATTACAGGTTCACTGTTATTGGTACCTAAATTATCTTCGAGGCAGCTGAGTTTTTGTAGACATGCTGCAGTCATGCACTTGGGCTTCACTGCAACCCTGATGCTACTCCATTTATGTATACTGTTCCATTACAACCTTGCTTTTTGTATTGGCTCTTTCTTGGTCATGCACTTCTATGGAACCTGATGCCCAGAGAATGATGTTACCACTATATATCATCTTCAGCTACATACACCCTAACCCAATGCACTTAGAATTGAAACACACGTACATGCTGTGACTATTCACAGACTTCAAGATTTTCTATTCATAGTTAGGTCAGTGCAATAATACCTTCTGGTCATTGCAAAACAAATCAGTATCACTAACACTGAGCAGCACAGGCCTTTAAACAGTCAAGTCTGCCACACACAAACAGTTCTTTCACCGTGTATACCCATGCACACAGATAAAATCGTATCTACTTCTTACAGGCATCATGCAACCACCTCGCATCCATTCACTCACTCAACCCAAGCTTACAACTCCTTCAGCTGCCTGGCCTGCCAACATGCTGTTAACAAATCTTCATAAAGCTTTGCATTTTTCCTGCCTTCAAATTAATCATTTTATTCCCTCCAATTGTATCAGTTCCTCTCTCGAATTCATAGTTTCTTTCTACTTCTGTCCTTTCTGCCACTTGCTGAACACACAGAGACTCATTTTAATCTACAGCAAGTGTGTTAGTGCAATTTGTTTCATTAACTTCATTCATTTTATCTTGGCAGTTTCTAAAGGTTCCAGGATAGAAATAAGGTCCCAACTATGCCAATCACTACACAAAGCAGCCACAGAAGGACAAACCCTATCCTAAAGAGATTACAGGCTAGATTTAAAATAAACAGAAAGTAAATAGTGATCAAAGGAATTTGGGATGGAAAACAAATAATATAGCGAGCGTTTCTTTGTTAAACTTATAAGTTTCATCCTGCATCTACATGCCTACTGTTAGTATGCTTTCATTTAAGGGTTACCTATGGTATCCTATTTTTTGGCCAATAGAGTGATATATAAATGTCCTTATTTACCTCGTTTTAAAAGCAGACACAACACCTTTCAACATGCAAATCATACTGCAAAAGAGCTGTTTATGTTCTATTTTAAGACCCCCTAGTAGTTTAAACTGCTTGGGTCAAGCACATAATCTCCTCTGTTATCGCAATGAAGCAATTCAGAGCATTAACAAGCCACACACTCAGGTTTGTTTCCCAGGTTTAGCATAAGGATTGTGGGGGGAGGGGGAGGGGGGACTCCAGTAGATGTGAAAGATGACAGTTAGCATTTTAATGGTAACTGTCTGCCATGAGCAACACCTGCTGAAAAGCAAGGTGGATTTCAGTAAGCATTAACCTCGCTGAAGTTTTGCAAGAGGAAATCATCCATTTTACGCCCATCCTCTACATAAGGCTGAACTTAACATAACAAAAAGCCTGCTGGGTTGAGCTATTGGATCTTAATGCCCCATCAGCTCCAGGGCTGAGTAGTCTCTTTGTATTAGTTGGTAATTTCTTGTAGGCTCAGAATTTACTGCCATCCTTGTATGCCCTGGCACAGCAGCACCAGAGAAATGAATTGTGGCTACTAAACTGACCGGCTAGCACAATTAAAATCACCAACCGTACAAAGTACTACACAAGCCATGCTGTTTTATAGCAAGGACCATGACAGTTCCAGCCTCCCCTGCGCGAAAGCTGTCTGGCAACTTTGCTTTTGCAAACTTCTGTCTGAGTGCAAGTGTTCGTAAGCTTTTGAAAAATAGTACTATGTCTCCCGAATAAAAAAAATAAAAAATAATAATAAAAAAAATATATGACAATACGTATCCCTGTACCCTGCCAGCCCTTCTAGTTAATGTGATGCCTTTTCCTCACAATATTAGCTTTGGAATGAACAAACAGATTACTAGTAGTGTAAGGCAGTAATAAGGAAAACAGCATTTGAACAGATGATCATACCTCTAATGTGCAGTACGGTCCTGTGCACGCAGAGTATGGTTTGGTTTACTGTCGAAATACAGTTGGAGTACCTCCAAGCACAGTGAAATTCTCTGCATAGGAGAGCAATGTGAAAACAGTTTTGGTGTTACATACGAACTGTCTTCACTAATATGTTTCTTTAATCTGTCCTAGGACTCATCTGAATAAGGTAAAAAGTTTCTGGGTAACAAATCTTCATTTTCTACATTTCATATGCTGTCATAATCGCACAGAACAAAAATGAGAGGAAAGAAGAGCAGAGTCCTCCTTCCACTCCTACAACTGTTTCTTTTACGACAGGCTTCTTCCAGATGAGAACTCTTTACAAACTGTTTGCAGTGTCTGTGAACCTTCCAGAGCCACTCTTCCATTCTCCTTAGCAGAACATACAGAAAAAACCCTGAAGTCTCAGACATGAATTGAAACTGAAATCCTTGCACAGGGATAGCTTTGAAATGAAGGTAACTCAGTAGCAACACAAATCTTCTCACTATTCTCCAGAATTCTGGCAAAGAATGTGGTCAGCCCAAGGGGCGCCTAGACAGTTGCCATCTTTCAAAGCATTATGGCCTCAGGATATGGAATACAGATCTTTTAGTAATATGGCCTAACAAAATTGTTTCAGAATGATTTAGGAAGTAAAAGTAATGGTAGGTAGTTTTGGAAAAGCTTACCAAATCTGATTCCTTTTAAGCCACAGATCATACGCTGAATCCATCTGCTGTTTTTCCGTGATACAGACTGACAAAGCTACAAGCACGGCTGGAAAAAAATAAATTTGTAATTCAGTATCTACTACTCCTTCCCCCAACAAACACACTCTATTCTACCCACCCACACTACCAAACCACTGATTTAGCAGATACGGTGGTAAAGCATACAAAAATTTATTAAGCAGTTTTATCTTTAGCAAGCAGTTTCGTCTTTAGCAAATTCTTTCAACTATAGTTTTAATGTATTTGTCTCCAGAAACGTGCCTAGCTGTTCTTCCTGATGTTCCCATATGTTCCTTACACATTTTACACCACCAAAAATGCAAACATTATGTTCACCACGCAGAGTAAACCATTATCAGATGCAAAAGGAAGAGTCTTTGTGTCTGTTACGTAAGTCAAACCACTATGATCAGGACAGAGTAGGTTAATCACGCCTTTATTACTTACTAAAATCCTACAGCTAGCAGCTTGCAAAGATCATGTTTTACTTGCATACAGTTATACGTAGCTTTTTTGCTGTTAGAGGAAACTATCCATGTCCTCATTTATTATTACTGAAAAAAATTCTTTACATTACTGTAGTCCTTTAACTACATACAACTCACTTTTCCTACAACAAGGAGGAAAAAAAAAAAAGGTGATTGTAGCACCAGGCCTCAAATCTGATCAGGGATTTTTTTTTTTTTACCCCTCATACCTCATGCAAAAATCCCATTAGTTCTTCATACCCGTTATTTGTAAGTTTTTTACCTGACAACCCGGGGTGTAGCTCTGTTTCTATTGTAAGCATATGGTTGGTAATAACTTTGAAGCCTGCCAATAAAAGTCACTAACGTGACAGAAAAGGAATACTTTATTTTTAAAGAAAATCTTATCGATTTGAATTGCTACTTTTCAGAAAATCTCATTTGTTGCTACACAATATATCTCTAATAACAGCACTAGGAAGAATAAAACCATTCATGCTTTAAGACTACTTTTGTCCTTCTGTCTACAGTCGTTCCTACTTTTCTTTCTCATCCATCCTTCCTTCTAACAAATCCCTCCTTTCTACAAAGGACTCGGCTTCCCAAAATGTGAAATCACGCATACAACAGGCTAAAGTCTTCCCTTTTTCTTTAACTGTTTTTTTGTTTAGGAAATACAACATTTCCTATCTGGGGGGAAAAAAACGCCCACAGGGTAGGAACTATTGATCCCACAGGAAGAAAAATGACCGATTCAGAACATCTTGCGGGAAACTCTTTTTCTCCCCTTTTCAGCACATCACCTTTATCCGATGTAGCCAATTCATGGTTCTTAATCTTTTAAAGTGTTGATTTACTTCACAAAAGACGCCGCGCCTTCTGCCTTCCCCACGTTTCCCCTCCGCACCCCGCCAGGCCCCGCTCGCCCCCACCGCACGGGGGCAGGTAGCGCCGCAGACCCGCAGCATCCCCCACCTGCGCCCGCGGGGCGGCGGGCGCGGCGCGGCGCAAGCTGGGAGGCGTAAACGGCCTCGGCCCGTCCCCCTGGCCGCGGGGGCGCCGCTCCGGGGCGGGCTATGACTAGAGCCGTGCCGGCCATATCGGCCGGCCGGCCGCCCTCCCGCCCTCGCCATCTTCCCTCACGCCCTCTCCCGGCTGCCCGCAGCGCGCATGCCGGCCGCCACGCGCCTCCTTGCCTCGCGCCCCCCCGACAGACGTTCGGCGCCGCCAATTACCAGCCTCCCGCGGGAGCGGCTCCTCGTTCCACCAATGAGGCGGCGGAACAGCCCTAGAGACCCAACCCCTCTAACCCGTAACGGCCTGTAAAGCACTAAACCACACCCCTTCTTCCTCTTCCCGATTCTTCATTGAATGAAGTCCTCGCTAGCCAACGACAAGTTCCCGCTGGGCTTGACAGACTGCTCCGCTCTCCAGTAGAAGTAGAGAGTTGCCCCGCGCCCACCAATGGGCTGCCGGCTGCGAGCCTAGGGGGCGGGTCCTCCCTCCCAGGCGGGCGGGGAAGGCCGTGGTTATCGATCCCGCTGCTGGAGGGAGGCGGCGGTGAAGCAGCAGAGAAAATGGCGGCCATGGCTGCGGAGGCGGCGGCGACTGCAGCGGTGCCGGGCGACGGGGGGGCCGGCGAGGCTGAGCCCGAGATGGAGCCTATCCCAGGCAGCGAGGCCGGCGCCGACCCTCTCCCCGCCGTCACCGAGGCGGTGGAGTCGGTGGTGCCGGACGGGGAGGAGGCCGACGGGGGGAAGGTTGTTCCCGGCGAGGCCGAGGAGCCGCCGCCCGTGCAGCGCGCCCGGAGCCCCGCCGGCACGCGGGAGCCGGAGGCCGAGCGGGGCGAGAAGCCGCCGCCGCCCTCGCCGCCCTCCGCGCCGGCGGCGGGCTCGCCCCAGGCCGAGCAGCGGGGAGCGCCCAGCCCGCAGCCCCGGGAGGAGCCGCAGCCGTGCCCGCCGCCCGCGGGGCACCCCCAACTTCCCGAGGAGGAGCCGCAGCCCTGCCCGCCGGCTACTGGGGGCTCCGCGGAGCCGGAGCCCGGGGAGGAGCCGTCCCGGCCGGAGGAGGAGGAGCCGGATGCTGCTGATGCCGCCGCTGTCGAGCCCGAGCCCCCGGTGCCCGCGGCTCCGGCCGGGGGGGAGGCGGAGGCTCCGCTGCTGCCCGGCTCCGAGGTGCGGGTCACCCTGGATCACATCATCGAGGACGCCCTGGTGGTCTCGTTCCGGCTGGGAGAGAAGCTTTTTTCCGGGGTCCTGATGGACCTCTCTAAAAGGTGAGACCCCACGGGGGAGCCGTCCCGAGCCCCCGCCCGCTCGGGGCGCGGCCCCGGCAGGGCCCGGGGGGCGGCGGCGGCGGCCCCGGCCCCCCCCCCCCCTTCGCTCCGGGAAGGCCCTGGGTCCGCCCGGGGGCACCGGGGCTCTGCCCCCGCCTCTTCCCGGGGAGCGGCGGCAGCGGCTCACGGGCATCCTCCTCCTCCTCCTCCTCCTCGTTTCCGGCCGAGGGGCGAGCGCGGCCGCCCCTTCGGCGCCGCTGCCCTTAACAAGAGCGGTCCCGAGTGGGAGCCGGGAGAGGGACGAGGGCATGAGCGCGTCCCTCCGCCTCGGCTGGGGTTCGCGCCGGGCCCCTAGCATCCCTCTGCCGGGGGAAAAGGACCTGAGCTACGGATGTTGGCCTTTAGTCCAGGCTTTGTACAAGCGTGCCGACCCAGAGATCTGGTTTTCCCGTGGGCTTGTGTCGCACATTGCCTAGGTAACCTTATTTTTTTAGTACAAACTCTTTTTCAGAGTAATGGTTTTCAAGCTAGGCTATTACAGTCCTGAAGTACCGTTATTAGTACTGATTGCTCCTTGTATGCCACGAATGGGGTGAAGTTTAATGGTTCTTAAATACCCTTTTGCGTGTGGGCGAGCTGTTACGTATCACAAAATAACTTAAAACCTTATCAGACTGTAAGGTTTGGGGTTTGCTTTTTTTCATTGCCTCCCTCTAACAAGGCGTTCTTGGGAGGCCAGAAGTCATCAGGAACGCTGTATACGTTATAAACAATCCAACTACTATTTACAGGTGAAAATATCTCTTCGTCATAGTGTTTGTTTTCTAGACACATAAAGACTATGCAAGTGCATGAGAGAAAAGTGAAATTTGGCCAGGGTTATTGCTTAAAATAATCAGTATGCAAAAGATGCAGCCCTTCCCCCCCCCCCCAAATTTAAGCTGTATGTGTGGTCATATGTCTTTTATCACTCCTTTTTACATTACTAGTAGCTATTTCATAACTTCCTGTAATATCAGTATTGTCAATGCGTTCTAAAATGAAAGGTATGAGGGACCCCCACTTTAGTCCTCGGCCTAGCTTCTTGGTTGGTTTTTGAAACAGAAGGCCTTTTCTGAAACCCACGTTCTGGATAATGTCATAGAAGTAAGTTTTAAACTCGTGGGTTGTTGTGGTTTGAAATGCAAAGTTATGAGCTTGTCTTTTGAAGCCAAGTACGTGATCTGCGAACTGTTCTCGCTTCTAGTGTGAAATATTAAATGTCTCAAAGCAGGCCAGAAGGCGTTACAACTCGAGGTGCAATGCTAGTCAACATCGATTCTTTTGTAGGTCTGAAGTTATACCAGCAAAATGATGCTGTTGCCCTGGTGAGCAGGATGACAAAGCACGTGCTTCTGGACTTCTAGGGGTCTCTATGTGTGGAGAAGGAAAATATCGGCTTCTCCCTTGCTCCCAAAAGAGATCGCATCTTACTGAACGCCCACTGACCACAGACATACCCTCGTTTGCCTGAGGTTTTCTTGTGCACTTGAAGATGCTTCTGTCATGCAGCAGATCTACTGCAGCCCTTTGCCATAAAGGTCATCTGTAGCAGGCAAACTGCTTGCTGCTTTGGCGTCCTGGCTTCAGTGGAAGCATGCATCTCAATTCCCCTGCTTTTAAACACAGGCCCTGGGGCAAGTCTTCTTCGCAGTAAGAACTGTGGAAAAGTGATACCTGAAGGCTTGTGCTATTACTCCCAGATTTTCTTAGGCAGTGGAACCACTCCTTCCTTTCTCTCTATTCATGTGATCCTGGACTTCCTTCAGAGGTGCTTGTTACATGGTAATCCAGAAGGTGAAGTTTAAATTCCAAAAGCCAAGCTCTTCGGAGTGCCTGGACGAGAAGAATTGAGTTTCTAGACATAAGGTCTATAATATTTGGCCAGTGACAAGTAAATATTTGTAGGTGAATAGGAGTTTCTGTTCAAGTGTCTCAGAGCAGGAAATGTGTGTTAAGCCAACTCTAGAAATAGTCCAAGAATTTGCTACCTGTAAGAAATTGAAGCATTATCAGAAAACAGGTGTTACTTGAATGCCCAAGATTTAAATTTTGTTCTAGACTTCGGTGGTAAGTGACCAAATGCTAGACTGTTTAGGTATCAGCTTTTCTTTATATCTGTTTTTGTTTTGTGTAGCAGCACGTGGACTTGTAGAACATTAACATTTTTCATTAACTTCTTCCTGTATCTGTGGCAGGCCTTGGAATTCTTCTAACAAGTTTTTCCTCTGGACCGAAAAAAAAAAGGGGCGGGGGGGGAGGAAGGCTAAGGTTAAATCAAAACCACCTAAATTCCAGCATGCATTTACATGAAAACACTGGGATTTCTAGTATGGAAGATGAGTGGTTACTGAAAGCTGTTTCTGCTAGCTCATTCAAGTCCATGGGAATAATCTTATAAACGTCCCTAATGCAAAGGGGATCAATATCTTAAGACTGCCAGCTCTTATTAAATAAAAGTGAAATTTTGTATTAGAACTTACCCATTCAATAGCTTCAGAAAGTGGCTGATGTGTTCACTGCACGTGCTAATACTGTTTTAATCGTATATTTGAAAGAAAATTCTCAGTTCTTTTTGGATCTTAATTTCTGCTTTCCCCTCCAGGGCAATGAAGGTGCCACTTCTGTACAGTACTAAGAAGAGTTAAGTTTTAGTGACTGTTTTAAGCAGCTGTCCACTGGACTCTTTTTAGCATTGTCAAGTCATGTTCTGAATTATGTGAACTTCAAGGTAAAAGAAAAGCAAAAATATCCCCATATATTTCTGGTTTTAAAGTTGGGTGTGTTTTTTTTCTTTTGGTTGGTTTTGTTTTTCTTTTTTTCTAGTTGTGTTTCCATTGTTGAAATGATGCACTGACTTTGCATTTTTTTCTCGTGGCCTTTGATATAAAGTCAGTGGTGTTCATATTAAAGGCCTGATTTCCTCTTCCTCTCCTACACCCTGTAAATAGGATGTCCATTTAGGAGCTTATAACACAAGAACACAAGCACCTCAGTGTTCAGTGGACTTATTCCTACATTTATTTGAGGTAAGGAAGTATTTTCTCTGCCTGTACTAATGGCAGTCATGTGTACCTGACAGCAGCTGCACAGGAAGTTTTGAAAATCAGCAGAAAATAGGAACCCATGTCTACTGAGTCCCAAATCAACCTCTTATGCAGTAAATCATCATTTAAAGAGGGACATATCCCCACTTTTGTTACTCTAAAGGCTTATATCACAAAATAAAAATGTGATCCTACTGTTTTACTTTATTACTACTGTTGCCGTTACCCTAGCAAGCAATAAGGCACTTAAAAGGTAAGGTTCTGATGCGAGTTCCTTGGTGTATACCTGATGGAGTCGTGCTGATAGGAGAGATGGACAATGCAGCCAACCATCAGGTAGGCAGAAGAGGCAACGCTGTCTTATTTTATCAGAGTGGGCAGTGGAATGCTTCATGCACGACTGTAGTTAATTTTCCATGCCATTGTACAAATTGTCATTGAAAACTCCTCCTTAGGTATGGGCCTTAAATAGGGCTTGTAAGCTTGCCTGTATCTAGCATTTCACTGTGTTTGCGTAGGGTCTGAGAGATGTTAATGCCACCTGCTGGCTTAGAATTAGCAGAAATCTTGCTCTGCACCTGGAGGAAGTAAGACAGTAAGGAAATACCTGATGAGCATAGCATTTGTAAATCTTAAACCAGGACTTCTTAATCCTACATTTTTAGTTTGCTCTTCTGGAGAGAGGATAATTATTTCTGCTTTTTTTTTTCCCCTTCTCAAAGATTAAGGGGAGGAGGGGGATTAAATTTATGTTCTGTTGTTTTGCCAACAGTCAGGACTTGGACTTTCTATTGCTTTATCATTTGACTAAAATTTTCCTTCTAATCCTACAGATGTGATGGACCATGTCTTCCTGTCGCCTTTTTCTCTAAGCTGTTTCTCTTCTGACTTGTATGTGATCATAATAGTTCTTGAGGGGGAAAGGGGAAGCAAAATGTTGTTTTGTGACCTAAAAGCCTTAGATAGCCAAAAGATGCCCAGTGTATTGCTAGTAGGCAGGTTTGGTTGTGGAAGATACCTTAATTGGGGTTTGGTTGTGGATGATAAGGAAAGACTTCCTGCAGCAAGGTGTGCGTGAACTATGTGATCAAATCCTTCTCATCCCAGTAGCAGTTTTCAGTCGCAGCATTCTTGCTTGGTGACTCTTGAATCCTACGCTTTTTCCCATTTTATTCATTGAACTTTCTACTGCAAAAGAATAAGGATAAATAATGAACTGTTGCGTCCATTCCAAATTTTCTGTTGTCTTAATTTGCAGAACATCCGTTAGATTTTGAAATCATTTATATTTAGCACTTCTGGAAACTTGGAGTCTGTGCGCACTCGCATTTTGTTGGTATAAACTCTGCAGGGTGAATCTAGTGTGTCATAACTATATGCGCCAAGAAAGGTGGGAGGAGGGAAAAAAGAAGGTACTCCCAAGTTGAGAAATTCACAATCTGCTGACGTAAGGAGGAAACAGCAGAATTCTTGCTTAAAAAATGTGGCACGTTTCCCCTGCTCTTAAGTTCTCTTTTACTATTAACTTCATTTAATAAATAGGGCCAACATTTGGTCATCCTTGTCTGGGGAAGGTTTGAGTTCTGTAGAAGTACTGATGTTCTACGATATATGTTTTCAACAGTAATGAAATGTCTGTTACTCAGGGTTGTGTATGGGTTGTGTCTTGGTTTGGTGTGGTGTGTTTTTTTTTTTTAAACTTGCACTCAGTTTGCAAGGTGTTCCTGCAATTCATCACCTGTTCTTTGTTATTTCTCAGATGTGTAAAGGAGTGTGGTGAAATTCTAACATTTAAGGAACAGCCATAATGCTTTTTTGGTATTTGCTTTTATCCCTAGAACACTGGAGGCCTATGTAGGTGTGATGTGAGTGTGTGTGTGTGGTCAAGAGAGTAAATTACATATCCTTTGTTTGTGACTGACAGAGATTATATTGAATGGGATAGTGTCAAATTTAGCTTGACGTAGAGGACAGGGTTGGATTAGAAGGCCTTGTGATATTGCTTTCAACCTAAATTTTTCTACGGTTTTGTAATATTTCAGCTTCTATATGAAAATAGTTTCTCTTGTGTCTCTACATCCAAAACTTTATTGAGGGTTTTTTTGTGGTCACTTATCAAATGCTTTTTGAAAGGCTTACTCATTTCCAAGTTTCCACTCGGAAAGTGAAAGTGGCTAACAAAACTGGACTAGCTTTTAGGATTTTGCTCGTGTAGGTATAAAGCATGTTAAAGCTGCTGCTTATACTGAAAACACTTGCCAGTCTGCTGGTGGTTTTGAGCCGGGGCAAGGAGTGTCACTTTTCCCTTTCTCAAACCAGTAAGCCTTAATCTGTCTGGTACATAGGGCATCTGTGGATTGTGCCTCAAACTTTTCTACAGCAGCTGCTGTTCTTTGTTGCAACAGATGATGGTTAAACTGTCCTTTCTTCTTAAGGTATGCTTTTCTGTATTCCAACAGCATGGCTTGCCATTGCTTTCTAAGAGTAGCTTGTTTTGACTTGGCTTGAAGTGTTGAGAGACAGGGTGGAGGTGAAATTTTCAGTATGCTTTTAAATGTTGGTTTTTTTTTTCTTCTTCTCTTTACACTGTTATGGGACTGGTGAATCCTGTCCATCTTGACAGTGAATTGGCTTAAAGTTCATCCATTAATAAATGGTATCATTCTCTTCCATGTGTCTTGGGTCTGACTGGCACGTCGATGATCTTGAAGTGTATATTCAAGGTATTTTATCTTAATCATAAAGTTTTTGCAATTGTGTAACACTTGCAAATATATCAGAAAAGCATCTACTTCAAAATGCAACTGACACTTGAAACTAATAATGCCAACAGATGTAAAAATTAAAAGGTAATTTCAGTTTGAACAGACATTCAGCTTTATAAGTGTGCCAGTAAAATTGTGGGAGTTAGCAGGAAGGCTAAACTTAAAGCATTCTGTCTTTTAAAGTTTACTCTTATATCCTTGATCGAACTCCAGGTTACAGAAGACTGAAGGAAATTCTGCTAATTCACTTGTAAATCCTTTCCAATGAAAAAAGGTGAGGGGTACCTTCCCACTTCTGTGGGGGGAAAGCAGGGATTTAGGGCACCACCTGCCTACTCTTCAGGCTTATCAATTTAGAGATTCTTCTGTCTCTACAGTGGAAAAATTCTTCAAAGTCTGGCTCATCATCCTGACTACATGGACTTCCAGTTCCTGGAAGCTGAAATCCTTCAAAAGGCTTCTAACTTCACAGAGAGGTATACTGTAAGCTAATACAGCCTTTGGTATATTTGCATATTGTTTGGTATCCATTAGTGACCTTCCACTGGGGCAGTGATTGCAGTAGGAGAGCCAGGTGACAGTGGATAGGAATCATGAAAATCGACTGCTGCCTTGGAGACTTCTCACCAGCTTTCTTGAGATATTCTTTCAAACTCAATTCTACACATACCCTGCTCTTGTCTTTCCTCTGCCTTGAAAGTGTGCCAGAAACAAGAGCTTGGATTTCAGGCAAGTGTACCTGCTTGAAAAACACCAAGCTTAACTTTGGTTAGTAAAAGTCTTTGAGTATGTAAGCTTCCTGCTAGTTTGCTTAGATGTGGATTGTCACATTACTTCATTTGAACTATCATATCTTTTTCTTAGTGCCAAGAGTTTGTGATGGTGAGGCAACATCTATTGATGGTGTGTTATTTCCAAAGGGTTGCTGATACTGTGGTCCTTTGCCATGTTTTTAGAGCTCTAAGTGAAAGATGCATTTTCTAGTCTATTTAGCCTAGTGTTAAATTGCTCAGGAGGTGAGCAAACCATGGGTTGATAGTTTGGCTTCTGTGTACACTTTTTTCAGTAAGGTGCCTGCCACTTAAAGCAATGTGTTCCGTATCACGCTTTATCACACCAAGTGAATTGTATATTAAGAATAGGTTATTGCATAATCTGTGTTTTGAATACAGGTTATTTTGAGGAGTTCTGAAATACTTTGTGTTCCAATAGCTATGATCTAATTGTATATCACATTGAATATTATAGTTCAAACCCTCATTTTAGGTACATGCATGAAATAGATATACTTAGCTCAACATTATTTCAGCATATTATTAAACTCTCGGCATTCAGAGACTTTGAACTTTTATCCATGCAATAAAAGTTCAGTCAGTTGTTGCTTGTCTTGGCTTTTGCAAAACACTAAGGGTGATACTACATACAAGAGTAATACATAAAAAGGTAATCGAAGATTACTGTAGTCTGACTTAATGGTAAAGATGAGTTTTGATCATAGTCATTTATAACAGACTTGATTGAACACTTATCACAACGCGAGCAGTTACTGTGCTTTGATGTTAATTCAGTGTGTTCAGACAAATGTGACATACTTCTGAACTGGTTCAGTGGGTTCTCTCCTTTGGCTTTTCTTGGCAGAGCAAGGTGCTTTTTCATTTTTGTTTCTTTTAAGAGAAGTGAAAGTTAGACATTGGAGGCTAAAGATGAGAGCTTAAGACTTTACATAGTAATGCAAAACCACTTTGCCCCAGGATGTATTATTTAGATGTTTATGTACATACAGTTATGAATTTAAATGGAATTTGTTCCTCATGTTTATTTTTAAAATGATACTCTAACTGTGCTGTTTGCATACAAATATGTATTCATTGTAGTAATTTTGCCATTGAATTTAGATTTGAAAAAAGTGTTTTTACTTTGCTTGAAGTACTTAAGTTTATATATCTGTAATACAAATCTATATAGCTTTAAGTGACAGGCTTCCAGGTTTGATAGCCAAATGAGCTTTTACATAATTACAAAATACACCATGGCTACCTATTCGTTAACTTGCAGTTGACAAACTGTGGAAATAAGACCTGGCTGTTTTTATCATATTTCTGTCTCTGCATACCTTAGTCAGTTGAAAGCTCTTCTCTGTCTGAAGATCACTGGACTGCCAGAATTGCTCTCATCTACCCCGTTAGGCTCTTATTTAAATTATAGCTCCTGATATTCCTGTTGCTCTTTGTCTTTAATGCATATGTATATTGAAGTGATTTTTATAGCAGAAATATGATTAGATCCTACTGATTGCTCTGGTTACTTGTAAAACTTCTTGGAGATAAGTTTCTTATGATGGGTGTCAACCAAGCTTTGAAAAGGTGCCTTTTCAAAGCAAAAAAGAGCCAGGACACCTTTACAGGAGAGGAAGCTGGCAACATGGAAAACTGGTTCTGATTTTGAATAGGTATGAAGCAGCAGTTCACTGTTTTCCAGAACTGCCTTAAATTAGGTCGAAATACCTATTTCTTACTTTGGTTTTCCTAACACTTCAATTTTAGATCCCCCATCAAAGAATCCTTCTATTCCTTCAAGTGATAGTCTGAGGTGGGACTGTATTATGCATGAGTAGGCTATACAATGAACAGCTGGAACCAATGCACACATGGATTTTTTTTTTAAGCAAACAAAAATTGGAGTATGTCTTTCCAAGAATAGCCTTTTCTGGAGGAAAGAAATATTATAGTAGGGACGGGTGATACTACAATTCTTTATAGAACTTAAACCTGCAACATGTGACAAACAAAATATGTAGGTAGTCTCACTGATGTAGTGTAACCGAAACGGTTTCTTTTAAGAGGTGGTCTTCTACTGCCCAGTCATTGACTGACGTGTGGATCAGTAAATGTCATCATACAGCTGAGTTATGTTGCCTGGATTTTTTTTAACCTTTTTTATATGGTAGCCTTTTAGTCTACTTCATCTCTGTAGTAGATGAACCAAGTGCTAGCTTTCGCAACTTTTATGTCTAACCTACATACATGTGGCACTCCTAGCTGTTTCAAACCCGTAGTTGGCGTAACAAAAATTATTATTGTGATTGTATGAGAAACACTTGTCTTCAAGGTCCACCAGCCAAGTGTATGAAAATAGGGCTTGAAATTCTGATATATGCAGTAAATACTCGTGGTCACTGTTGAACTAATTAGATGCTATGTCATGCCTTGTCTTGAATAGGTTTAAGATCACATCTTCATTCTGCTGCTTCTCTTAAGAAAAATAGGCCCTTCTGTGTTTTGCCTTCACTCTCTTCTTACCATGTTCTTTGCCTTCACTGTCTCCTGTATCATTTACTGTTTCATTCCTAGGTTTTTCTGCCATTACTCTCTCTTCTTTTCATACATTCTTCCAAGTTGCATAACTGGAGAACTTCATTCACTGAGGAGGAAACAAAGGTCATCTGAAAACTGAGTGTTCATGGACGCAACCTGCTATTGGATGAGGCCAAAGAGAATGCACCATACGCTCAGCTCTTGGAAGTAATATTCAGTCTCTGGGCTTACAAAATTTATCTTGTACTGTAGGTGGGCTATGTCTTGACTAGTCATATCTTTACGTATTGACACATCATTTACAGGAATAGTGCCTTCACTTGCTGTACGTAACTGGCACTAGACGATATCCATGAATATTCTCTAATTCTAAAATTAATTAATTTTTAGGTAGACAGGGGCAGGAGATTCTATTTCACTTGTTAAATCAGTACCTTTTGTGAGTCAAACTCCAGCTTCAGAGATTGGATTGGTTTTGTGTCTTACTAAACCAGGTTTGCATCTTAGATAAAAATTCCACTTTGGCTGTCCTGTTCTTCAGGTGCTTGGCCTGTGTGTTATGCAGATGCTTGAAGGAAAGGTTAGTCTAAGGTGCAGAATTAATCTGCAATGCCTTTATGGTATCAGTCATGTGCTGAGCTTTCCGTTAGGCTTTTGTATGCATTTGGAGTGCTATTCGTGCTGACTTTGCTTGTGAGGCAGTAGAATGAAAATCTAGGAAAAGAGAGATGAAGTACTTAAATGGGATCCTTCCGGAGAACCTCTGTGCAGTCCTCTTCATGCACTTTTTCCCTGGTCACTGCTAATAATGCTTAATTTCTGAACATGGAGTTGGCATAAGTCTTCGAGAAGAAGGGCTTGCACATTGGACTATGGAAATGTCTTGTGAGGGGCTAGGAAATGCAGTTCCTGAGACAGTGAAGAGAGTTGTAAGGGATGTTCTTCTGCATGGATTTTGCCCATTGGATACCACAATTCTGTCTAGTTTTGCTTTTGTGGTGTTTGGGATTGAAATTTGCATGGCAGAGATCTTGCCCTGTTTTGTTTCTCAACTCTTCACAGTAAATTAACTTTTTCCCAAATCCTGTAATCTTTATCAGGTGGTGAATGAAAGATGGGATCTGGATCTTACTGCTCTTAAAGAAGCTGAAGTTCTTGATGCAAGTAACATTGAAAGTACTGCTAATTGAAGTATTATCAGGTGATAGTTTCTTTTAAAGCCCTACTTGGAATTGAATAACTTACTCAGAATTCTTTGTGGAAGGGAAAATGTGTGTGGAAAAGCAACTTCTTCATACTCGGTGGACTTCTGGGACTTTAGGGAATTTAAAACTTAGTTATGAGTGAGTCCCTTGTGGTTTAGTACCAGACTGTAGGCTGGAGAAATGCCTGTATCAGCTGCTAAATGTTTATAATTCACTGCAGCCTTCACTACTGCGGTAGACTGCATTTAGTTCTGCTGCTCATTTCTGGAGGGACATGTGGAATTTAACTGGACTGGGTCCAAACCTCAGAAATGAACTTTTGTGGGGTGGTGGGATATTTTGCAATAAAGAGCACTCACCAGCCCACAGATAAGGACAGAACTGCTGTCCAGTGCTGCCCACCTGGGCTCCTGCCTCTGTCTCCAGAGTTCAAAGGTATGAATGTAATAGTACCTAGGTGTAGGGTAACAGCAGTGCCCAGTGCTAATACCAAACTGTAATTGTCGTGTATTCAACTTCCCTTTGTTTTTATGATGACAAAATTGTTTGGTTGCCCCTTGCTTAGGTTGTCTGTTGTTTCTGTTCTCCTTTTGTAATGAAGTGCAAATGGGGTGGATAATTTAATCTAGGATGGGTTGTTTGCTTCAATTGCAACTTTTAAGTGTAAAAAGAGGCTTAAAAGATAAGCAAAAGGACAAACAACTGAAGGCTTTTGTTGATGACAGTGTAAAGAATCTGCTAACATGTATGATGATGTTTTTTCAGAACCAGTTTTGAAGAAAAAGCCAACATGTAGGCACTTGTATAAACTGCGTGCTTCTTGAAGGAGCATGAGTGGAAAATATACCGGTATTCAGCATTTTTCTTCAGCTGAGAGGCAACCATAGATTGTAAATAAACTTCAGAGAAATCAGTTAAGAGGATGTTGCAGTTGAGCAGCTGGAGTACAACAGGAACTATCATTAAGCTGAGGACAAACCTGGGGTACTTACTTCATTCTCCTGTCAGGTGGGGTGGGATAAACATAATGGTGTTTGTTTAGTGCTTCAAAATGGATGATTGAGCATTTGAATTGCAACCTTGTCTATCCTGGTGTTACTGTGTTATGGTCTGACTATTGAAATACCTTATATTATAAGCTAAAGGGTAGCACGTGTATGGGAGCTGGAGACAGGCAGAGCTCAAGAGCAGTGAATAGCCTAGTGACAGGTCTGTGCAAGGCTGGTACCTCAGCTGGTAGATTGTGGAGTGGAACAGAAGGAACGTTAAACAAGCTTTTATAATCCCTCCTGCCCTGTTCTGGGGATTGAGAGATACATTGTTGTAAAATGAATGTATTTAGCATTTGATCTCCTCTCCAGAGAAGGCAAGCATAATGCCTTGCAAACTGATAAAATGTTTCCCACAGCACAACCCTTTGCAGAAAGTATTGGTTACCTGTTAGGCACCATGCTACTTCTGTTAATAAAGGAAAGTTGAGCTAATGCCCAAGTCATACTGGGATTTTTCATTCTCTTCTCTCAGAGCTGATCAGGGTGGTGAGAAGTCCTGTGTGTGCCAAATGGGGCTGAAGAGATCTAAAGCTGTCTAGAGAAAAGTAGGCAAAGGTTTAAAATATTGTTCACTGGCAGAGCAGGGGAGGAATGGTTTGTACTGTGTTGAAATAAGGATAGTTTTGCTGGAAGAGACTCAGACTAATAGGCTAGCAAGTTTTGGGCTGTAATGCATCAGATCATGGAATCATAGAATAGTTTGGGTTGGAAGGGACCTTAAAGATCATCTAGTTCCAACCCCCTGCCATGGGCAGGGACACCTTCCACTAGACCAGGTTGCTCAAAGCCCCATCCAACCTGGCCTTGAACACTGCCAAGGATGGGGCACCTACAGCTTCTGTGGGCAACCTGTTCCAGTGCCTCACCACCCTCACAGTGAAGACTTTCTTCCTTATCTGTAATCTAAAACTACTCTCTTTCAGTGTAAAGCCATCACCCCTTGTCCTGTCACTACATGCCCTTGTAAAAAGTCCCTCTCCAGCTTTCTTGTAGGCCCCCTTCTGGTACTGGAAGGCTGCTGTAAGGTCTCCCTGGAGCCTTCTCTTCTCCAGGCTGAACAACCCCAACTCTCTCAGCCTGTCTTCATAGGAGAGGTGCTCCAGCCCCCAGATCATCTTTGTGGCCCTCCTGGACTCGCTCCAACAGGTCCATGTCCTTCTTATGTTGGGGACCCCAGAGCTGGATGCAGTACTGCAGGTGGGGTCTCACCAAAGCAGAGTAGAGGGGCAGAATCACCTCCCTCGACCTGCTGCCCATGCTTCTTTTGATACAGCCCAGGACACGGTTGGCTTTCTGGGCTGCAAGTGCACGTTGCTGGGTCATGTTGAACTTCTCATCAACTAACACCCCCAAGCCCTTCTCCTCAGGGCTGCTCCCAATCCATTCTCTGCCCAGCCTGTATTTGTGTTTGATGATCAAGTGCTAATCTGCTGTGGATGAAGAATGATGGCACTCTCTGTTCAATGCAAGTATTTATGTAGTCCCTGTTTGCCTTGATTAAATCTGAAACATTCAGCCTTTTGTGCTATGCTAAAAATGAAAGAATTTTGTAAAAGTTACTGAAGATGCCTTCTTCACATAAGTCGACTTAGTATGGAAATTAATCTCGGGTAGATTTTGAGTTGATGGGATGAGTGTGTAGTTTGTTTGTAAGCATTTTCTAAAAGTACAAAGTTAATTCTTTTACTGCTGTCTTTAGGTGATGTTTTTTTCTTACATTTTCAGGGCATCTTGTTGATGCAAGAGAAACTGGTAATAAGTGAAGCTGTGTATTTCATATTCTCTACTGACTTGGTTTTGGTGTCCTGCTTTTTCAAAGCTTACCATAAGGCTAGATATGAAGCTTTAATTTTCTTGGGACTCATGTCTTTCAAGTGGTGGCTACATAATGTGGACAGGTTTTCAAATGATTTTTAATAAATGCAGCAAAAGATCTCTCAAAACCTTTAATTTTTTTTTTCTTCTCTTTAAGGTTTGGACCCCATGGAATCCCTGTGACCATATTTCCTAAAAGGGAATACAAGGATAAACCTGAAGCCATGCAGCTCCAAAGTAAACCATTCCAAGATGAGGCACAGGTGAAGTGTGAATCTAATGCTGCAGTCCCTGATGACTCTTCTCTCACGCAGCCATCAGAACCTAGCATAGCTAAAAGCCTATGGACTTCTAAACCACCTCCTCTCTTTCATGAGGGAGCGCCATACCCTCCTCCTTTGTTTATCAGGGACACGTATAACCAGTCAATACCTCAGCCTCCACCCCGGAAAATTAAGCGGCCCAAGCGTAAAATGTACAGGGAGGAACCCACTTCTATCATGAATGCTATCAAACTACGACCCCGGCAGGTCTTATGTGACAAGTGCAAAAACAGTGTTGTTGCAGAAAAAAAGGAAATAAAAAAAGGTGGCAATGCAAGTGACTCTTCAAAATATGAGGATAATAAAAAACGAAGAAATGAGAGTGTGACTACTGTGAATAAAAAACTTAAGACTGACCATAAAGTGGATGGAAAAAGCCAAAATGAAAGTCAGAAAAGGAGTGCTGTGGTCAAGGTTTCAAATATTGCCCACAGCAGAAGCAGAGTAGTTAAAGTTTCCGCACAAGCAAATACTTCAAAAGCGCAGTTAAATACAAAAAAAGTTCTCCAGAGCAAAAACATGGATCATGCAAAAGCTCGGGAAGTCTTGAAAATGGCCAAAGAAAAGGCACAAAAGAAGCAGAGTGCAACCTCCTCTTCCAAAAATGCACATTCAAAGGTCCACTTCACACGGCGTCTTCAGAACACCAGCTCAGGTTCCCTCCCACCCCGATTGCGTTTAAAGCCACAAAGGTATCGGAATGAAGAAAATGACTCTTCTCTCAAGACAGGACTTGAGAAAATACGGAGTGGCAAGATGGCAACTAAGCCCCAGTCTCGCTGCTCCTCCACCCGCTCAGCAGGTGAGGCCCCTTCAGAAAATCAGAGCCCCTCAGAAGGCCCTGAAGAGGCCAGCAGTGAGGTTCAGGACACAAGTGAAGTGCATGTAACTGTTGATCAGGATGAACACCAGACATTGGGCAAGAGAGGCAGCAAAAGCAATATAACGGTTTACATGACCCTTAATCAAAAGAAATCTGACTCTTCCAGTGCATCAGTTTGTAGTAGTGATAGCACAGATGATTTGAAATCTACCAACTCTGAGTGTAGCTCTACTGAAAGCTTTGATTTTCCTCCAGGCAGCATGCATGCACCTTCTTCCTCCTCCTCCTCTTCAAAGGAAGAGAAAAAGCTCAGTAATTCCTTGAAAACGGAAGTCTTTTCCAAAAACGTCTCTAAGTGTGTCACACCAGATGGCAGGACCGTATGTGTAGGGGACATTGTTTGGGCCAAGATTTATGGCTTCCCTTGGTGGCCAGCCCGTATTCTTACCATAACTGTGAGCCGGAAAGATAATGGCCTTTTAGTTCGACAGGAGGCTCGTATCTCATGGTTTGGCTCCACAACAACATCTTTTCTTGCTCTTGCACAACTATCCCCCTTTTTAGAAAGCTTCCAGTTGCGCTTTAATAAGAAGAGAAAGGGTCTTTACCGCAAGGCCGTCACAGAGGCAGCTAAGGCTGCTAAGCAGCTGACTCCCGAAGTTCGGGCCCTGCTGACACAGTTTGAAACGTGAACATGGAAAGTAAGGTAGGCAAGAAATCTGGAGGCTCCACAAAACTCCTAGCCTAGTTAGAGAACTACCATGAAGGACTTGCCAAGTCAGAAGTTGCACTCGGTTGACTGCTCTTTTTATACTAAAGTTGTTCCATTTGTAGCAGTTTCTTGATGGTTAAACAAATTGAACATGCAATCAAAATTAGCCTAAAGTGAGAACTTCAGTATTTTTCAAGTGAGAATTTTTTTTAAAGAGAAAAAACTCCTCAAACACCCGATGCATAGGAGCCATAGCCTCAGCTGAAAGGCAGCTTATTTGCAGGGAATTTTTTAGTAGTTTCTACCCAGTATATAACTAGTTGCTGTGTGGCAAAGGGTTAACACAAGGAATGAAAGTAGTAGCTGTGACTTTTTTTTTTAGGTGGCCCATCAGGGAAGTGTAGAAATGTCAGCCTTGTCTAAATGGTCTTTAAAGATTATTTTAAATAGTCTCTAATGCATTTAGTCTGGCCAGTGCAAATTGGTTCAAAGCATGCTTCACTATCTTAAGGAGGCATGCCCCAATCCACATAGGCCAGTTTAAATGGCATTAGAAGACTTGCTGGAATTTTTAAGGAAGAAGAATTCATGTAACTTAAAGACCAGATTAAATGGGGCTTTATCATAGTGACCACTTAAACACTCAGCCTTTCTATGCACATGGGGGCACAAATATAACACTTCAGGGTCTGAGAAGCTGAGAGGGATGCCTGTAGCTCTAAGACAAAGCTGAGAAGTTGCTCAGTATTTGGGATCAAGGGCTGTTAATGCTGCATAGGTGTGAACCATAACTTCTGGTCTTTCTTCCTGAGGAAATCTTTCAGGCCATTTGCCTGGAGGTTTAGATTAAGAGAGGCTTTGTTTTGAATGTGTAAATAATTGATTGCTGAAATTGGTCAGATTTTCTCCTGACTGGTTGTTCCTAAATTCTTAGGATACGTCCTAGTAAATTACACTTTGTGAATTGTCAGATGTGTAATTGTTGCATTTTGGATGTATCTAACTTCATTTTTTTAATATTTCCGTTTAAGGTATCTGTTTGCAGGTCAGAAAATGAGAATATGTAATTGTGTAATGCTCTGAAATGTAAAAAAACAAACTGTAAATAAAATTGACTAAATCTGAATTATTTGTGTGTGTTTCTCAAAAAGCTTTGAAAAAAATCCAGGATGTTAGAGTACTTGATATGTATGCCGTATTTAGAGGACACCCTTTAAAAAAGTAAATTGTCCTTTTTCATGCATTCTTAAAGATAACTGCTCGATGTAAAGTACTACTGGTATACTTCAGTCTTAATTTTGAGATGAAGCAATTATCTGTCCCTTTTGTTTCAAAAGTAGCTCTGTAGAGGGCTTTCTGTAAAGTTTATCAAATTTCTCCCTTAATTAGATTTTGTTCCACATATTTGAATGAAGACTGTGGATAATGTCACTTATACGGTGGGGAAATGTTTTCAGTTTTCTCCATCTATCAAAACCTAATCAGACCCACTCTCCACTGTTACTTCAGCTTTTCTTGCATGTCTTTTGCTCAATGTTGGGGCATTTTCATGCAACTGACTTTACTTTTTTTTTCCCCCCTTCTAGTTTTGGTCCTTATCTGACCATGTGAATTACTGTCTCTTCTCCAGCCCACTCCTGTTTCAGCCTTGCAATGCCTTGTGAAGAATCTCTCAGCGTTCATCTCAAAGCAGTTTTCATCCTGTTTTTTCCATAATTGCCCATGTAGGCAATCATGACAGATATAAAAATTTAAGTTTAGACTGAAATTAGATTTTAAACAGACATGAAAATGGGGGTAAGGATTTAATCATCAAACCCTTAAAATCTTTTTAACTTAAGATTAAATTTCATATGTTCATGATACTGTCTGGTCTTTCCAAAGCATTCAGTTTCTTTTTACCTTTTTAAATTATTCTGTTGTGCCCACAGAACCATTGGAAGTCTAAAGTGTCGAATACATGGCTGTTAAAATTTTCCTCAAGTTTACAGTCATCTGTTAGGTGCTAATTAAGCTTCCAAACATACCAGCTTTACCTTGGCATTCTAACAGTTACCAAAAAACGCCCACTGGTCAATGCTTTTTGAATGTGATAAACACACAATAATTTTCATAATGTGAAAAAAAATTGAAAAAAAAAAAAAATCCTGTTTCACTTCTGTGTATTCTTTCCTGCAAACAGAAACAGTTACTCTATTTCAGTAAATAAGCCGTACTTTGTTATTAAAGCAGACTGCTTTTTGAAGTCAGGAACCCTTACAACGTGGTTTAGATGTCTACACTAGTTCCTTGAGGTTTAGAAGCTCAAGCAAACTGGTTATAGGTTAGTTGTTCTGAGCCAAGTAGTGGTGAAATCAATATTTATATTGTTAATTTTTCTACAAAAGACCTGGAAGCTTTGTACTTTTAGCTCTTAATTTATATAAAGTTAGAATACTACTAAAGCATGCGTAGTCAAAGTTTGCTCAGGTGTTCACTGGTAAGATGGGAGAGCAACAAATATGAGAGGGGTTTCTTTAGATTGCTTTATGTTCAAAAGAACTGTTTATGAAAGGCATTTAAAGCATCTTAGTTTTGGTTTGTAGTTGATTAGTCTTTCAAAAAGTCGTTCCTAAGTTTTACAGTGAATGTGCATTATCACTTCACACTTAATAGGTCTCAAAACAAATAGACTTTTTTTTTTTTGCACCACCATGTTACATTCGGTTGAAAAGATCCTATTCATACTCGTCCCTGATTTTCCTTTCACTCTGAAGTAGCCAACACTCTAGATACAGCAGAGCTTACAGTGGAGAAAATGCTGGGCTTAATGTAAAATCTGGTTACAGTAAGTAAGCTTGGTTATGGCAGTATGGATGCTGCATGTAGATTAGCTTTGGAGACTTGGGCAAAGCTTAGTGCTGTTCTAGCTACAAACTGCAACCCCCCCTCCACTTTTATGTGCCTGCCTGCTCCCAGCAATGCCTACACTTTGTGGACCACTGTTCTTGCAGCTCAGAGATCTACCATCTCTGAGTTAGCGTGACAATTTAAATGACTTATCAAATAACTCATGACAGGAGCACGCCTGTGCAGTGCCGGCATAGTGCATCTGTGTAATTAAGCTGTGCAAGTGTTGCAAGCAGCCTGTGTCCTGAAGACAAACATCAGTAGAAAGAGTGACTTAGTTTTCGATCAGCTTAATATAATAAGTTGCAAATGATGTCTTTTTGAATTAATGAAATTCCTCAGTGTAGTTGTTGAATATGTATGGTCTTTCAATTTAGGGGAGAAAATGTGACAGGTGATGATGAGTTTCCAGTACAAGCCTACTTTTCCTTTGAAGATTTTTAGCTTCAGTTAAAATGTTTTGGGAGAGAGTAGTTATTCTAAAACTTACAAAGATTTCCTTTAACAGGAGTGTTTGAAGGTGTGCTTGCTTCATGAGTGAAGCTAGAAGCAAATGTGAAATGCTTGTATGTCTTTGAAGTGGAGTTCTGCAGGAAATTGGACAAATATTTGTTACTTTTCTAATCAGAGTTGTAATTTTATGTCAACACATAAATGAGATAATTATCTCTGATTATATGGTATTTTCTTTTAGGCAGTGCTATCTTTAGTTTGAAACCTACATAACTAACAGCTACCTTACCAGGAGGGGTGTGCTTAGTGGGGGTGATTTAGGTCAACTGTGCAAGGCTGAGAAGACTTTTTTTTCAGCATGTTGTAAAATACTTTTTTTTAGTAGTTTCTAGATGTGATTAGGTTTAAGAAATAGCACATCAGTGGAAGTGAGGAAGGGGTAAGAGTTGCTTTTTCTATTGCTAGCCTTAGGTTTGCTTCTAGTTAATTCTCTTAAGTCCTGAAACTGATTTCCATTAATGTCTTCTCTAAGCTCTTGCTAAAGTTGTCAGAGTCGCATAGGAACATAAATTTTGGGAAATAAATCTTAGTAGCTAGCCAACCATAGCATTATCATTTGTCCTCATGCATGTTCTGTGAAGTACAGCGAAAAAATAGAGCTGCCTTCTTGGCTGAAGAATTCTGGAAAGGAGGAGGCTGACAATCAGTGAAAGGCTATTTCAGTTCATCTTTATAACTGTATTCTAATAAATGCCTACAGGAATAAGCAAATTCAGTCAATGCAGTGGGATCGCTATACTAACTTGTGGATAAAGACACTGAACTAGAAGTTGAGTGAGCTTTTTATGATTGAAAGGGCAGTAAAATGTCAGTATTTTGTGTAATAAGCCATTTGGTAAAAGTATAGATATACTATTTAAAAACAAACTTGAAAGTGATGTTACAGTACAGGGTTTATATTGGTTAAAGGCTGAAGTGCTTTCCATTCTTATTTTCAGTTTACTTTTTGAGGGTATAAATAGAAAGGTCATAGGGAACCGGAATAAAAAGAGGGGAACTTGGTGTATTGAGCTAGATGTGGTACTGGAAGGAGAACTAGGAGCTGGCTGTTGGAGAATAATACTTTACTCTGCAAGTTCAGGAGAAGAGAGTATTGCTCTCCAATTTTAGAGAGCTTGTAGGAGAATTTTGGTGAGACGTGTGTCATTGTCCCACAGTCACTGTTGGAACTTCATCTAGAATCTACTTCACGCTTGTGGAAATGAAGTGACTTCCTACAGGATTTTGTCAGTTTAAGCTGTGCTTACATTAAGTGTGTGCGTCTTTCTGGTTTTTTAGGATAGGATACAGTAGCATACCTTTTGGGGATGTAGACAGGCTATACTTTCAATAATGCAATAAAATTATCCCTATACATAAAATAAAGTATCAGTAACAACACAGGTTTTGCATAACTAACTTCCTTAAAGCTTCTTCTGCCATGACTGTAGTGATCAGGGATCATCCACATTTAACATCGGGACAGGTCAAGGCCTGTAGTGTTGAAAACTTTTGTAGTAGCTGTTAAGCTATCTAGAGATCCATTGCATCCAAGTGTGTGAGGTGGATGTAAGTATTCAGCTTCAAATTATTCTTAATCTGTAATGGGAAGAACCTTTGTTTTGATACATGTCCTTAACAACCATGATGGCAAGTTCCTATTCAACATTTAAAATACCTCAACTACTGTTCCTTGTGACAACTTTGTATTTTAGTTTGAATAGTTCCCTCCTATGGTGTCATCCTGTCAGTGTATTTATAGAGTGTGGCCATTGGACTAGATAAAATGAGATCCCCTTGTAAGATGGCTTTTCTATTCTCTGCTTGTCTTACTGGCATTTCCATGCACCTGTTCGAGTTTGAACTCATCTTTCTCTGATGGCAAGACCTGTTTACGGTAATTTAGATGGGGTTTCGCTAAACTCTTATCGAACAGCAGTGATTCTTCCCTAAGCCAGAAATATCTCTGATTATTGGGGTTTAATTGTTAGATCCTAATAGCAGCTTACAGTTTCCTATGATTTGCTCATACATTTCAGTCTGTCTTCTGTAATACCTAGGATATGTGTACTAATCCAGACTGTAATTTAGATTAATTTATGAATTTTTTTCTTAAATTAAACTGTGACACAACTGCCCTTCTGTGAACACAAGGCAAAATAGCAGTTCCCAGGCGTGGCTGTGGAGACAGTGATTTGGTGACTGGCTTTCTATCATGCTTTTTCCCTGCAGAGTTTTTTTGTTGCTACCAGATTCGGCAGCTGGGGATGACTGTCCCTGGGGCAGCACTGGCAAGCTCAGTGCCAGGTACCACCTGATGAAGGGAACTCAGATCCATGGCTCCATTTTTTTTTTCCCCAAGAAAAAGCAATCAATGTTCTTGGCGTGAAGTAGGATAAGCGGCAGTGTGGAAAATGAATGTCGTTGGTAAAACCAGGGCTTTTATACCTTAGAAGACCTGAGCCACCTTGCACATCCAACAGGGAGACAAATGGGAGTAAGAGATGGTCTTGTGGGCCTGCATAACCTTCCCAGGTAGTTTCTGTACGCACAGGACTGAAAACTGTGATTTCCTGTGCTTGTGCCGGTGGAGGTGTATAGTCTTCGATCTTCTCTACCTACCTATCCGTGGTCCGAGGGGATAATCTTAACAACACAGGCTGCAGGTATAAGTTGGTGCAGGGAAAAAATCAGGATCCCCTGTTGCAAGTTTGAGTTCAGGTTTTGCTTGTTCAGTGTGTGAAGACAAATAGATATTTGGGATTTATTTGGGCTACATGTTTGAGAAGTTGTTTTCAGATTTTGAACAACCGTAATGCAGTTTCTATGCCAATGATTTTATTCCTCAGTCAGAGAAGGAAGAAAGGACTACTGGAACTGAGGATATTCGAGGTCTGCAAATACCTGCAGGATAGGTGCAGAGGCAAAGGGGAAACATGCTTCTGTTTAGTTGCAACTAGGACAAGAAATAATACTTAGAATTACAGAACAGGGAGTTAAGATTAGGTACTAGAATATTTATTTCAGTTGTTATAGTGAAACTCTGGGTATGGTTTAGAGAGTTGCATAGTTTGCATGATTACAAGTTTTTAAAAACAATAGATTAGGCCAACCTCTGTTAGGAATGGGTTAAATTCATCCTGCATTTGGGTATGGGACAGAATAGGTGATCCTGATGCTGCCACAGCTCTGTTTTCTGTAATATTGTTAATAACAATTCTGATTCTGGAAAACCAGTATCTTTGTAGAAATATGCAGATAGCGAAGGATTCTGCCTCATGCATCCTGTTTGCAGTCATACAGGAATTACGCTTGATATAATGGAAGTATGGCGTTCTAACAATAGAGTCTTAGCTTCCACATGTGGTAGAACTGCACTGCATCTCCTGCCAGGGGCCTCTTCTCTGCAAAATCATGTTTGGATGACATCATTTATATAACATGTCAACTTTAAACTAGGGATTTTTTTTTTTAAATAGATCTAGGTCAGTTTTCATGTTTGCTTACTAATGGTTTTGGTGTCAAATATGCAATATGAATAAGAAATATTCTTATACGTGCCAGCCATGTGCTATGAATCTGTGATTTGGAAGGCAAGCTGTGTTCGCACTAGCTTGTTACCATCACTAAAAGATTCTGTAACAGAAACACAGCACAGTTCTGGTGACAGAATTGTCCTTGCCTGTTTTAAACAGGTGCATAAAGGGGAAGAGGGTATTTGCTTTGTCAGTAAAGTAAGCATATAAAATTCCAAGCAAATATTTACTTAAATGTCCATTTTGCATAATTTTTTATTTATAATGTTTAGGATTTTTGTTTGGCTTTACAAAATTCGCTGCTATTTAATTGTACTTCTGCAGTGGTTCAGAACTTTAAAGCGTGCGGTGTTTTGGTAATTAGTAGCACTGGTGAAAAAGAACTAAATCCATAAAAACTGGATTTTTTCAAAGAAGTTTAGGGTTAGAACCTCAAGCTGCTCTGTATGACCTGATTAAATGCTTCAGCTGACACACAGGTATCTGTATGAATGGCATTTCATAAATAATTGTGGACTGTTTCATGTAGTCTGGTTCTTTAGTCATCTAAAACTGAAGTCATCTTGATACTGATTTTAGTAGGGGACATATGTCAGCTTTTCTAAGACGTCACTGCTAAAATCAGCCCTAAAATCAGTTAGTACTTCATCCAGGAATGCAGATGAATGTGGTAAGGAACACGTCCTTCCATTTGCTAGTGCTCGGAATGGTCAAGTTATTTGTACTCGCCTGTTGGTGGTTCATGTGGAACCTCCAGTGGAAGGTAACTGATGACAAAGTGAGGTTCTTTGGGCCATCCGAAGTGGTTGTTTAGTAGGTACAGATTCTGATTCTGACACACAAACTTTTTTTGTTTTGGTAAAAATACCAAGAAATGTTTTTGCCAGGGGTTGTAATAACAAGTGGCTGAAGTCTGAGCAATAGGTGAAGGAAATTATTATCAGGTTACTCTTACTGGTTTCGTGATGCTCGTTTAACTTGGATGTCATGAAAGACGTTGGGAATGTGTTTGTGAAAGCTCCCAAATCACCCCTGATTCCCGAGTCCTTCAAGAAAAACAAGAGAGAGAAGGCTTAGGACTAAAAATAGCTCCCCCCTCTACCTTTGCCCCCAAAAAAGAAAAAAAGCAAATCTCTTTTCCTGTATTTTTGCTAGGGAAAATAACAAACCAAACAAAAAAAAAAAAAAAAAAAACAAACCCCAAACCCAAAACAAATCAAACAAAAAAACCCCCCCAAACAAACAAACAAAACCCCCAGACAAACTCAAACCCAGATTTTTTTTCTCTCTACAAGTTGCTGTTAAAAATCATAGCTGAAGGTTTTGAGCATTGAATATTTTTTGGTTGTAATATCACATTAGCAATATTTGTTTATTTTCGGGGGGGGGTGGGAATCTTTCCTTGAGATTTTTCAAGTGTTGAGGGATTTAGGGACCTAATCTCTTCTGATACATTTATATGAAAAAGCTGGGTTTGGCTGGGTTTTAGAAATCCTTGATACTATGTTATATATTTCAGGGAATTAGGCCTGTAAACTGAAGAATGTGCTACTGCTCTTGGTTTTCCATGTAGTTGAGGCCCTGTTGTTGAAGATTGTTTTGGGCTGTAGAGGAATGCAACGGTTCTGCTTGCTTTTTAGTAATTCATTATCTGGAAGAGAAGCCTATTTTAACTCTTCCTAACCAGCTGAAATTTGAATCTGTAGCACTAAAATAAGGTGCTGGTTCTTCTGTTACATAGTTTTGCATATAGACAAAGTATTAGTCCCCTAAAGAAGTTGCATATTTGTTACTGTAACGATTTTTAAATTTGGACTCTCTACTTTAAGAGGTCCGTATCTTCTCCTCCGCAGTATGTGATGGGAGATACTGCTGGTTTTACTTTTCTTGTCCTTCTGGGCTGCCCTGTCTTCCTCTTGATGGCTGCCTGTTGTCTTTCTGCTTTTCCTTTGAAGAGAAAAACAAATACTTTCAAAGGCAGTGCTTTTTTAGACCTTAGTGAATACACAGGATCCTGGAAATTTTCACGTTAAAAAGATCAGAATCCACATTACAGTGATGACTCCCAGGAAAGCAGCTGCATAAAATGCAGTTGAGTGGGGCAGACGTTCATGACATCAGTGGTGAAAGGCCATAAGCCTTGTCAGTGCTTATGTTTATTACTGGTGGTAATTTTTATATTGTTCCATAGTCTCCAGCAGTTGAATGAAACTGCTTCAAAAGAGAGTCCAGACTGCTGTGAGCATACTGTACGTCACTGAGAGCCGTACCCTCGGAATTAGGCTTTGCTATCACTGACCTGCAAATTGGGGATTTCACAATGAAGTGAATGAACTCACTGGATGATTGATAAAACAGACAGCTTGTTGCATTCATGAGGGTCGGGGAGTTTAATGACACGGACATTGAGCCGACGCAGGCGACTTGCAAGTGTAGAAGCCTTGTCTGTCTGCAAGGACCCAGGGACACTTCGTCCTTTGTGGCAACTCCGCTCTTTGTACCTTTTGTTCTCTGGGTCTCCAGTCCCTGCTCCGCATGATTCACAGCAGGGAAATCCGCAGGGCAAGAAACATTCCTCCACAATACAAAGAGAATAAGATATGTGGCTGCACCTGTGTGGCTGTATTTTTCAGCCTCTATCTCTGAGAAGCCCAGTCTTGTATAGAAACGGTTTAAGGCAGGAGTATGCAAAACACTGCCGCTGATCCATATAAAACAATGTAAAACCAACTGCATTTTAACTGGGCTGATTAGACATCCCCTAATCAGTTTTCATACCTTATAGCAGTCAGCCCAAGGTTATTCCTCAGTGGTCTGGGCTAAATCCACAAGCTGCACTCTGAAGTCACCTTCACTGTGACAATACAGAGGTTCCCACAGGAAATATTTTGTATTCATTAATTTTGCCAAATACACAGGTAACAAGTTTATGGTCAGTATGTGTTGGAATAGTGAGATTCTGCAATAGTTAGAAACACTCTTGAAATTAATAAACGTGTATTTTTTAATCTGCTTTTTACCCTGGATTTTTGCCTCCAAAACATAACATCCAGGAGAGCGACTGGTCCATTTGCTCTTTCACCTTCTGTTGTCTCAGTTTTCTTCCATCCTATAATCACTTCAACAAAGATTATAATGCCACTGGCAAGAAGGCTTTGAATTTCAGTTTAAAGACTGTGAGCGACCAAATGGGAACCATTTCTATAATACTTGTAATAAAGACTGAGAAGCAAAATACAAAGAAATTCTAATATACTCCACAACTGTGAGTCATCTGCTTCTCTTTTAAGCAAATTTAATTGCTATAATAAAGAAATTCTTGGTAGTTTGACCATAACAAATGTAGTGTACGTGCACAGTTTTGTGTGAAGATACAAAGCCAAAAGAAGGCCCAATCTCATTTTTATGGTTTTTACCTGGAGGGGAAAACTGGTGTCTCATCTGAGTCATGCCCTAAAAAGGGGAGGAATAGCTGGCGGTTTTCACATTTGAGAAAGCAAGACAAAGCTAAGACGTGGAAGAAAATTATGATTAACTGGATTTGGATACCAGTTGTTCTGTTGCAATGGCAAGTCATCTGCCTCGCTTTCACACTTGTTTGCATTTCTCAGTATATGAAAAAATCTGGTTTATCACAGGCTGCATTGCACAGCGGATGTAAAATGCTATCAATATTGAATAGATAGTGCCCTAAGTTTCCTTTTTTAACTCTAAAATACGGAAAGGTCATGGTCACCGTGAATTATAATCCATTGCTGTGGTTTCCACTTATTCTCGGTAGTTACTTTGTCCAGCAAAATTTCATGGTATTGCTCTGGCTTTCAGCACCAAGTTCTTCAGTGGGCAGTAAGTGTTCGCATAGGTGTTTGTACAGGTAGATACTTTGTTTTGTTGTCTGCTAGTTTGTTTGCTAGATGATGTGTAATTTCCCTTTAACTCTGCTGGTAAAGTCCAGTTTAAGCTCAAAGAAAGCTGGTATCCGATTTTTCTGTGAGTTTTTAACATCTTTTCATGGTATGCTGTTGTCTGGAAAGCAAAAGTAGTATACCCAGTAAGAGTTCAGGCAGGCAAGGAGGTTAATTGTTTTCTTTTTTAAACCATTGTCAATCCTTTATTCCTGTTAACTGGATTTTTTCTACCATAGGTCTCCACAAATGGCAGCATTTTACATCAGACTGACGAGTCCTGCTGCTCCCTTACAGTGTCTGACAGACCACTGTGGATTCAGATTGGGGGCACTGAAGTTGTCAGTGAAATGGGCAGGTCTGTCTGGTTTAAGTCCTGCCTTAAGTGAAGGGCGCGCTATGCTATCAACTAATCGTATGCAAAGCAGGTTAGGACAGAGGTAATGAGCTACCTGTTATTTTATTTACCTCTTCTGTTTGAACGCTTCAGATATAGCTGTTCTCCCTGAGCTAACCCGATGTCAGGATTGATGCATATTTTACTGAAAAGATCCACACTAAGTTTCTCTTTAGGCTGGCTTCTCAAAGTCTGCCTTACATGATCAGATTAAATAACTTGATAGGTATAATGTAAAGGTAAAAACCAATAAAAATAAGGGGTTTTGTCTCCTAAACAAGCAATCCTCAAATATTTTTGCTTTGTGGATCACATCTTAGTAGGATCTACTTTGTGTGCAGTTCATCTGTTGCTTGTGATTGTAGGCACGGCTTCCTGCCTTTGCTGATGTGTAGAAGTAAAATCAGGAAAGAATTTAGAAATATTTTAGTCTTTAAAAGAGGTTCAGTACCTAAAACAAGGAAGAGAATTGAAAACATGAGCAGAAAGATCTCAGTGAGAAACTCGCAGGTGACCTATGGACCAGAGTTAGGGAGCCACTCTTCTAGGAAAATGAAGTTGGTTTTCTTTGTTCTTTTTTTTTTCCCCTTTCCAAAGCCCTGATCTGAGGAGGTAACGTTTAACAAGCGTGCTTAATGTTCAGTGTGTGCCTAAGTCCGTAAGGAAATTTAAAGCACATGTTTAAAGCCAAGCAGATAGTGAACATTATTGGGAATTCTAGCCCGAATATGTATTTACTACTTAGAACTCTCATGGATGTATGCATGTCTCTTGTATCTTTTTTTGACATGGAGAGGAAATAAGGCAGTGAGGAGAATGTGCAGTTGCTGTAAAGGGAGCTTGATTTACACACAGAAGTCATGATTCTTACTTTATGAACATTAAAAAGTTTGATCCAGTACTGTATCGTTGCATTAGGTCTGGGATTAGATATTCGATATGCATTGGTTTCAGTTTTTATAAACTGAGATTTGCTGCTGGTAAAACAGAAGACTGGACTGTAACAGAGGATAAGACTAGTAAAGTTTCTGGAGTCACTAGGGATGGCATGTAAACATCAGTGGGCTAAGCAAAGCTCCTGGTGCTTGCTAAGGGCCTTCTGGAATCTCTCAACGGTAAGAATCGAAAAGAGCGCTGTAGGAACTGACTTGGGCAGGAATACAAGTGCCAGGTTTGTAACGATCAGACTTGCCAAGAAATGATTCTGAAAATCACAGCTACTGCATGGATTGCTACGTTGGTGGATGGGGTGTGAGAAGTAAAACTACCTGCCATTAGAATTAGGGAACACCCGCCTTAAAGCCAACTGGCTGTTTCCTTAGACCTAGTAGAAGCTGTACACATGCGGAACCAAATTCTTGTCTAGTTTATTCCTTTGTAGATCACAGAAGTTTGCTGGCTAGTACGAGCATCACTAAGGCTTGACTGTGGCAGGGTGGGTGTTTGGACATGCTAGCTGAACTGTCATCTAACCTTTTACGGGATTTTTGATACTTCTGAGTGGAGTCTGGTTCTCTGACATACTATAAAAGCTTCTCTTTGCAAGACTCCATAGATACGTGATGTTAATTTAATATTAATTTTATTTTGGAGAATTTCTTATTGGTCATATGCTTTAATACCTGATATTGGTTGTTTTGCAGCCTGGAATACTGTGGTGTTTAGTAACCTGCACCAACAGTAAGTACTGTTGAATACAGTGGAACTCTGTCTGGCATCCTTCTCTTTATAGAGGCTCTGCAGGTCTGTCTCATGCATCTTGGAGCGGACCATAGCTAAAATAGGTTTAATTATGTATCAGTTCTGAGTATCATACCCAAACGAGGACCTAAGGGGTATTGGAATGAATGCCTGCTAGTCTACTGTCAGCATGTAACAGTTCAGTGCATCTTTGCCTGGATCTGTTAAATTTCATTATTAGTCCTCACTGCTGCTCTTTCAACTTTCTCAAAAATTCATTCCTATTTTAATTCTACTGCATTGTATAGGATATAAAATGAATTATTTTTCTGTGGTTTATATTGTCCTTTTGTGGCACGGTGAGCAACCGTGCAATTGAGAAACTCCATAGTTCTCCCCTTTGTCTTCCCTGCCTTCTCCTGTGGTAGGACTGTTTTCAGAAATTTCTCTCTCCTACTTCTCATTTTTTTATATTTCTTTTGGATATTATTCAGAAGAATTGTCTCATTAGAAAGAACTTTAGGATTTTCCTGCCCGTGCGATGAGTCTCTCTTGAAATTCAGTTGTGTTATTCACGGTGCTGTTGTCAGTCCTGGAAAATGTATATGTACCTCTCAAATAAGCCTAGCAGTCAGAAGCTCAACAGAACAGTAAAAGGAATCAGCAAGACTGGCCTGGTCTTGTTGGAACCTTTTTTGTTCTCCTGTGTGTTTTCTGAGCGAAGGTGTTGGAGCAGGTGATCTCCACAGGTCTCCTCCAACGTAGGTTATTCCAGAACAATGTTTCCTCCGCGCTACGCAAGAGGCAGATCAGCGCAGACTGCCCTGATCCTGCACTGCCTGAAATGGTTACTGCCTGGTGGTGGTCGCATGCGGTGCTTGTGACTTGGGCTGCTTCTGTCTGCTTTATCATCATTTTATTCCAATTCTGTGGAGCAAATGGGAAAACATAAGCAATAATGGAAAAGAAACACGATTAGCAGCTTTGCACTTCAGTGCTCCCATGTGCACTTAGCTCTTGCACTTGGAATGGCATTACAGTGTCAGACGTAGCTTTGTATTGTGAACTACACATCATCCTATAGACTTTGTATATTAATATCCCTCATTCGTTAGCTGTTGTTAAATGTCTTTAAAAATTGAAATTCTCTCTGGATGCTGAAACGGGGTGAGATATAACAGATTGCTAGGGTAGCTTCTCTTAAAACTCCAGTCAACTGAGGAGTTTGTTCACTTGTGTATGTCTCATGATAACATAAATTTTTTTTTTTTGTCTTCTGCACACAATGCACAAAGCAGGTGAACTGGTAACTTTTCTGGCCACCTCAGATTTTGCTTACCTACTTTTGCACTATATACTGGAAGGCATTTAACCATTTTCCCTTTCTCTCCCCTTTTCAGCTCAGAGACACTAGTCAACTGCTGTTTTTATGGAACCTCACTACACTGCCACGAAGAGCACCAGCTCATCAGGACTGAAAGAAATCTGAGACTGAGTTGTCCTATTTTTCCTCTGATATCTTCACCAAGTAGTAAACATTTTTTGAAGGGGAAAGGGAGTAAAGATGTTAAAGCTCCCCCTCTCACCCTGTTAGGGCATCTGTACCTAATGTACATTTTCTTTAAAATTTAAAAAGATGTTAGGAAATATTTTATAAAACTTTTTTGCAATAAATGACGCATGAAATTATGAAAGACTATATGACACTTACATGCAAGGAACCACTTGAATTATTAGTATGAAGAATCACTGCAAATAACTGGGTTTTTTTGTAATGTGACAGTCACGTTTGTATGTTTTGATAGGTGCCAGTGATGGAGCCAATTGCCTGGGAAGCTGACTGTAACTTTTGAGCTTTTATTTTAATTCTTAACTTTAGCATTGCAATTTTCCATTCTATGAGGCTTAGTTAGTATTTAGTGCAGGTGTTAGCAGAGCTGTGATCTGTGATCAAAAGCATGTCCGAAACCAATTGTATTGTAAAATATGAACAGTCCTGCTATACGAGACCAATATTTCCCACAGAGGTGATGGAAAGGACAGTGACCACAAACTCCATGTACCTCTGTATTGTGGGAAAGCTCCTTCTGTGTGAATATGGTTGCATTTTATTTATGCTATTGTAACACTTAGGGAATTGAGGATTGCGGAATAACGATAAGAAGGGCTACAACGCAGAGAGCAGCGTTTTGCTTATAATACTATACCAAGATGGGAATCATGAATGGAGAGTGATTAAATGGAATGGCATTTCTATTTCAAATCATGGGTTAATTTTTCCTTTTGACATAAATATTTTTCAGATAGGTAACTAGTAGAGCAAAGGTTTTATTAGTGTTTCTGATGGTTGTTGACCTGAGTTGCATTGACTTCTTTGAATAGCTGTAAATCAAAAAAAGAAACCCAGTGGGGTTTATCCATTTTATTCCCCTCCCCCAAAGGTGTTTGGTAAGACTTATTTCAGTGGAGCTTGTGAATGCTGGACACGCTGCTGAAGTATTGAGTTATTAAATATTAATTTATTTGTCACTAATTATTTGACATTGTGTGCACACTTTCTCAGCAGTATCATTTCTTACAAAGTTCTTAGCAGGGGATTTATTATATAACCTGGGAAGATAAATATTTGTTTTGAAGAAACGCAAATGTGCACATAATCTACTAAAAGTCAAATTTTTGTTTCTATAGAAGTGAAAAGACGTGTAGTAAACTCTTTTCCTCCTTACTAATATCCTGATTTGATTGGAGAAAATAGAGTGTCTTTGTCTAGACCATTTAAAAACAGAGATACCTTTCAGAGAGGCATCTGTATCAGCACAGCCTTCGTGTACAGAGCCTGAATTAATCACATAGAATCTGAAGTTAGGACACCTCTATCGTTTGGCTTGGATATTGGCACCAGGTTTATACTTGTTAAACAATCGGAGAGGGGGTGAAGTGAGAGGCTGGAACAGACACCCAAATCCAGGACAGGCATATCAGTGAGGCAGTTCATGCTTTGTTGGTTCAGTTCTATTTTTCCAAGGTAAATTCTGAGTATAAAGCCAGAAATTGAATTCTTACTGCCTACTTCTTAAAAAATAGCTGAATAATGCTGTACAGTAGGTTCAAATTGTACCATTTTTCATAATAAGCTACAAGGATTTTTTTTTAATTTGAGATTAATGTCTCTTCTGCAGTGCTTTTCCTTTTCACCAGTCAAAGAGGATCAGCAGTCTGGTCCTGTCCATGGCCTGAGATCTGACTACGAATTAGAAAAATTAAGACATTGGATTTGTGGAAAGGGGAAGCGATTTGATGCTGTGTATGTGCTAGCCTTTCACCTCCAGAGACCAAACCCCGATTGTATTGACAATAAACGAGGGTCTTGGCCTAATAAATTACATTTTTATCCACACGCACACACACACAGAGACACAAAAAAAACCCCAAAACCAAACAAACAAAAAAGAAGCCACCAAACAACATGGCACAAAACAGTTTCTGCTCAGGAAAAAGGCCCAGGACTGTAATAGCAGGGTTATTGCACATTGGATTGAAAACTGATTGATGTTGTAAGTAGAAGCCAGTAGTGCCTGCCTGTGTGACATCTGACTCTTAACCAGTGCTCGTATTCCCTCACCTTCGTGAGCACTTGTGCACAGCAGCTGAAATAATAAAAAGTACACTTAAGAGAGATGCAGGTCTCTGCATTGGAGAATATGGGTATATAAGCAAATAGCATAAAAATAGACAAGGTAGCTAACTGTATTTGCGTTTGTTTTCACAGAAAGTATTGCAGCCATTTTGTTTGAAACCAGATTTTCATTTTGAAATGAAATTGTCAGGGATATTCTAATGATAGAGAATTACAGTAATGTATTGCTTTTCACTTTTTTGCTTTAGTTGCTTAATATTTAAGCTTTGCTCCGTGCTACCTTCTTGTCTGTATATTGAATGGTCACTATGCCTCTTTCATTTTGTAGACTTGAATGAGGAAAATATGATTCACCCTTTAAGGTTTGCTGAGAAGTAAATGATAAAGAATGTTGTGTAACATTTATTCAAATAAAGCCTTGATTTTTTTCAGTGCTCTTTTAAAGGGAAATAATGTTGAATAATGTTTTGATGTCATAACTTCCTTGTTTTATCAGTCCTTGACCCAAAAGCCTTTGATTTATGTTAACTTTTTTTTTTCCCCTGAATTAAAAGATTAAACTGAGGTTACTAGTCCACTGCTAGAAGCCTATCACCTGGACAAGTCTCTATCCAACCTTGCCTTTCACCACAGTGGCTAAAAGATACCAAGTCATGCTCAACCAGCCGGATGCTTCCCACAAGTGATAGGAAAAAACTTTTATTTTTCTTGTGTAACTAGCAAGAAAAGATTATGTGTGCGTGGTAGAGACAGATAAAAAGAAGCCCTGATGGCTCTGTTCCATGGCTGCGACTGAGACACGCTAAGTCCTGGTTAAAGGAGGAAGGTGGATGTCATGGGAAGAGGTTGCTGCCCCTTGCAGACATGAGTCCAGCACAGTTGGTGAGTGCCAAGTGAGCTGCAGAGCTGGGCGCCAGCCTGCGGCTCCCCCAGCTGTGCTGGGCAGAGCAAATTGCACTGCCAGCAGACAAGCTCCGTGCTGGCGCAGCAGCGGCAAGGCACAAAGCAGCTGAAACACCGAAAAGGTGCTGAGCCTTTAAATACCTGCGTGCTGTCTGCTGATCTTTTCTTTGGCTGTTTTTTACTGCAATACTAACAGTTGCGGACAAGCCTGTCCATTGCAGGTAAGTGTCATTGGGTATTTCTCCATTAGGGAAGAAATGCCTCACACTGAGTTGCATTGCCTTGCCGTGGTGCCCCATAGCAGGGGGAGCAAGTTGTGCTTTAACAGCTAATGCTGGCACGGGAGCTCTCCATCGCTGGCACTGCGGTCAAAGGAGGGCCACGGCGGCAAGTATTTCTTCAAATGGCAGAATCTAGAGTTGCACTCTCCCATCAAATAGGAGGTAGCATTTATATAGATTTTTTTTTCCACTTGCATTTTTATTGTTGTAAAGAAAAGATATCCTAATTTTAGTTGAGATCTTAGGTTAAATAAAAAACAAGCTGCTCAGGTAAACTCGATTTCTAGGAAGTTCTTATTTCAAGGAAGCGTTATTTTTTTTTATGGCGCGCAGTGTGCCAGGGACTAGCGGGTGATAGGTACTAACCCTTTTGTAAGTAAGGTGTTTTGCTGCAGTGACCTGTTGTCGATAGTCAGAAGTCTTTCCCAAAAATCAAATTAACTTCCAGAGTGAAGGCATTGTGCGCGTGCGTGTACACCGTCTGCATCACACCTCTGTGATGTTTTTGAAACCACTTGGTGCCTCCTGTAACTGTGAGCAAACGTCCACATCTGTCTGTTGCTTGGAGCAGAGCTCCAGCATATGTTTTTCTTTTCCTTCATGGGGTTGTTTCTTATTTTGTCCAGATTACAGAAACTGCCATCCTCTTTCTCTCCTTATTCATTCATCCTTGCAGCAGTTCCTCTTGAATTGGTTATCCTCATTAGGCTGTGGTGGAGAGGGGAAATCCTGCTGAAATGTAATTGCTCACTAATGGTTTTTCCTTTGTGACATTGTGTTGGTAGCGTCTCGCTGTGGGAGTCTACTGGATTTGCTGCGTGACTGTGAAGCCCACAAGAGAGGTTAGCCAGACAGATTTCAGAGTTCTGCAATTACTCCATTGATTAATCTTCACTCCAGTAGTTCGGTGACAAAAGTATAAAAGTGACCCAGCCCTCAGCGATGAAGCCAGTCCTACACAATGCCGCTCAGTAATAGTGTTTACTGCTGCCCTGAAGCATCAAAAGGGTGATACTTAATGAGGGCAAAAGTGCATGGAGCAGCTGCTCGGTGCAGCTCCTGGCGCAGGGGGGGTTGTGATAGCTTGCCAGCTAAAGTGTGAGGGATTGGTACAGAGAAATAAGATTTCCTTTAGAGTGAGACCAATGGGCAGATTTCTTACGGAAATTGGGTAGATCAGTAACAGATATATGTAATAAATGCAGACACTGTCACGTACTCATTATTTTTAAGCGTTATGTGGTGAGGAGCACAGTGGGAGGATGCAAACAGTCACCTGCCTGAAGCCTCATCCGTGGTTGAGGAAATCACATGAGGGATAGTCTCGCACCGCCTTTGTGCTCCCTGGGCTGATCTCTCCGGCTGATGGTGCCCTCCAAGGCTGCCAAGAGTGCAAGGGGCTGCTGAGATTTGCATGGTGAGGTCCTTCTCATGCTTTTGCACCTTCTGGAGAGCTGGGAACGCCACCAGGCTGGAACGATTTCCCTGACGTGTGAGGTGTGGTCGTGTGCTGTGAGGGGCACCCGTAGTGCAGCAGAGAACCTGAGCCGTTTTGAAAAGCAGCTCATCCCTCTGCCCAGTCAAAGGTAAAGCAGTGCTGGAATTGCCCAACGCTAACAAGCGTGCAAAGAGGCTGTCAGCAGCGGGATGTGGCAGCACCAGCCAGCTTCTACGCAACCGCTGGGGCAGAAACAAGCCGATGTGCAGACAGCATGGGTATCAACTGCCACTCACTGTCTGTCATTTTTTTTCTCTTAAGTCACTTGTCCTTGCTCAAGTCTTCATAGGTGGATTTGTCGTTCTCCCTCTTCAAGCAGCATGCGGCGAGCTTCAGCATGTGCTAGGTGGCAGTAGGAAAAGGGTCACTTTGTTTGCTGGTTCATACAGTGCTGGCCGCTGGTTCTTATTCACATTCTGTAGCCTGTTTTTACGATTCTACTCCTGCTCTTCCCGAGTGTTTCTGTGGTCTTTGTTTTTACTCCCTTGCTGGGTTTGGAGCATGAGCTGTGGGCGCTCTGTGCTGGGCAGGCTGGACACCCCTGCGGAAGTTTTTGGGGTGTTCTGAATTTGGGGTAAATATTCAGAGCCCAGGAGGGGTAGTTCTAATTTTGAAATCCAGGTTTTCAGCTAAGAACTCTGCATCTTAAGAGCTTAGGGACTGGAATTTCCAAATGTGGATGTCTTAGTCATTAAATATTAAACTGAGACTGTGCCTGCTGGAGGGCTCGTTCAAACACTGAAGCACTCTGAGCTATCAGAGGAAGGGGCTGGAGCTGGGGGCTCCAAACTGTAAAAGGATGAATACTGGACCATGCTAAACATAAGATCCCAGAAATACTAATAGGGCGCAGATAGACATGGATAAACCTCTTATGATTCACTCAGTTTGCTCTGTTGCCTTTAGAAAGACAACATTGCGAACAGGCTGTGAGAACAGCGGCAGGGGTAGCCGTACATCGTACACCTTCTCATTAATACTGCAAAATCATATCAGAAGCCATCAGTTGCCTCTTGGCTTAATAAACTTGCTGCTGGCTGCAAGTACAATGGCCTCAGCTGTATTTGAGCTTGGAGCAGGGATGCACAAGTACACCGGGGCACAGAGAACTGTCGCTTCAAGGGCAGGTTGGGGGCTGTAGCCGTAGGCAGTAAATCCGTCAGCTTCCAGCCTTCTCCCTTCCTGAAGTTTCCAAATATTGCAGTTTTTCCTTCCTCAGGTAGAAAATTGCCCCACAATGGAGGCCACAGCCAAACGATCTAATGGAAATGTGTCAGACTTCACCAAGATAAAGAAAGATGCACTTGTCAGAAGCTGTGCTCAAATGCAATTAGGCAAGCAGAGCCCACAGCCCCACGGCCTCTCCAGGGGCCTCTTTTACTGCTTGGCACTCGCCTGCACCACTCCAGGAATACATTTCGGAAGCTATTCCAGCAGCCAGGCACAAAGCTACCACCTAGACTGGATAAAACCATTTCCCCTCCTCTTCCCGACACCTCACTTCACCGACGCGTCAGTCTGCAGGGAGGGTGTTGCTCAGGAACACTGCCTGCACCACTGTGCTCAGGGCTGGACCAGGACTGGGCCACGTTTCATGTGCCAGAGTTAGAAACAGAACAGAAAAACCTGCCCAGCAATGCGTGTTTATTCCAGATGAATGGGCACAACTAATGCCTGAGCACTTGAGGTCTCATTTACTGTGGCTGGTGGAGGGTCACATTCTTGGTCGTCGGCCGCGGGGGACCCACACTTGCGCGCCTGGAGACCAGTGCCTGCCCAGTTACTGCAGGGAGCTGACGGATGCGGTGCAGGCAGTACTGGGGGCCAGGACCAGAATAACAGTCTCAGTCAGGCTAGGAAAGGCAAACCTATTTCTGCTGCGTCTGCTTAAGGAATACTGGTTTCGTAAATCATCTCCTCGGGAACCAGCAGATGAGAAATGGGCAGGTCTGGGGACTCCAGGCTGGAGTCGTAGCTGTGGATGGTGAGGTTTCCAATGGGGGGGATTACCACGGAACACGCAGAATCAAAAAAAAACCATTTTTTATTTCAGTTTTCAGCTGGTTTAGGACCTTTAATCTATAAAGGACTTTGCTTTGTCAGGGTAGGCTGTAATGACTCTGGCTTAATGCCACAGCAGCCGAGAGCCTGACAATTTACTGTGCCTCAGCAGACAAAGAGGCTAACCAGAGCCTCTGCCGATAAAAGATACTCCCCAACAATTACATCCTTCCGAGCAGGAGGCTGCACAGGTTTAAAAAAAATTTAAGCTGCTGAACAAGAAAATGCTGGGATTCTTCTAAGCAGGGGAAGCTTGTGAATGATAACGTATTAATGCTGCACATTAAATGTGCCCCTACACATCTTTATCTATGGTTAAAAAGAGGTGGCACTTTGATATAATTGGTTCTTGGCTGCAGCAGCCCACAACAGAGCTTGGATGTTGCAATAATCCCTTGGGAATAACACAGCTAATTAAAGCCTAGGAACTGGTGACCAGCAGCTTCTCCTTTCTCTCCGGCTATGTCTGTGCTAATCAGAGGTAGGTAGATCTCAAGGAAGTTTTGTGCTGAAATGTGCTGATCAAGGAAGGAAGGATTCGGCGTCAAAGCTTGGTGCTTTATCAAATGCTAACTGTCCCAACGTGATGAGCTGAGAGAGATTTCAGATCCCTGCTTAATAGCCAGGAGGGGATCGGCAGCCCTGTGCTTACGGTAAGTCATGTGCATGGTGTATGTCAGTCCCGAGGCCTCTTTTCCAAGTATTGCCTCCTGCTGCCTAGCTTGGGGCTAGTGTTTTGGGAGACAGATCTTACGATGTGAATGGAGAGCTGCTTTTTTTTTTTTCTTTTAAGAGATGCTAAATCCCCCAAATCTGTAGTGAGGTTGAGGGAACTACAGGTGTTTGGCTCCTCTGAAGGCCAGGCCTTGCAACTCTTGCAGTCAGAATCCAGAATTAGCTGGCAAAACCTGCTTTCAGCCAAGCAGCCTTTCCCAGAAGCTCTGTGCTGCCTGGGGTTTGGCAGAGCCCCTGCAGCTCAGAGCACCCATGTTTTATGCCCCTTGAGGGTGCCCTGCAAGCTGAGCTCATTTCGTAGACCTGATTTTATTCTTTTCCTAGGGGCAACCAATGGACTTTGCTTTGCTGGTTCCTCCTGATTTGGAATGGGTTGGGCTGTCCTGCATTCTATAGCACCTGCCTCAGAGCCAGGCACTCCGGCAGTGGCAGCTAAGGGCAATGAGCTGTGCTGGGCGCAGCGCGGCTGAGCTGCCTGCCAGTTTGCCACTGAGGGTACGAGTGGTCTAAAATGGGAGTTCGTTGCTCAATGCAGCCAGGTTAATTTGCTAGCGGAGGCGCTGGTCCTTGAGGAGACCTGGGAGGAAGGGGAGGAGAAGCAGCGAGAGGTGAGACCGGAGGTGCTGCCCGGGACACTGGGTGGTGGCAGCAGGGTGTGCAGCCAGCACGGCTGGGCTGGGCTCTGCGGGTTGGCAGCCACAGCTGAGGGAGCCCACCCACAGCTGGCATTTAATGCTGGGGGTCGAGGGGAGGCGAGAGTGTGTGGAGGTGGGCAGCAGCACGGGTGCACCATGGACGTGGGGGAAAGGGACAGACCCGGCGCAGCTCCTCATTGAGGAGCCAAAAGGCAGGAGCGGGCAGGAAGGAGCAAAGTGGTGGTAGGAAGAGGGGATGGGGCCTCACATGCTGTCAAGGGCAGCAAAAGGGTGTCCACTACACAGTAACAGAAACAACCCTGGGTTTGTTCCTCTGCCAGCTTGGGCACGATGCTCTGTCGGGTTTGCTCAGGAGGGTACGTGGCAAGAAGTGGCAGGGTGAGTGTTCGGGGGGGGAGACCTTCTCAGGGCAACCCACCTCCCGCTGCAGCACAGACACGTCAAATAAAACAAGATTTTGACAAGGTGTGTGGAGCCCAGCTCTGGTGGATAGCTGTGCTTTGCTGAGGAGACTGTGAGACAAGGCTTTTTCTGGGGAAACGCGAGTGTTTGCTTGTTTGGGAGCCTCTTGTACAGATCTTAGAGCTTTTTGAAATTTCCATTTCGGAAGCCCTGCTGGTTCGCCACCGCTGAGCGCAGCGTGCAGAAATGCAAGCTGCAGCTACAAGGCTGGGTGGGTTACAGAGACCCCGCAAGGGTCTGCTGCTAGGGATAACCACAGGAAGAACGGATTCAGTTACTGAGTACAGAACACTACGGGGACCCTGTAAAGTTACTTATAAAACCCTCATTGGATTCTTCCATTCTCTTGAATAAATGAAGACAGACACTGGAAATGGCTGTACTCCACTGCACACCTTGGGTTTCTGGTGTGGAGAGCTCCAACGTGGGGAAGATTGTCTTGAGTGGGCCAAGTCCTATGTGCGAGCCCTGCTGGGACAGCTCACCAGCCAGATTTTTAGTAATTTAGGTTTTGTGCTAACCCAGACACCCACTCTGACCCTTCTCTGTGTCCAGGTTTGATTCATGAGGTGGAGCTGGCTTAAGTGGCAGCAGAGAAGTGGAGGGTGAAGATGGCTCTCTTGGGTATCCTGCTCCCATCACACATGAAGAGGAAGAGGTAGAGGTAACAAAAGTGGTATAATCTGAAATTTAGTGTCATGAATAACCTGTATGGAATTATCAGAGAACACATAGCAGTTTCTAGTTCCTCATTATTACTCCTAATATTCTTGTACAATAAGAATGTTTGCATAGTCTCATAACTGAGAAAAAATAATAATATAAGCTTTAAAATATGGTAATGCAGTGGAATGACTTAACTGACCGGACTGGCAATTACTGGGTGTCGCCTATTCAGGAAGGGTAGAGTAAGTAGAGGAAGAAGCAGCAGCAATTTTAAATACTGTTGACTAAAAAGGCTACTGAGTGTGGACCAATGAGCATGAGCATAAAGCTCAGGAAACAGGAGTAATGGGCCCACCAGGAAAGAGATGAGTGGCTTTTCAAATGCCCTTGTAATGAAAAGATAAACTGCTGGAGCCATGCTGGGCACGGTGCGTTTCCCAACGTTATTTCTAGAAGGGTTTTCTAATATGAGATCCTGGATATGTTATTTTGAGACGCACTATAATGTCTAGAAAAAAAATCAGTGTCCTGGAAGTTGTTGGTTAAAGACCAACAGAGTCTGGATTTACCACAGGTCTATGCACACCTACCCACAGGTGAATATATGTGTTTTTTCCTTTTCTACCCCTGCTTTAAAAAAACTAAAACTAGAAGGAAAAATTGGGTAAACTTGACTAGAAATAAGAAAATTAAAAACAAAATGTAGATTTCTAAGATGCTAGACAAAAGAAATATATCATTTTTTAAAAACTGTTAAATTGAGGTAATCTGGCTGTACGGCCAGGAGGCTCAACAGTGATATGAAGGCAGCATTTAAAAAATAAAACCAATGCATATGGGAAGACAAAATAGGTAGTTGCTATAAACTTGATGTAAGAGAATACAATCTTGATAAGGAAAGCTTAAAAAAGGCCTGACTAACAAAGATAAGGATGATTGATACAAGAGAAATTTTAATCTATTAGGAACAAAAGCAGTGCCCAAAATTCAGTGGCAGCCTGTTGCTGACCATAAAAGTACCGGTGTTTGGCACTTCTCAATTTGAAGCAAGAGGGATGATGTATTTGCCACTCTCTTAGCGCCCAGGCAGAACAGTAACAGGGCAGAAAAGAAACCGAGGTATTTCACCCGCTTTGCCTTTAATGTCTGCTGGACACAGGGACAGGTCAGTGGAGCAAGAGGGCAAAGATGACAACCTGGGTAAATATAGGCTTGTTAATCTGACATCAGGGGTAGGAATCTGAAAACAGGATCAGCAATCCATTAAGAAAGAATTAAAGGCAAACATGCAATTAAAATCCATCCAAAATAGACCTTGTCATTCAACCAGGCTTAGTAAGTCTAATTACAAAGACGCACCACCTGGCGTGGCACTCTACAGCAGGGGCAATATTTACAGATAACTATCTCCAATATAAAATAAATGATGCACACGTGGATTAAGACTGTCTCCTTGACAAATCTCAAACAGTTTGCCACTGTCCTTCAAACCTGGAGGTTTGTTTCCTGTGAGATTCTGCTCGAACCACTGCCAGACCTCATACTATTCGACACTTTCACCAGTGATTGAGAAGCAAATCTAAAGTCACTCCTGAAAATGCTGGTAAGCAACAGCACAGTGGGAAAGCACACGGAAAAACAGATATTGCTCACTAAGCCAGGCCTGCCAAGCAAAGTGTGACTTAATTTTGCATTTAGCTGCGTTAGCACTAGGAAGAAAACGTTGTCCACAGCTGCAGGAAAGGGGAGTCCGTGTCTCAGCTATCCCAGAAAAGGCTGAGGGGAGGTCTAAAACTCAGCTCATCTGTTGCCAAAAGGGTTGAGACAGTCTTTGAGGGTGTAAGGAAGGAAGAAGTGAGTAAGAATGTCACGCCTTCTGTACAGAGCAGAAGGGAGACAAAGCTCAGTGTCAGTTCTGATGTCCCCGCCTAGATGTCAAAAACAGAAGGTCTGAGACACAAACGTTATGGAAATGCTGGAGACAATCCTTTGCAGAGAGGGACTGAAAATAGCCCTGTCTCTTCAGCTTCTGGAGAAGCCCAACAGGTCCCTTCAGGACTCTGCAAACATGTTCAGGGAGAAAAGACCAGGTATTAAATGTTTTTTATTTGGCAGGCAGAGTAAGAAGGACCAAAGGCTGGGACCTGAGGGCAGACAACTTGAAGTGGAGAGGAGGCACATGCTTGTTACAGTAAGGGTGAGTAACTGTTGGAACAAATTAGCAAGGAACTTGTCGGTTTTAAGAGCTCTTCTGTTTAAAAGATTAGGTTTCATAAAACATTTTTTTTTCTTATTAGAGGTTGTAAGCCTAACACGTGTTGACTCAAAACACCCTGGCACTGCAGTGGCATTGTGGCCAATTACAACAGGCAGAAGCACCAAGTACCCTTCTGGTGGCAGCTGTGATGACTAGTTTAGACATTAAAAAAAAAAAACCCAGACGCTTAAAAATAAAAAGCAAAATAAATGCAATTGTTCAAGATTTGGACAACGCAAAAGGACTTCAGGCAATTAATTGCAATTTTTACCTAGAGAACTTGCTGTAATGGCAGATAACACATTTCAGAGGTTTCTGTTTTAGCTGGGGAGTGGCACTTTGCATAGGTGACCTGGGGATTTGGGCCCTCAGTAATGGTGTGCCCAACCTCCAGGGCCACTAACCTGCCTCCTTCACACAATGCAATTAAATTACAAACACAAGTGTGAAAAGAAAATTGGCTGCAATCCTCCAGCTTCATTTGTTCTTCCTTTAATTTTAAAACTATAGGTACACATCAGGCATCCAGCAGGGAAACCGCATGCTTATTTGATGTTGTGTTTGCACAGCAGGTAGTAAACACATAAGTTTTGCTGTGCTTTTATTTTCCAGAATAAGTTAACCAGCCTCCACCCAAGAACGCATCTTTGCAGCCCTCCAGCCCTTTAAAGATGCAAAGCAGGAACAGAAGGGACAGAAGAAAATTTGTCACTGACCTCATTTGTAAGACGAGTAGCAGGTTGCTAAAAGCCACCACTTCTAACTTTGCTGTATGCTGGTGAATGACAGATATATGCACACAGTGTGTGTAATAGGTAATAACAAAGATAGATACATAGAAAATTTAAAGTATCCATAGTAACTTCAAAGTGGTTCCATTTACATATTTTCTAGGGGTGCACATCTATCTTGAAGCTGAGTGAAACCTGGGGCACAGACCTAAGCTGTTTCACAGTTGGTGATGCAGGACTGGTGCTAGCCTTGGTAAAGGAGACAAAAGCCTGGCTGAACTCCTTTCCCCACCCTCCAGCTCCTGTGGAAAGTCAGCTACCGTAACTCCGGAGTCAGTGGACTGCCTGGCTCTGGGGGCAGACAGACTGTACTGCTTCCCAGGGCCAGCAACTTTTTCCACTTTCAGGCAGCACCGGGCCTGCAACAGTGAGAACTGATGTCTCCACCTGACCCATACTCAACTACCAGCTCTAGAGAAGCATGATTCAGAAACACCTGAGTGCCTCAGTTTGGGCACAAGCCAAGCTTACGAGCTTCAGCTGAGCACAGCTCCTTTGAGGCAGCTTGGACACCTTTGCCCTGTAGTGTTCTAGGTTTCAGGAAAGATTATTAACATTTATACCAGTCCTGACACTCTGCTCAACCTAATAAGCCTTCCCTCAGTCTGAAGCGCTCAGTTCAGAAAACAGAGTGGTTTTACAGCTAATTAGCTCATCTGGACCTGCACAGGCTCTTGGGCATGAGCACACTTCTCCCCCAGCAGCCTCCCTCACACCCGCACAGCCCAGGTGAGCTCAGCTCTCCGCCTGGGCACTGCAGCCTGACACACCCAAGCACAGGCTGGCAAACCCTGCTCCGGGAGCACTGCGGCTGCTCTGAGGAGCAAAATCTTTCTTTAAAACCTCCCATCCACACACCTAGCCGTTGGCTCAAACTTTATTAGCAAAGGAAACTGAGCCTTGCACATAGAAACTTTACTCCAGTAAAGCACAGCCTAGTTACAGTTTCAGCACATGGAAATCTTAGAGGCTGATTACTGTTACATAGTTAAGTGACATTTTAGTTATGCAGAAAATTAAAGGCTGCACAGGCCTCACTGCAAATTAGGGCTCCTCTCTCTTTTGACAATGACATTTTAATTCCCATAGACTTAATACAAACTCACTGCAGGCTTGAGATAGTACCCTTCCACAGCTGCAGAGACAAAAACAAAAATAAAGCACCAAGAATGCCTTAGCTTGAGAAGCTACTCCTTTCAGGCATAACAGCATAAAGACTGGAGCTCTATAATTTCAGTCCTTAAGTCCACACACTGACTTCCTGAAATAAATTTAAGATGACAACTAATAGCCAACTGACAGCCATCACTAATTATTTAATTAATCATATGTTGAAATCTGCATGGAGACAACTGAAAAATCTGCCTCCAATGTAAACATTTCAGCATTGATATACAAAACAGTCAGTAGTTAATTACAAAAGACACCCCTCCTCCAAACTCTAAATGAACTACTGCAACAGTACCTATATATATATACACACACACACTTTGAAGTCCTCAAGGTCTAGTGCATTATAAAGATCTTTCTTTTGCAATCAACTTTAACACCACTTACTTGTTTGCCATTATGGATATCTGTAATAGGAATGAATCTCAGACAAGCAAGTTTAACTTTATGGTACCACATACACACAGGCACAAAGTTTCCTTGTTACTTTCAGGAAAAATTAATAAAAACTAAACAAAATGTGGTGTAAGAGTGTCCTGAGGTTAATTTACTGATAGTGCTATAAAAAAGACAAAAAAAAAATCAAATGCTTCAAATTAATGTCTTGCAAGTATCTTATTTGTGGGTGGCTATAAGTACTTTTAAAAACAATACCACCATGGGAAGGACTCAAATAAGGCAAGAACTTCACAAACCAAACTGACAGAAATACCAAGCCTTTATTACAAAGAAAAATTATTCCACAGAAGAGGCTGGCTTGCTTCCATGCATGCTGTCAGTCATATCCACCTGCTGAGTGCAGAGAAGTGCTTCTGCTAGATTCATTAATTCCCCAAGACACCATCAGGCTTTGTTCTTGGCTACAGGTGCGTGGGCATTTTGATTCAACTGAATCACTTGCTAGAGTTTTGCTGCAGCATTCAATGGGCCAAAATAATGAACGTGAATGTTGGACATCCAAACACCACAAGGGAAGAAAAAAAACTTAAAAAAAAATCACACACTGCACACTGTTATCACTAAGTAGTCAAATGACCTACTTTACATCCACATTGTAAATAATTTCACAAGCAGGGAAATGAATATGCTTGAATCTTATCTTCACTTGGGGAGTGTGAAGAATGTTTGCTGAATCCTTTTACTGGTACGTGCAAGCACACGGTCACGAAGCCTGAAAGCCAGCAGGACTAGCTTGAATTAATGTTATCTATTGTTGTTTGGATTTTGAACAAAATTGATGGAGTATGAACCAGTTGATGAATCCTGTTTTATCTGGAAATTTTCTGTTGACAGACCAAAGGGGCGGAGAACCAAATTCCCAAGATCCTTCAGTTTGCCTATGATGAAAAGGAGAGAACGCGTTAAGTATTAAGCAGAGGGAAAACTCCCACTGAATTATGCCCAACCACGCAGTCCAGCTCTACTAATTTATCTGCTAATTTAAGATAAATACTCTGGAAGTCACTGCAGTTTGTTGAATATTTGGGCTCTTACAGAAGTCCCAATTGTCCCAGCAGTTACTGTCAACTTCGGGATTGAAAACAGATCACCATGCTGGTTCTGAATGGTTTGTCCAGCCACCCTGATGAAGAGCCAGTGGCTGCAGGCAGTCACAGCTATGCGGTTACTGCTATCCAGAAGCACCTCATTTCCTCAGTTATAAGCTCTTGAGGAACGAGAGTTTAAAAGCTCACAGCAAAGCACTGGTCTCCTCTATACTTACACATGGATATAACCCCCATTGTGTTAGAAAACAATGTTGGCAGCTAAGTTTTCAGTTCTGGTCATTTTTGATGCAGGAACAGCTCTATGAACCATCAACAAACCAGCCAGTTTACTCGACTACCGAAAGAAACCATGAAAGCCAAAGTTCAAACTGCTTGTTTGTAATTATTAAAAATCCCTTTCTAAATGTGTATATTGATATAAAGAAAAAACACCCCAAATTTATCCTTGCAACTGTGTTTGCACCTGCAAAGTAAGCAGTTCCAGCTGAAGCATACAACTTTACAGCCATTTTGCCTGCAAAAAATCTCAGCATGATGTCACATGGCATGACATCGTTAACTTACTTTCAAAACTACAGCTCTCCACGATTAACTTACCACTGCTAAGAGCTCTAAGCAACTATTATTAAACAAGCATTGTTAAATATACATCGGGTATGACAGTTAATAAAATCTAAAGGCTTCCATCAACATATATGCATCATACATGCTTTCTGACTCTAGAAAATGAATCTTGCTACCACCTATAAAAGGGGAAAGGCAACAAAAGGACATCCTTTTTAAAGAAATCATATCTATATAGAGATGATACAATAAATAAAATATATAAAATTAAACAAGAAGCAGAGGTAACAACTTCAGTGTTGGCTGAACACAAGCTGAGCCCCTGGCATGATAAGACAAAGAAGGAAGATGGTCAGTTTTCCAAGAAAAACATTCTTTTCCTCCTGGCTTCAATGCAGAATTGTAGACTAGTTTCCCAAAGAACAAACAGGAGAAGTTTTGACGAGTTGAAGCCTACCCTAGGTTTGCATCTACAGGCTACACACCACCTTTCAAAACGCCTTCTACCTTTACTGGATCTTCCAGGCAATGGATTTTGTTTTGCTGGGAGTTTTGTGCATGCACACAGTAGGGAAAAGTGACGACAACAATAGCTGGCACAGGGAATCCAGTGAAGCAACTGAAGTAGTCACAACCACGTAACTAAAACATGCAAATGCCACACCTATTCCTACCTGCACGTGCGTGCTTTCCGCAAGCCATCCTAAGTCATGAGAAACACCCCTGTTATTCCAGTCATCTTCACCTTTATTTCTGTTTCTAAACTAACCTATTAGAATCCAACTGCAAAGTCACATGAACACCTACCATTTCATTTCTTTGCTTTTCCTAAGTTTTGTTTGTGATTTTTTTTTCCTGTGTGGATTAACAGATGAAGTGGTTGAGTGATCTGGCCAAAGTCATTCCAGTGAGTGGCTCAGCTAAGATTAGTTTCTTTGCACTGGTGGTTTTTTTTTTTTTTTTCCTAAGCTACACCCTGTTTAAGCTAAATTAACTATGAAGTTCATAATTTTATACTGCATCCTCAAAGCATTTTGGTTGTAAAAGTATCAAATCATTTGTAACATTTCTACGACTGGGATGAAGAGTTGCTATTGTACTTCTAGACAAACATTTGGTCATTGCTTAGCTTTAGGTTTGGGGTGAGAAGTGTCTTTGTGGAAGAATCCTGGCATAGTCTGGCATTGCTAGAGCCAGTTGTAAACAGTTCACAAGTTATCCAGGCACTGCAGCTGGCTCAGGAGCAGGCAGACGAGTCTGCCTGTTTCAGGAAACTGTGAAAGGTCTTTTCTAATTGGAGTTAACACAGTGGCTCTTTTCCGGTCATACTAGAGCCAATAAACACAGAACAACTGCCTTGGTATTCTTGCCTGTAGCTAGGCCAGCTCTTTGGGAAAAGCTAAAGACTAGATGATATATTTAATACTTCATTCTTCATCTCACTGGGATTGAATAATTAAAACCATACAGTCATAGGTCACCTTCCTGTTCTATCACTTAAATCCACATACAGCAATGCCTTTTGGTGCAGCCACATTTAATAAATTGTTAATGAAGCCAAAGAAAGCCTTGCCTTTTCCGGGAACTCAAGCCCAAAGCACTGCTCCTGCTGTCTTGGCGCACATAAACCTATCATTGTAGGAAAGCACTATTTCCTCCTCCCCCACTCTCCTTTCATCCCTAAATTAAGATCTGTAGTTAAGTCCAACCTCCCCCTCCCCCCAAAGAAAAGCTCTCTTAAAACAGAGACTGTGCTTGAAGGGAGAAAAAAGGCATGTGGAGCTGTGACTCAGCTGCAAAGAGTTCTCAGCAGTCAAATGCTCATTTGTCCCCAAGCAGGGTCACATTCTCCTCTCCGAGACCATATTTTTCATAGATCTTGTTCTTTATATTTGAGAGAGCCTATGTCTAGTTTTCACCTGGAACTTGAGGATGTTAAATTTCTTCAGCAGAGCAATATTCAGAGGTTAACAAGAAAACTAACCGGTAAAAATCAACTTAGGGCTCAGAAGTCTGTGATTCATTACCCACCTAAACTGCAATGTAACATCCTGCAGCAAAAGGCAGATGAACAAAAAGATTTCTCATGATTTACATTAAGACGGAACAGCCAAAATTAATTGCTATTCAGTCTTTCTGGCAATAATTCTAGTGTAGTTGCTAGTGTTAATGTGGTGTTTGGAAGTTGAAAAGCTATATACTGTTTGTGTTAAGAATTGTTTTTGGATAAAAGACAAATTTCCTGATGAGGTCTCATCTTTGTATAACTTTCTGTATTACCAACAACATTTCTTAAGCAATTAAAAGAGCAAGGGCAAATCCTTTTCCCTTCCCTAAATGGTAAGTGAGGACTGAACTAAAAGTAACTGTATTAGCTCTGGTTTGAACTATTTAAAGTGACCTCCCTATATGCAGTATTGGGGCGCAGCAGCTTAGCTGCAAATGCAACATAACCTTCAGTATCAAAAAAAAAAAGAAACTAATTCTTTAGGCACTAAGCCTAATAATTATCTTTGCTGATCTCACATAGCTGGAAAAATCTCTTATTGGCAGAAAGGCCCAGATGACATGCTCTGATAGGCCTTCCCATGAATCACACTGATAATCAAGTACATTTCACTATTTTCTGGAATGCCATTCTCATTTATACCTTACGCTGAAAGTCCCAATAGTTTTTAATTAGATTTGATAAACTCTGTGTGTCTAATATGGGTTGCACAGATGGGCATATGTTCCATCCCATTTTTTTATATTGATACACTTGGCTCCCCCGTCGCCATGCAGAACACTGTGGTGTGTCACAGCTCCCAGGCTGCTGAACCTTGCTAAAACTACTCCAAACTTCCCCTCTTCTCACACCCTCTCCCCAAAGGAGCTGGTCCTAGTTATCACAATAATTGTAGTTTCTCTAAACAAGACTAGCTTGTTGCACAATAGCTGGAAATCTTTGGCTATAAAGTCAGAGAAGAAATAAAAAAGAACACAGAAAATGGTCAGTGTATGTTCATGTCTTGGGCAATTACTAAGGCAGAGGATGCTCATGTTAAAAGGGTAAGAGCCACATGGATTTAAAAGCTACTTTGAAAGTGTGCTATAAGTTAAGCCTTCATTAATGTGAAACTCAGAGGTTAGTGTGTACCGAGCAAACTTCAGTGGCAACACTAACCTGCAAAGGCTGAATGGAAAACTTGAAAATAATTCAAACACAAATGTCAGCTTTGGAAAAGTTAGGCCCTTGCAGAACACAGAGCAGAAGTGGGCTTGGTTTGGCAACAAAACATGTTTTCTCTAGCAACATCAACTCCCTCAATCACATGCACTACCACTTGCACGCAAGAATTCATAGTTAGGTAGTCTGGAAGAAAAATCCAGCCAAGAATATGTACTCTGATTTATTTACACACAATCACTTAAGAAGTGGTTTCAGCTTCTGACAAACTATGTGGTAATGAGCTGTAGCACTGCAAAACAGGAACCACACTTGGGGCAGGAGGAAGATGCACTCCATTTCTTTTGGTTTGTTTGTACACAGCTCCAGTTTTCATGACAGTGTTAGTGAGCTGCATATACCAGGGCTCAGTTTTAGTTTAAAGAATAAAAGCCTAGAAAAACAACATTACTGGCTGATTCATGGACTAAAATAAGAATTCAATTCAATATCCAAACTTCAAAGGAGCCAAAGCATGAACTGTGACATTCTTTCTAAAGATTTTGTTGGTGATTAAGTTTAGTGTCAGTGCTCCTGGACCAGGCCTAGCCTGGAACTATAAGGATGCATCTGACTTGCTCTCCTGGCACCAAAAAATCTGGGGTACAACCCAGACACCCTGTGAGAAGGCGGGGGGATGAATCCTTGCACTCCTGGCACTGTTTAACCAGTAGTCAGATAATCTCCTCACCGATTACCACAAGCAGTTGTCTATTCTGATACAGTACTCGGTAAAAGCATTAACAAAGTTCCTGAAAAAGAGAAGTTGAAACAGCTTAAAACAAATGCACTGTAGAACAAAAGCAATCCAAAGAAATCCCTTAACCACCAAACTGTATCAGAACTGTCTTCTTTCACTCCTTCCAGAACTCCTCATCTACTCCCCCTTCTTCAATTGTAAGGGTTTTTCCTTGACCTCAGACAGAACAGTAGCATTTTGTAAACCTTGGGAGGTATTTCCTTCCCAGGCCTTCATCGTTACATCCATGACATCACTGCTCTCTCTCTTACTGAGAAGATAGAGGGAATTTTATAACACTTAAAAAATTAGCTGGGTTACTGCCCATATTCCTAACTTAAAGTGTTCTATTAAGAGAACATATTATAGAAAAAATCCTCAATTTGTGTTACACTAGTGATCACAAGCAGTGCTAGAAATAAGATACCACCTGCCAGATTGACACCACGTAATTTTAACAATACATGTGACAATTTATATGAATCCTGTCACGTGCAAAGGTTGTGAATGAACATAGGGCTATACGCTGTGGTACCCCACTCTTAGTCTGGTTTCCCTGGCTGCTTACAACAGTAAGCATCAGCACATCTCCTTGCATGTACATAACATCATCAAGAAGGGATTCCTTTCTCGAGAATCCCAATATAAACAGCCTGAACCGGTTCCCAAAAGACCACCTCAGTTCTGAAATCCTAACTGCCCCTGGATTAACACTTTTTAAAAAGATCACATCTAGTCTGAAATCAAGGCAAAAATTAGCAGTATAGAACTAGGTTTGTAACAGCAGTTTATAAAGCTGGATTTATTGTTTCAGTGTAGTCCCTTGTGCTTAGTGAGGCCCGTTAGACATTGGTAACAACAGTACAAAGGGAGAGTTCAAAAAAGATCAGGAATTGTTTTCATATTACTTTGTGTTGAAACCCATCCCACGTCCTACAAATGGGCATGATCCTTCTGGAGACTTTCTGCATTTGTCATTTATTTTTAGCACTATCACACTTAACCTTTATTTATGGCTTGTTCTAAGTACAATGGTGGAAACAGGATCTGATGATGTAAAGCTCTAGAAAGTCTCACTGCCACGTTACTAGGTCAAAACAGGTACAAACCAAGAGCTAGTCAGGCTCCCTGCACAGCGGAAAAAAAAAATCAGCTTCAGCATAAGCCCTTGAAACAGTCTCTTCCTCCCAAATATTTTAAGAATTAGTCTTACAGTATATGCAAGACAGACTCAGTTTATTTAACCCCATCCTCTACAGAATATCAAAACACTGTCCTCCCCTTTCCCATCCCAAGCCTTTAAAGCCTACTCATCTTAAAATAGCATTTCATCTACTACTTGTCACACCTAGAATGACTAAACAGGTAACTATTGAAAGCTATTTCTGAAACAGGTTAGGTACAGTTAGTTTCTCTTTCTCTTATACTGTCATTTGTCCTTGCTCTGTTCTGTGGATTTTCTAAACAGTACAAATGAAAAGATTATGTAAAAATAAAAACCTCATTTTAAAAAGCACCAGAATGTCAGACTGGCTTATGTAGGGTCTGAACCTGTAAGGATTAACAAACCCCGTTAACCAGGAGACAGCAGACAATGTTGAGAGCAGTCTCTTTTTGGGCAGGAGGTTCCCTCCAAAACTGTTAGTTTAACCACAACACTGAGTGGTGCAAGGAAGTGCTTTGTATTTAAGATTACACATTAAAATCAATCTTGCTTGGGCAATCTTATTTAAGTAGTTATCCTTTTGAAATACATCAATCCTGTTAAGATATTATCCAAGCAATACCATACAACACGATGATGGGGGCACATACAATCAAGCGAGTTATATTAAAGTCTCTTTCTACAAAGAAGTAGTGTCAATAGTATCCTTTGGTATAGAATTGTAAAGTCAAGAGACAATGAGCTACGCAGTTAGGAAATCTAATTCCACTCCTAGCAAGGCCAGATGCCTGTTTGTAACGCTAGGTAGGTCTAATTCAGCCCCCACACAAACAAGGTAAACATGAAGACTTGGAGGTCTATAGGTTGGAAGAGCTACAAGAAGAACGAAATTTATTTCTTCAGATACAAGATCAAACATGCTCAGTTACAACATAAAGGTTTAGTGAAACCCCTGTTTTATCCCTTTCATGGGAATGTTTCCTTTGAAGGTTTACCTGCAGAGAGAAAGGGCAGAGCAGTTGGTCTGTTTCAAACCATTTTCCCCTGCTTTTACATGCATCAACATTAAATTGCTTTAGAAGGTCTTGAGTATTTCTTTATTCATATTTAACTAATAGCCTGTTCTGTACAGGAGAATTATATGGCTAGAACTCACTGTAGGTGAAACCAAGCAATAGAGAACTAGGAAGAAATTGGGAGTTTTATTTAACACAGAACAAGTATTTCCTTTAAGATTTACCTTCTTTAAATTTTTTACAAGAGATTTTACTCATGCATTTTTATTTTTTGAGTAGACTACAAAGATTATTATGCAGGTTATATGTACACGCTACTTACCTAACATTTCTTTCTTTAATTTTTCATTCCGCTCTTCAATTTGTGTAGGTAATCGCTGTGGAAAGAAATAAAAATTGGAATCAGACCCATGCTGTAGGTTAAGCTTATGGAATTTTCATACACATTCCCGGGAAACACTGTTTATGGCTTAAAAGGAATCCTTATGTCAAACCACACTTTCACCCTATTTTGGAAACCCATAATTCATCTTATGACATCAGTTCACATAAACAGTAAGTCGTAACTTGCAAGTGCAGGTTTCATACAGGCATACATTTTTACTGCTGAAAAACAGATCTGATCTGTTTGCTTGGGATTTTAACTGAAGAGCTTATGGAATTTGAGAGATTTACAATTACAGTGTATTTTCACCCTACCTCCTCTGCTGCATTCATTAAATTTGGTAAGAGAGGCAAGAAGAACTAAGCAAGCACAGCACTTGATTTCTGAACATAAACTCAGGTGTAATGAAGAAGACATCCATGAAGTCAGTTCTCAGTGGCATCACACTTCAGGGAAATCCACACTGTCTTCTAAATACAAATGTTTTATCAGAAGATCACTGAATTAACTGCCTGTGAACTTCAGGACATGGTTTAATGAGCAGAATCTTAGAACACAATATATGGCATAGTTCTAAGGAGGACAGGGTATTACAAATAAGGGCCTTGATTTAGCAATTGATCACGGGGAGGGAACTCCAACGGTTCATCCCAAGCAAGGTGCTAGTCCAGGTAACAGTTTGTTAATATGCTTCTTCCCTCCTGAGAACTGATACCAGTGTTAAAACCTGTTGCGCCATCACAAAAAACTTATCGCATGTTTCTAATGAGCATTAGGTAACTGCATGATCTTTGCATTCCTAATGATTTAAGATTCCCATTTATGCCTAGAACAGCTGTGATTCATCTTCCCTCCTTACACAGTACAGGTGTTTTGCTATATGATTGTCATGATCACTTTTAATTAGTTAACAACTAAATTTACCATTGTATCATTTATATTTTGCATTTTGTATACTTCAGTTAAATACAATATTAAAACACAATATATTATGAATGACAGTCACTTTTTATACATATTTTTCACATTTTTCAGAAGTACTCTTTCAAGCTTTTATACTATGCTTATTACTGTACAATTCCAGCAGTTCTGCATGCAATTATATACATAACTATGCTGTCTCCTCTTGTGGAGGTCATAGCAAGTAAGACAGATCTGCTGTAATGGTGCTATCAGTAAATTAATTACAGTTGCAGACTATGGTAACAGGTGTGGAATTCACTCCTGATGTACTTCCCTGGTAACTGGCTTCTCAACACAATTAAAGAATTCATTTCCTAATCTTGTTCCTTCCTGTCATCTGCAGCTCCAGTCATCATGGAGAGGTTTGTCATCCTGATATCATTGCTACAGTGAAATAAGATGTTCACCTCAAGAAAAAGCCCATCAACAAGGCTGCCTGACTATTCCTCTCCTCTTCAATGCAGGATACGCTGGTGGACACAGGCAAATACAGTTCATGTTTGATAGTGATGGAAAAGAGAGGTGGTATACCCCAGAAAAAAAAAAACCAGAAAAACAAGTACTAAGGAATCCAGTGCAGATATATATGGATGACTAAGCTTGAAACCAGCCCAGGCCCAGCATCACCACCAGTGAGCCAGATCTAATTAGCCCAGTCAGACCTCATCTGACTCCTGCTGACCCAGAGGGGCTTATTAAGTTGGGTGCAGATCTGGACCTAAGCTGCCTGCATGAAAACATGTGCGGATATCCCCAGGCTCTAAATTCAGTTTGCATTGTGGCTGTGAGATTTGCCGAGTCTTGGATGAGTTGGGCATATATAGCGTGTCTCTCTCATATTTGGACATCGGGCTTTAGCAGGAAATGAAGACACAAATCCTTGATCCGAAATACATACTCCATGTTTTGTCTGCCTGAATACTACTGTTCCAAAGACTTGGCATTTCTCACTCCAGAAATGTATTTGCAGGGCTAGTTATCTATAGAAAGGTGTCCATAAGGACAGCTATTTATCTAGTGTCTATGATACTTATCTCAAAGTACAAACTTATTTACCAAAAGAAGCTATCTGGCCTGCCAATCCCTCAAAAAGTGTGTTGGAGCTAAAATTCACACAACACTTACACACCTGCTGAAAACAAAACCTAAAGATTGACACCATATAACTAAACACTTTCTGGGAAAACATCAATAGGGATTATTTGACCACAAAACATAATTTCAAACTGTTTAATTTGGCACTGAAGATGTCAAAAGTAACTAAAGTGTACAACACTAGGATTTAAATCAAAGCACTAGCACTGTCCTCCTAAAATATAAACAGTGCTGAAATTTTAGAGCAGCTACCAAATCAGGAGTCAAAGCACAGAACTACTGTGTATTTAATATTTTTAAACTCTCATTTAACAAGATCATGACATTCCCTAAAGCAGCATGTGAAATATTTTCTACATACAGGAAGGAGAAAGATTTGCTCTAACAGTGAATGAAGCTAATCTGCAGGTTCTCTTGATGCATCATTTTCATTACCACTGAGTGGGAAAAAACGCTGCGTATTTCTGCAAACAGCAATGTACTTCACCTGACAATAAAGCAAAGCTTCTTAGTCTCCTACATATTAGCTATGTTAACCACATACGTGGAGTCACCATTAGAGCTGGAATTGGTTTTTTATTAGGAAATTTAGAGATTTATTATGAATATTTTAAGAAGTGTAAAACTAGCTGTCAGTACTTCCTTAATTTTTCAAGAGGGGAGTTTTCAGCTTCAGTCTCAAAAGATTGCCTCTACCCTGAAACTTGACAAAGAACAGGACCAACTCGGGGCAGAATGTCCTAAATCCCACTGCAGGGTAAATTGAGGGCGTTTTGTACAAAGTGTTCTGCACCACATGTGAGCCTAAAGCCTCTGCCTAGTAAAATGAGGTCAAGGAGCAGAAGGTATATGAAACAGTCAACCTCTGTACTTCCCAGCTACAAAAATTAAGAATAAATTATTGATCGTTCTAAAACGCTCCTGAAAGATGGCCAGGAAGAACAGCAGCACTGTTTATGATTCTCTTCTAGCCCAAATCTCCACTGGTTACTAAGAGCAAGGGCTCTTTTGTGAGACTATTCGAGGCACACTCACTGAAAGAGCCACTCCCAGTGGTTTTGCAAGAGGTATAAAGGACAGTATCTATACTTTCAGGGGGTTTCAATAAGCCAAAATATATGTATTTTAAACTCCTTACATTTTGTACCAACTACTGACAGTGCTCCCAAGTCTTAATCTGTGGAGTCCTGACTGGTGGTTCATAACAATCAGTCTGATCTTCGCAGTTGTACTTTGTACGATGAGCTGCTAATAATGCACTCCTTATACACTATTTTACCGAGTAACTAGCTAGATTACACTAGGCTTCACTCTGGAGGTAGTCTAATGCTAAGACTACAAGCTACAGAAACTAAACCCCATCATTTCCTTTAGAAATGTCAGCAAACTCCTTGGCTGAATTCCTGGATTAAATAAGCCCTAGTCACAGCTAGAAGCCTATAAACAAGGCTAACACAAATACTCTTTTCTAGACTGTGATGGACCCATCACATTCACTACCCATGCAGTAATGATGTTTGACAAGCTTGTAATTTATTAAGCCATTGCCAAGAGCTAGGTGATAAAGTGCTCTCCTGCTCTCCACCAGATGCACGCAGCAAGCATCAGGGGGTCGTTCCACAGTAAACTGACCTTGTCAGTGGGTGCTGCCAAAAGGGATGGCCCCAAGTGCTGCACTGCCTTGACCACGTCTTCTTTCCTTCTCACTAGCATTTGCAGTAGGACGTGTCTGACTGCAAAAAGCCAAGGCAATATAGAAGTATTCACTTTGGGGCTTTTTGGTTGCTGACTTGTTTCTTTGCTTGCTCGTTGCTGGTTTTGCCTTTAGCAGAGTTAGTCTGCCAGACTCGTATATAGAGCCAGCCATCCCCTAGGGTCAGACATGAGCTAGTACCAGCGCTAGCACAAGGAAAGCAACTGGGCAGCTTTGTAAGCAGCAGACAGTTAGTACATCAGTGTAGCTGTTTTGAGAAATCATACCCTTACAGGAGTTACACAGTTAAGCAGAATATTTTTCTGCCATCAGTGCAACTGATCCAGTCCCAAAGGAAGTAATTTCAGGCAAGGCTTCTTGTCTAATATGCTATAAAAGCAGTTTCTAATCTGTCACTTACAACACCATAGTATGGGGAGAGGGGGGGAGCACGGAAATCACTACTAATGATTTATTTTCCCAAATGGAGAGTTTAAACAGTTAAACCTAAGCCTTTCAAAAATATTTATGCATCAACATACCCAAAGTGGTTTTACAGATAATTTTGCAGGTGAAGCAATTGATGGTTTTTTTCTTTATGGGGCAGAATACATTGCAGGTTCACTGATGTGAAGCTGAACTAAAATAATGATGCCCTTTGAAAATTTAACCAGATATAAATAAAGTCAAGTATTGGCATATGGATTTGGGTGCCCAACTAAGTTTTAAAACTGCATCCATTTACCTTAAAATGGAAGTAAAGAATAGTTCAGCTGTTGTTTTCCCTGCAGAGGACAGTCAGCTCCTTCCAGGCTCTCTGGTGCTTGCAAACCATTCACTACCATGACCTGAAGCTCCCACTTTGATAAAAAGTGACCACCACTGTACTTTTTGTAGTGGCTATCTTTGATTAGCACGTTCTTTCAAAACCACAGGCTGTCTGGCTACCTTTCTCCTACATTTGTCCTTTCAACACAGCCTTCATAACCTCTTTTCAAAAAGAAGAGCAGCAAGCAGCCTACAAGAGGAGCTTTCTGCACAAAATAAATTTCCCTTCTTGCTACCCTTGTGAAAAGACCCTCTGAACTTGTCAAACCCACAGCTATTTTCCATGCTGAGCATTAACATACTAAATATCACTAGAAAAATCACTTCCTGCTGGAATTTTACACAAAGAGTTACTTAAAACCTCAGATCAGCAGGCTGTAGCAGTGACTTTAAGTCCCCATTGAGTAGGGATTATTTACATGTTAGATCAGGGTTTCAGGAAGTGCTAGGGGCTTACCTTTTTTCATCCAAGCTGACACATCCTAAAGGCCAAGGAAACTTTTAAAGCATTTCCTTACACTTACAGAGATATGGCAAAGATTCTGCATGAAATGTTTAATCCTGAAGTATTTGTAATTTGATTGAAAGTGGACAGTGGAACACAGCACTAAGCTGCAGAAATTTTTTTTTTTTTTTAGAACGAAGAAAGTAACTGTATCAGGAGAGTGCTGTTCCAACCACAAGGTGCCTTTTTCTTTAAGTGAAAGGCTAAGGTTTTGAAGATTAATAGCAGACTTCAGTCATGATTCATAAAATAACTCGAAGTGGCCAATACACACACAAGGCATAGCAAAGAACAAGAACAGAAAACAGCTAAATCAAGAAACAAAAATATCAACATTTCAAAGTAGCTACAAACATAAGATAAAGACTGATAGATTCCTGTCGCTCTGCCATTCTCAAAGTCATATAATCAAGTCATCAAAAAAGTAATTATTTTATAATTATGCCATAAAGGTATTTGACTGCAAATTTACCAATTAGAAAACTAATTCTACTGAACAAAAACCAGGCTCCCACTAATTAAACAGCCAGCAAGAACTGTACTATAGGGTGCTTGTATTCTGATCTCCAGATTGAAGATCCATATTGAAATGATGGCTACTAAAATGCAGCAGTGGTTCAGGCAACCTTTTCTAGCACATGCACCAATAAAATTAACTGCCTCAATTAGAAAACTAGAACGAAGTGTGTGTGCATTTGTGTGCGCACGCACAATTCAACAGCTAAACATGTAATTACATGCTAACAGCTCAGAACACACATTTACTTTCACTCATTTTATCAAGGTAAAAAGAGGACTATGCTTATGGACCTGAGACTTGTCGTAGAAGTTGTGGCAGTTCATGTAATCTTCCTTACGTAAAACCAGATGAGAAAACCACTACACTTTCAGACTAAAAACCAAAAAGTTACCACCACTGCATATAAAGCTGCTCGCATGAACAGCATTGAATATTTAGAATACAAAACACAAGACCTTGGTTTAAAGTTTGGCCAAAGTATACTAAAAGGGCTTGCTTACCATGCAGGCTTCTCTGGCTTGATGAACTGAGGGGTCTTTTTCTAGGACTGCCTTATAATCTTCCAGAGCTTCATCTAGCTTTTCTGTTTTTTCATATAGTTCTGCTCTCCTCAGCAAAGCTCTAATATAGTTAGGATCTAATTCCACTGCTAGGAAACAAAAACAAAGCACAGTATTTTATTTGACACATTTCTACACCCCTCAAATGACTTTAAGTGTGTATTAAATTCTTAATAGTTATCTTTATAATGTAGCTTAGAATCAAGCAGAGTCACAGTTTAAAAGCCAAGTTGTAATCCAGAAAGGCATACCTCTGCCTGCGAAAGTCTAATGCAAATGATGATACTCCTTTAATGTCTACAATCTATCACAGATCAAAGTGATTTAAAATGCACAAACATTTAATTTTGCTGTACTATATATGCAGAGATTCTAAGTCATGCCTCAGAAATTTTAAGGACCTGTAAGGTATTTTTCAGCTTTTGTATATTTAATAAGTGTATATTATTAGATTAAAGCTGAAGTTAAATATACCTGAAGATACACATAGCAGGGAAAATAAGCATTTCCCCGCTTATCTCAGTTCAAGTTGAGACAAACTCCCAGAGAACTACTGGTGTTCTTCTGAATTTAATATCAAGCAGTCAAAATTGGGTTGGGAATCCACAAATGGTTATATTAGCTGTACAAGTTAGCAGAGGGGCATACTGACTGAATTTAAGCTTTTTTTTTCTCTCCTCATTCCCTTGGCAACCATGACCGTGTTTACAATGCAGTTAGGACTGAATGCTAAACGTAACAGTAACCTGCACATCGTAATTTCTCAAGAATTTCTTCATCCATTTTTCATCACAGAAAGAGGGAGTATGAAAGACTGCCCATTTTATAATTACTAACCCATTAAAATGGTTCTTGGGACAATTAAATCTAGGATTATCTAGCTAAATATTCTGGCTTATTTCTTCTGCAAGGACAAAGACAATGCTACAGTCAGCAAGTTGCAGGTTAGTGTGAATTGCTCTGCTGTGCTCCAAGTGTTGCATTGCAGTTTGTAAGCCAAGTCCCTGGAGAGCATCAAGCGATGGTAGGTTTAAGTCTCACTGCTGCAAAGCAGATTGATTCCCTTTCAGCCACTAAAAAATTAGCAGAGGTGTTTTTCAAAATGCAACACCACCACAGCAAGGCAAACCCCCAAAGTGACAGAGGCCAGCTAGAATTTCTTACCTTCAAGAATACTTGTAGCATGCACAAACTCCTATTTACTGTACAAGTAGTACTGGCATGCAGCCATTGGATTAGTTTTCTGATTGGTAATTTAGACTTTTTTCCCCAGCTGTCATGGGGAGTTTAACAAATATTTGAGCATGGGTGAGTGGGTGGAAGCAATAAAGCAATGCACAGCTGAAATGATTTCACCAGAAGTTGCAGAGAGAAAACTACGCTGGACAAGAACGGGACAGCATAAGCCCTTGTGACAAAGCAAAAGCCTTGCATAAAAGGGACTTGATAATGCTTTTAATTCTATAAGGCCCCATGGTTCTTTGGAATCTGGGATTAAACCAATATCTGGGGGGGAGAATGGCAGGTGGAAGTGGGTTTAAAGTAGTAGGTTTAAGGAAACAGCTTCCATAATAAAAAGACTTTCCTATTAAACAAGTATGAACAGCAGCCTTAACGGCATAACAGAAAAGAAAGTAAATTATTACAGACAGGAAAAAAGTTTGACAGACTTTTACAAAATAAATAATACAAATAATATAAATAATTCTAGCTTCAGGTGTCTTCCACCACAGCTTTTCTATAAATTCTTTAAAGTCCCTTATGCCCAAAATTACAGCTCTGCAGTAAGGCGCTAACTGGTGTAATTTATGTATGAAAGATCTGGCACAAGAGCAGCACACAAGAAAAAAAAAAGTCATACCTTTGCTGCAGTCACTTAGGGCAGCTTCCATCTTGTCCTAGAACAGAAAATAGTTTTGTTATATTTAAGTCATATTTCTTGGGAAACAGATTATTTACAATTGCAAGCAAAAAGGTTTGTCTGGCATTCCAAGGAACTGGGATGTTCATGTAATCAAGGCTTTTCATACCATTGTTTCTGATGTAAAGCTCTTTACCAGTGATTAGCTTCCCCTCTGTGAAGGCTGCCAGTGTTCAAATTGCACGGCTGCCCCACTAATCGGTCTGCACTGAACAGCAAGCCACACTCAAAAGGCTGAGTCACATCTGCAGGCCTTGGCTTAACCAAGCTACAACTTTTCTACCTTTGTCAAATAATTAAGGGATTGGAATAGATGGTTCCCAAGTATCCCAAATAAATTCTTATCTGTATGAGCTAAGACATTTGGGAAGCAGATACTGCCTTTACCCCTAATGCAGCTTTCTCTACAAGGGACCATGCATGAGAGTTCCAGAAGTGGCAGGGATGAGATTTTAATGCACCCAGACAACCATAGAAGATGAGAGCCAGGCGATCTGCTTAAAATGAAACAAGAAAAAAACAAAAAAACAAAAACCAACCAAACAAACAAAACCCAAAACCCCAACAAAAAAAAAAAAAAAAACCACCCAAAAAAACCAACAAGAGACCTGAGACAGAGATCCCATTTTCATTCAAACTGAAAGGGCCTAATAAATAAATAACTAAATAAAAACTAAATCAGGCTGTTATGTGCTTGTATTGTTGATCGAAGTAGCAGTAATCTTTCTACACCCAAGGAACTATTTTCTCCTCCATAAAACAGAAGCTGTCTCACAGAAGAATGCCTCACAAGCTTTTATTGTAGTGCAAATGGGTGCAGCAGGTATGGAAGAACAAACTTAATGGGGAAGTTATTAACAATATGAATCTATTTTCAGAGTAAAATATTGGTCTGTCAGGTTCCACTGACCTATACTGGTAAGATATACTAGTTTGTGCATAGTTCTTCTGTCATCTCGGGCTCCTTTGGGGACTATTGGATTATTTTCTCAGCGATATGACTAGTTAACATCTGTATTATGAGGTTTTTCAGTTTACAGTTTTCATATTTGAAAGCTTCCAGCATCTGTTATTACAGGTTTTATTCCGTTTTTTCCCTGTCTGCTCAAACAACTCAGTAGCCCAACAGCAAGTTAGATAATTCTAGCCAAACAAGAATACTTTATGCTGAGTAAGAATTTATTTATTTATGCCTAAATATGGTTGCAGGGTACATTTCTAAACAGAGCTGCATCTGTCTCAACACTGGAGGAAAACTGCAAGAAAGTTCCCTTTGCAGGAAGGTAAACTGAGGGTAGGAGTTACTGTGCTATTTTTCTATAATAATTTAATCTTAAAAACAAAGGCAAAATAGGGAGTAATTTCTCCTGAATTCTTAGTATCTCCTCTTTCTAAAAAAGCGAAGGCTTCTGTTCAGACAGATTGTGTTCTATGCCTTCCCTGCTACCTAAGTGTATTGCTGATTCTGGTAACATCTGGGCACCTGCCCCTGTTCAAGGAATAGAAAATACATGAAGAAAGCTGTAGCCATTCTATGCAGACCACACCCTGCCATACAGCAACCGTGAAGGAAGCAGACTGACTGAATTAATAAAGCCATAGTTAGGAAGTCCTGCTTATGCCTCAAAGCATTTGAGACAATTAAATGACAACAAGTATATGACAATCCAGGCTTTTAGAAAAAACACGACCTAGCTCCAATTCTATACAACCTAATACATGGTCTGCCTACACTAAACATGCTTAAAGACATCTGTTCCACATGAACTTTAAATTTCATTAGAGAGAATGAAAGAAAAATCAGTGTTTTAGACATAATGCAGCAGAGCAACTTTGAACAGCTGTTCCAACTGCAACTTGCAGGTTTGTATTCATCCTCAGTAAAACCAAGCGTACCAGCATTTCTACTGGGAGCACGACAGACTGGGCAAGCAGCAAAACCTGCAAACAGCTTTATTCCTTTGCCCTCCTTTATTCACACCTAATGACTTAATTATTGCATTTGTCATATAATCAATACATGGTATTTCATAAAATAAAAAGAATATTCACCTGTTTCATTTTTGCGGCAGCTCTGTTCGAAAATAAAATAGCCCTATCTTTTTGGAAACAGGCTGGACAAATCTGCAGAGCCTTCGTGTAAGAGTCTTCTGCCTCTCCATAGTCTGCAGATGCAAGAGCAAAAAAACCAAAACAGACCATTTATTTCAAATGCCAGTACAGTCACTGAACGATCACATGGCTAAGATTTCTTTGGAAACATTTCTCAATATAGGATGCAAAATTAAACCAGAATCAGTAGCTGCTTTCAGACAAAGTACATTACTAAGTAGTGCATAGACCAATGACAGTTATTTTAAAATCAACACTCTTGTAAAAGCAGAAATATAGTCCTGAGCTTAATGCATGATGTGCATATAATTCTCATCCCTGAAATTGTTTCATTCTATCTGAGTATCAGCCTTAGAGGTAGAATCTCTTTAGATCAAGCGTATCCTTGATCTGAAAGGAGGCATGTGCTGAAACATGTCGCCACATGGATACCCATTCAAAGCAGCTACGGAGATATTTTATTTGTCGCATCATTTTCAATGACTGACCTAAAGGTCAGTCACCACAAACCCATTATCACCCAAAGGTCACCCATCATCAAGTCTGGTCTAAAGCAAGGACCAGTGGTAAACCACATGGGATTATCAAGTTATTCATTTTCTAATAAAGTCAAGAGTAAAAAGGTCCTCTACTGACTCTGAACAATGCCCTCCTTGCCAGCTGACAAGTGCATTGTCCTCAAAACAGAGCAATTCTTTCTATGCATATTAGCTGGTGACCATCCAGGTGCTTAAAAGGTGGTGTATTTCTGATTAGTAAGCATTTTGGCAGGCACAGGCGCACTGAAAAGATCTGCCAAAGAATTTGTCAAGAAGAGGCTATGGATGAGACTTCACAAGATGATTCAGCCGACATTACAGGCTTGCTGCTTTCACGGTCCCAGCAGTTCCCTTCTGCCTGCTCTGGTGCTTGCCTGAATCGGTACATCATTCCCCAGGAATCTTGCTCTCTTAGCACACAATAAGAGACCTCCAACAGGAAGGCCACTGTCTGGTTATCAGGGTACACTTCTGGGAAGGGGAAATTACTTGTTTGTGTCCCTGCTGACTGAGGCAAGTATGAATCTGCATTTCCTGGTTTCTTTGTGAATCCTCTAGCCACCAGAACATTAAATGAAAGGTGGGTGTCAAAATCACTTCCCCCTTCATGTTTTTTAATTAAAAGCATTGGAACAGTTATTTATTACCAACCTCAACCCTGTTGTTATGTATTAATTATGCTCAGAATGTGTCCAGTTCTGGCATAAGCTAGGAATCTACATACATCTAGATTTTTTTTTTTTAAATGTATGTTTATGCGTGGGTATGTGTACATCTCTCTCTAAACACACATATACACGTCTGTACATCTCTAGATACACATATATGCGTATGTATGTATACAGATGTACATGTAAGTACATATACGTGTGTGTATGTATATATAATGTCTGTATATATATGTACACACACATACATAAATAAAATATATAACAGAGTCGGTGGATAGACAGAAACTTGCAACTGTACAAAGGTATGAGAGAGCTACTGACCCACTGAGTCCTGCATCAATTCTAAGCGCATGCATTAGCAAAACTCAGAGCCGAGTGGAAGCCTTTTTTGATTAGTAAAAGAAACCCTGGCACTTGGAAGGCAGTCAATTCTGTATCATGTTCTTGGATTTAAACACTTGGCTTTCATGAGAATCCTACTTTAGTAATCCAAGACTTTGTGATTTAAACTTAACTTTTAAAGAGGTCTGCTATCTCCTGTTCTCCAGAGCTGGATGAAAAATTATATCAATGATAAATTTGAACAATGATAGGTGTGAGACCTTCCTATGGGTTTTCTGCAACATCACCATGAAGGCTAAATATTAATTTAAGATTCTGTAACATCCATATGGTGTTAAAAGATTACCAACCCACCTCCTTTCTTGAACTGCTCATTTCCTTTCTCCTTCAGTGTTGTGCTCTCCTTTCTTCTTTTCTACAAAAGAAAAGACAATGTCTCAAAGTATTTAATTGAAATGAACAAGTAGGTCAGCTGCAGTTCCAAATAAAGTATGAATGGAAATCAGAATAAAATATAACCTGAAGAATTTTAACTAGTACCAAGATGGCTTGCTTGTGATCATTGTGACATGATATACTTTATATGTCCATGAAGCACCAGAGTATAACAACAAGGCAGTTAAAAAGCTCCAGTTCATGGACAATAGTATGCAGAAAAAGCATTCATAGTGAATTACCTGGTTTAACGTAATACATTAACTTTTTAGCTAGCTGTTTGCTTCTCCTTTCCAACTCAGTTTAATTTAATCAGTGCAGGTCAACTACACAGAATGTATTTTAGATGTAAAGTCTGACAAGTTTTGCTTAAAATAATTCCATCTCAGAAATCCAGAGTTAGTTTCAGAGATGTACAAAGCATGTTGAGCTGACTGCACCGGAAACAGATCCATGGATAATACTGTCCTGAAAGATTTCTTACACAGAGAGTGACTAAACCATCAGATCCAGACACAGGAAGAGTGTTCAGTTATACAGTGAAAATTGCACATGCTAAGCAGAGTTGTGTTTTCAACCATGAATAACTTAACAGTATTCTTGGCACAGGTGAAGTTGACATGAATGCTCTTAGCCCTCGACACAGAAAACATAGGATGTCATCAAGCCATGTCTTCAACGTGGAAGTCTTTCACATGCAGACGTACCTCATACAAGTAAAAACAAAGCAGTCTAAGTAAGACAGTAACATCAAGAAGCAATGCTCGTGTTCATGAATCATTTCTATGGTAGAAGAATGATAATTTGGCCATGGATTTTGCCCCCAACACATATGCATACACAAAGGACTTAAATCAAGGTGTCCATAAATTACAGATCATTGAGCAATTAAAAAGCCAACATTAGGAGAAGGAGCAGTTTCCTTTCCTGCAGACTGTGTAAATCAAGGATTAATGCAATTATCAATATCGCACAGAACATCTCCTTGGAAACAGCTAAATATAGTACTCTTTGTGGAGCGCTGCACCATCTCACAGCTATGCCAAGTAGCTGACAAACAATACCAAATCAGAGGTTCTCTCCTCTCGCTTTTATTGGTTTTGGAAAGTAATTCACCCGACCGTTGTCTCCATCTTAGTAATAACAGATCACAATGCTCTGAAAACTAGGCTCAGGGGAATGGCATTCAGTTGTGACACAGTAAAATATCATCTGGCCAGCCCCTTTTGATACATGCCTAGATCACTAAATCTTTTCCTATCGCCTGTTAAATACATATTTTAATACTCATTGCTCCTCACATTTAAAAAAAAACCAAAACATTGGTCAGACAAAACATGCACCACTGCTTAGAAATTGGCTTTCCCACAGCATGGGCTCACAAACCTACACAAGTCTTTCCACAACCTCACCTGCACCAAGGTACACAAGCCAGCTGGAGCTTTCTAAACACAAGTGTACAAACAAATCTGAGCACTTAAGGCCCGAGCTGCATTAAAAGCACAAATTCCTTGTATATATGCAGGATTCTGCTGTTCAGCACAGGGAGTACGTAACTGCATTTGAAAGCTGGACCCAAACTTTTGAAGTGCCACAAAGAACAGCTCCAGGGAGGTCACTGCCACATGCATGGTTGGCCCTCCACAGAAAGAGATTTCTAAAACATCTTGAACACATATAGAGTGGAAGTTAGCACAACAGATGTAATTTTCATACCAGTGAACAAAACGGCCATATTTCAGCACAGAACAGGTTTGGCGATGATGATCTTACTGGAAAACATGAAAGACCTACATAGACAACCCTCACTCAAGATAAGAAATGCTTTAAACACTAGCCCTACTGACTTCATTGCTCATGACCTATTTAGAACTGGCCTTTAAGTGCCATTAACTGATTCACTGCTGCATAAGGGAAGAGTTAACTCTACAATAATAAAAGAAATTTTTTTTGTATAAAATGAGAACTAGAGCACGCTCACAGTACTCCTGATGCAGAAACCCTAAAAATCAAGGAATACTGGATGAAAAGCTTTACCTGTATTATCATTATTTTGTTTCATTTTATTAAAATTATTACAAAATAGTACAATAGTACATGTTTCCCCCAGTTAAGTATTAAATACTATTATACAATTGATTTGCAGCAAGAAGGCTTCAGGAGAATAAGCTTTATATTAAAAAAAAAATCACACAAAAAACCCCAAAAAAAACCCAAACAAAAAAAGAGTAAAAGGAACAAAAAAATCCCAATTCTTCAGTTGTGGGATTCCTTCTCAGGTAGCCAAGAGGATTGTCACCTACAGTCTCAATAGCACAGAAGAAAGACCAAGGTGGCTGTATGGCCATGGTCCCTGGGGAAACATGGGCAGATGAAAGTTCTGAGCATCTGAAGAGTGTAAGGACTCTCACGCTGGGAAGCTGATGATTCATACAGCTCTCCTCCTCCACAAGCCTGTTCCTTGGTATGCCCTCTTGCTTGTGAATCAAACTGCACAAACCTGAAGGATAGAGGACTATTAGTCACATAACTGTTACAGACGCACAACTGTCAGTGGCAGTCTTGCGGTCACTTCTGACTATTTGACAAGAAAAGGTGCCGTCTAAGCATGTTTCAGAAGCCAGCAGCATTGTTAAGAACACCATATATGGTTTTGCAGCTTCCTCAGCTCCCTGGAAAGAAGCAATGCAAGCAACGCAGTCCTGCTTCAAAACCAGTATTTCTGTTATAGCTTGGCCAACATTTTCAGATATCCCTGTATCATGGGTTTCAGGCCAACCCTGAAGTTCCAAACTGTACAAGTTTTTGCAGTATTTTTCAAAAAGGTAAAGTCTGTAGGGTACCCCATGCATCATTCCAGATCCATTTGAAGTAGGACCCACAAGCAATACATAGTAGCAGACTATCCCTAAAAGCAAATTCCTCTGGCTTTCCCACAAAATGTAAAAGCATAGGTATTTGCACATCACGTCCTGAACACAATGCCCTCTAAAGCACACTATGTACTTGTGAAGTAAATAAATCATTTATTCCTCCTTATATACATTTCTTTAACAGAAAATCCTAACACAACAGCAGTGGAAAGTCAACTATTTTGGATGAATTTACATTTAACCTGAAAGGACTGCTCCAATGGATGCTGTTAGAATCCATCTTCTATTCAAATTCAGGGTAAAAAAAAAACCCAAACAACCAAAAACTAAAGCGCTGTTGGAAGACCTAACCTCTTCACTCAGTACGCTGCATTTCCAGCTTCGATGGACAATTGCAAATTGACTGGTCATGAGTTTACTGTGATCATATCAGCCCAGAATGAAAAAATTGCAAGTGACTTGTCCTTGGGACAAATTTCACACAATGTCATTTCAGTGTCCTGACCCACTCATTTTTCAGCAAAAGATTTAAGTAGCTGCAGGGCAGGCTACCCTTTCCTCACTGAGGGAAGTAGGTCAGACTGAAGTCCTAGAATGCTCTGCCTAAGGAAAAGATATCTTGACCCACTGCATTCCCTAAGGCTGCTCATATACAACACTGGGATCACGCACAACTTCCCCAACTTACGCTCCCTTTTGATTTTCTGCTATTCAAAGTCAGCAAAATCTTAAGGCTTGTTTTTTGCAAATTTTATTAACACAAAGATGACAAATTCCGAGTAGCAGGCATTAGTTTTTGATGTAAAATGTAAAAAAATTATTTCTTAAATTCCAGAAGAAATAACTGCATTTAACTAGTAATATGATTCTTAAAGGATCTGATTAGAAATGTTTACAGATTTGGATACTGAATTACAATTGTCCTTATTCTGAAGAAATTAGGATCTTAACAGAAACCTGCCTGGCAAGCAAGAGGTGCTGATCTGAAGTAATAAGAAGAGACAGTTTGGCCTTCTGACAATAAAGTATAACAATCCAAAAGAAAGGCCATCAAGCACAGTCTCTGGACCTCAGCTACTCTGCCAAAAAACTCAGGGTTAAAAATAAAAGCATTAAAGCATTATTCTGCTATTAGAGAAGAAAGCAACCTACACATTTTCACTGTTTGTTTTGGAAGTAACCAATATAATAAAAGCGCTGGAAGTGAAATTCTTAAATATAGCTGGTAAGAGCTGAAGGTCAAACACCCTTGGCTTGTAACGCTTCCAACTATGTTTCCTCTGGCTGTTCCTATGCATTTCATTTGATCAATCGATTTAACTTTGCTAGGTAACTGTTCTTGGCTCCAGTTTTGTCAAGAGCAGCAAATGCGTACTCTCTTCTCCGTAAGGCTATTTATACAGTGTGACAATGCACATCTGCATCTCGTGTACCCTTTTGTAAGGTCACCAGGTAGCAGTCAATTTAAAATTACTGGGGTTCAAAGGGTGCACAGAAGCTGGGAATTTAAACAGATAAGGAATATATTTTTCAGCTTCAGATACTAATTCTATTTCTAAGTCACCCATTAGTAGTCATCTGCTTCCCCCTGCAGTTTTGTGAAGCTATTGCTGTGTCATGCATTCAACGATTTGAATTTCAATTTAAGGTTGTAGTCACTCAAAAAAATCCTTTTCCAAATCTTGCAAGAGTTGTCACTTGAAAACTGTGCCAAATCTGCTCTCTACACTCAAGAAGCAGAGTAATAAGCGTTGCCAGACTCTGCTCACTGTAACTCAGTGGCAAAGACCATTAGTCTTTTTACTGCCAAATCGCCACCTACTCCTGAAATTGTGAGCAGCGCTTCCAGAGACAATAGGTCACATCCATCCTTGACAGTCAGTGTAAGTTAACGTGCCAGACTAACTGTGACTATTCCTGAGTGACAATACATGCTATTCAGCCTCTCCTGTTCCAGAGGCAACAGCGTCAGGCAGGAAAGCGGAGCTGACCGTTTAATCCATCACCACTATAAATCAAAAAGGTCTCAATTTGACAGCATCAGCATCTTCCAGAGAAATGCAAAAATTAATAGACTAAAATCAGATAGCAGCACTGAAAGAAAGATGAAGGTGCACTTTTTCACTCTATTAAATTGCCATCCAGCAAAAAACTTTTTTTAGTTTAAAAATGTAACTCAAAGAACTATAAATCACAGGGAGATTGTAACTCCAGATTTTATCCAGGTTCTTCTCACCAGCAGTTGGAATTAATTACTCTAGCAGATACAGATATACTTCTCAAATGCCCTCCTCCAAGCTTTGATTAACTCAGAAAATATAACAGGATGTTTTCTTCTATTTTGCAAGCCATAAGGCAGGGCAGTTTTAGTCTAGCAATCCATCTTGTCCTCCAAGTCGACCAAAACAATAGTTTATTTAGTATTGGTGCTGTACTGTATATAGGACTCAGGCTATTAAAGTAGGTAATTTGAATAAGGGGATCACCCTTTATTATATTTCACAAGATTGCACTGTGCTGCCTTCAAAACTCAATTGTCTTACAAGTTTTATTGCCATACAAAATAATTTTGAATGCTGATAAGAACTGTTAACAAAAGATATATTCCTTATTGGTATTTGTTAGCAATTTATGTAATAAGTTTTACTGCTGTGCAGTCAGTTGGATTGTCTCGTACCAATAATCTGGTTTTTTTTTGGTCCAACCACATAATTCTTTCTGGAAGGAGTTCTAAGACCATCTGCAAGTGATCAACACCTGAGGACTGCTCCAAAATACGACTAGCTTTGTTGTACCCTATCTTCCAGTTTGTACCTTAGCTTTTATTTTGTAAATACTATAGGAAAAGCAGCAACTTTGACAGAGTCAAGGTTACTATACTATATTGGACAGATGGAACTAGGAAAACACCAAATGCTGAAATGAATGACTACACCTAAGAAGCCATCTCAGAAGAAATCCCAGATCAGTTCAGCCCCCAGAAAAGCAAATTCTATACAGAAGCTGTAATTTATGGAAGACCAATGGGATCAACCAGAAGCATGGAGAAGAAGGGGTGAGGAGAGGAGCAGCTTAAAGGAAATATCTTGATTAAGACAATGTTCTCTAACACATCCTAGAACTTCTGAAGAAAACGGGGAAAAAATAAAAAAAAGGAAGTTTTACTGTTGAGCCCAGAAATTAAAAAATCTCAGGTATAACTCAAAAATACTATTTCTCAAAGATCAGTTTCACTTAATTCTTACAGAGTTACTAATCAGACACTAATCAAGAATCTCCTCTACTAGAGCTGTGTTCCTTGCCTTGCTGACGCATTTCCTAGTGTTAAAATAGAAGTTGAGCATGATCACAGCCAGCTTTAGCTCTAATGCACATGCAACAGCCCAAAGAAGGGAACTGCTTTTGAGGAATATTAAATATTTATTCCAGGGTCTTACAGCAGCTAGAAAGGAGTGTTTTATATCCAAAATAAGGGCTTACTAGGCCAGGTGCTTAAGTCTTTGCCAGACAAGGCCCAAAGAACAAGACAATGTCTGTCACAATGGAAGAGCATGAGGGATTCAGAATCTTGCTGCTGGATAAACTCATAATTAATGGGTGTCCCTCCATAAGAGGACCAGGTCAGACTGAAACAATTACCATGTAACAGCTGTTGAGTGTCTTCTGATTAATTCTGCAGTCTAGACCAACGTCAAAGCCATCACTGTCAATGACAACTAACCAGAAGAATCTGTTTGTAATGCATCAAAAGCAATTTACTGCTCAGTGCCTCTGCTGAGGCAGCAATCAGCATGCTTTTAAAACAACAACAACAAAAAAATCTTATAAAAGTGAATTTTGTTTCAGGCTGCTTATTTCTTGAAAAGCTCAGGGTTGCAAGTCCAGGCTCTATGCTACAGCTGTTTTTAAGAATACTTCTTACAGGTTTGTGTCTTAATATCCCTTCAAGTTCTGATTTTGCTTCATTGTGCAAAGAATGGTATCTTATGGTATCAGTACTGGAAGTAATTCCTGTTGCTTAAAATTAGAAATCTCACTGCATGGGGCTCTCGAAATACAACTGAGAGAAAAGACACAACCCCTTGCTCCTTCACTTTGATCTCTGCAGCAGCTTCTGCATGGGTGAGAACGTCTGCTCAGACCTGCTACCATGAAAGCTGGCACATAGGACGCGCATAAATACACAGAGCAAGGACTAGAATCTGTCTCTGCATCTCCAGAATAAATTAGAGACTTTCTTTTCTACAGCCTAGTTACTGGAGAACATCACTCAGAAGAACCGATTTATTAAAGCTGCTAAAACATAACAGTGGGCTTAGTTTAAAAGAAAACCCCAAAACTATTCAGGTGTAGCTCCATAAATTTGATTTGAGCAGGGCTAACATCCATCTCTCCTTATGACTTGAGTACAGAGTTTATGGTTGGTGCTGCAATCACAGTTCATAGGAAGTTTTTCTTATTTAGGCAAGTAGTCTAATTGAAGAAAATCCATCTACCCCTGTACGCCATCTCGAGGCTGCCATTTGATGTCTACTTTTACCAGCACTGCCCTTGATCTAAAAATACAGCATTATTTTTCATCTGAATCTTTCCCCATAACTGGTTCACTGCACATTCACACAGAGAGGTGTGCTAGCACAATGAAGGAGGCAGCAGGGGGCTGAGAATAACTGATCAAGGACTGCCGAAGTAGCAAACACAGCACTGCTACTGAGTGTCTGGTCACAACCTAAGCAGCCAAATAAAAAAGTTCTGAATATTTCTGTCTCATTTTCTCCAGCTGCAAAAAAAAAAATCATCATGTAGCCCTTCTTCTCAAAAACGACCTTCTGAGTAACTAACTGGAAGGAGGTTTAAAATGTTTGAAAAACTCTGAATAAAAGGATGTACAGCAGCTGTTTTCAGATTGTAACTGTATTTTTTTTTTCTTAAAAGCTACATCATAGAACAGATTTTCGTAATCAAAATATATAGAACATTTCACTTTTAAAAATAAAACAAAATTTGTAGCCATCAATTCCAAATACTATGAGGAAAGTTGCAGTGGCAATTCAGAAGTGACCCATGCTCATGGTTTTACTACACAGAGAATGTAAGGTGATGCAGGGTAAGATCATGCAAATGGGCTACTTCAAGAGTTATAACAACTGCTGTAAGCTTCTAATTCATCTCCAGTTTCTGGATTTCTCAAGCTCTGCTTATAAGAGATGCCAACAATATTTTGTTAGAGAAAAAAATAGCTATATTTTAACAACTGCTTTTATAATCCACTCAAAGCTCTCTATGGAACATAAACAAAGTTCAAAATACAAGTATTGACCATCTAATAGTTACAGTGATACTAAGAGATACAATCCCTCCGTTCCATGAGGTATAATCATAAACCAAGCTGAAAGGCACAATTACCCAATACCACTGGAAATAAACCTACAGAAAGATGAGAACTGCAGCTGCCTCCATACTTTCTCTAAGGAAATCTTTCCAGCTTTAAACAGTTATTATTATGTACTCCCATTGCAGCTGAATACAAGTATTCAACATTCACGATTCTTTTGCTCACTTTACGGAAGGCAAAAACGGATGTGCAAAATTAAATGATTACCTAACAATACAATAGAAACAAGAGCAGCACAAAAACTAAGACACCCAATTTCCAGGCCTGCTGCTCTTTCCAGAGGTTAATTCTACGACATAAATTCCTCCCAGCTTTTAGCATTTTGTCTATGAAACTCTCAAGCTGCCTTCAAGTTATAGGCTGCTGCAGAAGCCTCATCATGACTCATGATGACAATGTTCCTTGCTGTACAAGCAATAAAAACAAGTAGAAAAAAACGGATCATTCTGTCTAAACTGGGAAAGACAAGAGGGCAACGTGAAAATGGTTTTTCTGTGTAGCAAGTAGGTCAAGGGAAGTGATTATTGCCCTCTGTTCTGCACCTGAGAGAATGCATTTGGAGACTGCCCAGTTTCAGTGTCCTCCATACAAAAAGAAAAAATCCAAAACAGACATCAACTCCCCAGAGGGAGTCCAGCGGAGGGGTCCCCAAGACAGTCAGGACCCTGGAGGCCGTGACCTAAGCAGACAGCCTAGAAGAACTGAGTTTGTTCAGCCTTAGGGAAAGGTAGCTCAGGGGAGACCTCATTGCTAGAGAAAATAGAGGTGGACTCTTACTGGAGGCATGTGGAAGAAGGGCCAGTGGTCACAAGGTGCAACAAAGGAGATTCTAATTAAACATAAGGAAAAAACTTTCCACCATGAGGGTAATTAAACACTCCAACAGGGGCCCAGAGAGGCTACACCATCTCTGTGCTCTGAGATGTTTTGTGGCTCTGGGCAGGCTCATCTGTTCTATGTAACTGTGAGCAGGGGGTTGGAGTAGGTGACCTCTCCAGAGGCCCTTTTAGGGCAATGAATGCACCAAATAACCTCTTGAGACTCCCCCCCACTCCCATTATTCCTTATTAGATCTCAAAGTATTACAAATGGCAAGCATTATTATGCCCATTTTACAGATGTCAAAACTGAGAAACACAGAAAGAGAGAGAGAAAGATGAAGTGATTTCCACCAGGTGAAGCAGCAAACAAATGTAACATTTAGTCTCAGTCCTACTTCAAGGAGATTACATTCCATGTTCTACTTCCCCAGTAGTCTCATATTGCCTTTCCACCTCAAAGAACTTCTACAGTAACATGACAATCTGCATGACACATGAAAAATTACCTTTTTGTCTTCACTGATGTATTTTGGTCAGAAATCCCATGCTACTAGCAAGGGAACTATTTGAGCCACAACTTGACTATATTTCTCTATACTGGTTTGTAACAACCAATTCAGATGTTTGGTTGCCTCTGGCACCTTAGCTGTGCATGTTTCTGCCCCTCATCCTCCATTTACAGCAGCTGGCTGTAAGACTGTGGTGCAGGCAAGTTACTGCCAAGCCCCTCCCTCCTTCCAGCATTTTTGGGCAATGTATAGCCAGCATTTATTTACTTATACAACACAGACAGGGCTAGCCAACAGTTAAGAAAGCGTGGTCCAGCTTTACCAACTCAGTTGAATTAGAAAAGATCAGCCTGAAGGTGTAAAAGAGTAATAAGCCCCTATCGATTCACTGAAACATTCATAATATTTTAAGCACTTTTAAAAAAATTAATTTGATATGACCCTTCATGTCTTCTTTTTCATCAAGTGCCTCACATTAGCAGCACTTGTCCATTACAATAGTAATTTCTTCTACTGCTCCTGTTGATTTGGGAGCTTCCAGAATAAAAACTGTACAGCTATACAATACGCTATCTTCCCTTAAGGAATAATGCTTTCCTAAGATGCTGCCTACTTTCTCTTGTCAGCTACCATCCCTTAGTCTGCTTGCTTTCTCCCTCCCTCTCTGTAATCAGTTATTAAGTGTTACCTATGATTCAAATTGAGTAGCTAGACTTTCAGTAAGGACTCTATTTCTTTTATTAAAATAACATCCAATTCATGCCTACAGGACTACAAAATTAAGTTTGCTGAAGTCTTCCCTTCACATAAGTTACAATATGTCAGAAATCCATCTTTCCCCAACTGCCAAAGCATACCATAGTACTTTTCATCACAACTTTCAGTACAAGTAAGTACTCGTATGGATAATTTAATCAGATTTTAAGAGGCTGGATCAGTTCTTTGAAACATGATCTGTTCAAGAGGCCGAGCTATGTAACTTGTCAAAAATAAGAGTGTTCAAAACAACAACAACAAAAAATTACAGGAGTTGTACGTTGGGACACATAGTTTAATATCTTTACTCCCCCACCAGTTGCAAAGTAAAGTTGAAAAAAATTGGGGGGGGGGGAATTCACAAATCAGTAGAAAGCCTTCCACCATTTGCTATGAGAACATAATTACCAGCAGAAATCACCGCATGACTCAAATGAACAGAGACCTGAAATCCTGAAAGTGATTTAACAAGTTCTCTCAAAGTCAGAAGAAGAAAAGAAGATAGAAATTTTTTTAACTACTTGATGACCATAATATCCCAGAACCCTGAAAATTAACTGCTGTCAAGTGACACCACTGACTGAGGATCAAAAAAACTGGTTCACACAGACTTACAGGGGAGTAAACACCATTACAGAGGCTGCTGAACTTCCCCCAAGTCCTTTTTGTTACTCCCTTCAATATTATCCAGTTTGTTACCCAAACATTTTGTCCAATGTAACCACACTGAAAGTAAACAAAACCACACATCTAGTCTATAGGGATACTTTCAAATGTAATCCCAATTAGTCGTATTATATAAACTAGCCTTTCAGATATCAAACGTGCTCTGAGTTTTGGAAAAGCACCTTGCAGCTAATCAGGTGAAACCAATGAATGCACACAACTAAATAACATGAAACAGGGAGATTTTTGTTTCTTATAATCTCTCTGAGCCACAGTAACCTAACACAGTGGTGAAAGCAGACAAAAATCTGCAACGGAATGTGATGATCAAGAACAGCAAGGAAAGCTAACAAAAATATGTTACCTAAAAGAAGAAATTAAGAACAGTAAAATGACACCCATCAGAGAGTTTTAAAGGTCCATTTTCATGCCAGCCACGGACCATTCAGAAACATGGCACTGAAAATATGTCTTTTTACATTCAACATTGGATTACCTGTTTTTCTTCCTCTGGCATATCTTTTTCTAGTTCTAGTAAGTATTCTTCATCTAGTTCTGTCTGCCTCCTTGAGCTATTCTCATCATTCTGTAAATTCCCTTCATCATCCAGCATAGGCTCTTTTGCCTCAAAGGAGTCGTGACAGTCATGGAAACACTCATCTGCTGTTGTGGGATCTTTGGCTGAGGATGGTGCATATCCACTCTCAGTGTTTTTGGGATTCTGTGCATCTTTGGGGCCAGTCTCTGAAGACTTCTGATCAGAAAGCTTTAAGTGATCAAGTAATTCTTCAGGTGGACTTGCATCTTTAAACTCTTCCATGTTGGACTCCTTGGAGGGGTTAGGTTTTTAGAAGTGAGAAAGAAACAACCCTCAATAAGTATGATATAAATACCTTATCAGCAAACGAAACTCTAAAGTACTTAAAAATACTCTTGACATCACCCGAGGGAAACTATTACACCGGGAGGGAAGCAACTTAAATATACTGCTTCTACGGGCTACCCAGGGACGTTGGCCCAGCGCGCTATTCCCATAGATGAGTCAGCCCACAAGCCCCCGCTCCCAGGGCCGGCAGGGCACGGCACGGCACCGCACGGCTGCGGCCCTCCCTGCGCAGCGGGACTGAAGCCACACACACCTGCCGACCCGCAGGCGCCGGCACCACTCGCTCGCTCGCCCACCCCGGCCCCCCCCCGGGCCGGGCCGCGCCCGCACCGCGCTCCCCCTCAGCCCCGTCACGGCCCCCCCGTCCCGGGCCAGGCCCCAGCCGGCCTTTCCCGGCTCTGACACCGCAGCCCTATCCCGTCCTCGACATGAAGGGCCGGGCTGCCGCCGGGAGCCCCAGGGACGACGACGACGACGACGCCGCCGCCGCCGCCGCCGCTGCCTCCCCACCCGGCCCGGCCCGGCCCCACCGGGCGCCGTTCCTCACCCCTCGCCCTGCAGCCGCTTCCTGCCGCCCACAGCCAATCGGGGGAGGCCGCGCGCGGGCCGACGGGAGTTGCAGTCTCGCGAGGGCGCATGCCGCGCGGGGCGCGCGGGGCGGGGGCGGGGCCCGCCTCAGGGGGAGGGCGGGGCTGGGTGGTGGGAGGGGAGGGGAGGGGTGCTGGAGAGGAGAGAGCTGGAGGGGGAGGGGAGGTGCGTTGGCCCCCTGCCCCCTCCCCGAGGGCACCCTCACGTGTGCGTGGGGCACCGGCCCAGCCCCGCCGCGCACCGGGAAGCGGGTCTCTCGTGGCCCGTTGGGCTCAGTGCGAGGTCAGAGGTTGCCCCTGTGGTAGCCTCGGGGCAGGCCCCCGTTACGCGGGGCCGGGTAGCTCCGAGGGCGCGGGGGGGCCGGGGGCTGCCACCCCGGGGGCTGCGCAAGCGACCCGGCGCAGGGAAGGCCCTGGGGCGGTAGAGCCCAGCTCCAGTTCTCCCCGTGTGCCGTAGGGGCACGGCTCTGGCTCGCCAGGAGGCGGTTTAGGGATGGGGGGGGTCTGTGGTAGTGCAGCACGGGGCACAGCTCGGGGTGGTGCGGGTGGGCAGCAGCAGGGGTGCGGTCCGGGGCAAGTACCACCTGGCTTAAAAAGGCAAATCGGGATGAAAACGTGATCAGCTGAGGAAAACAAAAAGTGAGAAGGTAACAGAAAGGAAAGACTTGGTAGGTGCACAGAAGGAGGAATGGTAGCGGTGATGTTGGTTCAGGTTCTGTTGCCTGCACTACTTTAGCCTCGTGGTTTGTTTATCTAGCAAGTGACCGTTTAGCGTGCGTGCAATAGCTCTGTCACTTCTAAGGCACCGTGAGTTGGCTGTCTCCAGTATGGACTTCAGTTTTAGTTTTTCTATCCCAGTGACGTGTGAAAACTGAGCTCTATTTGATCAAGCACCGGAATAAAACTCCCTTTCTTCTTGTTTTGCATGCATTCCTTGTGTACCCCACAAATGTTAATCCCTGAATTTTGATACAAAACTGAATCTTCAGAAGTTTTGAAGTCAAAGGCATATGAAACGATGCCTTTTTTTATTGAAAATCACTGCACCAAGCCATGAGGCAGTTAAGGTATATTCTTACGAGGTTTTTCTTGCTCTAAAGAGCTTTCCAGTAAGCAAGTTCTGATGAAAGATAAAGCTCAAAATGTTCCTCTGAATAAGTTCCTCAATGCTCTAATTTGAGAAAAGAAAAAAAAAAACAACCCCAATATCAAAACCCAACAACAACCAAAAAGCCCTTGCACATATATGCTGCTCCAGATTTGGGTCAGGCGGAATCTGTTCTGATCAGCAGGACATGGTCAAGGATCACCCTCAGAGAACACAGGCTGTTAGAAGGGAATCAGTCTTTTGTTGAGAGGGTGATTCTCCTTCTTTTCCCTCATCCTGTGGGGAAACACATTGACTGTTAAGGCCATAGCAGCTCTTTTAGAGTTACCAGCCACCATTGTTAAAACACAAAGAGAGTATTAAATCTGGCAGAACTCCATTTGTGGACTGAATTGTGTCTATCCCATATGAAAGTGCACAGGTGAGGAGGAGGTACATCTTTAGAAATATTTTGAGATGCATCCTGACTTCTGAACTACTTCTAACTGGCATTGCCAGGCTTTGATTCAAGCCTGAAGGGCCTGCGGGATGTTTGGCATTTCAAAGTTGGGGTAGAAATTGAAGATTTGGATGCCAGATTCTTTTTTGGTCATAATTTGTTTGATTACTGCTTCTAAATGAACATTTCTGATGACGGAGTCTGTTGGTGCCAGAGGTGGATGTGGGTATTAACGAGAGATTGGAACGCTTTGCAGTCAGTTTGCAAGAGCATGGCTAGTTACAGTGAAAGCAAACAGGAGCTCTATGGCTGGTTTTTCTCCTTCTCTCTCTGGATAAAAAAGTAGATTCAGCATTCTGCAGCATCCCAGCTGCAATGATTTAGCCCACAAAAATGTGCCTTTCTGCTGTTCTGCTAGCACTGTGTAATTTATTCTGACTTACAGAAAATATTTCTGAACCTCCATGCTGTCACGTCATTTGAAAAGGAAGAAGGAAATTACAGCTGTGGTACAAAATCCGTCCGTGCAGTTTTGAGTTTGCTGAAATGCTATTTAAATCTCTGGCTCTGCAGAGAGCACAGGGGTTTGGATAAGTTACGGTGTTTCATCCCCAGGAGGAATTGAACTGTTAAGAATAATACTGGATATCAGGGGTCAGCAACCGATCCAGGGTGGTGTGCTAGCCTTTATTTTCCAAAACTTTTCCGAAAGCGAGTTTATTTGCCAGCAAAAACTCTACAGGAATTGGACCTGCTCAGAAGTTTTGAGCTGCTACTGATCAGTGGCAAGATACTACCTTGCCTCCACATGAGGCAAAGGTGTCTAGTTTCCACACAGCTCCAAAATTAGTGGGAGCCAGGACTAGGAACGTTTGCTTTTCAGGAATGCCGTCGTTCCCAATTCTAGTCCCTGACCAGCCCTGTTGCGCACCATCCAAAATCTGTCTGCTGCCTTTGGCTCCTATCCTATGGGTTTACTATTCCAAAATGAATAACAATTTTTACTTATCATCACATTTTTAAATCAAGTTGATGAAACATACTATCTTACTGACTTCATAGGAAGAAGTGTGAGAAAAAATAGCAAATTTTACTATGTAAGTTTTCTGCCTGCGCCTCCTCTGATCTGGAGACACTTTGGGGCTCCCTGACTTTATAACTGGAGTCTGTTCAGCATTTTGTTCCTCCCAACACAACATAGGGGAAAAGATGGAACTCCCCAGAACCCCAGTTCCCTGCTCATTTAAGGGTGATTATGCCCTTATGAATCTTTACCCTAGATCTAGCAAGAAGGGCAGGCTTTCCCATGGTCCCACTTTATTGAAGATGGGGATGTCCCCAGGGGTCCTTTTTAGCAGAGTGACCTTTGGTTCTCATGGCTGCTCTTTAGGATTGTTGGTTCCCCCTGAGCAAGCTGCAGCTCAGTGAAAGTCTCCGAATCTCTCTCCTGTGGAAGGGCTCCTCAGTGCTGCTACGAAGTAAAATCCCGAAGGCTTTGCTGTAGTCAGGGAACGGACACCCTCCAGGAGAACCAGAGGCTCTGCCCACCCTCAGGGGACCTGCCCTCCAGCTGGCAATTGCAGAGGCAGAAACTTTCCAACCCCTCATGAGGTATCAGCGCAGTTGACGCGTATGACTTCTGTCTTTCACGTTCCCAAGCACTGACTTACTGTCTGTATGTCTCACTTTCTCTTCTTTACACTGTAATTTTCTTTACAGCAGTGTTGTGTTAATGGGTCACTTTATGTCTGGAAAATACAAGAGCAAGTTGTCTTGTAGTATTTTCAAATATACACATCTTTGTAAGAAACACCCCAGAGGTTATAGGGCCGTGGCCAGTTTTTACCACTAAATCATACTTGCTCAAACACAGAACGTGTTATTGCTTTACTCAGTCTTTTAGAACCTCAAAGTCATCGCTGTAAGTGGAAATGTATGAATAGCTGAAGATTGTATATATACAGAAAATGAAAACTCGGTATCATTTGTTTATTCCTCTTGGTGCTAATGGATTTTTCAGAGCATTGATGTTTGTTTAAGTGAACACCTGTTGAAAAAAATAATCCTGAATAAGTAGATATGTTCGGATAAGAGTTCAGCGATGGAAGCCTTGGCTTGTATCATTGAGATTTACTCCCTGTTTTGAATGGGCTTACCTCTTCAGGTAAGCACGCAGCAGAATCCAGGGTCACTGAGTACCTCAAATAGAGCACTTTAATACTACAGCACTTTTATTGAGCCAGGCATAAGTTGAAGAGGTAAAGTCAGAGGAGGAGTCTATATCTCAGTACTTTCCTCCAGCAAGAACTTCTTTACCCTTCTGAACTTTCTCCTGTTTCTTCCCAAACCCACAGCATGATGATCGTGGTGTTATCTGGCATGATCAACAGCCTCAAGTATGAAGGCGTGTGCCAAAAGAAGAATGTTGTGTTGACTCTAGCTTTCTCAGCAGTGCTGAGAGAAATATAGAGGACCAATGTGAAAGAAGATTTATATTCTTTTGTTTCTCACATGGAAGTTTCCTACTAGATTGCATACAGATACCTTTTTCTTACCACTTTCAAGATAAACTTAGACTTTGCCTACCTTTTATAACTATTAATACTCCCCTGATGAACATTTCTTGTTTATATATCTCAGGAATATGTGGATTTTCCCATGTAACTTTGAGATGATCCTAAACGTATTTAGCCTCACATACCATTCTGGTTTCATACAATATTAAAGGTGTTAAGGTATTTCAAATCTGAGCCTGAAGGGAGGTTTAAATTTTGCCAGTAGATGGAACCAAAACTCTGGGTTCAAACAGCCAGAGACTATCAGGATATGCAGTTGAATTTCGCAGTCTTTAAACATTCTTAAATACTAATATTTGCAGCAGAAGATTCACAAGGTGGAGCCAACGTGAGGCCCACAAACCAAGCAATGTGTATGCATGCTTCTTGTTTTTCACAGAACGTCTAAGCTTTGCAGGAGGAGCACAACAGGACCAGAGCAAATTTGGGTTATGAATTCTGCATATGAAAAGGATCTTTCCTCTGTAACCTGTTTTGGGCTTGCTCTGTTGCCCACCTGAGTGCCGTTCTTCTCACTTGTTGCACTAGGATCCCTAGGCTGGACCCTCTATTTTTACCCAGTCATGAAAGCAGGAGCCTTTGTTGTTGGGTGAAAATGGCTAATTTACACTCAAGCTTAGAAAGTATCTGCTGCTGGTAACTCCTGATGTATTTTAAAATTATGCATTCCTTGAGAAAAAAATCAGGCTTGTGCTGCTTAAGACAGGACTACTGTAAATGAACAGGCATAGAACAAGCATTTGTGGGTGTTGAGGCGCTTCAAGCTACACTGGGTGCAATACGGGTACCACACCAACTGTTGCACTCACAGCTAGGACGCAGATAGGCTGACTGGTGTGCGCTGCAGCTGAGTACAATTTGCGCTGCTGCTAAAACTTGGCATTCTGGAAAATAGCTTCTCTTTTTATTATTGTTATTATTATGGTAAACTCAGGTGTTTTGCACAAGGTGAATTGTTTTAGAAATGAAGACTGAATGAAAGATTTTCTACTAAAAGAACACATTATATCTGGAAGCTTTCAGTCAAAGGAAGCAGTGCTTTTCACAGCTTTTTTTTATAGGTTCCAGTCCTGAGTTGCCTTAATGGCATTCTCTCTTTTTTAAAATAAAACAGAACAAAACTGCAAGACACGTGAATTTCTATGGAAACCAAATTGCCACTTTATGTACTTTAAGGAGAGGATTTTTAAAGGCATCTGCAGGATTTAGTTAGTTGACTTCTTTTTCTGTAAGCTTGCCAATCAGCTTTACTTCATGGATTTTACTGTAAAAAAGAAAAGTTGCCACAAAACAAACTGAGCTTTGGGAACTCATCACTCCTAGAAGAGACTTAATTGAAACTGAAGATGGGATATCTAAATTCTATCGCTGCCTTAGGAAAAAGTCTTCCTGGTTTACTGTTAAAGAGGCTGAATTTGTAGCGTGTAAAATTCAGGGAACTCTTAGCTGGATTAAAGTATTTGTGAATCTCACCCGGAAGAGAAATCCAATAGATGGCGATGTTGGATTTTCAAAGCTGGGCCCCCATTCCTTTCCTTTTAAAACGGATCCAGTTCTTACTGAAATCAGGGCTGAAACTCCCCTGTTCTACAACAGTGCAGGACTGGACTCTAAGCTAGCTAGAAGAAGAAAGATGAACTGTTCCAGAATTACCTCAGGCTCCAGAGCATATGCTAAATTTACTTTTTGGACAGCTTTTTTGATCTTCACAGTGAAGAAACCAAAGCTCAACAAATCAAACAAAGAAAAAATAATTACCATTTTCCAGAGGTCATATGAAGTTCAGGTTCTTTGCTAGAATTAAACATTTGCATACAAGTCTCAGTGGAATCAAATTATTGTGCTTCCCAAAGAACATTTTAAAAGAAATCATGAAATAGGCAATTAAAGGCTTTTTAATTGCAGCTATAAACTAAAGTTTTACTACATCTGCTTTTTAGGTTGACTTATTAAAGAAATCATGAAGGATTCATATTAATTTTGAACATCCATTCAGTTTTTCTCCATGTAGGCTGGAGTCCTATAAAGATTATGGAAATTACGAGATAGGGAGTGTGTTCTTCATTGGTCAAGCTAATATATTTTGGCATAAGAAATTTCCAGTAACACCACCAGATTTCCTTTCCCTGACACCTTCCACTTATCTGAGTGACCCTATGCCAGGATTTTTTCAAGTCTTCCATTGTTTTCATCAGTTTGACTCAAGTTCACAGGGTATAAAATAAAGGTCCAACCTGTTAATTAAGACTATTCTTTGCCTGTATCACTCTTTACATATTTTGTAGAGGCAGGATGCTCATTGTTCGGCCAGTGTAAATGAATTTGTCTCATTTGAGGTCCAAACTATGCCAGTTCACATCATGAGGGTGTCTAAAGCAGGATGTGCCATAGTGAAGTCACTAATTCGTCTGGTGGGATTGCATGGCCCACCAGTGACTTTCATTTGCGGCGTGCTGCTTCTTGCAGTGGTTTCAGACTCTCATCCTCAACGATGACAATGGAAAAGTGAAGTCACTGAGACATGTTTGTAATCTCTGTGGAGTTCACTGGTTACAGGAATAAATAAAAAATGCAACTTTAGCATTAAGCCAGTGCTTGAGTAAAATCAGCAATAAGCGTATTATTGTGAATGACTAAAAAGCAGAAAAAATTGTTTCAGATTAGTCTTCTTAGAGCTGTGTACACAAATTTGAATGTGCTAATCCTAAAATTATGGACATTCTAGGAAAAAGTCAAAGCATAGATCACAACTGAGTATAAATTGGACCTAACCTTATGCTTTTACAGCCAAGGCAAGAGAACAGAGGAATGCAGACACATCTGTTGTTGTAGTGACATAAATTGACATAGTAGCCTCGCTTTTCTCTACAGGGAGGCTTTGCTTATCTCCTCGTTTTAGTTATAAACCAACCAGATAAACATGGTATAACAAGTTGTCCTGTGACCATTAGGATGAATAAAGGCTGATTTATGGATTTGCAACTTTTATCTCTTAACACTTCTCCCTTTCACTTGGTATTTTCAGCACCCTCATTTCCCTTCTGTGTTGTCTTCCCACATGCCCTGTTCCTGTCTGATTTGCCTGTGCTATCGGGCAAATGGGAGCATGTGGCTTAGCTGCTTCTGGGCTACATTTGTGCTGACTAACTAGTCAGCGGGTACAAGCTTAGTAGCCAGCAGGCTTTGAAGTTGGTCAAGGGACAAACTTATAAAGGTCTTCTCCTGAGAGGAGTCACTAATTTGGGTCCCTTCCCTCTATTCAGCCAGAAATTTTTATAATACAGAATTGATTATCTTTCTTAATTTAACTTCTTGTTCAATTTGGTAGAAATCAGTGAAGAGGTTCAAAGGCTAATAAGAAGAGGATGGGGAAGGAACTTGACAGATGGATGGACAGACAGAACAATACTGTGAGCCTCATTTCTTTGCATTACCCAGGTAAAGATTCATGCAAGTTAATGAGCAATATGTTATTTGCAAACTTTTCTATATATTTATATATTCATCTACAATTAACGGTGAAAGCAGCTTTGCATAATATATTGGAATAAGGTCTCTGCTCCTGACTCCAGAATTTTCTATTAATAGGCTAAACCACATCTATTTTTACATCTAGATTTCATTCTGTCTTTCCCAGAAAATGTTACACACTGTCCAATATATATGAACTTTGTTGATGCCTTTCAAACGTCATGCTTGTTCTCAGCCGGCTGGCACAAATATCTCTACACAGGCAGGAGAATGGAGTAAAAAATTTCTGTACGCTTTACCACAGAAAGCATGGTTAATGATGCTTTGATTACTGTGTGTTCAGAGAGAAATTTCTCTTCCATTTCATAGACAAACCAATAATTACACATCCCAAGAGAATAATGAGGGAGGTTAGAGCTGTTTGCGTGTATAAGTACACAAACCTAAAATAGTAAGCAATGGAGAGAGAGAGCTTAAGAAGATACATCATTTCTGTCTGCTTGTAATGTCAGCTGAGCAGATGGCTCCAGTGAGCCGCTTATATGTAAAATAGCTGTTTCCCTTTCTTCTGTGAGCCTTTGGAGGTTTTTTTCATACTTAACATACTTGCTGAATGCTATACATAGGTCTGCTAGAAAGTGTTAAACTCTTGTAAGACCAGTATATGGAAAAATATTTAATAAAAGAAAAAATATGCCTGCATAAATAAGGATTATCTAGTGTGATAATGAAGACAACAAGTTACTGTTGTCTATGGATTGTGTGCAATGCATGGAGAGAGTTGGGTGTTTGACAATGGGATCTAACACAGACTACCTGGGAGAAACTAAGCTGAAAGCTGCCTGCTGGCATGTACTAGGACATTGCTGGGAGGACAGAAGGCATCCTGAAACCCTGTCCTGTCCAAGGACCTTGCTGTGTGCTGCAGGAAGGTATCTCCAAACACTTGGGATCCACTGTCTAGATAACCCCTGCTGAGAGTAGGCACTTTCAACTGTTCTTTGGAAGGAAGGGTAAAGCTCACTCTTTTCAAAAAAACAGTTAGAGGAGGCCCAACAATTACAGATGGCAATTGGCATAGCAGTCATTCTGTAAGAGGGACTCATGGGTTCAAATTTTCTTTTCATTCTGGGGACTGCCTTAAATCCTGGAGAAAAAAGTTTTGCTGGACCTTTCCTGTAGAAGCCGTGCCACTGTATAGCTGGGACCTCAAGATGCCTTGTGCAAGGGGGAGGGAATGTCATGCACAGTGCTGTGCATGGCCATCTGAAAGGGAGGAGTACTGTTCTCTGCTCTTTGCACTGTCTCTGCCGATTATTATACAGCCTGGAGGTGAAACATAAAAACAGTTGTTAAGGCAGAGGCTGAAATTTTCCTAGGTTAGTGCCCTGACTACTGTGTTACTGCTTCAGGTGTTTTTACTGATCTTGGGAAGCATGACTTACCTTTTGCACAAATAATATACTTCACAAGGAAGGTAACTAGGACCCCTTCCCAGTCCCAAAAAAGCCATAGTGGGTGGAAACATTTTTTGGTTCCATTAAAGTGACTTAAACTAGCATGATGTGTCTTCATATTACAAAGTATTTCCTTTTGGCCCCTTCAGGACGAAAGTGGTGTTTCTTTGTCTGATGCATCAGCCCTGCAATGCCATGTGCTGCCCTGCGAAGTGTGTAAGCCATAGCATTGCCAGCATGGTTTGGAAAAAAGGTAAGCATATCTGTTGTTGAGTGATTCAAACCAGAATCTGGCTTATTCTCGTGGAAATGAGCTGGTTAGTTTGTGGCCACTAACAGGAATAAGCAGTTGTTAGTACACCAATACTTTCATACCATAGCTGCTGTGGATTATCATCTCCTCTGTGGTGCAATTTTATGCTCATTTGTATCAGGTGAAAGTCAAGCACAGAAACTGAGAGCAGAGAGAACATCTGTTGAAAAGCAAGTTGCTATTTTTATGTTTTCTAAACTAGAACTCCACTTTATAATATTAATATCCCCTCTTCTCTCCCTATCACATTTGGAAAGATAATAGAAAACTGCATTTCCAACGAGTAAAGAATGTAGAATGCTCTAGAGTCTCAGTGTCATTCAGCTGGATTGATTTTACCATAACTCTTTTCAAAAATATGAAGCACTTGTGATAGCTGAGTGCATTGAAGCCTAATGGGTTTAATTTATGTGCAGCTGGGCTGTAACAATACTCTGTGAGCCATTACAGCTGTGCCTCTCAACTGAATGGCTTTGTATGAGCCCCTGGTTAGTGATTAAGCTCCACACAGTAGCTTAACCTGGAGAAGTTCACCGTGGTTTATGAACACCTGTGCTAAATGGCAACAACTCCTCTTTAGAGGCAAATCTATTTGCCCACAAAATGGGTGCATCAGAAGGTCTGTTAATATGCACCAAAAATAAGCATGACGGAGTATAGTTGCATCTGGTTGGCCACCATCGTGTGCCAGTTGCCATTGCACTAGATTGTGGGTGTTCTGCTTGCCAAATTAAGTTTGGCTGTACTAAAAAAATGGGCTAATATGGGCTTGTCCCACAAGGTTTGATGATGATGCCCTGACCCAAATAGTTTTTCCTTTAAAGGAAGACATTGCAACAAATGAAGGACTTACAAAGGGAAGAGGGTGATTTTTGTGGCCTCATTTGGGCTGGCTTTGCCTGGTGGAGGTTGCAGAAGATTCCAGTGGTAAAAATGAAGACATTTAGAATAGATTTGTTCTAGAGAAGTCAGGTGGCCTTGCAAGAGTTTCATATTTTAAGGTGGCATATCAGACTGTCCTCTGTAATCTTTGTGGTCCCTCCTTCAGATCCATGTTTTTTTTTTTTTTTCGTTTTTACAGTTTTATTGCCCTGACCTTCATTGAAGCTGTGGCTGGAGATGAAGTAGGTGTTGTTAGCAGCTTATGAGCAGACGTGACATGACTCTTTTGAGGTCTTACATAGTTTAGCATATTTGCATGGACAGGTCCCCACTGATACAGTGTGGCTTAGTATAGGAACAGGCTGTATGGGACCCTATAAAAATGGGAATTCATGAGATGGAAAGTAAAAAGCTTAGAAGAAGAGCAGTTGTTTATTTGTTTTTGGGAGGTCCTGTAATATCATGCATGGCTATGGAGAGCCTGGCAGGGCAAGATAGGTGCATGACCTGGGAAAAAGCTTGGAAAAGAGAAATGTATTTTGGAGAAGTATTAGGAATCATTCCCTCTTATATTTGTTACAGTTACAAGTTGTAGGCTCTCCAGTCTTAAAATTTAATTGGGTAGTGATTAAGAATGAGACACCATTTGTTAAAATGGTATCTGTAGTAAAAATCGTGTGTTGCCTGAACTTGTTCTCACTTCTTTCTATTATCCCTGGTTGCTGTGCTGGAGCCTACAGTTTGTCATTCCTTCATCTGTCTGATGCTAGGGATTGTATGAGATGATCCTTTAGGATATGGCCTAACGAATATGCTAAGAAAAATGGGCCTGATGTAAATGTCTGTCTTAGAAATGGCAGAGTGTATTTGTTTTGATTGCCCGTGATTATTTCCAAATTCTTGTTTTCCAGCTTCAACATGGTGAATAAACTTTTTTCCCCTTCTCGTTTTCCCTAGTGTCAGAAATCCCGAAGCAGAACTTCTCTTAGTTTCCTGTTTTCTTGGCAAGGCAGCATAACCTAGCCATGTCCCCAGGGAAGTTGCCTTTAACATACTTGCAGGACTTGGGCTCAAGGAAGGGGAAGCACTACAGGGTAGAGATCCTGTGGCTCTTGAGCCACCTGTGTTTTGCATGCAGTTCAAATGTGCCTCCCACACTAGGCAGGACACAGGAAGAGCAGCAGTGCTGTGGCTGGCTGTGAGAGAAAGCAAGCTGGCAGGGGTAGATGAGTCCGTGTTGCTGTCCCTGCAGAGTCCAGAAGCCTTCCCAGCTCAAACACACAGAAGAGCAATGTAACTCTCGGGGAAAAATGTTACTGTCTGCCTGTGGAATGCCTCCTTTTCTGCACTCTTTAAGGCTTATGGGACATGTGTCTTGGGGTTTTTGGCTCTCTGAGGATTTTGGTATATGATTGGTAAGGTTAGAGGCACTGGATATTCCGTATGGCATGGACTAGCATGATGTTAATGCATATCTTCTCCTCCTGATCATTTACAATGTTCAGAGAAAGGTGTTTTTTCAATACTAGAATGGCTGAAATTCCCTTTTTATAGATTTTAAAAAAGCAGTAAGGGAACTTTCCTTGCAGTTTTTGTAAAAATGTACAAAGATGATAAGTACTCATAGGTCACTTCAATATGGGATAAAAGCCTATCTGATTTTATAGGTAATTAGAGAATTATGTCATTGTTAAAGAGCTTAAATGATAATCAGAGGTCACACAGTCTTTGTTAGGACTAGAAACTAATTAAAAGAATGATCAGTCTCTGAGAGCTACATAGTTAAAGGCTCTGGAGTGATAGAATGCTATTTATTCAGAAAGTTTGCAGTATCACTTGGAAATTCTCAAATATGGATAACATTATTTGCATTTACTTTACACTATACAAGTTGTGTGTGACTCAAAATTTAGATGAAGTGTGCTGTCACGTGGTTAGATTAAACAAATTTATTTCCAGTTAACAGTAATTTTGAAGAAGCTTTACAATACCCAAAAGTGTTTGACAGACTTCTCTAGGTTCCCTCTAAAAATTATAACAATAGATTAGAAATACAGTTCTCTGCCATTTAGAGGCCCAAAGAGAATAGCTTCATGCTAGTATATCACAGCTAAATAGAATATTCTGTATGACAATCTCAATCTATGAGCAAGAAGAGTTTGTTTATCTTTTTTATAATACTTTTAAATTTTATAAGCATTGTTCTTTTAAGAGGAAATTACGGCCTTCCCCACAATCAAAAAGGAATTATTAAAATAGGAGATTGGCCATAACTTCAATCAGGATAAGACTCAAAATATACTTCTGTGGTTCCCACTGTAACATATGACCATGGGAAGACCTTGGAACATGACTTTCCTATCATTGCTTACTGAGCTGGGGGATATTTCATCTAACCACAAGCCACATCCATCCCTGTCAACTTAATGAGAATACACATTTAAGGAAACAAAAGGAAATGGCTCTCCCTTGGGACCTGGCGTTGTTAAATTGTCCCTAAGTGTTTTTAGTACATCTGTTTATGGTTCATTCTCTGTTTCAAGCTTTAAAAAAAAGTCACAAAAATTCCTAATAAGGAAAGTCTTGGTTGGAGGAAGGAGTAAATACAATTTTCATGGTTTGTACATTTCATGTAAAAACCCCAGTCATTAGTTTCATGATTCACACTTAATTGCAAGAGATGAAAACAACTTCCAAACATGACCTAAAATGTCCTAGAAGATACTCTCAGGAATTCTGTTACAGAACTGTATGACTGAGCTGAAAAATATTAATGACAGTGAAACTTACACTACACCATTGTTTTGACTCTTTCTCTTCTTATGTGAGTGGCAAAGTACAAACCTCTACATGAACAATAATATTTTCAAAAAGTATGCTGAAAGAACCAGGGGCTCAGCATGTTTGTCCTAGGGCTAGTTTTGGGCCTCCAGCGGTCAGTGCTCTTTTGTGCTGTGTCCACAACACTGTTTATGAGGTATTTGGGGTGATTTATGAGTGTTGCCTTTAGAAATCAGATCCTCTGGTAGCCTGTATGTTTACAGGACACTTACTAATGTGCTGAAATGTAGATTGTGAGCTCTTATCATTGCTGGTATTTTCAGACTTTCAAAAAAGAACATGGTGAAGGATGGAGGAGTTACATATGTTGGCAATAAGGGAATCATGGAAGGGAAGTAACTGCAGAGAGGTTCAAGAGCACCCTAGGAGTTACAATGGCACAATTAACTGCTGCAAGTGTTTTATTTTGAAGTGAAAATTGTGATGAGGGCACTTGGCTGAATTCCAGTCCTGTAGTAATAGGTGCAAGTGTTTAAATTGTTGCGAAATTACTTTAATCTTTGACATTGTTTTCCACTTCTAAAGTGCTAATGTACAGTGAAGTACAACAACAATAAGAATTTACAGGCAAAATCAGCGGCAACTAGTACCCTGGAGAGGTACAAACAACACTGCATTGCTCACTTCCACTCTCAGGCATCCATACATGCAGCTGGCACACACATACACACACATTCATACGCATTTCCCCTGCCCACCCCCATATTTATACATTCTTTCTATATACATATATGTTTGGCTGTTCCACAGCACTTCCAGGACAGCTAGATAATTGGATGTGCACTTCCCTGGGTTTACGCAGCGCCTTCCCTGCATTCCGTTCTTGCTTCAGTAGCTTCTCGGGCAGTTGACTGGCAATATGGTAGCCCCTACACTTTGCTGCTCTTGTGACATAAATCAGCCCGTTCCTCACTGGCTTCCTCCTAGTGCTGTACTGAGAAACTGTGCAAAGGTCCATTTCTTCACCTGGGCTAAAGGTCAAACAGGTTAGTGTACAAAGAGAACAGACTGTTTAGAACCTGTTCACTCCAGTGTCATGTCGTTCGCTCTACAGTCAGTTTTGCCATTCAGTGTGTCACAGATGGCCTCATGGTCCCCGTTGCTGGAAGCTTGGCTGCCAGCAGAGACATGTCCATTGCGCTCTGGTAAGAGATTGAAGGTAAAGAACTGGCATGGGTCCTTTTGTCTGCTGCCTTCCTGTAAGGGGCTCAGGAAGGAGCTGGAGTTTTTCCATTCCTGGAATGTGCACATCTCCATATGTGGGTGAGTGATTTTGCTCAGGTAGCCAGGGCTGGGAGATGCTGAAGATAATGTCCTCTGACTGCCACTGAAGAAACTCCCGCTGTCTTCCAGAGAATCCTTCCTAGGGTGTTCAAAGGAGCACCGATTCCAGTTTCTGTAGCTGTAGGCCCACCACCCCAACTGCTTTCGACGGTGGCACTGGCATTTTAGGATCTGTATAAAAGCCCTCTTGAATTCTTTGCTTGAGCAAGGGTAGATGATTGGATTCAAGCAGCTGTTAAAGTAGCCAAGCCAAAATATCACCTTGAAGATTGTTTCAGGGGGCTTCAGAGCTGAAAACAGAGATCCTGTCCAGAAGAAACAAGCAGAGACAATATCTGAGATAATTGGTTTGCCTGCCTTTAGGAAGTGTAAATGTCCTTAATGGTAAAAGGGTAAAAATCCTTAATGAGTGTCGCTTTAATTTTTGGTCTTTTGGTAACAAAATGTTATTTTTGTTATTTTTAAAGCTAGTAAGGAAATGCTTTCCACCATCTGAAAGCTAAAGGAGCACAAAATTAACGTAGAATTAAAAATTAAAAAGCAGTCCTTGTGTTTATATGTACACATCTGTCGCACTAACATCTGTTGATCCCAATGGAAGATCAAACCTCCACTGGCCAAGCTGTTGCAAAATCCACGCATGGAATAAGGTTGTGCCTTCTTCAAAGAGCTTTCAGATGTCATTTTTGAAGAAAAAGACCTAACTGTTCCCAGGCTTCCTGGAAGGAGTGTGTTCAGACAAGCTTTATAACTTCTAATACATTCTCTGGCAGCTCCTAAACATCACCCCATTTATCTAAATTGTTATGATAGTACAAACCTCTTGAAACCTGAAGTTAATTGTGGTACTTCCCATATCCCAGGCATTCATAAAAATGGTGTAACCCAAACAAAGAAGTTATTTTATGAATACTTCCTCTTCTGTCCACAACCAAATAGTTTCCCTAAAGAGGCTGCCCAAATGAAAAACTCATACTGGGAAATCCATTTCATGTACTTTTAGCATTAAAAACATGCAACTGATCAGCTAAATTTAGCAAATGAGGCTTTATAAAAGAACATATGACATTTTTTAAGCAAAACAGGCATTCAACAGTTGTCCAGCTGGGAAAACACCTTTGTGTCTGGCTAAAGTAATCAAAGACCAGGGATTCAGGGGAGAATTCTTATTTCAAGGACTGGAGTTAGATTTGAAGAGTTTTTCAAACGGAAGGTGACACTCAAGCCTGAATGTCACAGCTCTGAGAAGAGTGACCTTTTACACCGGAGTGCTTTCAGATTCCCTGGGCTGTGAAAGCAGCCAAGTCAGCTGTGACTGTCAGGATGCCTTAGTGGCATATTTCCCATCTCATAGCAATGTAGAGGCCATGGCTTGGGCCTCAAAACTGTGCAAAAGCACTTCCTAGCTTCTTGGGTAAATAGCTCATCTGTGCTGCAGCAGACACTGCTGTTTATGTAGGTGATGATGCTGGCCCGGTGCTGGCTATAGGGGTCTGAGTCTTCTTAGGTCACCAGAAAGCCAAGGGGACGTAAATATGGATCATTCCTCAAACATCCACTGCCCTCCTCAGTGTGTCAGCTAGTCCCTGGGCTGGCTCAGAAGAGAAAATAAGATGCTGAGATGGCATCAGCTATCTGGAGAGACTTTTCCTCCCCCTCGCTTGGGCAGTAGGAGTCAGGAAAGATCCTGTGAATACAGAATAATAAATTTTTTCCCTGGCAGTGTTTTGGGATGGTCCTGGCTAGCACTATAGCTCTACCTATTGCCTCGGAGCTAAGCAACAAGCTAGCCCTTAAGGTTAAAACAGAGGTTTTAAATTACAAGGTTCATAGTATTTCTTTCATGGCTCCTGCACTTTACTGACTTTCTGTGTGTGCAAAACTCTCGTAAGTTGAACCCATGTCCCTTAACGCTTTGTTGCTGCTAATGTGCAGGGTTTGACAAATGCCTCTTCTGTCCGTCTGATGGGGATCCTACATCTGTCCTGATTGATACTGCAGAAAGGGCAGAGTGCAACATGTCTAACATCAGAAAAACCACGAATTGTGTTTGAGGAATTTCCAACAGATAAATCAAATCAATGCAAGCACTTCCACTGTGTCTTGTGAGTGTTACATACTCTTTGATGAAAGATTCAGTGACAATTCAGGTGGTTCTATGGAATAAGCCATTAAATGGGTGTCAAACTCTTCTAAAGCTTTAGGAAAAGGTGACCTAATTTTATAACTGCAGCCAGGATGAGAAAGATGCTCCAAAACCTCCCACATGCACAGTTGCAAACCTTTATAGGATTCATTTTGTAAATCATTGTTGCTAATATTTTCCCTTCAGTTTAGGGAAAAGAGAAGCTTTGTGACTTTACAAAACAAGCACAAAGCATGATTATGTACAACCAGGAACTTTTTGGAGCTCATAATGATAAATTTCTTAAATTGTTTTCTGGAACTCGTTCAAAATATAAATGATTTTTAGCTTTTTAAGCGCAGTAGACCTCGTGAAGTGGCTAAACAGCTCCCATTTTTTCTGATGTGTGAATGCTGAATGAGCAGTGGTGAGTTTTTCTAGATCAGCTGGTTTGCCTTCTCTCATACTGTAACAATTGAAAATCTACAGGATCTTCCTCTACCAGATTTAAATGTTTTTAGGCAGGTTAAATACAGACAGAGTAAATGCTATGGTATAGTTTTCAATAAAATAAGGAAAAATATAAAGGAAGTTTACTGACAGATTTTCTGAAATTCCCTAAGGACAAATAAAATGAGCTAAGCTATAGAGAAGAAAACTAGGAACCAATGCAGATAAATGAGTTGTGCTTGTATAAGCTATATAGCACATGAACTGAATATAACTACATACGGTAAAGATTAAGAGAACAAGTAGGGAAAAAAGGTAAAAAGCTGAGTGCTGGAAAATGGCTAATCTTTGTAAACTGCTTCAAGAAATATGTGTTCCTTAAGAAAAAAAAGGGTAAGGAGCTTATGCCTGTCTTTCATGTTAAATCTATTTTTCAAATGCCATTTGAAAAAAATGACAGCAGGCCATTTTCTGCCACCGCAGCAAGCATTTTTAAAGCTCTTTTATATTAAAGGGCAGCAACACAAAAGAGCAGAGAATTTCCTCATAACAACCCTGACTGATGAAGGCACCTTGTGTCAGGCCCAACTCTAGAAAAATCACTGAGCCCCGATCAATCATGTAAAAGCTATCATGACCCGAGCTGAGTCATTAACAGAAAGTTTGGAAATAGATCAGTTTGGAGAGCTATGTGGTGGTGTGATTAAAAATAAAGATCAGCATTTAACTGCAATAGTAGAAAAGTTTTGAGTAAGGTGTTCAGGAATAAGTCTCAAGGAGTTAAAGAAAACACTGATCATTAAACACTACTTCATTCTCCACTTTTTCCTGATTCTGCAAACAGCACAATGCAAGTGTTGCTTGACTCTTGACTCTTAAATTATACACAAACTAGTAGATTAAGTTTTCACAAGAAGGTGAGGAAGTATGCTTTTCTGAACAAGGAATATTAATTTGATAAATAAGCCATTGATTTCTAGACTGGTGTGTTAATTGCTCTTGCTTTGGACTGAGGTATTAAAACTGGATAGAATTCTTCTTAACTCCTCTACCCCTCTTAATCTCTCTCTCTCTCTCTCTCTCTCTCTATGCGCAACTGCTCTGAGCGGAGATGGATTTCATCTATGAATTTTGTCTATGGTATAATGCACTATTACTTCCTAGTTTTTTCAAAAACCAGGTAGTGGATGATTATTCTAAGAAGGCCCTAGCAATAAGAGAGGTCATTGCAGTCCCAGTGAGAATGTGAGAATAAGTTCATATATAGGAGCATGACTCATTAGCTCTCAGACAGCGCTTTTCATCTGTCAGTCATCCTGACTTCGTGCCATTCTCTGGATTTTACCAATGGGCAATCTGAGCTGGGGGAAGGTAAAAGCAATCAGCTGAAGGTCATGTGCTAAATAATTTTCACCATTAAGAAAGTTTTTGTTTTACCAGGAAGAGAACCATGAGACCTGGCATGACTCTCTTAACCGCTAGAACTCACAGTGGGTGGTACATTGCATTCAAGTAGTGTGTTTGGTGGGTCCTGCTACCTTTGCCACCACCCAAGAAACAGCAGAATTCAAGAATATTTTCTGAGATTCACAGAAACTGGTTGATGCATGTGATCAGATACATTGCTGGCCCTGCAGAGGCTATATGCGATGGCTACATGATTGTAGCAACACTCCACCAATGAAGGGATCCGTGGCTAAGGAAGGGATCCTCCACCACCAAAAGCTACAGATGCTCTGAAATGCAGGAGTTTTGTAATACAACTTTCATCATGGTGAAGGAAAAAGGACTGAGGGGAGACATGACAATTCATCCTTAAAAACATAAAAGTTACCTGCAAAAAAGAAGGACATTAAATTGTTCTCCATGTCCACAGTGGCAAATATATGAAGCACAGTGATTTGGATTGCAACAAGACAAACTGAGATTATGGACTGGGAGACACTTTCTGTCTTCCAAGACAGAAAAATTCTGGAATGTACTGCCTAAGAAGGGTGTAAAAATCCAACCCTGGAGGCTCTTAAAAACAGAGTAGACACGCATTACTGATTTATGTATGCTGATCCAGCCTTTGGGTTGGAGGATGCCCTGAATGACCTCTTCAGATCCCTTCTAGTCTTACTTTCTCTGATTAACTCTGCAGAATGTAACTGTGTTCATCAGGAAAACTTTATGGCTTAGGTTTTGGCAGCCCAGCAGAGTTTTGCATTTGCAGTACTGGAATCCCACTGACACTGTAGTCTTAGATCCCCATGGTAAATATATCCATTATTTAGGTTGAGGATTAACTGTTAGAAAAATGGAATGTCCGAGACAGATACTTATTTGGGCACTTATGCTCTTCAGGGCTTTGGAAAAGTTTCTGAGTTTTTGTATTCAGTCCCTCCTCACTGGGTGGAATCCCAGCCTGAGTTTTCTACAGAGAGAGAACAAAAGCTGTTCTGTGTGATCCAGAAGGTGTTTTAGATGGATGTTGCTATATGTGCCATGTACTTCTAAATATGGTTTAATTTGGTGACTATTAGGCAAAGCAACTGCCTTTCACCATATAAAGATATGAAAAATATTTTGATTAGCTTGTATATTTTTAACATTACCCTTTTCCCTACCTTATTCTTGGAATTAACAACAATACCTTTTATTTAGCTGCAGACATACTTTACCTCATAATTAACCTGTCAGGAGCAAACAACTGCAGGGTATTTTGGTACCTTGATAAAATGATAAAGCTAAGCCTACTAGACACACTCTGTAAGCATCAGACTAATATTTCCTCCCCTAATCTCCAACTGCTTTCCCACCGCAGACTGATAAACAGATTAAATATTTCCCTGTTCTGATTTAGATTGCTTTTCAAAATGGCTGGAAAATTTTGCATATGGTTATCTCCTCAGTGATTTATTTGTGACGGGGGTAGCCAGAGTGACTCCCCTACTCAAACTGATTACTCTCCTGATGCTTCATGTTTAAAGCTTCATTCTAAGAGAATGTAGATTTTCTATTGTCTTTTATTTTTCTGCACTAAACCATGTGATTTATTAAACATAGCACCACAACCTTACCTCTGATTGCACCCTTGACACCAGTGAAGTTTTTGCAAAGCCTCTGTCCAGTGCAAATGGAGAACAGGAAATATTTAGAAACTCAATCAACTCGATCAGTTCTGATTGTTTTCTGAGCATTAGTTTAACCAGCTGTGCTCCCCAGATGTGATAGAGTGGATTTGGAATTAGAAATAATTTAATTTTTTCTTTACATAAGATATAAAGATATCTTTTCTTGTTAGATCTTGTCAATCAAAAACTTGTTTTAAGATAAACAAAAATATATTCTTTATATAAAAATATAGGGAATTGGAAATACACTGAGCAACAGCAAATATCATAAAAAGAAAAGCTAATTTCATTTAGGGTCTGACTGGTTCTTTATAATGAATGCTTTATCACACAGAAAGTAAGTAAAGCACCCTCAGTGAAATTAGGAAACACTGTGGGAAACAATTTGCCATATTAATTGTCTTCACATACTCTGCAGAATATCTGGCCAGAATATCACTGAGCTGTTAAAATTCAGAGTCCACTGGAGTCAGTGGGAGTCTTTGAAAGCCTTTGTAAAGTCTCATAAGGACTTCAGTAGACTTTGGAAGAATCCTTAAAATAGCAGGGTGAGCAGCAGGAAAATCTTCTGGACTGGCTTAATCCCAATACTCTTAATTAAGGAAAACTGTTCACTGAAGGAGGTTTTGGTGTAGCAAAACACCTCTGCAGAGGGCAAACACACACACACTCACACATGCACATACACACACACACTACTCTCTTATATTCTTTCCTGCTCTGTTATTTTTCTTCCATCTAAATGTCTGCTCCTTTGCTACCTCTCACAACTGACTGCTGTATTCGTACAGAAAGGAGGGTGAAAAAGTTAAGACCTTCTGTTCAAGTATCCTTAATGTAATAGTTGGCACGCTTCTTGACAAAAGGGTAATACACGGGACATGCTTGAGTTTCCACTTCCACTTGATGGAAGAAAGAACTTAGCATCAAAGCCAGTGCAACCAACCAACAAGACAAAACACCCAAACTACTTCCAGGAGAAGGGAGAAAACGTGCTACTCCAGTTGCGTGCATATGCAAGGTGATCAGATACTATAGTGATTAGCTAGATTTTAAATCTGAAAAATAACATGTAAGATCATGTTTATGAGCTAAAACTTTTACAATTGCCTTCAATATCTCAGTGCCATTCTGCTCTGTGTTCTGCTTCCAGCCACACAGAGGAATTAAACAAGTGTGTATTAGTGACCAACAGTTGTTTGTGATGATAGTAATTTGTGAAATATTACTGGGCCCCATTGTGTGGTTATATTTCCTCCCTTCATCCTTCATGCAAGGACTATATATATATTTATACATGATGGGTCTGAAAGCCAAGAACTTAACAGAATTGCAGTATTACTGCAGTGGGAAGGGATGTTACAGGGTCTCTTGTCCAGCCCCCTACTCAAAGCAGGGCCAACACTGCATTAGGTCCCCTGAAGCCTTCCCGCCTCCAGGCTGAAGAAGCCCAATGCCTTCACCCTCTCCTCACACAATGTGCTCCAGCCTCGGTGTCATTTTGGTTGCCTCCACTGGACCCAATCCAGTTTATCGTTGCCTTCTCCTGTATGGATGTAGCACTGCAGACACAGTCTAAGGAGCATTGAGTAAAAGGGCATGATCACTTCGCTCCATCTACTGGCTCTGTTCCTGTTGTACAGCCCAGTATGCTGCAGCTTGCATCCGATAGGGACATTTGAATAGTTTTACACCCTATGTTAATGTTTGTGTGAGTCATCTTCATGGGAGAGGGTATTTTGTGTGTGTGTGTTTTCAAGAATGCCATGTATTTATTATTTGTCCCTGGTGGGAGGAAAATTTTAAACTATTAATGATTTTTTAATCTAAAATTAACCACATTCTTCTTTACTGTCTGCCTTCTCTTTAATAACTCTGCTTTTTCTTTTTCCATCCAGGCATGTTCACTTTCCAGTTACTTATTTCCTTTCTTCCTCTTAATTTTTAAATATATATTTCTATTCTCCTTATGTCTTATTTCATTTTTAACTCCAACTGCTATTCTCTTTTCTAATCACTTTATGTTGTGATAATTGACTTTCTATTAATTAAACATCCATTTTTAGTAAGTTGTGTATTTGATATCAATTAAGTATCAAAATTACTCATAGTATCATCAGTTCTGTTCAGAATGAAGTATTTGGTACTTAGATTAGATAATAGTTGGGCAGGAGTACTGTGAATTTCCTGGATTTAAGGAGAAAAAGTCTCTATGGATGAGTTTTGGGTTGTCAGGTGCTATGTTTTCTGTCCTTTCCAAAAAATCACATTTCAAAATCTTCTAAATCCACTTTTGCTTAGATAAGAGCCAGCCTAGGGTAAGTGTATGTTCCTGTTTAATGGGACAAATGCAACATTTGTTTTTCTTGAAACAAAATGGTCTGGAGTTGTTTAAGTGCTTTGCTGTGTGTCAGTTGATATTCCAGTAATAGCGAACTAGCTACAATAAAATATGTCATGAAACAATAATGGGGCAGAAGGAGAGCTTCACTGCACAGGTTTTTGTCATTGTCTTAAGATTAAAGAAAAGCCATAAAATTTGAAAATACTTGCTTCTATTCGTACCAAGGAGAAAATGGAGCATTTCAAAACTTGAAACAGTGAGTGAGGGTATTCTGGAGAGAAAACCACCTTCTCATTTGAATACCATAAAATAGAAATAGTTGGAGAATTGGCAATAAGTATTCAGAAGTTTTGTTATAGGGTCTGGTCAAATTTAAATAGTTAAGGTAACCTTGGAAGGCAGACATATCGTCCTTCATTCAAGAGGAGAGAATTACTCCATTTTGGTGCAGACTGGAGTCATTCTGACTGGAGTTAAATCTGAACTTTTCAACATCCTCCACAAGAGAAAATTCCAGTGTTTTAAAAATCACTGTAGTGATGAAAAGCATTGCAAAATACAAAATGATAACAAATGAGTTCTGAAACATGAAAAACAGAAAGCTTCAACAATATCAAACTCTGTCTCTCAGTCTGTTCTCAAAAAGACAACTTTTGCAAAAATTAGTATTGTTTTGCAAGAAATTTGTTTTATGATGGAACTCAGCCTTCCTGTGAAAAGTGATTTGATCAAATTTGGAATGAGATCAGCAAGAGACTTTCCCACTGCTTGGCAGTAGACAGCTGCTGATGGCCTGGCTGGGAACCTCTGCTTCTCCCCTGCATTTCACGCTGTGATTCCTGCTGCAGCTGTAACTGCTGGTAGCTGCTAATGGCTGAGTTATGGCCACTTCTTAATGAACAGGGAAAGCTCAAATGCTACATGTGTATAGCTAGTAAAATTCTCCCTGTAAAAGTAATAAGCTGCTTCTGACCAGAGCTGTTATGAGTTTAGAGAATGTGGAAAGGATGTGTTCGTCTTTTATTTGAGCTTTCTGCAGTCCTTTCTACCACATGCTTAGCCAAGTCAGCATGCCAAGGTTTTAAAGCTAATTGGATTTCTGAAGCTCCTGATTTCTTTCCTTCTAGCATTCAGTGTTTGTTTACATGCCCCCGGACTTATTTAATATAGGAAGAAACCCCATAGTTTACAAACAGTAGAGCATGAAATAGAGAGTATGGTTATAAAATAAAGAGTTGATCAAGCCAGGAGGGACTGCTGGCCTTCTGGAGAAGAGGGTTAGGATAACAGTGAAAAAAGATCTTGAGAAATAGGAAGAGCATCCAAAATCAACAGAATAAAATTCAGTAAATTAAAGGAAAGGTGGTTAAATTGTAACTACTACAAACCAGCAATGATGGCTAGCATTTGGCTATGGCTCTCGAGCATGTTGGTGTCTCTGTGGGATGCTTTGGGGTGCATACCCCAGCAGTGCCCGGGCTGCCAGGCTGGGGGCCACCACGGGAATCACAGGAACCCTGCAGTCACCAACATGCTGCAGAGCTGCACTCCCATGTTTGTGGGTAACTTTTGTGTGTGTGCCGGAGGGGAGGCACTTTGCTGTTGAGGAAGGAGAAATATTGGATAAGGAATACCTGATTAAAGAATGATATTGCAGAAGATAATGTGGGAGAAGTAGAAATACAAATATGACGCTATTGCAAGTACAGCAGTTCTCATTCTTCACTGTATTAATAGGTTTGTTACATATATGTGCAAGGATCTAGGCCAGGTATTAAGAAAAGTGTCCTGATTCTGAGGAATTTACGTCCTAGAACTGACTACCTGTAGCAGCTGTGGGATTCTCCTCGCTGGAGTCTTTTGGGCCTATGGTGAGCAAACACTCATGAGGAGTGGTGAAGGTATCATTCAACCAATCCTCAGCCCTTGAGTCTTTCATTTCCCTGTTTTCCAGTTGAGTCAAGGAATTCACACAGAGAAATCTCCCCTGACTGTCCTGACAGGGTAAAGGTGGTTTATACTCATTCCTCCATCCCATTCAAACAGGGAAATAAAAGTCTGCAAACCAATACATTATTGGTGTTAACTAAACTCCTGCCAATCTAAGGCCTGATCCTGTGTAGACAAGTTCTTAAGCAGGGAAATGAAAGTAGCAGACATACACAAATGCAGAATCTGACCATAAAGGGTACTTCCCCCTATGGATATGTTAATGAGTAAAAGCAAAGCCTAAGGAAAACATTTTCCTTGCGGTCTTGTAGGCTGAGAAAGGTTATTGTTTCTATTTTCTTATCCTAATTAAAATCCACATCTTCTTATCATCCCCACTATCTCTGATAAAGGGTGCCTCATATTTCAGATGAACAAATCACTTCTATGAGACCTGCATGAACTTCATTCATGATGGCTCAAATTTGAGAGCCTTTTAAAGGCTCCAGAAATAGAGACCTATCTAGAATGGCCAAAATAAAACCAGGACTTTACCTCCCTTGAAGCTTTGCTAATGGAAGTTGTAGTACAGATAGGGATCAGATCTTTTTACTACAACCCAGAGTTGCTACACCTTCTTATATCACAAGCAATTGCAAAGCAGAGCAGCTATATTTGCATTTTTAAAGGGACAGTGCCTATGTATTTAACCACAGAGCTACTAACATTGGCACTCCCAGCATGGTAAGATTGTCTCTGACAGGCAGGAGGTAAGAGATGATCTGTCATTTCCAGAGATCCTGCTCTGGTCTGCAGCCCATGACTGTCCTTCCTACAGCGTCATACAAAAGGTGATGTTGATGCTTAAAGCATTGAGAGATGAAAATAGTTTTTAAAAACTTATGGTACAACAGGCCATTTGCAAGCTGGTATTTAGAAGAGTAATAGGAAAGACAAATAGGAGCTTTATTTGCCCAGCCCAGAAAGAAAAAGAAAGAGGAAATCTGTAGTTTAAAAAAGAATGATAAAAAAAAGCAATAGGATTAAGGGTTTTCATGCCCCATCCATAGTTGTCATATTAGCAAAAATTCTGGGTATGTCTTGAATAACAAACCATGGAGATACAAGATATGGAAAATACATGAAGGATGGAAAAATTCCATCAAGCACTTACATTTTTGACACAAACCTTATATATCCTTCTATATACTAGTCTGCCACCTCTCAGTCCAGAATAGCTATGATGACTTACACTGTGGAGAGAATTCACTTTTGTTTAAATTGTGTGGCCCTCACATAAACATGATAAAATCAAGATCAATTTCAGTAAGAATCTTGCTCGGTACTCTAAAACTGACAGTAGATAGGGACAGAAACATGATATTATTGTTGATATTATTATTTTGTCCAAAAGAGTTACAGACTTTTGCAGCTTGCTAACTAGAAGGAATATGGGCCAAACTTATGCTTGTTTTGCAAAGGATTAAGGGAGTATAGAAAAGCTAATCTAAGTCTGCTGACATTTAATTTATTATACTTAAATATCTTCAATTACTGGGCATGCTTTGGTGTCTTTTTCTCCCCTTCTCACTTCTGACTTATGACTGAGGCAATCTGTCTTGGACATCGTTGGTAAATAATAGGACTTTAGCATGGAATTGAATAACACAGCTACAAAGGTATCATATGAACTTCCATTATATTTTTCCTCTTTTGATACTCAGAGACTGATGGCTTTTGCTTTTCAGTTTCTAGGTATCACTTGAAAACCCATCAAAATAGCTCAAAATCTTGCAATGGGCCGTGGAGCATGGCTTTAGTGAAGATATTAAAAAACTCATCACTTTTTGTTCATGTCTGGATTTCACAGATAGGTACGCTGAAGAACATGCAGCTGAGGTCCTGAGGTATGGCCTCGATGCTTTAGGGCTGTATGCACATGTGTAACTTTACACGGTGCTTTCATCATGACGGCCAACCTAAGCAACAGCACATGTGTTTGCAAGTGCCTTTGCAAGTAAGGACCTTGTGTCCACTGCCTTGCCAGGTGCTGGGTGCTGAAAGCAGCGTTTCCTCTGAAATTACTACTTCTCTCCTGTCTTTGATTTCAGTAGTGTTGAGATTTCCTATTGCTGCCCAGTGGCTCAGTCCTGACTTTGTTTTTCCTTGGAGTTTTTGGATCACCTGAGATAGGAGTTGCTGCCATCCCTGAGGTTGAAGAGTCACCATGAGTCCATTTCTTTGTACTCACATTTTTCTGTATTGCTTTGCGCATTTGCTTTTGTAAGACCATACACTTTAAGATTTCCCTTTGTTCCTCTGACCTGCAAATCAAAAGCCTATATGGAAAGTACCCAGTCCTTCAGAATTTGTGCAATTTCATCTGCTTTGATAATAACTTCGTTCTAAAAAATAGAAGTCTGGAAGTAACTGGTAATTGGCATCCTTTGCAAACCAAAAGGCTTAAACTAAGGCTTAAGGGAGGCTATTTTAGTAGCAAAATGAATCATCTTGAAATAATCTAGTCCTCTGCGTGTGACAAAACATACTGTATTGGTCAAGAAATGCCCTTATGCTGTTTAGTTTTACAGGAATTGGCTAGAAAAGAGGAGGAGCAGTTTCCTGCTGTCACCTGTGCAATTGAACATTGTACCAGAGATTGACCTGCAAGTGGGCAGAGGGTCAGATTGCCACACATATCATTAATTTGTCCAAATTCTGTGTAACTATTAACTTGAGGGCATCAAATATAGAGCGCTAGGCTAGTTAGAGAAGGGAAGAGGGGGCAAGAACAAAATGAGATGAAATACAAACCAGGCCTAAAGCCTCACAGAAAGCAGAACCCAGTAGCATTGACGACACTGGACCTAATACCTTGAAGTGTTTCCCATGGGAAACTAAATGGCCTAATTTGGTATCCTTGGTGCAGAGATGCAGAGGTTGGCCTGATGTAACATAAATCTACATACTGTACTTGAATAGCATTTTATTTTAAGAATAATTTTGTATTGGCTGACCTGTAGCATGCAGAATATTTTTTTTATTATTATTATTTTATAGAGAGGTTTCAAAGGCTTCATATATAAGGATAGGCAAAACAGTTGTATCTTCATTATGAGGCTCTTGAGACCTTATCCCACTGCCAGCTAAGTTACAAGAATTTTGTTTCTGACTTCAGTGGGTGAGATCACAGGTTTTGTGGGAGCAGGGGGAGTTAGGCTCTGAACTGGGAGGTGACTAATGCTCTGCTAATCTCCACTGGAGTTAAGCAATAGGCAGGGGAAGTTAATCTGCTTTGGTTAAAGTAATGGAGGTGGTGAGTTTTCCCTTTGCGCTGAGTGTATGTGTGTTGTGTGAGGTCTGAGTCTGGGAGAAGACTGGCAAGACCCATCTGATATCTCATTTAATAGGAATGAGACTAACCTTTACCTAGTAGCCAGGGGGAAACATATGATCCTTCATTTTGGATTAATTTTTTTAATAAAGGTATTGGCATAAAATTGGATATTCCTTTGTTTAAGGGAAGGAGTTTTGATGAGTGTTACCTTATTTCTGCAGGGCTCTAGTCTTCAGATAAAAATAATTTATTTTACTCAGTGTTTTTCAGCAGTGCATATTCAATATAGTCCTGATGCCTAAGAAAGGATTTGTATGGGGGGAAGAAAAGAAACATTTATTTTAAAGAAGCAAGATATTTACTCTTCAAAGCTGAGTCACTGAATTTATGGCACAAGAAGTTGTCTCAAGGACACATATGTATTCATTCTATTTTTTAAGCTGTACCACAAATAATTTTGAGTTGCAAGACAGCTCTTTACAAAGCCATGCAGCCCTTACAAATGTCCGCAACAAGGATGTTCTATAGCTCTATTGCTATCTGGAAAGAATATCTGATAGCTGCTGGAATAAAAACAAATTTCTTACATGATTCTCTTTGATACCAGTTTTATTGCATCATCAGGTGCTTAACATTAAAGGCAGCATGGTTCAGTCCTACAAAAAGAGGTTGTGGGTCATTCCTCGTGCTGATCATTTCATGATGCTCAGTACATCATAGTGTCAGTGCTGTAATGCCTCCCCGTAGCTGTATACAGAGCTCTGTCAGAGAGCTTTCCTTGCAAAGCCTTTTGATTCTTGCTTGAAAAACACTCTGTAAATGTTAATATTATTTATTTTCCTTTGTCATGGAATATTTAGTCAAGCAATATCCCTGCTTTCAGCACCACATCTCCTCCCAGTATATATCTGCCACCTGATGCAATAATCCTTTGTCTGAGATATCAAAGTAGGTAACTGCAGAATATATTGAAATGCCAGAGTGGAAGAATTATAATTTTGTCTGGGAAACTAGAAGAGCTGAGAACACTTTTAACATGAAGGAAACTCCTCTACGTATAAGCAGATTTGTTAAGGTTTTGGGGTGTTGCAGAAATTATGTTTACCTACTTGTCAAATGCTTTGTGGTTGGATCCTCAGAAATCCAGAGCTGCTCTGCTAATGCCATTCTGCAGAGTCATGGCATTACTGAGGGAAACAGGGAGCAAAAAAAAAAAGTAGTAAAGAAGTGGATGTGAGGGTATGATTTGGGTTAATGGTGCAAATATAAGGTGTGAAAAATACAGGCTAAGGAAGAAGCCTATCCCTCCATTATAGTGAAGGTAAGTATCTAGTCTGGACTCAGTAGCAGAAAGGGTATGGTAGTTTGCAGTCCTGCACTGATGGGCAAGTGGGTTGTGATTGAAGCAGCCCAGGACACCTATGGAGAGTTTTGTAAATCATCAGTACCTTTTGGATTCTACAGTTTGCCTATCACTGAAATTGATTTCGTACCATTGTGTGCTTTTTGTAAGGGTTCTTAATAGCATTTCATTTAATTTTGTGACTTCAAGACACAAAGCAAAAGATTTCTGGTATGAAGAATGCAGCACGCAGCAAGCTCCTGAAGAAGCCTTTCTTCACTGCTCTACCCTCTCCTCCAGTTAAGAATGGCTGTATTATGCATGTGAGGAAAAAGTCTTTTCCCCACCTGTTTTAGTGAGCAATGCTTTAGTCATGCCTAACATCATTGATTAACTTTGCACTGATACACAGTGATGAAAAATGCAAGGTTCTGAACTGTGCTAGATAAATTAAAAATAGAGATCGGGGACGAAGAACAAAACCAGCCCTATGCCTATTCAGCAAAACAAAGGGAAAGTAGCTACTATTTAAAGATATTTGGATGCTATATTGGATACTATGTATACCCTTTTTTCCCCCCTTTCTCAGACTAAAGGCTGTCAGTCAAGAGCTGGGCCCCTGAAAGGATTTCTAGACAGAGGGCAGGAGAGCCGACAGTCTGTATTGCAATGCCAAGATGCTGATTTTTTCACTCTTCTTACTGACACAATGGCAACTCTTTCTGAAACTCAGCTCTGTGGGGCGCTTACAGCGCTGCAGGAAGCGTGTTGGGGGTTACAGGTGCTCAGCCCGTGTCAGGTCAGAGCCCACAGTGGTGGGTGTAGCCCTGCAGCCCATCTAGCACCTCTGCCAGCACACAGTGTGCTGTGGTGGAGGCTCTCAGCCTGTCACCTCACTGATGCCTTGGACACAATTTATGTGAGACAGAAAATCGTATTGTGACAAGCAATAAATTCTCCACTCAGGCGTCTTAAGCAGTGACTCATTAAACCTCCCAGGAAAGACAGGAGTTTTTAAATAACTTCTCAAAGGGAAAACTGACACTCTTTCAAGAAACTTAATTGTTTCTCACATTGCTTCTGCCCTGTGACCATAATGTTTTTAATGGACTGGTCTGCTTCTGTGTTTGTTGAACAGCATCAGTAGCTATACTGACTCCTGCTAGCTAAGGATATGCTCTACTGCATTCACATTTGCTTTTTTCCTCCAAAGTTCTTTCAATAATTCAATATCAAGGAGGGAATCTACTTTATCAGGGGCTTATGACCTACTAGCTACATATCTAGTATCCACTACTGCTACCAGCTGGTGAAAATATATTTCTATCCACAGGTATGTATTTTTGCAGTAGTTGGAAACTTGATCTATGTTATAAACTTTCTTTAAGAGCCAGCACAAGGACTTAAACTTCAGTAGCCAAAGAGAACTTTGCTCACAATTTTCCTTCTGTTTGGAATTTTTCACATCTTTAACATTAGCTTTATGCAGATCTTGAATCGTAAAGATTTTTAAGTTTATGATACAATAAGCTAAAGGTTATAAAGTTGCCCTCCAATAGCTTAAGTAGTTGTCTTGCAGTAAAGATTCTAGTCTGAATGATATTACACATTCACTGAAAGTACAATTTTATAACACTTCACCAGGACCAGGTTGCTGAACTCAGTTTAGTTTTCTACAACAGTGTCTAAAAATATTCGCTTACCACTCAATTAGAAATGTTTTGGTAGGGTAACTAAGTAAACACGAATACAGAACATTAATAAAGGCTTTTTCTCCCTTTTCTTTTTCCACCTCTTTCCATATGTAGACTGCCAGATTGTCTGTGTCTCAGAGAAATGAGTTTTGGACAGATATTTTTGAGAGCTTAAGTAATTCAATGTCTTGAGATATTCCACTTCAGACGTAATGCTAGTATTAAAGACAATGCAAGCAAATTTCACAAGGACTTGGGAACACAGAGCAATGTGCTAAGGCTACATCAAATACTTTAATAATATTTTCAAGTTGAAAGTGAACAAAGTGGCTGCCAAAAGCTCACATGGCAATCTCCCAAAATGCCTGAGCTAAGACCTGTTGAAACCAATGAGAACCTTTCTGTGGGAATCAGGGGGTTTCATGTGCTTGCTGTTAGGATTTGATCAGTGACATTCGAACTGAGAACTAGAACTTCTTCAACTTCCCAAAGCTCAGGGGAGTTTTGTACCTCCCCATTAGATCAGGTTCATTTCCATTTAAGACGCCTAACAATGCCAGAAGGCCTGCTGTGTTATAGTCTGAACGTCTAACAGTAAACTAAAACAAGAACATTTCAGTGCTGAAACACTTTATTTGTTCTTATCTAGGATTTTTGTTAAAGCATCCTATAAAAATGTTTCTGAAACCTAATTCAATTCACACAAAGATCATAAAGGGGGATTTAATATATAAACCCTGAAGATATTGTCCCCTGATTTGACACCTGCCCCACCACTGAGAAGGACTACCAGATGGACAGACTTTCTGCAGGCTGCACACTTCACAAACTTTCAGCATGACTCTTTGAAAAAGCCAACATTAGAAGTAAATTACTTTCACTTCCCTTCCTTTCATCCATTCACTGCAGTTCTCAAAATGATACCTACTTATCATTCGTCTCATTTTTTTCTATGATATTTTGTAGTAAACAACTAACCCTCTTCCTCCCCCTCCCCTGGCAATCCCTTGATCACCAACTTACCTAGTGGCAGAACAATGAAGAAAGGTAGCCAGCACAAGATAAACATGCCAACCACAATTCCCAATGTCTTGGCTGCCTTCTTTTCTCTAGAGAATTTAAAAAGTTTGAAAGCTAAGGAGTTCCTGGGATTGTGACCCTTGGATTTGGTGCTGTTTAATGTGTCCTCATGAACGTTCCTGTAATGAATCCGTAAAGTCAGCTCCTTGGAGTTGGACATTTCTTTCATAACCCCAGCTTCCAGGTTTTTAGTAGTCCTTTTCGCCACTATGTAGACCCGACAGTACATCACAAGGATGACGATTAAAGGAATGTAAAATGATCCCAAGGAAGAAAACAGAGCATAGAAGGGTTCTTCGGTGATACGGCACTCTTTGTCATCCTTGGGTGCTGGTTCTTTCCAGCCCAAAAGAGGCCCAATAGAAATCACCATGGAAAGGACCCAGACACCTAGGAGAGCTAAAATTGCCCTTCTCCTTGTTACCAAAGTTGGATATTGGAGAGAGTAGCGTACCCCTATATATCTATCTATAGAAATTGCACATAGACTTAAAATAGAAGCTGTACAGCATAGCACATCAACTGCTGCCCAGATATCACAAAATATCCTCCCCAAAACCCAGTAGCCAAGGATTTCCAGTGTAGCAGAGAATGGAAGGACAGTAAAACTCAGCAACAAATCTGCTATTGCAAGGTTAATTATGAAATAGTTTGTAGGGATTCTTAAATGTCTATTGCAAGCAACAGAGAGAATTACTAAGATATTACCTATAATAGCAAAGAGTATAAAGGCACCTAGGATAAGCCCCACAATTATCGCCCTACTGATATCCAAGGCAGGTGAATCCAGACTGCTTGCTGTCTCATTGGAGTTGTTTACAGAAAGATTGCCATTATTTAGTGCAGAGACTTTCAAATATCCAGGTATTGATGAATTGGATTTATCGCCAAGGTAGGTATTCATCTTAAAAATCATCCTCCATAGCAAGTTATGATTGCATCCCATGCACAACACGCAGATGGTTTGAGTTCCGTTGAAAGTTATCTCTCTACCCACGAAGTTGCTGCAAAGCCCCGGCCAGTTTTAGGTTGAGAACTCATCTCCCCAGCAAGCTGTCAGCTACAAGCACGTAAAACTTGCACAGCGTGAAGTCCTCTGAAGCCCGTCAGAAATAATAGGCTGTTCAAACTTGCTTAATTTCTCATATGAACTCATTTAAACAGAAATTAGCAGGCAGAAGTCTTGGCTGGAGCTCGAAAGTAGCTGCTTCGATCAGGATGTCCCTGAAATAAAAGACAGGTTTACTGTTTTCCCTTGTGCATTGTGGTTCTGTTGGAAGGATGCCCCTGTCTAGCTGCTGTGACATGCGTCGCCAAGAAGGGTTTGTCAGCATTTAGGCAGCTCTGCATGAACTGGCTGCCTGTGCTCACACTGCCTGTGCTAGTGACATCACCGCGGCCGGCCCCGTCACAGCGCTAGAGGGCAATGCAGTTCAAGTTAAAACTTCCATATCAAAGTCTGAAAGCTAAACAAATGGAACATATCAATCTTAATTAAAGCATTTGACACATAAATCTGGATTGGAAGCCTTTAAAAAACCAGTTTTATTATCTGAGAAAAATACACCCAGTGGGGTGTGATAAAAAAAGGAATTTCAGTACAAAATGATCTAGCGCCCTTTGCCTTTTGCTCACCAGGGAAATGTATTTGAGTTTGTTTTGTAATCAAAGTGAATCACATGCCATCTTAGAGAACAAATCATCTCCCACCTTCTAAGAACAAATAGGTAGGTTCCAAAAATCCCTGGTTTACTCATAGATTCGGTGTTTAATGATGGCATAAAAACATACACGGAATAGTTTGTTTCTAATTGTAAACTTGCTGTTAATAACAAAAAAAGTAACAGATGATCAAAATCAAGCTCTCTGTTAAGATCTTTGTGTTTGTTCTGTACTCCTGTGTACCAGGCACATCTGTGGCTTCATCTCCTCTTTTCTACCTAGATAACTTTTCTAAGCGTAGGTGCATCCCAGCCTTGAAGAGAGCTGAGCACCCTCACCCACAGCCAAAGTGGAGGCAGTGGAAAGTATTGAGTAGTCTTTTCAAGGTACTCTTTATGCTTAACTGTCTTCCTATATCTTTGCTACAGGCTGTGAAATCACCAAGACTGCTGTTAACTCCTTGTAGCTCTGGGAAGACATACAGTATCCTATAAAGGAAAAAATGAGTAGCAAGTGATTTATGTTTTATTTAATAGCCTTTAATGTTGAAAACAGTGCTTTCTTGGTTTCTTCATTTTGTGTAGCTTTGGGTCACCAGGTGGGGAGAAATCTCAGATCTTTGTAGCTCAGTGCCATTAAAAACAAAAAGTGAAACGTTAGCTGAACATAAAACTGCCAAAATACTGTTCTCAACTTTCTGTCATCAGATTATGTCCTACAGCTGTTGTCTGCAGTACTTTGGGTTACTGTATATTGATTTTCCTGTTACAAAATGTACTGTGTTTAAAATAAAAGGTTCTTTTTTAATAAGGCAGCTATGGCTGAAAGTTGCAGCTAAGTGCTGGTTTTAAGGACAAACGATGTAAACAAAAGTTCGGGTTGAATTTTATTTGAGGAGTGTATGGCAGATGTTTGTATAGCCCTTCCCAACAGCAGGGGCTATAGCAAAGCACTATCATTCAAAAACTTTTCTTTGAAACATTTACAAGAACGACATGATAACATGTCATGGAGTCACTGAAGGGAAGAGGAACAAACACTCAGTTTATGAGCTTAGCCTCAGCTTTTCTGCCTCTGCTCCCTCCAAGGCAGAGCTTTCATGGCTATTAAAAGCCGGTAGCAGCCTTTGATTTTGGACATACACCCTTCACACTTACCATTCTTGCTGGACTCCATGTAACCACTTGCAGTTTTGTGATTTCTGATTTTGTTTCTCTGCCTTGTCTGTTTAAACTGTGAATTCTTCAGGCTAGAGGCTCTCTCCTGCTGTGAAGGTGCAGACACAGCTGTCCGGAGGTGTGATTACAGCTGTCTGCAGCCAGCGCATCTGACTCCGTGCCACTCTCAGTGGAGTTGCAGTAGTGCAGGGGGCTTGCTAGGCATCCTGGTGGGATTGCATAGCCTACAGTGAAGGCTGCATCTTCCCACTCTTGGTGCTTGAGCTAAGTTGATGAAGGCTAGTTTAATTAGATCATTAGGTCCAGACATAACCATGTTTCAGCCTTTGGCATGTAAGAAAATACAATCACTGCAAAATATGGAGAGGTTGGATAAGAAAAGATCAGTGAGGGAGTAAACTGGTCTACTTTGGGTTTTTAGCTGGCAACATGTGGGACATGCCCAGCCTGCAAAGAATAAGAGAGTGGCCTGTAACTCCCCCCTGGCTTTGACCACACCACATTAAGATTTTGTAGCCCCAAGGAAGCGGATCTTTCAATAGCCTTTCAATAGCCAGTTCTAGGAGTCAGCTGGTTCCAGCTGGCTGGCGAGGTCCAGGACACCATGCTGGCAATGGTGGCAGGAAAGGGCAGAAGGGAAGGGAATAAGGATTGTAACTGGTAGTGGCTGTACTAAAACACAGGTTTCTTTGCTCAATATCTTTAGCTGGCAGGAGTACTGGGACCAGTCTGCTTCCCTTACTAGTGCTGCTTTCTGTGCCCCTCTAGATGAAACAACAGACAGAAAAGCCCTATTCTAGGGGACAAAGAGGAAGACAAAGCTACTGCTCATCTCTTACAGCCCTACTGAGAAGTCCGATGTGTTTTCCCATCTCTGTTTAGCAGTCTGTGTAATAACATGTGAATAGTCATGAGGCTCAGCTGATTAATGTTCACAGATCGCTTTGAGATCTTCAGTGGCAGGTGCTATAATAAAGCAGTCTGTTGACACCCAGACATGAACGCTAACTATTTACCTCCCTTTGGATGAATGACAGAATAGGTACCATGAAAAATAGACTACTTTTTCTGCCAAGTTCAAGGCAGCACTTCAAGCTAGTGCAGTCGAAAACACCTGATCAGAGAAATGCAGATCGTATTCATTGCAGAGTTACTTTCATTCCAATGAATCATAGTGTTCAATGAAAAAGTAAATTTAATAGCCTGGAGATTCTACTCAATATTATTTCAATAATGATGTACAGCAAGACAGGATGCCCTTTAGCTATTCAATGTACTTCTGCTGAGAATTTGCTGAAGCAGCAAGAGACTGGATAGAGAACATACATTTGAGGAAACATGGAGAACATCTTTATATGCTCTTATTTGAAATATCTGAACATTTGAAATATGCTGAACTTTTAAAATGAATTTTGTTGTGTTAGATAAACAATGCAAAAGGAGGCCTATTGCCATGGCTCAGCTTTGTAAAAAGCTGTGTTCCTTTTATTCTACTTTTACAAAGTAATGTTAAAAATATGTATTGGCATTTTGATCTGATTTCAGAAACACAGCAGAAGCACTTCCAGAGCACTTTTGCAACACTGATAAATAACAATACAGCCTGCTCCTAATTGAGTGTGGGAGTATGAACTGACAGAGAATTTAAATTGGTGTATCTACATATAGTTTTATATAATTCCTCTTAATTCTTTGATTTAATTAGAAACCCTGTTAACTCAAAGAAATAAAAACATATGACTGAAGAAAAACAAGGCTATAGTGCCAGAAATAGTTTAGCTTATTCACTCTGGCTTGAACAGTATCATGAACATGCGATCGTATTTGATACAAGTGTTCTTGTCATACCAGCACAAACAGAAAGCCTTCCTCCCATGAAAGAAGTATGAAAAGCAAGAAGCAGTGAGGAGGGCATTGGGTGCAGCTGGAGAAGTATCTCACTTCTCTGCAACTGTCTCTGATGCTAAAACATTCTCAAGAAGTGGAGTGAGGAGGTGGGCTTGGGGAAGGTTTTTTGTATGAGTGTAGGTGGGTATGTAGACCCCTGTGATGCAGAGAATTTATCTGATTGTTTGGCACTAGATTATTTTCTTCGTAATACATCTTCTTTGTAGATGGTGTCAGTCATTAAGAATATACTGATAAAAAGATGAAACTCTTGTCTGTTTTTGTTAGAAATGTCAGTGTTACTTACCTAGCTACGCTTATTTTGTTGCTTGTTTTATTAATTGCAGATGGTGCAAATTTTGGCACAAGTGTTCTCTCTGAGCTCTTCTTTCTTTCTCTAAGGACCACTGGACAACACTGAAAATCCACACACAGTGTGATCCACAAAATTCTTTCTTTCGTTATTCATTACTGCACATCTTTGTCCTTCATAGAAAACCTCTTTGGCTTAGACAGAGTTGTGAAAAATTTCCACAGACATCGGAAATACACAGGATTAGCATTTCCTTACATTTTGTGGTTAAACAGAAGCTAGTTTCCTTTGAAAGTGTGCACACACCCCCTGAACCTCAGGAAAGGATCAACTTCCATGATGAGAAGAGAAAAAAATGCTAATTTTCAGTTGTCCAGTAATGATATTTAAAAACTTGTGGTTTCATTTTCAGAGTAAAAAAAAATCTATCATAGGATTGTATTAAAAGCTAAGGTTATTAGCTTGAACTTGCCAAAAGAAGATTGCAAACATTTGTAATTTTGCATAATCTTTTCTTCTGCTATGATTGTCATTTTTATGTAAATAGAATTTAAAGACCATTTTCTAAGTAAAATGTAGTCAATTAACTAAAATTCTATGCTTTTTATGTTGTCACTGGCTCTTAAATTCCCTTCCAGATTTAGGTTTTGCAGGCCCATTTCCCACACCAAAACATGTTTTCTCTCACAGTTCTTTAGCTCTGCATTTCTGCTAGAGCTGTGCTAAAGACCCCCAAAATTATAAATTACTGATATAGGCCCCATCTCAGAAACAGACTTCATGAGGATGATGTCAGTTGAACTTTTTTGGGCAGAGGGTAATGGAGTATGTGTTTAGGTCTGGTAGAAAATCCGTACTCGGAAGTCTGGGAAAGGTATGTCCCTGCCTTAAAGAGAGAGAAAATAACACAGCCTCTCTCTCTCTGTCCAGCAGCGGGAAGAATGACTGCATGTCTCTGTGCTTAGGAAGCTGATGGACCCACTTAATGCTCTCAGTCTTTACAAAAACGTCACTGAGCAATTGAATTAAAAAAAAAAAAAGGCATGCCAATGTGGAATTCACAGTACTGCAAATTACATCCTCTCTAAAGACGAACCTAGGTGTTACAGGTCTCTGAGACAGTTTGGGGGGATGCTGCTGTTTTAACACAAATGGCATTTTATCGGAAACCGTGGGGCCGGTTTGGTGCACAGGTTCCCCTCAGGCTGCCATGGCTTGCCTTACCAGCATTGCGCGAGTGCACCGAAGGGAGGAGCTTTAGACAGACAGATACTAGTTTGTGTCTTCTGCTCCGACACTCTTACCTGTCTTTCACAAAGTACACAGTTTGCAAGCAAACACTGCACTAAACAGACCCACAAAGAGCAAAGGCAGGGGGAGGACCTGCTAATCTCAGCAGGCTCCAGGATCTCTTTTTCTTTCTGTGTATCACAACATAGTATCACCGTAGCATCCAGGAAGCACAGATGACTGCAAGATGTTTCATCCTCCATAAAACAAGAGAAAACAAGAATAATGAGGTGCTACATCTGAGTTTCTCTGCCTTTTCTCAATGCTTTATCTAAACTCTGCATTTTTTTCAGTTTATCTACCTCCATGTTTTGATCGCTTGGTCTGGGACCACTTGCTGTCTTTTACCATCTGCCCTCTGCTCCCTGGAGTCGGGGAGAAAGGAGAGGGCAGAGCACTACTACTCAGAAGACGGTCTCTTATCATATTCCTGAAGTTCCAGTAGCAACTCTAGCCTGCACACTCTTCTGCTACAAAAACAAAGCATCACTTAGCCAGTAGCACTGATGAACAGCTATAAACAGGCTCCTTCAGGCTGCTTCAACTAGGTCATTGGGTTGCTGATCTTCAAAAAAAACTCCTCAACGCTTCTCCCTGCTCCAAGGTAATATTATTGGCATCTTCCCAGGAGAGGAAGAAAGACTGCTGGAGAAGTAACTATCACAGAGTTAGATAAATATCAAAAAAACATCACCAGAGAATGAGGAAAAAATAGAGAACTCGTGAAGTCCTGACTTTTCCTTGTGGTCTGCTGGCAGGGTGGCATACAGGATATAATTTTCTAATTATTTATGACCCTCTTATCAATTCATGCAGACAACTTATTTTCTGCTTGTGGTTGCACTGGGACTATCAGTGAAACAAAACACATGGTTCTATCCTGTAACATCCCCTATTGCCAACCCCCCCACCCCAATGTTCTACAGGAACAATCACTCATGTTGTTCTTTTATAAATTGCAGGTCTCTTCTTAACCATTTCCACCTACTGGCATTGAACAATAGCACATTTCTGGGAGCATAAAAGGAATTCTTGTGGTGGAGGAAAATTTCAGTTTACTGAGTCTCCTGTGACTTTTTCCAGGAAGTCATGCTGGCTTGGAGCTGATTGCAAACTATGGGGAGATCACAGAGCTATTGGAAGATAATATTAGCTGACAAGATGTTCTGACAAACCATAATGCAGTAAAAAAGAAATCTAGGTTACTCATATGAAGCGTGGGATATCTTTACTAAAAATAAGAAAAAGCCATGAAGCTGTATTTGACACATGTGCAGGATTATAGTGTTGTACTCATTTTTTGTGTGAATGCAGAATAGTGAAAATCTGTCGTGCAATATCAATGTAAAGGTGCGTGAAAAAAAGCCCTGTGCTTGGTGAGCTGGTGCGGTAGAACTGCTGCCTCTGCACTGTATGTGCTGCTGCTCTGTTTGTACAATGTGCAGTCTTGACTGGTTTCCTCTTTCCTTTTCTGTCTAGAAATTTGGTCACTTAGTTGCTGTTATACTGCAGTGTGGCTAACCAGGACAACATGGATTAAAGCCGTAAATGCAGGAGGAGAAAGGGAAACTTTTCAAAGGGTTTTCTTGTGCCCTCTCAATTGTTGCTTGAAATATATATGCCTTGTAGAAAAAGCCTCCACCCCAAAATAGACACCATAGTCCTTACTAACTATGCCTTGAAATTAAAAGGGGTGAAAGGAAAATGCGTGTTAGATTCAGGAATCTCTCTCTAATTCCATGAGACTGTATTAGTTAGTTAGGAGTTTATTTGCCTTCTGAAACCATTGAGGTAACCTATGCATTTAAGCTTTCTCATAGTTTGAACATTTTAGAATATAATTACAATGGAATGAACTTGAGGCTTTAATCTCCATATTATAGTCTGTTCTAGATCATAAAAATGAAAATTAATACAGATTGCACAGTCTTTTTTTTTAAAAAAGGCACATGGCTGGATATATTTATTTACACTAAATAAACTAGTCTTCATTTATAATATTTAACGTGACATTAAAAGGACAGTAATTAAATGTTGAAAAATAAAACCATTTTAAACACAACACATAACTCATGTTACTCACTGTCATAAAATAACATTGTGCCAAGAACTGTGCAAGATTAGAAGTAGCTTAGACATTTATGTGGCTAATGAAACAATCACTGATAAACTAGCTAAGATGACTGCAGTGTTATAAATCTCCATGCCTCAGGAAATAAACTTGAAGGTAAATTCAGGCTGGATAGAAGCTTCTCATACTGGGAGATTATGTCATAAGTAATTAGGGTCATTTCTGTGCCTTCTGAACCATTTCTTCATTCTAATAGGTGCTGAGCCTAGAGTAATATTTTTAATGGAACAGAAATGTGGCTGGGAAAGATTTTTCAAAGATATCTAGGCTGGCTCAGTGCTGTAGTTGCACTGAGTGGGAATTGTGCTGTCTTGATATTTTTGACCTTCATCTTTAAGCACCAGAGTACCTTACTGGCCCTTAAAAACTTCTGGAAACTTCCCCCCTGATCTGTGCACAAGAGCCAGGATTACTTCTTAGCCTGATGATGGCCCTCCCTTTGTTTTTAAATATCCAGATGGTTTATTCTGCCTCTAGCAGGTCATAGCAATTTGGGTCCCAAAGTACTGGGGCATTTGAAATCTGAACTTGAATTTTACAGGTTGGGACATTTTTGTGAAAGACCAATGTTTCCTTTTTAAAATAACATAAACTTACTTTTCGTTTCTCTCCATTTCACAAGTTCTGATCACGGTGTGCACAGTACTCGATTACATCTTTATGACATTCAGAATTTGCAATTGCAGCATAAATATCTTATTGCCAGTAAGTGGATGGGGACTCACTCCTGCTAAATACTGAAGTTCATCTTGCTGTGGTGATAAAACCACCCATTCTGATGTTTTGCCTTGATGAAAATGCCTGGGAGAGTCAGTGGCTGAGTGCCTTAAAATATGGACCCTAGATCTTCATTCAAAGAAATTGATGTCAATTTATCATCTAATTTGATCGGTTCCTTTTCATAAATCGGTATTTAGCTATATTCCAGGATATCTTTATAGGAATCAAGGCTTTTTTTTAGTCTTAAAGTATTTTTGACTTCTGGTTTTGTTAAAATATGGATATCTGAGAAAAGGAAGCAAGTCTAGGCTTCCTGTCTTATTGCTTCCCTGCTCCAGCTAAAAATCCTAGAGAAGCTGGAAACTTGTATTTCTCCTCCATATCTCAATAATTATCCAGTCTTTCCTTTGCTGAACTCATTGCAGGAAAAATGATAATGTTAAATGGCAGGATAACTTGGAGAAGGATTGCAAATGGATAGAAAGCTTCTTTGGTCCAGCATTGAAAACGTTAAGGTAATAAAGATGTAAAGGACAAAGAGGACCTCTTTACTATACAAGGAGGGAATGACAGAAAGAGAACTTTTTAGCAAACAGAGCAAAAAGAACTGGATCGGCGACTTCTTTCATATCATCAAATGTGCTGCTCCTAATAGTCTGTTAATCTAAGTAGGAGGAAGGATTTTGCACCATTCTGTAGTCTGGAACCTCCTGAGGGAAACTGTCTCTTTTGTGTCTTTTCTTATAGGGACAATTAGAGACTCCTTTTTAAGTAGTGAATCAAGGTACTCCCTCTTCCATCGTACTTTATTAAGCCTCAGCTTATGAGCCAGGTGTTTTAAGTGTTACAGATTCTCCTCCTTTGCAATAGCATTTTGAAAGCATATAAACATCTCATAATACTTTAAAATATGCACTACTGGTTTCACACCACTCAGAGTAAATAAAAGCAGTGCATGCCACTCTGTCTTTTAGAGATGAGTCTAAGAGGAGAAATAAATGAGATTTTCAGTATTACCCAGTGCATCAGCGACAGTTGAGCACTCAGTAGCTGGAGCACATACTTACAGGTGGAACTGTGAGAACTTCAGGGAAAAGAATTAGAGTTTGGACTGTATTTTCTGTTAAAATGAACACTGAACTCTTCTTTGAATTAATGTTAAATATTCGTGAATCTGCTACTTTTTCAATATTTTGTTCTTGTGAGAAGTCATAAAAACCTATAATCACTCTTTATTTCTCCAGAGGAAAATTAGGTGAAAGGAAACATCCATTTCTTGTCTTTTTCCTGTCAAGATTTGAAATAATTATATCTACTATGAAAGCAACTGGGAAAGACCTAATTCTATTTAATTCTAAGTAAGTGTGCATTAGATATAAAAGTGAACTGCATGTTGTCTAATAGTTGATGGTAGTGTAAGAGAACGAGAACAGCTTTATTTTGTAGAACCAAAATAATCTCTGCTGCTTTCATATTCCTGTGGTTTAACAGAGGGACATGTGAGATCTGGCTGCTACTTATCCACATGTGTCCTGTGGCAGTGCAAATCAGGAGTGCGCAATGGTTTTACAATCATTGCATAAATGGGTTCAGGCCAGGAAAATCACCAGATCCCTCCATATTGCAAAGGAGAGAAAGAAGAAAACCCACAAACCACCTTTGCAGGTCTCACTTCAATTATTTAACTATTTCGACAGGTGCCTAAGCAGTCTAAATGTTTATTATGGATTGCGTAGGTTCGTTGTGCCGACCAGTGAAGTGTCCAGATTTGTTACACATAATTTGGAGTCGGAAGCATTCACCATTACATGGAGTTGATGCTCTATAATCCGTTTTAGTATCAGCAACTAAAACCAGGCAGCAACAAGAAATACTATCCAGCAGAAAACGAATGATCTGTTTATTGTCAAGAAGCATGAACAATGCTCCAATTGCCAACTCTGGCTAACACCACCAAGCAGGAGGGCTGGCTCCTGTGAGTGCCCTGACCCTGTGTCCCAGGGCCTCATCACTGGGCCAGTTGCCTGAAGCATTCAAGCGCTAAATGCAGGTTGTATGGCAGGACAGGGAAGGAAAGATGATGGAATTCAAGCTATTAAGAACCTTCTAGCCTAACGAGCACCTTGACTATAACTTGGAGGTTTACTGGCAGCAGTGTAGAGCTTAGTGTAGAGCAGGGACTGTGTAGTTCAGTAGCACTCTACTTCAGATTCCTCACAGAACTATCAATAATTTATTAAAGGTAGACACAGTTATTGATCTGTCATTTTCTTACAAAAACAATATATAGCTGTAACACTGGGCATACAAGGTAAGGGCCTTTTCCTGAAAAGGCCTGTAACTGCACAGAATCACAGAATGGTAGGGGTTGGAAGGGACCTCTGGAGATCATCTTGTCCAACCCACCTGCCTGAGCAGGTACAGGACTGCATGCACCCAGCTCAGTCCTCATATCTGCACGAATATCTACTTTTAGGTTCATTTACCAAAAGCAAAACAGTGTGGTGCTGCAAAATGTAGCTGCTTCAAGCTATTGCTTAACTGAGATAAGAAGTATGATTTTCATGGAAATCACATTTTTTACATGCTTATTGCAAGACATATTCTTGAAAGTGTTAAAAGTCACTGTAAGTCAGAAATAAAAGTGAGCTAAAGGCAGCAGTTTTGACCCATCAGGAATAGTTTAACTTTCAGAGAGTTTTTGCAAGATCATTTTACAAGCTGTCCCCCCCCAGTATTGGGCAATGCATAATTCACAGCCAGCCATAACCACCTGTCCTGGAGAACATCTCATTGTCTGCTGGTGTTTGGTGTAAAGAATTAATGATGAAGGAGGACTATGAGTTACTGTGTCTGGGGAAAGATCAGAGAAATACCTGAGAGCTCTGTGAGTGAAACACTGCCTGAATCTGTCGGAAGTATGTGGAGGGACACAGAATGGGAGTCTTTTGGAAAAGCTGACTGCGCCAATGGGTACGGTACATTGCAATGTATGAAAAAGGACTAGGCACATGATGGCATCCTCAGAAATTCATGTTTTGAGATATTGCCAATGATTTCTGGTCCCTGAGTTTTTTAATTATACAAAACACGTTTCAAACAAATAGGAAATTATCCTTTAGAAATAATCTGTTGATAAGCTGATATATGGGGTATCTTTCAGACAATTTGTGTCCCCACCAAGCAGTGCTTCTGCAGACTTTGTCCATTCCAAGCCTATTACTTGGATTAATATTTGTTGTAATTAAGAATTACATTCTTGACCCCAGCACCGTACATATCCATTGGAAAAAACAATTCAATAAGGCGTCGACTAGCTTACAAGTTAGTGATGCCAAATGAAGTCATTAGACTTGTCAGTCAGTCTGGCACCACTGTTCTGATTAGCAACTTTCCTTTTTTGGGTAGGAATCACCCAACATCTCTGTAGCTTAAGGAGATTTAGCTGTAACCAGAAACTACTCCAACAGTCTCTGTTTAAAAAAATAACTCACCTTTGTTTAAGGATATCTAAGGAAAGAGCATTCTGACCTACTTCTGACAGGAAGCTAGTCAAAGCTTCTTTCCTCTGACTTTTTGGAGTGAGCATGAACATTTGCCCATGATGAAGATTATGGAAGAAAATATGTATGAGAATGAGTCACTGAAATTTTTGTTCAGAAGGCAAGATCCAGGATCCCAAGAGATCTTTATTTATAGCCTAAGCAAACTCAATGGAGAGTTGCAGGAGGACAAATGAAACTGTAGAAGAAGTAAAGTAATTAGTAATGATAACTTAAATACGCTATTTCTATCACAAATTAAATGAGGACATTATGGTAGCAAAACTGCAAAAGAGCTAAGACAGTTTTAATTCTGTGGATCCCTAAAAGACTTTTTGGAATGTAAGTTGGAGAAAAGGTTTCATTTCACTTGTTGCCTTTATCTCCATCTAAGCAGTGCAGTAGATGTCTAGAATAGAAACAGCTACAGATCTGGAGAATATTCAGAATAACACTATGGTCTGCATCCCATCTTTATGTCTGTCTGTCTTCAGTCCTACCACCTCAGTGTGATATTACCGTAAATGTATTGAAATATATTCAGGGACAAAAAGTATTTACAATTGCAAGGATAAAATCAGACTGCCTCAACATAACATGTCTGCCACTCTCATCTTGACTGTGATCATAAAGTAACTGCAGCCAGAAAATAGATCCTGGACTTCTCCAGAGCTGATGGAGGAGACAAGAGTTCCTGTCATGTATGTTATTTAATGAAAACGAAGACTCACATGATGTTATGTGAATGATTTGCCTGTGTATATATGTAACAGAAAGGCACTATGAAGTTAATAGCAGTACAGTGTACATGAAAAATATCACAAATGTCACAACACCATCCCTCAGCCTTTGGGCTGCAATCTCTTCTGCTCAGACTAATTCTCTGATACACCCCACCCCTGGGGTCTGGTGCGGAGAAGCAGTGGTGCTACTGGGTAGGGCACTGGCCTGAGCTTGAGGAGATGTTAACTGTAGTCTGAGCTCTTCTAATGGGTTGCGGAGTGGATTTAGACAAGTCATGCACTCTCCCAATGCCTGAGTTTCTCTGCCTTTCACAAGGAAATGATGATGCCTGTCTTTTCAGTAAAATACCTTCCGACATTTAGCTGAAAAGCGATATTATTACTAGCTGGGAGGAAAATATAATCTGTGAACACCCAAGCGTTCCCCCTTCCCACATGCATCTATATTCAGACCCACTTTAGTACAAGTGTGATTTTCTTCTGTTATACTTACAATCATGATTCCTGTGTCTCTGCTTCTGCTAGAGTGAATTTTTCACAGAGCCTCTGTAGTCTTTTACGCATACTAACAGGGTGAGTGCCTGTTCGTCTGTTGTGTGACTCTGAGGCTATTACAGAGAGAAATAACATCCGTGTTTAAAAATAAATGAGCAACTGAGAACTTTAGTGATGTACCTGTCTCTGTGATGTCCTTCAGTCTTGGAAACATGGAGCGGTTGGAAATACAACTTGGGTCTTTTTGGTGGTGGACGGATCAGCTGCAGTGTGTGCTCTTGCTGGCTGTAGCAGGAGTATTTTTGGAATGGATGAAGGGGTGATTCTCTTGCCTTGCTTTGCACGTCACTGTGATCTCAGTGCTGCCGAATATATGATGCGTCTCAAACTGCAAGTCTCGCTTGCAGCAGCTGCATGATGAATGTAAACTGCTACTAGAAGAAATGAAGGTAACTCCCGAGTAGGGGATAACAGCTATTTTTTTCACAGTTTATTGCTGGATTGTACCGTAAGAGGTTTCCATGTGTCTGAAACTTAAACTGTGTTTCTGGTAAGCAAACATTTTAGAGATGCTGATCAGAATTTTCCAGTGAAACAGATTTTCATGACAAATTCTTTGAAATCTTTACAAATTCTTTTAAATACTTTGTAATCCAAACTTTCCATAGGAACATGGGGATTTTGCTAAACTTTCACTTACTGTGATGTGGCAGGGTGGAAGCTCTGATCAGTATCAGAGAGATAAAGGCCCATCATGAGCTAGCTCCGTGATGAAGTTATTCATCTAAATTATGGGTAAGCCAGCATTCAAATGCCTCTTCTACCTATCTCAAAGTGGGACATCCAACTGCTCACCCATATGGCTCTCATATTTCACTTCTTTCCCATGGTTGCCAAGAGATTTTCCTTCCATCAGTTTTCTCCTTTTTACCTGCCTGTTCCTGGCTGGCAGCATTCTTTGAATGCTTTCAATCGGATACCTGGCTGGTAGATGCACTCTCCAGCACGCTTGCAGAAGGATTGGATAAATGTTGGAGAGGCAAGTAGAAAAGGAGCAGCTCGGCATTTAGCTGTATCTGGAGCAGGGTGGAAACTAGGGCTTTTTTTTCCTTTTAGACTGAAGAAATCGTAGAGCTTGGTTAATAGCTAGATGTTGGCAGGAGAATGGGAAGGTGTGTACTGGAAAGGAGCTGTTGGGGACTTCCAGAGATGGTGGAGGCTGGTGATCTGTGGTCATGGCAAGGGTTGGAGTGGAGGTCACTGCTAGCGCACAGATAGGGGTGCCAGAAGGTTGCCAGGATTGTCCTGATGTGTCTGCGGTGTTTTGAGAAAGAGCTGCTGCCCACAAGTGAGGCAAAGCCGTGGGCTGTGGAGGGCACTGAGGGGAAGCAACAGGGCAGAGGGGACTGTAATGGGTGAAGCCTACAGGGAGGGAGGCTTAGAAACTCCCACTGCAGGGTAATGCTTACTCCTGTGGGAAACTTCAGATGGGCAGTTAACGTGTTTTGCTGTTGCTGAAAGTCTAACAGCTATGCTCCTAATATCTCCAGTGTAAGCTTCCATCACCCATTAAATGATGGTCCAGACATCATTCCTGCAGTAGCAAGGGAAGCCCCAGAGGAAACAACTATGATGGTGTGTTCAGCAAATTAAGAGCAGCGGGGTATTTGTCTGAAAAGTTCCTTATTATAAATGGAGAAGTAGAAAGCAGAAACACTGTATAATTTGCAGATCCATGTATGAACTTACATTAACAAACAGTAACATAAAGGATCATTAAATATTGTACAATGAACCTGATTTATTTTGAGATTTTTGCTAAGTGGTAATAAGGAACCTCATTAAATTTTCACGATTTAAGGCATATTCCAATTTTCTGAAGCTTTGCCTCTCCCAAGTTCTTATTTGCCATTATTAATCAAGAGTCTGAAAGTATTTTGGAAATGTTAAGAAGAAAATACTCACAAAACATACATCTTCAATAAATATCTTTGAGAGTGGCTTTTTTACTCACGCAAGTGAAAAAAGCCAAATTAAACATATTCTGAATGCATAGGACTGCATTAGCCTGAAGTTATTACAGCTTTAGAAAGAAAGTAATATACAGGGACACAGACAGGAATGGAGGCTCATAGGGTAGCATTATGGACTCATTTTGATTGGCTTGTTATTTATTCTCTTCAGGTGAAATTAAAAGTAACGATACTTCAGTAAAATTCTCCTTGTTGGCATTTATTCAGAATTGGACTGATTAAACTGCTAAGATGAATGCTGTAGGTCTCAGTCTAGTTACAATTTACTGCTCTTCCCTGTTTGGCAAGTGAGTGAAAGTTTAGCTGAAAGGCTGCAGCTGTTTGCTGAGCTGCTCTCCACGTGGACATGGAGATCCAGAGCTGTGGCAGTGATGATTTAGAGCAGTCTGACCCAAAATGATCTTCTGAAAATGACAAGATGTGGCTTCAGTTCCTGGCATTCTCACAAACAGCAGTACAATTCCATAGTGTTAATTTTGCTTTGACATGTAGAGTTGTATTTAGAGAATTTATGCCAGAGCCTGTGTATTCCTTAATCTTGGGGTTATGGACACTCATCATAAAATGTATTCTTTGTCTTTCTTAGGACTTCTCTAACTGCATAATCTAACTCCAGGTTTCCAGGTAAAATGTTGGCCCTGTAAGTAAATATCAATTTAATGGAATTAATGTTTTAATTTATTGAACAAAAAGAACGAAAGGGGTCAGAAAGAAAATGTTTCACTGCAGAACTTTTTTTATCAGCCATTTTATTTTTGCTGTGATGCTGTCATTATACTCATTTCAGTGGTTTTTTTTCCTTTTATATATAGCCACACTTTCCATAAATCAGACTCAGCTTTCATTTTAGAAGACAGAAAGCTTTCTCATACATCTTTGATCTTTTGTATGCTAGCTGAAAACACTTTCATAGGAAAAATGGATCTTATTAGCGTACTTGCACGTCTCAGAAAGAAAATAGTTTTCTGTAGTAAATGGATTTTGCCTATTTATTTGAAAATAATGGGTTTAGTCCTATATATATGAAATTAGTTAACTGAACCCACTATCTTCAACTAAATAATTAGCCTGGTTATTGTTCTACTTATAATTGTTATCTCTCCATACCCTAAAAATACTTCAGTATAACTGTTACATGGAAAATGTATTTTAAGGAGAAAGGTGTGGTTGTTACTTGTTAACTGCTTTTCTTGTTGCCTTATCTAGAAAAAACAAGTTTGGTTAGTAGAATGAGGGTAAGCTCCACTATATTAATAATCATAAATGACAGAGTTTTTTAACAACTGGTAGTAAATAATAAAGCTATTTTATCACTATCATTCATGTCATACCAAAGTCTGCTTTATTCCTTTATTCTTTATTGCCACCTGTGTGAATGCAATTGGCTAGCTGCAACAGTGTATAGCAGGTACAGGTCCTACCAATAAAATCTTTTTAAAAACTGTATTAGACATATTAAAGAACATGCTGGTATAATTTTTATTATATGCAAACCTCGCATTCTGACTAGAGCCACCTTCTCTACAGCTTCCTAAATAGGAAGCATCCTTTATCAGAGAATGGTTTTGGAACCTGGGTTGTTCATCTCTCTGTGCCCATCAGTAAGCAGATGCAGTGTTTCATTTGTATGTGATGATTTCAATATTGCTTCTAAATACCGCATAGATAGGTTACAAGAAGAAAAGAATCTATATGAATGAGTGAAGCAGTGCTCCTCAGTGCCCCTGTTCTTATAGATGGCAAGGAAATGGGATTACTCCATGTGAAAGTAGATAGGATAGTAAGTGTGAAGAATTGCAAGCAACATTCAGATGTAACATTACGCTGCACCATATATAGGGTAGCTTCTTTTCTGTATCTCAAAATGCTTTCAGTTTAATTTTGCAGTGCAGCATTTAATGAATACTGAAAGTCTGTTCCCTATCCTGTCACTCTGTTCCATCATCCCTGCTAAGTTTTTGTTACTGAGTTTATCCTTTCATGCTCCAACAGATATACATATATATTTCCTGCTTCCTAGACTTGGATGAATATATGCAAAGCATTATTAATTTTCTCAGATAAGGAGCAATGTTAGCATTTCATGTCATAGCATTTATTTTTGTTAAGCATTATGCCAGCTGTCCCAAGTCTTATGGAGGTTTAAGCAATGCTATCACGCTGTGTCATCTGTAGACATGCTGTTGACCTACTTGGTTTGACAGAAACAGAAATTATACTAGACTGGATATCTCCAAAGTGGTCTGCTTCACTTGCGTTCATCCAAAGGATATGATGCAGACTGCTTTTTGCTTGTTTTGTTAATGAGCCATCCCACATTTCAGAGGGTTTTGCTAAGCATGCTACTTGAATCTAGCTGGGGATTTCAGCTGATTGACCCGTAGAGCTGCTGAGAAAGGCCAGCCAAAAATGAGAAGTATTTTCAAGAGCTTTGCCAATGCTGCTGGGAGAGGTGCCCTGCAAAGACACTCGATTTCTGATTCACAGGCTTGTAAGATATAAATGTAGCACTTCTGATACAGAACATCTGGATGGAGAAGAGCTTGGTGTCTGCATAGGTCAGTGCCCTGAAGGACATGATCCTCTGAAAATGTCACCTATGTCTCATCCTGAGCAGTACCCGTTCCCATGTCTAGGCCAGATCAGGGTGTGCCAAACTTCGCAGCTACTGAGGAAAAACTATGAGCCCTGGGCCTCTCTGTCCGAGCCTGTGAGCACACTGATGTTGTGGCAGCCAACAAAATCAGATGCACTTTGAATGAAATCATCAAAGAAACTCAACATATCCTACAACTGGGAGAGCCAGAAGTATGGAGTCGTGAGGCCATGACAGCTTTCTGAGCTCATGTGGAAAGGCTGGCAGAAACTGAGGTTATTTAAGAACTGGTGCCAGAAAAATACCCAACAGTGTCATTTCAACCCTCTGTCCTTGTAACTTATAAACTGTCTCTTGCTTCCTTTCCTAAAGCTTCAAACTCTATTTAATGAAATTAGTTCAAGTTTATTACCCCCCTGAGGTTGAACTTCTCCAGACATTGTTTCATTCGTGTGTTTTGCCCATTCTGTGCTATAATGACTACTTTTCTTTCCTATTACTTCAGTCAAGTCGTGGCTACATCAAGCTGGTTTAACACAGCAGTGATTTACATTTGATGAGGAGACTGCTGGTGCAACTCACAGCTTGAGTACTGCTATGTCTACAGACTTCTGGTTCTGATTCATCATTCTTCTCCACTTTTTATTCAGGCATTTATGGATTGAATAATGAATATGATGGGTTTTTACTTAGATGAGTTTTCAGCAGACTTATGGCAGATATTTTGACAGAGGTAGGGATGTTCTGGGTTATACCTAATAGCAATTTAATGAACATTTTATTAGAATAAACTTAGTTAATGTTTTGTGGTTACATGGAACAGTAACCATCTACAAATTTGCAGTCAGGATAGGTTAAAGTTCATTGCATATTTCCTCTTCCTAGAATAGGATCTTCTTTCTCAGCACTATGACATAAGGCCAGAAGGATACAAATGCAGTTAAATGCTTGTTTTACAATTGAGAATTTAGTGCAGAATTTTAGCCAATTTTGAGGAATAACATTTGGCATCTACTGTTGATCAGTTAAGAATGATAAATGAAATTTCAGCACATTGAAATATTGTGCTGATGCCAAGACAGTATCTGGGAAAAGTGAAAAATATTCCAAGATTTTGGGACTTTCAGCAAATGACACGAGAGTCAGAGGCAGACAATATATTGGTGATGCAGGACTACAGTTTGGGGGGGAGGATACATTTTTCCTCTCTCTAAACAGAGGTGCCCAGGTTGTGCTCAGGCTCTGTCCAGTGTCTGGTCTGGACTGGGTCTCCCAAAGCAGCTGAGCCAAGTGACAGCTACGCTGCTGGCTGCCCTTCGTCTTGAGGACTCTCCAAAGCAGGCCTGCAATGGGGGCGTGGGAAAGAGTAGCCCATGAAAACTCCTTTGGTGTCCTACAAGTTTTTCAGTGCTGGCTTCTTTGCTGAGGGCCCAAGGCGCTGCCTCTAGCACGTAACTAGATCTGTATCTGTCAGCAGAGTGGATTACACTGTTGCACATGCTCATGTGCATCCTCAGGTACCTTCAGGATAGGCTGGGTGGCCGATCCTTGCTGTACAGTTAGTCAGCAGTGCTCTCCAGCCATCTTCCTGAGGCAGTGCTACAGCATGCTTTCAGCTTCTAAGTGTCTGACAGTCTCAGTTATAGAAGTATTCTTGCAAGTATTCTGATTTATATTTAAAGGGTTTCCCAACATCTCTGTTGTTTGCAGATGAGGCTTGACATTCAGCAGGGTGAAAAGCCCTTGCATCTTTCCACCTTCTAGGCAGTTCTGTTTTGGCTGTGTTGCTAACAGTAAAAAACCCACAAATTCCCTTCTCTCACTTAAGATTTCCAGGACAATATTGGCAGGCTGATAACTACAAACACTGAAACTAGGCACAGACTTGGGTCCCCCTCCCCTGAGGTCAGCAGCAGTTGCAGTGAGGTGTATAAGGACAGAGAAAGCCCAGACCTGATTTAGATAGTCTTACCAGTAGCGTACAGACACTATTTTCCCAGCCTCCCACTTTTGCACTTGGGCACAACACCTGAAGTAGGGGTTCCTAGGAAGAACAAATTAGGGAGGGTGAGGTGGGATGAATTTTCCCTTTAATGTATCTGTATCGCATATGCAGCTCCAGCAGTCATAGTAGGAGTTGTCAGTCTATCATAACTGTGCAGCAGCAATTACGTTTACTTTTAGTGTATACCCTTGTCTCCTTCAATTTTCAAAATCAATGAAGAAAGAAAGGAAAAGTTAGCTCCAGCTTCAATACATGTGGCATTTCTAACCTATAGGAGTTTGACTTTGCAATTGAAATTAATTTAATTTAAATTTGATTTTCAGTGCATATGAGATAAGCTGAAGAAAAGTAGACTACTAATTATCATGAAGGACTTGGAGTCAGGTCTAGCGTCAAGCTTGTAGCCTAAACTATGAAGCTGTTTGCAGCTGTGAGGAAAGTCACCACATTTCTCTGCACTTCAGTTTAGTAGACATTAAGCGTCCATGTCAAAGAATGTGAAGTGAAGCTCTCGGAGTGTCAGAACATCCTCATATTTTGTGCTGACACTGCTGGCAACCAAAATAAGGGGCTGAGAGTGACAGCAAGAAATGGGATTCTCTTCTACATGTAACAAGAAACTGAGGAGAGGGCTGAGAGCAGGCACTCACTGTTGTTCCCACATGCAGTTTTCACATCTTCAAAATGCGTAAGAGCAGCATGGATGAGACTTCAGCCAATGTTTGTAAATGAAGTATAATGAAAATAGGAATTGAGAAGGTGGTAGTAAGCACTGGAAAGAAAAAGCAAGGGTTTGGAAGACTACAAACCCTTCTGACTCACACCGCAGCCCAATGGTCAGGGATTAGGAAAGATTTTCTTCAGATTCATTCCACCTGAGAAGCCAATTAACAGTCTGGCACCTGAGGTGGTGTTAGCTGTTGTCAGGCTGAATTTGGGGCTGGGTGGATATGCTCTCTCATGGGGAAGGAGAAGTCTTGTCTCCTTTTAATATTCTGATTTGAGAGCCCTGCATGTATTCGAAGCATTTTACGTGTTACAGATGTAGGTCTTACAAATCCAGTTTCACTTTATGTAGGTGCTGTGTTCAGAAAGACTCTTCCCTGTGATAATGGATGCTGGAGAGGATGATTATGGGCTACTGTAATGCCTACTGCAGGCAGCAGAGAGACTTACTGGCTTCGGTGGGCCTGAGCTAGTGTATATAGGACAAGTTTGCTGCAGGAAGCTTGCTAATTTTCAAAGCTATCAAGGAATATGTTTTCAAAGTTATCAAGGAATGCAACCAGGGTTGTTTTGGTTTTTTTTTTTGACTAATTTGTTGCTACTCTGCTAGAACCTTTTATGTAGTGTCTGCCATTTCTCTGGGTGTTTGCCAAGAGTCTCAAAAACCATACCTAAAATGACAAAATCCCAGGGACCAACAGTGCCTAGGTTTTTAAAAGAAATCTAAGTGGAAGAAAGTAAAACTCCTAACTCTGTTCCTGTTTGTGGCTCAGAGTTACTGGATGTTTCTTCCTTGTCCAGCAGAGCTGTCTGCTCTCAGGCTGGCTTTATTTGAATGAATGAAATCCTTAGAGATTAAAATACTATAAAAATTCTGTATAAAATTGGGAGGCTATGTGGGAGAAAGGATACAACTAGAGGTGGATTAATAGTGTAAGTAAATAGCTCCAGGCAGCACATGTCAGTCATTTCCTTTGGGACCTGCTTGACCCTTATTGAATAGGAAGAGAAGCTGGCTTTGGCCTGTAAGCCCACAGATATCTCATGACCTTTGTGGAAGTTCATTGCCTAAATGCTATTTCTTGGATCCAGTGGCATCAAGGGACCTACAGAGAAGCTTTGCTGATGATGGGTTTCTATGGACTGCTGCTTCCAAACCTTCACCCGTGGGCAGAGAGAGGGCTCACTGCTTGTGATAGGGAACATAGTTCCATTTTATTTGTCACTTCATTGTGCTTTTGACAGAGCTTAACAGGAAAATCATCTGTGAGTTTGGTAAAACATTCAGATTCAATGCAAATGTCGCTAAGAGACAAACTTTGCAGTTTTACCACATGCAAAGTATGTTGTGTCTAACAAATTCACCAAAGAGTAAAATACCTGCTTTTAAAACTCAGCTGTATTTGAAACACTTCTGGTTATTACAAGGAAATAGTGAGTACTCTTAGCCTTTTCTGTATCCAAACTTGAATAAGATATCAGAGGGTTAGCTGCCAGAAATAATTCTGGGCACATAAGGAAGTCACCTGAAGAGTCAAAACCTTTTTTGAAATCATCATTTCACTAGGTGTTTCCTTATTGCTATATCTGCTGCTACAGTTAACCTGAGGTATGGGTCTGCATTTGTTCTTCCAACAGCTGAAAATAGCTAGAGCGTCTTTGCTTTGTTTTAGTGATCAGTGCAGACTTATGTTGGAGCACGTCTCTAATGTGAGGTACAGTCATTGAAATGGTTTCAACTTGCGTCTGTGGAAACATATTTATTTTTGTATCTTCTGACCTGTGGGAAAATATTATTTTGAATATCAGGATGAGGTCATGGGACTGGATGGGGGAAAACATCACAGAAAGAATTGGTTTGGTTTTTAAACTAATCAAGATATATTATTCAATATTCTGAGTCAGATGTATTATGACTGTGCTCGATATTCTAAATAAGCTACTTACAGAAATACAAAATCTAGTAGAAAAGATTTACTGGCAAAGTACCACGTGAACACGTATTTGCTTTTGTCTTCATAGATACTAATTTATCTTCTCCGAAGAATGAAACAGTTTAAGCCAATAGGAACAGTGCAAGTTAATAGGCTCAAAACATGGGAGTTTATTATGACATATTACTAGCAAGACTGCTTTTTTACACCATTGTTATATCAGCTTTAGGGTCCTTATTCTATGCTAAGACTATATCATCACTAAGACATGTCTTGTTTCAAGCAAGGATGCTTCTACAGCTCTAGGATCCACTGAGTTCACTGAAGATTTTTTCCATAAACCCACTGAGTTACACATACTTTTTCGAAAGGGAAGAATATAAGGCAATCAACAACATAGCTAATAGAATCTGTCTTCTCCCAGGAGAGATAGGATCCTTCTGAAATGTTTGTCATAGCACTAGAAATCATTTGGTTCCTGTAGCTAAGCTGTTTTCAATACCAGACAATAGGAAATCCATCTTTTATGATGATGAAACAGTTTTCCATAATAGTTTAGTATTAAGGATGGCGCTGTCATCTGCCACTGAAATTATTAAACAAGTTTTACTGACTTTCAAGCAAGAACAGTGGAGTTGCAACATATGCCAGTCACAGTAAAAGCTTTTCTGAAGTCTGCTGTGTGCATTTAGCTGTCAGAAAAATCAGTTGTTCTTCACAGCCTAACGTTTAGCAGAGTACGCTACAAAGTGGTCAGAATCCAGTTTCAGTAAGGGAGTATCCACGCAGTCTATCTTTATTCCAAAAGAACAAGATGACAGCTGAGCTTCCAAAGGATTTGCATTAGCATCCAGAAGCCAAGAAAACTTCTTGCCATGTTTGGTTCTTTGAGCTGATATTCCACGGAAAGGTAACCAGCAACTATCGATAGTGTTTGAATGCCTTTTTATTGGCTGCGAGGTAAGAGTGCTTACTGTGAAGAGGGGACATACTATCAGGAATGTAATTTCAGGCTTGTGTCAGGCCGATTTGCTGGTGAACAACTGTGAACATGGACATGTAAACTCAATAAGTATAGCAGTCTTGCCTGGAAAATTGGTAGGGACTGCTGCTTTCAAAAGGAGCAATTTCTGCCTCCTTCCACATAAAATTTCTTGTAAAATCTATCCAACGCAAGGGCTGCTTTTCCTTCCTGATATTTTTTCTGAAATTATAGCATTGCTAAGAAGAGAGAGTCAGTCTTGGGAATATATTCAAATCTAGCTGAAGTAAGAAAGTTTAAAAGACCGCTAGACTTATTGAAGAAATCCCAACAAAACAAGCATAATTTGGTCAGCACTGGGCCTCTGTTAGAAGCCTTTGTGGACATAAACCCTACTGAAATGAATTCCTTCTGAACAGGGTTAGCCTTAGCATTTTTTTCCAGGCATTCAGGAGCCATTGGTCAGCTGGTAGGTGTGACAGCAGGAGTAATGGTCATGTGTGTTGCAAAGTCATTCCCAGGACAACTATACAATGCTGCTATGGTTTGACTTGGGCTTCTCCTTGGGAGCACTCTATGCTCAGGTTGGTTGTGCCTGATTCCTCCAAGGCAGCAGAGTTCTGCTTTGCCTCTGCCTTGCTCCAAGTGAGGGGATGCTGGACGTTGCTTTTTTGGGGGAGCAAGGGATGAGGAAGGAGAAAGCCCTGGGAGGCAAGGAGGCCAGCCAGTCATGGAGGGTTCCTATGAACATCTTTGGCTCTTTGATGAGTTAGGTTCTGCCTTAGCTGTGTGCACTTCTGGGTCAGTAAAACAGGGACACACATAGTACCAAAGTGGGGCAATACTTTCCACCCACTCTCAGTGGCTTTTGGACCATGTACCACTCCTCATGTTTTCATTGGTGAAGAAATTAAAGGTGCTGACATGCAACGTTCCCCTTAAAACATTTTTTGACTCAATGAGGACTTCAGACAAGTTTGCATCAGTTTATTCCAAAAGTTGTGTCGCTCAAGAGTCTTACTCCTCAAGAAATTGCAACAAACCTCTTCAAAACAGACCTGTGCTAACTTCTCTATCAATGTGCCTGTTTGTTTCTTGTCTCTTTGATTGGTGAGTTTGCTAGCTTCTGAATTACCCATGGCACAGACCAGATTTTCTAGTGTATTGACGCAGGAGCTAAACACAAATCCTAAGCTGTGTTGTGCAATACGGTTAACTGGGGGTTGTATTATTTACTATAATTTTCTTTTATTCATGGCTAAGAAAGAGACTGGGGGAGGAAGTTTTTTTCTCCCCTGAACATGAATGTTTTTTCCAATATTATTTTAATAATGGACAGTGAATCAATATTTCCATCAATAGTCACAAGAATAACATTAAGGTGATTTTGTTACTCATAAAGGTACACTTCAGTCTTTTGTGGCCTTGCAGCATAATGAGTTTCACATTTTTGTGTTTATATTTCAGGTAGTTAACATCAATGTGGAAAGTCTTAGAAGACAGTTAATTCCTGTTTTCATATGAAATTTGCCATTTTAGTCTATGTAACTATGGGATGACTTTTCTTGAAAAACAACAGACTGACTTCGTTATAACCAGGAAAATAAAATGTTTTACCTAGCTTCTGTGTATACACCTCTTTCTTCTTGGAGGTTCAGATTGGAGCATCGAGTTTTGTGATAGCTAGGATTAACTTGTCAGTTGGAAACACAAACAAGGATGCACTCATGTTTTATAAAAGTAGTTATCTAAAATTCCTTTTTATATATATGGGACTGAATCTTCTGTTGAGCAGATTCAATTTGAAAATGCAACTGTTTCCTGGAAGAACATTCAGGAGATCAAATGGTGCCTGACATGGAGGAGAACATGAGAGATCTACCTCAGTGGACTGAGGTTATTCAGTAAGAGCCAGCAAATTTTAGCTTGCTTTCTTGGCAAAGCAGAGAAATCTAGCTCTATTTGCTTTCATGCCTGGGAGCTGCCCCTGAATTTCCTCCCATCAGAACTGCCTGCCCTTCGCTCCCATTAGCGGGGAAAGGCTCTCGGTCCACTGCTGCAGCCTGAGCTTTTGTGTGCTACAGGAAAATTTATATACTGAACCAGAGGGAGGCTGGCAAAGATAGCCTATTGCTGTGAGTCTTTACTGGGGATGTTTACTGGGGAACTGAAAACAGATCTTTGCTGCAGCAAATCTGATGAGCTGAAGATAAGGAAGAGTATTAGTCATTACCACTTATATTTGAAAAAAGTAGTAGTTCACTGAGAAGTTGCTTTGCTCTCAGCATTAAGTCTACCACCATGTTATTTTTGCAGCCAGTGGTAAGACCATGGAGTTTTACCAGGCCTGTTAATGCAGTGGTCTCTCTTGTAAAGGAAAGACTTGATCAATATGCATTTCACAGAAAAAATAGCAGGATAATCATCTTAGAAAAACTTGGTTGGGTAAAGAATTTTACCCAAGTATTTTTATTAAAGAAAAAAAATCTTACCATAAAAATCAGCTTAAATTTTGAATAACTATAAGGAAAGAAATGTTACCAGCATTCTTCTTTCTGGAGGAGCCACCTGTATTATTTAATTTCAGAGCAGTTTTACATTCCAGCAACTGGGATTTAATTGCTGTCTCCTTTTCTAATTATTTTTAATAACTTTAATTATCATTTCCTTCAGTGGACAATGCTTTGGACACTTCATATAATTATAAGGAATTGCTATGTGATTTTTGCATTAATGAATATTCACTGATTATAGGAATTTCAATATCTTTTATTATTAAAATGTTCCAACCAGAATAAAATTCAAAGATAGCGTAAAAACTGAGTGCAGGGCCATCAGTTTTTGGGTGACTGAATAAATGACAAGATCATATTGTTTTTCAGCTTCATATCTGTTTCAGGAGGAAGACGGACAGATCAGCAGTCTGTTTTGCTCAGTGAAATGGAAAACACGAAAACAGTAAAACAGATATTAATTAGAAATGGGCTGAGACACAAGAATGAGACTTGAATTTTAAACATATCAAATTGTAGGGAAATGAATAGTTTTTTATTAATCCTCTGGATTCAGATAAAGAGGGGGAGGAAAAAGGAGAGTGAGGAATTTAAGTCTGAGTATGGTTCAGTGGTACTTGGCAGTGAAAGCTTGGCTCAGCCCCCTGTGTTTATTTCTGAATAGAAACAATAATTGATGTTTCTCCAGTTGCACAACTGTTCTGCATCACTATGCCATGCGAGTCAGGGTAGCAGAGCACAGCTCTATGCACTGAAGTGTACATAAGTACACTTATAATAATTCTCGAGGTACCTTCATTGCTGCTTTTCCTTTTGGTGCTATGAAGTGACCTAAAACTATATTTAGAAAGAACTCTGAAATGGCAAAGTAAGCCTCTGTTAAAGTCTCTGGAAGTTGCTGGGGTTTGTTTTGGTTTGTGGTTGGTTTTTTGTTTTGTTTTAGTTTTCTTTTTTTTTAATGTATGGGAGGTCAGGAATGATATATTGGTAAGATTTGCTTATCTTAATCACTAGCCTGAATTATTTCTCATGGGTATCGCCTATTGCGTGGGTGAAGTTTTTGTTTAAAATCCCTAAATAAGTAAAAAGTCTAAATTTGTCAAACTACAAAGAGAAGAACCAGCAACACTGGGAAGAGCAGTGAAAACTAAGGTTCTCAGAGATTCCTTCTTAGTGTTTGGCCTTAGGAGTGTTGAAAATGGTGCTCTTCATATTAACTGACAGAACTCAGGGTTTGCTAAACAGAGCTGAAGTTTTCTTTTTGGAAACCATCAACTAGGTTTCAACCCCTTCTCTCCCAAAGCACTTTTTAGTGGCAGTTCCATGAAAGAATAACTGTTCTAATTGGTATAAATTGTGAATACAATTATATCTGTTCTAAGTTATGAACATGAGTTTACCTCGTTATTGCATGTTGTGAAAATGGAAGGTCTGCACTGTGAGAAAATGCTTATAAATCTGAGGTGGTTTCCCTATCTAAATATTGAAGATTTTCAGATAAATGTGCGCTCTGTGTGCATTAGTTTCATCAGTGGTTGTTTTTCAAATGGTCAGAAGTTCAGCTAACTTTGTAACAGATCCTACAGATAACTTGTTGGCATTGCGATCATCTTGTGCTAAAGTTTATGGCTCCCTCATGTCATTCAATAACTGCGTTTTCCAAGTTGTAGTGGAATACCAACAAAACTAAATATGTCAGAAACCAAGTTTGGCATGTACTGTGGAAGGGTGTGAGAACAAAGTTATGTTTTCATGAGAACAAGTGTTCTGTTATGAAATGAAGATAAATAATGAGAACAAACATTGCATTAAAAAAAATTATGAGGATATAATGAGCTGGAGTTGTGGTCAGTCCCAGGGAAAGCATTTTTTTCCCCCCGTTTTTTTATAATCTATTCATTGCTGGTAAATGACTACTTGAAAGCATTACCCAAATTTATATCTGACTACTTGCAAGCATGTACCAAATCGATGTTTGTTAGATCTCATACTGCACTTTGCTTAAAATAGATTTCAGGTTTGTGTGGAAATTTACAGCTAATTTCCAGCCAGAATGGTTGTTCTTTTTTATAAAGCATTATGATTATAATTACAGGCATGTATTTATAAAGTCATGATCTGCATTCTTTCTGATGAGGTTAATGTTCCATTAATGGAAACTCAATTATATCAACTTTTCTCATTCCATTCTCAAGTGTATACCAGTTTGCTCACAAGAGTTTTCAGGGAGGAGACTGCCATTCCTGGTTGGACCCCGCTTTCTGGGACAGAGAGCATTGGACTTCTGTGAGGAAGGCTCATTTTGTAATGCTTCTGTGTCTGTGCTGACCTAGGGGCATCCACGTTCGGGATGAATTACTGCAATGACCTACTGAATCTTGTTGCAATTTGGTTTTCATTAACAGCAGACAATATTCTTATGGTCTGGTTTAGAACAAAAACAGAGAAAATTAGGGTACAGTTCTGGTATCTCTGACATACGGAGGATATTAGCTTCAGAGGAGTCAGCCCTGGACTCTTCTTCACCTCAGGGCATGTTTAGGATGTCTCTTGTCCCTGTTTGCTTGATCTCTTCAGAGTGAAAGGAGGAGAGCCCTTTACAGCCGCTCTCAAACAGCGGCTGTTTAGCTCGCTGTCTTTGAAAAACATCTTGTGTTTCATAGAATCATAGTTTTAATGGGCAGATGGACAATTAGATCATTGAGTCCAACCTCCAGCCTAACACTGGCTGTAGAAATTCATCCGGTTTCAGATCATCAGTCCCCTAAACAATAAAATGCTTGTTTTACAACTTGGATGAGGAAACAAAACATACTTTGCTTTAGTGAAAGCATCTGTGTGACCAGTTTATTTGTGAGACTGGTTTATGGAGCCTATTTACACTTACCATCGTCTCCCAGACACTAGCCGCCTTCTAGCTCATGATACTATGGAAAGGCATAAATTTCTCATAAATGTTCTGGTCTACTGAAAAACCACCACTTTGGGCAGGAAGCTTCCTTTTATCTCAGCTGGTGAGAGTGTATTTGGCTGTTAGATGAAAACCTGTCAGTAAGAAGTTTCAGCTCTGAGTGCCTCAGCTGGGACTGCAGCAAGCGAGCTACAAGCAACAGCTCTGCAAGCAGAGAGCACTGCTTCCCCCAGCTCAGGCACCGACGCACAGAAGCTGCGGGGCAGGCTGGCAATCGCAGTGCTTCTAGCACCCAGCTCTCCCTGCAGGAGGATATTAACAGTTGTTCACGAGTTGAAGCAACAGAACGCATGAGCACAAATCCTGGAAATTTTACACTAGAAGAAAAATTTTATGCTCTTAAGGAAGAAAGTCTGCTTCAGCCAAACTGAAATCCTTTATTGAACTAATAAACACTGTCTGCTACAAATTAGAGCCCCAGCACAGGGAGAGAGCATGGTATAATTGCATACCACTAGTCACTGAAAGACTATCTCAGCATTGAAGCAAGCTGATAATTTTCTTTTTCAGCTAAATATAAATATTTCTGCCAAAGTAAGACTTTACTCATCATTCATGAATTTACAGTATCTTAGCAAAGGGACGGAATGTACTGCAGTGGCTGACAAGCAAATAGTTTCATAAATAACCCTCTTGACACGTGTGAGATGTTAACATTTTTTGAGGTTTAGGCAGGGTTTGGGGCAGCAGAGAATTTATTTGCGTGTTTCAGTTTTAAGGCAACTGAGTCTTTTATTTTACCTCTCACCAATGGGTAGAATATTTCTGTTGGCTTCTCTGGTCTTTCCCCCTTCCAAGCAAGCATTCCACAATGACTGACATTTGGCTATAGGTGAGAGTACCCAAAACATGCATTATTTAATTTCAGTAGGACAGATATTATTTGATAATGTAATGTGATTATGAAACAGGGAATATACCACGAGTTGTAATTAACATTTACAGTTGTTCGCTATCTTTGTGTCATAATTCTAGATATACAATATACGCATAGAAATCTACCATGGATGAAGTAGAGTAAGAGTGTTCTTTAACCGAAAAAAATGAGTCAGGTCCTGTGCTAAAAAACTTACAATCTAAGAGGCACGAAGACAAAATAAATATTTGTAGTAGAAGACCTGGAGTGAACTGTCAAGAAAATGCCTGTAGCAAAAGACTAATAAAACAAGGTATATGGGCCTGAAGCAGCATTCTCAGTCAGTCAAGAGACTGAAGGTTACTCCAAGGGCTCTGTTTTTTAAAAAAAAAAGACAAGAGGAAAGAGCTGAAAGGGTAGGATGACAAAGTGGCAAGGAATTTGCACAACACACACACCTATGGTGCAAAAGGAAGATACCAGTCTTTGGTGAGGCCTTGGTATTACAAAGCTATTTACATTTGGATGCTTATCTGAGCTGTAGGCAGCAAGGTAGGGTAGAAGCTAGAAGTGCTATCCGAATTATCTTGGAGAGAGGCAGTCTGAGTATCTCCCCGCAGCAGCATGTTGCCCAGGCTGGGTCCCTGGGTGAAAGGAGGCAGCCTGTGGTAGGACATACTGCTCCCAAGATGTCCAGGAGGAAAGCCTGCATCCATGAGAAGGAGGGGTGAATACTATGCAACTTAAGCTTCAGTGTGGTGCTGGTGATGAACCTGAGTGAAAACTACTGACTTTGGTTTGACAAAATTAGCTTTCAGGAGACAATTATTTGCTTTTCAGGCAGTTTTTCAATGGCAACAAAAGCCATGTTTTTCATATAGAGTAGGTGCTTTTGGAGAAAAATTCTTTGGTTTATGAATATCCAAGAATATAATTTCCCTCCAGAACCAATTTTTAAATTGTCTCTGCTAAAGCTTCAACAGACTTTCAAAGGCTTACCTTTCTCCTTTTTTATTTAACAATCAGGTGAGACTTAGAGCCCCTTCTAATCATTAGTTATTACACAGAAGTGCCTATCAATGATCTCTGTCTTTTTCTTCAGGCCAGTGACTATTTCTTTCATTGAAGAAATGTATAATCAATACAGTTTAATGAAGCAGTAGTGATATGTCCAGCAACACTAGGGAAAATCCCACCTATTTGATAGTTTAAAAAGAAATATCTGAACATTCAGTGCACAGCCAGTGCCTGCAAGGTACAGAAATTACAGGGAGGGAGTTGGCTTTAAATGGTGCCTCTGCACCCACAAAGGATACACACAGATACGTGGTCTCCCCAGCCAGATTTCCCTTTCCCCACCAGCTACTCTGCAGACAACTGAAGATACTCTTCTGTTCGTGGTGTTGTGCACTTCTGACTTCATCATCCCTCGTGTCTGTCTCCAGTGATACTTTAGACCTCTTTTTTTCCAGTCTTTGTTTGGGGTTTTTTTATTGTTTGGGGGATTTATTTGAGGGTTTTTTTGGCATTTGTTGTTTTTGCTTCTCGGCTAGGTTTATCTATTGTTTACTTTTCTTTTTTGGCTTTTAAGACACAGTTGTTTTCTCCTCAGCTATTTTTAGAATGTCTGTTGTAGTCTGATTCAAAAGACATAATCCGTGTCTCTGTATTAGGAGCTTTCTCAGCTCCTTTTAATGACAGAATAGTGCATATCAACAATTTTTGAATGACCATGTGATCATCCCAGGAGAACTGGAATAGAACAAAATGTCTTAGTGAAATGAATTTTTTGGAATTTAATCACCAGCTGCATACTGTAGATCAGTGAGGGTGCATGTTCTTTTAAGCTACAAAAGTTAATTACACTAATAAGACTGGCTCTGCTTCCAGCTGCAGGAATCGGCTCAGCTGACAGTGGCTGTTTGGCCTGTTGTACTGCTGTTTTTTACCAGAGGGAATGTTCATCAAAAGGCAAAACATAGTTCAGGGACCGTGTACTAAACAACATAAATAAGAAACGGGAAATGAAATTACAAGTTCAAAAATATAAGACCACAATTCAGGAACCAAAGAGACAAAGTAATTAAAAGAAAAAAAGAAAAAGTGCATTGCCTGAGTACATATTGTCTGTATGTGGCCAGATTTTTTAAGGGAGCACGTTACACTTATTAAACAACTGCAACCTTGCAGAGTGAAAAGAGAGAGAATAGTCCAGTTAGGAAACACAAGAAACTATTAACTATTTAAAACTAAAACCACACAGTGGTTGCTAGAAGAAGCAGGAAAACGTTTATCCTGATGTGTGATGTGTACGGTATGGTATGGTATGTGTGGGCATGGTGACAAGAGGTATTTATTCCCTCCAGTGTTAATGAGACAAAATGTCCCCCAGCTCAATTCAAATAAAAGGTAAAGTGAAATCTGTTCCTCCTGCTATCCGTGTATGCTGATGTGAGTAGTAACAGTCTTTCTTGGGGCTATGGTCAGGCTGGAGATGCAGTCAGATTGGGAGCAGATGGAGCTTTTACACCAAGCTCTGCCATTCCTTCTGCACACTGTGCTGTCCATGCCGTGGTCTATAATGAAGGTGATTTTGCCTATTGCTTGCCCTGTCTGCAGGCTGCCAGGGAAGCCTTGCTCAGTGCCCCCTCTCTTGCTTCTTTTCCTTCGGTGAGTGTGTGCACAGAGCTCCTCTGCTGTGCGGGTCCCCCTGGGGGCAGCAACAGCAGCTCCTCTTCCCAGGGGCTCGAGCAGAAGGGAAGTGACAGACTTGTCCTGTCCTGTTTCATGTTCTCCCAAAACACAGATAATGGCTTCAGTCATTGGAACCTGTCTCTTGGTTGTGTCTCTGTAACCATCCTGAGATTTGGTCTGTGCAATCTATAAGTAAATGGGGTTTCAAGAATGGTAGCTGTGTTTATTTTACTAGACCAATTTTTACTAGACCACAATGTTCATGATGTAATAGAAAGCCACCCTGTCACAATTTGTTTCTGATCCAAATTGTAATAATATATGGAAATAAGAATGTGTCTTGCTGCACACAAGCTAAAGCCGTGCTGATAGTGCTCCTGGGACTGGGAAGAGTCTTCCTCTGCCAGTCCTGCTCCTAATATTCCTTTCCTAAGCATCTGCTATGGGCTCTTGTTGGGAGATGCTGAATGTGGTGGACCTCTGGGCTCGCTCATTATGGCGGTCCTTCTGGAGAAGTCATCTGTGTCCCTGTTACAGATCTATTTTGTAGTCCTGGACAAGCATCCCAATAGCAGAGTGAATGACAAAGCCTAAAAAGGACAGGTGGAAGAAGAGAGGGATGGAGTTAGAAGCTGCAGGTGGAGATTGAAGCATATTGGCAGACCTGCTCTGAGGGAGGGCTGGATAGCACAGGGTTCCAGGTCAGAGCCTCAGCAGGGAAGCATGCGGCTGCTTGCCCCTCACCTTCAGCACTGGCCAGTGCTGTCAGCTACTGAGCAGCAAATTCTAAGGAAAAAAGAACAAAACAAGAAATCTCCTCAGGTCACTCTACATGAGCATGATTAACAAAATGTGCACAAAATCTTACTATTTCTTCAGATAAATTCTTAGGTTTCAGAGTTTATATTTAAAGTCATGAGATCACCAATTATATGCAGTTCCAAGAACACATAACATATTTTCCAAACCAAGTACCTTTTTTGGTATTGCCCTTCTAAAACCTTGACAACTAGAATAACAACAATGTCATTTGAACTGAGTGACAGCTGGACATAGGGAAGAAGGGAGGGTGCATTGGAGTGGAGGACTCCTAGAAATGGGTGGAATATTTTACTGTCATTGGCAAACAGCAGGGAGATGATGTACTTCTGCGAATGAAAAACTGTAGAGAAACTGTCTTGAGCCTGTCTGCTTGCATGTCCCACCTCCTGTAATTCAGGAAAAAGCTCTGTTTACAACAACATAAATTGGCTTCTTTAAGTGATGCAAATTGCTTTGAAACTGCTGAGTGCTGTTATGCCACATTGTGCAAGAGACCTTCACCAGCGCTTCCTGACAGCTTATCATTTTACATGTTGGCAAACACATCTTGTCTTGGAATTACCTAGTGCCTTGTAAATACCGTTAATATACAGAGGGTCACATTTTGCTTTTGGATGACTGTCAGAGTCACAATTCCATTAAGAAGCAGAGGATAGCAAGTAGTGTGCTTTTGTACATTTAGATGGGTGCACGTTTTCCTTTCTGTAAATTCTAGGGAGCCAAGCAAGAAATTGCCAGCGAAAAAGGTCAAGAACTGAAGCCTTGCTGTTCATACATAGGTACCATAACTAATGATAGGTTTCCTCCATAAGTTCCTATATTAATCATAATAGCTTCTGTCAGTGCCTCATAATGATAGAATAAAAGATACTCCTCTTGGCGCTCTGACTACCCACATCGGAGTTCAGTGTGCCCAGGTAAACTTCCTTCTCTGTGTGTTCCTGCATTCTGCAGTGAACATAACTCAACTCCATTGGTACTGCTGCATCTGTACTAGCAGGTTGAAATGTCCCAGAAGAGATACTAGTGCCTCATTGTAGACCATTTTTCCTGCCTTTTTGTCACCCTGCCCAGGCCTCCATCGGGGCTGTGCTGGCTGGCATGTCATAGTGAAAGACACCTGAAGGGGAGGATACCTGGTGAACATCTCATAGGATGTAAGTGGATTAAATGTAATTGCTCCTGTGAATGCAACGGAATCTTTTTATCAACTTTCAGTTGCAGCTTGTAATTCAACTTATTATCTGTGGAAGCACAGTGATTTCAATTTCAGTATGAAGTGCAACACTGAACCCAAATTACTGTCTCAGCTGCAATGGATGGGATTTATACTTCTCGTTTAAAATCCCTTTTTGATTTTTTCTGTGTGCAAGAAATTGACGTTACCACAAAATTAATATTTCTGGGTTTTTTTTTTAAGTGAACAGATGTGGCTGAAGTCAGCCACATGTAATCCATAGCATTCATCTTGGGAGCAGTCCCACCAAAGAGCCACACTTGGAGCCCAGCCACCGGGACGAGAGTCACCCTCTCCCGACCTGCAAGAGTAGAGGTATCCTTTACAGTGTGTCTCCTCATTGCTTGTAGACAGTGCCCAGGCAACTGAACTGATTGTAGAACCTGAGATAACCAACATTAAATGGATAAATCTGACTTGCAAAGTATAAAGCTGTAGGCTCACTTTTAATGATGCTTATTTTCTGTTGTTGGCCAGTCATCATAGACTCATAGAATTGCAGAATCATTAAGGTTGGAAAAGACCTCTAAGATCATGTTACGGGAGCCACCCTTAAATTTCAACATAACAATAGATTTTGTAGGAAAACCTGTATTACAGCCATAATTAGCTATATCTTAGGGGAGAAATAGTAAACAAATCAATTATTAGTTAAGACAATCTAATTAAGGCAATGGTTACTAAAAATCTGTTATTTTTATATACAACTTGATGAACATCTGGGCATGACCAGGATGCGCTGTATGTAGCAAGGTGATGTATGTCTTGGGTGCTATGTGGAATTCCTTGGGAAGAATGAATTTAGCCAGTGTCTTCAGTGTGCTCCTATGCGTCACATCAGGCTGTTTCGATGTGGTAACTTGCAACTTGTATTTAACCTCCTTGGTCTTCTATGATTTCAGAAACATGTAATTAACATTCAAGCAGGCCAGAGCATTAATTTTTCATGTCATTCAGATGCGTGTTAGTGGGCTCTCACTTGCCATTATGGTTTATGGTTCAGAGTCCCTGTTTAGAAAGGCTCCATGTACTGACAGGGTTCAATGTACTTCTGTCTCTAGCTGTGCGAAGCACAAAGGTCAATGGTACAGGAATGGTGGCTATGTACAAAGCAACAAAACAGATTTAGTTTTGGAAACTGCTAGATTCCCAGTCAGTGCAGTGACCACCAATGGGAAGGAAACTTCTAGACACATAGGGTTGAATTTTTTGCTCAAATACATATACAAAATTATGTACCCAGCACCAAAAGCCAGTCTTGAAATTTGGTTGTCAATTATTATGCATTTTTCAGGATAATTCCAGAAAGGATAATGTTGGTAGATGTAAGATAATGTGGAGTATAAATTGAGAGATTTCTCTCCAAGTCTTCGCTTGTATGGTATCAGCTAGAAGGCAAAAGAGGAGAGAATGATTAAAAAGCTGTGTTTTGCTAGATAACTGCAGAAGTATTCATCCTACCATGCAGAGGAGATAAAGCAGAAAAACACCTTTTTCAGCTAGAAAAAGACCAGCCTAAGTGGAATCAGTTCAATTCTTTCAGCTCAGTCTACAATAAAAAGTGGTTCATATCTTAGAATTACAATTACATGGTAATGTGAATTGCAATTTCTCTCCTTATTAATGCAATATAGCAAACAAAATATGAAAACCAACAATGCATCAGTGTTTGAGACTAGTTTCTGGGAATTCGAAAAAACACTTAGCCACAATGGATCTTTAAGCATTATCTGGCTTGACTTTGTTATTGTAATATAGTGGCTTGAACTGAAAATTTATAAGATTGATCTTGTTATTTGAGAGCCTGCAATACTGACAGAGCAGCTAGTGCTATAATACACGAAGACTTTCACATTGGGAAATACTTCCCCTAACTAAGTGACTTACTGGATCCCAAAATAAAGGGACACTTTGTGCTAATTACTGAGTATTTACATTAGCAATGCCAAACCCATGTGCTGAAAAGTGAGTTCAGAGCCCAGAAAATTCACAAAATTAACTTCTAAGTCATGAAGAAACAAGAAAACAACATAGGATCTTTTTTGGTTTAGATTTTTTTGAGCTTTAGAGTATAAGGCTCCTTGGGTTTTCAAACTTTTCGCCACAAACATGTGGCCTAGAAACTTTCTTTTCAACTGCTGCTGGCTTTCTTGCATAATTACACAACTGGGGCCTTAAGGAGTTACTATGCAACTTGCAAGAAAATAACTAGATTTGGCACCATAGTCAAGGCAGACACATACATCATTAATCCAAGGAAGCTGAGAACCAGTTGTGTCAATAACATCCAGAGCCCAACTATATTATTTTTAGTTGCCTTTTAAACATCATGGGGCCAGAGCAGAAAGGAGGTGGGATAAGGAGACAAGACAGCTGTGAAATCGACTTTCTAAGTGATAGCCCGCTGCCAAGCTGGGAGACAGCCCAGTCCACAGCATTAGTTAACTGGGAGTAGCCAGGGTCTAAGCGCAGGCTGCAGGGTGCCAGGACATGGCAGAGGGGGAGGCTGGAGAGACTGTGAACATGAACATAAGGGTGATGAAAAATAACCCATGAAGTACTTGGACAGATGCTTTGAATGTCAGTTTGGCCTAGAGATACTGTGAAGAATAATTGCACGTGCCACCACATGTACACCCTCACCAGTCATGACACCAGTCAACACACCCTTCTGATCACATGGTTATGCACTCCCATCCAGTTAAAGCAGTCTTGCCTGACAACCACCCCAGAATTTCATTTTCATTCCTCAAACTTCTGGCAAGGATTGTGTGGAAGGTAAGTGATAGTATAGATACAATAATTATTGATAAGTAAGTGGATTTTTGAAAATGTGGATTAATTTCTTCCCTTCCCTTACTGTGTTTTCTTGTTTGTGCTTCTAAGGTGCTGGCTTTTCTCAGGATGTAAAATAAAATATGGGGGAAAAAAATTCTTGTAGTACTGTGAGCCTGTCCGGAAGCGGGAATAGAAACCTACCAAAACATTACAACTGCAGACTCAAGGGCCAGGAGAGCAAAGAGACACCTGAACTACACGGCACTTGAGAAGACCTGGCAAATATCAAATTTAATAGTACATGAAACTGAGGCTGAACACAGATACAAAAATGGTAGAAAAGTTTCTGTCTTTTCTTTTTCATTCTTTCAAGAAAAAATAAATACCCCCAAGATGTAAGAGAAAATGCACATTTTCCAGCAGATTATAGTATGTAAACAGGCATGTCACTAAAATTTCTTATTGAGCAAGTGTTAGATATGGGATGTATAAAGTCATCCAACACAGCAGAAGTTTATCAGAAAATTTAACTGTTCAAATTTCCGTAGCTGTATACTTATCCAGTTTTCCTTGTTAGTATTGGGTCATGGATAAATAATTAATTTAATATTGACTGCAATATTTTTTGTACTGTGTACATGTGCACAAATTTTTAAGATAACTAAAAAGAAAGCACCTTTAAGCATAAATTGTACAGTCAGTAAAATGTAATTAGCAACCACTTCTCAACCACCAGCACATTTTGTTAAAAAGCAGCATGCTTTTGTTAAAATATTTTATTGAACTATCCCATTGCTTTAGAGATAAAACCTAAAAAAATCCCCAAATGAAAACAATTTGATTCCATTCACAGTTGCTTTTCCTGCTGACCAAACTGCTTTAGACGTTTATCTCCATTAGATAAGTGTTAGGCTGATTTCTTTTTTTCTTTCCTACCCTTAATACATTTTGAGAAGTGGGCTGGTAGTTTGTCACTGACTTGCTTGTCCTCCAGCCTGATACGCGTAGCTCCAGAGAGAGGGGCCATCCCCTTGGGAGGCTTCTAGGACTTGTGGAATCAGTGCCTATACACAGAACTGCATATTCAGAATGAGCTTTCATTGGCGCTTCTGCAGTTGTTTTAAACATTGGTTTGGAAAATGTTCTTTTCACTAAGTGAGTTCGTCTCAGCTATGATGGACGGAAGATGCATTTTGAAAGGTGTCATGGTTTTAGCTGGGATAGAGTTAATTTTCTTCACTGGAGCTGGTATAGTGCTGCGTTTTGGACTTAGTATGAAAATAATGTTGATAACACACTGATGTTTTAGTTGTTGCTAGGTAGTGCTTACACTAGTCAAGGACATTTCCAGCTTCCCATGCTCTGCGAGGTGCACAAGAAGCCGGGAGGGGAGGGGGCACAGCCAGGACAGCTGATCCAAACGGGCCAAAGGGATATTCCATATCATGTGACGTCATGCCCAGTATATTAACTGGGGGGAGTTGGCCGGGGGAAGCAGCGATCACGGCTCGGGGACTGGCGGCGTCGGTTGGCAGGTGGTGAGCGGTTGCAGCACTTGTGGTTTTTTTTCTTTTCCCTCTTCCCCCAGGTTTCATTTCTCTCGTTATTTTATTTTTTATGATATTATCATTATCACTATTATTATTATCATAATCATTATTATTATCATTACCATTACTACTCTTACTATTTTATTTTAATTATTAAATTGTTCTTATCTCAACCCACAAGTTTCTTGCTTTTGCTCTTCCGATTCTCTCCCCCATCCCACTGGGGTGGGGGGAGTGAGCGAGCGGCTGTGTGGTGCTTAGTTGCTGGCTGGGGCTAAACCATGACAAAAGGATAAATCAGAAATTTAAAAATTAAGGTTACACAAAGAGGTTTGTGCACATCCACAGCAGGAGGTAGAGAGTGGGGACGCTGATCAAATTAACTCCCTCCAGAAAATGAAATTTTACGAACTGGAATTATGAAAACCTGCAAACATAAGGGTAGGGAAATAAGTAAATTATATTTAATAATGAAAAGAATTTGATGGCCTAATTAGAATAGAAAATCCTACTTTAATTGCATGCTATTGCATACCCGGGTTCCACTCAACTTACATACTGCACAGGACTCTGCTAGGAAGTTTGACATTATGTGTTTTTAGCATGTGGTTGGGAGAGTTGTCCATGAGCACCAGGTGTTTTTCAAGAGCAGAATTTTAAGTACATTGGCCTTTTCCAGAGAAGAATTAGTGACTTCTGGTCATTACAGCTTAGCGGCTTATTTCAAGCACATAAACTATCAGACATTTGCAGGGAATCTAGAAAATGCAGTTCTATCATCAATATTAAATACATTTATTTGTACTTCAAGGTATAATATTTTTAGGTCAGGTATGTAAAGTGCTTGTAATGGCACATTCAGTCTACATTTAAATTAAAATTGTGTATGTAAGCGATGGAACAACAGCAACAAAAAGCAGTAAAGTCTAACCTTGTCATGCAAATCTTTCAAGATAGCACCATAATGGGTAATAATTATTACATTTACTGTATGAGAACGTCTGGGAATCTGTGTCAGCTTTAGAAATCTTCGACAAATTGATTTCCGTGACTTGTGAAGCAGAAGCTATGCACTGGAAATGTGATGGCTCGAATACTCTTAGATATTGTCATTTCTTTCCTGTTTTATAATAAAACTGCCTAACACCTGGAAGATTTCATCATTGCAGAAATACTTTGATGTGTGACACTGGCAGACTGAAACTTGTTCCTGCTGAACCAATAGCAAGATTAGGCTTCTGTTGTATGTTTTTTACAGTGGATTAGTTAAATCAAGGCCAAGCTAAACCCCTTCTGTTTCTGTGGCAGCTTTCCCTAAGTTAAGGGAGTTTGGAAAGGGAAACTCATCAGTTGGCTGCACTGATGCTCTCCTGAGTGATATTTCAAGGTTGCTCTTCAATATACGATAGCATGATGTGCGTGTCCTGAAGTGGCTTTTACAGGACATTTTAATTATTGAATCTGTTACCTATTAAATAGCCAGTGCAAGCAAACAGGAATGCTACTTAGTCACAAAACATTGTAGTCCCAAAAAGTGGGTTTGTTCGCCAGGTGTGCAAAACGCCAAACTACACACAGAGCAGAGGTATTTTATTTAATTCATTTTTGCGCAAAGATTGGTGCTAGGTGGTAACCCACAAAGCTAGCACCCCAAACCGAGAAACTACAAGGCATTTATACAGTTAAATGCATCAGTCATAGCTAATATTCACAAGTGTCAGCTAATAATTGGTTAATTTCTTTCTCGCTTAGATGTAAAGGAACAGCTCACTTTTTAATTTACCACACATGCTCAGAGATTAAGGGACTTACTGGGGGGGGTTCCTGGCCTATGGGCCTGATTTTTAGTATTATAATGAGGATAGATCACCTAATGGGCACTTTGTTTTAGTTCTTATCAGCATCCCAATTAGTTGTTCTCCTTGACTATACACTTTAGCACCCCGTTCTCAGCGTCTTCTGAGGCAGGGATGTTCCCTTTGATGAGTCTCTCAGCTGTCCTCAAGGATACAGTCGTGAAACAAGTGCTTCCCTATCTCTCAGTTCCCTGTCTCTGGCCATCAAATTCTGTTTTGCCAAGCTCACATACTTCATTGTTATGGCTTAGCAGAAAATTCCAAAAATTCCATTTTCTTCAGGACATCAACATCTTAAAAAGGAACGGTGTCTGCTCATTTCCCCTTTTTTGACTGCTGGCTAAAAAAAGTCCAAAAAGCACAATGTCTTCTTTCAATGTGATTAGTTTATATACTGAGCCACTGAGCTGTGTAAACTGAGTTTATAGTAATGTACAACAAGATAGGATGGACAGTCGCTTGATTTTGTTCGGGTTTTTTTTCAGTTTGAGTGGCACAACATCCCTTTGCAGCCATATGGGCTACAAGTTTTTTCCAGATACTCCTTGGTTAGGCAGTGTTTTGGAAGACAGCACTGCTTCTCATCTGCTCAAAGGAAAGAGGTTGCAACATTGAAATGACAGATAGTTCATGACCCATGATAACAGTCAACACAAAGAATGTCAGAAAACCTACTTCTGCCATTTTCAATCTTTACTGCTTAGTGCGCAGCAAGAAACTGGCTGGAAGTAGTACCTTGTGGTCACAGAAGAAAGAAAGGTTCTTAAAATGCTATAGTAGGAATTATGCAGCGATTGTGTCCTGCGTGATGCCTTGGGTCTCAGCCTGCTCCTGGCACTTCCTGCTCAGAGAAACGTTTGCCAGGCTGGCTGCACTGCAGAGCACAAACTGGCCTCAACTTCAGTCCAGTGACTCTGAAAAGAAATGTGTCCTTCATAAGTGCCCCAGAGGTTATTTCAAATATGGAGAAGCTTCCTCACTTGCTACTCTTCTTATCTTGTACCACTAACATTAATATTAAAATTACACATGGATGATTCTGGGTCAGGCCCCCATCAGACAGCAGTCAGCTGTGCTTGTGCATTTTAAGTGAGGACATTTATTAGCAAGCTTTCCTCATTGCCTGGCCACCACAGATTTTCTTCAATCTACATTTTATAGCACTTTAAAAAATCTCCCTGATGAGGGTGATGATGACAATTTTTAAACCTTGGCAGTGTTTCCTTTTACAACTGCAAACATCGGCAAGTGCCTTGACCCTCCAGTCTGGACCTGATGGTACTATGGAAGCTAGAGACTCAGGCATGAAAAAGAACTTTCTTGCCTCAGAAAGGCATCAGTTAGGTTATTGAGGACAGCAGCTATTAGAAAGAAATGAAATCAAGAACTGAAAAGGATCGGAAAGAAATGAAATCAAGGTTCATCTTCTAAAGATGTTTAACAATGAATCACATTTTCTTAGGTTTACAATGGTTGTCAAGTAAATCCATAGCTATTATTTGCTACATGTGGTTCCTATAATGGAAGTGAAGTACAATTTCCTGATAATGTATGAACTCTGCTTTCCTGCTTGTTGGGTTTTGATTCCACCCGTCCTTACAATTCCTGATTTTTTACTTGTTTAAACACATCTCCTCTGCCTGCCAAATCTGGCTGTGCCTCTTTCTCTTGGGGAGCAACCCAGCACTTCGATGCCATTTCTCTGTAGCCGGCATTTTTCTTCTCCTCATTGGTTCTTGTGGCGGACCTTTCTATGCTGTCTGCCTGAGAAAAGAAGGGGTAGGATTTCTTCCAGAGGAGGGTTATTTGGGATTCTTGGAAGAAACTTGTTTTCCTTAATCCTAAATTTTCTGAAGAGAAAGGGTGGATCCAATTCCCTGTGCGGTTCTGCAGCAGCCTATCTTGGCCCTTGCACTGGGTTTAGCTTCAGGCCCTTTCATTGGAAAGGCACGTAAAGTGCTCTCCTGTGAAGTTGTGTAAAAGCTGCATATGCACAACTAAGGTAAAGGAGAGAGTGAAGTTTGTATCTAATGTTGCTTAGGGATCATTCATGGGGAAAAGAAATTAGAAAAGTAACAGACATTGCATTCACAGCTGATGTGAGTCTTCAATGGATTTTCTCCCAGGAGTTTTTCAATTACGTTTCAACCTATGCAAACTTCTGGCATCTGCAGCATCCCATGGCAAGGAATTCAAGCTCATAGTATGAAGAAGTATAGTTATTTTGAATCTGCTATCTGCTAGTTTTGCTAGATGCTCCCTCATTCATGTTTTGGAAGATCCAGTGTGTAACCATTCTTGCTTTACTCCCTCCATGCCACTCATGGTGACCGGCTCTTTGTAGCACATTCCTTGAGCTTTTCCAGGCTGAGGACTCCTAGTCTGTGTAAACGTTCCTTCTACAGAAGATGATCCATAACTTTCAGCAGCAGCTGTCCTGCCAAAGAGGCAGGAGGGGGACTGTGCAACAAGAGTTAGTCCATAACAAAATCCCAGCCAAGGGATGGGGTTTGAGTTTCTACGCATAAATCTTTACACTTGATTCTTCAGTAAATGCATTCACCAAACCTTCAGTTTAAAGCTGCCCCAGTTCAGGGCAATCATTCTTATTTTATTTTCCTGGTTGAGAAATAACTGACAAAAGTGACATAGTCTATCAAAAAATGCAAGTCTGTTAGAATGCACAGTCCAAAAAATCAATTTTGGTGGAAATTTTGCAGGAAAAAAAATCAATCCAAATGTAATGACTTCACGTTAAACACCCCGAGGATTTCATATGCTAGTGCCAGTTGAGCCTTAGCTACAGCTATGCACTGGTACTGTTAACAAAAATTATTGAAGATAAAAATATTGCTGCAACTTATTAACATTTCGATAAAGCTACAGCTTAATTTAACGTGTCCAAACCCACAGTCTAATTTTGCAAAGTAAAGCTGTATTTTGTAAGGTTGGAAATATTTTTTTTCCATGAAAATTAGCATCACTAGGCATCTCAGCTATTGAGGTGGCTTTGGAAATTTTAGATGTCTTTTTCTAATAATAAATTATTAATAAAGTTTAGCTGAAAAATGTTTACAGCCTCAAAACTGACTACACTAATACAAATGAGCTATAACAAAAGATGCAAAAGATGAACTATAAAAATGAAATAACACCACTGCTAAGCATTACATTTCTTGATTTCATGGCAAATTAATAGGTATTTTAATTCCCTTTTTTTTATGTTAATGAGTGCTTTTTCCACTCTGATTCCAGTGTACAGGGTATTTAAATTTATAGCGTTAATAATGTATTTTTTAAATAGTTATCCCTTTGCTTTATTTTAATCCTGCCATGGCCCAATCCCAGCATGTTGTCTAGTGCTAAAATACTTACTGATGAGTGAGTTCTTTGCTTTTAAAACAAGATCATTTGCAATTAAATGCTAAGGCAAAAGAGGGTTAAATATTTCTGGATCATGGTGGGTTTTTTTGCTGATGTTTACAGACAAATCTGTGCTGGAACAGTAAGACCAGGAACTTGAGAGACTGTGTACTGCAGAACAGCTGGGACCATATGCTGCCCTCCATCTTGGGTAAGCCCTTCGTGTGCTGATACAGCAGCCCACTGACAACTTGTGAACATGCAGTACCAAACACTACTTTTTGCTTATTAATCAGTTTCTTTCAACACCTCTTCAGTCAGCCTTGTATCTCTAGAGAACATAGACTGCCTGGCAAATCATGTTGTTCAATGCTTTACCAACATGCTTCAAGCATAATTCAGTGATTTATGAAACAATTCTCTATTTAAAGTTGTGTTAGTGACCAAAATATAGAACAGGAAGAATCTCAGTGATGCAAGCAGTTGACATGGAAACTTGCTCAGGCCAACAACTATTATTTTCCACCAAATCCTTCAAAAATCATAAATGTTTAATGCCATAAACAGCAAATACTCGAGTGCTGCTCTTGAGAAAGCATCTGGCATTTTTCTTTCCTATGAAGAGGTTTTTGAGTATTTGGAGCTCAGTCCTCTGCTGGTGGCAGTGAAGGGATTTTCTGCCATTAAAGTCAACTTGATCTTTATGAAACCCTAGCTCTGCTTTGTTGAATGCATCTTCTGCTATAGTCACAGAAATACATAAAACCTGCAGTCTACAGTATGTTTTCTAATGAGAATTAGAAGCACCAATTTTTGTGGCTTCTCTGGCAAGCTAAACACTATATGTGGACTTCAAGTTAAAAAGCAACATGAGAAAACAGGTATTGTGAAGATTCTGACTGTATCCCTGCATCAGTTTTTACTGTGAAGCTGAACATTACAGAGAGCCAGAAATATGGTCCATAATCTGATAGTTAGGAACTGCTTGTGCTAAACATGCCTCTGCGTGCAGGTAAGGACCCTGTTACTTGCTGGCTATTTACAAGGGTGCTGATAAATATAGTTTTCCCAATTCTGTGCTCAAGGGACCCCAGTGAACTTTCCCACATAATGAAAGTGGTGACCTCCAGCACATATTTTACCACATTTCTAAGCCATTTCAGAGAGCAATTTCCTAATGTCAGCTGTAGCGCAAAGATCTGGTGACCTTGAATGTGACGCATGATGCACTGAGCTATACCTGCTGTTCATTGCCAGTGTGAAGGGGCAGTAGGATGGATTCCTGCACCCTCTGTTTTCGAAGCAGAGGGTCTCCCTCTATCCCGCCTCCAGTCACAAACCTGTTTCTGTTAGGCCCCATGCGGACGCTAGACAAGAGTAAGTTTGTCTTGTGAAATACCAGCCCAACTTGAGCTCAGGTGTTTTATCTCATAGAAATATTCTGCATTTAAATATTGCATGCTGGCACTGATTAAATCCTAGTCTAATTCTTCCCATTTTCACTTCTTTTATTTCCCAACCACCCATACAAGGCAACATTGACCAAAACACCCTTTGAATAAGCTGCTTTGCTCAATGTGATTGCCAGTGTGCAAGGTCTGCACTGGCCTAGCTTCACTGTTCCACTGCGTGCTAGATACAAACAAGTAATTTTCCTATCAGGAGAGCAAAACAAACACAGAAAAATGATCTATGGAAGTAGATCAAAGGTGGAAGAATAAATCAACTTTTAGTAAAGACTCTGAGAATATGCCAGATTACTGCCCTAAAACAGTCAATGAGAGAGAAAGAACACACATTTCAAAGGCAAAAAAGTTGCTGTGTGAGCACAATCTGAATTACATGCATCCTATCGAGTTAATCTGATTGTACCTTGAACTGTTTACAAAATTGCAAGGGATGATACTCAAATATGACCACTTTCCATGAAAATGCCTTTGTAAATTAAGCATTATGAAATATTTATTGTGGTTCTTATCAATGTTTAAAGATACTAAGTGGTAACAGCAGGTGTTGTGGAAACGTCTGTCACCTCATCACGGCCATTTCTAATAAAAAATATTTCAGTGAGAGGTTCCACCTCTTCTTACTCCCCCACAGCCTCAGGACTGAGGTGCTCTTTTTGGGTCACTGTGCTGCATTGTTTTTCTTGAGTGTCACACAGAAAACATGCCAGGCAGGGGTTAAGAGAAATGGGTACATCTCATTGCTGAAAGGTGCAGATCCCAAGCACGTTTCTGACATATCTTACATACATAGCTGCATAGGTTGCTCATTCAAAAGTTGTTTTCAGTATAAATCTAAAAACCAGGGAATGCTAACTCTTCTTAATTTTAACTGAAACTCAATGAACCTTAATCAGGTTCAGCCTGTTGGGGGAATACTGCTATTTTTTACAAGGTAGTAAAAACAAAATAAGCTGCTATCCAGTAAACAACTGCATTCTGGGAATTTCAGGATGTCTGATGACGTTTATATCTCCATTACCCCTGGGATGGCATCACTCAATTAGATACAAAGCTGAGCTCGTAAGAGGGAACATAAAGAGTTTTCCATATCATCCTTTATTGTGTGCTCACATCTGGGTCAGTGCGGAATTAAAAACAAGATCATCATGCCGTCGTTTTTGACAAAGGAAGCATATTGTGCACATATTATTCTGGTTATCTAATGGAAAAGGTTTGGAGTTGATGGCTTGTTTTATTCCCCACAGCCCATACAGCTGTCTCAGAATTTTAGCACTACCAGGCACAACATCCAAAGCTTTGACTTATTAATATATTTGATATAAATAAGGATATCATTATACTAAAACAAATCAATATGAGTTTGCAAAAGCAGTTAACCCTCATGCTTCATGGTATAAATTATGTTTTGGGAAGAAGATAGTTGTCCATTTTAAGATTTCTTACACCTTTCTCTATAGTAACATAAGAGTTTTATCAGCTCACATATTATGATAAAAATATTTTTAGAACTAAGCATTCTTCCTCACCACTTCTTGGATTGCTCTGTCAGATAGTAAGTATTATCTTGAAAGTAAAAGCTAACTGAAGGCTTAGAGTCCATGATTCATTCCCTACAACCGTGACAGAAAGTTGAGATGCAACTTTGCCAGTGATTCCAGAAAGACTTGTGCAACCTTTGGCTCAAATAAAATGTTGTTTTTCCCCTCCTCAATTGTGTAATAAATACAGGATCAAGAAGTGAAGAAATGCAAATAGTGTTATCAGTGAGAGTAATGAGACCCTGACACAACTTCTGGGAGATATGGTAGTGTCTTTGTCTTAAAAGGCTATTAATTACAAATCGATGTCTGTCTATAGTCTTAAATTCATCCACAGTCTGCTGAGCTCTGTTCAGGAATTACTGGATAAAATACAATGAATTTGACTGGGCTATGAGTGTATGATCTGAATAGTATTTCCTATTTTTAAAATTTCTGAGGCAATATGTACCTGAAGGAGGTTTACATATTAACAAAATTACCACTGGAGGTGTTTCACAACCAGTGAGAGGTAACCCTCAAAGGGCAGAATAAAAGGTAATTGGCACTGGAAGAAGGAGTCACTACAAATTGTGTTTCACTCCAAAGCAGAAAAAAATCTCACCCTCCTTCATCCTCCCACCATCTGTCTCAAGGTTAGCTATTTTCTGTTAACCTCTAAAGTCAAGCACAAAAATAAATGTCGCAGCTTTATCATTTTTGTCAGTTGCACGTGAGCTTATTCTTTCTTTTATAGGAAATAATAGGGCATAGAGTCACCAGAAAACTTGACTTTGAAGAAGTTCAGTCATCAGAAGAGATACACAAATATTGCCTTAGAGGAAAGCCCCCAAGAAAATAACTGGGACAGAAGCCAAAATCTCTACATTCTTCCTGGCATATTTGTTCACAGTCTTAATTTAATTAAATCTAATGGGATTCATGAATGATCCCAGCGCTTTTGTCTCCACTATCTCAATCAGATAAGCCTCTGCATACCTATAGCCCCATTTGAAAGTGATTTTTGTAATTAATTTTCTAAAATAAGTGCACTTAATTTACACACCACTTACTCCACTTCCCTATTGTCTAATGAAGTAAAAAATATAACTTGAGTTGAAATGATCTTGCCCATCATTGTAACTATTTCTTTACCTGCTCTTCTGATAAAAGATTTTTATTTGGCTTGTCTTCATAAATCTTCCCATTTGCTCTTTGGTTTAACCTTGCTGGTTGTCAGCACGGGGAAGCATGAAATAACACCTAGTTTGTTGTACCTGGAACTGGAAGCACCTGTCATTTCAGAGATACTGCAGAGAGCTCTCCCTTTGTTTAATGTTAGCCTTCAAAGACTGAGTAGACTGTATAATATAAAACTATCTATATGTACAAGCCAATTAAGATTTATCTGGATTTTCTTCTGTTAAGCAGTTTGCTAATTTGCATATTAATATTACATTAACTAAAAGAAGTTTGCTGCCCACCAAACCCCTCATTAAATGCTCAGTTTGCTCATCTGATAGATGTCTATTTTTCCCAGGTCTCCTAACTCAGATATATCGGGAACATGCAGTGCTCTTGTGAAAGGCAAAAGGCTGAATGAAGCTAAGAGACTGTCATCGCCAAGGTAAGCCACAGCTGGTAATTCAGCTTCCTACAGGCGCCTGCCAAGACATCCCAGCACCTGAGCTTCTCCCTGCTTATAGTTACAACTACGGTGCTGCTGCACTCTGCCAGAAGCATTGTATTTTTCTCTTTTACTGAGATGTGCACACACATACAACTCCACACAACTGACATTTAAATTAGAAATGTTTGCCCAGGGTGGAAGGAGAATCTCCATCCTCGGTGATATTCACACCTGAAATACGCACGGCCCTGAGAAATGTGTTCTGACCTTGAAGCCAGACGTAACATTAAGGCTGGTCCTGCTTTGAGTGGGGGGTCGGACCAGAGACATCCAGAGCTTCTTTCCAGCTGAAATTATGCAGTGATTCTCTAACAGTGGCAGTTCTGTATTTGTTCTGGGCAGGAGGACTTCGCTTCTATGATATGAACAACTGTTGCTTTAAACAATGTATTTTCTTCTGGGTAGTCACATCTCTCTTTGAAATACCTTATTTGTGTTCTGGAAAAGTGGCCTTTTATAGGTTTTGAGGAGCCTGGATTCACTGCAAGCAATGCCGTGTGCTACATTTTAGAAAAATATATCCCTGGCACAAAATTCGCAGTTGATTGTATTTGCCAAATACCAGATGAACTCTGTATCTGAATACTGAAGAGGTTTTTCCACTCTTTCCAACTCTGCAATTTCTGTGGTTTTAGTTATTAGTAGACATAGCTTGTTTATAGATGCTGTCTTCTAGGAAATGTACAACAACAAACAGCCCCCTGCTCTCCCCTGCCCTTGTCCTCAGATGCCTTAGTTCATATTAGAAATATTTCCTTCTCCCTGAAGCACATACTTTTTTCATCCACCATTACAGCCAGTGAAAGAATTTCCCCCTCCCACTCTCAGAGTGATTTTGAATATTTGCAAATGACAGTTATAACATGTTTTGGATGAAAGCAAAGTATGTCCTGCTATTCTTTAGATGCTTCAAATGTTTCTGCAGAAATTATGTATTAATCTGCATACAGAGAAAGGCTGAAAATATTTTTATGTTGGAATTAGCTGTATGTGTGTGTGCATGTGCATTTAACATAAAATAATCTACTATGACAGAAGCACTGTACTTCAGAGTTGATGAAGGCAATCTATGATAATTAAGGAAGCAATTTTTTTTTAATTGCCAAAATTATTTCCAGAACTTCTTCTTAGAGATATTGCATTTTTCTTAATTTACGTTGTTAAAACTGAAATACTCTACAATAATTTAGTTTCTTCATTTAACATAATACTTGGACAATCAGAAACATTATTAATGATGACTTTTAAATATAAACATAATTATATTGTCAAAATATGCAAACATATATTTTCTAGCTGTTTTCAGGGACATTTACTGGTTAAGTAGTTAGTGGTTAAGGGACTAAGAAATACAATAATTCCATGAATATTATAGGGATCTAACTCTACTTTTCTAGTGTTACTGTCTCTGAGGCAACAGGAGTTGCTATGAAAAATGCTTTGGCCACAGTCCTGTCACGATAAGATGAATGTTATAAATATATACAATGTTTCAGAATGTATCACTTTTCTTTCCATTTTATTTTTGCTGCTGAAATCTGACTAATACTCTGAATTGAATTTTACATCTCAAAACTTTTCTGTTCTGTAATTTCCTGATGGGCAGTGCTGCTCCAGACTTCTTGAGGTAAAAAATACCACCACCCAAAGGTTTGCTATCAGAAAACTTACTTTCATCTTCCAAGCAGAGAGATGAAATAAAATGTAAACAGAGCATGGCCTTTGTTGTATTACAGTGTGGAATAGCCCATCTCCTTGGTTGTGGTGTTTAGCTCCATGTTTGCACAGTCCTTTGGAGCACGACTTGCGCAGCCTCCAGAGGGAAAACCAACCGCTGCGCACTCACCGGGGAAAGCCCCTCCGCTCCTCGTGAACGTGCTACCTTGACTTTGTGGAGATCGTGGTCAGCACTGAGAAATTAGAGTCACGGCTTTTGGCTTTTCTTCTGTCATCTGCCACGAGTTCCAGGGTGGTCCATCTCAATAAGTGCATCCGTCTGTAAAATAACCATTCTGGTAGAAACAAACTGCAATGCATGAGACAAGTGTCCTTTTCCATGCAGATTGTTTCAAAATCACCAGCTTTAGTATTTTCTACTGCCTTCCAATATTGCTTTTCTCTGGTAGAAGCGTGTGTTGCAAAGACCATAACAGAGGGCTTGTACCATACTCATCCCTTGTACTTTAGGTGAGGTTTATGAAGATTCCAGGTCATCAGCTGTGTTTACAAAGCAGGGCTTTACTGGGGAGAAGCTGAGGGAACTTCCATTATTTTATTCGCACTTTCTAGAGCAGTACAAGCTCTCTCCTCACAGTGCATGAAACTGGCCACATGACTGCAGGGATGCTTTATATTCAGTTTAGCACTGCCTATATCCCATATTTTACGCACAAGCAGCGCACTGGCTGATGCCTGCTTTCCGAAACTATGTGAGGCAAAGTTGAAGTTTACATGTGGGACCTCCCTTCTCTCCAGCCTGATTTGTCTGTCACCTTATTCTAAATTTAAGATATGGGTTTATAGAATGCAAAAGGAAGAATCAGAAATGCTGACAGTTAAGTTAAGCAGCAGAACTTCTTGTGTTTATTTTTAGTTTGAAAAAGTGGATTTTCTTTTCCATATGCTGAAGTTCTGCTGTCAGAGCCCAGCTGGTAATGTGTACATTTTCAAAAACTTTGTGAGCAAGTAAATGTTAGCCGTGCTTAGATGGACATTTGGCTTAGCTTCTGACCCTTTCGAGGTTATTTTTGGCAAGAAAGTTCCATAGAATAATAAGCAGTGGGACCAAAACATAGAGAAGAGCCATGCTCTGTGTTGATGGAAGCTTTCTTAGAAGGCTTTTCCCAAAGGAGGCCTTCCTCTTCTTCGGCAACACTTCACTGTCTGTCACCTCCTGTAAGCTGAATCCAAGAGGCAGCTCTGCTGCACCTGTGAACCTCTGCCTGTCAAAGCCAGCAGGCTCTCAGCATTTCTTTTAGCTTCCTTCATGAGTGACACCTGCCAGATTCAGAAGGCAATGACATGCTGCTTTTCAGCATCCCAGGACTCCGGTGCCTCTGAGCCAAAGCATATATTTGCTCAGAATCACAGATGCCTCCTATCTTTTTTGAACAGCTATTTCAGCCCAAAATGAAGACTGTAGTCCCAGAAGACCTTTAAAGAAGTTTTGTGAAATGTTAGATAAGGATAGCACAGTACAGTGAAATGTGTAATGGACATAGCTGATCTTTAGCCTGCTTACTTTTCACTCTCTGGGAGAATATCTGTACATAAACACTGTGTGTTGGACTCCTTGCCAGCTGCAAATATTCCCCTTAAGAAGAATTAATCATGAGCCTCCTGTACAAGGGAAATGTTGAACATAGAGGTTTATGGTGGAACTCACCTCCTCTAACTTGAGGTATCTGCCATGTATACATCAGCTCTGAGCTCTTTCTCCAGGTTATCCTCACTGGCAAAGCAGTAGAATGATTCCTCTCCTCCTACAGTAGGAGTCTAAAATATTGAATGAATTGCCCTGCAGGAATGGCAGTTTCTTGCCTCTGGTACTGAAGGGAGTCTAGACAGCTAACTCAGATGTTGACATCTGTTTGTGAGCTTCTAAATATGGACCAGATGAATGGGCTTTCAGTGTGGAGATATACCAGCTGTTACTGGCAGAACTAAAGACACCCAAGAATTTAACCTTCCTTCAAATTTAGAGGTCTGTTATAGCTCTGTAAGCTATATGTTTCAAAAATCATGTCAGAAGAAGCATTATCATGTGGACATGAAATGTTCATTACCTAAGTGTCTGAAAAAAAAATTCCAGTACGTATTTTTGTGATATATTCCCAGCGTGATCAAATGTATTTAGTCTCTGGTACATCTCATTTTTAGAGGGTAAGTGATAAGCTAGACATACTATATTTCAATGAGAAATAGATGCCAATTTAGTGATTAGTTATACTGTATTCTTCTTTTTACCTGAAAATCCCTGAAATATAGGATTTCTTTAAATTTTAAAATAGCAATTCTTCCACTACTGCTCCTATTTAATACCGTATGTTCAAAATTTAGCTGCCAAAATCCTCTTAAGGTCTTTGAAAATTGCATTAATGAAGGTACTTTTTAATACATGACAGTGTATTTTGGTTCTCCCATTTCCTTAAATGTAATTTTTCTTCAGCCCAACTTTTGATTTTAGCCTGGTAACACCTCTGACAATATAAAGCCTGATCTACAGCTTTTTCAGTTCTTTACTATGTTATTAGTATGGAAAGCTGCCCATTCATAGAATCATAGAATCATAGAATCATTAAGGTTGGAAAAGACCTCTAGGATCATCAAGTCAACCGTCAACCCAACACTACCATATCCCCTAAACCATGCCCTGAAGTGCCATGTCTACACATTTTTTTAACACCTCCAGGGATGGTGACTCCACCACGTCTCTGCACAGCCTGTTGCAATGCCTGACCACTCTTTCAGTAAAGACATTTTTCCTAATACCAAATCTAAACCTCCCCTGGCACAGCTTGAGGCCATTTCCTCTCATCCTATTGCTTGTTACTCAGGAGAAGAGACCAACACCCACCTCACTACAACCTCCTTTCAGATAGTTGTAGAGAGTGATAAGGTCTCCCCTCAGCCTCCTCTTCTCCAGACTAAACAACCCCAGCTCCCTCAGCCACTCCTCAGAAGACCTGCTCTCCAGTCCCTTCACCACCTTCGTTGCCCTTCTCTGGACACGCCTCAGCACCTCAGTGTCCTTCTTGTACTGAGGGGCCCAAAACTGAACACAGTATTTGAGGTGCAGCCTCACCAGTGCCGAGTACAGGGGCACGATCCCTTCCCTACTCCTGCTGTCCACACTATTGCTGATACAAGCCAGGATGCTGTTGGCCTTCTTGGCCACCTGGGCATGCTGCTGGCTCATATTCAACCAGCTGTCAACCTCATACAATTGACCTTGGCCCATCAATCCAGCCTGTCCAGATCCCTCTGCAGAGTGTTCCTACCCTCAAGTACATCAACACTCCTGCCCAATTTGGTGTCTGCAAACTTACTGAGGGTGCACTCGATCCCCTCATCCCGATCATTGATAAAGATATTAAACAAGACCAGCCCCAACACTGAGCCCTGGGGAACACCGCTTGTTACTGGCTGCCAACTGGATTTAGCTCTGTTCACCACAACTCTCTGGGCTCGGCCATCCAGCCAGCTTTTTACCCAGCAAAGAGCACACCTGTCCAAGCCATGAGCCACCAGCTTCTCTAGGAGGATGCTGTGGGAGAGGCTTTGCTAAAGTCCAGGTAGATTCTCACTCTTTCAATACAAGACATGTTTGTAGACTGGCTAACAAAGCTTCTCAACTGTAGAGAATGATTTTGCTGAGAATGTCATTAGAGGAAATTAATTCTGGATAAAATGCAGGTTTGAGTTCTGAGATCTTAAGTTCTCCCCATCTTATCTGGTCCAGCACTGTGCAAATATCACTCATTAATGACATAGCTTTGAATTTCTGTACTGTTTCCACCTTTTTATATCTTGGGACGTAGTCACATTTATATTGTAATTTTATTAGAAAAGGCTGATATCCAGATCTTGTTAACGGAATGAAGGTGATAAATATTCCTCCTTGTTTATTATATCTGCTTCTGATGCACTTATAGAAGAGGCGAAAGGAAAGTAGAATAAAGCCATCCAGATAAATTTTTAATATATAGCTTTTGATTCTGTGATATCAACTATATAATGAAGCTTTGTGAAATAGTCTCTGTTACATTCCCAGCCTGTAACTGCCCAATGCTACAAGTTTGTGCTCAAGAAAAACATTTTTGCCACTTTAAAAGTTATCTAACTTCAGGTCATGCTATTTATTGAGCAGTATCCAAATCCTCAAAATAGTTTTGTGGATTTCAACAAAGTAACTTCTGTTGTGGGGTGCTATTGAAATGATTAAGGAAGGTTTCATACAGCCAACTTCTCACAACAATTTCACTGGAAAAAAGAAAGAAAAGAAGCAGTGAACTTTTCTGTGTAGTTCCCACTTGTTGGCCATACTATAGTACAAACATTTCTATTAAGAGCAGTTTTACAGATTCTGAAAATAAAATGCTGAATCTGAACTTCAGTCACTACTAAAAGGAAGTCCATAGTCCCATTGCAGGTTTTTCTGCATATGCCTGTGTAAAGGACAGATATTTTGGGACTGACTCATGTGCTCTTTACGTTGACACTGAATAGGAGAGCTTTCCATGGAGAGCATTTGTTTTGCCCTTCCTATCCCACACATCCTACACCTGTGATCACCAACACCTAACCCATAGCACACCACGGATGATACTGTGTTTTTCTCTTTCTGTCAGCCTCTGTTTCAATACATTATTTCCCATGACATGCGCAAGCCTGGAGGGTCTCCCAGGATGCTCTTGGCAAACTATATGCTAGTAATTACTGCCTTAAGTGATCTGAAGGCAACCCAACCTGCTGAAGAATGGGCTGCATGCAGCGGATATCCAACCAGAAACGTTCATCTGTCTCAAGGGTAACGCTTGTGATAGGGGATGTCATTTTATCATATGGCTTGCAGCTGTTGATTTATTCTAACTAGGGAGTTAGGGTTAATAATCCTCTCTATTTGCCTAATGCCAAATCATACTGGTGTGAGAGCTGGGGAAGGGAACAAGAAAAATGCTGGACCCTTGTTTAATTATATTCCTGTTCTCATCTACTTTTCATCCATTGATCTCTGAGCAATTCACGAAATAGGCCAGTAATGCTACCTCAGCTTCCCTGTGTCCCAGTGGCAAAACAGTGCTATGAGTAGATTTTAAACACAGAATCTCCGAATCCCAGGCAACTACCCTGTCTGTGACAGTATTTTGAGAAGGTCTTATTAGTCGGCATTTTTTTGAATTTTCTCAGTGTTTGGTAGTACATACAGATTCTTTTTGGCCTGTTTGTTTTAAATACAGATGTCACTTTAAATTAGAGTAAGAGTAAATAAGGGCAAGGCAGTAGAATTCCCATCTAAAAGAAAAAATAAACAAAAGGGCATTGTTTTATCTTTAAAAATGTTTGCTTCTCCCCTCTTTCCTCTCTCCTGAACTTAAAATATCCAGCTATAATTATATATCCTCCTTTTAAAGTAGGGAGCTATATTCTCAGGATTGGAGGGGCCAAGAGGCAAAGTCAGGATGGGAGAGCATAGCTTTCTCCGAGCCCTGTGGTGGGAACCACAATATTGCCTTTGCTCCAATCTCTTCAGACAGTTTCCCAGCAGGATACTGAGCTATTTGTATACACCCTGATGAACAACTAGAGTCTATATGCTAAATTAGTTTTAATGTATTCTATAAATTTAATTTAAATGCACATATATGCAATTAAAGAAGTCTTCACCATCTTGAACCTTCTTTTACGACCCTTATTCACCATCCACCTCCTTCTTGGTTTTACCTAAATCCCCTGCTCTTTTCTCTTGCTGCTCTTTTGTAAAGAGGAAGGGTTAAAGGAGTAGCTACTGTGACTCTTGTACGTCAAGGGTTCTGACAGGGCTGGTGCCTTTTTCCCTGTGCAAGAAGGGGATGGTTTCTGCAGATATCTCTGCTCCCTCATGCTTTGCAGTGGGCACCCCAGCCTTCCTTCTTTTGCTGGTGCCCTGCAAAGGAGGGATTTCCCTGCTGGCAGTCACTGCTGCTCCCTGACAGGGCAGGCAGAGTGCAGCCCTCATGCAGCAGATCTTCACCATCTGATTTGTTAAAGGATGAAGGCTCTTGCAATGGGACCTTGAGCCAGGTTGATTCTTCAAGTCTGTTATGTGTATGTCAATCTCTCTCTCAAGAACTTGACAAGCATCCTGGTAAGAAGCAGAATACCTGTTAGAAATATATAGTTTAGATACCACTCTATTTTCCCTCCTTGGACTGGGCAGGTCTTACTGTTCTCATGACTTTAGATCCTACAGTTGCACCTAAATTAAGTGTGAGTCATAAGAGGTCTGACTACAGCTCATGACCTCTTCCGACTCCTAGCTAGAGGCTGTTATATTCTGGAAGAGATCAGGAAAGGCCTGGGTAAATGCATGATCATAGCATCCCTCAAAATCTCCTCCTGCTCAGCACCAGATACCCAGGCAGACCAAAGGCAGAGTGGGCACCTGTGTACGTTGCAGCCTGTTTGGGGCAGGAATGCCAGCCTGCCACCCAGAGCAAGAATTCCTCCAGAGTGCGCAGTGCTGAGAGCAGGCAGGACAACCTACTGGGCTCATACTGCTGGGTCCCAGCCTTAACTTCTGGCTTTCTCAAGAAGAGGGAACTAAGCAGGACTAACAGCATCTGACGTGCACTTGCAGCCCAGAAAGCCAACCATATCTTGGGCTGCATCAAACAAAGGGTGGCCAGCAGGTCAAGGGAGGTGATTCTGCCCCTCTACTCTGCTCTGGTGAGACCCCACCTGCAGTACTGCGTCCAGCTCTGGAGCCCTCAGCACAAGAAGGACATGGAACTGTTGAATTGGGTCCAGAGGAGGGCCACAGAAATGATCCGAGGGCTGGAGCACCTCTCCTATGAGGACAGGCTGAGAGAGTTGGGGTTGTTCAGCCTGGAGAAGAGAAGGCTGCGGGGAGACCTTACTGTGGCCTTTCAGTATGTAAAGGGGAACTATAGGAAGGATGGGGGTAATCTCTTTAGCAAGGCCTGTTGTGACAGGACAAGGGGTAATGATTTTAAACTGAAAGAGGGTAGATTTAGACTGGATGTAAGGAAAAAATTCATTACAATGAGGGTGGTGAAACACTGGCCCAGGTTGCCCAGAGAGGTGGTAGATGCCCCATCCCTAGAAACATTCAAGGTTGGGTTGGACGGGGCTCTGAGCAACCTGATCTAGTTGGGGATGTCCCTGCTCACTGCCGGGGGGTTAGACTAGATGACCTCTAAAGGTCCCTTCCAACCCAAACCATTCTATGATTCTATGATTCTATGACGGTAGGATTCAGAAATCCCTCTGATGTGTTGAAAGAAGCAGCAGTTGCCTTCAACTCTCCTTGCTCCCCTCCCAATTACATATTAAAGAGGGTCTGCATAGTTGCACTGCAACAGTGGAACTTCTGGACTTCCAGGTCTGTACTTTGTAGCTGCCTCACAGCATAGTAACACTCAGGCTTCAGTGCCTTTTGGCTGTGGCCGTGTTTCTGTAAGACATGAAAAAGCAGCCTGTGAAGTATTTGCAAATGTGCAACTACAACTGCATACACACATTCCTATGCATGCAACCAGCAAATAAACAAGATGGTGAAAATAAACCTGATAAACTAGAACAGAAAATTTATTTTTACTTGCTTATAAATGAGTATGATGATGCTGATGCTGCATGAGACAAATGATAGATTTTTTTCCTTCAGAGAGGTTTTTTTTATAGGAAGAGGTTGAGAGACATTCCTTTTTGGTAGACTTTAAGGAATTCTAGCTCCAGGTTCTGAGGCAGACCCAGGAGTCCTGTTAATACTTGGTTGTACAGCTTTTGTTTGAGAAAGTATCCTAATTTCAGAGCACACAAAGACAATGTAGTCATTAATAAAACAAATAAGTGCATATATTCTTGGTGCACTCAGCCAATGTAGTATAGTTGTCCTAAAAGGATACAAACACCAGTCTGAAAATGAAAACCTGCTGCTGTTTTTTATTAATTCTGGTTCTTCTGTATTTTTCCTTTTTATTTATATCTACAAAAAGCTGGTAATATGAGGACAGTAACATCAATTAACAGTTTAGTTGGAGTTGCAAAGATTGTCTAATTGGAAAGGCTATAGTCCAATGATCTGCAAATTAATAGTTCTATTTCAAATTAATTCCAACCAGCAGGAAGTTGTGTGGCATTTTTCAGCATGACAAAATCTCTAAACACAAAATGTATACATATCTCTCTGACGGGAGAGGGAAATGAAGAGCCAGATAAATACGCTGGTGTAGAAATCAGAGTAATTGCAATGAAATCAAAAGAGTTACTGCTCATTTACAAAGTGTAGCTCAGAACAGACTTTGCCCTGAAGTGCTTTCCTCTGTGGCCATTTATCATCTCCTTTGAAGCCATTTGATGGAATTTGGAGTGGGCTGAAGTGATAGTTCAAAAAACATGGTATGGCAACAAGATAAAATTGAAGCAGCCTGTTGTGGAGACCTGCATGAATCAGTCATGCTTATAAGAACTATATATAGAAGGAAATCTCCTTCCAAGGAGATTATTGTGGGGACCATACAAAGTACTTAACAGACTGTCTGAAAAAAAATCCTGACACTATAACCTGCAGAAAGAAAGAGGTTCTTTGACCCAAAATAATTCTGCAGATTCCAACAGAGAGTGAGCTGTATGTTGTTCCTCTGATCGACATACTTCATGTGTCCAGGTGCTGGTTGATATTCCAGATTCATAAGCTTATTATTTAATTGTGATGGTGCTTATTTTCTAGGCATCCAGATTTTGTAATATAACATACTGTGGAATGCTGAAGAGACAATAATTGTTATTACGTGTTTCAATTTATAAGACACAATACTGCCAAGCCACAAAGACCAAACTGAAGACATAACTTACACATCTTAACATCGTAAGCTGAAGGACATTGAATACAGCAGACTAATAAGAGAAACGAGATCCAAACAAGGGTCTCCCTCTGGAAAACAGTCCTCCATCCATATTGGAAAACTGAACTGCAGTTGCAGAAGGAAGGTGGTCTCAGCTGGTATCCTGCAGCGAATAGATCATCAGCAGTGCTATATATACTAGATATTTTGTCAACACCTTAAACCCCACCTGGAAAGAGCACCAAGTAAATGTTCAGGTTTGTGTTTCCCAGCTATGTTGCGATGGGGATAACCACACAAAAATGGATGGTGAGATCAGTTCTTCAGTCAACTGGGAAATTTTAGGAGATAACTGAGTGAATACAAAAGCTTCTCAAACACCAGCAAATGTCCTAATTTCTTCACATGAAAATGCTTTTAAAGACATTTTATTTTATCATGAAAGCATGTTATTTTTGTTACCTTTGGGTGTATGTATTCATTTGTATATGAAATCATAGTCCAATAACGGTTGATCTCCACTAAAGATATGTGATTTTAGAGGATTAACAAAGAGTGATAAAAAAACTCAATATGCCCCACTAAGAGATAAGAGAGAGAGAAGCAAAGACTGTAAAAAATGTGTCCATTGTCACCCTCTGTGATGGAGCCAGGGACAGGCTGACTTTTCCAGCTGTGTTTAAACCAGGAGAACCTGAGGGCTGGGAGACAGCAGAGCACCACCTGAGGCACTGGTAAAAGTGCCTGGAGTTGCCCTAAGTGTTGCTTTGGTCTGTATGGGTTGGAAGAGTGAACCTCCACCCACCGGGGGAAGATCTGAACAGAAGCAGAGGGGGCACTGCTACCCTGCACTTTCCACTCTGTGGGGATTATTTTGGTCTCCTCAGCTTGCATCAGTTGTCTGCTCTTGGCTGGACACCCGTTCATCATTTTATTACTCTGTGAAATCAATGAATCTCAATATAAAGCCTTATGAGCTTTAAATGGTCCTAAATTAGTATGTGTAGCAGACAGAGGCCAATCAATCAATCAACAAAAATTAATCTGTCTTGTAAAGAGTGACCTGCAGATCAATTCTGTGTGTGAGCCGAGCCATGGTATTGAGCTTACTTGTGTGAGCTGAGCTGTGGAAACAGATGATGGACCTAAAAGTTCTGCAAATTAAATGATTTAAATTAGTACTGCAAGTATTAAATCAATGCTAGGCAGAACAAGAGGTGATGTGTTCTGCTTTTTATCCTAAAATTAAATCTGGACAGCTGTTGAACAGTGCTATTTTTCATAGATTTGTATTTTTCTGGGCCAGTATTCTGTCCTGTTCCAGTCCTTGTATTGTTTTTTTATTCACTAATTTGGAACCTAATTATAAATAGTGTGATTAGGAATAGATGGCTTCAAGGATTTTTCTATAGGTGACAGAGAAAGAGAAAGAAGAGGTGATTTGAGTTGTGTGATTCAGTCCATGAAAAATGACCAAAATTAGTACCTCTTTCGGGAATATCAGCAGAGCAGCACTCAAGGATCTTGAAGAAGTCTTCATTTGCATGAGCTCAGAAACCAGGGTATAGCATTTTATTCACTCAGGATGCATATGTGCCTTTGAGTACTGTTGCTACATGTGTAGCTTTTGGGGGGCACTGTGATTGATCTAAATCCTTAAACCTAAAAATGAGGGAAAAAAAAAGGTAGTATGATAATAGAGATGTCTTCCAGCTTTGGTTATTTTCCAGGTGCAAAACAGTGCTTTTCAATATCTGGAAGCAATAATTGGAACAAAAACTGAAAGAATGTTACGTTACATGACCCTCCTTCACAGCTGTAAGGCTGTCACCAAATGCACCTGCTTCCCCACCTGATGTCATATTTGCATTCATGTTTCCTATGAAATAATTCAGCTGATGAAAAATATTGTTTTCTGGGCTGACAAACAGGGTCATACTCCAGCAGAGGTTTGATCAAGGCTTGTGGTTGGTGATGCTGAATGTTCGGATTGCTCTTAACAGAATTACTGTTTCATGATACTATTTGTGACTTTTCTACTCTTTCCTTTTTCCACAATAAGTGTTGGTCTTGTATCTGAAGTTACAGAACAAAAAAGGTGTCAGAACAGCCGGAAAGCCATGGCTGGAGAGTCGTGGTCAGGCAGTGAGCAGGGGAGGTGGCTCAGGGAAGCACTGTGTAGGGGACTGTGTTCAGACAGCCTCCAAGTGCATGGCGAGGGCTTGGGGTCCTTCCATTCATGATGGCCACTGTGATTTCTGCTGCAGATGGTATTCACAGCCCTCAATATATCAGGAAGCAAGAAAAGCAACCTGGTTGAATACCAAAGTTCTGCAAGGAATATTGGCCAGTGGAGACTCTCAGTCTCCTCTTTCATCTTTTTCTCTGCAGCACTGTGTTCTGGGCTGGATAGGCTCCTGATTTCACCCTGTGCCCTGGTTCCTAAGAGTTCACTAGGATCTCATGAAAACACATGAAAAGATGAGTGAAAAAGGCCCTGGGTAATACAATAAACATATTTTCACCCATTCTTTTTTCTCCTAAATAAATGTTCCTTTTCTCCAGCAGCTGGAAGTCAACTGTCTCCTTGAAAGAGCCGCACTTAATTTAGCAGATAACACTGCATTTCTTCAGCTGCAAAGATATTTTCTAAATGCATCCTGGAGATATGATACTGTTTCATCTCTCCTATCTGTTTTCTTAAGAGGGTACAAAGTAGCTCAGTTGAAGAGCAGCAATTTAAAAAACAAAAGCTGTTATGTGTGTGCCTTAATATGTACGTATATTTGTATGTATATATGTGCACTATGGTTCACCTTGATCTAGGTCACCATATATACTGTGGTCATTTTCTGGCACTAGCTGTGGATGCTGAGGTGATTTTGGGTGAAATTCTTTGCTGAATCTTGCTATTGCTGTCATAACACTAACTTTAAACCACATAGAAGCCTTTAAGATCAATAAAAATTTCCAGACTCTCTCTTCAGGGCAACGTGTCATGTTTACAGCTGCACCATTGCAGCTGTTGCTGTAATTCAGGTACTACATTTTCAGGTCTTCCTGAAAAACACATATAATTTTATTACATTTAATCTCAGAGCATTAATAGAAAGGCTCATATAATACAAATATATTTGCAAGTAAGGACAATTAGCCTAGCAGTAGCAGCTGGGTGAGGAAGGCCGTGGACTGAGAGCAGAAAGAGCTGTTATGTTTATTACAATGCCCAATAAATCATTTACAGCAAGAACCAATTACCTGATTATTTCCAGTGTCTGCTCTTCAATTAACAGACTGAATATGCACCTTTAAAGAAAAAAGATGTAATTTCTCCTGAGGCATTAGATTTTTGCTTCAGCCTAGAGATGAGATAATATGTATTGATTTTATTCTTAGTCATTAGACTGGAGTCCATTGCTGAGAGCCCAGCTAGCTCTGGGGTCTTTCACCCTGCTTTACTGGGGAGGTGGGATTACCTGTACTCTGCAACCAGTGACATTTTGTAACACATTTAATATAGCATTCAAACTTTAAAGCTTTCAAGTGTGAGATGGAAGGGACCATGGGAGCAGACTGGGGTAATACTCCTTCTGTGGAGGTCCACTGCAAGTGTAGCAAGAAAATTGCTGGTAGTGTGACAATAAACTGTGTCTTTCTAAAGGGGGCTTGGCCACTCGATCCAATACACTGGGTCGATACAACGGAAGTAATCCGATTCACCTCCGTTTATTGGTTGTTCTGATCTCTTCTCTTCATTGCCAGCGAGCTTCTTATATGTATGAATGCTCACAAAAAGCAAACTTGACCATAACGTTATTCAAGTTATGAATTATGAGAGCATAGGCACCCAGATGAGCTCTTTTTATTTCATGTGCAGTATGTTTATGCATAAATTACGCAGGAAAAGTAAGAAAGATTCACATTCATAAAACCTGGGACAGTCAGGCAGGGAACACAGCCAGTATCGGGGGAGTTAGCTGCCCAGCATGAGGTCCTGTTTCAGAGCACGGAGGACCAGATGAGTGGTGTGCTGGGAATGCCGACCCCAGGGGCTCAACTCCTGGTGCTGGTGCAGAAACTGCTCAGCACCAAGAGACATGCTCTAAGGGAAGCCTCCAAACAAGGTCTCTTGGACTGTGATAGCAGGAAATGTTGAGGAAGCTTCTTCGTGAAGCAATGAATCATGAGGAGACTTGGATGAAGAAAATTGATACAGATCAGTTGTTAATCTCTATGGTGGTCTGCAGGTGGAAATTGCTATGCAATTGCTAAGAATAGCTGTGTGAACTATAAAAGTTCCTTGCCTTGCAATCAAAGCAAGATTTATTCTGGAGAATTTCTAGGTAACGTATTGCTCATGCACCGAGTCCCTTTGTTTCCTGAAGTGGTGCAATGAAAAATATGAACTATTGTGGAACCACCAAGTCAGGAGTTCTCATCCTGAGCTCCAAGGTCAAATATCTAAAAATTGAGAAACCCCAGGGAGTGTATGTTCCTGACAGAAATTTGCAAAATAAATAACTGTTTTGCATTTATTTGAACAAGTATATTATTCAGGCATCTTTTTTATGTTACTCCTTTTATGCATATAGGATGCATATGCTTCAACAGGTTCTATTTTATACTAAACAAAGATAATGTGCGACAACTTTTACCTAGCTTTAAACTATTTACCGTGCTTAATTTATCTTAATTTTTATTTGATGTGATATTAATGAAAAAATATAAAAATGACAAAAAAAGCAGGAGTGATGTAAAAGTTTTAATACTCTATTTTATAGATTTTTTTATGCCTGGAGCACTACAGAAATGAATATACAAAATAAAAAATATTAATTTCAAAAGGTGCTCTCTAATATCAGTACTGAATCCAGGATTCAATCAACTTGACTGTGCAACTGTTCATCAGACACTTGATGCCAATCAATGTTAGCTGTGCTTTAATAGTCAAGATTATAACTGATCAAATTTTAAATTTTTATTCTTTCATAGATGAAAAGAAAAGGTATTATCTCCTTTGAAAAATCAGCAAATAAATGAGTTTTTACTAACTAGAGGGATGTTTTAAATTTCATAGCTTTGAAATAATCCTGGGTTTATGAGAACTAATAATGACTAATCTCACTTAGTGCAAAAGAGGACAAGTGCTTCCTGGAATTTATGCTCTATTTTTTGCTATTTTTACATGTGTAAATATTCCAAGATTTAACACTTGGGAAGACCCTGTATATGAAACCTGAGTACAGACCATAAGTATAGTTAATTTCATACTGAGGAAGACCTGCAAATATATTAATCCTCAGAAAAATAAGATCAACAGAAGAATTTATGTTAACAAACTGCATTTCAGAGTGTTGCCTGGAGCTATTGCAGCGCAACATCATTGTTATTCAATAGCACAGTGTGGGTGGAGAGCAACGAGCTGAAAGGACCTGTTGATTATTGATTATGCATCTCACTCAAACGTAGAAATTTGCTTTCTTCCAGAGTGGTGTAATTACACACTATATGTTATGATGAGCCTTTTCCTTTAGTTACATTTCCACGGGCCTCTATTCAGTGCTCCAGTGCTGTCACCGTGTTGCCAGGACAGCAGGAAGGAGATCTTTGTCTCAGAGGTTGTTTTCTGCTTCAGTGAGATGAAACTGAACTGCACTGAAAGCTGTAAACAATATCCATCAGAAAGTCCCCTTTCAAGCCCCAGCTTTCCATCAGTCTCTGCCCTCTGTCTGATAGCTCTCTTTTGCTGCTTCAATAGAAGGAGATAAACCTTGAGGTTTTAGCAGCTTAGCAAAGAGTAAAGCTAGGCCAAATGAGTGAAGTTTGTGTGCACATGTGGCAGGGAGCCTTCTCTGTTCAAGGCGGGTTAGGATTAACGTTGTTTTGACCCAAGAGAAATGTAGGGAATAGCTGTGTAGTTCAGGTTGAATACGACCTTCTGAAGTTAATGTAGGTCGTCTGATAAAGATTCACTCTCTTATTCCTCAGGCCATGAGTCTGCTGAGGATCTGACAGGAAAAGCTCAGAGCAGTAGCAATTTGGGCCAGGCTGTGTTTTCGCTGTGAAGGAAAGCCCTGAAGGTCATTCATGTTCTGAAATGGCTGTAGTAAAATTTTAGCATTCTGAGTAAGTGTAGTTGTGATCCTAGCACAGGGAGGATTGGACAGTAAAAGGCATGGAAAGGAATAATCCATGTGGCTTTGTCAGTAGAGTTCAGATGGATAACAAAATACAACAGTGCGCTTGAATTTTTCTCCAAAAAAAAAAAATTGGCTTTCTGTGGAATCATCTTCATCCACTTTTCTGCTAAAGAATTTACTTTTCCAGTTTTTATTAGTAAAAACCAAAGATTTTTAATGGAACAGTAAGAAATAAACTTCATTGGAATTTTCACAAACTAGTGAAACTAGTCTTCTGCCATTTTCTAACTTTAATCTTCTGCTAAATATTTGTCCCTCAGGGTTTTTTCCCCCTCTATTTTAGGTTGGATCAGTAAGGAGTTCTTGCACACTGAGATTTTCAATAGTGTTCAGCTGTTAGGATCATAAACAGAAATCAAATAGTCTTTTAAAATGCCAGCCTTTTTTGTTTTCAGCGTGCAATAAGGAAATCTAATATATTTACTGCCGATGTGGATAGGGAGAAGCTAGCGGCAAGCGGGAAGGACGATTATAAGACTGACCATTTATCAACAAGAAAAGACTAAACACATGCAGTGAAAGCCAGGGGATCTGCAGAAATAGCTGCACAGGCTAATATGAAACAACCAAGTGCAAGATTAACTAATAAGTGTCAAGGGCCATTCTACCTTTGAAAGAGTTTCCATGTGGGAATTTCTCATGCAAATAATTTCTGCTTTCTCAGCTTCTAAAGAAGTTTTTTTGTTTGTACTCCTGCTATGTTTACAGGACTCATGTGCCTAAGAGGGGATAAACTCAATTCTTTCTTGGGTTTCTCAAACAGATTTGCTTATGAGAATCTATTAAGCACACCCATGTGTGCACAACCTAAGTGAAGAATTGAATAAGAGAAATAACTAAAGGGCATGGGATAAATTAAAAGGTAAAGGGAATAAAACTGCAGCATGTTCCAGTGGATTGAATTCAGAGAGTGAGAAGGCTGAAATCCTGGGCAGGTGATATCCTGATCCCGTGGGAGCTGGCAGCCAAAATCCCACTGGTGCCTGTCAGTCTAACATTTTCTCTCCGTATTCTCTTCCAAGAATGCTGTTACCTTGCTTTGCAATTGCAGGTAGCCCTCGCTGAGGTAACTCAGAGGCCAAGTCACCATGCACATGTGCAGATCTGTCTGGTCGGAAGCTCTGAGCATGACAGTCAGTCTTCTGATTGCCACCTCATATCTGTCATCTGTCCCCCTCCAGGACCCTATAGCTGGCGCCTGGTCCAATGAATGCAGTACCCTGGGCAGCATGGCATTGTATGCACCGTGGCACTTACCCATCTTACGTACTGACGTGCTGAGGCATGCACACGATTCAATCCCAACTGCTGGTGCCTGTCCATCACATCACCCTGCTGCATCCTAATCATCGGGATGCCAATGCTGTAAATGCTCTGTAGGCATATCCATAACATAAAATGATAATGAACCTCAGCAAAGCATAGAAGGTCGGTCCTGGCAACCTGAAAAGCCAGCTGTCCTGGGACTCTGTAAGCCCTTTACTAAGACAGCCAGCTTTCATAGTGTCTTAGAGCTGTTGACTAGGAGCACTGTGATCCATAACAAGCCCCAAGTGATTATGGAAGAGTCATTGTAAAATAGCTTGATCTTGATTCATTGGCAGTATCAACAGAAATAGTAAAAGAAGGGAAAAAGCTTGCTTGGTATGTTTCTATTTCTGGTATTTGCTATTCTGATTCATGATTAATAACACAGACATTTCAACTGCATATCTGTGAAAAGCTTCCCGACAATAGGAAACTTCAGAAATTGTCCGCCAGACTAAGTGCTAGAACTTTATAATTTATGATGTCTTTATCTCATTTTGGATAAAATAGTAGTAAATATAATATAGAAAAATTCTTGCAAGGGCAAGAGTCTAGATTAATTGACTTAAAGGAGAGAAGCTCATTGCCTTGAAAGTTCTTTCCAACTCTAATTTCTATACACTGAATAGGGTGACAGATAACAATTCATGAAAACTCCATTTTTATTGTCTTTAGTGATTAAATGTTTCTGTTGTTCGAAGTAATTCTTATATTTAGTGGATATGCTTAGCTGTATGCTTAGTAAACCATCTATAAGCAATAGAAGATATAAGCAAAAGAAGACGACTCCTCTGCTGAATGAAAAACAGAGGGTAAATTCTTCAAGTCATGGGTGTTTATCTTGTAAAACAAGATAAACATTTTAAGGATGGGCCAACATGCATAATACATTAATCATTCTGCCTTTGGCAGAACTTAGTACATTTATATGATATATTCTGTTCAATGACTTTCATCAATCCCTTTCACTGTTGATCAGAAGAGGAATGCAACAAATTAGAAAACTAGCTTGCTTTTTTTTTTTTTTTTTTGACAAACAATTGTGGAATTCTCCTAATATTTAGGATATTTCTACACTGATAGATGGACAGCCATATATTGCTAAGGCTTGACATGTGAACTAAGTCATGTGCTTCACCTATCCAAATGGCTTTTCTGTGAGAGGTCCCAGACCCTGAGTACCTGCATCCACCTCATACCTCTTAAAAATTGCATGATACTTATCTTCCAGAGCTTATGCCATTGAAAGTAGACTTTTATGAATTGCTTTCTGATGCATTTTGGGACAGCCTGCCTGTCCTCATATAATTTTTTCAGCCCAAAATACTGGCAGCTGTTATCAGCAGCACCATGAGTAAGTTGTGAGGTAGCCAAGAGGAGATAAGAGACAGAAAGCTCTGCTAGAGGTAGTCAAGCTGAGGGTCAGCACTGATTCAGATTTGGAGACACTCTTAAGTCATGACAGAGTGGAAGAGATGTCACATGCTGCTGGTAACTCTAGAGTAAGAAAAATGGTCCAATGTGATCTAACTGTAGCCTTCTCCAGCCACATCATGAGCAATACTGACCCCAGAGTGACTTCACAAGTTCACTGGCCTGCGTGGATCTGTGCCAGAAGCTTGTTCCCACCTTTGCTACCAGGGACTACAATTCCTGCATAGAAGTAGCTTTCTTTTTCATGACCATGTCCCAGGTGTGGCAGAGATCAGGAAAGCTATTGATAAGTGATCACAATTCGAATAGAAATGATAAACTCAGCTCACCCAGACTGATGCTGAACCACTCTGCAGAGAAAGAAGAAGAAAAATACTGGACTTCACTAGGGAGAACTTTGCAGCTTTACCGCTGTTGAAATTGCAGTCTGCCACTGACAATTCTGCCAAAAGAGCCTCTCGTAACACAGGTCCTGTAGCAGAAATTAGCATAGACAGCACAGGATTTTGATGACCTTCCACTTCAGCAAATGTTGCTCCACCAAAAGGTCCAAGTAACTCAAGACTAATTAATCATTGCATTCAGAAGAACTTATTTATTAGGCTTTAGTCCATTAACACAACGTTTATGTGGAAAATAAAAGACTATGAGGAAGCAAAGCATTTTAAATCTTAATCTCCTGGGAACTGTGTTACTGTATAATGTTAGTAAGAATTGCTAAGGCAATAAGCAAAACAGATGCTTACTATTTGGCTAAGGCTGATTTTTTCCCTTCTTCCTGCCTTTGATTAACACACAAGTGAGTGGGTTCCTGAGGTTAGAGAGGTAGGAGTGAGGGGGAGCAACTGGGTGTATGAGCCTCTGATATGGTGTCTGCCCATAAGCAAAGCTGTTCATTCTGTTCTAGAAGGTCTCTCTCTGCTTTTTCATTGAACCAGATCTGAAATTGGCTTTTACATCCATACTTAGACATGCAAGTATAGATTTTCCAGCCTAGCTTTACAAAAGCTTTTAGGTTTTCCTTACAAAATATATAGGTCAAAATTTTCAATGGTAGGAGCCTACATATAAATGGTTTTAAAAAAATACATACATTCAGACTCATTCTTTGGTCCAACAGATGGAGGCAAATATTTTGGCCTTTAGCCAGATCAGTGTTTTCAAAATGTTTTGCCAGTTTCATCCAGATGGTTCTGGAATTACCCCTCCCACTACCAAACTCTAAGTCAAAACATCTGTCATTTGTGAAAAAAATCAACAGCACACTATGCCAAAGTTGGTTAGAAACCTGGAAAATTAGATTTGGATGTGCTAATTTGTTCAATATTTGTAGTGATAACAGTGACTAGGATTGGGTGGGACAGTAGGGACATGAATGGTACTGTAATTTTGATAACACACTAGCATTAATATCACTTCCTCACTGCAAAAAGGAGGTCTCAGGTCTGTTTGCACTGTAATTCACAGCAAAAGTGATACTGAGGTTTGTCCTTTGGCTGGAACAGACATTTTCTTTTTAACTCCAGATTCTGAGTCATCAAGGATCTGCCCTTAATTAGACAAACTCAGATTGGAGCAGTTATGCATAACTTCACACACAGTGTTGTGCTCCTGGTAGTTTTTCCACCCTCTAATTAGCTGTAATCAGTGGGTCCAATTCCACTTCTGCTTATCTGTGTATCACAACTGAATGCAAAACTCAGTTTGTGCAGTGGGGCCAAGAGAGGGAACTGGAACACTATAGTCAGCTGTCCCCCTTCATGCTCTTCTACAGTGCTCAAGTTTTGCAGAAGTTAAGGCCACGTTTATATGCCAGCACAGGTTTCATGGCAATGCCATTGCTTATTTTCTGTGTTGAGATACAGTAAATAGTTTGGATCGGATACAGCAGGACTGCAAAAGCTGTACACAATTTGACAATCGCACCTTGGCAGGTTGGTCATTTTGGGCAAGTAGTCTTGCAGTTTCATTGGTATAATGTAGACCAGCCATGTTATTTTTGCTGGTCAGCATACTAATAACATTCTGGAGAAGGGCAGAGGGAAAAGCAAAAAGAGTGATGAGGTTTTCAGTCAGTTTTGGTAGTTTTAAATGAGGTGGGATCAGAGAGTGCAAAGCAGCATAACCAATTCATGCTAGGGAAGTAGTCTTCAATTTTTACATCAGTCGTTAAGATAATTTCATTTGTATCTGTTAAAGATAGCTTGAAAGAATGATGTGCAATAAGAGATAAGCTGCACCATACCTGGCATTGACATGTGCCACAGCCAGAACTAAGCATGAAAAAGTTCTACTGTTTCTTACCCCATAGGCTGTACATAGAACTGGGTGAATACAGAACCACATGCTGGAGCAGTTCCTGTGCATTGCAGTTCTTGTGATGCTTTTGAAACATGCTAGTAATGACTGTAGAAATTAATTTGTAATAGAGGGTCATATCTACATTTCATAAGGTAGAACATTTCTTAAACAGGCTTTCCTACTGCATTTGTAGTTCATGTTTTGTTTTGGGTATTTTTCTTTTAGTTTTCTGGCTGTAGGAAAGAAGAAAAGAATATCGGGGAATCAGCGCTGTTCAAATGTTGTCAAAACTCAAAATATCATAGAATCATAGAATCATTAAGGTTGGAAAAGACCTTTAAGATCATCAAGTCCAACTGCCAACCCAACACTACCATGCCTCCTAAACCGTGCCCCGAAGTGCCACATCTACACGTTTTTTGAACACCTCCAGGCATGGTGACTCCACCACGTCTCTGCACAGCCTGTTCCAATGCCTGACCACTCTTTCAGTAAAGACATTTTTCCTAATATCCAATCTAAACCTCCCCTGATGCAGCTTGAGGCCATTTCCTCTCATCCTATCACTATTAACTTGGGAGAAGAGACCAACACCCACCTCACTACAACCTCCTTTCAGGTAGTTGTAGAGAGTGATAAGGTCTCCCCTCAGCCTCCTCTTCTCCAGACTAAACAATCCCAGCTCCCTCAGCCGCTCCTCACAAGACTTACAAAAATATTGTTCCCCTTCCCTAGACCTCATTAGGTCTTACCTAGGGGCTACATTTTAGTGACAAAGTACTTTGCAAGCATTATTAAGTTTTTCCTCACAACATCCCCTGAACAGACATCCTTACATTATCCATCTTTAGAAGAGATGATCACAGAGAGCTTAATCAAGCTGTATGGTTTATATATTGCGTACCATTACATACCTAGGATTAGCATTCAGGAATTTCTGGTTCCTAGTCCCAGACAATTAGGACACATAAAGTGAAAAACAAAGAGTTGCAAAATATTAACCAAGTTTTAATTGAACCTCAGTAGTTTTTGTTCCTATGTTCCAATGCTTCATGCTTTGGGTAATATTTAACAGCATTCCTGAGAAGTTCCATGTTACCGCCTCCTATCAAAACTCTTGGATATGTTTTTGTAATGGTGAGGAGAGATGACTACGTAGCAGAGTATGCTGTGAACTGCTTAGCCATGTGGAGCTGGAGCTCAGTCCAGGTTTTTCTGAGTCAGTCACTGACTATGGTTTGTTTCTTTGGCAGTTATGGCTGAGGGGAATCCTAGTGTAATAGAAATGAACTCTTAGCAGCTGACAGTAGGTTTTGCATTGAACACTATGTTTCCAAATGTTTGTGTTTCTGTTGGTTGTCACCATAGCATTCAGGTTCACTGAGAAGCCAGATGAGTAATTTGGCAGACCTGGCAGGAATTTATTCTCCTCTGTGATCTATCAACTCGATACAAGTTTGTGTTGAGTATCCCACCAACTCAAGTGGGCTTGCATTGAGGGATGTATGGAGTTTGAGTGTCATTGCTGATATGTATCCCTCATCTTACTGGTATAATGTTGACTTTTTCCATTCCAATAAACAAAACTTGCACTGAGCCATCATTTATTGTATCTTGTAGAATTTCATCAGATAAAAAGTTCTGGTCAAGGATCAAATCAGATCTTGAAAAAGCAGGATGTCAAGTATATCCTTTCCAACCACATGTTAAGGTCATAGGTTGTATTAGAAAACAAGGAAAATATGTCTTCCATGAATAGCATAAAGGAACGTCAGGTTTTTTGGAAATTCCACAAACAATTACACACTAAATACTGTACAAAACCACAATCGGCTTTTTGAACCCAAAAATATGGAGAGGCTGCCAGCTTACTGCAGAGAAATAACATCTGTATAGCACTTCCATAAAGCAACCACAGGTTGACAGAGTGGTCCCTGGTGGCACAGGCCTTAACCATGGCCTTTCTATGTCCAAAGCTCTTCCTGAAAGAGGAATTCTTCCTGCATTAGCAGCTCTCTTAATCCCTGAACTGAGCAGAGAGCTGTTATGTGGCAAAAGCACTGCACATAAAAGGTAGCCTGTTCTAGAAGAGCCTTATCTTGTATAGAAAAATGCTTTGGAATTCTTCAGAATGGTTAAAACAAAAACCTGACAAGCTATACAATAGATTTAGTTCTGTATTAAATTAGAGAGTTGTCTGAAATATTTTCTAAGGAACACTATCAGAGCTCCACAGAACCATATAACAAAGGGGTAGTAAATCAGAGAAAACCACCTGGAGATGTCACTTGCTCCCCTAGGAGTTACTCTTCCCTCAACCCCAGTGACTGTAGTAATGCGGGTTCTACAAAGTCAAATTTAAAGCCATCTGGGTCAAAGTTGTCCCAGGACTTAGAATAATGACACATACAGAATATTGACTCTAATAGATTGTGTGGATTGAAATTAATTACTCAGAAGAATATTGCTCCCTGTGTCTGTCTCTCGAAGACATTTCAGGAGAGATAAACAGAAATGAGCACTTTTGTCACCCACTGTTAATGTCAAGAGCAAGATATAGCATTACGTTTTCCAGGACTATCCAGTAACTCCTATAATTGCTTCTGCTTCCCATACCTAGCTGGGTTTTGGGGCAAGTGCAACAACGACAGTGGGTGCAAAAGGCTTTGATCACTGTTCCAGCACAGATAAGACATGACTGATACTTTTACGTTGCAAATGCTGTGGATGAGCAGTAGTAATAACATTAAACAGAGGATTTAGTAAGGAGGTTTTAAGGATGATGAGAGGACATAGGGATGTTACAAATGGATAATCTGCTTTGAAGCCAGAGAAGATGACAGTGAAGAGCCAGCCCTGAATGCTGCATAGTAGAAAGGACATAATATTCAGGTGAAAGAGCTGATATCAAAGGGCTGTCAGGGGAACTCTAATCTCAGCTACAGGGGTATAAATCATAGAATCATAGAATGGCTTGGGTTGGAAGAGACTTTTACAGGTCATCTAGTCCAACCCCCCTGCAATGAGCAGGGAATCAGAAGCAGTTCTATCCAGATCTATTCCAGATCTAACTAGCACTGTAACCAAGATCAGGTCATGCTTAAAATTGATAGCAATGAATACCAAGTATGGTATGAGAAAGGAGTCAGGTTTCCTGGTGATGTGAGCAAGATAACACCAGCTGAGATTAATGCCAATGGAGAATCTCTCCAACAGGGTACAAGCCAGCTCACCCCAAAGTCAGTCTTTGTATTGCTAGCCATAAGAGCTGCACTGGCCCAAAAGAAAGGATCCTGGATCTGCAATAATCCCATTGCAGTTGATGATAAAGCTGTGATTGACATCAAGGCAGATGTGGTCACACTCTTAATTAATGGGCATGTGACAAGGAACATATTCTCAGTGCTTTCCTGTTATACAAACTGTAATTTCTTTAAACACACAGAAAAAAAGAAGCTAGTTGTAGGAAGTTATTACAAATAAGAGAACGGATGTTATATTTAAAAGAACTGGCATTAAAGTTAAGAGTCTGTTGCCTTCAAACATCTTTTCTTAAAAGTACGGTTCTCTGAGTACAGATGACCTCCCTGTACTGATCAAGCCAACAAATTCACAGTGCTTGTGTTCCTGACTCTGTTCATCTTGCACTGACATGAAAAGTGCAGACAAGGGGCATCTAAGCTCTTGCTAAGTCAAACTGTACTTTCATTTGTATAAATGTAAGCAGTATAAGCCAGTGGACACTCCATGATGAAGTCCAAACCTCTTTAACATTTCTTCTTTCTGCCATGTGGTAGATCACCTTAAGGGCTACACATTGGCAGAGACATTTGATTCAAGGCGTAATAAATTGTTTATGCAGCAAGCAAGTTCAGAAACATATGTTCTAAGGCAAATTGTGGAACAGCTCTACCAGGAACCTCTGCACAGAAACAGGAAAAATCAGTGAATTCAGAAAGTTCAAGAAAATCCATGCAAAAAATCAAAAGGTCTGAAAAAATATCCCTAAAAGAGTAATTCCTAAATTCCTAAAAGAGTAAATAAAACCCCAGCCTTCTTTATTAATGAGTGTGTCAAAGTGTGACTTCTTCATATGCTACAAACAGCAATTTCAAGAAAAAACTATCAACCACAGACAAAACCATCTCTGATACTTCCTTTCTGTAGAAAGACAGAAGTATTCCATGATCTGTTACCTAGAAGTTGAAACTTGATAAATTCCAGCTGGAAGTAACAAATGTCTGTAAAGTGAGGAGAACATTTTTTGATACTTATAGCAGATTTTTTATTCTTAGCAATTATCAAATCAATATGGATCTATTTTTCTAAACAAGTATTGTATTCAGAGAAACAAAAATTCACTCACATCCGTGATATGAATTTTTACTGAGGCTCTACAATGCTTCATTTGGCTTTGTAATGTATGAATACCAAAGTGAGTTGTGATGGCAGATTTTTCAGGTCACTACATGAAAAATATAAATGGAAATCCTTGCTTTACATAGTTTTCTGTGCAAGGGCTAGGCTTAGCTTGGATCAACATATGTAGGCATTAATACTATTTTTTAGTATTTTGAAGAGAAGAATCATCTTGCATGCACCTTTTCTGAGTAGCTGCACTGCATAAGAAGCAAAACCAAGGAAACATCTAGCATCTGGTTTATTGTGTTTATCTGTCCACTACTTGCTTATTATTTCAAGGTAGTGAGTTTTCTTCATGTGCTGTTTTTCACAGGAAGCAGGAAAATGTCATTTTCTCAGCTATATGCAGCCTATGCCACTCAGATTTTTCAGCCCACCTTCTCACAAAGCTCTACAGCCTGCCAACTGCAGTTTGAGAAGATCCAAACACCGAAGGTACTTCACTTGATGAAAACTGATAAAAGTGATTAGACAAATAAGAATACCTAGGTAAAGTTTAGTGTGGTGAAGCCAGCAATTGGGATTTTCTAAGCATTAGCCTAAAAAACTGTGGAAAAACTGATACTGTAATATCTGACATTTCCCTTCAATTGCAAAAACAGTGTCCATATTGTGCGGACCACACACTGGCCACAGTAAGTGACAGAGACATTAATGATAAGCTACAAAGTATTACAGGGGTGGAGCACTGAGGGCTCACAGAACTGAAAAAGCACTTCACTTTACAGCATTAGGTTTCAAAGAGAAAAAGAGAGCAGGCGTTGTTGCCAGAAATGTCTTTAAATGTGCCTAATTAGGATCTTCAACTTAATTAAGATGTTATATCTATATAATTTTTTATAAAATTGGTTTGATTTTTTTCTTAAGACAGCTGCTGCTGACAGACTAAGACACGTTAGCTCTTTACTGTACAGCAGAACTTCAGTGGTGTTGATATCTATAGTCAGAAGCTGTGAATGTTCTCAGCTTAGCAAGCGTACTCTGCAAGGAAAACTGTTGGACCAGCAAAGAAGATTTCCTTTTTTTTTGCTTTTTTAAAAAGATAATTTGAAAAAATATTTCTTGAAGCTTTTCTTGGTTTACAGTCTTCTAATAAAAAAAACGCCTAGGGCAAATTTAGTTTTTGTGGTTGATATAAGTTCTTGTTGGCATTTAGAAGAGCAATCGGGCAGCAGAACTGACTTTGAACTGCTTTAATACCACCTGCATCCCTAAGCCAGTGATATTCAGGTTTATTCTTCCAGGGTAGAAGAAAGCAGGTCTACTCTGTGTACTGTTCTTTCCTGACAGTTCCTGGAGGACTTTCTAGCAACCAAAGAGTTCAGTAAACTCATTCTCAATATTATAACTGCTCCCTGGGTGGACTTTGCCTAGTAAACCCATGAAAAGTTTGTGTGAGCCAAAAATTGTATCTTATGAGCAGTTCCAGGGGAAACTGGATTGTAACATCTTAGTACTTGTGAGGCTGGTGCAGTCTTTCCATAAATCCATGAATGGAGAATATTCTTTTCTTCCGTTCCCAACACTGAGTCCTTATAGCTGCTGCTATGGTAGAAGGAACTGTGCCTTCTCTTCTTGCATAGAAAAGGTTGAAAGATGCTAGAGGGAGAAAAGTTGTTGAGGACCTAAGGGAGCTTGGTCAACGTGATATTGTGCTTTCTCCTTTTGGTCCTTGTGGTGGGTTGACCCTGGCTGGATGCTAGGTGCCACTACAGCCACTCTGTCACTGCCCTCCTCAGCTGGACAGGGGAGAGAAAATATAAAGAAAGGCTCATAGGTCGAGATAAGGACAGGGAGAGATCAGTCACCAATTACCATCATGGGCAAGACAGGCTTGACTCGGGGAAATTAATTTAATTTATTACCAATCAAAATCAGAGTAGGATAATGAGAAAATAAAAACTAAATCCTAAAACACCTTCCCCCCACCCCTCCCTTCTTCCTGGGCTTAACTTCACTCCCAATTTTCTCTACCTCCTCCCCCTGAGCAGTGCCTGGGGACACGGAATGGGGGTTGCGGTCAGTTCATCACACGTTGTCTCTGCTGCTCCTTCCTCCACAGGGGGAGGGCTCCTCACACTCTTCCCCTGCTCCACCATGGGGTCCCTCCCACAGGAGACAGTCCTCCATGAACTTCTCCAACATGAGCCCTTCCCACGGGCTGCAGTTCTTCACAAACTGCCCCAGCGTGGGTCCCTTCCATGGGGTGCTGCAGCCCTTCAGGAACAGACTGCTCCGGCGTGGGTCCCCCATGGGGTCACAGGTCCTGCCAGGAGCCTGCTCCAGCGTGGGCTTCCCACGAGGTCACAACCTCCTTCAGGCATCCATCTGCTCCAGCATGGGGTCCTCCACGGGCTGCAGGTGGATATCTGCTCTACTGTGGACCTCCATGGGCTGCAGGGGGACAGCCTGCCTCACCAGGGTCTTCACCATGGGCTGCAGGGGAATGTCTGCTCCGGCGCCTGGAGCACCTTCTCCCCTCCTTCTTCACTGACCTGGGTGTCTGCAGGGCTGTTTCTCTCTCATATTCTCACTCCTCTCTTCTGACTGCTGCTGGTGTTGTGCAGCAACTTTTTCCCCTTCTTAAACACGTTGTCCCAGAGGTGCTACCACTGTCACTGATGGGCTTGGCCTTGGCCAGCGGCGGGACTGTCTTGGAGCTGGCTGGCACCACCTCTGTTGGGCATGGGGGAAGAAGCTTCTAGCAGCTTCTCACAGAAGCCGTTCCTGCAGTCCCACCACTACCAAAACCTTGCCATGCAAACCCAGTACAGTCCTCTCTACCTAAACAAAGGACTGATAAAAGAACTATCTGTGATCACTAGCTGGGCAGCAGCATGACTGACTTACACTCAAGGCTGAGAGGACAATCCAGATCATGCTTCCTTTTTTTTTTTTTTTAATGTTAAACCTTATTAAGGAGAGTCCAGAAGTAACATTCTGGCCCATTGTCTGCTTGTCCTTGTAGGTAGCGCAGGCTGAAGGGACTGTTGATAATGTGATTGTTCTTTCACTCATTTCTGTAAAAGCTTTTCTCATTGATTTCTCAGAGAAACAAACACATAAACGCAGGCCAGCTGTTTTTTGTCATGTTCAGGCAACTTTGAAGCTGGTCATGTCAGCACAGTTGCTGGTTGGTGCCTGTTGGTAGCCTGGACCCTCCCTCTCTGTCCTCCCCTCTCAGCTCCACTGCGGGTTTTACATGGGCAACTTGTAATAGATTAGGGCTGTTGTTATGAAGTACAGAAAGTTTGTACAACAGATACATAGTCTTTGAAGCAGTGCTGCATTTGGTTTGCTACACATTTGGGGGTTCTGATTTTTAAAAGGAAAACTTTGGAATTAATAATAGCAGTATTCAGCTGGAAAATGCTAACACTGACTTAACTATGATTGCAGTCTGACCTAGCCAGACATATTGAACAACTGTAGCATCAGGTTATTAAGTAACAACATTCAAGATCAGACTCAGGTTAAATAGAATTTATTTCCATATAGCTCTGCTTACTCCTCCTTTCCCCCTTCCTCAAGTTAGTCCATAAGAAACTTCAAAATCAAATTAAAATGGGTTATAAAGGTGGAGACACAGTTGTGACTGCCTTTGAAAAGTCAGTCAAACCATTCTTGCAAACTCTAAGATTTTTATGACTGGAGAAAATCCTTCCACAGCTCTCGGATCAACTCTGATAATATGTGAGATTTCATTACTAGTATGGTCACGGCAGGAACCAGAAATGAATTCATGTGACAACTTCTGTCTTCCAGCTGCTATGGGTGAGAAATAAAATCTGAAGCAACGTCAGCAGTTAATAAATGGTACAAAGTTCAGGTTAGGAACCCAAATTCCTGTTCTGGTTGCCTGGCATTACCTTTCAGTGCTGTGGAAAGGAATATGATAATGGTCTTCTGTATCTGCTTTCACATTTATTGGTATTAAGAAACTGGAATCGACCAAAGCTTCAAAATCCAGTTACAATGGAATGATCTTCCACGAATGTTACTTTGGAGAAAAACAATCCAAGCTCTGATAATGAAGAGCATAGTCGCTGCCCTAGAGCATATTGCTATTAAACTAGAAACACAAATGAAGAAAAGCAAAGACCTGTTGCTCTGGCAGTGTGGCGGGGTGATTGCCAGTTTACTGACCAATAAAACCAAAGGGTTAGGTGAATATCCTCCTGATTGGTGCTGTATTTGAGTAACATTTTCTGTTTAAGCTTTTGCAGCACTTTACAAACGTTAATGAATTTATAGTCTCACCACGCTCCACATTTTGCTTATATAACAAGGTATCATAAAGCAGGCATACTGCACACACTTCTACTTAAAGCTTCCAGACCTACAATGAGCCTTTCCTGGAGGTAGCCCTTATAGTGCAACATCTATATCCTCCATATGACAAAGAGGGAAAATGTAGCATGAAGGGTCAAGCCCTAGTATTGTTTTAATCACAGAGAGAGATACCGTTTTCTCTTCAGAGAAACAAAGCCAATTGCTTAGATTGGAAATCTAACTCTCTAATGGTTAAGACAGGCAAGGTGGTTCCCACCCCTAGAAAATTACTTGCAGTGGTACTTGTTGATTTTAGCCTACATTTTATGAAACAAAGGGAAAAGGTAGCTCAGCACAGCCATTCTCAAATTTTTTTTCCTAAGAAACTATCCCCAGAGAATCTGGCTCTTCTGACAGAGGTCTGTTCCCTGGCATTTAATCACAGGGCATCCCTCTTCCCATCTTTGTCTGAGCTTTGTAGCAGTTGGAAGGAAAGGATAGAACAAATTTTAGGAGAAGGAATTAAAAATCATAGAATTGTATATTTTTCAAGAAAGCAGTAACATAAGAATGGCCAGACAGTCACAGGATAGTTAATGGAATTAAATGTTAACTGAATTTAAAATGGAAACATAAAAATAAATGCTTATTGCACAACGTGCGATTAACTCTGGGAACTCACTGCCACAAATATTTATTGGAGCACACTGCAAAGTACAGTTCTATAAATAAAAAAATATGCTGCATTAATAGAAGAAATATGCTATATATGATAACATAAACTGTAGAATTCATGCCCGAGGAACATAAAAGGATTAAAAGTTAGGAAATGTCTGCCCATCCAAGCTGTTGTTGGTTTTTAAAAGACAGAGGCATTTTCATGCCTCTTCAACCTGCCCACTGGGACTTATCTAAGATCCTCTCCCATGAAGGAAGCTATTGAAAGTTGGTGAGCTTATAGTTATTGGAGGAACCGGAACAAAGATGGTCCTAGTCCACTTGCAGCCAGTACTGCCAGTCCACGCATGCATGCAGGTCTTGTGGGTTCCTTCTCACTAAAGCAGAAGTTCTCCCTGCTAAGGAACCATGCTGGAATAATGTATGAAATTAATATGCCTCAACAGCCCATGCTGTTTGGGGCTTTCCCTTATTGCTCAAAGTATGTCTTATCACAAATGTATCAAAAGCCAGTGGGAACGATTCTTCAGGGATCAGAGGAGAACGCAGAGAGGCACACACCAGAAAATGCCATCTTCCCCTTTTCATGTTCCTGGATGGGGAATTGTTGTCTTTACTACTTGAAGGAAAACAAAAAAGTAAAACCCAAATAAGGTAAAACTGCAACAACAACAGAAAGCACACAAATTCTCAGTGGTGAAATGCTGTGTCAGAGTGAGAGAGTGAAAATTATAGCTTTTAACATTTCCCAGGAGATACATAGCTTGGAGATTGTACTTTCAAAACATGACATACTCTGGTGACCTGAATAATATGACTAGCTAAAACAAACTCCTTGCTCCTACAACTGGAAATTTTCTGTAGCATTTTACAAGCAGCGAGAGTTATGTGTGGCCTTTCACAAAGGAGGACACAAAACCAGAGCCAGGTCACACATTAGCACTACACTCAGACAGCTTATTCATCAAATATTTGGCTGGGCTGTAAACCCCTCTTCATTACTTACACAGATTAATACTGAGAAGTGATGGGAAGGCTGAGTTCAGGTCTCTCACCTCTAGCCACCACTTATCTGGCCATCTTTCAGCATGAAAAGCTAACACAAATATACTATTCTTTGCCAGAGGCCACAGAAGCTTTATTTTTAATGAAAATGTAAGATGGACCCATGTTGAATCAACAGCTTGAAGAGGAGTTGAAGTGTTTTCTTCCCAAGGGTTGGACACTGCTTATTCTATCCTGGCTGTTTAGAGAGTGCTTTGAGTACTCTAGATGAAGAGGACATGGAAAGCAAACTGCTATTTTAAAATCATTAGGTATCTTGGAATTTGAAAGGCCTAAACTGTGAGTGTAAGGGGTCCAGTAAAGTTTGATATCACAGGATTTCCCAGGTGGGCAAAATCTTCATGAAATCATCCCAGAAATCTTCAGCATCTTCATAGAATCATAGCATGGTTTGGGTTGGAAGGGACCGTAAAGTTAATCTAGTTCCAACCCCCTGCCATGGGCAGGGACACCTTCCACTAGACCAGGTTGCTCAAAGCCCCATCCAACCTGGCCTTGAACACTGCCAAGGATGGGGCACCTACAGCTTCTGTGGGCAACCTGTTCCAGTGCCTCACCACCCTCACAGTGAAGACTTTCTTCCTTATCTGTAATCTAAAACTACTCTCTTTCAGTGTAAAGCCATCACCCCTTGTCCTGTCACTACATGCCCTTGTAAAAAGTCCCTCTCCAGCTTTCTTGTAGGCCCCCTTCTGGTACTGGAAGGCTGCTGTAAGGTCTCCCTGGAGCCTTCTCTTCTCCAGGCTGAACAACCCCAACTCTCTCAGCCTGTCTTCATAGGAGAGGTGCTCCAGCCCCCAGATCATCTTTGTGGCCCTCCTGGACTCGCTCCAACAGGTCCATGTCCTTCTTATGTTGGGGACCCCAGAGCTGGATGCAGTACTGCAGGTGGGGTCTCACCAAAGCAGAGTAGAGGGGCAGAATCACCTCCCTTGACCTGCTGCCCATGCTTCTTTTGATGCAGCCCAGGACACGGTTGGCTTTCTGGGCTGCAAGTGCACGTTGCTGGGTCATGTTGAGCTTCTCATCAACTAACACCCCCAAGCCCTTCTCCTCAGGGCTGCTCTCAATCCATTCTCCACCCAGCCTGTATCTGTGCTTGGGATTGCCCCGACCTATGTGCAGGACCTCGCATTTGGCCTTGTTGAACTTCATGAGGTTCGCTTAGTTTGGTTTCAGTCTGCTGCTTTCCAGCTACTAAAGCTAAGGTGAATTCAAACCTCATCTACCCTGATCTTTCACTTACCCTGTGTTTTGTATCAGCTCCACTATGAAGGATGTGGAAAGGAAAGAGAGTATGTATTTTGAGAATCTATAATTATAATGTAAATGCTATTTAACATTCACAAGACTATCTATGCATGGGAAAGAATATTTGCCCTTTAAATGTATGATGTTGAATTAATGGCATCAAGCTGTATGAGCTGGCTTAACATGCCTGTACTCTTTCTGGATATTACTGCTTTCATACTGCAGATATCACACAGACACATAAAGGCAGATGTCTGTGCCTTGCCTTGAGTGCAGAGAATATCAGTGTGAGAAAGACACTGCCAAGATGTGCGATAAAACCACAGTATGCAATTTCTCACACATCAACACTACTGTTAATTAAGATAACTTGCAAACCTGGAGGGGAAGTGGGTTTTTTTTTGGCTGTACTCTTTATAAAGGAAAAAAAAAAGGCATGTGGGGATTTCCATTTTCCTAAATGAACAGAGTTTGCCCAACTGCTGATACACAGCTTTCAGACTGAGAACAGTAGTGGTGGAGCAGGAGAGTCTGTCAGTTTGAGTGATCAACTACTGAGAGTTTTTTTCTCCTAGTCTTCTTGAAGGAGTTATATTTCTCATATTCTCCAATTCTGAGGCATGCTGCTATCTTCCCAGACCCAGACTGATTGGTGTGTGCCGTTAAATCCAAGTACATGCTGCTTGAATACTGGCCAAGTTCACTTCCAAGAGACTGACTTTTCAATCTTGATCAAATTATGACTCAGTGAATTTTCAAGCTGTAGCAAATCTGTTTCCTAGCTAAGGACAACAGAAGGACAGCTTGTATTCAGCTGATGTGATTTACACCCCATGCAACACTAACAACCTTTATGGTGGTATTTGCTCTGGGTGTAGACTGTGGAATACAATAAGATGGTCTTTCTCATTTTGTTCTTCAGTGCCGAGCAAGCAGCAGCCTGGGGGGCTTGCGATCTGTTTTCTCCTCTTTGCTCACTGACTGATGAACATATGATTGCCCAATTAGTACCACAGGTAGGAAACACAAAAGGAAGAAACAAGGCAGATAATATAATTTCTTTCCTTTAGGAAGCAAAATAAAATATAATTGGATCCACAGCATTGGTGTGAAGAAATACTGGAAGGAGTACTAGGAAGTGTTAGTTGAACAATGTTACACTTTGCAGAGAGCTTTAGTAGATGCAGAAAAATTTATTATTAGTGAAACCTTTCAAAGAAAGAATTTAAAACAGAATACAGTTGGTTTGGAAAAGGCAAAATTTTAAAGGTTTAAAAACAAAGCATCAATTTCTAAACCTAATTGAAGACCTAACAGAACACACGTTGTTGAACACTGTAGAATAAAATTGCACTGTATAATCAGAGAAGAAGAAAGCCAGAAGCACCATTCCTCAGGAACAACCACAGAGAAAGCTAGCACTCCAGGTTAACTGGAGTAGTTCAGGGAAGATCAAAGCCTGGACTGAAAGCAGGGGATGACATTTGCACAAAAGGCTACTCTGGGATGCTCTGTGCACAGGGACACTGGTCTACTCACAAAACCCCTTACATTTTATATTGGTCTAATAGCTTCATGTTTATGTTAATCAATTATTTCATTGCAGTTCTTGTCTTCATCCTGCTTACCTCTCCTTCCTCTTTCATTCTGCTCTTCCTGTGAAAGCCTGATAGTTTATGAGGAGGAAGAAGCTATTTACTTATGGAAGATAATTCCTGCAAAAACTTCAGTACTCTTTGCAGTTAAAGAACATTTCAAATGCCAACTTGTCAGTCTTCTGAGGTGGTATGATCCCTGGATAGATGAAATAAGAGATTTAACTGACTCATGCAAAGACACCCTGCACATCCCCTGAACTCCCCGAAGGATTTCTGGCTTGTGCTTGAAGTGGCTTAGAGTTGTAGGACAGCAACTTGTGTGCAAAATCCCAAATGAGTACAAAATGAGGCTTACAAATAACCTTTACTTCCAACTTCTTTTCAATTTTTTATCTCTAGCATCAATGAAGCTGAGGTAGTACTGTGTACAAGATACACAGTATAAGATAATAGTAAATGCTGTTTGTGAAACAGTGGCTAAATACAGGTAATGCCAATATCAATACTTTCACAGATGAAAGCCAAAAGGGTGAAGGGAAAGGTGGTTTGAATGTAGGCAGCTGGATGAAAATTTTCAGTCCCATATCTGCATTTAAAAATGACATCATTACTGAATTTTTTCTGCTTTGTTTTTATTTTAGGCAAATAAATGATGACTTGTTTTTTATTTGGCACAGTAATGAACATAAAACCAGGAGAGACCTAAATTCAAGAAACATGGGAGTTTGCAAAAGATTTTGAATAGGAGAAAATGATGGAGAAATGTCAAAGGCAAAAAAGCAAGACAGCTTCCTCCGTGGAGCCAATGCCTGTTTCAAACCCTGCTGAAGTCTTAGAGCATGAAAATACTCATGATTTCTATCATCTTTATTTTTAATTTATTGCTCATTTGTGGGCATCCACTGGGATGAGAAACAGAAACATAAAAAAAATTCTGAGGGACACTGGAAGAAAACTTGGCTCAAGAAAGTCCACTTTCAAAAAATGTTTATTTCAGGATTGCCAGTCATAGAAGGCTCGTGGCAATGTCTGACTCTCTGAATACTTCTGTAAACTGAGACCTTGAGCACATGCTTTGTGAAGACCATGTCCTCAAAGGGAAACTTTACAAATTAAAATCCATTTAGCACTTCTTGACCTTTTTTCTTAATAATGCCACAAGGAAATATAAATTCCAAATTATGGAACAATTTAAATTATTTCTGTATTGTCTGCTGGGCTGCTTAGAGGAAATGCTTTCCCCTTAAAATTGTTTCTTATTTTTCCTCTTTCTATCCTTCTTGCAGTAGGTACTGCTGCAAAACCATCAATCTGAATAACTGGCTAATAATCTCATTCACTGACAAGTGAACTGATGGATATTTCAAGCTAATATATTCTAATTTCAATCTAACATGTTCTATATTTCAGTTGTGATCAGGGGAAAAAACCCCAATCAATCAAACTAAAACAGGGAAATTTCTTCTGGCTAGAATAAGTAGATATTTATGTCCATATTGTCTCTAGAGTTCCTTGTCTCTGACTTGTTTTGTTAACCTGTATTTATTTTTCATCTGTTGAGACATTTTTACTGAGTTAGAACTAAAGAAAATAAGTACATTTTAAGAACATCTTGAAATTATTTTTGGTCTGTTTTCATAGTAGTCCAAAAGAGCTATAAAAGTTTTATAAGCTTTTTTATGTTTATACCGAACATTTCTTGTTCTTAGAATTAATGCATTCTGCAGTATTCTGCCTCACACAGGGCACTGAGGGTGCTGGTTTTCTACTGTCATGTTGTATTTCAGTGAGGAGAATTACAGCTCAACACTGCCTAGGACAGACCCTTAGGTGTTTATCAGATGCAAAGATGGCCTAAGGAAGACTTAGGAAATGTATTATTTCATGTCAGTACCTTCACATTCAGTTTCACCTGGTACCAGGCTGTGGTGAAATCAAGGCCATACATATACAGTTTCTTACAACATCAGGAGTGACTTTCTCCCGTGAGGGTGCTCCGTTTGCAGGGGGGACAGAGCTGCAGGTGCACCGTGGCCATCTTCACCCGCCCTGTGGAACACGAGCCTTCCTTTGTCACTCAAGCTACAAATCCTTATTGGTGCATTTTAACAGATGACTAGAAAATTCCAGTCCTTTATATAATGATATTTATATTTATGATTATTATCATAATAATGATAGTTATTTATAATGAGCAAACCCTGGATCCAAATATTCCAATTTCAATGTGCAGTCTTCCTTCAACCTGCCTATGTTCACATCCAGATTTTAGGCACAAACCTCTATTTCTCTGATGAACAGACACTGAAGCACCAAGCTGAATAAACCTACAATTTCCAGGCCATTTGGTGGTTCCTATCGGGATTTCATGGCTCAGAGCCCTGTCTGGTTTCCACACAGCAAAGCACAGAGAGAAAAATTTGTGATGTTGACATTTAATTTGCTTTTTTCTAAAATATTCCTTTCTGCTTTAAACTTTGAAAAAAAAATCTACTACAACATTTGCTTTGTTAAACAAAATTGGGAAATAAATATGATCTTTCAGTCTGTTTTCTTTTAGAAAGTATTCTCAACTGAAGTGCAACAGCTTGTGCTAAAATACCCAGTTAGAGCAGAATCTCTCCATAAGGCCATTTGACATTGTTTCTTCCTTTTCTGCAAGCAATATGATAGCAACTAAAAGCTTGAAAAAATTTACATAAATGTATTTTATTCTTTTATTGTACAGCAGGTGAATATGTGACACACTGTTGTCAAGAAGATATATCAATTCAAGTGTAGAGGTAGCATGGACTGTAGCACAAATTGTTTTAAAGAGCAAGGAGGTTACTGAACTGTCACAACACGTATGCATGCGTGTGTGTACCCTACCAGACTGCTCACTTAACAATAATGAATAAGTGCTTACTGGGGAAACTCTTCTGACCCCAGTACACCCATTTGTGATTGTTAAATCTTCATGCATGACACCTCACTGATCCTGCACTTTTCTTCATGTTAGTAAAGAAACGTCTTTACTAACCGTGGGATGCCTGAGATATTAGTGAATGACAGTGGACTGGACTTGTAATGGGGCTTTGTTTTGGGCTAACTGGTTTTGCTTCTGTTCACCTCACTGGTCTTGGGTTTAGGAATCATTGTCAGGGCAGACCTCTAGTTTTTAAGAGGCTTCATGTGAAGAGGCAACAAAGAGATAAAAGGTGGAGGTAGCAGTTACTGAGATATGAATAGAAATGCTAAAAATCTGAGGATGTTCTGGGGTACAACCGTCCTGGATTGCAGAGCACTGCAGGTGGTGCAGCACATCAGAGGCTGGAGTCCCCAGCTGGTAAGGGGAGTGGTAAGTATGGGCATGGCGTTAAAAAGCACAAGCAACAGGGAAGAAGGGAGAGGTGAAAAATGAATTAGACATCCTGAATTCCATCCTGGACAAAGTGGGCTTCAAAAAGGCGTGTTTGTCCCTAACCGGTCTTTCCATATCCTCCATTAGCTTGTTCAAAACCAGATGATGATTATGAAAATCAGCAGTGGCATTAACGACTGCTTGTGATTATCTTGCTGTCTGATTCCTAGGCTGGCCACAGAGGGGACTCCTGCAGATGTCTGCTTTAAAACAAGATTTTGGGCAGGGCTGTGGCTTGAGGTAAGGAACAAGCTTTACTGCTTTTGGCTTCTGCTGAGCGTTACCATCATCTTGGCAGCTTGACTGCAACTTGACTGCAGAAAGCTGTGTCTTCCAGCCTGCTTTTGTAGGATGAAAAAATAGGTATTGTGTCTGAGGTTTCGTTTTCTCTGTATTATCCCTTACATTTTTAAAGCACTCTTTCTCAACTAATTTATAGGACAGATAATTTAATCTGAGAGTTGAGTAAATGTGTTGAAATACAGCCTACACTGCACTCGTGAAAACTTATATTGGTTTTTTTTCTCTGATTCTGTTCCCTTGAAAGAAAATAGTCATTTTCACTGAAAGTACATGAGGAGATTTTTATACAGAAAGAGATTATATTTAATGTGTTCTTTTTTTAGAAAGTGAAGATGAAAAATGCATTTAGCACTTTTAGGAAATTGCTCAGTTTTCATCTGTCATATGGTCTCAAACCACGGAAAAGTCTTACAGACAAATATCTTTTTTTCTTTCCAATGTGGTCTGCTAGTTAAAAAGACAATATTAAAAAAGCAGAAAACAGTAAACTAAATCTACATAATTGACAGAAAATAGCCTAATTCTCTCTGCAGAGAGAATTTATAACTTTATAACTTCATAATTTATAGCAGTTACAATATTTATAAGTGGTGAGAATATAAAATGCATGGTATTCGCATGAATACACTTATGGCGTAGCTCAAATATTTAATGTTTGGATACTTACAGCACCCTTCTGAGGGAGGGAAGTGCTATTGTGTTCTCCTTACAAATGGGAACAAAGAAATTAAAAGTTGCTTGCTGAAGGCCAGAGGAGTCTTTTACAGCAAGAAATTATGTCCCTAATTAGAGATTAAGGCTCACATTGTAACCACTGGCCTTCTCTTACTGGATTGTTTCAGTGTGGTAATAATTGTCTGTTTAAAAGGATCTTGAACCACACCTGAGTGGAACAAATTATCTGGAAATTATATTAACTATTTAGTAATTAAAACTGTAACAATCCAGTCAGCCCCATCCCTAAAGGGCAGACATCGCAGTGAGAAGTCTTTCAAAAGGTCTCCATGATATTTTCATATCCATGTGTGTGAACTGAAAACAATCTCACCTTTTTCATTAGTAGAGCATGCAGTAGGGTAGGCAGAGATAAGAGGGACTGTAAGGATTTCATCATGTTGCCTGATTTAATAATCTCCTACATCTAAAAAAAGGCAGAGGAGAAATGGGGGAAAAAAAGTACATCTGACTCATTTCTTAGTCATTACTTAGCCACTTCTGAATCAGGGTGGTATTTATCAAGTGCCACTGGCGTTCCCTTTCCTCAGTCATCTTTTCTGGTGCTGCCTGCTATTGCAAATAAAAAGTATTTCATGGTTTTCCTCCTTTCTCTCACTCATATCCTGGCTTCTGGTGCCACAAATGACTCCTGAATCTGATGCTCAGTTCTTCTTATCTCCCAACATGTGACAGTCATTTTTCTTTCTTCTGTTTTTTTTCCTTTTTTCTTTTCACTAACGTTTCCATGTGTCAGTAAAGTCCAGCACAGCTCACAGAAGCAGCAGACTCCTTCCTTTTCTGAAACATAAGGTTGATCTAAGCCCTCATGGCTGGAATATCTTGCAGTTTACAATAACAAGCCACCCCATTTGATGAAGAAGTGATATCTGTATTCTGTCTGGAACATGTGTAATTGCAGCAACTGGCTTTTGTTGGTCGGTGCCATAGGTGGACAGAAGTAAACATCTTCCAGCAGTACAGGGGGGAAATACTTGCTTTCCTGAGGAAAGCAGCATTAGAAAATGGGTGTTGTGGAGTAGATATTTAAGATGTAAATGAATTAGCTATTTCACTGAGAAATTGGTTCCTTCTCAAACTCTGTCAGAAGTTCTTGTCTTTTAATTGCTCTCTGCATCTCCAGCCCGATGTCCCACATGCTTTAGCTGGAAACCTAGCAGAGTTATATCCATGGGCAATGGACTAAGCAGAGACTGGCCACTTTGGTTTAGCCTCTCTGCGGACAGCTTATGTCAGAGATGGGTTGGATGTCACCACCTTCTGGTCATAAGAACCAGCTGCCACAGACATTGGGCCAAAAAAAAGGTGAGAAGATAGCGAACGCAGGTAAAAAGTTGAAATGAAAGTTAGATGAGGATAAGTGGCTGCATTAACTCAGATCTACTGTCCTAGAAGACATCAGCTTATAGGCAGTTTCACTATCATGCCTTAAGCTGTCACTAATCCCAGAAGAATCTTGAATGTTTGGAGCTAAATGGTTAGTATTTATTAGGCTTTAAAGATCTGTTGTAATTGTCATCCAACAAGAGCTTGTTGGAAGTGTGGGGCTGAATACAATTCTCTGCTGATATGTCTGTGGTTTGTGAGTATGATTTTCCTGCAGATGGTTTCATTCATACAAATAGCCTAAAATGAATTAAAATGACTTAATAACTTCCTAACTGAGCTATGCAATGTTTCTACTCCTGTGCTGTGACCAAAGGCATCCCAGCCCTACAGTGATGCTAACTTTGAGCAGCTCACCCAGGGAACAAAACTTAGCCCCTTCTGAACAAAATATGTCTCATGTAGCTACATTATGATAGCCATGGAGGGAGCACGGAGGAATGCATGCTATTTATAAGCATATGGCCACACATATATATTTTTAAAATTATGTTACTTGTGATAAACACAGTATAAAAGGGAGTTCCGCTGGATAAAATAAAAACTGACTATTTGTGAGAATTAGCGACACAGTATCAGTAGAGAAAGCAGTTAAATGGAAGAATAGGGACGAAGACAGAGCCAAGGGCATCCCCACACTGCCTTAGCATGACTGCGCTTTAATTCTGCTTTGCAGTGACCTCTAGGGACAGAAGATAGATCAGTCTCTGCTGAGAGTATTAACAGGGAGAGCGATAGCACGTTTTGAATGGAAACTCTACTCACTGAGCTGAGGTTGCCGTTTCTCACCAGGCTCCCCTAGCCTCCCTGGTGAAAAAGGCAGGGGTTTATTTGTGAAAGTGGATCAGGATTTATAGTCTGGGTGGGGACTTCAGGCAAATATTTCTTCTTCTATTAGCAGCCCCTGTGAACTGACATAACATGAAAGAAGGCAGTAACTGATGAGTCTCAGGAGAGAGACTGTTCACCTGACTGAGAACAAACTCGATAATTTTTCTCAGAAAGTTATTTCTTGGTCTGAAACTGCCCAGAGCTCCAAATGGATTGAATTCCCAAAGGTCAGAGGGCTGTTTTCCTCCTAGGATTTTTGGGAAGGGTTAGGAGCAAGGCAGAATAGTCAAGTTATAAATAGACTCTTTGGCCCAGAGTTTGTGACAGGTGCCATGTCATTTCTTATCCAAGCAGGAGGAACCAAAGCCTCTTCTCATTCTGGAGAATCATGAAAGACCCATGGCATCTTCAAGATCTGCATAGCTAGAATTGCGGTAGTTCTGAGTGGTTCAACACTCAGTTTGTGATCAGTCACTCTAGGGTGTTCCCAGTGAGAAGTTGCAGATGGAGAGGCAAATCACAGCTGCAATATTTTGTCTGGCTTTTTTTTATGTCACAATGTGTAAAATTCTTGATATCAATATATATCATAGCAAGGATCAAAGAAATCAGAGAACTTGGTAGTTATAAGATAGTTCCCCAAATTTATGCAGCAGCATTTGGTGTGTAAAAAGTTTCACCATGTTCATAGCTGAGCTGTTCTCAGGATACCTCCGTATGTGACAGGTTGGGTTTATATGAATAAACTATTTTGCAAAAAAAGACCCAACCGAATAAAATAAGAGTCAGCCGTATAGAAAAAAAAATGTCCTTTATAAAATCAGTTCCATATCTTTTGGGCTAGATGCCTATTACAGACATACATAGACAGATCCCAGGAAGAAATTACAGGTAGCAATTGTAGAACCTCACAAAAAAGCAAAGGCTGGTTGGGTAGTTCTACTTTTTGGGGGAACTTTTGGAGAAAGGAGCCAGCTCACAGGGAAGATTCAGTTTTCCATCAGTACCATTGAACTAAAGAAGCATGAATGAAGCCCAGGGATGTAGCGGACAGAAAGCCATGCAAAACAGGACCAGAAAGATGTAAGTGACAAAAACCAGGAGGATACGCTTGGGTAAGTTTGAAGGGAGCAGTTTCTCAAGGCCAAATAGCTTCAGTTTGTGCTTTGGTTATTATCCTGAGTAGTTCCAATCTTCTGCATTTACTGAGTGTCACTGTCTTCTTCAAAAACCTGTTTTGACATCAGCAGTGGGGAAATCTAATATTTCCTGTTGCAGCAGCATTTAAAAATTCAAGTGTGTGAATAACTCCAAAGCAAATAACCACTGAGGTCTCTTATTCTGAGCTACTTGTGCAACTTTAAGATAACTATTTCCCTTTTTGACAGCCAAACTGGAGGGTTATCAACACAACTCTGATAGTGAGTATTGTTTTTTCCCCAGTAGTGGGATCAGAGGATAAAGCAACTGATGGCCTGTTGTCCTCTCTCTTCCAGCTATCTGGAGGAGGTCACAGGGCCAGCCTTGATCCACTGCCAATAAGACCATAAATCTCTTTGAGGCTCATCCTCCTTTGTGATTTCTGATACAGCCTGAATTAGTCTTGGTAAAAATATGATGAAAACAACCTTTTGTTATAGGAATCTGGTAAGTTCCTCTTCCAGATCCAGCTGAAACCAAGATATTTCAGTTTTGTTTTGAGAAAATTGCAGTAAAGCCAGGCCTTAGTAGATTTGAAGTTTAGGCAAAAAGGTTTTTATCTCTTCTCGTATTATGCAAACCAGCTTGGCATAATGCATGTGCATGGGGATGTTTCACAGAGGATATCCATGGCCCTTTCCAGAAAAACAGCAATATCCACTGGAGTAGGGGCCTTTGAACTACAAGATCTCACGTCCCAAGGATTAAGGAGATTATCTGCTGCAGTTGTTAGTGCCTACCCTGGATCCAGGCATTTTTTTCTCTAAGTCAGGAGTTTGCCATCAATGAAATGTTTTGCTGCTACTGGGGGCTGAGTTTCCCAGGAGCTTTCCAAATCTCCGCTTCACTCCAGGCAGTCAAGCATCTGTACTTCTGTTGCTTTTGTAGTCTCATCAGTTGAAGGTTTGCAGTGACGCAGCTAGGATGCTGTGTACCAGTGACCTGTTCTCCTGTCACTGCACTGCACCATGGTCTTTGGTTAAATTCAGACCCAAAAATTTGTTCTCCTTTATTTTCCTTAAAAGTATCCCAGAGATTCCTCTGTGACAGTGAAACAGTGGAGTCAATATTTAAAAACAGTTTCTTCCTTTGGTTAATATGAACTTTCTAAGAGATAGAAACCAGAATGTGATTATCCACCCAGAGTTTTCAAACCTATCTCTGAGCCAGGTGAAACAGGAACAGGATATGAAAAGGTGCTGCCTTCCACTGCCAGGGCTCAGTGCTTGCTGGAGGAAGAGGTCATTCAGCAGAAGAGGATCAGAGATAGAAAGTGATCTTTCCATTGTGGGTTTTCTGCAGGATTTCCTCCTGGAAGCTAGTGCTCTGTCTTGCCTTGCTGCTCACCTGCTTTCTCCTCAAGGCTACAGGCCTGGAGAAATGTGCAGACACAGAGAGAAAAAAAAGGGTAATGATGTATGTGTGCTGGCATGGGAAACCCTTCCCCTTATGTTTCCTGAAGGCCAGGTACTCGGGATCCAAGTTCCTCCACCATCTCTGAGCAGCCAGATGGCCTTCCTGCTTCATGTGGCAGCAAACACCTTCTCAAACCAAGAGAACACCATTCGTGTCTGTACTGCTTGCAAATGCCTGGGCTATGATATTTTGCATAGAAGTAGATGAGCAAAGCCATACTTTTTTTTCCCCTCCCTCTGCATGTCTGATGTGTAGGTTTACCCTACCAAAATACTGAAGATACTAAAGATTAAGTTCAAAAATAGAAAAGTATCACTGCCACTTAGATAAATATTCTGAGTTTGCTGTTTCCTTCTTAGAAAGGTACTGTCATATTTCATTAAACCTTTGCATATCAGACACAAACCCACATAAGAAACTCATCAGTATTTGGGAGTAATATTTCTGCAGTATATTTGATGCATCCTACCTGATTTTTATTGCATGTCTTCTCATATGATGACTGCAATTAACTATAGGTGATGGTAATAATGAAATATTCATTGCCAATCCAGTATTCCCTAATTTGCCTGGCTGCACCAACACACAAGAGTATTTTGCAGCAGTTTGAGCTGATGGTAATGATGAGTCAATGTGCAGAACTAACTCGAAGTAAAACCTGAGAACCTGCACATAGGAAACCCAACCAAATTAAATCAACTCCCTGTCATAGCCTTGTGATATGGCTTTAACCTGCCCTGTGCCAGGGCTGTCAGTCTCTTGCATCAGCTGTGCCTGTTCACACTCGTGTGTGCTGAGGGACAGGGCTGTCGCATGCAGGAGCATCCAGATGCATGGCCACTGTGACGCATTGCTTCTGTGCATTGCACACAACCACTGAAACCTAAAGTGGCACAGCTACCAACAGTCGTCTCTGTACAAATCTGGGTATGCAACTTGGAAAAAAGTAACTAGATTTCTCTTTCTTTTTCTTGTCGGAGTGCAGCAATTTGGTATGAAAACATTTCAAAAGGAAGCCTTTTATTTTTTCTCTGAGGTTTGGGTTATTTCTCTATCACATATGGTAGGAAGCATCACTGGGATGCTTGATGCTTTCTTTGTGCAAAGATTGTGCGAGAACCTTCAGTGAGGTGGTTCAAACTAAAACTATTCTTATGCTTGAAGTGAGTAAACCAGAAATATTTTTCATTTAGAGTGGTTTTGCCATTTTAGGATTATAGTTCAATGATAATTTTTGTCCAGCTCTTCGGGTGCAAGGGTAAAGGACATGTCTGCAGATCTGCTAAAAAATGGCATTTCTATAATCCTGATCATTTCTAGTTATCTGCTAACCTATAATAATTTTCTTGTCTGTCTGCCAGTTTAGATTTGGGGTTTTGAACTTTCCTTTGAATCGGGTATGTTTCTTTCTTTATTTTCTGTCCCAAAATTTCAGAATGTCTTAATTTTCTTCTCCTCTGGCCGTGTGAAGATTTATGATTTAACTATGAAGCTGGACTCAGTCCAGAGATTTGTAATTGGTTTAAATATCCCCAGAGTTTGGATGTGATCAGATGATTTTGCTCTCTTTCTCTTAAGTTCCCTGTTATTTGTATTTAATTGTTTTTTTCCTATTTTAGACATATTCAGATAAAACTTTTCTGACTCATGCAGGCTGCTGTCTCCATCTGAATTATCACTGCTTAGGAGTAATATATATTGCTGTCAGCCACATGGTGACATGTTTTTCCATCTTTGTGTAACTTGTTTTTCATGCATTGTATTTTCTTTTTGCTGTAGTCAGGGGGGAGGGCTGTTTTAATTTTGCATAGAATCAGTTTAATCTACTGCTTTTTTCCAAGGAAACTTTTTGTCTGAATCTTACATGTTCTTTCAATTCATAGATTTGTTTGCTTTAAGATGACTGTTTGTGTGCTAAAATCACATCCTTCAGAGCTGCCTAACACTGGAGGTAGAATGAAAGCAGGGTACTATAAGATGCCACTGAACTGTGGATTGTTATTTGGTTCATATAAAGGCAAAGAAAAAAGCTTGGTGAGAATGAACATAGGACATGTAAATTTGGCTTTTCACACTGAACGATCAGGTCAGCCTTTATTCCACGCTATCAATGCCAGTTAATTCAATAGTAATTGTTTGCACTGTCGTAACAGAAAAACTATTCGGGACAAGGGATGTTTCTTTGCAAATACAGGGGATATTTTGGCTGTGTTTTATGGCTGAACTGTTAGGTAAGACTTGAACATAGTTAAATATCTAATGATGAAAATTATGATTCCTACTTCTTTAGAGGCATTACTCAGCTCTGCCTAGCTTGACTCTTGGCAACAGAGTCAGCACATAAACTAACCTGAAGGCAGGCAGATAATTTCTTATAGAAGAAATAGCTTAATCTTGTAACACTAAGGCTTAGGTAGAGTTCATATGAGGATATCAAAACACATCTGGAAAAGTCATAAATTGTCATTCTCATAAAGCTGTGGTTCAATTCGCATTATTACAGGCTGTTTTATGAGACATCAAGTAAATCTAATTAGTCTGGAGAAAAAAAGCCTGTTCCAGACATGTTTGTATCTTTTCTTAATGACATGGGCATCGCTATGAAACAGCAGGGCACCCGAAGAGACCAACTGAAAGGAAGATTTCAATAACGCCACAGGTTTTTGGACCACAAGGCCAATAAGCTTTATGTTTCTCTTTTTTTCAGGAGGGTTGTTTAAACCACCTAAACCACCAGAAAGTACTTGAAACGGTTTATTTCAGTTGTCCCTTATTTCTGATGCAGGAGAAAAACTGGCCACTGGGGCTTTGCTTGTGCTGTTTTTCTTTCACATCTTCTTTTCTGATCACAGGGTCTAATTCAGGTGGCTTTTTGATTAGAGTGGCCTAAGTCTGTCTTGTTAAATCCCTTTCAGAAGCAGCAGTGTTACTCATGGCTGGGGGCCTCAGGCACGGGGGTGGGAGCCTGAGGCCTGTCCCAGGCAGCTGGCAGGGCTGGATGCACCCTGCAGAGGACGTGTCCTGCCACAGCCTCTGCACGCACCACCACTGCTTCAGGGGTGCAACAAAAAAACATTGAGCTGTTCCCTCTGCTCAGCTTGCAAGTGGCCAGGGTGTTGGAGAGGCCTGGTGCAAAAAGCATCGGGGGCCTGGATCGAGCAGTTCTCTGAATCTGGAGGTGACCTGGTTGTTTAAATGTCCCCGCTTTCTCCGCCGTCCTCTCATCCCTGCATGTGTCCTTTTATTGCTTTTGGAAATATAGTAGTTGTTTTCTCCTGGTTGTACTTATGTCAAATATTTCACAGGGTTGTCTAGCACTCAGCAAAGAGTGCTATAAAGATGAAAAGAAAAAGCAAGCCAAAGACATGTAGTAGGTTTCCTGGGGAGTGGGTGAGAAAAGACGGGCTGTGTGCAATGGCAGAGATCCAGAAGCAGCATAAGGTATGCAGCCCTCCCTAACTGACTACAGCTGGAGGTCACTAATAGCTCTGACATGTACAATGTGTGGCAAGTGATGTGAAGCTTTTCCTTTTGGAAGCGCTTGAGAGAAATAAATCTCCATTCAGTGTTCGTTTGTCTCTATTAGGTCCATGCAGATTCCCTGTTCTGTCTTGCTATCAGTCTACCAACGCAGATACCAGCTGTACCTTGTTGCCGAAAACAGTCTTTCTTTTATCTGGACTCAGTTCAGCTCCTTCTCCTCATGTTCAAATGTTTTTGATTTGAAAGCAGCTTTCTTGACAGTAATAGCCATAAATGCAACCATTATCAGTTCTAGGCAAAAAGTCCTTGAGAATTTTATATAAACCTTCTTTCTGAAAGCTTTTTCTACACAAATACATGGGCTTTTGCCAAAATATCTCTTGGCTTTGCATTAACAAACTCAGGGTTACACAAGACATGAAACTGTATCTCCTCATTTTGCCTGTACACAACTACTTCATTTCATCAGCTATATAAATGCATGCCACTACAAAAAATTGCTGTATGGGTGTCGTGGTTTAACCCCAGTCAGAAACCAAGCACCACGCAGCCGCTCGCTTACTCCCCCCTGGTGGGATGGGGGAGAGAATCAGAAGAGTAAAAGTAAGAAAACTCCTGGCCTGAGATAAAGACAGTTTAATAGGGAAAGCAAAAGCCACATGTGCAAGCAAAGCAAACCAAGGAATTCATTCACCCCTTCCCATGGGCAGGCAGGTGTTCAGCCATCTCCAGGAAAGCAGGGCTCCATCACACGTAACGGTGACTTGGGAAGACAAACACCATCACCCCCAATGATCCCCCATTCCTTCTTCTTCCCCCAGCTCTATATGCTGAGCATGACTCCATATGATGTGGGATATCCCTTGGGTCAGTTGGGGTCAGCTGTCCTGACTGTGTCCCCTCCCAGCTTCTGGTGCACCTGGCAGAGCATGGAAACCTGAAAAAATCCTTGACTAGTGTAAGCACTACTTAGCAACAACTAAAATATCTCCGCATTATCAACACTATTTTCAGCATAAATCCAAAACGTAGCCCCATACTACCTACTACGAAAAAAATCAACTCTATCCCAGCTGAAACCAGGACAATGGGTCCTTCTAGAAATGTACATTTTTGTTCAACACTAAATTTATTATTTGGTCATTGCCATTACTGTAAAGTATCTACAAATAACATTATTCACAGCCTTTTTGAAACCCTACAGAGTTTTACTGAAAATGCTTGAAACTTCATTTACTGATCATATCTGTTCAAACAGGATCTGCATAACTTGCAAATTGTTAATGAATATTGAGGTTGGTACAATTTTACAAGTGATCTGGGCTTTTGAATCACTTTTTTTCAGTTTCCAAAAACTAAGCCACACTCCAAAGAGTGAAATTAATTGGAATTTCAAATGAAGCCTTATATTTCTGTACTAGCCTATTGTCAATTTTCATCTCAACCATCAACATAGCAGGGAGGCTTGGAAATTTGTAGGAATGCTGTCAGCTCCTAGACTGGAGAGAGGAAGATGACCCAATGGTAGGGATGTTCACTTGGAATAAGGTATTGCAGGGTATGCTGGAAAAGATATAAAATTAGTGGGTGTAGCAGCTACACCAGCTGACACCACCTTGAGCCCAGTCTTTACCACCCAGGTCACATTTGGGCTGTGTGGGAAATAAGTCAGGAGAAGGAGCTTTGGAGGAGCTCAGCTCCACCATGACCAGACCTTCGCTAGCAAAGAGACTTCCCTGTGGTGAAACTGGCAGCACTAGAGCAGCATCCCTCCTGATGTCCCTCCGCCTCCCCTGAGAGCTCTTTGAACATGCAGAGCTTCTACCACTACTAACAATAGCAAGGACATCTCTAATAAATTCCCAAACTGGAAAAAAAATCATCCTATTGCCTTTGAGCTTTTTAAGTAATTTTTCCCATGCATTGTTTTTCTTCTAAAATAGCGGCTCTCAAAGCCTTCACTTAATGGTTATCCCCAGTTGCAAGTGTAGGGTATCTTTGAAGGCAGGAAAAAATGATCATGGTGGTTTTGGTAGGCTGACAGAGAATAAAGGTATGGAGTAGTACACAGAAATAGCTACGGAGAGAGAAAATAAACAGCCCTTCTCTCATCATACTCGGTGAAGCCACCTTCATCTTGAAAACTTTTTGAACTAAGAAGTGACAAAACACATTGATAGTGCCACAGCACTGCAAATGCTGAGTCTACTTCTAAAAATGAAGTTATTTTTAGGGCTATGTCTTTAAAACATGAAAGGTCAGTGTACTATTCAAGGATTGCAATTACTACGAATGGCTTTGTAAGGTTCATGATTGAATTAAAAAAAGATCGAAGTCTCATCTGAGCAAGAGAAGGAATTACTTTCCAGTAGCCAAGCCAGCCTTCCCTTTTGAAGATACATTCCACATTAATGGACCCAGTGAATGTCTTTTCACAGACTGATTTCTGCAACTTCAAAAGTCTTATTACCAGCCCAAAGGACCTTTCACATACTGGATTTACTAAACACAAGTTTTGAATTCTTTTCAGTGATGTAAAGGAAATATTTAAAATTAGAACAGCAGGAGAATCATTAACTCAATTTCAAAAATTTCTGGTTAAAAAAAAAAGAGGTTAATAGTGTTCCACTGAATCTACTCCACTCCCTTCCTTCTTTAGCTGGAACACAGATTTTCTTCCTTCGGCACCAAAGCTGTGAACTCAGCTCGGTTTTATCTCCAAGGAATTTAATGCAAGAGCAGCGGCTGTCTTCGGGAGTACATCAGAGTATGTTATTCTTGCACCTATAGACCAGGCTTGTCTCAGAGCGGAGAGTTTGTTCCCTCACCCTGGGGAAGTAAGGGATGTGGTTCATGGTTGCTCACAATCACCACCAAGAGAAGGACTTTCTCAACTCCACAATGGCCAAACGATGCACAGCTCTTCTGGGAAGATCACTCTTGGGAGCAGTAACTCAGAGCAACAAGAGTGAGTCTGTCCTTCCTGTATCAGAGGAGGGGAAACTGTGTGATAAAGGAGTAAAAACAGAAGCAAGAACTTCCTCCATCTACAGTCTGTGGACCACCAACCATCTGAAAGACAGCAAAAGCTGGCGACTCCAGCTCGTGCTGGTCCCCAGGGACAGGTGGGACCTGGCTTGTATCATCAGCACTTTCAATGAAAATGTTGGAAGTAACAAACAGTAAAATTGTTATTACTGATGTTATTACTGAATATTACTGATGTTATTATTGAAGCATGTAATTATCATCTCCTTTCCCAGTTGCCAACTCATAGTGAGATAGATGGTGGCTTTTTGTTGTTTTTTGACTTTTTCAGAAAGAATGGGTGGTCTTTTAGGTAAAAAGTCCAGGAGTGTTATTCTGGCACAGGCGAAGGAAATAATGTTCTTTGGTTACTTGCACTTGAACTTGCACTTAGGTATTCTCCTGGAAAGGATCACTTTATAATTAATTGGCTACTAGTTGTTGCAACTGAAATGGATTTTCCTGGCCTTTGAAAACTTGCAAGCATCTACAAAATTTCTCCTAGCTGAAACTGGAATGAAGTGTGGAAAAAAATGTACAATGGCCAGATAAAAATAACACTATTATTTTCTTTTGGAATGTTAGAAAGATTTTGTCTTCCAATGTCTCTCTTCTTAATTTTTAATATTTTTACTATTACTACTAGCCTAGGTATAGGAGGTGTTTTTGCAAGTAAAATTTTTGCAGGTAAAAATTTTTCACTTTTAATATTTTAAAATGTTTTTATTTTTTCTAAGTCAAAAAATTAGTCGCAGTTTTCTCTTTCTTTTTTTTTTGCGTGATGTTTTGGTTTTGAAATATTTGTCTTTTCTGATGAAACAATTTCCACTGAGAAATTCCCAGGTTTAACTGGAAGTAGTTAGTGGATAGTGAAGGTTCATCAGAGGCCTCTCAGCTTTCCCCAAGCCAACTGTGCTTTCTTTTGAATAATTAATTTTATCTTATTAGTGTATAAACATTTATCTTTCATATCTTGATGGATAATGTCATATCATCACAATCTTTACCATGATTATGAATTATTTTCTATTTATACCTATGTCATAGAACACCCTGAGAGCTTCCCTTCTGTTTCAAACATGGGTTATTCTACAGAGGAATAAATAGCAACATGGGAGAATCAGGGCTAGTGAGGCCTTTTGACTGCTGAAGGCTAAGATATGTGAAGAGGAAAGGCTGTTCCCTTTTCAGCGGCGCAGGAAAACACAACAGCAAGGGGAAGTGTGAAATGTGCTAAAGGAAAGATAGGGTTCTTCCTTCTCTGCTGCCCCGAAATATGTGTGGGCTGGGGGAAAACACTTGTAGCAGCATGCATGGGACAGCCCCTGGTCTGTGTGAATGGTAGTGATTGTCTTTTAAAATATGTGTGCAATAATCACAGATGCTTTTCTCTGCCTCTCAGGAGACAATAAAAGAGATTTAGAGTTTTGTTCAAAAATGTACACACTGAGGTCAGTGCTGCTGGGAAAGTAACTCAGTCTGTAAAGGGCATATTCAGGCTCTCTGTCTGGATTAGAAACACAAGTGAAGAAGTCCAGCCCATTTCTCAGCTGCTGTGTGGTGTGCTCAGTGCACCCAGGCTCACAGCCTGGCCAGCCCCAGCTGGGAGCCGATGCAAGCACAGAGGCGCCGGGACCCGCAGTGCTGGTACTCAGGACCCCCTGTGGGCCCCAGCCTCACCCATCCCAGTCCATCCCAGCAGGCCCAAGTGAGGGTCCGCAAGCTCTGCAGGACTGCAGCTGTGGCAGCTGCAGTTGTGAGCCTGACAGGCAGGCATTGAAGGCGAAAGCTGGGACCGAAGATCCCTTTTGGGGATTTCAGTGTAAGGCAAGGCAAGGCCTTAGGAGATGCTGGTTTGAAGGTATGTAGCTGGCTCCACATGCTGAGAAATAAGAAACTTTAAAAGAAGAAAACTCACTAAACCTAGTATTTGTGTATATGATTGCTTTATATTCTCCCTTCCTGAATGACTCATTTAATATCTGGTCACACGCTGCTAAGGGCTTCAGGAAGAGATTAGAGAGCATAATTACTCTCACTTCTCCAAAGTCCACAGAGCACATTCCCAGGATTGATTACTCTCTTCATCCTTTAAGTTTTTGTCCCCACCAGCTTTGAAGCAAAGAATGACAGCTTTTTAATTTCCAGTCTCAATCCTGTCTCCTGATAACTGATCAGGGTTGCACCTACCTGACATTCATGATGCACACCAGATAGCTCCCTGATGACAAAAACACCACTGGCTTTAATTTCACATATGAGGAACTTAATTCACACTCTCCAGACACTGTCTTTTGGGAAACCCTGACAGTGGCTTCTGCCTGGTAGTTGAGGAAAGAAAAACAGCACTGCAATGGCTCTACAGCATCTTTGCACACACAGAATAAGGCACCCCAAAACAACTGGTTAAATTGACTGTGTACCAGATTGACTAGAAATCATGACATTCACCTGGCTAGGGCTAGAAGAAAATGTCATATTCTTTTCAGTGAGGAAGAAAATTCCAAGTGTGACTGCTTTTCGTGAATTTTCAGACCAAACATCTCTTTTGTATATCAATGGATTTACTGCACTTAGGATCAAGAACCCAGATTTTAAAATACCTTGTAGGTACTTAATTCTCAGACACCAAAGGTGGCATCCTGGCCACACTGGAGCCAATGGGAAATGAAAGCATAGACGGAGGCAGTGTCTTGTCCACCCCATCTTTAACAGTCCTCCTAACTCTGAGTTTCCAAAGAATCCTCAGTTAGTTATTAAAATCCAGATTACAAATGCTGGTGTTAAGCAATTAGTGATAAAAATTATATTAAGAGGAAGGGCACGTTTGGAACAGCGATGTGAGAGAGGTGTCTGGTGACAATGACAATGTGGCAGGATGAGGCAGCTGAAAATGGAAAAAGAGGGTGGTGGCAATTTAACCTACCTGGAGGTGGGTGCCAGTTGGTTTTACAGTCATTTTGTGGGACAACCACTTGAGGTCATAAAGCAAAGCAGGGAAATTTGGTACTGTTTTGTGGGTAGTACCTCTGTGGTCCAATATGGTTTTGTTCCTGTAAACATGCTCATGATATCTAAGATCTCAGGGAACAGAAATGGTATCATAGAATCACAGAATTATTAAGGTTGGAAAAGACCTCTAGGATCATCAAGTCCAACGGTCAACGCAACACTACCATATCTCCTAAACCATGCCCTGAAGTGCCACATCTACACATTTTTTGAACACCTCCAGGGATGGTGACTCCACCACGTCTCTGCACAGCCTGTTCCAGTGCCTGACCACTCTTTCAGTAAAGACATTTTTCCTAATATCCAATCTAAACCTCCCCTGAAGCAGGTTGAGGCCATTTCCTCTCGTCCTATCACTAGTAACTTGGGAGAAGAGACCGACACCCCCCTCACTACAACCTCCTTTCAGGTAGTTGTAGAGAGCGATAAGGTCTCCCCTCGGCCTCCTCTTCTCCAGGCTAAACAACCCCAGCTCCCTCAGCTGCTCCTCAGAAGAATTCTTCTCCAGTCCCTTCACCAGCTTCGTTGCCCTTCTCTGGACACGCTCCAGCACCTCAATGTCCTTCTTGTACTGAGGGGCCCAAAACTGAACACAGTATTTGAGGTGCAGCCTCACCAGTGCCGAGTACAGGGGCACAATCCCTTCCCTACTCCTGCTGGCCACACTATTCCTGATACAAGCCAGGATGCTGTTGGCCTTCTTGGCCACCTGGGCACACTGCTGGCTCACGTTCAGCCGGCTGTCAGCCAGCACCCCCAGGTCCTTCTCCGCTGGGCAGCTTTCCAGTCACTCTTCCCCAAGCCTGTAGCATTGCATGGGGTTGTTGTGTCCCAAGTGCAGGACCCGGCCCTTGGCCTTGTTAAACCTCATACAATTGACCTTGGCCCATGGATCCAGCCTGTCCAGATCCCTCTGCAGAGCCTTCCTATCCTTGAGCAGATTGACACTCCCGCCCAGTTGGTATCATCTGCAAACTTACTGAGGGTGCACTCGATCCCCTCATCCAGATCATTGATAAAGATATTAAACAAGACCAGCCCCAACACTGAGCCCTGGGGAACACCGCTTGTGACAAGCCGCCAACTGGATTTAGCTCTGTTCACCACAACTCTCTGGGCTCGGCCATCTAGCCAGTTTTTTATGCAGTGAAGTGTATAGCTGTCTAAGCCATGAGATGCCAGCTTCTCTAGGAGGATGCTGTGGAAGACAGTGTCAAAGACTTCACTAAAGTGCAGGTAGACAACATTCACAGCCTTTCCCAGGCCTGGGGCAGCTGGTCCCAAGCCATTGGCCCTGGACTCCTCAGAAACTCTCTGCCAGACATACTGAGATCTGAAGTGTTTCATTGCACAGAAAAATCAGCGGTCCTGCCAGGAACCTGGAGACATTAAATAATCATTCACTGAAACCCAGGAAACTGCTAAAGAGAGTTCTGAGTATTTTTCTCCTGAGTTGCTTGTAGAGGGGACTCAAACTGCCTCCTGTGTGAAGGCAAAGCCTCCAAAGCTCCACAGACAATTTGTTTCTTCTGCACCACCCCTCTGTCTTCCTAAACCACACTGAAAAAGTAGTCACATCCTCTGCCTGAACCCAGAGAATATGAGAAATGCAACTGTTCTAGCACAAGAGACATTAACTTCATTTTGTTTCAAGCCCCATTTTCAGAACTGGGAATCCAGGAAACATTTCTGGAATTTTCTGTGTCCAGTATTTGAAGGAAACATGTAAATTTGTTGAAGCTGCCTCCACCACTTTAAATCCCACTGGCCCACTCCAAAAAGAGTTGGCAGATGCAGCCTGTCAACAGGAGCCATGGGCTGGGGCAGCTTTGCCAGGCGTGTAGCAGGAGATGGGGAGAGGACGGATGGGGCAGTGGCCTCTTGGCCCTGTGTACAATCAACCACCGTGTTGCATGTCACAGGGCTGGAGAGAGGGGATTGTATGCAGCTTTGCTGTCACTCATCTTCATCAGAGTAACCAAGATGGTCCTGGAAGACTCAGAATATGGATGAGATACAAATGCCAACGAGTCTGTATTCCCTTTTCTTACCCAGCCAACTGCTGACTGGAGAGTGACAATTCTTGTGTATCTGTGAGCGTGTCTGAAATTTGGAATATCCTTGTAGAACAAAAAACTTGATCTAGGGCTGATTTATAGTCCTGAATGTCCCCAGACCCCTCATTATGTAGAAGGCAAATCTCTGAAATAATTGACTGAACACTGATGCAGGTTTTCTTACTACCGCATGGCAGCCTCAGTGCTGCTGCTTTTCCAACCATCTTAGCCTGATCACACAAACAGTTTTGTGGGAACAACCAGTGATCTCAGACTTTGTTTATGAAGCACTCCTCAAGACTGGGAAGATTTAAATCCTTAACTGGAGCCAAAAGAACAGATGTTCCTTTTCCTTCCTTGAGGCAAGCGCGTATGGGGAAAAAAAACTTAAATGGGTACATGATAGGATATCCTCACTGTTTGCTTTCATCTAGGTAAAATGCTGAAACTGTTGAATACAAATTTTAAGAACTATATTAAGATACTCTAAATAATCAGTGGAGGAGTTACCCGTTTTCTCTGGCTCTATTTTTAAACACAAATAGGATCACCAAAGATTGTTCATGCCTGATAGCATTAGAGAATCATTGTAGTGGGAAGGTCCCACATAAGGTCTCAGGTCCAGCCTCCTGCTCAAGGTGGGGTCAATACTGACTTCAGATCAGGTTGCTCAGGGTTTTGCTCAGACAAGACAAAGTAGCCTCCAAGGCCAGAGACTCCACAGCCTCTCTGGGCAATGTGATCCAGTGCTTAATTGTTCTAATAATTATTTTCCCTCCTTACATTCAGTCACAATACCCTATGTTTCCATTTATGACCATAGCCAAAGGACAAAATTGCTTTTCTGATGACTTGTGTCATATCTTGAGTGCCAAGCAGGACTTTCAGCTCCATGGAACACATTCAGGAATAGCTCTTCTGATGGATTTAAGAAAATGGCTGCTGCCTCCATTATAAGTTTCAGCTGCATTTTTATCTAAGCTAGTCCACGTTTTTATGTGAATAAACAAGCACAGTGGGAATGAAAGGATGAAAAATGCAACATTCTGACATGGCATGATCAGCATAGTTCCATCAATGTCAAGATGTGGCCCTGTATTTTTTTTCCTTAAGATTAAAACAATCAGAATTATGTGGTTCATCATATGCAATTTCTAATTCCTTAAATGTTCTCCATTTCTAGACATAGTAATTTTTAAGAAAAGTTCAAGCCACTGGTCTTTCTGATTTTTCACTGAGTGAATAGCATAAGGGTATTTCTACTGGACTAATTATTATGAAAACATATTTTGTCACCTAAGTAAAAAATATTTTGAGTTTATAGTGCAGCTTCCATCTAAGAATAGGAAAGCATTTCAAGCAGTCAGTCTGCTTAGTGACTATGTCAATAAGTAACTTACATCTAATTTTATTGGCAAGGAGGACTGAGAAGGATTAATGCTTTTATCCTCCAAAGAGATGCTCCTGCACTGGTCCTTGTGTGGGATTTACCAGTAAACAAGGCTGCTCTGATGTGCAGTCCAGCCTCCTCCCTTGCACAAATCTTTTCTGTTTGGACAAACTCTAGACAGATTTGGAAAAACCTGCATGAAAGTTGCTCTGAAGTGAGAGTTTTGAAACACGTGTCCAGATGGCTCAGTCATACAGTGGGTTTTCACAGCTACTGCATGAAGCACTGAACAGCTACAGGGAAGAAAAACCACTGATACCCTGCTTATTTTATCCAACTTAACAAATGCTATGCTTGGAAGAAACTGAGTTCATTTGGAGCTGGTTACCTCAGCTCTGAATGCCAACAGGAGTAAAATTTCCTCATTAATATACAGAGAATATTAGTTGTGACTAGTGCTCTCTTTTTGATCTGCAAATTAGCGTATTTTTTCTCCTTAAGGAAGGATTCATGGTGCTTTTTGGCCTGCCTAAGGCTGGTGCTATTTAGATGACTAGTTTGTTGAGCAGCCCATCTTACAGCAGAATTGCTTCTTGAAAGGGAAAGTATATATGTAGTCAGTACACTACGACTAAAATGAAAAGAGATTATTTTAATGCACAGTTAGTGTTAATTTGCAGCTCTGCACAAAGGATTTTGCATGATGGATAACTCAGAATGTGCCTGCTCAAGTAATTTGGCTCATAACTCTAAAATTCAGCTCAGCAACCAGGGGCTAATTGCTACTTATATCAAACCAAATAGCCAACAAGTATCTTTCCCCTTAGAGTATCAAGGGGCCAGAATCTTAGCTGGTATAAATTGGTGTTTACAGTAGCCAAGGATGTGGCCTGTATTGTTGGCTTTTCTTCTTTCCATCATGTTTGCTAATAAGCAAATGAAAGTACAATGAATTAGCAAATGCACTAATCCGGGCTTTCTCTCACAGACTCTGTGAGTCCTTCCTTGCTTCTGCTGGGGTTGGACTGATTCCTCATTCTAGTCACAGGTGTTTTCATAAGAACAGACTGTTTTTGTCATAGGCCACAGCTGTGGCTCTAGGAAGACTGAGAAGATGAGATTAAAAACTTCTTTAGTCACAGCAGAGTAGCAGCAGAGGAAACAAAGAAATCACACTGTTAAAAACTTTGTTGGGGTTTTTTAAGTCTACAATAAATTGAAAACCGTTTCAACAACTTGTTGACTCAGTCTTTGATCCCTGTCTCTTTTGAGCCCCACCTGCTCAAATCTTCTCCAAAACATTTTGCAGATCAGTATGTTTTTCTTTACCCAAGGAGTCAAAACACTTCTGACATCCTGACTGCTTCCTTCTGTCTCTCCTTCCCAATACTTATGTTGCCTGCTTCCCCCCATCCATACACAATGCCACTGTTCTGATTGTTTTCCTTCCCAACTTTTCCTTTATATACCTTTCCCGCTTCCTAACACTGTGCTTAAAGGTGCAGCTTTAAGAAACACATGATCATCAAGATGTTTAAGTGAACTCAGTGCACAAATTGGACTCTGAACTCTCCTCAGCAACATGTTGTTTTGTTCCTACAGCTGCCCTGGATCCAGCATTTTAGACAAGTTTTATGTTTAAGTATGAGGAAATTGAAGCTGATGCATAATGTTTTATTTATGCTGAACAAAAGGTTCCCTGGGAAATATAGGATGCCATGTTTGCAAGTCTCAGAGAAGGACTTCAAGTGTCACAGGAAATTAAATACAGGTGTAAACATTCATAAGTAGCGTTAAGTAACCATCAAGGCTGGGAAATTCACAGTGTAGATTAGCATGGCGTTTTGAGGTCAGTAATTTCATGCTTTAGTGCTGCAGCACGGTACTAGGAGGGTCAATGCTGTAATTCCCGTAGCATAGGTAGAGGATCCATGGGTATGGACATGCCAATGATTTCTTGTGCGTAAATAAAGGTATCCCCGGAAAGCAGCTGTAAGTAATTGCCCAAATTCAGGATCATGTCCTATACTATCCCACAATAAGCATAGGATAGCTAAACTCTTTTCCATTTACCATGAGGAAGAGTCTACCATTGGTAGATGTACATTCGTGTCTTAGCCTACTTCATTCATAGTAAATAATTTTGTCTGTGTTGTGGTGGGCAGGGAGGTGAATTATTGGACTTTTGGGAGAAGTAAAAATTTTGTGAGTGGACCTGTAAGGGATGGTAGAAAGCCTCAGAAATAAAAAAAAAAAAAAGCACAGTCCTAAACAATGGGGAAGGTAGTTGTAGTTTAAAGATGGAGACGGTCTCAATAACAAAACTGGATTAAGGTTTTAAGAAACACAGTGATGAGACAGAAGATTACTGGGGATTCCCTAAATGAGGCTTATACAGCTGATTAAATTCTATAAAAGTGGTGTAAAGTCCTGGGGGCATCCCTTCCAAATTACTCACCAAAATTTCACAGCAATCAAAGACTGTCGACAGCTAATATGTCTTACAGCAAAACCAGGATGTACCAGCAAAGTGTTACTAGAGAAGAGCCAGTAATGAGTATATATGACAGTGCAGCAGTATGACACGGTATGACATACCCACATGCTTTCCAGGCCACATGCCCAGGGTGTCTTGCTTGACATGGACTCCTCTCCATCCTTGCAGAAGTGTGTGAGCTCTATTAACATTGGGGTTGATGTGCTAGCCTCATCTTGCAAGGTGGGCTTTGCATTTCCCAGAGTATTTCACAGCCTCATTGCCTTCAGGAAAACCATGGAATGGATGTCTGGCTGGATCTCTGGTTATGAGAGCTGCTGCAACAGGCTTTGCTATTTGATAAACTTTCCCAGTTTCATGGCTTAGATAGAAAAAAAAAAAAAAAAAGAAGTGTTTCTCTTTTGACTTAATGCAGAGGCATCTGAGGATAATAGGGAGCCTGAATTTCCAGCATTCATCCTCTAATAGTGATAGATTTTAAGGTAATATATGATGGTAGCAATCATTTGTCTAAAGCAGTAAGATATGGCTTACTAACTGCAATAATGACTCAGGCTGCGTTAGAAAAAATGTTAGGTTGATCAACTCGTCTCATTTTCCTTTTCATGTTTTTAGTTCTTTTATTGCTTCTTGAGATGCCAGGCCACACAGCAAACTATTAGCCTAGCAGGTGGTTGAACTAAGACTGACAGCTAAGACCTGTCCTGCGCCCTGTACAAGAGCTGCTGGCCTTGCCCAGGGAAGCTCTCCCTGCCACACTGCAGAATGGGATATTGTGCTAAGGCAAGCTGTTTTGATGTTTTGCTTAAGACATATGTTGCCGAAAATCCATGACCTTTTAAGGCCCTATTCTGCAGCCTTTGCTAAGGCCAAGAACTACATCAAGGCCAATCCAAGAGCAGGTCCTGATGGGAGTAAGCAACTATTCTTCATGAATAGCAATAGCACAATCAGGCCCTAAATGAGACATTTATTCAACCTTTCTCATTTGTTTTCTATAAATCACCTTCTCTGTGTTGGCATCTCTTCTCCCTAGAGAAAAGGACTGACTAACAGCATTTTTATTACAGTGAGCAAAAGACAACAGTGGGAGCAAAGAGTCAGGATGCCTTAATATTATATTATAGGGCAGACCTATCACTGAGAATGGGCATTAATAGCCCTGTTTTTTACATCACAGCAAGGAGTCAGGAAGGGCTAATAGTCAATGCATTGCAAATACAGACAGTTCCTAAGGTAAAAAGGAGTGATTAAGCATCTCACAGCTCCAAATGAAGCTCCCTATTTTCAAAGAGTGATTTGCAACATCTAAGCAGATGGCAAGTTGCAAAGATGAGCTTGCAGATTGCTTGTATTCTCTTCTCTAGTTATTTGGTTTTGTCCCTTGCTGAGGCAAGACACTGAGCTGGTGAATTGATACAGCTGTTCTTTTGCTCCTGTAAGATTGTCACGATGCTGCTGCACTGTAGTGTGCCTTCCTCCGCTGGAGGTGTGTCAGTGACACAGGTGGAGGGCAAGTAGCTGGGAGCTTATGTAACAGACTTGGGAGGACACCACATGAGGACTGAATAGCATCATAACCCTTTTCTTATAGCTAATGATGTTTTTTCTCTTTAATGATTTTTTCTTTTCTTTTTGAGATTCCTCTGGTTCAGCTTCTTGGTGTGCCATTGTAGGTAAGCTACTCAGTAACCTCTAAATTCATATGCTCATATATTTCAGTACCGCATCCGTTGTCCTGTATTAGTGAAGAATTAAGAAGTTTGGTATTAACACTATCTCCTGGTGATTTCTCCAAAGCTGAAAACATATTCTTGTACTTCCTATAGCTTTCCATTAGACACAAATTCTTTTCCAATGTTCTCTCCCTCTGAAGCACATTTTTTCTGTGTTAAGACAATGTGACTGAAATATTCTGTGGAGAACCCTCTTTGACAAAATTGCCTCCTGCAAACAGGCAAAGCTAATGGAAGGGGCAATGCCACCAAATAAATCTTTAACTTACAGCATGAAGAGAAGGCAGAGCAGAATTCCTCTGGCATTTTCTCACGTCCCACTGTTTCTAATGATCCAGTGTTCCTTACTTTGTATTACAAACACTTCAGAGCTATTTCTAATTTCCAGTCTAGTGCACAAGCCATTTTGAGGATCTTCAGATGTAATCTTATTTGTAGGCAGACGTCTGTGAAATTACCATCTATTTTATAATGAGAAACAATAAGTGTTTTCTTTGCAGAAGTTATGAATGCTGTCAATCAAGTGAAGCAGAGATTAATTTTATTTTTGTGTATGTGAAAATATGTTTCACCTGTTATGAAAAGGTTCCCTTGTGGTTTTACATGTTGTCATATTTTGTATTTTTGGGTTTCTTTAATAAGTGAGTTGATTTGGCATGACAAAGCTTTACTTGCCATTTACTGGCATTTGTTCAATAGCAGTATTCATTAGGTCCAGAACTGGAAGTGACAAAGGTGTGGCAGATCAGCCCTCCAGATAGGGCATTTGCCTGTGCTCTCAGATTATTATCCCAGCCACAACATCATGTGGTAACACTGGTTTGGGACCCAAGCTGGTATCTGTACATGGATGGCATACTGTGCAGACATCAAAGGTGTCTCTGAGTTGTCCCCACACTGCATGGGACAGTAAGTCCTGCTGTAGGTTAACCCAAATGCCTAGTCAATGGACCCAGATCTTCTAAGTCTCAATGTCTTAGTTTTTACTCAAGACAAATAAGCTTGTTCATTACTTTCATAGTTCATTTTTTGTTATCAAGTATGCTGAGAAGAGATTTCTGGGGAAAGGACAGGTGGTATTTTTCAGAAACACTGTTGAAATGATAAGTCCCTCACAGAAGTGATCTCCATCACAGCAGTCAGGCACATGCCTCGTGCTGGCACAAAAGGCAGCTTGCTGGCAAATCATCACTGCACACTCTTCACTGTCTGGCAAAATCCTTGAGAACACAAAGTTTTGTGTTGCAACTGAAGTCCCAACTCTTGGGCTGTTTGAGAGGATGGATTCCAGAATCCAAAATGCCTCTAATGAGCATGATTTCATCTCAGTCTTCAGATGTTTGTAATTCTAGCAACTATTTAGTCAACTGTGCCCACACTCTTGCTAACCTAGGGGAAGGTGATAGAGAAGACAGAGCAAGACTCTCCTCAAAGATGCACCGTGAAGGAACAAGAGCCAATGGACACAAGGTGCAGCAAGGTGTCATCCAGATAGATATAAGGACAACATTCTTTACAGGATGGTTAAACACTGGAACAGATTCCCTGGAGAGACTGTGTAATCTCTGTCTTTGAAGATAATTCAAAACTCAGCTGGACAAATCTATAATCATCCTGATCTAGCTTGGAAGTTGACCTGCTCTCAGCAGAGGTTGGACCATATGACCTCCATGAAAGTCCCTTCAACCAAAATTGTTTTATGACTATATGATTCTAAATGAACTATGTGCATTGAGGCAGACAACCACAGTTACCAGGTGAATGGGAATGGACACTGAAGGAGAGCCTCTGCCTACATGCAAGACTGCTCCAAGTGAGCATGGCAAGATTTGCAAGCTTGTCATGTCCATTTTGTAGTTTTGCTGGTGGTACTGAAATCCCCAGGTCTGGCAGCCATCAACACTCTCTTTTAATACATTCACTCCTCCAAAAATTTCACTTTTTGTGAAAAGTAAGCTGCAGATGATTGGATGAATGCCCCAACATAGGCAAATCAATACAGCTTTTCCTCCTAAGTTAGCATTTTGCATTTCTTATTTTAGTAGAAGAAAGTTACGCTACTAGCTGCAATGCAGTTCTTATCCATATTTAAGGGCTATACATCATTGCCACAGAAGCCATGTGCGTTTACTTATCGATTTTTCTTTCTTTTTTTGACTGTTACTTTTAGCTATATTGAAATATTGCCAAATCGTGGGAACAGCAATCTGTCATAGAGGCCAAATGACTTCTTGATTTTGTAAGAGAAAATGTTTTGCTCTTGACCCTTCTCTGATAGTATCATTTTACAGTGAGCCTCAGGCACCAACCAACCAGTTATGAGACTAGAGAGTAGCTGGCCTCTCTTTTCTTGGTTACTCTGGATTATGGAGGCATGACTCAGAGCATATACAGAACTAAGAAAGTGGTTTTCCAAGTTGACAATGAGAAAAGATGGAGGGAAAACAGGCTTTCCCACCAGCAGGCATTAATCTGATTTCCTAGGGTTAAATGTGCTGTGTGAACTGCTGTGTCCTGTGCAGTCTTCAAGTGCTCTTCATTTCAAAGTCCTGCTAGTAATTAGTAAACTGTCCTTAGGGACAGTCCAGTGGCTAGAGATGAGGGAACACCATCCCGATTTAATCACACACTGAGTCGCATATTCTTTGAAACTTTGTCAGACTCTCTAATTTTTATAATCTGTTTTTCCATACAAAATAATGTCCTGAAATGAGAAATTATTTAATTATACTTAAAGGCTAAATCACAAAACTGAAGTCTTTGTAAAATGAGAAGGAACAGCAGCTGAACACTGAAGTTTCAGTGAATGGTGTGAGCTTTATGGAGGAGGGATTATGAATATGAGCTCCAGTGAGTGCAACTGAGTCAACTAGTTTAACTACAAGGGTAAATACTCTCCTGAGATACACCTTGATTTAGCAAAGCATTTAAGCACAGACTTAAATCAGACATCGTCGAGCTTGATATATGAACACAGTGAATTTTGGTTCTATCGCTTACGTGGTTAAGCATGATTAAAATTGGTGGAAATAGGGAATTTCCATTCCACTGGTGATCATAGGTTTTCAACCTTTTTTTTTCTTTCTGAGTTGAAAGACAGGCTAGAAGAAACAAATGGAAGATAAATGGCTTAATTTTCAGAGCATCTTCATTTTCTATTAATTCAGTTAGTAGTATGAGACCTCAGCATTCAGCAGATTTTAAGAAAAGGTTCAAAATGCTTAGCATCTTTCAGTTTTTAAAGCATTTTTCATCTTCTCCACACTTTGTGAATACGTGACTGTTTCATGAGACATGGGAAAACAGAACAAGAAAATTTAAAGAAAGGGGGAAGTGCCACTTTCACTCTAGGAAGTTCCATCCGATAAAAATAACATTGAACTTGACAAGATACTTCACAGTGGAAAAACTGCAGATACTTTCCCTACTTTTTACTTTGAAACTCAGATTCTGTAGTGGAACACTTGCATAAATTCCAGTCAGAGTGGAAATTTAGTATCCACAATTAGGCACACACAAAGAGTACAGCATCCACTGAAAAGAATTTATCAGTGAATTTGTAGCAGAAAAGTTCAATTTAGTTTTTCTTACCTTGCTACCTGTCATTGAGAAAGAAGTACTACACTATCTGGAGCTACAGAAACACATAAATTTGCAGAGCATTCTGTTCTGAACTATGTGGTTTGCATCTAAGGTTGCAAAGAAAACACACTGTTTTTAAAATCTTTTTCTTTCTTTCTTTCAATAGTTGTAGCTCACTTTATAAGAACAGTAAAAAGGCAGTCTTGCCAGATCCCAGTGAAGACACTAGTTTAGTTAGCTGCTGAACAAGGAATACAGGATGTGCCAGACTGCACCAGATTGCTCAGCCAGCACTTTTAATCATGTCCTTCAGTCTGCCAATACTGCACCCATGTAGGACGGAGTAATGAAGCGTGAGATTATTCCCCACACAATATAACATCAGCTGACAGTGCCAGGGTGTTATTCACTGCCTCAAACCTTCAGATCAGCAGAGGGCAGTGACAGCAGAGCTCCAACTTCTGTTTCAGCACGGACAACTTCTACATGAGTAAAACAACATATAACGTTAACTCTGGCTTCTGACCTCAGTGTGATTTACCAGATCTAAGCAGTGCTTTCGTGGTTGTCACAGTAATAGCATTCAGGCAGCATGAACAGAATTTTAATTCCCACTGGTTTAAGTGCATATCTATTTATTTAAATGCATATTTGTTTGATTGTTGCTTTTAATTCTGGTTTGAGGAAAACAAAAGCAGGTTTTAGGGGTGAAGGATGACATTCCCTGTGTTGAAGTGAAGAGGAGTTACTTCTGGTGTGGAAAGTTAGGCTAGAGTGTGATCAGGCACTCTGAGATATGGTTGTACCTCCTCTTCCCAAGGGTGGCTGTGCTGAGCCAAAGTGGGTGATCCACTTCTCTGCAAGCTGATTTCTGCAGCTGTGTAAGAGTGTGCTACATGGAGGAGGTACCCAGCAACATTTCTGGCAAGAAGAACACTGCGGGTTTTATCAAAATATTCCAGCATTTTGGGGTTCCTGTAGAGAAATCAATCTTTTTCGTGAGGAAAATGTTAGGTAAAATCTTTTTCTTTCTTCACTGTTTCGTAAAAACTTTGAGTGTGATGATTACCCCTCATTTTCTGAGTGGCTCTGAATATGAGTCATAGTCCACAGGAACCATTTAATAAACTGCTAAGCAGGCCTAATCATGACCTTCTGATATAGATAGATGGTCTGTATTCATACTGAACCATGGTCTCCCAGCTGGTGCAATCTCAGCCATTCCAGTCTGATGGCAGGAGGAACTGTGGTAACACTTGGGCCGAAGCCCTGGGTACAGCTCTTTTTATTTATAGCACAGTAATGATGAACATAAATTATTCTAACATCATTTGAACACAATTTTATTTAGTAGAAAAAAATGTTTTAGTTCTGAGTAAGCCTGGAAAAACTACAGTTCTGTCTCATTTCTTGATAGAAAATCACTTCTTTGCTTTTGCCGATCTGTGGTCCTTTGTGTGTGGAGGTGACGACGCCAGAAGGCTTTGTGGAACTGGGATTCCACCAAGCAGAAAGTTACCCGAATGTGAAGTATTTAGTAACCTGTGGTTGATTAGTGAGAGAGTCAACAGATACCTTGAAAAAGCATCTCCTGTAGACAGGCAAGCACTGCATGTATTTGCTGCAAATGAACAGAGCAAATAAATCATATTGCCAGACCAAAGTGTCATTTGCTTCATAAAACTTTGCAGCAAATTGTTAGCTAACAGCAGGAGAGGAGAGGTTCTGGGAAAGAAGAAGAGTTATTAATGGACTTAACCAATGTGACTGCAAATCCTTGTTGAAGTTATGAAGAAAGCCATCATTCAAAACCGTGGCTGCATCTAGATATATATATCTGTCGAGAAGATATCTACCTGTATGCCCTGCCCCTGCTACAAAGGATGGCAAATGATGATAGGTATGTGAATCCTTCCAGTAATGGTTGTTGCTGGCAAATATGCTCAATGGACGCTATCTCCCATCATTATCCTCCTTGCATGCCCCTCCTGTCAGTTTATAATGGTGTAGCCAACCACTGCCAGTTCCTTCTCCACCTTCAGGCATTGATCAGAGTTTCAACTTCCATCTCTACCTTCTTTTGGTGCTTTTGTCCAGTTGTGCCAAGAAGCGTAAGCACTGCCCTGGATCCCAGGATTTTGCATTTTTTAAAACTTCATATTTGCTGCTTTGATGCAACTTGTTTCCCTTGCAGGGTGACATCTCTGGAGATCTGTAGTTCATAAGGAGTTTGTATTGAGGAATTGATACAAAGAGGCAGTGAGGCTGCATAAAAAGATGTAACAGGTTGCATGTGTTGACAAGAACTCTGCTAGAACTGCTTCACTGGGGTCTAATATGGAAGTAGTCTTTCTCAGTTAAAGTCACAAAGATAGATAAAATCCCACTTATCACCCCAAGCCTTTATCTGGGCCATTTCTTGTCCATGACAAGAAACGTGCTCCTCTCCTTTATGATGCAGAAAGGCCCAATAGGTTTCAGTTTCATGATCCTCCTCGTGCAAACATGTGTAAAACTTCCGAGTACAGAGTCTGCACTTACTAAGCCATGACTGTGCAAAGGCTTTAAGAGGGCAGATCTGCACAAGTATCACTGCGGTGGTGGCAGATCAGCTCAAGATCTGCTACTAGGGAATCATCATGCGTTAGTTATGCTTTCCAAGTGGTATCAGCAGTCTTCACTGAAATAGCAATTTCAGACTACCCCATAAACAGCAGATGAAGAAAGGACAGAGCCAACAGTCCTTGTATGACCCTAAGATGAGGGTATGGGTTAATGAAGAGATGGAAAAATGTAGATCACTTTTTACTTCAATGCCCAAAATATGCAGACAACTATTTTCTCATGTGACTAGGAATAGTTTAAAGACTTTCCAATAAAATAGGATGAGGAAAAATAGTCTGCACAAGCTGGTGAAGAATAAGGGAACTATTAGGGAGAATGTTATAGCATGTAATAACTGCTCCTGATCAGAAATAGGTCACCATGGAGACAGTACCGAAGCAGAACCCCACAATGTGTTAGGGCTCTGCCAAGCCACCCTAACTGTATCCAAGCAGAAAGTCAGTTTCTGCCATTTTAAGTTCATCACAATTTCTGTCACTAAAATCCAAGCTGCTTTTGTTGTTTTTGAAGAGAGTGTGAGTCTGTATGCCTGTGTATACATGTGAGGAAATTAAAAAAAGACAATATATTTACTCCTTTTGAGGCTGACACAAGCAAAAAGAGATAAAAATAAGCGAGTGAAATGAGCCCAAGGAGAAGGAGTGCAGAGGGATTGCTTATCACCACATCCAGTTCCTGCGATTTTGCCTTAAAGTAAAATGCAGTTTTTGAGGAAAAAGATGAAGAGCAAAGCCACGTCAACTGGAATAAGCAGAAACAGCTTTTCACTGTTTCCTGGGGGGATTCAACAGCTCCAAGTGGGTTGTAGATCTTGGGATATTATCATTCATCTTTGGCCTTCCCTCACACTACAGCATCAGTTTTGCTGAACTGCACTGCATGAAAAGTACTTTTCTTCCCTGGCATGGGACCAGCAGGCAAGAGACCTTTCAGCAGTTCTGTCCTGTGGGGATAGCAACTGCTGGATTTTACTAATCCATCTGAGATTATTGCTCTAGTCCAGATAATGGAAACTACCTCTTTCCTCCTACAGGTCCCTCCCTTTCCTGCTGAACTAGCTACAAATTCTGAACTAGTTCTCTTTATTTTCAAGAAAAGAGAAGAGAGTACCTGACTTATGGGGAGCTATTTAACCAGATGAGGACTTTCTCTGGGGCTTGTAATTTTTCCTAGGGAAACGGACCATTGCTTCTTTCTGACAGAGGAATTAATCACTGAGTATTACTAGCAAGTGAGAAAAGACACACACTTTCAGATGTCGACTTCATAGCTTTGTGCATTTATGGAAAGACTAATGAGAAAACATTATAGAACTCTGATTCCCTTATATCACTTCATTTGCATGAAAAAGACATATAACCCAGTGGAAATTACTCTCAGGGAATGCCCCAGCACAAGAAAACTTTCTGCTCATCACAGTAATTCACGAAAATCTTCCCTGCAGCACTTTTTGCTACCCCAGGGTGTTTCAGTGCAGAGGCTGAGGCCATGTTTTGCCTGTTCTTGGCCAGCTTTGTGCTAACTAGAACAGCTTTAAGGCTGCTCTGTCTTACACAGGGAGCCACATGAAGAAACATCCTTGCTCATATCTCTTTCTTGGGTGAAACAGAGCAACAAGGACACAGAGAAACACAATCATGCTTTTATTTCTACCTTTCTGGAGAAGAATGAAAAGGAAAATGAGACAAGCTACCTCTGAAAAACTTTGTGGGACAATGCCAATGCATAAACTGTCATTAAGCGAGAGAACCAGTTCCGCATGATTGAAGCCTGAGGTTTTAATTGTACCCAAGGGAATTTTATATTTATTCCCTCTCAAATTGAGACAGGTGGAGCACCATAGGATTGCTTGGTATTCCCAGCGGCAGCACTGAAGATAACTCAAACTGTAACACTCCACCCCACTCCTGGGACTTGCAAAAATGCAGCAACAGAAGTACAGGCAAAACAGATAGCTGTGAGATTTTAGCAGAAATTTGTTTGAACAGAGCATCTCTGGGGATCATGAGGAAACAAGGCATTCATTCCACTCTGCTAAGTCACAGATCACTCACAATTTGACCAAAGAGAGGTTTCCTTCAAAGAGGAAACTGTCATGGAACAAGTGGCATCATTTTGGATACTCTTTTTGCCTTCCTTCTGCTGGCTAGTCCTTCTGGTCCCTCTGCTCTTGGGAAATTTTTCCTTTCTTCTGACCTCAGTGGGGGAGATATACTCAGGATTTATACCCCATTCCCTTTTAACCAATGGAGACAAATTCTTTCAGAGGTTCACATTATTCTGGCCTTCTAAGAAGAAGCACATGCAAAGGCTTTAAACACTTCTTCAGCCAAAAAGGGTTTCTGAGTATCAGTTAAAAGTGCCATGCCCATAGTGAAAATGGTACATAGCTGTCATAGTCAAAAGGAAGGACCTGTCTCCTCAGAGGAAGAACAGGTCTAAAGAATGTGCTCTTCAGCAATTGGTAGTCCAGGGAGAGTCCAGTGAAAACACAGTAGCAAGGTACCTCCTATGGAGAGTGGATGAAGGTACAAACTTCAGTGTGGAAGTGTACCCAGCTCCTCAACAATGTAATGGCCTTTGCTGCTTGGTGGCTTGGCCCAAAACATACAGACAGAGTATTGTGATTTCTCCCTTTCTGCACCCGACATGCCTGCATTCACTGACAAGCTTATCTTTTCTTTTGTGAGAATTATTTAACATCCTAACCCAACTCCCAGCCTTCCAACAGATGATTTTGAAGATCTTGGGGGAAAAAATGGCTTAGTGAGATCACATTTTCAAAACAAATGATCCACATTTTTCTGTAGCTGGCTGGTTCCCTTCTAGTTCTAGGGTTATTACATTTTAGGAATTTACTATATAAACTGCACATTATTGCAGTTTGGCTCATGAAGCTATGGGATAAGGAGCAGTCTGCAGAGTTTCAGGGGCTTGTTTGTACTTTGCCAGTTGCAGCCATTTGAGCTGGAAGAGTCTTTGCTGTTAGTCAGGAGGTTAATTGCTGGGACATGAAACGGAGGTAGCATGTCTTATTGCAGCTCTCCTCTGAGATTATTGAGAAACAACTGAGCCGAAGAGATTCTTAATAGCAATCCAGCATGGACCATTTCCCCAGACCTTCAATTTCTTGCTGAAGATTTATATTTTTAATTCTTTTAATGAAGGTTGTCCCAGAGGTCAAGAAATTCCTAATTGACACTGGCTAGCAGGACTATACATTAAACAGCACTTCCAGCTATGTGCTGGCAGAGAGGCTTTTGGGGCAGAAGTTCTGGGGGATCTCGCTCATTGTAAACCCCTTGCAGCGCTTTAAGGCCAGGTTGTGTAGAGAGAGGCAACAAGCTCAAAACTGTCCTTTTAAAGTACGCAAAGTCATCAGTTACAGTCCCCAATTTCATCTTCTGATTGAACTTGTTTGAGGAGAGAAATATTTTTAGGTTTATTAAGTTGAATTTTCTGCCAGCAGCACTATATGACTGGATTGCACACATATGGAAATGAGTTCTTATCTGTCCCAACACAGTCCTGATGGAGTTAGTTCTGAAGGAACTAATGGAGGCAGTGCTGGTGTCTGGACAATTTTCTTCATAGCTGCTTAAAGTTCCATTTGTTAGACGTGCGTGGTATGTCTAGAGAAGATAGGTGCAATACTGGTCCCAAGACATATCAGCCCTCACGTGGGTCCACAGGAGGATAATTTCCTTGGTGTATCACTGTATGAAGGCCCACCTGCCTTCATTCCCACCTCACTGCCATTGCAAGGGGGACGGAGGCTGTGGCAGAGAAAGGCTGTATTTCATACAAATTAGAGGCATCCTTTTCCACAAAGGTCCTGAAGCCTCTTCTCCCAACCTTAGGCTTGTGACAGTGAAAAAAGACTCCTAGAAAGGCACCCAATCTCCATCATACTGCCATTCCTGCTCCAGCAATCACTGCTACCTGAGATGCTTCCTCCAGCCCAGGGCCACATACCTCAGGGAGCAAAATGAAGCATTTTGTGTAAAAGCTCAGGCTCTGATTTAAGTGGCTGGAGCTAATGAAGGAGTTCCTGCTTCTCACTGTTATCTATGCATCAGACCCCCTTGCATGGCTTTAGCCTCTGGTCCTGGTGGCTACAAACATCTAGGGCTGCTAAAGCTGGCTACACCTGCCCTGCGCTAGTGGAGAAGCCATTTCTATGGGATGAAGCTTCATGACTCTGCTGGTTTTGGCTGGGGTAGAGTTAATTCTCTTCACAGTAGCTAGTATGGGGCTGTGTTTTGAATTTGTGCTGGAAACAGTGTTGATAACCCAGGGATATTTTTGTTCCCGCTTATACAGAGCCAAGGCCTTTCCTGCTTCTCACCCCACCCCACCAGCGAGCAGGCTGGGGGGGCACAAGGCGCTGGGAAGGGACACAGCTGAGACAGCTGACCCCAACTGACCCAAGGGATATCCCACATTATATGGCGTCATGCTCAGCATACAGAGCTGGGGGAAGAAGGAAGAAAGGGGGGACATTGGGAGGGATGGCGTTTGTCTTCCCAAGTCACCGTTATGTGTGATGGAGCCCTGCTTTCCTGGAGATGGCTGAACACCTGCCTGCCCATGGGAAGGGGTGAATGAATTCCTTGGTTTGCTTTGCTGGCGTGTGCGGCTTTTGATTTACCTGTTAAACTGTCTTTATCTCAGCCCACAAGTTGTCTTTCTTTTGCCCTTCTGATTCTCTCTGCCATCCCACGGGGTGGGGGTGGGGGGGAGTGAGCGAGCAGCTGCGTGGGGCTTAGTTGCCGCTGGGGTCAAACCACGACAATGACCCATTCGCAGCTTTAGCACCATCCGCATTTGTTGTGGTTTAGCCCCGGTCAGCAACTAAGCACCACACAGCCGCTCGCTCACTCCCCCACCCTTGTGGGATGGGGGAGAGAATCGGAAGGGCCAAAGTAAGAAAACTCGTGGGTTGAGATAAGAACAGTTTAATAATTAGAATAAAACAGCAATAATACTAATATAATGAAAAGGAAAATAATGAGCGAGAGAGAGAGGAAACACTAGAAGGAGAGGGAAAGAAAAAAAAAACAAAACCCAAACTGAACAACAAGTGCTGCAACCGCTCACCACCCGCCGACCGACGCTGCCGGTCCCCGAGCCGCGATCGCTGCCTCCCCCAGCCAATTTCCCCCAGTTAATATACTGGGCATGACGTCACATGATATGGAATACCCTTTGGCCAATTCGAATCAGCTCTCCTGGTTGTATCCCCTCCCCTCCCGGCTTCTTGTGCACCTGGCAGAGCATGGGAAGCTAGAAAGTCCTTGACTAGTGTAAACACTACCCAGCAACAACTAAAACACCAGGGTGTTATCAACATTATTTACATACCAAGTCTAAAACACAGCACTATGCTAGCTACAGTGAAGAAAAATCAACTATCCCAGCTAAAACCATGACAGTATCCACCCCTTATTCCATACCATTTACGTCATGCTCAGGTCTCATACTATCCAATATGACCTCAATAACCACCACCCACCTCCCCATCCTTTGATGACATACGTAGATATCATTTATCATTCCCGTAGTCTATGGACCATCCCTGTAGAACATCTGTAGAGGGTCCACACATGTCCATTGAGTTCATTCAGTCCATAACTTTGGGCTCCATCTATCGTAACAGTCTTTCAAGGCTGGAGAGATGGTCTGCGTGGTGTTGGATTGTTGCATGCTGAAGCCAGTCTTTGTTCCACCACCGCTACACGTTGCTTGGTTCAATCAAAGTTCATTCTTCATTAATTTTGGAAATTCTTACTATGATACCATTGATACAGCATATAGCAACCATAGGAGTGATGACATACAATATCATATAGCAATTAACAGCATACCATTCAGTTCATTGGCTATTTTCACCCAAAATCAAATCCCCTTGAGGCACACATCGAACTCCTCCATCCTCCCGCATTACCCACCAAGTGCACCCAGGTCCTCGAGCAAAAGCAATCCCACGAATGGGTTTGCCTTTGCCCGAGACAGGAATAACCCAGACGGTTTTCCCCAGCATATTTTTTACATGCACTACAGGGACTTTATCCCCTCCCACAGTACGTAAGAGTCCTGACTGGGCAGGCCCAGCTCGATTGGCAGATCCCCTAGTGTTGACTAACCAGGTGGCTTTTGCTAAATGTGTATCCCAGTGTTTGAATGTCCCACCCCCCATTGCTCTCAGTGTAGTCTTTAACAGTCCATTGTATCGTTCAATTTTCCCAAAGGCTGGTGCATGATAGGGGATGTGATACACCCACTCAATGCCATGCTCTTTGGCCCAGGTGTCTATGAGGTTATTTCGGAAATGAGTCCCGTTGTCTGACTCAATTCTTTCTGGGGTGCCGTGTCGCCATAAAACTTGTTTTTCAAGGCCCAGGATAGTGTTCCGGGCGGTGGCATGGGGCACGGGATATGTTTCCAGCCATCCGGTGGTTGCTTCCACCATTGTAAGCACATGGCGTTTGCCTTGGCGGGTTTGTGGCAGTGTGATATAATCAATCTGCCAGGCCTCCCCATATTTATACTTCAGCCATCGTCCTCCATACCACAGAGGTTTTACCCGCTTGGCTTGCTTGATTGCAGCGCATGTTTCACATTCATGGATGACCTGTGCAATAGTGTCCATGGTCAAGTCCACCCCTCGGTCACGAGCCCATCTGTATGTTGCATCTCTTCCTTGATGGCCTGAGGTGTCGTGGGCCCACCGAGCTATAAATAGTTCACCTTTATGTTGCCAGTCTAGATCTACTTGAGCCACTTCAATCTTAGCAGCCTGATCCACCTGTTGGTTGTTCTGATGTTCTTCAGTGGCCCGACTCTTGGGTATGTGAGCATCCACATGACGTACCTTCACAACCAGGTTCTCCACCCGGGCAGCAATATCTTGCCACAATGCAGCAGCCCAGATGGGTTTGCCTCTGCGCTGCCAGTTGTTCTGCTTCCATTGCTGTAACCACCCCCACAGGGCATTTGCCACCATCCATGAGTCAGTATAAAGATAGAGCACTGGCCATTTTTCTCGTTCAGCAATGTCTAAAGCCAGCTGGATGGCCTTTACTTCTGCAAACTGACTTGATTCACCTTCTCCTTCAGCAGTTTCTGCGACTTGCCGTATAGGACTCCATACAGCAGCCTTCCATCTCCGATGCTTTCCCACCAGACGACAAGACCCATCAGTGAACAGGGCATATTGCTTCTCATTTTCTGGCAGTTTATTATACAGTGGGGCCTCCTCAGCACGTGTCACCTCCTCCTCTGGTGACATTCCAAAATCTTTGCCTTCTGGCCAGTCCATGATCACTTCCAAGATTCCTGGGCGGCTGGGATTTCCTATTCGAGCCCGTTGGGTGATCAGTGCGACCCACTTACTCCATGTAGCATCAGTTGCGTGATGTGTAGAGGGGACCCTCCCTTTGAACATCCAGCCCAGCACCGGCAGTCGAGGTGCCAGAAGGAGCTGTGCTTCAGTACCGATCACTTCTGAAGCAGCTCGAACCCCTTCATATGCTGCCAATATCTCTTTTTCAGTTGGAGTGTAGCGTGCTTCGGACCCTCTGTATCCCCGACTCCAGAACCCTAGGGGCCGACCTCGGGTCTCCCCTGGTGCTTTCTGCCAGAGGCTCCAGGTAGGGCCATTCTCCCCGGCTGCAGTGTAGAGCACGTTTTTTACATCTTGTCCTGCCCGGACTGGCCCAAGGGCTACTGCATGAACTATCTCCTGCTTTATCTGTTCAAAGGCCTGTCGTTGCTCAGGGCCCCATTTGAAATCATTCTTCTTCCGGGTCACTTGATAGAGAGGGCTTACAATCAGACTGTAATTTGGAATATGCATTCTCCAAAAACCCACAACGCCTAAAAAAGCTTGTGTTTCCTTTTTGCTAGTTGGTGGAGACATGGCGGTTATTTTGTTGATCACATCCATTGGGATCTGCCGACGTCCATCTTGCCATTTTATTCCCAAAAACTGAATCTCCTGTGCAGGTCCCTTCACTTTACTTTGTTTTATGGCAAAACCAGCCTTCAGAAGGATTTGGACTATTTTCTTCCCTTTCTCGAAAACATCTTCTGCTGTGTTGCCCCACACGATGATGTCATCAATGTACTGAAGGTGTTCTGGAGCTCCACCCTGTTCCAGTGCAGTATGGATCAGTCCATGGCAAATGGTAGGGCTGTGTTTCCACCCCTGGGGCAGTCGATTCCAGGTGTACTGGACACCCCTCCAAGTGAAAGCAAACTGTGGCCTGCACTCTGCTGCCAAAGGCATTGAGAAGAATGCATTAGCGATATCAATTGTGGCATACCACTTGGCTGCCTTTGACTCCAGTTCGTATTGAAGTTCTAGCATGTCCGGCACGGCAGCACTCAGTGGCGGAGTGACTTCATTCAGGCCACGATAGTCTACTGTTAGTCTCCACTCTCCATTAGACTTCCGCACTGGCCATATGGGACTGTTAAAGGGTGAACGGGTCTTACTGATCACTCCTTGGCTCTCCAGTCGCCGAATGAGCTCACGCATGGGAATCAGGGAGTCTCGGTTGGTTCGGTATTGCCGCCGGTGCACTGTTGTGGTGGCAATTGGCACCTGTTGTTCTTTGACCTTCAGCAACCCCACAACAGAAGGGTCCTTCGAAAGACCGGGCAAAGTAGACAGCTGTTTAATTTCCTCCGTCTCCAAGGCAGCTATACCAAAAGCCCACCTGTACCCTTTTGGGTCCTTGAAATACCCTCTCCTGAGGTAGTCTATGCCAAGGATGCACGGAGCCTCTGGGCCAGTCACAATGGGGTGCTTTTGCCACTCATTCCCAGTTAGGCTCACTTCAGCCTCCAATACAGTTAGCTCTTGGGATCCCCCTGTCACTCCAGCAATACAAATGGGTTCTGCCCCTACATAGTTTGATGGCATTAGGGTGCACTGTGCACCGGTGTCCACTAGAGCCTTATACTCCTGTGGGTCAGATGTGCCAGGCCATCGGATCCACACAGTCCAGTAAACCCGGTTGTCCCTTTCCTCCACCTGGCTGGAGGCAGGGCCCCTCTAATTCCAGTTGCGGGTTTCCCACTCCAGATCTTGTGAACGGGAATCAGAAGTCTCTCTATTAAGATCACAGATAGAATCAGCGCTTCTACTCCTCTGTCTGGGGAACTGCCTACTGGAAACTGGAGCAGCAACTCTCCTGGAGGTCCCCCCTTGAGTGGTTGTTTTTCCTTGCAACTCACGTACCCGTGCCTCCAGGGTCAACGTAGGTTTTCCATCCCACTTCTTCATGTCCTCTCCATGGTCACGCAGGTAAAACCATAGGGTGCCCCGTGGTGTGTATCTTCTCTCTTGAGCAGAAGGACGCTTACTCCTAATGGCCGAGATACTGGTCCGTACAGGTAGGGAGTAGGACATATCTTCTTTGAATTGCTGGAACTCCCGGGACAATTTCTCCACAGCTGAGACGAGGGAGGAAGAGACATGTGCTTCATAATCCCGGAGTTTATCAATCACATCCTCTACTGTTGGTGCCTCTTCATCTTTCCAGGACATTACTGCCAGGGAGTTTACATGGGATGATGGTGCGCTCCGTACAAACTTCCGCCACATGGGTCGTGTGCACTGTGCTTCATCTGGATCTTTGGATGACTGTTCACTACCCAGGTCACCATAAATCACCTCAAGCACAGCTAATTCTCTCAGGTACTGGATACCTTTCTCCATAGTGGTCCATTTTCCAGGGCGATATATAACATCTTCCTTGAAGGGATACCTTTCTTTCACAGCAGACAGGAGTCGCCTCCAGAGGCTGAGGCCTTGTGTCCCTTTTCCAATTGCTTTGTCAATGCCCCCGTCCCTAGAAAGGGATTCCAGTTGTTTGGCTTCCTTACCCTCTAATTCCAGGCTACTGGCCCCGTTATCCCAGCATCGGAGCAGCCAGGTGACAACATGCTCACCTACACGACGGCTGAAATCTTTTCGTATATCTCGTAGCTCACTTAAGGATAGGGATCGGGTAGTTTCCGTCTCTTGTACAAGTTCTTCCTCTTCCTTCTCCTCTCTTAGTAACGGCGCTGCTTCTCCATCATCCTTTTCTATACGAGTTGACTTTCTCTTTAAAGATTTCTTCTTTTGTATAGGGGCAACTGATACTGGCACGGGTTGATTCTCCGATTCAGCTTCAGTGTCCGTCATGGGTGTTTGAGTGGTCACAGTGCCTGTCATCGGGCTTGGAGCAGCCGCAGTGCCTGTTGTGGGGGTTTGAGTGGCCACAGTGCCTGTCGTCGGGCTTGGAGCTGCTGCAGCGCCTGTTGTGGGGGTTTGAGTGGCCACAGTGCCTGTCGTCGGGCTTGGAGCTGCTGCAGCGCCTGTTGTGGGGGTTTGAGTGGCCACAGTGCTTGTCGTTGGGCTTGGAGTATCCGCAGGGCCTGTCGTTTTCCCTTGGTGGTACTGAATACTGTTGAACAGGGCTCGGTAGGCATGGGCCAGGCCCCAACACATTGCAATGATTTGTATCTCTCTGGAATTGCTAGGGTGACAACATACTTCCTCCAAATATTCTACTAATTTTTCAGGATTCTGCACTTGTTCTGGGGTGAAGTCCCAAAACACTGGAGGTGCCCACCGTCTCAGGCATTTGCCCATACTATCCCACATACCCTGCCACCCATAATTATCGAGCCTTGGAGCAGATCTCTGGATGATATTCTTGAATTGCTTATTAACCTTAGACAAAACCGAAACAATCTGCCATAGGAATATCAACAGATATATCTTAACTACCCAAGGATGTTCAAGATACTGAAAAGTTGTTGTAATGAAGGAGGAGACATTACAGAAGACGGTAGCTAAGGTGCCATTCTGTATTTCCTCCATAAAGAACCTCTCAGAAGAGGAGGTATAATTGCTAATTGTCTCCATGAGGTGGTACCCGAAGTACAGTAACAGCTTCCATGCAAGACCCAAATAACCGATAAAACTCAAGGCCAGTGTTTTAATAACAAATCTCCTAGGCAAAACATCTCTAACCACTGCAGAGCACAGCAAACTACAAAACCCAATGCCAATCTTTAACATGTACTTCAAAACCAGCATGGTGTAGATCTAACTACTAATATCGAGAACAGATGAATCAATGCTGTGACCAGCAACTGTTATTATCTCAGACCCTTTGTGCCCCACGTTGGGCGCCAAAAAGGACTGTTGTGGTTTAGCCCCGGTCAGCAACTAAGCACCACACAGCCGCTCGCTCACTCCCCCACCCTTGTGGGATGGGGGAGAGAATCGGAAGGGCCAAAGTAAGAAAACTCGTGGGTTGAGATAAGAACAGTTTAATAATTAGAATAAAACAGCAATAATACTAATATAATGAAAAGGAAAATAATGAGCGAGAGAGAGAGGAAACACTAGAAGGAGAGGGAAAGAAAAAAAAAACAAAACCCAAACTGAACAACAAGTGCTGCAACCGCTCACCACCCGCCGACCGACGCTGCCGGTCCCCGAGCCGCGATCGCTGCCTCCCCCAGCCAATTTCCCCCAGTTAATATACTGGGCATGACGTCACATGATATGGAATACCCTTTGGCCAATTCGAATCAGCTCTCCTGGTTGTATCCCCTCCCCTCCCGGCTTCTTGTGCACCTGGCAGAGCATGGGAAGCTAGAAAGTCCTTGACTAGTGTAAACACTACCCAGCAACAACTAAAACACCAGGGTGTTATCAACATTATTTACATACCAAGTCTAAAACACAGCACTATGCTAGCTACAGTGAAGAAAAATCAACTATCCCAGCTAAAACCATGACAGCATTTCTCTTGTTATTCTTCTAAAATGATTAAGTGATCCAGAAATAGGTTACCATCTGAAGCCATTTCTGAGCATTTAACTTGTCCAGACTTCTATGCCACAGGCTGTGATTGTCTTTGAATAAACAGAGTCTGTCTGCCAGGAAACCTGACTAGTAGGGATATTTGAAGAGCACGAATACAGCACAGAGCATCTGCAGACAGTAGGATAAATTTTATTAAGTGTGAGTACGTGCAAGGAACTCACAACTTAGTTTTACTTGCTGAGGACCAAACAATGCAGAATGTGACATGAGATGAAGCTGCTTTGGTGGGAACACTGATAGTTATTGACTGGAAAGCAGACATTTGGGGAAATACTGACCTTAAGCAGTTGTCCACAGGGATGTTGGGAGCTTTAAAGAAAGCACTTCTTTACTACCTTAGTAGCAGTGTATGTTCGTATCCAAAGAGACAAATGCTGTCCGGAGAGAAGCACTCTCCAAAGCATCAACCTATCCATTCACTACGTGCGAGCGACTAACTTTTGCAAAAGGGCACTGTGTGAGCATTTCCTGGCACATGTTGAATCCTTGATATTTCAGTGTCTTTAAAACTTTCCAGTTATTCTGAGCAAGTGGCAATTGCTTATGTCAGTTTAAAAAATACCAGCTTCCTTCCCCTTCTGATTGTATTAGCAATGGTGTAAGCTGCAGCAGCTGGCTTTGGGGCAGGCTGTTATCAGACCTGACAGGATCTGAAGTTCTGGCATGCCTCAGTATGGTACTAAGCGTCATTCACAGCACCAAGATCAGAGTTTCCATCAGGACTGAGACTAAGGGAGAGCCGAAATTGTGAGTTTCTCATTCTGCAATACTTAGATGGGAAGGTTGAGGGCTGAACCAGCTCAGCAAAAGTGTGGCTATTTAGGGTTTTAATGAATACAGTATGAAAATGGGTTTTCATTGGGTTTGCGTGCACACGCTAATTAAGTAACTAGAAATTCTGTAATTTGCTGTAGGGATTTTTCTTGTGCTTGTTGGAGGTACGGTACATTCAGAGCAATCTTCCTGAGGAGATCTCTGTGCACGCATACCACTGTCTGGGGAATCCTGGCATCACACTTTCTTTAGCAATCACTGCAAACACTCTCTGGGGAAGAATTTGCCCCTAGTTTCTCTTTTGATCAACAATACAATGCAATGCAATCCTGAGCAGAAATTTTATCCTAAAAAGAAGAAGAGCTGGAAACTTCATCTCATTCAGTAGTAGACTTTGCTATATTGATTTTATGTGGAAGGTACTTTGGGGAGTTAAATGCTTTAAAAGGCTGAGTTACGGTGACTAACTTCCATGTTTCTCTCCACAGGCTGTGCTAGAAGAAAGGTTCTCTGAAAGACAACTTGGAGAGCCTGAGCTGGCCTCTTGCTCTCCATTTCTTACACCCACCATTTCTGTTGGCTCACACATTGCTGAGGAGGAGCAGACCTGGAGGTGCCATGGGTCAAGAAGCTACCTCAGAACTCTGCCGGAGCCCAAGGTATTCCTCAGCCCCTGAGACTGCTGTGGTGACTAGGGACACCAGCTCTGGCCTCCCTCGCTGAGTGCAGAACCACTCACAACTTCAGGGATCGTTTTTCTAATAAGGCTTGGAAAGATAGCAATGTAGGAAGCAGGCACTTCAGAAATGAGCAGTATTACTGGTAATTACAATAAGCCACCAACCTCACATTTTCACAACCCAAGAGCAAAATAAGTGGAATTACATCTGGAAAAGGCTTTATTGTGCAGAAATGGCACATAGATTGGTATAATGAAAAAAGGAGAATTGAGAACGCTGCATATTTTCAAGATAGTGAAAAATGACACATATTTAATTCAGCAAAATTGAACAATCACTGATTTACAGTCTTCTAGAGCAAAATAAACGACAAAGCAAAAGCAAGCTGATCTGCTGGAGGAAAGAACACCTCCTGGTCAAAACATTCAATTGCACTGATGATATTGCTGTTAACTTAGCAGTATATTGCCTCTTCTAAATGATATGAAGTGTAAATGAAAGTTGTAGACCAAAGGAAGCACATGTTGACTGTGTAGAAGGGATCAGGCAGAAATCTATGCTGAGTGTAGTGCTTATGATTAAATCAGTTGGATTGGCAATATGGGCACCTGGCAGGAGAATATACCCAATACTGCAAATAGATACATGGTACCGTTTAATGAACATATCAGCTTCCTTTCTCAGTCTGTAGGTAGTGATACCACTTTACTAATTGCCTTGAAAAAACTAAGAAGGTAGGAACTATGGGAAATGAGACTGATGATCCATCTGCTATGCAGAGGCCTTTGAGAGTAGCTGTTGCACATACAACAAAAGGACACTGCAACCTCATGAGGGAATTTCTTCCCTTGTTCTAAGTCATTATGCCTTGGCCAGTCAAGAATGAGGAGCTGGAGTTGCTCCTGTCCCATGAAGAAGACAAACATAGTTAAGTGGCAGAAGTGGGGGAGAAATGAGATCATGGGAGAGGAGAGATGGTTCGGGGAAAATGTGAATTTATGGGGAAAATTAGGCAGTAAAACTCCACTTCTCATCGCTGGATGAGACAACCTGTAAACTGCATTTGCTTACAAACCCTTCACTGCCAAAAGCAGCTTGCTGTGGTAAGAGACTCAATCACTGCTGCTGCTGACACAGAAAGGAGGGGCTCCCCATATGCTCACTTAATATTATTAGCTCCAGCATATGAATGTGACGGGTCTAGGAGGGAATAGAGAAAACACAATGAACTTCAAAGGTCCTGGCATGATGGCATTTAGAGACTATAGCAGCCAGCATAAAACTGGTGTTCCTCTGTGGCTGATACATATTGGAATCCAAATTAGACCCAAACCTCCAATAAGGGGAGCTATGGGATAACTACTAACCTCCCCCTGGCCACTGTAATAAAGATATATAGAAGACATAATCCTGAATGAATATAAAAATAACATTTTTGTGGCTTTTAAAACACATCTTTTGCAATCTCCTAACAGGGGCATTGGTGAATCATCATGTCATGCTGTCATTTGTGGAAGTGCAACAGATGGAGGAGCAGTCATCAATGATCCATCAGAAACCATCTCAGGGGTGAAACTGGTGTCATGGGGCACCCTCAGAGAGAGAGCTGTGATGGAAGACAGCTTCTGGAGATGGTCTGTAGGAACCCTGGATCATAATGGTTGTGATGCGTGCATGTATTTTATATTAAACTACTGGAAGCAATGTTACCAGATTATTCATAAAGGAGCCAAAAGCAAGGCAATACCATAGCTACTATTGTCTGATGGACATTAAATCAGCCATCTTATGTTTATGCATTACAATACAATCCTTAATTACTTGATTGCGTACTATGTTGATGGAGGACCTGTCTCAACCACTGCCTAGGGTGAACTTTGTGGGGGAAATCAGCTGCATAGCAAAGCGCTGTTGTGTGCAAGACTCTGCCTTCTTCTTGGAAGCATGGAAAGTCATGGAGTGGGTGAGTCAGTGACTTACCTGAAGGGACAGAAGGGATAGTTGCTGAGCAAGTCACCTGAAATCAGACTCCCCAGAGGTGGTTGCTAATTGTGTCACTGATTTTGTGGTAACTGTGATATTCTGATATATGGCACCAGGACATGTTTTGTAGCAGTACTGGCAAAGTACAACTGCAGTGAATGCTGATTAGTGTTGTGCCATGAACAAATGAAGTGTTATCAATATGCTAGCGAGTATGGGGGAAAACTGTGCTGAAGGCATCCCAGAAATGTGCATCCTGATCAGCACACACTTTTTTGGTTTTTTGTCTGAGCAATAGGAATTGTGCCAAATTCAGTTGGAAGGCTGTTTTGCAAATAAACACAGGTGACGTGAAGCTCCCAGATTAGTATCATTAGTGACGCTAAAAAAAAAAAGTTATTAAAAGCTACATATTATGTTTATTGAATCATACCACAGCGAGGAAAAAAGTCCCTTAGAGTTTGATTTAGTGGTGTCCCTCCCATGTGAATAGCTGGGAAAGGTCATCCTATTTGGTTTTTTTATTACAAAGCCTTACAGTACAGGTATTACATTTCACCACCATCTTCATGGAGCTGAACCAGGAGGGTAATTTGGGCCTAAACTTATCCAGTTGCTTCCTCTGCCTGCCCCAGAAAGACTGGGAGACTAAGGCAATCCACTGAAGCGGCCAGCTAGAAGGCTGAATATTTTCTGCTAAGTCTACTGGCAGGAGGAGGTGGGAATGTGCCACGTGCCTGACACAGAAAGGAGGTACGGGGTGTATATCGCAGTTCCCCAGGAGACTTGTTATCCGTAAGTAATTCTGTCTATGCAAAGGACCCTACAGTCATAAAAGCACAAGTGGAAATCCATGTGCTAGTATTACAGAACAGGGTTATCCCACGCCTCTAAGCCCAACTGTGCTGTCCCTGCTAAGCAGAGGGCTTGACTGGTCTTTGTGGTTCTCCAGCCTTGAATGCCTGCCCTTCATTCCCCAATATGACCCCCATCTTCCTGAGTCTAGATGCCTTGCAGAGGGATCTAGATAGATTGGAGCATTGGGCAATCATTAATGGGATGAAATTTAACAAGTCCAAATGCAACATTCTGCACCTGGGACTGAGTAACACCAGGCACAAGTATAAACAGGGAGAGGAGTTGCTGGAGAGCAGAAAGGAATCTGGGGGTGCTGGTTGGCAGCAGGCTCAATAGGAGCCAGCAGTGTGCCCTGGCAGCCCAGAGGGCAATCCATATCCCAGGGTGCATCAAACACAGCACGACCAGCCGGTCAAGAGAGGGGATTATCCCGCTGTATTCAGCATTGGTGCAGCCTCACCTTGGGTACTGTGTGCAATTCTGGGCCTCACAATTTAAGAAGGATGGTCCTTGAATGCATCCAGACGAGAGCAACAAAGCTGGTGAAGGGCTGGATGGCACGTCCTCTGAGGAGCGGCTGAGGACTTTAGGTTTGTCTAGCTTAGAGAAAAGGAGGCTGAAGGGCAACCTCATTGCTCTCTACAGCTTCCTGAGGAGGTGATGTGGAGAGGGAGGTGCTGAGCTCTTCTCCCTGGGATCCAGTGAAAGGATGCCTGGGAATGGTTCAGAGCTGCACCAGGGGAGGTTCGGACTGGACATCAGGAAGCATTTCTTTGCTGAGAGGATGGTCAAACACTGAAACAGGCTTTCTAGGGAGGTGATCAATGCCCCAGGCCTGTCAGTGTTTAAGAGGCATTTGGACAATGGCCTTAATAACATGCTTCAACTTTTGGTCAGTCCTGAATTGGTCAGGCAGTTGGACTAGATGATCATTCTAGGTCCCTTCCAACTGAAAAGAGTCTATTCCGTTCTATTCTATTCTATCGTAAATAAGAGTTCTTTGATTTTCAAATGCAGTAGAAGTGTTCTGGTATGTCACCTCTCCTATGACTAAATATGCTTTTTTTTTAATTTTTCATTTTTAAGCATTCATAAGGGTCTGCAGTTCTGGCTCTCAAGAGCACATGGTGTGTTTGATTTCATTTTTATTATGGTTTCCCCTAAAAAAAACCTGTACAGTAATAAGAGGACTCCACTAGATTTGTGAAATAAATGGAAAGGTGATCCCTTTGATTTGCAGATACTAGCAAAATCAAGACAAGACCGACTTGTAAAAGCCAGTTCAAAGCTGGAAATGGGGAAGAAAGGAAAAGCTAGAGAGAAGAAGATAGTATAGTCAGAGCAATTTATCTTTAAATTTTGCTTTTTTTAGTGGAGAAAGAGAAAAGACTTGTATGACATTAATCTTGCCAAATCCTGATAAGACTTAAAATGATTGCAGAGATGGTTATACTGGTAAAAGAAAAACCCCTCAGGCAACCTAATAGGTTAATTTTCTTGGCAGAATTAGGAAATAATCAGCTGAAGAGAATCAGTGGAGACAGACAATCACAACTGAGAAGGGGGGGAAATCTGTTCAGTGACACATCTGGCTCACAATTTAGGAATCAATCAAAAGGGGCAAGCAGTGTAGTTGCCTGGGTCTCAGTTTAACAATGTACTTAAGTGTATGCTTAAATTTAGGTATGTAAACTGACTCAATAATTTAGTAGATGACCTCAGTAGAGCCTGTCTCAGTTATTCTATGATTAATCTCAGCAGTATTAACTTGTTGATGTTTAAGGACACATTTATGCCAACTATGTAACTAAATTTGGATTCTACAGTCCACAGCAGCAGCAGTTTAATTTTCAGTGTTTATGAAAGGGAAATGGCTAGGCCCTGAAGAGTTAATACATCTGTTTTGCTTCTTGCTTGCACTGAAAACCAGATCAGCAGTATGTTTATTACATTCCCTAAATCATCCTAGAGAGACAGGAACAACCTTTTGCAAGAAATTTCCTAGGTGCCTGCTTGAGGACAAGTTAACTCCTACTTCAACCCTGTTACCTTTGAGGAAGTTTTCCCCACGATGACTTTGATGTTTAATGAACAAAATAGAGTGGAATCAGGAGAAAAAAATTAAAAAGTATCCATTTGACCTGTGCTGCTTGAAGGTGCTGCCATAAAATGTAGCTTATTCTTTAAAAGATATTTTGGGAAGATCCATCCAATTTAACTTGAGTCTAAACTACAAAGTTATCTCACCTTCCCTGTAGCAAGTGGCAAGAGACAGGACATTCAGCCTATCCCAAAATAGACCCATAAGGTGGAATAAATTTCTCTTCCCCTTTGCTGACTCAATGACTGTCTCTCTAAGTAACATCAGAAGAGATGGAGCTGACTTTCTGACAAGGAAGGCCCTTTTTGTTTTGCTCTGTTGTTGTCATCATTTTCTGGTTAAAAAAAAAAAAAAAAAAAAAAAAAGTAATATTCCAAAGCTTTAAGATTGTTTCCTTTTATTTTATGAGAGTTTAGCTGATGAGTTGCAATTTCTTGATATTGCTCCAGGTCATTGTTTCTGAGAAGTAATGGTTTGGGTGTAGAGTATCTTTGAGATATTATACAGAAACCCATTTTCTGTAGCAACATAATTTTCAGCAGCATATAACCATGAAGGAGAATTGCTGGTTCTCCTCATGAAGCAAAGCTGTCGCTGGGTTCTATACTTCTAAGAAATCACGGCAGGGGGTTGCTCCAGTGCTGCCCAGTTAATAAACATGATATCTAAGAGGGACTTTAATGGAAGTTAGATAAGCATTGAAAGATTTACTTCTTTGCCTGTCTCTGGGTTTGATGGCTCGCTAGAACAGAAATACCAGTTTCATAATGCACACAACTCTTAAGCACAAGAAGTTTTTTCCTTAATCTTAAAAGATTGGGGGGAGGGAGGATTGTGTTGCTTGGTTTTCAGGTTTTGAGGTTTTTGATTTAGAAATGTCTTGCCATTTTTGAAAATTTTGTGGATAAGGAGGTTGAAATGAGTTAAAAAGAATATTTACACAAGTTTGATAGAGTAGTCACCTTGTTGCTTTTTGTCCTCCTCCATCCCTCACAAAGACTACAGGCCTTATGGCTCTACAGCGTTTTCAGTTCTTTGCAGACATCACCCTGTCTCTGACTAGTTTATCAGAATTTTAAGATTTTGCTTTCCCAAAGGCAGGGTGCAAAGGTCCTTGTCTATCTAATACTGAAAAGGTTCACAGTTCCCACAAGAGGACATAACAAACCTGCTCTGCTGTTATTTATGGAGAAAAACTGAATAGTCAGGACATACCTGCTTCCTCTGCAAACACATTCACAAATCCTAAGGGCTATTAAAACACAAGCATAAATATAAAAAAACCTGCACCAGGCAGTCCTTATTCATGCCATGCCACTTGTCATTCTTGACTTTGAACTGCTTTAGTCGGCAGTTCAGTGAGCAGCATTTATCCTGTGTGACTCTGTAGTAATGAACAGCCAATACTGAAAAACCCAACAATAGAAATTTGGCCTCCAAAACAACTCAGTTAAAAACAAAAACATGCTCCTTTTACTTGAGACACCCCAAAATGGGATGAAATAAAAGGATACATTGAAAAATATAATTATTAATATAAACCACAGACTATACTGTAATAAAATTTTTCCAAATCATACTTGATCAAAGGCTTAAAAATGCTTTATCCTGCTGCTTGAGCTGACTATATTTTTCTTAGCTTGAATAATAAAAAAAAGTTTTCCTTTCCAGTTATAAAGAGATTTTCAGTAGTAACTAGAGTGGTATAGAGACAGATAATGTGAACAGGGGGAGTTTTACAATTAAGTGCCTTTGAAAATCCCAGTAGATATTGATCTTCTGGTGTATTTCAAATTCTCATTTCTTTTTTTTAATTAGTTTTATTGAAGTGTTTGTATGTGGTGGGACAATGCTGAAATGTGTGAGCTGTGACTACTGCAGGAGAATGCATACTTGTTAAACTTACAAGCTCTGAGTATGCTTTGAGGCGTATTTTAATATGATGAAGGTATCTCCTGGTCTTACATGCTGAAGTCTACATTTAGGAGTGATTTGACTTGGCCAAACTTCTTTAAACAAATGTAGCAGGTCAGAATCTACATGCTTTGAGCATGCATTTCTTATAAAGTGTGATTCCACATGTTTTCAGAGCATCTCTTACCTATCGTCTGTCAGCCCATAATTCTCTCAAAAGAGGAACAGCTTATTATTAATTTGTGTATATCTCCTCACAGGAAATCTTTTAGGATTTTACCGCAGAAGGAGCCAGATGATCGATGGAGTAGTGTCAGGAGCTGTTAGGCAAAATAATGCTGGCTGTATATAGCAGCTTTACTGCAAAATCTTGGACACCTTTCACATACCAGACTCTGAAGGCCCGTACTGTGGAATTTTCCTCAGATCTCAGGGGATGACAAGATAAGGCAGCATGTGCACAGCTCGAGGTGTGGGGGCCATTAGTGGGATCCGGTGGGTGCCTTCCATTCTGGAATAAAAAAAACCTGTGTGCCAAATTTCAGAGTCCAAATGGAGATAGAATATAAGGGAAGGTTCAAAGGGAGCATCAGATTTGGCTGCACCTGGAGCAGACTCTCTCCCCTACTCTTACTACACTGTCTGTGTACACCCCAAACAGAGATTAAGCTGTTAGGGTCCTAGAGACAAGCAATATGAAATATCTTCTTCCTCTCCCTGTGTTCACATCTCTTCCCGTCCTCACCACAAAGCCATTGCCCGATAGCCCACAGACCTTTCCTGGGCGTGAGAAGGAGGTCATGGACTCCCAGGGACAAAAAAGCAAATCTATTGATGACAAGCTTAGATTTGTTAATAAGGCTACAGGTCGGCATACTGTAGACCCAAGCCTACCTATACAGACAGCAAAGTTCACTGTATGTGCTATCGATCTCAGTTACTTTCTTTCTGAAAAAAAGCAAAGGCAACTTATCTGTAATTGTGATCACAGCATTTATTTTCATAATGTCTTATTAAAGTATTGCTACAATACATGGATATCTTTTCTTGCCAGTGCTTTTGTTCTGAATCCAATACAGTTCAGTCAGGTGTGGGATTCATAGATATTTTTGATCAGCTCACAGCTTTCAGTACTGACCCAACTGACATAAGCCATATCTGTAAATTCATTTGCACTGAATAAATGAAAAGGAGGAAAAGTTGGGGAAATTAAACCCCAGCAAAATCAAACAGCTTGCATAGTATGGTGCCTAGAACATTTTGTATTGGCCTTGTGCATCAAGATTTGAGAACGTAACAGCTATTGCATGCCGTTCAGTAATTTCCTGTATGAGTCAGTGCAGAGGCATTTATCGCCAAGGAACTTGCAGAAACCTTTGTTCTTCAGTCACTTGAAAGTAGAGAGGACCATGCACTTCAGATTATAAACTCTGTAAGTAAGCTCTGTAGTGTGGTCTGTAGCCCTGACCTAGTCTTTGGTGTCTGGGAAGCATTCTGTGGCCCTTCCATCCAGCCTGTAAAGGTCACTGAGAAGTTCCCAGGGCTTTTGGTTGCATTTGTTTAGGCCAAAATAGGATGGTCTCTTCTAACTTTACTTTCTGTGATTCCACTAGAAAAATGTAATTTCTTATTCATAAGGCCAAATTTCCATTACACCAAATTTCACTTTCACTTTGGAAAAATAGCAGCTTCAGCGGGATTTGGGCTCACCTGCCTGAGCGCAACATGGACATTAAGTTTTAGCAGTTGTCTTCAAGGCTTCCTTCTTCCTTCCTTCTAAATTCATTAGAGTTTAGAAAGCATTTCCTTTGTCAAGGCAGCTTTTTGAGTAGAAAAATTGCCAGATCGTACCGCTTCTCCCAAGCACACCTCCTTTGGTACAAGTGTGTCTTTTTCCTTAGCTGTGGCTCCACCATGTCACCTTAGTGTAGGCAGCAACACCTCTTTACTGTGACCAAGCAGCCTTAGAAAATAACTGAATAAACTTTGTGACTAAAATCTGAACTTTTTCTAAGTTGTGGAAACAAGCCATAGCTCAAGTTGGAGAGCATTAAGTTCCCTTTTTCCTTATCTTATATTACCCTCTAGTGGCTGAGCCCTTGAGCATCAGCATCTGAAGTAAAGACAAGAAGTTAACTGAAGGGTTTCATGCATTGTTCTTTAACTGACCATACATGACCTCTAAATTTCCAATATGTTTTACCTTCTTTTAAAAAAACTTTATTCAAAATAATAAAAAACTTGCAAAAGTAATCCAAATCAGTTTATCTTTGAAGGAAATGAATGTGAGAGACAGTATCTTCTTGCCAAAGCAGAAAAAATGGTCTTCAACACTGACCAATAGAGAACTGCAGTAGGAAGATAAAAATAGGTCCTAAAAATGGATAAAGGTCTATTTTTATCTTCCCTAACATCCTTCTGGACTACGTAAGGAATGAGAAAGGCAAAAAGGCAATGAGTTTAAATATTAAATACTTAGGAAAGGAGGAGTATATTTAAAACTTCAATTTTTACTTGTGGTTGTTCAAGGCTCTTAGGGAAAAAAACTGTTTTAAATTTCAGCTTCTATTTCTAATTTCAAATTCTTTGAAGGGATTTATATAACATAAATTGATCAATATGTTTATGTCAAGGGATTTGCCAATGTAATCACTAAAATGTCTTGCCTTGTTCAGTTTGTTCATTCTCAGATATCATTATAAATTTATCGAACAGTCAGGACAGTGTGTCTATTATTATTAACAAATTAACAGACTCTCATTAGCTTAATTCCAGTTAAAGCAATAGAATAATTCTCAGGGCAATCAGGTAACTTTTCACACTTTTATTATTTACAAAGGAACAGAGAGATTCAGATGCGTATTTCCTTCAGAACAATTACATTAAATTTCCTATTTCTCTCTGACTTTGGTTACATTTGAAATGTTCAGCGAGTACTCATGATGTGCTGTTTGCACCGTCGTGGTAATGAGTTATATGATATTAGCTCTGTTCTGGCAGAATGACTTACGTAAATAACCAACGTGATTCTAGTTATGAATATAAGAACAGAACATTCAATTTGAAATTGCATTGTTTCAGTGTGATTCTATTGTTTATTGTAACTAACAGAAACAATTCCATCAAATTTGCATAACTGCCCAATAGTTAGACATTTCACATGATATATTTAATGGCACTATTTTCTCTAGCAAATCTTTCCAGAAGAATTATATAGCAAAGCAAACTCAGCAGGCATTCTTGATGAAGACTTTTCAAATAAACATATAATATTATTAGAAATTCATTCAGGATATATTGGAGCTTGGAACTCCAAGCATATGAATCTTTATGAAGCACAGAACAGTCCCCAGAATATGATCAGATCAACATTTGTTTGTAACTGGAACAAAATGTACAGAATGTTTCCCCCACCTTTCAGGCCTAGTATATGCAATGGTCCTAAAGACCAAGTTGTTGGATTTTTCTTTTTTGCTGCTCTCAAAATGAGGGCAGCTTCCCAAAAGAGCATCCTCTCCATCCATGGAACTTCACTGTAGTAAAACTCAAGTATTGTTGGGGATGTTTGATGTCTTGCAGTCCCAAACAGCTGGGTACTGCAAAACCCCAGAGAAAAGAAATCACGCCCAAATATCAGCACAGCACAAATGCAACGTGCGCAATTTCTGAGGGTTTTTTGCCCCTGTGGGTTTGCTATCTGCAAACATCAGACCAGCTGCATCCCATGCCCTGAGCTGTGTTTATTCTGTGCCACAGGCTTCCTCCAGTACGGAGACATGGAGCTCCCCTGCATGGACACTGCAGTACCACCTCTCCTCTTCCCCCCGGACTGTGCTGCTGCCTGTCACCTGGTGCAGATGTGTCAGGGACCCACACTGCAGGCTACCTCATGGTCCCGCGCCACAAGAGAACCAGGTGCAAGACACGTTCCTCAGGCAATAACTATGCTGTTGTTTCTTCCCACCTGCAAATGTGTTCCTGTAGTGGTAGTGCACTCTTTGGGTTTCCCCAGGCATATTATCTTTACCTACCTACACATTTTTCTAGTCAAACATCAGAATTCTGGCTATTTGTCCAGATTCAAAGAATAAGTGCTACACTGTGTACTCATTTTTTCCATCTGAGCCATCCTAGGTGGCAATTCAGGACTTCTAGATGAGTTGAATCTGGCAGTAATGCTGCTAGCAGCACTTGGCCTAACCATAATGATATTCAGGGCCATGTAACTATGAAGGAGGAACTTCTTTTGCTCATCCCCTCCTTGACAGAGACCAGTCTGTGGGAGGTTGCTGTGTCATTGCCCACTCCCCTGAAGACAGTGCTTTTGCTAAGGTGTTTCTGGAGCTACTACAGAGAACCAGTGCACCCTGCCCTGGATGACAGTTTGTTGCAAAGAGTGCAGTGGTCTGGAACCAGAAGGGGAATTTCCAGTACCCTCTGTTATACAACAGCACTTCTGCTACTTCCATTTTCAAGTGTCCTGTTATCATTAGTACTTTTTAAGTCCTTTGTCAGCAGGATATGATGCTAATAGTAGAAGTGTTAGTGCAGGCAAAACAAGACTGTTTTTAATATCAGGTTGAAAAGACCTGAACATGAGGAAAGCAAGCGAGGCATCATGCCAGCCTCAGTTTACACTTCTTACACTTACAGAGAGAAGACCAAGGTCAGTTTGGACTGGAAAAAGCCTCTCAGGTTCAAGCTACATTGCTGAGAAATTAGGGTGAGCCTGGCTGTGCCATGCTTGGTGTGGAATCAAACAGAGACCATCTCTTGTAGCACCTGTGGGATGGCACATCCTATGCTGTGCACATATGCAAAGACTGATATTCCAAAACTGAAATGCACACTCTAAATCTAGCCATGGAAGACAAGATTCACAGTTCAAAGTTCATGTGACACTCTGCATGTCAGGGATTCAAATCTTACAAGGAGTTTATATGTCATAGCTTGTACTTACCTCTATTTATTGCAAGTTCTTAAGCTTTCTTCCACTTTAGGTAGTTTTATTGTGTTGCTTGTGCAGAAAAACCAAGCAAGAGAACAAAGAGGTTTCTGGCTTTGTTTGACCCTTCCCAAGCAAATGCCATATAGTCTTGAAATGGTCCCTGTCTGTATCCTCCTCTCCTTCCTCATGCCTAACCAGATGCCTGACCACATTAAGTACAGAATCCTAATAAACGATAGAGCTTCTCACATACCTCTTTATCTCACCTCTTTGCTTTCCCAGTATGTCATGAGAGATTAATTAATTCTCCTGAGTTAAGAATAAAGTCACACCCTCACTAGGATCTTAAGATGAGGTTTTCTGTGGTGTTTAGCTCAAGCTGATAGCTTGTATGAAAACAAAGCATCTCAGTTTCTCTTTGCAAAGAATGATCACAACACATTTTGAATATAGGAATATCTGAAGCCTTTTTGTATGTTAAAGGCAGCAGACTTCCAGGACTGTTGAGAATATGAAACTGCTGAGAATACCACCATAAGGCTCAAACTTTTCCACCCATGACAAGGCCAGCCAGTGCCAGTATAGGAGAGGCCTAAACTATCCGTTTTGATTTCGGCCTTAGAGAGAGTGAGGGAGTGACCACTTGAGTTACATAATCTGGTACCCTAATGACCACTGAGTTTAGATTCTAATTATGAGACCATTTTCATCTCCTTGGTGCAATTTCAGTGAAGACTAAAATTTCTTAGAAACTGATTTTTTTTTTTAGTAAAATCTATTCTCTTTTAATCTCATATCCTATCTTGCCTTGCTTTGTCCTGTATGAAGACTCTGCTTTGCTACCGTCAAGGTTCAGAGATAATAGAACACAGGTGCTCACAGCTAATTCCTAGTTGAAACACCTTTCTAAACACACCCTTTTGGTTGAAAGGTATAAATTACTGTGGCCCCTAGCTTCATAGGGCAAAGGGAAGGAAGGAAGGAAGGAAGGAAGGAAGGAAGGAAGGAAGGAAGGAAGGAAGGAAGGAAGGAAGGAAGGAAGGAAGGAAGGAAGGAAGGAAGGAAGGAAGGAAGGAAGGAAGGAAGGAAGGAAGGAAGGAAGGAAGGAAGGAAGGAAGGAAGGAAGGAAGGAAGGAAGGAAGGAAGGAAGGAAGGAAGGAAGTAAGTAAGTAAGTAAGTTTTGGTTGTAGGGGTTCTGCTGAAACATGGGTCAGGAATGGAAGGTTTGGGCTTTCTGGCTCTCCTGTATTGACGTGAATTCTGGAAGTCATTAAAATGTAGCTATTGAATGGTTTCACATAGGAGAGCTGGAGCCTTAATTTCAGAAAGGTGGGTACTGTATGAGTAATTATTTTTTTCTTTTTAGGAACAAATGCATTTACTTGATGGAATATGGATGATTTTCTTGCTGCTTGGTAGCTTCAGAAACAACAGTGTCTGAAGAGAATCAGAAAGTCAGATTCAAGTATCCATGCCTGCCTGACACCTTGATCAAAATTCAGTGCTTGTACAAGCTGCAGAGAGATTCTCCTGTGCCAGCTGCTGTATCTGAGTGCCTAATGAAATGTAACCATGGTACAAATCCTTCTAGAGTTGAGTCCCTAACAACACTTTAGTAAGTTAGAAAAAATTTCAAACCTTCTAGTTCAGTTGGTGGTTGGGCAGATTTGGAGTTACCCATAATAATGTTGAACATGATACTCTAATTTCTGCTTAAGACAATGTTGGACTAAATTGTTAGAGCTGCTATGAAAAATAGAGGAAAGCAAGGTCTGGCCTGGAAATGGGAATATCCCTCAACCCTTTGAGAAATCTTTAAGAAACAGAGGCAATAGTAGGGCTTGTTTTTTTTTCATGGTTTTGTTCAGCCCTTGTTAAGTGTACCAGTTTGATTTTAGGCTGTACTTCCAAACTGGGTATGTGCAAATGGATAAGCCTGGCTGGATTTAAACACGGTAAGAAGCAAGAGAAGATTTAAGGGAGCAGATCTACACACTGGCAATGTTCTTCTTGCCTCCCTTATCTACTTCATGTAAGATAGTCATGCCAATAACGTGAAGTAAATTAGACTTTAACAAAATGTGCTGTTAAATAAACAATTCTGATATTTTAAAGCTGTTTTGGGTCATTACACCTACTAATCAAAGGATGCTAGGGGTAGGGAGGATGCATAATGCCAATGTCTGAACCCTGTGGGACCCACAAAGAAAGCAATATTGAGGCTGAAGACTCTGGTTCAGGACACACTGTGCATTGGGGAATCACCTCTAAGGTAGGAAATCTTATGGCACAAAATCTGACTTCTGAGGGCGAAGAAGCTGAGAGTTTATTTCACTTTGTATTTGAAACAAGTTTCTACAAAAATTAAGAAACCTTTTTAAGTGAAAAGGGTACCTTTCTCGTAATGCTTTGAAGAAAATATGGAATTTCTGTTCACCTCAAAGATTATACCATTCCTCAATTCTAAATATGGGTTTGCATGTGTGTGTGGTTGGTTTTTTTTTCTCAAACTACACTGCTGTTGTCAAAACTGTCTAACTCTCAAAGACTACGGAGAAGACATTGCAGAACTGAGAATCTGGATTGGGAAGACTGTCAGTGGTGTTCTGACAGTGTTTTAACAAGGGGATCCACAAAACAGCTCTCTTCTAGCAGCATTGAAACCTGTAGGGAAACTTGTGGGCATGTGTTTGCCGAGATGAGAGATAAAGGTTGAGATTCATGGTAAGAAGATTGTAGAGTTTGTAATATGCTTGTGGTATGTTTGTGATACACTGCTGTTGTTGCTTGGGTGATTGAAAACATCAAACAACTTCTAATACAGTGCAACATAGTGGTTTGGAAAGCAAATAAGATTGGATTTTTCTTTTTGCAGTTTTTTTAACCAAAGGGATAAATTGTCTCTGAACTGGTACCAGAAATGTAGGGAGATACTCTTCCTGCTATGCTGTACTTGAGCATTTTCGTAACAAGACCTCACAGATGAAAAAATAACAAAATCAAAGGTTATGGGAAGACTTGTATTCATGGGGCACAATTTAATGTCAGGACCACCACCACTGAGATGTAACTCAAAGGTCTGAGGCTGCCATTTTTTTATGCAGGACCTGAGCTGCATGGGGACGTGCCTGACCTGCTGTAGGAGCAGTCTTCTGGCCAACCCACCCAGCTGCTCACAGCCTCTGTGGGGGCAGCCACACACAGCATGTGGCACGCAGAGTGACCCAACCCGTTTACTTCTGACCTGAAAATGTCTGTCCTGCTCTCAACCACCCCACCCCACCCTCCAAGGCCTCTGTTCAGGTGAGAGAATATAGTATTTGTTCTGTCCATGTTAATGAGGAAAGTCTCTGCAAGAATGAGGAGATGCTGGTTTTGCCTAACCTTTTGATTTGTTCCCTCTAAAGCATGGCTTAGAGAAACTAAGTTAAGAAGGTATTTTGCACACATTTGCTCTTAAGCCAATTAATGGGATGAGGATCAGAGAGGACTTTTCAGTGAGATTCAGTAAAGGACTTTGGGAGTTTCTTTTGCCTTTTTCTGGCAGTGAGAGATGTGGTCCTTTTTTTTTCAGGTGTTTCATCTCAGAAATACCCTGGAAGTAGAGAGACTCATTATGCTTATTATACTCAATATGTCCTTGGTCTTTCCTGCTGTGTTACTGTGAGACACTGGTTTTCTAATCTTCAATTTTAAAGCCATTTCATGACTTGGGAAGGGGCTGCTCAGGGGATGCTTTGGAGTAAACATCTCATGTAGTTGTGATGATGGGGAATTGATCTTGGTGATCCAGGTGACTCTTCCAATTTCTTTAACAGGCATTTCTTTTTTAAAGAAATGCCATCTCAGAGAGATGTCTCAAAGTGGATAAATTTCTTTGTGATTTTCTTTTCATTCTTCATCAGGGCAAAAAATATGGACATACGAACTCTTTGACATTACTGAAATACGTGGTCTTTCTTTTCAAAGTGTCAGCTACTTTTTTTTTTAAACTTGAATCTACCAATTAAGGGCATTATATTCACACACGTGGAAAATTAAAGAGTAAGAAAAGAGAATTGCCCAAGTGAGTTTCCCCATTTCATACCCCTATTAGACTTGTAAGAGATCTCTTGATGTCATGGGAATGAAGCTACCAGGGACACTTTCCACCTACCCATGAGATAGAAAGTCCAGTGTATAAGAACTACATTTCTTTCTTAAATACTCCATTCTTTAACTGTATGATTTTCTTCTTATTGAAGAAAGAGGCTAGAATGCTTACAAAGACAGACAACCAGCACAGAATAAATGGTTACAGACACTGAGGAAGCAGGTATGGCATTTCACATCGCTGTGTGCCCCAAACGCTGTGCTTTCCCCATGCCTCTGAGGGGAGCTCACGTCTATAGTTATTCTGGCATCAGCTTCATCACTGCAAATTCTCTTTGCTGAGACACAGCAATAAGCTGAAGAGCACCAGAGGGGGCCTAAGGCATGGAGTGGAGGGTCTCCTCCACTGTGCAGTGGGAGCCACCTCTGTAGCAGAATGGCTGTGAGGAATTTGGATGGCTGCAAGCTGTTTGCAATCCAGGCTTTGCGGGAGAGCCACCTTGCCTCCTCCTGCAACTTTAGGGTACATTTGTGAGATTGCTTCAGCTCACCTAGCAGCGCAATGCTGCAAAATGGAGCAGTCCTCTTGTCTCTGTGTTTGCCACTTGTTCCAAACCACATGCTCTTGGTTTTGGGCTGCAGAGCTGATCAGCCTCTGCTGAAAGTAAAGGAGCTGGCTGGTGGGTGAGGGGGAGCAATATTTCCAGCAGGCAGGACTTGTAAGTACACCTGGAGAAAAGCAAAGTCTCTCATGTTTTGTCTTTGGGTCCTGGAAGCCCTTTGACTCTGGGTAATTGCCTGGGCTGTGGAGGAGCCCCAAGGTGGTAGCACAGCGCTGCTTTGGGGACATGTGCCTTGGGAATGGGCACAGCTAACCGGAGGTGTCTGATTCAGCCAAAAAACATGAACTGGGTATAAGGAGAAATAACAAAAGGGAAGTAGACTGAAGAAAAGAATTGACTGTACGTTTTTTAGGAATCTTTTTGGAGTTCATTAATTCTGAGATGAATTGAGTGAATTGTCTTGCAAGTGAGATCACCCTTGATATGAGTCTTTGACGGGGATTTATCTATCAGAAAGTGGACTGAAACTACTCAAACTTTTTATGAAGCTACCCATTAAAGATCAGTGGCTTTCAGTCACTGTAGATTAAGGCTGGAAGTGAATTTCTGATTCATAGGTAAAAGACTCGTTTTCATCCTCTCTATTGGAAATTCTTTATACAATTTCTTTCCCATTTTTAAGTCATTTGACTAAACAAAGAAGAGGATTGACCTGTAATTAAAGCACATGGCAGAAGAAAATCATGTGTTTGTGTTACTTTATTCAGGTAACTTAATTTTTCAGTATATTAATTTCTCAATATCAAACACCATGGTAATCCACACTGAGACCTTGTGAGTCCCATAGGAACAGTCATGACTATCAGTGTGAAATTATTGGAGGGAAGGTACAAATGCTTAAATAATATTAAAATAATGAAGGCAGTTGCAAAATATGAAGTTGAAAGGGGAAGTTGCATCAGGTAACATTTTCTGCTGTGATCTACTGGCACTGTTCTTCGTGGACTGAACTTTGATAGTCTCATTGCTTTGGGCATACTGGAATGCCATACTCCTTTTAAAAAATGTGGATTACAGCACTGTATTTCACTAAAAAATAATCAACAATCAAACAAAAAAACCTGCCACACACAAAACAAACAAACAAAAAAAAAAACCCAAACAACACAACTTTGACAAATGCAGATATGGAGCTAAATCCAGTTGGCGGTCGGTTACAAGCAGTGTCCCCCAGGGGCTCAGTTTTAGGGCCAGTCTTGTTTAGTATCTTTATCAATGTTCCACCCTCAGTAAGTTTGCAGACAACACCAAGTTGGGCGGGAGTGTCGATCTCCTTGAGGATAGGAAGGCTCTGCAGAGGGATCTGGACAGGCTGGATCCATGGGCCAAGGTCAATTGTATGAGGTTTAACAAGGCCAAGTGCCAGATCTTACACTTGGGTCACAACAATCCCATGTAATGCTACAGGCTTGGGGAAGAGTGGCTGAAAAGCTGCCCAGTGGAGGAGGACCTGGGGGTGCTGGCTGACAGCCAGCTGGACGTGAGCCAGCAGTGTGCCCAGGTGGCCAAGAAGGCCAACAGCATCCTGGTTTGTATCAGGAATAGTGTGGCCAGCAGGGGTAGGGAAGGAATTGTGCCCCTGTACTCGGCACTGGTGAGGCTGCACCTCAAATACTGTGTTCAGTTTTGGGCCCCTCAGTGCAAGAAGGACATTGAGGTGCTGGAGCGTGTCCAGAGAAGGGCAACGAAGCTGGTGAAGGGTCTGGAGAAGAAGTCTTCTGAGGAGCGGCTGAGGGAGCTGGGGTTGTTTAGTCTGGAGAAGAGGAGGCTGAGGGGAGACCTTATCGCTCTCTACAACTACCTGAAAGGAGGTTGTAGTGAGGTGGATGTTGGTCTCTTCTCCCAAGTTACTAGTGATAGGACGAGAGGAAATGGCCTCAACCTGCTTCAGGGGAGGTTTAGATTGGATATTAGGAAAAATGTCTTTACTGAAAGAGTGGTCAGGCACTGGAACAGGCTGTGCAGAGAGGTGATGGAGTCACCATGCCTGGAGGTGTTCAAAAAACGTGTAGATGTGGCACTTTGGGGCACGGTTTAGGAGGCATGGGGGTGTTGGGTTGGCAGTTGGACTTGATGATCTTAGAGGTCTTTTCCAACCTTAATGATTATATGATTATCTAATACAGCTCAAAATCACATTACCTTGTATTTTTTATACTTAAAATACCTGCCACATTGTTCTTGTGCAAGATCATCCTTTTTCCTTACATTTTCCTTTTCTTTCTTTCTTTCTCTCCTTTCCAATCCTCTCATCACTTTTTGCGTTTTCTTCCAAAAAACAGATATGCAAAAGAAAATCAGAATACAGTGGCTGTTTCCAGGAAAATAATGTTCCCTAATAATAGGCTCTGTTATTCACATTTAATTTGCCTAGCAGCTTGCATTATGTCACTGACTAGTAGGAGAAAAAGCAGTGTGATGCAGAGACCAGAATAGCGTTTAGTATAGACTATTGTGTGCCCTTTGCAGGGTTGTCTAAAGCAAATTCACTTGTTCAGGACAGGTTCCTGATTTTTGTTATACCAGTTCAATTTGCATTAGTTCTCTTGTTCTGAAGCTGGCCAAGCTTTCAGCTTGAACAATTCTTCATTTCCCGTAATCAGATCTCTTTGTAAAAGCCATTGGCAAGATTTGGTTTTGATATCATCTTATGTTATTGCATACTTGCATTGGTCATACGGACTTTGTTGGCACACCAGAAGTGAGACTTGTAGTCACACTGGAAAATACATTAGTTGCCCAATTTGAATGTCACAAAAACATTTGAAGTTTCTGATTCCAGCAGTCTGATGCCAGCAGCAGTCTCAAAAATGTTAGAGGTCTGGGTTTAGTAAAAATGTTCACAAAGTTCAAATAAACTGCAGTTTCTGTTGGGCTTTTTTGAAAATCACTCAGCTTTGGGAATTCAGGATCTGGTTTAAACACTGCAGATGACTCCTTGATAAAAAAGCTCAGGAACCAAACCCTACAATTAAACACAAGAAAAGGTTAAAGTTGGATGTAAAATGCAAACTGGAATGTACAAGCTCTAGTCAACATACATGATTCAAGTCAAGCATTTAATGCAATTTTATTTTTATTACCTTCAAATCAGATGAGGTTCTGCTGAAAGGTACTTGAGGGAAGTGAGCATGAAGGGAATGAAAAGGGATAAGACTCGATGTCGTTGGGAATTTCAGAAATTCAGCAGTAAGTCTGCAGAATGAAACTCAGCTTGTCTGTGGTGAGAAGGATGCAGAGGGGAGAGGGTAATAGGAACTAGCAGGTAAGGAAGGCAGCTGGGATGCTGTGGAGAGAGAGGAGGAGGAGGACAGTGTGGAGAGTGTGGGGCAGAAGGCCAGGAGGGAATGATGTCAACCATGGTCCACAGCTGTTAGAGCGGGTTCTTGGCAGAAATAAATGAGGGACCTGGGGCTTCTGGAAGTCAGTGTGACTCCACTGCCAGCAAAGAGCGACCAAAACTATTACTCAAAGTACGTGCCTCATCCCATCCTAGTTGCACAGATGGCTCTCTCTAGCTCTCACCATGTCTGTCTTTACCTTGTTTGTGGGTGTCCAAAGGCTCCTGATGACCTACAGAGTGGCAACATGACATGACACAGTGGGACTTCTGTATTTCCAGTTTGGTTTTGTTTTTTGTAAGTACTGAAAAGTACTGACAGAATAGCCACAAAAAAATTACTGAAATTGCAAGTCGATTACTAAGATGTGTGTAAAAGCCAAAAAGAATAACTTCCATTAGAAGGGGGGGTGGTGTGGATATGGGAGGGGATGAAAATCAAACACCTCTACAGCTGGTTTAAGTGCTGCATAAGAAACTTGTATCAGAGCATCCACACTCTTCTGTCAAATTAGAAATTCTATTGAAAAAATAATCTTCATATTTTATTCCGATGTTTTATTTTGCCAACAGTTAAGCACTGATTAGTATTTTTAAAATGTGTCCACTGAGCTTTTCTTCTTATTTGACAGCACCTGGAGTATAAAATTAAAATCCTCCTTGTTTGTGTTTAATCTCCATCGAGCAATCAGAAATTCTTTAATTCCTACTGCCATTTCACAAGTCACATCTGTAAATACAAAGAGTGAAATACTGACCCAGAGAGATGAAAGCAAGTTTTTTTCATGTTGAGTTAAATATTCTCTTATTTAAATGGAGCAGAGATATAATGTCAGTTCTTAAGCACCTAGACACCATCAGCCAAATCCTGACTCCAAAAAAGTCAGTGTAAAGTCACCACCGTTCATAGTTACATGACTGGGTATTGACAAGAAAAATATGTGACACAAGAATTGATTGGTTGATGTCCAATATAACGTGGTAGGATTTTATGTCCAAGAAAAGCATCAAAATTGATATTTGAAAAGATCTCCTCAGAAAATTAGGAAAATCAGCTGCTTTATCGTTATTTTTGATGATGATACTGGTTTTTCACAGTGTAAGAGATTTTTGTGTAGAATATGGTAATTAAAATTGTAAAAAGCAGCTGAACAACTGGTCAGCAGGACAAGATATGTATAAAATATTAGTATAGTTGAAGAGAATTAGCATGTTCTGTGCTTTAGGGATGCTATCTCTTTAAATCTGTTTACATTGTCAGGAGGTGCTTGCATTTCAGTGTTGCTTTTAAATAACGCATAAGGTTTATTTCTTACGTAATGTTTAGTTTTTCCACTGAATTCTGAGTTTGGCCTTCAGACCCGCTGAAGAGGTACAAATCAGACACCACACAGCCCTATTCCGCTGGCAGGACGTCATGACAACATGGCAGCACTGCTGAGTTTCAGCACACGAGTTTGCATCAGAACTTACAGGTTCTTGCCCTTATGTACAGAGAAATGAAGTTTGCAGAGCTGTGCTTACAGGTGCAGGTAAAACCCTTCTCCACCAACTTGTGGGCAGGCACAGTTCCCCTGCCAGATGACTTTTGAAGATGCTAATCACTGAAATCACAGCTTTTCAGGTCTTTATATTATTCACTGGATCAAATTACTGTCCTGTCCCCAGCAAATGTGTTTTCTTCCCTTTATTCACTGGATCTAAAGGTCTTGAAATTTCTTTCTTTCTCTCCATCCTCCAGCTGGTAGCTACAGGGAGATACCCTTCACTGTATCAGCTGGCCTGCTGTGACAGCAGTATCCATGGCTCAGTTTTCATGGTCTTGAGATATGATCTTCTACAGACCTGTTACTTCTGGCTCTGAAGATGATTTGGAAGTAGAATCACTGTTGACTCAAGTAAGAAAGCCTGGCAAATTTCTCATACTTTTTCCCATACAACAACATTTCTGTCTCTCTGTGAGAGAGATGTGGCAGGTATATGAGAGGAAGAACAGTTAAGGGTGAGGATTTCCAAGTTTCTTTGAGCTCTTCCTTCAGTTTGGGAGGCTGCATTGCATGAACTTTATCAGAGGCATTGGAGGGGAGGGGAAAATTTGTGTGTGCACATGCACATATGTCTCTGTGTGTGTGTGTGAACCCACCACTTTGCTGATAAGTGCAACGACTGTGTCACTTTTGGTGCTCATATGACTGCTACAACAGCTCACTTTCCTGTGACAATAAGGAGCCAGTTTCAGGCTTCTCGGTTTTGAGGTTAAGTTAGGTCTTACAGACAGTTCTGGGGGAAGTACTACAGTGAATACAGACTTACGTCTTCTTTGAAAGGCTTACTATTTTATTACATAATAGAGAGCTCCACTTCTGACTCATTGTATTGGTTTTTTTCCCCCTAATATGTAAATGAAACCACAGAGTTGTTTTGACTGGAGCTGGTTATTACATCCCTAGATAACCCGCCAGCAACTGGAAGCTTTGCTAAAGCCGAGGAGGCTATGCAAATTAGTGACTGCGTACTCCACCTCTGGCTGCTTTCAGAAGGAAACAGCAAAGTTTTTAACATAACAAAACTGTCTTAGTATTTCAAAACTGAAAATTAGAACTATTGAGGGGGAGAAATTGTGAATGCATGAGAAAAAGTCACTATTTTGAAATAATGTTCAGTACATTGCAATGACCTCAAATAATACACAGGTAGTCCTGAATGGCTGGTTTCAATCTGAAGCTCTCTTATCTTGTGATGAGTGAGAAGGTGGGCATGAACAGCACAAACCTACACTATGCTCCTGGAGGAATTTGCAGGGAATACTCACAGCACTCTCAGTGGGCAGAGATGCAATGTACCGAATGTTATTTCAAAACAGTGACTTTTTTCCTCATGCTGTAAAGGGGGAGGCTGTGGCCCCCACATATTAGCTGGAGCATACAAAGGATACCATCGGAGCAGTGGGGTTGTCCTGCACTCTGTGCTGAATGCACATGGGACACCCACATCCAGCCAGTATTGCTATCTGCTTCTGCAGTGAGTGCCTCCTTAGACTTGTTCTCTCTGTTGTTTTTTTTTGAGCGGTTTGGGTGGGTTTTTTGACTTTGACACACTTCAGCTTCATTGGGCTTGATACAACCCTTTATAAGGAAAATATTTCTTTTACTTTCTGAGGCAGAGAAATCACTCTCGGTGAAAATGATCAACTTCTTGCAAGAAAAGAGTTTCCAAGAAAGATAAAATGAATCTGAGGAACTGGCATTTCACTCTGTCATTATGTGGCTGTTTTCATATAGAGTCTTTTTTCACTGAAGACCGTGAAGTACTCTGCACAGTGAAAATGGCCAGTATATGAGAAAAAACATGGGGGGAAAAAAAAGAGAAGTCTGGACATTCATTAAAAAATGTCAGCCAAAGTCATTGTTAGCCTATGCAAAAAGATCAGGAAAAAAGGTAAAAATCTGTGCTTTCTCTGACTAAGCTGATAGGCCTGGTGAGAAGGAAGCAGCAGCTGCTCCCAGAATTGTTTTCTTGATGTTTCCTGTCAAAAAATCCCAAAGCCCTTATTAGATCTGTAGTGAAACAGGTGCCTCTGCCTTATTGTGATTGCAGCTGAGCTGGGACTCTTAACGTGTTCTGCACTGCGAGATCAGAAGCAGGGAGGACTGACTCCTGCTGGAGCAGTGCGAGGCGGTACTCGGGGGAGCAGTGCCGATGAGATGAGGGGGCCTCAGGCGAACAAAACCATGCTGCCATGCACCATGCAGACCCCACGCAGGTCCCTCCTGGTGGCCGGCGGGCCAGGGCTGTCACTTGCCCACACTCCACTCCCACCCTCCAGCCCTTGTGCAGCAACACGTTTATTACTGCCACCTTTTACACTTCCAAGCCATAGACATCTTTCAGTTGCTTCTCACTAAGAAAATGTTGGCGTTACCTGGGAAAATTGTTGTGCTCCTGGCCTTCCTCTTTCCCTCTATGGTTTCACCACTTCACTTACACCTTTAACAGGTTTTTACAAAAAAATGAAAAGGAGCACTCCAAACAATTTTAGTAAACAAAAGGTTTCCATCTCAAGACAAAAAATGTTGCTGAAACTCAGTGTTTTTTTTTGCAGTGAAATGGTGAAGGAAAATTGAATTTTCTTTTATACCAAATGTTCCATTATCTCAAAAAGCCATTAATATGGAGAAAAGGGATCCAAAAATCTGGGAAGAATTTTTAATCAAAACTAATCAAGAAAGGCTGGAACCATAGGCAAAATGGACTTAGAGTGCTTTTTATTAGTATATTTTTTTAAAAGTCCCTAACGCTAAGATTCCCCAAAACTAGATTTTGAAATTTTACTTTAAATTCTTCTACTTTTTCTTTCTTTCTATTTCCTTCTTTGTTTCTCTAATTTTCTTTCTTTGCTTCTTTCTCTCTTCCTCTCACCTCCCCCTGCTCTGCTCAAATCTATCAAGACAACTTGCTGAGTGCCTAATGTTTTCCTAATAATTAAACTGATTCCAAAGAAATCTAAAGACCACCTTCTCTGTATGGCCATTTCAGCTCCCACAAGCTGCCCAAACCTAAACTGATTTGAACAAATTTTAGCACTTTTTCCTTTTTGCATAGCACAAACTTTTATAAAGACCAGCTTTCTCACAGATATAGTACATCCACCCTGCTGATATCGATGGTTGCTAGAAAGTTGCAAAACACTGCAGTCTGAGCATCCCTAAGAAGTTTAAACTGTTTAATGGGATATTGCCTATTCTTCTGACCTGTCTGTGTGCTCCAGCCAGTGATCAATGCCAGTGAAATCCTACAGGGATTTCAGGTCGGATTCTCAGCCTGTGGGAGCCATGCTGGCACAGCTCTGCAGTACCAATGTGCCCGTTCATCTTATGTAAGATTCTGGTCTTTTCTTTCCTTTTCTGCAAGTGGTAGTTTCTCCCAGCTGAGCTGACATGATTTATAACAACCAAGTAGCTACATCAAAGAGTGGCAGTAGCACCAGCTGGGATAGCTTTCATCATGACTGAGGCCAGCAGGAACTTGAACTTTTATGCCAGGATGGGGTAGGATGTAGTCTCTGGTCTGAAGGAGGTCAAAAGCGTCAAAGGCTACCAGATGTTACTGGCAGCACCTTGCACCATCCTGGGGCTCCTGTTATATGTCAGATGCAGGAACCCTCCCGCAAGGTTGTGGGGCAGGTCTAAGCCTCCAAACAAAAGACAGTGATAGGGAAGGGGAGCTGGAAAATGTTCTAACTTCACACTCAGTGATGGGCACAGTGCCTTCTCCTATAGAGAGGATCTTTTATCACAATTTCCTAACTTTAAGCAAAGGGGATTTTTTTTTTTTTTTTGCTTTAACTTTGACCAGGATTCCCCTTTCAACTGAAAAAATCAGTTCTTTTAAGAGGAGTGGCTTTAAATTTTACTTCCCAAATGCAGATATGCTCAAGTTGTTTGTGAGGGCTATTAAATGTATTTGCATTCTGCTGGATTTCAACACCAGTAATGCTTTTTTTATTATATAAAATGAGAAGTGGAGGTAGACAGTCTCTAGGCCAAACCCTCATGGCTAAGTATTTGAACAATGAATAGTGATAACAGGTATGACCTATATACAGCTACACACAATGTTATCTGCTAATGCTTTGTCCACGTCATATGTTTTTATATGTGCTGTTAATAGAAATGCACCTACGCCTTTTCTCCCACATTTCTGCCTTGCTTGCTAGGAGTTCTGATTCAAGTCGTAGTAAAAACCTGAGCACTACTGAACATGTCAGGTGGGCCCTTTCTCCCCAAAGATGTCTCTGGCTCACCTATGAATGCAGACAGAATGTACAACAGCAGTACAGTGGGAGATAATGTAACCTTCACTGTCTTGACAAAAATCAAGGTTATTTAGTAGAATCTGTGTTTCTCTCTCCATCTTTCCTTGTCCATAGATTTGTTACATATAAAGCTGTAGCACAGGTGAATGAAGTTCTCTCTCACCTGCTCAGTCACAGGCATTCAAAAAAGACATTTGTGTGTAAGACAGTATAAAGTTTCTGGGGTTCTTTTCTCCTCATTTCTATGTCTTCCTTTTCATGAACAATTAACTGTAAGGAAAGGGCAATGCAAATGTAGTCTAGTCCCCTATAAGGAAATGGTAATTATAGCATTGTCACACTGGAAATTTGTGGCTGCTAGGGATTTTAGCTCTGATGACTCTGTTGTCAAACCCATGGCTGTGCCCAGTCACCTCCCATCTAGCAGCTGTGAATAAACTTTGCCCTCAGTTATTTATAACTCTACTGCAGATGGAAAGGTTCCTGTTTTCTTAAAAGAACACACTTTGTTGCAGAGTTGACTTCTGTCCAAAGCTGTGTGGTGACTCCAGGAATATGGCTGCCTTCGCACCACATCCTGTGGTGTTTCTGCCAGCTGGCTCATGGAGCAGTGCCAGGCTCATGGTATCAACCACAACCTGCAGCCTGGCTGGCCCTTTCAGCCTGCATGAAGCTTCCTGCAGATCAGGATGGAAGTGTCCTTCCATGAGGCTGCTCACAGCAGTTAAGCAATATGTTCATTAAATTCAGCTGGTTGAAAAAAAAGAACAAAAAAAACCCAGCAGAAGTTAGCAGTTACCATATGAAGAATACTATTTGATATATATTGTTCTGCAAAATTTCTATTCCATCCAATCTATCCACAACATTAAGCTGCCTATACTGAACTGCATTCTGAGATAAAAGCGCTTTTCTGCTGAACTTTCTAAATATGACTGACATCTTGTTTGCTTTGGGTAAACAACAGTTCCTTTGACAAAGAGATTTATTGTTATGATTGTCAGACTAAAGCTCTCTGAAGTGATTCTTGCTCTCAGATGTTAATTATAGGTGGAGGGAATTGAAACAGAGCATCTAAACCTGATATTATTATTACATATACAAACAAGCATTGCACAGGAATATTAATGCTTAACTTCTGCTGCAGCCAGGCATGTGCTTATGGAAGAGATTCCGCAATGCAGGGCTTTCTCCTGCTGTTTCTCACTTGCCTTAGAAATTCCATAACTAATTGGAAGATAGTACAGCTTTGCCTCACATATTAGAAGAATTTACATTGTGGAAAGTCACAAATGCAAGCAAACTCCTTGCTCAGTCAACATAAGTCAGAGAAATAAACAGTGAATATTAGGTGTAATGTTTTCATATGGTGTTTCTTGCAGTAGCTGTTACCACGGAAAGGAAGTAATGTCATTTGTGGCTGGAACCCACATTTGGTTGACTTTCTAGCACCGGGGAAAGGTTTGGTGGAGCTAGGAAGAAACTCCAAGTGCATTTGTTACATCAATACCTATTGTGTAACTTCATTTAGCTTTGCACAGAGGAATTGAATATTTGCTTTGGGTACTCTGAGGAGTGTCCTAGGGGATTTTGCCTATAGAAAGAGGCAACAGAAAAAGCCAATTAAAGATGTAAATTTAAAAATGGAGTGGCGCAGTTTTGGCTCAAATAGCTTATACAGTCAAGTGGAATTTGGGAGCCAATGAATACACTCTGCAGCTCTGCTCTGTGAGGCTGGAGACTAAGTTTAGTTTCCATCCCTTTCATTCATTATCCAGCTAGACAGAGTGAGGACTGCCCCTGCAAAAAACACAGTTAAGCTTCAGGGAAGAGCAGAGTTAGGAAATGACACAGGAGAGTCAGCGATCACCGTGTGATAGCTGCAGGGGTTATTTATTTACTTAACAGGATAGCATCCTCTTCTCCACATAATCTAGAAGCCCCTGGTTTCATTACCTTCATACTTTCTGCCTATAATGAGAGCCAAAGCCAGTAAAGACTCTCCTCTTCTGGCACAGGATCAAATGAGCTCTCATATGTGCAAAAAGCATCAGTTTTATCTTGAATTGAGTATCGATAGCCCACTCACAACTCTGAAGAGCCCCGTGTATAGGATCACCAAAAAGAGGCACTGGGTTACATTCTTGGCAAAAACTAACCCTAAGTACAAATCCATGAACATTTTAAATGTGAAGCATTTCCTTTTCTTTTTTTCCTATGTCTCCTCAGACAAATTTGAGAGCTCTCATTCCTCCTCAAGTCCAGGAATTTACTGACATTGGTCAACAATTTCATCTGTGTGACAGATGCTTTTTCTACAGACCTGTTGTGGTGCATTTACTCAGGATGATGTCAGAGCCAAGGGAGGAGCAAGACAGCACAATTCCCAATATGAGCAACTCCAGGCACATCCTCATACTCCATGGCATGAGGGTAAGCAGAAATGAATGTGTTGCCTCTGTGCAAGTAGTTTCATCATTGTTTTGGGAAAGTCCTTAGTGGAAGTTCCATCATGCAAGGCTTTCTCCTCACTTTGACACTTAAATTGCTGAATGACAGTTATTGACCAACCAGTAATGTCCCCTGAATAAGGAACCCTGAACAGGTTCACACCCAAAATCTCAAAAGACACCCCACAATGACGTGAAAAGCTGTGTGTCTGCTTTTGCCTTGCTCAAAAAGAAATGTAAGCAGTCAACTCCTTTCCTGTTTTGCCTTGTCTGTGCCCCGGTCCAGTTATGTTGCTCGCAGGCAGTAAGAACTGAAGGACAATGATCACTCTCTCTGCTTCTCACCTCTCTGTGTCTGTGTAGCTCCTTGGATGAAGCAGCTTGATCTTAACACCTTCACCCTCCTACTCTCTTCCTTGCATCTGAATACAGGCCATACCAGCTGGCTCAGTGTTCACGTTCTTAGCTGGTTGGTTGATGTTGTGTCCCCTAAAAATAGCTTTATTTAAGAAACTGCAGAACAATAGCGATAACACCACCACTGACAATGTCTGTTAGTCCCATTGCTATTAAGTCTTGAGGCAAGGCATTGCAATGTGCTTTGACATGTCTTGTGCCATACGTGGTCACAAAGACACGGGACACTGCAGTGGAACCATCCTCTTGGTTTTTTGCCTGCCACAGTGTTTGGGGTCAGGTAGATCTTCAGATCTTCCAAGGTTAAAATTGGGAATAGAACCTAGGATTTCTCAGAAATTTTTGAAGCAATACTTTTAAAAAAATTACGTTTTCTGTTTCTTCGTTTCCAGTCACATTTCTATCATTTCTATCATTCTAGCATCTGTATATGTAACATTGTTGAGTATGATTCTGGCCACCATATGGATCAGTCAGCAGCTGAATATGAAAAAAACTGTCAGTAGGTACCACTGTGTGCTTGGTCTTGACTAGCCTACAAGTCTTCCCTCTGTTCTCTCCTACTGTTTGAGACAGGATATTGAGCTCAGCTGGCCTTTGGCCTGATCTGGGCCAAGCATGCTTATTCTTTGCTTCCTATTTTACTTTTTTCTCCCCTTAATTAGAAACCTAAGGGGAGATCAGAACTGTTAAACCATTAACTAGTTATAAATGTTGTGTGATACAACAAAATCTACCAGCAAGAGAGTAACTTCTACAGGATCTGAAACTGAGTCAGAGATACAGACTCTGTGTGTGTCCATATGGGCTCAAAAACCTGCCATTGCTGCATTCTCATGATCACAAAGACTGTCCAGGTGCCTGTGGCCTGTAGTTTGTGAAACCTGCGTGCAAATGAGGTAGTGAATTTTTGGGGCACAAAATGAAATGAAAGCCGCAGGCCATAGAGCATGCAACAGGGAAAAGGTGCAGAGCAGTAGGTACAACCAGCAACTGAGTCACTTGCACCCAGTACAAAACTGCTGTTCAGTTGTCATGAACAGAAACAACCTATTCCTGGTCAGGAGTGGTGGTGGCCAACACCAGGAAGCTCAGGACAGGGACCATACAGAGATGCAACTTCAGATTGTCATCATTGTTCTCTTCTTACAGCTGGCATATCGGCACCCACACCTGCCCCTGTATCTTGAATATGAAGCCTTCCACAAAGATTTCGTTCAGAAATGTGTGGTGGTGAGAAATGGAGTTGCTGTGGTTGAGTATGAAACAATCTAATTCCCATTATTCTTGTAACAGCCATGCAGCTAGGAATGAGACAGACAAAACACAGTTAAAAACCAAAGACTCTTTCTTATGTCTCTTTCCACTGCCTGTTTAATTACTTTGGGCTGCAGAGACATCATATTAGTGGTAGAAGAAATTTTCTAAAGATTTCTCCCTTTCAAAAAAAACCAAGGTAAATTCAGTTAACTGATTTGTATCATAAACATTGTAACAACAAGGACTGTTGAGCAGTTAAAAAATTGACAAAGAAAGCTGATCCTGTTGAGAAGAAAAAAAAATATACATGTAGTTTACGGCTACAATTAATAACTCTGTAATAAAGGACAATTTTTCAGGGATGATAATTTTAAAAAGTAGAAAAATGTAATACAAAATTACAGCACAATGCAGTACTACAGAAAGTGTGGTTTTGCACTGAAAGAAGCAACACTGTAGAAATAACTTTTTGGGCTTCCATTTTTTTAATTTACAAAGGAATACATTGAGAAATTATTGAAATGTTTGTATACTCCCTATAGAGTTCAGATCTACTCTGAACACCTGTTTAATGGACAAAGGTAAGGAACATGAATTCTACTGCACACTTCCAAATTCAGCTCGTGTTGCTCGTCTCCCTAGTGGTTTGCTGCAAGATTAACTGAAACTAACTAAACAGAACAGCACGTATTAGTTTTCTGTCCTTGAAATTCTATGATATATGACTCAAGTGGATATTGAAAACCTGGCTTTCCTATTTCTTCAAATTTTCCAGTGGAATTTCAAATGTCTGTTGAGGAATTTTAAACTACTGTGGTGACCTTACTCATTTAAAAGCTCATTTGTAAGCCTCTTACAATGGGCTGTGGGCCAGTTTGCAAACTTTGTTGCGCAGAATATATTAAAAAAGCCTAACACGTGCATTCATTCCCTAAATAAGCCAGAAGATAGACCTAGGTCTCCTGTTCTACTCTTTGAGAAGGCAGGCAGCACACTTCAGGTCTGATCATGATCCATTTGAAAACAGTGGAAGTTTTTCCTCTCCTCGACTCCAGTGGCTCCAGGTTGTTTCAGCCAAAGCCTGTGCACATGGGGCAACCTTTCAGCAGGCACCTTGGTCAGATTCAGAGAAGTCTGAAACAAGTTTTCCTGTCTAAGCATTGTAGCTTTAGTACCCAAGAGGGTGTTTTGTGAACACTGGTGCAAAAGCTGTTTTCACCAACATCTATGGTGAAACACCCATTATATTAGAGGGAGAAGGATTAAGCCTGTACTGTTTCCACTTTAAACATGGAACATTCCTTTTTTTCCACTGTACAAACTCTGTATAAATTTGCATTAATCCAAATTTGTCTTCTATCAGAAATAGAAAATAAAAGCCAAAAAAAAGATTTTTCTTTCAGCTTTCTTTTAAGAGCATGCTGCAAAATTCCAAAAAACGCTCACAAATTACTTTACCTTTTGCAGTTTATTAACATAAAAGCTATGTAAAGTTTTGAATTTCATAGTTTTAATTAGACCTAGACTAGTACCAAGCAACTTTGTTATTTCTCTAATTATAGTATTAGTAACTTTCACAATTTTACAGGAATTCACCTTTTCTTAACATGACAGTTAATCTTAAGGCTTAGATTTACATGAGAACACATGAGATTGAATTCTCAGCTTATATTTTTTTACTAAAACCAGCTTCTAGCTGTTGTGGTTGCAAAGAACAGCTGACGAGTGTAACTTGGCTCCACCCTGAATCCTAAATACAATACAGGAGAAGACAGGAAATATTGTTTAAAAAATAACTCCCTGAAGTAGATAATATCTGGGGACTGCGGAAGGCTAGCAGGGCTGTAGCCCATCCTGGGCACATTTATTCCAAATGTTATCTGGTACATAACAGCAGGGAGGATTTGCCAGTCCACAATCCCCCTCTTTTCCCCATTCTGCTGCTGTTGCTAGAAACCATCACATGTCAAAGCTCCTGAAATTTTAGCACTTGGGGTTGGCAATACTGTAGTCCCACTTATTACAACATGACTTCAGCAAAGCTAATGTTCACAGAAGTTACAGAAGTGAATTTCGTATCACAAAGCAACCACTGCAATCATTTCAGAAATTTCCTTTGACTTTCAGAATTTGAGGGATGCTTCATTTGTGAAACATCTTTGCTTTCCAAATAGGCCTTGTATGACCTCATTCATTAACAGTCATAGGAGCTGTTAAAGCTCTTATTATGTAATTTAAATATCTTTTCACCACCTCCAGGAACCTGGAATTTTCTGACAGATGAAAAAATGATGCAACAAGATGCTTAGATCATGACTGGGCACTGAATCTTACTGTGAACTCCTGGTATCCCTTCTAAGATGGGGTCCCATTCTCAGTTTGAGTCTCTAGGCTTTAGCATAAAATAAATATATACACATTAATAATTACATAGCAAAATAGAAGGTTGTCATGACTTTCCTTTTCTTCCAGGTATATCCCTGAGTACTTTAATTTATGTCCAACTTCCCCTTCAAAACAGCAATAAAAGCAGATAAGTATTCTTTATAATGATTACACTTCATACTGACATACATGCGCTAAGAGTACAATTGAAGTTCTGTCAATACAGCATTCTGTACACAGATGTCGGCTTGCTCTGCGGGGATCCTGAGCTTGAACAGAAGTTGCATGGCAGCAGTTAGCACAGTGCCAAGCCTGAGCTATGTGCCCTCTTAAGAAAGATTCAAATTTGCTTGTGAAATGCCATGTAAACGTAGACTTAGTCAATGGAACTACTAGCAACAGTAACTCCTCTGCTCTGCTCTACTTTGCTCTCCTCTCATTAATGCCATGATAAGAAGCCAGTACCTGAGCAATGTGCATGTATATAGCACAGATTGTTTGTTTTCCCCAGAGGAGGAAGTGTGTGCAGATTAGAAGGGCAAGAAGGAGGGTTGGTTTGTTCTTTATAGACACATGGCAGGCAGGGTGAAAAAAAAAAAAGGTGCATTTGGAGCAGAAGGCAACAATGTTTTGTGACTTCCTGGAACATTTAATTTAGAAGTCTTCTGCCATTTCTGGAGAAGGATCCGTTTTCTTCCCTTCTTCTCCCCTAAAGAAGCATTAATTTATGCAAGTTTGTTGATGATACAAAACCGGGAAGAGTGGCCGACATACCAGAAGGCTGTGCTGCCATTCAGTGAGACCTGGACAGGCTGGAGAGCTGGGCCCAGGGGAACCTGATAAAATACAACAAAAGTAAGTGTAAGGTCCTGCATCTGGGGAGGAACAACCCCATGCACCGATACACATTGGGGGCTGACCTGCTGGAAAGCGGCTCTGCTCAGAAGGACCTGGCAGTGCTGGTGTACAGCAGGGTGACCATGAGCCAGCAGTGTGCCCTTGTGGCCAAGAAGGCCAATGGTGTCCTGGGGTGCATTCAAAGGAGTGCGGCCAGCAGGTCGAGGGAGGTTATCCTCCCACTCTGCACCGCCCTAGTGAGGCCACATCTGGAGAGCTGTGTCCAGTTCTGGGCCCCCCAGTTCAAGAAGGACAGGGAACTGCTTGATCAAGTCCAGCAGAGAGCTATGCAGATGATCAGGGGACTGGAGCATCTCTTTTATGAGGAAAGGCTGAGAGACCTGGGTTTGTTCAGCCTGGAGAAGAGAAGACTGAGGGGGGATCTTATCAATGCTTATAAATATCTAAAGGGTGGGTGTCAAGAGGATGGGGCAGGACTCTTTTCAGCGGTGCCCAACGACAGGACAAGGGGCAGTGGGCACAAATTGGAACACAGGAACTTCCACCTGAATATGAGGAAAAACTTCTTTACTGTGAGGGTGACAGAGCACTGGAACAGGCTGCCCAGAGAGGTTGTGGAGCCTCCTTCTCTGGATATATTCAAAACCCACATGGACGCGGTCCTGTGCACCCTGCTCTAGGTGTACCTGCTCAAGCAGGGGTGTTGGATAAGGTGATCTCCAGAGGTCCTTTCCAACCCCTACCATTCTGTGATTCTGTGATTACCTTTATGTCCAGATTTCTTTCTATTAAAACAGGTGAGAATTTTTAACCACTACCATCCTCTTAACACTCCAGGGACTGTTTTAGATGTCCTGAGCCCAGCTCTGGTGCAACTGGAAAAGAATGGCCATGAGGGTCCCAGATATAACTGGAAACTTATGTGAGTTTTTGCAATATACTACCAAAAGGCTGGAGTGATGCAAAATGTCTTGCACTGCCTTTGACAATTTTCCCTTTCCCCCCAAAATGGGAGGAAATGGACAGCACTTTTTTCCCCAGGTCTTCCCTTCACCAAAGCTGCAGATCACTTTGCATGGGCTATGCTAGCCAATACAAAAGCAGCAGTCCTTCATCTATGGTTTATGAGCAGCCCATTTCTCATAAGGCCCTTTGATATTGCCTATGGCCATAGGGATGTAACAAGCTCATATTGCATTAAAGGAGAACAATGTCTCATGTTGCCAACAGCTTTGTCCTTGTTTCACCTCTGAGACTGTAAATCCAAGTGCCAAAAGGAATTGTTACGGTTGCTGAAACAGAATCATTAAAAAATTAAACTGTCCTTCAAATACTGTGCTATTAATGGTAGGCAAGTGGTTAAAAATAGAATATTCCAAGTAATTCCACAAAAATTACAACATATTGACTCCTGAAGTATAAAAGATCTGCAAAAGGTGTTGTTATAACCAATTTCTGTCTCTCTTTGAGACATGCTTAACCTTTGCAATTCTCTTCTACTCTTCTGCTCTTTTGCTTAAAGTCACTCACTGAACGCTTTGTCTTACGTGTGTCCATTAAAAGCATGTCACTTGCTGTACAAAACTGACACGTATCACAAAGTTAATTCCCACCTATCAACAAATATCTTTTGTAGTGGTATTTCACATGAGAAAATCAATTAATGTCTGAGAAAAATATTTGATGAATTTTAGATGTTAATACAGTTCCGAAACCTGAGAATAATTTCTAAATAACTTCTGCTCTACCTGAATGTTAGTGTAGATTTTTTTTCTTCTCTTCAATGTCATGCTATAGTTCTCCACTTTGTCTTTCTCCTGCTTTGGTCTTTCTTCAACTGCGGCCAAAAAATAACTGAAGAGCAGTATGAGAGCATCAAAGCATTTTCCAGACCATACAATAGATGCTCTCTAGTAATTGTCCACATTGAAATGATTTTCCTCTGTTGCGTGATCCTAACACCAACAGAGAAGTCTTATGTATTAACTGGCTTTTAGTAAAGAAAATACAGATTTTTCCAGAGATATTCTTACGGCTTAAAGTACCATGATGGACTACATTGGTTGTTGCCTCCTTTGTCACCTTCAAGTTTATGTAGAAAGGCTACCGTTGTAGACTTGTTGATCCCAGTCCAGTAGTGTGATTCTGGGTCTTAAAAGATGACCTGACCCCATCATACATCTGTTGCCAACAATCACTGGCTCTAAAAACTGTGACCAATCTATCTACATAACTGTGCACCTACCTACCTCCCTGCCTACATACCTTTCCCTGTCATGTCTTAGATCAGCTGAAATTCCTATTAGTGTAATACAAATCACATGTGTGTCACCAGGTTCTCTGCACAGACACTCAGCTACTGAATTTGTTGTCCAAGGATTTTATCATTGCCTATTACTAACTTATTGTGAATACCTGCAAAAATGCTACATGAAACTTCAGAATTGCAAAGAAACCAAATGTCTAGCCTCCTTTGTATAGAAGTTGCCTGACAAACAAGAAAATGCTGCTTGAATTTAAGTCAATAAGTTACTACTGGGTTTTTCCCTTTACTTTCAGTTTGATATGTTATTTCCCCCACCCCCAGCACTATATCTTGGCCTAAGTAATGGAGACAGTGGATTTCAAATAGTTGCAACATTATACTCAAGAAATGAGTGAACTTCACATAAAGTAAGCAACTTGCATCTAGATCCTACAGTTGAGTGCAGCATATAAAATTTATCAAATGTAAAGAACAGATTTGTGATGGGAACAGCAAACTGATGTAATAGGAAGCATTGCATTGCACTGCATTGCATTGTACTTAAAAAAAAGCAATGAACCATCTTTGTATGCATGCTCTAGGGGAGGAACTTTTGTGCTTCCTGTGTTAAAGAGGACTGGTATCTCTGTAGTTCTGCAATGAATCTTACAAAGATACCAGATTCTTTTGTATCTCTGCTCCACATTTTCTGAATCACTAAGAAGATTTGAAAAGCGTATCATAGACTTAGGTACTCAAATCCCATTGACTCTCTGGAGGCATTTACTGTAGAAAATTTGGTGATTTGGTTCTTAAAACTCTTTTGAAATGTCATAGCTCTTTTTGTTTTTTTTTATACTTATGCAGGATTGTACTATCTCCTTCCTTGCATTCTTCTTTTACTTCTAATATTGTCTCTAAATACAGGCTGAATATATAATGGAGTCTATGTAGAGACACCCAGTGTGTTGTGAGTTATAAGTTGACTGGGCAGAGTATTTCCCTGGATCTCCCCAGGATTTACTGGGGGAGAAGGGAGTAGGACTAAGAGATGAAAAACCCTTCTTTCCACTTCTCTTGTTTAGGTCCAGCCAGTGCTCTGTGTCTACATGTATTTTACATCCACATTCAGCCCTACACTGAACAACAGTTAGCTCTAATCTGAAAGTTGAGTAGCTACACTAGCATGGTACTGGCCACTTAATTAGGTCAGACCACAGTAATACTGTTGTGCAATTTCTACTCTGGAGATAGTGGACAGCCTACCAGCTTGGACCGCAAACAAGGTAAACATCTTACTATCCTCTCCACCTAAGGAGAGATACCCAAAGTCCCCATCTTGGCTGGCTGCTCTAGTTGTATCATAATGCAAACGAATCACTGTTGTATAAAGCTTAGATTTTTTGATTTTTAATAGAAGTGGGATGTATTTTTCCCCTCTATTGTTTTGCATTTCTCTCAAGGTTTGATCTTGGTTCAGTGATTCCACATAGTAGCTTGCGACTGGAATTTTTTAGGAAAGTTCATTGATATGCTAATATTACACAGTATTTCCTGATGAAGTCACATAAATCACTGCTTAGTGAATTATAGATGAAGAACAGAGTTCTCTTCTCACTGTTACTACATTAATAATAACAGTACTAACACCTGATCTTTGGCATTAATCTCCAAATCGGCATCCATGCAAAACTAGCCAGACGCTGAAGGAAATTCCATATAGAGGAATCATGCTCATCATACAGTTTATATAAATCTTCCTTTTACTAATGTTATGCAGATTTTTTCTTGGATTGTAGTGAAATAACTGTGTCATTCCACAAAGCAAAAATCATCTGTCCTTCAAAAGAAAAGAAAGCCATTTTCAAATGGGACATTTCTGCCAAAAAGGAGTGTTTCCATTGCATTAGAGGAAAGCAAAACGTGGACATAGAGTTTCCACCATTCTCTTTCAGTGTCATAGGGGAAGTAGGATAAAATGATGGGAGAGAAGCTGCTCTCCCTCAAATTTCCCCTTAAGAATATATGAGCTCATAATGGAAAACCAGACTGTCATCAAAAGATATTTTCACAATCTCTATGTTTTAATATTTAAAAATTCCTATGATGGATCATAGCAAACTATCCCATCGTGGAAGTTCCACACAGATGTGTCTGTGCTCCATAACTGGCATATAGGATTCTTGACATGAAGCTTGGGTAGCGTATTACTCCATTTGCCCTGTAACAACAACTCAGCTAAGGCAATTATGTAGGCTTTATGCATGTGTGTGCAAGCATACATTCTGAAAATGTGTATTTGTTTATATTAGTCATTAACTATTCCTGTTTCAGAACTGTCCAGGCATTTAATGACTACCATCAGTTTGGGCAGATGTTTAAGCTACACATTAGTGACATTACATTCAAAAAAAGAAAAGCCATAACACATGGTTGACATAAGCAAACAGGCAAGCTAAGATGGATTGAGAAAGAAGTACTCAGCATATATGTAAAGTTACTTGTGCCCTTATTTATCTGCTCAGTGACTGAATGCAACTCTTGAGTTTTCCTGGTCATTGCTGGCTTGCTGTTAAACTGGTATGTTATCACAGAAGTAAATTTTGGAAACTGGAAATTGTCTTAAATGGGAACAAATTTTTGCCTAACCTTGATTCAGCCTGGGGTCTTTCTCATTTGTGAAAGGAGGGCTGCCCTAAGCGCTTCCCAGAGGCTGCAATTAGAACAGGCTAAGACTACAAAGGGAAAGGGTGTCACTGTTCACTGAGGATTCCCCCCTGAGGCTTCCTCCCTGCCCTTGTTAGGAGGTTTCCCCTGGGAGGAGAAGCAGATGAATGGGAACATGGTGCGCAGCCCAGCCTCCTTCTGACATGTATTTCAAAGGTAGTCGGGGACCAGGACCAGAAGGAGACAATTGTGTCACCTGGAACAGTTTGCATACCTTTCACTTGCCTGGACCCCAGCTGCTTCTGGCATATCTTCCTCAACAGGCTTTCTCAGACTGCCATTTTCTCTTTCTGAACAGTGAAACAATGGCAGAAGTGTCAGTGTCTGCATGGCCCACCTTTGGCAAAATGGCCTGGATAACAACAGCTGTCAAGATAGGAGTGGGAATATAAACAGTGTATGTGAATGGAGGACCCAAAACTGCCTGAGAAGACATTTGTCCCAAACGATCATGTAAGAGAGGAAGACAAGCATCAGCCAGATGCAAAGACGATACGTGTGCTTATAACCCACATGTCCTCACAACATGTGTGTGTAAGACCGTGTGTATGTGTGGGAGGGGGAGATTAGAGCTTTTTGGGATAAGTGGAGGGTGGAGATGTATAGGTATTAATTAATATTTTGGAAGTGTCTAGTACTCTGGCTTATCCATTATATTATTGATACAGATCTTAAATGAATAGTTCACTGGTTGCTGGTCAATTCTGTGTCATGAATAAATCAATAAACACTTTGGTCCAGATTCAGTATCCTATATGTGAAGGGAGCAGTTCTAGTCTGTGACAGAGCCACCATTTCAAACCTGCTTCAGAAAGCTGCACTCACAGCCTGCAGCCCTCTCACTCCAGCTCTGGCGGTGAGCTCTAGCAAAAGGAAACGTGGGGCTGATGTTTGAGTAACAGGCTGGGTACACTGGACTCAGCAGGGAAGTCGTTAGGCCCATCCGAGATTGCAGTGCTCTAGTTTTGTGTTTTGTCAGATGGGAGGGAGTTAAAGCTCAGCTGCCAAAGGTGTATGTGATCCTACTCAAGTAGCATTTCTTTGAAGAGGATAGCTAAGGAGAGAAAAGGATTCCGCTGTCAATACTGTACATTTGTGTAAAACTTTCAGCACAGTTAATCCAGAATCCCAAAACTACCCTCGTTCAAATTAGAGCGTGCCACCCACTCTGCTGTTTGCCTCCCAGATGTGTGACAATAAACAGGAACCAGTTCCAGTTCAGACACTGGGAACTGCTGGGGTTCACAATAAGTTTATCTCACTGCTAATTTGGGTTGTTCCTCCTTTTGTTTTATATTCTTGCCATATTTGGGGGCACCAAATATGCAACATATTGCAGATGCTTGTGTTGTTTCATCTGTGTAAAGGACTTCTGAAAGACCATTGACTATAGCAGAAGGGACAGGCACCGTCTTTTCACTGCTGGATTACTACATTATAGCTTTGATCTCTGGGCTGTGGGAATACTCCCGTCACTAGAAAGCACACAGGATAGAGCTGTGTCTCTATGAATTCCTAAAGCATGTCAGGTTGAATTTCAAACCTCTTTTTTTTTCTTGCTTTTATAAGCAATGTATTTCTTCTTGCTTGTAACTTTTCAGTCATCTTATTCAGGTTTGGAACAGGGCTGGAAGAAAAGTCAGTTTTGGTTTGCCTGAAAAAATGAATTGTTTTCTATTATTTCACAAATAATAAAAAAATCAATAGAAACTTTTCCCTCATTTTCAAAGTATACATTACGTATGGGGCTTTCCTTATGCTCGAGTACAGGTCTAAAAGGAACATGAGTTTATAAAGAAAAAGCAATAGGTTATATTTAAGAACTGCAACGTAAAATAATGAGACAATCTCAGGTTTTTATCTCTGAGCCAGAACTAATTGTTTATTTTTTTGGTTGACCTAAGTCTCAATTTTTAGAGTAAATAACAATTCTAAAAAAGCAATTAAAAATTAATTCCCTTTAGCTTTACTTCTGATTGATGTGGTAGCTGGGATTTTATTTCATGTAATTATCTCTTTTGTGCTTACCAGCTAGAAGTAGATTTAGTTTATTTAACTTTCTCTTTCTTTCTTCATAATATATATTATATATTTCCCATCAGGAGGTTTTGGAAGTTTATCTAGTCTCTATTTACTCTTCCTCAGATGATGAAGAGGCAGTATGAGAGAGACAGAAAATCAGGCAGGAAAGGAAATGCCTCTGGCATACCATAAAGGTCATGCAACAATCTCATAATCTCGTTTCCTCTTTAAAGTTTACCTGGGAGTCCCAAACATTTTTTTTTTTTGCTTTAGCTCTGCCACTATGTAAAAAAGGAACTCAGGCCACGTGTTGCAATTCTGTGGTATTGCGGTGAAACGGAGCATCCCTTTCCTTTCAGAGTTTACAAGTATTTATAAGGGAGCCAGCACTTTGCTTCCTTCAGATCAAAAAACCAACCTGCCTGGCAACTTCAGCTAACAGGCATCACAGGAAAAGGTGAGAATTCCTTTCTTCTCTAACACGGGGGCAACACAAGTTTGGTAACAGCTGCTTCAGATGAAACTAATGAAAAATTAGAATTATTTATTTAAAGGTGTATTTAAATAGTTGTTGTGACATTTTTTTCAGCACAATATTTATATGCTTATGTGCCTGAAGTTACGCACATAGTGTATATATGTAACTAGCTCATAGAATTGTTATCTAACCAACAGAACAGCTAATGTTATAAGGTAATAATCTTTTGTATCTTACCAATACTCATGTTGCTGGGGTGTGTGCATCAACAGATATGTATTTATGGTCAGACCATTCTCTGTTTTAAAAAACATGCAACTCCATTGACGTGGCCCTGCCTTGAGCTGGGACTAGTCCAGATGACATCCAGAGGTCCTTTCTGACATAAATTTTTCTGTGATTCTCAGTGAAGGAATCTGTGCTGATTTAGAGCAGCTCATGCTCCAGATCACAGGAAACATATGATGCTGGTACACTCTCCTCATCTATGAAGTGTTCGGGTAACTGCACTGATTAGTGTTGTTCAGAAACTGAGTTTATTTCTGATTATTTTTCAATAAAATTTTGAGATGGGGAGGAGGGGGTGTTCTTCCCCCCATCTCAAATATTGAATAATTTTCCATGAAAATTGTTAACTTTTTTCATCAAAAACCTGATTCATGAAGCTTCTCCCTAAAACCAGGAGAAACTTTTATCCTTATCAAGGTTTCAATTTTGATGAAAGGTTGATATGGAAAAGAAGGCATGTTTTATACCCTTCCCCTCCAAGTTTTAACAGATATTTCAGATATTCGTTTTATGAAGGATAGTGATGAATGCCATGTTCCAATTAAAGAAAAAAGTATCTTTCAGAAAGTTGCAAAATGCATTTTTCTTTCGCAAATTACAGATAATCCTACGTGCAGTAGAAAATCTTCAGGAGCTAAGAAAGTTTGCCTTTTAATGAAGCAATATACTGCTGATAGGCTGCCTGATAGTATCTGGCTTTTCACTGAGGCTCCTGCCTTACTCTGAGTATGGATGCAATGTGAGCTGGTTCCTCTCCTAGATACTCTCTCCAATACTATACTTGTAGCTTCTGGTCCCACCAATAGCTGTGCTGTGAGGTGTACAAAATCAGATGACACGCTCTCTTGGGACTGGTCCAGAGGCAGCTGACTTCTGATCAAGATTAAGGACTGCTAGTAATAGAAGGAGCTTACAGTGAGTAACAGATTCGGTGCACATGGAATTACACACATACTCTTCCTCCATAAACCCAAACGAAAATGTTTTGTAGCACATGAGAAGAAATCAGGAGGACTACTCCCCTTTCACTGAAAAAGACTGGTTTGGAAGGAAAACAAACCCAAGCCACTTAATTTTGTGTTTCTCAGGTGCATTCAGACTCCCCCTGCAGTCAGAATGGACTTTGAAAGATATATTCACCAATCTCTTTTTCTAAGTCATACTCCTATTCATTTGGCTTAATCTCCAGTTGAAAAAGGTCCGAAAGTGTATCTCAATATCTGTCGTGAAGGTTTTTTATGCACCCAGTGGTTACTACAATATTTGGCAAATATGCTTTGTACTTCATGAAGAGCTCTAGCTGTATTTTGAATTCAGGGCAAATATACATTTATATATTGTATATACAGCTATATACTTACATATTCTCAAGTGAGATATATGTATATGTCTCAGATGAACACAGCAACAATGATACACATACCCAGCCATTTCTGCAAATATAGCTGTGGCACCGAATCCAGTAGGAATTTTGCCTGAAATTGCTTGCAAAATTAATTAGACTATGCAACCTCAGGCGGATACTAGAACTAGTATCAGTTACACAAGCGTCAGTGTTGATGCCAGCTCTACACTGCATTATTGACACTGCTGTCACTTGTTTTCACAGAGGTGGTGAAGACGACAAACACTTCAGCAGGTCCTTCATATTATTCACAACACTTTGTTTTAATAGGACTACTGACATGCTTAAACCAAGGAATATACTTACAAGCTTTGTATGACTAGAATTTAATGTCTATTGACCCTTTAATCCAATGCCTTGTTCATGCAACTAGCCTCACTGGCATCAACAGGACTTTTCTTGCATGAGGAATATTTAACTGAGGGACCTGGGAATGCTTCTAAGCTCCTGACCATGTAAGACTTATGCACACAACGATTTCCTCTAAGTTCCCTGATTTCTAAACCTGTTTGTGGTGTGAATAACAAGTGGATCAAAATCTTCGCTTGAGCTTCAGTACAAACCTAATATTCAATTTTTATGCAGTCTAACAGTTCTTGGAATGGGAGAATGTTTCTTAGTTCACTGGAACTGACTGTGTCTTCTTATTATGCTGTCCAGCACTGAGCTCAATTTCAGTACACACTCAACAATCCTCAGTGAAGTTTAGTAATTTATTTTTTCCCTACAGATGTCTCACCTACTACTTGCCTTACTTTCATTATTTTCCTTTGCTGCCCTTCTGGAAGCGCAGTGGAAACTGAGGGAAAATGGTAAGCAGTCTTCACTTAGTGAGACCTACAGCTGACTGTAGGACACAAGGGTATTTCAGAACTATACTTGTGTCCACAAGCACAGAGTTTGTTAACTAAAGTATCTTAGGCCAAGGTTCTTCCTATTTGTTTGTGAAAAACTAACCAACTAATTGGTTGGAAGAAATATTTAGAAGTCCTAAAATGTCATACAACAGCCATTCTGAATATTTGTATTACAAACTGTCTTATTTCCTATTCCCTGTTCTCTTGTTTCAAAAGTTTCAGTCATGCAGTCTGGAGGCAGAAACAGTATCTTGTGACTTAGGTAACAGCCCACAAACAAACAAGTGAAGAATTAATTGTCAAAAAGAATATTTCACAGTAAAACCTGAAACCTAGAAATAGTTTACCCAAGTTTTCTGGTAAATAACTTATGTAAATACATTTGTAAAATACAGGGTCAGTAATGAACAAACAATTCTTTTGAATAACTTACCAGAAAATTGGGCTAAATTCAGATAACCAAATTTGATGTTCTTATTCACCCAGTGTGTCTCCATAATCCAGACTGCCTTCAATGCAATTATCCAAAAAGAAGGACCCTAATCAACACGAGAAAAGCATTCTCAATCTGATTGTGTTTTATTTGTAAAAACTAATTCAATTACTTTTCCCCATATCTTTACATTAAAAAATTATTTCTCCTGTGGGTTCCTTGAGCAGTACCATGGTGCTGAAAACTGCAAATATGTTTGTCAGTATCGAGAATAATCTTTGTGTTTGACGTCTGTAAGGTTTACCTTGCCTGTGCATCAAATAGCCATGAGCAGTTTGGCAAGCTTCCAAGCCTCCTAGATTTGCATGTTTTCTGCCTTTCTAGATTCAGCATTTGACATGCATTTCTTAGTGCTTCTTCTTTGTGGTAAAGTCTTAAAGCTCTCATTCTGGTAGTGAAATGCTCTGGTGAAACTGTCTTAGAGCTCACTGGAACTCTGATTTCCTGAGCTGAGTGCTTCCTGTGGCGTTGACACACTAAGAAACAAATTTTTGCCACTTCTTGCATGCAGAAGAGTCCCTGAGGGCACTGACCATGGTTGGGGAGCTTGTGACAGCAGTAGTATATCTGAGCAATGACAGTTAAATTTGAGAACTTTTGCCACACAGAAGTGTAGATGAAGTTCTTCAGCCAACCACAGTGAAGAGACAAGAGAAGATAATGATTCTTTAATGGAATTGTTCCAAGTTATTTTGTTATGTGGTGTGTCCTCTAATCTGGAAAGACCAGCAGGGCACTTCAGAGTTACAAGATGGCATTTAGAAGACCACATCTCCCTATTACAGTCCACTTAGCTCTGCTGTAGCTCAGCAATCCCCCGTCTCTTAGTAATTGCTCCACTGGGACCACGGTGAGAGGAGTACAGATAGTTCCCTACAGAAAATGGAAAACAGCGTCAGCTACAGGCAAATACAAACCACTTAGCCAGAGCTCCCCTCCTTCCCATCGCTCACTCACTGACCTTTGACACTGAAGAGGGCAAAGCATCATAGCTTTGCACCACAGCAAAGCACCATAGTACCACCATAAAGCATAAAACATAAAACCACAGTGGTTTTACGTGCCATTCTGTAAGCAAGAGCCAAAGGCCATGTGCGGGAGGAATACCTGGGCTCAGTGTGTCCTGCCATCCTCACCTCTAAAACAAAGGTACCTGCCTACTTCCCACAGTTATGAACCACTGTAAATTCTCTGGGAACATGGCAAAAAACCCACTTTTTCCATTAAAATGTCATCCCTGCTGATCAGCAGGTCCTAGATACACTGCAAATTTCTAAGTTGAACCTCTTCCTGTAGTAAAGATTTCCAGGTGATGGTGAAGCCTTGGGCAAGAAAGCCAGAGATTTCTTAGCAGTTTTCCTGGAAAGCAGAGCTGAAAAAAAAGGGCTCAGTTCAATCTTCACACTGTTAAGTGTGAGTAGCTGCTAACATGGCTTTCTCTGCAATGTCCAGTGTACGTCATAGAATCAGAGTGGAATGACGAGACACCAGCTAAAAGAGTGGAGCTGACCTGTAACACATCTGATGAAGCACTGCCAGTTTACTGGAAAAAGGGCACCGAACTGAAAGGAACTGGAAAGACTCTGATTGCTGAAGTGAAGGAGTTCCCAGATGCTGGCAACTACACCTGTCTGACAGCTAATACCCATGAAACCATCAGCTATGATTTCTTCCTCATAACTAAAATAGACTCCAATGGGCAAATGATAAGGTCAATTCTGAAAAGCTATAAAGGTATGGTCATAAGATGATGTGATGTATCTTGCTCAGCTTTGTGCATTGGAGCCTTGTGAGGAACAGAGGGAGCTCTCTGAAGAAACACATGAGAAATATCCACTTTAAAATGGGTCCCTTTCAAATGCTTTACTGACAATGAAAGGCAAATTATTACTTTTGTGGATCTGTATATGGTGCAGCTGATAAGCAGCGTAGGACTCGGTTGCCATGGGATTAATTTAGGACTCTCAAGACCTGTAGGAAGGACTGATGGTAGGAATGATTAGATACACGATAACATCAATACCACACTACTGCTTTTCAGGGAGGGGAGTAATTGACTTGCTTTGCCTCCATCTCACAGACCCAGCACTCAGGAGAGGGTTTGCAAAACCAGGGATACATGATTTGACAGAACCAGGGACTGACCTACATTTTAAGTGCTGTCATTTGGGCTTCTCCATTCACCGTTAACTCACTGGGACAAGCCTGTGATGTTTTGCATTTTCTGCACGAACTTCACTCATCAATGTCTCATATTGCAATCCCTCACTGTATTGCCAGGGACTTATGAATTTGCAAGGCTTTTTTCCTGGCTCCTGGACCCACATATCAGATGCAGTAGGCTGGTCTGCCAGTCAGCTACAACCAGGGTGCAATACAGAGTTGTTGAGAGTCTACAGTGCTGGGCAGCAGAGACAAAACACACACCTATACTGAGGCCTCATTCACTTCTCACACTGGAAACATTCCCCATCAAGTGCCCCAGTGTGTGAAGACGTGAGATTATCCACTGCATGGACTCTCATGTGCGGGGTAACAAACACAGAGGTTTGCCAATGGAATAGCTGCAATGTTTCTTTGTGGAAGGAACGATGGATTTGGCTATATAAATCTCTTACTGACAGCTATCTGCAACATCCTGGGTCTGCTTGAGCTCCTATCAGTAGCCACGTAGATGTGGTTAATGTGGTGCCACATAAACCAGCCTTGAGCCACTAACTGTGATTACATGGCTTTTTAACTACAGGTGGCTGCCTAAGGGGCAGTATGAGACTGTGTCTGCCTACATACCCACCACCTGCCAAAGTAGATAGGAGTCTGCTGAATTACTGTTTTCTCTCTGCTTTGACCATTTTGGCAAAAAGAGTAAATAAATCATGTTTTCTTTCTTTTTCCAACTAGAGCCTAACAGGACATTTTTAAAATGTGAGGCAAAGAACTACTCTGGAATTTTCATATGTTCATGGATGACAGAAAATGAGAGTCCAAATGTGAAGTTCACAATCAGAAGTCTAACAGGGTAAAAGCTTGTACTTTCCTTAACAACCTCATAGTAAGGCTGGAACAGGCCTTGGTGTTACTCTGTGTAGCAGATCCTGGATTTTAGGCTATTGAGGACATGTAGAAGGCAAGGAATCCCACTTCCAGAGTCTGAACATCTGCAAAACGTTTTGAGCCATCACTGGGACTAACTTAACTAAAAAGGCCATGGAAGTTGCTCAGGAATTAATAAAGACTTGAAAATGGAACAACCCCCACTGTCCTGTTACAGCTGCTACAGTACAGTCACAGAATAACTTAAGCAATAGCAAAAACAGTTCATGCAGCAGAGAGGAAGTTGAGCCAAAAGCAGAAACAATCATAGCACTGAGTCCCTTTGCAGCAAATTCAGTGGAATTAAGGGAGTGGGAGGCTGCACCCACTGCAAAAGCCACATGTCCACTGACAAGTCTCTGTTGAGGAACACTGCAGAAACCTGCGAGGGAAATATGTGAGGGGAACCTTGTGGGGATTTCCTACCTCCCACTACTCTTGGGGGTTTCTCCAAAACAAGGACTGCTTGAGCAAAGGTCAATTCTGTTTGTTAAAGAAGAAACAACTGCAAAGTGGTTTATTTTGCTGAATGCAAAAATAGAACCCATTTCAGGTAGTACTTCATAGATGGCTTTTGTTACTTATTTCCGAATGGGTACATTTTGACCTTCCCCTATTTCTTCCAGCAAGGTTTTGGAAAGGCTAAGGAACAAAGTAAGATACTAGAGCTTGTTATGGGACAGTGGTAATAAGAAATGAGATATCTTGTTTTAGGTTTAAACACTAAATCTTTCTGCTAAGGCAGGGGGGCTTTTGTGATTTTACATTAATATGTAGTACAGCACTGAAAATGTGAGAACTCCCACTGAACTGTTTCTGCAGCTGTTGAAGTGCAGCCGTAAAATGATACAGGCAACAGCAAAACATTACCTTACCGACTACACATTATTGTTGTGGCAACAAATTCTCCAAACAAACAAGCATTTCCAGTACTCTTCTCTGTTCTATCTTCAGCTCTCAAGGAGATGTAACCTGCAGCAGCCCTGTAGCTCACACTGATAAATCAGTGAATGAATACACAGCCCAGTGCCAGAAAGAAAACTACTGTCCATTTGCTGAAGAGCACCAGCTGATTGAGATGTTCCTGGAGGTCATTGATGAGGTGGAATATGAGAACTACACTAGCAGCTTCTTCATCAGAGATATCAGTGAGTAGACCAGGAATCCTGATTAATTCTTAAGCTTTATTCTTGTTGCTGATAATGGAACTAACAATGGTAGCTCATCAAACCAAGCTTGGGAATCCCTGCCCTATTCTGCTGGATAACTGTATCAAGCCCCCAGTTACAGGAACAGGGGAAAACAAATCTTAGCAGCAGTCCAGAAGAGGATGAGGAAGTGAAGAAGCAACATCTCCCTAGCTTGTGACCTCCAACCCTCTCACCCCCACATCTACCAGAAATTTCTGTAGCCTTCTCTATTAGATGGCCATGTTTTGGAAGGGGTATGTGGGAAAAGTCAGAGAATAACCAATAACGCAGCAAGCTCTTCTCTGAGAACTGCAGATTTACTCAGATAATGGTTAACGCTATGTATGCTTCCCTCCTGATCCATTCCTACAGATGGGCCTCCAGGGCAGGTTAATAGAAAGTGACAGGAAATGAGAGGACCAGTTGTGACCATGGTGCCACAGGGCACAGGAAAATGAAGCAGCATCCTGAAGAACCAGATGTTTTGCTAAACACCCTAACAGTCAGCAGGAGTTGAAGATACTCCTCTCTGTCCAACAGAGCCCCCTGCAATGCTCCAGGCAAAAAAAAGAAGGATCTTACCCAGAGAGACTCTGGGAGTGTGCTTAATTTTCCGTAAGAAGCATACAAGGCAGTTCTTACACATCATGCCTGCTCCTCTCTTAATCTCATGGAGGCTTCCAAAGCTGATTCATATAAAACTATCAACAGTAGTACACCAACATCTGATATTATGCTGCTAATGTGAATTAATTCCTTCTATATTTTCTCTTGCAGTAAAACCCGACCCACCCCAATGTCAGTATGCAGCCACAAATGGAACGGTGAGCTGGGCATACCCCAGAACATGGAGCACACCAAAGTCCTACTTCCCTTTGACTTTCAGGGTCAAAGTTGAAAGTACAAAGAAACACAAAAGCCAGGTAGAGATACAACATTTGAAACACTATTTTCTTGCTTGAACAGACAGTATAAATAATATAAGCTTAGTATGCAAGAACCATGGACTAGAATTTAAAAAAAAAAAAGGGTACTGAGACCCAAATGTGGCAAGGTTTTGTCTTGGCAGACCTCCCTCCCAGTTCTATGAGCAGTAAGATCCAACCAACACACTCTGGGGTGGATGCAACCCTGATGTAACTGGGGAGATAAAATCGTGCCCAGCATTGCATAGCTGTGCTAGCGTGAGAAGAGTATTTAATAATGCATTAGTAGGCTATGTGGGTCCCAGTGTGGGAAAATCCCAATTTCCAAATCAAGAAGTCTAGGATGTGTTGCACTGATTTCCTCGTATGTTGTTTGTACCTGGGTAGCTCAGACTTTATAGGTGCATGGCAAGTAAGGAATCAATGACTCATTGGGTAGTATTTCTGTGGAGACTGGCAAAGACTGCAGCCTTTCCCACTCACTTTCGAGTTATTAGTTACTCATTAACTAAACATTGCTACTCTGTATTAGCTTTAAATCACAAAATGGTTTTGCTTCCTTTGCTAATGCTCATGGGTACACTGAAGCGTACACAACAGCAGTATGGTGATTTGCCTATAGGTTGGCAAAGAAATCCACAGGAGAACCGGAAAGAAATACACAAACCAGTTGACCACAGTGCAGGTCCCTAATTGCAGTGCTGCTCTTCCTCAGTCCGGCAATCAGAAAAGTAAACAAATATAATGATCATTCCAGTCTGTCAACTGATTAAACCAGACACTGGAGGATGTCTTTTTCTGTGTGAAAAAAATGAGCCTGTACCAGCAGATGGGGCCATTCCCCTGGTGCTGACTCCTTGATTTTAGTAGAGCTGTCCTGTACAATCCATTAGGTAGAGAACTGGCGACGCTGTGGAGTGCTTCTTGTATCAGCCACGATTCTTCAGTGGAAATTTCAATGATACTGAAAATCAGCAACTTCTGCCTTCTCGGGTTCCCACTCTGGGTGAAGAAGGAAAAAGAGAAAAACCCAGAAAAACAAATAAACCTTTTGTTTTCATGACTGTTTCAGTTTGGGGTTTGGATCACTTTACAACACTAACTTCAGTGGGAAGTGGGCTTTTTGGTTTGTTTCTACTGAGGCTCAAGTTCTCACAAGTCCTCATGACTTTGGTATCTTGGTGAAGATTGGTGCCTTTGAAACAATAGACTGACAGTGGGTTTATTGAGTTACATGTGCTTGTTGCAATCTGGCGCTTCACTGTATGTTCTTCTTGACCTTTACAATCCGCTGATGGTGCTGTGCCCTCTTTGTAGATCTATGATGCCGATGAGCAGGCTATTCAGATTCCAATGACTGGGCCAAAAGACAAGATCTCTGTGCAGGCCAGGGATCGTTATTACAACTCATCCTGGAGTGAGTGGTCTTCACTTTGCAGGTAAGGCTTAAAGAAGGAGCAGGGGTGATTCCTTACCTAAGAGAGTAAGGAGCCTATGGACTAATTCTGCTTCTTAAATGCTCATTTATTTCACATTTCCTCATAACCATTTTTGTCTCCTGAACATTTTTTCATGAACTGTCTGTAGGAGCATAGACATGTAAATGTATTGGGCTGCCTAAATGATGATACTCTTAAAAAAAAATATTGACGAAACAGAATCCATTTAAATCAGAGGGGAAACAATGGATGTATGTTCATGGACATGGGTAGTGTTCTACCTAACTAGGCAATTACGTTCTTTAAAAAATTTTGAGCATTTGGCCATTGCTAGTGTAGCCTATGCTGATTTTTATCCTTTCTGGTCATTGATAGCTTATGAATCAATGCTGAGTGTCCAAATACAGCAGACAGTCCATGTACAGCCAGGTTTTACCAGTAAAATGTGAAAGAGAGTGAGAGAGATGGGGGAGGTATTTGCTATTAGAAAGAAAAGCTATTAGCAGCTTCTGCTAGTCCCAGGAATGGTTGTTTTCTTACTTTGTGAATTTATTAGTGTTCTCTGACAGCTCAGCCTAGCCTCTGAGCCTAGGTCTCCAGGTCAGAACATATTTTTAAATATGGAAATAGCCTCCTTCAGCTCAACACCAAAAAGAATGATGCAGATTTTTTTATCTTCTTCCTCTCTTCTGTTTGTAATTTTGGGGTGGTTTTTTTTTTTTTTCAATTAGATGTAGATGCAAATCTCTGACCTCCAAGTTTCCTGAGTCACACTGCTGAAAAGTTGTAAACTTGCAGCCTTATTGAAACACTTGAAATGAGACCACACTGTCCTGTGGATCCAGCCCTCATTGGTACAAGGGCATTTATAGATACCAATGGGAACTGAAGGAAATTTTCAAAAGGGCTGAGGCTGGACAGGTGCCTGACTCTCAGGAGTTGAACCTGAACCCCTAATGCCCATCAGACATGGGAACTTCTGAGCCTTGCATTATGTGGTCCTGAGCCCTTTAGAGAAATTGAGTGGTGGCATTTCACTAGATGGCTCAGACCAGCAAAGCTTTATTGAGAAACAGACTAAAAATCTAGGTCTGAGGAAAATAAAGATAATTCTTTATCTAAAAAAGTTTCCTTTTTCTTATTTTACAGATAATGTGTAAGAGATTCAAGGAGAATGGCACAGTGCTCCTAAAGAAAGCAAAGAATGGATTAGCCCAAGAACATAAGCATAATTAGAAGAAAAATTTGTATCTGAGATTATTAAGAAGCCATAACATGTCTTTTCTGTAATAGATTAATACAGTCCTGATTTTGGCAGCATTCTTAAATTCCTCAGATTTGAGTAACACCTTTAGTATATGTCATGTTATATTAACATGTGTAGTATTTTGATACATTGCTGTCAGCTATCATTGTAGGTTCTGCATATTATTGTATCGCATTTATTTATTTATTTATTTATTTATTTTTTATTATTATTATTTATTTACTTGCCATGTCTTGCAATGCCAGATGATGGCAGTTGCTATTCAAACTGTTTCATGTGTTAATTTATTTGGAATGTAACTCACTGAAAGAACTGTTTTAATATTCCATTATTTAAATGATTAATTATTTGATTATTTATTTACTTGTATTTATTTTGTTGAAATGTACCAGCATAGAAAGCCTTGGCTGCATGAGGCAGCTATGTGTCATGAATCACGGCCATCCTCATCTTCCAGTCTGATGGCAGGTGTTTTAGTAAAAGAAGGAATTGCAAGTTCAGACTCCTAGAAATGTTAGCTGCTGCAATTTGTCAGCTGCCTGTGCTTACATCATGTTGATGCCCAGCTGGTGAACACTGCAGATGGTTGTTGCATGGGAGATTAACCACTCTCAAAGCCCTACGCTTGCAGCTGAGCCCAAGCTGCAGTGGAAGCAATGGGAGTGCTGGTGTGGAGGCAGCTTTGAGGTGCTGTGGCTGAAAGAGTCCTGTTGCCACCTCTCATGAACATTAAAGGAAACGGGAGCCAGTAGCTGAATATAACACCTCCGAAACAAAACTCATTTTCTTTCATGCTTGTGATCATTAGAGGCCCTTTATTCAGTGACCCATGTGTACCCAGTGCACCTCTTGCAGTGGAGTTTTCTGACAATAATATTAATTTAGACCTGCTGTGCCACAGGCAAAAACCACAGGGCACAAGTAGTCCGGAATTTGCAATTGAAATGAAGGCAGCTTAAAATATTTAGAAGTTTAACTGCAGTGTATCTGATATTTCAGAGTGCAACTGATAACTGGTTTTATATGTGGATGTTAAGCATCTAATTGAAGTTCGAGTTTTAGAGGACAGATTTTTATAGTTCATTTTGAAAGTATTTCCCTAGTACTGCAACATGTGCCAGGTGTCTTCACAGAACCTTAGGAAAAAAACCTCAAGTCCTAGTTCTGAACCACTTACAGTGTAAGTCCCCAGGCCTGGAAAGAAGCAGAAGCATGTGTTGAAGCCTGTACATTTTTGTCAAACCACCTAAGTCCTGACTTTCAGGAGGGCAAAATACATTAAATTATCTTTGAGGATTTAGGCCTTAATCCCTGATACAGAATCACTGAAATTAAAGAAAGACTTCCATTGCAACCATGCTTCCTTTTTTTCCAGTCTTAGAAATGGGTGGTAATTTAAGATAGTTAAACATTGAAATGTGGGCAGTATCTGATATTTCAGAAAACTGTTAATAATCTAGCTACAAGTGCTGTTAGTATTTATTAATATCAAGTGTACGCGATCTTATTTCTGCTATAAATGCAATTTATTGTGCTTGTTTTACAAAGGAGCTAATAATATATACATCTGAAAGCAAGAAAATTTGGTTTACTTGTGCTCTTTTAAGAAGAATGGGTAAAATAACTCTTCACTTTCCTACCAGAATACTATACACTATTTCTGAGGCAATGTCTGTAGGGAGAAGTAATATTACTGATTAATGCTACCAAATTCATGGCCTATAAAACTGTACAGGACAACACTGAAAAGTGACGTCTGTTAGTCAGCGGTGTCTTCTAAACCCTCTTCTGCAGGCTAAGAAGTGATTGTTTCTTTTGCAGTACATTGAAGTTCACTGGCCTTTGTGGTTAGGAGGTTTGCAACTGAAACCGGGCTGACATATATCTTGAGGTCTTTGAGGTTTCTCTCTAATGCTGTTGGTACGGTGTTCAGAACTAGTAGGACCTTCCCGTTCTTCAGTTTTCTGGGTTGAAACCCTGGCACCATTGAAACCAATCATTGAAACCTCTCGTTAACTTTGATTCAGCCTAGTTCTCACTCTCAGAAATATCCAGGTTAAATTTACAGTATCCTGACAAAGACTATTTTGGTCTATTACCTTTAGAGGAATATGCCTTTCTGTGCCATGATCCCATAAGGTGAGTTAAACCTTCCTACAGGAAGCTTTCCTGGCATAGATCATGAGGTAATGAAGAGCCAGTAGTGAGGAAAGTCGTTGTCTAAGATTCTTCAGAAAAATAAGAAAGCACAGCTTGAAACGGCCCCTTTTTCTGCAGAAATCAAGTTACTTGTAAGATGGCTGCTCTCTAAGACATAAAGCTAGCTTCAGTCCTTGATTGTCCATTTCCTGGCCCTTATATGGATTCAAGTGTCTCTGAATATCTGCTCTAGAAATTGTCAGACAGCCTCCCATCTCTGAGGAACTCTCCAGGTTGTATAAAAAGGTGTTAATATCACAGCACAAATATTCACTAGGGTGGCTCCATACACTGGAGATCATTTCCTAACATACTCCATCCAGTCAAGCAAATAATAGTTGATGTGTCAGTTAATCCTTGTACTTCTCTTTCTTAATTCCTCTCTTTGTTGCACTGCAGATAATCTGGAAACCTTCTTATAAATGTCACAATGCATAGACTAAGTCAGGCTGCACAATGTACAAAATTGCCCCCCGGAAAACTTTAGACTGCAAAATCAAAGCTTCTGAAATAAAATAATGATAGAACTATGTTTATTCCTGAGGCCCCTATGGTATGAGAGTCAATTATCATACAGACACATAAGAGGTCTTGTACCAGACCCCTGTCTTACTCGGTGACCCACCATTCTCTGGGAAGGAGCAGCTTCTCCAGCTTTCTATTCATACTCATCATTCAGCATGTGGCTGAGGTTTTGCCTACCACACCTCCCTAAATCTGCACTGAACAGACACTGACTAATTCCCTCCAGGGCTTTTTGTGGGTGCTCCTCATCTTAAAGAATGCTTTACAAATAGTTGGTGTACTTAATGAGGCACTAATAGGTTGCAGTAGGAGCTTGCTATCCTCTAAGTGCTTCAGCCACTAGGGCTGGGTAAGCAGACACTTGCTAACAGCAAAAGGAAAAAAACAAGGTTTGCGAAAGACAAAAAAAAGGCTTATGTCTAATTCGGGGTTCTGTGAGAGAACACATATTAGATTTCAAGTCCAAATGCTTCATATCCACCCCTCCTTCCATGTTGACCTTCATCCTTCCCCAATTCTTCGTAAATTGTCTTTCATAAAAGTTATAATATTTTTAACATAGGCAAAACCAATGTACGTTCGCTAAACTTGTTCTGAGACATGAAAAAAACCTTAAAAGAAACCTTTCCTCAAATACTTCAGTTTGCCTGACTTCAGCGTGACAGAACTTCAAAGTGCTAAACATCTAGAAATCACATCTTAAAATGCAAAGTAGAAGGCAATTTAAAATAAGTCCTATTCAATGCTCACTGTCCAATTCATTCAGTGCTAAGTGTTAAGCTGTTAATGCCTGTTTTGCACATATCTGTGAAGAATCAAGTCGTTCAGAAACATCAATGGTATGACAGTAGGTAACTCAAAGGATTTGCAAGCTAGTTGCGCAATAGTAGGTATCAAAGCCTTGTAATTTATCTTAAAGAGATTAGAAGATACTAAGAAAAAGAATAAAGATCAGAGTCATGGTGACAGTTTTTTTCTTACCTTCTAAAATAACATGAAACCTTCAGCGGGGATCTGTCCCAGCTTGATACCTGCAATTTTAAAGAAAGGCTCCTTTAATCTTTCCTAAGATATGGAAAACGGGAAACTCACCTTCCTTTAGGCAAATACCCAAATGTTTTGGCACAGTTTTATGCCTTAAGAAATGCATCACTTGGTTCTCAAATCTTCCATTGAGCAAGACTTTAAAGTCTGATACATTAATTGCACATGGGTGGACAACCCTAACCACCCACACATAATAAAACTGAAGGAGCCGGTGTACTGGGTTGTGTATAAACATGCACTGGAATCACTAAGAGATCTGAATTCCCACTCGTGACCATATCAATACCTGTCTTGGCTTGTACATCCTTTCCAGGTATACCTGGTGCATGCGCATACGTTTTTTAGCTATTCCGTGTGCTGTTTTTTCAGCACTGTTGATGTCCTCAATGTGAGGCACTCAATCATATGAATGGGAACAAGCTACTGTGCATCAATGCTTCCTGGAATGCAGCCAGAGAACATCCTCCCATGCAGACTAAAGCAGGCACTTAGCTAATGACGTACTGCAGCAGCATATTGGGCATCACAGTTGTGCTCCATTCGGGGCTCCAAAAATAAAAGCAATATAACAATAGTTGTGACAAATGTTCTCACTCCCAGAGAAGTATGCACTAATATTTTATCAGATATAACAGACCCATTGAAGTGAATAAACATTCATTCACTAAGTAATTACTTTTTCTTCTTCAAAACAACAAATTGGAGAGGTATGAAGTTGGGAAAAGACAAGATACAATGATAAAACTAGAAAACTATCAGAGGCCCACAATTAATATACATGTTTTCAAACAGTACCTCCCAGCTCAATGGAAACCAGTATGAGTTTGCTGGTGAGGCCAAAATTTCACTCACATTTTTTCAATCCAAGCAGAGTATTTACCATGAATTTCAGAATTAGTTTTAGGTATGGTAAAGAGGCCTACTTATCCAACTCTGGGAAGCAGCTATTACTAAACAGATCTGAACACTTGTTTTCCAACAAACATTTTTTTTGAGTAGCTAAAATCAAACCAACTACTCTATTGTCCGTGTCTGCTTTGTCAAATCTAGAAATGTTAACTCGTAAGGACAAATAGAATATGCCGCAAAGTCCCAGCTGACTGCCAGCAACAGTTAACATTCACCTATGAGAATCACAGAATCAGTTCAGGTTGGAATGGACCACGGGGGTCACCTGGTTCCCCACACCCCCACCCCACCACCAGACCATGGCCAGTTTAGAACACGTTAATTTTTTAATATCTCCAGGGACAGAGTTTCCATAATATCTCTGGGCAACCTGTTCCAATGCTTGACTACTCTCATTGTGACATTTGTTTTTGTCACACCTAATTGGAATTTCTCTTGCTGAAATTTGCACTATTCTCTCTCTTCCTTTCACTGTGCACCTCCAAGAAGAATCTGGCCCCTGTCTTCTCTCTATGCCTCTATAAAGTAGCTGAAGACAACAGCTGAGACTTTGCCTTCTTTCTTTGAACTGAACTAACAACTTCTCTCAAGCTTTCCTAGTGTGACATGTGCTTCATCCTGCTAAACATCTTGGTGGTCCTTCACTGGAACTGCTCCAGCATTTCAGTGTATTTCTTGTGCTGGGGAGCCCAGAACTGTACACAGAACTCCAGATGCAGCCTCATAGGTGCTGAATTGGGGGAAAATATTTTTTTTACTTGATAATTACATTCTTACTAACACAGCCCACTATACAGGGTTGGACTTGTTCACTATAGGGGTAAACCATTGACTCATGCTCAACTTGTCAACCAAGAGAAGAACCACTCCATTCTCCTCTCAATCTGCCACTGAATGTTCTCAAAGACAGCACTCTGATCTAGATGAACCTTTGGCCTACCGGAGGATGACAGGTCTCAGGTTGTCAGACCAGCTCTGTATGAAGATTACCAGGGCAAACAACAAGACTCTGCAAGTTTGGACAGAAAGACACCTCAGATGAAGCATTTTTTTCAGTCAAACAGTGACTATTTTCCACAGTTGCCTAATGAGAATTCTGCCCATTCTTAAAGCTAGACATATAGATACTGAGTATCTTTTTAAAGTGGAGTTGTACTAAATTCTCTGTGGTAACACTTTTTACCAAATTTCATTTTGAGATTTTGCATATGAGTATTACCTTACTGCAGACAGTGAAACAGACTGTTGCTTTCTGTGTGTGGCATTTTTCTTCTCAAAGTTTCAAGACAGCTTGGATATTTCAAAACGCAAAAATCTCCAGAACTTCGGCTGACCCCCTTCACTGCCCTGCTTGTACTTGTACTGTATTTGCACACCCTACAATACATCACAGCTTCTCATCAGAACTCTATCCCTCCTATCTGAGTGGTCTGGGCAAGCCCTACAAAGCTTAAGGTCCACTGCTCAGAAAACAAACCTTAATTTGGTTCAAAAGCCCTAATCAAAACACCTAAACATCACCAGAAAGAAAACATTGACCCCATGGCTTTCCTGCTGTGGGGCATAGAATAAGCATCAGGAATCCTTTCAATAGCATGGTAATTTTCAAATGCTAAGAAAAAACTGATCCAAAATCTGCCTCCCTCATCAGCCTCCTCCAACCTCCAAAAGTCCTCTCTTCCTTCCTGCACTAGTCCTCAGAAAATCTTCCTATATCAACCCAGAAAACTGCAAACAGATGTTTATATTCTTCTGCTAGAGGGATGGGATGGATACTGAGATTGCATCAGACAGTACACTCTGTAGCACCGTATTAGGCAAGACAGTGTAACCAAAGTGGCAGATTTCCTCATACCAGTGTCAAGGAACCTGCCTGTTCTGTCAAGCTGCAGTTTTATAGTTTCAAGATATCCTCAAGAGTCTTGTTTGCTCAAAACTACTCAGGTGAGGAGTACCTTCTGATTTGTTTGGGGTTTTGCTCTTGTTGCCTAGTGTTGGTAATTGTCCATCAACCAACGAACAGGTCCTGAATATTCTCCATGAGTGTACATGCTCTATGCCAGGCTCTTCAGAAAAGTTTTGGGCTTTCCAGAACAAAAATTTCACTGACATCCCAAAGCAGCAGAATCCAGACCAACCCCAGTTTAAATCACAGCCTGTCTTTTGTGATCTCAGCCTCACAGGAATATGCACAGATGCCCAAGTTAAGAACAAAGAAAAATGTAAAATGAAATCACTGAAGTAAGGGCATTTAAAAAAACAAATCTACAAGCCTCCACCTCAAACCAGATCTTTACCTATCCTGGAACTGGAATTTGATGGCATCTATTTTTTTTTGTCCCATTAAGTGATGAGAAATTAACCATTAATGCATTAAAGATTAGATGATCCGTATCCCTCTTGGGATGAGTTAGTGGGGCCCAAGGTCTACTTGACCTATTACAGCCTTTTCTGTAAGAACTTTCTGTCCCTCAGTCTTAGTGAAATTAGCATATACAACCCTAACTCCTGCACGGGGAAAAAGCTTCAGGCTATCTTGCAATGTAGGGAGGGTGATCACTGAAGTAATGTGAACTGGCATGGTGCGCAGGGATCTTTCATATTAGAATCATAGATTCATTAAATCATTGGAAATCATGGAATCATTGGAAAAGACTTCTAAAATCATCAAGTCCAACCACCAACACAACACCACCAGGCCTCCTAAATCATGCCCTGAAGTGCCACATCTACACATTTTTTGAACACCTCCAGGGATGGTGACTCCACCACCTCTCTGCACAGCCTGTTCCAGTGCCTGACCACTCTTTCAGTAAAGACATTTTTCCTAATATCCAATCTAAACCTCCCCTGAAGCAGGTTGAGGCCATTTCCTCTCGTCCTATCACTAGTAACTTGGGAGAAGAGACCAACACCCATCTCACTACAACCTCCTTTCAGGTAGTTGTAGAGAGCGATAAGGTCTCCCCTCAGCCTCCTCTTCTCCAGACTAAACAACCCCAGCTCCCTCAGCCGCTCCTCAGAAGACTTCTTCTCCAGACCCTTCACCAGCTTCGTTGCCCTTCTCTGGACACGCTCCAGCACCTCAGTGTCCTTCTTGCACTGAGGGGCCCAAAACTGAACACAGTATTCGAGGTGCGTCCTCGCCACTGCCAAGTACAGGGGCACAATCCCTTCCCTACTCCTGCTGGCCACACTATTCCTGATACAAGCCAGGATGCTGTTGGCCTTCTTGGCCACCTGGGCTCGCTGCTGGCTCATATTCAACCAGCTGTCAGCCAGCACCCCCAGGTCCTCCTCCGCTGGGCAGCTTTCTAGCCACTCTTCCCCAAGCCTGTAGCATTGCATGGGGTTGTTGTGTCCCAAGTGCAGGACCCAGCATTTGGTCTTGTTAAACCTCATACAATTGACCTCGGCCCATGGATCCAGCCTGTCCAGATCCCTCTGCAGAGCCTTCCTGTCCTCGAGCAGATCGACACTCCCGCCCAACTTGGTGTCATTGATTAAGTCACTAACACACTGGTATGTTGGATTTGTTTAAATAATCCCACATGATATGATACCTATTGTGCTGGAAATAGCAACAAAGAGAGAAGGTGGGCAGGCAGAGGGCTCTTCTCCATATCTCCATGACAGCAAACTATGCAGTAACTCAGCAGGATGCCCAACAGCTGGGAACCCAGCGCTTCTCTTTGCTAGGCAGGGCACTGCGGTATCTTTGCTCCTTCTGTCACAAAGCATTGTTTCTGATCTCTAAACTGGTGGAATTTTCAAGGCAGAAGAACACTGAAAGACTGGGGGGTCTTCTCGGCTGTGTGTGAAGGTGAGGGTGTTCACACGAAAAACAGACATTTCCAAGCAGCAACTACTACCACAGAGCAGTCTGAAAGAGCTCGGTGTATGGCCATACTAAACAGCGTCGCCTCTTGCCACAGCTGGTGGCAAGGATCTCCAAAATTTCAAGAGAATAGGAATGAAGCATTTCAGCTCTACTGGTATGAATGTTGTGGAACTCACCCTGTAAGAATTATTTTTCCCTGGGAATTATGTTCAGCTCTAAGGGTCAATATGGCAATAACAGAACAGCAATAAGTAACCACCTTACTGAGTCACTCCTTGAACTTGCTAATGGAGATGGAATAGTTAATTAGGCAAGGGGATTAGACAAAGTACAACACATCTCCTTTATCAACACAATCCATGCTGTGACGCTCATCTTTGTTCTGTACTTATGACCTCCGTGTTGTACAGAAGACATTCTTATTGACACTACCCATGGGCAACACCTTCTTCTAATTACCTTCTCTACAAGGGGGATTTCATCATCAGGGTTCCTGCTTTTTGTGCGTGGGTATATATATATCTGCTTTCACAGATACATGAATACACATTTGAGCTAAGTGTACTGGAATACTCAGAGCACAGATTGGCTGTGAAACAGGTCAAGAACCCATGTCTGCCATGAAGATAACAGGCATCTTTGTGCTCCTCACCCTGGCAGTTCTTTGCTTAGCAAGTAAGTAACCTTTTTTACTTCCTGATATATTATAGTTCTAATGTTCAAACACTGCAAGCTTCTCCATCTACTGGGATAGTAAGCAATGGTTGCTGGACTTGGGTGGCAGAAAGCAAATGGAATTTTATGCTTGTGCACTATTTAGCAAGCAATATTGCACCAGCTGTACAGTTGCCTCCTTGAGTAGAAGAAACCCATTCCTTGATGGTGGTGTGAATCACAGCTCCGTTCTGCATTGTAACTAAAAAGTGAACTATAAAGCCTCGGAACTAAAGCAGGTTTTTACCTGCTTATTTTTTTCTTCCATCTGAGCAGGTACCTCGGAGCTGATGAGGTCCTTCTCCCGCCAAACTGAGCAAGCAGGAGACAGCTGATTATGCACAGGCCATATAATGTGGCTGTGAATAACCTCTTTATGATGTCAGTTTGACATGATGTCAGTTTACCAGGCTGGAGAGAGCTTTGAGGTGCAGGTTGCTCTATGGTAAAATAGGGCACTCAGAGGAATTTCTTGAGCCTTCACTTGGTAACCTTTTTTAAATCAAAACTTGCAACAAAAAAGAGTAAGATATAGAAAAATAAGTACATTTAGAATAACTGAAAGAGGAGAGTCCAAATCTTCTCTGCTAGTAGTGCAGCAGTTCAATAGCATTATGAACGTTGAAGAAGCAAAAAAATGAAAATGTTAAAACAAAACCAAAATTATGAAACAAAATAATCTGTTTCCATTTTGAATAGCTCTGAAAAGTTTGCTTTGAAAATTGTCTCAAAATCAAAATTCTTATGAAAAATGTCAATTTCAATGAAATGACAAGCTTTTGGTGGAACCTGTTCTTTCAAACAGCATTTCATTAACGGCAGATAAAAAATAAATATTGCTTTCATAAGAATTCCAGCAAATCCCTTCCTTGAACTTTCTGGTTTATCTTGTCTGTATTAAAACTTTATGGATCGATACTTTTGAGCCACATCTTTTTTGCATTCACTCCCAAATACATAGTGGATGCTAAAAGGTTACCAGAGAAAAAAATAACATCTTCATGTTTTTGTGGAAGTGGGTTAAATCTGATCCAATTCCAGAATAATGAAAACTCAGTCAAACTTCTGGTGACATAGACTGAATCTTGACATGGAACATTATTTATGCCAGTTTTCTTTACCTTGGACAAATTTATTTGATGAGAAGATGTAAGCATCTCCATGAAAGGAAGTTTCAGTGTAAAACTTGATGGCTTTAAAGATCAAAAAAAAAGCTACATTTAGTCAGAAAGACAAGTGTTAGAGCTGTATTGCCTTTTAGATCATAATGCATTTTCTTCCTCCTCCTTCTGTACAGAAACCTCTGCCTAATAACTTTTATCCCTTGGAATGACGATATCAGGACAGGAGAAGAACAAAATACATTCCTAAAGAAAGTAACAAATGTGTCACCATAATGGAGACATGCCAATATTGCTTGATTACTTTCTGGGAGGCGTAATTACCATTGTTTTGAAGGAGCTTTTTGAAGCCCCACCTGAGAACAGGGCTCCATTATATTAGATGCCATGCGTATACAAAACAGGAGCAAATTCTTCTGCCAAATATTTTAGAATCCATATCAACTGGCAAGGGAAAACACTTTTTAAAGTGGTATTATGATTCAAATTGCATTATCATCATTACATATATTTAGTATTATATTTTAATGAAGATATTATCTCTATTGACAGAAAATCAAAGTATAAAAGGATGATGTGATTTGCTTACAGCCACGTATCATTTTTCTTTATAAACTTGGGAAGTAAAACCCAGTCATGCTCCACAACTAGTTCATCCTAAACAGACTGGCCATTGAACATACTGTTGACTCTGGGGTCTTCAATCTTTCTCTCGGGAAAAGGGGAAACTACCTCTGACAACAAAGGCTCTTCTAGTTACTGACATAGATTTCTAAGGTAAACAATACAATAAGGTCTACTTGTTTAATAGGTCCTGACACCTGTATCCTATTAAACACTGAATAACTATGTCAGTATTTACTTTCAAGGAGGCAAGAGACTTTGTGCGGCTGAAAGGGTTAGTACTAATGAAACAATTCAAGTTGCAAAGTGAATGTTCAACAGTGGTTTTTATTTTCTTTTTTGTGATTCTGTTTATATTGCAGATGCTGCCGAAAAGGATGAGGTGAGTAATTTTCTCCTTTATTTCGGGATAAAAATATATAGTTTGTAACAACATGAGGTCAATGAGGTAAAAAAAAACCAAAACAAACCAAACCATATTAAACATTAACTAAATGCTGCCAAACTATTTCAGAGAGAAATCCCTGAGTTTGAGGTATGCAGTTTCCATACAGTTGCCCTGACAACTTCCATGTTTTTACATGTAACACAGTCTGGGCAAGAAATTTTCCAAAGCCAAAATTTAAGTCAGAGAAATCAAGGTTTTTTTAATATTTATCTGATGGTGACACTATAAGGCTTTCTTGGTGACTTTCAGATCCTAAATCGTGTATCTAGAGATTTTAATTTCTCTCTGACTATGCTGGAGTGTCCATCCTGCGGTCAACCGCTGAAAGAAATGAGGCACCAAGCAATAAAATTCCTTACTCAGATAAGCAGAGACAAACCTTTTGGGAGTCCAGTGGACAGCACCAGGGAGTGGGAATTCACACAACACACACGCACACACACAGCCAGTCCCATACTAGCAGAGCATATACAGAGTCTGATGCCCCAAACTACACCAAGAAATACATACTTTCCAGGAAGAACCTGTTCCGCTCTCCACACCAAACTAAGTATCTTCCTCATCTTATCAGCTGTTACACATATATATATGGGGCAAATTCACCTAGTTTCTAGCTTTTTTATCAGCTGGCCCTCGCCTCTCATGAGTTGGTGGCTGATCAGTTTTAAAATTTTAAGTTACAAGCTACAAAGATTCCCTCCCATGCCACTGCCTCTGCTGGGTTATGTTGTGGAAACCTGTCAGCTATGTCAGGTCTCTGACCTGCTTTTGCAGTTGGGGCTAGGAGTTTGAAATGTATGAGCAGCCAGAGCTTTGGAGGAGAGGGAAAGGACCAAATGAAGGAAAAACCTAGGTAAACTAACATCCCATATGCTTTTTTTTTTTTTTTTTCCCATGGGACACTGGATTTAAGCCCATAATACCCGAAAGAGTGATTGGCTAATGACTCTTTTTGCCAGTGGAGACCTCTCAGCCTGTGCTGCAGCCATGGCACAGGGGCTGGGCTGCTGAAGGCGCTGACTACACACAGCTCCTCACTTCACCCACCTGCAGACCCTGGGCAATGACTAGCATAAAACCAATCATATAATCTGTCATAAATTCCAGGGTTTGGCTGAAGTAATGCTCCTATCCTTCACTAAGAGTTGGAATGAAGGGGGGAAAAAATCGGGCCATAACAAGAGAACAGCAAGGCTGCATTCTGTTTTAAATATATACATTTATAATACATACTTTGGCTAGATCTTCAGAAAGGAAAAGCTCCCGTCATAGTGCCCCTCCAAAGACTAATATGCTTCAAATTCTCACTAGACCAGCAGCAAAAAGACCTGAACCAATTTTAGTTCCAACAGCACCTATAAGGACAGGTGATTTCCTAGGCAAGCAAACCCTAGGCTTTTGAGAATAACAGCACATTAAATAGAATATGTGCACTGCAAAAGGAACTCCTTGCTTGTCAAATACCAGGAATGACATTCACTTGACAGGAGAAGATTGAGCCCCAAAACCAGGACAGGAGCACTTTCAGTCATTTCTTTTATTAGTTTGTACTCCCATTTTCATATAAAAGTCTGTAATGAATACAGTCCCACCATCAGATGAGGGCCTTTCAACAATTTATTTTCATGCTAATACTTAAATAGGGTTTTACATAACTCTGCCTGGGCAGATCCTTTCGTCAGTGTATAAAGTGTCAAGAGCTGATACTTGTGCAATAAAGAGACAGAAACCTTTCACATCCTTGAGAATTGATCTCACCTGAATTTACTGACAATTGCAATCAGGTAGATGAAAAAATGTTAAGCCTCAACTTTTCTGTAGATGGAAAAGGGGCTGTATTTTTTCTGCTGACTGTATTCTTATTCAGACAGATAGTGAAGTCCCTGAAGGTGCTCAATACCTGACGTGAGTAGCATCACACACATCTCTGTCAGAAGGAATGTTTCTTTTTTGAGGCTTAGGCTCAGCTAATATAGATGGTGGAGTCCCAATGACTGTGTTACCCTGGAGCAGCTGACACACTTGTCCAAAAACTTCATATATTCATTATTTCTGTAGGTGAATGGAGAATGTGAGAAAGATGGATTAAAAAAAAATGATAATGTATTTGCAGGTAGACTGCAGTGAATATAAGAGGTTAGAGAGAGGAAGACCTATTTACTGCGAAAGACTCTATCAACCTTTTTGTGGCTCTGATGGGAAAACATATAACAACAAATGTTCTTTCTGCAAAGCAGTCCTGTAAGTACAATGCTATGTAATTACTCCTGAATAAGCCAAAATCTGAGATTAGCTGAGTTATCTGGTATTTCCATTCCATCTAAGTGCTATCATTTTTCTGAGGGTTGCTACTCCTCTTCTTTGCTTAATCTTTATAGACTAATTACTTCTCCCACCAATAAGGTCCAATTGAGCTAAACAAATGACCTTGATATTTCTGTGAGCAACTTCCTATTCTAGCAGAAACTGTAGAAGTCAGACAGTAAAGAGAAGAATCCAATGAGCAACTCAGGGCTAACAAGGCACCTGGACCCAAAACAGGTCACAGAAGAATTCAAAAGCAGTACTGGAAACATCTTGCTTTTTATGGATAAAATGCCTAATTTTTAAAAGCAAATTGTTTACAGATCAGTGCCTTCCTGTCTGCTACAAATGTTTATAGTGTCTGTTAGCAAGTTGTTGGCTGAGGACTTCAGAAGGATTTTAGTTTATAATGTTAAGCTTACTGTCTGCAATGTCTTATGTCCTCCTCCCTTTCCTTTGCAGGAGAAGTAGAGGTGCCTTACATATGAAGCAAGCAGGGGCATGCTGAACGAATTCTGCATGACAGTGTCGAGAACAGCTTTACACTGCCTTATCACAATCTTTTAATTTAATTTCATTTATCCTGCCTGTTCTGATGATGGTGAACAAAGCACAAAGGAGGCTTTTCAGCTGTGCTCTCTCATTTGCTGCTTCTCTCTGTCCGAGTGTTGGGATTGACACTTCTGTCCTCCCTGCAAAGCATTTCCTCGGGATTCTCAGGAGCATTCCTGTTTCTGTAGCAAGTTGGTTTGCACATGAGCCCTTCATCATATATTTGTCTCCATGGTTAAAGTTCAAATCTTCTGGCAATGCCACCTGATTTTAGTGGACACCAGTCAGTGCAGGCATTGCCTCTGCTTTCCTTGTTGAAGTGTTTTCTTTCATTTATCCAGAAACTTTTGCAGATGCTTCTTTTCAAAGGCTTCAGCTATCCTAGGCAGTGCTTTGACATGTCCAGTTTTGTAGCTAAACTTTAAATGCTCATTTTTCTTCTAACTTTGTACAATTCTAATTCATGTGTGTTGTTTAGCTACTTAGTTTGCATGATTATTAAAATAAACATTGACTCTTTTTTGGTCCATGGTGACCTTTCTAAAGAATAAGTTTATTGCATCTGTTATTCACAAATTAGTTATCTCCCAAGTTACAGAAAATAATCACAGAGCAGGAGCTAGGGCCAGAGGTAAAAAAACAAAGCCCGGAAGACAAAAGCTGTAACACAGATAATATGCACTAGATGGCCTCATGTTACTGGAATCTACCCTACGATCTGGCTCTTTTTTTTTCCTTCAAATGAAACAAATCCGTAAACTGTAAGAGTGTACAAGCTTCATAGCAGTGTCTCTGTTAAATCCTGTCATTTAAATGTGATGATTAACGATTCTGTTCACTTCTGATAAATTGGCTGCTTTCAGACCTGAAGAAATTTCTGTTCCGCTCTTACATCCTTATCATCTTCATTATTAAGCTAGTTTATGCCATTTACACTTGAATAGTCAGTCAAGGGAATACATTTTCCCTGAATTAAAGCTTAGAAATGACTGACTTCACCGGCTGACACATGAAGAAAATTTTGGAACTGGAATGTGGGTATCTTTTCTGATCATTTCTGTCTGGTACTCTAGTTGGGCTGGAGCAAACTCATACTTCGATAGAATGGAAAATGAGGAAAGAAGCTCATGTCCTTGCCTTTGAAGGCAAGGTACCAAAAAGCCTAGCCATTCCACTGCTGGCTGAATGTCGCCGTAGCATCAGGCAGACTGCATTCTGTGACGGAAGGACCAAGAGGATTTGTTGGTCCATGGTGCTAGTATATGCTCTTTGTGCTGGCAGAGCTGAGAACATCACCCTTGTTCCCTGTAGTGGAGAAGAGGCTGTTAGACTTTATGTGATGCTGATTAACAACCAAAGAGATAGTCTTTCACAGGCTACTTGTTTAACAAGGAATTAAACAGTGGCAGGGCACAGCTGTGAGCACCGGAGCTCCATCATCTTTACTTTGCAATTGTTAGCATGGCCCTGGCATGATCCTGTCTTGGATCAAAATTCTTCCCAACAGTTCTCAGGCACATCTTGGGAGGCTGGGAACCATTCCCAGATAGGAAACTGGATGAAGGCACCCTGTTCTGAGAGGTAAAATCATTTCATAGCAGAGATGTGACTAGACTCCACTAGGTGACTTCTGGATGAGAGGCTCTGTTTAATTTGCTAGTACACACTGATATAACCCTAGTCTCTAGTTTGATTTATAACATGAACTGGCTGAACTATTTTTACGCGAATTGCCTATTACACTCAGTACATCTCGATAAAGCTGAAAACAACAAAAAATGAAAGGAAAAATTGAGGATTAATAAAATGCTAGATTAAGTGTGAAAATGGACTGCTACTTTCCAACGACGCAAACACTGTAAAAAGTAAATACGCTGCATTTCTACATCAAATAATACTAAATAATGAGTGTATTTAACAAGGGACTTCTTTTTCCTGACTATACAGTTCCCTAATGCATTGCATATCTGGGCAAAATAGCAGTAGCTACTGAATGTTATGTAAATCTTGGACAGATGGATTTCTTAACATTATTATATGCTATGCCCAGCTATGTGTGCTATGAAACCATGGGTAGAAGACAGGAACCTAGGGGCTGTTTCTGGGATGGAGTGGGGCTTATTCGCCACTGTGGGAGGGTTCAGACTCCTTTCTAATGGACAGGGGTGCTCTTAATACATTAAAAACCTACTCAACACTCCGGATCATTCAAAGGCCACTGACACTGATGGGAGGCTACCTGTGGCCTTGGCTTTAACTCTCATCTTTCAGAAAGGAGACAATGGGCATGTTATTTTCTAGGCGATGCATAAGCAGAAGGTACTCACTTTGATGTTCTGTTGAGGCTATCAGTTTAGAACAGTCTTAGCCAAGTGCCAGGATAAAATTGCAAACTTAAACATTGAGACTAATGAAGATGGATAAAGAGTTTCTGTATAGACCACAGCCCCCTTCTCTTTGTAACTAAAGTCAGGACTAATTAGCATCTTCACGTGTCAAAGGACAGACTACTGCTCTGAATGCTGGATCACACAAGTATGTGAGGAACACAAAGCTCCTAGAGTGAGGAGTATCATCACTCTCTTCATGGTACCTCCCAGACTGTGTTTCTGCTTGGTGTATTTCTTTCAGTAAAATCAGATTTTATGTGTGGTGTGGGTGGGGAGAAGTGGTGGAGGGGCTCATCTTCAGGGGCCATGTTCTTCATGAAACAGAAAAAGCACAGTTCATTAAGAGCAAGCTGTAGTTCCCTACAATGCCAGTTTATCAATGTTATTCCAGAAAAGCTGGCAAAACAAATCACATTTACATTCTTCATCTTTGCACGTTGTTAACAAAGGCTTAGTTAATAAAGGCCATTTCCATGAAACCAAATGTTCATTTCATAGTTAAAAAAGAGAGCCTCCACAAACAGTAAGCAGGTTTCTATCACATGTATTTCTTTACTTAGCCCCTCCATCATTAATATTTTCTGATTGTGGGAAGTTTACCTTGCTATGAACTGTGTTCTCATGGATATGTTTAAAGTAATTTTTTCATGCGACTGTCCCAACTGCTGAAGCAAGTTATCAGAATGACACATTTTCATATGTAAGCTACACTCATGGTTGCTTTGGAAAGCAGACCTTCCTTCTACATTAGTGAAGAACGGATGCAACAAATCATAGATGATGAAATTTGGCATGTTCAAGCATTTTCAGATGGGGGCAGTGACAGCACCATGGGCAGATGGGTGAATATCAAGCAGAACCAATGGGCAGTGTTTTAACAAGATAACAGGAATCTACCAAACAGAGATCAACACATATAGACTAGAGTTTAACATCCCATAAGATCTCTTGAATTTTGTTCATCTCTTCCTCTCCATTTGCCCGCACCTTGACACCTAAAAGAGAAAGGGAAGACAGAAGGTAGATAGACAATACTGGAGATGAATATATCAAATGCTGAGAAGCAATGGAATTGAAGGCAAAGAGGATTATTTTTATGGAAGGTAAAATACATTATCACAACAAGGGAAGCTTAAGGTGAAATGTAACAAATACTACAACTCTTAGGAAAAATGAAAGGAAACCTTCAGGAGAAAAAAGCTCAGGAAAGACTTTAAACCAGGAAGCTGGAGAGCACTTGTCCATTCCTTCCCCTCCTTATGTCCTCAGGTTTACTTTAGTGCACAAACCAGAGCAATATAATCTTTGCCAACTCCTAAGGACACATCTGTTAGCTGAAAGAAAAACCTGTAGTAAAACACACATTGACCATACTGCCTTCTTTCTTTTCCCATGATTGCTTAGTGGAGAAGAGTCCATGTGTTCAGCTAAGCCATGTACACAAGAACCCTGTAGGCTGACTGAAACACTAATAAAGGGTTAGGTGTAGATGGCATCGTTTTATCTTCTCTATGAAATAAAGAGGCTGGACATACTTGTAACTCTAACACAAAGTCATGTGGACTTTTTTACGGGTTCATAGGGTTATCTTCCCAGTCTCTTTCAACCCAGCGTGAACTTCTGTGAATAAATGATGGAGAACACTAGAATGGTGGCATATATTATGAAAATACTGATGTAAACTGACATTAGAGGGTTTTTTTCATTTTTCTCTGGCCAAAGATAGGGACATTACATACTGTTGAAATATTTTCTAAAAATCTTCAAGAGTCTAGTGAAGTTGCCATGTCTTTAAGTTGCAGGTAAGACATCTGACTAGAAAAACAATGCAATAAAAATCCTCTGTTGCATCACCAGACTATTCAGGTACTTTCTCTGCATTTTTTCTTTCTTCTTTAGCTAGACTGCTCACATTGGTACCTCCAGCATTAATTAGATATGTTGCTGGTAAAGAGATAAATTGTAAACCTGTGCTAAGGTAATAAGAAACTGTTGGTTAGAGCCACAAGTGCTCATGACCTCTGGCACAAGACCAGCAAGACTTAAGGGCTGTGCGCATAGACTGGTGAAAGAGGCTAGCCAGATGGCTCTGACTATTATCTTTTGGATTAGGACATGTATAAAGCATGAGAATGTAGGCTGGTACTGAAACTCAAGTTAAATCAGTGGCAGCAGAAAATCTGCCAGTATGAAATGTTACTGCTCATCAGCTAGGGTTGTTTCCTGTTAAAAGAGGTAACCTGAGAAAGGTAAGGAACCTTATTCTCTTAGTATTGAATGAGAGGAATTAATAGAGGATGTTGGCAGAAAATTTTTCTGTCTATCCTAGAACGCAGACTAAAGCCACCACTATCATGAATTCTGTTTATCAGGAAACCAGGTCCCAGCAATTAGGCAGTAGGAATGCAAATGAGCAAGGTAATATTGTAAAAGTTTCTCATAGCTCAAAGGCTTGTGGCTCCGGACAGTCAACCTAAAAAGGTTCTCACAACAGTTCAGCTTGCCCTGAATGTGTCTTGACTGACAAAGATCAAAATGAGAAAACAAAGATTTGATGTTTCATAATGATGTCAGAAAATCCATCAGACAATTTGGGAATATTTTCTGCTTTCTAGCTTGGCTTGTTATAGTCTGAGTGGATATTCACACCATCTGCTTTAGTATATTGAGTTATTTAACTGACTGTGTTTATGGCCCAACCTAAGATACTAAGTTTCCTATGCAGCCAATGCACACCCACAAGGGTGATTCAGAGCCCTGTAAATTAGAGGTCTAAAATAGTCCACCACAGACACCTGCATCTACCACAGACCCCTGGGACTCTAATTTTTTCTGATAACTTCTGACATGAAACAGTCGACGTGAGCAGCTGGAGAGCAATACTCTCTAACATGGAGTGCTTGTGCTTTTTATCAGCTCCTGCTAGCATCATGTGCTGGTCCATAGCTGCAGATAACGCTGAGAAGCATACCAGCTTTTGCCACATACCAGAGCAAAGAACTTGATTTGCATATTGCTGTAAATGACATCTGAAGAAAATGCTGAAGCAGCCGGACAATCTGGACAGTCAAGTTTGTGTGATGGAGCAATGACACAGAAATATGGGGAAGGAAAAATGTATGTAGCTTGAGTGAGCTGATGAAACATGCTCAGATCCTGTTTGCTAGAAAATAAAATAGAGGTAGCCAGATATTGGCACTGAATGGAAAAATAGAACAGATCTCCTTGCACTCACTGAGGATTAAAGTTTTCAAAACTCAGCACTGAAAATGTACTCATATATCATTGATGTATCTAGTTATAAGTGGAGGAGAAGGAAGGGCTTTCACAGCAGGGTCTTACAACATTTTGTTTTTCATGTCTATGACAAGAGGTAATGAAATACAGGCCTGGAAATCAGATGGGTTGGACTCCCGAAAAAGAAAATGCCAGTGCCATAACAAAGCTACATCACTTGTCCACAAAGCCTGCACTGTATTTTCTGATATTGTTGTTACTCTAATTGTTCGAGCATGTAAGCGCAGCACATGAAAAGCACTGGTGCTAGGTCCTCTACATGCTCAATATAAGAGATGGACCCTGCCCCTAAGTCCTCAGAGATTGACCTGGAAAGCAAACTGTTGAGGAGGAATGTAGCCAGTTTAATCAAAGCCTCTTATACATCAGAGATGTATGGGTGAGCCAAAACCGACATCCAGGTCTCCTGATTCCTACACTAGCAATTACCTTCTTAAAGACATCAAGGGCAACATGAAAAATTGCCAGCCGTGCTCTACAGTTGCTATTGCATAAATCATTCTTTAGATCAGACCAGAATCCCATGTTTCTGGATTGAAGCATACCAGGTGACTGACTGGTGAGGTATAATGGAATATAATTCACATTCAACTGGCTTCATTATGGTTTATCAGTGTCCGGTCAGCCTGGAGAGCTGCATTCTAACCCTGCTCTAAAACCAGTGTGATACTGCTCGGGCTGTTTACACTAAATAGCTCAAGGGTTATCTCATACTTGTTGAGCACTTCCAGCTACTACAGTTATTTGGTGTTTCGAATCTTCTAATAATACTAAGTATTTGAAAAAAACAGGCCCTCAGTGTCACCACTTAGAGAATGTAAGCAGAAGACACTTTCAACTATTTGATCATAAGATCTTACTCCATAAGACTCTGTAACTTGTGGTTGCAAAGAGACCTCATAAAAAAAAAAAGTCACCACCAAAATACCAGCGAAGTTGCCAACGCTTAGCACTTTATTTCAGACATGTGTCAAGAAGGAGACGTCTTAAAAGTTTAAGTTTTTATTGAATTTGCATCTTCATGGCAATCTCTGGTTTTGGAACATACTTAAGTCAGCTCCAATATGAAAAAAATAGATGGGAGAGGAAAAAAAACAAGTCTTGAGCTAAGAGAATGATAATCGATCAGGATATGGTGCTAAATTAAGTCTGATCATATTAGCATTGTAAGCTTGGAAAAAGATAGAAAAAATAATTTTTCCTACCAGATTCAACACCTTTAACAGTAAAGGAGATTGGAATGCTATCCCATTACCTTTTCCCAGAACATGCAGGCTCCCACCTGCTCTGTTTAAACAGATACATTGCCCTCTCTCCCCAAAGCTTTAAAAATTACAATGCAGAACATCAGAGTACCAAAGCTATGTATTTCAGTAATGTGCAACAATCAACACACATATAGTGTACTAATCAAGGAGCAGGAAAAGAAACTGGTGACTGAGGAAAGACAGATTTTTTTTAAAGAAAAAATGGTTATAGGATTCTACATATTCACTTGGAAGAGAGAGGGTCCTCTTCTGGGTTTAACAAGCCACGTGGAGAAAAATATGTATCTGTCATGAAAAATAAAACAAAACAAAAAGTCATGATGATCGTCAAGAAACGTGAGACTGACAGACTTGTCTAGGAACGTTTCCCAAAAAGGCTACTCCAACCATTTTCTGTGGCATGGTGCTCATTATCTCTAGTTTTCTTCTGTTCTGTTTAGGCTTTCATACTTCATCTATCACTACGACAGCTCTAATCATTGTCTCACTTTTTTTCTCCAATTCAGCTGAGGCAACCATCAATGTAAAACAAAACAGAGTAATACTAAAATGAATTGAAATGAAATGAACTCTGATATTCTTCAGAGAACATTATTCAATTTTACCATCCTTACTTGTGCTAATGTACCTGTTGACCTTTGTTTTTTTAGACCAATGTCTGAACAAATTCCATACATAGATTTTTGGCTGCTTTTTTCCCCTTTCCTCAGTTTCATATATTACAGATTTCCTTGCAAAAATCCTTAAAGAAGCAAAATTTCCTCTCTGTTTTGCAGAAGATAAATAGAGCACAATCAAAACAGCTGAAGTCTGATAACAGTTGGGTTCTGGGATTCAGTTCCTTGAGGAACTGGGAAACTGGGGCAGTAACAATCTTCCTCAGGAGTCACTCAGAAGGAGGCATGATCAAATTCAAATAGTAATCCAAACTGTGCATCTATCTGTCCTTGGACAACTCATAAGCATGTAACAAGATTGACAACTTTTATATTACAGAATATAAATTCTTTGACAGTTTGGACAATTTCTAGTAATGCAAAGCTTTGTAAGCAAGTTACATACACTGCGAGTTATATGAAATAACTTATCAACTGTCCATAAAGGGATATTTTTCCAATTCTGTGGGACATTAGGTGCGTTAAACTATTGAGACACAAGCAAACACAGAGAGATACACATTTAAAATCTGAAAAACTGAAAAGATCTAAAAAATTTTCTTTCCCTTCTTAATTGGACTCTAAAATTCCAGCACAAGATGGTTACTTACAGGGATCACTAATTATGAAGCTTTCCCCTTGCTAGGCCGAGATATTCTCAGATATAACAGGAAATCAAAATGCATTAGCTACAAGCATGACAACTCTAGTATCCCATTCCCAAAGGCTAATGATTTCTCAAAGAACAGCAGCCCCTCTTTACAGAGAAGTATGTCACATAAACCTTAGGCTAATTTGGCCAAGCTATGACCATGTTCCTTCAGACCTCCCAGAAGCAGCACATGAAGGTAGAGGGGCAGGGGGATGACTGTTTTCCATCCACACCACTGAGATGCCACCTCCTGGGAGAAGCACAGCACGTCTGCAGCTGCTGGCCTCCCACCAGCACACCTCTACCCTTTCTGAGCATGCTGGAAGGAGGATGATTTCACATGACATAGAGCATAACACGTTTGTTTCTGCTACTGTATCCATTCTCATGGCTAGTTTCCACCCCAGCAGTGGACAAGCCTATCGTTGCAAGGACTGAATCTGCCATTACTTCCATAGGCTACACTTCAGTGCGACTTTACAGGAGGGCTTGAGGATTTTGATAGGGAAGGACTCACACCCTTCCAAACAAGGGAATGACAAAACAAGGGAGTTCCCTCCCCATTCCCAACAAATGTTGCATTATAGCTCATCACGGCCCCAGCCCTCACCTCTCTCCCACAATGAGCAGGACCCCAGTTTAATTCCAGCTCTGAAGGCCCTCGGTTCCCTACCCCAGTCCTAACCCTACCTAACCTGAAGCAGAGGGCTGTGAATTTCTTTTCACCTCCCAACTCAAATATACATTTATCTATAGTTCCCTTCTGAGCCCAAGGCTTATTGTAGCTTTCCTGTCTGAGCAGGAAAAAAAATCAGAAGCTCAAGGGAGGACACAGTTTCCTTTGCTCCCTTTTTAGATCTGTGAAATCACAGAACATTACCCCTGTGCCTACTGCCTTTCACCCCATGCCTGCCTGAGGGAGGAGTGCAGACACCAAGATGCTATACTCTTTGATTTTTTTTATTATATACCTTATTAAGAATTTATTGCATTTCTGGAAGCTGTTTTCATTTTTGAATTCTGACGTCCAGCACAGCCTCTTAGGCCTGTTGTTTTAATAGACTCCGCACCCTCTTAAAGGAGAGAAGAGGTGCATGTGGTGACTGTCAGCAGACTGCACCTCTCAATGCCACTGGCACATTCTGCCACAGAGGGCTCCCTATAATACTCCCACAAACTGACACAAACTGATATCCCTTGTCACTTGTGTGAAATTAAACAACCAGTAGTTGATATGAATTTCTAAGCAATGCCTCCATGTTTTTAAGCAACCAAAGCATGTTACACAGCTATTCCGAATGGGATTACTGGGTAGCTGAACTGTCTCTTTCTCGCTGGAGGAATCACAACAGCTTCCATCAGCCAGGTCAACAGAAGCCCTGGATGGCTTGTAGTCAGGGAAGACATGACAGTTCCACTCAGTGCAAGCAAAACACCTCAGCAGCAGACGGACTTCCCATTTATGAAACTGTAAATATAATTCAGAAGGGTCCAAGTGCCACTAGCGAGGCACTTTCTCCTGTGAATAAACTTACCTCAAGTTCACAGCACCAAATCTGTTTTACAAATGCATACATCATTTTTTCCATAAATCCTTCTATAACTAAAGAATTAGTGAGAAGTGATTTCATGACTTTGTAAACCCCCATGACTGCCAAGAGCACTATGGATCTGGTAACTTTATACTATTGCAAACAGGTATGTAATTATCCAAGCTGACACCACCTTCCCTAAAGGGAAAAGACATGTAGTCCCAGAATCCTCTATATTTAAACTGTGTGTCATGGCCAAACACATGGCCAGTGTAGATACAAGTTGTAACATCCAGGTATGGATACAGACAGAATGGTGGCATTTCAATGAAACGGGCAGACAGCAGCAAGTATTAGCAATAAGAAGTAAATATTTTTATAGTATCAGTGCTACGCTAATCCCAAAGTTTTTAAAAAATGTTCTTGAGCTTTTTCAGGGTGAAGATGTACATGTGCATATCAGAAAATAGAGGTCATTCTTTCAAAGTTTAACCTTCTTAAAAGAGAATATTTCTATGTGCAGAAGGCACAAAAATGCGAGGCTAGATATTTAAACCTTGGTGAAAACACTACTGACATGTAGGAGGCACCCTGTATGTCAGAATCCCTTTGATTCACTTTTACCAGGTATCAGCTGTGGAGAGAGGAGCAAAATACTAACTGCTGACTGAATGATGCAGGTGAGACACATTAGGTACCAATTTCTTATAAATATGGAGAGAAAGAATCTTCTTGGAAGGAAGTAGTGGTGTGTTGGTGTTGGGGATGTGCTGATGTTTTCTAAGAATTATGTTGATGGGGTAGGAACCAGTACAAGAAAAGTGATACATAAATTCTTAATGAGGGGTTATTGATATAGTAAATTTTGTCAGCTTAAGTTTCTGTTTGGAGCTAGATGGGTATTTAATAAGTTGTTCCCTTAGAAGCTTTAAGTTTTGAAATGTTGATGAGTTTTTGCTAGCCACTTCATATGTAGTTAGTGTCTAATTTTGTTATTGGTTGGGATGGAAAGTGTTCATTGTCTCAGAAGATTAAAGTTTTGAAATATCTTTTTGGGAGACTGGTAAGTACTGAGAGTCTGTAGGTTGCAGACTTTTTCCTTTAAAGCATAAAGGAATGTATTAATTCCCTCAGGTCTTCTATTTTTGATTCAATAATACTTGTGTTACAGAAATAAGTTGTGAAACCTCCCTAAAATATAAACTTGTAGTATGTATGTCTAAATAGCTTCCACCAGCTCTAAATGACAGGTCTCAAAAAGCAAAGCCAATGCTCTAATATTAGTTTAAAAAACAATAGTCTCTTTTGTAAACTTCTCAGTAGCACACTGCATGTAATGTAAAGCAGTGCACTATTTCATTTCACATTTGATCAAGACTAGAACAGTATTTTTATTGATGGCTCAGCATCTCTAGTTTTGAACTGTTTTGCTTTGGGCTCTAGTTTAGATATCCTTGAGAGCCTCAAAGGCTAAACTTTCTCATATGTAGCAGTGGAGAGAGAAAGAAATAGAACCATCAAACTATTTTCAAAGATCCATGTATAGCTGATCTATGTGATAAGTTACTGGGTTTCTGTTGAAAAGAAAAAGAGGGTGGTTTTGGTTTCTGCTATCTTGTAACCTCTTAACCATTCACATACTCTGACTGCTTATATGTAAGTTTAAATAACAGTTAAACCAAACTGCCTTGTCCAAATTCCTTAATTCAATTTAGTCTCTCTTGTGTCCTTTTGGCAGTCTTCTCTTATTGTTGCTGAATGTGTGCCCCCCCCACCTTTGGGGAGGGAGGGAATAAGTATTGCTAGACTTGAATCCTGCTATTGAATGAACTACTGCTTCTCTTCTCTTATTTTCTTTTCAGAGGAGGCCTCGCTTGCCTACTTTCCCCATATTTTGTGGTCTAAATGTTTGGGTGCTGCTGTTGACACATCTAAAATCCACACTGATTGCCAAGAAGAGGGTCTGTCCCTGTTTTGCACAGCTGTTATCAACTGTTCTATGTTCAGCAATAGCACAAGTGGCACCAGTTCCTCTCATTCAGCAACCCGGCTTAAACAGAGTCTGTCCCGCATGCGTTCCTGTCACTGGGTCATTCTTTTCCTGCTGTATGCCGCCTTCTCCTGCTTTTTTTTTTCCCTTGGTGCTGAAACAATCTTACAGGAATGTAACGTGCCAGGCTGCAAGTAGATTCTATGAGGCATTAGCTGATAGATGTTCCTGCTGTCTTTGCTATAAGTAGCAGTGATGTGAGAAGCTAGTCGAGGCATGAAGAGAAAGAAGACTTGAACAAAGCAGTTATTTTGTAGTGATGAGAATTGCTTCTAATATGCAAGAGGAAAAGCTAAATAGGAACACTTCCTGAAGCCATTTCACAGTTGCAGTAAATAAGAGCAACATCAAACTAAATGTGAATGCTCCTGCATGCATTTGCTCTGTGATCCTTTAAAAGAGATGGTCTCAATGCATCCTGTACATTTGGGTTTTCTGAATAGCTTCTCTGGGGCTCACTCTGCTCATTCTGCAAAGTCAAACTAAAAGTTTATTTTGTTATTTCATATTTTACCACAGCGTTGTGGGTTATTCTGGGATGATCATTAAACCAGTAACTGACTCTTTGTGTGTTGGCCTTTGCAAAAAGCAAACAGCCTGCTCTTTAATAAATGAACGGTGTTACTCAGTTTCTTGGGGTTTGCATGAAATGTGCCTCCAAGATGTTTAGTAAATGGTGATTTCTACTGGGATCAATCTAAATGCACTGATTACACAACGCAAGAAGGACATGCAACGGTTGGAGTGGCTCCTGAGGAGGGCCACAAAAATGATCTGGGGGCTGGAGCACCTCTCCTATGAGGACAGGCTGAGAGAGTTAGGGTTGTTCAGCCTGGAGAAGAGAAGGCTGTGGGGAGACCTTATTGCAGCCTTTCAGTGCTTAAAGGGGGACTATAGGAGGGATGGGGGCAGTCTCTTTAGCAAGGCCTGTTGTGATAGGACAAGGGCTAATGGTTTTAAACTAAAGGAGGGTAGATTTGGACTGGATATAAGGAAAAATTTTTTTACAATGAGGGTGGTGAAACACTGGAACAGGTTGCCTAGGGAGGCAGTGGAGGCCCCATCCCTAGAAACATTCCAGGTCAGGCTGGACGGGGCTTTGAGCAACCTGATCTAGTTGGGGCTGTCCCTGCTCATTGCAGGGAAGTTAGACTAGATGATCTCTAAAGGTGCCTTCCAACCCAAACCATCCTCTGATTAAAAGACAGCCTAAATCCAGACCCACAAAATGTTGCAAATACACCTTGGCAAAGGCAACTGGCTGGGCTAAAGTCCCTGGAGATAACGTATCGTTATCACCTCTCTGTTCATACAGAACTGTGGGTTGGGGGATTATTTTTCTCAATTATGTTAGTCTCCCTATGTGTGCAAAGGGACCTCAGAGGCTCACTGTGAGCTGTTGCCATCCACACCACCTCAGGGGCATGCTGCTACACGCGTGCAGCTGCTGCCCTTGTGCCAGACACCCCTCAGGGATCTTTCAGAGTTTCCTCAGTTCCTTCTCTTTCAACGTACCCCATTTATGTCCCTGCACCTAGCGGGCACGGAGCGCTCGCCGGGGATCTCTACCCCGTCACCGGGGCTGCGGACACGCGTCCTGCCGGCCGCGGGGCGGGGTGAGGCCAAGGGGGCGGGGGCTGCGCGGGACGGGCTGCGCGGGGCCGGCCGCCGCCGCCGCACCGTGGCCACCACCGACATGGCGACCGCCGCGGCGGCGCCGCACTCAAGATGTCGGCAGAGGAACCCCCGCCCCTCGCTGCCCCAAGATGGGGGCGGGGCGGGGCCTCCCTCCCGGCCGGCGCCGGAAGCGGTAGCGGAAACGTGACGGCGCTGGCGGAAGGGGAGGCGCCGGAAGCGGCTGCCGGGGTGAGCGCTCCCCCCACGGCCACAATACCGGGCGGCCGAGGGGCAGGTAAGGGGCCGCGGGCCGGTGGTGGGGCCGGGCCGGCGGGGCTGGGCCGCGGTGAGCCGCCCCCCTCCTCTCGCGGCGGGTAGGCCCGGAGCGGCGCCGCTGTCCGCCGCCGCCGGCCGGGGCTGTCGCCGCCCGGCACCGGCGCCTCGGGGCGGCCCGGCCCGGGGCCGGAGGGGGCCGTTCCCCGGTGTGACAGGCCCTGAGGAAGGCTGCCGTCCTTCATCCGCCGCGGGAGAGGGGGGCCCTGGGGCGCCGCCGGAGGGGCGGCTGCCGCCGCCCCCGCCCGGGCTGAGAGAACGGCGGCCTCCGGGATGGCTCTGGGGAAACCTGCTGTCGTACCGCTTGTCCGAGCAAAAATAAACTTGTTCTTCTTTTTTTTTGTTTTTAGTTCTCCCCATAAGGAAACGCCCCTCTTAAACCAGCCCTTGTCAGGCCGTCCCTAGCTCTGCTCTCCGCGTTTTTCTCCGAAGGGGGCGGCGCGGGTCTCCCCGGGGCTTTTTTAAGATACTTTTTAAACTACTACTTGTAGTAGTTTCTGACCGAGAAGGTAACACATCAGACTGTTGTGTCCTACAAAGACTCTCATGAATTAATTGAGTTGGGGAGAGCAAAACTCTGTTTTATCAGCTTTATTAAATATCTGGAAAGGTGGGTTTTGATGGTGAGGTGGTTTTTTTTGTTTGGTTGGTTTTGGGTTTTGTTTTTTTTTTTTTCGCGAATGGGGTCAGCTTCCTAATGTAGAATGAGATGTTAAAGCTGCACGCATTAGCTCAAAATAGTATCAGGAGAACATATTATGCAGAAACTGCTGCCTCATAAGAGACTAGGTCATTCTTTTTCCCTTTTACTTAACAGCAGGAGCCAAACTAACCTATAGCCTGAACTCAGAGGGCAGCTTGTGCTTGTTGCATTTAAATTTTACAGGATTCTTTCAGACCTTTTCCCGATATGCTGGTCTGTTTGTTAATATCTGTCTTCCTCTTACCTTGTATCGCAGTCCTTTCAATACTGCTGTATTGTACTCCATCGTGTGTCTGCACCAGTCTAGAATTTTTTACCTTGTACCCTGTCCTCTGTTCAAATTGAGTCATCAGGTGACATTCACTGGGAATCCATGTAATACTTGTTTTCATTGGAATACAATCTTATAAGAAGCTTGAAGTCAATTTTGGGCTTTGTGAAGTTGAACAACATTACAATGTAGTATTATGAACATAATAGACCCTTCCAGTGGGCACCAAAAAGAAGGATAGTATGTGTAGAGGCAACAAACTCGGTGTCTTTAGCTTTGGCTGGAGATTTCCCAGGCAATCCAAAGGAGCAGAGATACATGTCATGCTACTCACGGGCAGAGGGTGCTAAATTAGTTATTTTAATATTACCATTTTAAATAAAATTTATTATGATAACATACAGCTGTTAACTTAAAATGCATAAGAAAATGTGTGAAAGCATATGCTTTTCAATAATTAGATCACAGTGAAGCTATTGATAGTTCAATTTTTGTGCCAGCTTATAAATTTTTTGTGTTAGAGAAGGCAAAATTTTTCTTTTTCATTTCAGTGAAGTACCTTGTTTTTCTTCTCAGTTGCCACTTCCACATAATGTGAAGCAAACACCGTGGTGTATTTAGATCATGGTGAATGCCATAACAGATGCATCTGTGATCAGTTTTCCAAAATCTGTCTTTTTTTAAAGTTGCTTCTCTTCGTCCACCAAATTTTGGTATTCAACCTGTTAAACAGGTTTACTAAGTTAATGATGCTTTACCCTACTTACCAGAAAGCATTCCTCAGCTAAATACCAGTTGTGAACAGACATTTCTTATGCTGTTCATCTGCATGAGACGTTAACTCAGTTATTCTAATGTTAACATTGAGTTCATATTTATTTTAGTTACTTATTTGATACTTCTTGGAATCAATTTGTATGTTTTTAAAGGAAACATATATTATTGCTATTTCAGTCCTTCTGTGCCTGTATGTGTGCTGCAGCAGCAATGTAGACACGAACACATTAATTCAGTAAAGGGAAAGAGGAGAGGATATCCTGCACATTGCTGCTGAGGCAAGGTCTTTCAGTTTTTCTGGGGCTTTGATCTTTAACTAAGCAACCTGAATATTTTATTTGGTATTCTAACCTCTAAGAAGAGCTAGTTTGAGCACCTTTAATAGGGCATTTTTGGGGAATGATCAGTAGGAGCCCGTCTTTTGAAAAAGGAAAGTTATTTTTCTGCTAGACAGATGCTTTGGGCTTTCTGTTTCACTGGAACATATCTAGTTGGTATTTGCTTGGTAACTTCTAGTCTCTGCACAGCTTTCCTGTGATTTGTCTTGATCAACTACTGTGTGGATAGTATCTCTGAAGACATTTTGTTCATGCAAAAGAATTGATCTCTTATTAAACCTGTGGTGATTTTCCTCTTTGTCAGTTTCCCTTAGCTCAAAGGGACTTTCTAGTTTATCTAATAATAGGTTATGTCCGAGACCTCATGTGTGAGGCAAACTGTAACTTGTTGGGAGAATTTTTCAATGTCTTAGTTAACTCAGTTCAGCTGTATTGGAGCTTGTGTGTGTTGGCAGATTTTGCTGTTTTTTTCAGTAAACGAAGCTTAACTGGTGTGTCCTCCTCTATTCTCTGTCCCTTTTCTCTTTCAGTTGCACTGAATTTGCGTAACATTGTGAACATTTCCTTTAATCAGAAATCGTTGCAAATATGGGTCCCCGGCGGAAAAATGTGAAACCATGCTCAGTGAACAGGGAAGGCTCCGAGTCTACCAAAGCTGATGAGCCAAAAGATTACATGAACCAACTTTCTCATGAAGTGCTTTGCCACATCTTTAGGTGAGCAGCTTGTCAGAAGTCAATTTATTGTTTATTATTATATTGTTTTCTATTTTTTTTCCCCAATCTTACTTGCATTGATGCTTGTGTCACCTAATATTCAGACAGTGTAGATGTACCATGTGTGAACTGGTGGATAAAAACTGGATAAAAAGGGGTGAGAAATGTTTTTTTCAGTCTCGGAATTCATTTGGATACTTTGAAAATTAATTTATGTGAATGTCATGAATGGTAGAAGGAAGGAGTAGTAAATAAGTGATTTAATTCTGTTCACCGTTGTGTGGTAACAAGTGTTTAAATATTGACTTTGGTGCAGAAATATACTTGGGTATTACATAGTTGAGGTACATGTTTTGAAATTGTTGCATCCGCTTCATAGTGTGCAGAAGGGAACTTGGATGAGTGTACAACCTTCCCTACAGCACAGCCCTTCTCAAAGATGTTCACTCGTGCCTATTATATTCAAAACATAATGTCTTACTGACAAGTTCTTCAAAAACAGGAGAACTCCAAAACGTTTGCAAATTGAGCATGCTAGTATGTTCTAGAAAATGAAAGTACCTTTAAGTAAACCATGTGGAAACTATTGTGGCAAATGGTTTGGTCAGCAATATTTATTAGAGAACTAAAGCATCTCTCCATTTAAATATTATATTTGTACCTTAAATATTCTATATTCAGTGTCAAAAGTTGGTGAGTCATTCAGCTTAGCAAAATTTCAGACTTTATTAGAGTACGGTCTGAAAATCATGTTTGAATTAATGTTATTAGGTGTTAGAAATATATGAATTTGTGTAGTCATGCTTGGGTTGTTCTTTAGTTTGGAAAAAGTCAAAAAGGATCCACCTTTGATAAATCAGAGGGGTGTTTTTTCCTCTCCCAAAGGTACCTTCCCTTGCAGGATATCATGTGCATGGAATGCCTGTCCAGGAAGCTGAAGGAAGCAGTCACTCTTTATCTGCGAGTAGTGAAGGTTGTGGATCTATGTGCAGGCCGTTGGTGGGAATACATGCCCACTGGTGAGTACTGCACTCACTCAAGATAGGGCATTAAAGTGGTACTGAGCAAAACTGTCTGTGCTATCCTGGTATTAATAATGACATATGCAGGGTGAATTTTCAAAAGCAGTAGAAGGAGTTACGTGTTTAATTCCTTTTGACTTTTGTGAGATTTGGGTGGCTTCCTTGAGTATGTGGTTTGGAAAATTTGTCTCTGTGTGTGTGTATATATATATATTGGATATTACTGTAGCAGAAATGGGGATTCTCTGTAGCAATCTGTAAATACAATCTGTGTTTGTCTGATTATTGTAAGGGAGTTAATCCAAGGGTTAATCCAAGAAGAGGCTGTTTGCATGCAGGCAGGAAAAAATACAATGGAATGAGAGAGCAACTCATCTGCCAACACTTAACAATGTAAGAATAAATAAGTTTTGATGTCACACCTCAAGCCATCTTCAGATCAATAGATAAATTTGGCAACCTAGGTCAACCCCGTGAGTATTAGGATTTATGTTGGATTTAAATTACACTGCTGGGATTTGCTGTGGGAAGAGAGCTAAAATGAGTGAATTTTAAAAGTTAGAGAATCTGCAAAGTTAGATTTATTAGGGCTGATATCGGGTAGATGGTTAGACCTACCCTAAGATAGATGTAAATACAGGTAACTTACTAGTTTAAAATCCCTTTTATGTGTTGTCTTACGCTGGAATAAAGCCTTTGTTTTTAGAAACTGTCTTATTTCTTTGAGAATTGTGAGCTGTGGAGAATAGTGATGTACTGCATATAACTGATCCAGCTGGGCATTTTTGAGCCATGTAGTTGATAAATGGAATCCCAGGAAAGGTAGGGACACAAAGCCTGGCAGTCTGCAGAGGTGCTTCATCTGAGAAGGGAGAAAGCATAGTTAATCCTGTACCTGTGCAACTCCACTGAAGTAAACCTATAGCAAGCCTGCAAAGTTCAAGGCAGAAGAGTATGTAGGTCATGATTTCTAGAGTCCGGAAGTAGAAGACAAGCTATTGCTTCACAGAGTACATCTTTTGACATTGTAGAATTTATACTACCATATAAAGAGAACAATGTATTTGGCTTTCCCTTTACAGCTAGGTGTCCCCTGTCACACAAATACCAAATCTGTTGTTGTCATCTTAGGTTTCACTGATTCCAGTTTCCTAACGCTGCTGAGGAAGATGCCAGACATTGAACAACTTTATGGTCTTCATCCCAGGTATCTTGAAAGACGCAGAGTCCGTGGCCATGAAGCTTTCAGCATTCCTGGAGTTTTAGAGGCTTTGCAGGCCTGTCCAAATCTGCTGGTGAGTGGTTAGACTCAAGAGAGAACCTCCTTCAGCAGCTGTGATGGTGCATGTTAACAGAGCAGAAGAAATGTGGCAGGGACTCATTGCTTACAGGGCTTCATGTTCAGGCCTGGGCTTTGTATTCAGATCTGGCTGTACAGAGTAGCAGTTAATTGTGACCATATTTTCACAAGTACTATTTTTAGTTGCACCAGTGGCAATCACAGGTCCAGAAATTAATTAAAACTCTGATCCCTCTGCTTTTTAAAAGACAAGTCTTGCTACAAATTCAAAGTGAAATAACGCATGGCATTACATATAGTGTGTAATTGAGAAGGTTAGAGGATATTGTTGCTTGAACTGGTGTTAAGGCATTTGCTTTGCTTCCTTTTATCCAGGGTGTTGAGACCTCTCATTTAGAGCTGGTGGAAGCTATTTGGACATACATGCCACAAGTTCACATTTTAGGGAAGTTTCGTAATCGTAATGGTGCTTTTCCAATTCCTCCTGAGAACAAGCTGAAAATTCCTATAGGAGCTAAAATTCAGACTTTGCACTTAGTCGGTAAGTGTGGTAATGGGGCAGTAGTTGGCTTCAACACAGGTGAATTTAAAGGTTTTGAAACGCTGCGAGATTGTAATTATTTTTAAGAGAGGGAATTTGGCATGTGGCATTTTTGAAATGTTAGTTGCTATACATATGATAGCAGGTCCAAAGGCAAATTCTAAAAAACTGTGTTGACAAACTGAGGTGAAGAACTTGTGTTCAAAATGTTTACATCTTTTCTCACATGCCACGTAGCAAAGAAGACTTCCTTTTTAAATCCAGAATGTTAATCCAAAGAAATTTATCCTACAGTTTATAGTTTAAAGCTTGTTTAAAACGTTTGTTTTGTTTATGTATTATTAGGGGTGAATGTCCCTGAGATTCCTTGTATCCCAATGCTGAGGCACCTTTATTTGAAGTGGGTGAGACTCACCAAACCACAGCCTTTTAAAGATTTCCTTTGTATCAGCTTACGCACTTTTGTCATGAGGAACTGTGCCGGTAAGAGGGATTCACATATGGAGGGGATGTTTTAGCATGTAGGAAATCTACTAATTCTGTTAAAGCTGCATAGGCACCAACTGTAAATGGAAATCTTAAAATAGGAGATTCTGAAAACAGCATTTTATTCATGGTGTTGGGTAGAAGTGTATCCCTCTCCTGTATGTTGTTTGGTGCTATGCAGTTCTGTTGAATTCCTGACCTAGATGGATATACATCGACGTTTTTTAATTCTTTAACGTGATACATTCAAAGTTAAGTGAACAACCTTCTTTGTCTGTATTGGTTTGTTCTATGTAGGACCCATAAATTCTTTGAAGTATGTTCCCCTAGTGACAGGCCTGGCTTCTGCTCGAAATTTGGAGCATTTAGAACTGGTTCGTGTTCCATTTCTTGGAGGACTTATCCAGCATGTGGTAGAAGATAGCTGGAGATCAGGTATGAAACTTCTTATCCCTCGTACTTAAAACAAACAAACAAATAAATAAATATTAGGAAATACTGGAGGCATGGGAAGCTTAGCTTTTTTATCTGTCGCTTATCCTTTCTTGATTATTATTTTAAAGGTATCAAGTTTGGAACTATGGTTGTCGTGCTAAATATAGCTCTGTATTGAGTATTGTTTTGATCTTTTAACTGCAATTAACTCTTGACTGTTAAGCTAACCTTCCAGTTGCATTTGTTGGTGAGCGGCACTAGCAGGACTGGAGGGGAGTTGTGTGCAAATAGGCGTTTTATTGATTTGCTAAAAAAGATGTGTTTTGTTAATTCACTTGTCAAGACAACACTGGTGGAAATGTATAAGGCTTAAGGTTGTGATCTGTGACTGAAGTGAAAGAATTTTTTTATTTGTCAGGTGGTTTTAGGAATTTGCACACTATAGTTTTGGGAGCTTGCAAGAACGCACTTGAAGTGGATCTTGGCTACCTCATCATAACTGCTGCACGGAGGTATGGGCCTTTAGATCTTTCTTTTCCCCCTTCTCCTTTTTAAAAATAAATGTCTTAGTACTGAAGTCCAAGAACGTCAAAGAAGCAGAACAGCCTTCAAAAATTTAAGGAATAAACATTTAAACTTTACATAACAGGAGTATTCCATGGTTAAGATAACTGGAGTAATGTCTGTTTTTGAATAAACTTTGTGTCATAAGCCTTCTTCTTAGACCTGTATCCGAAAAGTGTGGTGCTGATAGTCTCATGGCTATATTTCTATGTAACTGCCAAATACTGCCGTAAAGATAGAACAAATATCCTCTTAATACTGCCACTGTTGAAAGACTATTTTCATTTTATTACAGGAGGGCATCTTCTTGAGTGGTTTCTATGGCAATTGTGTTTTGGCATGCCTTGTAATAGGAACAATTTTTAATTGCATTCAGGTTGCATGAAGTGCGGATCCAGCCTTCCTTGACCAAAGACGGTGTGTTTTCTGCTCTGAAGATGGCTGAACTGGAATTTCCACAGTTTGAAACTCTTCATCTAGGATATGTTGATGAGTTTTTACTACAGTGTATGACATCTTTTATATATATAAATTATTTGACAAATATAAGGATTAAATCAGTTGATGTGTTTTCATTTTCTAAGAGTGATTAAAAAGAATATTAACATACCCATATTGAGGCTGCTGATCTCATACAGCCAAATATGTTTTTCTTCACTTCCTGAAATTCTTACTGAAATTGGGAAGTCTCAGCTTTATTGAACCAATAATCTCATCCATTTTGCCAAATTGGACTAAAATAGGGAGTTAGAAATCATGCTATAAAAGGCAAGTTTCTGAAATGTACTGCTGTGTTTGCTACTATCTTTTTCATAGGTAAAATGACGAATGGAGATTTGGTGAAGTACGGTTTGGCTGATGTGGTTGAAAATCCAGGAATTATTACAGATATTGGTATGAAAGCTGTAAATGAAGTTTTTTCTTGCATCAAGTATCTGGTCATTTACAACTGTCCACATCTACATAACCCAAATAATTGGATCACAGGTATTGCACACCTTTGAAATTTTAGAGATGATATATGAATTGCTGTGATGTTAAAACAGAATTTTTCTGCTCATAGTACTGCTTGTTCTGTTTCTTAGTAAGTACAGTAGATGATACTTGGTTTGGAGCCATAACGCTGCTGGTAAAAGTCAGAATCGAGATAGAGAAGATGCCTACTGTGAAATCTGAAAAGGGTACGATGAAAAATAAGTGAGATAGGAATCCTTCAGGAAATGCATCTCTTCTCTTCCGCAGATCATTCAAGGTGGACCCGACTGGTTGACCTCACCCTGGTGCGATGCCATGCGATAAAGCTCGATTCTTTTAGTCAGTTCATTGAGTTATTGCCAAGCTTAGAATTTATTTCTCTGGACCAGATGTTTCGTGAACCTCCTAAGGTGAGTCTTCCAGGGAATGGTTTTGCTTTTTATCATTGCCAGCTCATTGGAAATATGGTGAGCTCCAGCTGTTATGCATTCTTTTAAAAGCTGTAATTAATTAAATAGCTTGGTAAATAAATGACTTTGGTTTGCAGTTGCTATTGTCATGATATGTTAGGGAGAATGATGCTTCTTGTGCAGATGGGAGCAGCGGCAAGGTGTGACCTTGTATGACTATGTGACCAGGAAATAAGACTTACATTGATTCTGTGTTTCTGTTGAGGGCTCTGCTGCTACTGCATTTTGCTGCTGCTTTTTGTATGACTTTTTTTTTCACTCTCGGGGATCCGTTTACAATGCTAAGGGTTTTTTTATGATTTCGTAGTGGGTGAAATGGGGGTACTGCTCCCCTGTTGGAATGCTTTCAAGGCTTAGGAATTTTATTTCTTCATGTTGTCCCCTCTCCCCCACTGTAACACAAATCTTTGTAGCAGCTGTTGTAACGTAATTAAAACTGCCTATGTGAAAAACTGCTTTCTTTGATCATTAATTCTATCTTGAGGCTACAGTGTTTTGGGAGGACTATATAATCTGCTATTTGTATTGATGTAATATGATCTCATAGCAAATGAAATACAATTTAATAAAGTAAGATTATATGCTTTGTGGAGTTCCCTTTCATTAGGAGTTTAAGAGAGTGTAGCTTTTCTGGGTTGCCAAACTTAAGATGGACCTCTGCAATGTGTAGCATAAGGAAGTATTAGGGGCAATTTCGCTGTTCTTCACATGCATTTTGTTCTGCGATCCTGGGTACTACTGTCGGAAAGCTTTTTCTGTTGGCATTAGGATATGTTCTCGAGATAAGATTTGAAAACATGAGACATTAACAGTCGCTCTTTGTTTGCAGGGTTGTGCTCGTGTGGGCCTAAGTGCAGGCACAGGAATTGGTGTCTCATCTGCCCTAGTCAGCAATCAGAACTCCAACAATGACAATGACAACAACAATAACCACCAGAATAACAATAATCCAAACATCCACCACAACAATCACCAACACCCAAATGACCAGAATGAGGAGAATGAGCTGCGGCAAGATGGTCCAGCTGAAGACCAGCAGATTGCAGCTGAGGGTAATCTCTGATCTTTGTGAACCTTTGTAGGGAGTGATTTTATTTGCATTGCCACTTACATAGGGTCCTATAGAAGATGTGAACATACGCTGAAAGCTTGTTGCTCTTTCAGTTCCTGGTATGTAACTTTAATCTTTTCTGAGGGCTGTCTGCACACCTCAAATACCTGTGTGATAAAAGCTATCTTTGTGTTGTATCTCATAGCTGTTACAGGCACATTACAATTCAATAATATATGTCAGTACAGATGTTAGTGATGAGTTTCAGTGTGATACTCATCTGTGAGAATGCGATGTTTTCTGGGTTACTCTGGCCACAGCTAGGAGTACATCACAGCATCAGATGGTATATTTTTAAACTTTCCCAGCAAAGGCAGAAGTCATTGGAGGGAACGAATATGTAAATCCTGGTTATGCTGCTCACTGTAGTAGAACAAGACTTTTGAGGAGGAGTGGAAAATCTGGGAGAAGTAAACCCCAAAAGTTAGGCTGGGGCCTTGGCTAAAGAGATATAGAACAAATCTGTGAGTGGCTTTGTGCAACCTAGAGACTTACTGAAGGAATCAAGGCAGCTATTACTTATTTCTTGAGGATTCTCTGCCTCCCTGTGGGTGCCGGCTGAATTCCTCCTATGCTTATGGGCTCTGTTCCTTCTGTTTCCTTTTCTTGACATTGTCTTAACCTTTTCAGCATTGAATGAGATGGAGGAGGTGGCACAGGAAGAAGGGATGGCTGCTGGGCAGGGCCAGAATGAGCTCCCAGCTCACAGCCAGGCTGTTGTTCCTATGGAGGTCGACGAAGAGCAAGCAGGTAGCTCTGGTTTTGGAAAGAAATTACCTTTTGGTATTCCCTTCTTGAGGGGTTAAATTTTTCAGTATAAGTCTGTTTTTTGATGGTTTTCTTCAGCTGGGTTCTCTGATGTGTTTGGAACAATGATGCTAGCACAGCTTACTGCTGTGAAGAAATTTATTCTGTTTTAAAGTCTGTCCCCAGTTTTCTTTTGCATATGGAGTGGAGTATTTTGATCTTAAAGCCTTATTTTTGCATCCAGTATAATAAAAGACTCAGAAGGCCAAAATGAGCTTGTCATGTTACGATGATGTTGTTAATGGCCTTACTTCTTTCACTGCAGCATGTGAATTCTTTTTTGCCTTTTTTTTTCAAGCCAAAACAACTTGTTCCAGTGTTAATTTAATTTGTATTAGTGACACACATCAGTGACATAAGGCAGTCTTGATTTCTTTTATAGCCACTATTTGCTGGACAACATAATTTTCTACTAAATAAGCCAACAACATGAAGTAACATACATGTGTGCTGCATCTGTTCACTTCTTCAAGATAACTCCTGAAAATGTTATTTAACTTCATGTTCGTGTTCATTTCTTGTGTTATTGACGGACAGATAAGTCATTGTGACTGGCTAATGCCTTCTGTTAGTAGCGAAGAGAGGTAACTAACAAAGCCCATTTATACTGAAGCTTGATAGTTCGTGCTTCTCCTTCCCACTTCTGCTGGTGGGATTTAGAAGGATAATTGCAGGTGTTCTGACCGACATTTCTGTCTTTGTGGTGGAGGTTTCAAGGGCCGATTATAATACATAGTTGTGCAGTTACTTGTACTGCTGTGGAAGAACTTTTAAGCAGTTCTGAAGCAGAGAAGCATTACAGAAAACTTGTTTTGTCTTACATTGTGACACACTTCCCCTTCCAAAGTAGAACCCTTTAATGCTGAAATGCAGTGTTTTGCTGCTTTTATATTTGGATTTTAATGAGGGAGCCACAGAATGGGTGGCTAGATTGAACCAAAATAATCTCTTCTAATTTTTTCAAGCAGTTCTAAAAGTTCTTCAGCCCTTTAATCCATGCTTGGCTTATTTTTACTTATTTTTTGAACTGTTGTTATTCTTCTACTGTTTTCAGGACCAAGTGGTATTCAGCCTGTTGTAAAAGCAGCACCTATTACTGTCCATGATTCAGACAGTGAGGATGAGGAAGAAAACATGGGGACTTCAAGAGCCTGTATCTCTAACAGCATTGCACAGAATTATTCAGATGGAGAAGAGAAAAGCAGAGATCCAGTGGAAACTAGAGAACCTTCAGGTGTGGAACAGATGGGTTCCTGGGCACTGCTAAGCAAAATTTATTCTTAAGCTTCAGTCTTTCCATCTTGTTCAGTTTGATTTCTAGCTTTGCAAAAGGCATGCTCATTTGTTTGCCCCCTACTCTTTTCTTCCTGTTACAAATCTAGAATGGAGGTGTAAGGACATATCTCTCTGAGCTTCAATTACACAATTGCTGTACAGAAACACAAAAATAGTGGTGCTGCACTGCTTTACATGCAGAAACCTGCAGCTCCTCTTTTGGATTTCCAAGTGCATGGAATTTAACATGTCTGTGAAGCCAAATTTGCAGCTATGTATGATTCATCTGTCAAAGCATTGCTGCTGAAACAAAATGTGACCATTGGGGCAAAAACATGAGAGTTGGAGCCATTTTTTGGTTCATGGAGGCCCTGTGAGAGTGCCCTGAAGGGGGACACTTTAAGATCAGCTTTACTTTGATGGGAGCTTTGGAGGTTAGTTAGAATTTTCAGGGTGATGTTCAGTACTGTGTTCTTCACTTCTGAACAACACTTACTATTAAAGCGTGTGTGTATGTGTATATATATTAGTAATAGTGTATGTATTATTATGACTCATTCAGAGTCAGAGACCTAGAACTTCATGGTAGTACGACAATTAGAGAGAGCCATAGAAAAGGACGTTCCCTGTTGAGTTTACAGCTGTAAGCCACACATCTGTGGCACTGATTCCTGGGTCCGATGCCATATGACGTATGGCCTTTCCAGCATCAGAGATGACATGCTATTTCCTGTAGTTTGTATTCTAAGTGAAGTAGTTTCATACGTACACAGGGAAGGAGGAAGCTGAAGTTGAATTGTAATCTATAGTTAACTGACAGATGAAGTACATACGGTATTAAGCCTTAATGAATATTTAGCTAAGCAGTTAACATAAAAACCCTGCATTGTGAGGACTGAGAAATGTACTGGTCTAGTACTGGTTTAATTTCTGCAAAGTCTGGGACATACAAAAGCTGCAATGGATCAAGTACCTTCCTATTGTAAGTAGCATACTCCTTACACATCAGCCCCCCTGCTATTTTAGTACATTTCAACAAGACTGGTAGTTTCAACTTGGAAATCTGTGGAGTGCTGTGCTTATAGCACAGATGTCTGGTTTGAGGGTTGAAATAACCTGTGTTTGGTGACAATGTGCATAAGCTTTTGTAGTGCTGGTAGTGTTGTTTTGGGCTTGGTTTAGTATAATTAGCTGAGAGGTTTAGACAGTAGACATTAAGTTCCAATTGTGATTCGTACACTATTCGCTATGGTTTTTATTCATCTAAACTGAGACTACTGTTGCCTACTGACACCACTTTCCATACCCAGGACAGGGAGCTAAGGATTGCTATTGAAAGCATAAACTTTAGTCTTATCTATGTTACTATTTAATTCCTCAGATTCATTCCTCATATTTAAGAAAACAGAAGCCTATTATCAATGTGTTTTTCATGGTTTTGTGCTTTGGCCTTTTAACCAGTTAGCTACTTAGTGAAAATATTAGCCTCTCTGGCAAATGTGTCTCGTTTACTGACAAACACTCCAGCACATCACTACAAAAATAGCTGCAAGACTTTATAGAGATTCAGCAACTGCTAGAAATATTATTCATTCCCATAACATACAAATAGCAGTATGGTCCTGACAAGATTTGTCATTGGCCTCTAGGCTGCCTTCTGTTTTAAGTAGTCTCTAACAGAATAGCCCTTTGTGTTTATTTAAACTATGTATGAGGTTGTCTCATTGTTCGCTCTTGCTTGACTCTTCCAGTGAGCGGTAAAGGCAAGACACCACTGCGGAAGAGATGTAGTGCCAGCCAAGTGGGCCAGACAAAGCAGTTCCATACCGAGGAGAGCAGCTGTGAGAAAGGTTGTCAAGTAACAAGCGAGCAGATTAAAGCAGACATGAAAGCAGCAAGTGACATGCCTGAAAGGAACAAAAGCAAAGATGCTTACCCAGGTTGCAGTAATGCTACAGGATCAACGGGAACATCCAGCTCCTGCAGTGGTGTCTCTCCTAGCCCTGACTGTGCACAGACAGCTAATAACCACTCTGCTGGCACCAGTCCAGCAATTGGAGATGAATCCAGGCAGTGTGTCTGCTCGCCTTGTAAAAGTGAAGGTTCCAGCGAGAGAGAGACCGAGGAGAGCTCTGTTTGTTCCAGGTGTTCCTGCTACAAGGCACAGGATGCACAACAGAGGACTAGTGGGTGTTGCGATGGAGATTGCCCATCCACGAGTGGAGCCTGCCGGAATGGACCAAATAGCGCTGGGTCAGATTTTGCACTTAGGACTCTGCCAAACTGTGGGCCTCCAGGAGGGACAAGTGGTGAGAGGACTAGTGGGAGTGCCTGTGGGCCTGCCAGTGAGGAGGACAGCATGGGCTCCCAGAGAAGGAGCTGTGAGATGGAGTATAAAGAAGAGTATCCTCGCCGACCACTAACAAGAGCTAGAAGCAAGCTGTCCCATGTTCCCCTGGTGTCAGAGTCAGGTATGACCTATATGCATATGTTAATTTTTGAGTAAACTACTGTGCTGGCATGAGACTGTATTGAAAACAGCAAAACCCACAGATAATACTGAAATTAAATGTGAAGTTTATTGGTTAATAATTTAAAACAAAGTGGTTTGTCAAAGGGACAGAATATTGATGGAACAGAAATGGCTAACTTCAGTGCCATAGCTAGATAAAATAACAGATCTCTCTGAAAGAGTGTCAGTGACTTTTTTCTCCATGCAAGTATTTCTGTATCTGTTATCCGTACATACTAAATAGTGTTTGATTTACTCATTTGAAAACCAAATGCAACTTCTTTTGACAGCTTCTCTCTTCCTGTGAAGGCTGTTATTCATTGAAACATAAGACTGTCTCCCCCATTAAAATTCTCCCTTTAAAAGGAAGAAGACAGCAGGTACGCTCAGATCTTAGCAAGAAGGCAACAGTTAATAACTGATACTTGATCAGCCAATAAAGGAAGCCATGATTATAATTGAGCCAAGCTTGTGCCCCTGCATATTGGATTCCAAGTGTATAAGGCATGGTGTTCAAACTCGTTGAAAATTGTCTTTTTATTAAATAGGTTCATGCTTCACATCATGTAAAACAAACAAAACAATAAAATAAAACAACGACCTGAAGGGCTGGAATGAAGCCAGAAATATTGGGAGAAAAGAATAGATGTGAGAGAGGAACTTGCTGTTTCTTCCAAACATACTTGCTTTCCAAAATAATCATCTTAGTCTGGCATAGCACACTTTATAATTACCTCATATATTCAGGATTCTTTGCTGAGAATATCTGGCAAGTAAAATGAAACTGAAAAATGAAACATGCTACTTACTGAACTGTATGCGTTGGAGGTAGAAAAGATTGATAGCAAATTTGTATCTCTGTTAACATGGAATGATTCAAACACAGTATGTCCTAGTGTTTTTCCAGTTTATTGTGATATTCCCAAGTGTTAACGAAACCTAAACCACCTAGGATATTGTTCTGTAGCTAGATGCATCTCAGATTGAAAAAATTATCTTGCCGTTGGATTTAAAATGTCTGTTTTCTATCTTGCTCCATTATGACTAGTAATTACTCCACAAAAATCAGAATAAAGTATTTCCTCTCTATCCTCATCCATTACCAAAACATGAAGTGAAGTCAGTCAGATCTAAGTATTAAATTAGGATATGTATCTGAAAGTGTCTCTGTTTTCATGTTTCAGTTGTTAGTCAGGAAAAAGATCTGTCCTGCTCATGGAGAAAAATGTCTCAGTATCTCCTATATTTAGCTTACTAACACTCAGAGCTTTTCCCAGCTCCATACAATTCTGTGTATGTCTTTCTGCACTTATTTTCCTCTTTGAAGCATCAGATATTAGCTGATGCTTGAGGCAGAATATGAGTCTTGATGTGTCATTTTTATCTTTTAAATCTCTATTTAATATATAAGACAGCGAGGCTTCTTCTGCTTGGCTGCTATGGTGCTTTTCTTCACTAGGGTAGGATATGCAACTCATTAGAGTATAACCTGAAAATGCTTTGTTACAGAGTTGGAAATGTTTTTCCATAAATAGTATAAAAATGTGCCTTGAATACAACTGCTTTCTATTATTCTAGCATAATTGACATTGTGGTTTTCGGCTTCTGGAACAAACCTCTGCTTGATAGTAGAAGTATTTTTTTCCCTTAAATTATTTACTCATATTAAGCAATGGAACAAGTCAAATATTAAAGAGAGTGAAATTTTAAAAGCGTTATCACCACAGAGTAGCTGGCTAAAGGACAACTCAGGTGTGTAATTTTTGATTTTTACTTTAGTAAAATGTAAGCCACACTTTTTCTTGTAATAAATGCTTTTTTTTTAAACTTGTTTTACTTTGCATTTGTAGTGAAGCAAGTTTTTCACATTTCAGAATGCATGTTATGTTAAAGCTTCTGTAAAGATTTCTTGGCCTTGGGCTGCACCTTGAACACTTCAACACAAAATCGGAAAGTTTTTCCTATAATACAGCTAGGAAGTATTTCACTGTCTGTAGATACTCTAGGAACTGTCAAAAAAATTCCCTGGGGATGATGGTTCATGGGTGCCACAAGTTGAGTACTTGTAATATTACATCTTTCAACCTGTGGATCCCCTAAAGCAGTAGCCTGAATTCTGGAGCTCATAGGCACACTGAATGTCACATGCTTATTAATAGTTTACATGTATTGGTGGAATTTGATGATGTTAAGTAGGAAAAGATATTTAATGTTAATGGTAGTATAGCATGGAGTAGGTCATATATAGTCTCTAATATTTTGCACTTCTCTCTTGATTGTGAATCTTTGTGAACATGCCATATGTTTTAAGAAAAAAGTCAAAGGAAGATTAATTTTAGTAAAATAATTTCTTGTTTTCATCTGTTAATCACAGAAAACTAATTCTAGGGCATTTTTTTCTCTTACTGTAGGAAGTAAGGGTGGCCATCTATCATCATTTCTTTTCAAAGCCTCATCTTTTAAATCAAGCAGGAATTTGATGGCACTGGTGCATGAAATGGAGTAAGAAGCAGCTTGGGAACATCAAAGTGTTTTATACCTGGGCATCCTTTGCAAAACTTAGAGACAGTAATAAAGAGCATACTTTCAAGTAGATTGAGATTATTTCTACTGTTTAAAACATTAAATCTATTATGGTTCTTGTATTTGTCAAGAATGTTCTGTTTGCTGCAGAGAACCAAGTGTAACCTAACAATTCATCATCTTTTCTTGGCTCCGCATCTTTCTGTGATGCTGAACACGTAGGTTCAACATTCCTGTGTTTTCATCTATAAACAGCCCACCCCCCTGGCCCAAGTTATTTAGTATGAATGATTTTGAGGAACAAACCTGAAAGTGGTTTTTGTGCAAGGAAAAGAGATATAGTTGTTTTCAAGCCAGACAGGTATTTTGATTTGCTTATGTAAGAAATGTATGTTCTTATTGGACGTTTTCAGCGAGGGGATGCTTCTACTGTTCTCCTGAAATGTGAACAGAGGAAAGATTTTTCTGGTTTTCTGTTTCCAGAAGTGGCCAAGCCAAAGCCACGGCAAACCACAAAGCGGAAAAGGACAGCTGACAAGTCCACAAGTACAAGTGACCCAGTTATTGAAGATGATCATGTTCAAGTAAGGTCTTTTTCCTCACCTGCTATAGTTTGTCAGCTGGGGATGCTCATGAACAGTGATGGAATTATACAAGCTTGTCTTCCATGTAGAGGCAGATGAGTTATAACTGATGTTGCTGCTCTCTTTAGTCTTAACGATGTACAGGACATTTCTGCGTTAGGTGCAGTGACGCTGACTGGTCTGAGAAGAGCAAAGCATAAGCTAAAGCTAAACTTGAAGTTTGTCAGTAACTCATGGCTATAGTGCTGCATGAAGTCCTGCCTTCCCACAGTGTCCTTGATGTGCAGGGAAAAAATTTTCTCTCTGGCATTTATTTTTGAAATGACATGATATATGCCGCTGCTGTTTAAAAGAAACATGGGATATGTAATTACCTCTGGACACAGCAACTCAGCTGTTACTTTGCAGGCTGGAGGTTCTCTTAGTGTATAAATAACATGAGTTAATTCTTCTGCAGTGAAGATCAGTCATGGAAGGAGAAATCACAAGGTCTGGCTTACTGTATTGGGGCTGTTTACCCAAGGCTCATATGCTAGCTGAGCATGAGCTTGCTTCAGAGGGTGACTCTGAGCAGCTAACTTAAGCGTCTGTTCTGAGCTCTGCCGTAGAGGAGCCTGCCTGCGTTTATTTTCCCCTCTCTGTCCAGTGAAGAACTTAGCCTCACTAATTTAAGATAGCTTTTGTGAATTTGTCCCATAATATTTTTCTGGTTACTAGGATGCATTACAGCTTTTGTGATTAGCATAAAAGATATTTTTGGGTGCATGATTTTCCTTCTTAAAATATGCCATTTTGAAAGAACAGTATTATGGTATTTTAATTTTTTTTAACTATCTATGGTTACAAGAAACAGCTTACATTGCTGGAACTGAAAGAATCCATTGCCGAATGCTTCTTTTTTCTCTTTACATGTGTTTACTTTGCTTTAATAGAACTCTGTTTAGTCTTCTTTGTATAATTGGTCAGCTACATCTTTGGGCTGCTAAATTTTGCTAGAATTTTTAGTGATAAAACTTAGAAAAATTCAGATAAAAACCCAAAAAGACCCTTTCTTATTGCATTCTCCCTGTGCTCATGCTATTGGAAGTGACTCTGCTTATGTGTTTCTTGAGCTTGATGTGTGTTTTGTTTTTGTAACACTGATAGTGGACCTAATTATGTATATAATTTTCAACCCTCTGTGTGCGGCTTTCCTCTGTGATAGCACTGGTAAAATACATTGGTATGGGAAGTTCAAACCATGATTCTCTGCCGTACCTTCTTTCTGTGTTTAAACAAGAGTTACTGTCCAGAATCACCAGTTTTTGTCATCGTGGTTGAAAAATAGAAATTGAGTAGTAGAAGGTTTGAAGTTCCTGACAGATGATACTTGGGTTTTCTGATAGAAATCGTACTTTCTGATATGACTCCTCTTTTAATCTTGTGAAGTTGTTGTTTTGCATTTTGTGATGTTGCTGATCAGCAGGAAGTGTTTTTTCCTCATTGCCATCAGTAGCCTAATCATCTCAAATACCTGTTGTGAACAGAAGCTGTATTATATTGATTAGTATCCAGTTAATATCCTTCTGTTTCTGGCAGTATCTTTTAAAATCCAGTTTATTTTGATTTTTTTCTTTGTTTTTTACCCTGTCATAGATTCTTTCCTTTTTTCTGTGTTTTGTTTTTTTTTTTTTTTTTTTTAAATTTTCCCCAGGTACTGACTTTGAAATCAAAAAACCTTGTTGGAATCACCTTGACCAATTGTGGAATAACAGATTTGGTACTGAAAGACTGCCCCAAAATGATGTTCATACATGGTATGTAGTTAATGTCATGTGTACCTCCTCCATCTGACATTATCAGAAATTTCTGAAAGAACTAAAGCTAGTCCACTCCTTATTTTGTATTCATCAGCTGCTTTGCAACAAGTCAGACTGATGCTTAGAGCACCCAAATATTACTGCATCTCAGTTTGAATGCCTCTTTCCTTATAAGTCATAACAGGTTTAATAAAGATTAATATCTGAAAATCAACAGATGAAATTATATGACAGTTAGGAAGATGAGATGTTTATTGAAGAGTGATAATACAATAATTGGAAGTTGATGAAATGAGTTTCAGAGTACCTTGTTTTTTCCCCTCATTTCTTCCTGCTTCCAAAGATTATTTAGCTGACATGATGATACGTTCCTCCTTGATATGATAAAAATCTGTTCTAAATTATGGTACTTAAGCTGCATTAGAGTCACATGCCAGGGTGCATGACTAGTCCTGTATTGAAGCATTGGGTCATTTATTGTTTTCTGCAACATCTACACTAAATAACATGTTTTCTTCCAAAATGAGGTGTATCTACTTAGCAGAGAATGAAGAAATTATTTCTTTATTTATTCCAGAATACTTCTCAGAACATACATTAATTTTTAACTAAATTTTGATTACACAAGCAGGGTTATTAGAAAGGAAATAGCTTTATTTTACATTGTGTGGCTTCACAATACTCTACATTTGATCTGATTTTGAAGTCAGTGGTTTTCAATTGTGGCAGTCCACAGACGGTTTCAGGGGGCTTTGTGAAAGGAGACTAAGGGAGAAAAAGGTTATTGCTAGATTAAATTTGACATGGCCTTTTAAAAGGGCTGCTCTTACAAGTTCACAAATTGAAAGTTTGATCATAACGTGGAAGAAAAGAACAGCTAGTCTATTTCTTCAATATACTTAAGTTGCCAGCTATCCAAACTACTTCAGTAATAGTCTGTTACCTACATTATTTGTTTGCCTTTTTTTTTTTTTTTTTTTTGAAACAGTTGCCTTTCAAAATCTCTGACAGGAGGCTCCTAAGATCTTTCCAGTATTGTATTTCTTTTAATAATTTTGTTTGCCGATTTATAGCTACAAGGTGCCGTGTATTGAAACACTTAAAAGTAGAAAATGCACCAGTTGTCAATCGGTTTGACTATGCCCAGTGCAAGAAGTTAAACATGGATCAGGTTCTGGATCAGATTCTCAGGATGCCACCTGAAAGAAACCGGATCATTTACCTTCGTCCAATGCAGCAGGTACACAAGCAACTTTAATCATGAACAGATCTGAAGTTCTGCCTGTATTCTTTCACGACTCTTGGTTTCATGTGTTTTTCCATTAATGCAAGAAATGTAAATGTGACAATAACACAACTCTGAGAAACATGTTTATTAAAACTTTATCCCATCAAGGCTTTTCTTGCAGAATCTGGAACTTGGATGATGCTGAATTTTAAGACTTGATGTTACCATCACCAATATTCATTGCATCAGAAGATACTGTAAAAAATCATGATGCATTGAATTCATTCCAAACTGAATAACTAAAAGTAACTTTAAGAACCTAGATGCTACTAAGTCAGCTTGGAGTTATGTATAAACAGAAGCATGACATAGGCGTAGGTTTCTGAAAGTCCTATTAGATTAGTGTTTTGAATACTACTATGCTGAAAGCTGCATCCACTTTTGATGCTAAACAGTGTTGCAAGACAGTTGTGGTACTGGGAGCCAGCCTTTCTTCCCTCAGATTATGTGTAGGAGATGTAAGCCCTGACATTTAATAAGTTGTTGAGGTCATTTGACAAGTGAATAACAGAGCTTAATTTAAGATCCAGAATGTTTTTTCAGCTTTGTCGCTCTAACCAGAGCATTCTGTATTATACTGTGATGCTGCTTCTCTTGTGCAAAGTAATGCTTTTGCTGGTTCAGTTTGCCTGACCAACAAGGGAAGGCTGATTTGATATAAAAGCCAACCTTTCTTTGAAACCAGATCTCTCGCTTTAGCTCTTACAGGACAGTGGTAAGATTATTAGGAAAAAAAAAAAAACCCAAACCCCAAAAAAACAACCCCTTGCCCCAAGCCAGAGACAAATTCTGAGAAAATGAATGTAGTTTAGACCATTACATAATTTTATGAAAGTTTAGTTACATATTAGATTTGCAAAACACATCAGAAAATAGACATTTCCCATCAAATTCCACTACTTGAGAAGATTCATTGGCAAGGTTACACTAGGAAAGTTTTACCCTGCTTAATCGTATAGCTGACTATGCATGCTGTTAAAATTTCTTTTCACTGGACATGTTCCCCCAGAATTTGGGGGATTTGGTAGATGTCAGCTCTTGACTCTGAAATCACATCTCTTTTTTTCTCTTGGTTACAAGTCTTTGTTTGCTGCCTTTCACAGGTTGACACATTGACTCTCGAGCAAAAGATATTTAGTGGCCCTTATCCATACCACATTTGCATAATTCATGAATTCAGTAACCCACCTAATGTCCGCAATAAGGTGCGCATTCGGAGCTGGATGGACACAATAGCAAATATCAACCAGTGAGTACTTGCCCTTTAGTAACTTTACAGAAAAGATATTCAACCCTGATTCAGCAGCTACAGCTTCACTCAAGCAGTAGACTTGCTGTATTCTGTTAGCCAAATTAAAAAAAAAGGTTTGTTGGATTCTAGATGGTGCAATGTAGAACTTCAACGTCAAGATGTATCTAATATAAAACGTAGATTAAATAAACCTAACCATATGAAAAATACCGTAGAATTGTCCAGTTCTATTCCATCCAGCAGTAGTGCAATTCAACTTGAAGTTGACAGGATGCCTGAGGAATGTCTTTGAATCTGAAAAAAAATTTCTTTTATTAAAAAAGACAAAGACTGATTTACTCCAATAAATAACGATAGTTTCTGGGGAAGATGATGTGCAATCAATATCAGCTCCGTACTGAGGAGCAAAAAGTCCCAGCAGCAGGGAATTACATAGAGTGGCTCTCATCCAGCTGTTTTAAACTGGTGCTTTTGTTGTCCTGGTTTTTCACTAAAATGACTAAGAGAGCAAAACTTACTTTTGAAGTTTTGTTTAGTTGCAGCTATGTTGGATTGTTCCTTACAGATAGAAAGCTATGCTTTTAGAAGGTGGCTTAGTTGGTTTCTCATCTAAACTGTGTGTATTCTCTGTGATTACTCTCAAAAGGGAAGGGATTGCATACTGAGTATGTGTGAGGGTCTTGGAGGAGTGTTTCTATGGATTCAGGCTCATTAGAAGAAAGGTTGTGTAATAGGATTTCCCATTTGGTTTTTCTTCCTCCCACCTTCACATTTCCTATCACTACTGGCTGTAATCTCTTCCTCCTTCTCTCTAGAGAGCTTATTAAATATGAGTTCTTCCCTGAAGCTACACGAACTGATGAAGACCTGAAGAAATACACTAAGTACCCTTGGGGACGAGATATTTACACTCTGGAAGGTGAGTGTTTATAGAGAGCTGAAAGCTGATCATCAGTCTTTTGCTAAGATAAGTAACAAGAGACATGAATATAATTCTTGTGAGGGAAGTGGAGGACCTTTGGCACAGAGTGGGGCAATTGAAGGGAGGAGGTGCTTTTCCTACATTAGAGTAACCGATCTATGTGATATCAGTGAAGTTTACTTGACGAAGGGTGCTGATGCTGCAGGAGTGACATTGTCCTCTTTGTGTCCTCATCTTGTCTGTCTTCTAGGCATTGTGGATGGTGCTCCTTACTCCATGATTACTGACTTCCCATGGTTGAGATCACTGAGAACAGCAGAGCCAAACAGCTATGCTAGATATGACTTTGAGGATGATGAGAGAAGTGAGTAATCTTTTTTGATGCATTCAAAGAACTTTTAACATGTTGCTTGGTCCCAAGCCGACAATGCATTCCTTTATTTTTCAGTTTTCTAATTCTTACACTATTTTTGGTAGACTATAAATAAGTACTTGTAGCAGTGTTGGGAGCTGGATGAGGTCGGGGTCCAGCAGAGGAGAGGGCCATAGTACAACAACAGCGTATCAACCAGCTGGAGGCCCCTAATACTGACAAAATTGGAGAGCCAATCTGGTGCTTAGCCTAAAAATGTGATGGGTTTGTCATACCCAGAAGAATGAATGCATTTAAAACACACACAAAACTAATACTGTGATGTGTAGTCCCAGCAATTCATGTTCTGTGGAGTTTGCTGGCATTACTGCTGAAAGCTCAGCTGGACTGCTGTCTCTGGCGTTGCTTTATGAAAGGTTGTTATGGTAGGCTGAAGAGAGTCCAGCAAAGAGAAGTGAGGCTCACAGAAAATTGGGAGAAAAGAGGAAAGAACTGAACTTGAAAACTCTGGGACAGAGACGATGCGGGTTAGAGTTTAGGACAGATATGCCTCGTTCTATTTAGGAGCTTGTCTTTATAAAATATTATAGTGGGCAGTTCCTAGGGCTCAGTTGAGAACCTTGCTTGGTAGCAGGTAAAAATATGTTCTACTACTTAGTTAGGAAAATCTTGGAATCTCGTTCCTTAGAGGTATTTTTAATTGACATCGTTTTGGATATTTTTATCTAGCTCCAGTTTAAGGGGGTGAAGCTCAAGAGGATGAGGAAGAAATCTCTCTTGGCTATAACTTTCTCTGATTTTTTTATTTTTATTTTATTTGAAACTGATTCATAGACTTAATGCTTGTAGTTCAGTATGTAGTTTGAATTATAAAAAATTGATACATGTTTGATTTAAAAGAGTAATTAGATTAAACATGATGTTAAAGCCATAAAAAATAAAGAAAAGACTGCTGCTTTATCCTTAACTGCTCTTGTTTGTAAAACATTTTAAAGGGATCACTGAAATGGATAACCTGAAAGCATGTCAGATAAGTCTTAGAAGGAAGGCTTTGTCATGTGCTGGGGTTCACTTAGTCGCAGACATATCGACTTTGCGTGCATTAAATGAGTATTGGAGCTGTCAAAAGGTTTAAATATGGGGAAGGCAGAATGCCTTCTCTGCTTGAATAATATTCCTTAAACGTGATTGCTCAATGGAAGATTTTTCTGTTTGCTTTGTTTTCCAAGACTATCTTATTTAATGCAGAACAGATTTGCTTGTGAATTTCTTTATAGGAAAGATTCTAGTTTTTATTCTTACGTGTCTTCCACAGCTACTATTTATGCACCGCGTAGGAAAGGACAATTGTCTGCAGACATCTGTATGGAAACAATAGGAGAAGAGATCTCTGAACTGCGCCAGATGAAGAAAGGTGTATTCCAACGTGTGGTGGCTATCTTCATCCATTACTGTGATGTCAACGGCGAACCGGTAGAGGATGATTACATTTGAGTGGATACCCTCCCTGACCCGTCATCTCTTCCTAAATTCTCATTGGCGCTGCCGGCCAAGAAACCAGGTGCATTCTTCCCGAATGCAAAGCATTTTCTTGAAACACATACTTTGCAGTTGCTCTCACACGGTTTGGAAAAGAATGTGTAGTAAATGTATAATGAAAAGTAAAAATTGTATACTAAGATTTGTACATAGAGGAAACAAAAGAAAAACTTCCTAATACTGAGACTTTATTTCATATGTTTATACAATTTAATTTAAATTCCGTTTTAATGAAGGCCAATAATTAGGAACAGGGAAGAATATTTGAATTTTTCAGCCCATACAATTCATAGCAGTATTTTTTTTTTCTTATAAACAAAATCCCATGTGCTGTGTTCAAAAGAGTCATCAGTCTCTTTTAATCTGTGCCTTTTCCTTGAGCATTTAAGAGTCCAGTCTGAGTAAACCTGTTGAGCACAATCTTTGTGTCTTGTGTGCATTTTTCAGAGAGAGATAATTATTCTACAGCTGTTGCAAAGAAGGCCAAAAGCAGAAAAAAAGTAGCGATGTTGGTGATCTGTGGTAGTTTCTAGAGTTCATTAAAAACATTTTTTCTGGGAAGAAAAAACCCCCATATTTAGCACCTTGGAAACAGAAGATATGTTCTGAAGTATTTTGTACCATTAGATTTCATTTTAATAGTGTATTTGACTCTGTAATATGAAAAATTAAGTTGCTAATTGTTGGTTCCACTCTCTTTAACATAAATCTGCACATACTAACGGGCTGAAAGCTGAATTTTCCCCGAAGACAGGCAGGAAAAGGGATGTGTAATTGCTTAGTTGTCTCTGTGTTGGTACAGGATCTGTTTGATTCCAACAGTGAGCTTGCAGGCTGATTTGTGCCCACTGATGAATGCAGATTTTCCATGTCCAGTCAGTAAATACTGTTGCTCTTTGCCCCCGAATACTTGTTTTTATTGTATAAAGAAAATGCCTCTGGTTCCCACAGTATCCATAGATGTTTTGTGTGTACGTCCAAAATGTGCTGCAAGTCCAGTGTACAGGTTTAAAATGCACAAGTTAGTATTAAACTAGCTGCCTCGCGTGCTGTTAGTCACATGCCCTTTGGGGGTGGGAGACCTCTCAAAGGCGAATTTGCTGTGCTGTGAAACAGCGTCTGCATGTGTATACAGCTGTCCCTGCAGAAACGCGCCTCTACGTGTGCCGTACCTCCAACTATGGCCTCATCTATCGTTCATGCTTTTTTAAAGTTGCAGAGTTACCAGTCTAACAAATGACAGTTTACTAACTTACTGTGGTAAAAGCCGTAGAGCAGATCAGTTTATACCATTGTACAATTTTACACCTTATTGTTAATGATTTTAATTCTTTCACCTTTGGTATAAATATGGCTAATGGGGATTTCTATGACATTTAGCTCTGGAGAATTGAAGAGGCAAATCTGTTCAACACAGCAAAGCCAGTGTTAGTTTTCTCTGCATCTGTCCCTCTGTGGAAAGCCTTGAGGTAATGTGGAACTAGAAATACATTAGATAAGAGGAGGAGAATGGCGCATAGTGGAAGCAGCAAGGGATTTGGTACAGTAGCATTTTCTCACATGTGTGCTCTCTACTCTAACCGATGGTGGAGTGCTAAATCCCAGATAACAATGAGAATGCTGTTAAATTTGCTTTAATGCAAGATCAAAATCAATGGTTTAGTTGTAACAAATATATTTAACCATAGGTAATATATTCAGTGATATTCAGACAAAATGTATTTGTGACCCTTCCTAGAACTGTTTCAAGTAATGAGTCATCCATGTTTACCATTTTAATACAGCATGTACAGGAAAAAATGTTACTGCATTTCTAGCATATTGCACCAGATCTCCATCTGGTATCTCTAACTTAGCCTTTTGAAGTATTTATACAAATAATGTACTTATTTATATTCAATATTTCTTTCTGTAAGCAGTTGAACCTTGCAGTAGTTTTAACCTCTTAAACATTATACCCAGTTTAAACATAGTGGTAATGTAGTGACTAATTGTGTCCGTCTCATGAGAACTCTGGATGATTGAGACTGTATCTGGGATCTGGCCAGGGAACCTGCTCGCTTTGCTAAGTTCTGTATCTGAAATTGAGGAAAGGAGAAAAGCAGATGAAAAGAATTATTTTCATGCTCAACCTTCATTAGTTTAAAAAAAAAAATATTATTACTAGTACATGAACGGGTATAGTTCGTGTCAGCAGGAGCTGCTGTACAAACAATAATCTGCGTGCCTGTCTCTGGCTTCAGTGGTGCTCTGCTAGTGGCGAGTGTGCACGCTTGGTACTGTACCAACTCCCAGCTGGAAAGCTGTCCCAGTTGTAAGGGCTGAAAATATCTTGGTTTCTTTTCTACCATAAAGAACAAAAAGTTGCAGTTGTCATCTGGGTTCCTGATTTCTTCTTTCGAGAATCCTTAAGTGACTGCACTGGGGGATGTGTGGTTACAGTAAAGATTGCTCTGGCATTAGCCCAGATTTGCTGATGGGGTGTGCAGGGGTCACGAGTGTTTTCTTTTGCAAGTTGTTTTTGATTTTCTCAGTTGAAGAGGGTTAACTATGTCAAACAACTATCTGCAAGAGCAAGGGGACTGAAACCTGGTAACCAGCATGAACTTGTTTCATATCCCCTTTGTTCACGCGCTAAGCTGTCTCTGAGATTTTTACATTACACTAAATCTTTTCCCATGAGGGTCACTTCTCCATCGCAGGACTGGAACCTAACCAGTGGTTGTATTTGAGCTCTCTGGTTTGAATTTTTAAGACCCAGCCGATGTGGTCAGATTGGTGCCGCGCTCCTCTGCGCTGCCGCGGGGCTGTGACTCGCCTGGCTTTGGCAGCGATGGGCTCGGGGCGTTGGACTGTGATGTGCCCCGGGGCTCAGGGGGAGCGCCCCGGGGCTCAGGGGGAGCGCCCCGGGGCTCAGGGGGAGCGCCCCGGGGCTCAGGGGGAGCGCCCCGGGGCTCAGGGGGAGCGCCCCGGGGCTCAGGGGGAGCGCCCCGGGCTGGGCGCTCGCTGCTCCCCGGGGCGGCCGGCAGGGGGCGCTGCCCGCCAGGGCTGCGGCGCGCGCTGCCCGCGCCTCTCCTGCCCCTCCTCCTCTTCCTCCTCCTCCGCCTCCTCCCTCTCCGCTTTCCTCCTCCTCCTCCTCCTCCTCCTCCTCCTCCTCTTCCACCCTGCGGCCTGGTTATTTCGGCGGGCTAGGGGTAGCACTGCGTGGTGTAAAACCCGGCTTTGGCAAGCTCTAACTCGTCTGCCTAACTGGGCCCCGGCTTACATCCAGGTTCTTAGATGGGCAGGTTCACGTGCAAAGGCTGTTTCAGGAGCTCTTTCTATACAAAGCAATATCTCTTGCAAAGTTTCAGATACTTAAGTTATTTGAAATTCTGGCGTATGTTTTTTGACCGCTTGGGGAAACCAAGGCTTAGAATGAAGTAATTTACAGTCAAGAATTGTTCTCTTGTTTTTACTTTAAATGGAACGTGACTTTTTTTTGTCTTTCAGAAACACTTTTCGCTTCCTTGTCTGAGATGCAACTCCTTTTCATGACACAGGCTCATAACCTCTTCTTGAGCTAAGAACAGCAAAGAACAGCTGATATAAATAAATAAATACCCTTCTATCGGAGCTCTAGGTAAACTAAGTAGAAATCAATCACTTCATTACCTTTTTTTTGGTGCTTAAGCATCTTGATTCTGGGAGGTCACAAAAGGTACAATAGAGTGTATTTAGACATTTAAAGATATTATGTATTGTACCATGCCAAATCTCTTGTATGCCACAGAGTGTTTTAACAAGCTCGTTTAAGAGAGTTTGATGTAGTATCTAGAAAAGGTGATAGTTTATGCCCATTTCATTTTCTTAAGTCCTATGTATATCTCCAAAAGATCCTATATATACCATTTGGAAAACTGCACATTTGTACAAGCAGATATAGGGATACTAGGCTTGAGAAATTCTGGTTTGCAGCTTCCAGTTTGTAAAGGGATATGATCTTTTGTGTCTGAGCTTCCCCCATCTCTCCATTTTGGTTCCTTTTTAGGCAGTCTGTTATTCAATTCCCATGTCAAGCCCTGGAGGGCAAGAAGGGGTTTCCGTTGGTCTGCCTAGTTAAACTTTCCTCAGGAAGCAGCCCAGATGCCTTCTGTCTGTACGTGACAGGCTTCCCTCTTCACATTGAAGTCCAGTCTGACACCTCTTTTTTGGTCTCTGGCAGGAGGAGCAGGCTGCTGTCACTGCAAATAAGATGGCTGAGTGATCCTGCTCTGTTCATCTTTCTACAACAGAGAAAACTCCAGCTGGCGCTTTTAGCTTTACTATGCTCATGTGTGGCAGGTTTGGCATGAACTATGAAATCCATTTACAGCCCACTTAAGAAACAGTGATATTTGCATCTGGATATCAAAGCAAAGCTGTTTGCTGGAGTTCAAAGGCAGCTTTGCAGACATTAAATCTGATAGGTAAGGAAAATGATAAAGGAAACTCTGATATGGTTGCATAATTTCTGTCCCCTGCTTCCTTCACGTGCTTTGCATGTGTGTGGCTTCAGGGAAAGAATTAAACAGGAAGGATTATCTTCCCTAGGTTAGCTCTGACTTAACAGTCTTTGCGCAACAATACACTTCCTGGGTGGATTATACCTTTGTTAGATTTAGATGCCTATAGTGCAGGTGCGGTAGTCAGAGGGGTCTCCTCTTACAGTCAGTGAAGAGAAATAAGCACTTCCAGGGCCTAATTCAGCTCGCCAAAGGCAAGTATTGACTAGCTCTCCGCTAACTGGAAAGTGAGTCTAAGATGACTTGTGCCACTGCAGGCAAGTGCTTGAACTGCTTTGTGCCTCTTTTTCCCCATGGCAAGTAGGGGTAACAGCTCTTACTGAAAGAGGATGAGGTGATCATGGCTGTGAGTTGCTCAAGTGCCTGAGAAATGCCATCTAAACAGAGAGTACATAAGGTAAATAGATAAAGCAGAAAGCATGCTTGGGATGTGGGCACTGTGGAGAGAGGAGCACAAAACATTGTGTCTCAGAGATGGGCCGTATGCCAGTTCTTGGCTTTTTCTCTGATTTAGGAGAAAGACAAAACCAGTGTTTGGGTTTTGAAAAGTGTTTGGATTTTGAAGGTATGGTTTTATTTGAGGAAAAGCTATAAGGAGTTGATGGAGGTAGGAGTTTTGCCTCTACTTTCACTCTGGTCTCTAAGCTCTTCAGTGTGTTAGGAGCAGCTGCAGGCTCCTGCGCTTGCCCATGATTTCTGCTCCGAGTTACTAGTTCAAGCAAGTCAAGCTTAATCTCTTGTCAGGGGGAAGACAGGGTTTTTGTATGTACACGTGTGCACTGCACATGGTAACAGGACAGCCAAAACTAGGGCCCATTCAACTGGAGAGTTTCCATTAACAGTCATTAGGTGTTGAGATGAGATAAGCTTTCTCCATTTCAGGCTTGCTACAGAGCAAAACCACCAGCTTTGTGTTTGCAGGGAAGAACTTCTGCTTCCTACGGTATGATGTCTCCAAAAGAGTTATCTAAGCTGGAAACACGCCATTTAGTATGAGGCCATGAAATGCATATGAATGCAAAGGTGTACATATTGACAAGGGGTAAGGAGACATTTCAGTGTTGGGAACTAGCCAGCCTGAACTGCGGATGCTGACCTTGGTTTAGCCAGTCCAGCTATATCACACCCTTCCAAAGACAGGTGAGGGAGGAAGATGAAACGTGTTAGCAAAGCAGCACAAGAAGTGCTTAACTTTTCTGGAGGTTATCACCCCAAAACCTGGCTTCATCCCAGATGAAAGCCCTTGGCTGGGAGCTTTCAGTACAGTGACTCATTGTTTTGAAGTGCTTCATTTATGAAGACCCACAGCAACCCCCAGCTTTCAGGGATAGGCTATTCTGAAGAAGAGCTACCTGGGAAAAGGAAGTATTTCTGGTAAGGAAGGTGCTTGCAAAACAGTTATTTGCAAGAAAATATTCAGGATTGCGACAAGATGGGCTGTTAAAAAATGTCCTTGCTTCTGCAGGACAGATGGATCAAAAGCAGAAGCAGAGAATAGATCAGCTTTCTCCGTCAGCAAATATTTCCCATGATGGTCCATAGTTTAGATGTGAGCCTTTACAAATAGAGCTGTAAAGGACATATGAAAAGCTGTACATTGGTGCTCTGGTATAGAAGAGGGAGGTGACAGGGTTTATCTGCTGCATATAATTATGCTCTGTGGACAAGCTACCAAATCTGTGGCTGAACTGGAGGTATGCAGACAAGTCTGAGGGTAATAGAGAGCATAATGACAGTCCCACTTTGGCTGCTGCTGTTTGTTTGCAGAGGGAGGACGGGGGTTATCTTTTAGGGTTTATTAGATGAAGGCCACACTTCTGCCATAAAATTGAGCAGTAATGTTTTCACTCAGTTTTCAAAACATAAGAATAGGTTTCTCGGTGATCTACGCTGGCCAGCTCCGTGACTGAAGTGGATTTCTGCTTGAGAATATTTCCCGATATAGTGTAATCACCTTATCTATCTCAATCTCTTCCTCCTCCAGGAGCAAAGAGAGACAAAAATCACAGATTTGATGTTAAAGTTGGACTCTGGCTTTGCTGCACTCCTCTTTCCAACTCGTTAGTTGGGCGAGGAAGGGAGCAAGCAAGTGGAGATTATCAGTTTAAACATGCCTGGTCTAGCAAAGGGCAAAAACTCTGGCAGTTTGACACGGGAAAAGAGTTGTGCTCTTGAATGAGACTGTCCACAGGGTGCCAGCGCTGGCGATGCAGAACTCGGTGTAGGCTCCCAGGTAGATAACTCCTCTCTTGGCTGCTCTAAGCTTATGCAAGAGGAACACAGATGTTCACAGCTTGAAATTCTGTGTGAGGATGATTACTAATAATGATCTTGGGACTGTCATTGAGGGCTGTAAAGTTGGTAGCAAGTGAATTGACTCTTTCAAAGAGAGAAATGATTGAGTGTTAACAGTGGGGCACGGTCCTGGAAACTGGTATGGAGTAAACATATCTGTGTTAATCTATGTAGTCCTTAAAGTAACCCCTGGTTTAATAGCCATTGTTCAGCCACTGGTAGTAGTAAATTGCAATAATGCTCTAGACTCTCCTTTCTGTTTTTTTACAGATAGAGGAATGGCCTTGAATAGGGTTGGATTTAGAGATTAGTGATACGAAGATGACCGTCGATATTGTTTGACAGCCCTTTCAGATACTCATTATGTCAAGAGCCCTGTTTGGTGGGTGGGATTCAGCTGTCAGAAATATGAAAACAGATTCATTACTGAGGCTGCTGGGAAAGGATTTAGTTCTGATACTCTGTCTGGATCATTGCCTGACCGAAACACACCCCATGGCAGCTGGAGGTCCTCATTTGGGGCCCCCAGGATCTTGACTTGGAAGAAAGCTTCAAGGAAGTTAAGTGTGCTACTTACTCAGCAAAGAAATAAATTTTCCTCTTGTCCCAGAGGACTGAGAAGCCCCGTTCACAATATCTCTTAGAGAGTACAGACCTTGGCACTACAGCTGTTGTGTAAGGAACATCAGCTAGCATTGCATTCCCATTCTGTTGTGGTCCAAGAAAGATATTTAGTGTTTCTCTGGGTTTTTTAAACAATTGATTTCAAGAATTTCAGAAGATCAATGAAAATCATTAAAAAATGACAGAATTCTGTAAATTGTTAAATGATGTATGCTAAAATAGTGTTAAGCTCTTCTGCCAAATCTTTTAAATCCTTTAAGAAGCAAGCATATATTTGACAGGAAATCTACTAGATTTCCTAATAGCATAGGCAATTTCAGTTCAGTTTAACATGAAGTAGTGGAACTCGGATATTGGGTAAATTCTAGTTAAATTATATCTTTTTTTAATTAAGTGAGAAAGTTCCTGTGATAAGGTAAGTCTTTATAAGATGCTGAGTGAATACATGATTATTTTGGATTCAGAAAGATTTAAGCTATACAAAAATTGAAAGAACTAAAAGCTTTTGAATATTTTCATTGAGTTCATATTAGTAGAAAAAAACCAACAGATTGATTGCCTTTTGGCATGCTGGTATTCAGAGATGGCTCAGAAAATCTAATGCAGAGGAAAAGATTGGATCCTAAACTACTGAAGGATTTACAGCTGACAGTTACAGAATGAAAATGCTCTCCTTTATGAAGATGGGTGAGGAAAACTCTTCAGAATGACTCGGAGTCTGCCATATGTGGGCTGCCTGCTCCAAGAAACCATCGTTTTACTGGCATTGTTATGTATTTTTCATCTGTGCTAGGAATTAAATGGACAGAAGTTGGACTCAATTGGTTAGTTCTGTGGCACACTATTAAGTCAGGCTGATGTCAATAAATACCTTAAATACCTTTTGATTCTTCCTCATCTTTGCTGAGCAGAGCCATTTTTGAATGTATCCCACTCTAAAAGCTGCAATCCTTTGGTCAGATGATCTTTAGGTTGAAGATATTTGTTAGTAATACCTAAATTGAGAGGTATTTTGAGATGCACAAAAGCATTTAAGTACAACTAATACGTTATTACTCATTATTCACAGAGCTCTTGATCCCATTTAGGGGACAGTAGGAGAAGGCATGGTAAAATAAAAGCCATCTGAAGTGTACTGAAGTCAAAGGCAAGGGGAGTATCATTTAGCCCTCTCAGCTCTGACTCGTATTCAAGTTTTCAGTGGTTACCTAACACATTTCCAATGTGCATTCTTCCTGAAGTGTCCTCTGTTATAACAGAGGCTCATAGAGGACCAGAGTTTGCAAAAAGAAAGAGACTCTCTGGAGCCAAGGATTCATACTGCTCAAAATAGAGATGACCATAATAATGGTTTTCATTACTCATGTGAGTCCGTCTTGATTGCACTCATTCTGCAAGCTAGACCAGTATCGCAGTGACCCTCAAACCTGGGAATCCTTCAGGAAGATGTGCTAGGCCAAGGTGTGGGCTCCTATGGTTGCAAGTAGATCATAACCAGTAATGAATTAAGCTTATTAATGTGACAGTATCTCTGTAAGGAGACAGTGGTTGTGTGTGCCCTGCTGTCTGTTGTGACTAGAAATGTGCAGAGAACAGAGCATTGAGAAAGAGGTTTTCAGTGTGTTGAGTTTGTTTTTTCCGCTCAAGTCCTCTGCCTGTGCGTACGCTGTGCATGACCTCTCTGAAGCGTGCACTTCTATATTGAGATCGGGGGGATTTTAGCCTTCAAACAAGCTGAATGTGGAAAATGTAGATTGGAGCCAGGCACTATGTGGGTGAGAAACGAGTAAGGGCTTCCCACACATCTCTACAAATACCCCTCAGCCCCAACACTGTCCGTCCCTGTTTCCACTGTGAGCCCCGTCTCAGCTCTGCTAACGCACAGCAACTGGAGTGCAGGCACAAAGGCAAGGTACTGCGGTGTAAAGCAAATGGAAGCTCTTGCCTTTATTTGTAAGCCACTGTGGTAAGTGTTTTCATTTCTTATTGTGCTTAGACAGGCATCGGATCCTGCACCAGGAGCAGGACATGCATTAAATTTCTGAACTAAATGAAAAGGGCTTTGAGAATTTATTGACAGCATTTTTCTAATTGTTCTGCTGAGATACTGTTTCTCTTTTTTTTTTTCATTGCCCTCTCCAAGTCTAAAAACTGAAAATATACTCAGTGTTGAAAGAACTGTGAACGATAAATGTGGAAGGGACATTTCCCCATAAGGATTCATCTGTCTGCATGGTGTTTATGAGCATGACCTGCTAGTACACTTGGGCTGCAGCCATATCTCCATACATCTCGCAAAGCAACACAGCTGCTGACTGCCTCAAGCACTGACATTTACAGAGCGTGTATCATACAGTTATTGTTTCACATCCCTCCAGACAGTCTTGATCATCAGCTAATTAAAGTGTATGGCCTCTTCTGCACTCTTCCTTGGAGCTTCTGTTTTGTGAACACAGCTTCCCATTGGTGATGTGTTTATTATGTCTCCGATTTTTACTTTGCAGCATGACTGTGACTTCATTTGTATCTGACTAAACGGAGTATCAGAGACATGGAAAGCTGGTTAGTAGAAATGATGGCTTACCTCATGGTGTTGTGCACCCTGACACTGTCTACGGCCCACTTAAAGTCAGATGGCCTGCAGTTTTAGAGTTAGGCTGGGTTTTCAATCTGCCTCTGCAAGTAGCCTGTTGCTCTGCTTCCCTGTTTCAGCACAAGCAACCTCAATATGTCTTTGGATTTGCTTGTCTGGGCACATGTCCTGCTATCAATGTCATGCAAGATCTCAGAAATGCTTCTGGAGCCTAGAAAAATACAGAAATATGGGGAAATACAACTGTGTTGACAGATCAGCATCCTGAAGACAGTTTAGCAAAGGCCCACCCGGCCAATTTCTTATTAGCTAGCTGTTCTGCTAGCACATTACCTCTGGCAAGGAAAAGCGTAATCAGTTGTAATCCAAGAAACCAGCTACAGCAGGCATCATGCTTAACACTTCTGAGGCTTACTGAATTCAAAAAAATGTAAAGTGTTCCCAGGCCATAAATGTGGTGGTGTGATAATTTGCTGATGAGTACTAGTATATTTATGTGAAGAAATAAATATATGGTTATTAGAGTGAATCTGTGAGAGATGGCAGGAAAGCGATGGAAAGGAAGGAAAAAGTGTCCTTTTTCAGTCAAATTCACTGGGAAACTCAGAGAAACAGAGCCGCACAAAATTATGTCTGACTCCCCATTTGCAAATGCCTATCTTGAGCGTGATGCCCATAGCAGTGACATCTCTCAGTGTCAATGAGAGATGAGGTAGACACAGCACAGGTAAGGGAGAAAGAGGACTCGGTAACAATCTAAGCAAAAGTGTGGGGAGAAAAAGGGCCAGTGCACGAGAACTTGGTGCAGGAGGCAGGATTGTTCTGGTAGATAAATATTAGGCACTTGTATTATAACCCAAGAGCTCATCTGTATTTTCAAAGCAATGGGGCCAGATTATCCCTTGCTGTCATAGTCGTTTGCGTATATTGCGAGGCAGGTGGAAAGTATTGATAGCATCTTATGTTTTGAAGGAAAGCAATACAAGAAATGAATATGAGCTAGAGTTTACTGCAATGTACATAGGGGATTTTTTTATTTTTAGAAACAGACAATGCGTTACACATTATTCAGCACAGGCAAAGACTCTTGACATCGCTAGCCAAAATGGTCAATGGGAAGATGAACTCAGGCTACAGGAGCAGCTATCTTTTGCAGAGGAAATCAAATTGGGTCCTTTCCATGAGACAAGCTGCTTTTCCATAGAAATTCTAACATTATTGATGATGGACAGTGTCATTTGTTGGGTTCACAGTAGCATTGCTAAGATTATTAACTTATTAAGGAGGAGCTGTCAAGTGGTTCATGACAGGTTTACTGAGTCCAATGAGCAATTAGCTAGAGATGACTCAGAACACGGACATTTCGTGTTTGGTATTTCATTCAAATACGGTGTTTGGAATTGGAGCCTTTTTTCCAATTAAGAGCTGTTAACCATTTTGGCTAGTGAGCTACTGATCCCATTGATAGAGCCTTCTGAACATTGCCCATGAGTAAAATTCAGTGTTGAGAAGTTCATTTTAAATTAAGAAGAGATATATTACTAAAGTGCATAAAAATATAGGAGAAAACAACACTTCAAGGACAACAGCGGAAACAAAGAACACCATCACTATAGCATCCCCATGCTGCTGGTTCCATGTCACTCCGAGAAATTTCACACCAGTATTTTGATGCCTTTTAATGGGGACAGAGAAAAGCTTTTCTAGGATTTCTTTAAGAAATTTGGTATGTGAGGTGAAACCAAGACAACCTGTTCTGCAGTCTTGCATACCCAAATCCAGACAAAAACCCATGCAAGTACTTCCACAGAGGCGTAGATCATAGGACTGAAGCATCCCTGGATGGATTTTTTTTCCAAACTTTCAATAATGGCCTTTTTTTTTTTTTTTTTTACTCCTCTGATTTGGTGTTAACAATAGAGTTGAATTGATAACAAGTTCTTTTGAAAACAGAACCCTGTAAAAACAGGTCATTGCCAAACTGTTCCTAATGATGAACCAGGAACTGGCTCAAACTATCTCACCCTCTCTTTTCAGAAAAAGTAGCTCATGTTCTTCCCACCAGCATCTATCACCACAAACACCAATAGTTCGTCTCTTTCTAACTGCTAGCAATTTTCTACATTGGTAAGTGTCTAGCTGCTTCTAATTAGGGCTGTTTCTGCCCAGTGTCCTTTTGAATGCTAAAGGAAAATTACGTGAAGCTTTATCAGTGACTTTTATGTGGAAGAAGTATTTAAAGAAGTCAGACACCATGGCAAGGAAGCCAGTTGTTCTTATCATGCACACATTTTTTTTCCTACTGAGCAACATTTTAGTTTGTTCAAAGCAGGATTTGTTTGTTTGTTTACCATAAATACCTGTCACATAGCAACAGAAATATTACTAAATAATAATACATATAATGTTAAGCTCCTGGATCTAGAAGCTTTTAATGAAAAAACCCACATGTTCCTGATAAAAAATAATAAATAATGTCACCTTTTCTTTTTACATTAAAAATATCTGTACAAGATTACACAATATAACAAAGTACAATTTTATTTTCTAGGCTCAGGGTGGCATCTCTGGGTTAGATCTTCATCTAAGAAGGGTAGAGGCTGCTAGTCTTGTTCCTGCATACTTCCCACTGCGTGAAAATCATTTTCCCAAAGTTGTGAAGTCTACAGCCTTGCCTACCCGTTCCATGCAAAGGTGGAAGCAGCTCACAAGGAACATAGCAACATCTACATGCAGGAAGCAGCTAAGGACTGAGATCTTTGCAAACAGAGATGTGCATATGGTGATATTTGAAAGTCTTGAAACTTCTTGCTTCAACTGGAAGAGAACAGAAATAAATAGAAAAATAAACATGGAAAATGTAAGTAGAAGTCTGTCTTCCTAATGTAGCTAGAAAAGTTTTTTAGATGGTATATTTTTCAAGATGGCACTTAGTGATCTATTACAGACTGACTCTGTCTCTGGGCCAACCTTTCTTCTTGGTAAGAATGCCCAAAGTTTGCTCAGATGAGGACAGCACTGGCAGCTTGCCTGGGGTTTGGAGGCCACATCCCATCCGTTAGCCTCCAAATGGCACAGGATGGCCGCTGTCTTTTAGCAGTTGGGCTGGACTGACGCAGCGCTTGCAGGGCCTTCTGTTAGTGGTGAAATGTCTCTGTAGGTCCTGCTCCAGCTTGTCAGGCACTATATACACCCTATGAGTCTTCTACCAATGAACTTGGCCAGGCAATACAATAAAAGCATTTACAAAGAAAGCTCTGCAGGGTAGGGTGAACCAGCAGCTCGTGCTGACTTCTCACCAGTAACTATAATCAAAGGGCAAATATTTCCTCTTATTTTGCTAAAGAAAACATAGGGCTGTTTCTCTCCTGACAGCATCCGGTCACTGGCAGGCAGGATCTCACGCAGGTAAAGCAGGCATTTAGTTTCACATTATGTTAGGGCTTTAGCCAGAACTTGTAATCTTTAAGATCATGATATCGCAGTACAGGGAGGTGGCTTGTACGTAGGAATAACAGAAGTTCCCACACTGGGTGGTTGTATCAGTGTCATTTCCTTACATTGACAGAAATCAGCTCACTCCTGGAGTAAGGCTCTGATGCAGTCATATAGTCCAGGTGTCCTTGCAGATACAGGAAAGTCTCCTCAGCCTTTCTGCTCACTTACCTTCCGATGCCCCCATCAGTCAACACATGTGCAGCTGGACATTCATATGAAGTCAGTGCAGGAGGCACTCTGACAATGCAGATGAATGAAAGTCCTGCTGTCTGTGAATCCTTTGGGTATCCTGAAAGGAATCTGTTCCTTCAGCTGGGCCATTCCTCTTCTAGGACCGGGACTAGAAACAGGACTCTTGGGATTCAGGGTCATTGTGGATGGGAAGCTTCTCATGTTCCTGATGGTGCCCATTACGTAAAACAGTGTACCTGGGAGCGGAAAAACATAAAGAAAGATTTGTTAGTGCTAGTTAAAAGGACAAGCGTATGTAAAATGAGTTCTTGAAAACCCCAAAGTACATCTTAAGACAGTACATCTTCAAAATATCCAGATCCCACATTAAGCAAATGTGAATCCCTACTTTGCTCCATGACAGGAAACCGCATCTTTAGTTTGATGCAGTCAAGGCAATCCCTGAAAACCAAGAACCTATTGGTTTTCATGTATCTAAGGTACAGCTGGTAATGAGAGGAAACCAGGCCAAAGAACTAAGAAACACTGATCATCTGTGGGTGGACTAAGCTGAAGGCACTTCAGTTAATGTCTTCAATGCAAGCATTTAAAGAATCGTTTGAGACTAGCTTGCAAAGTGAATGCTGTCTAAGATAAAACCAAGACCAACGTTTCAGGGCATTTCCACTTACAAAAGAAAGTAGTTTCTGTCTGTTACAAGTTTGGGTTTAGCACCAATTCTAGTATGTCTTATCAAACCAGTGTTGTTCAGGTTTTATGTTCTTCGGAGGTACCATGTTGTGTATATACCTTTCTGGTATTTTTCCAGTCTTTGGCCAGATATGGAAAAGCAGAATTCAGTTGTAAGGAATTCCACATTATCTCTTACCTTGTGCCTCATCTACCAACCCATTTCCTGCTGCCCATCTCAACACAGCTTTCTGAACAGGACTGTGGATTTAGTTTGCTAATGACATGCAGCTCTTTTCCCTAAGTGGTGTGCAATGCTTAGTAGGAATAAGCAGATCTGAAGTGACAGCAAAAATGTTGGCTAACTGGAGTAAAACTGATTTAGCACATCTTTTAGAATTTCACATCTAATCATTCTTGCTTGCAAAACCCCTGAAGGGTACAGAGCAAGCCATGTATCTTCCCTTGGCAGTCCATTTCATTTAAACTAAAGCTGAACCAAACTGTCTTTTGAGTAGGAAGCTGCAAAAATAATGGCAAGAAACATATTTTTTCCCAGTCCAAATGCATATTGGGGAAATCAGGGTCTCTGTTAAGACTTTGCTCTCCCGAGGGTTCAGAGATGTAGATATATTACTTCTCTTAGTAACAAACATCCAAGACATACCTGAAATATCTGCATCTCAATAAAGATTAAAAAAAGAAAAAAGGCTAAGAAAATAGAAGAATATATTGGTTCTCCTGCTGAGGGAAAAGAAGTGCTATCAGCCTCAGGCTTTGTTTGAATAATCATTAGAAAAAAGGTCTGGAACTCCTCATTGTCTGCATATTCAAAACCTGATACTATGACACCAGTTTACTTTGCATTATTAATCTGGATGCATCTCTTCCTCATTGAGTATACTTGGGACTTAGGCTCCTAATTAAGGTGCTTACAATGCCACTGAAATGTCTGAAGTAGATGATCTGAATATGCTACAAATGATGTCTCTGTTCCAGGAGATCAGCCATGGATTCAGAATGAAAGCCAGGGTATAAATTATACTGCCTGTCTGAATTTGCCCTGGTGAATATTACTGGAGGAATTTACCCTCTAATGTGCTAGATACTGTTTTTCAACATGGTCAGGCTTGGTTGCATTAATACAGATCACTGTATATGCAGGTACATCCATCGAACATGCTCCCTTAGTACTCCACTCAAAGAATGATCATAAATTTCAAAAAATGTGCTACTTCTACCAACAAGATACAGACTTGATGTGAGAAACAAGAAAAGACATTTTGCATCTAACACTGAACAGACACTCCAATTAGATGACCATGAAGCATACAAGTCATAACATAATTTTAATTTTATATACCAAGTCAGACACGGCACATTGTGTGACACAATCCACCAAAGAGACCTCTAGCATGGCAAAGTCCCTGCTACAAATGGCGATACAGAGGATGAGAGCCCGGAGACCCCCGGCTCTGTGAACGAGGCAGACAGTTCAGAGCAACTCAGGACTTGCTCAGAAGCACAACAGACCGGCACTGAAAGCTGACTTCAAAGAGGATATCCAAAGAGCCAAACCTTTCTTCTTCTTCTTCTTCTGCAGTAGTCAGAAAACAGTTGTGCAAGATCAACAGTTTAGCAGGTGATGCCGTTTGTTACAAAGATGCATTAAGCTAAAGAGAAGTCATTAAGGTGTCCCAGGATCTCTTGTGGCACAAAGTGTCTGAAGCCTCTGGCAGTTAGCTCAACACTTCCAGCTGTTTACCCTGTGGGGAAAGAGGACCAGTAGGAGAGGAGGAAAGAGCATTCCTACGCAGGGTGCAAAAGCTGCACTGCAAGGGTGGTGGCTTGCTCTGGTACTGGCACATCGTTCCTGAAAATCTTACCAACATCTCCAAGACACTGTTAAAGCACTCGTCTGCTGGTGGGCTTTTGTGTTACCAGGGTTGTTTTCACATACTGTAGTTTTCCCCTTCAAATGAAAGTTCAAAGCTACCTACCAGTTACATGGCACCAATTTAGTATCAGATAAAAGACAGGATTATAACAGCCCTGCTTTTTTTCACACCACCATGTCTTAACTGATCTGCTCTCTGAAAATACAGTTAATTTTTTGGGCATCAGTATCTATGGGAAGCAAGTTTCAGAGAGAAAAGCACAGCTGCACCTGAAACCCATTTTTGCCTTACCTACAAAAATGCACACCTAATGTGCCTCAGCTCTCACCCAGCTGAGAAGCCAAGCACCACGGGATTTATCTTACTGACCGCAAGAAGAAATGCACTCAGACTCTGCATGTGTGGGCTGAATGTTTCAAGAGAAATTTATCAAGTGGGCTTGAATAATGAATACATCTGAGGAAGCCATAATATGTGAGCCAGAAAAAGTTGAAAAGGTTTAAATGCATTAAATGAATTATCTGCAGCAAATTAGTTGCTCAGCTTTCCTCCTATAATGATTTCTTTCGATGGATTTTTTGTATATGCTGGCATGTTAAGCTACCAAGCTCAGTTACAAATAGCATCCCAGGCTGCCTCTGCCCTCCGCATCCAACTCCTCCCAGAACCGGGGGCGGGTGTTACTGTCATTTCACCTGACAGCTTTACTCAGATCATAAACACCACCACCCAGCAATAAAGCCCAATAATGAAAAGGCATTACCACCTGTAAAGGGACCCTGTTGCAGGCTATTCACATACTTGCCAAATGGTACTTTAATTGTGATGATGACCAATTTGGAGATAATTGCTTCTGCATCTCCTGCTGTTTCTGACAGTCCAATGGACTCTTTAATTAACTGGTTGGATTAGCTCTCAGCGCAGTGGAGGGGAGCTGTGTGGTTTTACCCTTTGTTAGCCCATGACCAGAACAAGGAGCTCCAGCATTATTGTGGGAACTTGGCAGGAGCTGGGGAGAAAACACCAGGGGGATGCAGTGTCTGTTTGTAATCTTCCCACTTTCATTCCCTGCAGAGCTATCCCCCACACTAACTTGTACAATTTATTAAGGAAGCAAAGCCAAAAAATTGCTGGTCTTTGGCCTTCCCCAACCATAATAAAAACCAGTCACTCTTTTCACAGAGTGAAAGTGAGGTCCCTGTTTAGTCCCCTCCTGATGAGTAAACCCCTGGCATCCAGCTCCATCCTCCAGGATCGTGCCTGTCTTGCTGAAAAGCTGAAAGTAGTGCCATTTGAGGGCAGGGCTCCTGACTCTGAACACAAAAGCTAACTGCATCCATTTCCTCGGCAGAGCATGACCCAAGGAGGAGGGGAAGCGATATCCTGATGGTGTGTGCATGCTACCCCTCTGTGGGAGCTTGCAGCCACTGGTTCAGTTTCCAGAAGGGAGCCTCTGACTGGAGATGGCGTCTGGAGTCCTTTGGACAGCGGGGAATAGACAGGAATTGAAGGTATCTGCTCTTTCCTAAAAATGCCTCCTACCAGCCCTTCATGCTTGCAGTATCTGTGTAAAGATGCCTACACTGGTTACACATACCCATGGATCCTCTGCACCAGTAGAAGTGCCTGGGAAGCACAGCTTGCAGTTCTGCAGCTGTTTTACCCATGAATTACTCCCCTGGTTTTTAACTGTAGTCCTTGCTCTGAACATTCGTATCCATCCTTCTTCCCCAAGCACCCTGTAAACTCCAGCTCATCAGCCTCCAGGCAGTTAATCCTGGCGGTTGCTGCAAAAGGCAAGGGGCCCCTCACAGGTACAGCAACTCTGCAAGGGTTTGGATCACATTAGTAGATACTGCTCATTAATAACAAACTGATAGTCTCTCCCAGCTCCAGCTGAATCACTCATGTGGCAGCATCTCCAGCGCTTTCCAAAGCCTCTGAACAAACACTGGGCTTAGTGTTCCCTCAGCAGCCTCTGTCCCTTTAACACTGGCAGGAGAAATAATTTTACCTAGAAGGTCATGATAAGGAATAAAGAAAAAAAATAATAAAATAAATGCCCACAAACGTCCAAGCAGGGTGAAGCTTTCACCTGGGCTGAAGGCAGATAAATGGAGGAAACCACAGCCATCCTAAGCCTGCTGTAGATGCGCAGCTGTCCTTGCTCTCTGTTTAGCAATCCTTTCTAATACACCTGCTTACATCATTAATTGCTTCCATTTTTGAAAGCCCCCTGTGCCCAGAAAATGAAGGACATATTGTCACCAGGTAGAGAAGAGATTTGCACACACGTTCAGACACTGAGAGATCAGTGTTGCTGCAGAAGTAGGTGGTTGGGTGCATTTATGGTATATATGTCTGTTACTGGTACTGCCAGGATAGCTTGGGTCTCAGCTAGGACACAAATGCCTGCAAAGTCTGGGGAAGTTTAGCCATGAACTATACAAAAAGCTCATAAGCACCAAGTTTAATTGCATTTGCAAATCTTTTTGATAATCTTTGTATTAGAAATGCAGAATAATTACTGCCAGAGTTTCTAAATACCCCCTGGTAATGCAAGAATAGCAGATAAAAACCTTGTATCAAATTCTTTGAAATAAGTGCTGTTCTTAGCTGTTCACATTAAATTGTTTGAAGCCTGTGATGTACTCCACCACTGCCTGCATCAGTGACCTTACAGATGTGCTAGCCTGTGAGAGTCTCCTACTGAACCCACACTCCCACAGTTCAGGAAAATTACCCCTAACTGAAATGAAACTGTGGTCTTCAGACACCCCTGTACTGGGATTTGGGGTTTGTTGCTGGCGGTTCATTAGTGACTCCCTACTGGACTGATGGAGGGAACTCAGGCATGGCAGAGTCAGGCAAGGAGCAAGTTTTGACTGTGTCATTCTTAAAAATTTGAAATAATAACGGAAATAAATCTGCAGGTTTTGTGGCACTGAAAGTTTTCCTGAGTTTGTGCCAGTTTCTATGAGTTTGTCTTTTAAAAAAAAAAAATTAAAAAGCAATACTTTCTGTAAAAATGACAAGTGAAGTTTTTCATTTAAAGGCATTGCAACTTGTTGTTGGTGGTTTTGGGAAGTGTCCTATATTAATATTTTTAATTTAATTTCTGTTTTGTCAGCTGCTTGTGTTCTAAATGAAAGATTTCAAATTAAACCAAGCATTACATTTCAGCAACACCAAAACTCTGAGAAGTCTAAATCTCTTCATGTTTTCCTGACAGGAGCACGCTGTAGTCCAATCTAAAGCAGAAATCGGTTGTGCTGAGCTCTGGCAAGCTCCTTTTGAAGACAGTGCATGCCCTGAAAAAATGTACGGGCAAATTTAGTTTACAGCTAGGAGATTTAATAGGTTGGAGTGGATGTTTAAAGGAGGTCAGAGCATCTGAGAAACATGCAATTATAGACTTACTGGCTAGGTCAAAAATAATGAGTTTCAAGCTAAAATCAGAGTGGTATAAAAAATGTTTCTCCCATTCTCCAAAAGTTTTCCGTTTCAAATATTTTCCCTGTTTCTGATCTGGCACAAGTCTGCAACTTCTCGTGAGACAGAAAAGAAAATAAGAGCAGACTCCAATTCATGTCCAAGGCCTTTTTCTGCCTTTTATCAAGGTGACTGATCTAACCATTGTGAAACTGGCAATTTTGTATGAGTGAGCACTCATCTGCCTGTCTCTTTCATTTTCTCCTTTTTCCAGTTGTTGATTGCCAGCACTCCAAATGAAACATTTCAAAATACATTTATTCCTTCACATGCCACTAGAAACTCCCTCCAGGACCCCAGAAAACTTCTCAGTAACAGCTTTTGTACAGCCAGTTTGCATCTTTGAAGGTTGTGACAATGGTTGCAGAGGCAACTCAGAAAACATGAATATTTCTGGTTATTCTTAGTGAACACAATCAATTTTTCCACTGCTCTTGCATTCCTCCCACCTTTGGTTTTGCTCCCAGTGGGCTCAGACAGGAGTCCTGCACCTTTGCATATCATTCTCCACTATTTCCTCTGAGTTTTGTCTGCAAAATTCTGATGACCCCATGGTTGTGCCACAGCGGTGGGGTAGAAGTGATGCCAATTGCTTTGGTGCAGAAGAGCAAAGCTTTCAACCATAGGAGAGCTGTAAACTATGTTTCTGAGCAGCTCAGCAGCAGCACAGCCCTCAGACTGCCCACTGCGTGAAGGTCTGCCACAAGTGGCATCCTGAGGTAGCCTGGGTAGGACATATACACAAGATGTGAGGGCAAGGAATTAGAACCTGGATAATGGCCAGAACTGGAGAAATAGAGACTCCTGCAATCTCAACAAAGAAACCTTGACGCTGTGTCTCTGCTTTCATCTGTGTTCAGACCAGGTCCTGAAGTCTTGGTGTGAAAATAGTGGGGCAGGAGATCTCAGAAATAAAATACTGCAAAGGGCTTGAAGCAAAAAGAATTGTCTCCAGATCCATCACACACCTTGCAAGATGATGAAGCTGGTAAAGTGAAGCTGGTACAGTAAGATTTCCAAGAACGAAGGCAAATAGGTGATGATAGCGCCCAGTTACATCATGAAACCTCTTGTTATTTGCAGAAGCACCCAGTAAACACTTGTTGGAACTAGAGGAAGACAAGATGTTACTATGTAAGATGTGATAAACTGTGAACGTTTATGTTTTGCTTGAGCAGAGAGTCCCATTTTCAATAACAGAATCTACCATTATTGAACTCAACTGCCTAAGACGGTAGACTGTAGAAAGAGTTTGTGCATAGGTAGAAGCTGGCTGTAGCCACGTTTTAAGTGCACCTGAGCTTCCAAATTGAATTAAGAATTGAAACTTTTCTTAGATTTGAAAACTGTGTTGGTCCATAATTTTTCTTTCTTTCACAGCTGCAAAACTCTTCAGTGGTTTCCCATCTGGAATATATGCAGCACCACTATTGTAGCTTCACAATCAACACAGTGTCCATTTCTCAAAGCTTCATTTCTTTCAGATGGACTTACAGAGAAAGACTAAATAACTCTTTTCAATATCAAATTGGGATTGCAGTTAACAATCACTTGGTAGACCAGAGTAGGTTATTTTAATGAACACATCATTCTGAAACAAGCCTTCCACCATCTGTTCAGTCCCATAATTATAAATGCAAACAACATAATTCATAAATGCACTATAAAAGAGAAGGAAAGAGAGAACAGGTTAATAAGATGACTGTTTGTTAGTTATTCCAGACAATGATGCATCTGCTTACTTTATTCCTGTTCCAGGAGCAGGTAGAAAACAGTCTTTTAATTCTGTATTTTATGGCAGTCACTAACCCACAGTAAATGATTGCCTGTAGATGATAGAGACGTCATTAAGCGCAGTATGGTTTCTGGTTGGCGTCATTATTTAGCCATGTCTACAATGGAAGCGCCCAAGAAAGATCACACAGACCATCCTGAATCCCAGTGGGCCAGGAATAAACTTTGAGCATGTTTTTCAGAACAGCAGGAAAGGGCCTGTGGCATTGGAGTGCCCTCCAGGGTTATAGGAGCTAAGAATAAAGGTGGCAATACTGTTGTCTCCCTGAAAAGATGCTTTTGACTTTTTGGAAAACTGGGAAATCTTGGGAAACAGTCAGAAAGTTGAGAAGAATGTAAACATAAAATCCAAGAATCTCTGGAATTTGCTATTTTAATCTATGGCATTTTTCAATTTTGAAAGAGGGAAACTTTTCTTTTTTAATCTGAAATACACAAAATGTCAAAATGAAATGTGGACAAAATACGTTGTTTCATTCCCATATTCTGTTGAAAAAATGAATACACATAATCCAAATTAAATGTATTTTCATGAAACATTTGATTATAATACAGCTGCATATTTAATTTTAAAAAGGTCAGTGCAGAATTGTCCCTCTCACAATTACCAGGTTCATAGACTCCATAAAATTAAAAGCTTTTTAGTAACTCTGTAATCTCTGGGCTGAATGACTCATACTTCCAGCCACTAAAGTGAACTCCCACATTTGGCCATTAGTAGGAAATCATTACAGCAGGGTAAGAAGAATCCCCACTACCTATTCAACACAATTCCTGGGGCAAAATGGAGGCAGAAATTAGAAGCTCATTCTGTCTTTTTGTTGAGATGTATCAACATTGCAGAACAACATAAATCTATTTCATATTCAATGCTGCAAAACTAGTAATATATCTAGTACTTCTAGGATTAATAGCTCCTCTTGTTTCTCCGTGGGTTTCTCATTTCTTCCTGTTTCTCAGACAAGAAAGATATTTGCAAGATTTCCTAGCAATAAGGTTTAAGTTTATTGTGTATTATCTTTGTGCTGCATCTGATTGACCTGTAACCCAGAGACCAGTGCATTACCAAAGGTGAGGTTACTAAAAGTAGGTCTTTCACTGCACCTGTGCGTGACTACCTGTGATCTGCTTTGTCCAATAGGAGCCAAATCAGAGAGAATTTATCTTCTAAATGTACGGCAAACCAATGAATATAAAAAGAGTGCATGAACTCAGAAAACACAATGAGAACTGCTCCAAGAGAACTCCCTCAAATATCAGATATATTCCTTTAACTCTGTAGAAACACCTAATGTTTGTCTCTTGTGGGGTTTCAAGTGCAGGGCTCCCACCTGAGTGGGCTGGAGGAAGCTGGATTTCAAACTGGGCAAACCCAGGTGTGGGGATGGTGAAGCCATCGTTATGGCTGGATGCTGCTTCTGCTTGGGAGCTGAGTTAGTCTGGACAGCTGACGAAAATCTCCATCCCCTCCTCCTATGACTATTTCTCTTCATTGCAAGCTGACAGCCTGCAGAGCCCATAAAGATATGGTATGATTATCTGAGTAAAGAGGCTGGGATAGATGATTTGCTAAATCACCTATAGGAGCTCTGGTGGAGAAACAGCTAACCAGACATGGTTGCTATCTGTCTGTCCCTTCACAGCCAGCACCAAGGAAGCACAGTAATGTGGCAAAGAAAATGAAATCCGTCCTCTGCAACAAGCCTTACAACAGGGACCTTCCTTCTTTTATTCCAGTCTTGGGGAGGGATCATCATTTATCTGTGTGTAAAACCCACCTAGTCAGTGGCTTGATGTCTCAAGCAGCATCAGCACCAAAGAGAACATACTCCTAAATTCTTAAAATGTCCTAGCCAATTGAAGTCTGAACTAGTCTTACTATTTAATTATTTTTTTTTAATTAAAGAGGAGCAAATGTCAGTGGACTATTCCTCCTTAGAGCTAATGCAGTCTTTTGGGAAAACATGGGTAAAGTCCACAGAAATGTCATAAAAAGTTCAATTTTCCCATTACAGATGAATGGTGAAAATCCAGATCTCAGGAAAACATTTGGATTGCTAAATTATTTATATGGATATGACAGTAATGTTGATTTTAAAGTCCTTTGTAGTCAAATGTAAATACAAATTTGTCTCTGCCTCATGACAAGTGTTTAATTTTTTCCACTCTAGAGCAGTTATGCTGAATATCTTAATTATCTTTAAATCAAATAATGCTGTTCAGACCTTGTGAGCTGGAATTAAGCACTCATCATTCTTTAGTAAATTTCAGTTAGAGGTTTTAAAAACAGCTGTCTCCAGCCCACATGATCCATCCTTCAGGACATTTTGTAAGACTTCTATATGCCTCCTCAGATTTAAAATTAGCAGACAGTTTTCCAAGTAAGCAAAGCCCTCGAGTGAGAGAAACATACCGCTGGAAAAAAAATTTATTTTCTTTGTATCTGACAAGTCTCAGAAAACAAAGCAAGCATCTATCAATAGGTTTGTTTCTGTTGTTGCTTTTTCCTTTGTTCCATCATTCCTGAAGGATGTTTTCCTCAGCTGAAGCTTGCCTGTTCTCTGACTCTTACAAGCCAGCTCTGGCTGCCACTTACTCTAAGGACCTGCAGCTCCAGGAAATGTTCCCAGATCCTCTCAGTCGGACACAGGCCAAGGCATTCCCATACAGTACCAGGAAAGTCACTGTAGCTATGTGAGGGATCTCCAAAAGTGGAGGTGTGCAGATAGTGCCTGGTGGACATGTGGCGGCACCGACATACAGGCACTACTGCTTTAGGTTGATGTGCAATAGAAATGTTTCATATTTTTTTCTGGCACAAGAAGACCAAAATCCCCTCCAGTTCATTTATTTTTGTGTTTACAGTAGAAGCATATCTTTTTTAAGGAGGATGTTTAACTCCTTTTACAAGTGCAGGCAAATAATAAACTAAAATATGATTTTGAAATAAAATGTCAAAACACTTCAGCATCTTGTTTCCTTTTCCTTTTCTTCTGCTGAAAGCATTTGCTGAATTTGACCTAATAAGTTTGTTTCCCTGGAACTGCAAGTGCTCATTACATCTTCCTTTTTTTATTTATTGCCAGGCTCTATTAATGAATTTGGTCTAAGAAAAATTATAGAACCCATTTAAGCTACTTTAACTTCAACAGGAATCCCAGCACACTGCTCATTCACTCAGAAGACTCTTGCTCAATGAATGGAGGAAAACCATATTGGTCTCTCTGGTAGAGTGCTGACCACCCTTCACTTGGCACAGGAAATAGACTGGATAGAGACAGATTAATGAAGAAAACTAAATAGGAGCCTGGCCTGAGTCAGCCAAGGCATTTCACATACATCAGCAAAGAAGCAAAGAGTCGAATTCAATAAAAAATAGGGCTGAAGGAACACATTTTTTGTATGTCATTATGTCTGTGTACTGGCTAAAACCTTTTGCATGACGTTATAAAGTCTCATATTGAATAATAAGCTCTTAAGATGATAATTACATTCTTGATAGACATAAAAAGGTAAAAACAGGAACATGACTACAGATACTTTAATGCTAAGCAAATAGACAAATGCTAAACGTGTGCTAATAAGAACAAAGATCAGCTAAGTTCTTCAGTGAGCTATTTTAAAAAATTGTTAACAGAAGATTACCAGGGACTCGGGACACCTCAGGACTGCAGAGGTGGCTTTTACCACAACTCCTGTTTGATTGTGGGCAAACCATGCCATTTCTCCGAGCCTTCTTTCATTGTGGGTAAAATAGAGGCAATAATCCTTCCTTTGTACGCCTTGTCTTTAGATTTTAGCCTCTTTGGAACAAACATTGTGTCATTCCAGATATGAACAGTGTCTGGTACAACTAAATCATAGTTTGGTTTAGGGCTGTGGTACTCCAGCAGCAGCAATTAATCACTTAGAATAAAAAGTTCGTTTCAGTTTTAAAATGTCAGAAATGCTTTTCAGGACAGAACAACCTATGGCTATAGGAAAGGTGTTTTCTTTACTGAAGTACTTCTTTCCTCCACTAAATCCTTCACACTCTCAGAGCTGGGAATATCCTGCCTCTGGGTCACTGACTGTAATGATGCTCTCAGGCTGGCAAAATAGAAACAGGGAGATAACCGAGCTTGGTTTGGACCTCCTGTTTCTCATTGCATGGTCACAATAATTAGATTCCACCTTTCCTCTGGTTCTTTTCACAATGCTTACAAAAAGGCTGAAGCCTCCCCACGCCGTAGTGGTCACGCTGCAGCTCTGCAGCGCTGTCCTTGTGATGCCAAGCTGGCATCGGGATGGGACGCTCCCTTTGCACAGAGCAGCACCCACTAGCAGCTGTCCTCTCTTCTGCTGACCATGTAGTACTGCTGTCCTGTTTTAAACTTCAGCACCTCAGTTTTACCTGACATAATTTCAGACAAGGGGAATGGTTGAGACTGGCCAGGCACTGTGCCTGACTCACACTGAACAGGTTTATTTTCCATTGCCTCCAGTGGAGATTGCTTTGAAAGTCCATCTGATGTTGGCCAGTTATTAATTGTAACATGGATATTGCTAAGATATGCCTGAGACTTTTAATAACCTTTTAAGTAAGAACAGCAAACAATCTCTGAGTGGGGCCTGGAAGAGGCAAGAAATCCAGGACATGAGCCCTTGAGCATATACGTTTGTGACTGTGTTTGTATAGCTTGTGTATCTTCCTGCCTGCCCATTTCCTAGCTCTTGTCTTATGAAACCAAACCTTCAGTAGCAGGCAGCCGAACAGGTTAAATTTTTCAGCATAAAGCAGTGTCACCATTGAGAAAGTTAATACTTTGGGAGATGGTCACCAGATCTTCTCCATGAGCCAGAATCACTGAGCTGCTGATGGCTTGATGGCTTTTCAGACATGAGCCAACAGGGCTGAGCTGGACCTTAAATAAACCAAATAACCACATACCCAAGACACTCCATCACTGTTGTCAAAGTTGTTCTCTGCTGACAGCCTGACCCAAGCAACAACGCTCAACTGAGAATGAAGTTTCTGTTTCCTGGGAGCTGATAAACTCTCATTGCTGTTGCTCCTGTGCTCTCATGGCCTGACTGCATTTTCCCTTTCACACTCAAGCAGGTGCCTGTGCCTTCCAGAGCTGTCAAACTCACTTTAAAAATAATCAGCCTCATTATACCGTTAGCAGTTTTGATCCTGTCAGAACAATAGCTGCCACGTTTCTCCAGCACATACCAAATGCATCTCACTCTCCCCTCACTACAAGGATTAGCAGTTTGTATCTCACCTTTTCCTGGGTGTAAGGATGAGAATCACAGGCACCCCTACGTGGAAAAACACCCACCTCGGGATGTGCGAGAGATGCCAACTCTCTACTCCCCTCCGCCTTGTTCATGGAGACCTGCTGGGTACCCCCAGCTCTCTCCCCCACAGCTCTGGGTGCTGAGCAGCACTGTGGGTCTTAAACAGAAATATTATGCTAGCTAATGCCCCTCCTGGCCCTGCTTGAGGGGTTAAAGACCCCCCCACACACACCTTGATTGCTGAACTTCACTGTTGCAAAATATCAGCATGTGGTGCAATAGTTTAAAAACACGCCTGCTTTGCTTTTTGTTTAGGGCTGCTGAAACAATGTCTGGACAAGCAGCCTTGGACCTCATGTGAGAGTGAACCATGGGATGAAGATGGCATCACTAGGAAGGCCCTGGGCTGAAAGGTATTTTTTCCTTGATCTAACAAGTCCAGTGGAGGCATTAGAGATAGAACAAGAGATCAGCACCTACCAGCTATCCCCTCTGCTGATACGGGGCTCTACCACTTGCCATTATTTTATCTGGCCTAATTTTAGTCATCCAAAGGGTGTTTCCCTCAAGAGAGGCTCCCTCAAGGGACTACTTCATGTGCTAATAGATGTCATCATTGACTGGCTTTGCTGACAGTCATCTTAATTATGCTTGTCTTATCTCCCAGCTTGGAGTGTTCTCTTTTCCCAGCCTCCTTATGCTTCTGTCTTTCAGCTGCTTGACCTGAATGATGTTTATAAGTTTCACTGTTTTCCACTGCAGGACATTCTGCTCAACTTCAGCAAAAGGCCTTGAACTTTGGGTATTATGAACATAGATGTGACAATGACTGGTGATGAAAAACATGGGATCCACACAGCAATCAAGATCATTGAGTCAGTCCAGAGATGTTGACTTCTTCCACCACAGATTTGCAACTTATTGATGTTATAATAGTTGTTTCCACAAAAGAAACAGAAACTTGGGCACTGAAGGACAGAAACTAAGCTAACTTTAAAATCCGTGAAGGAGCTATTTGTTTTCAGTGATCTAAATCCATTTGCTAATTATAAACACCAAGATAAACAAGTAAGCAAATGAGTGAGGCCATCCAATGCCATGCTGCAGAAGACAGGCACTTTCCCCTTTTTCTCACATTAACTCTGTATTTCCATTTCTTGCTCATTAATGTTAAGTTTGGCGCTACATTATATGCTCTAATTACCTGCAGATTTTGGCCTACAGTTCATTTTTGCACCATAATTAATGCAACATTCATAAGAGGCCCAAATCTGATAATTAGGAGAGTACTTGGAAGTGCTCTTTTACGTTAGAAATACACAGCATCACGGTAAGAGTGGTTTATAACTACCTGCAGATGGGATAGCTCATAATAGGCTTTTGTTTTTTAAGTACGGTGTTTCAATTACTGAAGTACAAGGAGGATCAATTAAGAATATTCAAATGGAAGATAATGAATGTTTTTTATAAATGGAGATCTCACAACTGGCATAATTAGGTCTTTCATCTGCTAGGAAAAAAACATTCGTCAAAGCTGTGGAATGAAACAGTGGCAAAAACACTTGGAGCTGTTTCCTTGTGCAGTGGAGACACCACAATTCCCGAATGTATTGCAGACCAGTAGCCATGAGCCCTAAGACTCATTGTTAGGCTTCAAACATGTTAGACACGCTTCAAAACAATGTTAGAATTGCCGCTATCTGGGAAATGGGTGGCTTTTCTGCAGTGAAAACGTCAGTGAAAAATGACAATTGCAGTTTGTTGAAATATTCTGGCAAAAAAATCATCATTTCACGTGTCTACTTTGTGTGCGCAACAGGAGAACTTTTTTGTGTCAAAACAAGACTTTCTATAAAGAATTATGTGTTTTATAACAAAAGTCTAGCATATGCACATTGTTAATGTCAGTCACTAGTTTAAGTTCCTTTCTGAATAGCAAACTATCACAAACTCCCTCACAGCATCTGGGGCTCATGCATGTTCCCTCCTACTCTACAGCCTGCGGGTAAGTTTTCTTGTCACCAGGGTCCATATTGTCCTCTCCTGCCTTTTGTAGGGCCAGTTCACACACATGCCCAAGCAGTGTCTATGGTTTTGTATCCTGGTAACTTTTGGATATCCTGAAAATGGTGTTGTGAAGCTGTATGTAACTTAAGGCACCTAATGGTACCATCTGAAAATTGTATTTTCTGGTAAAGGAACAATGACACAAAAATTAAATAACAAAACCCAGTATTAAGATCAAAATTAATAACAAATATCCTTGTTGGTGCCTTTAACATCTCAACTAGTATCTACTTTGATTTAAGTTATGTTGTAGTAAGTCTTACTAACTTAAAGTTTCTTTGGCTACAGTAGCTGCTGCCTTTTCTCAGCTATCCATCCCACTCCTAGGGAAGGACAGGTCAGATAGCAAATGCCATGTTTCACCATGTGTTGAATGGGACTTGCCACTCCTCTTTCCTTCTTCCTCAAGGTTTTTCAGTTAATATTTCTATGATATGCATTAACTAGCACATTCCTGACTTTAGATAGCTTCTCTCTTACAGCCCACTGGGTAGGAGTTCACAAAACTTTATACATCATATTATGAAAAATATTAACATGGCAAACTTTTGAGCTGTGCTCATAACTAGTCTTATTTTGTAAGCATTTTATTAGGATTAAATGTCATACCACAGATGGTGACATTGAAAGTGGGTGCTTAATTTGAGTAAAATCTCCATATTCTCCTCCGTACAGCCTTGGTTTGATAAATGCACCCCATGTTTTCCCTCAGTGCACTAAGGGCAGCAGCAGACCCTCTGTGCTGCCCATCCTACTCTGTCCTCCTATATATGTCCCACTTGCAAACATTAATTCCCTGCATCACTTTCATAGACAGTTGCTCTTCATTTTTAGCTTGGTTAAAACCGATACCAAAATAAGCCAGTAAGTACAGATTGCTTGGTGGCTGTATTTTCATTCCCCTGTTGTTCTTCAGGAAGGATGATGCTTTGTTTGCTCATCCGCCTTCCCTGCCAAGAGCTATTTCACAGCTATGTTAGATCGTCTTCAGGAGTGTGCTGGGGAGGACAGGAGGTGTCTTTGACAGCTTCTTCATTTCAGTATGATTCAGAGGTTGCTAAGTCCCCATTTTCCATTAGCTATATCCCCAAACATCCTGTGATGATAGCCTGTTATCTGACTTCAGCCTTTCCAGTCTCAACAGGAGTAGTTCCTGGACATCTGCTAGTGGGGATCTCATATGAGTGATGCCAGCTACTGCTCCTCTTCAAGCTCAGAGACCCTCTGAACTTCTGTATGCAAGAAGAACCTAAGGAAAAACTGTTCTCATCTGAGCATCAAAACAAGCAGAACCTCATCTCTTCTGAAGATGTCCAAAAGAAAACCGTCAAGCTCAGTCTGAACACTTGAATATACCATGTCCAAGGACACTTCTCCAAGTGTCAGGAGAGGCAAAAACCTGAAGACGAAAGAGCATAGCTGCAAACAGTTTCTAATTTTTGGGAGGGTGAGGGGAATCCAAGAAACTAGGGAGCATAATCAAAGCAGGTATTTATGCTCTGGTGGGTTTTGTAAAGGAAAAAGAGCCCTAGGCAATCCCTTTTGAGATCCTCTGTTACACAAATGCCTTGTAGATTACAACATGATACTTCAGAGCTGTATTGATCAATGGATTGATTTTGATCATAGGAGGAGGTAACTAGTGCAATTAAAATATCTGGCAATCAGCTGGGTGAAACCCACACAATAATTGCTGATAAAGTCACATTCCTTAATTTTTCAGTTTCATTGCAGAAATACAAGGTGGGGAAATTAAGCATCAGGTGAAACTAGTCATTTATTCTGCTTAATGTAAAGTGAAATGCTGGCAGAAAGCAATCCAAAAATATTTTATGAATATTGAGTCTTTGGATTAGCCAAGTTTGAGTCCCTTAAGCATATGTGAAACTCTGGAGTTTGTTGGAATGGGTCTGTGGAATATATGTTTTCATTGGCATTCAAGTCACATATCATAGCTACACCTGCAAAGGACAGAGAACAACCACAACAGTATGTGGTACCTAAATCTGAACACTAACTGTCAAGACAGATCATAAATATACTTGTCATTTGTGCTGTGGCAATAGTCATTGTATGTTTTAAATACCATACAGATTCAGAATCAAGAGACTGATTTGCTTCAGATGGGACAGATAAGCCCAAAGTCACTAAACCTTGTGGCAAATTCTGTTCTGCAAGATCAGCTTTTTCAAAGTCTCATCACTTCTTAATACAGGTACAACCATTCTCCACAGCACAAATAGTTCAGAAAGCACAAGAACCCAAGCACAGGTGTCTGGGAAGAAGAGCGGATGTCCCAGCAAGTCTCAGGTGCAAAATCTCCCTTGATCCACAAATGAAATTTCTGTCTACATGACAATTGCTATTAGCTTACTTAAGGAATTTCTTTATAGTCTATGCAGCACAAGAAATACCAGTATCTTATTTAGACAAAGGATGTTTAAAACGTAAAACTGAAAACAGACATAAAGCAAGCAAAACCCCATCTGTCTTTTTCCTCAGTTTATGCTGGTTTAGGTCCTTCAGCCTGAGCCAACGAGGTTGTATTGGTCAGGTTTACTTTACAGGGTGGGACCTTGACCATGTCCTTGCAGCATTTTTCCTGAAGACAACTGCTTACCTGGCTGAGCTCTGCCCTGTCTTTGTAACTAACGGCATCTCAGAGGCTGTTGCTGCCGGAGGGATTCCCAGACTGAAGGAGGACATTTAAAGGGAAAATGCTACTCCAGCACTCAAACACAGCTATGAAAACATGCTGGGAACATTCAGATAAGGACTTAAACTTTTTTTGAGAGATCAGATTGTGCCTTTTTTTGCTGTTCGCTGCCGCAGCGAGAATATCTGCATGTGCTGCCTTGGAGGTTGATTCCTTCAGGCAAAGCTGTTTTTCCTAAGCCAGGCTAACCACAGAGGAGATTTCTTTCCCCTCTCACATAATGAATCTCTCACTGGTGGCCCCAGCCCTTCAACCTATGGACCTGACGTGCAGAGCACCACAGTCCTATGCTGTACAGTAATTCAGATGCATCATTCAACCCACCATACTGCAACTCTTCTGAGCCTTGGCATAACCTGGTGGAACCCTCTGTCTGTGTCTCTTCGTGTTCGTACCTGTGTGTGTAAATACTTTATCTGCATATACCTGCTGTTAACACTAGGCTACTTCTGCTATTTTGTGATTTCTTTTAGTCCTTCTGCAGACAGGAGTATCTTTCAGAGCTCGCAAAACTGGCAGACCCTACCCATCCATTGCTTTATATACTGCCTTCAAATTTAAAGTGCAGAAGCAAACAAATAAGTTCAAACTTCTGAAGGTTGTGATATCCCCTTCCTTGGTTGCTCCTGGGCCTCTGTATTTTCTGCTTCAGAGGAGACAACATAGTCTATAAATCTCTGCCTTAGCCTCTGCTTTGGTAAATAAATGTTGCTCAGATTTATGTTTGTTCCCCTTCTTGAAGAAAAGCAAAGCAATGATACATGTAGCAAATGGAACAGAAAATTGCATTTTAGCCAGCAAGTTTCAAACATAACTGATTTAAGTTTTGGCTCAACTACAACAATCACTGGCCCATCCTCTTACAAAATAAACCCAATTTTGTACCTACGATTCTTTGTGTTACACTGATGCAATCCAAGATCCACTTTGCCCAATAATTTAGCAAAAGATCCCACACCTGCATGATTAGCATGGTACTTGCTACATGTATAAAATACAACAAGGTTTTGCCCTCTTTAAACTCATCTCTGTTTCTATAAAAATGTGAAGGTGTATTAGCCCTTACAAGAGAAATAATAAGAGGTGTACTGGACTTTTTGCAGACATTTGTTCTTTATTATTTTATCAATGCTCATCCTAAATTCTTTGCTTGCACTTCTTAAAATGGTTTGACAGTACTAATTATTTTCAAAAAGTGAAATGATTTATTCTAGAGCACCACAGATCTCCGATTTGGCCAAAGCATATGGTTTTCACACACTGCACCTCTAAGCCCTTCGCTTGTGCTAGTAATCACTTGTTATTTATAAGTGAGCAAACCCAAATATTTACCTCTGGGTGTCTAAATTGTGGCACTGGTTTCCATCCAGAACTGTGCTATCTTAAAACTAATATCAGAGTAGAGTATTATCTGGGGAAAACATTGTCACACCCTTGGCTAATGAGCGCATTTGAGAAGTGTGTCTTCAACCATACATAGCAATGAAATTAAAAGTTTCTAAACATCCCCTGTGATACTGAGAACATCAACACTGAGCTCCTGGTTAAATGTTCCTGTTTCAAAGCAAGATGTGACCTTGAGAGCTCTGAGTTTCTACTCCTGCGGCTCACATTAAAAGAATAGAATATAAATATAAATATAATAGAAAATAGAATAGAATAGCATTATTTTCAATTAGAAGGAAGTTCTCTATTCTATTCTTTTAGTGTGAAAGGTGAAAGGGAGGCATGAGACTACAAGTGATTGCAGTGTGAGAGAGGGGGAAAGAAATATTTTGGTTAGATTTGAACATAGGATTAACACAGAGAAAATAAAAACTAATTATTACTCTGTGGAGCAAGAAAATAAAGGAACATGTACTGTTTTGGAGGCACTAACAAAATACAGAGTGGAGAGCTATGCATGCTAATGCTGATCTGAAGAAGGAGATGCACCTAGCCTATCCCTCTCTGTGTTCTAGTATTCTCTCAACAAAAATAAATAAATACAATTAAACTGACAAGATAGAAGGGACCTTGGGGCTTGGAACTTGTTGAGAGACAACATGACAAGAGCTGAATATACCTGTCACAGAGTTCAGTACACCTATTTTCACGACATAGGTCTTGTTGACTCTTAAGCTCACAGATAGGTGAGCTGACTTAAAACCACCGGGCTGAGTACACCACAGTAAATTAAGGATAAAACAACAAGTAAAAGAGCCTCAGGAGCTCACTGCTGTCTCTCCCTTACAATTCACCAACATGGAAAGACAGAGGACTGCGAAGGACTTGGGATGCTGAAGACACTGGCCCAAGGTGGCAGCTTCTCCTGCCACCTTCTCAAAGCAGCCAACCTCAACTTTCTCGCTTTCTCTGGAAGCCATGGAGCAACCAGCCCCCAAGATCCCTCAGTAATTACCTGCATGGTCATGGGAAGGATTAGAAGGAGACAGCTGATCACAAAATTCACAGTTTTCAGTGCACAGTCACACCAATTATGTCAGGGAAGCACAAGATTTTTAGGATCAGACACCATAAACTGACAAGCAATTTTTTCGATCACAAAGGTCATTCATGTACCAGCCAGCTCACCTCCTTACTTCACCCCCAGACCATTTACTATTGTAGACCCATCGAATGGGTTTGCACATCATGATCTCCACACTCTCTCAGTTTTCCCTAATAGTGTAGCAGAGGAGTCTAGGATGGGTTACCTGAGAAATAAGTCTTATTTAGCAGGCAGAGATGGTGATTGTTCCTAATATGTCTCTAATGCAGTCAGGAAATCACTTTCAAGCAGGACCACAGATCTGGTGGCTCCAGATAGACTCATCACCTCATATACCATCCCAAAAAGCAATTAAGTTACCAACATGGAAGTAATTTAGGGCAACGAAGGTGGTGAAGGGTCTGGAGAACAAGTCTTCTGAGGAGCAGCTGAGGGAGCTGGGGTTGTTTAGTCTGGAGAAGAGGAGGCTGAGGGGAGACCTTATCGCTCTCTACAACTACCTGAAAGGAGGTTGTAGTGAGGTGGGTGTTGGTCTCTTCTCCCAAGTTAATAGTGATAGGATGAGAGGAAATGGCCTCAAGCTGCACCAGGGGAGGTTTAGATTGGATATTAGGAAAAATGTCTTTACTGAAAGAGTGGTCAGGCATTGGAACAGGCTGTGCACAGAGGTGGTGGAGTCACCATCACCATGCCTGGAGGTGTTCAAAAAATGTGTAGATGTGGCACTTCAGGGCTTGATTTAGGAGGCATGGGGGTGTTGGGTTGGCGGTTGGACTTGATGATCTTAGAAGTCTTTTCCAACCTTAATGATTCTATGATTCTGTAATTTCAGCTGACTGTATTGGCACAAAGAGTGTTTTCTTGCTGAGCTTTACAGCTTTTGGGTGATTGAAAAGCACTAAGATCTCACAGTGATTAACAACAGTCTGAAAAACACGGTTTCAGCTACAAAACTTGGTAATATACTGCCACTTAACTCTGGTGGGAATTCCCAAACTGGCTGTGAACATAGCATGAGGAGAGAAAACCAGGAAATTGTGGTACTGAGACCTCAGACTATTTAGGAGGATGCATGGCTCAATGAAACAACTATTTTAAAAAAATGAGACTGTCATGGCTGAAGAAATAAAATATGGAGAGAGGCTATCTATTGAGATCTTCTATTATACAGCCATTAGGTTTGCAAAACCAGAAGCTGAGAAAAAAATGTATTGCAAGACCCAAGCATGGCTGCCAGTTTCTGCCTGGGACACAGGCATGCCCTGAGCACATGTATAGCACAATAACAGCACAGCTGAGGCACAAAAGGTGTGACACTGTAATAGGTCAAATGGGGATTTCTGGCAGGGATTCCCCAGCTCTTGTGGAAAAAAAATCTCTAGCTTGCTTTTACTTTTTTTTTTTTTTTTTAATTTGACCCAGAACAACTAAGCTTCTTGCTTTGTTCTTATGGGAGAGACAATTTAGGATTTCCCTCCTGAACTAAGAACAGATGACACCGATTACTGGAATTATCCTTTCATTCTGAATAGGCTAAGAAATGCTAATTTCTCCCAACCATTTCATACAGCTGGTGTGCCTGGAGTGTGATAATTCTGTTACACAGATAAACTGGGTTGCTATCAGTGTAAAAAAATCAGAGAAATTAAGAACACACTAGTCTAGCTGCTGTCTCAGACAGGGCTTGTAAAGGAAATCTTGTGTATATTTTGGCAGTGCTTTAGCTGTGCTACCAAGCCTCCAGCCGCCAAGGTCTTAACTCCTAGCTGTTTAATAGGCACGCCTGTGTTTGGCCAAAAAATGGGTGTGTTCCAGGGGCTGAACACAACTTCATTAAATAAACTTGGTTGGTGAGGCTGCCATAGCAGTTACCGAACAACTGCTAGTTCCTGGTATGTGCCTTCATGAATTCAGCGTGTCAGAGCTGCTTTGTCTAGGCAGTTTTGAATTGCTCTGTTTCATCTTCTCCAGCTGTAAATCATGTTGCTTAATTAATCTTAATTAAGTGTTGCAGGCATCTCTCAAGCTCAGTTATCTCTTTATTTAATTACAGTAACATACCATAAAATGTTCTCTGTTTGATGGGATGCTTTGCACAATAGTTTAATCCAGAAACTGAAAGAATTAATTAGAATATGTCTCTAAACGGGTGGCCAAGTAAGCTGCATGTTTGTCACAAATGCCTGGACTCGTTAGTCATCATAATCTATTGCTGATATTATATACAGAGAATCAGAAACATAGTGCCTGGTTCTGTGACTCTCAGCTCTCTGTAGGCTCTTCTAAAGTAGGAATCGGATTAATGTTAAACAGAAGTATCTGGCATTTGTCAGCTGAAAGCCTGGCCACAGCCCAGCAGAGTTTACAGTTTCCCTCTTGTTCCATAAACATTTACTCCCTGTGAACTGGCCCCTCTCCGCATCCCCAGCTATATTGTGCTACAGTTTGAGCCATCTCTCAAAAGGGACCGACTGCTACACCAGCACAAACCTGTGCCAGCGCAGAACTAGCGCAACGCAGGACCACTGCTCCTGGAAAAGCATCTCAGTGTTTGTGATGGCTTTATGGCAAACAGGACATTTCCTTCCGTAGCACCTGCCTGCATATCTTTACAGAGCCAGACTAGTTTCTTCCCTCAACAAAGCCCAGAGCTGCTGGCCTCCCCCTTTTCTTTGCCAAAAAGAAGCTGGGTCAGCAAAAAATTGAACATTACAGCAAACCTCTTGCAGCAAGGACAAAGCTAAGCAAAGGCAGGGGACTGCCCCGAGCTCCCAGGGCAGTGTGGCCCTGATGCTGCTGCACCGCTGGGCTCTGCTCTGCTCATCAACTTGACTAGTGGGACCCTTTGCCGTCATGCTTTTCTCACTTTGCTGCACATGGCTGTTATTCCTTCAGCAATACAAATGGAGGGAGCACAACGTGAGCTGCGCTGGCAACCAGGAGAGGTATGCAACCCTTGAAGACTGATCGTTTAAGCCAAGCGCTTTCTCTCCAACCACCCTCCCAGACATATACACTCAGTCAAATACACTTTACCGTAAAAGTACAATACTTGCTAAAGAAAAACATGCAGAGCCTGACTGGTTTGCTGTCAAAATTTCCATGAACTTTCTGCTTCTTCGTGAACCGAGCAGGGAGGTTTAGATGCATCAGCAATCTCTCCACGTGCAGGACACTTGGGTTTGGCGGGTTAGGAGGCTGATGAGAACGTGATGATCCTTGGAGACTCAAAAGTACTGAGGGGGAATTATTCCAAAGCAGCATGCAGCTTTCATTCATACTTCAGGAATCAGCTTCATCCAAATGGGGAGAAAATCCAGCTGGCCCAAAGCCCTTACAAGCATAAATGCTGTTTTTCCGGTACATATGGCAGTACCATTCAAAGAGCTATGACAATGATACTGTTTATAGCTCTGAAAATGGCGCTGCCATCTGCACCATGGTGCAGCGGCTCTCATCCCCAGGACGCCACTCTGCAGGAGGACCTGTCCTGTGCCCTGCTCTTCTACGTGCTCAAGTGCCCTGCTAAAACATGGCACAACTCCCGGGTCGTTAGTTGAAATAAATGAGAATGGAGGAGCGATTTCAGTTGAGAAATCCCTGCCATCTTAAAGGACAGCACCCTGGAAGTTCCTGTTGTGGTTGTCTGGAGGAGAAGACAAGGAGGTGCTGGCTGCACAGTCTTCTGCTGCTGTTGCTACAGTTGGCAGCTGGGGGAAGCACCGGCCCCCTGCATGCTATTCCCTGCAAATGCTAAGGAGGCTGTTGCAGTGGCGCAAGTGGAATATAGTGACACAGGCACACGTGCACAGGCACACACACACACACACATGCATCCACTTCCTCTTTTACCCTGCGGTTTAACAGGAAGAAAAGGGAAAGCCTTCCTCTCTTTCCTGATTTCCCCCATGAACTGGCACATTTTCTTTCCTTCACTTTTGATTAAAGTCAAGACGTTGCACTGGAAGCATACTGCACTCCCCTCCTGGACTAGGTAGTAAATGCTGCACAATATTGGACATTAATTTGCCCTGGAGAACAAGCCCATGGCATTTGCAGAGCATGATGTGTATGCTGCACCTACTGAGCAAAATGCCAGATACTCACTTTCCAATTAACCCCAGTGTGCTGCTTGCAGTGAAGCACTGATCATTATTATTGCCCTTTCCAGCTGGAAGCCAGTTCTAAGCTGGATATTTCCAGTTGCTCTTTGAGAGCAGCCTTCAGAGATTTATGCTTTGGAAAATTGTGCAGCCCCTCGTTGTTGCTGAAACATCTTTCCAAGAAAACTGTTGTACGACTACAGTCATAACTCCCACCAGAGATGATCCTTATCACACTAATGCATTGTTAAAGCAGGAAGAAAGACAAAAAAGGAGCTTTTCCTTCTCCTTGGCAGTGGCATCCTACCTGCAGTCTCCAAGGATGATTGTGGGAAAAGGGTTGTGTTACACATTGAAAATACTTTTTCTGATGTCTGAAGCATTTGAATCAGCTGTGTTCCTACAACAGGCACTGACAGCTTTTCTCTCAGTGTTTTTAAGCCTCAAAAAAAAACCCAGCAGGATCTCAAATAACTTTTCTGCAGCCTCACTGAGAATCTCATCAATAACAACTGTGACAAAATCAACTGGGGGACATAAACAAGGACAAAAAGAGAAGCAGAAGATCAAGAAGCAGTTTTATCATCCCAGTTCTGTCTCTAGCCCACGTTAAATTGGCCCAGAGCTGATATAACCTGTGGGTGTGACAGTGGCTCATGGGGTTGGCCAGAAGACTACTGCCACGCTCTGGCAGAACTGCTTGTGCCACAGCCGTGAGAAGGAAAGCAAAGGCGCTTGCTGTTTGGGACAGCCTGCTGGGTATTGACTTTGGCTTTCAGGCCAGCAGATGGACACAACAGCTCCAGCTCAGCTCTGAGGCACATCCTACATCAGCCTTGGGGATTGACTGGAGGCCCCCACTGCCCCTCATCTGTTTCATTAGCAGTAGCTGCTTGCCCTCCCTAAGCTCTGCATCCTCGCCTACAAAGAGCATCCCTACCACGGACATTTTTTACCTTCAGTTTAACAATTTGGGATGGCATCATGAGTTACTCAGGCTCAGGTTTTTAGAGCGAGGTTAATGCAAGGGCTAAAATAGCATTTAGGGAGTCCATTTATCTTATACAAATATAAACAAATTAATTTTCTATTCACATTGTAATATAAAGGGCTTTAGAGGACAACACTATCTCAGAGAAAACATCTGCATAGGTTTGAGCATGGATTTTCTAAGTGGCAATTTAATTTTAAAGACTTGGCAATACTTTGAATTTACTTGGCCCATGAAGGGAATCTATTTAAGCAAGGTGCTGTATTGGTCTATGAAATCATTGTTCAGAAGCACAGTCAACCCTCATTTTTGACTACAATGTTTTGGGGGCTATGGATCTGCTTTCTTTAGTATTTCAGGAAATGTATGCTGTCAAAACTTTGTAAAGAATCATTTAAGAGACCAGGAATGTAGGATTGTGTTTGTGTTGCTCTGGCTCGGTAGGTAATCATCACAGATCAGCAACAGCTGAATGAATCTGCTGGAAAATTACTCCCTTTGACCATCCTTGTGGAGTTCCATTTGGGGACCCCATAAAGTGTAGCTTCCTGGCCAAAGGAGCTAGCAAGTTTTTTTTAACAGCAATTACTTGTACCAAAATGTTATAGTGCAGGTTCATTCTGCCCCGATGCTCCAGTCTCTGCTCTGATTCACAAAGTGAACCTCTCATTATCTCTCACCAGTGACACCGAGGCAGAGTTACCCACCTCCTTAACAAAAGAAATGGAGCAATCCACATTAAACGGGGAGGCAGCACCAACCAAAGTACTGCTCTTAACTAACTCTATCATTGCAGCCTGCCAGGGCTTCTCATTTCATCACAATTCCGTGTTTTGGAACAGCTAAATTCATTTCCGAATGAATCGTGGTTTACAGACTGCCTTGGCAGCCTGCATGGGTTTTTTTTGCAGACCCTAATCAAAATCGTGGTAACTCTAAAGACCAGTCTTATCAACGTCAAATTGTGAAATACAGCTCTGCACATCTCACAACCAGGATAGCAGGAGTCCATCCTGTGACGGAGCCTGCCAAGCCATGGGCTCAGATCCCCCATTGCTGCTAGTTAGGCAGAGCAGTGTAAGAGGTGATGGACTGTGCTGATTTACACAAGCATGAACTGGCTTGTGCCAGCGGCATTTTGCTTTTTTTATCCCTGCTCCTTGTTGCTTTCCAAAACTGAGCTACTTCTGCTGTTGTCCTGACCTCTAGGGAGGTATTTTTGACTTTGACCAGGAAGGTGTAAAATCCTACCAGACTGGAATGTAAGGTTTTGTAACTGTTTAGCATAGATACAGTTGACTATAGGATGGAGAATCAAGGTTTTCCTCTCTGTGACTAGCAGAGCAAGTGGAGAGGTGTTATGTTCAAGTGTTAGCGGGTCACAGGATTTGGCAGCCCCTCAAGTAGCTTGGACTGTTCCAGGCAGAGTTACTTATTTCACTGTAAAGCAGAAATAGCAGCACACAGAGCTGGAGACTGCAGATCACCTTTTGCTTGCTCTCTTCAGTTGAGCTTTTTGGAAGAACTGCAGCCCAGACGGATTACAATTAAGTGATGGACATGCCAAGTGACGTTTGTGTAGGGGTAAGAGCATGTGGCCATATGATGGGAAATGACAGTGGAGAAATTGCCAGAGGGAGGAAAGCAGACACAAAAACTCACAAGGACATTTCACAAACACCTCACACAAAGAACTGAAGGAATAACAGACACGTTAGACATCTACGTCTGAAATATAGACCTTTGAACTTTGTGCTCAACCCCCATCTAATTATGAGAGCCCAGTAAAGTCTCTTAGATCCCTAAATGCGAAGAACCCAGAAGAGCTATGAATCTGCCTCATGCAAAAACTGTAGGAGCCTCCTAACCTAGGTCTCAGTGAGTCTCAGCTTTCCAGCCCTATCCTGTTGGTTCAGACAGGCTGGCACTGGTGACAGCGGCTTAGTAAGCAGAAAGGGATTTGGAGTTCAGACTTCAGGTCTCTTTTCTCCCAGAGAGAGTCAAACTTGTTTCTGCCCCATCCTACAGTGACACACCACCTCCAGACTAGCTTTTGGGTACTGACTCCTGCTCGTGTTGTCTGTTTTTCCATTCTGCGCAAGTATTTAAATACACACACGGTGCAGGATGACTTTTTAACTTCTGTGGCTAATGCCCCTGCTTAGGAAAAGGAAGATGAGGTGAGTGCCATCTCCTAAGCCAATGACTGCTGCAATATGGCAATATGAAGTAGCACATCAGCAACTGAGAAGAACCAGGATGACCTGCCCTTTGCACCTCATTCCAAAAAACCCATCTCAAAACAGTGCAACCAGCGGAGTGAGGTGCTTCTTTCACCCCACCTCACTCTTGTTGCCCTGTGGGCCAGCACAGCTCGTGTCCCACCCACGAAGGAGCCCAGGGGTCTTCCAGAAGGTGACAGGACATGGTGAAAGGGTCTGACGGCCTGAGACTGCACTTGCGCTGTGTGCATGCTTATTAACACACATACAAAAATGAATTGAAGAAGACAGCCAGCTGGTCCTAGCCAGTGGCTTAGGTAAAGGAGTAGACTGCAAAATTATAATCCTCAATGAGAGAGCCTGTTAGGCAATGGAGCTCTCCCTGAACTGAGATACTGCCTGTTCATGGTGTCCTTCAATGCTGTAGAATAGGGTCTTTTTCATAGCTGAAACATGGCTGTAGGGTGCTTGTGTACAGAGTCTGGCCAGGAGAGGGTTACCAGAGGCAGCTGTCCCTGCAGAGCAGGGAGATGGGTAGGGCAGCAGGAAGCCTAAGGAGCCTCATTAGCACTGAGCACCTTAGTGAAGAGGAGGAAAGAAAAGTGTGAGGGTGGGAGAGCAGCCCTTCTGGGTGCTGGAGTGGGTGTGGTGATTAAAGGAGCTCTGTCAGTACTCATTTATCCTGGGGAGCATTGAAAAGGTGGGCAAATGATATTATAAAAGATAGCTATGAAAGGGAGTGATAGCTGTGCTAATCCTGTTCTCACTGACAGTTATTTCAGCTGAGGAAGTCTTTGTGGGTTGGGAGTTACAGGGTTTGTACCTGGGCTCTTCCAAGTGCTTCCCTTTGTCCTTCCTCTCTCCCAAGTGCTCCCCCTCCTCTCTGCCTGTCTAGCTCCGCTTCATGGGTGCTTTTGTACCTGCAAGTGTATCCAGGGGATAGTCCAACTGGCTCTGAAACACCCTGGAGTCTCCTCCTAATCCTTCAAGTTTCAGTGATGGTCAGGAACTGGGGGATGCTGGAAGTTACTGAGGTTTTTGTTTTCTTCTAGTAATGTGCTCTCTGAGAAGTGCTTAGCATTCCCTTCCTGTTTAACCAGGGATGTTCTCTCTGTGCCTGAGGTCCCTACTTCATGTTAGTCTACTTTAAATTAGCAGTTTATGGAGCTTCCACTGGCTGCTTTCAAAAATGCATTTTGGCAATGCCTTGTTGCTGAGGAATGTCCTTTATTTCTTATGGCCTTTGAAGGGATGGTGCCAGTTATCTGTCAGTGGCTGGAAGTTCTGCAGTGCAAAATTTCAAAAGCAAGTTGAGCGCCGATACAGGGAGCAGATTGCAGCCCGATCACAGCTCTGACTCCGCGTATGCTCTGTCCTATCCAGGGAACCTGGCTATGGAAAGTTACAGATGGCAGAAACAGAAACTGCGTTCTCCACTTTGAACTCTGCTGTCTTAAAGCAACTGTTGAAATCTGCTGCCTCTCTTCAATATCTGAGTGTCCTAATGAGGAATACACAAAAGCACTGAAGGGAAAAAGGAGAGAAACTCTCTGCCTGCCACAAATCTGTTGCGATAACTGGAGGTTTTGTGGGTGCTGGGAGGTGCAATCTCCCTGGGGTCTGTGGCTTCATCGGCTGGTGCAGAGGGCATGGTCTGGAGGGCAGGTGGAGGATCAGTAACATTGACATGCTGGAGCAGTTGTGGGTGTGTGCTACTGAAGGGCCAGATGCATTCTGTGTGTCTCCTGATGGAAGAGGCAAAAGGCTGGTCAAGTATCAGTTCTTGTGACTTGTCATCCCAGTTTCACGGTAGGGAGATTGTCATCACGACCACCAGGATTTTCTTGGTCCCAAAATGAGTTCTGCTCCTTTTCCCTACCCTCTTTCCAGAAACATCTCAAGCAGGAAGCCAATTGCGTATCTATTCCCTTTTTCTTTTTAATGTTGAGCTACTTGGAGCTGCATGTCTGGAAGTGCCTGGCCCCTGGAGCATTCCCATGATGCCTGTCCCACTGTGTCAGGAACCCAGCTGGAACCTTCCACACCATTGGAGGGAAGAGGAAGTCGCAGAGCTGTCAGAAGGTTTAACTGACTTAACTAACTGTTTAATTAACAGGTACTGGAGATACTGGAGTTTTCCACATCCCTGTGAGAACCTCTCATGGCTGTATCTAAACTCTAGGAATTATTAAAAGTCCTGTATGCTTTCTGCATGGGTCAGGCTTGGTCCAGCCAAGGGCCACAGAGAGCTCTTCTGTCCTGAGCAGTCTGTGATATATGGTGTTGTGTACCTCTAATGTGAAATTAATCCCAGCTTGTTACTGTCCTCTGTATCTTGTTCTACTCCTTTGGTACCTACTGGTGAGACCCTGCGCTATTTGTAACAGTCCTTTGAGTGAGAACAACCATCACCAAAAGGCAGCGTTCCTGCTGCATGCCGTCCACAGCATCCTGCAGCCAGGAGCCCACCCTCAGTGTCCTGGGGTGAAACATCCCCATTCAGCAGGAGTTTCTGCCTCAACCCCACAAATCTTAAGCTTTAAGTTGTGTTACAAAAAATGCTGAACGGACACACAGAGAGAGCTGCAGTAATAAAAGAAAGGACTTACAGAGCATGTTCATGCTTAGACAGGAGCTGGTCTACTGCAGAAGAGCAGGAGGAGCTTGGAGACAGAGGAACAGCCACTTTTAGTGCAGAAAGGAGGAAAGACAGACACAGTGAGGTAGTAAGGGAAGAAAGGAAAAAACACAGAGATAGTTAACAGGAAAATGCTTTCCAGCTAGCCCAACATTAAACACCAAGAAGTTACATTCCAATAGTGTCAAGTTAGAGCTACATCGCCAAACCTCCCACTAAAGGGGAAACCTGATTTTTACAGTAGTGGTGGTAACTGGGTTAGAACTGTATAAGACATCAGGTGGAGTCCTTTTTTTTTTTTTTTTTTTGATAAACCATTTTGGGAATCCTTCAGCTTTTCAAGAATAGCCTTTTCCTGTCTCACTGCTGTGATTTTAGACAGAAATGCTCTGCTGAGCCTATTTTCCAAAAGCTCTTCAGTATTGTTCTAAGAGGGGATTTGGTAGCTACATATTGTCTTCCTCCTGCTAATTTCATGAGTACCACCAGCCTGTTTGGTCTAATTGAGGATCCTCTTTTGAGGAAGCCACCTGTATCTCTTAAAGAAAAGTCTAGGGAGTAGTAATTGGGTCACTTAATTTCTATCCATGATAACTGACATGTTCACTACTAAGACATTTGATTTATGGAGGCAATGTGGACCTGCCATAGATCCCTGGCTAGTGATCCTCTCGAGCCTTTTGATGGCTCTAGTACGCTGGAAATGTTGGTCTGCTTTTTTAAGTACAGATGGGGGAGTAATAGTTGAGCTCCTTGATTTTGTCAGACTGCAGTGCGGGAATATGACAGTTCCTGTTTAATTTTTAGTAAAGTTATAACTATACCTGGCTGCTAGCCAGCCCCCAGTACTAACTTTAAAAATATACTGCTGTTGGCTGTGAACAAGATACTACTGGTCTCTCACCAAACCTCTGAAGTGTAACAGAGAATTATCAGTGCCTCTTAATGCACTTAACAGCTGTTAACTCCCGTTCCTAGTCCTGCATATTTCTCCTGACCAGCTGACCACAGCCTGATAAAGTGCAAATGGAGAAGAAAAATTTCTTATGTAAACAGCTGCAGTTCTGATGCAGAGAAGTTGAGAGCTACTTAGACCTTTTCCTAAATGGAGATTTCCTTGGATTTGATGGATTTGTTTAGGTTTTTTCTCCATTGGCAAGGTGCCTGGAGATTTACAGGCAGACCTTGGTCCCTGTTGTAGATTTTGATGTCACTGTTCTCTTCACCTGGGCTGCCCTAGGGATAAAAAACACCCTATAGCCTGTGTATAGCACAGGACCTTGCTAAATGTTTCAACCAGTTGTATCCTTGGAGGGGAATCCTTAATTTCTTAAGATATAAGTAAAACAAAAGCCATATTGCAGTTGATAATTTTCTCTGTTGAATAACTACACTCACTGTTAGAAATTTGTGCCTTATTTTCAGTACAAATGTTCTAGTTTCAGCTTTCAGTCACAGGATCCTCTTTTCACTGCCTTTTATACTAAAGATTGTCTTCTGGAAGCTTTCATTAAAGACCAGCTTTACCTTTAGGCACCAAATAAGAGATTATCTGTGAATTTCTCACTCTAAGGCAGGCTTCAAATACTTCAGTTACTTTGTGCTTCGTTCCCCCTGAATTTTCTGATTTTTCTCACATTCCTGAGCTGGGCGAATCAGAACAGGCTACAGCATAGCTGGTGACCACACCATGTCAAATAAAGAGGTCACTTCTTTATTTCTACTTGATATTCCTTTTATTTCTTCATTCGTGGACAGGAGAGAACCTTTTGTCCTCCTGACCCAGGGGTGTGCTGAGCTGCTAGATTTGCATTCAGCTGCCCATCCTCGGTTACACATCAGCCTCATCCTCTGCAGACCCCTCCCTTCCCCTGCTAGACCCCCACTTACAAGCAACTCATGGGGATCAGAAAAAGAGACTCTGATTCTCCAAGACCTGCCCAAAAAGGGAGTTTTGGGGAATTAAGAGAAGCAGGTAGCTGAAATCTAGCTGTAGTGCAATGAAGACTACCCATGTTTGCCTTTCCAGCCTTGGAGGGATTATTTCCACCCATATATTCAGGTCATAGGTACATTTCCAAGAACCTGAGCAGAAAGTCGAGATGAGAAGGTGGGGTTTTTATCCCATACTTATTAAAAAATATAAGCATCAGCTGTAGGCCTTATTGCTCTGAGGTATAGCAGATCTAGACCTTATTCTGCAACAATTATAAAAAATAAAAATACTATAATAAATAAAGCAGCATATATGGGAAGAGGAGTGTGTGGTAGAAACTCTTTGCCAAACAGAAAAGGACAGAATAAGTCAGGAAACATGAGGTACTTTGCAGGTTTGAAGAAGGTTTCACAGGCTGTGGGGGACATGGAGGTTAGTGCAAAGCACAAGTGATTTAGCAGCTCCACTGAATGACAAAGAAAAGAATTACACATTAGGGCCCACCATGATAAGAAGGAAAAGATTTGCACAAACAATTAACAGACCTGGCTTATTTTCTGCATTTCCTTGCTTTTTATTGACATCTCTAGTTTAATAAAAGCCTCTTTCTTTCAGCCCAACAATACCCTTGTACTTCTGCATCTGCCTATCCAGTATTTTGAGAGCATCACACTGGGAGTTGCATGATGTTTAGATCGGGGTTTTATTCTCCTTCTTCTGACTTAAAATGGAGGGAAGGCTTTGCAATGCACCTGCGTGACACACTTGATTGCAGAGGTGGAGTACTCACAGAGCCCAGCTACCATGAATTGCCTTCTGGAGGACCTTGTCTTCACTGATTTCTCTGGGGCAAGAAGGATGTCCCAGCTTAGGCGCCTCACTGGGGTGGTGGGACTACCCACCCCAGGTAACTGCAGGCTCACGGCTATCTCAGACCTCTACCTGTCTTTACAGAAGAGACATGTTTCTGACATCCAAACACTTGGATATTGCTTGAGCTGCCTGTTTCTCCTCCCCTAAAAGCCACTGAATTGGCTTAAGAGGCTGCAGTAGTGGTGTAAGTAGCATCAGTGGCAGTGACAATGTAATTAACAGCTGAAAGTTATCCTGTTTGGGCACAAAAGCTTTGTAAGGCTAATTTAACCACAGCTGATGTCTCTCTGAGCTTGTGTTATCTGTGTCATAGTTTGACAAAAACTGTGGCAACAACAGCTGAGAATTTGGATTGCTGAAGCAACCAAATTTCTGGCATCTAAAAATTCATCTGAATTAGACAACTTTCCTTATATCATGGAAGTATAATTAATGTATGTCTGATGTTTCTGAGCGATATTCCAAAGACCAGGCTCTGTCCAGCTGCCTCTCTGCTGCTTCCCAATATATGTATTCTTTACTTAAAGGCATGTATGGATTTTGCAGATCACCGAGGATCTAACTGCCTCCAAAACACTCAGCACCCAGGTCTGTACTGGAAGCCAAAGGGAGAAGCAGGGCTGAAAATGAAAGCCTTTTTGTTTAGTCTGGGGCACTCTGAAATAGTTGCTTGTAAAACGCTGTGTGTATGCCTCCTGACTTCAAACAAGATGCACAGGCGAGGCAGGACAGCTCCAGGGTAGCACAACAGCCCATACTGCTCAACCATTAATTAAGCTGACAATAAGAAGCCACGGTAAGCATACACAATTTTACAGCAAAATCTTCCAAGGCAAACCCATATGAACCTGTACATAGGGGAAACAGATTTTTAAGGCAATTAATTTAGCCTACAGCTTATTTTAAAGGTTTCTTATGGGCTTGTTTTAAAATTTATTAAGAACAAAGATTCTTTCAAAAACAGAAAAAGAAACGGTGTGTAACTGAAATGCATCATTTCCCTAAGTCCTCTGAGCTGTTTTTTTTTTTTTATGGACTCCTCTCTGGCATCCTGTTTCCTTCACTCCCATATGATCACAGAAGCTGAACGGGGCTGTGCCTAATGAGGGAGCTCCAGGGATGCGGAGGCACTGCAGAAGGTGCATCTCCTCGCTGGGGAGGTGGATGTGACCCTCCTGCTGGGGTGGAGCTGAACAATTGCTCCCATCCTCTACCCTGACAGCACTGTGCTCTTGCTGGGTGCTGTGTTGTCGATGGTATGAAACTGAGCTTTTTGAAGATCTCTTGGTAACACTTCTTGAACTGTCATTCGCAATTGCTTTCTTGCCTGAAGAAAGTAGTTGCTTTGTGCAGTTCTTGTCTCAAATATTGTATCAAAGTGTTATAAAGTGCTTTCACTGCTAATAAACACTAACTAGGGTGCTATAAAAACTTGTCAAAAAAGCACCATAGGGCATGAATCTCACTGAATAAATTATATGTGCTTTTAATACATTAATGTGAACTGTTTCTGTGCACTGCCAGGCAGCTTACAGATCAATCAATGATAAAATTATTCATATATAACATTTACATAAGATACTACCAGTTTCTTGATTTTTTTTCTTTGGTACAAATACTTGAGTTTGCCTGTTTGCTACATGGAATGGAGCACAGCCAATGCTGCATCCTTCCGTTCCTTTCAAAGTGTCAAATCCATATTGTGTTTCCTTCACTTCCTAAAAAAATAATATATTACTGTGGTTTGCACTTAAACAGCCGTTACATGTCTTTCCAGAGGTGGCTTCACTTCAGTAGTGCAAAAAGTGCTGCCAAGACTGAGACCCTTGGGAGATTTTGAGGCTGAAGGAATTGCTATACATCATTTTGAGAGAGCTAAGGATTTCAGAGCAGTATAATGCTTCTAACAAGGATGTCACATTATAGGATGTGTGACATAACACCAAGGCAAAGCGCAAAAATGGAGAAAAAATATGATGGGATGTAAGGGGATGTGAACTACCTTTTTGTTTTCCCTTCATACAAGCAGGCATATGTGAAGATAAGCTAAATTCAGTCTAGCATTCACATATTTGTGTTGGATGATTTGGAAAGCAGTCCAGAAAGGGTTATTCTTTACAGCAGTGTTTCCCAAGCTGTTTTGGCCTGCCTCCTTCTTCCAGGAGAGTGCAAAACACAGGCTGATGCCCTTGCAAATGCCATGCTTGGCTGATGCTCTGGGTCATGTGAGTCCCTGCCTGTTTTCAGGTAGAGGCAAGGTAATGCCCAGGTTGGTGACCAGTGGGTCAGTGATCCTTTGCAACACTGAATCCTCCTGGGATTGAATGAACTCACTGACAAAACTCTTATTAGCTTCAAGAGGATCTGGAAGAGCATCTTTGTGAACAGGAACAAAGTTAATGATCTTGAAAGCAAATGCATTCAGCTACACCTGGATTCATAATAGAGGTAGCAGCATTTGCAGGTGGTCCAACTGCCTGCATGAGTCTCAGAACGCGTTCCCACCGTGCGGATGCATTCAATGTCATTATTTAAGGAAGATGCTGCAGGCAGCGATAGCTGCTGCCACAACATCTAAAAAATGCTGGCTTATACCTGACATTCTTCCCAGGTAATAAAGAGCCCTTTACAGATAAAGCTAAATGCTCTTTAGTACCATGTGTCTCTTTAGTTACTGAAGTGCTGTGCTGTGTTTGATGGGCCTATGGAATAACACAAATCAACAGCCTAATTAACATCCCTTCTGTTAAGTCTGCAAGAACATCTCTTCAAAGACTGTTAGTGACAGTGACACTTAACAAGTGTCAGACAGAATCAACACGCTTCCTTAAGGGACATGATTGACTCTGAAACTACTGGCTCAGTCACTGCCAAGAAAATTTAACAAAGCAAGATGGTTATTTTGACTTCTGTGAAGGAAAGCAGCATCAGAGAAAAGGAAGAATGCAGGATGGACCACAGCAACGTTCCTCCTTTCCAGCACAGTACTGTTCAAGCAAGGAAAAACAATACAGGTCAGCTGAATCATAAGGATTGCTCTGTTGTGCAAAACTCATTTCAAAACCTGTGCCTGGAATGTGTCTGTGTTTTCTGGAATTAAATTTAAGGGAAGTCCAGCTGAAGACTCCATGGTAGGAGTCCCTGACTCTGCTATATATGGAAGCACACAAAGCTAAACTGAGCTTCTGCTAGAGCTAACATGCCTTCCTCTCCTAATGAAAGAAAAAGAGGAAAAATATCAGTAAGTCTATCTGTTAGTTAACTCCTCACCCTATTAATAGGATAAACTCATTCTGCAGGAAGAAGGGAAAACTGTTGGAGCTGTCCTCTCAGAAATCCCCACATTTTCTGCAGTGAACGTATGAGATTGAGGCAATTTCAGCCAGCTCTGCATCTGACAGTACCTATGCCATTTCTCCTCCAGGGTCAGATTGCCTCTGTGCTTGAGAGTTAATTTATAAACATTTTACATAGAAAATGCTGAAGCTCACTTTGATCCAAGTACATGACATCTGTGGAGGAAGTTGCCTGCCTCTTTATGACCAGATGTTTACATATCACTCCCTCAGAATGATCTTTCAGAAAAAAAAACGCACATTTCTCCAGAGACAGTGGTGGCTGAGTCCCAGTGTGGATTTATCCGTTACCACTGACATCAGGGATACCAGCAGAGACCTCTTAAGCTTCCAGAAGGTATTATTTCTTCTAATCCAAACAAATCAGTCCACGTTCAAACTTCTTTGCTGCTGGTCTGGAGCCCTGCAGCAGACTCCTGCCGGGGCACAGTTACAACCTCCCAGCATTGCTCAGGAAAGCTCCAAGCTTTTAATGTAGATCAACACCTCGTAATAACCTTCAAATACCCTTCGTGTGTGGATCTGTTATGTTGTTCCTGCTCACCTTTTGCCTCTAGTCCATAAGAAGTTAAATTCATACAAAATAGCAGACATTACTAGAAAAGTTCACTCTACCTGCACGGAGATTACAGCCAGTTTTCCTTCTTCTGGCATCTCGCAGTGCAATTAATTACACTTGATGTGGAGTGAGCTAGTTACATTTTCTGTGCTTTGATGACCTCTTGGGAAGTTCATAGGTTATGAATCTGAAGTAGTGCTTATAGGTCAAAGTCAAGTAGGAATTTGTAAAATAGAGGGTGGTTAACTTGCTTTGTACTAACTACTTATGTAGACTTTGGGTATAAGATGCCAAGGATACGAACATTAAGAGAGGAATTGTTAGCAAATTAATTAACTGGATGTAACAGGAGAAATTAAAGAAAGACTTAACAGAACTTAAAAAACACCTGATAGTGAAGGCTATTAGAAATCATGAAAGTGTTCCCTAAAGAGGGTGAGGAATCTGCTTTGTCCCTGGAAATTTGAAAATAGACTTGGGACTCTGACATGTGTCAGTCACAGGTTCCCCCAGCCAGGAGTTATTAATCTTGCATGTTAAGATATGACTACTCTTCTGATTGTAACATCTGCAAAGTACAAAGGTTCATGGTGAAACTAGTCTTCAGATTATAGAATTTCAGATGGTTTGACATCCCTAGTAAGAAAATACATTCAGGTATATCCCTGCAATGTAAGAAAAAGGCTTCAGATATTAAGGGGCTTGTACATCTCAAAGGAGAGGACTACGCTTTGTCACCAGTAAGAAAAAAGCAACATGTGTGGTTCAATGAGCTCTTTAAGCAAGAGAAATCATAGAACTTAATCAGGATTAAATGAAGACATAGGGTCAAAGGGAGAAGCCAGAAAAATCCCCCATTGATAGGGTTGTGATCAATGACGGCATCATATGGCAGGTATAAATCTCACTGATAAAGATGCAACCATAAAGCAAAACATAGCAACAACAACAAAGGTGAGTTCCAAAACTGCCTCCTAAATGTAGGTACTTGAATTTTAAAAATGCTGTCTTCTGTTATGGATGATAGTAATGCCAAAGTAGCCTGTGACAGCCAAAGGACAGAAAGAGTAATGCAGAAGTAAGGACTGGAAATCATCAGCTAATGCAGAAATAGCCTTACTCAGCTGTACGTAATGGTTGATGTAGTATTTGCAAGACATTGTGTACTCCCAAAGGCATACATAAAGAAATATTGCATCTTTACTGGTGACAAAACCAAAACAAAACCACATCTGTATCAATTCACAGGTCAGTTCATCTATTCAAGATGCAAATGCATACTGAGCAGCAGATGTCAGCAGCAACTATAATCTTTGCTATGCCAAATAAATAAAAACAAAAACCCCAAAATGGCCAACTTACTGTTTTGAAATGTGCAGTTTGAGATGGAAAGATGCTTACAGCTGACTAAGAACTGAAATCACAGGTGGATGAGCACTGCAGACAGGCTTACAGCAGGCTAAGCAGGTACCTTAATTTGATGAAGCATGTGAACTGTGAACCAGGCAGGCTGGCGCTACCAGCTACCTAGCAATCAGAAATACAGGCAATGATTAAGGATCCAAAAAGTGGCAAAATGGTAAAAGGCAATCAAATCACAGCAGATGTAGTGAAATTCCTTGACATCTTCCTGAAGACATCAAAGAGCTGCCCAAAATGTCTTGTGAATAACAGGGCTCCTCTCCCACAGATACACCAAAGGCTTTAGAAGCAGTGTTAACTACAGCAATGGGGAAGCTTTTCCACAATGTGAGTTTACAGAGAAAGAGGCAGTGCATATAATGCTTAAATAAATTCTCCTACAGCAATGAGAAAGGAAGACAGTTATTTAAAAATGAAAATGAAAAAAGAAGTTAACCTAAAATTAAAATGCACTTAAACAATTAGCCCTGAGTTTGAAAGATGTCTGCTGCCATAATGAATAACAGAATATAACAGTAATTGCTTAGATTTATATAGCATTTCTTGCCCTAAGGCATGTGGAGCTCTTTACAAATGCTGATACGCATTGTCTAAAACCATTTTGACTGACAAAACATATTTATCTCTGGAGAGGAGGGAAACAGCCCAACACATTCAGCACAGCTGTGTGAAGGTCTCGATTGGGAGCTCTGCAGTTGAAAGAGAAGGGAAGTAGGTGGATAGTAAATTGCTATCCATAACCGAATTTATTCAGGTACCAAAATTCATTTTAAACCCTGTTTTGGCCCTCTGGAATGAATGGAGAGAGTCCCAAAGGACTTGCAATCAGATTCAGTATGAGTGACGTATGTATTTACCTAAAGGTAATTGTTTAAGTTACATTCAACTACTTAAGTGATATGTTTTCAATAGGTCTGGGCCTTGTCACGTAACAGGAGGAGATGTCAAGCAGTCCAGCTGCAGGGAGCACAGTGCTACGTCCAGCAGTGCTCCTCTCTGGGCAACGGGTCCCAGCCCCCAGTGCAACAGGCAATGGACTCCTAATTACAGCTGGAAGGCAGAAAATCTGCATGCGTCTTTGTCCACCTCATCGCACCATTCCCAGCACCAGCTATTCAGCCTGTCCTGTATTCCCAACACAGGACATATTGCTGTTACGAAGCTCAGCTAAGTATCATTACATGAGAGAGAACTCATTTTTCAGCCGAAGCTTTCCGCTTTAGGTGAATAAACCTGAATAAATATCTAGCGTTGTATCGCTGATTCAGGAAGTAGAGCTGGGATTAAATTAGGCAGTCCAGTAACGGTGCTCCGTATCAGTAAGGACTCAAGTGAAATTAGATTAGAGCTTTTCCCAACAGATAATGTCCTGCTTTTTCATCAAGGCCTCCAAACCAATTAAAATTACCATTCAAATCACTTTGTGCAGAACAGGAGCTGCTTGCTTTTACAGTCAGGAGATCTAGAAGGATGAAAAAGTAAATGTGTGGAAATATAGCCCATCTTTACTGAGTGAGTCCCAGCAGGCAGATGACTTTCCTATTTTTGTCATGCACTCCTTTGCTGTTTCCTTGCACTATTTTTTGCAGGAGAGAGGAAAAGAAACTTTGAGGAAAGCTGCAGATGCTGGACAGGAGGGAAGCAGATGGGAGAACGGCAGTAGGTGCCGAGGCTTTGCAGCGAGGGAGGCACTTCTGAAGCCCTCGGGAGAGCTGTCAGAGCTTTCCAGGGCTCCATGTGGAAATCGTGTTCCTGTTCCAGGACAGCAATTGCAAAATGCTGGGGACACGCTGTTCATTATGCAAACTGGCTGTGCAAAGCAGAGAGACAGAAGAAACAGTCATGCATGTCAAAGACCAGAGAGGTTTAATTGGAAAAGAGAACAATTAATGTGAGTTACTTAAAGTTTCCATTTGAATCAGAGACACAGTGAAGTGAAACCCAACAATAACTATACAGAGAAGAAATGTTGACCTGCAGCAGGACTCGCCATCCCTGTGGCTTCTTCCCCTCTTCTGCTTTTCTTAACGGCACCCTTCCTTCCAGCACTGGAGGGGCTACTGTCAGCTGGATTGCCACCAGCTTCTGTAAACCAAGTTACTTTCCATTTTTCATAAACAATAAACAGAATAAGAGAGGCTTTGCACAGAGTAACGGGGCTGAGCCAGAGGTTTGCTTATGTAGGCTTTGTCGGTGACACATGGAAAGACTGAACAGGATGCAGGATGGCATGGGGAGGCAGATCCTGGAGTTGCTGGACTGAGGCCAGCTTCCCTGGATGGCCCATGGAGTACAAAATCCCCAGTGTTTCCTGCAGAAAGGGGTCTCCCAGAAACCTCCAAATTACATGGGTTGTACTGCAAATGGGGAGCTACTGAACCAGGGGTTAGGCATTCCCTAGGCAGATATAAACCAGGGCAACGAACAGCAAAAGTAAATCTCAGACCAGAAAGAAAGCCTTAACTGGGATCCTGCCCCACCAGAGTACATCAATTGCCTTCATTACCCAAAGCACAAGTCATGCAATCAAAAATCGACAAAAATGAGTTGATATTTCAGTTGCTTCCAAGCTCAAGGTGCCCTTCAGTGCCTTGGCTTCCCTACCAGAAACAAAGTGACGCAGAAAAGAAGTTCTGATCTAGAATCTTGTATTAGGCCAAATAACAAAAAGGGGTTTATCTTGGCTCTAATCTCTTTTTCCAATATACAGACATATTGAAAGAGATTATCTTACTAAAATTGAAGGAAACTGTGGTATTTTAAAACCCTAATCCCTTCTTTCCTCCATAGGACATAAGATAAATATCTTGATTTCACTCAGTACCATTACAAGAAGCTTTTCTCTTATCAAAAGTTCTCCATTTCCTCTGGTGAGGCATTTTTTGAGCTGTGTGCCAGGCTTCAGCAGTGTCCTGATTATTGGCAAGCCAAGTGTTTTTTGGGTGAAGGAAGGTACCAGCCTCCTCTGACACGGGGTGCAATACAGGTGCCAGCATCAGCTTACCTGCGGGCAGGAGTCCCTGTGGGAGCTGGTTTGTACTGGAACAGGCAGTTTGCTTTGGCGGCGGGTTTTGGGGGCTGGCAGGTGGGACTGGCATGCAGTCAGCGAGGACCAGGGAAGGGGCGATGTGCACACACGCTGCCCGCACAGCCCAATGGGATGTCGGCAGTGCTTCATTGTCCCAGGGAGCTGGTGTGATGCTGAGCGGGGCGGGGAGCCAGGATCACCCCACACCCTTTCCCTAGACTTTAACCTTTTTGCAGAAGAATTTTGAAGTGTCAAAAGAAAAAAAAAATCTTAAAACTGTTTAGCTTTTAAATTTAGCACAGATTCCTAGGAAAGAAAAAGCAGGGAAGAGGTGGGAGGAGGAACCTTACCCCAGATTTCACAGATGACAGCTGAGAGAAAAACAATTAGTGTCTTGACTCCCTACCCTGGGGATAACCCAAACTCAATAAAAAGCCTATTGCATTTTCAAATACAAAGGCAGGCTTCAGCAATAACTTTAGAAAACACCCACAATAAAAAAAAGTCCACCCACATGCAAGCTGGAGGTACACTGTATGCAGTAACACTGGTGGTAAGCACAGGCCTTCCCAAAACGAGGACGGGGCAGAGCAGCAGCTGTATCTTAGACAGTGAGCACAGCTTCAGAGGGGATCCTGACTACCAGGTCTTGCCATAAGCTCCCACCCCGACACAGCTTTTCTGGCTTCAATTAATGGTGCAAACCCTGCTCTTTATTTTCTAAACTGTGCTGGAGGGTCTCTTCCTCTTTTGCAGCTCTTGGCCTTTGGGATTCTTTTTTCTGATGTTTGGATTTTAAATGACATGGGAAGCGGCTGGTACCCGCAATCACAGTGCTGCCTGACCGGGAGTGTTTGTGCAGCAGGAGCCCAAAGGCAACGCCGTGCCAAACAGCCCAGAAGCTTGCAGCAGCTCCTGCTCCCTTCCCCTCGGGGTGATGTTACAGTATGACAGAAAAAGCCAGGAGATGTGTCTGTGTCACCATTAAGTAAAAGGGGCCAAAACCTCCGCTGACACCAGCTCCTGTTTATGAACAGCTGCAAGCATGTGTGCATTTTTCACTACCTGAAGCAATCAGCCAGGCTGTAGCAATGGCCTTGGCTCTCTACGCTTTCTCCCCAGTTTTCCTTTTTAACTCTTGCACTTCAACAGCGAGAAGAAAGCTGCTGGAGGAGAGCTGAGAAGGCCAAGTAGTCCAGGGCTCGGCAATGGGACCATCAGTGGAAGGCGCAGACAACCGGCATGGGGAAGCGGCCAGACAGGGATGGGAAGGGAAGGGAAGGAGCCCTTACCGCAGCTTCCCGCCAGCCCAGCCGTGGCTGCGGCTGCTTTGCCCTCCACACATCACCATGTACACTGCCAAGCTGGATGTATTTCCCAGCCATTGGAAATGCTTTTGCCCTGGGTGGCTTCAGCCTCTGTGGGCAGCACATCAGCTGCCTGGAGGGGCTTTGTGTGCCACCAGCTGCCCCAGGGTGCCTTGTGAGTTCACTACTTGTAGAAGTCAGGAGATACAGAAATACACACATCTTTCTTCAGATGAGGGAGAAGGGAAAGGAGGGACAAGATGGCTGTGCAGATGATGATGTCCCATCTTTTAGTTTGTAGGTTGTTTGATGCTGCACAGAACAACACACAGCCAAGCCCTTTGCTATGTGTGCAACTCTGTACTTTTACGGTGATAACTTCTGCTGTTGTGGAAGATCTGAATCCCCAGACCCGGGGGCTTCTCTGCTCTTGCATCATGCATAGCAGGGTGTATCATCTCACTCTGCACTTCCTGACTCAGCCTGTATCTCCTGTTTGAGCTATCATGTACCTCCTGATATTTACAGCTCTCTGTGTTCTGCTCATGATCCTTCACAACTCCAGTCACAGTATTTGTGAATGTTACACTAGAAGGCTGTTACTGTGGAGAAGACTGATGCCAAGTTGTGAAATCATGCCAGGGAAGTTGGAACGTAAGTTTGATTGTAAATATTGGCAAAGCTTCATAAAAAATCACAAGAAGGCTCCTCCAAGAAATTAAACTCTTTTTTCAGTTGTTATTGAGTCTAATGATCTCCTACATTTTTACAGAACACCTTTTCAGATTTGCAGCTAATGAAATTTCAGTGAAAACCAAATTATCTCAACTAAGATAAACAACATTAGCAAAGGGAAAGACCTACTAAGTGCTATACTCTAATTCCCCAGTCTGAGCCTTTTCCCTGGTACAAGATTGTCCCCCTGTACTATTTTAAACTACTTTGTCCAGTCTAGCTTTAAATGGCAGAATGAGATGAGACATCTGTGTGTACTGTACATGCCATCACATACCCATTCTGGAAAAGAAACTGGGAAATAAGAGCAAAGGCACAACAGACGTGTATTTAGAGAAGCAGTGGAGGTTATTTCAAGGTCACTGAGAGCCCTTGTGCTGACACAAATGCAAACTAATACACTTGTGCTGCCTTTGCTAATACTTCAGGGACAGAGGTGGAAGTAGTTTTCTCCTTTACTTCACTCATCACCCCCACCAGGCTGCAATAAAATACTCCGGCTACTTACAAAGCCACACACTGCTGAGAGCTGATCGGCTTAGGCCATGATCCAGCCTGCCAGCTCAGTGCCGCGTGGTGTCCCTCTGCTCCCAGCTGCCAGCCCCTGTCCCTCACTTGGCCTAGGCATGGCTGCCAGGGGTTCAGGCTGCCTTTCCCCTCTGAAATTGCGCAGCACCCACCAAAATGGTGAACTTGCTCCTGGCTGGGTGCCCTCAGTGCTAGTAAATCAAAGCAACGGATTGAAAGCAAAGGAAGGGGCTGAGGACACACCCGTCGTGGAGACCAGGTCACTCAACCAGCAGAGACCGTTGTCACCACCCAATATGTTCTGAATGAAACAGACTGTGGCTCTTCCCTGGACTCACTCTTGTGCTCAACACCTGTTCTTGAACTAGAGAGGTTATTACAAAGAAAGCCAATCTTAACTCTTAAATTTCTAGTGGTAGAAAGCTGCATATGATAATCAGTTGTCATGGCTTACAATTTTCTCTTTTAAAAATGAACACTGTGTGTCTAATGCAAGTTTGGGCACTTTAAACTTCCAGGTCTTTCCCTCGCTACACATGTGTGCATTAGACTTCTGTACCCCAAACAGACACTGATCTCTCTACCTTGTCTAGTACAAGATAAATAGTTCAAGTGCCAGGACTATTTTGCTACAGCCTCTTTTTGAAACCTTTAATCACACTTCATTTTTTCAATCCTCCTCCCTCCAAAGCATGGTACCCCACTGCCAGCCCTGCCTGCACTGGGTATGCAGGCAGCGCTGGCTCCATGTCTGCGGGAACAGCCACCTTCACCCATCAGGCTCGGTATCAAGTGGGAGGTGATGTTCAGCATCAAAGCCTGTTTCACAGCGGCTGTTTATTAGATCAGCCAGTGGTCTGAGGTTGTGTTCAGCATGCCAAGAGGCACAGCCATAAAGAACATATTTCTGTAACTCTGTGGAAACATTTTCCTTGCGCTCAGTTGACCAAGTAATTCAGAGTGCAGAGTAGCCCTGTGGTGTTAGTTCTCTAATCTTGTACTACCTGCATATGTTATCAGCAATTATCTGTTTTTCTCCAGAGAGGAGGTTAAAAATAAACAGCTTATGGACAAGACCTGTTCTTTAAGAATCCTGACTACAAACACACCCGCTAGAAGACAGTAATCTTATTATGATTTAAAAACTATGGGGGTGACCTAGTTAATACCTGCCATGCTGATGTAGGTACCAAGTCAAATGTGTCACACTTCTTGCAAATTGCAGCCTCATAAAATTAGCTTGGAGAACTGAAATCTACTCATGTTTACCAGTGGTACAGACATTAACGTGTCTTTGCAGATTTTTTGCATCATATTCTATATCAAAAAGTCTGAACACTATCACTTAAGGACATGGTTTTTCCTTCCCATTTATCTTTGGGTGCAATTTTGTTCCAAACCCTGATCTTGGGAATGAGACAGAGGCAACCTCAGGTTACCAAGCTGCTGATCCACAGGGTTATGAACTTGAAAAGCCCACTTGCCAGCTAGAGGAAAATACTGCAATGCCCAGAGCGGAAAGGTGAGGTAGGAAGCACGGGAACGCAGCCCGTGAGGTCTTTTGGGAAATAGGGACAATTTCTGTTTCTCTCGATGTTCCATGATGGATGCAAAATCAGCAGGATGGGGGAGAAAGCTGCACTTTACGTAGGCAGTGTTGTCAGGCATTGACAAGACCCGAAGCAGTTCAGCTCTATTTCTGGTTTCCACAAAGGTCAGAATTAAGGCCAAAGTGGGGCTTTGTGGGGTTCTGAGGCAGTTTCCTGCTATCACACTCATACCATATAATGAGATGGTTTTTGTAAATTCATCAAGCTTCAGCTTGTTAAAAGCTAGACCTTTTCCCCCACTAATCTTACGAAGAGGTTGTTTCAGACTATCGCTGACATGATGGCTGGAAGCTGTCATCTAATTCCATGCTTAAATTTATTCCTGGACACTTTATATACATTTGTTCTCGTGACAGCATTATTCCTTAGTTTAAATAACTCTTCTCTCTTCCCAGTCTTTACCCCTCTGATGTGTTTAGGGATAGCGATCAGATCCCCTCTCAGCCTCCATTTTGCTAGATGAAACAAGCCAGCCACGCTCAGGCTGTGGTACAGAGCTGTGCAGTGCCGTTCCTGCCGACACAGGGGACTGACACTTGAACTGAAACCATCGGAGTGCAAACCACATCTTGAGCAATCTCTGGTTGCAGTGCTCAGAGGGCTCAGCCCTAGGGCTGTGCCAAAATGAAGAAAATACTCTTTGTCACCCCTGAAGTCACCATTTTTAAATTATTTTGGTTGATATAGTATTTCATGCCTTGGGACGGAGAGCTCAGGAGGCTTCTCTCCTTGGCATGGCTCTGTACCGTGGTGGGAAGTGCAGCCTCCAGAGTGACCCATGGGACCACCTGCTCGATACCCTTCCAGCAGTGAGGATGCTGTATGGGGTGTGCTTTTGGCCATGCCTAATGTTCTGCTTGCAGACTTGTAATGGGGAAAGTGTCCAAGACTGGTAAAAAGGGCTGCTGGACAGCACCCAAGGATGTCAGCATGTCTTATCCAGGCACCTGCAGCTGATCAAAAAATTACACTACTGCAATTTAAAGTCAAGTCCACCAACAGATTTATGTCTATTAAATAAAAAACTTCATCAGCTTCTCTTGTGCCTCTTGCTAAGCACTGGAGGGTCCCAAAGGACTGAGCCCTCCAAGGAATAGAAGAGGACATTCCTTCAGGCCCTCCAGCCACCACAGAGCAATGCAATAATGTGCCTGCAGGGTACAGTCAGCTGAGGGTGCCTGCCCACAGGCCTGCTCATCAGAGTAATTTAATCACAGGAGCATGATGGTTTGCATGCAAACATAATGTTTGCATCTATTCACCAAGATGAAGCAAAATAAATTCCTACCATCAAGGACAAAAATCAAAATCCCAGCCCAAACATATCCAAAGATATTAGCTGCACCCTAGCTGTATTTCATCAGCTTCTCTGAAAACAAAAATTATTTGTGTCTCTCAATGGGCAGGTTCCTCTAAACTCCTGTCAAAAGGAGGAATTACATAAAGAAACAAAATTTGCAGGGGATGGAGGTGTCAGGGGGATGTCATCATTTGTTGTGTTTCTCAACCTTTTGCTCAGAAACTTCCTAAAAATAACTTAGTAGGAATGTGCTTTATCAGCACATTTGCAAAGGGGTGAAGTCCTTGCATATTGGTCCCATTAATAAGGAGACTGCTGGAAAAATTACAACACTAAACAACTAAAGCTTAGCAGCCTGTAATTGCTCAAAGTCTCACAAGCACAGCAAAATAGATGCTGTTTACATTGTGCCTCCAAAATGACCTGTGGCAATCCAGTGTGAAACAGCGAGCAATGAGGCAATGAAGGAAAGAGCAGACCAAGTCCGAATGATCCATCTTGGGGCTAATGAACTTGTAGTGAAGAAGATGATAACATATGTCAAGGCTCTGATCCATCTTGCAGGATCATTAAAATTCCCAGGCAGTTCCTGCCAGTCAGAAATTTTAACCCTAATGGCCTGATTTTGTTCTAAATAACTGTATAGCTTTGGACAGTAGTATCCTGACACTGGAATTCTTTTCCAAATGATACTTTAGTGATAAGAAGAAAATCACAGAATATCTACAGAAAAATCTGTTTGTGTAAAGGGGAAAAAAAAAACCTTTTAGAAGGGTATTCACATCATAGTTAGTGCTAAAATAAAAAAAAAAACAAAAACCCAAAAACCAAAACAAAACCAATTTTAAATCAAAGACATGCATCCTTTGTGTTTAAAGACTGAGTTGCAGTGAAGATTCACTTCCACAACAATGTCAAATTTGGTCGAACCAAATAGCATGTTGATGGTTTTTGTTCCCTTGCTGGGTCTGTTTGTGAGTTTTGTGCACCCGGATGCCTACCTGCTGCTTGCCTATTTCTCCTTAAAAGCAAAACCAAAAAAAAAAAAAACCTTTCAGAAACTCTGGAAGAACCAATAAATATTGGATTTTTACCCTTTCAACTAATTTGGTGGAACCTCCAGGCAGCCTAGCAGCGTGAAAGAGGACTGCAAATAGCTGGCTTTGAGGCTGAGGGCAGTGAGGACACCTTGAGTTTGAACCCAAACCTTAATCTTTCACCTCTGGGCCAGCTGAAGATCAGAGCCTTCTGCGAGTTTGTCGAAGAAAAATTGTGCATGTACTGAAATATCTCATTTTCTTTCACTTGTTTTTTTAAAGCAGCACTGAAGCCCTTCCTCACCCACCCTGGCAGGTTGCTGCTGCAGCCTGGGGCTGAATTCCAGGTTCTCACTGCAGCCCTCACGCACTGTACTCTCCACAACATCACAAACAGAGCAGGGTGTAACACCTCCCTGATAACACAGCCTGTAAACGTCTCCTTTCCAGAAATAACTTCCCTCTGGTTTACATAATTAGTCATTTCTGTGACTGCACGCACGTGTGTGAGAGAGAAAGAGAGAAAACAGAGGGGACACAAATATTTAGCATCACATAACAGCAACAGACCTGGGCTCAGATTCCTCTCTGCTACTACTGAAACGGTTTTTACGGACTTCAGCAGGGAGGGCAGAGACACTGTCCTGGCTGTACCCTACCTGTCCCCCATTCTCACTGCTGTGGTCCCTCCTTCCTCCAAAACACCTCTGCCAGTGCCAGTGGCCACCACTCTGTCCTGCGGGAAAATGCAAAAACAAAGATGCTCATCCCCCACCCCGCCTCCGGTCTGAGGCTAAATGCACCTTTGTCAACAAAGCGCCTGTGCTGGGAGAGCTTTCGGCTTGCCAACTGCCAAGGGATGGCTCCGCCCCAGGAGAGCTGGAAAGGAGGCATGCGAGCAGAGGACAGGGAGGCTGTGCTGGCCAGGCTGTTGGCTCAGCTGGGCTGGCGTGGGAAAGCCCCACTGCTGGTGCCAGCCCACAGCTGCTGCTGCAGAGGAGCGGTGGGAGCCACCGGGGCTTTCTGACCCCTGGCAGTAAGGGTGTGATTCTGCCTCGGGAAGCTCTGTGGTCTCTGCGGCTCTCTTAGTGCCTAAGGAAGGATAGGAGATAAGAGGAACAGGAGGAGGCAGAACAGGAGGAGATTTTTTTACCTGCAAACCCAAATCCTTGAGAGAGACCTGGCAGTTTCATCAGAAAGCAGCTCTGAATAACTAACCTCTGTGTTTTCTGAGTCAAGCCACAACTGCCGTGCACAAAATCCTACCATCACAGGCGGGACAGGATTGCCACACCATCCATGCTCTATGAACACAAGGGAAATGACCCACACTGGGCACTGAACCTGCTGTGTGATTCAGCCCATACCCATGCCTGGATGCACAGGGAGAACAGAGCACTCTTTAACCCAACTTGTGAAGCCATTTCTGAGCCCTGGAGCTTGGAAACAGCCAGAGGATTTGTAAGGCCACAGCTACCAAATGTGCCCGTTCCCCTGAAGGCGAGTCCACAGGAGAAGGGAATGGTGCATGGTGGCACAGGGACACCTGGCCAGCCAGGATTTGACCTGTGAGGAGGTGACTGAGCAATGATGGAGTTAATGACCTTGTGAAATTAAAGCTGTTGGAAAGGCATCATCATTCAAAGTCATCTTTGAAAAGACACAAATTGCCTTGCTTCCACAGCAGTGGGCATCTGGGCATCCTGCTGTGTATTCGCTGCAGGCAGTACCCAGGCTGCCGCTCAGGCAGGGGGGATCCTCCATGTTGGGGTGTCAGGGAGACCCCCAGGAGCAAGAGGAGATGGGGCTCTGAGCTGGCAGCCTTGAAAAGCCAAGAGGATTTCAGGATGGCTGCTTGTCTTTGTGAAAAGCTACCTCGTAAGCTACCTCGTAAACAGAGTGGGAAAGTCTCTTTAACTTATTCACTGTTTTAAAGCTCCATAGAGTAATGCAATGCCAGCAGCCCATCCATCCCACCTGTATGTAGCGGCCTCTAGCCCAAAGTGTCCTCTGTTCCTGGCCAGAAACATGCAAGGAGAAAGGAAAAGCTCCTTCCTTTGCCTCTATGGACTGGAAGTGGCAACACAAAGCTAAACTCAGGTGCAAATTCCCCTCAAGCCCTGACCCTCCTGCCAATCCCACATGTTAAACCCCTGCTACAGGAAGGTCTGGCTGCGCAGAATTGGGGCAGTGGGTGCACTGGGCACCTGTGGAGCTCCCCTCACTGTGCAGACACCGCCGGTGCTGCTACAGGTCTCCTCTCAAATTACAGCAGACATTTCACAGTATGCATGTGCCAGGACAGGCTTTCAGCTCAGAGCTGGGGCAGCTCAATGGGAGGGATGCGTAGGGAACTGAGCCATGCAGTGGGACCACCCCTGTGCACTCCTGTTGGGGAACCATCGCTGATAGGCACACATCACTTCTACCACCACTCCACGGCAGCTCTGACCTTCTCTTCCCTACAACCAGGGTGGATTTATTTTTATTCCAACGGATCTGTAAGCCATGGATTTGCTAAACTTCTAAAAACTGGAGACCCGAGTTGCTGCGTTCCCTGTTCCAGCAGCAGCAAGGAAGCACCAGGGCTCACTGCAGTTCAGATTTACTAGCACAATTACTCATGTTCCCTATAGGGACCAATAAGACACCACAACAGTGCTCTGGTGTTGAGTGCCGGCTGCACGCAATGATTTACTGCACACTTCTCCCGGCATTCTGTGGACCTTCAGAGTGCTGACATGAGTGTGGGCTGATCGGGTAATTTATTTAATTTTGTATTTATGAAGCTGATGAACTTCCAGCTCCCCAAGCGGCATGCTTCTTTTTTTTCACACTGTTTGTCTTGGGTCTTCTAAAAGGAAAATCAGGATGTGTTTTACTTCAGAGAAATAAAATTGGCATCAGCCCTGTCTGAGAAGACCTCTCTAAATGGCAAATAAGTAAATCAGCCACTCAGTCTGGCTTTCCCAGAAGATAGTAATACACTGTCCTGTGCTGAACAGTGCACTTCTGAGAGGAAATGGGGAATATACCAAAGCAACCTCCTTGACCCAAATGTTCCAGAGTTTGTCTACTCTGATCATTGCTCAATTATATTTTACCCAAAGTCATCTTCTTTGCTGTGGCAAAATTTCAGACCTTTTTTTGTCCAAGAATTCAGGAAATGCTGATCTGGGTTCCCATCCACTTGTGCAGTACAAGAGTTTAATGATTCATGAAGGCATGAGTTTGTTGTTTTGTGTTGAATAAATAGCTATGCATGACAAAAGATATGCAAGCAATATGTTTAAAGGGGAAGACAGCATTTTTCAGGTGATTATGGCATTTTGCTTTCAGTCTCGTGGTGCACAGAACTCCTGAACACATGCTACAGCCATCCAACCCCATATCTATTGTCATTAAGCATTGTACTAATTTTTGCCATACGTTAGTTGAGTGCTCATTGTAAATTCTCCTATCCACTCATTATTCAGAACAATTCCCAAGTCCTTTCAATGAATGATATTCCAAACCATAGATTATTAGAACTATGAATTGCAAATATTTATAATTAATTACACAATTTGTGCTGCAACCAGAGAAACAAACCTTTGTGTATGACATGTGAGTTGCAATCTCAGCCACTGAAAAATGTATAGGGCATGAATTTCGGATTGTAGCCACACCTGCAGATTTCAGTTCACGATTTGCATGTGTCCTGCCTGAATTTTCCAGTTGATGGTACACATCAGAATTGAAATAAGTGAATATCCAGGGGTAAAAAAAAGGGGTTCTGGCAATTCCTACACTTGCAGAAAACAAACCTGCAAAACAGGCAAATCAAAATTTTCTTTCAAAGCTGAATATTTAATTCTAATACTCTTTCCCATTGTATACATAGATCCAGCTCTAACCAAATCCTATCTCCTGGCTGTTCATGACATCTTCAAAACATGTTTTGCGCCATGTCCTACCCCACTCAAGGGAAGGGTGCCTCTCACACCAGCTGATGGAGAGTTCACAAACAAAACAGGTGACAGGTAATCCTTTCCCCATCTTCTGGTTCATGAGTTAGGGATAAAGTGGGGTGGTTTCCAGGGGATTAAGAAAGCTGTGGTCACCCTCATATCATGGTCGAGCCACTGTGCAGTCTGATCCCTCGCCCCGTCGCCACTGTGGTTGTGTCTGGCCCCAGGTGTGCTGTAAAAAGTCTCCCCCTGCCTGGGTCACCCAGAGCACCACAGTCTTCACAGATCACTTGAAAAATAAATTAAAAAAAAAAGAAAGAAAGAATGAGAACTGTCTCCCAAGCGGTCTCTCAGTCTGTGTGTGGTGAGGGCGTCTGCCTCTTCTCACTGCCGTGTTTTATCGGACTCTGTTCCTCCTTCTTCTTTTTTTCCCATTCCTAATATAAATGTGAAAAATCCCAAAATGGGAATGTCAGAACATTTTGACACTAAAGTTATCAGAAGAAAAAAAGAAGAAATGCCTTCTCTCCCTGCAAGGCACTCTCACAGGTCAGACGCATCCAAGAGCAAGAGCCTGAATTCTAACCATAAGAAACATATTCTTTGTACTTTCAGATGCACCGGTGAGATGATTGTCAGCAAGGACAGAACACTTTGGACAGGTAGAGCTGAAGGAAAATTCAGATATTCTCAAGACTAGAAGTAGAGAGGAGTTAGAAATCCTGTTCCTACTGCCAACCACTCCTGACTTCCTTTGAGGCTAAATGATTCACATCAGCTTAATACAAAATTGCAAATCTCTGCAGTTTTGTGGGGAGGAACTCTGCCCTAGATTCAGCAAAGGGTCTGTCCTGCTTGTCACTGCTCTCCCTGCCAGTGTACAAAAAGCAACTGTAAAATCCCACTTGCATAACTTCCCCATTTGCAGAAGCTCTTGATCGGGAAGAAACAACTTTGAGGTTGGAAAAAAAGTACGTGAACCAGGTCCAGCCCCTACACAGCTTCTCAGTTGGGTTGGTATGAAGCCAACCCATACAGGAAGGTTTCAATATTTCAGCTGCTGGGCACAAACCCCTTGTATTTCCATGCTAGTAAAGCAAATGTATGTTACACTTTGAGAGAACCCGCCTCACTGAATTTCTCTTCCATTCATGCTGAGTCCGACCTTTTTTGCATTTAAGAGAGAAGCACTGAAGAAATACAAACTCAAGTGAGGTTAACTGTCCAAAGACTACAGTTAGTCGATCTTCCTTTAATCACCACACCTCTACCATCATCAATGCATAACCTGCACCAGGGAAGGAAGTCACGCTTTTCTCATCAGTTACAAAGCTGAGTAAAACAGAAAATAATTGCTCTCTGAAGTGCTGATGTGCAGAGCCACATCCCTCCAGCATGCAGAGGGAGGAGGGGATGTGGCAGCAGGAAGCAAGTGCCTTCTGCAGAGCTGGAGTGATACGGACAGGCAGGAGATAATCTGACTTGTGCTTGCTGCATGTTGAAGAGAGGCAACGTGCTCTTATCCCTAGAAGTACTCATAAAAGCTAGAAGTGGACAAGATGCCCTGTGCGGGTTTGGTTCTTACAGGGCCTTTTGCAATGCTTGTCACATCTAGATTGACAGTATTGTTACACGTTTAGCATGGATAACTTGTATGTGGGAGCAGAGTGGTACAAGTGGGAGGGCAAAGCTGGGAATGAGGAAAGGCTGATCTCAGCTCCATGGTGAGATCCACCATTTACTGCAGCCCACCAGAGCCTGCCCAGCTGGCTGGGCCGGCCGAGACTGTGGCCACCTCTAGCTTTGGAGGAGAGGTGACTTTTCAAATTTGCTTTGGCCATTGCAGGGACATCAATATGTTTAAAAAGAGTCTCAAAATGAGGAGGTTGTCAGCTCAGGGACACTCAGCACAGAATGAAGGAAAGCCCCAGCACTCAGCCCTGCTGGAGGTGTGCAGAGCCTCCCTGGCTGCTTGCTCTCTCAGGAGCCCGTCTCCACCACCCAGCGTCCCCAGGGCAGTGCTGGCCTGAGCCTGCCTGTCCCACAGGGCACAGGCAGGACGATGAGGGCTCACAGCAAGATAACTTAGTGCAAAAGCAGCGAGACAACTTGGAGACGTGAGGAGGCACCAGCATTGCCATCTGCAATGCTTGGAGGTCAAACGTCAGCACGGACTGAAGCAATTCACCTTCTGGGCTCATGTGCTGCCTGCCCTCCACATCTCACACCCACACCTAAGAGAGGCTCCCTGTCATCTCTCTGCCTTGTATACTTAACAAAGGTATCTTGTTGCTGTGCTTACTAGCCAAAATAGACGCCACTCTCTCTTTCTTTGTTTAGGCCACTGGGCTGGCCCCGTGGTGAGAGCATGGAGCCACCCCAGTTAACCAGGGATGGGAGCGAGCCCTCCCTCCCTGCCTCCCTGCACAGGGACACTTTTCCAGTGTTTGTCCCTGCAGTATCCCAGCCAGAGGTACCAGCTTGCTTGCTGCGGGATGGCGCTCTGTGCCCAACAAGGGCTGCTCTCTCAGTCCTCCTAATGGCAGCAGAGGAGCATCTGGCTTGTCCCCAGGAGCACAGCTCCAACACAAATACAGGCTGAGCGTGGCATGCATCCATCACAGACAGAGGGCTCTGGGACCATAACCCCTGAACACTTTTTAATCAGCAGAAGATAAATACGTTGTAATGTCCTTCATGACTTAAAAAGATTGAGAGGTCTGTTTCAAGGTTGTGACGAGCCCTGCCCCGTCTCCCACCCATTATAAAGCTCAGGATTCTTTCCAAAACTTCAGAGATCATTGCAGAAGGGAGCTTAGGACAAACCAGCATATCCGATTCAGCTGGGAAGTGCTCAGTGTCTGATTTAGTCTCCAGATAGGGTCAGCTCTGAACACAAGTATGGTTACCAAGTCCTCATCTGCATGTGAAGAGCCAGGAATCCATCTACCAAAAGAATCAAATCTCCTCTAGAGAGTTGCATAGAACCTATGGGTTTTTTCAGAGATTGCAGTTTGTTCTGATATTACAGAAGATAATTGTTCTTCCCTGCCTTCCTCCTGTGCTCTGCCTCCCACTTCTCTGCTCAATGAGGAGAAGACAGCAGAGGGTGCCTCATATCACAGAGCCCTCCAAACCCCTCTGTACCCCCACAGTGCACAGCCCACACGCTCTCTCTTGCAATGAACACACTGTGGTACTCAGTGAAGAGTGGGGTGTGTGAGGTGTGCAGTTCAAATTCACTGGGACCCCAAACTGCCAACCAGCAGGACTATGTCCTGTAGCCTGTGTAAGGCATGCTCAGCTCCAAGGGCTCCTGCAGAGCTGGATGCAGCTGCCTTGCACAGGGGCAGGCTTTGACTGGGTTATAGTAAAAGGCAGACACCCCAGCATTGTCTGAGCTGCTGAAACACAATGGCAAGTATCCCCCCTCCCAGAGAACCAATGAAGTGCCCCAGCAGGGTCAAGGCGTTTCATTAGTTCAGAAGATGCAGCAGTGGCTGGTGGGGCTACAAAGGCAGAACCTGAGAAGGGGCAATGGGGTCATGATCCCTTTGCTAAAGAAGACTGAGTAGGCAGCCTCCCTCAAGGTGCTCCCCGTGGGCTCATGTTGACCCCCTCGGACCAAACGGCAGGGCTTGCCAAAATGCATACATGACTTCTGCTATCTCCCAACTCTTTCCTGAACACACTTCTGGAGAAACTGTGCATGCCAACACTTATCTGTTATCTATAACCCCAGTTTTTTTGAGCACCCCAAGGATTTATGAATTATTTTCTTGCCCCCTCCCTTTTTAAACAGTTAATCTATCAGATATTTCAAATACAAAGCAAAATCAATCCTTTAAGAAAACTCTAGAGAAGTACTCTTTCTAGTGACTCCAGGCATTTTGCAGCATTCGAGAAACACTCACCTTAGTACATGAGTCGATCCATTTATTGTGGTGGTGGAACAGGGGACCGTCTGCCCTAAGATGGAAGGCCTTCGGTATCGCTCATCACCACAGCACAGGATGATGAGGAAGGCACGTCTGAAAGACTTGTTCAAGAAGGCGTAGAGGAAAGGGTTCAACCCTGAATTGATGTAGCCCAACCACAGGAAAGCCGTCCACAGCTTCCCCGGCACCGTGTAGTTTACGAAAGGGTCCACTATGTTTGTGATAAAGAAGGGGGCCCAGCACAGGCAGAAGCACCCCATGATGATGCACAGGGTCTTGGCAGCTTTGGTCTCAGTCTTCATGCGGTGCGTGCTGTGCTGGTCCGGGTGGTGCTGCCGGCCGTCAGTGGGGGCCCCTGCGCGCTGCAGCACCCGGATCTGGCGAGCGTGCTCCCTGGCCGTGACGTAGATGCGGTAGTAGGCCAGCACCATCAGGAAGAAGGGAATGTAGAAGGCCACCACAGAGCAGGTAATGGCATATGGCTTGTTGACCATGAATATGCAGTAAGTGGAGTTGGAAGCCTTGTTGAACTGCCTTTGCTGAATCTGGGTCAGGGGGGGGAAGGACAAGGACAAAGAAGGAAAGAAGTTCAGCACTGCTCCTCTGACACCAGCAGCCTGTTTGCCAGGACACCTCACCACCGCTTTCCAATTCTCTCTCCTCCCTCCCCTCTCCCATCCATGGTACCTGCCTTACCCACTGCTGCCTCTCCTGCCTGTGCTCACACCATGCACTCTCTGGCCCTCCTCGTTCCCAGATCTGCAGGACCAGCCCATGTTGCAGCTCTGGCATCCTAGAGCATGCCTCAACCCAGCCAGTGAAAATCAGCCTAAATCCCCAGTCAGACAGAGGGAGGGGGAATAACTTCACTTTGTGCCATGTTTTTTTGAGGTGCTTGCTGCTCTGTTCATCAGGGCATGGTTTTAGACCAAGGACGCACAAGTTTTACCCAGCTGAGCCCCACAGGGCTATTAGAGAAGGACCAGATGGACAGGGAAGGGACTGGGCTGCAGCATCTGGGGGCAGCTCCAGGCTGGGGGTGACACTGAGCTTCCCAGGCACAGGGGCTGTGGGCAGCAGCCTCGGCAGGAGAAGTCTGCAGGTTGAGCGTGTAGGCTGAGATCTGCTCAATGACTTGTGATGGAAACAGAGACAACAGAGGAAGAAAGAGGTCTTCAATGTGATCTTTGGGGAGCAGGGGGCATAACTAGGACAGACAAGATTTCTCTGAGGCTATTCTTGCTACAAAATAATGTCACTACAGGTTCATCAGGCCCATAATTTCTGGTGTTTATTCCAACAAAAGAATATCCCTGTCTCCTATCTGAAATGATAATATAAAAATTATTTATTAAATTACTTTATTTAAATTTATCAATTTACATTTGTTTCTTTAAATAATTTATTTAATTATTTATAAATTGGGCAAGTAAGGAAGTTTACCTCTAAAATAAACTATGAAGCATTTTCACTAGGTGGTGTTTGAACCTTGCACTACCTCTCAGCATGCAGCTACTAAAATCTGCACAGCGAACACCAGCAAGTTACGAGGAAGGGCAGGGCTTGCACTGGTGTTTAGAAAGTCTGGTACAGACAGCTGGGTGCCGAGTCTTTTCTGAAAAGGTGGGGGCAAAAAATCAGTGGAAGAAATCAGATACCTGATCTGGTTTGTTAAATAAACAAAATGCACCTCCCTTTTCTACCAGCTGCATGTTCTAAAGGTGCTTGTTTGGAAGCAATTTTGGCTTTATCGCCTTGTCTAGAGGCTTGGCAGCTTACACCTGTTATTCTCCATGAGCCAAAAAGTATTCATGTCTCCTTGACTGAGACTTGGCGTAGAAGATGCCAAATCTCTTTAAACAAACTCTTCTAAATAAGGTGTTTTCACAGTTTGCCATTTTTTAGTTCCTGCGTCTCCATATTGGAAGGAGAGCAGATTTGCAGCTTTTAACTCCTTGCCCTGCAAATGGGATCCTGCAAGTGAAGCCAGATGGCGGTGGGGAAAACTGACTCCTGCTGAAAATCGCACAGGGAACTTCATCTTCTCCCCCACCTTCAAGGGTCACACCAAGACACAGGTTATTGATGGGACTGGCCCAAAGCACCATCCCTTCTGGGGAAGTCTGGGTTTCCTGGCTCCCAACATCGCTAGCACAGCAAGGAAGGACCCTTGGGCTCAGCCGGCGGTGGCCAGTGCTTCCCGAGAGCTGCAGAGGCCAAGGGGAACCAAGGGCTCCTGAGGTGCCCATCGGGAGCCAGCTGGGTCTTGGCATGTTTTCAAAGGACTACTCACTGAACTGACTAGTAGACACAAGTAAAAATCCTCTCCCAGAGCCACCACTGTCTTTGTGACAGTCCTTCCAGGACAGAGTAATTTCAAACCCCCTTAAAGACACCCTCCAGAAATTCAGCAGCCCTTGTGCATCAGTAACAAGAAGTTTCCCCTTCAGTCTCTCTTGCCTTCTTTTCTCTGAATATTGCTTTTAAAAGAAGAATCTACAGCACCAAATATTTGATACCAGGTTGGTGTACCTCCTTAGCTACTCACCAGATCAATGATGCCAATGCTATTCCAGCCTTGCATGATAGGGAGGAAAGAAATAAATGTTGGGATTACCCAGCACCCTCCAAGCATTACAGTGATGCGCAATGGAGTCATCTTGTTCCTGTAAACCAGAGGCTGGCAGCAGATAGCGTAGTACCTGCAAGGAGAAAAGTGAGAGAACAACAGTCATCAGAGGAGACTTCCAGGTCTTCAAAAAATAAAACTGTAAAGCATTTTCTCCAGCTTCTTTCTCCAGCCTTTCAAAGAGAAAAAAATGAGTCTATAGCCTATTTCTGTTGACTGCCTCACACACAAGGAGCTCAGGATATTTTCACAGCATGAGTAAAAAAGGTTTCACAGTGCCTTGCAGGGGAAAGCCAGTATTTTCTGTTTTCCGGCTAGGGAAAATGAGGCACAGATTAATGCTGTGGTTTGTCTGAGGTCACAGAGCAAGGGACTGACTTCATATTCAGCCCTCCTCTCCCCCTGCACTTAGTCACAAAGCTGTCTGCACCCTCCTTACCATGACGAATGAGTCCACCTTCCTTCCATAACTGAGTAAATGTTGGGGGTTTCCTAACTGCAATGGACATTTATTTTGACAGGACTGCAAAAGCTGTTATTGCAAATCAACAAAGTGTTTCAAAGCTGTGAAAATGTCAGTAAAATGAAGTGTTTTTTTCCATAACCAAGCTCCCTTTCTACCTCCCAGGAATCAGCCTCTCCTCTGGCTGGGCTTTATCCTTCTGCCACAAGGATAAGGCAAAAGTCTGCATGGGGTTTCTGGTCTTTTCACCATCAAGGGGATGTGCCCTGTGCTCTCCTTTCTCCTCCTGATCCATCCAACAAATTCAAAGTACAACAGGTCCCTGCTCTTAAAATAACAACTAGCTATGAACTAAAAATGTCTCCTCAAAGAGATACAAAATCAGCTCTTCTGTCTGTTTGGTCCCTGTGCTACCCACCTGCAGATTTCTACATCAGGAAGGTGTATCAAACCTAAAACTGGAAACCTCTTTCCTCTGAAATTAATATAGGCCCATAGGCATAGCAGATCAGCAACTACCTAATCCTACAGCAGATTTTTGGTGGTCCTGACCTGACAGTCTGCCTCTGGTTCCCAGTGAAATGGTTTTGATCTTTAGAGTTTCGGATTTCAGCACACGTTGTGGAGACAGGCCAGTACTGATGTCCCCATTGCTGTGACAGGGACCTGGGGTCCAGAGACACAAGAGGTACCCATAAATTCTCAGCTCTTCTAAATAATGAAATATATCGTTCACCTATGTGCCTGATGAATATACTTTCTTAGTGAATTAATAATGACCATCTAGTAGACGTAGCTTCCAGATTTGGTAAGCACAGAAATTATGCAATATGGTGCCCCATAGGATATGAGCACTGCATTGAAGAAGTGGCCACACTTTCAAAAACTATTTGTAAAGGGAATGAATGACCTCTGTCAAAGATTTTTTTGAGTCAAGCCTCACATCCAGGCATAACATGTAAGTAGAGAGCCTCACTGCTGAATGCCTATAAAAGTTGACTTTATGAGGTCAGCAGAACCATGAATTAGGGACATTAAATTAGCAAACACACACTAAAGCTGGACCACTAACCTGAGATGCCTGCCACACATTAAAATAAGACATATCTGAATGCATGCATACACACAGTTCATGTGTGTGTATTAGAGAGATGTCCAGGAGGCACACAATTTATTTCATCAAGATATGAGTGGGAACCAAATGTTTTGTGCTAAACAGGCACAAAAATCTAAGAGTTTCCAATTTCCTTAAGACTTCTTTTTTTAAAGTCATGTGGAGTCAACTGAATTGCTTTATTTTGATAAAATCAGATTATATATTCCACACAAAGGGTTGAAATAATATCAAAGTGTCAAAAGAAAACATTTTTTAAAAGTCTCTTTGAAACAAGATTCAAAATGTCACAGGGGAAAAATGTTGAAACAAGCATTCAACTATTTCAATTTGATCATTTCTACATTCTCTTCTGGTTCCGTGTCTGCATGAAAATCAGCCCGTTCCTCTGATAAGTTTCACTTTCAAAGAAATGGCATATTTGACAGTAACTGTTCTTGTAGAGCACTGGGTGAACTGTTCCTCCTGTGCAGCTCATGCTAAGAGCTAATGCTAATGCAGGCAGTCAGTGGGTCTGACTTCTGCCCCCACTAACACAGCCCTCACATCCCTCCCACGAAGGAGAAGGAGATGCTGAGTAATTTACAGAAGCAGGATTTCCTTGGTTTTGGCGCTTGTTCAATCATGAGTTGAACAAGCAAGGGTATCCAGCCTCAGAGATAGGCAAAACTCAACTGGGTAAGGCCCTGATTGACTTAATTAAAGGAAGATAGCTTTAAGTTTGGGTTTGGCGCTGCTTTGAGAGAAGGGTTGGATCAGAGACCTCCAGAGGTCCTTTCCAACCTACATTTTTCTGAGTCTATCAGACAATGAGGACCATCATGGTCAGATTTCAAAATCCTAATGATTTCAGAGGATAGAATAAATATTTCCTTTGTTCCTAGGATAACTGCCCTCCTCATGACAGCCACAACTATTGAGTAACCTTGTCCTGTGTTGCTAGAGCTTATTGCGTTTGGATTTCCCCCTGCTCTCCAGATTTCCTTCCCCCCGGGAAATAAACTGACCTTTGAATTCAAACAGGTATTTTCGGTAATGTTTTTGATTGCTTATTAGAACAGATGGTGTTTCTCTTGGCATTATGTACAACTGCTCTTCTGACTCTAAACACAAGGGAGATGTTTCTGGCATACTTAATTGTTTAGCATCTGAGAGACACCTGCTGGAAAGGGCTACCTAGCGCTGGACAGCAAAGTATTCCTGTGGCATGCCTGATGGCAAGCTACTGCAAGTCACAAGAGACTACATTTACTTGTAGAAAAGGCAAAAGAAGAAATTCAATAAATAAATGGGAAAGAACAGCCAAGACACACCAGCTACCATTTCATAAGTTGAATAAGCAAACAGGAAAGGAAAACCATGACACATTGCTAATTAACTACAGCAGGAAAACAATTCTTCCAAGCAGTTTGAGTTATTACATTTCTGTACTTCTATGTCTGCTGCAGCTGACAGCATTACACTGACTTGTACATGCTATTAAAGGCCATTAGAGTAAAAATTATTCCTGTAAAAATGACATCTTAAGTTCTCATATTTCTTCCCTCCCAGTGATTCAGCAGCAATTCTCCTCCACTTACATGTCAAAAGATTATATATATATATTTTTTTTTTTTTTTTTTTGCTAACTGCTGCTACCGCAACTTCCCTTCTGTTCAGAAAGACGAGCTGGGTTCCTCCTGCCCTACACTGTTACCAGTAACAAGGTTCTGCAATCAGAGTGTGGGTGACAATTTTGCTGATGGCAAGGGAGGCAGAGAAGCACATCGTCCACTTTTCCATAGCTCAGCAGGATTTCCATTCAATGGCCCAGAGAGTCAGATAATAGAAATCTGTGTATGTTAACAGAAGTCATTGAAGTCACATCAATTTTTGCAGTAGCTGGTGATTTGATGTATGTGATGGTTTGGGCATTTAAGCAGCTATTTATTCACTGAGAGAAAAGTAATTATAACCCTAAGATTATCAATAGTTTTAGTCAAAAGCTGAAATAAAGACATTTTCTTATTCTACATTTCTGCTTCCTTTCAAACTAGAACTGTTTTTCTTGTGCTCATAAAGAATATCTATTATGTACTGCTATGACAGTGTGATGGATGAATATAAAATGCAATATATACACATGATTAATACCATGTCCAAGTTTAATTAAATATTCATTCTTACTATTATCAGCCAAGAACCATGTTTCTGTAGTTCCTTGAAAATGTTAACATCCACATTACCTACAGCAGAGCAGATGATGCAAATCACATCCTCTCCTCGGCCTCTGTCATGACATTCTTTGCTGAAGGGGAAATACAAGATTCCCTTCCTGGAGCTGTAGATCTTCCAGGTAGTAGCTCCATAAAGCAAAGGTTATTATAATACTTTTCCTTTCCCATATCAGACATTTGCTACATGAATGAATCAAGTGCTCACATTTTATAGATGGCTCAAAAGAACAAATCCATAGCTCTTATGGCCACTGCAGATATGTCTGGCTACCGAGGATTTGTGACCTGCCCAGCGTCACTTGGGGGCTCTGAGAAACACTGCAGTGGCCAGACTCTGTCTTGAGGAACATGAACATGATGTTCCCTGGTCTTCCAGTGGAATTTCCAGTGACATGGATGTCAGGGGGACCAATTAGTGCCAAGTGGATCAATTCCCAGAAGTGGACCTCATTCTTACAAACACTCTCCCAGCATCTCCGAGGGGATGCAGTTGCACCTCTATTATGTTCACAAAAGCTATAAAAAACACTCAAGGTTCAGAGACTCAGTGCCCCAGTCTGTGGGCAATTTTTCCTCCATATTCCTACATTCATCACCAGCAGGAGCTGCCACAGTCACATGGAGGAGCCTCCTATACACAGTGTTCACAAGCTGTAAGAGCAAAATGTTTTATCCTTTCCCGACAGGACTTGCACTTTGCCTGCCAGCGAGCAACTCTTTACAGTCAGTGCTACACGTAAAACCAGAAAGCAGATATAAGTGCCTGATGAACTGTACATCAGCAACACATTTGTACCTAACAGTCTTCAGCACTTCAGGTAGAGAAGACATAATATCACATTCCTCAGCAGCAGGATCACGGACAGCTTGCCTAATTTTAACTTGCGTATATGTGAAGACAGGAGATGGCAGATAAGAGGGAAACTGTGAAGCCAAAGAGAAAATAGACAGAAAATGAACCTCAGTTATATTCTTGCCTTGTACAACTGAATGCTGAATCTGCTGTGCTGGTCCAAGGCTTTTGTGGAAATTTAAGTGTTGTAAATCATGGGTGTATGCTGCTGCCATTTTGCCTGTATGCAAAATCCTATGCATATGCACGCACACATGTATGCACACTCCTTGTATCATACCCTGCCTTTCCTCCAGGAAAAAATTAGGAAAAAAAAAACAATTCTTGAAAAGCACATCAACTTTTAAGTCATGACACCTGTGGTTATTACCAGTTTATAGCTTCTAGGTTCTTGGAGATGAGAAAGAGAAGTGGAGGGACTGAGAAACAACATGGCATTTCAACACACTGGTGACCAAGATCTGACAGCAACATAATTTAGCTGTGGTCAAGGATGGGTATTTGTGGTAGTGACCATCTGCATACCCATCAAGCACCAACACAATGAGACTCCAGTTGTGACCGGGATCTGTGGTCAAGATTGAAATCAAGGGTCCAAGAATCTGGATAACCAGGTGGACCAGTAAAGTTAACATACACTAGTTTCTGTGCTTAAAGAGAAGCAAGCAGTGATACAGCAGGCAGCACATCTGGCCACCCATCAGCCTGGACATCCAAGCGCCTCCTCAAGCCCATGGTGGTGTAAAAGCTGCCCTGGGCACATCTCCAGGATCCAGAAAGCGAGCAGTCCTGGAGCCCGCAGCTCCTGCCTCAGGATCAGTGATCATCTAACTACACCGCTGCTCTCTCCTTGCCTTCTGGGCATTACAGAAATACAATTACTTAGCTGCATTAGATAATTCCTTGTCCTCGGAGGAAAACTGAAGTATCCCCCTGGTTTGCAATACAATTTATCTGAGCTGTGGGTATGTAGACAGTACCCTGAAAGAAGCTCCTTAGATATCACAGACAGACAAATACACACCCACCTTTACTAAACAGACTGGTTCTGTGGGTGGCCCACATTTAAAACCATTTGGTGTCATGTGCATGTATAAAATTACATACATACCATATGTTTTATCATCACTGGGGCCAAAATGAGCTGAGGAAAATTTACTCAGTACTAATACTGAATAATTTTTTTACCCCTCCTTAGAGAATCTAGAAGAAAGAAGACAAGAGGGAAGGAAAACTGTGGGTGCTATTAGCTCTCTCCTGAAGTTAGGGTGCAACAACCATGCCCATACAGGCTCTGTGCCTGTATGTGTCTGCTGAACTGTGCCTTAAACACCAAAATGGGAATGATTCATATCTGATTTCCTGAGGAAAGAGAGGCCAAAGAAACGCAACAGGAGAGAGAGAATGTCCAGTAGCTGCCAGCACAGGGGACTCTGCTCTTAACCCAGCACCCGGGAGGAGGCTGAGCCCGGCAGAGGGGCTCCCGGGGGCTGCCTCCCCAGGCAGCCAGCTCAGACGCTGAAGATACTGAACCATATTGAAGGAAAACTCTTGGAGGTGACAAGGAATTATTTCAGAAGCTTCTTCTCGCAGGCTACAAGTTACATATAAGGGTTTGGCTAGTTTGGAAAACCCTCTTCTTTGTCTTTTTGGAGCTCTGTGCTGGCGCGCTCCATAAAACCCCAATCTGAGTGTGGTTTTGCGCGCTCCTCCTTTCCCTCAGTTAATCCAGACTGGGCCAGAGTCTACCCCTGAACCCTGACCAAGCGACAAAGTCTAAGGAGCCAGGATCTCAATTTATTTGTGCCTGAGTGATATTAAAACAGTGCTGTTGGCTTTGCTGATATTTCAGTGAAACCAGATTCTGGCCTCCATATAACCAGATTTTTACTTTTCTTTGGAGAGAACAGCTCTTTCTCTTTTCCTTTTTCCCACTGAGCAAATAAGCTATGGTCTCTGACTGTGCCAAAAAAACCCAAAGTTATGCATCACTGGTCCAGAAAAAAAAACGTCCTAAAATGATTATATCTAACAAAATTAAATTCTTATTAGAAAAACAACGGCCTGCTGGTGTTGAGATAATTACACTGAGAAAAATGCTAAAGAGAACAGTTAATTGGAACTGGATAAATTCAGCTAGTAATACAAACAAACGTATGTTGCCAAACGGAGATAGAGGACTCCTTCATGGTCCCCATGTGGGTCAGTGTGTGTGTAGGGTTATTGGCAGCAACAGCAGCAAAATAAATTACCATATTTCTAGAGGGTTTGTAAAGATTAATAAAGGACAGTGCATTCCTCAGGCTGTGCCATGACCATCTGCACCATTATTTTTCTTAATGCTCTCGGACCTGCATTCTGCAAATCCCGTGTCAGTTTTCTTGCTGAGCTGAGTGTCGACAGGGATAACTCCGCAGTTACATGTCACAACTCGCAGCCCTCATGGGCAGTCTTCACTTGCCCTTGCTTAGCCCTTTCCCATGCTGCCTCTCTGTTCCTGGGAGCACCTGGGAGCTGTATGAGATCAGATGCCTTTCCAGCTGAAAAAGGCACGGGGGATTTATGGCCTGGTTCAAAACTATAGCCGGAATTTGTGTCCTATAATCAGATTGCTGACTGCCTAATCATTACTTACTGATAGCTATTTAAAACCTAATAAGTCTTCCCACTAATAACCTCTCCCTGCCCCTGGCCAGCCAGCAGAAGTTTCGCAGAGCACAGCTGGCTGCAGCTGCTTTCTCCCTGACCTTGAGAAAGACATCATGCTTCTGGCCTTGAGCCCCACCGTGGCCCAATCATCCTTTGGTGAACCAGTCGATCCCCCTGTGCCTTGGCTGCGTTGGCTGTAACACCACGCAAAAGAGACGAGTACAGAGAGCCATGTGATGCAACATCCAGAAACAAGGGGAAGCAGGCAGGGTGGGCAGAGCCCCGACCACTCAAACCAAACCACTCCTGTGTCCCCTGCACGTGCTCTCACACCTGCGCGCTCTCCCACCCCATGCATGGAGAGGGCTGCTTCTGCAGACGGACTGCCACTGCTGAGCACCGGGGTTTGGGAACCTCTAAAACATCACCTCTTTCAAGGGATTGTGCTAATTTGATGTCTGAACAGTACATTAATGTTAATTAATGTTTGTAAATGGTGCAACGAGCATCTGTCACTCTGGTGCTCCAACACTCTTCGGATACATCTGCTTTGCTTTAGCCTTTATTTAGCAGTGATTATGTGGTATGTTTGAATTCCAGTAAGATTAGCGGAGAATATACAAACACAGAGTTAGGTCTGTTTTGTTGCATGTTACATAGCAAATCTGCAAATGTTTTGAACACGCCAGGCAAACAGTGTACCTAGTGCCCAGCAGAGAAGTAGACTTGGAGGAAAGCTTCACGGGCTGGGATGCAGCCAGGAGAGCTGGAGGATGTGGAGAGAGGGTGCAGGATGCTCTGGCTGCATGAAGAGCAGAGGTGTCAGATGTGCATCTAAGCCCAAGAATACAGACATTTAGGACCTGTTTATTTCTCTGTTGGCTTTTTTTTCCCCAAGACTTTGAGAAGTAATTGTATTGCAAATTGTACTGCAAATATTGGAGAAGAAAATCGCCTTTCCTGGCAGGTTAACTGTATTTGGTGTCTCTATCACAGCTGCTTGGTCTATTTATATGCAGTGCAATTAGCTTTATTGCATAGGCACAAAGAATGGATAGATACGCAAAAAACATGCAATAAATAAATAATTCAAGGCTAAGTCTTTCTTTTATATTAGAACACCAAAGAGATGATGAAAAAGCATAACCCAGTGACAGCAAAATTTGGATTCAGTGAGCCCTGAGGTACCTCTGATACCTTAGAAAAACACTTTTTCAGATGAGACTAAGAGTGTCTCTAAGTCTCTGCAGTACTTTGCTCCCTGTGTCTGACCAGTAAGATCAGTTTATCCTGTGGCGATTTCTCCAGATTTTCTCAAACACCTTTGAGAATTAAAGCCTGAATGTTTCCCCCACCCCACCCCCCAGAGTCAGTAAAGGAAATAGATACAAGATATTATCGGATAAAAGTCTTTTCAGGCAACACTTTCTGAGAATGTTGAACAGAATGACTTTCCAAACTGAGTCCTGAGGATTAGATTAACCACCCAGTTTCTTTAAAAAAACCCACAGTTGTATGCCCCGAAATAAAACAGGAGGCAGGAAATATATGAAGCACAGAAAAAACACACACTAGAAAAAGCATACTCCCATAGAGTCTGAATGAACAGAAGGGCAACAGCTAGCAAAAATTAATTAAAACCCTGTGAAGGAAGCAGTGCTGTCAGTGCTCCTCCAACCCAGCCGCCAGGACGGGTGAAGCAGTGGTGATGGAGAACAGCTCCACAATGGGCCAACCCATCCTTCCCTGCACAGAAACCCAGGCATTCATCTGCCTGCTCTGATCTTCCCAGGGCCATCCACTACTATCTCGTCATCTAGTCTGTCCTCTTAACACTGTTTGGGAGTCAGTTCTCACTGCAGAAAAAAACTAACCCCCAAACAACCAAAAACTGTCACAGAAATTCAAGTTTCTGCCAGCAACCTTTAAAGCCTAGGTGTGAGGCTTTGCAGACAAGAGGGGAAAAGAAAGACGTGTTGCTCTTACTCATATCAGAGTGAGTATTTTGAGCTGACCTGAAAGTTGCTTGGAGATGACTGGAGAATACTACAAAAAATAAACTGTCTGGAAGTCTTTTCAAATCTCAACTAATGTTTGCACAGGACCAAATATGCTTTGAAAGCCTGTAGTCCAAGTCCCAAAAGGAAAATTTGGTGCAGCAGTTGGACATTAGGAGGCTTTGTTAGCCTTAGTTAAATCCTTGCTGTGAACGTGCTGGGTACACTGCTCATTTGGTTAGAGGATGGTTATGCTGTCAAGTCATTAATCTCTATTAGCCTGTGCTGTCAGGTACTCACATTGTAACTAACATGCACCAGGAACAGCACAACTTTTTGAGTTCAGTCTGCAAAAAGAAGAGGATTTTAAAAATTGGCAAAGTGCTCAAGGAATTTAGAAGTGGAATTTACAAAATTTTTGTACTCGCATCTATCCAAATGTGACTGAAGTCTGGATTTTTTCACTTTCATCTCTAGCACAGACAAGAACTGACATCGAAATTCTCTCCTCGCCCTTCTTAGGACGATCATAGACCAAAACACACCTGGAAGTGATGCTCCCAGGACAGTCACAAAAAGGGGCTGGCACGTCAGGAAGGAGAAAAAGGCAGATTTAAAAGGTGGGGTTTAGCCTTCTTTTGGTATGGAAAATTCTGTATCCACCACTCCACCCAAGCTGTGTTGAAACTCCCTGTTGTCCTCCTTGCTGAGGTGGTTTGGAACAGCAGCCAACTTCATGGCAGCAAAAGTGAATTAATCTCTGTGAAAAGGACACAGGAGTGAAGTGGAACTGTCACTAGCACCAGGTGACCTGCAGCAGGACATGGCACAAGCGTAATGTCCCCCACAACGCAGCAAGGAAGAGACCATTGCACGTCCTCAGGGATGTGGTAAGGGCCAAAATCAAAATGTCTACGTTCTCCCTGTCTTCTTCCATCCAAATGTCTCCTCTGAGAGACGGAGGGAAAGATGTCATGTTTCATTTCAATCTGAAAATGGTTTATTAAACAGGCCCAATAGGAAAAAAATGTAATGTCCTTGGTCTTTGTTAATGTTTAGACCTGACAGTGTTGACAGGTAAGGAGTATTGGGTTTTGGATCTGCAGGCATCAGGTTCTGCTGCTTGTGTGGTGGAAAGCAATTCTTTTATACAACATATTTTCTGATTTACCTAATCAGGCTGCCAGACCATGCCAGTGAGCAAGCACTGCAGAAATGTAAAATAACATACACAGTGGTAATTCTGGAAGAAAGAAAGTCTTTTTAATAGACCGTTCGGGACTTGAAAGAGCTCTTGAATTAGCACAGAAATTACTGGTCAGGTTAGGACTGTTTCTGTGCTCAAGGATGATGTCCAGGTGGATGTTAAACAACTTTAGCAATGGCTACAGTACCCTACTGGTGTCCTACTAAGTTTGTGTTTTGAAAATCATGTTAATCAGTCAGTCAATCAATCAGAGGAAGAAATACAGCTTTAAGAGAGGAAGATGATCAGGGACTGACCCAGCTCCATAATTTTTTCATTTACAGCAGTTCAGGAGAGCTAGTCCAGTGCTATAGCAGACACCTTGGTCTGTCTCAAGCACCATGGTGGGTAGTCTGAACTTGACGTTTGGTCCTGGGAAAGCCCAGAAGCCCGTAGTCTTGGGACTCAATCAGATTCGTAGTGAAGTGTCTGACCAAACAGAAAGTGATGAAAGCCACGCAGTTGACTTGGGATTCTTCTCTTCACATGAGACAGAGAGATCTTGGGCTTTCTCTTTTGGCTGACACTGACTGTCAGCGAACACAGACATAATTGTGCCTTCTTGTATTGGGAGAAGAAATATACTTTTTGAAATGTCTGAGATTAAATCCTGGCTTTTTTCATGTCAGTGGCAAAGCTCCAAATGATTGCCCACGGAGTCAAAATAGCGTCAAGACAGAATAGCGTCAAAATAGAGTGAAGACTGAATGGCTAGGAGAGCTATATATGCCCTGCAGAGATTAGATGATAGAGAAAAGTTTCTATGGCAAATTCAAGTGCCTTTGGAGAGGAGAAGCGGAGCAGCCTATCTCAGGGATGTTGCGGTTAGTGCTCTGCTGATGGTGTTGTGTGTGGTGGTCATTGCTCAAACAAGCATTCAATAAAGCCATTCTGAGAAGAGGAACAAGAAAAACACAGTACCAGAGAATTACCTAAAATTTAGATGAGCTCTGCAGCTAGTCTGCAGAGGCATCATTCTTCGGCATGAAAGCACAAAGCAAACGATAAAGGCTGCGGTACTTATCCACGTCAGGCTGCATCCAGCCACTAACTTGGAGAGCCTTTTCTCTTCCCCTTGCTCTGCCTGAGAGCAAAGAACAGCACATGCATGGAAATCACATGCAAATCTCATGTGCATTCACATGCGAAAGAGAAAGAGCATTTGTGTGTCCTGAAGTAATACCCCGACATCTGGCAATTTCAGGTTTGTCAGCTGTCAAAAAAAATGCTGCTGTGTTTCTGTATCCCAGACAGTGCAGCTCTGCTCCCTCACCCCTGAACTTGCAGAGGTTTTCAGCACACCCATCACTCAGTAATGAATTCACCCTCGGTTTCTTTTCAAGCAATTTGACTGCTGTTTAGTCTAACACAGCCAATACTGGGGGGATAGCAAATACTGGGGGATTTCTCTCTGCCAGTGCATTCATGAGGAAGAAGTTTACAGGCATTTTCTGGAAAAAAAAAAATTGCTGTGACACTTAAGGTGATCTCCAGCTCTTCAAATTCAGAGCCATAAACACTTTTTTTGATCAGTGTGGCACCAAGATTGGTGGATGTTGGGGTTTTTTTAGCCTCTGTGTGTGTGTGTGTGTGTTTTTCTGTTTTTTCTTCCACTTTAAAAAATTCTTCTAAACCTGAAGAAACAGGAATAATGTTTCTGGACAAGCAACAGGTTCAAATACACACTCAGGAAGCAGAAATCTTTAAAAGCAGGATCATTTTATCACAGAAGGCCAAGCCACTTAAATGGAGTGATGCTGATACAGGACTCATTCAAGCACAGTGCCCATCACCCTCAGACCCAGTGTAGGGGGTGCTGCACCTTCCCAAAGCCTTCTCAGAACACACATAGAACAAGCTTAGAGAATTAGCCTCCTCCAAAACATGGCTACAGCTCCTGCTTTCTTTCAAGACAGCCGTTCTCCTCTTCTGTGTATTAGTCTAGTGATTAAAGCATTGGCTTGGGACGGGGGGATGGAGTGGGGGTCCCAGACTCAGCTTCCCATTTCCCTCTGGCCACAACAAGGGGAACCATCTATACGTTACTGTCGGCAGCGATGCTCACCCTTTGCTACAGCAGCTCTGCATCTGGCAGTGAAAATTCAAGACTCCCTGGGCCAGAGAATAAAAGAGCATAGAAGGAAGAACAGAGCTGTAGTCCTCTCCAGGTGTTCACACTGGAATTGCTGCTTTGAATGTTTCATTCAATTCTGCTTTGAATGTTTCATTTAGTTCAGAATAATCTAAACCATCTCAGGGTTTTTTTGGTTGGGGTTTTTTTTTTTCCCATTTCCAGTTCCTCCTACTGAGCTGGGTGTTTGCAAACCCTACCTCAGGTCTGTTTACATAGGGAAAACCTTCCTGTATAGAACTGCGATCTCTGTTCTGTATCCCTAAAAAATTAACTCTAAGCCATGCATTTTGACATGTCCCAAGGCTGTCCCCAAACCCTTCGCCACCCCCAGGCGAGGCTGTCCCAGGGGGCTGATGGGGAAAGACAGCAGGAGCAAGAGGTCATGACATGGCAAAGGGTGGCATAGGCAGGCAAATGGCAGGAGCTTCCCTTCTGTACACCCCACGTAGGAGTTCCCCGTCCTCTGCGGATGTCAGAGACCGGGGTGAAGGGAAGGGGGGAGAACAATATTTTCCCTTCCTGTCCCCTTCTCTACATGACCCCCTTCATTTAATTAAGAGCCTGGAGAATCAAACCCCAACATTTTATATAATAAGGCCACATCCAGAGCTCAGTGCCTAACATCTGCTTTACTGGTAATTGGCTCAAAGTGGCAATTTGTCAACATTTTTAAGATAATGAGCTTCCTATTTGTGTTCCAGCCATCTAAACTTCCAGGTAAGGAAACGTGCTGTAGCTGTTGCACGTCAGCTTCTCTCTGGATACAATGCATGCGCCAGTGCCCCTCTCTCCCACAAAAACAGAGTGCTGCCCATCAATGGAGAAGTTAATCAAGTATCATTTGAAGTCTGGCTGGGTACAGACTCTTTGGATGAAAGATGCTATTTAAATATCAATTGTCATGATGATGAGAATGATTATGGTTATTCTGGCCATACTAGTAATACTAAGTAATAGTGTTTTTAAAAGTATTGAAATCTCTGCACAGAACTCAAATGAAAGCTCTAAATATTGCTTATTAGAACAGCCAGTCAAAATGTTTTCTCCTAAGTATTTAACCTGTGAAAATTCTGTGAAAATTCTTGCTATTCTCTATGGGAAGTTCTGATATTTATCCTGAAATACTGCAGACAACAGTGAAACAGAATTGTTTGCCATAAATTATTTAGGATTTTGGTTTCATTTGAATTTTGCAAGAAAAGTTTGAAAGAAAAGGAAGTTTTTAGGATCTCCCACAAAGCCTATGCACCCTTTTCACCAGCTTCATTTGTCTCCTTGTTATCAGTCACTAGTGGAGTTGTGCAAATGGAAGCCTTAGAAAAACAGCCCATAAAATATGTGGGGTTTGCTCTTTTCGCTCTTTCTCCACATAAGCTAGTAATATATGCCAAAATGTGTCATTTAGTAATATCCATTTTCATCTGCCTGTATGGCTGCTAGCAGCAGGAAGAGCAGTTCTGATAGCACTTGAAAGATACGTCAAATATGTTTTTAACAAGAGAGAGAAAGGCAGATAATTTAGTGTTTCAGTCCCTGGGAAGACGGGGCTGAGCACAACACATCAAGCCTTGCACCAGCCAAGCCTCCCCTGCAGCCCCTGGCAGTGAGCAACATTCCTGCTAAAACTACATTCTGTGCACGATGCACCTCTGTCTACAACAGCTGCAGGTCTTTCCTTTGGATACATCTTTAAGGTGTCTTTACTTTAAAAAAGAAACTGTGCCATGTCTGATCAGTAATGCAAACAGAGCTGTGCTGCAAAGCGGCTGAGAACCTGGCTTGCTCTATCGATACAAATCCCATTCCTTTCAAATTTTTTCTACACTGATGAGGATTGAGAACGTTCTCTACAGAATCAGCTACTGAGAGAGATTTATTGCTCTACAGTTCCCAGCAGGTTCATGTTTGCGCTTTGGCTACTGCTGACGAGCAACAACACCAAAGAAACTTAAAGCAACTATATTCTCTATGCTCTTCTGTTCATACCTGTCCAGTGAGATACAGCACAGGTGCAGGATTGACGCTGTGGTGAGCAGGACATCGAGGGACGTTCGGACCAGGCAGAACATCTCTCCATAGATCCAGTTGTCCTGCACCAACTCAATGGCTCCAAATGGCATCACCAGCACTGACACCAGCAGGTCCGCAAAGGCAAGGGAAACAATGAAATAATTGGTCTTGATTTTCCTGCAAGACAGATCACAAAATTAGGGTGGAATAGTTTCAGTGCAGCATCCTCTACATGTGGACCGAGATTTCAGCTTGTGATTGGGTCTAATTTGCTCCATCACACTGAAGGGTCCTCTCTAACATACTCCTCACTTTATATGGTCACCTCCAGCTCATTCCTGGTTTCTACAGCTACATATCCGCTGTGTTCTCTGCAAGAACACATCTTTCTGCTCACACAGAAAAGGCAAATAGATGCTCACAGGCTTCTGCGTGTGGCTCAGCCTCACAGCTTGCACTGGAGAGTTTGGGGCAGAGGAGGGGGATTTTGTTTTAACTTGTAAATTGAGAAAATCCTTCCAGAAAGCACTGAGAAGAATCTAGATTGAAGCTGTAATTTTAACTTGAAGAGTACTTTTTAAACCATAACAATAAAATAGAATTAAAGCCATTAAAAATCCCACGCAGAATATGAATAGAGGCTGTTGAATTTCTCACTCTGCTCCTGAGGCTGGTCTGACAACTCCCAGGGGTAGCGGCAAGCCTCGAGACAGGAGTTTTGCCTGTGACCCCTCCAAATCACTGGCAGCATTTGCCAAGCTGCGGCAGTGCAGCTTTTGGACCTTGATCTGCACGGTCTTCTGATGGGCTTGTTCAGAAATTTGAGATGGAAAAGGGGTAGAGGCCAACCTGCTTCTCCAAAGAATTGCTGTTTAGCTCTGTTTTTCACTGATTTATCTGACTTTTTGACATTGAGAGTGCTAAAAATGTAGAGGATGGATAATAAAATGATTCCACCGCCACGGTGTAAGTCCAAGTGGGGATGCAGAGAGGCCCATGTGAGAGTTTGCCATCACTGTGGTGCAACGCATGGCGAGAGACATCCTTCATCGCAGCGGTTTATGCCCTTGGCTGTGGGCATGGGGATTTTTAGGCAGCGATTTTCCCCTGTGACTCCCTGCAGAAGGGCAGGTGGTGGCCGGCTGGGTGGGCTCACCTGAGCTGCCTGTCCCGGCACACGGCCACCATCACCAGCAGGTTCCCCAGGATGGCCATCAGTATAACGGTGGAGATGAAGGTGAGCAGCACGATCTTCTCCGCTACGCCGAAGCCCTCACTCGAACTGGGGTGCACACAAAAAGAAAAGAAAAAGAAAAAGAAAAAGAAAAAGAAAAAGAAAAAGAAAAAGAAAAAGAAAAAGAAAGGAAAGGAAAGGAAAGGAAAGGAAAGGAAAGGAAAGGAAAGGAAAGGAAAGGAAAGGAAAGGAAAGGAAAGGAAAGGAAAGGAAAGGAAAGGAAAGGAAAGGAAAGGAAAGGAAAGGAAAGGAAAGGAAAGGAAAGGAAAGGAAAGGAAAGGAAAGGAAAGGAAAGGAAAGGAAAGGAAAAAGAAAGGAAAAAAAGAAAAAGAAAAAGAAAAAGAAAAAGAAAAAGAAAAAGAAAAAGAAAAAGAAAAAGAAAAAGAAAAAGAAAAAGAAAAAGAAAAAGAAAAAGAAAAAGAAAAAGAAAAAGAAAAAGAAAAAGAAAAAGAAAAAGAAGCTGCAGCAGTGCCAAGATGGGACTGCCCGGGCAGCACCAAGGTGCCAGGCACGAGCACTCGTTTTGGCAAGCGTGACAGCAGCATCCCCACGCCCGCTGGAGTGAGGCAGCCTTCCCACCAAGACATCGGCACCGTTGCACAAGGAGCATTTCATATTTATGGGGAAAGTGGCGAGGCTTGTGTTCATCAGCAGAAAGGCTACAGGCAGACGATACCCACAATGCCCATGGCCGCCCATGTCTCCCAGGGATGGATAAGCCGACACATACGGCAGAGAGCTAGAGTGCACTGTGCCTGATTTCTGAAAGTCCCTTCCAATTCAGAGGCTGTGGATGAAAATGTTTTCATTCACTTTTCACCTCAATAAATAATGTTATTTTCTATGCAGAAGTATTTTGGTTTTCTTTCCTTTAGTTTTACAATTTTTTTCCAAGGTTTTCCTCAAGATGAGCATTTTACATCTCGAATTTTGAAATCTTCTACATAATCTTTTCCCTTGTTCTCTCTTCTCTTCCCTCTGTGCCACAGAACAAGAGGCAGTCTGGCATTTTTTTTTTTCTTTTTCATTCGGTAACTTTTCCAGAATTAGGGAAAAGAAAATAAGAATTTTTTAAAAGGAAGTGCCCAATTTCCCCCTACCCCAACATCAGTAATTTCTTTCAGTTAATGAAGAGAAAATAAGGAAGGATAACATGAAAACACAATGTTGGACATGTTTTAAGTCTGCATTTCTACAAATATCTTGTTAAATGTTTCAAAAAAAGTTGTTGGTTTGTTTTTTTTTTTTCCAGAGCCTGCAAAGCAGGAAGGTAATACACAGCATGCAATGAATACTGTTCAATTCCTCATAAAATTAGGTTTATTACAAAATTTGAGCCGCTTTTCCTTTAAAGCTATTTCTAATTATGTATCCAGAACAAAACGTGTCCTAAACCTTCGCCTGCTTGTGTAACTTTCCCTATTACATTACACGGGTGAGAACAGGTGTTTGTTCATGTTATCAAGTGTGGCTAGAAATAAACTGGCATTAAGAGCAGCACTTGACACTAATTCAGCAGGGAAATTTCTTCACAGCATAGAGCTGGTATTCAGCACCCAGGATTAAAGATGTGAGATTGTTTGGGTAATTGAAAAATTGAACTGTTATTCTGTTTTACTTTGACTTCCTCTGGGGTCACCTTTTATTTACTAAATACATTCCAGACTTTTACACTTCATCTCATTGAATTAGCCTGAATTTTAGCTTTTTGGCAAAGCTAAAAAAGATTAGGGACTGTTGAGGCCCTGCCTCCACTACCTGTGCCATTTTAATAAGCTTCTAGCAACTGACTTCACGCTGAGCCTGCATTGCGGAACATCCACTTAATCACAATCTCCATTTTCGTCCCTAAAAGTGATGCCACATTGAGTATGACTTTTTTGCCCACTGCCAGATGCACCAGTGGGCCATATGGCAGCCTGCTGAAGTTGTATTCTTCATATTGAGTATAAACAAGGTCTCAGAATTCCTTGATTTTCAGTGTTTTACAAGGAAAAACATCACTGGGTATAGGTTTATCCAGATGGGTGAGGATGTTTACGAGCAAATAAAGAAGAGGAAAGGAGATGCCCTGGCCTCACCCTAGTTTCACAGAAAAACACAGCACTAGGCAGATACACGCAGGCTCAAAACCAAGTGCAATTATACAGCTATAATAAGAAAGAGGTCCAAGGCAACTGCATATCCTAGCTTCATAAATGAATGTCCATATGCCAAGTACTGCTTTCACACCTGTGAGAGCAGAGGTAGCTCTTAATTCCAGACAATCTCCTGTGTTAAAACTAAGAGATTAATAAATGTCACTGTCCTGGTTTCAGCTGGGATAGAGTTAATTTTTTTTGTAGTAGGTAGTATGGGGCTATGTTTTGGATTTATGCTGAAAACAGTGTTGATAATGTGGAGATGTTTTAGTTGTTGCTAAGTAGTGCTTACACTAGTCAAGGACTTTTTCAGCTTCCCATGCTCTGCCGGGTGCACAAGAAGCCAGGAGGGGACACAGTCAGGACAGCTGACCCCAACTGACCCAAGGGATACCCCACACCATATGACGTCATGCTCAGCATGTAGAGCTGGGGGAAGAAGAAGGAAGGGGGGGACGTTGGGGGTGATGGCGTTTTGCCTTCCCAAGTCACCATTACATGTGATGGAGCCCTGCTTTCCTGGGGATGGCTGAACACCTGCCTGCCCATGGGAAGGGGTGAATGAATTCCTTGGTTTGCTTTGCTTGCACATGTGGCTTTTGCTTTGCCTATTAAACTGTCTTTATCTCAGCCCATGAGTGTTCTCACTTTTACTCTTCTGATTGTCTCCCCCATCCTACCGGGGGGAGTGAGCGAGCGGCTGCGTGGTGCTTGGTTGCTGACTGGGGCTAAACCACAACAGTCACAAAGAGGGAGCAGTTGGATGTATCCCACCTCTCTACAAGGTTTTCAGGCAAAAAGTCCCTGAGCCCTGCCAGGCACATGTCCTTCTGGAGGTGGGTTGTTGGGGTATCAGTGTGCCAGGAGAGGGGGTACGGGTGGCTCAGTGAGAAGGGTACTCAGTAAGGAAGCAGATTTTGTCTTGTGTTGGAATGAATGATCCCAGCCCAGAGGCAAAGGCAAAGGCATGACTGCTTCTTTTGCCCTGTCGGTTTTCAGTGCTGTCAGTAAATACACTCCTGCTTAATGGAGGCAGGTCTCTGGTGTTACGCTGAAGGGGTTAGTTGGAGCCATGGGTTTGCATCCAGCAAGACACTCATTTTTGTGCAAGCCAATTATAGATGCTAAGATAGGAGAAAGGCAAAGTCAAGATGTGCTTTTATTCAGCATCTGAAAGAGTTTGCACTTAATTAGAAAGAGTTGTCTACTTAACTTAGCACAACTTCAGTGAGGGCAATTAAGGCTCCAAGAAGCTGGTAGCTCTGGGCAAATCCTTCAGTGCGTTCAGAAATGTTGACAAGGCTCTGTCTGAACTAAATGTGGCTTTCCCAGTTTTTATTGGAGAGCGTTGCTTCCTCATGCCTTGGGTCAGTAGCTCTTGGACAACTCTTGCAACAAGTGGGGTTTGTGTCTGCAGTTCCTGCAATTACACTGCAATTGTTGCCTGCAATTTGCCTACATTGGTCCAGTCATACTTCCTCCCATTGACAGCAGAAAATCCCTATTGATCAAAAGGATCTGCCTCACCCATCATCCTGTCTCTGACAGTGGCTTGTAGGAGATGAAATGCCTACATGCATACAGCAGCGCCTCCCTTGCATGCTCTCTCATGCCACAAAGGACTGTGTCACAGTGGGCTTGTGTTTAATATCTTTTGGTGGATTCCTTTGCCTTCCCTCTCTCTGGCCTGTCTTTCAAACTCTCAGTAAATGGTGAACAATACCTCCAGGCAGCTTTCTTCCTTGGTCTCACAGTAACATGCTAAATGCAAAAATCAAGCAAATGGCATCAGTTTCTGTGCTTCTCAATCACCAGTGACCACCCCAAATTGCATACAGAGACTTTTTCCTCAGAACTAAAGGCAACTGGCATCTAATTCTTTATCCTAACACTAAAATACCAAGCCACCTTACAGAACTGGTCACTGGTCACATGGCTGCTCCTAGAAAAGGATGTCGCTCCTTCCCTGCATCTAGAAATCACCCTCCCCCTCTCCCATCCATCTTGATCTACTTCTGATCTGAAAGACCTCATTTTCCCCAGTAGCAAAGTCCTGTGTTGGAGATTTTGGGAGGCAGGAAGCTGGGAGCTGCTGATGCATGAACCTACACTGCAGTAAAGTGTTTTGGGAAAGGATGAGCAGCCAGGAGCGGGTCCTTCCCTGTGGGCACCGTGCACAGTGGGATGCATAAGGATGCACACTCCTCTGTTGGAGCCGCAGACTGCCCTGGGCCCACCGCTTGCTCCCCTCTGCAGATGGCTGCTGCACAGCTGGGGAAGGTCAGACACTTGCCAAGCATCAGCATTTTAAGCACAACCAAATGCCAGAGCCTTCATTAATAATGTTCAGCAGCAGAAGAAGACACCATGAAAATTAAAGGGAAAGAAACAACTTCAAAGGCAGGTCTCAGTCACAGGCCTTCTAGCTGGGTACTGGGTGGGATGAAAAGCCTCAGGAACAATGGGGATGCCGGGATCAAAGGCACCTTCACTGCCGAGCTGTAATTGTACCTGTCTAAATAAGCCTTCACAATAGGCTAACATTGCTCTGTGGCTGCATCTGTGAGAAACAAAATGTCAAACTACACTGAATAGCACCATACAAAAGATGTTCCTTTTCCTCCCAAGTGAGCATGGCAGCATATACATGATGGAACAGCGGTAATGAGGATGATGAGGGTTTAGTTTATACAGAGCCAGGCAGAGTGTTAGATTTATATTTTGTCTTATTAGCTTTGCCCATCCTTCTGCTGTTCCTAAACAATTCTTATCACTGTGATATTTGAGCACCTTGGATCTGCACTCCACAGCATGTACAAAGGGAGAGAGACACCTCTCTTGTCCCCGAGAGCTGCCGGGGGCGGGTTGAGCTGGCCATGGGCTGTGGACGGGGCTTCTCACTCCACCATGCAGTACCTTGGGAGCAGGACTGGTGACCGAGCCTGCTGGCTCTTTTTTGGGGGAAGCCCTGGTGTTTTGAGGCTGCGTACTGAGAGATTCCCGTCCCCTCCCCACAGTGAGGATGCTGGCTCTCTGGCTAGCGGCTGTGCTGCCCAGCAAAAGGCACTTGGTGTCAGGATGCCCTGGGGCCTCATCCCACAGAGGGAGGTGGACAGGAGGAGTGAAGCATTTTAACTGTTCCTTGAATGACCTGCTTTGGTCCTAATGGTGATGGGTTTACACTTGGACGTAAACATTTCACAATAATCAAGACAAGATGTAATAAGTGCATGGGTGAACTCAATTGCCCACTCACCCGCCGCTGGAAAGCTGCTGTGCCTATAAAGGAAACCCTGACAAATGGCAACGCTGCTGCCTGCTATTGCCACCAAAAGGACGGCCCTGTCCCCAGGTACCAGACCAGGCTCTTCACATCATGTCCACTCCTCAGGAGCACCGCATCCCTTTTGTCAAGGCGTACCCTCCACTGCTCCCTCCTGGCGGTGTCAGCATCCACGTGCCGCACAGCTGGGCAAGGTAGCGCAGCAGAGGCAAGCTGGGTGCCCTGGTGTGCTGCTGACTGCTCAGTGCACGCTGCTCCCGTCAGGACGGGCACAGGAGGTTCTGCAGGACCAGGAGGAGGAGGGAGCTTGAGGGATGCCAGAGAAAAGGGCTCTGGAGGTAGAGAGAAATTATGATTTTCACTGTGCATCTAGGACAGAAATAGTTGGAGACACCTCTATGCTCCTCCTTAGCAGCAGTATTTTCTGCATGGAAGGTAAAATTCCAACAGCTGCAAGGAGGTTCTATCTCTGAAGTTAAAACTGGCCAAGTTTTGTGCTTTGGGGTGGAGGATCAACACTGAATTTTAGCCGGCTTTTGCTAAGCAATGACACCCGGAGTGCAGGGATGTGGATTTGGGTGGAAGTGAAATTTGTCCTTGCAAGGCAGGTATTGGCTGTCCCCTTGTGTAAGAATCCCAGATGTTTTCCTGTCATTTTGGCTCATGAAGAAGGACAGGGACCATAATAGCAGGTGAAGACTTAGATCTGCTCTATGCTTCCAGGAATCCTCCTGAGCTTATTGCTTATTGCCCAGGACAGAGACCTCCACCCCCTCCAGCCTCATTAGCTGCAGAGAGCTGTGCAAGTGAACAGACACTGAAGAGAATGCCCCACTACAGGTCTTCTTTGGTGCAGAGATTTTGAGTTCATTCATGAAAACAATCTCTGGAAAAGCCAAAGGAGACCAGCACTGAGCCACCAGATGTTGCCCTGCTTGAAGACTGAGGGATGCTTCAGCTTCAGCCAGGAAGCAGGGCAATGTTTTAAGCCCACATTTCCCATCCAGTGTACACAGGCCACCCTGCCCTGAAGGTGGTGGCATCCTGGTCCACACCATTTGACTTGGCTGGCCACAGCCCAGGGCTCTGAACAGAGACCAGCTGGTCAGAAACATACACTGGCACACTTGTCTATGGAGCATTTGCTGTGATAATGGTTTTGGAAGCATTTGGGAGATCTCTCCAAAGAGTATTTCTCTCATGCTGTGTTGTATTGCTCCCCTGGGGAACATTAAATAGGGATGTGCATCACTGGGGGTGCAGGAAGAAGGATGTTCATCTGGGCTATGTTTCTGTACATCTGCCTTTTGAATAATCTATCATCGAGTAGGAATATTTGTTAATTATTCAGTCTCAGTAATTCAAAGCTGTTAATAATGGAATAAGTGGATATTGCTGTAAATTAAAATCAATGGTTTGCGTAACAGCTTTGATCAAATCTGAGTGCTCTGGCTTCCAAGAATGTTTCCCTGTTTAATAAAGCAGAGATTGATGGGTTTGCTATTATGAGGAAATGAGATTCAGACAAAATGAATGTTGGTTAGTAGGAATATAGAAATCACTTAAGGAAAAAGGTGAAATACTGATGTGGAATGAATGCTTAAAACCCATATATGGACACATTTAAAAGGTTCTTCCGCATAGTCATTAATGTGAAGAGAAAGAAGTGTAATTATTTTTTCAAGCTCAATTTCTACTTTCCTGTAAACACCCCAACTTTTCCAAATGACCTCAAGTGCTTTTGCATATTTTATGCAACAATTAAACTGCATAGATCAGTCATGTTGATAAAACCACACACATTGCTCCTCTGGTTTTCGTTACACATGTCACACCCTGACCTCCCCGCCACTACAGTGGGAGAAAATCGCTAATAAATAGCTCGGTGATGAGAGCACCTCGGGCACTCCACAGACACTCCTGCAGGAGTGAGAGAGATAGAAAAGAGAGTGAGGATTAAATAAATAAGACTTTTCTTCTGGGGGCAGAGAAGGGTAGCTGATAAAAAGGAGGCTGGATGGCCCATTTCCAAACCAGAGAGGAATAACTCTGCTTGCAGAGATAACCTGGAGCATCTCCTGGAGGTAGCCAGGGACCGTAGTGAGCACTTCATAACAAGGGACGTCTGTAATTCTCACTGAAGAAGATTAAAAGCTCAGGGCAGTGAGTTTTGCCAGGGTAGCCTAGAAAAGAGCTTTCTTGATTTAACAATGGCCTCAAAGTTTATGGGGAATACGTGGAGCAGTCATTCTGCTTTGTTTTCAACCAAGCCATGGCTTCTCACTCTGTAACTCCAGCTGACATGAAACTTCATGTAGGTCTTTAACTACAAATAAGTTGTCATTTGCCTCCCCTCCTTTCTACTCCTCTGGTTATTCCTAGGCATAAAGTCAGAGGCTGAGTGTTAAACGCTTAAAAATCAAGATATGTTATTTAATGGGTAAACCTAACAACACGTCTCAGTATAGAAACAGTACAATAGGGAAGACATCATTTGATCTATGGCTTTCCAGATGTTATCATATTCTTTTCTACTGCCACCTAAAAATATTAATCAGAAGTCAGCATTAATCCAGAAGCATATAACTTCTTTTAATGCCTTCAGATGCTACACTGCCTGTGCTGCTTCGCTTCAGACTGTGCAGATGGCAGGACAACTTCTAACAGATTCAAATCAATTATGTACTTCACTTCTGTTTTAGAAACAGATTGAAATTAATTAAAGTATTGACAAGCCAGAAATAAACAGCATTCCACGTATCAAAATAACTCAGTCATATGATTAGCTTATTTGAGTGCCCTTTTTTTTTTTTTTTTAACCAAACTAATTGCGGCTGTGAGGCGGGTGGGAATGGATGAGGTTTTCTCCTTTTATGCTGGTTTGAACCTCAGAAGTGTTCTGCAAACTGACTTGCTTCCACTGATGGCATGGGGCTGAAAATCCACCACACTATGGCAAACAGCAGCAGCTCAAGTAGGACCATGAAGGACGAAACAAGGACTTCAGACCACCTCCTCCTGAACAAAACTACTGACAACATCACTGATCCTGCTCCTCCGCTCCACATATCTCCTGGAGGCTGAATGGTATAGTGCTTCAAGAATTAAGTGTTTTAAGCAGCTGATAATACTGATTAAAATCAATTGTCAAGATGAAGCAAAGAAGACAGGCTATTTAAATGTTTTAAAAATTGCCATGTGTGGGCTGTGCAGTCAATCAGGACGTGCTAGGAGCACGCTCCCATTTGGGAGCGGGTGCATGCTGGAGCTGCCAGACACTGTGGGACCTCAGGAGACATTGGGGCCAGAGCAATGGCTCCACCTCTGCACACACCTCGGGCTTTGAGGCTGCCCAGATTCGGGCTGACAGGCAAGACACAAGGGGCTCCATCCAAGTAACAAACCCAGAAAAACTGAGCTTTCTGCTAGTCAATGCAATTTCCTTAGCTTACACCAGCAGAAGTTCCTGCCTTTTCTGGATGCAAATCGGATCTGGGGCTAAAAACTGATCCTGAACAATGCAATCCTTTGCCATGATCTTCATACAGATGAAGGTCTGAGACCTCCAGAGAGAGACAGCAGTTTGCAGAGTTATATGGGAAATGTGCGACAGAGGTAGGAAACAAACCCGGACCCAGTGAGTCTCCGGGCTCTGCCTAAGTCTTAGGGCCTCTCCCCTTGCAGCGAAGTTAGGCAGGAGTCCAGCAGCCACATCCATCTCTACTTCTCATACAACGAAGGATGGAAACCCTGGCTCTGCTCCTCCACAGGCAGCAGATCAAGTGTTACATAATTTACACCCACATATGAACGGATATCGCTGCAAGACTGATGCACATAAGTACAATCCTTAAAAACCATTAGACTGTCACCTAAAATATAAGCTAAAATTCACTCATTCAATTAGCATTAGATTAGGATCGTGGTATTTACATGGAGGAAGGGCAGCTGCTGCAATTACTTTGTTTGGGATCCACTAAAAACTACCGGAGGAGAGCTCTTGTGCAAAGCCCTGTGCAATCACAAATTGCAATCTTACACATCTGCCTGGAGTTTGCAGAACTTTGGCACTGTGTTTTTGTTCCTTATACTATACTTCCAAGTCTTTAAATTTTACTCCCAATGCCCCCTTCACACGCTGAATACTCTCCTTTTATTTTCACATAAAGATAACAATACTTTTCTGATATGCAGGGTCTACTTATTTTAATGAGGTTACCAAATGCTCTACAACTATGAAAAAAACAAACCTCTGGCTTAGGCATAGGTAGGCATTTAGGTGCACTACAAAGTGCAGCAGAGATGTTGTAACAATCATTTCTCCTTTGTAAATGCTGAATAAAACCAAAGATCAAACATGCCCTTAATCAGAAATGCCTTATAGAATCATTAAGGTTGGAAAAGACCTCTAAGATCATCAAGTCCTGATCAGTTCCTAACTGGAATTGCCCCTCAGAAGAAAGCCCACTGCATCTACCAAGCTACAAGTCAGTTTAATGAAGAACGGAAGATGATGAAAGAAGCACAAAAATAAACCTGACTTTTGGTGTATATTCCATAATAATAATGTGATTATCCTCTATTTTCCAGGTAAGTGGCTCTTGCCTATCTCATGTCATACGAAGTCTTAAACAGAGCAGGCTGTATGTTCAAAAGACAAATACAGCATAGCTACGCTCAGGAGATCTGATTTAATGAAGCACCTTATCTCCCAGCAGCATTCCCATTAATTGTCATTCATTTCACTTTCATATTCTATAAATGTTGAAGACAGAGTCTAGTATGTACTTTCGAACAAGAATGTTTGTAAATCAGTTATTGTACAAAAGATTTTTACTTTACAGAGACATAAGCAACATCACCATTACACATACAACTATCTCAAGCTTTATCTCAATAGTTTAGATGCAGATCTGTGACATAACCTCCTGTGGCACAGAGGTGAGCTGGAAAAATCAAGGTTTAGATTCATGCTAAACATACTCTGAGGGCCCAGATTTCTCAGTGAAATCTGTGTGACGCCTCCTGCAATAACCAGGTGCAAAACTGGGATGCACTGAGACTGATGGAGCAGAGCCTGCTACTCTTCAAGGGTGAGCTGCTGCTCCTGGGCTAAAAGCAGGTTTCCCTGCCTTATTATAACTTTTCCCATAAAAAGTAAAAATTAAGTCCTGCCCTATCCCCACACATTTGCTTTCCAGAAGATAGCTCTTTATCAGAACACCATAACAGCAGTTCTTAGTCTTTATTCGTACGCATTCTCGTACTGAGTTCTCATTTTCATACCAGGGAAAATCTTTGTTCCCATCTTTGCCAAAAGCCTGAAAGTTGCAAGACTTTCAAATCAAAAAACATGAAGGCCCTGCTCTGCTTTTGCAAGCAATATTTGCAGTCAGGGAAATACTGTTAAATGAGAGGCACTCAGTCAAGACTGGTGCAAAAGTCCTGGCATCAGGCTGTATATTAAAATATCTAGGATGTGTACTTTTCCCACTGCTTGTTTACACCTTAGACAATAAAAGACAAATACAGCTATCGGCTGCCTAACTTCTAATATTTACTGGATAGTTTCTCAGTTTCAAGAATCTAGAGGAATGAGAGTTTCTTGTTGTTACCCCTGCTAACGGAAGACTTGGCACAGACAGGATAATACATTGATTTCTGGAATACATTTTATTTGAGACACCCCCCAGACACCCCATGTTGCTCTGAGCCTCACAAAACCAGTTCCCAGCTCATTCATTACCAGACAATAACAGAAGGTACTTTCACTTCTTCTTTGAAGACAACATAGGACTGTATGTCCCAATGACTTTTTTTTAAGGCACAGCATGGTGGAGTTCATCTGTTCAGCTCCCACAGTGTGTGCCCCTTGACTAAGCGATTGCCTTGTGTCCCCAGGGAATGGTGTGTCTCCTTAGTCCCTTCTCCAGTGCCACAATTTCTGAACTGCCCAACCGGTTTGCTGTACACAAAATACATCAGTCAAGTGGGATAAAAGTCATCTTTGAGACGTCATGCATCTCCAACTCTGCTACCTCAATTTGAGCTTTACCATAAAGACCAGAGTTTGGTAAATAAAGCTAATTCCAGAGGTGGCAGCCAGAAACCTTCCACCCCCAGAGTACATGTTCATCAGCTCATTTTGTATGAACCTCGCTCTTGTATTTAGGCTCCAGATAGGTGTCCTTTCTAAGCAAAGACACGGAAAGTCCTTGATTCAAGAACAAAGCACTTAAATTTCTTGTTTTATTTAAACCTCCTTCTACATCCCCAGCTAAGTGCATATTCTGAATACTGTCCACAAAAGCCTCATCAAATTTCTCACTTCAAATAAACAAGAGAGGATGTCATCCTGGGGAAATGGATGGACAGAGGAAAAGCAAACCGTTGGGACTGCTTTGTGGACGGTAAATGCACACCCAAGAGTTACTTCCAGCACATTTCTCTGAGGCCAGCCTAAGAAGCTCTAGAAGTGCTTGTTCAGTAGTGATTTCCTTTGGCTAACAAGTGCAAGAGCTTCCAGGAGGAACGTCCCACCGTGCTCGCCCGCAGAAGCCCTTGACAAAGATTCCGAAAAAAAGCCGTTCCTGGAGAAGAGAGCAATGTGAAGGGGGAGACCTTCTTCCCCACAAAGGAGTGAAGTGACCTAGGCATTTCTTAGTGGCATCAGGTATGAAGTCTCCACTCACAGGTTCTATGAACTTCACATTTGATCCACAACTGGGAGCTAGCTGCTGCCTCGCCCAGGTATCTCAGTGCAGGCTGATTTTAAAAATCTGTTTCAGTCTGATAACTGACCACTTGCAAATAAATTACACCCTGATATGCTGGGTGCCACAGGTCTATAATTTTCCCTGCCACTGACTGAGGAAATCGGTCCAAGAACTGTGAGAACAAAAGAAAAGCTCAAGGGGAAAACAGAGAGATGAAGCCAGCAGCACCACAATGATACTGCTTATGGTATCCTGGTTCAAGGGTCAGCACCACCAGATAAGTTCTTTAGACTAGAAAATAAGCCATGAAGCTGCATATCAAAATGGATGACAAACTAAGAGCCCTATTGGAAATCAAACCTACTGCCCAGACATATTTGGAAACAAGCAAAGGCCTGGAGAGCTGAAATTTGATAAAATAGAGCAGAAACACAGGATCAGTTTGAGGGCATAAAAGTCGAGAGAGGAAGAAAGGCTGAGCATGTCAGCTGTACCATGTGGCCCTATTTGTAAAGTTTTGAGACAAGTGAAGAAGAAAGATGTAAGGTGCCTGCACCCAGCATCTTGGATACACCTAGAAAATGACACTGCAAACACAATGCTCTTTTCAAGTGTCAGAGGAGGGACTGACCAAGCATAGAGGCACAAGGCTTAAAAACAAGACAACAGACTACAACAACCATTTGTTTTTGTGGCTAATTTGTTCCATGTCAGAGCAGGGAAACTGGCTCCCAACCCAGGGTCAGCAGATTCCTGGCAGTGTTGAGCAGCCAGGCTGCTCATCCGGGGGTAACCAGTGAAGCATGTTCCCATTGGGCTTAAATCCCCTGCTTAAGGGTCTGCAAGGCTGTTGGAAATGCAATAGCACCTGCCAATCACAAAGAACTGAAAACCTCAATTAGTGACATTTCTGGAAAGCTGGTGCAGCACATTTTAACTGAGTACAGAAAGTTAGTTCATTTTGTGATTAATTTTCTGGCCATTTCATAGAATCATAGAATGGTTTGGGTTGGAAGAGACCTTTAGAGGTCATCTAGTCTAACCCCCCTGTAGTGAGGAGGGACATCCCCAACTAGATCAGGTTGCTCAGAGCCCCATCCAACCTGACCCTGAATGTTTCTAGGGATGGGGCCTCCACAACTTCTCTGGGCAACCCGTTTCAGCGCTTCACCACCCTCATTGTAAAAAATTTTTCCTTATATCCAGTCTAAATCTACCCTCCTTTAGTTTGAAACCATTACCCCTTGTCCTGTCACAACAGGCCTTGCTAAAGAGATTGCCCCATTTAAACTTAGTTCCTAACTTCAACAGGTATTTCAGGTGAGGGACACTGTTAGCTAAATCATTTTACAGCTTTGAGCTCCAGTGAAAACTTCTGTTTTACAGTGTGTCACCAAGAGTAATTCTAAACAGATCCTCATGTTGCTGCAAGGAGACAGCATCAACAAGAGCTTTGAGCGTGGCTCACAGGGAAAAGTATAAGCAATACAAAAACACTAGGCGCCTGCATTGGACTAGACCCAGATCTGCTGGGCTCAGGAAAGCATACTGAACAGTAGCTGAATTGCAAGAAATAACCCCCCCATGTTTCATTGTAGCTGCCAGCTCTGCCTGAGAATCACATCTCCATTATGGCCCATAAAAATGGAAATTGCAAATAATGCCAGTAATGGGACCAAATCTGTTCCAGCTGCTTGAGAATGGAGAAAAAAAATATGCATTCTTCCACTCTAGCATGGCCCAAAATAGCAGAAAAGCAGTTTAATTCCCAAAGAAGTAAGCAGTCTATTAATTTTCCAGGGATATCTACCAGTGAAGAGGAGGTTCATATCTTGATGCACAAGCCCCAAAGAAACTTCTCTGACAGAGGCTGCAAAGGGAATGGCCCATGCTTCCCACCATCTCCTTTCCACAGAGTAACTCAAAATCTGTCTGGACTCCTGTGACATCCTCTACTTGCCCTAGTCCTCCAAATACCCAAGCCCCTGGTTGAGCCTGCTCAGAAACATGTCACAACTCTTGGGCAGCTTCCTCACCACTCAGGTCTCAGTCCTGAGAACTTCTTGACTAAATTAACATGATCCAGATCCTTTCTGCCTATCTTCTTTTGTTGGATTTATTTATTCTCCTATTACACTCCCTGTTGAGTAGACAACAGCCTGTTCTCAGAGAAGTCCTCAGAGCTCTCAGGAAGTTCATGAGAAGAGCAAGCCCTGGACAGGTCTCCAGACTGGTCTACTGACAGTGAGCAATGAGCTGACCCATCACTGCAGCCCTGTAGTCTCCCTGTGGAAGGGAGGCTTTGGAAACATGTAGACTTTGTATTTTCAGGTCCTGGCCTTTAAGCCAAAGTTGAACAGAACTTAAATGCCAATAGATATAACTCTGGAGATACAGAGATAGAAAAAAAATCATCTGAGCTCTAGGAGCCAACTGGGAGCTCGGGTAATTTTTCAGATTAGGGTAAGGAACTGGGGACTAAGTGAAGTAAACTGTTTACACACATTGGACATCTGGAACTGACTTCTTTTAAAAGAACTCAGTGTCATCAAGACATACTCTTGCCCAGCACTATAACCTCTGGAGTCTGCTGGTACCTCTCTCTGGTACCTGCTGGAGCAGTGACCCAGTATACCCACAGGGAGGGTTTTGGGCTGGGAAAGTCACACAGAGAATGAACAAGCAGATACTGGGTGCATTAAAGCTTTGGGGGCATTGGAAAAGCAACGAAAATGTCTGTGCCTACTGTTAGGTAGAAATACTCTGTGCCTATACACAGAGCCACAGCTGGAGATGAGCTATGAGGTAAGTGCCCAACGTAGGGAGGGGTGACAGAAGACAGATATGACCCCAAAGCAGCCATGACACGTTTCCTCTGCTCTCATGTAGGCATGAGCTCATGTGCCCTGGGAAGGGAAAGGCTCTGCTCGATTTACTGTTTCCCTTTCAATCTGACCCATCAGCAGATGGATAGCCAGATACTTAACAGCATCCTGCTCACCCCATCCCTCACTAGCAGCAAGCAGAGCCCTTTTCTATCTCTTTCACTCCTCTCCTGAGCTTACAGCAATGCCAATGTGCAGTCCAAAGGCCAGCTACTGGTCCATTTATCTCAGGTATACCAGCACAGAGCCAGATATCTGGCTTCTGTCCCCAGGAGCCCTCTCCAATGTTGACATTCTGTTTCTCATGCTTTCTTCTGCAAGGATGCTTTTTTTTTAAAAAAAAAAAGTTTCCAGATTTACTGTTCCTCAAACATGAGAAATAGAAGGGCATCTGGCAACCCAGCAGTCCCAGCATCATATCCTGGGAAGGACTTGAGTTGCATAAGACCATACTAAGCTTTCAGTGATTCAATGGAGAGCAGAAACTGCATCAACTGCAAAAAGTCACCTGCAACAGGCAGACCCTTCACCTCTCTGCCTCCTATGCATGTGCTTAAAGGTAGAGTAGTTTGGCCTCCAGTTACTTGGTTTGTGTTGAGGAATACAAGCAGAAGAGCGGAAACTGCCTCTTTGCAAGTCCTTTTGCAAATGTGAGCCCTGCAGTTCACAGCACTAACAGCACTTTGTCTCTCCGTGGAGAGAGGAGGAAGCCATTGCTTTGCTACATTTTTCAGCATGCCTCAAGTTGGGGTTTTTCTTTTTGCTACTTTTTTTTTTTTTTTTAAATAACCCACCCTACTACAATGGATTCATCCCCAAACACCCAAGGACTCCCTGAAAGCTTCGTCTCACAGGGTTCTTGTTCATCAGATGGCAAAGCTTGTGTTCAGACAACGGCCACTTTTACTTAATGTTCTGACTTTGGGAGGCAGAGGCTGCTGCTCAGAGGACACGTGATGGCAAGTCCTCGGTTAACAGATGGGACAAGACAGTAAGTTCAGCCCACGACTGAGGTTCAGACCTGTTTGCCCATCCAGGGAGTCACATCATTGATGATTCATTGCCACAGTACAGTAAAGGCAAAATAAATAGTGGAAAGACTGAACTAGGTAAGAAGAGGACCACATTTCTTATCTGCACCATAGATGCACTCTGCTCCAGAGTAACAGTCTATCAGCAGTCATTTAGACTACTCGATAGCAGGTCCTAGACACATGGCCAAGCAAACAGCACAAAGTGTTTTGCTGCGGCATCTTTCATATCCGAGATAGTAGAAATGCTCTTTCCCAAGCAGCAATTGGCTTGTTCTGCAGCTGCATGCACTTTTGCAGCAGGATCTCGAGTAGGTAAGAGCTCACTGCAGCTGTCAGCATCACAGCCCTATTCCCAAGACAGCACTCCCAGAAGAGGTGTCTACCCAGGACCTTGGACTGTCCTTCTGTACTTCTCCAAAAGCAACTCAGGGAATTTTAACTCACTGACAGGAGAGCAAAAGCCATTAAATTTCCACCTACAGCCAATACCCTTTGGTACTGAGATGCACCATCATGTCTGTTCTATAAGAAAACACAGCTCTGTCAATATGACTCACAGTGCCCTATTAACCCTCACACAGCTAATCCGGTCCTGTGTCTCCTTCACAGCTCCAATTTTGTAGCAGTTCTGTCTCTCAAGATGCCCTAACAGCCCCCCCAACTTCCTTACTCACAACCTCTGAGCACAGCTGGCTCAGTAAATCCCAAACATGGAGACAAACTGAATTTTGCCAGCCTAATGCTGAGGGTCAGCCCTGAAAAGTCAAGGAGGGTGTCCTGGAAAGCCCCTGGCGCCACAGTGGCCAGCCTTGCCCTTCCAGGCAGCTAGCATGGGCAAAGGCTGGCAACAAGGTCCAGCCCATTTTCCTATTTTAGGCAACTGCTGCTTTCTAGGGCAGCTGCCCATTTTTGTCAAGCCCTAGAGCTGGGTCTGCCTCAGGATATCCCAGGCTTTGGGACTGTTTTAACAACCTTCCACAGCTTCTTCCAGATCTTCACTAGCTACCACTCTGTGCAGAGACACTAAAGCTAAAGAAAGGATGTGCTGAAAGACACCAAAAAGTTAATTCTTCCAGCCCAGCTCTTTGTCAAGGGCATTTTCAACTGTGCAGATTCCTCAGGGCACACTAATAAAAGCAGAGTGAAACATCGCAGAAGTGCATGACAGCCTCACCTCCCTGGGGGCGGCTCAGCATACACAGACAAATGGTGGAGCTGCCCCTCTGCCTCTGCACCCACTATTTCAGAGAGTATATATGTCTCACTTGCTCCACAGCTGCCATAAGGGAGCACACTATTAATTTGCAGAAGCTGGAGCCAGGCTTAAAAATTCCATTAATTAAGTGTTGGCGGAGGTGTTTGGAAAGATGTTCAAATAAATATAGTGCTATAAAGTGTTCCCCTAGAAGCTGAGAAAAAAGTTGAACCATATGAAAAGTACCCATGCTGATAACAGCTATTGGTCGTGCTGAGCGGTGCCTGGGCTGTTGGGAGCATTCGGCAGAGAGAATTTCTTTTGCAGGGCTTTTTCAGCTACCAAGGATTTTTGGTTGGTAGCACAAAAATATGAAAGTGAACCTCTGCACCACGCCTTGCTTCCCTGTGCCCTCCTGCTTCACCCCTCTTCTTGCGCCCGGTGTCAGCAGATGAGATATGCTCTGCGAAGTCTATAGCTGCAGATTCAGAAATGCCCTACGTGTTTTACTGTTCCAGCTTGTGGACTCCTTCCTAGGTGCCCCTGCTGTACCCGACCACCCCAGCACCCCCAGGCATGCAGAAGCTAAACCCTACAAAGCCAGCAACTGGCCATCTTTCAAATGGCTACTTATAAAATGGTTCATTTTATTCAACAGCACGGCTTATATATGGTCATATCTACAACTGATGTAAATCAATACTGTTAAGTTTTGCCTCATAAGGGATCTGTAGGGTTTTACTTCGCTCTTTTCTGGCACTGTGTGTTCTACCTGCCATTATCCTCATCCACATCAGCTCAGCAAGCGGAACAGGACATTATATGACTTGTATACCAAGGGATGAAAACACTTAGCTCTCATCTACATGCTCCTCTGATCGCTGCACTGTTCCTGCCTGGGGGACGCAGACGGAGAAGACAGGGCTCTGTAGGAAAGCTTCTCAATCAGTATGTTTGTCTCCACAGAAATGCATGAGCAAACACCTTTCTGGATGGATGCTGCAGGTATTACAGGAGGATTAGAGTTGATCTTCCCTTAGAAAGGGAACTAGGAAAAGTGCTCTAGGCGGATTCTGGCCTGTTAAATGACATTTTAGCCTGGTATTTCTCACCTAAACAGAAATGTGATCAAAAAGTTGAGATAAACAATGATTTAATGACTCAAAGTGTAGAAGCTGGAGAGGTTTTGAAAAGGGCTTGTATATATGTAAGAAAAACACTTACATTGCAACCTGCTGGAGGAATCTTTAAGCTGTTTGCTTTCCACGAATCCCCAGTGGTAGGGCGCTCAGAGCACACAAGCTCTTTCCTAAAACCCTTCTGTTTTCTACACTTCGGGTCATTAAATCAGTCGCTTATTTTGTTCCAACCACTCAGCACAGCCTCCCCCTTGCCCAAATGGCAACCTCTGCTTTCAGCCCAGTTTTCTGCCTGTCCTGCCTCATAGCTCAGTTCTTGGCCCCCTCAGTCCTCACTGCTGGCTGCTATTGTCCTAAGCAAGGGGAGCACAGGGACCGAGGGCACACATCGACTCCCCTCCTAGGACATCCCTTGGCTACTTCTGGGGCTGCAGGGATGGAGCTCTTTGGGTCCCTCTCCCACTACTGACTACCTCAGGTTTGGGTGGGGAGAGGAGACCTAAGACCTTCTGTGCCTCTTTCTGCAGTCAGCCATCCCACCAGTGTACCATCTTTAGGTAACAAACCCATCGGAGCCAGCCATCAACAGCACTGATTCTTGCGGTGCATGGAGAAAGGAGCCTCTTGGGCCAACACAGCAAGGGTCCAGATTTGGGACTCACTCAAACACACAACTTGACTTAAGAGGACATATCACGGAGAAGGTCTGTTGTCAGACATAATGTTTACTATGCCTCTGTGTGAAGACTTTGGGAACAGCAGCTGGGTTAAATAATGGAATATTTTCTTTGCTTCCAAACAAACACAACTAATTCAACCAATTTGATTCCTTGTTCCCTCACCTCACTTCTCATTTCTCAAAGTCAAGACAAGATTAATGAACCCCACACAGTACTGCTGGAGGGCTCTGCATTTTTCAGAGTACTTCAAGCCACAAAAATACCTTCAGCAACAAACTGAGAAAACTAAAGCTGATAAAGCCAAGCTTGGAAGCAATTAACATCAATCTGAAATTCAGCTGTTTTGGGGGCTCTGCTTAAAAATAAAAAGCAATTACTGTTGTGACAAACTCAAATAATACATTGTTTCTCCATAGTTGATTTAGCAAAGGGAGTCTGCCTTCACCAACAGCTAAAATAAAAAGGCTTATATGAAAGCTATTTACTTGCACTGAACGTTCAAGTGATTTTTTTTCAAAAGCTTATTTCTCAAGAGCTTAACAGCCTCTTCCCAACACCTGAAGAAGCAAGAAACTTTCATACAATGTGAAGAACACAGAACAGCTCTGACCACACTCAGAAGTACCCATTCAAATAGCAGAGGTTTCTCCTCATTGCCCAAGAGCGGGAGAAGAGCTCCGGGCAGCAGAACCACAGCTTTGCTTGCCTGATCCTGGCTGTAAATGCCAGGCAGCTGCTCTTTCACTTCTCCCCTCCCAGCTATGGACTTGAAGAGCAACAAGGGCTGCTAGTGCTGGAGCTATTATGGGACTCCAGTTGTCACAGTGGGGAGAATCAGTCAATCTTGAAGATTTGCCCAAGGACCTATGAAGAGTTTGGTGTGAGGACTGGAAAACAACCTAGTTCTCAAAGCCCAGCGCACACCCTCTTGGGTTAAAATGCTAACAGAAATATTTAAAAAGCTGCCTGAAACACAATCATATGGTCAATATTTAGCATGCAGTAGTAGGGTGCTTGCCCAATGGAAACATCAGACAGCACATGAAAATCAGTTTGCAGCTTTTGAGACATGTTCATATTGCCTCTCGTTAGTAACTACAACTTCCCAACCTGTTGCAGTGTTGTAAACCACACCAGAGCCTCCCTGTGCCAAAAGGTCTTTCAAAAAGCTTGAGCCAATGATTTTCAAACTGTGTCAGCAGAGTAACTCCAAGCGGTTAACTGAATAAAGCATTTGAGCACCCTGCAGTTCTAGGGTGGTAGGAGATTCGCAGAGCTGCATCATGATGAGTCCTCTATGGTGCCTGGTCAGCTAAAATTGAGGCAGCCCAGAAGCTAGGAATGCTTGGCTTGCCACGCAGCACCCATAGCAAAGGGATGAATGAATGAACGATGAGTGCTGGAGCTCAAAGAAAGGAAAATGCACAAGAATGGCCAACCACACTATTCAGACCTGGCGTAGATTTGAGTCACCTGTGCTCCCAGCAACGTAAAGAAGTCCAATGTAGCTGCTATGAGATAAGGAGGGACTGGCATGCCAACAGGAAACTTTACTTCATTCATGGCTACAGGGAATACTCTGTAGTGAGATGATGAAAGTCTTACCAAAGGTCTAGGAAGGCTTTAGTAGTCTTTAATAAGGCCATTGCTCACTCCCTGTGCACGGCACGTTTGTGGCCTACACTGGCAAGTACCCAAGAGAAGCAAAGTCCTCCCTGTTCGGGCCTCTCCGGATCGCTCCACAAGGTCTGCAGGTGCCATTCTTGGTACACGGAAGCTCCTTTCACAGTTTTCATGGGCAGAGTTATTATGTACCTACCCACACTCTGTAAGAGCCAACTGCCCGGTTTGTACACAGAAAAATCAGAGTCCATGGACTCCCAACTGACTTCTGTACACACAAACTATGTCTATTTTAGCTGGTAATTTGGCCAATGGGAGCAGATCAAAGCAGTTGGTACTGTGGCCCCTGCATCTCCACTCTATGCAGGACATGGGGAAATATTTTGGATTAGATTTAGCCCAGTCTCCCTGCCTGAATGTCCCCACCATGCCTGAATATGGAAGCTGCATGGTTTGAGCCCATGCTTCAAAACCTTTAGTCCTCATTGTGGACTGCAGAGCGCATGGTGCAGAGCTGCCAGTTTAATGTCTTCCAAGGGGAAGGTAGTTCACAAGTCCCCTTGCTTAATGCTATGCGAGCTTATACACCACATGTGGGGATGACCAGGGGATTCACCTTACTGCTGTTCTGCACCAAAATGCAAGCACAGGCACAGTTAAACAAACGGCAGCAAAGCCATCTCTGCGCATATTTTCCTTTTGTGCCCAAAAAGATTCAGCCTTTTTCCACTTCCTCTGAGGCTGTCAAAATCATTGTGTTTGTATGAAAGTGAAATTGTCGGATGCACAAAAATAACCAGAAAAGGTTTGTACAAATTTACAAGAACCATGGGCAAACACCTTGTCATGAGCAGGCAGGGCGGGAACCTGCTTGCTAAAACCCTTGCACCAGGTCTGGCTCCAAACAGAAGATTCAAAGTGGTACATCACAACCTTCAGATGCACAAAGAGGTCTACGCCACTGAGGGTAGCAGTGCAGGCATTTGCAGGGGCTCCTGCCCTTTGGCTGGAGAGCAGCAGCAGCAGACAGCCTACAGTTCACTACATGCCTGCTGTGCTAGAGCGGGTCAGTGGGAAGGACCCCTGTACTTTTCCTGTTTGTAGTGTGCCCAACTAATATTTTTATAAAGTTGTTGGAAATGAAAAGAATAAAGGCAACAGCTTTTTTTTCCATACTCTAACCAATTCAAGGGTTCGAGTTTTCATTCCAAACCACTTGACAGCATCTCATTAACCTACTGCCTCTAATAAATGTGTTCAATAACAATCACCAAGTCACACAAAATTAAAAAATTCTATAAAATATAAATCAGAAATACTTGTGGGGTCATTTATTTTTCTACTCTAGAATTAGAGACAATGAGGTCTGCCACCCGCCTTGGCTGTGATAAATACCAGTCCCAAAGCAGACTGTCTAAAATTTCCAGGAATGTCTCTCTAACTGCACACTGCAGCCATTGTAAAATTCATAACCAAATTCTTCCATGGAAAAAAAACATTTGTACAGTTGAATTTGCCAGCAATGTTTCAGGTAGCTACAGAGATGTAAGGCCACTCATCACTTGGCATCCTCTGGGGCACCTCATCAAAACCTGCTGAGGGTAGGAGCCCTGTGCCCACAGCCATCCCAGCTGGCTGGAGCAGGACAACTGTGGCACTTGTTGCTCTGAACCAAAGAGCAACATGCTGTTTCCACAGGGCTCAGCTCTAAACAAAGTCAATCTGTTCCCTTCTCCTCCCATCCCGCTGTTGTCCCCATGTTGTCAAAGCATCTCCCGTTTCCCCAAGCTTTGCTCCCCTTCTCGTGCAGACTTCCTACTGGAGCACCCCTGAGCCCCACAGGGATGGGGAGGGGGGACCCAAGTGCTCCCAACTCTCAGGCTCATCATGTGCAGCTCTGGAAAACAACACATGGAAGCCCCTGGCTTGGACAGAAAACATTCAGTATTTCACATCTCGGCAAAAAAGCTGAAATCAGGGCAGATAAAGGAGAAACATTAGCTACTCACTGGTAGCTGACAAGCAAAGCTCTCAAAACCAAAAATTCGTGGTTTGGAAAAGTGTGGAGTCAAAACAAAATCATGTGCCTACCACAAAGTCTGTTTATGCAACCAGTCACACAAAATGAAGGACTGCCTTAGTCCAGTTCAGAAAGAGCCCCTGAGAACAAAAGAACAAAATCATTCCTGAAGTATAACGAAGTGAGGTCTGACCACAGTGTTTGATCAAAACAGCTGGGGAACAGTGAATCAATATTGATTCAGGAGAGCTTTCAAATCCCCATGGATTTTCATTCATCAGATCCTCAGGAATAGCTTGTGTTGCCTCTTTTAACATCTAAAAGGGAAGTCAGGTGAAATAATTCACCAAATGAGAATTTCCCCCCTCAGAGATCCTTCCACTGCCCTGCCAGGGTCAGACCACACCAGCCAGCCACACTAACCCGTCGCCACAAGGAAGCAGACTCTTGAAGGACTCTTTCAAAAAAACCTTTCCCCAGGCCTGTGCAATGGGCATTTTCTGCACCAAGCTGACCAAAGGAGACCCCCCAGCTCTGCCTACGCTCCGGCACCCCGTGAGCACCCAAACCCCTTTCTCCCAAGGACTTCTCATTGCATTCAGGCTACATCACTTATTGGAAAGTATCACAAGTAGGAAGAGAAAGCCTAATTCTGATAGGAATCAGTTTTATTTGGGTTTGTTTTTTGGGGGTTGGGGAAAGGGTGGAGTTTTGGCTGGGTTTTTTTCGGACCAAGATTAGGGCTGGTTGGAATTACAGTAAAATTCAAAAACAGGAAGAAACAGATAATGATCTGTTGGTTCCTACAAATAGTTAATTACTATTCACTCCAATAGATCACTTCAAAACATCCATGCTTGGTCTGACCTACTCAGTGTCTGTCTCCACCAGTGGCAAATAGCACGTTACTGAAAAAAATATACAGGTAAGGTAAATATAATGTCACACTTCCCTCCCAGTATAGCCTCCCTGTGCCCAGGCACTCACTGAGCCAGTTTCGTGTCCCTTGGTGTTTACAAACTGACAAATTTTCCTTCTATGGATGATGAAATGTATAGTGGGGAATTTTTTTCACCATAGTGAGAAACAGAAGATTTTTTCCTAGTGTCTTCAGACGAAGGAAAAGATTGTAGCGAAAATTGCCTAGTGTCAGCACCTTAATTCCCTTTACAGAAAAACAGCAATAGCCTACACATTTAACTAGACTTCTGTTATTGAAAAGGCAAGACAAATTTCATTAAGCAAAACACATTACCTCTCAGCATTGATTACCAGGTTATAAATGTGACCTGCTAAGTGTGCATTAAAGCAGCAACCTGGAGTTGCTGGTGACTTTCCTGACACTTGAGTAGGTGAATGAAGACTAGAGATGTTCTCTCTGATAGTATGGCACTTTGAGGAGGCTCATTAAAAACAGAAATTGTCTCTGAAAATGTATTATCTCGCTCTGTGCATGCAACTGGAGAGAGTGGGTTGTGGCTTGCACAGAGGCACATCCCAACCTGAAAGCTTAAGAGCTAGAAAGCTGTGAGGACAGGGTGGCATGACAGGATCTCCTTTGAGGTGTAAGACCCTGTTCCCCCCTTTTCTGTACTGCGTTTCCTCCTGATCTCTGTTCAGTAACTCCTTAAGGAAACGTTTCCTGGAAGACCAAAGCACATACATTTGATCTGCCTCTATCAGATCAATTTTCTCCAAGACGTTTCCCCGTGTACTTGGCACTTGAGTGTCCAGGCAGGGGAAGGGTGAAGAATTGCTCCCCAAAATGAACACCTGAGACATCAAATGGATACTCCCTGAGTTGATTTTAAGAAAACTCTTTCTGGAAACATACACCTCTCATTGTAACTGGAATATTGCTTCCTCCTGTGTATGGGCCAGCAACATGGGTTTGATCAGAAGTTTGATGTCCTTGTGTCAAGTGGGTTTGGTGGGTCTCAGTTCAGCTCCCCACACAGTTCAGCATCACCGGCAGCCTGGACAGTCAAAAGGCCAAGAAACAAAAGGGACAAACCCTAGTCCTACAGAAAGACCCTGATGATCACACCTGAGGGAGAATGGCAGAGCTGATGCCAGCCCCACATCCCAGGGACAGCTGCGAACAGAATGTCCCGTCTTTTTGAACAATTTCTGTTGGCATCACACTTCCAGGATCAAAATGATCCATACTGAAATTTGTCTCTCACTGACACCAGTAGTGTGCCCAGTGGTTTGAAATTACTTCAGAAATGTCTTTTTTTGCTTGCCCCAGTATCAGGCAGCAGAGATGAAGTTGTAAGTTTCTAGACCATTGCACCAAAAAGAAAAAAAAAACTAGGATCAGACTTTCAGCAGGCAGAGATGGGCTTGTACTTGGTCTTTGATGGTGCCCTATCCATCCTACTGTAAGGAAGTCCTTGACTTGGCTACGCTACATGTGACTTTTACACAAATAATAGGGCTACACTACATCCTCACAGAAGCTCCAGGAAACCCCAAACCAGGCATTGCTGCGTGAGCAGAGACCTTCATCTACAGGCAAACAAGAAAATACCATCCTGCAGCTTTGCAAGCACACCGTATGGCCGCTGTACCCCTGCAGCTCACCAGCTGGATAAGACACAGTATAGGAGGAGCTGTGTAGTTTATCCTACCTCACATTAACATCAAGTTCTTCCATCACAGGCGATAGGCATAGGTAGCTGGGAGTTCAATGTCCATAGAAGAGGCCTTGTCCTGCAGTAAAGAGAGTTAGAAAGGATAGTTATAAGTTACAGGATCTCTCACAGATGCACATTCACCCCAGTGAACACACCCACACACTGCATTTTGCCCCCCTGGCCTAGCTTCTCTTGAAAACAGAAGTTACGTAGACATGTCAAAATGAAGTCACGTCATTGCACAGAGCTGTCATAACACAATTTTCTGTTCTCTACCCTGACATATTTGTATCTCACAACACTAAGGTGCATGCCTGGAGGCACAAAACCAAGCTCAAGTGATAGATAACCCTTTGTGGTTGTGTGTACACCACCCATTCATGCATAACAGAGTGCTTCAAGGTCCTGGGGGAACACTGGCTCTACTGAAATAACAAAAAAAAATTCCCACTTTTATGAGTGAAGTCAGGCCTTCACCTGGAAGCTAAGATCAACCTTTAATCCACTCCGTCATCATCACTTCTCCTGGGGACTTCTTGGATTTAGATTCCCAGAGGACTGTTTCAACTGCAGCAAGGTAGTAAAATACTCTAAGGACTGCTACATTGGCACAGAGGAAAGGCTCTTCTGGCCAAATATTCAGTTTTCATAGGGGTAAGGAGAACCTGCATAGGCAGAAGTCATAAGAAACAATGCATAGGATATAGATCACATCTAAGACCATATCTGTCCCAGTCCTCTGCAGACATCTCCTGTCACTTGTTGAAAAATCTCATTCTGTGTCACACCTCCTCAAGTGCTAACAGCTCCTTCCCTCTAATTACCACAAATGAGTTAGTAGGGAAGTAATATCAAAAGACACGAACCCAAAGTATTATACCAGTACACACAGCACACCATGCTCTACCCAGTGAGCTCTGGGTGCTGGTGTGGAAAGGGGCACATGCAAAAATACCACGGGTCAATTTGCCCTGTCTTTCTGCAAGTGAAACCCCCAATGACCTCAGCGAAATCCATCTATACATTTTGTCAGAGACTCTCATGGATGAAATAGTCTTATTTCTATAAACAAATGCAAGCAACATAAATTACTAATACAGGTACCATTCTTGAGACTTGTTCCCCAAGACCAACTTTTTATGAAGTTCATGAAAATATGTTATGTTGCAATTCTGGTGACACCGAGGAGCTGAGCACTGTGATACAAGAGACTTCTTCCAGCCTATGCTTACATTCAAAATTACATGCCACAGTACGCACACATGTAAGCTGCACTGGACCTGAGACTTTTCAGGTAACTTCCAAAATTTCAAAGCTACAAAAAAGTAGTTTAAAAACAATCAACTGAAGAAGGCTTGCAAAACCTGGCTGGGAAAACACAAGCAAGAATGCTCGGTAAATTAGTTTCTGTTTTTACACAAAATTAAAATATTGACTTACCACTAAATTAAAACAGGTTTCCTGTGACACTATATTGTACAGCCATATGAATACTTAATAGCAGTACTGTAATTACAAAGAACTAAATGATTTGCAGCTCAAGTTAAAATAAATGTACTTATTCCCAGTAACACTAAGAGATATAAATATTAATGGGATTTTTGATTCCATCAAAATTCCATCATGACTCCAAAGAAATGAATGCACCATCTTAATAAAGAGTTTGCATATTTGCTGCTGTTAATCCAGTGGAAAAAAATAGAATAAGTTTCTGAGCACTTCAGACTGTTGATTGCCCCTTGTGTTCTGTCTCTAGAGAGCCAAGGATAATGCCACACCATGGCACTATTAATAATAACTCAAATGCAAATAACGCCACTGTGGTTACTTGGCTTCAAAGAAAAGACTGTAATAATACTGACTCAGACTTCCTAGATACGATGCCAAGTTTGCACTGCAAATGAACACCCACTATCCAGGCCGGGTTCAATGTTTACCAGAATTAGTACTTCAGCAGGTATAGACTGTACATAGTTTTGCAAGCAAAACTTACTGAAGTCAAAAGGGTATTTTTATCCGAGGGTGGAAACCTTCAGAATTTGGCCACTATTTACAGCTTAAGCCTTCAACTGGTGTTTCTAAGAGCACTCTGGAATCTGGTGACTTAAAGACTACAGGTGCATTTTGCAAATGCAAGGGGGAGAGGGCTAGAGTTTCTGATCAAGTGACCTCTGTGTCCCTAAGACCTGACCTCCAACTTTAGTTTGGGGGGGAAAAAAAAGCTCTCCTGTGCTCCTGCTCTGGAGTTCTTCCATAGAACAAAATGCCTCGCAAGCTGCTTGGACAGCTGCCTGTCAGAGGTGCAGGAAGAATATCCTGGAAGATGGCCTTGGGGGTGTAAAAATACAACCAATAGTTTCTGAGCAAAAACAGACGAAAAACCCTGGAATTATTTCATCTCCAAATAGGTTTAAGTAACCGCTTACTTCAAATCATTCATTTATTTCACATATAGGTTAAATTAATTTCAGTTAATTCAGTCACAAATACATCAGAAGAGGTCTGATACAGTGCTTTGTTTCAGTGGGGACAGGAACCAATTCTTCCCTGACCTGTCATTTCAAAAAGGATGAATATGAACCAAAGAGAACACTCTATAAACTGCAGTCAGAACACATGAGGTCTTGACCCATCTCCCCTGCCTGCCAGCACAGTTTGTGAGCACTGGTTCACGCTGCCTTACAGCATCCTCCAAAAGCCAGTTGTCATCTCGGTTTAGCATGGAGGCACAAAGAGGTTGACTGAACCCTTTTCAAATCCACCAAGAGGATTCAGAGCAGGGCAGAAGAAGCCCCTGGACATAAGATACAGATATTAAACCGATCTTAGTGTTGAAATAGCACAGGTATGCCACAAGGAAAATCTGGTCAAATTTTGTTGACACTGATTTAGGGGAAATTGTTCCTTGGCTATGCAGAAGAGAGGCTTTAGTACTTACTGTTACAGTGGGAAGTTATGAAACTGCTTTGCTGCAGTTCATGCCCGGTACAGTTCTGAATTACAAGGGAAATATGTATGGGAGCCAGCAAGAGCGGAGGGTAGGAATAAGAGAAGACAGAAAAAGTGCCACCTATCTGCAGTATCCCAGTCCCCCACGCTCCCTTCAGTAGCAGGGTTTAAGAGGTACCTTGGGAAACTTTCTAAAACAAGCAAAACTCACAATTTCAGTACAACCAGAACTGTTGTCTTACCTATTCATCGAAATGTACTTTTCTGTGTAGGCACCAGCATTACTGTTCCTTCAGTCACAGCAAATGCGACACATTTAAAAACACAAGAAAACTTTTTATTTCCATTAGTATTTTATTCACTTGCTTTGTGTTTATTTATGCAGTAGGAATAAAATTTTTGGTACAAAATACGAAAAAATGAAGGTTTGAAGGATTTTGATGAAACTAGGAATTCTGCATACAAACACCCAGCTACATCTCACTGTGCTGTTAGCCGTGCCGCTGGCAGCCATGCCATACACCGTGTGACAGCCAGCAGCCACATTTCTCACACTGCACCTCACATACAATTTATTTTTTCTTATAATTCTTTATATATTCCTAAGCTCTGCAGCCCTAAGAATATTTTTTTCCCCATGAACATGCTATCTTTCTCCCCACAAATACAGAAACAAGCAACATTTGGATCTGAATGGGCAATGTATTTAAAGCACCACACTCCACAGCCTGCCAGGATTAGAAACCTCCCACCACTGTACAGGAGACCTGCAGTGTTTTAAGGGCTGTTAGTACTTTCCTCTTTCCCCATATGATGGAAGCATACAATGAACATATAATGAAAGGACACTAAACCAATGACATTATTTAGCTTTTGTCAGCTTTTCTGTAATGGATTTTAAAACAATCTTCCTTCCCTTTTGCCTCTCCCCATGACACCGTAGTGGTTAGACTTGCAGTTGCTGGACTCCCAACAAAGAAAGAAAAATGACATCAATACCATGTAATAAAAAAATCTCCATGAGTTATTCTGTAAATATATCTGGCTCACACAGAGCGCCTGGTACTATTCTTTGTTATTAAAGCAATTACTTATACTCAATTAGGAAGCTGTTCTCTGCCTCAGAAAGATAACACTGACCTCCTAACTCAACTCCAACCCATCATATATATATATTCCCTTCAGTACAAAAGAGCTTCTCTGCCACTGTGCATGACAGTGATTACAAGCACATGGAACCATGCACATCACTGCAGCCAGGTCATGTTTTCCTGAATGTGAACATCCAGCCTCCAACAGCTCATGAGCAGTCCCTGCTCTATAGCATGGGCTGAGGGCAGTGGTCCTGCAAACCCATGGTCTTCCTCTCCTGGGCTCCACAGCCTTTCCTCCTGGGCTTGCTGAAAGCAGTCCCACTCACAACCTGCCAGTGAACCCAAGTGGGGCTCTGGGTCCAGTTTCTCATGAAAATCTGGTTCCCAGCTTCTAGCATAGGCTCCCACTCAGACATGGGTCTGCTCTGCTGGCCAGACGGGAGAGTCAGGCTGAGCCTCTGCACTCCAGATACGTCTCAAAATGAGTCTCTCGTATGTGTTCTCTTCAGATTTGGTACCAGGGGCTGCAATGAAAAGCTCACCACAGTAATCTACCTAAGGACTTTGGTTACCATGACGGGCTAAATTCAGACAGCGAAGAGAAGTGAAATGGCATCACTCTTTCAGGTGTCAGCACAAAAAGTAATTTTGATAACTCCTGCAAAACGGAAGAAAAACTTTTCAGTGATTGTGCACGTCAAAATTCCAGTTTGGGGTCATCTTGCTTGCTTTATTTTTCTGCAAAATTTCCTAATTTTAATGTGCACTGAAGTTACACAATATCTGTACCATCATGCTATCACGGAGACCTCTGCAATAACTGAAACTTTCTATATCAGAATTAAAAAAAAAACAAACAAACATGGAACTCTCAAACAAAAAAACCAAACCAACCAACCACCCAAAAAAAGGCCTTCGCAAAGAACTGTTCACCCAGACAAACTTAGATGAAGTCAGTACTCTTGGCATTTTCATTTCAGCAAAGCACATTTTTTAATGGAAAAAAAATACAGGCACAGCATCTCCAGCAGGCTTGACATGACAGCTCCATAGACTTCCCTTGTGAGGCAAGAACTCTTCATCTAATTTGATTCTCCACTAATCACCGCCACCAAGAGCAAGACAGATATGCCATATGTATATGACTAGTCCTAGTCATCACTGCACAGGAGACTGGCTCTGACTTGGGAAAGGCAATCCAGTAATAAGCCTTGGCAAGGCTGTACTGATGGCATTCAGGGAAATCAGAAACCATCCATCTGTCAAGATGAGATCAGCTGCATGCTTGTGCCTCACTCCTTCACCTGACTCACCACCAAGTCACCTTAGCAGATATTCCCCTACCTCTGCCCCTTCTCCTCCTCACCTCCACAGTGGTGGGGGGTAGGAAAGGGAAAACCCAACGAGGAGATGGATAAATCAATGTATCTTCCCAACCAAGCTGTAGGGACTCTTGGGGAAACTTTACTCAATGCCTTAAGGTATTAACAAAGAATTCACTTCTCAGAGACCATCAGGAGTTAGCTGGTGGCCAACAGCTAATCCTGTCTCTTAAGTGACTACAAACTGGCCTGCTGTACGTGGTGGCCTTAGTCTGCCCAGTAGAGATGAAAATGTCCCACCAGATGACAGCAACAGCCATGCCAGCCTTGCAAGACATTTTCCTTGCAAGGCACTGATTAACTGAGATACTGTCACATTCTTCATCCAACTTATTTCCATCCCACTCAAGCCCCATCTAGTTCCACTTTCTGTCACTGCTGAGCTGATGACAACAGAAGAGTTGAGTCATTCTGAAAAACTTACACCCCCATTTCCTGCAGTGCTGGATTGTGCTGCTTCATCATTTGTGACACCTTAAATGAAGCTGCGTCTAGGGTGGATTGAGCAGTCTGAAAAGCCCATTTCATTTTACCTGCAGATGAATATCATACTGTTCCTTCTGCTCTACTGCACCAAAGAGGAGGGAGTGGGATATAAAAAACCACTGAATTCAGTTTCTGAGTGTCTCATGCTCTCTGTGAAGAATAGGACTTATCAGTGCAGTTATCCACCTTCACTCTTCTCTTTATAAATGTACAATAAAAAATGCCCTTTCCCCCCATCCTTTGCCAGTTTTGTCTTCTTAGAGTGGAGTGTGGTGTGCAGGGATGATGACTTGATGCAGCCTCTGACTTCAGTGTAGATGTCCTGCAGACACCCATAGTTATTGGGTAACATAGAGCAGTGTACTGATAAAAAAAAGACATTGCAGATGTTTGGAAAGCCTGTCTAGCCTTCCCCTAGAAATTGCTCTCCTCCACATCTCAGAGTATAAGTTCTTGGAAGTACAGGGAGTCATTTTGCTTTCATCCAGTATTTGTGATTCCTGATTGAGGCCAGAAGAATCACTCTAACATAAATAAAGACTACTACTACTACTATCTGAATCTGATTTCAAGAGGCTCCTCACTTTCTGTAGTGAACATCTGCCAAATTAAAGCTGTGATTGAATAAAAAAGCTGTTGCTCAATTCCCACCACATTTCACTTTTGGGATTGTGATTTTTATCATAGCTCCTTCTTCATCATTATCAGAGAAAGAGAAGTTGTTAGCAGAGGATAACTGGACCAGATCTTCCCAGGCCACATTAAACTGATGCTGTGGAGTGACAGTTGCCTCAATCCAAAGATAATTTCTTGCTCATCACTGCAGAGCAGTCCAAAACCCTCCAACTGTTGCAAGAGAATATCCTGCCCATGACAACACTTGAGGAGTAGGAAATACCAGAGTGATCCAACTTGTTCACTCCCAGATAAAATAGCTCCATTTCCACCACCCATTTCTGAGAGAGGCACTGACTCCCACAGCACTGACTTCTCTGTCACTGCTGTCTCTTTTCTCCCCACGAAGGACAAAGCTGATAAGAAGTCCCTCAGCTGTCAGCAGAGACAGATTGCTGGACTGCTTTTAATCAAATGTTATTCCAGCAGGTTAAAATGTAGCACTTTGCTTAAACGGATCAAAATAAAAAGACAGACATGAGACATCACCTGAAAAATGAAAATGGAGTCCAGCTTTAAACAGAAAAAGACACAAGAAATGCCTTTTCACTGAAGGGTTATTTTTCAAAACAGCTCTTTAAACCTGTGGAGGGAGGCTCTGGCTTGACAACCCAAACCACAGGCACTGGGTTTAACGGGCTCGCGTTCCTGAGGGACGCAGAAGTTACAGGCAGCACGCGGGTCACAGCAGAAGCCAGCAGCTTGCACTCGCCTCTTTGCAGACAGGCAGGCTTTTCTTCATATCCATCTGGCCTTCACGGCCTCTCAGCTGCAACCTCTGTGCCTTTTCAACCTTACACCAAGGGACTCTGTGCTTTTAAAAATGAAAGTTTAAATTCCATGTTTGAGTACCAAAAAAATACTAACACAGCACAGTATAAGGGCTGTTCCCTTGCAAAGGACATGTGGAAGCAATTCTGCCTACCTGTTCTCTTGGGCCAAATATTTACAGCAGTAAAGTTTCTATGGGCTGTTCAAGGGTGACTTTGTTCCAATGCAGAGACATCTGTACGAGATCCTTGTCTATACCATGCTATGTTTGTATAAGTGGTCTGAGGAGACAAAGCAGCTATAAAACCTGAGGGGTTATTTACTATTACAGTAGTATTATGAAATTTCACAACTCACTGCTCTCACCTTTAGCAATTACTATCAGTTGGTAACCAAAACACTCCAAGTCTTTGACTGCAATATCAAACCCTCAGCATAGGAAGGCAAGAGAAACATCCAGCATGAGACCGTGGGTCTCTTAAAAAGACCAAGATACAGCAAGAGACATGAATCAACAACTGAAGGCAAGAAGGGTGGTTGAGTTCAGTAAGTGCATCAGAATTGTGGGTGGAAACACAGGTGGGCACAATTTCCATGACACTGTCACAAATGGGTTTGTGTTTATAAGGACAAGCCACAATGTTAGTGCTCCTCATCACCACAAAGGACTAGAAACAATACATGTGTTTGATGGAGATTTGTACAGGGTTACCATGTTTCCTTCTTGCTCACATGTCATAAAACTTCCCCATAATTCACTATAAATTTTCCCTCCCTAGAAAACACACTCTCCAGCTACCATTGTTCCTACACCAGTGCTTGGAAACCACTGCCCCAGAAAGACACTAGCTGTGCTTTCTGTGCCTGCAATCAAATAAACTTACTTTGTTTACACAGCAGAGAAATATACACTATAAATGCTAGGAAATATGGAAATCCTTCAGCTTTGACATGGTGTGATGGTACTGAAGGTAACTCACAGCTCGCTGGATGAGCTACAGGACACCCAGCACCGTCACTAACTCAGCTCTGCCTCTACAGACAGCTGCACACACACGCTGACCTGGTACTCGCTGCAGCTGAGAGCAACTCTACACTTTACCCAAGACCCTTGCTTTTACCAACTCTCTAATAAATTGCTAGCCAGTATAGTGTCCTCCTATTGCAAATGAACTTTAGAGACAAGTGCTGGTGGTCTTGTGGCAGTGGTTAGCTCATATCCCAACAAGAACATCACAGGCAGTGACTGGCAGTGACTGAGTCACTCAATGGCAATCCTCTGGTTTACAGCAGCTGAAGGCTCCAGCCTTTTGTTTAAAAAGCTACCCTGCTCCAAAGCAAACAGAGAATGACCCGTGGAAAATGCACATTACCATGGGCATTCATTCATCTTATCGCAGAGATACACTGCTGCGCTGTTCTGAGCTCTGCTAACAAGTACACACCCGCAGTTGTCACCTTGAGACAGCCGAGGGAAAGAGCAGTGAAAGGAACCATCTCCCTCCTGCCACCCAGTGCTGAAATGTCACAGGGAGAGCCTGGAGTCACTCCCAGCTACTGTGTTTCAATACGTGATACTATTCTTTCCTTTGCCAGCTGTGCAGGCAAGCTTTTTCACCTGTTTTTGTTCCTTGTTTGGATTCCTATCCTGCCTGCAAACCCACTTGGGTAGCACTGCGTCACCCAGGCTAAGGAGGGGAACCGTGAGTCAAAGCAGATGAGCAAGCCAGGAAAGATTCCTCATCGTGCTCTGCAGAGAGGAGCCCTCCGAGACTGCCACCACACTGTAGGCACTGTGATTCATTCGTGGCACAAGAGGGACTCAAGCATAACTCATCTTTTGCACTACCTTAACTCCTGCCTGATTTCCGACATGGGTCATTGCATGGTGGACATGTTCAACTCTCACGCATGACTATAACTTTATTGTGTTGGAATAAAACTCCTCCACTTTATTTTTATTGCTGCCATAAGATGGTTTTTGTAGCCTGTGAAATGCAAGCAGGAAATAACCTCCTGCTTTGAAGCCCAGCGCCAAGACACACCAGTTGCTGTGTTTATGGTTCTGCAACCCCTGGACTTCAGCAGAAACAAGAGTATTTCATGGCCTCAGTATCTTTGCGTGTTGTAATTACTCCTCTGTAACTATGACTAAGAAATCAGTAGGGTTGTGCCGAATTACATCTTCTGTGATTTCAGCTGTGCAAAGGGTTTAGGCGAACCTTTAAATCTCAAGCATCAAAGATTCCCTGTTACTTCTGTCTGACCAACCTGACTATTGATGGGAAGTTTTGGGGTGCATCTGTCTGAACACCTTTGCAGCAGAGCACATCTCACAGAGGCTTAGCTGGAAATTTATAACCCACAGCGTGAAAGCCTACATGCACAAATCTTACCCACTCCTGCCCAAGGGTGCCAACAGACCTGCTCTGAGATGAGCACTGTCCTTGCTAAAAAAAAAAAAAGGCAAACAAAAACCCCCAAAACTCTCTACACGAGGAGGGGTTAAGACAAATAAACTAACACAAGTGTGAAGCTGTTGCCAACAGACACATCTCTCTGAGCGAGGGTGCTGATCCCACACAGTTTAACTCATTGCATCACATTCACACTTTCTCATCAACTTTCTTGATTGCCAAGGGCAGACCAGCACCAGGAGGTTTCTGCTGCCCCTATGCTGGGGCAGAAATGCCATGACTCCATGGGACAGTTTAGAAAATGAAGCAGAGACAAAATCCCCAGAGCTCTGAGCTGCAGATATATGTAACCAACTCAACTGACTCATGCCTCTGCTGCCATTTCTTCACACTCCATTAAAAGATGACAGCTCCTGCAGAGGAAACTGGCTGAGTATGTTCATCTTAAACCTGATCTGCCTCTGGCTCACTTCAAAAAATTAGTTAGCTGAGCAGCAAGCTAAAATAATCACAGTCCCCAAGAGACCATGTGATTCCCCAGATCTGTACAAAATATATGAAGGGCACAGCCATCATCTTTTCAAGTTAAGAAGCTGATACCATCAGGGAAAGTCAAAAGGTTAATTAAATAATTACTTTTTTAAAAGACAGAGATGATGCAAGAGGGAATGTGCTATAATACATTCTCAACACACAGGCTCTGATGTTACCGACAAGAGAGTTTGCTCCAAATGTTTCATAGAAGTAACAGAACTACTTTGAGATGATTGTAGGTACTTACATATTGCTGCAATAAAGCAGTGACCTTCTCTGGTGGTGGTCAAAGGGAAACAACTGGAGTATGCAATTTTTCTTGAGAGAAAGCAGTTAAAACAATCACTGTAGGCTCAGTATCTAACCAGGCTGTGCTGGCAGTCATGCCACTACCCTTGCACTGCTAGCAGCAATCCAGGGCAAGGTGACTCAAACAAGAGCCTGTGTCCCAGCTGCAGGCTTTGCCAGCTCATCATCCCAGGTGGAAGCAACAGGTGATCCATCCCATCACAGAGCAGATATTTGTAAGTCAGGCTCAGCCCTGCCAGCCTATGAAGGGCAGTGTATCGCCAAGAGCTGTGTTGGCAGGGGTTGAGCAGAAGTTGGGACCAGGGCTCCCCTGTTTTGGAAGCATGCATGTGGAGGAAGTGTCTTTCTCTCCCTGTCAAACTATGCTGAACTAAGCACCTTCCAAGATGCTGCTGATATTTTCAACTTCTTTTAAAATAAATTACCAAATTACTGAATCCTTCTCAGGTCATTAAAAGTGAAGAAACCACAATAAAAACTATGAGACCTTAAGGGTTGACCCTGAAGGTCATTTTTTGGTGGGCTAAAGCTGCAACCCTTATGGCACTTCTGATGGGAAGGGGAAAAGGATAAATGAGCTCATAGGGCACGCTGCTTTCAGATGGTTATTCCCAAAGTAAAAATGACAGGACATGCTTTAGGTGGGCTGTGAGTTCTCATCAGCCAGACTCTCCAGGTAAAACAAGCTGTCCAGACACTAATTGTGTCTGGCACCAGACACCTGGCAGCTGTGAGATGTCATGTGGCTCATTTTCAATGGTTTCACAGAGAACAGTTATTTCTACCAGCACACATACTTTGAACAAGTGCATTTTTCAAATTCTGCTCATTTCAGGCTGCTGCTGCCTGAAAAATGTCCTCAGGCTGGTTTCTGTCAGGCTGTTTATGATGTACCCAGTGCCATTGCTTCCCTCCAGCATCCCACTTTGCATTCCTAGTGAAGTGCAGGCTTCCTAATCCCCCTGCTTACTTTACCTCTGCAGGGAATCAGCAGATCCCCAAAGGAAGGAAGGAACTGAAAATATGGCAGGACTTGAATGCATAAGGCTTCACCCCTCATTTCTGGTAATACTGGAGGGACTCTTGGATGTGCATCCCACTGAGGATAAGATGCGCTGAAGGAGCAGACAGTTACCCTGGACTAGGCACCAACTCTACAGAGCCGGCTCTGTGGGTTATTCCCTCATCCTGACGTACCGTGTAGAAGAAAGGATGAGCGTGAATGCATTTGGCCTAGGCTTCTACATGGGACATCATGGTGCTACACTAAGAGGAAATGTTTACCAGATTAAGAAATGGTAATCTTGGCAGCTCTTTATGTTTCTGAGAAGCAAACAGAAACAAAGCCAAAGTAGGAATATATGAAGAGACAGACGTGTGCATTAAAGATTTCAGACAATACCTAATGTTTTTAACACAGCTGAAAACAGTGAGCTAAAACAGAAGGAAGGATGTAAACAGAAGAGAGCGATAACCGCCATGTCACAGACCTGCAGCACAGAGAAGCCTCCATGCCAACAACCCCGTAGGGAGGCACGGGTCAGATGTCACAGCTCAGTAGTAATTTCAAAAAATACTGTAATGAGAAGAAAGGGGAAGCTGGTAGCTGTGGATGTATAATAAAAGCTTGGGAATGGTCAGAAAGCAGTAACAGTGGTAGACAAACCTGTAGGCTGCAGAAGAGGTTGATTTTGAGCATATTGGGAAGAAAAGAAATATTAAAAGTTAGGTTGATCAGCTGGAAAATGGTAGAGTTGTTGACCATGATTCAGGAAAAGCAGACACCGCCAATAAATACTTCTGTTCTATTTTGGGAGCCATATGACGTGGTGATGAACTTTTCCATCCCCGCAGATATTAAACAAAATGTTAAACAGCAGTTATTAATGCTAGACACTTCAAAATTAGCAAGTCCAGATAATGGCATCTTTTTCTTTAAAAAGACTTTTTAGAGAGCTGTGTAAGGAACATTACACATGGTTGATCTTGATTTCTAGTAAACTTGGACAATCAGAGTTAACAAAAAAAATGTACCAATATTTTGAAAGAATAAAGTGGATAATCTAGGTAATTATAAGCCTATCAATCCAAGATTGCTCTCCAGCACAATAATAAAATGGCTTATAAAGAATACAATTTATCAAGAATTAAAGATGGTGAATAGAATTTGGCAAATCAGCATGGATTAGAGGAGAATAAACTTGTCATCTTGATATTTACAGTGGTAATTAACAACAATACTGCTGTAATAAGTTGCTGTGTTCTCTGATTTCAGAAAAGCATTTGATTTGGTATTACATGAGATTTTGATAAAGAAGCAAGGACAATACCAACTCCCTACAGGTCTTTTGAGCAGAGTTAAACCCAGTATAGCAAGAGGTCTCAAATTTACATGCAAACATGGAAATGCCACCTAACAATTCTGGTTTTAGCATGGTCTTCTGGGAATCTGTCATAAGTTTTCTGCTACTCAGTTTTTTACCCATGTCAAGGAAAAATTCCTTGTAATCATCACTTAAGAGTTTGCTGGTGACTAAGATCAGGGGGATTGTCAAATTTAACAGGCAGCACACTGATACAGAGCAATCTGGATGCCTTGGATACATTTTGCAAGAAAACAATATGCATTTGAGTATAGCCAAGGTGAGGCAACGTATTTGGAAGCCAAAATAAAGGCAGTATTTATAGGCCAGGGACAATATGGCCTTGGAAAGAGATGACTTTGAAAAGGAAATTAGGTCCCTGCTCATAGTCAGATCAATGCAAGTGCCTACTGCCATTTGTTGTGGCTAAGATAATTCTCAGGAGGATCCTGAAATAAGAAAGCAGGTATGAGGCTGCTATGGTACCTTACTCCGTGCTGATGTTGACATGTAAGAAAGATGCTGGATAGCTGGAAATATGTAGGAGAAAAGCCGTGAGCCTTATGAAAGACCTGGAAGAGGTGGTTTTACCATAGGCTGCCTCTGGAGAGTAATCTATTTAGTTTATCCCAGGAAAGGCTGAAGAAGGACGTGAGTATGTCCTGCAAGTATGTACTCAAGAAACAGAACACTGGTGACAAGATAATCTTGGTGGCAGAAGACATTCTGGGAGCTGAAAGTTGAAACCAGGCAAATTCCGACAAGCAAGAAGATGCACGTATTTGATTTGTACTGATTACAGCTGCTGCAGTCAAGCAATGCAGCATGACCAAACACACTCCTATCGGGAGGCAAATCTCTGCAGATAATAGCAAGGCAAAATCTGTGAGCCGATCTGATGAACGGAGAGCAGAAATGGGAGCCACTCCGGACAGTTGGGCTAAAGGAAGGGAAAGCTATGACTGAAAAGATGACATTGCAATGTGAAGGCATTGCTGGAGCATCCAAAGGTATGAAGATTGAGTAATGTTATCAACCGGCGTGTGTGGCATTCACCTAGTAGTTATTTGCCATCTCTAGTCACTGATTTCAGTCCTTTATTCTTTAACCACAGCAAATCATCCAGTGGAGGGAAGATTCAGCAAAATGAATGCAGTTAAATGATTGAGGTATTTGCTTTCCTTTCACATATGAGGCACCAGAATCTCACTGCCTGTCTAAGCAAGAGAAACTTCTGATGTTCAGACAATAGAGTTGTGGAAACTTGATTCTTAAAATAGCAAGAAGGAAAAAAGGCATGTAAAATATAAACCTGTGCTTGGGGAGCAGAACTCTCCTTTCCCCCCTTCTGTAAGAGGGGAGAAAAGAATTACTGCTTTGTACCCCCCGAGATTTCAAGCTCTTTCAGATGAGATTTAATCACTCAAGAGAGCTGTTTGGAGCTTTTGTTCAAGATTTCACGGAACTAAGAGAGAAGCAAGTGCCACTTCAGAGCCTTGTGTTACGCTAATTGCTAGGATAAAGGGAGGGAAAGAAAAAGATCTGCATGTTCCCAAACAGTCCTAACTGTGCCTGAAAGCACTTGCTTCCCAAACTAATCCCCTACTTACCCCAGACACTTGATGACTTACTGGTGGCATTCAGTAAGAGGTAGCCAACTGCAACAGACTCTCTAATTACAGCATGACCTGTTGCTAATTACTGTTTGACTAACCCACTGCTGTTGTATTATCGCACTAAATAAATAATGTCCACTCTCCTCTGGCAGTGTTTACAGAACTGATTTCCCATTCAGCCTCGCCTCAAAGCTGTAAACGGTCCCCAGTGACACCACCTGCTCCAGTCAGACCCTGCGGGTGGGGAGCCCTGCCTCACACGTTAATAGCGAGTGATGGACACGAGCCCTGAGCAAATGTGACAGTCACCGCCTTGGCCAACAAACCGCCAGTTCAGCTGAGGTCCTCAGCGCTGGAAGTACGGACTGATGTGGCTGCTGAGGATCCCACGCACCCCGGAGGTCTGGGAGCAGGCTGGGGGTTTCTGAACGCGATGTTTTCGAGGCAATGCATTAATATCATCAAACACCAGATGTTTCATCCCACCAGACGCATTTTAGGAAGGCTGTTGATCAAATCCAGCTGGCAGGTCCTGCCCTGCATGCTTTCCAGCCACTTTCCCTGGTGACCTGCTCAGATTGAAGGATTGCAGCCTTTCTGGACCGTCTGTTGCGGAGGCTGCAAGGTCCAGCTCATATTCCGCCTCTCCAAAGCTACCACTGCCAGGAGTCCTTAAAACCCTGGCTCCACTTGGCCACCGCTTCTTGATGCCCAGTCTCCCACCCCCTCACCACCCAAGCAGGGATGACTGCCACACTCCATTTCATTTTGAAATTTTCACAAAGAAACTTCTAAAAATCATTTTGAAAGCATTTTGCAATTATCATGTTGCTCATGAGAAGATTTGAAATTTCCACTTTTTATTCCCAAGTACAAAGAATCTCTGGCTTTCTGGCAGTTATAGCCACCACTGTAAATATTCTAGCAAATAAAGTAGCTGGTAAGAAAACTCATGGGAAGAGCAGATTTTTAACTTTATATTGTGCAATACTTATTATTAAGTTCTGAAATTGCAATGGCAAGGACTAGCAATGAAAATCTGGTTTAGTCACCGAACTGGACAAAGGAATCAACAGTATGCAACTCATATGTCCCATGAAATTTAACAAATATACCTGCAATATCAACCACCAAAAAATTGCAATGAACGGTCCACAAATGGAAAATAAGTATAGGAAAGAATTTGCATGTTGTCAGCAAAGTTTATAATTCACATTTCTTAACATAAAATTCATATACATCTAAAATTATCCAGCATAAACATAGGTATTCAATCATATTGTTGTAAGGGGCCTCAGGCAAGAATGTACTCAAGGACATAATCTTCACAAGCCTGACAGGGACATCCGGGAGGGATGCAAACAACCTAGCAACAGGCCCAGTCATGGAGACCAAGACAAAAGGAACTAAGGACATCTCCATCTAGATAAGAGTCAGGACACCAGTTGAAACCAACACACCTTGCAATACACTCGATGGGCCAACTCATGACCATAAGTGGAAGAAGGACTCAGAGTTCATGGAAAGGACACAAAAAACACCCCTTCAACAAACCACTAGGGACCACCGGAGACCACCTGATACCTCATCAGGGGCTCCTAAGGGACCTAAAACGCATGGGTAATTAAGATGCAAGTATTATAATTAGTTCCAAGAAATAGAATGAATATGTATAACTGTTCCAGGACGTGTAATGCATATGTATATAACTGAGCAATATAAGCTCTCTCTATCGCGACTTGTGGTATGCATGATAGGAGGAATTATCCCCCGTGCATCCAGTGCCATAATAATGAATGCCTGCTTCTTAATGCTACATTGGTGTTAAGGAGTTTTATTCCCAATTTCGGTGACAATATACCCTCCATGATTATTGGGAGTGAGATATTCCTTTTTCTTGAGGTCACCTGGACCCATGATGTGTTCTTCCTGTGCTAAATTAGTCTGGAGGTTGCAGCATGCTCAGACTACAGGGATATATGGATGGGATGGTCTGTGATACTGGAGTTTGGCATCAGGGCACAAGCAGCATCAATGAAGGTCTTTATTTTGGAATTCTGTAGTTTTAAACAAGAAAAAGGTTTGGTCACAACCAGATAAACCAGCTTAAGAAAGACCTCAAATTTCTCAGCTTTTGTCTCTGAAAAATATGATATACAACATGTCCTTCATGGATTCATTCTGGAGCCGAAGTCTGATGCAGGGAAAGAGCTTCTGCTGGCATGGAGGTTACAAGTCCTCTTAATTTACAAGCTACCTTTTGTCATTTTTCACTAATATTCCCCACTGTTTCACCCCACTGTTTAAGCTTTGTTCTTTCATGGTTTCAGTACTTATGCCAAGCCCTAGTTGTATTGAATATGCATCAGCTGGGGTCTAAGTGTGACCAGCTCTGAACAACTGCAGAGACTCTGAATTGTGCCATAGGAACAGGAAAGCAAAAGGTGGCAAGTTTCCCTTACGAAGATGCAGAGGGGAATTCACACCTTGCCCAGCACATCTGTAGGATGCTCCAGCTTATATAATTTCCTCCTTATTTCCAGGCTCATACATGGCAGTACAGTGAGTATAGCAATGCATGGGGACAATACAGCACTGCTCTGCAAATTATGTAGCTATTTATAAAAACACAAAAAGTGGCTTTAAAATTTGCTATTGTGATTTCCTGTCATTTGGTACTCCCTTTATGGAGTACAGGGATACACAGTGGTGGAGGAGCTGCAGCCTACAGATGCAGTTTAGTATTTTGAGACAGCTTTTAAAAACTCCTGTGTGGGTGTTTGCCAAAGGATCCTTTTTTATATTTTCTTCACTGCTAGTGAAACAACCAACTTTTACTCATACTGACACAGTCCATCATAAAGTATATAAAAAAACCTGCTTGTCCTAAAAGTTGCAAAGTACTAAATTACCCAAAAATAAATGTCCTTGTTGAGAAACAAGTTACAGATGTGCCTGCCAGACTCCTTCCATCCAAAGCTGCATTATTTAAGGGTCCAGAACAGCCTGAATACCAGGAAAGAAATTTCACTGTTGTTGAAACAAAACCAGATAATTGCTTGAGAGACATTTCTATCTGTGTTCCCTGGACGCATTTCCCACGGATGGAAGGGAACGTCCGTGGGGGCTTGGTTTACATGATGTCACTGGGAAATCCGGAGTCCCTGCCAGGACTTTTTTAGGACATTGGTGCAAGCAAAGTTAGGACACCAGAGGAAGAGCCACAGGAAAAGAAGAAAATGGAGGGTTTGCATGTGCACCTTCCTTACGCATGCCCAAGAACTGCTGCTGGCAAAAGGTGGCTAAGTCACCAGATGGACAATTTCTTAAGAAGTTCTCCTCCCTCCGTCATGTGCTATTACAAGGACAGGTTTATCACAATATGTCTATCTTGTGCATCTCCTGCACCCTTAGGAAAGTCATTTATGCATTCGGTGCCTATTTCCCCTTCCATCTTTTTTATCCATTTGAATCAAAACCTGTTATGGATGGGACAGTATTTAATGCAGCCTTGGCATCCTTGAAGCACCAGAAACCAAACAGGCCAGACAGTGAATCCATCAGGCCTGAGAAGGGCTCTTAGGACAACCTGCAAGTCCTCCATGAAAACGGCCCAGGCAGGGACCTTAACGTTAGAGTTCCCATAACAGCTACTACTCCTCAATCACGTTACGCTGCTTGTGTGGAGCAGAATTGAGGGCTCTGATTTTGGGTTTTCTGTTACAAGGAGAGTTACCAACAGGGTCTACATGGAGGAGGCTGTGGGTCACCTGAGCCAGCCAACACCATGCTGGGCACAGAGAAGGCATCTCTCCTGCTGGGGGATCTAAGTGCTGCTAGCCCCCAGAAGTGATCTGGCAGCAGATACAAATCCTTCCCACACTTGGTTCTGACTTGAAACTTGGCAGTGGCTGACCCAGATTTTCTTGCCAGCTCCTGTCCAGGTCCCACACGGACCAAGTTTCCTTCTAACAGTTTGTGGCGTAGGAGGGACAGGTGAGAAAGCTGCCACTAAGCGTGAGATGCCCCAGGGTCTGCATTGCAATGTCACCAGGATGGTGGCTGGAGCTCCCCTGAGCCTGCCGAGGCAGAGGTGTGCTTGGTTCGGAGGGGAGCTGTTGGCAGTGTGTTGCAGCTGCTGCCCAGGAGGTGATCAGTGTACATGTGTCTGTGAACCCCAGAGGTGCCAGGATGAGCCCCTTTATGCTCAGTACAAAAGCTTTTTGCTTTGCCATTTGGAGGAGAATTTCCTTCCCAGAGGTATCCCCTGTTATCCTGGAGGTAACTCATTCCCGTGGTTCTGTGAGCTTGTTTGCAGATGAGCATCTGGGGAGCATGACCTACCCCTCTGAAGTGACTGCATTGTTAGCACCATTCATTCGACCTTCAGTCAGCTTAAACACAGAAAGCTCAAACAAGCATTATTATAAAGTGAATTTTAAAAACCCATTTCCTTGTTTTGTATAATGTACAAGATGGGAAAGTTACAGATCTGTCTGCAAGGAGAAGTGTTGTTTATAGCACAAAAAGCCCAGCGATGTCAGTGCAAGAGAAGCATCTGCGTGTGCTGCCCTGCCTGTGCTCTGAACTTCCCTGGGTGTACATTCAGCTGCCCTGGGTGCACACTGAGCTGCTCCGGGTGAGCCCAGGGCTGTCCTGGGTGCACACTGAGCTGCCCTGGGTGTGCTCTGTTCGCTCCAAGATGACTATCTGGGCATGACCTGGCACAGCATCCTCTCCAGCTGCACCTCCAGCTCCCCATGTCTCCCCCCCCACAACTGCTTTGCTGCCCACACAGTGAAGTGCAGAACACGAAGCACTAGCATGACTCTTGTTAGCTCTGACGATGCTTCAAACCCATGGGTTTACATCAATCCCGTCTTGAAGCTTTTGTTAGTGCTCACCCAAGACTGCCCTCCCAGGTATGTTCATGCTAGTGCAGTGAGGCAGCTTTGGGACCACACACATCGCATGCCTGACTGCCCTGGAGCCAGCCTGTGCCAGCCATCTCCGCTTGATGGCTGAAATATTTTTTTCATGTGTCTGGATAAATTATCTGAGAAGAAACTGCAGTGTTTAAAAGAAATGAAAAAAAGTAAGAATAGCTTCAAAAGTCTAAACAAAAGCAATACTCTCCCAAAGCGCTGTAGAGGCAAACCAGGTACAGCTCCTCTCCAGCCTGTCCTCCCCATCCTGCCTGTCCCATAACTAAGTTTTTCTAGCCTCAGTATGAAGAAGAGGTTACATCCTCTCCCATCTCCAGCATAACAATGATCATAAAGATGATTTTAAACAAATTTCAGGATTACAGACAGGAACTTCTCCACACAATTAGCAAGTGAAGGAAGTTAACAGTACTGCATTCATGTGGACTATGGGAAACCCAGACACAGGGAGGTTAAAGGCCATGACCAGGACTACAAAATCAAACTAGTAGTAGAGCTGGTATTAGAAGTCAGCTTTTCCCTACTCTGAGACTGCACAACATTGGCATTACTCTCCTTTCTTGAGTACGAAACAGGACTCCAGATTTTGGAGTGCCTTTAAGTCACCAGTTGGGCCTTACTCTCTTCTGATCAAGATAATCAACCATGGAAAATGGGATGCCATGGTTGCAGAACAGTTTTATTAACACCTTCTAGATCAGCTGAGTTTAACATTTGGCTCCTGGGCAGTTCAGATGTGGTTCCCATGTCAGGGCTATGCCACGTGAATGGCAGCAGAGATGTGCCGACAGGAGCCTGGCGGGTGATGCAGCCTGTGGCTGGCTCTGCGTGGCCTTGACAACACTGCTCTGGGAGCCACAGTCTCCCTTGCTGTAGCTCTTGTGGCTCTTGCTGTGCTCGTGGCTGCGACGTGCAGCTCCTCCATCATGTGAGCTGGCCGCTTTTCTTCCAGAGATGCCACAAAAGATGCTCCCTGGTGTGGCCCACCTGCCCAGAGCTTCATCTCCATTGACCCAACTGGCAGATACTTGAAGCTTGAAGGTAGTTTTTGTCCCCCAAAATTATAAACTTGGAAGGTTGCGCAGGGGTCTGTCGCTGACCCAAAATAACAAAAGATCAGAACCTTTCTCTCCTGCAATGCAGAGGTGCGGCAGTAAATCTCTGTGTAAAATTGCCACCCAGTGTTAGAGCATGGGGTGCCAGAATAAACTACTAGAGCCTTTCCACACTGTACAACTGGAATTTATAATTATTGGTTTGCTCTCTGATTGCCATACAGCTCACACCCTCCAGCCATGTGGTGGCCATAACTTACCCTGCTGCACCAAGCAAAGTCTTTCCAAATTCAACACCATCTGATCAAATGACTATAAACAAATTAAATACCAGCACAGCTCTTGACAGCTATAACTGTTAAAATGTTTATTCACTCTGTGAGCAAATGAGCTTGTGCTTTGGAACGGTTATGGCTGCTAACACTTGTCTAACTTTAAGAAGCTTTTATAAGACTTTGTAAACTTCTGTTATTAAATGTAATTTAACTTCTATCTTCCGGACAGCAAGTTTTTTGGAGGAGAAGGATTGCTGTAAAACAACTGCATAGCAGGCTTTTAACTAAGATTTATTTCCTGTTTAAGCAAAAGTAAATCACTACACTAAGCAATGGAGTTGTATTTGTCCAAAACCAGGAAGGAAGAAAAGTATAAAACTCTTCTGACTTTTCTGATGTTCCTTGGGAAATCTTACGGGAAACAAAAACACAAAGAAAATACTTGAACTTAAAAGCTATGGCAGCTTAGAACTTCACCTGAGCTTCAGGTGAGCTTCAGGTAAGACCAAGTCTCTCACCATCAGTCCAAACAGAGCAGCAGACAGTGGAGCTAGAAGTTCCATTCCTATCAGGAGAGTGCCTCAGCAATCTACGCTCACTTTATTTGGTGGCCTCAGTTCAGAGGTACCCTGAGTGTGCTTCTACACACGCACTGCCACATGCCTGAAGCCTGGTGGACATGCGTGTGAGTGGCAGCATGACAAATTAAGTTCATAAGCACTTGTCAGTGTCCTCAGCTTCCTGTGCCCTAAAGACCTGCCTTATGGATGGAAAAACCAAAAAATGCAGAAGAAAGGTATTTCCTCGCGACATCTGTAAAGGGAAAAAAAGTTTAATCCTCCCCTTCTGTAACAAACCCCATCATTTTCTCGAAATCCACCATACTTCCAGTAGCTCCATTGCAGACACGGGCTAATGAGCTCTCAGTGGTAATGCTGCACCACAGTGGAAGGAATCACACTGCATTTGGAAGAGATGAGATTGGATAAAAAGCCTCAAGGAGATCGCCTTCATGAGCAATTCCTTCAAGCACAGATTACTGAGTATGGTTCAGTTTCATATTTCATAGTTAAAAAGCTTGCTGAATCTCTCCTGGTGTTCTGGTTTTGTGTTCTGGTGCAGCAACACTTGAAAAGCTGGTAAATCCTGATGCTAAGGTACACCCTTGGACTGCTTGTTTGCAGTACATGACCAGACCCTTCTCGGGGCTCACTAGCTGTTTCCCAGAGTCTAAGTTCAAAAGATAGTTTCACCTTGGGTTGTACCATTCATTGCAAAGTCAGCGAGAACAGCCACACTCCCTTCCCAGCCAAGTTGGTGGAAACACTGCCAACAGCTTCCACAAGCTGTTTTGGTCCCTGCTAGAGAATACGAAACACCAGACTTTGCAGAAGGGCTGAATGAGGGTCAAGAAACAGATATCCTCTATGGAGGATTTGCCAAGAGCAGCGGGAGATGGCAGTCCTCCAATGACCATGATCTTGCTCATCTCACATCTTACTTCTAGATACCAGTTCAAAAACTGCCACCTCTTCTCTACAATACAAAGTCAAAAAAAGAGGAGAAGGTCATGTAAGGCTTGTTATATGCTCATTACACCAGTTTATGGTCTCTCAATGGGAAACACAGACAAAATGACCATCTGTAAAAATGACTTCCAAGTCAAGCAAGCCTTCACAGTCACTCAAAACTAATAATTTGTTATTTTGGTCTTTTTTTTCCTCCCTATTTGTCATTCCTGGGAAAACTCTTCAGGATGAGACCTCTCGTTTTCTCCAAATGGATCCAAGGAGAGTCTGATTTTTGCTTCTCTGGAATCTCCCATCACCTCTGTCCCTGAGCAGCGCATGAGCTGTTTGCTCTCAGCAATTCTTTCAGATCCTTCCAAACACATATATTTATCATCACATACTTTTCTGCTTAGAATTTATTTTACCCTAAAATCTCTTGGCTCCAGCAATACTGCACTTTTTCAGTGTGTCCTAACATGCCTTTTCAATATATTATTCCTTTGGGGAAAAAAAGTAAAAATCCTAACTTTAGAGATGATTCTCCCACTACATCAACTAATTCTATTTCATTCATTAGAAATAAATATGATTTCCACCAGTACAAGAGATCCAGCTAACAGTACTATGGCCATAACCTTTCTGTAAATCCCTTAGAAATTAACTGTAGCTCACAGATCTTTGAGTCCTGGTATCAATTTATTGATTTTTATCATAATCGTGGATGTTAATATCTCCTGCCCACAGTACAGCAAACCGCACCTCCTGACACTTCAGTGCACAATGGAGCTGCCTTTGAACAATCACACCACTCTCATCTAGCTCAGGAAGCTCCTACAGACGCAATACAATTTAAAACAACTGTGATAAAAGACAAATAATAATAATAAAAAAGACTGAAGAGCATAAGAAGAGTCTACAGCAGAAGCCGGAAAGGGACAGGGAAGGTTATACTGTCTGCAGTTTGCTGTTAAAGTTAAATGTGGATTTATAACTGGTTGGATCTTCCGTAATAAACCTTCCTGCATACCTGACCTCCCTGAGATCTTTTCTAACACCCCTACGGATGCATGAAAGCATTTTCCTAGGATTTGTTAAAACTTACTATAATGGGTCATCAAGGTTACTACATCACTTGCAGTGCAGCTTGTTATGGGTGGGGCTTTTGCATGTGAGTAAGAGCCGTGTCCACTAAAAGCCACAGTCCATGGACTGTGAATTTATGAATATCATGATCTGTCCACGTGTCTCATTCAGATTTTGGACCTTAGCCCACATACTTCCTACTGTTGACCTTGGAGATCCCAAACATGTCAGCACCATTTGAACTAACTTCTGCAAACCACTTTCATTTCTGCATGCTCTCTGGCTGTTCATGTGGCTCTTTTTCACATGCAAAAGTCATACAGGTAACAAGCTTTAGGTAACTACTAGTCTTTACCTGGGGACCACGAGACATAGGACATAAGACCCGGAAAGCATTCATACACAAGTAAGTTATCCAGCAATATGGTGATATGGCTATTTTACAGCTACAGACCAAAGGTTTTCAAAGGCACGTATGGTCTGAGCTTTAGCATTCTGGTGTGTCTTTTCTTTAACCCATTCATGTCTTCTTTCATACAGTTCTCTCAGCTACTCCAATTATAAGAACACAAACTGTTCATTTGGTGGAGGGTTAGGAACATGCCTGGGGAATAACACCCTCCTCAGGAGGTCCCGCCTGGACCTGCTACATAGGTCAGAAAAAAGACAAAGCTCTAGCCAAGACAACCCTGTTAAACAGCCACCAGTGATAAGAGAACAGCTAATCAAAATGTCTACCTATTTGCATTTCTATAACAAAGGTAATATTCTTTTGGAAGGGTTTTAGTCAGCTGTAAGAGATAACAGCAACCCCTGTCAGTGTACAGTTTGGAGCACTCTGCCCGATTGGCCAAACAGCCGGGAGAAGGGTGGTCAGGAGTGTACGTGTCTCAGAGATGGAGGCTGCGAAAGAGTTGGAAGGATAAACCAGAGCTGATTAACTCCAAATTGCACATTTCATTCAGAAAAACAACTCTTCCCCTCCTCCCTGCCTTGGGAATAAGGACCTAGCCTCCTTCATGTCTAAAGGCAAACCTAAAGTGAGCAAGGAAAGGGGGAAGGAGGTGAAGAAGATTCCAGTTGTGGGCTGAAGCACTGGTGGGCTGTAGCACTCACTGGTGGGCTGTACCCCAGGCAGTGCATCACACTTTTATAGCTTTTTTTTTTTTTTTAATTTCTATATTTCTGAGTCCAACAGAGAAAAGACATTTTGAGCTAATGCTCTCCTCCGTTCAGCAGAGACAGCCAGAGGTGCCTTTCTGAATATAACCATGGTCCCAATTTTTCCCCAGAGGAGCCCCTGGGAAGCCCTCAGGACCAGCCTGCAACCCTGCTCTGGTGCAGCCCTGTGCGTGGTGCAGCCCTGCTCCTGCTCCTCCTCCCCCTCCTGCTCCTGCTCCAGGCTGGGCTCTGGCTGAGTAGTGAAGGCAGTGGAGGGGAAGGAGGGCAGGCTGAAAGCTGGGAAGGGAGAGCCCTCTGAGCCTTTCAGATGTCCAGAGCTGGCTTAAAGCTTTTCAGCAACACAGACATCTGCCTCCCCCTCCCCTCTTTGTTTTCTGAAAGCAGGGGAAGGTGCTCCCTCAGGTGTAACTCGGTGACTGCACAGACCTCTGAACTGTTTGTTCGACTGTGTGGAGCATCAAAAGGAAATGTCGGTGAGGTCTCTGTGATCCCTTTTCTGTGAGGCCAAGTTTTGATGTCTGTGCTCACAGCAGAGAGTACTTTATTCCTGAAGCAGTGATGTTCAAGGCTCTGTTTAAAGAGGGAGATAGCAGTCGATACAATAGACACCAGCTCGCTTCACCCTCTCCATCAATCTGCTGCTTCCCCTGCCTCAGCCAGTCCCTCTACTGCTTCACCGTATCCCATGCCCATTGCTAAAACCCTTCCTTATTAAAAGCAATAGACTGGGCATTTAATTTTCTCTTTGCATGGCAGGAAATTACATCAGGTCTTGCTATGAATGATCCAGAAGCAAAGTTTCAGCTCACTTAGTACAAGTCACTGTCTAATGCAGGAAGGGATGCTATCAGCTCCAAGTGCTGATTGAGAATAGCTCAGCTTTTGTCACGCTAGTTACCTCTGAAACGTGTTCACTTGAGGAATTCATGGGCAGCAATCAGATGTTTTCCTGCCTGTTTTTCATCACAGCTCATCAGAAATTGGGATACAGTTGGGGAAAGGGCAGGGGAGAGAGAGTCTGAGATGTGATGAGAGAACTAATCCATCCTCAGAAGAGGAACTGATTTTGCATTTTTTTTTTCCTGCTTATTTTACAGTAAATAAAGAATTAAGGAAGATTGATGAAAATGTGTCCATTCAGGCAGCAGCTGAATTTCCTGCTAATTGCTTTGGGATGGTGAGGGAGGAGGGAAAGTGTTGGGACATTACAATAAGCAGTAAGTGGTGTGATTGGTGACTACCCAAAACCTTGCGTCTGCGCATATGTCACTAATGATAGAAATTAGAGACGTGTTCTTATAAAAGCCCCCTATTTAGGCAATGATGGTGAACATTTAACAAAAAAATCCATCTTACAGGGAGAGAGAAAAGTGGAAAGTCTTTTATGATGGCATTTATATTGGCTGAACGAATAGTGCCGGGGGCTCTGCTCCCCAGCTTTCCCCTGCACCAGTCTCATATGCAACGCAGCTCCTGCAGCCCCCGGCTCTCCTCAGGCACCTGCTCGCCTGCCGAGGGAGCCAGTGTCTCCAACTTGCCTTGGGACAGGAGCCAGCTGAGGGCAGAATGAAGAATGGCTTTGCCAAAGGCCACCATGAAAAGGAGCGGCATAAATAAGATTAACCCTTGTCATGCACTAAGTCTCTGTTTCTCTGCCTCCTGGGTAGGTCTGGGTTCACAGGGAGGGGGAAGCTGCTAGGAAATGTATGCTGAACAAGCACCAAGAGGTATTTGGATATGCATCCTGGATGCACTCAGAAAGAGGGCAGGTTACAATGTACCCTTTAAAACACCCCTGGCGATGAGCATAAAGTGCCTCTCTACAGGGACGCAGGAAACACTAACCTAAGACAATCTCGTCCTCTGTTATCTCTATCTTTGGTTTATTATATTTAACCATGCTTTTGATTCAAAGGAAGAACATCCCAATGGAAAAGAGCAGCAAAATCTTTCGTCAGCACCAACTTAGCAGATCCAATAAAATCTCTGGTCACCACCAAATCAGCAGATCCGGTTAAGTAAACTTTTTCCCCTTGAGTTTTCTTTGTGATCTTGGCTTTTCCACAAAAAAACAGATTACACTGAAAACAGACTTTTCCCAAAGGAAGTTTCTATTTGTTGCTTAAAAAAAAAAAAAAAAAACCACTACCAAGAAAATCTGCTAGGTCTGTCATTTAGTTGTTTCCTCTCCACATTTCTTTTCAGACAGACTGCAAAACAGATTCTTAGGCCATGGAGAGAAAAATCAGATGGAAAAAAAGGGCTGGGAGAGACCCTGAGGAGCTGTTTAATCAGACCCAACTATATTTTAAGATGCTGTAGATGACACTTGGGGATGGAGATTCCACGTTCTCCTTATGCAGTCTCACAGGGGGAGTACATGCAGGGATTATTCTAGGGTCTCTCCTAAATCTTTCTTGCTGCATTTTATTGCTGTGACTTCTTTTCCTACCCACGACAGACACTGAGATCTGTTTATTGCTCTCCTTTCTGCAGACACTCCTGCATCTGAAGAGCAGCCACAAATCTGCCCTGGCCGCGTTGACACTGACACAGAGCCCAGCCTGCCTCAGCTCTGCTCTTCTCTCCCGCTGATTTCTGAGAGCTCTCCCTGACCTCTCTCATAACTTTCCTGAAGTGCAATTTCCAAACCTGAAAAGAGTGCTGAGAGGAAGGACTCCTTCCCCTGCCTTAGACATCACATTCCTCTGTATGAGTGCTGCTACTGTGTTTGCTATTTTTCAGTATTAGTTGGTGGGTTTTGTTGATTCCCTGCTTTCTGTGTATAACTTTCACGTTCTCTCCCACGCAATACCTTCTGAACTGGTCATTCTCCATCCACTTCTTGTGCAGTCTGTGATTCCTGCCTAAGCACAGCTCATCATCATCAGGCCCATCAATCTTCATGTGAAAATCCTTCCCCAGTAGCATGAGAAAGTCTCAGGAGAGAGATTTCCGAGTTTTGCATTCAATCCATCTTCACAACCTCTCAGTCAGGAGATGTGGGCACTCAGGTGTGATAAGGTTCACCCCCACCAGGGGTTGATAGGAAGCAGACTCTCTGCACCCAGTTCCTGACATGAGACACGTGCATCTCTGCCACCTGGGCTATGAAAACATGTCACCAAGAGCTACATGCTCATAGTGACTTCCTGCAAATATTCATGGCTCATGACTGAATTCAAGAGGAGTGGACCACACTGCAGAGGCCATCACACATCTGACGTGCCAGTGGAAGCGGCAGATTCCTGCAGACACAGTTGATTCCCCAGAGGGAAGCCTGCCATGTACTAGGGAAAGCTCAGCAGAAACCCTGACGCAGTGCGATCTTAAAATCTGTTTAGGAAAACTGTCTGTATTTATAATCAAGCCTGGATGTATGACTGTGGCTTCTTGTTCATTCATATGAGATGCAGCCGCTCCCGGCAGTGAAAACGCCATCTTGATGTTGAAATAGGAGTCCATGATCTCATCCTCCTTACGTGGCCAAGCACATGACACCTCGTTTATGCCAGCCTCGTACTCCATCCCCAGCGCAGCGCTGGCTGGAGGACGCACAATGCCTGATCCAGTACATAGCCTGCCAGGACAAAACCCACTCCGTTTAAGAGTGTTTTGACAAACTTAGATGACTGAGAGAGGGCATGTAACCAGTTAGCGCTCCCTGTTTCTGATGGGGCACTTGGTGTCGTCAGCCTGAATTTGTCCTCACATGAAAGCACAGCTTTACCACACCTAACTACGTTAGAACCTAACTTCACATACAGCTGTTTACTGTAGAATTTGGAAGGCAATGTTCCTTGGACCTCACTCTTTCCTCAACTGCTCTGAGCACCATTAATAGTTTCTTTTATGGCTTAGCATTGCTTGCAAAGGCCACATAGAGGAGGAGACAAGTTTACAAGCGAAGAGGCTCCAGATAGTCTGGCAGTGCCTCCCCTATTAACAACAGAGCAGTGCAGCTGATGAGGAGCCCCTGCCTTCCTTTAGCCAAGTGGCACGGAAATCCTAATTCACTCATTGTTTAAAAAGTGCAGGGGGCAAAGGAATTTAAACTCTACCTAGGTTTTCACTGTTTAAGTAATGTTCTTGTAGAGGGACGGCCAGAGGAAAGCTGAAGGGATGAAGACCTTTTCCCATGAAGTCTCCACAAGCAACGTGGAAAATCCATCTCACTGCCATAAAAGGAGGGAACTAGTGTTGCTCCGTCCTCCACAGCAATCCCTAAAAATTCTCAGGGATTCAAATTATAAACCCTTTTTGTGTTGCCCACCCATCTCTTATTTCCCTATTTAATGGGAAGAAGAAAATCTCCTTTAAAAGCAGGTTCCTCTGTGAGCTCCACCACCGCACAGTGCACACCCTCCTCCCTTTGCTGAACTGGGGAGGTCTCGCCAGGACACGGAGGTTGGCGGGCACTTCATGGGGGCACAAAGGTCCACCTGAAATGGGCTGGACACAAACTCCTGGAGGAAGACAACCTCTTGTGGCTGGCAGGCCAGCGGCCAGGGCAGACCTCTGCACATGCAGGCTGTGACAAGGGAGAAGGAGAGCTGCAGAAAGCCTCCTACATGTCTCTCCCTGTACCACAGCTCTCTGGGGAGATGAAATGCATCTTCCCATCTTCCCTCTCCGCATCCTTGCTCGGCTGTGCTGCAGCGACTTCCATTGGTCCTGGCAGAGCCTTGCGTCCAGCCCCGGCTGCCATCACGGGGTGCTGAGGGTCAGGGCTGGCACTGTATGGCCCCATCAAGGAACACTTTCCCTGGAGGAGGAAGGCAGGAAGCACAGGCAGTGATGTGGAACCTGGAAGGTCTGCCCCGGCCGCCTTGCTGCACTGGCTGCTTGATGCAGTGCTAGCTATGCTGCGTGGCGTCCCACGCCTGACACTGTTTTTGCCTGAGGTTTGAGCTTCAGTGAAGGATGATAATCAGTGTGTGCTGTGTTTGCCATTTTTCTCTGCAGATGTCTTTGGGGTGCTTTTCTTGCTGTTGTTGCTTTTAGCGAGGCTTTTTAAAGTCTTCATCACCTAAAAATGTTTTCATGTGCCAAGATTAGAGCCTTCAGTCTCTCTTGGGTTCCCTATTTTTGGATCCTTGATCTGGGCTGTCATTGCTAATTTTTTGTGTGTTTGTTTTTAAATAAACAAAAGCTTTAATAATAAATGTCTGGGGACCCAAAGAGGAGTGAAGGATCAGGTGTTTGCTAAAGAAGAGGGACGTGGCTGTGGAAGAGAGATTAATTGACTGGGAAACACTGCAGAGCCAAACATCCCAGAATACCTCACAGCTCATCTGTCAGGTGGTGATGCCAAGGGGAAGGCAGGGAGTTCTCACGATGCAGATAAACATGGATGAGCCAAAGAGAGGCAGTTAACCTGTTGCCACCATTATCATTCTTGCTAATAATAAACAATGGAGTTTGCTCACAGACCACAGTCCTTCTCACCTTCAAAGTGGCGTGCTGCAGGAATGTTCGGCTACTGGAAACCCTTCATCTGCCCCAAGTATTTCCCTCACCCTTCTGCCTAGCCAAGTGAATCCTGGTGCATTGCTGGCTCTGGCAGTGCAGTGCAGCACAGGGACTAGCAAAGCAAGACAGGAGTACACGGGCTGTGCCCCCTCAACCTCCACAGCAACCACTCACCAAGGCAAGGGCTCCAAAATCCTCCCTGGGGGGCCACCAAGTGTAGGTGGAAGACAGAGAAGGTCTGGGACTATGTTACATCAAATGCAAAATGTGTAATTATCCAATGTACCGAAGAACTACAAAATAACCTGAAATATAAATCGGCTTTCAAAGACTGTTTCATTCCTCACCAAGCCAACTTCACCATCCCTGGCTTGCAGGCTTGGCTCAGAGTGACTGCTGAACACAGGCCCTGACACCCGACCAGCACTGCAAATGGGAGGAACCTGGAAACACATGAGATGCCCCCTGGGTCCCCAGTGCTGTCCTTTGGAGAAGACAACCCTAAAGCCTACCCTGGAATTAAAAGCTCTTCCCCCACATGCAGTGAAAGCAAAGTTGAAGACTATTCCTTGAAGACAAAGCTGGCATTTTTTAATCAGCTCCTGTGATTTTCCCGACCAGCAAGGCTCTTAAACTCATACCAGCAATGAGATGCTTACTTTGCACTTCTCTGACATGCCCCTACAGTAAAAGACAGGGTGGATTATTTAGCCTGGCTCCTATTGAAAAGACTTTCGAAGCTACAGATGCCGAATTGCCTGTGTCTCTGAGGGCAGGTCCATATGCAACGTGACCTGAAAGTCAGATCCAAGAACACGGATAACTCCAGAATGGAAAGTGGATGAAGGCAAAGAGGAGGAAGGAAAGGGAACATCATCTTCCACCAGTAGCAACTAGCTCTTACATGCTTGCACAGTGGGCCTCTCTGCCACAGGTCCTGTTTCACTTTCACCAAATTCTCACCCACCCACCTCGGAGCGAGGGCAGACGGGTGACATCCAGACCCATAGCACTGCATATCACAAGCAAATCCAGCCCAAAAGAGTCTCTTGTACCTTACAAGTGTCCCACAGTGTGTTGACTGTATTTTCCCTTCTCAAAAAAGAAAAAAAAAAAAAAAACAACAATAAAACAAAAAAAAAAACCCAAACCTTTGTTTTTCTAGAAAATATTCCTTTTCTAGATATCTCCTAAAATTAAGAAGGGCACTACAAGCCCCAAATATTCAGTCACCTGCTACCTGTCCCATCCAGCCTCTGACTCCCTCTCCTGCCTCTCCAGGCAGGAAGGCTGTGCACATCAGAGTATTTACTGATTTATGCAGCCTATGGAAGCCAAGAAAACTTTCTGTTTCCCCTGTGTGCTCTGGGGCTTTATGGCATGACACAACGCTGTGAGGTGAAGCTGGCTGCTCCACCTTTGCCAGCTGTCAGCGTGGGCATGCAGAGTGCTGTCCTGCAGGACAAGCAGCACCCACCACTCCTGGGGAGCTGCTGTGCTCTTCCTGCCACATTTCAAGCAAGAAGTTGAAGCATCGAAGTTCTCCTATTTCTTCTCACTGGCAATAGCAGGACACCAGTTATTTGCGTAAGGTTAAGCAGGACAGACCTGCGCTATCCTCCTAAGACATCAAGCAGGTCATGTCTCCAGCAGAGAGCATTCCCATGGCAATGAGTTAACTCTCCTGGTTTCATCCCAGAAAACACTGGCTTCAGAGTAAGTCCTGGAATCCATTCAACACAGACAGATTTTTCTTTAATTGTCCGCCAGGACCTTTTGGTTTCTAATGCTTAGCATATGCACATTTGTACTAAATTTGGTTTAAAAGTCAGCTCAGCCCCGTGTGAACAATGGCACAAAGCACACCAGGGACAGGGAAGGCAGCAAAGGAAAGGAGCTGCCCAGCTGGCAGGGAGGATGGCATCACCACCCAAGAGGGTGGCTCGCAAGGCTGGCTCCTCTCTGGGAGCTCACCCACCCCCGAAACACAGCTCTCTGCAGCACGCTCAGCCTCCAGCACCCTGCCCACCCCCAGGGATGCTGCAGTGCCAGCGTCCCCTTTTTTCTTCCCGATGGTCCCTATTCATCTTCCACCCAGTAAATAGGACCTCACTTCCCAAGGTGCCCCACTAATTTGAACGGCTGGGCTCATAAAGTGAGGCACAATGCAGCATGCCAGGTCTGGTCTCCAACAGCGAGCCCCGACTCTCTTCTCTCTCCCCTACACGCTCCACCTGGCACTGCACCAAACAGAAGACCACCATGTGCCTTCTCACAGGTCAAAACTCCCAGGAACAGCCTGGAGTTTGCCCCAAGGCGCCAAAGAACAGGTCAGACCACTGCCTAAAATAATTTCCTTTCATTCTGCCCTTCCAGACACTGTTATATGGGCTGTTTGGAAATCCTCACCGTCAAGTGAGAATTTAAACAGGGTTTGACAGGTTTTTTTGTCTTCTATTATTATTAAAGAAAACAACTGGTTTATTTCTTTTTTATTATTCCCCATCTGATATTTTGGAATTAGTCAAGACGACATTTCCTTAGCTACGGTTTTTCTTTTGTTTGTGTCTTCCTTTTGTAGGTAGGAGAGCAGAGAAGACAATCAGAGAAGTCCTTTTCTGGCTTTAAAAATCCGCAGATTATATTAGTGATAATATTGCTATCAGCTTCAGGGTGGGCAAGATTTTCAGCTTCGGAATCATTTTTTCCATGGATGAGCCCCTTTCACTGGCATAAATCCGTGCAGTGCCACAGTAACACAGAGTATATCATCTTGTGCCAGGGACACTGCTAGACCACAGGCAAGCAGCTGGGGTTCTGCAGAACAGGGGTTTATACCTGGCCCTGCTGCTAATCACCCAACACTGATTTAGAGAAGTCCCCTTTTCTCTCAGCATCCTTTCTAAAAGAATGAAATAATAGCACTGCTGTCTTTACTAAAGTGTACAGAGTAAAGAATGCACTAGGTTAAGACCAAGGTATTATTATAATGACAGTTTACGCTCCTTGACTACCTGGCTAATACTTTTTCTCACCTGGAAGTCTGGTGATAGCCAGAGCAGACAGTACTTCTTGCCAGGGAGAAGGGTGATTTGGAGAACAACCCATGTGCTGGAGTTTAATCTAATGCTCTCTTTTCCTGTTGTGACTCTACCATTTGAACCCAGCAAAGGAGTTACGCTGGACGTAGCGTTCTGTTGATTCCTAGTGTTCTTGGAAGATGCTTTCTCTTCATCTTTAACCCTTCTGCTCATTACTATTTCACTGATTCCTTTAGCCTCCCTTATCAGACACCTACATGTTCTAACTTCTAATTTATATTCATTGCTATTACCTTCCCTTATTTTTCTGGGTACAATGTTAACTGGTTTTGGGTTTTTATTCTATTTCCTCTTTCCTTTCTCTGCCGAATGATAAAAATTTTGCTTGGTAGTTTTTCCTGTTAGGGAAAACATGTTTTTGCAACATGCCCATGGAGAGCCCGTAAAAGGAAGCATGTTCCACTGCTTTGACTCATCTAAAATCAGCTGCATCCTTCAGTTCTCTCAGGCAGACCTCCGAGAAGGGCTTTAATGGTGGCAGCTTTGACTTCGCTAATGTTAAAGCAGCCATGGCACATCATAAAAGAGGCCAGCACTTCAGCAGATTGCCACAAACATTCTCCTCCAACTTCTCTGGTCCATACGAAACCAGCCTGGATCTCACCTTGCCAATCACTTCACTACAAGGGCCCAGTTGTTCACACTCTTGTTCAGCTGAGGTGCCCCACTGGAGTCAGGACACCTCGGGACACCTTCTTGCCTGACAAGCAAGGACTCGTGCATTTGTTGGATCCAAACGTTCAGCTGCATCCTCCAAGTCCTCTCAGGGAGACCTCTGAGAAAGGTTTTAATGGTGGCATCTGTGACATTCCTAATGTTAAAGCAGCCACGGTACACCATAAAATAGATGGATGCGTTTGTCACCATCCATCAGTCCAAATTAACCCTTCTGCATTTGAAGACAGTATTGTGAGCTTTTCACGGATGCTATGAGAGTGGCTGCTCACATACTGAAAGGGATAATGTCAAAGTTTACTCATTTCGAGGACTTTCAAGCATAAAGGTGGAAACCTTCAGGCAGGACTAGCCACAGCACAGGTGTCCCCAAGGGTGCCAGAGCCCAATAGCAGCAATAGTCAGACACTCCTGCTGTGCCCCACACACAAAGAATAAGAGAGGAGGACATGGTTTAGGGGGTTGTTTCTGAAGACAAAGAACCTGTCAAGGACCCTGAGCCTGGGTTTCCACTGGGAGAGGTGCTGTGCACATGAACAGGGGGAACTGCTGGCCCAGGGAAAGCTGACTGTGCCTCACCCCCTTTAATGTACGGCATCAAATCTGTCTCCATGGGAACTATAATAAGGGCAGAACTTGCCTGTGCCATCTCTAACGGAAAGGTGGGGGGGAGTCAAAGAAAATAACGAGCCTCACAGCAATGTTGTTCTGAGCAAACGGAGCCTGAGCAGATGGCTGAGCAAGTGCCCCGCCATCACCCCACACCGGCCCTTTGCTTCGCTTGCTCTAAGCTGGGATGAAGCCCTTACCCTGCGACTCCGCTGTAGCCAACAGCGGCTCTGGCGCTTGGGGCTGTAAGCTGTGCTGCTGCTACGCAAACGCTGAACAGTAGCCACTGACCACAACTTCAGCTTTGCAGCGTGTGGCCGAACACAACTCTGGCCCAGCCAGAGATCAGAAGACAGGCACCGAGTTAGGGAGGGAGGCAGAGGGAGCGTGGGGATGCAGCCGGGAAGGGGATGCGTGCGCGAGTGCGACCACGCAGGCCCGGTTTTCGGAGGAGTTGAGCCTACACAGAGCTAACTGACTCTAAACAATTCTGTGGGCGTGAGTACCTTTACAGACGGAGGGGATGAGGGCAGGGTGGAGTAGGTGGGGGTGAGATGTACTGAAGGCAGGATACTGAACTCCTGCCTCAGCTCCATGAAATACAGATCCAGGGATCTCGGAAGCAAAGGGGAGAACCCAGAAGAAAACGCTCTCCTTGCTCAACTTCCTGCAACAGGTCTAGATCCAACCACACCCTGTGCTCAGGATGACTCTCGCCCTGGAAAGCAGCTGCCACCCCACCACCCACCTCCACCAGTGCACGAACTGCTGGGCAAGTGCACCTCCAGCTATTTTCTCTAATTGTTCCCCCTAATCACATAAAATTGTCAAAGTTCAATTTTTCTTCTTACAGAGTAATTTGCTTTGCTTTCTATCATGCATTGCTGGCTGTGTCTCTCACTGCAACCCATGTGTCTGCAGCCACTCAAAATGCATTAGGGTTGAGGAGGGGCTCGAATTAGATTATTTGTTCTAATAAAAATAAGTCTAATGGAATTACACAACAAGACCAGATTAAAGTCAGCTGCTTTGAAAATACTGGTTTCAGTTTCATGTTAGCTGAGAGAACAAGCATATGGGTCATCCCTCTCCCATCTCTTGACCCCCCTATTAAGGCTCCTGTGGGAGGTAATCCACCCTCTGCACCAGCTGAGGCAGAGGTTAGATCATGCTGACAACCACCAGCTTTATCAGAAAAGAGGCAGCCCCACAACAAAATACACCAGGGAGAACAGGGAACCCCAGGAAACAGAAGCACAAGGAGATTAAATGTGAAAGCCACAAAGCACTTTCTCCCTCTTCCCCATAAATCGCACCACAACGAGGTTCTTTGCTACTAAACGCAGCCTGCCTAGCTAAATACCAGCAGTCACCTGTGCCCACATGGCAGCAACCTCAGAGCTGCAGCTGGCCATGAGCTAGATGAGCATTTGACCTTTCCTATGGCTTTATTCTTACACACGTGCAAGAGGCAGGAGCAGAATATATGCTAGTGTTCAGTCCTCTGGAGACCTGAAGGAACTGCCCTGCTTCCCCAACCTAGATGTAATTCATGCATGGTGAGAAATGATGCCACACTTTTTTTTTCCCCCTACATCAGCACAGAGGAGGAATGAGATGGTAAGACAGCTGAGGGCAAGTGTAGGCCACACATGCAGGCCTGAAGGTAGAAGTGGCCATCACCAGATGAGCCCAGTAGGGCAAAAATTTTGGGCAAGCAGAAAGGGTCACCCTGATCCTCAACATCCTTATAGTCAGTGAGTGAAAAACTCTGCTTCCTAGAGCAATCAACAGGGTTTTCAAGGAAACATCTATACCATTTCATTTGGCGTACTGGTCTTCTTAGACTTGGAAATTTTTTTTGAGACTACCTGAGGAATGAAGCACAGGAATAATAACATCAGAACAGAAGATGGTCTCTAACTTGGCACTCATCGCCATCTTTTTCAGCAAACTGCCTAGGGAAGCTGTAAGTGGATAATTAATTAGTAGTCTTTCCAAGAGGGAGGATTTTCCTTAACCCTCAGGAGCTCAGTGATCATTGTGCCCTGACACAGGAGGCTCTATCGACTTGGCACACTGTCACCCCAGATGTTCAGCCGCAGAGTTCACAGTATTTATACCAACATGCACCGCAGTCCTTGTGCTAGATCCCCAGGCAGCTTATATCAGCATGGCTCCTCAACAAAACTACTGAGATTACTTCCATTTACACAAGGCGGGCATCTGCATCTGTGAAGCACCCCAAGCATGGGGCAATCCTACCCTGCTTCTCTGCTCCTGTTCACCAGCAAGTGTTGGAAGGACAGCACTCTCCTGCTTTTCACTCAAACGACAGCTTTGCTTTCGCACGCAAGCCCACCATGAACATTTCCATATTGTGTTGTGTCACAGCCGAACGCGCAGGGCAATATGTTGCCTCCTCACACCTTCTTGGCATACACTCATACCCTTTGCTTGCTGCTCCTACAGTGTGGGAGACAGCAGGAAGCATGGTCGCTCCCCACAGAGGACACCCTGGTCCTCACTTCAAGGTGGTCAGCTCTTTCCTCCGTCCCAGTGCACCACGGCACCAGGATCTGGATTCCCCCCTTGTTTTCCACATCCCCCCAGGCGCTGCCTCCTCCTATCTCCAGCCCAGGAGCAGAGGAGTCTGGAAAGCAGGAGGGACTTGAGGTGTCCTCAAAGGAGAGGTGGGGAATTCCCATCTCCTCCTTTTCATCACCCATCTCACCACACGCTGCCCACAGTCCTCTGTCCCATGTCAAGCTCTATCTCCCTTGCATTCATCAGGCAACCCCTTCCAGCAGGTCCAAACAGACAGTTCTCACCCAAAGGACTTAGACCCATGCTGGCAGGCACCCTTACCTGGAGGAGTACCTTGCTCTTTGTCCTGCCTCAGATCTCCTGGAGATAGGGACTACTCAGAAAAGGGGAGCAAATGTGGGAAACCAGGCGTGCCAGCTGGCTCCAGGGGCCGGGGAGGAGGAGGTGGGGGTTCACTGATGGTGCTCGCAGGAACACAGTTGGTGCAGAGGAGCCGCATGTATGATCTGGAGACTTCCTAGAGAGCCTTAATGAGCCAACAAGCACAGCCAGTGCACTTGCTCCTCTTCTCTTAAATCGGTGTTTACACAGTCCTGGGGCAATTAAACTATTTACGTCCATCCCCAGTAGAGGACTGTTTAAGGAAATAAGATAAACATACCTTAGTGTGTAAGTACTTATTATTTAAGCAAACACACAGGTTTGCTCATATGTTTGTTTTTCAATGGCATTACTGGACGGTGCTGACAGTGCCGAGGTCAGGCTGGGAAAGGAAGGAGTGAAGGTCTTTCCCGAGGAGAGGAAGGCTGCTGCTGCTGCTCCCTGCACATGGCAGGAGTTCCCCCTCCTGGCGGGAACACTGCGGGGAGCCAGGGCCCCGGGTTCCCCCTGCCTGGGAGCAGGGCTGGGCGCACCTGCGGCTCCTGCATCGCTTGTCTTCCTCCAAAGAGCGGTCAGACTGCTGCAACATCCCGAGCTGCCTTCCCCGGAGACTGACCTCAGCCAGGCTATCCATCATACCCTGCTACTGTGACAAAATCCGACTAATCTCCTAAAAAACTCTACCTTGCCTTTTCTATCCCAAGCAAAAATAGTCAACTGCTATAACACGGGACAGAGAAAAATCATTCTCCTTCAAGAAACACTGGGCAATATTCCCGTTAAAAGAAAAGTATTTTATTTTTAAAAAGAAATGAAGTCATAATGACATCACACACTTCAAAGCACGGTCCAGGCCAACTGGGACCTGCCTGGGAGCTTAAAGCTGGCAAACCAGGACCCAGCTCCTTCCTCGCTGCCCTGAAGCAGCAGAAACTTGCAGCTGTGTAATGTTTTAATTACTCACCCTTCCATTAAGTTTCCAGGGGGGAAGTTTGTTTTGGAGCCGGGAAAGACGCCTCGGGGGTTTGAGGAAACGACACGAGTTTTTCACTCACACGGTTCTGTCTCTCCCGGCGTCAGATCCACAGACAGGCTCCACTCCCGGTACCCGAATCAAAGCACCTAGACACGAGCGGGACGCCGGCTAACTTTCCTCGGCTTCGGAGTAAGTCTGAGCAAGGTCGGTGTTCAGCAGCGCCGAAACGCTTAGCTTCGGCGACACGAGCTTGGAAGGGACACAGAGCTCGGATGTGACAGGGGAAGCTTTGCACTATGGACCCTGACTGTGAGAGCACAGAGCTGCCTGAATCCCCATAGCTCCACTCCTGGAAAACACCTTCCTTCAGCGGCTTCACCTACGGGAAGATCCTGCTCCCGCCGAGCCCCACCAGCCCCTGTAGCTGCCCGGTGGCCCCGGGCTCCCGCCCCGTCCCGTCCCGGCCGCGGTAACGCTTCTCGCCTTCCTGCGCATCCCTAGCGGGAATTCCAGCAGCCCGCTGAATACCGCGAGTTCAACAGACACGGCGGCGCGGAAGCCGGCGGGCACACGCGCTGGGAACGACCACCCGCGCAAAACCCTCCCGCCCGGCCGGCCGCGCACCCCCACGCGTGGCAGCCCTCCCTCCGGCCGCGGCTGCCGGCGCCCACGGGCGCCCGCGTCCTGCCCCAGGCAACCGCGGAGCGGGCTACCGCCCCAGCCGCGCACGACCCCCGCCGCGGGTTCCCCCCGCCGCCCGGACCCGCCGCTCCGCCGGGCCCCCCCCGGTCCCCCCGGCCTCACCATCGCCGTGCCCGGGCGCCGCGGCTCCCCCGCTGCGGCTCCTCATCCCGGCGGCGGGGCTGGACGGGGCCGGTGCGGCGCGGAGCGGTGCGGGGGGGGCTGCGGCGCTGCCTGCCGAGCGGCCCCCGCCCCCGGCCGCCCCGCCCCGCCCCGCCCCGCCCCGCCCCGCCCCGGAGCAGAGGGGCTGCCCGGCCCCGCCGCCCCCCCGGCTCCTCCCGGCTCCCCCTTCGCAGCCCGCCCCGAGAAAAGTTGGGTCCGTCCCCCCAGGCCGGGGGGCCGCGCCCCCGTGTCCGGGTCCGTGTGTCCCCCCCGCGGGAGGCTCCGCCCGCCCCCCGCAGCGCTCGGACACATCGCCGAGCTCTGCCCCGGGCGCTCGGGGCAGGACCAGCCTCCCTCCACCGCGGCAGAGGCTCCCCGACGCTTCCCTCTCTCTCCCTGTCTCTCCCTCTCTCGGCTTTTAACGCCAAGTTCAGCGATTTGTTTATCTGCGGGCGAAAATAGCGGAAGGGAAGTGGAGCCCAGTGCAATAAATGGTGGGAGTGCATCTTTCACTTGCAGCGTCAGCCCAGCTCCTTTGACATTATTAAAGCTTTGGCAGCTGAAAATCTGGCCCTGTGACCCTTACAAACCTCAGCCTTGGCAGCGGCGGACACCACAATCAGGTCATCATCTGAATTTTTAAAATACCTATTGCAATATCAGACTGAGCATAAAAGCAGGATCTGAGCAGCTCCATCCTCAGGCGAGCTCACCTTCCACATCTGGATCTGCATTTTGTGTTCTCGGGGTTTCAAGCGACAGTGCCTTTATGCAGTTTCTCCTTTGCAAAGTGCCTGTAAACGTCTGGTGAAAGCACGAGGCTCAGTACTGACTGCTGCAGGGAGGATTTCTGACCAGACCTGCTTCTGGAAATGAAGCGATATTTTTCCAACTGCCAGCACACAGCTTCAGCCACAGCTCTAGGGTTTAGCTGGATTCCCTCCATCACCGGTGCCTCTGGGTCTGCATGAGACCAGGGTCCTCCATTCCCTCTGCATAACTACGTGGCCTCCATGCTGTGCCCTAAGAAACACACATGACAGCCGCTGCTGATAGGGATAACTCACCAACCGAAACCCAACCCATGGGGCAGGCCCTTCGGCTTGGTCTCTCCAGCTTGATGCAACTTCTGGCTACAAGCATCGGCAGATCCCACTCCGAGAGACCAAGTCTGCTGAGTGAGACCCATGGCATGGATCCAGGCAGACCGCTGCACCCATGCAATGCCTCTCGGGCTGCGTGGGTCATGCCGAGGGACTTTGCTGGGAGCTTTTCAGGCTGTCCTTTTTCAGAGCAGAACTGCACTGGAATGGGGTGATCCAGAGGAGTACACACAAGTTCAGGGGAGTAATTTGGTTTGTAGCCATCCATTTCATGCCCTTTAATCACAATTTTGGTCCTTGCACCTGGAAAAGGGACATCTTAGGTGGTGTGTAGATGTAGGAGAAACAAGAGCACCCAACAAATTGCAATAAATGTTGCTTGCTGACAAGGTAAAGTTTCAAAAAATAAGTGTACGTTAAACATAGCTTACTATCAACTTCTTTGATAGCACCCATGTTTTAAAGTTCAGAGGGTTTTTGGCAAAAATCTTTCAAATGATTTCTCCAAAAATTTGGCGGTGTTTTCAGCCAGCAACTGAAATACCCAGGCTGCCAGGCCTCCTGTTTGTTGCATGCGTTTGTTCATCACTATAGTAACTGAAAGACAGACAAAGAATAACATTAAGAAAAGTAAAATGGGATCAAATCCATGAAGAAACACCTTGTCATAGGTTGAATTTTCTCAGGCTTGCACCACCCCGGACAAACTGGATGAGGCTGATCTGGGTGGAGCCGAGATGGGTCACTTTAAAATCAGAAGTTAAAGCATTCCTGAAACAATTTTGTTTTGCCTTCATTTTCTTCTCCGTAGTGCTAACGTGAGCTTTCTGGACAACTCATTATTATAGCCTCTAGTTTTAATGCTAAATCTATATTTATGTGGCTTGATCTCTGTTCATGGAGCGAGCACTTGTAGCTCTTCCTTCATGATCTGAGTCCTCAGAGCAGCTGCTCACTTGCCTTCACCGTTGTTCTGAGTCAGGATCTCCAGCAGCAGTTACTCATGAGCCTGACAGCATAAAAGGAGAAGCATCAGAGCCCTGAGCCAAGCACATGCTGCAGTTTGCACGAGTAGGTGAACTGAAGTCAAACGGGTTTATGCACTTTCCTAGCAGGTGTGTAAATGCTTCACTGGATCAAAGACCAGCAGCACCGTGGGTCGGGATTAAAGCTGCTCACCCACATCCATCAAGTTGGAGAGTGATGGAAGAGAGAACCGAGCAGTCCCCTTCCCAGTGGCACTGCAGTAAAATCCTGTCCTGGCCTTGCTGTGCTCGCAGCAGTTTTAGAGAAATGCTCTGAAAACCTGAATGCCAGAAAGCAGATTCAAAACTTGCAGTTGGAGGAGGGTCTTGACATCTTAGGCCCCATCTCCCCAGCCCCAGGGGTTAGAGTCAGGGTTAGACCACACTGTGCTGGTAGGAGTTTGGTTATGTCCTGCTGAGGGCCGGGGCAGCAATCCTAGCCTGCGGCCACCCATTGCACAAGCACTGGGGCCTGGTTGCTCTGTCTCTGCCACCCGATCTGCCTCATCTCCTGACCCTTTGGTCTGCCCGTATTGCCAATATTTGGAAGAGAGCAATATTCTACACCGCAAGTACAAGGCGTGTACGGAACCCTCTCTCCATCCAGGCAAAGCCTACAGCAGCAAAGTGTTTTGCTGTCTGCAGAGTGGGTCGGTGTGGATTGACAGCCAAGGGAGTAATTTGCAGAAGTGTGAACAAAACGGAGCCCCTTGCGTAAAGATGCCTGAATGTGAGGAGTGCCTGAGCAGAGCAAGGTTGCCTGCCACTGCTCCTCTGCAGTCCTGGTCTCGGGATCCTGGCACTCTCTTCGATTTGCCAGGTGCAAACTGTGAAGCAGGGAATAGATTTTGATGCATGAAGGAGGCAGAGTGCAAGACCCTTCCATTGCGGGGTGTTTCTGAACCCCAAGAACAGGTCATGCTGAACCCCAATGCTGTCATCGCTTTTGGCCATATTACATCACACCTCCTTTTAATGCAGATTCCCCTCCAGGATTATCAAAGAGTTTATTCAGCCTGAATGGGATGCCTACAAAAATTTAATTAAATTTTTTAAAAGAAAAATTGGAAAGGATTAGAGAGGAAGATAAGGCAGTGGCTTTTTTCTTCTTTTTTTCTCCTCCTCCTTTTTTCCTTCTGTAACAATAATAAAGCCAAAGATCTAGTTGGGAAAAAAGCAGCTGAGTGATTCATCAGGACTGAATCACAGTCACTATGCAGTGGAATTCGCTGCCTTTGCTCCTGCAGTAGTAACTCCGTCGCTGCTTTAGATCACTGGCTGCGCTTTCAGGCACAGATATAAGACAGAGAGAGGGAGATAAAACCAACTTAACAGAGAGGCTTTTTGGTGTGCACAGCGTGTTCCCTTTGAACACAGCATGGTCTCCTTTGCCCAGTTGTGTGGGATGGGTTTTACTAAAAAGAGAGCTTGAATAAATTAATTTTCTTGGGGTTATACCTGCCATTAGATCATGCAGTCCTCCCACTCTGCTGGGGAAGAACTTCTTTCTTTCTATTCCATTTTAAATGCAAGCTTCCCCTCTCTTGCTGGGAGGTTACCTCTGAAGTAAGGCCTCTGCCTGGGCCACCGCATCTATTGGTACCCAGACCTAAGCTGAATAGTCCAGATGTGGTAGCTGAACACCTCGGGTTTCTCAGTGGTTTGGATCCCAGTCCATTTTCTGAGGGAAACCATTGTGAAGAGGTGAGGCAGGACAAAATTCTGGTCTACATCTGATTTACTGCACCAGCTGATTTGGTGTTCGTCCTTACTTAGAATTATGTCTCACTGTTGTCAACACCTCCTTTCTTTACATTATTCATTACTGGGTCTAGAGAGCACTCTGGATGGTACAGCATTGCCATGCAGCCAGGTTCCCGGACTTGGGATAAAAGTGCTCAGCCTGAGCTAAGGTGGGAAGCAGTTCAAAACTGGAGCGATCAAAAGGAAGAGGGTCACACTAGTGATACCTAAACAGACAGGCCTTTGAATAATCAAACTCCGACATCTATGTTATGAAATCTCACTGTTTGCAGAGCACTTTAATTTATTCACCATACTTTATTTATAACACTACCCAGATCTATGAATCTAAAATCCAGTTTTAAGGCAGGTCTGACTTTCAGCTTTAAAGGAGAACATTTGCATTTATTTTTAACGGCTTAACTATCACTGTTATCATACAGACATCGTTAACTCGGGTTTCATCTGAGGCTTGCAAAATTATTTTGCAAGCATTAAAATGCCCTCTCAGAGTGACCCTTTGAGGTATTTATTATCTCGAGACCAAAGAAGAAACCAAAGCAAGGGGCAACCACGTCAGCACCAGACGGAGAGTTAGAGCTGGAGCAAGGCCGGGCAACTGCCTGCTGCCTGCGGGACCAGTGCTCCCCTCTGGAGAGCAGGGCAGCCCCTCTGCGATGGGTGGCCTGAGCTGTCTTTTGTAAAAAACCTCTTTCTCCATCAACAGCCCCAACTTTTAAATGGCCAGAAGTATGTAAGTCCACCTACCCCTTTCCTGGTTCCAGTCATGTAAGGTGGAATATTAAATAAGTCTGGTATCAGGGGACAACATGAGCCAACAGTGTGCCCTGGCAGCCAAGAGGGCCAGCCGTGCCCTGGGGTGCATCAAGCACTGCATTGCAGCCGGGCGAGGGAGGGGATTGTCCCGCTCTGCTCTGCGCTGGGGCGGCCTCACCTCGAGCGCTGGGTGCAGTTCTGGGCGCCACAGTACATTAAGGATATAAAGCTACAAGAGAGTGTCCAGAGGAGGGCCACGAAGTTGGTGAAGGGTTTAGAGGGGAAGCTGTAGGAGGAGCAGCTAAAGTCACTTGGTTTGTTCAGCCTGGAGAAGAGGAGGCTGAGGGCAGACCTCATGGCGGTCTGCAGCTTCCTCACAAGCGGAGGAGGAGGGGCAGGCGTGGATCTCTTCTCTCTGGTGACCCATGACAGGACCCGAGGGAATGGCAGGAAGATGTGCCAGGGGAGGTTTAGGTTGGGTATTAGGAGAAGGTTCTTCACCCAGAGGGTGGTGGAGCACTGGAACAGGCTCCCCAGGGCGGCAGTCACGGCGCCAAGCCTGGCGATATTCAAGAAGCACCTGGACAAGGCCCTCAGAGACATGGTGTGAATCTTGGGGTTGTCCTGTGCAGGGACAGGAGCTGGACTTGATGATCCTTGCGGGTCCCTTCCAACTCCGGACATTCTATGATTCTATGACAAGTTTGTCTTTTTTTTTTTACAGGAGGCGATTTTTTCGGAGACAAATTCCCCATTTACAGTCTGTGAACTGGAAACTACTAAACAATCCATAAGAAATGTAAGGATGACAGAGGGTGAAATGCCAGTTGATAATAAAGCATCCTCAGCCTGGGCAAATGTGGGTACCTGGAGAAGCGCCGGTGCTGCTGTAGCTCTGCTGGGGAGGACAGGAGGCAGTGCCTGTGCTGGGGCTGCGTCATCCTGGGCTGCCTCTTCTCCTCCCTCCGGTAATGTCTGTCCCCATGGGCTTATCCTCGCAGGCTGGCATTGCTGCTGGCTCTGTTTACGTTTTGGGGTTTCCTCTCGAGCACGCGCACTGACGGTGCTCCCTGAGCCGGAGCGGTGTCTGATGGGGTTGTGTCCTCTGCTCTTCGGCATCACCAGGTGTTTCCTCTGACTCCTCCTGGGAGAGGCTGTCGGAGTGCTGGGCCACCTCAATCCTCTCTCTGCAGGCCACAGAAGTGTCACAGAAATTTCATCATTTTCTTTTAACTGTTTTTTAAAAACTCAATTTCTAATAACAAATTTCCACTTGGTTCTCTTCTCCTGCAAAGAAGTTTTAGAAGAAAAAGAGCTGCTTGGGAGGCAGAAATACATCTCCTGCCCCCTGCCCGCCTCCCCCCCCCCCCCGCCCCACCCCAGTGCTGCAGGGAGCCAGCTTCCCGGCTCACAGCACCTTGGGGCTGTCGGGTGTCTGTCCTGCTGCACTGCAGGAGGCACTGGCTGCTGCTGCGGGGGGTTGGAGTCACACCGCTGAAAACAGAGGAAAGATTCTGGTATAAACTTGCAAAAGAGAGGGAAGCCTCAGTGCCAGCGAGCTCTGTGGAGGCAGCTGCAGGCTGGGGACACCGGCGTCACCTCTCCCACCAGGCAGCATGGAGCACCCTGGACACCAGGCCATGCTGGCTTTATAGCCCTTCTTCCTATAAGTCCCTCCTGCCAGGAGGGAGGGCGACACAGACCCCTTCCCTTCCTCGTCCCTGCTAGAGCACGTGGATGAACTTGCTGTGAAAATGCAAGCAGCAAGGAGCCAAGCCCTGGCACGCATCTGTGCAGAAACCTCCTGAGGCTCCGAAGAGCCCAGAGGCTGCTCAGTGACCTGCGCTCAGCCCAGCAGGAGCGAGGTCCATGCAGCCACGTATGATGTGCAAGCTACGCTGAGCTGTAACCCTGGCTGCGTAAGGAGCCCTCGCTGGCCTTCATAATTGTGGTGGTTGACCCTGGCTGGATGCTCTGGGAGCTCTGCTGCTCCCCTCCTCAGCTGGACAGGGAAGAGAAAATATAAAGAAAGGCTTGTGGGTCGGGATAAGGACAGAGAGGGACCACTCACCAATTACTGTCATGAGCAAAACAGCCTCAACTTGGGGAAATTAGTTTAATTTATTACCAATCAAATCAGAGTTGGGTAATGGGAAATAAAAACAAATCTTAAAATGCCTTCCCCCCACCCCTCCCTTCTTCCTGGGCTTAACTTCACTCCCAATTTTCTCTACCTCCTCCCCCTGAGCAGTGCCTGGGGACACGGAATGGGGGTTGCGGTCAGTTCATCACACGTTGTCTCTGCTGCTCCTTCCTCCACAGGGGGAGGGCTCCTCACACTCTTCCCCTGCTCCACCATGGGGTCCCTCCCACAGGAGACAGTCCTCCATGAACTTCTCCAACATGAGCCCTTCCCACGGGCTGCAGTTCTTCACAAACTGCCCCAGCGTGGGTCCCTTCCATGGGGTGCTGCAGCCCTTCAGGAACAGACTGCTCCAGCGTGGGTCCCCCATGGGGTCACAGGTCCTGCCAGGAGCCTGCTCCAGCGTGGGCTTCCCACGAGGTCACAACCTCCTTCAGGCATCCATCTGCTCCAGCATGGGGTCCTCCACGGGCTGCAGGTGGATATCTGCTCCACTGCTAACCTCCATGGGCTGCAGGGGGACAGCCTGCCTCACCAGGGTCTTCACCATGGGCTGCAGGGGAATGTCTGCTCCGGCGCCTGGAGCACCTTCTCCCCTCCTTCTTCACTGACCTGGGTGTCTGCAGGGCTGTTTCTCTCTCATATTCTCACTCCTCTCTTCTGACTGCTGCTGGTGTTGTGCAGCAACTTTTTCCCCCACTACCACTGTCACTGATGGGCTTGGCCTTGGCCAGCGGCGGGACTGTCTTGGAGCCGGCTGGCACCACCTCTGTCGGGCATGGGGGAAGAAGCTTCTAGCAGCTTCTCACAGAAGCCACCCCTGCAGCCCCCTCTCTACCAAAACCTTGCCACGCAAACCCAATACAATAATTTATATGCAGATGAGTCTGTATATATTTCCATGAGTACTGCATCTCCGAGTGAATAAGGATAACTATATGCAACTGTGAATAAAAGAGCTGAGTGAATCATTCATCATGGATTATTGATAGGATTAATTTTACCTCTTTTTCCGCTCTCAGAATGCCCACATGCCCCCCTGAATTTATTTTCCCTCTTTTATTAAATATTTTTGAAGACAAAGTAGATTAAAACCAAGTAATCTTTCCCCTCTTTGCTTGGCTGAATGAGATGTTTGCAGTCAGGTTAACCACTGCAAATTCTCCCAGAAAGCGAGTGTCTTCTCTTCTGGCATCTGAGCCTAGAAGCTTCAAAATCTTTCCCCGAAATGTTCACACAGGTAAAGTGCTGTCACGGGGATCTAAGAGAAAAATGAGCTCAAAACAGGGGGACAAGCAGAAATGAAGGGGTTTCACGAGCTAGCTCGAATGAATGACTGCCAGCTGTGTCAGGCAGGGCTCAGGCAGGGCTGCACTCTGCTGCCAGGCTGGTGAGGGAAGGACTGCAGGTGTGCAAACTCAGCTCGGCAGGTTCAACGCACATGCGTAGGGAGGCTGTTTGAGCTCCTCTTTTTGCCAACAACGAGAAATCAGCTCCTCTGTGGACCCTTCAGGTAAAGTCTTGAGACTCTACGCTGTCTATGCTGGCCTTCCAGGCAGATCGCAAGGACGAAGAAACCGAAGTCTGCCCAGGGCTGAGTACCGATGGTGCTGAAGGACCTCTGAAGTGTGGAAGGCACAGCCAGCTTCCGCCGGCAGCCAGCAGGTCGCACCCTCACCCATTACCAGTGGAGGAAGGACACCTTCCTCTGGCAGGGCTCTCTGGTGGCTTTCCACGTGGCGTCAGTCAGCATGAGATGTCAGCGACATACACTCATGACATCAGAGCGTGTCCCAGCACAGTTAGGTCATGAGCCAGCAGAGCAATCCTGGGCTTAGCAGTCCTGCCCAAGCAGGGAGGAGGTTAGCATGGATCGGGTGATTCTCTGCCATTTCTCATGTGCATTTCTTTTTCATGTGCATCTCTTTTCAGGTAGGGCAACTGCCTGGGAACAAAACCTGCTCTTCACAGATCTGAAGCCCAACACATGGTTGAGTAAAGCCAGGAGTTGGTTCCCCAGCAGTTTTGGCAAATGCTGGCTGATGCTCAGTCTTCTGCACATGCTTCATGCCAAGAGCTTCGTAAGCCCAGTGCATTCAGTCAAACTGTTCATATGCAGAAAGTTGACCTGGCTCTGGTTCCCAGCCCAGAGCAGTCGAAATTCACCTCCACAGGAGCAGCAGCCTGCTAAGTGCTCCCATGCTGTTGCCTCTCAGAAGACTTTTCTTTGTACACACGGACCTCTGCTTGCACGGAGATCACAGTGTTCACATGAAACTGAAAAGCTGGCAGCATGAATGCCCATGAGCATCACATGCGAAGTGCAGCAGCCCCTGGGAGTCAAACGCTCATTCAAGCCAATTTGATTCACACTGGTTTTGCACGTCAGCACTTCTCCAGACAGGACATTGCCGATCTTGTCTGTGGGCATTTGTACATCCCATTATTCAGTGTGACAAGCACGTCCTGTGATGTCTCAGTGTGGCTTCCCCTTGGCCAGCCGCATGCCTCCCAGCACCACCCCAGATGATTTTGCACAAACAGGCCAACAATTGTTCCCTTGCAGATGGCTGAAAACTGTGCTGGGGACCAAGGCTGCTGTTTCCATGGCAGCACGTAGACGATTCCACTTGTGAGCAGCCCTACTATTAAAATACAAACAAAAATAAACCCGGAGAGTGACTTTTTCCTTCCCACTCCTTGGCCTTTGGGGAGCTTTCACTCTCTGCTCTGTGCCGGAAAGCTTGGGCTGCCACTGTGGCTTTTCCCACCGAGTTTCCCTGGGGCTGCTGGAGCTGCGTGAACAGTGGCAGCGGTGTTCGGGGCATCGCACGCTGATGCCATGCTGCACAGCCTCAGAAACACAGCCAGGTTGGCTCAGGTCAGCCCTGAGTCAGGAGTCACGACCATTTAGCAAGCAGGAGGCTGGTCCCAGCGGAGAGGGGAGCCAGCAGCCTGGCGCTGCTCTGGGCTGTCCTCAGCTACCCAGGAAGGAAAATCAAGGCCCCTCTTGGAGATGGAAAACCTATTTCCTAAGTCCTTAACTTGCTTAGTGGACCAGTGTTATTTCTGACCATTAATTTCCCATCAAAAATTTTCAGAAACAAAAGAAAAAAGAAGATTACTTTATTCAGAGCTGTTCCAAAAGAGAACAGACTGGAGCGTACAGGTGGTTTGCAAACCCTTTCTGGCAATTCCATGCTGGATTAGCACACAGATACAGCCAATGTTCACCCAAGTGCAGTAAGTGCCTGAGCCCATGGCCAGCCTCCTGTGCCCCAGCAGCCGTGATGGCTGGCACTTCCCAGAATGGTTTTTTTCAAACACAATGGTGATTGCTTTTTATTTTCCAGGATGACACTTGGTAATTTGCAGCAGTTCAGTAGAACAAAAGTTAAACTAGAGCTGCCCATCTCCGAGCTGTGATACCCATATGTTTCATCCGGGCTTTGACAAGACGGACACATGGCTAGTCCTCCTCCATGGCTAAGACTGAAAGCCACAGCTGGGATTTGCAGAACTAGCCTGGGATCTAATAAATGCAGAAGACAATTAAGTATTTTCACTTCCAAGAAACGAATACCAGAAATTCCCCACACAAATTTAACTTACCTATTGTGCCACGTTTAACCTTCAGCCATTTCCACTTCTCCTTTCTGCAGTTCCCATGCTGGTTTTGGCAAAATACACTGCAACATTCGCATAGCCTTGAAGGGAAATTCATTATGCAGCTTCCTGAAGACAGCAGACATTTTAAGCTAAATAACGGGCATGGTAGGCCAGGCCAGGCACAGGGGTGGAAGGGCTCGGCAAGAGGAAATCACGTTTCACCAGCAGCACCTGCTGTGCTTCCTCTTTGAGGCCACTCACAGTGAGTTGTTTGCGTGAACACAGTTTCTAGGGGAAAAAAAAAAGAAAAAATAGAAGAAAAGAAAGAAATGTCTGCCTGTGGTCTAGCCACAGCAGCCTAAAGCATCCCAGCAGTATTCAGCCAAGTTATTGTAGTGCTTGGGGAATACAAGTGGTCCATCTAATCCCATACCTTATCCCTATAGTGGCTACCTAAGGAAGGGTTAAGAGGGAACTGGGCATGTGGGCTCAGGCAAGCACACTGCATCCCCAGGACACTCTCCAGGCCTCCAGTGATCCGCGGTTAAACAAGTCCCTCAGCCAGAGAGGACGCTGCTGCCTCAATTAATTGTTCTTCCATTAATTCCTCCCGCCACATTACGAACATATTTTTGGCATCTGGCAGCAAGGGGTTCCTGCATTAATTACTCCTTGTGTGAAGAGCCCTTTTACGTATCTGGAGTGTACCACATGCCTGTTGCAGCTGGTGCTTTCTACTCCTTGTGTGGAAAGAAGCAGGGAACAGTCCTTCCCTGCTCACACAAATGCTCAGGCACTCCCAGGGGCTTCTCCTGAAGCTAATGCTTTAAGATGTTCCTGTTTCCTTCAGCAGTGCTTGCACCAGATGTGGAGATCTTGACAGCTCTAAGAGCCTATAAACAAGTATGTGTCTTAATCGCAGAGGCAGGAGCTGCTTATGTGGTAGTTAAAAAGCAGTATTAGTGGCAGGGCTGCCTACATGCTCCAAGGAAGCGCTCTTAGGAGCTCATCCCACCAACAAAGCGTCAAGCCCTCCAGTCTAACATTTTCTTTTCAAATATTCATTTTTCCCAATCTGCACGTGAAGGTGTGAGAGCAGCAAGTCTCCTTTCCTTCAAACGTTGCCGGCTCAGCATCGTCTGCTGCAGGGACCTTCCCACCCACTGGGCTCTTCCCTCCACACTGGCTGAGCTGCCTCTTCCCCATGGCAAAGGGCGAGATGTTCCCTTCCTGTGAGCGGACCATCAGGAGGAATGGTCCAGTTGCTTTCGAGGCACAGTGGCCTGGATGGGTGGGGCTGGAAGGAAGGGTGGTATGAGGTGAGTAAACACAGAGGGGCTCCAGTGTGTCTGCAACATCTCATGTGAACGCCACCAGCCCCTAACCTTTGATTGACCTAAGCCAGGGCTGCTCACCTCCCAAATCCCAAGTCCTGCCTCCTCCCCAGTGCACCACACTGAGGGTACCTCAGCAGTAGTGTTAGCTCCCTTTGGTCTGCACCAGGATAGCAAGGGGCACATGGGAAAGTTGCACCCTCTGTCGCCCTTGGCTGCCCCAGCGAAGGGCAATCGCTGTGCAGTGCCCGGGCCAGGGCAGGCTGTGCTCAGCCTCCAGCTGCTCTTTGAGGGCAGGGACCTGAAGCCAGCCTGGCCGCAGCGGTGGCACCTATGGGGACAGCTGAGCATGGTGCAGACCAGGCTTTTCCCAGCGCCCTCTGCCCTGCAGTGGCAGATCTGCCGATGCGTGGTGTCACTCAGGCCATGACCACCGTCATATCATGATTAGAGGAACCGGAGGGTCTCCCGAAAACTGGTGCCCAGCGTCCTGCAGTGGCTCCAGGCCACGGGCTAGGGCAGCCTCCACAGCTTTTATCCATGTGAAACAACAATGCCATCCAGTGGCTGGCGAGCCCACGCCCGCGCTCCCCTCGGCACATCGCCGCAAGCGGTACAACGTGTACGTGCCTTGGTTTTGGGTTTTGAATTTATTTTTGGCATACTACTGCATCTCAAAATAAATACTCTCCAGACTTAAATACCCACAGTAAATCTTCTGTGCCCAAGTGCCCTTCCACCAGCACTCACACCAAGCAGAGCAGCCCTGTCCCTGCATGACCCTGTCCCCCACGAGCTGCCCTGAGCCCGTGCACTACCCACTCGCTCGGGGAGCAGAGCAGTGGTGGCAGGGGATGCTCAGCACAGCCAACTGTTGTGTTTAGAGTAAATATTGATTTGGAAGAGAGGACCAGCATTTGTTGGAAGTTCAAAGATTCAATTAAATGTTCTTTTCTTTAAAAAAAAATAAATTAGCATAACATAGAAAAGTGATGAACAGATTCCTTGGCAAGGATGGTTTGAAATGGAAACAACTTTGAGATGTCAGCATTCACCATTGTTATTTCTCCTTTCCTTTATTGAACTTTAGTATCTATTATCCGTTACCTGCTTTGTGAATCTCAGCTGCTGTCTGGCTTGGCATGTATTTTACAATACATTTAATCTTGTCTCTATTAAGAAACCACAGTTGTACCTGCTGAAACACACTTCTCAGTCACTGAAGAAAGAAAATGAAAGAAAGATTTTCTCTTGTTGGACTCTCACCTTTTCTGTGCTGTTTTCCATAACTATGTGGGCTATATACTTTTTTAAAGATGCAACAGCTATCTTCACAGACTTTAGTGATTCCCAGGAGCTGGAGCTGTCCAGACACCCACCAAAGAGCCCCAAAATTGCAAGACCTGACAAAACTGCAGGATTTTGCCATAGATGCCAAGGGCAGCAGATGATTAGAGCTGCTCCGGTGCAGCTGGAACTGGAGTCCAGCTTAGTATTCACCCTCCAAGTTGACCTCCTCCATGTCTCACATTTTTTTTAGACCAAGCAAATGAAGCTCATTTCAGTTCCTCTCCCTGCTTTGCCAGCTCTCTTTCTTTAACATCTTCCTGCCCTGCTTTGAGCTTTTTCTTATTTTACCAAAGGCCAAGAATCTTGGAGGTTGTCCTTGCTGTCAGACAGATGGACACAAAGCTCTCTCTGCTCCTAATTTTCTCATCACGATAATGCTGTGTCACCTCCTGCCTGCCTGAGCTGAGACCCTGCCCTCACCATCCCTGCACCGCGTACCTGACAGCTGCTAGGCACCAAGATTACAGCCTGTTCGGGGTGCATTGAAAAACAATTTACCCTCCTCACTTTTTTTCAGTGATGACAGCACCAAGGAAAAGAGTTTCCCTCAGAGTTTCTGAGATCTATATTATTGCCAGATAAAAAAATTCGGAACCCCCATCACTTAGCTGTGCTCACAACACCAACCTCTGCCTTAGGCCCTAGGTGGAACATCATTTGCCTCCACAGCTTGATTTGTTACCAGCTGCAGATTATTTGGGCCATCATTCACCTCTTCCGATATCTCCCACTTTATGCCAGCATGGCATGTCTGCCACCCCCATGGATGATGACAAGCTGTCACCTACTGATTGCCACACTCGGAGCAAGCAGAGCTACTGGCATGGAGGTGCTCACTGGCTTCTCCAGCCCCTGTAAGAAGGTCCCCATGGTCAGGAGTCTGCTTGTCAACTCTCCTATGCTGTCTTTTCATTAAAATTGAGGTATTGGGCAAGCAGCCTGCAAAGGAGGAGATAATAACAATATATCAGATATAGAAGGTTTGGTGGCGCTTCTGAAATCTCTCCAAATCCTTGTTCCGCTCAGGTGGATCTTGACCATCTCCTTGTAACATTGGCCTTGTCCCCAGGGAAGGACCCTTGGGGAGTCCTCTGGGTTATCCATGCAGTTGAGCATCCAATCTCCTCTCTGGTTTGCTTCCTTAATTATTTTTAATCTTGACTATTATCATTGTTGTCATTATTATTACTAACAAGTACTTCAAACTCTCAAAGGACGTGATAATGTGCACTAATGAGCCAGCCAGATCATAGCTGCCAAGAAGGCAGCATGGAGCCTGGCACTCCCCAGGGCTGTGGTGTGCCCGTGCCCGTGCCCGTGCCCCCTCCTTGCTTTCCTCAGTCCCACAGGCACAGGCTTCCCCATTTGGACTGTTCAAATCATAATTGCCAGCAGCTGGGCCAGTTCGTTAGCTAATAGCTGGGCTGTCTCAGGTGGCCATCTGGCACGTCCCCTCCTCAGGAGCTGCTCTGGCTGTGCTAGACCAGCAGAGCTCTGCTCTTCCCTCATTCTCCCTGACCTTATTTTTCCAGCCTCCCATCACATCAATGGTTTTCCTCAGTGGGTTACTCTTCCCCTAACACACCGTATCTAACCGGGAGCTGGCCCGTGGCCGTCATGACAAGCCCACACCATGGTCTGACAACACTACTCTCCTCTTTGCTAAGCAGTCCCTGGGGAGGCAGTGACTTTTGATGACTCAGGCCAGGGCAGGGTACATGTGGAGGCGGTGTGAACGCTATGCATGCAGTGGCACCAGCACTGCTGCTCCCTTGCCTCCAGAATGCTCCAGCGAGGAGTTTGCTGTGCCAGGCTTGCCTGCACTGGTGGAGGGCAGGGCTGGGTGGACCTGCACCATATGCCTCCCTTATCTACCTTGGTCCTCAGGAGATGCTTGTTGCCAAACCGAGGTTCCTCCCGAGGCCAGCCCAGCCCCAGCGCTTTGTGCCGGTGTTGCAGTATCCCCAGCCGAGGTCTTCAGCAGAGCAGTGTCTGCAGCTCAGCCTGCTGAGGCAGCGAGCAGTACATGCACTTATCTCAGCAGTCCTTGCAGGTCAGGCTGCAGCCCAGGAAACTGCCTTCTTTTAAAGAAGCTGCAAGACTGTTTTAGCTGGAGTCATCTTCCGTGAATGGAGCTGGACGAACTACAGAGCTGTTTTCCCCAGTGAGGTCTCCTAAGAGCTACTGAGATGTGAGCCCCTAAGTGACTAATGGCACATCAAGAAGCAGAGCACCCGCTTGTAACCAGGAGGGAGCATCACCAGGCGAGTGGGGCGGATTGTCGTTTCCTGGGCAATGACTGAGGGCAGCATTATTTGTCACTAAAGAGCCTTGGCTGGGCAGCACAAGGCCCTGGGCTTGCAGCGATAAGTAAAATGGAGGCACTTTGGTCTGCCTCCCCCCCCCCCAGTGGAATTTCTGATTGAAAGGCAGAAAATGATCAGACACAAAGTGCAGCAAATTGACTCCATCCAATTCTTCTCCAGGCAAGGATGAAAAAAGGATGGAGTAGAGCTAGTTCAATGGCAAAACAGCAACTGCAGAAAGAATTTCCAATCACCGGGCTGACTTCACTATTTTATAGATCTGCTACTTGTGAGTATCCTGGGTGCTGCAAGAATTTTGCCCTGAGTAATCTTCCTCTTCAGCTCATTCCATCTCTGTCCTTCCTTCTGTTTCTTCCCTCTGCAACAGCTGACAGCTTCTCCCTTTGGAGTGGCACTGGTCCCTCTGGGAACCAGGATGTGACCGTTACTGGTGGAGCAGTGTGGGTGGTGGGGTGATGGCACAGCTCTCCCTTTCAGGGATGTACAAGGACCCCCTCTCCCTACCTGCAGCCAGCCTGGGCTGTGCAATGAGCTGGGATCCCCAGCCATGAGTTATCCTTTCTGCTTTTGGCATCTGTCTCAGACAGGGTGAACCTCCCGTCCTCTCTCTTCATCAGTGACGCAGGATCCTACCATTCCCATTTACTTCTGCATAGCCTGAGTGAGGTGAGATGACTCTCCCCCTATCTATCTTTCCAAAGTGGCCATCTCTCAATCTGTAGGTACAATTACCTGCATGCATCAGCTGCTAATTTGTCCAGGCAAATGGTTGTTGAGTGCTCAGGAAAGCATCTAGCGTGGGGTCTGTAACACAAAGGTTGTTATTATGCCTGCGGGAGAGTGGGCAGGCTCTTTGCATGATTTACTCCCTAGACATCCGCTGGGGATGTCCAGATTAGACTTGTCCCCCTGGACCCCCTCTATAGCCACAGGAAAAGACAGGCTGCCTCCAAGGGCTCTGAACTCCTCTCTAGAGAAACATCTCCATTTCTGGAGAAACATGTCTGTCTTGATCAGCAGGGTTTGAGAAGATGAATTTCTGTTGCGTGTCTAAAATTGGAGGATGTGGCTGTGCCCCAGACATCGTTGCAGCCTCAGCGCCGCTGCCCAGCCTGACACTTCCAGGACATGGGAAGCAGGAACCTGCTGCTAGGGCCAGCTCCCCTAGTAGATATGAGGAAGCATTTCTCAGCCTCTCCAGGAAGCTGCTCTGCTTCTTAAGATATTAATGTTAATCACTCATGCAACTGCCCTTATCGCTCCGGGTGCTGCTGAGATAAGAGGTGCTGCTCGTGCTGTTAATGTAAATCTGCTCTCTGGAGGAGAGGCTGCTTGTAAGCAGGGGAGAAGAGGATTGCTGGGAGCCCAGCGGCTGCTGACGGACAGCTGTCACCCCTGCTTCTCCACTGTTCCCAGGGGTGCTGGGTGGCTGATTAAACTGAGGATACTGAGCTGTATCATTAAAAAAAAGACCAAAATGTCACGTTTTCACAAGAATATCACTGAGAAAAGCCCCTTCTCTTAGATTCACTGTGGAAAAAAAAATTGAGCATATTCCCAGTCAAGTAATGTGGGGGATTTTGCATCTCAAATGCTGCTGTGTCTCTTCCCCTTGCTGTTCCTGGCCATTAAAAAGCTGGAAATGCTACCAAAAATGTCACTTGCAAAGCTGTCTGGTTTGAGCCCTGGCAGCTCCCTTCAGGGATGTGAATCTCATCACTTCCACTTTACAGCAGGTGGAGGGAGGGAAGGAACTCAAGGCAAAGAGGGTTTGGATGCTCAGTGACTTGCCAAGGATGGAGCAGGGGACAGTGTGCTGTGGTCGTGTCCCCCCTCCCCAGGCTCTTACCTTCAGGCTGCACCACCTGTGCAGCCTTCATAGCAGGGTCCAAATGTCACGGAGGGACTTGGAGACATGGGGGCTGGAGGCTCTTTTCCATGTGACTGTAGCAGGAAAAGACCCCAGGCTTTGCTGGCAAATTATCACAGCCCCATCATGCTGCAAGCTCTGCACAGGGAACCTGAGTTGGAGAGCTGGGTCTTGGAAATCATGCAGCAGAGTTGTGCCTGGGTGAACACCTACAAGGCTGGGCATGTAAGCGCATGTGCCCGTATGTGTACATGGGCTGGTGTGCCCGGGTATCCACGCCTGCGTGCACTGCCAGCTCGGTGAAGGCAGCATCTGCCAGCAACATCATTTATTTGATTGCACAACAGAAATCACACCCGGTCTTTGGCCTGCAGTCATGACGGTTGGAAGGAGACTATGTCCAGGAGGACGTATGTGTGAAAGCAGACTATTGTTTATGACAAGGACTTTACAGTGCCCCACAGCAGTCTTCTAAGAGGAGAATATGTGTGGAAAGCACTTCTTAAGTAGACATGTGGAGCTGAGGTTAGTAGTAAACTTGGTGCGTGTAATAAAAACTTGGCACAGCTAGTGCAACAGCCAGGACTGAAGACCTGTCCTCTACGTCTCCCTGTCTTTCCCTTGAGCACACAGCTCGAGCAGGGTGCCTGGGCCCAAGCCCTGCAGCTCCAGGCCTGGCTCTGCCCCAGCTCTGCAAGCAGTTTTGGAGACACTTGCCTGCAATTGCCATCTGATGTTTGCAGCTAGGATTTTTCTTTCATGTTGCCAGGGCATCATCCGCCATCCATGATGATACCTCTACACAGGGCACCCACAGAGCACCCAGGGCACTTTGTACTAGAGGGTAGGGGTGAGTGGCAGAAAAAGGAAGGGATTTGTACCCAGTGGCTTAGGAAGGTTTTCTGATGTGGCTATCCCATGACTTTGAATGTTTTAGACCAGGATTTAAACTGAGGGGTGCATGCCCCTCACTCAGTGGAAGAATTTGGAAGCTGCCATGAATGTGTTAGAGCAAAGCCTGTCTTCTGAGAAACACTAGTAGAAATATGGCATAGCAAACCCATAAAGCAACCCAGAGCAGCAAGCTTGTAGATGAAGACACAGACACCCACACAGCTCAGCCTGGCAAGCTCCTGGGGAGTCGGGGGAGAAGGGGCCCAGCAGAGTCCCTGCATTGTGCTGAACCCCTCAGGAGCTTTTCACCTGCAGCTGGACTATGTTAGCCCAAGCCACTGTCCGCTGATTCCTTCATCACCAGGCTATCTCCAGTGAGGCATTAATGCTGGCCCTAACCTTTCCCCCCAGAAAATCCAGTGCCATCACCCGCAGCTCACTGCATTCTCTTTCCAGCTCAGTTTTGTCTGCTAGGGAAAGCTTACATGGGTAAACTCTATGCACATGCTGGCAGCATGCTAACTGCTTTATTGTGGTTACAGATCTGCAGAAGCAACTTCTTGCCATTATACAGTGTGTGTTTCCAGGAACAGGCAACAGGAGCAAGGAGAACAGCCCTCCACACAGCAATCAGTGTCTTGTATGCTTTCTAGAAGGGGAAGCAAACACCCATCAGCCATGACAACCTTCATTCCTTAAACTTTCCCAGAGGGAGCATTTCAAAGCATCAAAAGGATTTAAACCTGTCCGGCTGCTGCTGAGGCATAATTAACAGTTGCACAGTCAGCTCCAGCTGCAGCTGACAAAGCCTTAGCAGCAATCCTCTATTTATCACATGCCTGGAGTATTTATAGATCCACAGCAAGGCAGGGGGGAGACAGAAAGAGAAGGAGAATAACAGGTGAGCTGCTTACCAGGAGGGATAACATTTGCTTTCAGCTGCATGGCATTTCCTTGGCCCCAGTGAAGCTTTAGGTGACAGGCATGTGAGAAGCCCTGGGGTGCAGCCTGTCGGCAGCAGGATGCCGCAGCAGGCCCTCTTGGGTGGGAGATGCGGTGGGTCAGCCCCCAGCTGAGATGCTGAGGCTCTTCAGCAAACAGGGGCACTTGGGCTTTTGCAGTCGGGTGCTGGGGGCAGACAAGAGCCCTGTGCCCTCACCAGGAGCCTTCCACCACCAGCAATCGGCCCACAGTTGTTGTGGGCCCTTCCTGCTCACATCTGCCTCCACCCAGAGATGTAGGTGGTGGGAGACCAGCCTGATCTCCCCTGACACTGATTACAAGCTGACCTTGCACAGCGTCATTTGTCCTTCCTCGTCTCTCCTCTGTGTCATTTACGACTCAGGGCCTCTTCATAGAACTGATACAAAAATAGCAATTATCCTTGAGCTACCCTGCCAACCTGCGGGGAACAGAGGAACGCTGGTTCACCAGGATGTTTGACTTGTGGGCTGGAAGGCAATGCTGGAGCTGATGGGCTGGGAGATCTGGGCAAGCAGCCTGAGCAAGGACTGCCAGCGAGATCCCAGCTGCTCTGGGCTGGAGAGGAGAAGAAAGGAGGTTGCCACCTGAGTTCTCCTTTCCAAGGGAAGGCTTCCCATAAAAACTGCCGGGTATCTCTTTGGCACTTTTACAGCTCTCCCAGCTCTGAGCAGAAACTGCTTACATAAACGGCCATTTCCCATTGCAGAGGGCTATGGGAACCACCGCTCTGACAGTAATCTTATCTGTGCTATCTTGCACCAGGCTGTGCTCAGGAATTATCATCACTGGTTTTATTTCCTGCTGTGGCTTTATGACCCCACTGAGATCATAAATGCATCAAAGTCTAACTAAAACAACTTAATTTTCTCTATAAACAGCCTTATAAAGAAAATTATGGCAATGCTATTCCAAAGGGGAAGGAAGGTCATAATCCTTGCAGGTAACAAGCCTTTTCTTCTCTACTGACTCACTGTTCAGACACAAAACTGCCCCTCATCGCTCTGATACCCTAAGTCAGCAAATATAAGAACCCTCTAAAACTCAATTTGTAGTTTTAGAAAGCAGGCATTCTTTATTGCGGCACTGGGCGCACAGGGGATCGCTCCACCTAATGTGCGCGCCAAGTTGCTCTACTACAGGGGTTATATACAATCAAAAATATGCACAGTCATCAGATTTCTAGGAAGTTATTCCCATATTCATACTATTCTTGGAACTCATTAATATATGCAAATGTCCTTAACACATGTGCATTCATGCTCATCAGTAGTCTTCCAGGGTCCTCTGGTGGTCATCAATAGTCTTCCTCACCATGTCTGCTGGTTGAACTCAGTCTCTGGGCATGCTCAGTTCATTTTTGGCTTGGTTACATAATTCTTACTGACACTAAACTAGCTTATTCTAGTACATTTCCCTTATTTATTCTAGTCAAGGTACAGAGTCTCCAAACTCCCTTCTATCTAATCACATATAGCAGGTTCTAAGACTATCTTATTCGTAAAGTATTCCAAGTATTTCAAAACTTAGCTATGTTGCTCCACTTAAAGGAGGCCGTATGTTCTTTCCAAAGATGGTGTCAGGTATCAGCTCCATGGCTAATACAACCTCCCTGGGGAGTTGCCTCATGCTGCAATGGCATGCAAGAACCCCTGGAGAGAGGTGCTGCAGCTCCTGAGAGCTGCACCCTGCTTGCACCTGCACCTGGGGCACACTGAGCATGCCTGTCCATCCAGCCCTGCAAGGCTTGTACTGGCATCTTCAGTCAATTTAGCTTCACCTGACACTTAACAACCTTGCTCCAAGGACCTGCAAGCAGCTGGGCATACCATACTCTTTAATCCATTTGAAATAGTCTTTTGACCACAACAAGACATTTTCCTGAGCAGAGCCAGTAGGATTCCTTTTCCATGCACTTTACTTACAAGTCTCCTGTCCCTGGGCTCCTGAGTGGCTGCCAAAGGTAGAGTTCCCTTCTGCAGGATATCTTTGGTGCTGCATTTCTTGGATGAGGCCTGGGGAATAGTCACATATTAAATATGCAACATAAAAGGTGTTTTTACAGATCGAGTTCACAGAAGAAAAGCTATTCTGGTACTTGGCAATACTGTGGAGCCTTCATAGCTCAGAGCAAGAACTCACCCCTGGGACGCAGAAGCAGAGCCAGCAGGATGCTGCCTGTCCCAGCCCAGCAGAAAGGACAGGTCCCCATGTCTGCTTCAGAGCTGAGGCTCCCTCCAGCTGCACGCCTCCAGCGGTGCTGCAGATGCCAGGCAGCCCTGCCCCACCGCTATGAGCAACAGCACTGTGTCTCTAGCTGCAATCAGGATCCAGCCATGCATGTGGAAGGTAGTGCAGATTCTGCCAAACACTGGGAGAAGTGTGGCTGTGGCAAGCTGTAGCACAGGTGTTCCTGACTTACAGTTCATGAAGAGCAGCTGGTGATCTCAGATACCTCTTTAGGGAGGAAATCTGTAATTTCAGCCATGGAAGTCATGTGAACCCCAGTCTGTAAATAACTGCCAGGGAAAGCACTTCTCCTCCCCTGCAGCAAACTGTCCTGAGCCACACACAGGGTATGAGCGAGAGCTATCAGCTGAACAAACTCCCAGCAGTTTTCTGAAACTTCTTTGTTTTTAAGGGAATTGCTTTGCTGTTGCCACGTTTGTTGCTGTTGTTTTGTGGCCATTGAGGGGCTGTTAAACTCTGTGCTGTAAGGTGTTTGGAAAATAAATGAGCCTCTGCAATCCATTTCCGCGCATTGACTCAGAGCGGCTGTGGGGGAAGAGAAGGACAGTCCAAAATAAAGGTGGCATATACCTAAGTGAGTGCAGGAGTGAGTAGGACTGGTGGTTCTTGTCCCCAGTGCAAGGCCATAGTCCCCACTGCTGCACGTCTCAGGAGGCGGGTGAGCAGCCTTGATGTCTGGCACCCAAAGATGCCCTGGAGTATGCATTTCTCCCCAGTGCAATTTTCAAGGGACTGTGCCACAAGAGAGGATGCTGGCATCCTCTCTTTCCCTAGTTAATTCTGCATTGAGCCTTTATAGGGACACTGGAGTTGCACACAGAAGGAAACTCCACATAACAAGCTCCAGTTTCATTTGTGAACCTTCCTGGTGGGTCTGAGCTGGCTGCAGCCCCTTTCCCGTCTGTGGGTGCACACCTTGAGCTGCACAGCTAAGAGGTACAGCACAGGGGAGCTGCTTACCCTCACGCCTGGCCTCGGAGGCTAGGACTGTGCTTCCCTGTGGGGAGATGGGAAGCATCACCAGGGCTCCTTGGAGAAGCAGACGGCAGACCTTGCCTACAGCTCTTCTCTCCTTTGCCTTAGTGTCCTGTCTCGACCCTCCCTCTCCCCAGAGAGCAATCAGATGGTGCCACACCAGGCAATGCCAGGGTGCCACGGGAAATGGGATTTTCAGCCATAAAGCTTGGGCCACTCACAGACCTCTGGGGATAAATCCCTGCAAAGCCTCCTCCTGTGATTGCCGTTGCAGCGGAGTGATACCTGTTGCTGCCCCAAGGACTGTGGCAGCACCTGTAACACAGAAGGACAGGGTAGTCCCATGCTGCTGGCCCTTACAGCCAGTGCAGGGCCCAAGCCGCTTCCGAATGTCACCCGGTCAGTGAAGGACATGGCTCCAGCCTGGAGGCAGCCCCGGCTCACCTCCTGCTTTTGCACATGCTGGCAGTCGATCAGTCTCTTTGATGGTGGGTGAGCTCACAGGGGCTCCCCAAGCCTCAGCAAAGGGTGCCCGGGTCAGTCGGCGGCACCCTCCTCCCCTGCCCTGACCCAGCCACCCTGCTCAGGGCTGGGGGCCAGCATGTGGCGCTTCGGCCTCACCCCCAATGGAAAGGAGAGGGGTCTGGCTCAGCTCGTGCCCCCCAGTGCCCACGCCAGACGCGTGGCCGTGCACGGGCGGAGCAGGGAGGCTGGGCCGGCGCTGGCAGGGGGACCCCAGAATGTTGCATTTGGGGGGGGGGGCGCTGGAGGGGGGCACTTTGCTGGATGTTGCTGGTGGAAGCCTGGCGTCCCGCCTCCCTGCACCGCACCTAGTGCCATCACAGCCCTTTACGAAAAGGAGAAGGGTTAAAAGCCATCCAGGATCTTTACCAACAGGACAGACCTTGAAATGCCTCTCAGATTATTTACCTGTTGGCAATCTCTCCTGAAATCCACACCTTCCCCAACCCTTTTGCCCCATGCCTGCTGCTGACAGTTCACTAAAGTCTTTTTTGCGTGCTCTGACTGCACAAAGACTAAAACTGCTCTCAAGTACACACCAAGCCAATCCCCGTTAGAAATCATTCCTCACACACAGGTCTACAAAGACACCTGGAAGTTCAGGTCATCAGGGTCCAATAGAGCATCCTTTTTCTCCTTGCTCTCCTCCTGCTGCACATGGTACCATCATTCAGCAAACTGCACTGCATCGTGCACGCTGTGGAAAGCCAGCTGACCACCACCGTCTGTATCGCCAGCCCAGCCTCCCTCCCGGAGCCAGTGGTGGATGGAAGGGTTGCAGTTGGCCAGGAGCACCTGGATGCCAATCTCCTTATAGTCACAATGCATCTCATTTAGCACAGAGAGACCCACATTATCTATGAACTGCATTGCCCCACAGTCAAGGATTAAGGTATGCATATCTACAGAGCGAGGACAGGCATCTGCTGGAGGCTTCTCAGCCCTCCTCTTGGCCTGTTTCAGGCAGTCAAACCTGGTGCTGAAAAAGCTCTTGCTGTCGCCTGTGTCTGTGTTTTCCTGGGCCTCCACCCTTTGGTGCTTAGCTGCCAGCAGGATAGGATTCACCCCAGTTTTCTGGTAGAGAACAGTCTTGAAATAGTCCTTGTTGGCATAGTAGAGGGATGACTCAAAGCAGAAGATTTTGATGTTGGCAATACTGCTGAGCTGCTTGTAAGTGGACTGGTCCTCAGCGATTTCCGTGTTGCTGACCTTGCCCAGGAGCGTGGCCCTGGGTCTCTGGCGTGCGGAAGATGATACAGAGCAGAGCAAAGCAGACACCCACGAGGAGGCCTATCTCCGTGGTGCTCAGTGTGGAGGACAGCATGGTTGTCCACCACACCATCGTGTCCACCTTGCTGAGCTGCCACATGTGGGGGGTGTCATGGAACTTCCTCAGGCCTCCCCACAGGTTGACAATGGTGACCAGCCCCAGGATGAAGGTCTGCAGCGAGTAGAAGAGCAGGGCGATCCACAGCAGCACTAGCAGCAGCACCAGTGAGGTGACCAGGCCAGAGACCTGGGTCTGGGTCCCCGTAGACTCCTTCAGCAGAGTCTTAGTCAGGGCCACAGAGCTGGCAAAGCAGTAGAAGAAAGAAGGGATCAGGTTGCACATGTCAATGGCAATCACCTCTTGGTTGGCATGGACAGCGTAGCCATGCTTTTTGCCAAAGATTTCCACCAGGGAGACAGTCATGGCAAAGCCAAAAACAGCAATGGGCAGAGCACCAACTGCCAGGCTGGAAAACAAGTTTATATCTGGTAGAGTGGGTTTCCTGAAACCTGTGGGGACATCCCCACTCACAGCAGACTTGTATCGCTCTTTGAAGTTAAAGCAGTAAGATATTACTGTGGCTACAATGACCACCAGCAGCTCTATGGGGAATGGGGCCTTCATCTTCTCCTTATACCGGTCATTGACCTCTTTGACAGGCACTATGATGGCCAAAGCAACCAGGCTGGTGAGCAGGTCACAAATGTTGGTGTTCTGGATGTACCTGAAAAGGTCAACCCACGTCAGGATGAAGGACCCCACCCCTTTGTGACGAGGGACTTTCAGTCCCAGGAGCTACTTCATCTGGGAGATGATAATGGTGAAGCTAGAGCTGGTCACAAAGCCACTGAGGAGAGGTTCTGACAGGTAGACAGCCACGAAGCCCAGCTATAAAACCCCCAGCAGGATCTGAAAAGCAAGCCAGCCATACCTTTAGCATTGATGAGAAGGGCTGGAAGAGGTGGCTGGCAGTTTATGTCAGTTTGCTTCTACTTTAGCAGCTCTGGCTATTCTGCCTGCTGAGCATTCAGGGTGAGGCAGAGGTCTTTGTCTTCGGTAGTTAATCTGGGGTATGAAAAATTAAAAGGACCTACCTATAGCACTCATCTGCGGCTAAAGGTGCCATACAAAGAAGCCTAAAAGGTCCCCACCGCTGTCTCCTTACAAGCAATAAGGGCACATAGTTAACACTGACAGTCCAGGCAGCAGCCCCATCAAAGCAGCTCTGAGTATCACTCGATGGCATAAAACTGGTGTGATGCACTGAATTTTAGTTGTCCCAGTGAAGGAGCCTGAAGTTGTTCAGTGACAGCTAGGCCCAGGCGGTGGGGACATTGCCAGGGAACATGGTCTTTGAAGGAGCCCCTGCTGATGACAGGGTCCTTCAGGGTTGTTCTTGCCAGTCCTAAACCTGCTCTAACCTGCACCAGGAGCTGGCCCAGCTCCAGGACTGGGGTGGTGGGAAGGTGGTTCACAGCTCCTTCTCCTCCCTTATTGTGTCTGACACATCCTAAGGATGTTCCAGATAGATCCTAGGACCTGGCCTATCACATGGGGGGAAACAAAACCCCACATTCAGCTGTGTTTGGGGGTTTCTAAATCACTACATTTGATTTGAAGGGTGTTGGGGTCTAGTCACATCAGGAAAGGTTTCTCATGACTTGTAAGTCTGAACCAAGGCTGGAGCCTAGAGATCTTTAGCTCAGAGAAGTTCCTAGCAGTGAAAGGACAGAAAGGAAACAGCGCAATAGCAAATATTTGTACCTCGTAAAGACTGACCAGAAAGCTCAAGGGAAGGGCCACAGTGATGGTGTAGCAGCTCCTGTCACAAGCACCTGTCCCATGACTGGAGGAGGTGGAGTTGCCCACCAGCGAAGAGCCAGCGTTGTCATTGCCATACCCTGCCAGCTGGAGGTGCTGGTTCACAGACTGCCCAATCATCAGGCACAGGACACCGAAGGAGCCCACGAAGTTATGGCGCGAAGTGGTCATAGCAATGTAGATGATGTTGCGGAAGAAGTTCGTGTAGATTCCATAGATGGGATCCTGGTTGGCTAAGAGGGAGTAGGAGATGGACTGAGGGATGGCAACTATCCCCACCAGGAGCCCAGATATGACATCCCCAAGCAACTGCGTCCTGACGTTGTAATGGGGAAGCCAGTCTAGCACTGGGAACAGCTGACAGAAGAAGGTGATGATGGTTTGATGACTAAATGTGCATACCTCTTTGGCTTTTTTTAGGATGAGTTCCTTGGTGCTGAAGTCTGCAGGCTCATACTCCTCCAATTCGACATGTATAAAATTGGCAGGACTCTCTTCTGGTGTTAGGGAGCCCAGTGGGTCTTTGCTCCATCCTGACTTCTGGCTTGATGTGTCCTCCATCGCGCCAGGAGAGCTAAGGCAGGAGAGCAGGCAGCTATGAAGTGTTGCAGTCATGTACATAATGTGCTTTGCTTAGCTCCAGGGCTCATGCAGATTACATGGATAAATAAAAAGGAAAATAACCTCAGACAAATCAAACAGAAAAGCACTTTCCCATGGTGCTGGCTGATTTGTTTGTTTTCAGTTATCAGTCTGATCAACCAGAACCCTATGACTATGGCTTATATTGCATTCACACTGGCATCAGGGACAGAGCTACAGACCCCTCTGCTCCTTCCTAACATACCTCTTGTTCTGAAGCAGAGCAGCAGGATGGGTTAAATCAGACAATATTATTTCACTGAAATTGAAACTTCTTCAGGAAGCCTGCATTTCTTGATGACACTTCCACTTAAGCAAGAACTATTCTGAAGATGTTGAGATATTCCAAGTGATGCTCTAGGAATGTAACACGTGGGTAAGGGAGATAATTTGCAAAATAATTTTTCCTTTAACATTTCAAAATTTTAAATTACATGGCTGGCTTGCAGCAAACAGGCCCATCACAGGGGCTCCTATCTGCAGAATGAAAGCATCCTACTTTTTCAGTCTGGTTAAGTAACATATTCACCTTCCAGAGCTACTCCAAGTTTTTCAGTCAAAATGCAGCTGCAACAAAACGTACCTTTTTGTCAAAACTGATCAATACACACAAAGAAAAATTCTCCTGAGAGGAGACCTAGAGTGGCTGCAGTTCAGAAATTGAACTGGGATGATGAGAAATCCCATTCCCCTGCCCTGAAGGTTCATTTCACATCACTAGTCCCAACCCAAATCTCTTACTTCCGGCTCTGGGGAGACACACTGGGTGTTTTCTCACCACCCGAAGCTTCTCCCCAGCAGACAGACTTGTCTCCTCACCTCGTGGCACACACTGAAGAGAAAGCACAAGGCCAACAACTGCAAACCTGTTTCCTTTGCCTTCCTTCTGGACCATGTGCTGCTTCCCTTCAGAAGAGATCTGAGTTACCCAGCCAAGCCATTGGCCCTTTTATCACACTCCAGCCGATGAAGACGGTGCAGCCGGCCAAACAGAGCTGTATTTTGAAAACAAACATCATTCTGGGAGAGTATTTTTGATGAAAACTTGTTCTGGCCATTAAGAATGATTGAAGGGGTTTAGAGAAGTGCTCCTGCCAGGTAACAGTATTGCTGGTATCTGGAGATGCGTTTGCTAAACAAGGGGAACGATGCAAAGAAATCTTCCTGCGTGTACTATTGCTCTGCCCCTCCCTGAACTGAGAGAGCATCATTGCCAGGAGAGTCCTGCTGAGCTTCTCCGCTCAGGATTTCAACTATTCTGGACAAACTTTTGTTCAAAAAAAAAACAATCAAAAAGCAAAACCTGTCCCAGAATGACTTTTCTTTCCTGGCAGCTTTTCCACCAACGTGCTGCCACCAGCCCCCTGCGCTCTGCTGGGCCACCTGCCCGGCTGCTGCCCGCACACCTCCACCTCTGCTGGGCCACACTGTGCTCACCTGCTCCCACAGAGCCAGCGACGCTGGGCTTCACCAAGGCTTTGTAAAACAGAGTTCTGCACAGACAGCAAAGCCGTGATGACACCGGTTATTTCTAGGTAGATAGAAGAACTCAATAGGTTTCAAATCTGCACAATCCACATGCCTTTTAGAGACCAGCACATATTTTTTTAGCACAAATAACAAGGGATTTTGCTTTGCAGAATTAAGCACAATTCGGTAAAGTGCTGGATTGCATTTCTTTTCTAGGCAAAGGTGAACAATTGCATTAGCGGCCAGGAAAAAACGTAGTGTCTCATCATTCTGAATTGAAACAGCAGCCTCATAAATACCAGCTGTAAGTACCAGCTTCTGCCCTTGTGATCTCTGCCAACAACCTACATCCGACCTCTCAGCACACACTCCCACTCACCTTGTTCTCCACTCTTTCTTTTCCATCTCTTTTCCATTAACCTAGTCTCTGAGATTTTGCTGGATGTGCCATTGCCCCACAGAGCAAGACGAACGCCTGGCACTCAGGCAGCTTGGTCCCTGCCTCTGTTCCTGGCACTGACTGTGTTCTGGGCTTGGGGAGGGGTCTGAGAGCCCACGATATTTGGAGAGATGGTGTGGAGTATGGAGAGATGACATTTTCACAGGGCTTTGATTTAGATGCTGGGGAGACACCCTGAGGGAAGAGAAGGGGAAGATCAGCATCCTGAGCTACATTTATCTCATCAGTGGAAGTCTGTATCTCAGTAATTAGAAGTAAATAAATAAGAAATATCAGTGCTCTCTGGCAGCAGGAAAAAATGAGAGCGCCTGGTAGGGGAGACAGCTGCTCAACGTATTTATCTATTTATATGAATTCTTTATTCTCTGCCATTCTTCCACAGCTCGTGTATTTTCAGGTACATCTGTTGATAGCTCCCCTTTCCCTTCCCCTTCTTTCAGTAATGGACAGTATCTTTCCTTAGCCTTATCATTCCTCCTGTCCTTAAAAGATGATCCCTTCATATGCTTTACAATGCTTCCTAGTTATGGCTCTTTTTGTGTCTTGGCCTGTCTGATGTTGTCTCTATTCACTCGTTTTCCTCTTTATCTTCTTTCTTAGCAAATGATCCAAATTTCCATTTTCTGTATGACTCCTTCATCTTGAATTTCAGTCACTGAAGAAACGGTTGAGTCAGTCACTGAAGAGCTGGCCAGGCTGGTCTTTTAAGTTGGCTTGTTTGCTGGGATGAAACACACCCGAGCACAATCATCTTTGGGTTTTGATCTTATTTAGGAAGCATTCATTTCCAGTTCTGGATCTCTGATCTGTCCACCATGAAAATGGGACAAAGCACTTTTTCCATTCGTGACAGTGTCTATCTTTAACCTCTGCCCTGCCTTCACTGCCTGCTGCTGCTTTTCCTTCCAACTTCCACCTTCAGTTATATATTCTGGAACTCTTTTGTTAGTTATGATTTCCTTCACCACCTGATATAGCTTGGTAAGCCTTGATACAGCCATGCTCTTTCACCTCTCCAAGGCGTAGGTTTTGGTGAGCAGTTCTTTTTCCCATTCCTTCTGTCTCCGTGCCTCCCCTGCCATCCTTTCCTACAAATTTTTTCCCCCTTTCTTGTGTGACAATTCCCAGTTGCTTTGGTATACTCAACTTTAGAACATTCCATACTTTCCCCGCAATTATGTTCTCAAGCTCCTTGACCTAGCTGGCTTCCCTGTGCATTCAGTTCTCTGCACTGACCTGAAAGTCAGGCTGTGGGCACTGAGGAGAGGCCATTTTATGTTCTCCATCCTGACAGAGAGGATGTAAGAACATACTTGGTTATGCTGAACACTGTGTACATCACTGAAATCACTTTTACTGTATGAGGTGAGGCAAGGGCAGAAACTGCAAACATTTCACATTTGCTCCAGAAAATGTAGAGCACACAGCTTAAAAAAAGAAACCCACAATGGAACTTCATGTGACCTTGAGCTGGCTGAGGCTGCGCTGCCTTCCAAATGCAAGGTCGCTATAGCTAACTGGTGGAACTGTTTGTTTTCAAACGCATCTTCAACGGTTGTTCTTTATTGCCACTATAAACTCACTTAACAGTTTAGCTCCATTCTGGGCAAGGCTGGGTTGGACAGATGGCATTAGCTTGAACAATGCAAGTGTAGACAGGACGTTGCCTGCTGGTAACATGGCACCCTCTGTTTTCAAGACAAGCAGAAAGGATGAAATCCAGATTTTTCATTTATGGCATGGTATGTGAGCAATATAACATCCATCTATGCAACAGCCATTGCAGCCAGCTAGAAACAGAGCAGTGGAAACCCAGGCTCCAGGTACAAGGAAAATGCAGTAGTGGGCTATTTCAGTTTTCTATCCTAAAGTAGAAAAAAAATCATGAAGTTGTTTGGGTCCATGATTGTTACCCAGGCATGTTGCAGTGGGTAAGTGTAGTGAATTCAAGTCTCTGCTGCTGTGTCAATGCATCACTTTCGTTTATCAGGACAAGCTGGCACCTCCAATTTTCTCTGGGACAGAGCTGACTGCAGTGCACAAAGATTTTTGATTTCCTTTAAGGCTTGTAAATACATTTACAACTATTTGGCTTCTGGAAGCCTTTCAAGTAGCATCCCACATGTCTTGGCTCCATAAATGGGCCAGCCTGGCTTAGTACATGGCTGCGCTCCACTGCTCCGCAGTTACTTAGATCACATGCAACTGTATAAAAAAAAAAGGCAAGTGAGCCAGGTAATGGTGCCAGGTATCTCAGAGAGATGCTTTTCTTTCCCTTCAGATTTGGGACTTGACAGTCTTTTTGGATGGCTGCCGGTTCTGTTCCACTTGGAAATGAATTTTCAATATGTAGGCATCTGCAAAACATCATCTTTTTTTAGAAAAACAAGGAAAAGGAGACAAGGCCAGAATTGGTCCCACTGCTGAAATATGGCAAAATGTAACAAAAGTGCCCAAGGACAAAATTGAACAGAGCTGAACAGAACCTCTCCTGTGGTTTCTTGGAAAGCAATTATTCACATTTCTGCAAGAGATAATACCAGAGAATGTGGAAGCCGTACACTAGGTTATCCCAGAAAATAAAACAGTTTTTGCAGCCTCCTGTTATTTTGCAAGGCAGTTGATGCTAATGGGCAGGGGTCACAGCAGAACATGCAACGCAAAGATAAAATTTTCTCCAGACATAAGCACTGTGAGGCCAAAAGTGTCGCTCATCCTGTGACTGCACATGGTAATGCAGTCACACCGCTCTGAAGTTTGAGAGGGACCAAGGAACCTACAAATAAATAATGATAAAGAGCATCTACTTAAGCTACTGCTCACTCCCAGCAATTAACCATGAAGACAGACATGCAAGGAATGTTTTTTTAGTATATCTTGAAAGATGTGAGATGGAGCACATGTCCTTGGAAAGAGACTCAGTGCAGAGGTAGCAGACCTAAAAGGATCTGGAAGAGCATCTTTGGCCACAGAGGTTACACGCCGCACATCAACTGTCCAGCTACTGAGGACACCGCACGCTGGGTCCACCCTGCTGACGCCCTGCTACAAGTCTTCCCACCAGCACTGACACCCACTCATAGAAGATGGAAAAAACCAGCACTTCCAAGCACATCAGCTAAAGAATTTGGGGAGCACTCCCAATTTATATAAGGAGGGTGGAAACAATTCCTTGACAACTCTTGTGGCACTCTGTTGCTGTTTGCATGTTTTTCCCTGCATGACAAATGTCCAGTGCAAATGACCCGTTTCCAAATTATCAAGCTAATAACTGAAAATGCTATAATGGCTCTGTAAACAGATTAAATTGATTACAGATGAATACAGTGGAATAAAAACAGGGAGACACATTTCTATTTCATACTGAATTGGCATTCAGCCCAGGCTATTTGGCATCATTTCAGGCTTGACCTGTGCATGTTGCCTATGAGCCCTTCAAGGCACTGAGGCCGTGCCGGTGGGATGCTGCTTCCCCCTGTAGCTGTTGGCTGGCTCACAGGGTCAGCCTATTTGCAGTTATAGTTATATATTTGCAACTTGTCCCCACTGCAGCACAGCAGGCACTGTGTCGGGCAGAGCTCTGTGGCTGGCTCCCAAGCTCTCCCAGCAGCCATCCCACACCAGCTCCTTGTGCACTGAGCAGCAGAGAGGGATCCCACAGAGGTCACATCTCAATGTCACAGGACAGTAAGATGCTCCTGCAGATGGGTAAGAAGCCCAGAAACTGCAGCACATCTCCAACTACCTGCCATATGACAAGATTGGTTCTGCTATTAGCTTTTAAACAGAAGCAGCTTTTTCATGCAACACAAATGGTGGGACGGACTGCCACAGGGTGTGGTGGGAGTCAACAGGTTCAAGAAAAGGGGTTAGGAAGCTTCATGGACAAGTGCTGCAAAAGCTGTAACAAAGGTCTAAGTGCTCAGGAAGTTTCTAGCCTGCTGCTTACCAGGTGCTGGGAGGGCTCTGCATGGGCTGGACCCCTGGTACACCTTTCCCAAACAGCCTCCACCAGGCTGCGACCCAGGAGACGGGGCTGGGGTGGGACTCATCTAGTACAGAAGCGTATAAGGTGAGAATTAGTTGTCCGCAGGTAAGGTAGAGCCTTGAGTAGCAAAGGTGAAGGGTGCTGCTGATTGAAGCCCATTGTCTCGGTTCTGCTATCAGCAGGAATCAGTTACTCTACTGAAGGCAATGGCTGTCCTATACTTTTCAAGAGTGCAGAAAGCTCCTGCTGGCATTCTCCCTAATTGAGTGCTCCTACCACTCTGTTGGCACCAACACAAAAATTACAGCATGTGTGCTGAGGTCTCCTAAGGTAAAAGGCATCCTCAGGTAAAAGCTGAGCTGTGCTGGATCGATAAAATCTTTTGTGTAAGTCAAGGACATGTATGCAGAGAAATACTTACAGTAACTGCCCAGAACCGCACCCAGAGCTGCTCTAATTTTTGCTCTGACTCTTACTGGCCATGACCCGACCGAGTCATATAACCTGTTATGTCAAATAACACTGAAATACATTGCAGCAATTCTGTAAGGCTAAATATGTAATACCATGTGCTATAATTACACATACTGTAATGTACAAGTAGCACCAAACCTGATCAAATCTGTCATTTCTTGCATCTTAGGAACATAGACCTGGCCCACAGGAGGGTGCTGCTCACCGGCACATCATCGTCATCACATTGCTTATTACTTGTTATTATTCATGAGTCAAATTGCAGCCTGGTTGCACAGAACACCGAAGTCAGGACAAGGTGAAAGCCGGCTGCTGGCCATGTATTGTCAGTCAGTGCCATTGTTTATGTTGGCAGGAAACTTCCACGCATGCCTACGTGTGTACCACGCACAGTGTGGAAGAACAGTGCACACAGCTGGGTATACGCTGTGCTTTACAGCGGGGATTGGGCACCACTGCCAGGAGAAACAGGACTGGGGGCTAACTGCTCAAAAATGTGTGGCTTTTCGTTTTAAAATCTATAGCTGCAGCATCGTCTAAGGTATCAAGTATATGTCCAACAACAGAAAAAACATAAATATCATCTTTTAATGGTGATAAAGAAATTCCAAAGATTTGACCATATTTGATAGAAAATTCTTGTGCTAATAAATCTTCTACAATGACAATAAGGCACATTAGCATTTAAAAATGACAATTGATACAGATCCAACAGAGACAGGGTAAAGGAGAGTCAACAACACACAGAGGCTACATCCCATAGCTGATGGCAGGACATAGAAGACGACTGACAAAATACAACTTCCATTACAAACATTTGGTCGGTGAGCACAGCGCTTAACGAGGAGCTGATGGCAACACATCTCTCCCCACGCTGGGCGCAAGGCAAGGCCTCTGCCAGCAAACACCCATCCAGCGCCAACCGATGCCACGGAGCGAGATGGCTCCCCCAGCACCCTGGATTCTGCCACCGAACTGGGGGAAACGTTATACCTCATTTTTACTGCATGGATAAGTCACAGTAAAAAGTAAGGTGATCTTTTATACACACCATACAACTTTTCCTCATTTTATTTGAATAAACTGTTTTGTAAACTGGTTAGGTCAGCTGACCAATGTGATTTATTCCATTTCTGAGGTATTGTTTGATTAACTGATTCTCCAACTTGAAAAAGCTACTCCAGGCAAAATTTGCCATTTTGTTTATTCTGCAACCATTATATCACAAATAACTAAAATTATTCTGAATTTAAAATAATTCAAAAATCATACCCCAGAACATACCAAGGTAGCAGAATGATGCTCAGGGGACTCAAGAGGCTGATGAATTCAAAGCATCATGTGCTTACCAGAAAAAGTGAGGCTTTACCTCTCTTTAACCATGTGTCAGCTCCATTTCAAGTATACATAAAATTTACTTCCTTGAGTCAAAAATTAGACATAAAAAACTTGGACCCAAGTCCAGCAAAATGTTTCATTTCCTACCTTCCTGTGGAGTCCTGAAATCATTTGGGAGCCAGACTAAGAGCTAAGTGCTTTCAGAGCTAGAGGGAGCTGGAATTCAAATATTTTTGGCAGTAAATCTACTCAATGGAGTTTTGATTCTCCATCCAACGCAATAATATTTTGTGTATTTGCACATTAGAGAAACAGCAATGTCTTAGCTTATATCATCTCTAGAAAATAAAATAGAAAGGTACTAATTACATTATAAACTATATATATATATTAAATATTGGCCATTTTCCCTAACCAGAGGCTTCACTTTTAGCATTGCAATCATCTCAAAAGAAAATGCAAGACTCGGAATTATTTCCACTTCAGGTGGAATTTGACTGAACTAGTAAAGAACTAGTTTTTCACATGAGCAGCTGATCCTACAAAGGCTTACAAACATGATAACCAAGTGCAAGTAATTCTTGGGACTTAACAAGGTCATTCACAGTGCAAAGTCTGCACTAAAGACATTGCTCCTTTTATCTATGCCAGCATAGTAGAAGCGCAAAGCCCTTCTAGTGTGGACAGTTACATCAATACTGAAGTCTCACAACGGCATCCTATACTGAGACTCAGCAAAACAAAATAAGCTACAGAGATACAAAGCACTTTGTACGTCATTAGCAGGAGATGGCTGCTATCTGTGTCACAGCTTCAGTAGCTTAGCTACGTTGGTTAAAAAAATTTAAAAAAAATGTAAATCACCTCAATCATTTCATCACCTTTCCAAAGCATGTGAAAAAAGAAAAACCACAACAAAATTTAATGCCCCCCCAAAAGACTACTTGCCTGAAGAGCTTCACCCTCAACTCAAAGGCTTTCCTCTTGTTCCAGTTTCTATGGTCTTCTAGACCAGCAGCCCCCTACTGCCCAGCCATGCTTGTCACTGCGCTGGGAGCACAGGGAGGTTAAGGTCAGTGCTGAGCCCGGGTGAGCCCTGCGCCTGCCTGTGTGGCTGGCTGCAGGGCCAGCACAGGTGTTCCTACACCATTTCTGCAATGGAGACATGCGAGTGACGTGACTTTAACCTGTTTGAAAGCTCTTTGCACCAGCAGCACTAGAGACGATAGTAGGTAGCTAAGCGTGGTGGGGAACAGGGAGTGGGTGCAGCCCTTGGGTGAAAGGTTCAGGGAACTGGACCCAGGGAGATGTGCAGTGTTGCTGATCTTCTCAAGGGAGGATTGGCCACAAAAAGACTGGACTCCACCAGGTAAGCCTAGATCTAGGACCTGGCACAGGCAGAGTTCACAGGCGACCTCAGCACAAGGCTGTGGGAAGCAGCTGGGTATCGACCAGTTTAAAACCCTGGTGTGGCAGCCAGAACGCTTTCCTGCCTGTAATACCTCAACTCTACACTTCAGACCCATCAGCAGTGGACTGCAATGCCACTTGGCACAAGCCAGCAGAAGCGAGCGGAGACAAAGGAATTGCAGTGTTTCTTCCCAAGAGAGAGCACCTTTCCGTTCATCACTGCAGCCCGATGGGGAAGGAGTGCAGCAGTCATGGAAGCTCTGCTGCCCTGGCTGGGAGAGCCATGTACAGACTTAGATTTAAAATAGATAAAAATAAATAAGCGTGAGAACAGAAATTCCTTATATATGTAGTTCGGGACAGTGACTCATGCAGCAGCACTGAGCAGGAACTAGGTCCTGTGTTATTATTACACTCGTTACAGAGAAAGGCACACGACTGCGTAACATAGCGTCGCAGTAGCCTCATCATAAAGACACCTCCAGGTTAATCTGTCGTTCCCAGGTGGCACAGTTACTTCTGCAGCTACACAAACTGTCGCACAGCCCCACACCGGGCTAGGGCTCCAGCGTGCTCATGGGGACACACACACAGTGCTGCTCCCCTGCCAGTTGCCCACAGCCCCCTTTCACCCAGTCCCAGCACCCAGAGGACTGGTGGGGTTTGGGATTTGTTTACACTCTCTGTTCAGGAGCTTTAGCCTTATCAAAAAATCTGGCATGAAAATTGAGTAGCAGGTCACACGTAATAGCAACATACACAAAGGCAATGATTCTTCTATTTACAGTCAATCATATGCAATGTCTTACAGCAAAACACAAAAAGAAGCATCCAGAAGGTGAAGGTGGGTCTCACAGTGAATTAGAGAGGAGCAGACAGAGCTGCAATGGCTTACAAGGAAATCAGGATCACCAAATCACACAAGACTAGGGTTGGCAATGTCATTATAAATAGAAAAATAAGCACCATGTGCCCCACTGCAGCACCCTTTCCTGTTTTATAAATTGGCCTGAAAATTGTTTCCGTCTCAAATCATTCACACAAGTGAAACATTAATTAGTGCGACTGCCACGTTAGGAGGAACTGACACTACTATCTGTAGCAGCAATAAACATAAAAAAAGAGCCTGACATTTAGCAGGAGACTACTAAAGACATTTCCAGGAGCCTTTAGTGTAGCTGAGACTGTGAGTGTTAATTTCCATAATGCTGTGTTGTTGTCATTAATGAATGTGCTAATGATCTCTTAATTCTTGATTTAGACTGATAATTGCTGATTAGTATGTTTGGGAATGGAGATCAACTGATTTATACCATCTTCCAGTCTGGCCTGGGGTTCCAAAGGTTGCACCTGGGATAAACGTTCCTGTTCCAGACGGATGCATAAACCCAAAAACAATCGTTCTGAGATTCCCTCTTCCTATAGATCACAAGTTAAGCCATGAGGCAGGGGTAAGAGAAGGCGTAGAAGGCAGTGGGTATGGCAGATTTCCCCATGTAGAATCTGGTTCATGTTTTCTACCATTCATTTAAGACAGTAGAAGGCAGAAGAGCCCTTTCCAGGACAGAAACCCGAGTATCACAAAAGCGTAAATGGATATATATAGCTGCTGCATCCATCATACAGCAGCAAAAGGTGTATATGTATGTATACACACACACATATATAAACACACAAATATACATACACATATATGTGTGTGTATATATATATGAAATTCCTTTAGAAAACACATTCTTTAGGGCAACAGTTTTCAATCAGTGGTCCCCGATTCCTAAAGGTAAAATTGGATTACTTCTAAAGGGTCCATAAACATATTCAAGCAAAATGTGCTTCTTGCCAGCAGGCTTAAATCAGATTAATGTCTCTGTTAAAAAATTATTCTAGCCCTAAAACTAAAATCACTGCAACTCCACTGTTTTAAGAATTCCAGCCATGATAAGCTCTAATCTTCGGTTAATTCCAAAGGACTCTCTATTATACTGAACTCCCTGGCAAATGGCATTTATTTCTGTTCCCTTTTAACCAGGGCTGTGTGCATTAATACAGACTTATTAATACTATGACCTCTGGACGTTATCTTAAATAAGAACATTAAATGTTGTTCTTTTGGTTGGCTGGCTGCTTTTGCTGTTGCATTTTAATACCATTTGTTGTGTTTTGCTTGAAATGGAATTTGGAGGCTCTATTGCCAGTCGTGGCTGCACAAACAGCATTGAGGCCATATCCAACATGCTCTAGCTAAACATAAATCACTTCAGTATATCTTTTAGCTGTAATCTAAATTAATTCTTTGAAAATCAATTTATGGCTGTTTTATTGTGCTTTTATTTAAACAAATACCCAAGAGCTACAAATATGCATCCTGCTAGCTGTGGAGAGTGCATACTTCTTGGAAGTAACATCGCTATTCCTCCCTTCCTGGGACAGGTAGAAATGGATTTGAAAAAACATTTTTTTAATAAATAATTACTGTTTTCCCCTTCTCAGTTAGAATTTGGCTACACAGACCTGTGCATGGTCACAGGTCAAAAAATCTCCACCTGGGCAGCATGGAAAGAGTATGGGAGAGAGGAGCTGTGAGCATAAGAGGAAAGAATCACCCAGAGCAATTTTTACATTACTTCTGTCCCATCTGCAGCTGACCTGCCTTAGAGGAAGTCTCCTGGCCAGCTGCTCATTCCTCCTCTTCCTCCCAGCGGCCCATGCCTGAGGGGAAAAGGGGTGAGAATAAGTAGCTGGGGGTAGGCAGGAACATTTGCAATAACAACATACACTGCTTATTGTGTGCTGTGCTGTGATTTTTCCTCAGGGCTTTGAGGAGGCGGCACTGCTTCTAGCACTGCTCTGCTCTCCTGAAAAATATTAGTTAAAATCAGCATTTAAAAATGGTACCAAGGCTTTCGTTCAAAGTTCTAGAGATGTTTTCTGGTAATGTCAACAAACTGTGCTGAAAAGGGACTCCCCCCGGCCATGGCACTGCCAACAGCAGAATGGACACGCACAGGTCTGCGCTGCTCCCCTGCCAGCAGCCAGCCCCTCGGTGGCCAGGCACAAACCCCTGCAGTGACAGCTTTCCCAAGCTGGCACCCAGCTGCAGGAGCTGCCGTGGGTGCGACAGCTCGCTCTCGACACCAACCCAGGGGCTCTGAACAGAAACTCAATGCAAAACAGGTATGGTGAGGAATTAAAACAAATTTCCATCCTGCACTCACTCCCTACGTAGGCGTTAACCCCACTCACTGCTTTTATACGGCTTAGGCTAATCTGCTCTGGTAATACCAATTCAGTAATTATAATTATTCAAACTGCATAAGGGATTCTCAGTCTAGAACAAAAACATTCACGCAGGAGGTTACTGCAGAAAAGAAAAAATTCAGCAGTAGCTATGTGGAATTCAACTCCTTGTATAAACATGCCTTAAGGCTGAGAAGAACAATATTTGTGGTTTTTGAATACTGCAGAAGCTTTAGCATTTTCTCTCTGACACTTGGAGACTTGTTTCCTTAACAATGCCAGTTCCAGAACACATAATACACGGACCTCAGTCATGTGCTCCTTTTCAATATATGCTACAGCCACCCCCCACCTCCCCCAGTATTTCTATACGCTGCTATAATGTCCTAAAAAATGTAGTAAGTTCAGTTAACATATAAAGGTCGTCAGGTCCTGGGACTCATCTTTCTGCTATCCAGTCCTTCTCTTGAGGCCCCAGCTCCTAGAGTGAAGTGATACGTGACATTTCAGCTTTCAGAGAAAAAAAAGGAATAGTTACTGGTCCTAGCTCAGAAAAAAAGAAAACAATCCTAAACTCAAAATATATTTCTATTTAGAAAATGTTTCATATTCATATTGCATTTTATTCCTTTTTTTGACTCCTGACTAATTATTTTCGAACAATCAAGGATGAGAATATTGGCTGTATACAACACCTTTTCCCTTTTAAAATCTGTGAAGAACCTGCAATTCAGACTTTAAACTCCCCTGGGAGAAACCACCACGTTCCAAGGATGTAGTGTGCTATGTATAGCTGGTACTCAGTAAAAACTGTTCGTTTCCCAATTTTGCCTTCATAATTGTATTCCATTGGTGTAAGGAAAGTGAACCTCTTCCTACCCAGTGCTTGTATTTTAGCACGAAGAACAGGCACTCTTCACTGTTCTGCATAATTTAAAATCAAAGTACAAAGTTTTATTTACATTAACATGGTGAAATAACGTTCAGCAAAGAATTTCTCTGGCTTGTTTTCTAATGGCTGTATTTCTTGGCCTGTCCATCCACATTACATAAAGTCCATGACAGAGCATGCGTAAAGGGTCCATGATCAATAAAACCTGCATTCACACATGAAGTCTGTGTGACATGGACAAATTTGGACAGATGTTGGATAATCTATTTGGCTCTTTTCATTTTGGTGCCTGTGATTCTGTCTGCCTGGCATATAAAACTGGCTACAAGGGACTGTTCTCTGTTGAAACTCAAGAATTGGAAATTTTCTATACCTAAAAGAACTCCTAAATATTAGGAAAACAAACAACTGACCATAAGCATGAATCAGACTTCTAAATAGTCACCTCTGAATAAAAATAATTAAAAAAAAAGTTCAAGCTAAAGAGGCAAACTTTTCCTGGCACGTAAAGGCCTACGTAAAAACGAGGTAAGCATACCGTCATTGCCTGGGTGCGTTAGGCTCTCAGGAGACAATGACAAAGCCTCTGGAGGTGACAGGTGGCTAGAAGCTATTCATTAAGACCTTTTCATGCATGCTTAGATTTTATTTATCTATCTGTCTCAAATTCAGGGAGGTTACAAAATCACCCGCAGTAAAGACCAGAGCAAACAGTCCCCATCAGTCATTACTCAGAAGATATAAGAGTGTGATGATAAGGAAAAGCAATGCCAGAACGAGGGACAAGAAATGAGTTGCCTCACATTTTTCAGCTGGACAGGATGCCCGGACTACTTCAAAATCCCCTCCCATCCATAAAGACAGGGTTGCAATAAAGACTTCAATGCTGATGATCAAAACTCAGAGGGGAACTGAGACATGGAAAGTTCAAAAGAGAAGAAAAATAAGATGAACAACCATATGGAAACTCTTAGATTCACAGACTGGCCATAATCAAGTTAATAACTGCCTTCATTCAGTACCACCTACTGAATCACTATACCCAGCAAGCAAATTTAAAGCATCAAAACAGACTGTGTAGTAACCAGTGTGTTAAAACAAACTATGCCTCTTTTTACCTGAGTGCATATATATTGCATAGACATACAGACCCACAGCCATTTTTTCTCCAGGCTTTGTTCCAGCTTGCTCCCTTTCCACAACTAGTTCTTAGAAGCACTGGTCCCACTGTGCCCCTGTAGACCCAATGCGAAGTCCACAGCCTGGTGCACACTGTGGAAGAGAAGGTGATCCTCCCCCTCTTTAAAGAATTCTCCTCGGATCAGGGAACTCCTCACTGAAGGGTTGCACTGGGCCAGCAGCACCTGGACACTTATCTCCTTGTAGTCCTTGCAGACCTCTTTGAGCGTGCGTATTCCTGCCGTGTCCAGAAACTGTACTGCACAACAGTCAATCACTATTGTGTGAAACCCCAGAGGTTCAGAGACAGAATCCGTGGAGGTGCTGGTCTCGTTGCCACCAGAATCCACCTCTTTCTCTCTAAGCATTCTTTTTGCTGCCTTTTTCTTTGCTGCCTTCACCCAGACTGGGTTGACCCCAGTTTGCTTGTACAGGGTGGATTTAAAGCACTCTTTGTTGATGTAGTAGAGGGGTGCTTCAAAACGGAACACCACAATTCCTGGCTTGGTTTGCAAGTTCTTGTAAGCAGACAGGGATTCATACGTTTCAGACTCTGCCACCCAGCCAAGCAGCGGCGCCTCTGGTCTCTGAGTTCGGAAAATGACGCAGAGCATGGAGAAGCAAACACCAACCAAAAGACCGATCTCGGTACTGATGAGTGCTGAGGCTGCCATAGTAACTAGCCAGATCACTGTGTCCACTCTGCTCAAATGCCACATTTTTGGCAGGTCCCTGAACTTCCGCAGGGCTCCTCTGAGGTTTACAATGGTTATAACAGCGAGGACACATTTCTGAAGGGAATAAAATAAAGGTGCAATCACAAGGAGGACTAATAGGATTACCAAACTAGTCACCATGCTAGACATTTGTGTCCTACAGCCTGTGGACTCTTTGACAAGAGTCTTGGCAAGAGCTGCACTTGTTGTGAAGCAATGGAAGAAAGAGGGAATGATGTTGCAGAAGCCAATGGCATACATTTCCTGGTTGGCCTTCACAGAGTAACCGTGCTTTTTGGCAAACATCTCTGAGAGTGAGACAGTGATGGCAAAGCCAATAATAGCTATGGGGATAGCGTCCAAAGCCACATTAGGAATCAGTTTCCAGTCTGGAGGGCGGGGTGGCAGAAACCCAGTGGGAATGTGTCCAGCAACGCTCGAGCCATAAGTCTCTCTCAGCTTTCCAAAGTGAGATGCCAGAGTAGCTGCCACAATCACAACTAGTTCAACTGGTATTGGAGCTTTGAGCCTGGATTTAAAATGTTCATTAAGCTCTTTGGTTGGGATAAGTACAAGAAAGCACAAGAAGCTGGTGATGAGATCACAGATGTTAGTCTTGTGTATGTTTCTGAAGATGTTTATCCACGTGGCTACGAGGGAGCCGATGCCACTGCTCCGTGGAATGTCTAGGCCCAGGAGATACTTGGCTTGTGAGGTTAGGATGGTAAAGGAGGCACCTGTGACAAATCCACTCAGCAATGAATCGGAGAGGTACACTGAGACAAAGCCCACTTGAAAGAAACCCATGGCCACCTGGAAGGGATCAACCACACAGAACAGATTAGAAAGCAAATCTTGCAGATGTCATCACTGTGGGACTCTGGAGGGAGATGGGATTAAAAAAAACCATGGCCCTGCATGCATGGCCCTGAAGGACAAGGCATGGTCTGAGCATGGGGAAGAGAGCCTCCAGCACTGAGCTGCTCCTGCTACATCGCACTTAAACAAAATGCATTTCTAACACAGAGCAGGCCTTTTTTTGGGCTCTTTGTACTCTGAACCTGCGTTCGTTGTTTGCTTATGGGTTCAGCTTTAACTCCCAGTTGCCCTAGCAGGCAAAGAAACCTAAGGAAAAAAGCATTTGAAATACTGGCTACTTTTGTCATTTCTCTCTCAAGTTCTTATAATCTCTGTGAACTTTGCAGGGATCCAAAACCTTTTTGGTTGTCTTTGCCTGTCTTAACACTTGAGCTCACAACCTGCAATAAAAACACAGCTTATGGCATAACAGCTGTCCTTTGCACTGCATAAAGTTTGGTGCATCTGATTCAGAAAGTATATGAGCTGTAAACTCTTGTGATGCAGATTATATAGATAGAGATACATTTTTAAAGCACCTTGTCATTAATTTTTACTAATGCCAGTTGAATGGACAAACCCTTGGTGCTCTCTCATGGGAATGACTGGTTTTATGGATACCTACCCTACACATATGTCTTCGCACCTGGTAAATGTCCCTTTCTCCCCATCAACCTTCACGCCAAATGGAGCACGGACCTTCTCACAGCAGTTTGCTAGAAACCTTTTAATTCCCCGAGCTGGACAACATGGCTGTCTACATCGTTATCTGAAGGCCAGAACTTACCAGTGTTAAACTTTAAGTAGTGTCAATTTCATATATCCTATTAGGTAGTTAAGGCAAAATAAAAAAGGCTAGGATCATGGCTGGAAAATCCGTAAGAACCGCAAAGCATTACTGAAGAGAAGGCAGGTTTGGGACCTGGACTGACTGGACATCAGCTCTGAGCCAAGCTCTAAAAAGGCTCACTCACAACCTTGGTAATTAAGTTAATTCAAGGTTTTTCTAGCTGTAAAACATTAGCAATAATTGTCCTACCTAGTTATGCTGCAGGCAACCGGTGTGAGCAGTCTTGCTTTTTGCGATTTGATTGTAAAGTTTCTCGTAGAAAGAATACGTTATTTTGGTTGGAGCATCCAATAAAAAAAATATTTGAGGGTGTGAAGACCTATTGGTTAGCAGGCAGAGAGACACCAAGTAGAATATGCCTAGCTTAAGAGGGACTTAAGATAAAGTAATCTGGCTTCTTCATGTAAAGAAACTTAATTGTACTTGTACTTGCACTTGCAAAGAATATTAAGCGCAATTCACAACTCCAAAACTGCGTCCATCCTACAGTGATGAAACACAAAATCCAGTGTACCTCAGGAGTCCCAGAATATTTCTGAAATTACTCAACACTAACTTCCAGTACAAGAAGTCATCCCAGGTTGTGTATAAAACCAGTGTTTTAGAGTATCACAGGAATGTTTCCTTTTCCACTCCTCTATAGTTTGATTAGCTATCACCCTGGAGGTCACTGTAGGAACTAATGAATGTGAACTCGCAAACTGAAATACCACAGCTCTGCAGTACTGTTAAAACTAAATCCATTCTGGTTAATGCATGACACTAAAAACAAAGATATCTGCTTTAATTTCAGCAAGCAGTGAATTCTAGGAAGTAAGTAGAGGAGGAGTGGTAAAATATTGTAAAGTAATGTATCTTAATATGGTAATAATTAAAAAACTTTATTTCAAATATATTTTATCATCTCTGTAGTGTCCTTTTCATACAATGTCATTGTTTTGGCTTTGAATGGGCAGAGTTTTACAAGCACAGCGACAAATAAAAAGAAACCAGAGATACTTTTACTGTCCAGATTATTTTTTGATAAAAGGCTAATGACTGAAGTCTGGAGTTAAAAGCTGTCATACTACATTTTGGCCCAATGAAATGGAGGCCTAAGCTATAAGCCAGGAAAAAAAAAAGGCAAAAAGCTTCAGGCCACAGCAAGGAAGGTAGTGAGCAGATTGTGTGAGAGCAGCAGGTGGTTACGTGCAGGTCCTTACAGTCCCCAGAGTAACAATGCAAGCACAAAATGCTATCAAAAAAAAGGAGAGGACACAGAGGAGTTTCTTGCACCACAGTAACTGGAGCCCTCCAGTCCTCCCTGCATCCGCTCCCCTGGGAATGCGGATTAAGGACATGAACAGCCTGCTGGGCTTGCACGTGTGGACAATCACCTAAAGAAAAATTAAAACTATTTCCACAGAATACCTGTTTGTCCACCTCCTCTTACCTGATAAACTCCAGCTATGAAGGTCATGGTGGCTCCCACTGTAATTGCATAGCAGCTTTTATCACAGAGCAGCTTCTGCGATGTCTGATTCACAGGTGAAATGGTGGCGTTTGCATATGCTGCTGTATCTGTGAGGACACTGAGTGCAGCTGGCTCTAAGTCATAGCCAGCTCTCTGTATTTCACGATCCACCACTTGTCCCACCATCAGGCAAATCACACCGAAGATGCCAACTGAGATGTGGCGGGAGGTTCCAAATATGAAATAAATAATGCCAGCAAAAAAGGATGTATAAAGGCCATAAATAGGCTCCTGCCCAGCCAAGAGAGAATAGGCAATTGACTGGGGGACTAGTAAGACCCCCACAATCACACCAGACATTATGTCTCCCAGTAGGTATTCTCTTAGTTTGTATTTGGGAAGCCACTGCAAAACAGGAAAGAAACTGAAAACATAGTCTTTAACTTTGGCTGGGGTGCAGCTGCAAGTTTTCTTTGCTTGCTTAACCACCAGAGCCTTCATGCTCCTCTTCTTCTCTTGAGGTTCCAAGAACATTCTGTGATGGAAACTGCGTTTAGCATCATCTCCTTCTGGCACTTCAGTTGCTGAATGGACATTGTTGAGTTCTGCCATTGCTGCTGTTTCGTTTCGAGGACTCCCTAAATACACAAAGGAGGAGCATTTCATTAAAACATAAATGAATGTGCTACATGAGACTTTTTAATGGAGTGAATACAGTATTTATGAAAAGCAAGGGCTAAAAGTCTTAATTAAGCAGAGAGAAAACAATTTCCAAGCAAACTTGGAAAGAGCCTCCCCATTATATCCCTGTTAAGCAAGGAATCACCTTCCCTAGGATGGAAGCTGATACCCTGCAGAATAAACCTGCTTCTGGCAATGTTGTGAAATGGAAAAGAATGCAGCAGCACTGCCTCTCTAGGAGGCTTCCTTGATAAAAATCGCTATCTGCAGCCTGTTCTACTGTGCGAAGACAGACACAGGGTTACTGTAGTTCAACAGTCAATTCAATTCAGTTGCTGAAAATTAACTGCAATTAGTATATCTCTAACATTGCACAGCTTGGTCTAAATCTCATTTTATATATAATTTTAATGCAGTGATTACACCTGCCAAATATTGTAAAGTTTTTTTTACCTAAGAAGATGCAATTGTTACACAGTGGTTTTATTTCAGCTGATGGCACATTGCAAGGAACACTCTTCACACTTTTTAAAAGCTGGTTTTCAAGTAAATTACATCTGACCAAAACAATACACACAAGCGGAAAACACAACAGGCACAACGTAAGGGAGGCAGAACACTTCTGCCAGAACACTTGAACTAGTACAGGCTGCCTGCAAACAGTAAAACAAGGTGATTATATCAAAACACATTTAATACTAGCAACCTATTGCCTGAATGTGAAAGAGCAAAATCTTGCCAAGACAAGCCCTAATGAAACTTGACAGTACCAACAGTGATTGCCGGCACTCATACAACACTCCTGGTTTCCAAAAAACATCCAGAAAACTCTTTTAGCCACAATACCTGCTACTACTAGTACATTGAAGTTGTTAAACTTTAGCCAGAAGCCCATTCGCCTGGTGCTACAGTCGAGTCAAGGCCAAAGACAGCAGCAGAATCCTGAAAAATTTAACTCCCAGGCTGCCCGTTCGAACACTGCCTTGAAGTCCCGGTGTGCTAACAACAACGTTATTTGCTTATGCGCTGATTACATCTTCTCTGTGCAGCGCAAACATCAACCAAACTAATGTTCTATGCAATGTTTATGACTGAATTAATTACCAAATCAGTATGGGAGCTAGCCATGCTGAGGATGCCACTGAAGAGTCCCTCTCAAAATCTGTTCACTTAATCAACATTTCACAAGTAACTATAAAACATTCACTGCTACTATCACTGCAGTGAGTCTCTCAAAAACATGTGAGGGGAGAAGCAAGAGAAGGGAGTGTAAGCGTGGTGCTTAAACTACCCATTTCCCCTGCAGTCAGCCTGTTACAAGGCACTGATCCCAGAGCTATGCAGAGAGGAAATGCTGTCTTGTAGACCTCGGTCTAGTTGGCTGGAGCATACAATTTCCATTCTTCCATTCCAGGTTTGACACTGTCATATGGAGGTACCCAGAGTGCCATGCATCAGCCCTATATAGCGGTTTACACACAGCCATGCCTCCAGCAGCCTGCTAGCTCAGAGATGAACTGCCTTCAGTTCTAGCTAGAAAGACAATACCAACCCAAGTACCTACTGTCTTAAAACAGCCTAAGCAAACAATCCTAACCACATCAAAGGAACCCATGCGAGAGTAGAGGCAGCTACAATACTTAATCTTTAGACTGGCTTCTCTTTCCAGATAAAAATATTCAGAGATTTCTAGAACAGCCTTCTAATTAGAAAGCAATTTGACCCGAGTAATCCAACTCTTCCACCTTACACCATAGCATACTCCCTAGAGCTACCAGGCTACAGCATGCAGAGGGCTATCTAAAATCAACACACAGGACAGATGCTGATAGATAGCCAACAGAAAATACCACAGGCAGGGGTTCGCATTTTATCTTCTGCTACATGCCGGGCCAACCAAAAGGTGTTTTCATTCACTACAGACCCAGAAACAGTGAGTGTCTCTCTGGTGGGTAAACTTTTGCATCCTTTCAAATAACCGAACACAGCTCACTCCTGCCAGCCTGTCAGTGGACTGCTACTGAAAGGGAGCTGTGTTTCAAATGGAGACCTCCCTGGCTCCAGAACTGTGACTAGCACGATGGCATCAGCAGGGATGGGCTTTCTGCATAAGATGGGGGATGTACGTCTTCCTGTTATCACGACCAGTACAACTCATGCTCTGTTAGATTCTGAGACTGAACAGCATTGCCAGGTCCCATGCTCTGTGTGAGATACTTTATTAAGATCTCTTGCTTTCCACACCTACCAGGTGTTTCTAGCAAGGAATCAATGCTTTTCTCCAACTCCTGCCCTGTTCCGTACTCCCATACCTCCAACTCGATGCCTAACTCATCTGAACCACGCATAGGGTCTGCGAACCAGAAAGATGAGAATAGCTCTAAGCACAACTGGGGAGAACATGCCTCTTTGTGGCTGCTGTTCTGAGCACAGGCAGAGGAGCTGCTTAGGGAATGTCACACTCCAGAAGAAGGAAAAATGAAGCTTCACTGCGCTGCTGGGTTAGGTGAGAAACCTAAGTGGAAAATTCCATAGTTTGAACTCAAGTCCTATTTCTGGTATCTATGACCTTCTTTTGGTCCTGATCCTTCTAACTGGAGAACCAAGATCTGAGAATTGGATCTCTGGATCCAAAGATTAGCTCACCCAGAACTTTAATGCCTCTCTATTCTTAGGGGTAAATTTTCAAATGTATTGATTTGTCTCCGTATTTGCTCTTGTATAACAAGTCAATCACTTAGTACACTGGAAGGAAAGAGAAGAAATCTTCAGTTTTAGCTGCCGCCTTGATTATTCCAAACTTCTATCTTACAGCCACCTGGCCATGCATAATCACTATCACATACCTATATACACCTTATAATGACGAACTTCCCTTGGCTAATGCCTTCCAGTTCAGTACCTTTACTGTGTTTTAGAAGAGCCATAGGTTTAGAAGACCTGTATGAAGAATTAGGATCTTCACAATGAGGAAACATGCACTGCAAGAAGTAACATACTCTAGATCACATACTGATCATGCTTGAAAGATAACCCATCCCTGCCTTCCAGATACCTAATCTCACCCACCCGTACAGTATTGCAAAGTCCGCTCAGGGATTACTTACAGCGCTTACAAAAAAAGCAGATACTACACAGCGAGAGTGAAGTCAATACAGCGTACAAAAGCATGCGTCCGCAGTACTCTGCATAAGCACATTATGTAGCTGTATTTGCTTAAGCAGTTTTATTCACTTCACAAGCACGGAGTTGCAAATCAAAAAGCTTTTCACCCAAAGCTCAGCAAATCAATACTGTAAAAGTTGAGGGAAAAATTCACCCCCAAGCTACTTTTTATGTGTAGCAAATTACTTGAATGAGTTTGTTTTCTGAGATTTTAGTAAAGATTTTAGTAATGAAAATCCTTCTGATTATCCTCTCCCTCATTCAGAGCTTGCATACAGCTCACTCAAACCTGGGAGTTTTTCTTAATGAGCCAGGGAACTCCAACATGAAACCCAGACAGTTCAAGTTATTTCTGCACAGTGCCATAAAATATCTGCAATGTAGAGGATACTCAGATTTTTCAGGTGTGTCTAGACAGTAGAGAAATGTTCTAAGTAAAAATCTTTTTTGGCTACTAAACTCTCGGCATATACTGGATCTTTGTGTTGACCTGCATGACAGCTTTCTCTACGTGGCATGAAAAGGGCCTTTCATCACATAGTCACTGCCTCTCACGATGTCAGGACACTAGGAAATGACACCATTTCCAACACCCATTTCACCCTTTTCTGCCTGAAAGCATTGCTCTGTATTATTTTTGTAACCGTTTCGCCCAAGCTTGACTAGTAAAACCAGATTTTGTTCTTAAAAAAAAAACAAAACAAAAAACCCAAAAAAAACCACCAAAAACCAAACCCACCCTTTGGTTCAGTATACCGAACAATATTCTGTATATTTAACTTGGAAAGGGAGCTACTGTGCTTTTTGCTTTGAAAGCTGCTATTTACACACAGCTAATCTGTATGCCTCAGATTCACTTTTATTAGCTCCTTTGAGCCTGAGTAAGATCTTTGGGGGGTGTCTGACTGCCAGAAAGCTCTACTTAAGATACAAAGAAAAAGACTGCAACACAGAACTGAGGACATTTCCAGTATCTCTCTATTTTATGGCAGTCACTTAATAACAGAGATATTGGGAGGTACTGCATTCTTGAGACTTTTACAGACCGTTTCCAGATCTCATCTGGGCCTTTCTTACTAAGCCCAGGACACAGCAGAGGTGAGCTCTCATCTACCTAGCATCTCTCTTTGGGGAAACACTACCTGCAGCGCAGGGCCTTGCTGGCTCGGACTTCATTTCTCTGTCGCAGATCATAGTCACCCTGACAGGAAGTGAATAACGGATTGTGAAGCTCACTCACCTGCTGAAAGAATGTATTACAAGCTTAAACTGCAGATCTGAGCATTTAAGAGTAGAAACGACATTAAAAGTGTTCTTTCTATAACACCGATGTCAGTTTTCCAGATTATTTTTCTAAATTTCATGTGCATGGGTCATCACTGTACACTATCACTACCCACCCTCATGTACCCACTTGCTAGACATGAGAAGCTGCATGCCCTTACATGCATGTGCTTGAGAACTAATGCATAAACAAATAATCCAAAGAGACAGGAACAATTTTTGAAGTGATGTAGAGGAGAAGCAGGTGAATCAGTAATCCAAGTTCCACATGAACTGAACTGGAGGTGGGCTACTACCTCTAGGTCCTTGGAAAGTCTCACCCTTAGAGTATAAAACGAAAGCATATCACAACGTTTTGATAACTAAATCTTTGCTCTCACTCTTGTTAGACAACAGCCTTTTCCAAATAATCTCTTAACTTGTGGAGCAACAAGGAAATTCAATATAGCCATGATAAGACCGAGATAGGCACTGGAATCGCACTGCATGTACCTTGGAAGAAAATTTGGATTTCTGACAAAATCCTTAACTTCGTCCCAACAAAACATTCAAGCTACAAACATTTATTTCAACAAGAGACTTAAAATCACATGAATACTGAAACCTTACTAAGAACTGTAAAACAACATACCCCGTTTACCACGTCTAAGCAACGCATTTGGGAACAGAGCTACCTTACTGTTGGCACGATAATCACCAGCCATTAACTCAAGCGGGAAAACCAGCAAACCCAGACAACAAAACCTTGCTTGCATGAAATATTTGATCTCCTCCTCCTTCAAATGTTAGCTCTCCCAGGCGGCAGCAGCAGCAAAGCTGCCCACTGGCCTCACACGGCCCCCAGCCTTTTTCGGGAAGGTCCCATAGAAGCCGGCGGCCCCACTCACGGCCAGCCCTTCTAAGGAAGTTGGCTCACCTTTGCAAAAGCAGCCGTACGTTGAGCGTGACGGTCACACCGCCCTGCCCTGTGCGAAGCAGATCCCTCTTGAAGACAGCCAGCTGCAGCCTCGCACAATGCTGCAGGAGTTTCAATCGGAACTAGATTTGTTCCAGAGAGTTTGTGAAGTAGTTTTTTCAGCAAGTCACTTCTACGTTAGGACCCTCCTCCCGCCCTTACCGTTAGCTAGGGAAGGCAGAACACTGGAGAGCTGGGTTCGGGCAGCGGGGACGGCGTTTCCTTGGGCAGCGGCCGCGGGCCGTGGGCCATGGCGTGGGCTGCCTGGGCACAGCGGAGGGTTGGGCAAGAGGCCCGCCCGGCTCTGAACGGAAAGCCACGCGTGGGGTGCGCGCTGGGTAAGGGAGAGCTTAAAAAACTTTTTTAAAAACGCTAAACTCTGCAAGAACAACGTACAGCAAGAAGAAACCCTCGCGCTCTTCATACTCCTGAAAATGCGGATTTTTGCTGAGAGCCTGTATACCGCTTCGGAAGCCAACCAACATCTAAGTTTCCAGGACAGTGAAAGGAAAGCGATAACGTTTTTAGTACAACATTCGGTTTCATCCTCTCCGCCCCAGCAGCGCCGCCTCGGCACCCAGCCCCTCCGGCGGGCAGCACCCCCACCTCCGCACCCAGCGCTCCCCCGGCCCCCGGCTTTCATTTTCTCTTCCCCTCCTGCTCTGCGGCGCCGTCCTGCGAGCAGCCGCCCGCCCGGGAGAGCCGGGGCGGGCCCAGGGCCGGAGCCGCGGGCCCTGCCCGCCCCGCCGCCCCTGCCTCACGGCGCCGCTCAGGCGCCCACTCACCGCGGGGCCGCTGCGGGCAGACCTCGGCCGGCCGGGACGGGACGGGACGGAACGACCGACCGACCGACCTCCGTGGCTCCCAGCGGCTCAAGGGAAGGCGAAAGCCGCGCCGCGCCCGCCCATCGCCGCCCGGGGAGGGGAGGGGAGGGGAGGGGAGGGGAGGGGAGGGGAGGGGAGGGCCGGAGCGGGGCCCTCCAGAGTGGCCCGGCCCGGCCCGCCGCGCTGAGCGCGTCCTGCCCCGCTGGGCCGCCCACGCCAACCCCCGCCCTAACGCTTCGGTTTTTACTTTCTAATTAATTCCAAGTGTGTTCTGAATGAGAGCGGCCCGAAAAGCCTGGTGCGGAGAGCGACCCTCTTGTTCTCCTCCTTAACCCAGAAAAACAACCACCCTGAAACGAAAAACGAACCTCAGGAACTGTAGTGAAGAACCCACTTTTCAGTTAATTAAGTCGCACTCAACACTTTTAAGTTGAAAGATTAATTTTGTGCTGGTAGCTTGAGGTAAAGTGACCTTAAACTTTCCGCGGTTGTCACAGATGGGGATACCTGAACAATTTCTGACAGAGAAAATGGCCTCATTTTGCTTTGCGGTACCACTAGTATTCATAAAAAGTAGTCTTTTAAAATCCCTCACTGATGTTTGCTCCGGTGTCCAGATCTGTCTGGGAGGTACTTACAGCTGGGAAGGACGGGGGATCTTTGACAATGTCGTTATTGAAAAATACCATTTTTCTGTTCAGTACGCTTTATCTCTGGACTGGAGGTTCAAGGTCGGAGGGATCCCGTCAGCCTTACCTTCACCATTTGCACAGAAAAGCAGACATTCCCTGAAATGGAACATTGCCCAATATTTGCATTTCAGGTGGAACCTTGGGCTGCCAAAAAGCCCATCAGTACATGGACAGAGAAAGCAAGACCGACTTCAAGCCTGCCCGAATCCATGCTCATGTCTGTTGGTGTTAGGCAGATGCTATAAATCTTGCTGTGGAAATACAGAATATTCCCAATAGTAAACATTTACCCTCTCCACAGGGTTTAACTGGATGTGATGGTAACTAGAACACGCAAGTTGCAAAGGAAATAAAAGAGCTCCCTCCCTCTCCCCTGGCTACCCACCGTCAACAGCATCAGTGGCTTTGACTTCCCAGTCCTCTTCAGGACTTCCACAGGAGTTTTAATTGAGTTTGAAGTATATGGTGACTCCAAGACTACCGGAGCAAATCCTTGTGAGGAGTGACATCTATGATAACAGCATTAAGAGGAGCCTTTTGTGAAGGGACTCTGCAGAAACCTAATAAGAAACCGCAAAACTAAGCAACAGGCATTATAGCATTTTCATTGTCGTTCTAGAGGCATTGGCGGTACAACAGCTTGGATCACCAAATACATCATGCCTTCATGGAAGAAACAGGGAAATAATATCTTTTTGGAGCACCAATAAAGAACATGATGTTAAAAAAAAATCCCAAGCATTCATTGTTTTCTGAATCACCGCTATTATTAATGGTTTTTTTTCTTTTTACTGTACACTGGTTTTCTAAAAAGTGGGGGAAGAAATCCAAGTAAATATTTAAGATAAGTAAATCATTTAACTTTCAACTGCTTTCATCTTCTCAAGGTATATTAAGTTTGATGGTTAATATATTTCTGTGCTAAGGGAACCTTTGGCCTTGGAGAAGTGTGCCTCTGAGCTCCTCACCCTCCAGAATCTCCTGGCAAGGAATGGTGAGGCTTGCGGACACACAAATGCTAGCATGTGCCATCTACCCATCCCACGCAGCCTCCAGTTCTCCAGATTGCCCCATCATCTTTATGATATCAAATCTCCAGAGACCAGTTTCTCAGACTACAAAATAATCTTGAAGAACGCTCCATTTTGTTCTGCCAGGCAATACTCCTGGGCAGCCCTGCACACCACAGCCAGGAAAGCCATCCCGCCTTGCCTTTTGCCCAGCAGCTCTCGTACAGCCCCTCTGCGCCCTGGTCCCCTTGGCAAAGACCTCTATGGGCTGCACGGGATGGTGTTATCATCCCTCTCTGCTCCATCAATAAACCCCCTGTGCAGTGGCTCTCCCTGGTTCTTCTCAGTCCTCTCCAGGCTTCCAGATCTGCTTTATTACTCAGAAGATAAAGGCACCCTCCGATTTCCCCCAGCTCTCACCTGGTTTATGTCACCTGGCTCCCAGCCTTGTGTAAGGAGCCTCCTGCTTTCAGTTGTGTCCTCCTGCTACATCCCTGCCTGCTGCCTCGGTCCTGCCAGCTGTACAGTTCCATGGCAGGACGGGTTGGCTACGGTGAAAGCAGCTAAAAACTTGTGGTATTTTCTGTCCTTGTCGTTCCTTCCCTGTACAACTTGCCATCCACTGAGATTCGGACCTGCATTTGCAAAATGTTGCATGAACTTTGGAGGTGGAGAAGATCGGAACTGCCTAGCTTGCTGGCCAGAGAGTGAGATCTGTCTGCGTATCTGAGCTCGTACAAACCTGCCTCCAGACGCAGGCAGCTTGTCTGGCCACCCAGATAAACATTAATAGTGTAAAGGAAAATAGGGACAAAACAGAAGTAGTGTTAAGCTACCCTGAGATTCTTGAACTTGAGCCTTTGGGGGGAGCAATCAGGGGCCTTAGGACAACCTTCCCCAAGACCTTCTGCGGTTCCCTGTGTGCAAAATGAAAGCAGTACTCCTGGGGTTTGGTGTCCAACCTGCCAGTCCTAGAAGGCCCTAGTGCCAGACACTTAAAGGTCCAGATGTGGCATGTCTGACTTACTTAGAAAGTCCATCAGACTAACTAACAGAAAGAGGCCTGTCCTAGCTTTTGAAATGCATTTTATTAATGCATTTGATTATAAATTCAGCCACGTCATGCAATGCTTGGCAAAAGGAAAAAAGAGCCATAAAATCAGCTACTTCACTCTCCTCCCCTCTAAAGGTTTCCATCAAGGATAAGAAAAATGCCAAGTAAAAATGAAGTGGGAAGGGAGGGAAAAGAGCATAATAAATAATGAAGGATGCAATGAATCAGAGTCCTTAAGTAATCAAAATACTTAAGCCATAAAGATATCAAAAAGAAATAAGCTCTGTCCATATCTCAGGACTATGTATCTCACAATTATACTGCTATCAAGAAAGACCATTCTGCACAAATATCTCTGAAGAATTGCTACACTCTCAGTGTATGCCGTGGTCCAATGTTGTCTCCTAGAGTCAAAAACTAATTATGTGTTAATATTTTCAGAGAATTGTTGTGGGTTAGAAAGCTTAGTTAAATAATTGCTGGACTCCAGTGTATTTTCTTACACTGCTTTTGTCTAGTCTTTCACCTCTCTTTGCTTCCTCAAGGCTAATGCATGGAATATTAAAAACATGACAAGTCTCAAATTCAGAGGAGTCTATCTTTGCTAATACTATAGCAGGCAAATGTATGGGGGAAATAGACTGCACTGTCAGCTTAGTATCTAACTCAGAAAATCTACCTTCCTAGATATTAATTTTCACCCAAAAGCTTTGTGAGCCTGCAGCAGTGTTAAAAAAAAGTACTTTTCCCAATCTACTAGAAATGAAATCCTTTGCTTTTGCCATATAGCATCAATTATAAAGTCCTTATCTCCTGAATCACATTAATTTTGCTTACAACAGAGTCACCTTCTGCTCCATTTTGGAAACGGATTTTGGATGTGGCTGTTTACATCAGCCACAAATTTGAGTCTGATAAGCTTAGCAGTGAAGAGCTACATGCACTTTTCCCTCCAAATTAGATGCTAGGCAAGTTCCATCCAGACAATTATTGTCTTCCTTTTGGTCAATAAGTCGCATTGGTCCTGGGTTTTAGTTACACTATGTACCTTAAACTTCATGCGATACTCTATTATCTGTGATCAAAGGCAGTGTTACAACTGTCCAGTGAGGGCTGCAGAGCTCTTCCTTAAAGCACCCACAGCCTTTAGCCATCCTGCTGCAGACATACTCGCTTCTTGGCTGCTCCCAGCCCTTCTGAAAGCCTCTTGTGAATGTGACTCCATTCGTGAGATTTGGATGGTCATCTGTGGTGAAGGCTTCTGGGAGGACCCTTCTCTAAATGGGTCACAGACAAATCTTCCCTGGGGCTCAGAGGTTCAGCGAGCTGATGGCTGGCATTGGAGGAAAGGTGAAGTCAGTACCTCATCCTCCCTGGGGAAGGAAAATAACATCATGGCTTCTCCAAGACTGTCAGAAATGGTGTTAAAAAAATGGGAATTGCTTGCAGGCAAGGGGGTAGCCATATGTCCAGAAACATGCTGGTGAGGGCAGCTGCCTGCGAGTGCAGGAATTGCTCAGCACCCTGCTGCCAGTTGCCCTTTCCCTCGGCTGGCAAGGGGGAGAGTTGTGCTCCAGTCCACCCACAGCAGCCTGTGGCTGGAGGCATGGAAAAGCATGTTTTTAACACAGGTTTCACTGAGGAGATGCTAAACTGGTATTTTGGAAGGTGCTACAGAGGTGCTGACGTTTCCTAAGCGTAGCCAACGTAGGATGTGCCATGGAGATGGCGGGGAGGGAGTTACTTAAAATACCATGCTTGAGTACATCTCTCGCTCTCTGTAGTGATTTGCAGCAGTGCAGTAACTTGCTGTCTGCAGCAGCAACAGCAGCACTGAACTGCATTGGCTGGTCATGGCTCCTTCTGGGGTGAAGGCAATAACGACCTGGCAGCCAGAGAGAAGCCCAGGTAATAAAAGTGCCAAAGGACAGGCTCATTTCTTTTGCTTCACTCCAGTGGTTGAGAGCAGCTGTGCTTTGTGTCTCGCTGGCTTCGAGCAGTAGGGAATATTTGCAAAGTCACCTTGAGCTACTGCTGAGCTCCCAAAATTTGCCCACGCACTTTCTGTTATGCTGACAATTGATGTGTGCAGCAGAGCAAGGGCTGCGGATCCATTACAGCTTGGCGAGTCCATTTAAACCACGAAGGGAGATGTTACTCTAAATCTGAAGTGGATTTTGCTGAGTTTATTGGTTTTAATCCCTGCAATTTGATGTATGTTGATTATCACAAGTGACAGAACAGAGTTGTAGCCATGAATCCTATTTATATAGAAGCACCCAGAACTTCAGCCTTTATTTCTTAAAAATGTTTATGTTGGCAACCTTGGTTTGTTGGCAACTTTGGTGTGTCATTTGGAGAAGAAACACCCAGGCTGTGAACCTACGTGTCGGATCTGAACTACAGCTAGGCACAGAGCAGCCTGCAGCAACCAAGAGTGAGCCTATCTGCCTGGCAGTGTCCATGGAATCCCTTTGTGGAGTTGACATGTGCAATAACAGCTACATCTGGGGAGCACAGCATGTGCTTGATCAGAAAAGAACATCTGTACACATGGAGATGTGGCCAGTAAAGCATCTTCGTACACTGCTGACTTTTTGCATGGGTCTTTAAGTGCTCTGTAGGAGAAGTGTTAAAATGTGGCTTAGAGGCTGACTAAGCTGGTTTCGCACAAAGATAATTAATTCTTTGCTACAAAGATCACTTGTGTTAAATGTGATAATCCAAATCTGTGGCATTGTCCCAAACAGCTTTCTACTGCAACCATCCACAAACAATGCTCTCAACAATTAATTCCTGGTGGTGGTATGAAATCAACCAGCCTTGCTTATATAGCCATTTATTTCATTACCCAACCACATAACGATAGCATAGTCACCACAATTAATAGTACACAAGTATCATTAGTACCACGAGACGATATATTCTTGGCACTTCTTTTCTAAATTTGCATGTGCTACAGAATTGCTTTTAATAGCAGGTATGCAGGGGAGGTCAAGACACTTGGCAGGTCCCCATTGTTAGAGGACATTTTTGATGATATTTAACTTGTTCTTTCCATCTCAGTTCCGACTTCTTTTTTCATCTCTCCCTTACTTCTGGGCATATGTGGACCATACACTTTGTTCACATCTGCTGCCTGAAGTGCAGTAATCCTTTCCATTGGTTTTGTGCTGTAGGAATACACAAGATGGAAAAGCTTCACTTTCTGTAATAATAAAGTAATATTTTATTACTATGCTAATAACATATTTGACAAGTTGCTTCCAAGTACAGCTTTGCATTGCCTCTGAAAAAGTATTTCTTCTCCCTTCACTGTTTTGAGTAACTGTCTGGTTCTGTATAGAACACAGACATTAATATGTCTGTAGAAAACTGAGCTCACAAGACGAATAAATGGCCACACACACCGATTTGAAAAAATACCGCTAGATTTGAGGCTGGCATTATGTTAAATGAAAGCAACTGTATTGTTAAGCTGCGCTGTGTAATTAAAACTCCATTTAATCGCTTACCTGCACCGCATGTTTCTTGTGCTCTCCATCCCTTACCAGCTACATGAATTATTGAAAAAAGGAAACAAGATTTTTTTTCCTGGTTTTTCAAATGTGTCTGGTAAACAAATATGTTTGTATTTAGGGCAAGACTACATTGTCCTCAAGCCTCCCATTCTTCTCAAACACACCCCTTCCGAAGTAAAATTTTACCATTAACCTGTCCCTAAGCAATGCTTGTCAGAAGAGAATATTTTTCCCCTCCGAAAATTAAAAAGTGGTGAAGAAAGTAAGATTTTATTTTGAATTTATGAATAAAGAAAAACTTGTTTGCAAACTGAACTTTAGTTGCAGCAATTAAAAAATATAAAAAAAATCTTTCCAATAACTTCCAAATAAGTTTGGGTTTTGGTTTTTTGTTTTTTTGTTTTTTTTTTTTTGTTTGTTTGGTTTTTTGTGGTTTTTTTGGTTTGGTTTTTTTTTTTTTTTTTTCAAAAAAAGCTTTTAGAAAAGATGCACCACTGTACCCAGCAGAAATCTGTTTGAGCATTGGACTAGTGCTATCTGAAAAGAAACACTTTTTACAGATTTAATATGTCCTGTGGCATTTGGATTTGCCTGGGAATCCTTTGAGGCACTGGGTTTGCTCCAGCTCCTGCTCACTTGGTGGGAACCCCTCCATATTTTTGCCTTGGAGCAGGCTCCGACTTTACTGAGCACTGAAGCAAACCCAGTCTCTCCCTCAGGCTGAAGATAAACGATTTCTCTGGTGACTTCCCAGAGATTTCTGCCCACTGCAGATTTTGAGAACTGCGCCCTGAGGCTGCACTCCTGCTGGTCTCACCTCTGGCAAGGAGAGGAGATGTGTGCAACAAAGTGCTGTTCACATTTTTAGGTGAGAGATTTTTTTCTGCAAGCCCTAGGCCAGAGTCCTGAGGAATAACTAGTATTTTTGAAGACTTACAGTTTGAAGAGGTACCAGTATCTGAAGCTTCACTGTAAAGAAAGTGTTGAATGTTAGTGCCTCATAAAACACGAATCACATCCTGTTAATAACGAAATACAAGACATGAATAGATCTGACCCCCTCTTTTGAGATGAAGGACAGCCTTCTAGAGTCTGCTTGGCTCTCCCTGAGACCAAAGCAGAGGAGCACAGGACACACAGTCCTTAAATGAACAACCGTTGGAGAAATTTGCAGGGAACATTCATAAGTAAAGAAAAGGATTTACCTGTTCCACTTAATTTGCTTGGTGAGTTCACCTAAGAAAGATAGAGAAGAATGTTTTACAAAGCTGGCAATGCATTCAAGTTTGGGACTTGGTACTGTGCCCCTGGATCTCAAGGTCAGGGATAAACTAGGTGGGGATGGGGGTGGGAAATGAAGAGGACGTTTCTCGAAAATGTGATTGAGCACCCAAAGACTCGGGAGGTAGGTGGGAGCAGGAAACCACATCAGACAGAGGAGGATCTGGCCTTAGGCTGGTTAGGAGCAGACCTCTTCCTTGTTATCCCCAGAAACAGTCGTTCTGTCCCCTTCGCCCTCCCCTCTCCAACAGCCCCAGGATCCCATCCGAATCCTCATCGGCCCCTCAAGGTCACACACAGGCTCCTATAAAGGAGCCAGTGTTTGGCGGCCACCAGCCTGGCTCACTGAGACCCATGGCTTGCTGCTTTCCACTCGGGGTCAGCGGTGCGTGGGCCGGTGGGTTGGGGCAGATCACTCACTGCGCACGCCTTGCAGCAGCAAGCCCAGGCTATTCATGAAGTCCCGTGTCAGGCATCGATAGTGGGCGATCGTGGCCTGATCCAGCTGCACAACCACCACGTCCATCCTGCTGCTGCCGAAATTCTGAGTTGCAATCCTAGGGTGCAGGCAGTGATTTCACCAAGGAAAACCATTTAGCATTAGAAAGTTAACAAACTCCTTCCTTAGGAAGGACTCTAGAAAGAGGAGGGTGCTTTGGCAACATGAAGTACCAGGTAAACAGCTCTCTAACATGGTTAAGTGAGTTGCAATTGTTATAAATTGTTATTCATTTGGCAATGCCCTTTGCTTACCAAACCTGGATGGGAACTTTCAATTGCTGAGAATGAGAAAGGGGGAGTCATTTTGCTAATACCCTTGTGTGAATAGTGCTTTGACCTGCTGCAGGCAGGCTCTTCCTGTTCTAGCACAACCACCGTCATGATATAAAGAAAATGGCAAACATATTAAATGGTGTCCAGGCTTCTGGAAAATGACTTTGATCCCACAGGCTGAATTTTGACTTGCGGCACAGCTGTGAGTAATGGACTGTGCTGCTGCCAGCACAGCCCCTAGGTACACGGTGATTCAAAGTTATCCTTACAATCCAAGTTCAAACTCAGCTTTAATTTGTACAAGTTACAGAGATGACATCTTAAAATCCAGCTAGATGTTTGAGCTAGCCCTTCATGCGGCTGGGGAGTTTCATGCTGCAGCAAAGTCTGTTGAGGATATATAACTTACTGGAGTGGTTGGTGTGGTTTTACACCATTGAATTACAGCTGATACCCAGGCGTCAATTAGAAAGTGCTAAATTATAAATTAAATGTATCACTTGCAAGAGAAGGGATAATAAATCTGTGTAGTTATTAAGCTTGTCCACAATCAGAAGCAAAAATTGGTGGGAAATGAGCCAGTTACCTCTGCAGCCAGAGGCTGTTCACTGGGACTGATGTGCAGGAGGGTCACCAATATGCATCCAAGAGCATGTTGCTGTAAACTGAACCCTAAGGGCTTCATCTCTGATAAAAATGTTTTTCTGGTAATAAAAGCCACTGGTTTTCATCAGAATCCAGCAACCATGTAGGTGCCAGGGAAACTGAAATGTAAAGGGACCACTGGAATTGCAGGCAGATATCTCTCCATCCTCTTTAATTGTGTGGACGTGGTGCCCTGTGGCTCGGCTGGAATAGGGAGCAGCTTTGCAGTGTAGGGTGCTGGGCCAGAGGGGCACAGGCAGTGGGGTTTGATCCCAGTTATCAACACCATATTTTTTCAAAGAAGAAAACAAGTGTTTCAGGTGGAACATACCTGTCCATGGCCAGTTTAAATTCCTACAAATAGGATTGCGGAAAAAAAAAGGAAAGAAATTGTTAGTATGATTTCTAGAAAGGGCAGCTGGCTGAGAATAAGGCATATTCATGAAGAAAGGCAGAATACTGCTGCTTACTTTGAAAAAGATGAAAATATCTGGTTGCTCTCTCATCTTCTGCAAAGACTGAAGATGCTGCGCAGCCTCATCTTTCCTCTGTTCCATCTCCTTCTTCACTTTCGTAATGTGTGCCAGTTGTTTTTTCTCATTGGCTTGAATGTCACTCAGGATCATCTTCTCTTTCTGAATCATTTCTGTCTTCATCTCTTCAAACATCTTTTGCAGCTGAGAAGTCACTGTTTTTGTATTGGTCTAAATGAACAGATGAGAAAACGGTGCACTGGTTCAGGAACCCAACATTTCAGCTTAGTGTCTCTGTTCATTAATTAGGATCACATCTATCCTTTGCACTGGCTTTAGAAGGAAGTGGACAATAAGAATTCACTTAGAATATCTGATTAAGCTGAGGGTTATGAAAATTATTGTGCTATAGTAACAAAATCAGATAAAATTCAGCTAGCAATGTGAGAATTATATCGGTACACACTGAAAATCCCACTTGTAGACTCAAATTGTTTTTCTTTTATTTAACAGATAGAAACTTTAAAAATATATAATGATATGTACAATCTGTGGTCTGCCAGTCCTGAAGCCTTGTCCATGCAACCACAATAAATGGCGGAGCCTCCCAGCTGGCTCCTCCTGTGGAGCTATGCTGGGAGGCTGTGAGACAGCTTGGCTTCTGGCAGCTTCTTACACCAGTGTTTTCCCTGCTTTGGACTATACCTCTTTCTGTTCATCTGCTTCTAACAGTGTAGTTGCCATCACTTATTTCTCAGAAATTGTGGAGGAAATGAGCAATTTTTGCTCATGAGTTGGTGGGGCTCATCAAGAGGGCTTTAAGCTAGGTTCGAAGTGGGGAGGGGATATAGCCAGTCTTACTAGAGAGAAGCCTAGGGGTGGCATGCCAAGATTGGGGTAAAATCGATAGCCCAGCTCAAGTGCATCTACACCAATGCATGCAGCATGGGGAACAAACTGGAGGAGCTGGAAGCCATTGTGCAGTGGGATAGCTATGACTTAGTCACCATCACAGAGATGATGGGATGGTGGGATGACTCTCATGACTGGAGTGCTGCACTGAATGGCTATAAGCTCTTCAGAAGGGAGGAAGGAGAGGTGGTGGGGTGACCCTGTATGTTAGGGAGTGTTTTGATTGCATAGAGCTCAGTGATTGTGGTGATAAGGTCGAGTGCTTATGGGTAAGGATGAGGGGGAAGGCCAACAAGGCAGCTCTCCTGCTGGGGGTCTGTTATACACTACCCAACCAGGATGAAGAGGTAGATGAAGCATTCTACAAGCAGCTGGCAGAAGTCTCACAATTGCTGGTCCTTGTTCTCATGGGGGACTTCAACTTGCCAGACGTCTGCTGGAAATGCCTCACAATAGAGAGGAAATTGTCTAGGAGGTTCTTGGAGTGTGTGGAAGATAACTTCCTGACACAGCTGGTAAGGGAGCCTACCAGGGGAGGTGCCTTGCTTGACCTCCTGTTCACAAACAGAGAAGGACTGGTGGGAGATGTGGCGGTCAGAGACCATCTTGGGCTTAGCGATCATGATATGAGTTCTCAATTCTTGGTGAAGTGAGGAGAGGGGTCAGCAAAACCACTACCATGGACTTCTAGAAGGCAGACATTGGCCTGTTCAGGACACTGGTTGGGAGAGTCCTTTGGGAGGCAGTCCTGATGGGCAAAGGGGTCTGGGAAGGCTGGGCATTCTTCAAGAAGGAAGTCTTCAAGTTGCAGGAGCAGGCTGTCCCCATGTGCCGCAAGAACAACCGGCGGGGAAGATGACTGGCATGGCTGAACAGGGAGCTTTTGCTGGCACTCAGGAAAAAAGGAGAGTTTACTACTTTTGGAAGAAGGGGCAAGAAGAGTACAGAGATCTCATTAGGTCATGTAGAGAGAAAATTAGAAAGGCAAAAGCCCAGCTAGAACTCAATCTGGCCACTGTTGCACTGGATAATAAATAATGTGTTAACAAATACATTAACAACAAAAAGAGAGCCAAGGAGAATCTCCATCCTCTATTGGATGCGGGGGGGAGCATCACCACAGAGGATGAGGAGAAGGCTGAGGTACTTAATGCCTTCTTTGCCTCAGTCTTTAACAGTCAGACCAGTTATCCCCAGGGCATTTAGCCCCCTGAGCTGGAAGGCAGGGATGGATCACAGAATAAACCCCCATAATCCAGGAGGAAGCAGTTTATGACCTGCTGAGCCACCTGGACACTCACAAGTCTATGGGGCCGGATGGGATCCACCCAAGAGCACTGAGGGAGCTGGTGGAGGAGCTCACCAAGCCACTCTCCATCATTTATCAGCAGTCCTGATTAACAGGGGAGGTCCCAGACGACTGGAGGCTTGCGAATGTGATGCCCATCTACCAGAAGGGCTGGAAGGAGGATCCAGGGAACTACAGGCCAGTCAGCCTGACCTCAGTGCCGGGGAAGGTTATGGAGCGATACATCTTGAGTGAGCTTACCAGGCAAGTGCAGGACAACCAGGGGATCAAGCCCAGCCAGCATGGGTTCATGAAAGGCAGGTCCTGCCTGACCAACCTGATCTCCTTCTATGACCAGGTGACCCACCTAGTGGATGAGGGAAAGGCTGAGGATGTTGTCTACCTGGGCTTTAGTAAAGCCTTTGACACTGTCTCCCACAGCATCCTCCTAGAGAAGCTGGCATCTCATGGCTTGGATGGGTATACTCTTTGCTGGGTAAAAAACTGGCTGGATGGCCGAGCCCAGAGAGTTGTGGTGAACAGGGCTCAATACAGTTGGCGGCTGGTCACAAGCGGTGTTCCCCAGGGCTCAGTGTTGGGGCTGGTCTTGTTTAATATCTTTATCAATGATCCGGATGAGGGGATCGAGTGCACCCTCAGTAAGTTTGCAGATGATACCAAGTTGGGCGGGAGTGTCAATCTGCTCGAGGGTAGGAATGCTGTAAAGAGGCATCTGGACAGGCTGCATCGATGGGCCGAGGTCAATTGTATGAGGTTTAACAAGGCCAAGGGCCGGGTCCTGCACTTTGGCTACAACAACCGCAGGCAGTGCTACAGGCTTGGGGAAGAGTGGCTAGAAAGCTGCCCAGCGGAGGAGGACCTGGGGGTGCTGGCTGACAGCCGGCTGAACGTGAGCCAGCAGTGTGCCCAGGTGGCCAAGAAGGCCAACAGCATCCTGGCTTGTATCAGGAATAGTGTGGCCAGCAGGAGTAGGGAAGGGATCGTGCCCCTGTACTCAGCACTGGTGAGGCCACACCTCAAATACTGTGTTCAGTTTTGGACCCCTCAGTACGAGAAGGACATTGAAGTGCTGGAGCGTGTCCAGAGAAGGGCAACGAAGCTGGAGAAGGGTCTGGAGAAGAATTCTTCTGAGGAGCAGCTGAGGGAGCTGGGGCTGTTTAGTCTGGAGAAGAGGAGGCTGAGGGGAGACCTTATCGCTCTCTACAACTACCTGAAAGGAGGTTGTAGTGAGGTGGGTGTTGGTCTCTTCTCCCAAGTTACTAGCAATAGGATGCGAGGAAATGGTCTCAAGCTGCACCAGGGGAGGCTTAGATTGGATATCAGAAAAAATTTCTTCACTGAAAGAGTGGTCAGGCACTGGAACAGGCTGTGCAGAAATGTGGTGAAGTCACCATGCCTGGAGGTGTTCAAAAAACGCGTAGATGTGGCACTTCAGGACATGGTTTAGGGGACATGGTAGTGTTGGGTTGGTGGTTGGACTTGATGATCTTAGAGGTCTTTTCCAACCTTAATGATTCTATGATTCTATGAATTCTATGAAAGATGTTCTGAATTAGTGACAACCTGGGTACCAACCTTGAGCTGATTCTCGCTTTTCTGAAGCTCTTCTAGGGCAGTAGCTAAAGCACTTTTACGTTCCTGCAGCCTTCTCACAGTGTCCGAGAGTTCACCCTAGCAGGAGGAAAGACAGCATTGAACTTCACTGCAGAGAAGCAGCATGGGTAGCTTTAAACCAGACTGGCAGTTTGTGGAGCTGGTGAAGTGGCATGGGCGCCTTCTACCTGCCTGCTTTCACCAGCGAGTCCTATCATAAACTGTGTTCACTTGCCTCCTCATAAAGATAGGGCATAACAGAAAACTGATATGATCTTGAAATCTTTCTAGTCAATGTTTAATTTTTATATATGTGTAACTTTTTATGTGCTAAGTTAATAAACAACTTTCCCTTTGAATAAGTAAATATCACTTTAAATGAATAAATCTCACTTTATCCTTTAAAGCTCTGTTCCTGCCAGAATCTTCACATGTGCCTAATGTGATCCAAATCCTTAGTTTTCACATCTGTCAGCAGCTGTGGGACCTGAGGATAAGGTAATAAGCAACCATCTTTTCTGAAGATCAGCGAAACAGTGGTACTTACTCACACAGCTGTTTTTTTTAACAGATACCACAATCATTGACTGCTGTTACTCTGCACGATAACACATTTCAGAGGGGACATTAAACCTTGCTCTTCAGGGATTAGACAGTGTCTGAATGGTTCTGGTTGCTCCCAGCTGCCTCCAGCAGTGTTTTCACACCTTGAGCACCCATGAATGGCCACAGCAGACACAGCTGCCAGATTCCCATTTCTTTAATAAAAATGATACCAGAAAGCTTAGGTTTTCCATGAGATAGCTGTCACAGCTGGGAATTTTTAATTTTTGAAAAATTAAAAGACAAATAATCAAATTTGACCAAGGTTCCTTGCAGCAAAACCCTTTTATAATTCCTCCTGAAGAGCTGCATTCCTGATTTCCCCGGCTATCCTGGGGAGTTTTAAAAAAAAACCAAAAATCAAGAGGAATACGCAGCTGAGAACTCAGTTTACCCATGGAGATGGCTTCCCCATAGACAGGGCAGTGCTGCTCCTTTACCAGCTCTAGGGATGAAGGAAATGGCTACCATCCTACACAGCCGACTTCTGTTGGCAGCCCTGAATTTTTTATGTGTAACTTGGGGGAGAAAGTTAGTTTGCGATACGTATAACTGCAAAGGATGCTTCCTGCTAATTCCCGAGGAGGCTGTGACCTGTACTGAGGTCCAGAGTGAGCCAGACGTTTCCTGCCCACACACTGGGTTGCTGCAAGGTATTTTGCTTGGGCTCTAAACTGAGCCCAGAAATTTGAAATGCAAGCCAGTGAGTAAGCATAGCTAATGCATTTTATCCTCTCAGTCTCAGCTGATTCTGGAGCATTTCAAGGACAACAGCTGGACTTAAAGGCAGGGACATCAAGGCCCCACATTTCTGTACACGCTGGGACGCTGGCTTGGCAAAAACACATGGGGCAAGAGGAAGGAGGGGGCCAGAGAGAGGGGCCTCCAGTGGGAAAACCTGTTTCCCAGCTCAAAGCGCAGCAATGGTGGGGTCCCCGAGGCTCTTCCAGGAGGGAGAGACTTTTTAATCCCTGCAGGAATACTTCTTAATCCCAGCCAGGAATACATTTATCAGCCATAGTTTGCAGTTGCCTGGGGCTCCACAAGAAGGGCATGCGCCTGCTTCAGTGTCATGGGACAGCAGAGCCCCGCGCCTGCCTCTCGCTTGCTTTCCTGCACGCACGTCCTCGTCAAGACACGCTACGGGATTTATCCACCCTTGTCCCGGTCAGCCCCAAACATCCTTCTCTGCTCTTCTCCCTCTGTTTAGTCTGCCAGGCTGCTTTGGCAACACAAAGGAGGAAATGAAAAACAAATTTCAGCACAACGCAGGAGTCCCTGCTGGGGCGGACATGAAAACCCCTGAGCTGCTGCCTGCCTGCCCTCACCACCCGCCCTGTCCCCATTCCTCTGTGAAAGCCCTACTGCCCCTCCTGCGGCTTCCCCCCTTCCTCCAGGTCGGGAGTTTGGAGCAAACCCTGCAGGGGCTGTGGGCAGAGGAGAGCCCCTTACCAGCTGTTTGTCATGTGCCTCCTTCACGGTGATGATGTTGTGGCCCTTGTGGCACCCCGCAATAGAGCAGAGCACGCAGATGTACTGCCCCTCATCCTGACAGTAGCACTCCAGCAGCCTGCCGTGCTCCAGGCACCTCCTCTCCTGCGCCACACCGCCTGCGCCCACCTCCACCAGGATGTGGTCCTGCTGGGAAGCCTTGGCGTTGTGTTTGTTCAGATGGGCCTGGCACAAAGACGCATCACAGATCAGGCAGGTTTTCACCGCTGGCTGGGCCCAGTCCAGGCAGAAGTCACAGGGAACCACCTCCTTCTTCCTCTCTGCAGAGTCCTCACCCTTTTGTACTTTGGAAGTGGTGGCCAGAAATGCCTCCACGATGCTGCACAGCTGGAAATTCTTCTGCAGCTCCAGGATGGGCCCCAGCTGGAGCTTGCACATGGGGCAGGAGTAAGGGGCTTTGGATTGCTGCTGGGCACCGAGTGCCTTCTGGATGCACTGCTTGCAGAAGCTGTGACCGCAGCTCAGCGACACTGGGTTCCTGTACAAGCACAGGCAGATGGGACAGCTGAGCTCATCCTCCAGGCTGGCACCCCCTCCAAATTCTTCCTTAGCTTTTGCCATGGCTACAGAAATGGTGTATTAGCCAGTCTGCGAGAAATGAAACCAAAAGGACGTTCTTGGCATTGTCCCCCGACGCTGCAAGTCCTTCCTCTCCGCCCTGTGACTCAGCGGGAGAGATACACTCCCTGTCTCGGGCTCCACCCAGAAACAGCTCTTGTAAACTGTGGCAGCCGCTTCTAGACATTTGCCCTCAGTTGCTGTGTGGTCTCAGGCAGCGTCACTCCCTGTGTGAGCCACCAGCAGGCTGGTGGGAGCCGGGGGTGCTGGGGAGGCACTCACATGCAGGGCATGAGATGAACAATTCTCCTACAGCCCTCTGCTCTCCTAGAAAAATCCTCCATCCCACACCAGGGGCAACAAATTAGAGATAAACCATGGATGAGAAAAGTATTAGCCTAGCTAGGCTAAGCCAGGAGTTCCTCTGCTTTGTCTGGGTTTTCTCCACAACAGTTACAGATGCTCCCCTAAAGGTAAAATAGGGAGAACCCAGGGGAAAGTTTTACTGGGACTTGTTGAGGCTGGTCTCTGACCTGCAGCCAGTTGACAGGGAAATGGAGGCTGGTAAAGGCTCCTGGAAAGGCAGTCTAGGATAGGAATATCCCTGTACCATGTCACGAGCCTTGCTTACCTCGCTTTGTGACTGTACCACCTGAGACCAGGCAGAGCAGCAGCCACTGCAGGTGCGTTTGGGAGACCCAACTCAACCCGCATGGTTTTCCATATCATGTGTGAAATGCAAAAGACAAAACACAGCCACTTTCTTCTTAGACTGAACAAGGATTCCTTTTAGTGTATGCAAAACTGCAGTGTCCCTCAAGGTCCTGCAGTGTCCGTGCTGGGGTGGAGAGCTCCTGCCTGGACCTCTTCATGCAAATACCACAGCTCTGTCTGAAGGCAGTAGAACCACAGGCAGCTGGCAGGAGTATCATCTCCTCCTCTCCAAGGTGTTTGGACAATCATAAGAACGAATTAATCCAGGCCTTGTATGATGCAGACTAAAGGCACAGGAATTTTCCTCTTTGCTGTGAGATTTTTGCATAGGTGAGGAGAAAATTAAAATTGAGGCAAGAAGTAGGTGAGTGATCCATCAGAGAGTTCACAGTGGAGGACAGCAGCAGAGAGCAAGGGAGACCAGGTGTCTTACTGCCTAGCCTCCACTCACCTCCCAGGCTAGCTTTGCTTCTGCAATGGATGGCTTGGGTAGTGCCGGACGAGCGGAGGAGCGCATAGGTAAAAGCTGATGCATTAGAGCAAAGGCCAGCATTGCTGCTGCTTAATTCTATAGCAGTTAACGTTGTGCCATCACCTTTTTTATAAACTAAATTGCCATTGAGTTTTGCAAACTAAATTACTTTAGTAACATACAGTCAACAAAGCATTTGATACCACTGAACAAAAAAGCGCAATTTAACAGTATTTCCATCATGATTAACAGAACAAATAAGATAGGAGCTCTTGTAGTAAGCAGCAGTGTGCTGTGATATACCCCACAGAGGCCTTGCCCTCACACAGATGAGCCATCACAGCAGCCCAAAATCCAATTTCTAATATGCCAGCTTAGCACAGCCTCCACACAGCAGCAGTCCCAATAACTAGGCCTGGAAATACAAAACAGCACCTTGTCCTCACATCACTACAGGAGCTTCAAAGTGCTGTGAGACATGCTGAAGGTAGCACAGGCCAGATAGTTCGAGGGGATTCTTACTGCCTCTATAAGCCTGAGGCGCTCAGCAGGATCTCCATCCTTGACAGATGCATTATAAAATGACAGTGTGTTTCTTCCGCAGTCTAGCTCTACCCTGACCATGCTGAGGGCTGTAGAAAATTCCTTTGTTGTGATCATTGTTCGACCTAGGAACACACAGAGGTGATCATGAAGCATTTGCAGGTAGCACTCGAAGTTGGAATGAATGATTTCAAGCTTTCAGCACTTCACATTTCTGGTGTCCACCACACAGAATTGTCAGCCCTCTGAGAAGCTCTGGGGCATGCAAATAACCCGTATTGCAAAGGTGTGAGTGAGGATACAGAGTTTACGTTGTTACTGCAAACATACGTATCTCCTTGATAAACTGAAGTAGTCAGATGATTGTGAACTATAGAAAGAAAAAAAATCACATTATGATTAACAGATAATTGTGCAGATTTGCATACATCCCCATTGCTGAAAGCTGGATTTCCCTATCCAAGTCATCCTATGCAAGTCCAACCCACCCAAGTCATTAAAAGCATATGTTAACTGAAATGCCTTCTGCACCTCTCTTAGCTGCTCCTATGTAATTCTAAAGGGGGTTGATATCAGATTTCAAGAAATGTTGCTCTTTCACAATTTTAAAGTGTCTTTTTTTCTTTTTGTTTCCAACCACAGCAACTCTTAGATTTTAGTTTTTCATCATTGTCCTGCAAAGCTTCATTAGGCATTTTTAAAAACACCTCACATTAACTTCATGTACAAGAAATGTGTGAACAGTAGCACAGCCATTTTATAAAAGCTTATTTGCTTAGGGTCATTTGAAGTTATTTTCTAGAACTCTCAAAAATTCCTAGCATGACCAGTCACAAAAAGTTAATTCTATGCTCAGGAATTTGCAGAATATTTTTATTCAAACCTTCTCTTGCAGGTAATGCATTTCAATATCATGGCATTTTCTGCTCTGCAAGTTACTCTTTCAGGAAACTGAAACAGTGGCAGTGACTTGGCAACTAACCAAAATGCTCAGATGGCATAGATAATTAGGAAAACCTGGATGTGAGGTCTGGACTATGCTTACAGGGATGGTAGAGAGTGAGCTCAGGAGTAGCGGCTGTGAGCATGGTGTGTTTCATAGCGTACCCAAGGCTGGACGGATGGTGGCCAATTAGGCGTGCATGTCACACACTGTCGCACACGCTCTGGACAGAGCCTTCCCAGCCCAGCTGTCTCTCGGCCTGGACCCTAGGCTCACTGTCAGCAAGGGCTCAAACACCATCAAGAGAGCAATAACAAGGGAGCCCTAATTTTTTCGATTCAGTTGGACAAGCACCCCACTGTATGCAGTACCAGGACTGTGGGTTGATCTTACAAAACATTACAGAAGAGTAGAATTATTTACATAGAAAGAGTAGATTATTTACATCATAAGACAAACTCCACCTGCCACTGCTGTGATCAGTTCTCAGCTTTCCCCATGCTTTGAATCAAAATGATGCTACAGACAAAAGAGGTGCTGCTATTCTCTTCTCTTAATCCTCCCAGAAAACTCCTAGGACATCCAAACCTCTTTACCCAGAGCCCATTTTAACAGGGTGTATTCAGGGCATGTCCCAGCGCGCTGAAGCTCAGGACAAGCACCCTTTTTTGTACACATATGTGAAAATAATCAAATACAACCTTAGTAATCAGTCCTTCTAGAGGTACTTTGTGTACTTGCTGTCTTATTACAGTCCTTTCTTAAATATGTTTTGTTAGCTTCTCCGTCTGGCTTGTCATGTAGTGAAATGGTCACTTACCAGATGGTGCTTTAAATAAGGATGGCATGTCTGAGAGGAATTGCTGGAAAAGCCTTAGAGTAGTGTCTGTTGTTGATTCATCCAAAATAATGGGTGGTGTTTGCAGTTTTACATCATATGTTTTAGGAACTGGCTTGTGTTCCCTAAAACATGCAGAAGGATGTCGGAAGAGCAGCAAGTCATCAGAAAACCATCACCAAACCCATCCCTGAGCCAACAACTGCATCCCCCACTCCACACCCATCCTCGATGGGAGATACAGAAAGCTTCTGTCCTCCCCTCCCTCTGCAGCTTTACTGGGGGCTCCCCTGCTGACCGGTCTTCTCCCAGAACCCCAAATCTCTTCAACATCGTTAGGATGAAGTTTCCTCCATGGACAATATCTGTCCCCAGGGGACCTTGTCTCAGCCACCTCAGCCCCAGCTTTTGCCAGGACAGACCCCAGCATCTTGTTTGCAGTTACAGTCCTCAAGTTCCCACAGCAGGAGCTAAGGAGGTGTCAGGGGCAGCCGCTGCAATGCTGGGATAGTGAACAAAAAGTGCTGCATTATCACAGCCGAGGGGCAACTGCTGCACCTGAAATGCAGGGCTGGGGAAAGGCCGGGCTGGGGGAGCCTGTGTGCACGCAGCAGTGGGCTGTGCTGGAGGAACAGCACTGGGCAGGCACTGGCAGAACGACTCAGGAGAAAAGCCATGAACTTTGTAGACTTATTACTTCACTGTATGTTTCAGCTCCTGCCATATTTCCTTCTTACAAGCAGAAGGCAATGCGAACTGGAGGATGACTCAGGATATCTAAGCCCATCTGTCCTTTGCATGCCCATCCAGGGACCTAAATATTCAGGAATTGCCCTCAGAATGGGTCTCGAGAACAGGTGCAGAGGGTACAGAAAAATAAGCCACGTTGTATATGAAGAATCACACACGACCTCTGTTAATATTTTGGGGTTTCTCCAGGTCTCTGACGAAGCCAGGCTCAGAGCGCACAGTCAGCGTGTGCAGGGGGCAGCCAGGGTGAGCCCAGGGAGCTGTGGGCCTGCAGTGCATGCAGGCTGGGCTAGCAGACCCACACCGCTGGACTATCAGTCACCTGAAGCAATGTGTAATGCAATAGTAGACCGACCACCTTGGGAAGAGCTTACCTGGCTCGAATCACTGCAAAAGCCTGTAAAAGACATTTTGAAAGTAGAATTAGCACAGTGCAGGCAAAGGCCAGCCCAAAAGCTGAGTATCTATGGGAAGGGAGATGCTGTTAGGTACCTTGGTGAAAAGAAGTAGATCCTTCTGGTCTCTCAGAGATTCCAGCTCCTGTACATCACGGCTGGCTGCATCCTTCTTCTCTTTGTGTTTTTGTATCTGCTTCTGAATCTTAGAAAGCTGTTGCTCCATCTTGTCACTGAGAGTTTTCAGGACCTTTTCTTTTTTGTTATCTAGCTGCAGATGCATCTCTCTGAAGAGGTTCTCCAGCTGATTCCTCCACAGGCTCTCCTTAGCCTATTAAAACAACACTTTCAAAGCTGTTAGGGACTGGATCTTACATTTTCCACACTAACTCTCACTCAGAAAAAAGCCTGGTCTTTTCTGGGCTGAGAGAAATAACTACTAATTTAGCGCCTCACCATATGACAATAAACCAAGATGTCCCACTGACAGCAGAAAAGCCAAGTGACATAAGCGGCCTTCCCCAGCATCTGGCACCTGACCAGAAAAAGATGAAAAAGTAGTGCTTCTTGCATGATGCTTGCTGAAGACTTTCCGCTATGCATATATTTCCTTATTCTGCACTGGTATTTTCGTACAGAAACATTGCCTTTGGTCCTTTCAAGGATGGGTGAGGAAAAAACAGTTTCTCTGCTTCCTGCCTTCACCAAGCTTCTTCCACTGTTCAAAGGAAGCTACGCTGCCAGACCGGACGCTGCCAACAGGTACCATTTTCTCTTCAGACTAGAAGGGAACATTTCCTTTGTCCAGTGTCAGGACTTCTAGTCCCATCACTTCTACTGGTGGAGGAGGGCAAGTGCCAATTCTGCCTAAGCAGAAGGAACTAGGATTTGGAGACCTGTGTTAAATTCCCTGCTCTTTCAGAGCTTTTAGGTAGGTATTTGCATGCTGGGAGCAAAAACCAGACACTTTGTGGCAATCTTTTAACCTCCTTCCTACCAACTTCGTAGAACCACAGGCTAACCTAAAGGGATTTCTTGTTTTAAAGAGGAATTAAATCACTCTAACATGGCTGTATTTTTTCCATAAATATTTTAGAGTTTGCAGATTGAATAAGGTTGGGGGGGAAAAAAAGCCAACCACTACCCACCAATCAGGAGGCATGGACTTAACAGCAACTTTCAAGCTCAAAGGTCCTTTGGAAACTAAGAATATACTTCCCAGAGTGATAAGAAAGTTGTTCATCATCCTCCCTCAAAGAAGAGACCTAGAAAATATCTGAGAAACCACCCAGGAACTAAAAAAAGCTTTGGAATCCACGATCTGGGGAAGGGCAAAAGAAAACCTTATCTCATCAGCTACCAGCATGCAACCATCCCCAAACTGATACAGGACCCTGGAACAAACCTTTAGTTCCTCTTCTTGTTTCAGCAGGTTTGCTATGCTTTGTTTCAGGGTATTTTCATGTGCTTTCACTGTTTTCAGAGTTTCAGGAAAAACACTCTATAAAAATAACCAGAGGCATATATCAGGACAGGACCAACATATGAGCATGAGATCAGCAATGCGATGGAAATTGGTTAAGCTCGACCTGCAAAAAGTTTGTTCACCTCATGCTCTCAGGACAAATCAATACATTAAGGTTTACTGGGAGATTTTATCCCTGAACAAGTACTGCAATTACAAGCATGGGAAAGACATTTTGAAACTGAAAACTGTTCATATGCAATAGCCACAGATAAAGCTACTTTCAGTGCTGACAGCTTGCTTTCTGTTACTCTGTCATCAACTTTCTTTGCATAAATGCAGCTCAGGCTGATCTTCTGGCTTGAAAGTGCACCGAGGACTAAAAGCATAGCCACAAGCATTTGGTCCCACCAGTTTGGCTCCTCAGGATGGGAAGAAAATGTTTATAGCATCTTGTTTTATATCCAAGGGGCAAGCCCAGAGGGGATCAGAGGCAAAACTAGGAATAAAAGCCCAGTATCCCAAGATGCATATTTAGCCCCATCCTCAATCTGCAGATCTGAAACTTGGGAGATGTTTCATTCCCTGTGCTGCGGGCATCTCTCTGTGCCACAGGGCCCCATGGTTTTCCTAGTGCAATCCATGCCCGGGCTGCTGTCCTGGCAGCCTCTTACCTGCGCTTGGCTAAATGCCTCCTCCAAAGTGGTTATCTCGTGGTTCTTGTGGGAGTTGGTGACACAGCACAGCATACAGATGCAGACTGAGTCTGTCTTGCAGTAGCACTCCAGCAGTTTGCTGTGCTGGGGGCATCTCCTCTCAGCCAAAACCCAAGCATCACAGGGCTCTATCAGGACATGGTCTTTCAGGAGGCTCTTTGTGCTGTGCTTGCTCAGGTGGGCTTGGCACAGGGAGGCCTCGCAGCTCAGGCAGGTCTTCATGGCTGGCTGTGGCTCCTGAAGGCAGAAGTCACACAGGATCACCTCGTCTTGCTGGCACGAACTTTCCCCCTTCTCTTTGGGTTGCATGTCATGCTTTTCTTCCTCCTGATGAGTGGGAGCATCCAAAACCTCCTGCGCTATGCTGCAGAGCTGAATGTTGGGCTGCAGCTCCATAGCGGGGACTGCCTGGGCGTAGCACAGTGGGCAGCTGAAGGGCCCTGCAGCAATGGCAGCCACGCACCTCCCGGATGCACTCCTTACAGAACCTGTGACCACAGCTCAGGGACACAGCGTTGCTGTAAATGCTCCCGCAGATGGGACAGGTCCTCCTCCAACCCAGCCACAGCACCCAGGCTGGCCGTGGCACCTGAGCTGCTGTACGGGGCTGAGTGCCAGCGGGAGAGCTCGGCTGGGAAGAGAAACAGAAAGTGATGGTGGTGAGGCGCCTCTCGCTCGCTCTGCCGGAAGGGAGATGCTGCTGCCTCCTCCCCCTTGCAAGGGAAGGTCATCCCTCTCCTCCGCCCAGCTGCCTGCCTCTCACCCACCACGCTGGTAGAAGCCATGGCCATCGCAGCACAAAGCCCATGCTGGCAGCTCCAGTGTCGGGACCTTGGCTGCTGCAAGAGGAGCAGGGTAAACAGCCCACCCCTGCTTAAACGGGGAGGGCAGCAGCCCTGAAACGGAGTCGTTGGCTTCTGTCTGAACCCGGTGTAACTTTTCTTTATCCCAGTCCTATTGTAGATATTTCCTGAGGTAACATCTGGCGATCCTCCATCCTTAAAGCCTGTCCCTGTGTCCACTGGTCCTCTTCCCTGCTCCAGCACTGCCCAGGTTCTCAGCTGCCCTCAATACTTGAGTGCAGAGAAGAAAGCTGGAAGAAAAAAAGCAAGTTTCCCTCGCTGCCCTTCAGCTGGGTGGGTGAACTACGGCCCAGCCCTCCTGCAGGAGCTGTAAGAGGGCTCTGCTCAGGGCTGCTCCCTCCTTTCCTCCTTAGAGTTGTTAAGACTTAGAATTCAGTTTCTCCTAGAAACAGGAGAGAATACAAGCCTCCTTCATTTCAGGAGCAGGGGATAGAGGAAGATGGAGGCAACCTATTTTTACTATTTTAAAAGCTACTCCTTTCTCTGTTCTCTCTGTCCCATTATTCTGAGAAGCTGTTGGCCCAAAGCACTCTGTCAGCAAGTGTGCTAGCAAAAACTGATCCCTGTGAGTCCCCTGTGGCAGAGACCTTGCTGCCTGTGGTGTTTGTAAAGGCTGGTGTTATTGGACTGCTCTGGTTGTTCCTGGGTTCCTGAGGACTTGTGAAACACCTATTACTTGAACCAAGCGAGACTCCTGAGCTGCTGTTCAGGCAAGGACTCTGAACTTGGCTAAATGCCCGGAGGAGCAATAGTTATTTTAGTTATTTTACAAGAATTCATCATACAAATCTCTTCCTGATGGTATTGGCCTCTCAGTCCTCCCTGACATGATGCACCTGCTGGGGGTAGGTAGAATTATTCCCTCCAAATCAGAGCACAAGCTCATTTTCAGCTTGCTGCCTATTACCTGCTCCCTAACGCTTTCTTGTGACATTGGCCTACCGAATAGGGATGTTTCAGATGTTGGCTGTAATTTCCAAGTGGTGTTTCTTATTCTCATTCCTAACCACTCTGTGTCCTTTATCATTATTTTTCTCTCCTCCATGGGGTTTCTGGCTTCACACTTCACTACTGCTAATCCCTTTTCCACAGTCATCTCGAACGTGACTAACACTGTATGCAGTGCTCACCTGGCTTTGCTGTTCCCCCAAAGCACATGAAACTGCTGCTTTCCATTGCCCTTCCCCACCTCCTCCAGCGTGGCAGAACTTGCATTTGCAAATGGTGCCCTTAGTGCACATGGTACTGGCAGACTGCCATGCTACTGCATGCATCCCAACCTCAAAACCTGGTGCTGCATAGGAAAAATCCTGTTTGATCTGCTTGGAGCCTATGAGGGCTGCAGAAGGGCTTGCTCCCCACAGGAGCCTGTGGGGATTTTGTGGATTGCTCTGGGTTACTTACTGTGCCCTGCTTGAAGACACAGACTGAGACAAACTGCTGCTCCACTGCTGCATGCTGCTGCAGCCAGCTGCAGCCTTGCTGCCTGCAAATTGCCTAGCCTAAAATCTTCTTTCTTGGCCCTTCATTAATTAAAGTTCTTAATCCTTTCATTGAAGAAAAATTAATTTCCTTAATTTCCTTCAGGAGTTTGGATAGCCAGTAGCTGCTGGAAGCTGCAGGTAATGGCCACTCTAAATAATCTGCTGGTATCTCCTGGGCCACTTGCAGGCAGGCCACATGGCAAAATGGTGCATGGCCACAGCCAAACAGGCTTTTTAACTCTTCCCTTTGGCCTCACAGCTACACTGATGCGGGGGTTCCCCCCACCGGCAGCACTGAAGGGAGGGTTAATTCAGTAGCAGGGACAGAGCTTATACCAGAAGCACCGTGGAGACAGCAATAGCTAGTGGCCAGATGTGTTTATTTTTCTGTGTAATTTTTAAATACAACAGTATTTCAGTGCTGGTTGGCTTTGACTGATTGCAAAAACCCAGAAGAGCAAACCTGGACTTCTGTTTCCTTGAAGGTGAGCTGAACCCCAGGAGTGAGGATGCTTGGAGCAGCATCCCTCCTTCCACTGCCTGAGTGCGCTGGGGAGAGCCCCATGTCCCGGGGGGATTGCATGAGTTGTCTTTTCTCCTTGGACTGTTGAGTTGCTGCCTGGAGCTGACTTTCAGTAGCTTGCAGTGATGAATGGAGATGGTGGTGGTGATGGAAGCCAGGGTGTGAACCCAGGAGTTTGCCCATTTAGCAGTGGTGAGCCAAATCCTTTCCCTGCCTCTCTCCAGGAAGACACTGCTATTTTGCGGACCTGCAATTTTTGTGCAACGAAGACTCTGAGTGATCCAAAACCAGCATGAGCAGATACAGGTGATAGCATGTGCCAGGCTCCAGGGCAATCTAACCCCTCTCTGTGCCCTTCTCTAGCAGGTTCTGCATGGGTAGTCAGCCTTCAGTCGTTCAGGGGCTACTGAGAGCCCAGGGCATCATGTGCTTGTGTGCACTACTGCAGTGTGGACAGTTTTCCTCTAAAATTATTGCTATTACTAAGGTGATGAGGAGGTGCCTTCCCTCTGCTCCCCAGGCTGTTGACTGGCAGGCAGGCAGAGGGCAGCTCCCGGCAAACCTGAGCTGCCCTGCTCTCTCCAGCCATCTGCTATTCCTTTGGTGCTCAGCCTCTGCCTGGGGAAGCCGCTTGCTCATGGTGATCAAAGCACAATTGCAGGAGCAAGAAGGGATCCTTGTGGATGTCAAGCTGAAAGGGAAGCAGATACTCTTAGAAAAGGAGAGAGGCAGCAGCCCTGGCACTGCTGCATGGAGCCAGCTGCCTCCCGAGAGCCCTACACCAGCACCTCACCCATTGCAGCTGCCACCGGGGCAGATTTGCTCCTGTTGCCCTGGTCATCAAAGGGTCTGTTCAGCCAACACTGAATGTGGCCCACTGTGCACCGCAGGCAGCAAGAGCCTGCAGACATAAGGAGCTGGCAATGCTCCCTCAGAGTCAGCAGGGTGGTGGGGTTTTTGGGGAGCAGGGTTAGTGCTAGAAAAAGCCAGTGTGGAAAGGATAGTGCCTTCTTACCTGAAGGAGGTTGCTGAGAAACACGAGGGATCCAAGTCTGAGTTTGAAATGGATGCACAAACAGCATATGAAAAATTAAAACATATCCAGCCAAGGACTGAGGGGGAGAGAAAGAGGAAACAGAGATTGCAAGCCCCAAAACCAGCAGCACCTGGAAAAAGCTCTCCACTGACATTTAAAGACACACAGCAAACACAGGAGGCAGGAGCTGCAGGTGCTTTAGGGAGAGAGATGCAGGTGGGAAGGAAAGCAGAAGTCCCTTGTGGGCATGCGGGCAGCTGCTGTGGGCAGGAAGGGCATTGCAGCAGGACCAGCAGGCAGAGAGGTCCCCATGCTGGCAGGGAGCAAAGAAATCAAACCTGTTCCTGTTCCTCCCTGCAAAGACACCTGGACAACAAGGTGGGACTCATAAATGCTGAGAGTGGGCAAATGCATACATTACTCTAAGTATGGCCTCTAGAGCCCCGTGGACAGACCTTGCATGGCCCAGAAGCTGAGGTTCGCGTTGGAGAGCAGGGAGCTCCTGTGCCTAGCAGAGCCCAGGACAGGATTTGGTGTCAGATGCCACTGCCCAGGGCATGGGTGGGAGCTGAAACTCCAAAGGGCAGCCCAGGACAGCTTGCCAGGCAGTGAAATAAATCCCAAGCGACAGGCGTTTCATGCCGGTTGGGAGCACGAGCCTGGTGTGGCATTTCCAGGCATTGCCCTGCTGTGGCCGTGCCTCCCCTGCCCACCCACGGGCCCTTCTATGGACCCTTGCCCATGGGGCGGGGGGGTCCCACCAAGCTGGTGGAGCCCGGGGCAGCGGTGGTCTCAGCCAGCCCAGCTCAGCCGGGCAGATGCAGACACTGCCTCGCTGCCCACACTGCCCCTGCAGCCCCTGCTGTGCCTGCTGCCTGCATTGCGTGCACTGCCCACGCTACGTGCTGCCCACACTGCCTGCCAGGTGCCAGCCAGCCAAGGTCAGCAACAAAAGGCATTCCTATTCACAAAAGCCTGTTATTGACTTATTTTCCCCCTCCCACAGGGCACAGTGTGCCTAGTGCAGGAGATAGTGCCGCCTCACTTCCCTCCGGCTGCTGGGGAGCAGCCATATAAGCTACTACAAAAGCAGCGCCTCTGTGAAAAGAAGCCATTTTATCACAAACTTATACTAAAATAAAAACCATTATATTGGGTTTTTTTCCAAATGGCTGGAAGTAATTGCTGCTGAACCGATGTCACGATTCACCAACAGCTCCCTTCAGTCTCTAGGTCTGCTTGCAGGATAATACTTGATAAACAGTATCAGTCCTTTATTTTCCAGGAAGCTGCCTGGGAATGCAACACCAGGCAGCGCAGGTCAGGTTGGGAGGACAAGCCTCAGCGGCAGGTCTGTCCCTCCCTGCAGACCTGTCCTCTGTGTGTCCCCACTCCATCCTGGAGCCCTGCCAGCCAGGGACCCCGCTCCCATGCCACTGCTCCCACTTGCACCCACCCTGGGCACCCCAACACTGGCTGCCCCAGCTGCATCACCACATTTCCTCCTTGCAATTTCATGTTTTAATCTGTCCTGGCACTGGCAGTGTCACTGTGCCCTGATGTAGCTTAGAAAAATATTCCTGTCTGGTGGCCCTGAAGCCTATTTTTTTTTTGAAAGCAGCAGGGAAATGGGCTTCCTGTCAGTTCTCTACTCAGGCTGCAGCAGTCGCAGGGATGCGGGGCTGGTTTGGGGTGGGAGGCTGGTTCTGGCTCTGTGGCTGGGCAGGGGGACCCACACTGGGCTCCCGCCGGCTGTGCTGCACCAGAGACAGGCAGGTCTGGGGCAGCTGCCTAAATTGGTGCAAATTAGCAATAAAAAAAAAGCTGGGACAGCTCAGCACCATGCTGACCTCCTCCTTTCGGGCCACTGAGGTCCTGCCACCCAGCAGCATCACTGTTCCATGCTCCAGATAAATTCAGTGCAACATCTCCGACCTGGCGAGCCCTCGCAGGGGCAATGGCTGGCCCTGGGCTCTTACGTGCCGGGTGCTGCACGGGAGCTGCCCCTGTGCTGCAGCCAACTGCCCGGGCTTTCCATCCCAACCCTTGCACAGCCTGGGCTCCCACGATGACCAGGACAGCAGGACACACTGTGCTGGGAAATGGCAGTTCGGGCACCTTGGCTGCATCTCTGGGAGAGCAGGCTGGCTCCCGGGGGGACGGCTCACCTGCTACCGGGGGGACTAACCAGGTACCGTCCTGAGCCGTACGGTTGCTGCATCACCATCTGAAGTCTTATCCACACTTCTCGCAATCCAGTCCTTTGCTCTCTTACTCCTGCTCAAGCAAATTTGATGTGTGTGCCCCACGTCATTTTTAACCCCCCCATCCCGGGGGTTTCTTCTGCGATGGGTCTTGTGGCAGCAGCACCGCTCCCAAAGTCCAGAGTGTGGAGCTCAGGCTTTTCCTGCACGAGTTAAACTGGAAGAAGCCACACTTAAAATAGCAGTATACAGAGATATTCCCCCACAGGAGCCACATCTCCGGCAGTGGTGCAGCAGCAGTGCGAGTGAGCTGTGGGGCTCCACCACCCTCCTGGCCCCAGCCGTGCCCCCAGCATCCCGCTGCCGGCCAGCCAGACGCAGGAGAGCACCTTCTGCAAAGCAAAACACCTCCTCCCAGAGCAGGTTTGCACTAATAAACTAAAGTATTAGCGGCACAGACTTGTTCTTTTTTTTTTCTTTCCACTTTATAGTATATATGTTATAGTTTATTTATAGGCAGATCACTTCACTATTTACAGTACATGAGCGTAGAGATTCTACAGTCTTTTTGATGTAAACAAGTAACTCCGCGGCAGGGGAGTCTGGAAAAAGAAGCCAGTTCTGAAGTATTTACACAATTTAAAATAGAACTTTTATACCCACCAGATAGATATAGATAATACATTGAGCGATTTGGTTAAATTATCTATGAAACTATAGAATCTGACAATGTAAAAATACAAGAAAACGTTCTCTCATTTTAGAAGGTAGACAGTTAAATCACGCTAGAAATAAATCTCTTTTTTAAAAATAATAACAATAATAATAAAGGAAAGGCATAAGAATCCATGCCATCTTTTAAGGTTAAAGTATATTACATAAATAAGGACACAACGGAACGGAACTGAGGAAAGAAATTAAGTGAAATATAAAAAACTGCTACCAATTAAAAAAAAAAACAGACTAAAAACTTGATTCTTAATCACAGAGGGATCAATTCTGCTATTTTAACTTACTCTGCAAGTAGAAAATTGCAGAGTTAAGTAGTACTTACTCAGCATGAGGAAGGGAGGCAGAATTGGCCCCTAATAATAATTAGCAGTGTCCTTTTACTTAAAAAAAAGAAAGAAAGAAAAAGACAGAATTTAGCTTTTTTTTTTTTTTTAATAAATAACAAAGCAGATGTGCCCCTTTTTTGGTGAAATTCTTACACCTTTCTCAAGAAATGCATCAATTTAATCTTTCTCTCTCTTTCTCACATGCATACACACACTCCCTCCCCAGCTCAGTATTTACCGCAGCGTGGCTCTCAGTTCAGTGCCGTGGCCGTGGCCGTGGGCACTGGGGCCAGGCTGCCAGCCGCCGCCCCTGGCCCCAGGGTGGGCGAGGGAAGAGGAATGAAACCCGAAGGCTGCATTTGGCTCTGTATTGCTTGAGATTGTTGGGGATGGACTACGACGCTTAGAACAGAAAGGGTGTCAGGGCTCAGCTACAAACAATGATGTATCTCAGTATTCAGCATACCTCCAAAAAGAAAGAAAGAAAAAAAAACCAAAGTAGAAAAAAAAAAAGAAAAAAAAAAGTGCTGGTCTGCAATTGCAACACTCCTTTGCATGGACCAGTGCTGAAACCAGACACTCAAGACTGTAACGTGGTGACTGAGCTGCTGCTTGGTTGAAGAAGATGTGCAGCCCAGCCAGCTGCGCTGAGTAGGAATTGGGATGAACCTTTTCCTTGGGGCAGCATTGAACCTAAAACCCAGGATTGTCCACAGCATTCAGCCCAGACACTCACAAGCATTTGCTGCTTCCTGCGGAGCCCCAGACACCTGCTGGATTGCAGCCAGAAACCCGGTACCCAACCCAACAAGCTTTTCTGGGGCAAACCTGTGCAAAAAAAGCAAATGGGCATTTTATCATGAAACTCTTCACATTCAGCATTTCCCCACAGTACCTGCAGGAAACTACTGGGGGACATTCTGTAGTCATATATTTTTAAAAAAATAAATCTCCTCCTCACTTATTGCCTACCGTAATGTACCCTTTTGCTCCCAGTTTCTCTTTGAAGTAGTGCTCCTACCCACCCCACAGCCCCAGCACTCGCAGGTGGCGGGGGGCGGCTTCCCGGGGCTGCCGTGGGGGCTGGGGTGCAGGGGTTCCCTTTCTGGGGTGCCCAGCTCCAAGCTGCACCCATGCCCAGGCACCTGCCGCGATGCCACAAGCTGGGTGGGACATAAAGCTAATCCTTGTGCGGGGGGCAATCCCCGCTCCCCGGCCCTGGCAGCTGCTGCAAAGCGCTGGCTGCCTCTGGCTTCCCCAGTGGCGCAGGCTGCCTCTCCTTGTGGTGCAGGCTGTCTCTCCTTGCGCAGTGCCCGGGCATTGGTTTGCTCCTGCCCCATTTCCCCATCAGCATCCGAAACAGTCCCATGCCACTGACGGAGTGAGCTCTCACCTGCCCTTTGCGCCCAAGCCCTCCTTCCTGCCCCTTTGCAGACTCGAGCACTGTGAGCTAAAGACACCTTTATAATAATAAAAAAAAAAAAAGTGGAAACCTATTTTTCATCATAAACCCTGCGTGAGGGATTCTACACCCAGCAGACCTGTGCTTCTTGAGCCGAACACCCTCCACTCTCACCCAGTCCTAAAAGTCGGGGGAAGCCCCTGGGGCTGGCAGCATGTGCCCCCAGGGCAGGCAGGACATGGCCCCGGGGCAGGCAGGACATGGCCCCGGGGCAGGCAGCACGTGCCCCCTGCTTTTCCCTTCTGCAGCGATGGGCTGGCAGGTGCAGGCAGCAGCAGAGCGCTGCCCCAGCCACAGTTGTGCCTTTGTGCCTTGCACACCTCTGCGCATAGTGCATTAAGTCCTGGAGACGTTTCCTCGGGAAGGGAGGAAAACAAGCCATCCCAATTTAACAGAGAAAAAAAGAAAAAACCCCAAACCAAAAAAAAAGCAACCCAACCCCACTTATAGGCTTCAGGCACCATGAAGACCACTTATTGCATCTCTTCCTACCCTACAGGTGCAGTACTGATCAGCTCTGTGCTGGACGAGCCCTCCGCTTCCCGAGCACCAGCCTCGATATCCAGAAGCCAGGCACGGGCAGAGGCTGTGGGCCAACCTGGGGCACCCAGCCACAGGAAAACAGTGTGAAATTTTATATCTGGGTACACCAAAACCAATGCTTGGGAAGCAACTGATCCCTCAGGAGAGGGCTTCCCCTGGCTCCGGAGCCCCCCAGCTCTGCACTAACCCTTCCCCTCCGCCACACTTGATGCATCCCCAGCAGGGCCCGGCCGTGGGGGCTCGGTGCCCCCAGCTGAGCGGGAGATGGAAGAATTCCACTTACTTTGCTTTTTTTTTTGTTGTTTTTTTGGATTGATCGTTTTCTGAAAAACATCAGCACAGCACAGGACAGTACTACCCACCCTAAATGTGTCGCTATATACATTCTACATAAGCTCTATAGCAATCACATGTAAACATCATCGTTGTGAGGAAATACTAGGACAGAAAAAGGCAAAGCTACAATGAGGCAATTGCCAATAGCAGATGCTCAGTCTCGGCCAGAGCTACTCATGTTTGCTAAGGTGAGATGAGAAGTGGGGGGAGTTTGTGGCAGGAGAGACCCTGAACCTCGCTGCTGAGACTGAAATGGCACAAGGACTGTTCCATGACAGTGATCGTCACCGGCGGCAGATGGGGGACCCACAGTTCCACCCCCGCAGCGGCCTGCAGGCCCTCACACCGCCGGGCTGGTTGTCACCAGAACCACAGCTCCCCCGAAAGCAGGGAGACAATGCCAGGTCACTGTGCTGGTATCGGCGCTGCTGGCATTCCCGCTCCCGCCGGAGACCAGCTGCACACACGGCCCCAGAGCCAAGGGCCGCCTCGGCAGGGCTCAGGCTCTTGGCATTGCATCTTGTGCAATTTTGGAGGCTTTGGTCATGCTCCCTGCAAGAAGAAATAGTACCCACACCAGGGAAATGAGAATAAAACCCCTAAGTCATTTCAAGGGGAGACCCCAGGAGACTCTAATCTATCTATTGGCAGAGTTAAGGCTATAATAGTCTATCTACATAGGATGGCTGAATCCCTAGTGGTCTCTGGGTCTGAAAAATAAATAGAGACGATGGAGATGGCTTGAGGAGCAGCAAGATTCCCGCTCCCTCAGGAAAACAGGGCCTCTGGCCGGCTTGCGGTGGGGTTTGCTCCAGCTGGTGGTGGGCTCTCTCCCCCTCCCACCTCACCCGGAGATGGAGGGCAAGTTTGCAAGCAAATTTCGGAGGGGTGCTGGTTGAGCACACCTTAAATCCAGCACTGCCGGGCAGCCCCAAGGGCCCCTGGCCAGAGGCAAGGCAAGCATGCCACGGGGCACTGGCGGGCACAGGGGACAGACCCTGGGTGCCAAGTGGGTGCTGGGGAAGTGTATGGCTTATCAGGTACCAGGCAAAGCGCAAGCAGGGCGTTGGGTGGGACAGACGTTCAGTGCAGCTGCGTGCTCCCTCCTACCTCCTTGTCTCTCTGGATTTTGGGCTGGCTGCCGGGCGGGGATCACAGACAGTTCTTCTTGCCCTGCTTGCTTTGCAGGGGGTGGAAGCAAGCAGGGAGCAAGCTGCTTGGCCCGGCTGGTCCCCCAGCCTCCAAAGGAGCCAGAGAGAAGCCAGCTCCCTCGCACAGACCCAGATACACCTGTCCCACAGGATGTGCCAGCAGGACCCACCAGATCAAGCCTGGCCGGCTGCGACCCCCTGGACCCTCTCTCCTGGCTCCAAAGGCAGCAGAGGGCTGGAGCAGCGCTGGCCGGTGGGCATTGGTCCCGCAGCCCCCTGGGTAGTGTATCTTTCTACCACCCCTCTTCTTCACACCTGCAAAGCTGCCTGGCCCCACGGCGAGAACAGCACGGGGCTTGCATGCCCCACCGCCCACCAGCTCCATCACACACCACGACCAAGCTCAGCATTGGGGTGCCGCGACTCAGCTGGGCTGGGGACTGGGGGGCTCGGGCCATGTGAGTGAGAAGAATGGCTTTGACAACGAAGTGGGTGACCCCGACGTGACCGCCGAGCACCCTGGTTTGCCGGTGGAGGAGGCAGGCGCCTCCACAGCCGACAGGTGAACACCAGCTCCGTGACTCTGCTCTGACCCCCCATTTGCTGAGTGGCAAGTGCCTCATTACAGTGCATAGTTAAAAATCAAGGAAGCGGTACAATAAATCTGAATTACAGTACATCTGAGCCATAAATACATTTTTTAAGTATATACTTTTTTTTTCTCTTCTTCTATTAAAAATTAGTTTATAATCCTGATTCTATTCACAATTAACAATTTCATCATCACACACTACGGACAAAAAAATGTTATGGTGAACACAGCTGCAAATCCGCGGCAGGAGCGCGGAGGGGCCGGGAGCAGGGAGAGGGGCTGGGGGGGCTCCTAGGCTCACCCTAAAACAACCAGTCAGAAGCGGGGGGACTAATGTGTGGCAGTGAGACATCAACACCATGGGGACTCACAGACAGAAGCAGCTTTGTTCAATGTAAACATCGATTGGAAGGGACAGCAGTCTCTCTCTCGCGCGTGCGTGCTCTCGCTCTCTCTCGCTCTCTCTCGCTCTCCATAGACTGAATAATTTCTTTGAAAACGTAAACATATTGGAAGTGCCTTGACTGAGGTATTGAGGTATTCCTCCAAGGTTAAGGCTGTTACCGATGCAGGCTTAGCTGGGCTTCCTGCAGCAAGCTGTCGAAATCCATGGTCTCGTACTTGCTTTTCACTGGAGCTGGGGAGGACTCCTCCGTGCTGCAATCTGGGAACGGCAGGGACACAAGGCAGCCGGGTCAGGGAGCGGGGCTCGAGTGCTCACTGCCTGGTGGGGAGGGAAACTGAGGCACGGCAGGGCACTGCTCACTCCCCCACTACCAGCGTGCTGCACCCCAGCACCGCAAAGCCAGCCTGGATGAGGCGGTGATGGGGAAAGGGAGCAGGAATGGTGCTGCCTCTCCCCCATTGAAAAGGAGCTGTTGGACAGAGGGGCTGTAGCAGTGTCCAGCCCGGCAGGTCACACACACCACAGACACACGTTTCCAGGTGTGCAAAAATGTGCTGGATGCAGCTGAATTCCAGGGCCATCCCTGTGGCAGCCGTGCCGGTCACAGGGAATGGGGGTGCCTGCCTGCAGCGCTCCCCAGCCCTCATCAGAAGCTGAACAAACAGTGCCACCGCAAAGCCTGGGAAATTCAGCAAATGCCAGAAATAAGGCTGCCTAATTTAACAGCAGCTTAACCCTTTTGGGTGTATATTTTCGAATGAGCCATGAATGGCATGGTTGTGTTTCACCTCTGCCTGTGGGCTCCCCATCTCACCCATCATCTCACACCCATCTCACACCAGGGCGAGCAGGATTTTAGGAACAAGCCCGGCTGTGCAATAAGGGGGTAAGTGCCGGCCTTGCAGCAATCTGCAGCTGAGGAGTACTGAGGGGGGGGTCCTCCTAAGCAGCGGGGAGCTCTGGCCCCCCTCCCCACAATACTGCACTGCCATGTGCCAACACCTTTATCATGGGGTGCTATCTGTTTCCTATTTTCTCCATGCCCAAAACGAGAGGCCCTGGGATTTATTTAGAGGAACAACAGGCATTTGCACCCACAACCACAGTTGGAGGGATTGCTGCTCCGAGCAGATGAGATATTATAAGGTACTAAAAGATCGGGCAGTACTTGTGTCAGACTGGGTGTCTAGGGATAAGTCAAGACTTAGGGCTTTATTTCCTGAGCCTCAGTCTCTCATGCATGAAGTGGGATACTAGAACCACTTCACACCCTGCAGAGGGTACAGAAATAAATGCATGGTGTTCGTGAAACACCTAAAGATCACAGCAACGAGGGCTGAGCAAAGCCTGGGTCATGCTTCTCTTGCAGGACTAGCATAGGGTTTCACTCCTGTCCCTCAGCTCAGGCTGCAGCCCTACCACCCGTGGAGGGACGGGGTCCAGCGAGGCCCTGGCTAACACGGTCACTGAGTGAGGCAGGAGGTCTTGCAGAAGCTCATACAGCACAGAAAGAGTTAATGTGACCGCAGCACATTTCAGTGCTGTCATTTTGGCTCAAAAGTGCATGTACAGTGTGGCAAATTTGTCCTGAGGAGCAGCAAACCACCCAGATCACTTTTTGGGCTAATGAGATGTTGCTTACTGCTTTCTCTAAGGACTAGGAAGGGACTTCTCTGCTGGAAAGGGTCCAGCGCTGTGTTGAAATGCAGTGGAGACAGGATGGGCTGTGGTCAGCTGAGACACAGCAGCCCTGGGCTGTGATGCTATGTTTTGCAGCCAACACACCCCGGGTCCTCGCACCAGTTGCTTTTCTTCTCTCCCCCCAGTTTCCCAAGCCATCCGACTGAGCTAAGAGCAGCTATGCGAGCCAGAGGAGAGCAGGTGGGCTTTCCGTGCAGGCTCTAAAGAGGTTTAGGATCCTTGCATGAGTAGGGTTCAGCACTGCAACGTGCCATTACAGCTCTGTGCTGATAAGCAGGATGCTTCGGAAAAAGCAGCTCCTGCTTTCTTACCCAAGTCAGAGTATCTGGTCCAGAAGTGCCCGAGGCCACCAGAGCTGAGCTGGAACGAAGGCTCATTCCTCTTCCTTAGAGAGGTGCCGTTCTTCAGCGATAAGGCGGCATGCTCTGAATACCGGTAGGTGATGAAGCCATACTTATCACCCCTGAGCAACAGGAGAAAGAATTCAAGATGTGATGGGCCCTGCAGCCCCTCTGACATGGCTCTGCCCAGCACTGCACCCCTGTCCCTCCACCCCGCCATCTGTCCATCCCACCGGCCCTCCATCCCACCAGCCCTCCATCCCACCAGCGCTCCCCATGCCCTTGGACCTGGGATACACTGAGTCTCCTCGCTCAAAGTGCTGAGACTGTGGGCTCGGCTGACCGAGGAGGTTAGTGTGGTGCAGAGCATTTCACCCCACTGGCACAACTGCATCACTCACACATGCACAGCTGGATGCAGGGGTGACCCTGCACCACCTGGCAGCACTGATGCTGCTGCAGGAGAGGGGTTAGCCAGAGCCCCAGGCCGTGGCTCGCTTGCCACCCACCTATTAGTCCTGGACAGGACCTGACACTCCACGATTTCACCAAACACTTCAAAGCGTTTCTTCAGTTCGCTGGAGCTCATGCTGCTGGAGAGATTTCTGATATACACCACCCGGCCTTCCACCTGCCAAAGCAAGCGACAGGTTTCAGGCTCTGGGAGCCCTGTGCCTCTGTGCTGCTGATGGGCGCTGGAAATACAGGGCCACCGAGGAGCCCCAGGGAGCCAGCGCCGGGAATCACGCTGCAGAGGGGCGATGCCACCACAGGCACAGCCTGGCATCTCTGGGGTTTGGCTGTCTCCACTCCAGCTAGCTCATGGGTGTCACCCCCAGGAGACCACTGCTGCAGGGGACAGCCATATACACGTCCCTTAGGATGCTGTTATAGCCAGGCTGAAGCAGCCACCCCCGCCGCCTTCTCATTTAAATTTCTCCTTCATTCCTGCAGCTTTTTCAGCTTCTCCTGGTGAAGATGCCAGGAAATATTCCCAAGAATTGCTAGGGGCAAAATTCAATTTCACTGCAGAAAAAAAATGCTGGAGGCATGTGTGAGCATGTGTGTGTGTGCGCACAACAGTAGAGAGGACCAACATTATTTCCCCGTAAGCCTGCCACCCCACCCAACTCCCACCCATGGGCACACACAGGGTTCCCGATGCATGAGGCTGCCTCTGCCGCAGGACCGCATCCATAACGGCTGAGCAGCTTCAGGGATTCCCCAGCTCACTCTGCTAATTGCCAGTGCCACGTGTGCTGAAGCACCGGCATAGGATGCTCTGGGCATTTCTGCGCCAAGGACTCCATGTATTGCCAATCACCGGTAGCTTCCACTTCATGTTAGGTTCCTCTCTCCCCGCTGCAACCCCCATGTCCTTGTTTAACACTGGCCTCGCACCAAGGGATGCTGAAGCGAGGGCTAATGGGCTGCGCTGCTGCTTTATTGGAGCAGGAGATGAACTGAGGGCTGGGGATTGCTTTGTCCATGCAGGGTCCCTGCTCACTTACGATGGCCTTTTCCCGTCTCTTCTCCAGCTGGCCCCGGTGCCCACTCCTGCCCTGACACTGCTCGCCGTTCTCACACCTGGGAAGCAAGGGAGAGGATGTCAGCCGGGGGGTGGGGTGGATCTGGCAGGGAAAGCTTCAAACATCAAAGAGAAGCTGAGGCACCCAGCATCTGCAGCAGCAGGTGGGCGGGTGCTCAGAAACACTGGCAGCCAAGGAGAGATGGGGGTCTGGAAACACTGGAAAGGACACTGGAAAGTCCTTTCCGACATGCCGGCGGAGGTCCCAGCCAGCACTCGCCCCTTCCCAGGCATGGCTCTGGCCCCTGCCCATGCCCCATCGCCCCCAGCGCAATGGAAATCCCTGGCTGTTTCACCCTGGTGCTGCTTTCTCTGGCCATGGCTGATGTTTTCAGCAGCTGCTGATGTAGTACCAATCATTTCAATGTTTTTTCTTTCATTAATTAGCATCTTTATTACTTGGGCTAGCCGACCAGAGAGAGCTGGGGCTGCCACGCACCAGGGCAAAAACACAGGGTGCAAGAACAGCCCCCAGTGCCCTCCCACTGCCCCTTGTACCTGAAGGTCCGTCTGCTTGCTGGCGATCGGGACCGGCAGCATGAAGATCCCGAGCTGGACCTGCTCCGGGAACAGTAATGCAAACTGGTCCTGGAAAGGGGGTTTCTTCGGAGGCACAGCTTGGTGTCACCGTGTTCCTCTTCCTCCTCCTCTTCCTCCTCCTCCTCCTCCTCCTCCTCCTCCACGGGGGAGCCACTCTCACTGCAGCTGTCTTCAAAGACGGTGTCATACTCAGGGGTCTTGCAGAAGACCATGTCTTCGTCATCGAGAGCACTGTCCAGAAAGCCAAAGTGCTTCGTTAAGCTGGCTCTGATCTCCTGGTCTCTCAGCTGCTTGATGCCGTCCTTCCACAGCATCTCACCGCCTGCCTCCTTGCCGCTGAGGTCCAGCCCCTGGTAGTGGGCAGCCGGGACCTTCCTCTTGTGCTCTGTCTCCACCTGGCCTGTGGGCTCCCACGACTTGAGCACCTTCCTCTGCAGGGCGGCCTCGGGCTTCAGCACCTGGCAGTAGTCGTGGTCCCCGAAGGAGCGGGAGAAGGGCCGCTTTAGCACGCCCTGCTGCTCGGGGAGCATGGGGCGCCCGGCGGCTCGGCTCAGGTGGGCGAAGAGCTCTGTCCTCTCAGGGTGCTTCCTGGGGGCTTTCCGGGAGGCTGCCGTGTCCCCTGCACCCCCGGGGCTGGGGGCTGTCCTGTCCTCCTTCCCTGGCTCCTGGGGGATGTCTGGCTTGTACAGGTCCTCCTCGGCAGGCTTGTACGGCGGAGTGGTGGGTGGCGTGAGACCTGAACCCCCCCAACAAAGGGCAGGAGTCAGCTCTGCCCCCGCTGTCCTGTCCCGTCCCACCCTGATGCCTAAGCTGCACCAGGTATTGCAAGGGAGGGAGGCTGCTTGGGGAAAAAGGATGCCTGGTTCTAGAAGGCACCAGAGGACTCCCCCTTCCCTCCTGGCTTGCAGTGCTTGGATGCAGAGGCAGCGCACGGAAGTCCCCTGCATTTGCTGTGCAATGGAGGGCTCCCGGGCCAGGGGATGAACATGCCTGCTTGGCTGGGCTTGGCTGGAGCTGGCAACTCCAGGCTGAATTTAGGGTAAATGCCCCCTCCCAGGGAGGATTTTTGCAAAATTAAAAAAATAAAAGCCTGTCGTACCTGCTGTCCCACACAGCTCCACAGTCAGCATCGGCTCAAAGTTTCTCTTCCCAAAGGTCGAGTCACTGGAGAAGAGGAGAAAATAAGGAGAGAGAAGGTGTTTATGTGAACCACAGTCCCCAAAAAACAAAAGGAAGCTTGAGAAAACCCTGCCTACAAGCGAGCCCTTCCACCACAGCTAGTGCCGGATGGAGTAACCCCCAGAGGGGTACGAGGAGCAGGGGGGCAAGCAGCATGCCCTCCCTGTCCCACCCAGAGCTCCGGGGCATGTTGCCACTGGCACGCAGAAATGTCCTGCCAGCAACCCGGGGCTCTCCAAGCTCCTTGCACCCGCACTAGATCCATGGCTCCCCACAGTCCCACGCCCAGCTGCACAGCTCCGTCTGCTCTGCAAAAGCAGCTTTGCTTGGTCACTGCAGATGCATGCCCAGCCAGACAAGCCGAGGCGGCTTTCCAGCCCCAGCGCGGTTCATTTAGCCCCGTGTGCACTTACGTTTGTGCCAAGGACAGCGTGAGACACCTGGGTGTTTCTGAAAGACAGGGAGAGAAGCAGGGTTACCAGCAGAGCTGTGCTCCCTCCAGCGCCCTCGGTGCTCGCGGCGGGAGCTGGGGCCCCTCTGCCCACCCTGGCCTGGTGGGGGGCCAGGGACCATGGGCTTAGCCTGTCTGCGAGGCAGCAGCGTCTGCAGGAGGGCTAACGCTGCCAGGGTTGAGCCATTCGTGCTCACTAAACGCCTATGGATAGCTGCAATTTTGGGACACTGGTACAGCTGAACCCTGGTGCCCAGGCTCAGGGTGAGCCCACAGGCAAAGAGGGGCCCGGAGGGTTGGAGCAGCCTGATCCCTGCTGGGTTAGTGCTACACCAACTCCTTCATCTCGTTAGAAGGATGGGGAAACTGAGGCAGGAGCCCCCCCCCCCCCGGATTGAAATGGCACCCAAAACCAGAACAGGGCCCCAGGCTCCCCATGCATGGGAGCCTACAGCCTGCTGGCACATGTGTCAGGGCTCAGCTGTGCTTGGGGCTGCCCACAGCTTCACCACCACCTGAGCACCAGGCGCCTGGCCAGTAGCGCTTGCCCATGGCAGGGACGGCACAGGCAGTGTGGACACACTGGGGAGGGGTAAGCAGAGCGACAGCCCCCGTCCCCCTCACCTGCTTGCTCCAGGAGGGCACAGCGCCGGCTCTCAGCCCCGTCGCCCACCTCGCCATCCCCCGGGGAGCCCAGGGAGAGGCGCTGGGGCTCTGCTGGTGGTGCTGTGCTCCCGCCATCTCCCTCCTCTGTGCCCCCCACCTCCACTTCAGCCGCGGGTTCTTCGGCAGAGAAGCCCTCCAGCGCCGGGCATAGCGTGGGCTCTCTGCAGGACAGGGCGTCCTGGGGGCCACAGCTGTCCGCTGCCTCCCGGGGGATGAAGGGCTCAGGGGGCGGCTCATCAAGGAAGGAGAGCCAGTGGCCGAGCTCGGGGTTGAGTCTCTTGGACCGGCGGACGGCGTAAATGGTGCTCTCCTGCTTGCGGGCCACCTTCCCTGCAGCTGTGCCTGGGGCACTGGCATGCTTCCCAGCATCGTCCTCGAGGCCACCCAGCTCCCGCAGTGCCTCCACCTCGGCCCCAGGGCTCTGCCGTGGCTCACCCTTCTCTGTTTTGGCTCTGGATGTGCAGGTCCCACCAATGTCCTCCCCGTCCTGGGCCGGTGACACAGGGGAGCGGGAGCCGGGCGGCCAGGCCAGGGTGGCATACACAGGCTTGCCCAGGCGGTATGGCTTGCTCACATCACACAACAGGTCCCGTGCCAGCAGCTCCTTCAGGATGGAGAAGGATGCTCCGGGCTTCTTGCAGCTGCCGGCCGCCTGCCAGGCGCAGCCCAGCCGGCTCTGGGTGCTGCTGGGGGGGCCCGGCTGTGCGGGGCAGTCCGGTTTGGCTCTCTTGAAAGGGCTGCTGCAGGGCTGGGGCTTGGTGTCGGTGGTGTCGCGGGCGGGCAGCTTCCGCGGTGGCAGGCAGTAAGTGTGCATGTAGCGGATGAGCTCCACCACCGAGTGCATCTCCCCCATGCAGGAGAACTGGCTGCTGGAGCCATCCTCCGCTGAGGAGGGGGTCACCAAGTCACCGGAGCTCAGCGAGTCCTCACTGGAGTCGCTGTCATCCTCGTGATGGGTGCAGTCGCCTGGGGACGGATGATGGTGGCTGCTGGGGCACTCCTCAGGCGCTCGGGGGGCTTTGGTCTGAGGGCAGGGGGTGGTGGAGGTGAGGTGCCGGTGCAGCTCGGTGCAGCTGCGGCTCTGCACCTGTGGGACGCTTGCCCTCCTGTCCCGGGGACCCTCCACCTTCAGAGAGGAGAGAGAAAGTCAGCCCCGAGCTCTGCAGCCATGACCTGATGCAAGTACCAGGCATGGGGGGAGAAGCCCCCCAGGCTAACAGAGCCACCCCGCATCCTTGAATCTCCCAGTCCCGGCCCACCGGCATCCTGACCTCCCTGCGGGTCAGCCCTATGCCCCAGTGGGTTTCCACTGGGCTGGCAGCCCAACCATTGCCCCTCCAGCAGCCGGCACGCAATGATGCTCCTTCTCCCCAGGAGGGATCTGCTGCTCTTCCCAGGCAATCTAATTTGCTGGGCCTAATGCACCACACAATTACTATTAGCCAAGTAGAAAAATCTTTGATGGCAACTTCTGCTGGGTTTCAGGAGATAGGCTTAAGTGACGGGATCAGCTCTGCAGCGCAGCAAGCAGCTCTCGCTGGCCGATGGCTCCTGGCTTGGGCTGTGAGTCAGCGGAGAGGGTGGCAAGGGGGCAGCCAGGGAGCACGGGGGGCTTTCACAAACCAGTGCTCAGGGAAGCTGGGAGAGGCCTGGCCCCACTGGGTCCAAATGAGATCAAGGTGTTTCCCAGCCCAGCACGAAGCCCGAAGGTTTTGCTGAGCTCAGACTACAGCCCCCGCACAGACAGGGACGGAATGCCGCACACTGCTCTGCTGCGGTGACTGTCCCCGCCTGTCCCCAGCCCCTGGCCCAGCTCAGAGGCTGCCCACGCTCCCCAACACCATCCTTCGGTGACCTCCTTTAGGACAGGCTCGAGCTCTGCCCACCGAGGAAGTACCTTTGTGCAGGGCCGTGCGGGTCGGGACTTAAGGGTCCCCGGGCGCCGGGCGCTCCCGTCCCGCTGAGCCTCGCAGCTCGGAGGCACGTGCGATGGAGAGAGGAGCAACTTCTTCAGCTGCAAAGAGAAGCAGCAAGAAAAGGAGTCGGCATCACAGTGAGGGCAGGAGAAAGTGTTGGCGGAGCCAGAGCCCCTCGGCTCGTGCCTACGCTGGGCACATCCATTGCTGAGCATCTAACCCAAAAATGGAGCGGGGGAAATAAAAAGGCAGGGAGGCATTTCCCACCTCCCTGTGGCTGTGGGGGCAGGCGCTTGGCCACGCACAGCCCCAAGGGGGTCAGGGCCATCTCCGCAGCATTCACCCGTGTCCCCAAGGGCCCCCCAGCAGGTCAGTGGGACATGAGGGAATTTACTTCTCAGGGGCATCCCCACTCCAGCCAGACACACAAGAGCTGTTGTGGCATCCAAACTTCTCACTCCATCAATTCTGCCCTTAGGTGACAGAGACTTTACATTGGCATGAGTGACAGCTCTGGACTGCTTTGGTCTCCGTGCAAGGCTCATTTAGCCAAAACATCCAGAGAGGGGCTCAATTCATTAATGAGCTTGCAAGGCGTTTTGCAGATGCAAGCCCCTCCGGGACCTGTTGAGGATCTTCCCCAACACGCTCCGTCAAGCCCACAGGCAGTGGGAGTGGGGTTCTCCCTGGGTTACCCACAGTGCCACCACTTCTGATGGCAAGGTCAGCGTAACATTTTTCAATTCAAAACCATTTTTGGTTAGCAGAAAAAAAAAGAAAACCCACACCCAGCAACAGCATTTCATATTCTGCCCATGTCGCACTAACAACCGAAGGCAACACAGCTCAACAGCAAGACGACTGCGTAGGCACTGGGGGACTGCACGGAGGAGAGATCTGGGGCTCCTGCGCTGGCCGGCAGGCACGGAGCCCCATGACAGGCACGGGGAGGGTTTAAGGGGTGATAGAAATAGGGGGTGCCCAGGTCAGGGTCTGTCTGGAAACATCAACCGGGGCACCCACAGCTTTAGTCGTGCAGCTCCTGTTGGTGGAAGCAACCAGCACCTTTCCCCCCCCACCCCTGCAACGTATACATCCTATATATACACATACATATTGTGTGTGATATATACCCCCCTGCACAGGGCGTCGGTGGTGGAAATGCACGCTCTCACCACTGGATGTCACTCCTCCCCGCCACAGCCTCGGCTTTTGGGGAGACCCCGGGGCTAGGCTGGGGGTCCCTAGGGGGGACTGTAAGCCCCAGGAGGGAGTGGGCTGGGTGCCCCTGTCTCAGGGGACCTGCCGGGAACGGCGGTGGTTTGCAGCAAATGCTGCCAGTTAGTCCTGGCCAGGACGGGGAGCAGGGCTGGAGCCCCGATATTGCAGGGAACCAAGAGGGATGCTCCAGTCACGACATCTGTAGGGACTGGAGGGCACACGGCCCTCTGCTGAAAGCTGATGGCATGGGTCTGTCTGACACTCTGGTCAAGCCCCCTCTGTCCCTCCTGCAAGAGCAGCGGGGAGCTCGTCCCTGAGGCAGAGCCAGGCGGGAGCAGCCACAGTTGCCCATGGGCACAGGGCTGGGATACGCTTGGGAGAACCCCGGGCAGCCCCACATCCACGCGTCCCGTTAAAAGCAGGTGTGGGTCTTGCCAAACCAGCCCCCGCACCTTTGACACCCGCCCCCACCCCCTTCATATATATATTTGTATACACAGAGCTTGTTCCCGTGAGGATGGTGATGGAGGTGACAGCAATGATGCAGAACATGTATACGTATACAATACAAGTATATGCTTTGGTATTGACGGTTAAAGAGAGTTTTAAGCCTAGAATGAAAAAATTCAGACCTTTGCTTCCTATCATACCCATGCAGCCGGCTTATCAGGGGCTCATCCAAATCCACCTTAAACAGTAGGAAGTGGGTTCTTACTAGAGACAGCTCATCAAACTCGGGGGCCGGGGGCGGCCCCCCCGTGACCGGGGCGGTGGGTTTGGGGGAGGGGGCAGGCGAGGTGTAGGCATGGTTGAGCGTGTCCCCCTCTTCCATAGTTCGGAAGGCAGCCAGGCCCATGTCATCTCCCTGTATATCATCCAATGTCTCGGTGAGGGCTGCCAGCAGTGCTTCATTCTCGCTGTCTATTATCTGAAAGGAGCAGGCAGAGAAGAGAGGGGGAGTTAGGCTGGGCAGAGGGACCAGGGAATCCTGGGCAGGGGGTAGGAGGGGCTGGCAGTGCCACACCAGCACCCACACTTCCTGGTGACCCCGCAGGGGACCTGGCAGAGCTTCTCCCCAGCGGAGCACTAGGATGGGATCAGGGGGAGAGAGACCCAACTAGAAAAGGAGCATCAGTCTGTGCCCCTGCACCCCCAGCAGGAAAATAACGAATCAGAGCATCTTCCCTCCCCAGAGTTGCCTCCACCCCAACATGAGACAAACAGCAGCAGATAAAGGATCTGTGATTAAAAGGCTCCTTGCCCAAATCCTCCTGACTCTGGGCTGCAAGCTCCCCCGGCGCCGGCTATAACAGCACTGCTGAGCTGGGATGCACAGCACCCAGCCAGGATGGGAGCCTGGGGAGCGGGCAGGCACAGCCCCCTGCCCTCTGTGGGGCTGGGGAGGCCCGAGAGGGCACTGCCAGTTATTCGCAGCTCTCCTGATGGGGAAGGCAAAATAAATGTGGAGAGCCTTAAGCTCAGCCCAGAGCTGCCCAGTGGACAAGAGGGCACAGCCCGCCCCGGGAGCGCACAGGCCGGCCTGCACTGCTGGCCAGATGCCACAGCTTGCAACAAGCAGTATGGGGTTTTGTTTTCACAAAAAGCCCCCAAAAGCAGGCACCTCCAGCTCAACAGGGGCTCTGAGCCCTCACGCTTAAAGCCAGCTGCATCCAGTGCTCTGCGAGGGACCCTACTGACAGAGCACGGCCCCCAGAACGAGATGGGCCTTGTATTACAGCTCCCCTGATCTATTTTGTTTGGAAAACGGCACGATCTGGGGATGCTGACGGGAGATTTGTGAGTCTCTGGGGCTGCGCCGTGGCTGCGCTGCGCTAGGCAGGGCCACGGGCTGCTCCTGCCTCCTCCCTGCCCACTGCCCAGCCTGCCCCCTCGGGCCCCTCTTTCCATCTGGGCTTCGCCTCGGCTGATGCTCCTCCAGCCCTCCCAGCACCGTCCCAGTCCCACACAGCCCCATAAGTCCCCTTCCATTCTGGAAATATCACGCAAAAGCTCCAAAGAGGATGCAGAAGCTAAAAATGGCTGAAGTGAGCCAGGAGTTCCTTCTTTTTGGTCCTCCTCCATCATATTCTGAATGTAAACCATGTCCAACAAGAAGCAGGCTATCATCAGCTATAAAATTAGCATGGGGGTAAATTCAGGCTTGCAGGGAGGACTGTTGACTGCAGACACAGCCTCCCGTGTTTCTCTCATCTTGTTTGAAAATTAAGTATCTTTTGTTCCGTGCCCTAACCTTGCTCGCAGTTACTAGAGCAGGCTCCAGGGAAAGGCAGCAGGATGCTCCATTTCTTTTCCTCCTGTTATTGTCACGAGACCACTGAGCATACAAGTTCAGTGGGATACATTTCATCATACTCCGCTGCTCCTAATGGGCCTGTCTTTTGCATTTCTTTTCTGTTTATCTTTTCCCCAGGAAGTTCAGCGGAAAATATGCAGCTCGTGATGAAGGTCCCTCAGCTGGACTGGACCATTTTCAAGCACAGCATCAGCATAGCATAAAAGCCAGAGGGTTGTTATTATGGCCAGGTTAGAAAATATTCGGGCTTTTTTTTTACACCTCCTTGTTTAAATACAAATCCTCCTCCCTCCCAAAATGTAACCCAGAGTTGGTGAGTAGCGGGCACCAGTGGATTGCAGCCTCCTTGTCCAAGGGGGGAAGGGCCTGGGTGCTGCTCAGGAGGGCATGGTGACCCCAGCCCCCGAGGATAGGGCACATCCAGGGGATCGCATGAGCTTTAGGAAAGGTGGACGGGCTGCCCAGCCTGCTCTGCCCTCAGCCCCTGGGCAGCCTCTGCAGCTCCCTGCCTCCAACCTGCCTGCGCTGTGCTCAGAGCCCTGCCCTGGTGCCACAGCTCTGCAAGACGCTCAGCTCTTCCACAAGGAGAGGAAGAAGCATGCCAAGGGACAAGTACGAGCCCTGCCAGTGCCCAGGAGCATCCTCTGCCGTGGCACCGCTTTGTACCGCGTGGTCTCAGGTGCTGGTACAGCGATGGGGCCATCCCAGAGCAAAGGTGAGACAAGAAACCAAGCCGCCCTCTGCCAGAAGGCCACCAGCCCTAAACCCAGGGAGGGTGCCAGAGCTAGAAAGCTGGGGGAAGGGGCTGCTTTCTACTCCTGGGAAATGAATATACCTGCCCCATGCCGCAGCCCTGAGGCCCCCGCCCTGCCACTCCAGCACACCCTGCCATCCCGGGAATCGAATGGGACGTGCTGTGCACCAGCTGTAATTCCCTTTTAATAATACATCCCAGGAGGGCTGGCTCAGCAGCCCTCCTCTGCTCATCCACCTCCTCATTAGCCTTACTCTGTTCACTCCGTTTACAGCTGGCACATAAATTAATGGAGCGCTAATCAGCTGGGGAGGAGCTATTAATAGTTGTGTGATTCCCTCCTTCCTCCTTCTTTCTCCCCCTCTCCTGTCCTCCCTCTGCCTCCATCCTTGTGTCTGCTGCGCCAGGAGGATGTGGGTACCTGGAAGAGCTCGGAGTCATCGGTGCTGTACTGGCTGGAGTCGGTCTCCGAGTGCTCCCTACACCACTGCAGCTCGCTGAAGCAGCCAGCCGAGTCGAAGTCACTGGCATCCAGCTGAGACAAATCAATCTCGGGGAAGTCGGAGTAGAGGTGCTCCTCGCCAGACACCTCGTACTGAGGAGAGAAGAGAAAGGGGGTGAGCCCGCCACCATGCCAGAGGGGCAGGCAGCGACGGGCAGCGGCAACAATCTGTGGAGACTGTGTGCCGTCGCCTCCGCCCGAGCCCAGTACTCAGATCTTCTTGTGAATCAGCTTTGCCAAGTGGCTCCAGGAGCAATTACATGGCAGTGGAGAGCACAGAGAGCACGGCTTCTCTGCACACCTTGCAAATCAGTTTGCACAGCCTGGCACTGGCACTGCTGGTTACTGAAAGCCACCCTGAAACTGCCACTAAACCACCCCTCTTGTGTCCCTGGCTGTGGCAGGCATCGAAACAGCAGTGTCCGCAAGGGAAGAGCCTCGTCCCCTCCCGCGAGCAGAAGCTGAAAGCACAGCACAGCTGCCCGGACTGCGGTAAAACAGCTGCTGGTGCTCTCAGGGGAAACTGAAGCCATTCCTGCCTTTGGTGCCCTAAGGGTGACATCCAGGGTTAATTCAGCTGCCCTGGGGATCAGTGATAACAGAGTGAGGCAAGAAACTTGGGCTCACACTAGACAGCAACGCAGGGGGCCAGGCTCCAGTGGGCGGCCTCACGCCTGGTCAGCGTAGCTGTTCCGTACCCCATCCCCATACCCACCACAGGGCATCAAACCACTCAGGGACAGTTCCTCTGGGGCAGCTGCATGTCCTGCACATCCCAAGGCACTGCCAAGGCAAGACAGACCCTGGGTCCCATGTCATATACGCAGGATGAGAAAAATGGCATGGAAACGAATCAATGTCTGGGTGCACACGGGGTGATGCAAGCTCTAGGAACTGAGCTAAAAATCTCCATTTAACCACAGAAAGCAGCTGGGACCTGCCCTGATTCTGCCTGGCTCCCAGCCGCTGCCTGGCCACAAAGCCCCGCGGCTGCATCCAGCACCCACGGGAGCAAGGGCTGGCACCGGCATGGCCCTGCCCGCACTGCCACTTGCTGCCTCGGGTCATGCTTGGGTTTGTACCCCGACGTCCAGGTTCAAACGGGGAGGGGAAAGGTCCGGTGCAACTCCTCCCGGTATTGGCTGCCCGGGGGGAGTTTTCTGGCAATGAGGGAAGCAACTTTATTTACAGAGCAAATGGATTTTGGAGTAGGCACACATCTGAGCAAGTGAGAGAGGCTGCAGGGGCAGGAGAATGTGGGGTCTCCCCTCCTGAAGTGCCCTGGAAGGGTATCCTCCAGCACTCAGTGGGAAGGACAAGGTATTTCAAACAGCTGCAGGAATGGAAAAGACAGTGTTTCTCTCTTTCTCCTCTCTTTTTTTTTTTTTTTTTTAATTGGGATAATCTGGGATCATCGATTGTGTTCCCACAGGCTGAGGGGCCCATGTGCCAGGTGCTACCCACTGGTTTAGGATACCCTGTGCCACACCAAAGGACGCTCCTGTGCACGCACGCACGCACACACCCACCCACCCATCCATACACACACCCCATTTTGTATTTCTCACCTGCTTTTTGCCCCATTCCCTCCCAGTGGTGGCAAGGAAAGGGTGAGCAGTTTGGAGGACACAGCAAGGGCAGGAGAGACCAGTTTCATGGCCTGATAGCAAGCCAGTGCCATGCCCCAGCAGCAGACTGCTGACTTGGCCATCCCCACAGCCGCAGCAGGGCTGGGGGCTGCAGGGAGCTGCTGATGCTGCCCCAGCCCCGCTGGTGCGGGCAAACCCCATGGGGGGCCGGGGAGCTGCTCCCGTGCTGGGGGAATGCTCTCCCCCAGCATCCTCCATCCGCCCTGCCACTGGAGGGAAGGTGTATCAGGTAGACATCCATGTGCATGGTGCTGCCGAGTATATCGGGCACAAAAAAAGGTCTGTGCAACCACCTGAATGGCTCCAGGATCTGAAAACTCCTCATGGGTCCCCTAAGGCTGGGGCTCTTCAAACCTACCCTGCAAAAACCTTTGCTCCCCAGGTGGTCAGAGCGCATGTAGCAGGTCAAGGGTCCCTGTCCTCATCACTGCCAGCTCCAGGGGACACAGATGTTACCTCTCCCCCAGCTGTCCTGTTCTCCCTGCTCAGGAACATCCTGGGCTGCTCCGGGATCAGACGTCCTTTGGCCTTTCAGATGTGTCCCTTACCTGCTGTGGCTTGTCCCTGCTCTCCTGCCACCGCTCTTGCGCCTGCTCCAGAAAAAGTCTTGCAACAACTTTGGCTCCCGCTTCTCCCCAAATCTTCCCATGGGAACACAGGCAAAGGCTTTTATTTTTAGAAAAGCCATACATACATATATATATATGTGTGTCTGTGTGTGTGTTCAATTAAAAATAGCAAAGTAGTCAAATTCTCCTGCTCCTTTTGATATGCCACAAGGGAAAAGATCCTGGTGCTGAGATCACAAGGAGCAGCTGACACCAGTGCTCGGGACGTCTTTTGATCAACTCCACAGATGTGACATGTCCCCATTGGCAACAGGGCTGGGTAAAAATAAAACTCCTGCAATCTAACGCTGCTGAGCTGCCCTCACTGGGCACCCCAGAGGCAGGAGTGCCCCGTCACTGCCACGCTGCGTGCAGCCGTCCCGAGGCAGTGGGTGGTAGCGGATGCTCCCAGGTTCCCAGCTGGCACAGATCAGGAATGCCCAAAAAAGCTCTGCCTGTGTCGGTCCCCCTCCTCCCTAGAAAAAGCAGAGAGAGCCTTTGCTCAGCGTGGCTGCCCGCACAGACACGCGGCAGGGCATCCCAGTGCAAAGCTGCAGCTCCAGCCAGCCCCCTCAGCTAGAAAGGGTCATTTCACGGGCCCAGCCACTGATGGCTTGAGTCTCAGGACGGAATCACTCGGAGCACCACTAGCTCGGCACTGAGAGCGAGCCCCTCTGGGCTGGCTGCAGGGCTGGGGGAGGACCAGACCCCTGCCTGGGTAGGGGGTGGCAGTGATGGGGAGGCTGCCTGTGGGCACTGGACCTCATCTGCTCTGACTTTCCCTTTTCCCACCCTTTGCATTTCCTGCTGTCTTGGGAGAGGAGTGAACTTTTGTTCTAATTTTACTCGGGAGTTTGTAGGAAGATCAGCCATGGGTTCTTGGTGTGCAGCCAGCAAACACCCATGGAGACATGCTCTAAAATTCAGAGGCATCCTTCAGCCCAAACACCTGGCCCATGCACGCTGCAGCGTGGCCACAACCAGAAAGCTGCCAGCAGCTCCTTGAGGCTTGTCTGCTGAATCCCTGCTCCAGGGAAGAGGGATGCCCAGGCAACTATGCGGGTGCCTCCACGCCACACACCTACATCCTTTGGGGGAGCAGGAGCCCAAGCCTGGGCACTCCCTCTGGAAGCAGGAGCGCCCCACAGCAGCACCATGTGGGCAGCTGCAACTGAAAGCCAAAGCTAAAAGGTGGAGGGCATTTGGGGGAACGGCCTCCATTCAGAGATGTCCTCCTCAGCTTTCTTTAAAGCATGAACCAATTCTGACCTCAGCCCTAGCAGAAATGCAATCACAGTTACAGGACAAAGAGGCAGCTGATACTCGCTTGCGTGTTGCAAGGAGCTTCGCCTCTGCAGAGGCTTTTCTTGCTGGGAGGACAGAGCATTAACTTTTTTATTCATTTACTGCTGAGCCTGGACAGCCCTCCCCTACTGTGAGGGGTTTATAACTTCAATCATGAGAGCAGGGGTTGCCCTGGGAGGCTGGCAGGGATGCTCACATCGAGGATTTGTGCTCATTTCGTGCCCCTGCTGAGGCTGGCCAGATCCAGCAGCAGCCATGCTGTGCATGCCCAGGGACAGCCTGGAGAGCAGGAGGGCTCTGCACCCGCTGCAGCTGCACCACCCTGCTGCCAGCCCCACCGTCCATGTCTACCGTGGCAGAGCTGGCGATAGTGAGAAAGCACGAGGGACAGTCTCCAAACCAGCAGTCAGGGATGCCCAGAGGTCACCTTGCCAACTCTCGTGTTCCAGGGAGCTTCGGCTGCACTTCAACATTTCCAGACAAGAACCAGCAGGCCTGGTCCATAAGCACTGCGGGTGAGGAGGGGCCGGCTCGCCCCTCAGCCTGTGCTATGCCTTCTCCTGGAATCCCCACATAAGCAAATCAGTCTAAGAGCTTCTGGTGGCTCCTTGGTCAGCATCCCTTCATCTCCTGGGGCTGTGAATGGAAGAGCTCCCAGGTGCTCTGGGGACTGTACCCACCAGGGCACCTGCTGCTCCGACTCCCCATCCCCGATCTTTGCCCTTCCCAGGGCAGTGGCCAGTGGGACGAGGAGCTGGCATGGGGGTTAGCTTCATCTCCCTGCCCGATCGTGAGGGTGGCCAATGCTGGCAACCATCTCTAGTGTCCCCAGCAGCTCTGTCATGTGTCCTGGGCTGGACGTGCAGCAGAGTGAGGGCAGCCAGTGGCTGCAGCCACATCCAAGGATGTCCCATTGAGCACAGCTCAGTGCTGGCTCCTGAAGTCATGGACATGGTAGGTGGGACATTGCCCCTTTCAGGTTTCTCCTGCTTTGGAGCAGTGTTAACTCTGGTGCGGGAGCATGTGAGGTCTTATCTCTGCAGAGACATGAGGTTCTTCTCCAAGCCCAACTCTAATTCAAATATTGGATTAACGAGACAGGAAATGTTTTCCACATTTTTAGTGTCAACTTGGGCACCTCAAACTAAACCACCCTGGTCAGCAAGGCTGGAGAGGCTGGCTGGGGCCAGGCTGCTGGCTCCTGGGGGCAGCCGTACCCAGTGAGCCCACCAAGAGCAGACCTTGGCTTCACAAGTGTGCAGCCAGCTTGCCCAGGGAGCAGGCAGTGCACAGCCCTCCTGCCTGCCAGCCAGACTGAAAACAGGTACCTGCACCCAGAGTTCAGCAGCCTTCAGGCAAATGCTGATGCTATAGGGTTTTGCCTTCCCTGTGGCAAGCCTGGGAAAGAAGCAAAGGGGCAATGCCGCCTACGGACACTGTCTTCTTGGAGGAACCACAGCCCTGCTGCCAGGCAATAGCAATCTAAACCAGGGCAAGCAAGAGAGCTCAGCTGGACGTTGCCTGTGGTGCTTAACTGGCTCAGAGGGGCTGGGGACGGGGCAGTGACCGTGACAAAGAGACGTGCAGGTCCTCTCCTCTGTCACACCCCTGACAATAGCATCAGCAGAAATTTCCCTTATCTGCAAAACCCCTGGGTCCAGCCCCTTGAAGTTGTGGCCAAGTATTTTGCAGTGAGGCTCCGAGCGCACCGGGTGATGGCACATGCATTGTGCTCATGCTTAGTGAGGCTGCAAAAGTTTCGGCTTCTGAAGTCTGCCGGCATGAAAGCGCTGCTGGACGGGCGCAGCACCTTCACGGGAACTTAATCCTGTTTAAGCCTGGGAGGCCAGATTTGCATTGCTGCCTGCATACATGGCCCCAGGATGCTTTGCAAATGCCTTGTCACTCACAGGCCACTTTGCTGTACAGAATAAAGGGAGGAAAGCGGCAGGTCCTCAGAGGGGCCAAAGGAACCAGCCAGAAACAGGCAGCCCATCTCCTTGCCACGGAGCTGGAGCAGTGAATCAGCCCCACACAGAGCCTCCTCCCTCCCCACAGCCAAGTGCCTACCCAAAGCATTAAGGGATAAATATACATCCACACGTGCTGGAGACAGAGCCTCAAATTAGCCAGTAGCGTTTAGGCTGGGACCCAAACCAGCAGAAGGTGAGAAATGCTGCGAACACGAGGTGCCAGCTCCCGCCAGCCCTCCCTCGGTGGCACAAGCAGCGCCAGCTCCTGGTGCCCGTGTTCACAGCCGGCTGGGGAGTTTCCCCCCTGCTTGCCCTCACCCCAGGCTTGTCTCTAAAAAGGAAAGAAAATCCTTGGGCAGGGGTTTTGGAGAGAGCCGTCCTGGCTTATCAGGGAAATCCGTAATTACAGACTGCTTGAAATGGGGATTACAGCCACGCAGGGAGACGGGCACCACGCAGCTGTTTCACTGGGATGAACTCTCCCCCGGGCAGGCAGCAGCAGGCTGGCTGGTGCAGTGGTGGGCACAGCTGCCCGCCCCGCTAGCTGCTTTGGGCAGGTAGGAGCCCCACTCACTCGTGCCAGCAGGGACGGGCGCCTGCAGACCGCCAGCACTGTGCCCAGCTGCCCCAGCACCGGCGCAGGGAGGCAATGGGGGCACGCAACCACCGCGACCCACTCCGGGGCCAGCCCAGCCCCGTCCGCCCCCGGGGTGCACCCTGCTGTCCCCACAGCTCCCACCCAGGGGACACGATCCCCATGCAGTCAGGCCACCAGCACCCTTGGGGGGGCGAAGCTGGGTGCTGCCAGCCCCTTATCATCCCTAAGGACGCACCAGCTCCCTCCCAGCCCAGAGGGACCCGCGTGGGGTGGGCAGCCCCCCTCCAGTACCGGGGAGGAGGGCAGAGGTAGGGATGGAGGATAGAGCTATAAATAAGTGTAAATACAGCAAGGAGGCACCTGGCCAGAGCTGTGAAGGTCACTGGAGCGTGTGCCAGCAGATAAGCAACCCCCCTCCCCACTGGCATTTGACAAAATGTCACTGTGAATGAGGGAGAGGTGGTATCGGGTTGTGCCTTGGCCCAGCTGGCCCTCGCCACCCCCTGACATTTATAGCCTGAGAGCCCTGAAGAGGAGGGCGAGCGGTCCCTCCTCGGGAGGCAGCAAAGGCAGAGGGGACCCTGCCTGCAAACACACCGATGTGGCACAGTGGAGGGAGGCGCAAGGAATGCAGTGCTGCCACTCCCTCATCCGGCTCCCCAGTTTTGGGGGAAAAGGAGCACAGGAATATCCCAGGCTCCCGGGTCTGCACAGAGGCATGCAACACCTCACTATCCTGCTAGGAGCAGGGCATTTCGCCCTCTGCACTCTGTTGATTTTAATTTTTTTTAATTTCTACTAATCTGTTTTAACAATTCAGCCCAGCCAGCAAGAGGAAAAAACAGCACTAGCATTTAAAGCCTGGACAAAATAAATAGCAGGTTGATCCTTTCTTCCACTCGAGCTGCTCAAAAACAACTGCTGCTTGTCTGCATTGCTGTGGCAGGCGGGAGCCGCCGCACAGTGCCGGGCCCCACGCCGGACGCCCTGCACCGACATGCAGCGAGCAGCCGCCCTCCCAACACAGCCCGTGAACTGCAGAGCGGGCAAGGGGAGGGGGTGCTGGCAGCACCAGGCACCTGGCCCAGCGGCACCAGCAGGACGAGGGGTGCTTGGTGCCAGGCTCTGAGCCACAGCCCAAGTGCGAGCACGGTCTCGCCCGCTGACTTTTGTCTTACATTAGAAGGGTGTAATTAAGATCAACCCTGAGATGCCAGTAATAGGAAATATTAAACATTAACTGCAAACAATAAACACAACCTTGCCAGATATCTTTGATATGGAGGAAAGATGGAAGAAATTGCACTAAACTATCCCTGAGTCACAGGATAGAAAAAAGGAGCCTGAGATACTGCTAATAATGCCCTGAATAAACAACACTCCGCTGAAACACTTTAAACAAAGGTGTGTCGGGTTTAAGAAGAAGGGCAGCAGCAAAGTATATCACAGGTTACAGAGCTGCATGTTCATACTATACTTGGCAGCCATTTTTTTGGGCTTCGAATTAGAGAGTCCACTTTACTTCTGCCGGAGCCCTGGGATGGGCCAGCCCAGGGCTGCAGGACCTGCTGGTGCCGCGGCAGAGCTGGGGAGACCCCGCAGCCCCAGCCACCCCGCACAGAGCCCAAAGCACCTCCCCACTGCCATCACCCTCCGGCACCACCACTGCCGGGCCAGCACCACCACGCACCAGGCAAAGGCAGAAAAGGAGAACTGGTGGTTCTTTTGCCCCATGCAAGGAGAAGGGGCAGCAGGTAGACACAGCAGGAAACTGGCTGTTCCCAAAGAGGGACGCTCCTCTCTCAACACCGGCTGATGGAAACAGCACCTGCTGACTGTGGCTGCTGCCAAGCGCCGCACCGCGCCGGCTGCTGCGGCTGCCATGTCCCCAGGATACAGTCTGCCAGGCAGAGGGCTGTCCGGGCAGTGCCAGCGCACTTGGGCACACACAGCATGCTGATAGCAGTGTCTCCCATCGCAAGAGAAGTGTGAGAGCTTTACCCTGCACCCCTCAAGCCACAGAGCAGCACCCCATGCCAACCCTGCCAGCAGCCAGCGCAGCAACACTGCCCACCACCTGCTGATCCCAGCACAGCAGAGAGCAACACCCCCAAATATGCATGTGCCAGCGGCTGCTGCCAGCATTGCCCCAGTCACTGATGGGTGCTGCAGCAGGCAGTGGGGCTGGCACTGCTTGATGGCATCAGCCAGGCAGTGCCTGGGCTTGGTCCTGAGCCCTGATGGTGTTTTCTAAGAGATTCCTTGTAATCTGCCCCAAAACCAAAGGCAGGACCAATAGACAGCAACCGGCGTGTGCTGAGCCGGGTAGGTCTCCAGCCCTGCCATGCGATCCCCTGGCCATGGGGACAGAGGCACGGGCAGGAGCAGGCAGGTGTTGCGCTCCAGCACGATGCTCACCTCCTCGCCACAGCATTTCTCCAGCGAGGCAGCACAGCCTGCGCGGGGCAAGGACGGAGCAAGAGGTGGCACAAGCCCTGCAGCCTCAAGAGGCTCCACACAGAGGATGCCCAGTGGGACAGGGAGCAGCAGGGGCTGGGGCTGAGGCCAGTGGGGGCGTCGAGACCTTGGGACTGCTTCCACTTGCAGACCCACAGCTGGAAGTGGCAGGAAACACTGTGGCCCCACAAGACAGGCTAGGGAGCCCCGGGAGCGGGGGTGCCCCCGAGGTCCAGCCAGGCTGGCGGCACTGGGGGGCCACGTTGCACCATAGGAAGGGGCAAGTGCCTGACTCATTGAGGAGCTGACTATTAGCCAGCTCTGCTGGTCACAAAAATTCCCCACAACTGCAACTCCCTCATTTTGAAAGGAAAACATGAGGGGGTGATTATTTTCAGACCTTCCTCTTCTGATGTCCTGGCAGCCAGCAGCCACATGACGGCTGCGGGCAGAGGGACGCCAGCAAGGAGGCTCCCCCAGGGTTGCGGTGGCTGCAGGGGCTGGAGGAGAAGGAGCCCTGTCCCTGCCCTGCTCTGGCCACTGGCCCCTTTGGAGGTTTGGTCACCAGCCTGCGAGCTGACAGGGCTCCACGAGGCCCTTTCTGCCCGGAGGATATTGCAAACGTCCTCTCGTGGCGCAGCCCTTCCCAGAGAACACCAGTTCAGCTCTGTGGGCACTGCTCACCATAGCACTGGCAGCTCTTCACCCCTCCCAGCTGGCTGCAAGAACAAATCCCTGCCAGGAGGCAAGAAGCAACTGTCCCTCCAGCTCCCCACACTACAAGTGAGGTTGAACCTGCAGTTCCACAAGAAGGGAAGCAGAGCTGCTGCCCGCAGGGAGCATGGTAGACATCACCATGTTGTGCCACATCAGGTTCCCACTCCAGCTCCAGAGCTGCTCGGGCTGCACAGGTGAGCCCAGCCTCAGACGTGCTCCCTACCCACAGCCACAGCCTCAGGATCTTCCATGGTGTTGTGCTTGGAAAGCTCCCACTGGCTTTGCCAGGAGCTGCAGCCACAGCCTGTGGTCCTGGGAATCCCTGAACTACTCCCAGGGGCTGGTACAGGCAACGCGAGGAAGCTGGGAGGCTTTTGGGGTCCACAAGCAGGTGGCAGGGAGCGAACGTGCAGGCGGGGCAGGCGCTCGGTTGCACCAGAGCCACTCACCCTGCGGTGCTGCCGGCTCTGGGGTTGCTGCCTTGAGGCTGTGAAATGGCAGGGGAGGGAAGGCCAGCTCAGGGTGAACTATCATTAATGAAATATCCTCCTCCCCTGGCTCAGGACACAAAACAGAGGGCTTTCTGGGTGACAGCTAGCAGGAGGCAGCGGCTCGAAATGCAGCCTGGCTCTGCTGCCCTCGGTGGAGGGGGCTGTAATTCCTGGGGCATTCTGGAGCTCCATGTCAACAGCTTGGCGGCTGTGAAACAGGAGCTGAGGTTAAGCCAGCCTGAATCCTGCCCTTTTACATACACATGTGAAGAGCTGGTGAAGAGAACCTGCTGACTGCTGGACACCACAGCCCAGCGTTATCCCTCTGCCAGGTTTGTGGCCGTCATCTGCAGGATGCTCTTCACCTCCCCAAGCCACAGGTACCTTTTTGGACCTTGCCATTGCTCCCGTGCAGAGCAGGGACTGTCTGGGCAGCCTTTCCCCTGCTGGGAGCACTCTCAGTCCCTTTTGCCAGGGAGGTGGCAGGCAGGGGAGGGAGGAAAGCACTTCTCCTGCCTGCCTGCCTGCCTGCAGGTTTTGTACCAAGACACACCCCCCCCCGGCCCCGCCCCCCCCCCCCCCCCCCCCCCCCCCCGCCACAGAAGACAGCACGGTGCCCTGCACTGTTTGGTGCTGCCCGCACCGCCGGCAGCAGAGCACCGTCTTAGCACTAATCAGTACGAGGCAGGAGATGGGGAAGGTTCAAGCTAGGGTTAAGAAGGCGCAAGGAGGATCTTCCTGCATTAGCCTGACCTCCCAGCGGGTCCAGCCCCGATGCTCGGCTGCAACAGGCACGCTCCAGTGATGCACTGTGCCCTGCCGGGGGTCAGGGCACCATCACCAAACCAGACCCACTGTGACTCTCAACAGACCCTTTCTCCTGCCAGACACTGGCTGTGCTGGCCCTCCTGCTGTGGGGTCTTTGGGGGACCCCCCGCTGTGCCCAGCGGCCATGTGAAAAATGAAGTTTTCAGCTGGAGAAACGAGGTTTCAAAGGGTGAAAACCACAGTGGAAAGTGCAAAACCTCTTGGATCCATCCATACCCTCCCGCCAGGCCTGTCCATGCATGCCTGGGCCCATATTGCGGTGGTGGCCGAAGTGCCAGCCCTGCCCAGCCCACCCTGCCATCCACCCCTGCTGCAGGGGAGCGGGCAGCACTGCCCGCGCCAGCTCCTGCCTGCTGCCCTGCACGAGGCCCTGGTACCCCATGGTGTGGCCTGTTGCCTGCACCTCGCTGCTCCTCATCACCAGGGTCTCTTGCGAGAGCAAGGAGAGGGGTCCCCCCCTCCCCTTCTCCTGAATCAGCATCTCCCTCCTCTCCCCCTCCAGCTAAGCCCATCAGCCGGGCACTGCTGTCTCCCTGATTAAATTGCTGCCCATTTTCTGCACAGTGCCTGGAGGTATCCTGGCAGGAGGAGATGCATCACCACCTGGTGTGGTCACCGCTTGGCTCCGCTCTGGCACAACTCTGCCCGTGCTCACCGGGAAAGCCAGTGGGCAGGCACGACACGGGCGCCGCTGCATCTTTGGCTCTCCCAGGCAGGGCTGTGCCAGCCCCAGCGCCCCAAAAATGCAGAAAGCCAGCACAGCCCTATCACCCCTTCAGTGACTGAAACCACCTAAAAAAGTAGTGGGGAAGGGGGATGCCAACGGCTGAGTATTTTCCAGGTGGGCATCATCAGCATTAGGAAATCACCAGTATTAACTGATGAACAGTATTTATACTATTCCAATTATTACAGTGGGGAAACTGAGGCACAGGAAGGTGAAACGAGAGCAGGTTACAGCAGGTCCTGTGACCACGGGCTATGTACACAGCTCACAAGGTGTATGGCAGAGGCGTGATCCCTGAGCAGCACCTCTGGGGCTGCCGTGCAGGCGCTGCCAGCGCCCGCTGCACTTCACTAGCACAACCTGTTTGGCCTGGGGATTTCCCAGTGCTACACCAACCAGCACAAGGCTTTGCTGTGCCTTGGTCGGCACCGGAGCACTGCTGGTGTCCCAGGAAGCAGCGGGTGTCCCAGCCAGGCCACCTGCCCCCAGGGGCCCAGGGCTGGGGCTCTGTCCCTGCTTTTTGGCTCTGCAGGGAACATTTCTAGGAGCTGCAGCCTGGAGCCAGCACTGCCAGCCCGGCTGCTCCTCTGAGCTTTCCCTGGTGTCAGGACCAGGCACTCCCTTCTCCCCCCATGGCAAACAACTGACTCACCCCAGAAAGAAACTGCTTCAAGATCTCCAGATACAAAAATCCCTCCAAGGGCAAAAAGCTCCTTCAGGAGCACATGCAAACCCGGGCGATCACCCACATGCACAAAGCTTTGTGCTATTCCAGATTGCCCCCCTGCAAGGGACCACACCTTTACCCTCCCCAAAACCCCAGTCTGACAGGCTCTGGCAGGGCACATGGGAGCTGCACGCCCAGGTGGGGTCTGGCCGCTCCCCAGGCAGGGTCTGGCTCAGGGCTGGGACCCCTCTTTCCTTCCCCCCAAACCAACGGGGGTGAAGCCCACAAAGATGACTTCCTATGCTTAAATCAGACCCTTTTACCCACTCGATGTCCTGTGCCAGCTCCCTCACAACCCCGCCCTAAGCTTGCCTGCTCCCAAGCCTTGTCCCTCCCTATTTTTGACCCCATCTAATCCAGAGATCAACCTAAAGCCAGGGACCTCAGAGCAGGCTGGCCTGAAATCCAGATTTGAAACCTGGATCTGACAGCCTAGTGCCTAGGAACTGGTCTGACCCCACATCCACCTCTGGGTCAGGAGCATCAGAACCGAGGGTCCCCTCCGGTGTGTGGGAGGCCACCTCTGCCCTGGCAGCACCATGTGCCAGTTGGGCCCAAATTCCCGTGCAGGGCTCACAGGGGTTAAGGTGCCTCCTTGGTGTGCCACCTTCATAGACTTTGAATGGTCCCAACGCCTGGCAGCGGCTCCCCAGTCATGTGAACAACTCCAGTTGCTGGCCCCGCCACCGCCTCTGTGCACCCCGCTTTTATCCCCGTCCATCTCCCCACTCCATGGAGGCCATCCATCTCTCTCGGCTGCCTCCGCTCCCCATGTCAGGGGCTGCTGGGTGGGACTGCAGCCAGGTGTACCTGGGCAGAGCCTCTAATGTCACCTTGGAGGGAAGCGCTGTGGCCCCAGCTGGACGGCGGCAGGGAGGCGGGCAGCGAGCCCCACGGCCACACTCAGCACAGAAATGGTGGGAGAACCCTGCCCAGCCCACACGGGCTGAGCCCATGGGTGAAGCTGGCTTCGCACCCTCCCACCACTGCCGGAGGGGAATGAACCACCCCTGCACCTCCGAGCCCCCAACAGCATGGGCATGGCATGCAGCAAGCAAACCCCTCGGCCTCTCCATCCAGCACTCCGCTGCAAGCGCAGTTCCCAGCCATGGGCGACCGCCTGTGGCCACGCGTCCCCCAAACCCAGCCGAGCCATGCTTGGTTATGCAAACTGCCATGGGAGCTGTTTCAACTAGTTGGACTGCTGCCTGGCAGTCAGGTGCCTTCCTCCTCCTCCTCCCAGAACGGCTGCCAGTCCCCCGCGGGCAGCTGCCCAGGCTCCCGTGGGTGTCTCTGTCCCCACACTGAACATGCCATGCCTGCTGCCAGCAAGGGGCTTTCCCTCCCTGGGGTGCCCTGGGAGGTGGGAGCAGGCATGGGGGCTTGCCATCCCCCAGCACAGCATGCTGTTATCCCCCAGCGCAGCTGCGAACCAGCCCCGTCAGCGGGTTTCACAGTCCTTGAGGTGTCCTCAAGCGTCCCTGTACTGCCGATGCACAGCATGCAACACCGGCAAGCAGAGGAAAGGTTGTCCATGCGCACTTCGTACCGACCAGGAGCAGGAAGCCAGGGCCATGCAAGTGCCAGGGTGCAGCAGAGGTGGAGAAGGGGCTGTTTGCCCCATTGCTGGTGAGTTTTGCCCAGCACTGTGGTCATGCTGGGATTTCACACCCTGCCTGCATCCTTGGTGGGATGCAGGAACTCAAGCAAACTGCTCCCTGTGACCTGCTGTGATCAAAATTTGGAGGGGTGTGGGGAAAAAACAGTCAAGGTGCTGTGAGCCACAAAGGAGGCCTCTGGCAGAGCTGGCCACCATGTCTGTCACTGGCTGGCTCAGCCACACTCACACCTCATGGTAATGGCTCAGAGTTTGTCTTTGCCTGCAGAAACTCTTCCCAGGCTATGAGGGGATAGAAGCCAGCGCGTGGAGAGCATCTGCTCCAAACAGCCTCCAACATGTTGCAAAATGGGGGAAAAACCCGCATCTGAGCACCAGGCATCTTCATGCAAATCTCATCCTTCCCAAGTCAATACCAACCTCACTCTGGGATGGCAGGAAACCTGCAGCTCAGCTCTGTGCAGGGCTCTTCCTCCTTTGCACAACACTTAGGCCTCTCCTTAAATTTCAACACAGATTGCAGGGAATTTATATGCCACCGGTTAACTCAGTGGTGGCCTGGCAGCCCTGGCTCCAGCATTGAAATGTTCCCTAACCACCCCCGACTGCTCCCAGCAGCTCCAGCAGCACAGCCAGTGGTTTAGGCACCGTATGGATTAGCAGCTCCGTGGGGCAATAGCTGATGCAGTGCTGAAATGCGGGATGAAGTGGGATGAAGCCAGCTGCCCACCTGCACCAGGGCTGCAGGGCTCCTGCCATGGACGGTGTCCGACCCAGGGAGCCCAGGTGGGAATGCGGAGAGGGAGAAGGGCTGCAGAGCCAGCCTTTATGCTGCTCATTGGAAAAGGGAGAGGAATCAGCCAGCCCAGTGCATGGAGAAGAGAGATGCCAGCCCGTGTGCACCAGCAGCAGTGCCGGAGGGGAGCTGACACGGAGCTGGGGTGGCACAAGAGATGGCTCCATCCCTGCAACATGGTTCTTTACTACAAACTTCTGTGCAACAAAATAAGGCCTTTGCCAAACCAAACAGGCCCCAAGCCAGCTCCTTCCAAGGCTCCCTGGGATGCTCCACTCTACCCATCCCTCAGTGGGTGCCAAGCTCTTGTCACGGGTGTCAGTTTTTCTGTTTAGGGTGTTTTTCCAGCTGGTGCTGGACGAGCTTTTCCACAAAGGTAGCATCAAGCTGGAGGAGTGGGGAAACCGCCTGTGCTGAATAGTAAAACCCACTGGCATCGCTGTGACGCTTCTCCAGACGCTGCAGCTAAATATAGACTGCTCATTTATTACCCTGCCGGCTGCTGGATTTGGTGCGAGAGGAGCTGGGGGGCTGCACTGACGCTCCCCCTCACCCGCGATGGGGATTGCCCGTACACATCCAGTAAAGAAGCTCACATTTGCTTAAACAGGATGCAAAGCATAAAATAGACCATGAGCCTTCTCCCTGGGTGTCTCTTGAGAAACGGAGCCAGTTTGCTGGTGAAATGCTGTGGGTCCAAATCCCCCACTCTGCATCCTGGAGGGGTTTCGAGATGTGCTGGTGCGAGTAAGTCCTGTCCGGGTGGGAAGGGATTCCCCCTGCTCCTGGCATGAGCAGCCGCAGTACACAGACCACGCAGCGAAGGATGCTGCACCAGCCTCCAAGAGCGCGGCTTTCCTGTGGCTTCCCTGCTGGTGAAACACAGGCAATGCTTCTTCACCTAAAACAGCCACAGATGCAGTGCTTGACCCCACTGCACTGTCTCCCTGGGACTACAGGTGAGGCAGTGTTTCTGCCACTCAGGTCACAACAGGATTTGTCCCTCTGTTGCACATTGGAGGGAAGGAGACATGCCCCAAAATTTGCTGGGGACCTGCAGCCTCTGTGATGCCTTGCCAAGGTTTTTCTGAGATGTGGTTCACTAATGGAAAATGTGGTGCTGGGGGTAAGGGGTCGATGCTCAGGGCAGGGCAAGCAGGTGAGGATGGAGACGCCATCCTGCATGCCCAGGAGAGCACAAAAGCCCACCAGGCTCAGCTCTGGGACATGGTGTGAAGGCAGCTACCATGGGGCCGAGGCACAGGCAGGAGCAAGAGGGGTAAAGCCCAGGATGCTGTAAAACACTGCTGGCTGCCACCCACACTCACACGCAGCTGCGAGCCGCCATGCCGCGACACTGCTCCCCTGACAGCTGACCCTGCACAGCCTCCCCACCCCGGGCCAAGCTGCATGGCCCCTTCACCTGGGCTCCCGTGGGGAGCATTCGAGGGGGTGGGACCCCAAAGGTGCTCCCACTAAAACCCCAGCACTAACCCCAGCCCATGGCCCCATCAGAGCCATCCCAGGAAATGCGGGGCTGGTGTGAACTGCCTGCAGGCCTCCCGCCTGGGCAGAGCAAACTCCCGGGACCTTTCCCACTGCTCTCTGGTGGGAACATCGGAGCAGGGGCCCTGTGCAAGAGGCAGGAGGTGCATGGAGCCACGCTCCGGTGGGTGCCATCAAGACCCAGGCTGTGTGCTTGCTGCCTCCATCGCTACATCTGAGAAAAATGGGTAAAAAAAGGGGATGCACTGCAAGCCAGCCCCTACCCCCACGTGGCCAGGAAGCCAGGCTGGGCCGAGACGCTGCTGGCTGCTCACAGCAGCCATCTCCCCTGCTCTTGGCGCTGAGTCCCATTGAGACAGGGCCAAGCAGGACGGGAACTCCAGGCATCCTGCCTCCTGCCGCCGGCGCTCCTGACTGACCGGTTCACACTGGGACACCTGCTCCCTGGGTGACCAGGGCCGCCCTGCTGCCAGCACTGCTGACCTCGGCCACAGCGCCTGCCTCATGACTGCAGGACTGGCCAAAGGAAACAGCCCTCTGGCTCCCCAAACCAGCCAGCCTTTCCCCCACAGCCATCCCACTGGCCAAGTGGGAGGCTGGGAAGCAGCAGGAGGGAAAGGGTTAAGCCATTAATCATCCCTGCTGGAGAGCAGCTGGACCCAGGGCCCATGGCACCCACAGGAGCGCCTGTCCTGTACCCCATGCATCCCTGTGTTGGGACCACCCAAGGGTCTCGCAGAATGGCAGGGGTCTGCTGGGGGCTGCCTCGTCCTGCCAGCAGCAAGGCCAGCAGTGTACGCTCCTCTGGGTGAATCAGATCATGTGGCGACAGCAAAGGCAGCCGTGGCACCTGCTGCGCCTGTGCCACTGCCCACGTGGGGACCGGGAAGCTGCTGGCCTTGCATGGCACTCCCACTGCACTCCTGCCCATTGCATACCCTTACGCTGCACGCTCACCCATTACACACCCACCCACTGCACACCCTCCTGCCACACTCCTGCCCATCACTGGCACCGGGAGGGTGCGATGCAGGCACCCCAAATATTCCCCGGGCAGGGACAGAGGTGACTCTCCCTGCTCCTGAGTGTCTCAGCCACTGGCTGGAAGCTGAGCTAGTGGCTGCAGAAACAGCCCGAGGCCCCCAGACGCAAGGTATGTTTGCACCCCAGGCTGCCGTCCCCACACGGGGACAGGCAGGACAAGGCACAGGGCTCATGCAAGGCAGCTGAAAAAGCCAACTGACAGGTCCTCAGCCCCCATGCAGTGTCCCCACTACCATGGGGGCTGCAGCCGAGACTGTTGCTGCCAGTGGCCTACAGGGACCTGCAGCAGCACGGCAGGAAGGGAGCTGGGCGTCTGCAAGCCCATGGGCGCCCTGTGCCCACTAACGTCCCTCAGCCCAACCCTGGGTACAATGGGATGCTCCCAGTCTCAAAATTCCCATTCAAGTCCCCACTTGGGGACCAGAGATGGGGGACGTGTTTTGACCCTTTCCCCCCAGATCTCACCATCTTCCTACCAACCTTGATGTTTTCAGAGCTTGGGGAAGCCTGAAGCAGTCCAATCCTCACCACATCCCCACGCTCTGGGTGAGCTGGCCAGTCCCATGCTACATTCCTCAACCAGATGTTACAGAAGGCAACAGCTCTTCTTTTGGAGTAATGTCTGGGCTCATGAGGCAGGAGCACATCAGAGACCTCCCCATGCCTTTGGGGGCTGCTCCCCCTTCTCCCCTGGTTCCCTGCTCAGGGACCATCCTATGCACAAAGACAGCAACCCCAAAACACCTCAAACATGATTTCTGAATGACTTCCTCCTCCCTGTGCTGACATCTGCTGATGAAGCAGAGAGGGGACACACAGATGCCCTGCTTCTGCCTCCCCCCTCAGCCCCAGAGGCCTTTCTCCTGCTTTCCCCAGGCTCATGGGGGGCATAAACCCTTTGGCAGTGGCTGGTATTTGGGTAACAGGCCACGGAGCACTGGGGATGCAGAGCCAGGAGCACGTATTGCTCTTGTCCTGTTGGCTGGCTGGCCGTGGTTGTGTCAGCAGCGCATGCTCCAGCAACTCTCCCACGGCCGCCAGCAAACACCCTTGGGACCCCTGAGTCCAGATGTGAGGGGTGGCAGATGGGGGAAGAGCTCAGAGGGGAGCAGAGCCTGCCTGCCTGCAGCTCTGCCCTCCCTGCCTGCAGCTCCCTGGGCTGGGGGGGGCCTCCTGTGGCATCACTGCTTTTGCCCCCCCCAGGACCACAGCTTATTTTGGATGGTGACATGTGCTGGGTGAGGCTTTGCTGCTGTCCTGCTGGAAGGAGCCCTGTCCCCATCCCTGATGGGATGCTCTGCAACAGGCTCCTTCACCCCGAACAGCTCACATCCCCTAGCTGTGCCACCCTCCTCACCCTCCAGCTAACGACAGTGACCCTCTCCCACCTTTCCCCGCAGGAGGATTTTGCTAACGCCTGCCATGGGATTTGCAGCTATAAAGGGCTCGTTAAGTGCTAACCATGCCCGGGAGCCGGCTGGCATCCATCTTGGCGGACACCCAGCGCTGTCCTGGAGAAAACTCTGCAAAAATGGCACCCCGTGCCTGCCAGCCCCCTGCCCAGGGCAGCCCCTTGCCCCAGCCATCGCCCCTCGCCAGGGGCATGGGTCCCGTGGGAAGGAGGCAGTGCCTGGGCAGCAAGTGCAGGGAACATCCAAAGAAGGAAAGGAGTCGGACAGATGGAGGAGCCGGCTGGGCTCCCTGGCCGGCTGGCTGGCCCATACTGTAAAAGGAGTGGGAACAGGGACTGCACAGCTCCCGCTCCAGCAGCTTTAAGATGGCTGTGAAGCCGAGAGGAGGAGGAGGAGAAGGAGGAGGAGAACATTAACCCTCCCAGCACTGCCCCGTGGTGAGGACGAATGGCAGGTTTCCTTAGGCTCTGCTTAACAGCAGATGGACGGGGGTCCCCCCGACTCTCATCCAATAAAATGTATCTGGTGAGGCTTTCAGGCCTGGCAGCATGGAGTCGGGAGATGCTGCCCTCAGACAGGCCATGGGAAGAAGGAGAACGAGAAGGACGAAGAGGAGGAGAAGGAGGAGGAGAAGGAGGACGAGGCACGCGGCGGATGCCTGCAGGAGGGAGGTGACCCTCCATGGGTGCAGGGCCTCAAAGACCCCTTGAATATGGGCTCCCCCTTATGCTGCCCACTGGGGGCTCAGCAGCACTGGAGGGGCAGGAAAGGGGCACCCATGGGTGCCAGCCCGCAGGGTGCCTGCCCATTGGCATTGCCATCCCTTGCTAGCTGCTCAGCAGGGAGCAGCAGGGCTGAGCGGTTGCTCAGCTTCCCTCCTCTTTCCCCTGTGGACATGCACGTGAATAATCACTTTTTTCCTGCTTAATGTTTTCCTTTAAAAACATTGGGCTTGGCCTTCCCTGTGCTTTTCTGTGGGATTCATCAGAGCTGCAGGAACCCAGGCACAGCGACTGGAAGAGCAAAGGTATCAGGCACTTAACAGCAACTTCCCTTCTCTGAAATGTTTATTGGTCATTGACGTCAAGTAATTATTGGGAATTATTAATTAAGAAAGCATTTAAGAGCATTGCTTTTGTTGAGGTTTTGTCATTACAATTAGTTTATTGGCCAGCAGGAGAAACGTCAGCCTTTGCAGTTGCTTGGAGTGCAGCAAAGCGCCTATAATTAATTTCCCTTTCCGCAGCAAGTGTTTTGCTTTGACCTACCTTTGGGGACTTGCCTTTGTCCAGGTGTGCCAACCACAACAGCTCTGGAAACACCCAGCCAAAAGGACCTCAAGAGGCCATCAGATGGGAACACCATGTCCCCTCTAGCCTGTCAGAGCCAACTACGCATGGATACTGGCTCTTTTTGGGAAAGCATCTTGGCCAGACGCCCTGATCCCAGGGAGGAAGCTGCAGGGTTAATGGGGTTGAGTCCTGCGGTCTTTCTGGAGCCACACTGCCATGCTCCCATGCCACCCATTGCCATGTCCCCGGCTCTCATGGCACCTACCACCCTGCGCCAGCGTGGGCTTTCTGCTGCAGAGCAGCTCGCTGCGGGTGCAACCTCAGGCACGCTGTCATTGGCAGCCTCGTGTGACGGGCGATTTGGCACCAGACCCTGTCCCCACGTGCGGGCACCCCTGCGATGCTCTGCCCCTAGGGCTGGGCTCGGGGCCGGCAGAATACTGGTGGGACAGGACAGGAGGGGCTCTGTGCAGCCACCTGGGGCAGCTCAGGGAATTGCAGCCTCTGGGGGCTCCCAGCCCCTCTCCTACCAAACCACAGCCCGTCTGGCCAGCCCCCCTTCCATAGGGACAGACCCCCCTTCTGCAGGGCAGCAGTACGAGCCCACCCAGAAGGGGTCAGCCCTTCTCACTTCACCCCATGCCCGCTTGTGACCAGGAGGGCCACAGCATGGGCAGGCAGCCGTGCACCCTGACTCCTCCCTGAGAAATCTCCAGCGTGTCCTTCCTCCCTCACCCAGGTGACCTGCATGCTGCAGCTATTACGTGGTGGGATGTCCCACCAGCCGCACTTCAAAAGAGATTTTCTTTTCTTCTCCGTCCCATCCTGGGGAAGTGGCTGGCTCCCAGGTGCTTGGCACTGAGAGGCACTGCTTTGGCAGCCCAGGGCTTTCCAAGGGCTCCCCGAAGCCCCTCATATGCCAGCAGCACCCACTGCGGGCAGCAGCAGGCAGCTGGGGGGGTGCCTGGAGATGGGGACAGCCCCATCAGCACCAAGCAGGAGAAGGGACCCAAGATCTGTGCTTGGAGTGGTTGGGGACAAGAATTTTGGTGGATTATTGCTCCCTTATTTCCTGGGTCCTCTGGCCCCACGGAGCATGACCCTGTAGCGGGGCTGCGTCCCCGTCTCTTACAGCCCACTCTCCTCTTGCCACCTACTCTGCTCAGCCCCATCCATGTACCCTCTCCCCATGGGAACATGAGCCTGGGAGGTCACCACGCTGCACCAGGCTGTACCTTTAAGATGATGTGAGCCCTGGAGAGCAGCACAGCTCCGCAGTGACCAGGACACAGGGCCAAGGTACCTGTGCCTCTGCCACCCCATCCCAGCCACCTCAGCACTCCTGCCTGCCTGCTGGCTCTGAGTCCCCCTCCTGGGGTGGGCAGGACAGGATGGGCAGTGGGACACGGTGCACGCCAGCAGCACCGGCACAGGGCATGCTTGGCTATGCACGTGCCCAGCACGTGTGGAGCTGGCCCCGGCGGGCAGCACGGGCACTGCGTGCTGCAGCTCCTGCCTCGCTGGTGCATGCACGTGCATGTCCCATGCACGCCTGCTCATGCAGACCTGAGGCTAGCAGCAACGTGGCTGCTCCAGCACCCAAACCCCCACCCCATTGAGCACCCAATCCCCAGGCCTGGCTGGAGGGGAGGGGATGGCTGGGAGACAGGCTCACCCCACAGGAAGCTGGGCTGCCTCTTGGGATGGGGGCTTGAGCACTGCCCTGGGCTCGGATCCTGCCTCAGCCTAGGCAAGGCAAGCCTTGGGCTGGTCCCTCCAGCAGCCATTCCTGCCTGCTCCCATCTCTGCTGGCGCTACGGCAGTTCTTCCTTCCCTGGGAGAGCCAGGGTGCCAGTGGGTGGGTGAAGCTGGGAGGGGTGCTGCAGAACCAGGCAGGCGAGGCTGGGAGGGGTGCTGGGGAACTGGGCAGGCTACAGAGCCCACACTCCCTGAATGGCAAGCAGCGCAGCTGCAGCCCTTCCTTAGAGCAGGCTGCAGGCGACTGCAACCCAGGCACCTGCAGTCTTGTGTTCCCAGGCTGATGCTGGTGCAGCCCCGGTGCACGCACACACCCCCAAGAGCAGCGCCAGGAGGGACCAGCAGCCCCCGCTCAGCAAGTGGGTCAGCTATATATAAACGGAGCAGCCCTAGCAGCGCCGGTACCAGGCACCTTCCTGCCTTGCATCATCGCCACCCTAAAAAACATGGCCTGGAGACAGGGCTGGCTCAGCCCAGGCTGTGGCAGAGGTGAAATGCTGCCACGTCGCCAGAGGCACTGCTGAATCTACTCCTCCGTAGCCACTGCCCCAAGGGCTCCCAACCCCATGCCCGCTCAGCCAGGGCAGCCACCACAGAGGCTGGGGGGACCAGGTGGGACCAACGTCCGATGGACAGATGCTCCCAGGAGGGCAGGGCTACAAGCTGTGTGCATACTCCACTGCACAAAGCAGGCCCCCAGGAGGGAGATTTCCACTTCCATTTATCGAAACCATCCGCCTCAGCTTCCAAGCATCCAGACAACAAGCTTAAAACCCCTCATTAAGGTTGGGCAGACACCTCCTGGGCCCGAGGTGCACAGGCATGCCTGCTCGGCAGTGCGCACACACGGGTTTGGCTCGCAGGGTCACGTCGAGCAGCCCCAGTGCAGCACATCACTGGGTAAGGACGTTGTGCAGGAAGACCGGGCAGCACTGCTGTTTAGTCCCAGTATCCCCAGTTTGCTGCACCCCAAGGGCAGATGCCTTCTCCAGTGCAACCTGCCTCCCCTCAGCTGCACTGTTGTGGTTACTGGACCAGTTAATCTGTTGCTGGAGCCCAGGCGAGACATGGTTTGGGGTACTTTGGGCTGCTGCTCCTCTTCGCAGCCTTGCTAGCACCACGCAGGAGGAGAGGGCTGGTGTTCATCCTGCACCCCCACAAGCAGCTGGAAAAGCCCTTTGCAGCCTGTATGTCTCCAGTTTTCTACAGTTGAACATCACCAGCCTCTCGCCCAGCCCGGAGGGTTGGGTATTCGGGAAAAACCAACTCATTAATGAGGCAGCTTGTTAAAGGCAGGCACAGATTAGCCTGGGAAACCGAGGAACTCTGTGACTGCTGAATTCAAGAACAGGGTAAATAGGCCTTTCCCTGGCAGCGGTAGGAGATGCTGCCTCAAAGCGGTGGGCTGAACCCACGAAGCCTCAAAGCCCCTTCAAAGCCCTGCACCATCCCAGGAGTCTGCAGGAGCTCTGAAGATGGAAGATGCCGGGAAGGGAGGACCACAGCTTGAAACCTATGAAAACACCCGCTTAAATTCAAGTGGAAAACACTCCATCCCCGATAGTCAAGTTCAGGCATTGCCTTCTCCTCTGATCAAACAAAATCCCAGCACCAGCATGGACTTCCAGCAGAGATGCTTCAGGGAGAAAGCCTTTGGCATGACACAGCGCTGCTGGACAGGAGCGACATGGGAGGAGAGGCAAAGGCAAGCAGAGCTCAGACTTATGGTCACCAGAGAAAAATTAACCCTGGGAAAAAATCCTGCTCTTTTTCTCACTGAAGGGAAAGATTTGCAAACTGTCTCTTTCCACAGTCAAATGAAATGCCGGTGAGCAGTGGAAGCACGGGGTGAGTGGGGCACCCCGGGAGGTCAGGGTTACCTCAAAGCCAATTGGGCAGCAGGGAGAAGAATCAGGCCTATGCGATGGCTGTTATGAATGAAGGTGGGAACGGTGTTGCTAAAGATAACTTTATGAACAGGTACTATTAATAGCAATACTATGGGGCTTTTTTTTTTTTTTTTTTTTGTGCTTTCTGCAAGGCTCTCTCTGGGATTGGTGAATGCTAATGGATTGGGCCCTGCTACAACGCCAGGGAAGTGACCGTGTGTGTGCATTGCTGGAGCCCAGCAGCAGACTGATACCCTCAAGGAATAAGGACCAGCAGCAAATGGCCGACTGAGCCGGCCACCCGTCACTGCCACGGCAGACCAGCGCCGGCCGGGCGCTCAGACCGAGGATCCCGCACCGGAGCTGCTGGCGAAGCTGCCGCCGTGCCGGTTTCCATGACGACTTCAGCACTTGGCGCGAGATGGAGATGACGGGATCAGCCAGGAAAGTAACTGAGCGGAGCTGGCATCCTCCGTCTGCTGCGGCCGGCGGCAGAGCCCTGCCAGTCCTGCGCGGCCGGCTGGCACAGGGTGAAGCCCCGGCAGCCTCTGGGCATCTGGGTCCCCCTCGCCTTACAGGGTGTGTGCTGGCTGCCACTTGTTCCCATGAAGCAGAGCCTGCCCGTCGCATCGGTCCCTCCCCAACACCTCCATGAAAGCGCAGTCCAGGTCCCAGCGCCCAGCCCTGCGCTGGCCGGGCACACACCCAGCACCGGTGCACACAGCCACGTTTGTGCCCCTGGCTCTCACTCCGGCACTGCGCTCCCACTCCTGGTGGGGCTGCCTCCCCGGCGGCACCACCTCCGAGCACACACATCCCTTCACGCCACAGCCTGTGGCGTCGCGGCCAGCCGGCACAGCGGGCAGCCTGGCAGGGCGGTACCCAGCTCCCCTCTGCAGCTCAAGGAGATGCTGCAGGCTGGGGCCGAGCTGGCACTGAGGCCAGCCAAGCCCAGCAGTACCAGCCTGCACCGGGACAGCCCTAATCCTCACTGGCCCTCAGCCCCCATGGAGGCTTTCCCTGGCTTCCAGGTAATCTAAGAGCAAGCGCTCCAGCCAGATGTGCTCAGTCAAACACCCAGGGACACCATGGAGCAGTGTGGAACTGAACACCTGAAGCATATGACTTCCCAGCTAGCACAGTCCCCCCCAGCCCCAAAAGCCGAGGAGCGCTCTCCCGGGACCACGTCCCTTGCCAAGCCACCACACGTGGCCGCTGCTTTCCCAGGCTGCTGGCGGGGAGCACACAGGGCTGGGACCCCCGGCACCCCCTCCCGCCCGTGCGCAGGATCCTGCCACACACCCTTTTATTCCAGCAGTGCAATTAGCCTTGCTGACCCCTGAAATCCTCAGCCTCTCTAAGCAGCCATGCATTAAATCTCGGATCCAAGACTGGAAATAGACTTCGTAAAAGGCTTATGGCCCTATTTATTACATTTCATGCATGACGGAGTCCAGCAGCACGGCAACGGTGCTGCGGTTGGCGCTGGCTCTGCCTCCACACTGAGGCAGACAGACAGACGGACAGGCAGGGTCTGGAGTGGGCAACAGAGCCTCGGCGGGTGTCTCCTCCCGGCCGGGCTTGGGTTGCCAGCTGAGTGCTCCCTCAGAGACAGGCAGGCAGGGATATCGATCTAGATGAAAGCTAACACCGCTCTAGGGGCTGGGTAACCATATCTGCTGCACATTTGTATTCCTTAGAGCAGGGCAGGAGGGCTGCAGCCATCTGCCGGAGTGGCTTGGGGATCCTGGGGATGCTGCAAGCCCTCTGGCCAGATCTCCACCATGCTGCCTCCTCCCATTTCAACGCACAGCCTTTACCTTCTCTATTTCACCTCCACCTTGCTAGGGCCAAATAACACAGACCTGAGGAGGACATCACCAAAGCGGCAGGGTCCTTCCTTCAGACCCAGGCCACCGCTGCCCAGCAGGGACCGGTCGGGCTGCCACAGGGCAGCACCAAACCCGCCTGGTCCCTGCCCATGTGATGGAAGCTGAGGGAGCATCGCACCGGGATTTGCAAGGTTGTACAAGGGCACTGTGTGAAGCCAGTGCGCACGTGTTCACCGACACCTCCCCGGGGGTCCCACCATTTAGCAAAGTGGCTCCTGCCCCGGTGAGATGGCAGGGGTGGCACAGGACCCTGCATGCCGGGGTGAGTGCTGGCATGAGGATGCACTGCTCTGAGCTGGGCAGAGGGCGTGGTGAGGGGCAGGGATGGGCAGCAGGGAGATGCAGAGGCACGCAGAGAGACAGAGCCACCAAGCAGAGGAAGCAACAAGAAAAGCAGAGATGAAGGCTGAAATAGCTGAAGGACCCTCTGCTTTCCCACAGAAAACACGAGGCAGCTCCTGCGCATCGCCATCAGGGCCTGAATCACAAGACAGATTAGGAAGCCCCTGCAGCAGCGCCAGGCCAGGGAGCCAGGCTCTTGCTGTCAGTGCTGAGAAGCAGGGAGGAGCAGAGGGGGCACACAAGGGTGCCCCCTCTGTGTGCTTATAAATAGCCAGCTGCAGAGACTTAAGCAGCATGTGTCCCATGTCCCAAGTCCCTGGGACACCAGCACACACAGACACAAACAGCTGCTCCCCACTTCCTCGCAAAGGACCCATGGCACCGTCATTGCAGGGCTGTCGGAGATGTCAAGAGACAAAAGCAAGGGCCACCCTGTGCACCTCCGAGAAACTCAGTTTCTGTCAATACTTAGTGCAATGTGCAAGCCTTGCTGATCCCAGGTGGTACAAGAGAGCCCCACCATGCCATGTGGGCGAGCTAGGGAGGTGGACAGACCACGCAGGCAAACCCATCTCTTGTGCCCACTCCAAAGGCAATGAGGGGTCTGGTGTGTATGAAGAAGCAGAAGTGGGTCCAGGGGATGGGTGCAGTGCCCGGATGCTGCCGCTGCCCGTGTCTCAGCCAAGCGTACGGGCCCCCATGCCCACGAGGGTGGGGAGCATATGTCCCTGGCAAGGGGAAATGGCACCTGTGGGGCATCCCTCAGCTTGGTATTTCAAAGGGTTGGTCCCGTATATCTCACTAAAGGAGCTCGAAGGACTTTGATGCCTGCAGTCCCCAGTTCACCTAAGGGCAGAAGGACCTTCATCCTTCCTTGCCTTTCTGCCCAACCTCATGTCGCAGCAGCGACTCCGCTCCAGCAGCCCTGAATGATCACCCGGGGGTGGCGCAGCCCCACGAGGCCCTTTGGCAGGGCAGGATGCAGAGGTTTTGCCCCGTAGCTTAGCTCTGCTTCTATGCTTTAGAGCATGGTTCCTTCCTCCAAGGGGATGTTATAGGACAGTAGCAAACAGCATGCTTGGGCGTAGATGGGCTCTGGCCTCAAAAGGCATCAAGACATTTAGGAAAAACCCTGCAGTCCGCATCTCTACAGGTTCGTGCTTCCCTGCCCGGTCACTGCCTCGAGCTCCCCGCTGCCCCAGGACAGCTGCAAGCCTGCTCTGCTAATGGCAGTGGAATAACAGCCCCTCCCCAGCCTGATTGAATGAGGTTTAAACTCCCCCTAACACTCACCCACAAAGGCCCTGTACCCACCAGGGTACTTGCAGGCTAATCCTCCCTCCAGAACGGCTACTATATTTAGGCATCTAAATGAGACAGAGTGGCTCTTTCCAAAAAAGAGTTAGTTTGGGTTACATAAATACAGAGAGAAACTTGAAAGCTGTGTTTCCAGGTCCTTGCACTGCCATAAGCAAGCAGCAGACACCAGGACAGTCTGCGCCCCACCCCCCCACCCCCAAAATAATCTGCCTTTCATTTATTTTCGACTCAGCTGGATGTGCAGATAGGTTTCCAGCTCCTCTGGGCAGACAGGCAGCAGGCGAGTGGTACGAGCTGAAGACAAGGGAGCCTGGGCAAGCCCCTCATGGGCAGCCCCTGGTCACTGCAGGGAGGCAGGGGCCCTGGAGCTGCCGATCCACTGCATCCCGGATGCACTAACACAGGAACGGATAAGCCATCACTGCAGGCAGGCCAGGCAGCACGACCGAAAACACAAGCAGGAGGAGTCAACAGAAGTAAATAAACTGAGCAGCTCTAGCCCTCCCCATCTGTGCCTGTCCTACCAGTCCCCCTGCGACATCCCTCCCCGCTCAGCTGCCAACTTCCTTCCTCCTGCATCCATTTCCACATCCCGAAGCCTCTGGTCCCCATGAGGAGAGGAGACACGCGTGCACAAGCGTGTCCTGCACACCTACTGCTGCTCACCCCAACCCCTGGGGCTGCAGGGCAGGGGCTGCCCCTGCTCCCCAGCTCAGCTGCTGGCATGAGCTGCCAGGGAGGGTTGGTTCCTGGTCATCAGCAAAGCAGTGTCCCCACTGGAGCTGGGTGACAACATGCACCATGGGGGTTCCTGGGGACATGTACCGCGTGCTTTCATTTTAAAAATACATATATAAATAGACACACTTATTCCTTCCTAAAAGGACATGGCCACAACAAAAAAAAAAAAAAAAAGCAGCTCAAAAACCTCCAACCTCTCAGCCTGAGAAAACCACAGAGTTCTTATAGGCTTGAGTTCTGTTACCTGGGAAATGGGTTTTAGCACCCAAAACCCACATGCACCAGTCTCCTGGTGGGGCCCCCCCAGAGACAGAAACTTCCTTTTTAAGAAAAACATTTGCAATTTTTTCTTTTCATTATTACCACAGTTTGGTTGTGACCATCTGTGTGCAAGCTTGCTCACAAGGAGAAATGATGCTGGTTGGTTTAAATCTCCAGCTCCAGCTATGCAGAGCTCTGAGGTTTATGCTGTTCAAAGGAAGGTTTAAAAATCCTCCCATCATTAAGGTGCTGGAAGGTGGCTCTGAGCCACACACACCTCATGCAGGCAGGGCTGCAGGCCTTGGAGCAGAGGGAAAGCAGCTAAGCAGCCATGGTTTAAAGGGAGCCGACAGGAATGCAAAGTTTAATTAGCTTGAAGCCAAGGGCCATGGAAGTTGCAAACATTTGCACCGAGGCTATGCAAGTCCCGGGAAATGAGGGGAGAGGGACTTGAGCTGGAACAAAGTTCAGCCCCGCGGTGCTGGGTGCCAGGTGAGCAACCTCTGTGCGGCAGGAAAGGGCACCGCCGGCTCTCCTGGCACAAAGCACCGCACAGCCCCGGTGTCCTGCCCTGCACTGGTGCCGACTGCGAGCAAGCAGAGCCCTGGTGGCAGCAGCTGTCCCGCCTGCTCCGAGCCCAGGGAGCGCATGTTTTGCCTGGGCAACATGTAAGGAGCCAAAGGACCGCAGCCGCCCCAGCCCTGCGCCCACCGGCGTCAGCACGTGATGCTTGCAGAGGGGCTGGCCTCTGCAGGGGAAAGGCAAGCCAGAGCCTGCCCCTGCTTTGGCCTTCAAAGAAAGCTGCATGAGTGCGATGTTTTACGCCTCCAGCTCCTTGCTCTTATCCAGGCATGTGTACAATGCTCACCCTGGCTGCAGTCAGCAATGCTCTTTGCGGGGCTGGCTGGAGCTGAGCCCCATCAGTCTCGTGTGCATACAAAGGGTCATGGCAGTGCCCCACTGGGATGTTTCCTGAAACACCCCATGGCTACATTTGCACTTTCTTCGTAAAACAAAACAAAAACAAAACAAAAAAAACCCACCAAGAAACGTAACTCGCTCCTACCTATGGCACTTCGGCTAAAAACAAAGCAAGAAAGGCTCAGCAAGAAGGCAGCCGAGGCTGGGGGACAGGGACCATGCTGCCTGCTTCTGGCAGCAGCTCCCCTGCACCCCAGCTTTGTGCACTGAAGGACAGCTGGGGCTGCTTCAGCCACGGGTCCCCTTGTGGCAGGACAACCAGGTCCCCAGCTGTCACTTGCAGGCAGCGAAACCTGCAGTCCCCCCTCATCCGGGCAGGAGGGAGGAGAAGAAACACGATTAGAGGTAGCTGGGCTTCCTTCTGTCCACAAGGCACAGCTGGCTGTCCCAGCACGCTGCTCTGGCTGCAGCACAGCCCCAGCTCAGCCCCCTGCCTGCACCGGGATGCTCTGCCCTCTCCCCTCCATCTCCCCCCACCACAGGATTTCCTTGCTCTTGATGTGCACAAAAATTAGGAAATGAAGGTTCCTTGGGGAATAGGTGGGGAAGGCAGCTTTTGGCGGGGGAAAGGATGACACCTCCCACACCCCTCACCCGCCGCCCCATATGCTGGGGTCGAACGGGGTCCTGCAGCCTTCCCAAACAAAGGCCGGGGAAAGCAGACGCGACAGCAGCAATGAACTTACTGCAAACTGAAACAGGAACTGAGGAGCCTGACCAGTGGCGCTGGCTCAGCAGAAGGGGCTGTTTCAGCCAGCATGCTCCCTGCCGCTGCAGGCAGCGACCGCAGGGCGCAGAAGCGGCGCAGAGGAAGAATTTAGAAAATGCATCTCAGTAAAGATAGGCTGCCCTGCAACCTTAGTCGCTGCAAGAGCTCAAGGCACTCATTTTATCCTCCACCACCTCAGCACAAAAACATCCATATAAAGCATGTACCGCTTGGTCCCAGGGGAGGGGGGCAGTGTCACATCAGCCCTCGCCAACACACGGGGGTCTCTCCCACTTCAGTCTCCATCACACAGGCTCCCCCTCGCCAAGGGCAGAGGCCTCCTGCTCCCAGCTGCGAGGGCAAACGCCTGCCTGTTCGCTGCCTGGGTGGGTACATACAGGCAGGTATAAAAAGCTCCTGTGATACTTCAGCAGGACCTTCATCGTGCTCCCCCGATGGGGAGGCACCCAGCACCCAGTGCCTGCTGGCTTTGCCTCGGGACAGCAGGGGTGAAAGATAAGCTAAATATTTTCCTTAAGCCCCACATTGCTGCCCAGGAGCCAGCAGTGATCAAAGGTTAGTCTGGCTACTGGATGGGGCCATCCCAAAGAGCCCCCAGGGCTGCCGCAGTCCCCACACTCCCCACCAGCAGATATCAGACTTGCTGCATGGGGAACCCCTCCCCAGGGGGTTCCCAGCTCTTACAGGGCCAAAGATTTCCAGCTTCTATTTTTCCCTGTCTTAATTCTGAAGTGAACCGGTTTAACATCACAATTTCCAGCAGCCCAAGCCTGGCTGTTGCTTCTGCCTGGGGAGGTGCAGTAAGACGGAGCAGGGTAAGGAGATGAGACCCAGAGTGCAGCCAGATCTGTGCAAAGTCCTTTGGCATTTCTTGGAAGCTCCCATTATAAAAAACAATAAATAAATAAATAACAACTTGTGAGCCAGAGCTTAGGAAAAGTGCTGAAAAGCACAACGGCCAAGTGATAAAGGAAGGGAAACACATTGGCTGGACCATCACTCAGTGGTTACGGCGCAGCTGCCGCTGGAAATACATCCCTACCTCACCTGACCTCCTGCCCCATTAACTTCAACCTTTGGTCTCTGGCTCGTTTCTACAAGCAGAGGCAGCTTAAAACATCCTCATCCAGGTGCTCGCAAGAGGGTAGTTTGCCAGGCAGCAGGCAGGCGGCAGAAACCTGCCCTTCCCAGCACGGCGTGCAGGCAGAGGAGCCGGCTGCCCACTCTTGGGGTGCAGGCAAGGGGCTGCCCGAGCCTGCGCCACCCAGGGAGGATGAGCGCCACGTGGCCGGGACCGTGGCAGTCGGCCCGGCACAGCCACACTAGCAGCGGTGGCTCCGGCGCGTATGAAGTTCCCCCTCTGCTAAATCACTTCAGGCTGCCAAGCAGTCACAAGAAATATAAGCCCATGCGGGGTTGCCATGGAGCGGGGCTCGGCCGTCAGAGCCCGAAGCTGATTCCACCTGCAAACGCGTTTGCCAACCGAGGCCCTGCTGGCACCTTGTGTTGCCAGCTCCTCCCGCCCCAGCTCCTCGGCGGCGGCGAGTGAACACAACATGCGTGGTCCTGCAACATGCATGGTCCTGGTGGAGCCTTATCTCTGGGGACAGCCCTTCCCTTCCCTGGCAGAGCCAGGGCCCCCTCTGCGCTGGAGAGCCCCACGGGGCGCCGGAGCTGTGAGCACCCTGCAGGGACGGTGCCCCTCGCCCCGGTGACGCTGTCTCCCCAAGGCCATGGGCGGGCAGAAGAAGCGGTGGCTTTGGTGGTGTTTGCCCCGCAGGCACCGGGCAGCAAAGGCACAGGCTGTCCCTGCACAGTGCCTCTGCCCCAGCCAAAAGGGTGATGTCCCCGAGCTCCCGTGGGTGCTGGCACATGCTGGGCAGGGGGAAGCGCGCCCTTGCCAGCACTCTGCCCGCCGGCAGTGCGGATGCAGGGCTCCCACGCTCTGCCACGAGCCAGCCCCCAGCCCCACCAAAGGGGATTTCAGAGCCTGGCGGGCTCCTGCACCTTGGGAGCGGTGGGCAGCAGTAGCCGGCAGCACAGCAAACCGCCTGCCAGGAGCCAGCCCGTGGCGTCCCTGTCCCCAGCCCCGCACTGGGGACCATGGGACCCATTCCTCAAAGCCAGGAAGGGGTCTGGGGCAGGAAGGGCACCCCTGGGGCATTTTTCATTGGATGACTGACAGCACTGAAGTGCCGGAGCAAGTGGAGTTTCTAACTACAAAGAGGCTTTTGACATTGGAAAGGTTAATGCGAGAGAGAGATCCTCTGCCTCACAAAGCTCCCTTTGCTGGAGGCACTAGGTTGAGGCCTTAATTATTCACCTGTTGGAGAGGTGCCTTTCCATTAAGAGGGGCTGGGATGTGCAGGCAGGAGGGAGGAAGGCCCACAGCGCCGGGCAGCCCTGGAGCCCTGACAGGGTGGGGAGCACCTGGGGGTCTGGTCAAAAGCAGGGGCTAAAGGCAGGCGCTCTCCGAGGGGCCAGATTTCAGGCCAGCCCTCCTTTCCCCTGCCGCTGCTCCCAGCGGCTGCTCTCTCCCGGCTCCGAGCGGCAGGCTCAGCAGCACGCCACGCTCGCCGTCTCCCGCAGCCACCGCTGCAGCGCGGGTGGCTGTCGGCATCCCCAGCAACCGCCACACCCGGCTTTGCAAACGTACCGGCGTGGCCTCTGCTAACTGCCACCGTCGGTAACGGCCACCGCGCCGTGGCCACCTTGCAGCGCTCTCCTGGGAGAGCGAGGGGGGTCTCCAGCCCCGGCAATGCAGCAGCCCTTCCACCCAAGCTGCAGCAATGCAGCCCGGCTGGAGCTGCTACGCTTTGCACAGGCCCTTGGGCTGTCTCAGTCATCCAGACCGCCCCCCCCCCCCCGCCCCCAAATCTTTGAGAGAAAAACTGCAGAAAAAGCAGAGTATCAGTCTGGTGAGGACTAACAGAAATCAGGGATGCATCCCCACCTCATTCCCAGCAGTAACAATCCACCCGATGGACCGCTTTTCCACTGAGGGCTTCGCTGTGCCTCCTGCACTCATCAATGGATTAAGCTGTTAGGAGAAGGCTGAGAAGTTAAAGAGGGAATATTGTATTGCAGTTCATGTGATCTTTAAGCATCTCTCCAAGAAGCATCCTGGTTTTTTGGTTTTTTTTTTTCCCCTGCTGCACTTTGTTTGGGGCTTTTAAACAAATCGAAGCCACAAGAGTCAAACTGCTCCTGCCTCTCACAGGGATGCTGAGAGCTGCTGGCCGCTCCGTGGTGCTCTTGACAGAGCTGCCTGGCTGGCACTTCCCAGCACCTGGTGCCAGCAGACGAACCAGCTACAACCAGCCTCATACCTCTGAGCAGCAAAGAGTTGCACAAAATGGATTAAGCGGGCCCAGAAATGACACATTTTGAGTGGCAGCAAAACAAAATCACTTTTTTTGTTGTTAAAAAGGGAGAAGGAGCTGGCAGGAGAAAGGCAAGTGAAAAACCCTGATTTTCTTTCTGTAGCAATGCAGGTACCACGTGAATCATCGCTGTCCTCAATATGTAAATAGAGGTTAGCAGGCATCCTCAGCACAAGCCCATATAATTAAGGGACTGATGCAAATATCCCTGTCAAACCCTCACCGTGCATCGCCCCGAGAGCCCTCCTGAGGATTCCTCCCCTGGAGGGCAAGGGATCGCCTGGCACCAGCATGCACCCAACTGTGCCCTTCTCAAAACCTACTGCGAAAGCAAGGACTGGGGAGGAGCACGGGGGAGAGAGGAGGAGAGTCTGAGTTCCTCAAGATTTCCATGAAGGAAATGGCTAATATTCATGATCTCATGGCCTCCTGACATTGTAGCCTCTCAGGATAATCTGATCTTGTGCTGGAGCGCTGGGGACTTCACGGAAGCAGTTTTCGGGCTTCATTGAGAAGTCAGTAACCCAGTTGTAAGCAGAGACTCATACAGTAGTAACGGGGAGAGACGTCAGCGTCCAGCCCAGGACCGCCTCCCGCTCGAGTTATAAAGCAGCATGTGACAGCAGCCAGGGCTGGAGCCTTCCCTGCAGTTTCATCAGAGGTTAAGGTACAAGCAAAACACACACTTAAAACTTCAGATGCTTGTTAAGCGAATGCATGCAAATCATAGCTGGGGGAGGATTTTGGGGTTTTTTTCCTCCTTTTTTTCCTTTTCTTTTTACCCTAGCCTTTAACCCCTCTGTCTGTGCACGTGGGGACAGAGAGGAAATGCAATTATCAAAAGCAGGCGCCGGGCGGGAGAGCAAACACAGGCTGCACACCACTGCTGAGGGAACCTGCAGCAGGCTGCAAAGATCCCTCTGCTGCTTTTCACGTTATACACCCCGCAGACATCAGACCAGCACTAACTCTGTGCGCATACCTACACTGCTGTCTCCAATATAGGGCACATATGAGAGAGGGAGAGAACAAGAGGGGACAGGCACAGCAAAGTGTATATTAGGAAATGCCATAAAAACAGTCTTACTTCATCACAGGCCATTTCACAGTCCCAAATTTTGCAGGGGATTTTCACATCATTGTGGTTTTGCACCAGAGAAGGACGACAATTTGCAGAATTCCCCCCCCCCCCGCTTAGCAGTCTGTTTTTGGAATAAGATCCCTAAATAGGCGCATCAAATGCGGACTAAAAAGCAAAAACAAAGAAACAAGCCTTCAGATGTGTGCTGCAATCACACGAGCTTTTCATTTCACGTTAAGCATGCGGAGAACGGGCAGGTTATTGCACCAAGTGGAGCCAGGAACTTTCACCTGCCCCAGAGAGCAATGGGGCTGGTGGGAGCTGCAGCCTTTCTGCCATACTTCCTAGAGATGGCATCCCACACAACCAGCCTCCTCTTCTCTAGCTGACGGTTCCCTCAGCAATAATAAATCCGTCCAAATCAGAAAATGCAAACCCGCTTACAAAATCTTCTCAGCCCACTTCTCACCTTTCCTGACCCTTCTGCTGTAATCAACCTGTCAGCAGCTCTTCGTTAACAACTGAAGCTGCCGCCTCCCCCCGCTCTGCCCCCCGCAAGCTGCCCGGGTCCCGTGCCAAGCCGGAGCATGCCGGAGCTGGTGCATGAGAGGAGAAGCGCTGGGACTACATCAATCCAGGTGGTGGCAAGACCCGCCTGGTTCTGTCTGGCACACGCACCGGGGGCAAATCTGATTTACCAAGTCTTGAGACCTTATTTGTTTTGAACCCAACAGCAGGATTAGTCCCCGTCCCGTTCCCAACACACATGCTCCTGCTGTTTGCAATCCCAGAGCTAAACTGGTGAGAGAGCAAGGGTTGGGATGAATGTGCTAGCTTCACAATCGAAGCTATTTTGTAATCTCTGGTTATGAAAGTGAAGGGCTGGAGGGATGATATGTAACTACAGAAAACTCTTCCCACTTGCACCAGCCTCGCCAATCCGACTGTGAAACGCGCGGTTGTGCTCCAGATCAGTCACGGCTCTCGTTACTCCCCGGCTTATTGTATAGCGCCTCTCTTCCACCCCCCAAAATGGAAAAGCATGCAAGCCCTATAGCCAGCACAGCTCGCTCTCGTGATCGTGCGGGAGCTGCCAAGGAGCCTTAATCTGATTTTAATACCCAGCTCCGTCCAAAAGGGAGCCCATCCAGATCTTGGAGCTGCTGACTCGCAGCACCAAGACCCCCTCTCCCTGCCAACCCCCCCCCCCCCTTTTCCCCAAACCTCCATCCCCCAAGATCCCATATGCGTGGAACTGACGCTCGGCATGACTCATCCCACAGCCCAGCTCTTATCAGCCCCCCCCGCCGCCCTGCACCGCCGCGTCCCCCTCCCCACCTTTGCAACGTGTGTGTGTGGGGGGGAGTGTTGCAAAAATGGGGGGGTGCCAAAACCCATCAACTTCTCCCCCCCCCCCCAAATTCCCTGCGGAAGGCGGCGGGGGGGGGGGAACATGGGAGTCCACGTGCGAGTGGTGCTGAAAGCGCCGGCGGGGCTGCGGGGCTGCTGCCGTACCGGGGCCGCCCCGAAGCCACGGGGAGGGGCGCGGAGAGACCCACGGGGGCTGCAGGCTTCCACACGTCCCCCCTCCCCGTATTTCCGTGGGGCAAACGGGACCCCCGCAGAACCTCCGGGCACCTGGGGGAAGAGCCGGTCCCTCCGGGTGTGCGGGGACCGGCTCTTCCCCCAGATGCCCCGGGATGGGCGGGGGGGGGTCTACCGGCTTCACCCCCTCCGCTGCACCGCGCTGGGGAACCGGACAGCAGAGCACCCCTCCGCCCCCTACCTGGCTATCAGCGAGGTAACTGAAGACGAAAGAGGAAAGATCCTCATCGAGCAGGGAGCTGCAATCCGGCCCCGGCTCCGCCATCTTCCACCTCCGGCTGGGGCTGAGGCTGCACCGAGCATGCAGCAGGCGCGGCGGCGGCGGGGAGCCGGGAGGGCGGCGGGGCGGAGCTGCCCGCAGCCCCCGCCCGCCGGCTGCGGGAGCCGGGGGGGGCGGCGGAGGTGGGGAGCGGGGCGGGAGGGGGGGGCACCCGTGGCTGCAGAGTGTCCCCCAGGGCTTGCAGCCACGCGTCGGGCACAAGCACCCACCCGCGGGACACGGGCACCCACTTGAAGCACCTCTGTGCACACCTTTAAAGTGCCAGCCCTCAAAAGCGAGGGCACCCAGCGTCTCCGGGCACCACTCACCAGCCCCTGGATCACCCTGTATCATGATATATAAACCCTGAGTGGAGCACTGAGGGTCACTTGCAGGCTCGGTGGGTCTGCACTGGAGTGGGGCTAGGTGGGTGAGAGCAAAGAGGTTACTCAACTTGAGGTTGAGCAAAAGATCTTCAGATTTCCCTTGTTTTCATCTCAATGCTCATCCCACTTGCTGCGAGCATCTTGGTGTCATGCACATCATTTTTCTGGCCAGGGTTTTGAGGCGTATGCTAAAAGCCCTTTCAGAAATAATTAATGATGGGACCAAAAATCTCATGAATGTTCTATTTACTTACCCGTAGCAATTACATGGGAAAGAGAAGGGCTTGGCACTGCAGCCTGAATTAGCTGATACACAACCAACTGAGTAGCAACACCTGCAGCCTAATGGCTCCAGATCCTTAAATCCCCTTAGACGGCTCAGGCAGGCCTGCAGGATCAATGTAAATGGCTGATGAAGGAAAGTGATGTGGAGTGATTTAAGTGGAGAGCTCTGCATCAGGCTCTGATGGGTGAACAGAAGGTGCTTCTTCCTCTGGTAGGAAAGGTTTGTTGCCTGGATGCATTCTTGCCTTGCATTTGTTTCAAAGGGACAGCTGTTTCCAGCTACTCTTTAACACCTTCCGGCCTCCCTTTGTTTCAGGACATGCTGCAAACACCGTGCAATGTAGCAACATTGGATTTTCCCTGATGATCCTGAGCCCTGCACCAAACCATGTCAGTGGACAGCGTGCATTATATTATATGGCTGATGAGAGATGGGGGCAGGGGCACTCGGCTGCTGGGATGGGACCAAGCAAGAGGGAAGCTGCTGCCAGCTCTTCCTTATTGCTGTGGCACTTTATTACTAATTACTGTTACGAAGTGCTGAAACAGTTACCCAAGGTGCTTTTCAAGCTGCTCCACCAGCAATGAAACTTCTCTTCCCGTGGGTGGGAGGCCTGGGCTCAGAAACGCCGCTGCACCGATGCACAGCTGTAGCTCACAGCAGAGCACAGTGCAGCCGGACGGCATCGGAAGGGCCTGGGGAAGGAAGTTGCCTTGCTCTGGGGCACATGCAGTTCCTCACAGACCAAGACTCGAATTCCCAGTTGACCCTGCTGGCTGGTGATCTGGAGTGCGTTCCCGCCCCAGTCCCTCCTTTGCAGAAGATGCAAGCGCTGAACGCTATGGAGAGGGGGGGTGAGCTGAGAACAGGAGGGACGTTTGCCCTGTTAGGGGAAAAAGCAGGACTGGAAGGCTTCACCATAAAAGTAGTCTTTTGGGAGGAATTTGTTGCACAAAAGGCAAAGTTCTCGCTCGAGTATCTCGTGATTTCGTTTATAGCAGTTGTACTCAAATAGGAAGTAGCCAATCATGGGAATTACTTGTGAACGGTTGTTCTAAAGTCAAGTTATGCATAGCCGTGTGTTTCAGAAATACCTTTTCCCTTCTGGTATGTGTGCAAGCACAGTTCCTCCCTCCTTGCTTTCTAAACCAAGAAGATGAGCCTTCTCCAGTCCCCAGCTGCCGGCAGCCTGTGGGTTGCCCACCCTGGCAGCAGCCGCCTGCACAGTGCGGCTCGGCCAGGCAGCCCAGAGGTACTGAGGAGCATGAGGGAAGCTAAGCCCAACCTGCGCTGCCCCATTTCTCCTCCGGACAGAGATGGGTTAGGGCTTCTTTCAGCCAAGCGGGCAAAACTGGATGGGACATCGGGGTCAGGCTGCTCTTGTGCTGAGAGGGGGTCAGAGGACAGCAGAGACGGAGTGAAACGGGAGCATCTCAGAGGCATGGACTTGCTGCTGCTTCTGGGTTTCAGTGGGATCCTGAAGGACGAAGTACAGTTGCTCACGTGGCTGCAAGTTGGTGTTAACATGCTCCAACTTCTGCTCCTGACTACTCTGGACTTTTGCACAGTTCAGGCATTTTTCTGTGCCTTTTGGGTTTTTTCACCTATAGAAGGGAGATCACACCACTTCCCTGTGTCCTGGAGCTTCTGGGGGGATTGACTGAATAACACTCAGAAAAAGGGCTTCGAAAGCACCAGGAGAGGTGAAGGAGGACAAGATGTTATAGCTGGTATTGTCTCCATGTCCTTAGAAGTCAGTCATGTGGCAGCCTCAGAAATACCAGTGGTGGGTAGACAGGCCATCCAATCCGCGGTACTTCAGTGCAATGGTGTGAGCACCTGTGTGCACGCACCCTCCTCTGTCTGCGCACAGAGTGACTGTTCAGTTTCCCTAAGTGCTCACGGCTTTCCTCCTAAACCAGAACCTGAACTTTGTGAGCAGGAGAGCTGCCAGAGCTCCAGCTTCTGCTGCTCCCTGTATTCCTGTACTCAAAGAGGTGTCAGCCACAGTTGGGCACAAATAAGTCCCCCGCGCCCACCCCTCACCTGCCGGCCCTAGCTAAGCTCTGTTGCGCTGCACCGGCACTGCAGCCAGCCGCAGCAATGCGATGTTAAGCCCGGAGGGGCTGGGGATAATATTACCAAGGTAAAATATAACAGGAAAAGTCTGCAAATGCCCTTTCAAAACAGCAGAGAGCGAGTAATGTCATTAGGCCAGCGGTCAGGAGGGGACAGAGTTTGAAGGTACCCTTAGCCTACCAAAGGCCAAACGTGGGACAGTGGCAGGAGCCAATGAGCAGCGGCTGGACAGGAGACACCCCGCGCTGTGCAAACTCTTGCCTTCGGTTTCATGTTGCAGCTGCCTGTTTGTGGATGGGAAAATGTGGTAAGGACCGGGCAGTGAGAGGCAGTGGCAAACGGGGCTCCTCCAAGTTACATCCCCAGCCACTGGTGGGTCCTCACCAGCCCCCCGCGTTGTGACATTCTCTCCTTGGCACTAAAATTAAATGCAGCCCCAGGGGAAATTTGCATGGCGGCCAGGACTGCCACCCCGGCAGCCACTCTCACTGGGGACCCAGGGGAGGGGGGGCTCTGTGCTGGCTGGGTCTCTCTGAGCCAGCAGCTGGGTAAGCTGGGGGCAGCTGAAGGGGAAGGTGCCACCGAGGATCTCCCAAAGTCCTCTCCTAAAGCAATCTTCATTCATTTACGCTGCTAATCAGAGGCCCCGCTCCCCATGGGACAGCAGTGGTTAGCAGTGCCGTGCCCCTGGGTTTCACTGAGCTTCTCTGCTTGGCTCCTTTCCACGATCTCTGCTTTTCTTTCCCCTCCACCCTGCTCAACACTCAGCTCAGCCTTGTCCTTCACCTGAAGTCACCAAGCGCAGGACCTGGTGTTGCTTTTCCTCCACGCTTTCTGTGTCCTGTGGCTCCTGATCAGCCATGTTCACCTGGGAGCTCCTGTCGCCTCCTCCTCCTCCTCAGTTTATGATATGAGGGCTCTGTGATGCTTAATGGTCAGCAAGGAGTGAACCTCTGGAAATGTAGCACTGGGTGACACAACCCCTTGCTCTCCACAAGCCTGGGTGGAAACTGCCCCTCTGCTCTCAGTCTGATGTCCTTTTTGCTACAGGGCTCTGCACTCCAGCTTGCCCAGAGAGCGGGGCTGTGGCTGTGCTTATTCAGAGGTTGCCATTCCCACTCCAGCATCGCTGGGCACCATCGGGGTGCAATGCTTCACCATGCCAGCAAAGCCCCTCATGCAGGCACACATGGGCACCGTATCTGCCTGTGCTGCGGCGAAGTCCCCCAGTCCCCTCTCTGGAGTGCACCTGGCAGAGGGTCCCTCCCCACCCCATGCCACCAAACTCAGCTTCTGCAGCTCTCTTTCCCTGGAGCAGAGACAGGCACTTGTGCAGCTCTGGCTCTGGCAGAGGAGCTCACGGCCAGCACTGAGGGCTGTGGGGATGCACACACGCTGGGTGATGTTGCACAGGGCTCCGGCCCGCCTGATTCTACATCCTGCTCCTCTCCAAAACCAGAGCCTTGCACATGGAGCTAAAGCCATGCAGTTATTGCAGAGGAAACCTATGAAGAGAGAAATGTGGTGGCAAAAGAGTAAGAAGGGGGTTGTGGATGAGCTATTGAGACAGATGGGAATTTCCCAGAGCAAGCAGCAGAGGCCAGGCAGTGGAGAGTAGGGAAGGCTCCTGCATGATGGCTCATGCTGCCCACCAGCTGTGTGGGCTGAACAAGGAGACCAGGATGCCCATTGAGTCCTTATGGTGTTTTCAGTGACTCATTTGTCTGCGGGAAGCAGCACACCCGCAGCAGCTGAAGCAGCCTGTCCTCCTCCCTGGGCTGCTCTGGTGCAGCGGGGCCAGCTGTCCCCTTCTACCTGGGGACAAGAGCCCAGCAGCAGCCTGGGGCACTTGGCTTACCCTGTATCTCACTTTATCAGGGGAAGAAACCCCCGTCAGAGACCCTGCACTGCTCTTTCTGCATGGCCTGATATTACGCCATGGAGACCCAAGCCTTCCCCTTGCTGTTTCGCTGGCAGTGTCCCCACATGCTGCCCCAGAGGCAGCCTGGCGTGCTGGCAACCACCAGCCATCGGCATGTGGGGACCAAAGGGAGCTGCACCGTATGGCACGTGTCCCTCATGCTTACTCTTTCGCTCTGGCTGAGCTCGGCTTCCCTGCTGCACTGTGCCACTGGCAGCTCTCGCACTGTGCTGGTGGTGTCTGTCATAGCCCATTGATGTCACCCCACCGTACCCTCACCAGCCCGCCTGCCTCGTCCCTGCCTGTCAGGCTGCCTCTGGTCCTGGTGGCGCTGCCCGGCCTGCCTTCCCTGCCTGTCCCTGCCAGACCCCCAGGAGCTGGGGTGTCTCCTCCACCCCCATCATCCTGCTGCCAGCCACTGCTCTGCTCCCTGGGAGGAGCAAGGGGCGGGAGGGAAGGCTTGCCGAGACCCAGACCGACCTCACCCTCCTCTGCTGACCCCGGCCCCGAGCCGAGCAAGTCCTGCCTCTCCCCGGGGGCTGCTCAGGGTCTGGGTGCTGCCATCGCTGTTTTCTCTTCCTCTTTAACTGCCTCCTCCCGGAGGCGTGCCACAATCGCCCAAGCATATCCGATCCCCCTGCACCAGCAGAGCTGGCCAAGGGGGAGAGCAGCGAAGGGAACCGCTTTGGATCCCCAGCGCTGCCGAGTGAGGACTTGCTGTTCCTCAAGCAGCCGTTGCTGGCAGGGATGTACGTCGGCATCTCCCCGCCTCATGGCTCCCAGCCCAGGGCGACTGCCAGCCAGGCTGCCCCCGTCTGTCCCCAGAACCCTGTCCCGCAGCACCCCCGCCACACGGCCCTGCCCTCCTCACCAGCTCTCCTCTGCGCATCCCCCACGGCGACTGGCCGTCACAGCTACTGCACCCCCAGGCCGGGCACCAGCGGTGGACAGGGGCTGGTTGTCAGGTCCGAGTTCCCCCTGACTGGTGTTCGGGCAGAAACCCCTCCGCAGACGTCCCGTCCTGCTCCCCTTGCCGGCCTGGCGAGTGGAGCTGGCCGCAGCACTTAGGGGAGTGTCAGGGACGGGGCGGTGGGCTTGGTGGGGCTGGTGGTCGGGGGGCCAGGGCAGCAGGCACTGGTGCATCTCCTGGCACCGATCTGCTGTTCCCGAGCACCTCGGCACCGTGTCCCTGGGCAGGAGACACTTCAGCTCCAGCCAGTGCCATAAATAAAACCACGCTCTTTTATCCCGCCAAATAGGTTCTTACTGATTTTACCTATTCCTCCTTCTCCCTCCTGCATCCCTTTGATATGTGAAATCAGCTGTGGAGGAGCTCGGGGGAGCCGCCAGCCTGGAGAGGAAAATGTCACCCCCTCCAGGTCCTCACCCTGGTGATAGCCGCTCTCCCCTGGTTTTCGCTCTCTGAAAAGGCAGCACCACTGGAGGAGAAGAAACAAAGCTCCCCAGTGGAAGTTTGCTGGCTAATTATTTATTAATCTCCTCCTGACAGTGCAATCACTGGCAACGAGGCAGCCCCTGAGCCCCCTGGCATGGGGAGGAGGATGAGGAGGAAGATGGAGAGCTCTTCTGGTGGGGCCTTCTTGCCGTGGCTGAGGAGCTCAGGGTGAGCTGACACATCGCTTCCTTCTCTGGCTGCTTCGGTTATGGTTGTACCAGTGGCTGAGATAAAGGGGGCTTATCTCAGAGGTCCCGGGTCACCATCTGGGAAGTACTGAGGGCTTGTCCCAGAGTGGTCCCTGTTCCCTTGTGGATAATACCAGCCAGGGGGCTCAGCTCCCCCCAGACCAGGCGCTACATGAATGCCCGCTTGCTGCAAGCAGTTATTCTGCACACAGGAGCTCCCCGTGCAGAGACGACTAGCAACAGAAATAATGCAGCAAAATCACAGCTCACACAGTCTTCCTGGTGCTCGAAAGCATCTCGAGAGCTTAAAAAGCTGCAAGATGCTCTCATTCCCATCCTTTCCCCGCTATCCTTGCCACTCATTGCCTGTGCTTTGGGCCCCCCTTCCCGAGGGGGTGTGCAGCACTTTCCCAGCCAAACGGTACCAAGTTGAGCATGGCGAATCCTGCCCGCACCGTGCAGCGGGAGGCAGGGAGGCCGCGTGCTGCCTGCCGGAGCGGGGCTGCAGGTGACTCATCGCCATGCAGTATGCAATTACCAAGGCAAGTGCAGGCCCCTGCTGTTTTGCACAGGTATCTGTGTCAGCCAGGGCTATTTCCAGCTCTCTCCCCACTCCTGGCTCCTTCGAGAGGTAGAAATACAGCCACCTAGCTACGCTGCCTGCCACAGGGACAGGCATGATATTCCCATAAGTGAAGAGCCAGGGGGTTGGATATTGCATCCCAAATTGCACAACTGTGGGAGGAGGGAGTGGTGTGTGATTGCCCACGCATTTTATGTATTTAAGGGTGCACGCACAGCCGCAGACTGAATGGAGACACAGAGAGATGCAACAAGGCTGCATTGTGCCCATTGCCACGGACTAAGTAGCAGGCAAGGAGAATTTAGAGCTGTTATTCTTAGCGATGCTGGTAGTGCTAGAAAGCAGTGGCAAGGATGGGATACAGCAGAGTTTGGAAAACACTCTGGCCTGGAAAGGCAGGGGAGGGACCAGGATAAAAGGAGCAAAGCCATGTGCGGCAGTGCCTTCTCCCCTCCCTGCCGGGGCAGATAACTGCAAGCTCCGTGGGGCAGCATCTCTGTCTCCCAATCTGTACATTGAGTGCGCGCCATCCCCCATCAAGCTGTTAAGCCAAACCGCGCTCAAAGAGTGAGATTTTTTGGTTTCCAAAATGCTTGCCTAAGACTTTGCTCATTATTTTTCCCTCTGGTCGCTGTAAGCAGGAAGCAGGGGAAAGCTTAGGCGTTGAGCTCTTCTTGGACAAGCTCCAAGTGAGGGCTACAGCCCTCCAGCGCAAGCCCCATTAGCTACAGGAGTTTTGCAATTGGGTTTGTCACAACAGGGCAGCAGCTGCAGCCCAGTCCCTATGGCTATAAGCGGAAGCAGCTATACCATTGCACCAGTGCTCTGTGCACCAAAACGCGTCTGTGCTGGAGTGGACAGGGCACATCCTCCTGGGAAGCTCAAGCAGGCTGAGTCTGCCCAGCGGAAGCAAGCTTGTCCTTGCACAGCTTTCGGGAGTTTTCCCAGGGTGCTGGAGGTTTGCTCAGCTTCACCTGGAGGCTGTGATATGGGGGAAGCCTCCATATGCAATACAGATGTGCCTGGCATGGGCCACTCTGTGCCTGTGCAGCGTGGTGAAGCAATGGATATATGACATTTCCAAAGCCTCAGGGACCCTGTATGCCGCTTGTCAGTGTATGTCCTATGTCCTGTTTAAATGCCCTGAAGATGAGCAGTGTTCATCACCCAGCTGGGCTCAGGCAGGTGGGTCTGCTGGAGGCAGGCATGGGGGATAACGGCCAAAGGAGGGATGGATACAGAGCCAGAACCTGTGAAGGGGGTCAGAGGGCCTCATGCCTCAACCTCCCACCTTGGTCTGACACATGCACACCAAAGCCTGGCCTGGGGAGAGTGTGAGGCTGCAGTCAGACCCCTCACAAGCAGGGGCTGAGCCCTCTGCGGACAAGCCACAGGGCTGCAAGCCCACAGGGCTGCACCGAGTGCCTTTGTCCTTCCCGCACCTTCCCAGCAGAGCCCTCGACATGGGAGAACTGCTGCAGTTTTTTGCTGGAAAAATCACATTAATCACCCTCAGCACCACCTCTCTGGCCTTTGTCACAGTCTGGTTCCCCAGTGCCAGCTTGATTTTAAAAGCATTATTTATTTTTAATAAAAGCGGATCTAAACAGCGACATTGTCAGGATGATAAAAATAAAAATGCGGGGGTTGTCACAACTGTCAGCATCCCCTGGAATGGGGGACTGGCAGTGCCCAGCTGCGCTCCCTATCCAGCCCGCACTGCCACACGGGCAGAGGATGAAATGTCCTGCAGTGCATGCCTGCGGGCAGCCTCTGCCAGGAAATACAGCGCCTGCTTTTTCTTTTTAATACACAGGTGCACTTCTTATGTATACTTGTTGTTTTCTAAATGTTTAGAAACTTTAATTTCATTTATTGTATGAATAAATGAGTGAATATGACATATACAAATGTTGGAAAGTAAATTAGTTTGTGAAGACCCTTCATTAAAAGAACTATGTATTATTAAAATATCTATGTTGCAATGTGCTGATATCACATTAGCGACAGTAATAAGAAATGCTGTTTATCCACACAACACTAGATTTTCAGGGCACAGATCTGGCAGCATGCGTTGAATCGGTGTGTGGCTGAGACCATAAGCCATGGCAACCAGCAGCATCTCCATTTGCCTGGGGAGCCGTGGTGGGTCACAAGGCAGTGTTTCACCTCCAGGCTGATGGCCAAGCCAAGAGCTTCAGCCCAGCCCCATGGTGGTGTCACATCAGGCAGGGTGAGTAGGAAGCAAGCAGGAAGCATGCAGGAAGCATGCAGGAAGCACGCCTTGCTTCCTGAGCATCTCTGCTCCTTCCATCCCTCTTCCTTCTGGCAGATGGGAATAAAGCTTCATCAAAGGCTCCTGCACCAGTGCCACTGCTGCTCTGCCGACTCTGGCCAGCTCTGCTGGCTTCTCCCCCAGGGCTGTGGGTTTTGGCAGGGCCAGGCAGGGGCAGGGTGCCGCACCAGGGCTTCTCTCAAACTCAGTTTCTCCCCGTGTTTTCCAGACTGGCTTTATTTGCAGGCGCAAGCCCCGTGAGTGGTTGTATTTGAATGCTGCCTGGGCAGACCAGAGTGCAGCCGTGGCTGAGACAAAACAAAACCATCATTCACGGGCGGTCATTTAAATTCCCAGCAGCTGTCCCCTCCCAACACACTCACGCTCGCCCTCCTTTGCTGTCCACAGGCACTTTCGGGGGCTTTTTCCCTGGGCAATACGGAGGGAGTCTTCCAGCAAGTTCACCTACGACCAGCATCCTTTCTCCTCCTCCTGCCTGCTAAAAATAAATGGCCAGCCCTGGGTGGATGGTAGCTGGGGGCTGCTCCTCCCTTGGTGCCCCCTCCCTGCCCCAGTGCTGTGGGTTGTGCAGGGCCGGCTGGGTTCTCACCCCACAGCAGGAGCCCCACGTGCTCACCGGCATCCCGGCCTCTGAGCCAGTTACGGGTGCCTGGTGGCTGCCGCCCCAGCCCTGGCTCATTCCTGTTTCCTCGTGGTGGTGCTTCATCCCCTGAGGCTGAGCCTTGCTGTGGGGGCAGCTGCCCAGCCCGCCTCCGACACCACACCGCTGGCTCCAGTGGGAGAACCAGCTCACTGCACCAGAAGATGCTCAGCTTCCCAGGGCAGGGGTGCAGACAGCCGCGCACCCCCAGGACACCAGGGTAAACCCGGTGCGATGGGATTTTGGGCCATGGGGGACCCCAAGCAGGAGCCGAGCAGTGCCTTTTGGCCCCTAGTGTGCTCACATGAGAAAGAAATTGCTTGCGTGTGGTTTGGTCTGGTGAGGTTTAACCCCAGCACTGCTTTCCCATGTCGACTGCCGGCATAAGGGCCTGGCAGGGTGCAGGCAGCGGCACACTGGGCACCGGCAGCAGGAGCGAGCATGCTGCGGTTTTCCAGCTGGAGACAGGCAGCTGCTGTGAAGCTGGTGGTGAAATGCTGCCCGCAATCCCATTACGGCTGCGAGTGCAAATGAGTTTAGTGGCCTCAATTTAATTCCCATTTGTACACAGTAAAAAAAAAGAAAAAAAGAGGAAGAAGGCAGAAATAATGGATCGGCACGGATCGGCTGGGGTGCGGATGCATGAGCTGCAGCCGTATGGGCAGCAGGAGATGCTGGGGATGCTCCCAGCCCCGGGCAGAGTGTGCCGCACTGGCAGCAGGGATGGGTGCCACAGGGGGACGAGAGGGACACATTGCTCCCGCTGGATGTGCCCAGCATGCCTGAGCCCAGGGCTAGGAGAGTGACCACAATTCTGTGTAGCTGGAGCCTGTCGGCAAGGGAGCGCACGAGGCACAGGGCTCCCCCGTCCTGGCTGGAGAGCCATATGGACAAGTGCTCGGGCTGCTGCGGGCCAGGACGAGCCCCACGAGGCAAATGCCCCTGTCTCCCTCCTCTCCTCTCCCCCGGGACATGTGTGAGGCTGGGACGGTCCTGGCTGCGGGAAGGCTGGAGGAGGGAAGACAGTGACTTAAAGCCCTGAGGAGCTGGGGCTCTGATTTAAAAAAAAAAAAGGTGAGGATTTTCATCTGTATTTGCTTAGTGAGTTAATGACTTTATTTCTGATTTGATGCTCTTTTCTCTGATGAGTCAGACACAAAAAGGGAGAGCAGATAAGAGCAAAGAGGCTTGGTCAGAGGGATGTTGGTGGCTGCTCAGGGCCCGGCGTCCCCCAGCCTGGAGCCCTTCCAGGGTATTCCAGAAATGCTGTCAGCACCGGGAGCAGGACCGCAGGCATTGGGAGGGCAGCAGCCATCCCTGAAAAGAGATGGGCTCTGCCCTGTTATGGCTATGGCAATTGCATTAACAAGAGTGCTAGGTATTTTATACTTGGCATAACCTGCCCAGATCGCCCTGTACCACCCCGGCCCTCTGACCTCATCCTCTTCTGGGAAGAATAAACCTCTCTGATGGGGAGGAGAGGAGCACTTCTCCTTCCCCTGGCACCTCCAGCTGGAAGCAGGGACATGGCTGCCCGTCTCTTGCCCCTGGGTGATTGCCGAGGCCTGGCAGGCAGTGGGGAATGCCCCCAGCCTGGGGGAGTTAATCAGTCCCATACAAACCCCGCGCCTCCTGGCTGTATTTCTCCATCACGAGAAACAAACAGATGTGTTTAGCCTGAATTAGCCATTTTAAGACTGGGAGGGCAATCCCAATCTCTTTGCACCCAGTTCCCCCAGCCTAAGCAAGAAGCTGGGCGAAATACACATTTTCTTTGGTGAGGGGGAGGTTTTTCCTCTCCTCCATTCCTTTTTTCCAAGTTCTGCAAGCTCTGCAGAGATGTGAGCAGAACTCTTTGCAGCTGGAGGGCTAGCATCTCAGCTCTTCCAAATAAACAGAAAATGACCCAGTTTCTTTATTTTCCTCTTTTCCCAAAGTCCAAGCACCCAAAAAATGAGATGGTAAGTGGAAGCCACAAATAGATTTCACGTATCCTGGCAGAGCTGGGCGATGAAAACAGGGGAAACAGCTCCTGCCTCCCCTGCTCTGACCCAGGGATGGCGGCAGCATATCCTCCCTGGGGTTAGCTGGTTAGTTCCCAGGTCAAAAAAGCAGGAGAGGCTTTGGGTCTGACCCTCAGCTCAAGTCCCACGTTGCCTACAAACCACTCAGGAAAGCCGTCATCCCCTGTCCAACCCCAAGGGCTCTGGTGCTTTTTGCCCCTAGGTGCAGGGGGATTTCTGGACCAGACAAGGTCCCAGACTGGTGCAAGTGGGATGCTGGCTCACTGGCTCCAAGGAACACCTCACTGCTGTGGTTCAGCCTTACAGCCCCAGGCTCTTCCAGCACCGCAGCTAGATGCACCTCTGCTTCCACCCAGGAATGGCTCAGGGTGCAGGAACTAGGCTCTTCCCCTAGATTTTTTTTCCCTCGGGACTGTTTTTTTGGATGATGTCAAGGGGGTTTGTACAGTCCCTGCACCCCACGGGGACCAGGCTCTTCCAAGGCAGGGTAGGAGCCTCCCCGGGTCTGCTCCCATTGGGCCTTGCTCCAAGTATTAAGGTGAGTGGCAGAACGTGCCCAGCCTTCAACTATTCCTATCACGTCCCATCTGGAGACAGATATCTGCCTGCTAGCTTTACAATTAAAATTGAAATGATTTGATTGTGGGGCTTCATTAGTAAAAACAAACACCAGGCAGCCTTCTTCCCCCTTCCCTCCACCATTCCCACCCAGCCATTCCACCCCGGGGCTCTTTTAGATAAATCCCAGCCAGGAGGCCGGCTTCACACACAAAGGGGATTCATGTCTGCAGCTTGTAGCTATAGTCAGGTGCAGCCCAAAGGAGGCAAATTTTAGACCCACAAATCACCTTTGTCAGGTAGAGATGTAGCAACAGCCTCGGATTGACAGCTCGATGGACTGCCACCTGACAGCAGTCATAGTGATGGCTTTAGCAGCAGCAGGATGTTTCCCAGCCCTGCACAGCCTTGCAGACCTTACTGGGGGGCTCCCAAAGCCCGTGGGGCTTCTGATTTACGCTTTGACTCCGTTCCCTTCATTCTGTGAGTCCTTGCAATGGGGCCATTTGCACCTTCATGCTAACCTGGACTTGCCATTGCCAGGTCCTTTTTTCTTCCCCGCAGCTGGCTCATCCCAGGGGGAAAGTGGGCAGCACAGGGAAGGGCTGAGCCGGCGTGGCGCAGGCTGTCCATGCTGTATGCAGATGTTCGAGTCCCTGAAGCTGCGGCAGTTCTGGGGGAAGTAATTCAATTAACACTCTGGGTGTTGGGAACAGGCTGTGCAGGCTGGGAGAGGAGGAATGCTAATGAAGGAGGGCTTGGGAATGCTGCTGGGTTAGAGTGCCGCTGTTGCTCACCCGGCTGCTCCCAGCACCCGTCTTTTTCTAGTAGATGGGATGGCTCCGGGCAGTGGGGACATCAGGTGGGAATTAGGCAGCCTTTCTGCCTCTGGTGCCTGATGAAGGAGAGGGCTTTGAAATGGCTCTTGATGCTGAAATGGTGGCCCATTTGAAAGCGCCTGTGGCAGAAGAGGTATGTGCTATCCCTCCTGTGGCATGCCGGCAGGCACCCACCAGAGCCCCATGCTTGCAGAAGGCAGGATGCCCCCTCTGCCCTCTCCCTGCCTGCTGGCAGGGACACTTCCCTTCAGTGCTCACCTGAGCTTCTCCATCCCCGCCTCCCACCTGCACTGTCTGCATTTGCTCCAGCAAAAAGCTGCATTTGAGGCCTCCCCAGAGCCACAGCACGTGCACCAGTGGGGCCATGCCTCCGGCAAGCAGCCGGCTGAGCCGGGAACTGGCCAAGAAGACTGAGCCATGGTGCCTGCAGACCAGAGGCTGTCTGGGACTCAGCAGCCCCTTAAGCCCTCCCTGTATAACGAGTGAAACCCGGGCCCAGAGCTGCAGGGGCGGGGGGCTGCAGCCACAGGGCTCAGGCTGGGGAGGAAACCCCTGGCTCAGAGTAGGGCCAGCTGTGCCAGCTCCAGCTGATGGCAGTGCCTGGTGGCACACAGGGATCACACACACAGCTTTTCCTCAGGGCGGCAAGCCTGGCCGGGCAGGGGAGGTAGAGAGGGGAGCAGAGCTGGGCTTGGGAGTCCTCATGCCCAAAATGACTCAAGGCCATTGCAGCCTGGGGGCCACCAGTGCCCCAAGGTGGGACCGAGGGTTTTATTTGAGATGCCTTTACAGGGATGTATTTGGGAGGCATTTGCGGTCCCAAACACCACTGCTGCGACAACCATGTGCATCCACCCTGAGGATGCAGGCACGGGGCTGCAGGAGGAGAGCGGTGGCCATGGGTGTCTGTCCCCTTTGCCAGGCTGGGCAGCAGGAAAGGGCAGCTGTCATAGGAGCTGTCAGGAAGGCAGGGAGGGTGCTCTGCACCCTCTCCCCACCATGTTCTCTCCTTAATTCCTGTGGCCTCTGGAAAGCCCCGGGGTGCTCTCTGGCCAGCAGAGTGACCTTGGGGACAGGACAAGACCACAGGGATCTGCCTTTTGCTGCCAGGCGGGCGAAGCCCCTCATGCCTTGGGGCCAAGGAAGCCCTGAGGGAAAGGGTGCATTACCCAGGGACCGCCAGCTCAGGGGTTCCCTGCCTGGGGGCCCCCCGGGGCACGGCGGGGCAGGGGTGTGCAGTGCAGGGGCCGGTGTGCTGGCTGAGCTACTGTCCCCAGCTGCTCCAGCTGACTCATGTCACGTCAGGGCCAGGCTGGCTTCCCAGCCGCATGAAGCCTCCCCCCCTGGCCGGTGGCACTGGGCCGAGCTGTGGCCAGGGCAGGCGGAGGGGGCAGGTTATAGTGTTACACTGAAGAAAGAGCAGCTCCCGGCAGGATGCTCCCATCCCCGGCTGCATGCCATCTGCCTGCCTGGCCGCAGCTCGGTGCCTGGGGATGCTCCAGCTCCATCCCCCGTGCAGGGGCCTGGATGCGGCCCGCGGATGGTGTGCTCCGGCTGCAGGGATGTGTTCCAACAGCAGGGTCTGGCTGCAGGGATGTACTCCAACAGCAGGGCTGAGCTGCAGGCTGGTGGGCAGCGGGGTTAGTTCCCTCTGCCTGGGCAAGTGTCACCAAGTTGGTGGCATTAACAGCATTGTTGTCTTACTCAGGCTTGCCTTGTGGGCTAAATCTTTAACCAGATCAAGGGTTTAACTTTATCAGTGGCTGGAAAAACGTGGCACCATTTCCCTGGGGCAAAGTATCTTGATGCCTGCAGAAATCCCAGACATGGTTCCTTTTTCTGGGCCCCACTCAGCAGCTCCCCAGCGCTTGTGTCCAGCCCTTTGGCACAGGGACCCACAGGACCCTCCAGGGCAGGGAGCACCCTGTGCCCTGTGCACATCCTGGGCTCCCAGCTGGCCCCATTTTCCTTCCAAAATCATGGTTTGTGGAGACCCAGGTGCACCGGCACGGTGCCAGCATGGAGGAGTTGGCACTTCCCCTTGCACGGTGTACCTGGGCACGGATTGCCCTCACGGCGGGCAGCACGGGAAGAAAGCAACTGCCAGAGCAGAGACTTCCAAGTCCCCTCCAGGAGAGCCCAGAATCCCCCTGCCAGACCCACTGGCTCCCCAGCCCTGGGAAGCCTTCCACAGCTGCTGCCCAGAGCAGAATGATTGATTATCCTTATTGAGGCTGGAGAATGGTTTCTGTGCACATCCAGGTGGTTCAAGAGCAATTAGTCACCCTCTGGCGAGGGGGCCCAGGCTGTCCCTCTGTCCCTGCCAAGGTGGGAGCCCACCGCCGCCTGAGCAAGGGTCCAAGGTGGCTCCCAGCACTTCTGGTGCAGGTGGAGGGAGCCCTATCTCCTTGTGGGCTGTATCTGATGGGCACGCTACCTGCCAGCCCTTCCTGGGAAAGGGCAGGGCTTTGGCAGCGGCACAGTCCCAGGGCAGGGCTTGGTCCTGAGCTGACCCCTGTACACCCAGGGCATCTGATGGGGTGGGAAAAAACAGGGTCTGCAGGCCCCAGCCCAGCCCAGCCCCGTGGCACGGATTCACCCCCCTCCAGCTTGTGCTTTTGTGTGGGGTGGGCACACTGGAGGGGCTGAGGAGGCAGGGAGGTGTCTCTGGGGGGGTACCACACGGCAGCCCCCAGCACAGTGGTCCTCTGAGCCCGCACCAGGCACAGCTCCAGCCAGGGGCTCATCTGGCAGTGCCATGACAGCAGGAATATCGGCGGCAGCTGGCTGCCTGCTGGGAAGGGGGGGCTGTAATGATGGTCCGTCTCAGCAAAGGTAGCAGAGCATGAAAGAAATTTCACACTTTATTAGACAATTCAGGTGCTGGCTGCGCAAGCCTGGAGAGAGCACTGCTGCTCACGCCTCCGCTCCTGTCTTGCAGCCCCAGGGTCACTCTCTGTGGGGCTCAGCCCTCCCTCAGGCCACGCAGCAACATACTGTCAGGGCTGGCGGCACGGCGAGCAGGACCAGCACAGGCTGCGGGGGCCAGGGTGCCGGGGCTGCGGGCGGCTTCACATGGGCCACCCTGCTCCCACACATGTGCAGGTGCCTGGGGACAGTGCAGCCGCAGGCTGGCTCTGCTCAGAGCCAGCTCAGCCTGGCAGTGGTGGTGAACTCGAGCACCGTGCCTGCAAACACAGCTCCACTCGGGCTGGCTGTGCCCTTCAGCCTGGGGCAGCCATCCTGCTCCTGCAGCCTGGGGGTTGGGTCTCCCCAGCTCCCCTCCTTCCCTGCCCACTGCAGCCTTGCTGCACCCCTTCTCCCCTCCTCGCACCCCACGGTGAGGGGACAGGTCTGGGTTTGGGAGCCCAGGCTTGGGGCTTCCCTGGCAGCTGCTTTCCTCTTGCGCCTCCCTGCTGCCTGGGTGCCCCAGCAGAGCCAACAGACACATCAACACCTGGGCACGCAGACATCCTCCCTGTGTTCCGGGTGTCTGCATCTGGAGATGTGCTTTGCGGCTCTCCACCCTGCCCATGGCCACTGCGGTGTCCCCAGGGACAGGCATGCCCCGCAAGGCAGGGGAGAGCGGAGTCTGAGCTGCCAAGGCCTGCCCTCCAGCATGTGGCTGGGCTGGAGCCCTGCGCCCCGGGGACACGGCTGTGTGCTGTCACACCTCGTGGGTGGACACTATCCAAATGCCTGCACATCCAGGATATGAATCAGCCTGGTCAGAAGCGCAGCAGCCACTCCTGGACAACCCAAGACGCCCAGCAGGCTGCTCCAGCAGTCAGGCTGCGCTGGTGCCAAACCCCTTGCAGGTCAGCAGGCAGGTTGCAGGCAGCAGTGCCTGCCCTGCTCTGCTGCCACCTTGCAGATCAGCCCCAGGCATGGCAAGACCCCCGCCTGGCACATGTTTCCCTCCCCCTTGCACAGCCCTGCTTCTGCGGTGCCGAGCCACGGCACAGCAGCGCCCAGCCAGGGCAATGCCTAACCTTGACCCGACCCGGCAAGGAGCCGTCCCTGCCCGGCTGTCCCCCCACGCCTCTGGCCACAAGCATGTTCCACCGGGCCAGCCAGAGCATTCTTCCCAGGAGAGCCTGTCCTCACTGGGCTATTTAAAGGCACACTGGTGCCTTTTATTCCTCCTCCTGTTTAGGCTGGAAGAGCCCTGTACCTCCAGTGACTTCAAGAGGGCACTTCTAGGCTCGGGGCAGCCACGGGTGCAATAAGTTTGGGTGAAATCATGGGAGAAGTGAGGGATGTCAGTGCCCTGTGTCCTGTAGCCAAGTACTAGGGCATATCCTGGGGATAGACTCCATGTGGAAGGTCCCACAGCTATCGAGGCTGGGAGCGAGAGTGGTGGATACTGCAGAGCTCAGCTCACCCCTTTGGGTTCAAAAACCAAAGGAGTCGCAGAAGCTAATTCCCTTCTTCCTAGCAGGGATGTCCACAGTGTGCTCCAGCTGCCGCCAGGACCTCGGGGTAGGAAGGGCACCAGTGCTACCACTGCTGGGCAGGGTGCTGGTACTGGCTGGCTCAGCACCGTACAAAGGAGCCTCGTGGTGCCTCAGCTGCAACCAGCTTGGAGCACAGCCGTGTTAGCTGGCAGGGGGCAGGCAGCTAGTGCCTCATACAGGCAGTGTGTCCCCAGTGTGCTGCCACCTCCTGCAGAGCACTGGTGTGTGGCTCATGTACATCTCCTGGTAGGCTGTGCATGGGCTGTTTTTACCTTGCCCTTCACAACTGTCAGCCCTGGCAAGCACTGGTAGATGGACATTTGATGAGTAGAGTGGTGGCCCAGGAGAGGCAGTAGCGGTCTAGGACACCTCGCAACAGCCTGCACCCCCCGTGCCGGCTGCGGGCAGGGCAAAGAGCTCCTTCTGGCCAGCACTGACATAGGCAGCATTGGCAGTGGCTGGAAGGAGGGAAAGGGAAGCTGTTGTTTCTGAGCACATGAAATCCAGGGTCTTGATGAGTGGGGTGGAGAAAGGCCAGTCGGTTTTATAAGCTGACTATCAGGTCCTGCCCACCCCAGGTCACCTTCCAGCGGGCAGATCAGGGCACAGGCAGCAGCAGTTTCTCAGCGCTCCTTGTCCTGTTGTCACCTTTCACCCTCCGAAGGATCCCAGGTACCCGCAGGCTGCAAAGCGGGACCTTCCCGAGCTGCTGACTCCTGCCGTCACCTGCGCTGGCACGGGGCTGATTGCATCTGCACCCCGCTGAGCTGGCAGGAAGGTGGCTGGGAAGGGAAATCCAACCTGATATGATTTGATTAGGAACGGAAGAATCTGGAGGAGCCATCAGCAGTGAGCCCTGCCACTGTGGGGCCGGGGCTAGGCAGGCAAGCCTCAGAAACACAGCCCCTGCCCACCAGCCCTTGTCCCCCCAGCCTGCCTGCTTTCCCATCCCAAGGAGCCCATCGGCCTTTCCCCAGGCTGGGAGCATCCCCAGGCAATGTCCCCAGCTCCTGCGCTGTCATCCTCTCCCAGGCTTTGTGTGGGTGAACATTTGCTTGGGGCTTTCAATGGCACCTGGGCGGAGGTAGAAAGCCCCCATCCTCCCCGCAGATAAAGCCCCAGGACCCTGCAGGTACAAAGGAGGGTGAGCCCCACATGCAGATCTACCCCAAACCAAGCACCTGGACCCACATGTGGGATGCAGAGCGAAAGCAGAGCAGCATCTGGGGCCTGTCCCCACCTGCCTGGCACCCACCCCATCCCTCACCACATGGTGCAAGCTTGGGTAAGGACATGCCACCTCTGCCCCCCCGCCCAGCCCACAGCCATGGCTGCATGGCAGCACTGCGGGAACCCACACCCAGCCACCGTGCCGCCAAAGCACATCCCACAGGGAGCCCGTGGGCGGCCGAGCATGCTGCCTCCCTGCCGAGCAGGGCGCAGGAGCCAGCGTGCCAGCGCTCGCCAGCTGGGCCATTGCATCTTTGATGTGGGAAGCGGCAAGTGCCCAGGGCAGCCAGGATGACGCCAGGCTGCTGCACTGGCGGGTGCCTCCACGCTCCACCACCCGTGGTGGGCGAGGGATGGGCAGTGCGGCACCACGGGCTGAGATCTCCCGTGGAGGGAGCAGGGAGCCAGTCCCTGAGGGCTGCAGCCTGGAGCTCCCAAATTCCCCTCTGACACCATGTCAGCGCTGCTGTGGGCATGGCTCCCTGCCCTGAGCCCCATCAGCATCACAGCATCAGCGCAAGCCATGGGGAAACTGAGGCACAGAGTTGTGATGCCTCAGGCAGCGGTGGGAGGGAGTACTGCCTCCATCCCCAGACTGAGCCTTAGGTCAGGGACCGACCGACACAAGCTGGTTCTCCCAAAACCCTCTTCCACGGCGCCTGTGCTTCTAGAAAGCACGTGTGTGTCAAACCGCTGGAGATTTGTGTGGGTCAGCAAGGAGGACACGGTGGCCTGAGAGCCCCAGGAGCTGTGCTCTCCGTCCGCAGCCCTGAACAGCACCGGCTGGCAGGGAAGTAGTGCACAGCTCGCCTTCAGCCGCTGCCCCGGCACAGCCGTGCTCACGCCGGCACCGCCAGCCCTGCCGCCTCGGGCTGTCCCCACGCCGGCCAAGGACACGCACACTCCACCGCAGCAGCAAAACTCCTCCACAGCCTGCCAGCGCCCCAAAACCAGCGCTCCCAGTGCCTCCGCCGAGGCGCGCTGGGAGGCGGGCGCGGCGGCTCCGCCATCTCGCGGCCGCGCTGCCGCCACACCGGGCCGCCACGGGTGCTGTGCAGCCCCACGGCACGGCCCCACGCGTGGGGGGCGAGCCCATCAGCACGGGTGGGGCAGAGAGACAGTATAATATGTTATAATGTCAGCGTATCAGTCACAAGAAATAGCATCGGTGGTGTACAGGGCGCTTCTCATCACCAGAGCTCAGAGTGCCTCTCAAAGGGGTCAGGAGCATCAGCCCCAGTGTGCTGCAGGGGGAAACCGAAGCCGGGAGCGGTGCTCGGTGGCCGGGAGGGCTGGGGAGGACCCCGGCCATGGCACTCAGCCCGGCACCCTCCCATCACTGACAATGCGGCCAGGCGCAGGCTGGCGTTGCCATGCCCTTTAGCAGGGCATGGAGGCTGTGCTGCCGAAGAGACCACAATGGCACATCAGGGTGGGCACCCAGGCAGGCATGACACCCCGGTGAGGAGTGGGGAGCCATGTCCCCGGGGCTGCTCTGCTTTGGTCTCTGCACTCAAACCAGTGATTTCTCCAAGAGCCTGTTCCCAAGAGCCGCAGATGCTCTGTGCCAGGCTGAAGACCCCCTCTGCAGCACTGCACCCTTTGCAGCTTGGTCCTTGCTGTCTCGTCACCCTTAGGGACACTTTTATCACTGACATGGATTTCAGCAAATCCCTGGAAAACTGCAGCCTCCTGCCCTCACTCCCTCATGCTCCTTTCCTTTGTGCAAACACATATGGGACAAGGCACCCTCAGACCTACCCATCAAAACATGCCTCCTGACTGCCATCCCTCGCACCCACATCCCCGGGCCATATTCTGCCAGCTGCTTCCCACCGCCTCCCTGGTCCGGGACCACCACAGTCGCCCCCCTCCAGCATCTCCCGTGACAAGTCCTCAGGTGCCAAGCGGACGGCTCTCATCCAATGAAGCTTGTACCCTTGGATGCCGGGCTCGCCGTGCTCACACAGGCAAGCTCCAGCCCATGGGCTCCTGCACAGGGACGGTCACCAGGTAGCTGGAGGGCACGTAGCCCCTCTGGCCGTTCACATCCACCAGACTCCACTCCTTGCTCCCCTTCTTGTCATGCGGCTCCAGCACCACCACGGGCTGCCCTGCCTGGAGGCTCACCTCCTGCGGGCTCCTGGCTGCGAAGGAGAAGCCAGCAACCACCTGCAAAAGGCAGGGGAAAGAGGGAGGAAGCCCTTTGCTGGATGCGAAAGTCAAAGGAGGAAAGGACATACATGGCAGGGCAGGACCTAGAGGGGACACGGAGGTTGTTTCCAAGAGGGTGCCATTGGATGGAGGAACACTGAGGACCCCACCAAGCACAGCTCTCTTGTTCTGTCCACCTAGGTCCCAGCACGGCAGACACCAGCCTCATGGGGCATGCGGCCAGGGGCTGTGACACTCCCCTGTTAGGCACATGGCTGCACAAGTATGACCACACGTGTGCTGGAAAAGCAGGTCCACCTTCCCACCCACACGTTGCACACACGGGGACCAGCATGGAGCTGGTGGTGTTGCTAGGAAAGGCCCTGGCAGGTGTTCCCCCACTCTCACCTGGAACGCTGGGGTGAAGGTGGCCACCTGGGGCCTGGGAGCTTCAGGTGATGCATATGAATGTCGCCTTCTCTCTGTGCTGCTCTCCAGGGCTGGCATCTGCATCCCGGGCTGCTGGCTTTGTACTGGGCAATAGGGCTGGAGTTTTCCAGCAGGCACAAACCCTCGGGGACCTGGAGGACATGCACACACACAGAGGTCATGGGGCCCCACTGCCTGGCACATGTAGGACTTGTTGGAGGAGAGAGGAATGACAACCTGGCTGTTGCCTGGCATGGCACAGCAGCCCTGTTCAAACTGGTCCATCACTAGGAGATAACCAGCAGCAAAACCCCCGAAAAAGGAGTTTCAAGACATTTCTGTGTGCACGGGATTCTCCTTTCCCAGCCATGATGAAGCACGAGTGCTCCCTCATGGGGAAACCTGAACTTTACAGCTAATGGCCACGGGTGCAGCTGGCAAAGCAGAGGTGGGTTTGGGCTGAGCAAACCCTGGAAGGGATGACCTGGGAGGCAATGGCTTGCTGTTTCATCCAAGATGAGGAAGTGGTTCAGGTTTGGTTTCTGACCCTGGTGCCGAGGTAGGGGGAGGCTCCCTGTAGCACTCACAGTACCTCCAGCATCCACCAGCCATCTGCTCCTGTTCCCCTTAGTGTCCACACTTTGCAGCAGAGCTACAATCTGTCCCCTTTGCAAGGTCAGGTCCAAGTCTTTGCTGCCTCTGATGTTGCTTGTCACTTGGTAAAGTTTGTCTGGGCCGTGCTTGCTCACAAGGGAAAGGACCTTCCGCTCCTCGGCAGGGTTCAGAGGCTGGTGGGGAGCAAGAGACACAGGAGCACTTGATGAGACAGGCAGGAGACTGAGGCCCTCCACGTACATGTGCTCTCCTTTCTGCAGGATCACATCCCCGTGAGAGGTTAGAGGAGAAACTCCTTCACACTATCTGCTCTACCTCATGGTTTGGAGATGAGTGTCCAGAAACAGAAGAGCTGAGACTTTTTCATCCCTGGTTATTCCCAGCCAGCTGCTGTCAGGGGCTTGGGGGAAATACTGTGGCTGTGGCAACACCCCGTGCCACTTTCTGAGCCAACCTCCCCCCAAGAAGATGTTCTGCCCTGGGAAGCCACAGTCCTACCTCTTCACCCAGCTGGCCTGAGACACCCCCTTCCCAGCTCCTACCTGTGTCACCGGGCTCGGTGTGACCATCTCAAATGCCTGGCAGAAGGTACGGAGCTGAGTGCCAGATTGCTGCAAGGTGTCTTCCACCATCTTCCAGAAACTGGGCAGAGGCATGCGGCCATGGGGCATCTGTGAAGACAGACTCTGAGATCAGAGAGGGCCCTGGGGAGGGGAAGAGCTGTGGGTAGGGTCAAAAGGGGAGCAGGAAGAAAAGAGGTGAGAAAGCAAGAGAACAGACCTTGTCACTAAAGATGCACCTCGCATCTAGGATGTGGTTCCCTTTGGCAAGGAGAGCTGCTGCTCTCTAGCTTTGAGCCACCCGTCCTGGGCAGGGCAGTCACACGCGGGGCTCTTGGGCTGTACCCAGCCCACCGCAGCAGTCCCTCAGTCCTGCTGTCCTGCCCCAAGCCCACAGTCCATCCCACCTGACTAAAAAGGGAGACAGGTGGATGTAGCTCCAGGGCAGAGGTCTGCAGCGTAAGCATCCCAGACTAAGCAAGGGAAATCCACCCTCATGACTAGGTGTGTATGAGCAGTGCCTGAGAGGATACCTCTCTGTGGCTGCATCTTGTTCTCATCTTGGTCATGGGTCAGGCCAGGGCCACGCTCTACCCCAGGGCTCTGGACTGGCCTGACTCACCACGTTTGCAAATGTCAGGCTCAGAATGTGCTGTGCAGTGAGGAGTCCTGGGAGATATCTCTCAGGAGATGGAGGTTTGAGGGATGCTCGTTCCTCAGGCCAGGAGCTGTCCTTCTCCTCCTTGCCTTCCCAGCACAGTGCTCTTGGGAGCTCAGAGTTAACACTGATCTCTCAGGCAGCACATCCATAAAATACCAGTGGTGTCCTCAAAGAGAGAGCAGGACAGTTCCTGGCAGTGAAGAAGAGACAGTTTGGCTTTCCCCAGCTGAAGGGGAGGAGAGATCACTTACAAATGTGAGACAGGGAACAGTATGTCTGCAAGGGCAGGCTTGAGCTACAGCAAACCTTCAGTGCCCTGACATCCAAGTGGTGTCCCAAGCCTGTAGAAGGCAGGTCTGGCTCAGCATGTGCACCAGTGCGGGCACACATGCCAAGGGGTCACTCTTACCTGCTCTAGCTCCTTTTCTGCCTGGTGCAGAACCTGGGCAGCCAAGTCCCGTTGCAGGGTGCTGAGGGAGCACAGTATCTGCCCCAGGAGCTGCAGAGCCACCTGGTTGAACCGTGGGAGCTCGGCCACGAGCAGGGCGTTGATGGCAAGATAGGTGTTCATGGCTGCCTCCTCGTCGTATGTCACGCTGCCCATCTCGCTCTTCCGCTCCTGGATCTCCTCATAGTCCAGCAGCTTGTCCAGTCGCTTCTTGACCAGCTGTTGTGGCCCCACAAGCATGTCTGAGAGGCTGCAGAGGGGCTGGCAGACTAGCCTGTCCAGCCGTCGCTTCTGTGGGGCGAGAGAACCCAAATCTCCATGTGAGCCCCCGAGACAGGCCCAGCTGTCTGCATGGGGCACTGTCTTACACAGGAGAAAAGGCTTGGGGACCTGTTGAAGGGCTTGTGTGGAGTGGGGAGCACCTAAGGCATCCTTCCTTGAAGGCACAGAGGATGCGAACCAAAGCAAACCCTTGGTAGAGAGCAGTCATACATGCCATGATTCAGAACTTGTGCTCCATGCAAATGATCGGGTAGGACCCTCACAGGCAAGGTCCCATGGGCCAAGGGGGGTGCTACAGTGACTGTCCCATGGAGGTCATAGTATCCTGGTTTGACAGAGGCCCTCAGCCCAGGGTCTGTATGCTTATCCCACGTAGCTACCCTCCCTCACTGTGCTGGCACTCCCTGGGGATGCTGGCATCCAGGTGTGGGGTTCAGGCTGTCCTGCCACACTCTTCACTGCTCAGAAAACCTCCCTGACTGCATTCACAGTGGCAGCTACCACCCAAGAGGGAGTTCTGGAGAACTAAGCAGGGGTGGTAGAAGGAGACAGATGGGGGGCTCTTGGGCTCCCAAAGGGAAGTACCGATGCCCACAGGGTGTGGGTAGGTTGGACTGAGGTTTGGTGACAAACAACTTGTGTGAGTCAAATAAACAGTACTCCTGGTTTCCCACGATCCCGTGCTCCTCTGCAGCCCTGCCTGCATGGCTGGCCGTGAACACGGCAGGGCTTTAAAGGCACAAATAGTCTTTAATGGCCCAGACCAGGCTCACCTGGGACCTCCACCCACACCCCTGCCCACAGCCCATTTAAGGGCCTTCAGCTGCTACTTGAGTATTGTTGAGGGTGAGCTGGTTTCTGCCTCTGCCTCCTGGGTGGACTTTGGACCTCTGCTGTAGGTAGTTCAGCTCCTAGATGGACCCCCTTGGATGGATGTTGCAGCTTGTCTCCAGCCCTGGATGGACTTTGGAGCTGTGTTGTAGCCATGTCCCTGTCTCCTTTTGTTTCCTGGATGGACCCTGGAGCTGGTTCTTCACTTCATGTGTCTGGGACTGCTGATGGAGCCTGTTACCTACCCCTTCATATTCAGGCTCCAGGAGACTTGTGCCTGTTAGTAAGGACACTGCCTGCTCTGGGTCCTCCTCAGCTCTTGGCTGCCCTGCCCTGGAGCCAACCCCTGTTGTACCTGGGCAGAAGGTGAAAGAGCAATGCTTGGCTGTGACCCTGAAGGAGATCTACAGGGAAGGAGCACTCACAAATTCTGGGAAAACAGTGCAATGGAGGTATTCTGCAAAGTGGCGGTATTGCTGGGCAGGTCCCTCGTCGACTTGCAGCTCACACTTGTGTGGGGTGGGCAACAGGAATGCCTGAAAGGGAGAAAGCCATCAGACCTGACCTGGAGAAGCTGCCCAACACTAGCTCACCCATCTGTAACCTATCCCTATGTTCCCAAAGACATGCCAATGCCCCACCCTGGGTCCTCTGTGCTAGCAGCCCAGTGGGACTGATGCTCTGGGCTACTCTTGTCTGCAAGCCAGGGAGCTCGCTTAGGTGTTGACAAACCTCTCCCCTTGAGCAGGGGTTGTGTGCTGGCTTGCAAAAGCACTCCTACCCAGCAAGGTGGCCAAGGCTACCCTGTGGCCCAAGGCAGCCTGCCCCAGCTTGATGTTGCCTGGTGCTTTGATGCTTGGGTTTGGTGCTGCAGTAGCTCCATGGAGTTTCTTGTATTTGTGTACAAAATCTTCCCCCTGCCTCTGCATGGAGAATGAGACTGGTGGGAAAGGAAAGCAGCTTGGGGTGGTTTGTATGGAGACCCTCCTCTCCTTTGAGAGGCTTTGCTCTAATGTTAAATCTGCGGGCAGCAGCCTCCTTCCTGCCTGGAGGCAGATTTTGACCCACAACCTCTAGACCCAGAAGAAGGGAGCACTGAGCTCCCAGAGCCCCAGCCTGCTGCTGGTGCCAAGGGAAGCCTGGCCTCCTGTTCCTCTTGGGCTTGGTTTCGCTGCCTCTTGGAGCACTGCTCCTGTAGTCAGTCCTGGAGCAGCAGGAACAGTTTCTGTTTGATTCTCATCAGCCATGGCTGCCATCAGGGCACTCTGAGACAGGCCCACCTCTGTCCTAAATCCTGTCTTTTTGCCTGTGGTCATCTTTAGGACACCCTTTCTTTGTAGTCCTCCTTGCCACAAGAGGGACTGGAGATGGAAATACAGAAGGGGAAAGGCATTGACCCTTTGAGCAGAGGGTGGCAGCTGAGACCTGTGTGCTTTTCCTCAACCCTCCAGGGGCTCTTACGCAAGCAGAGGCGGCTGTGATGATCTTGGATGCACAAAGATTTGCCTCTCCTTGTGGTGGGGGCACTAGTACAGACAGACGCGTGAGAGAAAACTGCCAGCCAGCACAAAGAGAGGCCAGGCTGTCTCTGCCCTGTGAGAACATGTCTTCATCAGCTCCTCAGGATGTCTTTGAGAATCTTGCAGAGGGAGAGAGACAGGACATGCATGCAGCCCCACCTTCCCCCCACCAGCAGCTCCTCTGAAGCCACATCCAAGCCCTAGCATGACTCCTAACCACAGCTTATTATCTAGGCTGCCCAGCCTATTTGCAGATGCTTGATGTCCTGGCTGAAGCCAAGAAGCTGGCTTAAAGAGATGCAGCTCACCGAGGGGCAGTGCCAAGCAGGTCCCCATGAGCACTTGATGTCCCAAGGAGTGATCATACCCTGTACCCCTAGCTGATGCCACATCTTGCTGTCATACAGATTGCCATCCTCATGTTTTCTATGCTAATCCTATTTTACTCACTCTTTGTGCTACAGGGAGTCTTTCTGTCCTCTTCTCCTCCTTCCCATTCTTATATGGGGAGCTCTTGTTAATATTTTCATGACAGGGACTTTCCAGCCTTTGAACTGCTGCTTTCTGAACCCTCTGCCATTTCATGACGCTTTCTTGATAATACAGTGTCTGGGGATTTCAAGTTTTGCCATTGCTCATACTTTCATTTCCCTCAGATGCCCCAAGGGATTTCCATGAGAAAATCACAGCAGCTACTCAGCTGGGTCATCTCAGCAGGGAAGTTTGTTGTTCCCTTGATTTGGGAACACTTCTGCCTTATACCAGTTATGCAAGAATTCCCAGGCTGAACAACACTTAGCCTTTTCAGCTATTTAATGCCTTGAAATAATGATCAGTTTAAGGACTGATTAGTCTCAAATGACAAGCAGCTCAGACTGTGTCAATGAAACCTTGACTTTGTTTTAAGCTCTGCTGGACCGGAGTGATCCTTGGATGTTGTGCAAGCCCCTGGCACAACATCTTTAGCTAAGAGATGCAAGGCCCTGAATATCCCCAACTTACAGTAGTTTCCATAGGGCTTGAAAGTGTTCTGCAACCCCAAGAAATGGGTCCTGAGGCCTGGGTGGGGCCAATCTCCTGCAAGTTATTAGGGCTTTACCTCTAAATGGCCCAGATAGGATGCCACGTTCTCCTTCAGCACAGCCACACTGGACACCATGCACTGGAACTTCTCCTCCAGCTTGTCGTACTCCCTGTCTTCTGTCTGCAAAGCAAAGGGCAGCTTATCCCCAGCACGGGCAGGCCAGGTGATGCCTCAGGCAGGGCTGATGCCCCTCACTGGGTGCTAATGTAAAAAGCAGCCGGGCACCTGCCTAAAGCTCATAATGCTGGGGATGGGCAGGGGAGACCCTGAGAGGCTCCAGGAATCTGAAAAAGGCCAAGATCTAGGGTGGTTGGGATGCATGCAGAAACAGGGCTTTCAGGGTGGTTGTGGGGCTGGGAAACACTGGGGTGACTGAGGATCCTGTGGGTCCTTTGGGGGCCAAAGCACTCCCCTGCAGCACTCTGAGGCAGGGAGCGAGGTATGTACCTGCATCCCTCCTACCATGCTGGTCCTTGGGATTGGGGACCAGGAGCCACCCTTAGGCTGCTCAAGAATGGGACTGTGGCTCATGTGACAGCACAGGCCATGCCGCCTCAGCCCCGCTCTCTCCGTCCCACTGGCGAGGTGTCTTGGGAGGCAGCAGAAAGCCCCAGAAACAACCCAAGGAGAGGCAATGGGTCCACAGGCAGTGGGGTGCAGACTGCCCACCTTGGCCACAATGCCGGCCTCGTGCATGAAGAGCCGGCTCAGCCGCGTGGTCTTCTTGGCAATGGAGTGCGTGTTGAGGCGTGCGAAGCGGTCCCGCAGTGTCAGGTGCTCGGCCTTGTTGTATTTGGTTGCTGCCTCGGGTGGGGACACATAAGGTGGGATGAAAAAAGATCAGAAGAGGAAACTTCAGCGCAGCATTCTCAGCAGCCTGAGCCAGCAACATGGGTCAGCAGCACTGACGCCTGGAGCTGACAAGTCGTGATCAACGGGATAAGCATGACCCACATCAAAGAAGGGCACCCCGGGGGAACGTACTATGAAAACCAAAAAGAAAAGCAAGCTCCCATTTGTGGGGAGCCTGATTTCTCCTATCCCAAGGGCAGGACTGTTCCTCCCCACTCCCCAGCTCCAGGAATGCAGACAGACTGGTTTTGTGCTCAGCCCCCCCATGCCACCCTGCTCCTGCAGTCTTCAGGTCTTGCCCAGAGTGGCATTTGCAGGACCACAGCAGTGCCAGGAGCTGCCTGCAGTCTGCAGCTCTACTAGGCAGGGCGGTTGGAGGGCAGGAGAGCTTTGAACTGGTTTAAGTGGGAATTAGTGCAACACCAAGGGGAGACAACTGGGGTTGGGACAGGGCTTCCCAGACACCATGCCCCCTGCCTGCTCACCTACTTCTCTGCGCCGTTTGTACTCGTTGATGTTGGTATTGACCTGGGTCATGATGCGGACAGCTGCCTGCAGGGCCGGGTAGGCACTGGCACTGGCAGGGGTGTTCTCCAGGATCTTCCCCAGCAGCAGCGGGTATTTGGTTATCCTCTGCACTGGCATCACCAGGAAGAAGCTGAGGTCTGACGCACCCGTGTGAGGCCTGATGGAGAAGGGGAAATCACTCAAGGTTGGCACTCAGGGCTGCCTGCCTGTCCTGCTGCTCCTCCCAGCTTCTCTGCAAGCATTTTTGGAGGAAAGCAACACCTCTCCAGCTGCAAGGGAGCTTTGCTGCCTTGGACCCGCAGGCAAGCTGAGCCCAGCAGCTGGGGAGAGTTTATGGCTGTGAACTCCTGCTCCCTGCCAGCTGCAGGGCCACCCCCGCCCCGGGGAGCACTGGGGGGGACACTGTCCCTGCCAGCCCTGAAGGCAGTGCCAGCGCCGGATGGGTGCCCTGCCTCCCTGAACAGTGCTGCGCTTGTCTAGCTAGGAGGCACGGGATTGGCGCTTGCTCGGGGGGCAATGAGGAGGGAGGGTGTGGGCAAAGTGCAGGTAGGCTGCAGGCAAGACTCCCCTTCTATCTGCACGCAAGGCATTGCTCATTTGGGGGTCACATAACCTGTGCCCTGAAACAAAGAGCAGCAAATCCCAGTAGCTCCTCTGCTGCCACTCCTGCTTCTCCTGGCTCTGACAGTGTCTGTGACCCCCCTGGTAGCTCAGGAGGGGTTCAGCAGGCCCCTCGGGGCCAGCCCATCTCTCTGGTCAAGCTGGGGAACACATGTCCTCTGTGGGCACAGCCTCTTGGGCTGTGGAGCAGGCAGGAGCTCTGGGTGCCATCCCATCCCTTGTTTTGGGGTCCACCATAAAAGACTACCAACCTATAGTGCACCTTTGGCAAGTGGCCTCAAGGATGCAGGACAGGCTGCCAGAGACTACACCAGGGAATGCCACAAAGGTGATGGCCATGATATTACACTTAGCCTGGTGGCACGTACCCATGCAGACAGCTTGTCCAGAGGGGAAGGGCAAGGCCAGTAGGTAAAACAAGGAGAGGGATGTGGTGGCCTCAGCAGCAGGTACCTACACTGTTGCATTCAGGGTCTTCAAGATCTCCTCCTGCAGCCTAGGGTCCTTGCGGTAGCTCTCCACCAGCAGCAGGGCATGCTCGTAGCTGGCACAGTAGATCTTGTAGACGTTCTCCATCTCCTCCTTGAATTCCTGGAACAGGGCACCTGGGGAAGGAGAGCAAGGCTGGAGAGGATGGTCCTTTCCTATAGCCTCAGAGAAAGGTAGAGGTTTCTCCCCAGCCTGCTGGAAGGATAAAGCCGGCAGAGCAGTGCCAGCCAAACGTGCTGGGGCAGTGCCCTGCACCCTGAGCACTGCTGCTAAACTGGGCCTGATGCTGTTGTCGTGTGTGTCCCTCCCCCCCCAGTTTCTGCAGGCTGGGCAGGTCTGCCTTGCCCCTGTGGGGTAAGCATGGGTGGTTGCCTGCAGACGGCGGTGTGCAGGCAGCAGCGCTTCCCGGAGGTGCAGGAGGTGTCAGGACGGGTGGGCTGGGGGCTGCACCCAGGCACAGCGCCGGGCAGCGGCACTGCCAGCACCAGCAAAGACATGGGTGGGCGCGGGTCAGCTCTCAGTGCTGCACCACTTACTGATGCAGAGCAGCTGCTCATGCTCCTGGGTAGCCGTGGCTTCAAGACCCTTCAGAAAACGTCTGGAGACATGGAGGATGTCATCGGTGTTAGAGAAGAGTCCTTCCAGGTCAAGATCAGGCAGCTGAAGTGAACAAAGAGGCCCCAGGGTAAGCCAAATGCATCAGACAGAGGTGGACCATGTGTTCCGGAGGTGCTCACACCCTCCTGAGCACTCAAGTCCTTCTAGCAGCCGCATGCAACACCCAAGGAACTGGAGCGATGCTTTTTTTCAGGAGGCATTGGGTATGTGCTCCCAAATGGGGCAATGAGGCCTTTTCATGTTACAGATGCAGGGTTAAAGCTGTAGGACGGCTGTGCTGGGTCAGACTCAATGTCCATCCAACCCAAGACCTTGCCTGATCGGGGGAGCCCAGGAAGGTAGAAGGTGAGCACGTGGTCACCTCCCTGCAGTGATTTGGGCATCTTGCAGCTCTCAACAGATTCACCCTATGGTCCCCAGTCCCTGGGTGCGGAGATGCACCCCCTCTCACCTGCTTCTTCTGAAGGTGTGCCCGAATGTCTGACACGCAGAGCTGGATGTTGTGGACGTAGCTGGCCTCAGTGGTGATGAGCTCCTCCACAGCTAGCCGCTGGCTCAGCTCCATCCTGTCACAGGGTATCACCTCATAGATGGCCTCTTCAGTCTCTGCTGCATCCTCAGCATGGGGCTCTGCCCTGTGGGCATTTGCCATCTCGGTGTAATGCTCTGCCAGGGGTGGCAGAGGATTAGGGACAGGCTGTGGCAAGGGCAGCCCCAGCACTGGTGCTCCGGTGCCAACCCAGCGCAGTGCCTGTGCTCTCTCCCCTGTGCTGGGGGCACCCCACAGCACAACCCCAGGGATGCTCAAGCCATCTGCACTTATAAGCAAGGCATGGATGACACTCCAAAACCATAAAACCATAAAGTGCTGCAAGCCAGGAGTGGGCTGGCAGCAGAGGGCTGGCACCCACATGTGGCAGGCAGGGGCTTGCCACACACACATGCCCAAACTCTGGCAACCACGTGCAGGCAAGGGGAGCCCCAGCTGCAGGCAGGGGCCCGGTAGCGCTCACCCAGCACTGGGACTGCACAGGGGCTGGTCCCCAAGGGCAGAGCAGAGTTTGCCGCCTCTGCTCCTGCTCTGCGCTGCCAGGGCTAGCTGTTCCCTCCCTGCCTTGGTTGTCAGCGCCTGGCGTGTTGCCTCGTGTTCAAGAGTCCTATTCAAAGTACAAAGAGTGTTTTTGCAGTCCTTGAACAAGAGACGTTTCTGTGGCAGGGAGAGCTGGTTTAAAAGTGACGTGGATGGGGAGAGAAGTGGGCAAAGCTGCAGGCATCTCCATCAGAGGCCCTCGCAGACCCTGGTGCACCATGCCTGTGCCCTGCCCAGCACAGCCTGCTTCCCCTCTCCTCTCTGCCAGGGGAGAGCATGAAAAAATGCAGCTGATTCATGCCGTTTCCTTCTCAGGGAACATCCTCTGCTGTAACTGATGCTGAGGACGATGGAACAGCTCCCAAAGCATCACAGATAGCGCTCAGTCCCAGGCAGGAGGCCTTGAGAGAGAGAGACGGTGCAGCCCATGCTAGCCCAGAACACAGCTCAGCTGGATTCAGGCCCCAGCCAGGGGGAGGGATGCTGCCAGGCAGCCTGTCCGCGGAGGCTGCGGAGGAGGTGAAAAGCAAAGGCAGGGCGGAGGTGGCTTGGCAGGATAAAAGCAAGATGGCACAGGGACTGTGGCTCTGCATCTGCCCTCCACTGCCTGCCCCGCCAGTGTCAACCGCGCACCTGACCGCCAGCCAGACCGTGTCGGGCCAGGCGCCTGCTTCGGAGGCTGCAGCCCCGGGTGCCTGCAGTGGGAGCAGAGAGAGGGGCTGGCAGGACAGCCCGAGCCTCCACTGGGGAAAGGTCCAACTAATAAGTGGGTGATGCAGTTGCAAGCACTGGACAGGGTGAATGTCCCCTCCTGGCACAGGGACACAGCTGTGCTGGAGGACAGCTGGGCTTGGCACAGCAAGCAAAGGCCAGTGAGAAGGTATGGGACCTCCGCCTGCCTTACAGGGGCATGTCACCCTGCCAGCTGTCATCCCTGCCCCCTGCGCGTTTGGCTGCCACCCCTGCCTGTGGCATGGCCTTGGCTGCTACAGGACACAGGGAGTGAGAGACACTTTCCCGAGCCCCTTTGGGTGCTTCCAAGGTGTCCAGGCAGAAGGATGGCCATCAAGGAATGTTGGACAAGCCCAGTGTACTCTGCCTGGGCATGACAGCAAAACCCTTGCTCAGAGGAAGGGCTGCAGTGGAGGCAGATGGAAAGCCACGATCTGAGACACTCCCTGAGCTCTGGAGAGATGCCTTGCAGCTCGGGGGCATGCAGGTGCTGGGGTGTCACTGGTCCCCGCGCCAGCATCCCCCAGAGGACGCAGCTGCTTTCGTGGGGCTTGTCCCGAAGCTGGGGAAACCTCCCCCCCCCGCCCCGGCCTGAAACATCAGAGGAACAAGGGAATCGTGCAAAACCAAAAAGACGTGTTTCTGGGCAGCGTTGGACCAGGTGGAGAGAGGAGGAGCAGGTTTCATTTCTCCTCCCAGGCAGCTGCCTGCCTTCAACATGTCACCGCCGCCTCGGTGGCTCCAAGCATCCCTGTCTGTAAAGCAGGGACCAGGGTGTGTGCCCCCTGCGCGCCAGCGCTCAGAGCCCCGCCGCGGGGATGGGGGGGCGGCTGCCACCCCGCAGCCCGCACCCCGAGGGATGGGCTCCGTGCAGGGCCGTGCCACCCGCTGCTCCCCACGCCCCCCCCCCCCCCCCCCAAAACCAGCTGCCCCGGCTCTTACCTGCGGGGGAGGCAGGGGCTGGAGCCGGGGAGCCGGAGCCGGGGAGCCGGGCCCGGCTGCGGCCGCTCTCCTGCTGCCTGCGGGGAGTTAATGATAAACCCGCCGCGCCGCAGCCGGGCTGGCACTGCCGGTGTGGGCAGGGCGAGCAGCCCACGGCGCGGGGCGAGCAGCCCACGGCGCGGGGCGCGGGCAGCCAGGCGCCCGGCGCCGGCAGCCGAAGGAGGGGAGCTGGGGAAGGCGAGCCGGGGGAGTGGCTGCAGCGGCGGGGGTGGCGCGGGAGGGACACACGACACACTCTCATCTGCAAAAGCAGCCGGTCCGCAAGCGCCGTGCCTGGGTCTGTGTCAAACACCCCCCTTTTTCCCCTTGCCCATCCTCAAAGCGGGGTGCAGCGCAGGCACCTGTGCCGGGCGGCAGCTCCGGCAGGAGAGCAGGGGCCTTGCTGCCCCTCCGGTGTCCTGCACCCCAGCACTAGCTGGGGGAGCCCGGTTGGTGCCCTGCTGCTCCTACAGCCCATCCATGAAGGCACAGGCTTCCCCCACTCCATGTTATGGGGCAGGCAGACGTGACCCATATGCCCCCGTGCCCTGCCATCGCTTTCCAGCTGATCAGCCACAGGAAAGGGTTCAGAGCAAACAGAAACAAAAATATATAACTGAGGAAGTGGTTGCACAGATTGGGCTAGTGGAAGCTAGCGGCTATTTGGCATGAAGTTGTTTTTTTCACTCATGAGGTATTTGCATCCTTATAAACAAGCTATTGAGAAGAGAGAGGCTGATTGGCAGCCAGCTTCCGCAGCTGGGAGCTCGGCCTCAGCCTGGCCGCAGGGAGGGGACGGCGACACCTGTTTTTTTTCCAGGCTGACCCACAATGTCCAAAAAGCGTCACAGTAAAAAGGACTCTGAGTCTTTCAGTGACTTACACAGGTCACAGGCAGCATCTGTGTCTAGAGCCAAACCTCCCCATGGGCCAGGATGAGCCCTCCAGCGCAGCCCTTCCCTCTGGGTCCATTTCTGGGGATGTGAGCCAGCCCCCCCAGCTGAGGTGCAGGAGCTGATGTGGGCTGGGCAGGGCAGCATGGGGGCCCACCTGTATATGCCCCACTGGCTCCCAGCCAGTGCTGGTGCCAGGAAAGTCAGCCTGCCCTTCTGCCTTCCCTGCCTGCATCCCACCCTGCCTGTGGAGGTGCAGCTCATGGGGCTGTGCTGGGGGCCCCAAGCCAAAAGCATGAAACCACCCACCCTCATCCCTGCACTGGAGGGATGCTGCAGCACACAGGAACAGTTGCGGACGGATAAGCTGGGCAGCAACGCAGCAGAAGGAGCCGAGGTGGGAAAAGGCAGAAGCATTAATGCCTAGGCAGGTCTTTGGGGGAGAAGCCAATGCACAGCCCTGTCCCCTGGCTGGCTGGGTGGCCGGGGTAAAGCCACTCCATGAGAATGATTCCCAGGCTGGCCCACACCATATGGGCTTAGGGAGAGACACGTGGCCACAGGAGAGACCCGCACATGGCTGGGCAGCGAGGGCTTTACCTGGCTGTGGCCCTGGGGACACAGATGCTGTCCTTCCTCCCTTGCAGGTGGCAGCAAGGTTTCAGTCCTTGCCCAGGCACTCTCTGAAGCAGCGAAACACCTGGCCAGGCAGCCTCTGGGCTGCCATCGCAGCGGTGTCGGGAGTTCCCCAGCTCTATCCTTGGGCAGGTCCTCTTACTGCTGTGTCCAACGAAGCCATTGCCCCTTGAGGCAAGTCACCGCCGCTTTGCTCCCATCAGCATCTTGTGGCTGATAATGCCAGGGCAGGAACCATGCTCCTGTGGCTGCCAAGGGAGTCCCAACAGGGCAGCGCTCCCTCCTCGGATGGCGTTGTCACCCCACCAGGGCCGGCACAACAGGGCGGCATCCCTGGCCACCCGCTCCGCCCTGGCTGGCTCACGCCATGGGAGTTGCCTCGGGCATATTTCCCATTCCAGTCGGGTTTTTCAGATGCTGGGTAACCTGGCTCTGGCGAGTTCCTTGCAGAATGGCCTCGCTGTCAAGCCCTGAGGGGAGTGGCTGACACCTCCTTCCCCCGGTGCAAGCTGTTTCCTTCCTGCCATGCCACTGGCCCCACACTCCTCCCATCCAGACCCAGAGCTGGGGCCGCTGCAACTCCACTCAGCTCGCCCAGGTGGCTCGGGGACTGGGAGCAATGTCACAGCGCTGTCACCACCCCAGGGCTCCCCAGGGAAGTGTGAGAGCAGGCTGGCCGCCCTGGCCTTGCTCTTCTTACAAGGGAGAAGCAAATAGGCGCCAACTGGTTGAGCACAATTGTTTGTGTCCCAGGGCGGGATGTTGTGCTCAGGTTGAGCCAAGCTACAGGGTGCCAGTGGAGTGGGCCGTCCCCTGGCACTCTTGGCATCGGCAGTCTTGTGGGCAGCCACCACTCCCACCCTGCCAACACGAAACCTGGCAAGCAGTGGCAGGGCGTGGGACTGCACATGGGACCATGTGTGGGACCATGCTGCAGAGGGCAGCAGGGAGGCAGGACTGCCAGGTTTGTGTAACCTCATTGCAAAACTGTGTTTACAGGATGCTTCTCGCAGAGCAAGGTTAAGCCACCTCCACGGCACCGTGCGGCCCTCTTCATACCTGCCGCCACAGCAGGAGTGCTCTGCCAGCTCTTTTCTGGAGCATTTAAGAAAAAAACCAACCCCAAGCTCCTGGTAGGATGAGGTCTCCCTGTTACGCTCCTTGTGTGATGACCACAGGCCCAGTCCAGAGGCTGGAGAAACACCCGCTTGATGGAGCTGGACTCCAGCTCAAAATAGGCATCGGGGTAAAAGCATCAGCAAGAGGGAGGAAGGTTTGCAGGGCGGGAGGCTGCTGGCTGCCTGAGCCAAGCTCAGGCAGGAACAGGCAGCTGCCCAGCATGTATGCAGCCATCCGGGGAGAAGGTACCATTGCAGCCAAGGCAGCAGTTATTGCCCCCCTACATCTCACCCCAAACTTCTGCTGGCTCCTGGAAAGCCTTTTGCTGTCGACAGGGATTTTCCCAGCTACTCAGAACGTTAAAGCTCAGACTATTAGGATGAAAGCCATCAGGGGGCTCTCTGGGAACACACCAGATAAGCTTTGAGTTAGACAGGGCTTGCTCAGAAAATAAACACAACTTCCAGCCATGCAAAACACCACAGTTCAGACTATGCCTAATAACAGCAGGCGGGGGTTCCTCTCCAAGTGGCAATTTTGCACAGGAAAGTTATGTTTCCTCTATTTAATCTTTTCCATTATTACTGTTCTTTGGATTTCTTTTCTGTCTTGAAAGGACTTTGTGACCACACACTGCTATCAGCCATTCATGGTGGAAATGAAAACATGTGGGAAAAACATAACAGCTCAGGAATGTGCTTGCAGGTGCGTCCTAATCACAAAACTTCCTCCCACACTGCAGGTCTAGGAAGCGGACTTTGCCTCCAACCCCATTGCTTGTGTGTGCTGTGCAAAGCAGGGAAATTTGAGCTAATGTGCTAGGGAAAGGAGGCAAAAAAGCACATGAAATGCAAGGTCTTCATTCTGCTGAGCTGGCCATCAGCATGAGCAACTCCTGAAAAACCATATAGATGTCATTCCTTTCTCTTCATTCTTCCCTTCCCAGATAACGTAGCCTGTGCTTAAATTCTCCATGGAGGGGAAGGAGGGCTGTGCACACCTGCTTGGGATAATCTCACGCATGCACTTGGCCAGGGCTGTGCCGAGGGCCTGCTCCTAAGCAAGTAGAAATTGTGTTGGCTCCAGTGGTGAGGAAGGAGTTGCAGGCTCCAGCCTCATGGCTGTGGGAGCATTGCCTGCACCACGAGGCAGGGCACAGCCTAAAAATAAGCAGATAGAATTTGATCCAAGCGGAATAAATTAAGAGTCAGCTCTTTATTTCTAAGAGGGTTATTTATGGGCTTAGACCTCCTTTGTGGAAGAGGCTTCAGCCCCTCGCGGCCTCTCTGGGGCTACAGCAGCTCAACTCTCCTGTGTTCATATTTTAGTGCTTGAAGCTTCATGTCCACCAGCCTCTGTGGTCCTTCCCTCTCCCCACAGAGTCCCTGCTGCCTTGCATTGCTTTTCCTACACCAAGATCTCAATTTCTCTCCCAGGACTGGTGACTCTGGGCCTTTCACCCATCTGTCCCATGTCCCTGTTATCAGCTGAGCCAGCTGATGGTGAGGACAGCTTGAGGAGAAAGCCAGATGCTAATTTGAGGGCACTGAATGCTGAGGTATCTGCCTTTCTGCCCAGAGAGCGGTGCCTGCCCTCTTGGGACCAGTGCAGAGCAATGGTCTGCTGGGGGCCCTCTGCCATCTCTTGCTCAACGAACCAAGCAGTACTGATATTTATTCTTTTCTTCCTCCCATTAACACAGGGATGCTGGTGGCTGCTTTTCCTGCTGGTATGTCTGCTGGTGAAGGATAACAGTTTGCTGGAGAGCACAATTACTCAGTTAGCAAACAGGTTATTTTGTAAGGGCTGTCATCTGCAAGGTCTCCCATCCCTGCCCATCAAGGACATATGCACTGGGCCCTTCCTGGGGGCTCGTGGCTCCAAAGCTATGAGGAGGACAGGCACTTAGTCCCTGCCTCTGCCCCGGTCCGGCCTGGAAAGCCATGGCCGAGCAGCACGTGGAGGTGTGCACAGTCTGTGGGCACCTGGGCAGGGGCACCAGGGAGGGATGGAGGTGCCTGCAGCACCCTGCAGCTCTGGGAAGAAAGACAAATGTCTCCAGGCCAGTCCAGCCTCGGCTGGGGTCACCGGCACCCCATCACAGGGCAGTGCCAGTGACAACACTCTTTGCCCAAAGCATCCCACAGGGCGGGTGTACCGTCCCACTGAGGACATTCTGCCTGGAGCGAGGAGGTAATGAGACATGAGAAAGGTAAGAAGAGTTTAGAAAATTCTGGTGGTTTATGCTGTTTAGTCATTTCCACCGATCAAACCAACATCTTCTCCCTGCCTGACTTTGTATGGTTTCTGCTCCTGCCGAGTCATTGCCACCACCCACCCGCAGAGCTGGAGCTCCATGTGCCCACCACCTCCTCCCAGTGGCACACCATGCTTTTTCCCTGGGCCACCCACGTGCCCAGGCACTCGGGCACCCTGCTGCCGGCACCCCACTCCAGAGTGCAGTTGCTCTCCTGCACAAGGTGAGGGCGTGAGAAGATAAGGAGAGGGGCGTCCCCTCAAGATTCACCTTATCCTTTGGGATCAGGTACCTCTGGAGTCCCACCAGCACCCGCTCCTCCAGGCAAATTCCTGCAAGAGTGGTTATTCTGGAGTCACTGCAGTATCTGCCGCCTGCGCAGGAGACATTGCAGGAGCTGACTTCTCTTGCTCGAGAGAGAAATGAAGGGTGGGAGGGAGGCAAGAGCAGCCCTCTGAAGCTGCCAAGCCAGTCTGTGTGCAAGCTTTCCATCCCTTATTCCACTGACGCAGCAGGGAGTGCCTCTGCCTTGATGGGACTTGTGCGTCTGCCACAGGGAAGCGTAACAGCTGCCCCCTTGAGAGGGATCATTGTGTGCTTGTTTCACTACTGAAAGCAGAAACCCAGCCCAGGAATCTTAGCTGATGTGCTGTGTCTCACAGCATAGCAAGGACATCTGAAGCAAAGATCTTGCAGTAGGCCACCGGCTCCGTGCACTGCCAGGAAGGAGGGCAGGGGTGGGCAGCCCCTGAGCTTTGTGCAATGGGCTGGGGAAACCCACGGCCAAGAGTCTTTTCAGGGGAGCAGCCTAATGCCTGGGCTGCCCCTTCATTTCGTGAGCAGATAAACAACCAAGCAGGGAAAACCAGGCATCTATGCTGGAGGCTGCAGAGAGCTGGGGGTGGGCAGCTGCCTGGCATTAATGGAGGTCTGACTGCAGATCCCTGGCAGGACAGCGCTGGCGGGGCTAAGAGGACAAAGAGATGTGGCTGAAAAACCCAGAAGGGGTGAAAAAAGACTGAGGTGGACAGAGAGATCCAGGGGTCCCTGGAGTCCCAGCAGCTGCAAGACTCCAGGACCAGCTCATGGTGTTGCCCACACATCCTCCTCTACCCACCTCCTCACATCTTAGCAAGCAGGATTTTTTACTGGGGAGGAGTTTGCTGTCGAGAAAAAACAGCAGCTAATATCATGGGATATAAAACAATGGCCAGGAGTCCCATGTGGTGGTGGCAATGAGGTCTGGTTAGAATGGGCACCCACATGCCCAGGCCCCAGGGCCCTGTACCACTCAGCTCCCCCCGTACCTGTTGGGTTATCCCAGCTCTAGCAATGTGGGGCTTCCTGCCAAAGTGGTAGCGCCTGGCTGGGTGTGCTCTGCCCGTCAATCGCGTTAGCTGAAAGCAGAGCTCCCTGTGCGTCAGCAGCCATTACGTCATCTCCTCCCCTCCAGCCACAAGATGGTGGCAGCGTCAGAAGGATGTCTCCATTATTAATGTGTGTAGATGAGATGCCAGCACCAGCTCTTCCACCCGCCTTGACTCACCCACCTACGCCCCAGCTGCAGGTCTCCTCCCCAGGCCATGATGGCGGAGAGCCACTGGCTTTGCCACCTTCTAGTTAGAGACCTCTCTGCCAAGCTTTGGGTCCTGCTCTTGGCCAAGGGGGATCACAAGGCCATCCAGCAAGGATGGGGGGAAGGAGACCTGGTTCACATGGTCTGCTGGGCTGTCCAGCGAGATGTCTGTCCTGGCCTCCCACCACAGGCCCTCGGGGACACGGTGCTGTATGGGAGGGAGAGAGGAAAGACCCGCTAGGTAGATCAGTTGTTACAGGCAGGAAAGGAAGGACTGAATAAAGGGTCTGTTTTCACAGCAGAGGGATGTTACCTGTGGAGAACCACTGAGTGTGTCCAGAAATGATCTGAAAAAGTACAGGGATAGCAAAGCAACCACGTTTGCTACCAGCACTGAGCTTTTCAGAGCAGAGCAGACAAGGGCAGGCTGCGAGGAGCTGCCAGGTCCCTCTCACTGAGCAGTGGCATGGCAAGGCGGCCAAGGAAACTCCATGCAGGCAAAGGCAGAGCAAATGCACAGAAAACAGTCCTAACGTTGGTAGCCCAGTGACAGGCTCTGACCAATGCATCTCCTCCCAGGAAGGAGATCTTGGGGGTAGTGCCAAATGATGTTTGCAAAATGTCTGGAGCAGAGAAAGCAGAAAACTGAATGTTGGAAGTGAGCAGGAAAGAAACAGGATGAGAAAAAAAACCCTGCCGCTGCATAATCTGGCAATGTGCCCACCCTCAGGAGGCTGCGTGCGGGTCTGACTCTCCCTGTTGCCTCCATATCAAGAGGGATATGGAAGAGGCTCAGGGAAGGGAAGCAGGAATGACCCAAGCTCTGGAGCAGCCTCTGTGTGAGGAATGGCTCCATGGCCTGGAAAAGGGATGACGGAGAGGGGTGTAATACAGATCTGCACCATCTTGGGAGGCACACAAGGCTATGAGGGGTGATTACTCACCATCTCTTCCAGTATAAGAGTACAAGCTCCAAACGAAACTACCTGGAGGGAAGTTTAAAACAAGGAAAAGGAAGTGGTTCTCAGTGCAACATATAGTTAAACCGTGGAGCTCCTTACCACAGGATGTGACAGATGCAAAGCATTTAAACAGGAACTGAATGAATTCATGGAAGAAAAATCCTTTGGGTTATTAAATACAAAGAACCACCGTCTCTTCCTTAAGGCTGGAGGACTGGTGAGAGCTGGGGGACTATTCTTGGGAAGTCTTGCTGCGCCCTTACTCTGTTCTTCTGTAAACATCTGCTGTGGGCCACAGCTTGAGCCAGGATGTTGGCCTAGATGAGCTGTCACGTGGCTCTTATGTTTTTTCAAACCACTGCCCTGAGATGAAGCCACAGACTGGGCAGCTCCCTGGGAACATCGCACACCGCGTCCTCACCTGAGTGGAGCCAGGGCTGCTCCGGTAGCAGGCTCTGCAGGCAGGCTGCCCCACACAGGGGGCTCAGCCCTGCCTCTGCTGCATGCCAGACCAGCTGTGACACCATGAGATCGTCCCATTCCCTTTGGTTTTAAGATAATAGTTGATAATAGTCAACTGAAGTTCACTATTTTTCTTGAAGCGCTTTTTGGAACGCCTCACCACAGGGAACATCCCTCTGCCCAGTCTCCTCTGGATTTTCAGGCAGCATACATCCTAACGAAAGCAAATACTTCTGCAGCTAACAGCCGTCTGGTGATGTCCTTGAGACAGAGGAGGGGAAAAGAGTCCAGGAATTCATGGAAACCACAATACATGTTCTGGTCACAAAAAATAATTTTAAAAAATTTATTTTGCTAGAACTCAGTCCCGCCTCTTTCACCAGCCTGTACCTCTGTGTGCACATCTCCCCTCCGCTGCTTAATGCTCCCAAAGGTTTTAATCAGCTCAGAGGTGCCAGGAACTGCCTGTTCGGACATGGCAGCTGACTCCAGTGTCTTCTGTTTGCTGGCTGCCACACGGTCTGATGATAAGATCTGATCATTGTGGTAGCCGGGCAGCCCTACTGAATTCAGTCTGAGTTCGGAGATTTCAGAACACCACCTCCAGTTCCCTGGGGTGGTAAAGCAAACCTCACAGGAAGGGCATACGGAGAGATGCTGTCATGTGCCTGGAGTTCCCTGCAATGCATCAGTTCTCAGCAGCTGGGTACCAGCTGCTGGGTATGGAGGTGTGACTCCACCAGCTTTAATGGGAAGACCCGACTCTAGTCAGGCTCATCTGTTGTTTGGGAGAGGGTCCAGCAGAGGTGAAACAAGGAGACATTTCTATTTTTAGAAACATTTGTTTTCAGGATAATTTTTCAAAGAGGTGACTGACAGGGCATCATGTGCTCCAGAGACTGAACGCACCTGTCGCAGTGTGGGTCACCCTGGCAGCTACCTGACCCTCAGGAATTGAACAGGACACTTTGGGGAGAACGATCCTTTTTGTAGCTCCTGTCCCAACCCACCATGAGAAACCATCCTGGTACAGCAGCACAGAGATGCTGGCATTATCCAGTGCCATGGCTGGCAGAGAGCTCACAGCCAGGACCTGGCACCTGTTTTGACTTAGTGCATTGCTGCTGCAGTCTGTGCTGCAGCATCCAAGGGGTTGTCCGGATGCATTGCCCACCTTTTGGCCAGCGGTGACACAGAACAGAGGAACGCTGTCACCTGCTGCACCCCACGGCTGCTGCAGGTCCACCCTTGGGTGGACGTCAAACTCTCATTCCTTCCCCTCTGGTCTCAGAATTTTCTTTGTCTCCCTGCAGAGGGGAGGCAGATCCCACATGTCTAATTTTCCTGAAAAGCTTCAGAGTGACATAAATGACCTGTCTCAGACAATAGGTTGGGTGCCAGTCCTAGGAGCCTGGCTCCATCAGCCTAGGTAGCACAGGCTTGCCATGGGGAGCCACGGCTCAGCCACCACACACCTTCCCCTCCTCTGGGGACCCAGGGGGACTCTGCATCCCTCTGGAGGATCACAAGAGACCTTGTGACAACAGGGCAACCCCCTCACTTAGGAGAAAGGTGATGAATCTTGTCCTCCCCAGGTACTAGTGGGCTTTAGACCAGGCCAGCAGCACCTGTAACCAGGGCGAGCCATCCTTGCTGTGTGACATTCCTGTGCCAGGTTTCAGTCACCACTGCACAAACGTGGCCTCGCAGACCCAAAGGAGATGGCTGCAGAAAGGGGCATGGGTACGAGAGCTCTGCAACCAGAGCCTCACGCAGTGATAATAAAAATGCCTCTATTTTCACTCAGTCTCAGTGCCAACAAGACCAGGCACAGAGCAGCAACTAGCAGAGCTGTGCTCCCATCATGAAGCCACTCTGCAGCTGAATCTGGTCGTGGGCTGTTGGAGGTGCCCTCCTGCTCTGTAGCAGGGACCAGTCCCCACCAGCACCCACTCCCCTTTGGTGGAGGTTGATGCAGAGGGAGCTTGTGTTGCTCATGCCCGAGCTGCAGTTGGTGCAGAGCAGAAGGGAGCCTCACCCCTAGCTGGTGCCGCTCCCAAATTTGCACCATGGGTGTCAGCAAAGTGCCCTGCTCTTCAAGGCACCCAGCTACCTCCCAGGGCACTCAGATGACTGGCCCTGTGCCTATGAGCAGCAGACAGCAATTCAGTCTACTACCAGAAAATACGGTGGCCAAAAGCTGCCTTGTTGTGTCACAGAGCTGGAGTTAAGCTGTCCCCACAGGGTCTTGCTGCCACCCAGCTCTGGGACAGAAGCTGGCATGTCCCTGGCTGGTTTGGAGTATGGGTACAGTGCGCTCAGGGCTGCCTGTGAGATCCCACAGAACCATTTCTGTGGCTGCCCATGTGTTGGCTGGAGCATCTAACACAGACACCTGCTTTTGCAAACCGTGGCCCTGGCTCCTCTGAGCTGTGCTGAACTGCTGTTCATTGATGCTAAAAATAGCTGAAGGTCTATCAATAAAGGAGCCCTTGAAAGAGCTCGCGCTCAAGAGCATCAAAGCGGGACAGCCTGCACCCTTTTCCTCTGCTCGCTCTGCTCCTCAGATGATAAAGTGGGACCCACACAGCATGACTGCTGCTCCAGAGGAGATGTGGAGCAGGGTCTTGTGCATCAAGAGGCTGATTGTTTTGTTAGTGATATTTCCAGCACTGTGGCGACGATAACATGTGATGAGCCTTTCCCCTTATCTGGCACTTTCCACCCTGTGCTTTTCACAAACACTAATGAGCTGGAGCTCGTGACGATCTTTGGAGGAGGGGAGAGAAAAAATTCAGGCATAATCAAACAGCATCTCTCAGCCCATGCATTTTTTTTTATCTCAACAAGAATCAGCTTTTGAATGACATGACAGGCTGCTCCATTGATTAGAGAAGGTGTTCAGGCCTGCAGGTGACTGTTGGAAGGGACAAGGCACAAGTGGATCTTCCCCCTGGGAGGACACACTCACGAAGGGGCTGGACCCCCAGGTTTCCAGCCACAATTTGTCTGGAATCAGGTGCTCCAGCCTGATTCCAAATCCTGGGATACTTTGCCCAGTAGCATCCCAGTGCAATGCCCTTGTGCCTGGCTTCTGGGACATGGGCCAGCACTCAGCACCCATCAGAGCTAGTCTCCTGCAAATCTCCCTCAGGATTTAGAAATCAGGAGGTTGGCCTAGGAAATATCATGTTTAAAAATCACAGAGACATTTGCAAGCAAGCCCCTGGAGAGATGGGGCTCCTTTCCACTGCACTGTGCTCTCCAAGATCTCTGGGGTGCTCTCAAACATGTTTTTCTTTCCAATCTTGGGAGGAAGCAACTTGCTTTGAAAAAAATGGAAGGAACTGTCATGTCCTGACTCCACAGGACTAACTCCATGACCCCTGAGGAGGTGCTGATAAAAGCCACCGCGTGATGTGCTGTTAGCGATAAAATCACCAGACTCAGCAGCCTTTGATTGGGTCCCTCATCTGCAATCAGCTTGAGTGCTGATCCTCATCCAGGGGCAGCGTCTAAGTTTTTTAAGATTCAGGAGGTGGGAGGCAGAAGGAGCATCCCTGCTGCAGTGAGGCCTGGGGGACAGGGGGACACGGCCTCTGCTCACAGCTCCATGACATTTCTCCCGCAATGTGTAAAGAGATCCAGAGCACCCCAAGAAGAGAGTGATGGGGAGCCTGCTGGGATGGACTGTGCTCAGCTGGCTCCTGCCACTGGAGAGCAGCAGTGTCCACCCAGCACAGCCAAAACCTGCACTGGGCAGGCAGGACCGAGCTGGCCACATCCTGCACTCCAGGCTCTTGCTCTGCTCGCTGCAGCAGATGCTCTGCACCACCTTCTTTCATTCCTCTTATCCTCCCTGGCATCCTAAACTGCAGCACATGGCATGTATAAAAGCCATTCTCCCTAAAATGGTTCAATAAATTATACTTAGGGGGAAGATTTACTCCCAAGTGTATCAGCCGTCATTCACAAGCTGAATTTTTTTGCGTTAGAGGAGACTCATCTCAGTGATTTGAACCTGACTGATTTAAGCAGTCTCACAGAGGAAATGTGGCTTGGATGCCAAATAGCAGTACTCTGCACTAGCAGGGTAATTAATTCAAAAGCACCAGAGAAACTGCTGCTGAAGACTTACCCATACTACTTAACATGTAGTGAATCAGCTGTGCTGCCATTTACATTTTTTTTGGCCCATGACTTCTTCAGAGTCTCTCACCTCACCTGCCAGTGCATCTGCTCAAGTACCCGAAGCAATTTCAAGTCTGACATCATCGGAAAGTTTGGACCTCAGCTTCACCCCCGTTCAGCAAATTGTCCCTAGCGATTGTGCCAAAGGAAAGGAGATGCAGTTCCTCCACCTACCTACAGACACTTCTGGAGTTGCACAGCCTCTTGGCACTGGATTAGGGAAGGAGCCTGCTTTTGGAAATCTCATGACCTTTCAGAGAGTTAAGGCAAGGTAAAACAAGGTATCCCAAAGGAAATCAGATGAGCTCCATCAAGAAAGAAACTTTTAGGAAACTCAAGTCTCTGAATCTTTTTGCCTGGGTGGATAGCCCAAGCTCTGCAGCAGAGCCAGGGCAATCCAAGCAGCCTGCAGACGCTGCTGCTTGGCACTAATATGTTCACTAGAGAAACTCTGCAGCAAAGAGTCTTCCAAGGAACAAGTTCATTGGTAGAGCTTCAGCTGTGCACTAACGGCATTTCCTATGAATCATCAAAATGACTTGAAAATCCCCCTTTTCCTGCAGTACTTAAAAAACCCTCTCCCCGAACAGCCAAGAATGTCCCAGACCACAGAATTTCCCTCTAACTTCTTGCAAGGCTTAGAAACAGTACTGTTAGCTCATGGACACCTTCTTCCCGGACCCAGATACCTTTGGTTCAATTCAAGCACTGCGAGAATGGGATTTGTCCCACTGTCCCAGCCCTGCTCCAGGCTCTGCCCAGCCGGCCAGGGCTGTGCCCCAGCTCCAGGGCCCCCTGTGTCCCTTCCCTGATGGAGGACGAGCAAGGCATGATGCCACATCAATGGTGTTGTGGCTGTGGATGATGGGGTCTGTCTGGTGACACGATGTGATCAAATGCAAGGGCTTGGCATAAGTGGGGAAAGCTCACCCCAGCCTTGGCCGTCTCTGCTGCCTGACTCCTGCAGCAGTGCTGGAGATGAAATCCCAGGCTCCAGGTCAGACATGGCATGGCTGTCTGTATCTTTTCTGATGCAATAAGGCATTGCCTGTGCTGGCTGTAACCCTGGACTAAAAGGGATGATAACTTTCTGAGGGTTATGTGTGAACACTTAAAGCAGGCACCCTTGCCAAAAATAATGGTGCCTCTTGCCTTGTGCCAGCACTGGCATTGAAGCTTTCTGCTGACAGCCAGCCTGGCAAATGCAGCCGGTGTCAGACTGCTCTGGAAAAACAGAGTTATTTTCAACCTGGACCAGTTCCCTGGGCTGGCTCCCCGCAGCCCCATGCTTGGCCCTGCCAACACAGGGGAGGGAGCGGCAGGAGAGCAGGGAGAAGTGGCCCTGGCAGGGGTGGCCAGCAGCACCTCTTTGGTGCCTGTGGATGCCCTTGGCGTGGGTGGGTGTCAGGCAGGACATTGCTAAAGGAATGCGGAGGGACCGGATCCTTCCCGCCCCACTGCAATGCCCTGGTGAGCCCCACATCACCCCACTCTGCCAGAGGCACCTGCAGGGAGCAAGGTTTGGCCAGAGGGGTGGCAAAGCCACCCCATGAGGTGTCCTCAGGCATGCAGACAGGACCGTCCAAAGGTGAGCTACCTCATGTGTGGGGTCCCAGCACAAGCCTGGTTTGGTTCCTTCTGGCACAAGCTGCTCCTCTCCAGCCATTTTCCCAAATGCTGTAAGCTCTGCTAAAAATAGCTGGATGGAGAATCAGCTAAGGTCAGCACAAAGCTGAAGCCCAGGGGCTCCGGAGGGAGGGCAAAGGCCCCTGCGAGAAGGGCATGCTGCTGGTGTAATGGCATGGGCAGGGGGAGTGTGAGGAGATGCTAGAGCAGAGCGGGTGTCCCCAGACAAGCAACCTGCTGTGTCTACAAATCTGCAACCCAGATCTAATTTAAAACACAAATCCCTCAGCCGTGCCAGAAGCTCACTTGCCCCTCCTGCCAAAGAGCGAAGAAATACTGAGATGACTTTGGCTGCCCAGGACTCAGTGAAATCCATTGGTGGTGTCTCGGTTTGTTCACCTGCACCCAGGTTTTGTCCACTTACAGAGGAAATTGGGGGCAAAACTGCCTTGGGTTCTCCATCTCTCTGAGACAGTAAACACTTCAGAGAGCAGATCAGACCTTGGGTTGAAGATAGGGACCTTACTTTTTCTTGGCTACACAGGCTACACAGGGTGAACATGCCCCTCTGGAGAGGGGCTGATGCTAAGTGGCTGGAGGGAGGAGTCAAAAGACAGAAGACAGCAGTTTTATTTCTGAAGATCTTGGGCTTCTGCTGATCCCACTCTTCTTTTTCCTCTGCATCAGCTCTAGCTTTGTTGGACCATGGAATGGGACAATTTGTTTCCCTAAACGATCAGAAAACTAACTTGGCAAAACAAGGGTGTCATCTCCTGCCAGGTTAGGAGGTGCATCAGATTGGTGAGGGGCTGGACTGCTGGAGCGGCTAGCCAGGAGTGAGCAGGACTCTGCCGCTGGGCAGGGGAAGGGATCTATCAGCTCAGCTCAGCTGTGGCATGCAACTTTGCCCTTTGCGATCTGTAACTTTGCCCTTTGTGGTCTGTATTCTGCGCTCAGGATGTGCATCCCTGGTGTCCCTAGGTCCTACCTGCAGCAGCGGGAGGAAAGCCATGGAAGATGGTAGCTTTACTCTGGAGAGGCTCTGAAATTATAACTTGACCTGAATGTGAGTTGACTGCTCTGGAGCAGAGGCACTGCATGCCCTTTGACTTCTTCAATCATGACTTTGCTTAGCTTGTCATTTCACTGTTCCTCCCTCCCCAGGAGCCTTTAGACAGGAGCCTGGGATATCTCTGCTGCCCAGAAGGATGAGCAGTTCCCTCCTGCTCCAACTTCACAGCAGCACGTATTTGCTGACATGGTCACAAGCATGCAAAAAGAATGCTGCTCCATCAGCGCTGCATCAAACAGCTGGTTTATTACACTGAAAACACTCCTCTCCTTTACTGGGATCAAATTAAGAGGTTTGGGGATGCTCAGTTGCAAAGCAGGCACAAATAAAGGATGAGCAACGCTGGGATCAAGAATGGCCAGTCACACTGGAGGCTTGGTCATGCAGCAAGCCTTCTGGCCTACCTTCTGGAAAGAGAAGAGAGGGGAGTTATTCCTTTCACTTTATCAAGTGATGCACCTATAAGCTTGTCTCAGTGTCCCTGAAAGATGTGAAATATAATGAACAGGACCTAAAGAAGAGCTTGTGGATGCTCTAGCTGTCCAGTTCACCCTCTCCTCTTTGGTGGTGGTGCTGAGGCTGGTGTTCTCCCCCTTAGCAGTGAATTCAATGATTCTCCCATTCTCTCCTGGGTGCCTGCAGAGCACCTTTCCAGGCAGCAGGGGATGTTTCTTCAGTTTTCCCATCTGACGACTCCAGTCTGGTGTTTTGGCTGACAGCATGTCATTGCCAACAGGGGACAACCCTTGCACTGTGCCCTGGAGCTCCTTGAGCCATTCGATTCACTAGTCTGGCAGAACATTAACCCAGGGAAAACGCCAAGAGAAACCATTCGGACAATTTTCTGTAGGCTTGGAGAGCTGAACCAACCACAGAAGCCGCCAGAGCTGGGCATTGGGAGCAGGGTGAGTAGGAGGGTAGAAGGACGCAGAAGTGAGACCACCCTGTATGAGCAGCAGTGAGTCCTTAGATGAGGCCAGCTGCTGTGAAACCACAGCCTAAAATTCCCCTCCCAACTTAACAGTTTCAGTGCTTTTAATTGATATAATTTTAAGTCCAATCAGTATCTCTGTGGGTTATATGTTTGTGCAGATCTTGGTATTGTTCATGTTTGTCTTCACCAACTTCAGTTCTTTCCTAAAGAGTCAGGACACAAATCCAAAGGCAGAGGCCGTGGCAGGATTTTTACAAGGCCGGGACTGCTTTCAGACTGTCAGTATCTTCATTGCTCAGCACAGCAAACCCCAGACACGATGCCATAGGATGTGGTTTTCCACAAGGGGCTGGGAGGGGAATTTTCCCGCACCATGGCATGAAGGCAGAACAGATCTGTTGGCGAAAATAAAAACCAGCAAAAGCTCTTGCACGGGTAGACTTTGTCCTGACACAGGAGGGGACAACAGACCAGGTGAGACCCACCTCCAGATCTGATCAGCTTCTGGACATCTGGGATCCTTCAGGCTATGAGTGTCCTCCAACCTCATGCTCTGAATAGTGCTGTTCATTCACCAGGTTAAATTCTGCCTACCCAGAAATACACACGCACCTTCGTCTTCTCTGAAACTGAACAAAGCTCTTCTTGCTACTGTGGAGACATAAACAGAGCCCCGGAGTGGCTGAGTGGCTGAGATGTAAATCTGAAAGGGAGGATCCAACCTGGTGTCCCCAGCCCACAAACAGATGTGGTCTGCAACCATGGGAGTGAGGAAACGGGAAACAGATTGAGGTCATCTCGGCGTGGCACACAGGGGACTCTCCAGCTCTTCCTTCACAGAGCAGCCAGAGCTGGAGATGGGGTGGAGGTTCTCCCCACACTCCTGGTCCCAGTGGAGGAGGGTGTTCACAGGTATCCTCACTGCTCCTGGCCAGGGGTGATGGAGCTGCAGCTGTGTTGGTAGGTCTTTCTTCTCTTCTGCGTCCTGATTTTAGCCTAGTTTGTGCTGGCTGACTTCTGCCATCTGTCTGCTATCCTCCAGCCTGTCCTGCAGCCCTTCCCACATTGCCTAGACTGGTCCTCCTTTGAATGCTCCCATTCCCATCCCTCCTGCAGGATCCGTTAGCGAATGTGTATTAAAAATAACCAAGACAAAAAATACCAAATGCTGATTGCTGGTCATCTTTTTTTGCACAACGCTCAACTAGACTGCAGCCATTTCGGGGAAGATGTGCTCATGAGCGTGTTTGCACCGGGCTTGGCTTGGCCGGTCCCTGCCCTGTGTGATGTTCCCTGGCTCAAGGTGCTGGCAGTGTCCCCTGGACACAGAGATGTCCCCCGGCAGGCAGGAGGTGGCAGCATTGCATAGCCCTGGAGATCCTGCTCTCCTGCATACCCGTGCATGGTCTGTTTACTGGCCAGGAGCTGCAGACCTGTTTTTCCAGCTCCTCCAAGGATAAGTGACTCAAGCCAAACGCCTCCAAACTGCCCAAATCCCATCCAGAGCAACCATTAAAAACAACTAAACCCCGAAGGCCGCTAAGTGCCTATCAGTCCTGAGCTGTCTGCAAATCACCATTCACAGCAAGGCAAGGGCAACTGAGGACACAGGGGCTCTGCATTTAGAAATGAGTGTGATGTTTAAAGATACCTCATTTGCCCTTGAAACTCCAGCCCCCTTAACTAGTGTGCGATGCATCTGAGCTCCTCCGCACAAGATCCACATTCCCTTTGAGTGACAAGAGTGCAGATATTCTTTCTTGCGCAAATGCTCCTTGACAGAACCGAGGCGGGAATGAGTTGGAGGCTAGCTTGCTCTCGGAGCATCATTTTCATTCTGGTGCATCTGGCACAGTCTGAGCTGAGTTTGAATACTTTGCATTTTGTTAGAGATGTGGAGAGACCTGTGGTAAAACCTTGGATCTAAGCTCCCTGAAACACAAGGGGAACCTGGAGCTGGTATTTGCAGTATAGGGCATTGCTGGCTGCCAATCTTCCCTCTCCATTTCTCCTGGTCTTTCACTGTGGAGTCATCCTGTAGCTGACTGAGTCCACCACAGGAGGAAACACATGCAAATCACAGCCTTCCCTCACTGCCTAACAGCCAGATGGACACAAGCCAGGACTTTTTTGCACTTGTGCAGACAGAGAATATTTGTACCACAGTGCCTTTACCAAGCTGGAAAGCAACATGGTGTGTGCAGTAAAAGCCTCTATTGCCGTGTGGATGCTGTTCTGTCGAGAGAACTCCTCTACCTTTATATGAACAACTTCCTACCAGTATAGCAGTGTCCTCACCTGGACCTCTTAATCTCACTTTTCCCCCAAAATAGTTAGCTATTAAGAAAAACTCTGTGCATAGACCAGTCTTAAAATCAAACTTTTTATTATTCTAATGGCTTTGGGTACACCAGGCAAGCTGGAAAGCAGTTTCTCTAACTGACCCCCTTAAAAGCAGACACCCTGAGTAGGCCTTCCTTCTACATACTTGAGCTACATTACCATAGGAGCTTGCTTTCTCCTGCAGACTGAATCATTTCCCAAATGTAAGCTTGCACAGAAGACGCCACTCTGACAGGGAGTGATGATGAGTCACCGGGAATTCACGGTTTTGTGTTCCCGCAAAGGAAAAACTCACAGCGCCGAGGGAGGGGGCAACAGAGGAGATCTTGCTTTTGACAGACAGCAAGAAACAGCTCTTGGAGCATGAGCTGCTGGTGGGTCAAAGCAATCTGGGGAAGGAAAGGAGCCGAGTGTAATGGCCACGTGAAGGCGGGGGCTGCAGGGCCAGGAGATGTGGCCATGATGGGTGGCTCTGCTCACAGTGTGGTCCTTGTGAGGGGGCCACAGCCTTCTCAGGCTCCTTCTGAACCCTCACCCGGACTGAGAAACGCCCAACAGGACACGTGCAGCCCATCCAGGATCTGCACTGTGCTGCAATCCCAGTGGGCCGAGGCTGAGGGTCGCAGGGATAAATCAGACGTGCCAGGCTGGGCAGGGAAGGGTAATGGAGCAGATGTCATGTGTGCACAGGAGCAGGGAGAGTGGCACTGGTCCCTCAGCTCGGCCCCACAACCCGCCGGGCTGCAGGTACCACAGTGAGGACGGGAGACAGGTTGTTGTGGATTCATTTATATACAAAACCAGGCCATTAGCGTGCACGAAGGTTGGGGTTTGGGATCTGATAAGAACCTCGAAGCAGCGCCAGCAGCCCAGCCACAGCCCCACATGAGACGTGTGAGGCATGCGTCATGGCGGCAGCTCTGGCGCGGCCGTGCCGCTTGCTCCCCAGCCCCAAGGGCTGCTGCGTCGCCGGCGAGGGCAGGGCTAGTGAGGAGCTCCCCGCTGCCTGAGGGACACGGGGGTGGCCGGGCAGAGCGGACACCCGGACACACAGCAGAGGCCTCGACGCCTCGAAGCCCCGCTTCCAGCCCCGAGCGGGGCATCACCCGGGACAGGCCCAGCCGAGGCCCGCGAGGCGGCAGAGGGGACGCCTGCCCCTTTAAGAAGCGGGTGAGGGCACGTAGGCTTCTCGCCTTCCTCTTCCGCCCGGGTGCGCTTTCGAGCGGTGCGCATGCGCGCAGGCACCACGCGAGGCGTCGCCAGGCCGGGGGACGGGAGAAGAGCGACGCCGGTCATTGGCTTGGAGAGTGGGCGGTGCGCGCGCATGCGCAGAGGGCGCAGGGCCGCCGCCGCTCCCCGATGGCGCAGCCAGCCGCGCAGGCGCAGTGCGGGCAGGCGGGGCCCGGCGCCGGCCCCGCCCCGCTCCCAGCGCGCCCCGCGCGGTGAAGAAGCGGCTGCTGCGGGCGGGGGCATTTTGTGTCTGCGGCTCCAGCGCCGGGCGACAAGATGGCGGCGGCGGCGGCGGCCGAGTGAGGGGCCGGCGGTGGCCGGGACCCGGCGGAGCCAGCCGGCCTCGCGTCTTCCCTGTTTCCCTCTCCTGCCCTCGCAGCGCCTCGGGGGCCGCCCCGCGTCTCTCTGGAGGGCGCCGAGCGCCGCCTGTCCGGGGAGCGGGACCGAGCCGCGGAGGGGGGCGCCCGCCGGGGGGGCCCGGCCGGAGCCGAGCGGCGGGGACCGGCCTTCCTTCTTCTGCCCCCCCCCGCCCTCCCCTCCTCTCCCTGACCTGCCCCTCTTCCCCCCTCCGGGGCGGCGGTAGCGCCCTCTTCCCCCGCCGAGCCCGCCAGCGCCGGGAGGGCCCCTCAGCCGCCCCTCGCCATGGCGAGCAGCAGCGGCTCCAAGGCCGAGTTCATTGTCGGAGGCAAATACAAGTTGGTGCGGAAGATCGGGTCGGGCTCCTTCGGGGACATCTATTTGGCGATCAACATCACCAACGGGGAGGTAAGGGCGGCTCGCACGGCCTCACCGCCGCGGGCCCCTCCGCGCCCGGGGGGGGACCGGGGGCCGGCCGTGACCCTGCCGAGGCCGCCTCGAAGCCCGGGTTAGGCCCCGGCGTCCCGCCCGAGCCGCCCTCCGCGGGGTTGGGGGGGCGAAGGTGCGCGCCCCGGGGCCGGGGGGCTCCCCCCGCCCGAGGGCCTGGGCCGCCGCCGGGGTGGCGCGGCCCCTCCGAGCCCCGCGGCCGGGACCCCCGCCCGGCGGCGGCACAGCCGGCATGCCCGCGGCGGGGAGAGGCGACCACCGCGGTGGGGAAACACACTTTGTCCCTTATGAGTGGCCACAGTCGTCCCTCTCCCGCTACTCATCCGTCCCCTCTCTCTCACCTGGGGAACACTTCATCTCATTTTCATCAACGGTAATAGAAACAAAGAAGATCCCCTGTTTCTTCAGCTCTTTTTGCCCTTGTTTTTTTTTTTTCTTCTTCCTCCCCCTCACGGCTCTGAGCTGTAAAGAAGAAACACCCACGTATGTTCTTCCTCACTTACATGGATCTGAAGACTTTACATGTCCAGCTCAATTTCATAATCTGGGATGGATATTTATGTACAAATCATCACGATATGGATTTTATTTGAAGACGCAACAAAATGCAGGACGTTGAGGACGGAGTGCTTAAAAAAAAAATTACACCTCAGCATTTGCAGCAGAGCAGGGCTGTGTGGGGGATATGGAAGTGCTGTGCCCCTTAAACCTCAGTAGCAAGGCTGTGCTTGGTGGACGCTCTGCTCTGACTCCTTGTTCCCTCTCACTGTAGGAAGTTGCTGTGAAGTTGGAGTCTCAGAAGGCTAGACATCCCCAGCTGCTGTATGAAAGCAAACTATACAAGATTCTGCAGGGAGGAGTTGGCATCCCACATATACGGTAGGAATCATTCGTGTATGCTATTGCAGTGAGTTTTCTTTAACGTTGGTGTGAGGCAGGACACCACCATTAAAAAGAGATTTATCTGGGAACGATTGGGCTGTTGGCGGGGGGGAGAAGAATGCTGTATTCCAAGCCCTACAACTAGTTGGGTATCTTCCCCACCGGCCCGCCTTTTCTTACCCATACATACTGTGATTTGAAAGTGAGATCTTCAGCAGTTCCTGAGCTGTGAGAAATTCTTGTCGTGATTAGAACAAAGTATGAGACTGTTTCGGTGACAGCCAGTGTTCTTGACGAGGTTGAGAGTTTGGACCCGGTACTGGAAATGGCTGCTTTCTTTTGTTGCTTTCTCTTTTTTTTTTTGTTCCAACATGTCTTCCTCCTCCGCTCAGAAAATGGCGGATGGACGTGATTAACCCTCCCCCTTCTCGTGTTGGGACAAGGGACGTGCTCAGGCATGTATCTTTTCCTTTCATAGTTATGTGCTGTAAGGTTTGAGACTGCAGAGAACCTCAACCAGAAATGAAATGGTAGCCCCTTTCTGTTACCTGCAACAGATGCGTCACTGGGATTTCCGTACGGTTAAAGTGCCAAGATTAATCCCTTCCAATTGCTTGTTATGTGGCTTCCTTGCTTCATATTCTGTCTGAAACTTTCAATAGTGTTTAATTTCCTGATCTGGAAGAAAATCACTGGTGCAACAGACTCTAGGAGGAGTTACTTCTCTTGGGATTATTGAGGTGTCATACTGGGTTAGTTCCCAACTTCTGGATCTGTGCATCAGAATAGATTAAATGAAACTTCATTTTTCTCCAGGAGGACTTTGTACAAGAAGTTGTTCTTTTTTAAAACTTTGTTAATAATTTGTTTTTGAAGTGAGTATTTCTTAAGTTTGCTCTATGGCATAAAGGAATTTTGTTCCTTGAGTTGCAGAAACGATTTCGTTTTAGATCAAACTAATTGATTTGGGTCAAACTATGGATTCCGTTTAATCTGTTAACCTTTCCCTGAGTTTGTTGTATGTGCACCTATATCAATAGTGGCCTGTAGAGTCTATTGTAAGGTCATAACAATGACACGTTCTAGATCATGTAGTAGTTTTAACAAAACCTAAAACAAGTCTGTATTTCTGAGGTTGATAGCTGCCCTCCTTGCCCCCCAAACACAACTGGCTGTAGTCCTGAATGTAAGCTGGAGCTATATAGTGGAGGAGGCAGTGTTGTCTTGGCCATCTGTCCTCATTCAGTACAGCCTTTTGCAGGAATAGAGTAAACATACCTGAATTGAGCAGAATACTTGCATCTTAAACAGAGTTGCTTATGTGAAAACAGATTTAGTCTTTATTTTAGACTACAGTTTCCTTCTTCAAATGGGTGCCTTTATTTCACAACTGAAAGAATAGAAATTGCATTTTGGAAAGCTATCACAGTATAGTTATGTGCTGTAACAGGGATAACTGGGAAAACAGCCAAAGCAAGCGGTATCAGGTGTTTCATCACAAAACTGGAAAAGCAGGCATTCTTAAACTACTTTTTTTAAAAAGTAAATGAACATTTGGTGTTACAGTGAGGCCTAGGTTGCAAATTCTTCAACTTTTCCATGTAACAGAAGTGAACTACTGCGCAAGTTTCTGGATTTGGTCAAAAAGCCCTGTGAGAATGTTTTATTTAAAGTTGAAATGCTGGAAGTAATCTTGCACATTGAGAAACTTGCTTCAATTACAGCAGTCATCTTTAAGTTTTCTTTCCTCTGTATTTGATGTTCTTGTATCTGACTTTTTCTGCATAACCAGTGACTGTGGTTTAGAAGTCTCACCAATGCAGGTGAACTACAACCTTTCTTTAACACACACTTCCTTCCTCCTCCCTCCCCCCCCAAATAATACCAGATTACAAGAATCTGAATAAGAATGGATGACTGAGGCAATACTCATAACTCAAATTGATTCATAGACTCATTGTGCTAAGGTCTGTGATCTCTTTGATAATGTCAGTGAGTCTTAAAGTTTTTCACTTTCAGGTTCTCCCAGCGTTAATCTCTGTAGTATTTTTCTAGAAAAGTGTGTTTTAGAAAATTTTTGGAAATAACTTTCTTGTCTTCAGAAGCAGCAGCATTAATTTTAAACCTGTTTGTATGTACCAGATGCTGCTTGACAGGTTCTTTGACTAGGTTTCTGTTACTAGTCATTGTGTTGCTGTATGACACCTGGTGATGCTTGGAGAAATCTAAAATAGTATTTTTATGTTTATCCTCTTTAAGAGGAAGCTGAGCAGGGTACCCAGCATAGTTCTTGAGACAAGTGTTAAAATGTGATGTGTTTAGTAGAAGTAGAATCCATGGTACTCTGAATCAAATGATTCAAATCAAACGATGTGTCGCTGAGGTGCTTAACAAGGATACGTCTTTGAATAGGTGATTACAAGACCAAAGTGAAATTACTGTGCATATTATATTGTTTCAGACAACTCAAGCTTTTCTGACATAGGTTTTTAGCAGCAGCTAAGCTGGGAGAATATATGACTTTGTACTTAGGTCACTTTGCATGTGTAATTGGTAATACACACTGCCATTGTTTTATAATGGTATGCTGTCAAGTTGAAATAAGCTGTTCTTGGCTTGGTATATTTAGAAGGATGAATCAAGCTGAAGGAAAATCTTTCAATACATTTGTTAAAATTTCTGTAATGTGACACCTTTAAACAACAAAAGCACAAACAGAGCATTTGATAGAAAATGAAGGAATCATTCTGAGTTTTTTCCCATGGCCATGCTGTATAAGCTGGGCTCAGCAGCTTTTTTATCTCAGTGCTACACATCTGAGAAACAGAGGCACATAATCTTGCATTCCTCATTTAAGAACGAGGGACTTGTTCTATGTTTTTTGCCTACTTAAGTAATGCAGCGGCCAAGATCAACTTAGTAGAAGCTGCATTATGTGGCTTTGCCTTACTAAAGTGGTCTGCTGTGGTTCTTTGACTCACAAAGCTGAAATAATAGGTGAGGTATGGATTGCTCATTCATTTTGGGCACCTGTTCTTAAAACTGAATCCTGCCCCTTAGATGTGATTACAAACTTAGTAATGATAAGATAGCATATCTGGAATGTCACTTCAGTTATCTAGAAGCAAGCAGGTTCGTTTTTTTTATAGCCTTTAAAGTTGATTTGATGGTGAAAGCTAATGAACAAAATCTCAATTTTGGAGTTAAAAGTTTTTTAATATTGCTTCTGTGGGGTCAACTGAGCCTTCATTTGTCTTGGAGGGTGAACAAGGGGCCCTGGTACTCCCACTGTAACAACACGTTGTTTGCACATAAAATAGCAAAAATTGAGATTGGAATGTCTTTATTCGCTGAATATTCTAAACCCTTTTAGACTTACAAATCTCTGAGTTGTTGTTTCCTGGAAGAGTAGCAAAGTTTCAGAACTTGCCTCTGGAGTTTCACAAAACCTTATATAAATGCTCTATGGATTTTTTTTAAGCTGATGTTTGCTCTTGATGAACAAATTTTGGTTAATTATTACCTTAATTTTTTTCACAAAAGGCTCTTGAACCAAGCTTAACATTCTAACAATCTGATCTGCTTTTAGGACACAATGCAAAGTCTGCAGTATTCTGCTGGGCTTAGTCTCATTGTTCTTGGCCATTGGCTGTCTTTTTCTTTTTTCCTCTTTTTCAGTGGTAGAGCATTTTTAACTGTAATCTTGTTAACTGGGCACTGATCCTATTAGTTTGGACTATCTACCTTCATTCCCAAGTTCCTGGTTCTGGCTTGGAGGAATGCAGCAGAGTTTGTGTGGTGATTTTGTATGTTTTGTTCATAGTGTAACTCTCTTAAAGCACTCTTGACAAAAGCAATTGTTTGAATTATCTGTGGCAGCCACTCTTGATTTTTGCTGTTTATGGTGTTAATCAATGATTGTTTGTATCCTTTTACGAAGATCACCTTTAGGTGCTCTTTCAGATGTACTTTTGAAAGAAAAGTGGCTTCAGATTTTTCTCCGGACAATATCACAGGATAACTTGTCCTTGTTATCATCAGTTTCAAATGGAAAACAACTATGCTGGAACTAGCTGTGGCTATTGCTGATCTATTAGATGTGTTGCACGTAAGAGCAGGAAGAGAGCCTAGTGAATGTGAAACAGATACTGCGTGTGTTCTTGCATGGGCAAAGCCAAAGAGATACTGTACAGCATGTGAGGCTAATCAAGGTGATATTTTAGTCATTTGTAAGTTTAAAAACAAAAAGCTGCTCACTTAGTGATTTTTGTTGCAATGTTCTCTTGCAAACTGAACAAGTACACCCTTGCATTTCTGAGTTTTTCAATGCAGGAAGTTCTTGCAAAATATTCTGATGTTGAGAAATTCAGTATTGCCACCCATGTATCACTATACAACATGCTTCACTATTTAGAAGATTGCAAAGTTTCTGGCAAAAAAAAAATCTATAAAAGCATTTACAGTTTTTGTTCTGGTTGCTTACTGCCATGTTGTTGGATACTCTATTAATAACAGATTCTGCCTGTATTCATCTAAAGTAAGTAATACATGTAGTGGAAACGTGGTCAAGTTTGGTAATCTCAGGGTTGTTCTCACAGATTTTTTTCTTGAGCACTTCAAGTTTTGATCTTTTTAAGCAGTGCTTAAAAATCTGTAAATAAACCTCTCAAATACTTTCATTTTAAACTGTTTTCCCAATAACTTCCTTCAGCATAAAAAAAAACCAAACCAAAACCAGAAACCCCCCCCAAACCAAAAACACCACTGGAAAAATAACAACCAAGCCCACAAAAAATAAAACCAACACCCAATGCTTCCCCCTAACAAAAAAAACCCAAACAAACCCAGAACTGGTAGTCATATAAAGTGTGAAAAGCTTTCTGTTGTCTTTTCATTGGTAAGACTGATACTTCCATCTAGGTCTGCAAGTAATGAGGAAGAAGGTCCTAGCAATAGAGCCTCCTATTAATTAACCTTCTGTTATTACTTAAGGCTGCATACTGAAGGGCAGAAGCACTCTAGCAGATAAGAGGAAGCCTCATGGTCTGGTAGCTCCAAGTAAAACTGAAAACTAGTCTTTTAATATGTACATTTTTTCTACTGAGAGAATGAATATCTTTAAAACCTATTTCATGTTTTATAACAATCTAAACTGTTCTAATTGGTCTTTGTGGATTCCTTAGAAGCATCCAAGAGAGACCATGGTTTAAAAACAAATGAAGCTGTCCTTTTCTGATTTTGTGGTTTTTCTTTCTTTTTTCCTCCTTGCCTTAGCTCAGCCTTTGCAGAAACAGCTGCAAAAGTTTGCCGGCAGTTCAGTGTTACTCTTGTTTGGAACAGGTGATCAGCAGAGGTATTAACAAAACACTCTTTTCCTCAGTGACATTTCCTGTACCTACTGTGGATTAATGGCTTACCTTCTCAACTGAACTGGACCTTCTGACTTTTATGGAAGGAACTTGACTTAGGTTCTCCTTGCTTCCTCCCTGGTGTTAATGTACCTCATTAAACAGCTAGCAAAACAGCAAGTCAGCTACTTGGAAGTATGTATGCAACGTAACACTAGGCAGATGAAATGACCTGATCGCTTAGGAGATGAGTTGCACTGGCATACTTCACGTATTCATATTTCTCTCATAACTGTACAAAAAAATGATACAGAATTTTATTTATAGAGTCTGTCTAACTTCATAGCGTAGGGTGTTCATTGCTGTTTCTTTATTTAGTACTTGGGTGGCCTAAATCGTACTCACCATGGCAACTAATGTTAGATGACATCTGGTAAATATTCCACTTCAGTATTTCAGTCATGCCATGTTATCTTAGGTTCATGTATATTACTCCTAGTTGGCTAATGGTTAAGTGGTTTTCCAGCTTTGGGGGATATAAACTAGAAATACAAAATATGTGTCAGTTTAGACATGAATCTTACATGTGTTGCTTCAGTATCTTAAGACTCAAATTAGTATATTTTTACAGGCAGAATATACTTCCAATTTGTCTGAAACATGATTATTAGTCAGGAGATGTCTGTCCTGAGAAGCCTAGAACATAAGATCAGAAGGGACCACTTGGGTCCAAATCTAGCACCTGTTTTGGACGACATGCTATTCTTTCTGTGTATCAGTCAGGTGCAATGTTAAAACTTTCTAGGCTAGCATGACAGTGCTCATGATTCTGTTGTTGGACAGAGAGCGAGCTTCTGTGCCTGAAGATAAATGCTTGTACCCATAGGCGGTCAGCTCCTGTTTATTTCTTCCCTGATTTTTTTTGTTAATAACCTTTTCCCTGTTACAGTCCTCCTGTATCTATAAAGAATAGTTGCATAACTCTGTAGCTGCCTTGTTGGGCTGCTTGAACACATGATTACAGAGGTCACCACCTTCCCATCTTTCTTGAAGTCTCTTTTCTGTCCCTGTTCTGATTTGGATTTCTTTTCCTGAATGTTGGTGACAAGGCTTGCATGTCAGTGCCTTAAGCATTGATACTGATTGCTTCAGTTTCTTTGTAGAATACCTATACTTTTTCTGGTTAGGATTACTTGTTATTTTTCAGTGATGCCTGATGTTAGAGCTGTATTATAGGGAGGACTGTGTTTTCTCTTTAGTCACATCACCTGACTAATGCCTAGTTCAGAGACTTTTGTGTAAATGACTTGGTGCTTGCAGAAATGGAATACAGTTCCAGAGTGTTCATCAGTTCAGTGTCATTTGGTTTTCTGTAGGATGTCCGAATCCTTTGTGTTCATGAGGCCTTCCAGACTTGCGTATTCACCCTGATCATGTGCCTGTTGACTTGTCAAACTTACTAATAAGGTGATCTCAGGTAATTTTAGTAGTAAGTTTTTTCCAGCTTGCTTGTTCACCATGCACTTCTTGTTTTATTAGCTTTTTTAATCCACCTTAGTTCTGACAATCTCCATTTTTGTCACGTGAACTCTTCCACTTAGTGTTTGAAAGCCCGAGTGCTGGGAAACTAATTGTGTAGGACTACACAGAGTAATCACAGGGTCACATATTGTGAATTATGAAAGTGGCAAAAGTTTATATAATGTCAAAGAAGTCCAAATTGGCTGCTTTTTAATGTGGCTATAAAGGTTTCTGGAAGTCTAAAGGTTTGAGTTTAACTATTCAAGCCTTGTCACAGAAGCATTGTACTTCCTTGTAGCAAGGCACCAGGAGATACTCTTTTGTCTCACAAAAGCATGACCTTCTGCAGTTCTGTTTATGATTCCAGGTTGCCACAGCTTCCACTGGAATAGTCAGCAATTGAATTGACAGAAGCCTTTAGTGTAGGATAGGTTACCTGGCAAAGCAGGTGTTGATTGAGGACAGCTTTTATTTAGCTGGAACAAAATAGTCTTGTGTTAGTTGCTCTGGTAGTAGGAACACTTTCTTGTGACACCAAGCTGATGCTCTGATTTTGTATATAAGAAGCTGTAGAGAAAATGGCATACCATTATCCGAATGGTGACAATGCCTTTACTGCCATTCATGGTTTCAGAATGCATGGGATTTGGGGTTTCTTTACCAGTGATTAACAGCTGTACAGTTTTTCAGCAATTTAGTTCATTTTGATGTGAATTTGAGGGTTTTTTCATGTGAATCTTCTGAACCCTTTTCTTTTATCCATCATGTGACCAGCTCACACAGCTTTGATAATTGTGCTGGTTTTGTTAACTTGTTGTTGAAATTACAAGTGCCAATGTAATGGATGAAACTGCTGGTTATCCACTAAAATTGTGTAAGTGGTACAGTAGTCTGAAACCGGGCCTATAATTTCATGGCCTGTGTCTGAATTCTGTTAGCCCTTTGCCCACCCCTCTTTGCTAGTTGACCTACCTCAAGTTGACCCTTTCAAAGGAAGATACACTAGATGTGAAGAGAATATTATACTAACCAAATGAAATGTTTTCTCAGTTAAAAAAACCCAAACAAAACAAGCTATTAACAAACACTTTCTCAAACACTTCTTTTGTCATTGACATTATTTACAAAATAAGCAGTCACTGAAACAGACATCCTACAATTTTTGAAAGATGCAGGTCTGAAAACAGAAAAGGACTACAGCATTTGCTGCTAAGTGCCAGAAGTGCATCAGTACTTCACTTGCTTGGCTCAAGGTTAGTCAAGAGAATTAAAAAAACCATCCCACCTGAGTTCAAGTAAACATTCCCTTGTCATGTGATCTGGCATCATACCCGTTTTGCTGTATGGGATTTGGAATCCAAATACTTTCAAACCGCTGTGTCATGTGACTTGGTTGTTCAGCATAGAGCTACATATATTGAAATTCAAGATGTTACAAAATTTTAGCTGTGCATGTATACTGGGGCAATATATCAGGCTGCTAAACCGCATGATTCAGAAACTTGCTGACGTGGTGAGTCTTGGTCTTTCAAATCAGACAAGTCACTGAAGTCAAATTAAGGTCATTGTGTTCAGTCTTTAACTGTGCTTTGAAGGAAAGCGCCGTAAAGGATATTTACTGTATTCTAAGGGATCTGTAGTAATTTGATCTCTAGCTTTAAACAGATGAGGCAAGGGTGGGTGCGGATGCTTAAAATGTATTGCTGCTCTTGCTTCCTCAACTTTAGTATGAGAGAGAGTACTTCCAAGTGTGCTTAAAGAAAGTCCATGGAGCTGTAACAGACATGTGGGACACTTGTCTTCTGAGATGGTAGTGTTGCCTAATAGTTGCCATGGGCTTTTTATGAATCATTCTGTCATATTAATGGTTCACACCAAATTTCGTTGCTGATGTAGTAGTAGAACTTCTGAAGATTTCTCTGAGACACTAGCTTTTTTTAGAGTTGTGCCCAGTTTGTTGCCATATTGTTTTGCACTTTGCTCATTCAAAATGTGTGCTTATATGCCATCTTAGACTGAATATGCAAATATGGGAGTAAGGAGTACTTGCCAAGCTCTTAAGTATCATAACATCCAAGGTTTCCTAAGAAGAGCCAAGACTTCTGACATTTTTACTCAGAACTGCCAGTAGTAGCAGGTACTTTGAATGGACATGATGTAGCCCTAATTCTTAATCCCCTTTTCCCTGGAAATGTTCCAAGGGAAATGAAGACTTACTTGCAGTGTTAGCAAAGTAAATAAAGCAAAAGTTACTCCAGTACCCTAGGAGAAAAGTTTCAGTTGCCAGTAGTGAAAGGAGTAGATGGTTGCAGTCTCCTGTGAGGAATTAACAGGCAGGTAAACATGAAAATGAATTGTTAAGAGGTCCTGTCTTATTTCTTTGTCTTGCAGAGCCAATGCTGCTTTCCACAGTGCGAAATGGTCAGGAGATCAAAATTTTCTTGTGCATGTGTAGAAGTAGGCCAAATGGAGGTTGTGCAATCAACCTGAATTACTGCACTTACTAAGCAAAGAGATCCCTACAGAGGAACCAAATGCTTTTTGAAATGTAGCTCCCAGGGTAGACGTCCTTTTCATGAGCTTTACTTTTTCTGTAATGCTGTAACTAAATTTTCTTAGCTCATTTGAAGACTGATCTTTGATCCTTTTCCCTTATACTGCAGTCTCTTGGGCACTGAACCATTACTGTACTGAACAATTACTCTCAGCATCTGAATTGGACTTCCATTTCTTGAAGAAAATCATATTTTATCTAGATCTTGATATACTCTGTAGAATGCTTCAGTTCAGCTCATTCTTCAGACTTTTTCACAACAAACCTAAATTTCATATGATAGAAAAACTAGGCAGGTCATTTTGTTCAGTTTTCATTACTCTAGATGATGATGATGTTTCATTTTTCAGCTGTGACCTATGGAGTTGTTGATAGAGCCTTGTCAAAATTACTCAGCTGGTTGCATAGGTGACTTTGATACAAACCAAGAAGTAGATTTACAGGCATAGTCAGTAATTCTTGAACTGAAGCTGGTTTGTAGTTGATTAAGAATTTTTCTCAACGGCATCTCATTTTGATTCTCCATCTCTGCATTGCATTTTTAAATGCTCTTCTTAGTTTCAACTGCAAGAGCAACCAGCTTCTGATCACTCCTTAAAAGGGCCTAGCTAGGCAGGTCTTCTCAAAATATGTGTGTTTCATGGCTTGGTGTCAGGTTGCAGTGTGAATATTAACCTTTTCCTAAGTTGCAGACTTTGTCAAATAATACCATCAGCATGCTTTCCTAGTTGAGTCACTTGTAAGGCTTTTTTTGTATGTCATAGTGAATTTTTAGAAGGCAAAAACTGATAAATAGTACTTACAGTATTGGTGTGATCATTAACATGTTGGAGGAAGACTGTTTTGTTGACACGTCATTTGAATGACTACTTTCAAAATACATATTCTGCATCACCTCTTGATGTAGAGAATGAATAAAGGGTGTGACCTGGAAAACAATAGAGTATGATCCACAGCTCATATAACTTTAATCAAATTTACAACAATGTATTATGAAGTGCCTGGTTTCTGCTAGAGTCCCGACAGTGGGAAGGTACAGGCCAGTAGTTCTTGAACCAAATCCAAATACAGAATCTTTTCTCTGGTTTTGTAAACATCTTGCTTTCCAAGCTTAGCCAGGGTAGTAATCCTGTGAGTACCAAGGAATTTGTTGGCTTTATCAGTGGTAACTATTTTCCAGACAACTGTGTTAATCTCCTGGAGTCATCACCTGAAGTGGAAGTAAAATGTCTATATAGATCTTTAAGCCCCAGCTACTACTGTGTTTGAGCTGAATCATGATTATTTAATCTGCATGCTTTTATTATGGGGTATGTTCTTGGTGTATCTTGTCTGCCCCAGTGTTGTTGGAAACTTCAGGACTCCTCCAGGAGAGAGCTGGTCAGTGCTGTATTCATTGACTGCTAGTACTAGGTCTTCACTAGTGTCATAAGGACTAGGTGCCTTGCAAAGACAAAATCACAGATGCAGCCTTCTGGTCGATAAGGTATTGAACCTCTACAGTGATGTACTGGTACTCAGTACAGCTTTGTAAACAGTTTTTCACACACATCTCACTTAACTGTAGGTATCTGGAATGTGCAGAAGTACTGTAGAAAGAATATTCAGGTTCTGTCTTTCAGTGCCCATTTAGAGTATGGAAGCTCACAGCTGAGATCAGCAGAAGTGAAGGGTGTGACCCCAGGTCTTTTCAGGCAGCTTAGGTGGTGAAATACTATCCCCCAGTTGCAGATAACATAAAGCAATACTATGATGAAAATGCTAGACATGGATTGGAAGGAAAAAAAAACGCTTGGGAGGCCTTCTGCTTGTCCTCACAGCATTGCTAACACTTAGGGTTTTGCTCTGTATTGATACATCAGACACTTAAGGGTGGATAACACAGTCTGGCTGTCACTGATATTTTGCTACATTTGTGTTTTTGCTTTTATGACACTTAAGTGTTTTTTGCTTTATGATGTTGAAAACCTGGTAAGGAGCCTTTATCTTCTACTTAACAGGACAGTAGAACTTGATTGCCATTTGTTAAATTTGGATGAATGAACAAAGAGGTAGTATGAGTTAACTGCATGAGCTGCTCTGTTGCAGAGAAGTCATACCTGAAAACAAAGCCTAAAGCATTTAAGGATGTTTCTGTGAAGTTAAATAATGCAGGAAACAATGATGGGAGTGTAGGTGTCCTGCAGATGAGTTTCAATTCAGACTTTGTACATACACCTCTGTATATTGACATGTAATGGCTTCTGCTTTGATTGCATTTTGGTGTTGGTGTTTGGTTTTTCAGTTGCTGCTGAAGTGTAGTAATGTTTCCTCAAGGGAAAATTAAGTGTGCACACACACTTGCCAACTTGTGTATTCTGTTTTGTCCTCAGACTTTGTTTCTAGGAAAAATAAGACACTACTAGCCTCAGTTTTTAGTTAGCTTGCAAGATTGAACATTAGCGATGTGCCTTTGCAGCCAAGAGGGCTAGCGGCAACCTGGGCTGTGTTAGGATTCCTGCTAATGCTGAATAATTTTCTTTGTTGCAGGTGGTATGGTCAAGAAAAGGACTACAATGTTCTAGTTATGGATCTTCTTGGTCCCAGCCTTGAAGACCTATTCAACTTCTGTTCTCGCAGGTTTACGATGAAAACAGTACTTATGTTAGCAGACCAGGTATGTACAAATTTCACTGTGAGGAAGTTAAAAATGCTAAAGTATTTTGTGCAACATGGTTCTCTAAGTGGGTTAAATAATGTGTTATGCCATGTTGTATATAGCTAAGTGAACACTTGACCTATATAGGAACAAAGTGATGGTGGCTTCTCTGTGCTGTGGCATACAATATGAATGTAGGCCCGTAGTGGGAGGGCAGCGCAGATGCTGCAGATCTAACAAGTGCAACTTGAATAAAGTATCGAGACTGATATGGGTGGATTAACTCCCCATATCAGCCATGGGGGTGGTATGAGGAGGTCTGAGGCAGTCTCCAGTTATGGTTGATCTGATTGAGTGGTAACCTGTTGCATGTTAGCCAGCTGCAGCAACAGGTGGGCAACATGCAAGCCTATGGGTCTGTTATTGAATGTCACTGTGTACTCACAACCTCCTGTAACTTCTAGTACCAGACCATGAGCTAATAAATAGTTTTGGTTGTTATGGTGTTTAAATACAGTTCTTAAAGCTGTTAGTGGAGATGCCACTCTATCTCAAACTTAATCAAGGCCTCTAAAACTGAGGTCTGTTAAGTCTTTCTGTAGCAATTGGTATTTTTTCAACTTGGTCATGACAGTACAGCATTTGAAATGGCCGGCCATATTTATTTCTTGCTGTTTATTAAGTAGCTTGATTGTGCTGTCTTTAGCTACTTGAAAGAGGCAGTAACGGTTTCTCGAGTTGAATTTTCAATGGTAGTTTAAATTTCATCTAATATTATGTAATTGATGTTAGTACCAAGTTGTCACTTAGCCAGATGCTTGTAGAATCCCAGGCTCTTGGCCAAGGAAGCTCATGGCATTTGTATGGAGACAAGGTCAGCTGTCCCTATTCTCAGCTGCCTTCAGTGAGTGGTACGCTTGCTTTAGAGAGCCATTTGCCTGCTCAGTTAAAGTCTGGGTGTTAAAGTATTTCTAGGGAATCTGTATGGTGTTTGTGCAGTATTCCTTTGGATGATAACAACTAATTAGTTGTTATCTGGGAGACATAGATGGGATGTATGATATCAGTCCACAGAACTGGCTTTTAGGGCATAGTCCAGTAGAACGGTTGTCAAGGTTATGATGTTGTAACAATTCAACTCAGTAAAGACTGCGTGAATAGTGTTTTAGTAGCTGGAAAGCTGTACTGCATAAATGCACGTGTCGTGATCTCACGCACAGAAAATCGCATGACCATATATGAAGATGTGGAATGTGCCAGAGTTTCTCTGCGTCTTCATTGCTGACTGTTACTCCTGGATCACGGTAGCCTAGATGTGACAGCATGGGTCACAATCAAGTTGTTACTTGGTCCGTGAAAAGTGTTACCTGGAAAAGTGATGCTTGATGATGAATGAATAACCAGATGAATGAGTAACTGGGATGGGTGGGAGGGAATGAGCTTTAAAATTGTCTTGTGGTAGGTATAAAACAACTTTGAAGTAAGAAAAAGAAATTACTCTTTAATGGGATACTGTAGTTAGAACATGAACTTGAATGTCTGGGAAATAGTTTGAGGTATCAAACCTGCCATTTCCTGATCAAGATTATGGAATTTTAACATACAAGAAGGAAATTTATTTGAACAGCATGAAAAAAAGACTTGGTTTTCACTAAGCAAATATGTAAACTTAAGTTGCAGAACAAGGTAGCACTAAAAATTCATGCTTTCATTGAAGGTTTAAGTGAATTGTATTGCTCTGAAATCTGACCTGTTTTGTTGTCGCTGTTTTTTTACAGATGATCAGTAGAATTGAATATGTGCACACAAAGAATTTTATACACAGAGACATTAAACCAGATAACTTCCTAATGGGTATTGGGCGTCACTGTAATAAGGTTAGTCTAATGCTCTTTGTTTAAAAGTTCCAGAGGAGGGAGTGGCTATGTTATTTGATTCAGTCTGCACAACCTTTTTAAAACTCATTGCTAAAACTGATGTTTTGGTTGGCTCTTTGATGTGAGAACTTAGATTTCTCAGTGTCTGCTTCTAAATGCAGTGGCATGCATATATGGGTCTCTGACCTACCCTGAGAGATGCACTTGATTGCAAGTTGATTTCTAGGCTTGCAATGAGAGTATAAACTAACCATAGAGAGTACTTAGGCACTTTTCTCAATGACGGAGTTTGAGTATCGAGATGACTGTTGTAATAGCAATTTTTTTTCCCTCAATGATAAAGTCAAATCTTTGGCTTTGGGGCTGGCTTCCTGGGATGAAAAGAATTCGTGCCAACGTGGGAGCTCCTGACCTACCAGTCACCAGGGCATTAAATCTTGCATTGACAGACTGGTAAAGAGAATTCTTCAGCCATCAGAATTGTGGATACAACTAATAGCCAACATATAGATCAATTTCCTTCATAAATAAATGAAATTATGCGAATATGTTGATGGAAAACTTAAGTTGTAGAGTACCTGAATATGTTGTACAACAGAAAACTGCTCTCAATTTGCTTTGTGGGGAAAAAAAAGCAGGGCGGGGGGGGGGGGCGGGCTGAGGTTGTTGCACTTGTTTGGATGGGTAAATGTAGTCAGAAGTGCATGTTTCCTGTTGAAAACCTCATATAGAAGAAACTTTTATTTTTAGCTCTCTTGAGTGAAATATGCTTAATCCTGCAATTTGTATGTCGAGCTCGGGCAGACAGGCAGCATTGGCAATGCATTAAGCATGCTACTCAATAGAAATTAACTTCAGGTCAAATGTATGTGATCAAGCTGTTTATTGGAAGCAAGATTCCCACTTATCTTCTCTATATGTCATCTGAGAATGTCTCATCTCTTTAGGCACTACTAGTATTTAAAATGTTTACCTTTGTTTGCCTGTATGAATGCCAACTTCAGGGCCGTGAACATTAGAAGGGGAAAGTTTGATTAACATGAGATAACAGCTCTTGTCTGAAGAGGTGCAGTGCACTGAATGTTTAGATCCAACTGTTGTTGGAAAGCTCGTAAGTCCAGCTGAAAGGCAGTCTGTGTAATCCTGTTGCTGTTAAACTCTGCTTGTTCCCAAGTTTCATACTTTAACTCTGTAGAGCTCTATTTTTCTCTGCTGTGTTGAGCAGTTAGGCTCCTTAATTTTCTGGCATGACTTAGAGTAGAACTTAAACTTTTGATTTTTTTTCCCTAGTTTTAGTTTCTGATTTCCAATTGTTCTTTTTGGGCCATTTTTCTATACTTTTGCACAGTCATGCTAGGTTGGCATTGCTGCATCTGTTTCATCTTGATGTGGATTAATGGCCTAGAAATTGCTGCTGTGCTTACTTTAGCGGAGGAACACATTAGATTTGCATCAGCTGAAATGAAAAACAGAATCGCTTGTAAACCATTATATTTTTTCCCATTAGTAGACTAGTTAGGGAGCCACGCAATGATATGGTGGTAAACACTGTCTGTGGGCATGGACTTTGTTACCGTTGCAGGATTTTAGAATTTAGGGAGGTAGTTCTTGATGGAAGTGCAAATTGATAGGTTTACAGGAGCAAAATGAGGAATGGGTTGCTTCAGTTTGGAACCAAGTGCTTTATCTAGGGAACACTTGCCACCATACAGTATTTACTTTGTTTCTTTTTTGCAACTAACTGTAGTTTTGGGGTTTTTTTAAGAGATGACTATACACAGTTTAAAGAAAATCACCCACAAAGACGAGAATAGCATGGTAATCTTGTTCCAGTAGCTTCCTGTCAGTTATATTTTTAAAAAATTAAATTGAATTTTTCAAATTTTAATTTGGTGATGGGGAGAAATTTTGCTCCCACATTAAAAGGTGAATTTTCATCTCTGCTAGAAATAAGCCCTGCATGCTTATGAAAGTAAACGTTAAGGTGACTAAATGCCTTCTACCTCTTCCTTACTGAAGATTTACTTTTTCTAAATGTCTTTTGGGGGAAGGGCAGTTTGTGGAACCAAAGGATGCTTTTGTAAGCAAAACTTCAATTTCCTTTTTTAATAGAGCCAAATGTCACCATTGCTATCCGTGGTCAAGGCAGTGCCATTTTGGAGTGGCTCATGGTTGAAATTTACCTTGTCACATCTGTCAAATTTTCTCCTTGGAAAAAAAAATAAAAAAATAAAAATATTAACATACAGAGTTTTTTGAAAACTACAGTGCTTGGTGGAAGAAGGATGGCATTTGGCTACCCTGTTCTTTCTTGAACGCCTCGGTGTTGCCTGTCTGCGCCAGCCGTTGTTGCAATGTAAGCAATACTGTTTGATGCACTGCCACCCTCTATTGTTTGTTCAGTGTTTAGAATCTCCAGTGGGGAAGAGGAAAAGAAGCATGACTGTTAGTACTTCTCAGGACCCATCTTTCTCAGGATTAAACCAGGTCTGAACTGTCTCCTATTCCAACCTCAACCCCAAATTCATGTGCTTTATTTTTGTTTTGTTCTGGTTTTTTTGTTTTTCTGGAGAATGTAGACCTTGCAAAAGCACCTCTTATGTTGGCATTATTCAGACATACTTGGCAAACATGTAACATTACTAAGATGTTTCCCTGTGGCGCTTGTTTAAATTGTGGAATTATTTCTAAACTTGATATCAAAGGCCTAAATGTACGTGCTTGATTTCAGATGCAGAAGCAGGTCTCATTTTTGTCCTTTAAAACTCAAAGGCGATCTCTTGAATGTGTAGAAGGATAGACGTGCCACCCTAGTGAATTAGCAGGGCTTCTGCACAGGGCTGTCTGCTTGCCTTCCTATAGGGTTCCTGCAGTGTCTTTGAATGCACGTGGAGAAGTTCTGTAATTGCTGCAGCCAGGTTCCTTCCCTTGCGGTTTTTGTTCAAAATCTTTCCAAATGTGTAATGAGGACTCTCATATTCATCCATGGGGCTTATAAAATGAAATTACTCCAACAAGCTGTGTCTTGGAGAAGCATGAGCTTATCTTGTTGTGTTAAATGTAGTACTCCTGACTCTTAAAGAGAAGATGAATTGGAGAGGAATGAAGACGTAGGCCAGTTTGTAGCAGGACAGCTGGAAATTGCTGTATATGAATCATAGCTCAGGATTTTGGCCGTAGAATCAGTCCATAGCTTTCCACAATGATAGTCTTCATGTATTAAATCCCAGGCAGCTAGCTGTACACAAGCTGACAGGCTTCTGTTCTCTGCTTCGGAAAATTTCTTATCAGTTGGGGCAGAGGCTTTGATCTACTTCTCTAGTTGCTCTTGGCAAAAATCTTGCCCTACTTCTCCAGTTCCTGCTGATTGTGCAACAAACAGAATTAAGGTGGTACGAGGTTATCTGTGGGAATACATCTGTGTTTCTGCTGGCTGGCATTGGTACATTCTGTGCTCATCCAAATCAGGCTGTATCTTCCAGCTTAACTCTTTGCAAGATGGACTTGCTCCTTTGCTTTCCACTCATCTGGAATGGGAAATACAGAATGAGCCTAAGCTGGGGAACAGACTAAACTTCCCCAGAGAAATCGGTGCTGTAAAAATATCCAGTTACTTGATTAGTGTAGAACAGGTCTGTGTTTGTTTAAGAGGTTCTACCCATACATCTTGAGAGAATGTAGAATTACCTTGTTCAGGTCTAATATCAAGGGCTCGTAAGAGATGTGGAAGAGGCAGAGCATCATTTACTTCAATAATTCTTTTGAAGAAAGCAGTCTTACCATGTCTGTGCTAAAAACAGGTAGACACCAGTTATTTATGTATTAGAGGCATGCTTCCAGTGTTAACTGTTTTGAGTCATGAACTGGGACTTCGTCCCTTCATACCATTAAGTAATGGCAAGATCCCCAGGATTACAGAAAGCACATGTACACTTTGAATTGTTCAAAGTGTTTGTAATTAAATGTGCAGTGAAAATGTTCTGACTGATGTGTGTAGTGTTTGGTTTTTCCCTCCTTCTCAAGGCATAGTATTTTGCTTAAACTAAGGGACAAAGGCGCTGAAAAGTAGCTAGTGCAAACTGTACATCAGGGGCTGTTGTCAGATCAGAAAGCTTTAATCAGAAAATAAGGGATTGCATTTGAGCTCAGGCTTTGCTTCTAGGAAAGTTGTCCTTGCAGTATAGCAGTCACTTAGAAGCTTTATACTATCTGTTTTAGGAGTTCAGTGTCAAATTAGCTAATTTCCTGGTAGCTGGAGAACATGTCCGTGCTCACTAAGTGAATAACTACCTCTAGTGGTAGCTGTGGCAGGTGCAACAAAGACAAGACCCCCATTTTCCTTAACTGTCTGACCAGTGCGGTTGTTTCAAAAACTTCGTTTTACATTCTCTTGCTCAAAGCATTCTGGGCTTTTCAGGGTGACTTTCACTAGAACAGCAAATGTAGAACTGCTGTGCATTGTGGTTGCATAGAAATCATGGCAAGGCTTCGACTCAAGGTTTTCTGCTCCGACATCAGGAGTTTGAGGGTTTTAGCTTTTCTTCTGTCTAGACTACTATAGTTAGAAGATACTCTTCAGCCAGAATTCTAAAACATACCTACCGTGCAATTCAGAAACTTTCAGTCTTTCAGTATCTTTGATACTTCCATGTCGAGTGTCACTTTATAATTCAGTCACTTTATAATTTGGTGTGCCAGAGTGACCCTTTGTTTCAGTCTTGGATGCAGGTATACCTGCATATCAATCTCCGGTACTTGCTTGCATTTAAAGCTGCATCTTCTGTTCTGGAATCACCTTTAAGATGATGCTGAATAGGTTTTTACTGAGAATTTCTTGAACCTTATGTCTTCTTTCCATCATTTCCTTCCCCCACCCAAGTTACTTTTGCAGTATTCATTAATCTGTAGGGGTTGTAGTCCCTGATCCTGCAGCATTAATCCAGTGTTGGAATCAGGAGCTCAGCCTGATTTGTAGCTTGAAGACTGACTGCTAGAATTTGAAACATTCCTTACATACTTCTGCCTCAGCTTTTTTGCCTAGTCCTGAAGTCTTGTCCTAAGAAGGTGCAGTCTGTATTAACCTTTGTAGATAGGCTGGCTTTTAGCATGCTAATTAGCACCACTCAGTTGTTGCTAAATATCAAATCATTGGGCAAGCTTAGTTATTAGAAACCTAAATTGGATTCCACGTACTAGGTTCTAGCTTCCTGGCTGTATTATCAGCAAGTGTGTCATACTGCTGTGATAGTGTACTGGTAGTCTTAAAATGAGCATATGATTGAAAGCAAGATGTCTTGTTTGCCGTTGAAGGTTTTGGCCTTATGCTCTGCAGAATGGCCAGTGTTCTTTGAGACATAGAGAAGAATACAGGATGTGCATCATTTGCATTAAGCTGCTGAGCTGCCATTAACTATCTGTATGTGTAAACTGCTCTAGTGTGAGTGGGGTTTTGTGAAGCATGCTTTCGCACATACTAGTTTCCTTCCTAAATTGTGCGCTATAGTTATCGAGCTAATGTGATACCGACTACAACAGTAACATAAAATAGTTGTAGGACTAAGCTACAGATGCTGAGTAGCACAATCTAATCTATTCCACTGGACTGAGAAAAGGCTTGAACTAATTCACTGTTAAGTTTTTGAACTGGCTAGTTAAAGCTAGCTGCGCGACTCTGCACTGTTACTTTGCTTCGTGTTAACTGTAGGCTGTTACATTGCGTGGATGCCTTAAAACGTAGCTAATGCCTAGTGAAAGAGGTTGGGGATTCCTTGCATTGTATGGGAATATAATCTATTTTCATTTTTCTTTAAGTTATTCCTTATTGACTTTGGTTTGGCCAAAAAGTACCGGGACAACAGGACAAGGCAACACATACCATACAGAGAAGACAAAAATCTGACTGGCACAGCTCGATATGCCAGTATCAATGCACATCTTGGCATTGAGCAGAGGTGAGTTCAAGGTGATGACTGCTGTGCTTTTGGAGGCTGCAAGATGATCTTATTTGTAAGCTTCTAAGTGTCTGAAATAATTTTATATGAATAAGTGTATATATCCCTTTGCAACTGCTTTTCTTTCTGGCTGCCTATGCAAGGGTAGAAGAAAAAAAATCCAAGCACCTAATTTGCTTCTTGAAGAGAGTAACTCTTGCAGGCATGAGGTGGATGTTCTGTGTACCTTTTTGGTTTTTTTAAAGGATAAACTGTACTTTCATGTGGATCTGTCAGAGGACCTTCACAAGTAAAATGGTGCATGTTCCCTGTTTGTGTGGGTACCTGCTGATGCCACTGTTGATTGGCTTGAGATGCAATTCTGTAGCCAGAAAGGGTATTCTAAAGCTGGTGTCTGCCCTCTTTTCTTGCTCTCCCTTCAAATCAGTAAACTATTGTTTATCTTTTTGCCTGCAAGCAAGACTTAAAGATCTTCTACTTCACTGATGCTGTATTTTGGTTTCTGGTATACACAACCATAGTTGTGGCTCTATGTATATATGTACGCACATATATGTGTGTATATATATTTATATGTTTGAGCTTTGCTTAATCCTTTTTATCACATTTTTATCATCTGATCAAAAGCATATTGTTACTACGGTATCCTAGCAGTGGTCCAGTGGAGATAGCACTTCAGGTTGTTTGGAAGAGTATGTTAGGTACTCACAAGGTATGAAGTGATGCCTCTTTTCCTTACTTATATGGCTAGATGTTGTAATGTGTAAGTGTAATAGTGTGGCTTTACCACATGACACTGAGGTTGCTTACACATAGTTAAAACTTCCGTGAAGGTCTGTGCCTTCAATTTAATCAAGATGGGAATGACAGTTTCTAGTGGTTAACTTCAGCAGAACATGTAAGCTACAAAGATTTGGTGCTTTTAAGTGCTCCATGTTTCCTCTTTGCTCTAATTTCCCTAAGGTTCCTTAAGTGTATTTTATTGTCTGTCAGTGTCATTATTTAAGCCTACTTGACATGTGGGTCAAGTAGGGTGAATGACAGGTGTCATTTCTGAAGTAAGTACATTTCATAGAACCCAAGCCGCTCGTGTAAGGGAATAGCTGTGCTAGCACTTAGAGTGAAGGGAGGGAACTGCAAAGGACTACTGCTTTTGAATTTATTTGGAGGTCTTGTACCATATCTGCTGGTACTGGGAATTCTAATATAATTAGAAACGTAGCTTGGTGCATGCTAAAAGCTACTGAACTGTCTAGATCAAGCTAATGGTGAGACAAACAAATAGCACATTCCTGTAATCAAGAGAAACCAGTCCTGATGCTTGTGGCAGAATATTTCAACTGCTACAGAACATGTTTTCCTATATGTAAAGACAGCTATTCTCAAGGAGCTGTTTCCAATGTTATCCATTTCTCATTTTAGTAATGGAGAGTATTGTCCTGTTTTCTAAATCCTGAAAATCACTTCTATCAGTATATGCTCAAATGTAATATATCCATTACAGATTTACAGAACTAAATGTTTTCTACTACAAAATCATGAAATTAAACATTAAAACAATGAACTGGATGGGGGATGGGAACTATTAATCCCTATATTGCTTCTGAATTTATCGCTGCCTTCTCAAAATGTAACTTTGTCATGGCCCCATACTGGTTCGCTGAATCCTGTTGATGATTAAAATCTGCAATTCTAATAGAATTAGCAAGTTTTGCAGGTTGAAGTTGGTGGTCTTAGTATCATTTTTCATACCTCTGTCTTTAGCTGTGGTTTCATGTTGCAGCTGAGATGACATCAGAGCTAGCTGCTGTAAAGAGGGGTGAACCAATCTTCTCTTCCCTGATCCCTGGGCACAGCTAGGGCTTTTTTGGCCTGTGGTGAAATGGTTTAGGGAGCCAAGCTGATCTTCTGGGAGAGCTCCCTGAACTGTTTCCCTAAAGGGTCAGAGAGCTGGAATGTGAGTTGAGGGAGTGGTTATATTGGGTTGGCTATAATATAAAGCATCACCTACAACTTCTTTCTCCTCATACCAAGATCTGGAGGTAGATCTGTCCAGGTTCTTACAGATTGTTCTCATTTAAAGGGAGCCGTTTTACCCTCACCCATATGTTTAATCCTATTCGCAATACTACTCTCAGCCTTTTGCTCCCTTGTGGGAGTAATAGATGTGTAGTCTTTCCTGCCACCATTTAAATGCTTTTCTTGCAGATCTGCCTGGGTGGCAAAGCAGCAGCAATACCTGTCAGGCTCTCTTGATAAGGGAACTGGGAGGAGAAAAATCAGGTTTTTTCTGTCTCATGTTAAATAGATGTCAGCTGCAGAGGGGCAGTCAGAGGAGAAAATCTGATTCTACCACAGCTGGGAAGAGGCAACTTTGCCAAGAGGGAAAAAATTGTGGAGCATTTTTTCTACTTAAGTGAACTGTAGCCTTAGTAATCATGAAAACTGTGTAGCAAAGTATGATGGTGTTCATGTGGCTGAAGTGTGGATCTGGAGCATATGCAGTACAGAGAACATATGAAGCCTTTTAGATGAGAGTTTGCGTGCAAATTCTCAGGGAAGTCTATGGATGGGCAACTCTGGAGTTCTCTAGCTGCCTTGAAATGGACTTCTTGTGGGGAGAAAGTAGAGGCATCTCTGATGCATGCACCTTTCTAAATATTGCTTGTCTTTTTTTAAACATCATGGAGACAATTCAGCGTTTGTTAACAGAAGTGAGGAAGGAAAGGAGTTATGCCCTTCTGGGGCTAGATGTTCAGTATTGGTCCCAGGCTGAGGCAAGGTTCAGGGAAAAATCCTCCTTAATGAAGTTAAGGCGCTAACACCATGTGTATCTCTTACAATGCATTCCATGGTTCCTACAGATAAAACTTTAGTTTCTAGTCAGGCTACTTAATTAGATGAGAGAGGTGTTTTAATGTTTCATTTCTTTATTTTCCAAAGTTTCCATGTTTCCCAAATTATTCTAATGTAACTGCAGATGGAAACTTAGCATGCGCAATACTGACTATTCCTTGCTTGAAAAACGAATAGGATCTCCTTCTGGCCTTTGAAGACTTGTCACATGCCTGCCCGTGGAATCCTGAACACCTAGATGTCTTAGCTGTATTAGAAAGAGACCTTCCTTTGCACCAAAGCTTAGATTTTATTCCTTAATTGTTCTTTTTCTTTTTAAATTTTTGAATGCTTGCACTATTTGGGATAAAGTACGGAATGAAAAAATGTGTAATTCATTGTGGTGTTCTTTCTCCAGTCGTCGGGATGACATGGAGTCTCTAGGCTATGTATTGATGTACTTTAACAGAACCAGTCTGCCTTGGCAAGGATTAAAGGTAGGTTATGTAGCCTCCTCCCCCCCCCCCCCCCATTTTTTTGTCGTGTTTGGGTATCATGCTTCTGCTTGCTGATCTGGATAGGTGGTTGTATGCAATGTTTAGCTTCAGTTATACAAAGCGGCTTTTCCCATGATATTTACAGGATGCAGAAGAAAGGCTCTTTCTGCTTCTTGTGCAGCAGGCAAAACGTGTGTTGCTTGACTGTCTTAAAATTTATGCTAAACAATAGCTTATGTCATCTTTGCAAATTATTATTGTCCTGTTGTAGGCTGAGGCCCTTTTTGGGAAGTAGAAAACAACATCGTTAGTGGCTTTTTGAATTGCTGTAGAGAGCATGGAAAAAAATCTCTCACCTAGCAAGTTCAGCTTTAGTGATATCTTCAGTCAAGTTTATGGCACAACTGAAAAATTATTAGCTGCAACAGACTTGTTTCAGGTATCTTCATGTATGGTAGCCAAATACAAGCATGGCAAATATTTCTTCTGTTATAGACTTCAATGATTTGTTTTTGTTTTAATTGTTTTTCTTCCTCCATGTGAGTTGTGTAACAAACGGTGTTGCAGCTGCAAGTTTTCTAAGATGACAAGTAGCTTGTGAAACACTAGAACTCTTCAGCTGCAAATGAATGTAATGGCTGCTTACTGAAACACACTGGCAGCCCTTGAATGGGGTACTGAGTGGGAATTAATAGAACTTTGGCAAATGTAAATGCAAGTCTGGTCTGTTTAATGGACAAAAGCAGCAGCTAGAACTACGTGAGCTGTGCCATGTGATGGAAGCATTAGACTGCGACAAATGGTATTAAACTGTGTCCAAATCTTAATACCAGATTGACCTTCATTCTCTTTGCAGTAAGTGTGTGGGACTTGGTGATTTCACATAAAATACTTACTTTGCTACTGTCCTTGTTAATCCAGTGTTGCACGATATCTCTTATGTTGTGACCTATGTGTTCCACAGGCTGCAACAAAGAAGCAAAAGTATGAAAAGATTAGTGAAAAGAAAATGTCCACTCCTGTTGAGGTTTTGTGTAAGGTAAGAGTTTCCAAATGATGTCATACTGTGAAATGGGAGTTATTTTATTTCTTGGGTTTGTGTTTTTTTTGAGAAACTACAGCCAATATATTAGTCTCACATGGCATTTGCTGCTGAATAATACTTCTCTGGCAGTCGTGGGTGCCTTGTGTTTGGCCACCCAGCAACACTGTGAATGCGTGTAACAGGCTAGGCATTCGCTGCTGTTTCTCAGTGTAGTTCATGCTGCCGTCATTCCAGTTCTTGGTGACTGTTGGCTGTGTAAGCTCTGCAGCTCTCTTAGGTGAGGCTTGTTTATTTCTTCATCTTCCACTGTAGAAGTTCTACATGTGCTCTCTTAAATAAATAAAACCAAAGTAGAGCCTTATAGCTTGCCTGTACATACTTGGTTTTGTCTCTTCAAGAGGGTTCATATTGTCTCTGTATCTCAAAGAGAGGATGTAGTGGAATTGGTTGTCAAGTGATCTTTAAAGCCATGTCACAGAATTATGTTTTTCCAATGCCATCCTTTGGGTCTTAAGATTTCTTTTGAACTGTGGCAGCCACATGATTGGTAACAAAGGTCCTTGAGAACACATGGTAGTTTTTACACATCAAACAGCAGCACCAAGGATTGCACTTCCTAATTACGCACATTTATATACCCTTACAGTCTGACAGCATCTTCCAAACTGCTGAACTGTTATACCCAGTGTTTTCTTTCTTGTAGTACAGTGCTATGCTGTATGCTATTACCTATTTACCTGTAGGCTTCAATATAGCATTGACTGTATAAATATGTAAAGCAGGCAATCTTTGAAAGAGGTTTTCATGGATTAAGTCTTCACAGTTTAATAGTGGTAACTGACCTTGCCTCTAGTATGGTCAAGTAGATTATCAAGGAAGCATGAGTGGGATCTTTTAAGAGACAATTACTGCTTATTTCAGACACCTAGTTAATAAGAACTAGGTTTAACTAGGATGAATGAAGTGTTTTAAGTGTTGTATGTTTGAAGGCTTTGGTAGAGGACTTGTGACTGCAAAACATGCATCAGGTAACAATTCTGGGGAAGGAGTGTTCACCTAGTAACTTGTTGATGGTATCCACTTTCTGAAGTACAGAATAAATTAATAACTAGAGGCAAAGTAGAATTTACCCTTATGAATCTCCAGCCAGTTTTTCTTTGCCATTATAGACAGAAATACAGCTTTTTTGCCTTCTTACAGGGTTGTTAGAAGCTTTTTGCTGCAAGTCATGGCTTGATTAACACTGTTGACTTACAGGGATTCCCTGCAGAATTTGCCATGTATCTGAACTACTGTCGTGGCCTGCGCTTTGAAGAGGCACCAGATTACATGTATCTGAGGCAATTATTCCGTATTCTTTTCAGGTCAGTCTCAAAGTGGAAAAGTACAGAAATTTGTCAGTGCTTTACCAGTTGGTAACTGTTCTGTGGGACTTGCGCTGCAGAAAGCTGCTCTGTATGTGTGTGGTGTAGGGAGTTCTTTTGGGACTTTCATTTCAGAGTTTGAAAAGCTGTTTAAAGGACCTGAAAAATATTGTTCAATGTTTAATATGAAGGAAAAGATTCTGTTCTTGCATTGTGTGATCTGGCCACTAGTGCTAGAGGGTTGAGCCCATGCTTCAAGTTCTGTTGCAAGTAGCTTAAGAAATTGGCCCCTCAGTAGAAGCACTTGAAGCTTTTTATGTTTGGAGATTTGGTGACAGGACTAGCAGTGGTGCCCAGGAGATAGATATCAATGGAGGGGAATGGTGCTGTTTCATTGAGCTTGTAAGAGAAACCAGAACATAAACTAAACCTTGTGGAATGAACAGTATCTGTCAAAAGAAAAGCTGGTACTGATCTCTCAAGAGTCTCTGGGTTTCTGGAATCCAAAGGAATTTTTGTTTGATGGTTGACAATACTGCAGTCTCTCCTTAAAACTATATATATTTAAAAAAAAGCTGAGAACCTCAGTGCAGACAAATGGGTAAGCTGGTTTGCGAGGAAGTGCTGCTTCTACAAACTGACTTTTGTGAAAAAGTGAAGAAAATGCTGCTTGATGGTATTTGGGTTTGCTTCAAGAATCCCTTTTAAGTTAATAATACTTAACATTTATATACCATTCATAATCTCCAAAGCAGCTTACAAAAAGAGTTAACCTCTAATGCTGGGTTTTTGGCAAAGGCTTGGATTAGCGATAAGGAAGTTATGATGTGTTACAGTAAAGTATTTCACTCTCTTCTAGGACCTTGAATCACCAATATGACTACACATTCGACTGGACAATGTTAAAGCAGAAAGCAGCACAGCAGGCAGCCTCTTCCAGTGGGCAGGGGCAGCAGGCCCAAACCCCCACAGGCAAGCAAACTGACAAATCCAAGAGTAACATGAAAGGTTAGTAGCCAAGAACCAAGTGACGTTACAGGAAAAAAAATTACACTAATTTGGACAATGTCAGTGATTTAAGTGTTAGATCAAGGAGGTGGTTTAAAAAATATATTTGGCTGTTAATTTAAAAAGCAAAAACAAAAGACGTCCTTGGAGAATTTGACTACTAACTTTATACCAAAATGTCCTTGTTTTTCATATCATTTCTTCTGGGGATGTTGGGTCATTTTAACCACTGCATCTTTTGCTCCTGCATTAACCACTTTCCAAAAACAAGAAACTGACTTGGTGTTGGGAATGTGACATTTTTATTTTTATTTATATATATACATATATCTATTTATATATATAAATATATAATACAATCCAAAATCCTAGACCTAACACTTCTGAAGGGATAATTCTCATTAACTAGGCAAGGATCTAGAGACTTTGGGTTCTACTCTGTTCCAGCTGGTATAGTGCTGTGGGTTTGCTTCTGTTCTGTATGCCTCAAACATTGGAAACAGAAAATTGTGAATGATCTGGCTTCCTCCAGTGGGTTTACATTGAGACATTTGGTCTGGAGTTAAGGAAAGGACCAGTGAGCTCAAAATGTCTTGCCTAAATTAAGGAGTAATCCCAAACTGCTGTGGACTGCCAGGTCACAATTTTCTGGAGTATATGGATGCTCTGGGGTGGGGCTTCAGGTTTCTTGACTATTTTTAATGTTTCTAGGTTATGGTTTCAAAGGGAAATGTTGTTTGAGATGTAATTGTGTAAAAACTGAAAAACTGAGTTCTGAATGGGCATGTATCACTTTTTACACACTCTAGAAGCTTTTTCTTTTGTGATGTAAATCTGTGTTAGTCTAGTAAGTCACTAGAATGAAACTGCTATAGCTAAGGGACTATTACAGCCAGTCTTGTAATGAAACTGATTTCTCAAGGTGAGCTGTAGATAAAATTGAAGCTAATGAGGTTGTTCGAGTGAAAATAGAAAAGCTAGGTTTAAATTATGTACTGGGGTATTGTTGGTACTCTTCAGTATATTCTTGTCTTCATGATCACATTTATATGCATGAAGTTATATATTGCACTAACATGGCAGATTTGGAAGTCAAAGAAATGCAGAATTGTTTACAATAAACTCTTCCAAATGTTGTTTTTCATGTATTGTGGCAGCATTCAAACCATTACCAGGTGGCTTTAGTCAAAACAGCTATCCAAAAATATAACATCTCATCCAGAAAAAAGTAGTAAAATACCTGCTGGTCTTCCCAAGACTCAGTCTGAAATGGTTTCTTGAAAGGAAAAAAATAATTACAATAGGATACCATTAAATGTCAGATTCTTTGTGGCATAGGGAGTCCAGCTTATTTTGCTGGATCCAACAGGTGTTACAGCACTGAAGACTGTAAACAAGTTCCTTCAGCTGAAACACTGGTATGTAGCAGACTTGGTGATCAAGCACCTGGGCTGAGATTGCTTCCTGAAATACAGAAGCTCTGAGTGTGGAGTTCAGAACCTGCTACTGAACCCAGCACAATGGGAGGGTGTGGAGAGGTTGGCTGTTAGAGCAGGAGGAAATAATCTGAGTGAAAATGTGGATCCTTCACAATGGCTTGAGCTTAAAGTGAAGGTCATACAGGAGGCGATGATCTGTAAATGGATGCTGCCCTGAAAATCAAATTATATGCACTTGAAATATTGTTTTGCTGGTGAAGTATTTTGAGTTATAATGTGCTACTCTTGGCTCAGGTGGTCTCTGACCAAGTGCTGTACTACAGGTGAAGAAAAGGTCATTACTGCTTCCACCTTCTAGTGATGATTTAGTGACAAAGTGCAAAGCTGCAGCTGACTGACAAGCATGAATAATGGGGAAGCTGTCTTGCAGTTGGATGTTATAGACCATTTCTGTTTCTTGATGGACATTCCTCATCACACTGTCCTTTGGTAACGAGGCCCATTGCTATAGCTGTGGGGAGGTTGCTGTTTGTCTAGCAAAGTTTCATTGGCTCTTGCACAGAGTAACAGCCTCTTGTGGGAATGAATCCCTCCTCTCCCCTCCCCATCACGAAGAAAAGGCTTGTGACCTTTGGATCCATCAAGCTGTAGTGTCAGCAAAGCATTAAAGTAGTGCTTGTCAAGCATCTGAAGACTTCCCCAGCTTCCTAAAATAGTTAGCTTAGTCTCTTCATCAAAGTAAAGATTCCAGATTTCTAAAATCCTACGTGTGTTTTTGTGGCGAATATTGCCTGTTAACGAAGGTTTTTTGAAACCAGCTAAGCTCAAGCAGGAGGCTTTGTGGCTTACATATGTTGCTGTCAAGCTGAAGATTAATGAAATACCTGGTTATTTTTTCCAGAGTTCAGTTAAATTCTCAGGTAGTTGCTGTAGCAAAGCCTATGCTGAAGTGGCTTAAAAGACTTCATGGTATCAAATTATACCCCCCCGGTAACCATATCCAGTTTAAGAAGAGTACTGGAAATAGCAATTTACAGGTGCATTTATTGGTTGAAATCTGAGAGTAATATGTGTAAAGTGCAAGTACTATTGAAAATGTGCATCTGGAGAGGGTGGTAAAATCTTAATTCTTTCAATCAATGTCCAGAGACTTACGTGACTTAGATTGTTTGGACATTTATAGATATTCCTGGCTGCCTTAACTCAGATCCATATTAAACCATCTCACTGAGTCCCATAGGTTATTCAGGCTGAATATTCTGTTTGGTTCCAGGATAGCCTGTTCTGTCAATGGCCTTTTTTCTCTTTTATTTTTTTCCCCTGTCCCTCTCTGGAACCCTGTGCAGTGTCTTTTGTAACAGCAAGATCAGCTGTTTTTGAACTTGGGAGAGGTGAACTGTTTCAGCAGACAGAGCTGCTCTGCAGACTCTGGGAAGTTTAGCTCTCAATCTCTCAACAGTGCAGCAGTTGAGGTGTGATTTGTAACAATGCTTACAGTCAGCTCCCTCAGTCATAACTGACTCAAGCAGTCAATCCCCAGGATAAAGTCTATCAGTTCCATTTGCAAGAGATGTTTTTAATTCACTTCAGTGTAAGCCTGTAAGCCTGTCAGCAGTCCCATTAGCATTTGCCGGACACCTATGGTCATGGCAGTATTTCTCAGAACAGACTATTAATTCACTACTTGAGATTTAGCCAGTTAACAGCTGAGTACTTTTCACTGCTTGTCTCTGCAGCTACTTAATAGAGAAAGTTTGAACACCTCTCCAGTAGAGGAGCTTCTTAGAGTATGACAGTACAGTTACTTCTCCCCTATTGATCAGCTCTGCAGAGATGGTACTAATAAAGCAATCTGAGTATCCCGCACTTGGCATAGAGGTTATCAAAGTTTTGGGTAACATGCTGGAGGGACAAGGAGCAATGAATGTGCAGATTTGAGCTGGTCCTGTATATAGTGAAGATTTGCTAGAGAGATGCTGGCATAAACTCTTCAGCATGTTCTTCATACTGGCAGAGTCTTGCGTGCTATGTGGATGTCTCAACATCTCATTTGACAGCTGCCGTTGGGCTGTGTTGGGGAACACATCTGTGTAGTCTTAATAGGACTTGTAAGGGATGTTGTAGGTTGAATCCAGTTCCCTATTGCTCTCTGTGGAGTTGGGCTTTCTCTTGCCAATAATACCTTAGATTTGAGGTATTCTGATAAATAGCAGCTTATCATTTGTTAGCATGTCCTTTGTCCTCAGGTTCAGGATCCCATTTTCACTTGAAATGTCCAGGCTTCTAAAGCAATGAGTTGATCTGTTTCTTTCCACACTGAGAGCACACTCCTCCTTTGACTTAGTTTTGGCTGCTTTGATGGAGAAAGTGGTTCAAATGATGAATCAGTGTTCAGTGCTAAATGGAAAAACTGTGTAACTTTTGGTTGTATGCATCAAGTAAGGGTTATGGACAACTTTAGTTCCACTGGCATAAGGAATCACTGGGCTTTCTGTGAGAATTTGCACTCAGGTGGGAATGACTGTCTTAATTCTGGTGCAGGATGTTTTTTTTTTAGAATTCCTAGTGCTGGATAAAGAGAATTATCCTTCTGTGCATTAAGATTGGGTTCAAACAAAGCTATTGAATCTCTTCTAAATTACCTCTAGCCTATTCTGGAAGAGTTAAAGCTGTCTTCTGGGTACTATGCAGATACATTTTTTTTTCCTGATTGAATGTCAGGCTATGTTTAAGACTTGTTTGTACTTGCTTCTCTCTGGATGACAGCACAAGCCATAGCTGAGGTCAGCTTTGTCTGTATTTCACTGTGAAGAGATTTCTGTTGCAAAAACTCAGGGCTGTTGCTCAGGTGAATTCATGTATTGGCAGAATGCCATGCTTTTGGAGGGCATCCAGAACGGAAACTTGCTTGGCAAAGTAGTCTTTGAGAATCCTGTTACCTCTTTAAAGCACAGTGCTGCCACCTGAGTCACCAGAAATGAGTATATAAGCAGTCACATGAAGAGAAGACTGGCTTAGCTTGCAGTAACTGGTTCTTTGAGATCTGTGTATATATTCCTTCACTCTCCCTTTTCCACAATGTCTTGAACTTGTCATTTGGAGTACTGAACTCTAAAAGCATTGTTCTTGATGCCCCACCTCCCCTGTCACATGAGTTGTTTCACTTGTCCTTCCAAGGACAGAAGGTATGCTGGGTTCCTAGTTGCTGTCAAAGGTTCTCGCTTCTGTTCTGGTTGCCCATAGCATCGTACACGTGGGCATGTAGTGAACACCAGTTACTGTAAGGTAAGTTATTCCTGTTCCTTTTCCTTCTGTCTGTGTGACACTGCTGTACTGCGTCCCTGAAGAGCATTACTGCAATCAGATGACAGTTTGACATTCAAGGATATAAACATGAGACATTGCAGACAAGTAGAAAACAATCCTATGAAATTACATCCTGCTTCCCAGTGGCAATAACACATTTTGTTTTCAAACTGTTGGTCTGAATTCCTAGTTGAGGAATGCGGCATCCAGCTGGTGCATAAACCTGTTTTCCAGTGCAGCAGTAGGTGTGTTGGAGGGCGGGGAGGGGGGTGTTGGTGCTAAAGGGTGGTGGCAAATGCTGGTTAGCTTTGGAAGTGGACACCAGGAACTCTGCAATTCTGAGACGAAGCAGCATTTTCCCCTTTGAATGACCATAACTGATGTTTAATTCTCCTACTGTGAAGGCTGTTTCTCATTTTCATCCCGTATCAGTAAGTTGCCCTTGTGTTTATCTTGCAGGTTTCTGAGCATGGCGAGGATGGGACAAAGCAGAGCAGATCGGAGCAGGACTTGTCACTCCCCAAATACTAGAAATTTTAGTTCATACGTACACTTGCCAGTGGCTGTGGGCAACCATTTACTTGGTGTAAAGAACTTACTATCAGTATAAACTGGCTCTGGGCAGTGTCGATGATGCTGCACTTTGAGTTGTAGCAGCTGTAATTGTGAATATTACTGAGATAGTGAAACATGGTGTCCAGTTTTCTATTGCATTTTTTCAAGTGGAAAAGTTAACTAATGGTTGACACAGAAGTGGAGAAAATTGTGCATATGCCAATTTTTGTTACCTTTTTACTTTGAACTACACTGCTTATGAGATCTCATTGTTTTGGAAGAATGGCATGAACAGTCTTCGGCAACAGTTGTGATAATTGTAAATGCTCACAATTGTGCACTCTTTTCTGGTTATTCCTCCCTGGGTTTTGAAAGTTGTACACACTTAAAACATTCTTAAAGTTGTTGGCTTCTATGTGCGACATACCAAGCCAGCTGACATGGTAGTAACCAAAGATTCCAGTTTTTAAGCATATGAAAGACTCTGCCTGCTTACCTGTGCTAGAAATAACAGCATCTAAAGTGAAGACTTAAGAGAAATTTAGTGACTACTAGATAATCTTTAGGACTCTGCATTAACTCTATAATGTTCTTGGTATAAAAGGAAAAACAGCATATTTGTCACGAAATTTAGTTAACATCTTACAACTGAACCTGTATGTAAGTTGCTTAGATAAATGTAATCACTGTAAACATCTATATGATCTGGGATTTTGTTTTTATTTTGAAGCGGGAGCTTTTTTGTTTACAAGTTCATTAAAAACTAAAAACTGTTTCTGTAAGGAAATGAGATTTTTTTAATTTGCCTTGTTAATTCAGTTTGAGAAATCTACATTACCCTGTTTTTAAACCAAGTTTTGAGGCCATTTGTTAAGCAAAAGAAGTCATATTTCTTTCTAAATCATTTTAGATTTAGTGTTGTAACTCTTCCTCATTTTGTTTTTAAATAAAATTTGTATTTTTTCCTTGAGGGGGAAGGGGCAGTCTTGCATTTTTATAACTTGTTGTTTGAGACCAGCCCTCTCTACTAAGATTGGATATTTTTAAAATGAAATGGCATCTTTTGCAGACCCGGTATTGGCAGGCTCCAAGCATTGCCATGCCATGCATCGGCTGGACTGACTTGTGATTGCTAGTTTTGAGAAAAATTTGAATGGAGTATTTGGACGGCTTTAAACCAAGGCATTTTCTTTCAAGTTCTTGTGAAGTGGATATGACCAGATTTATTCTTGTTCTTGGGGACAGCCTCGCACCATGCAGAGTTCACATTGGTTACTGCCCCAGGCTGTCTTCCTTCTCACTCCTATTCTAGCCCAGCTGAAAGAAAAATACTTTTATTGCTGGTAATTCTTTAACAGTGTAATTTATTCCTTTATAGCATGTCAGAATAAATTAAAAAAAGTCTGAAAATGCTGCCAGATGCCTATTGTGTAAATGTTGTTTGTATGCTAGCTTTTTAGACATTTTCCGTGCATGTAGCAGAGTTCCTGCTCACAGTTCATACTTTTACTGTTTGAAAAGGTCTTTCATTTTGAAAATGATTTCTTCAAGATCATAACACTTATATTGTGCACTCTCTGTCGTCACGGAGTGGTAATCTGGATCAAGGCTGCACTCTTGTGCAGTCGCTATGCATATTCCCTTTATGAGAAGGATCTGACCTGAGAAGGTGTTAAACTTTAGCTGGAGAACATTTTGTGCTAACAAACATTTGTATAAATCATCTGGGAGTACAGGGAGGCAAAAAGTCTGCCAGGCTTCAGAGATACCGATGCACATTGGGAAACTTCAGAGTCAGAGTGGTCTCTCTGTGTTACCTGGAAGGTGGAAGAAATGTAGCTCATTCTTCTGGCTAGGATGTTTTTTCTAGACCCTGAGTATTGCCCCATCTGAATAAGGATGCTTTACAAGCAATGCCTCATATGAAAAGTGGTGTGTTTCTAAGAACTGGTATCTAGAATACTATGTTATGTCCTTATATATGCTTTCTGCTGTCTAGGCAATGTATCCGACAACATGCATTGGCAGAAGGGGAAGAAACATCAATGAAATGCTGCCTTGGCAGCTGTATTCAGAGTGGCTGTTTGGAATTGTTTTGGCACCACTTTTCTTGCTTTGACATGAGGTACTTGAAAGTCAGAGGAAATAATTTGGTTTCGGGAGAAGAAACTCCTTCCTCTGTCCATTACACTTACTCATGACTTGATGATGAGGGTTGTAAAAGTGTAGAAACAACGCCCTTGATAAGCACTGTAAGCAAGAGGAGCTCATATGCTTGGAGTGTCAAAATGCCTTGGTTTGCAGTTCTTAGAACTGCAAGGCTTGTCCTGCAGAGGAGCATGGAGTCCAGTTAGTCGTTCAGACATGGTGTGTTAATAGAGTTTACTTCTGACAGAAGTGTGAGCTTAAACTGTCAGCTGTGTCACGCTGCTTTGCGGAAAGCCAGCCTGCACCAGATGTGCTGAACAGTGAACAAGATGGCAACCTTCCTTAAAGAGATGCTGTGATACTGAACAGTCTTGCTGTATAACGTATTTGGTTTGTAATGAAGACTTAAAACTGAAAGCATTAAAAACTCTGTGGATCTTGACTTCTGCTTGCAGCTCTGCAAAGGGTTTGTGTTGGGAGGTTTACTCTCACCTAGTGTCCTGATGCAAAGTGAAAATCTTGTGCAAGCAATCCCAGGCCCTTTACAAGTAATTATCATTAAAACAGAGGCCATAAAGCGCAAGAACTACAACCTCATGTTCCCTGGAAAGTGCTAGAATTCAGGTAATGACTGTGACAACAGGCTCTTAGTCATCTTACTAAGCTGAGTACAGGGTTTCAAAGCAATTTATTAACCTCCTTATAACAACTCTGAGAGGCGTCCTAAGGCTACCTTCTAAAGGATCACTTAATTTGGAGCATGGAGTGCTCATATGTGCAGTGTGCTGGTTCATTATTTTTAACCTATTTAAGCCATTTCTTGTTACAAGCAATTGAGAGCCTTTTTTTCTTCTTCCATGAAAGGCTGTGGAAGAAGGACAGACTGCTCTAGGTCTTAGTTATTGGTAACTTCAGTAATGTCCCTCTCGCTGCCTTGCCTACTGTTCTGCGTGGTGTTGGGTATTGGTAACAAGTGATGAATTCAAGCCCTGGCTGTGTTGAAAGCATTGTTGGTCTCTGTAAGCTAGATATGTTTCTGGTAGGTGTGTCAAACCTGTCCAGTGTGTGCCATCCTAATTTTATTTGCTGATTTTTCTTTGCTATTGAATTCTGTCTGCATGGGGGTTATTTTTTGAGCTTAGGTGTTGACTTGCTCTGCTGTTGCATTGTTCTGCCTGTTCTCACAGTTGGCTTTTTCAGGCGCATTGCTTACAACTTGCAGGAACTTGTATGTGCTGTGTGTGCTGTGCTTTTCCTAAAATGGACTGCAGCAGAGGTGAAGGTGCCTCAGTCATAGCTGTGCTGTTTTGAGTGGGAGGTTGGGCTAGGTGCCTCCCTGCAGTCCCTTCCAGCTGGACTTTTTCTCTGTTCCCAAGTTGGCTTTTTGCATAAAGCTTTAATTTCTCTTGACACCATTCTCCAATTTAGAAGATTTGTTGCTGAGCCAGCTCCATCAGCCCCATCTGTGCCTTACTTAATCACAGTGAAATCATCATGATTTCATATCAGCTTGATGTCATAATATAAGTTTATGAGCATGGCAGGCTCCAGACAAAAAGGAGAAGTAGGCTGGGAGGAAGAGCTGTCTGCTCTGAGTGCTAATGCCTTGGGAAGCATGAGGTGAGGGATGATACAGAGGAAGTGCCCGCCCTCCTAATAGGGCCTGTGAATGGAAGGACTGCGTTCATGGCATGTTCTAATGTGGAAATGACTCTTTAATGTAATCCTTGTTATCCAGGGCTGAACAGGAAAGGGGGGAGGGTGGTACCAGCTCGGTATGCAAAGAATTGAGATTGACACAAGGATGTTCATCGTTCTCAGCTGCATTAACAAAGCTTTTTAAAGTAGACCCAGGACTGCGTTGTCCTTAGCCATGGAGAAGGGTGGTATGTTAAGGGAAGGCTGTGTCCAAAGCACAGGATTCTGTCCTTGTTCTTAAAGGAACCACAGTGGGCTCAGCTGCTTTGCAAAGCTCAGTACTGAAGGTGTGAAATCTTTTAAGATGCTAACTTGAGGTTTTGCATCATGTGAGATGCTCTTAGATGTGACTGCTGCTAGTGCTGAATTTGGGTAGCTTGAAATCAGGAGGAGCTAGGGAATATTCTCACACCAGGCTCAAGTGATTAGGTTTCCAATTATTTTTGTCCATAAAATAACTGCAAAGGTGATGTAGCTCCTTTTTCAGAGAACAGCTTGGTGTTTTGATATCAGGGGCTGCTTCTGGAAGTACCTGAGCACACTTAGGACTAACTGTGCTATTTTCCCTCCCCAGGAGCCTTTTAGTTCCTCTTGATAATGTGGATTGTTTCTTGTAAACGCAGCTGGTCTCAACTTCTTTCCCTCTCCGAGTTTGAAGGATAGTATCAATATACGTAGCTGGTGGAGAAGCTCTTTCAGAGCTGCTGTGTGCACTGCTTGTGTACCAAAGAGCAGGCTCCTGGCTCCCCGCAGTGCTCCCTCTTCTCCACCACCCTTGAAAAAATAATAGTGAGCCTTGGGCTACTTTGCAGGTGACAGACTTTGAACTTTTTTTTTAATGAAAGCAATTTGAGATCATTAGAAGACCTTGAAGGAGTGTACATGCTGTCATACAGGGTAGCCTGGCTTTTGAGCTTTTCTTGTTGCAGTCAAAGCCCCTGTGTGTAATGATAAACCTGGGCCTTATCCTTTACAGCCCTGTAAATACACAGGGCAACAATTCAGATAACTGGCAGAGGTGGGGCAGTCGTACTTGCATGACTCAGCTGTACTTTGTGGAACCTCATGGTCCACCAGACTAGGGGCACGATGAACAAATCTTCCCTTTCACTTCCTCATACCTTGGATGAGTCCCTCGTGTTGCTGTGGCACAGACTGATGCCAGAGAAGTGCAGTGGGACTTTCCAAATGAGACCAGATGTGTTTAACCGAGAACCCCTGGGGTTTAGGGGTGGTCTCCTTGGCATAGCTTACCCTGATGTCTGACTGGCCTGCCCTTGCTGCTGCACATGCTTCTCTCATGGCTTTTGTATGCCAGCTGGTAACTCTGCTTCTCGGCAGCGTGGGTGACTTTAAAGATCCTTGAGCCCATCTCTGTACAACCACAAGGGCTGACGTTTCACAAATCCTGCTGTCCCCAAGTAGATACAGCGGGCTTGACCCCAGAACCAGCTTGGGGCTTGCAGCTGGCTCTGGTGTTCAAAAGCAGTTTCTCATTGCTGGTCCCTAGCTGGGCCACACTGGCTGGCCTCTGCTGCTAGGATGTGCCAGATCTTTGTCTGGTGGCAGCTGTAGGTAGGGCTTTGCCCAGGCCAGGCAGAGAGGAGTAAGGATGTGTTTGCCTGCCTTGGTGTTCAGGCAGGTACAGTCAGGCAGTGGGGGAGGAGAGCAGAGAGGTAAGGCTAGAAGCTGGTGCAAGCCCTTTGAGCTGAGAAAAATCACTTAGGCAGCAAATAGATTCATTCTTGTGTGTTGAAGGCTTCCCCCAGCACAGCTCTGACTTGTGCTTAGCTTGTTCCTCCTCCTTGGTGGCTGCTGCTGTGGCAGCAGCTGGTGTTGGGCCAGGGCTGTTTGCAGCAGGTGTGTCTGGATCGGGGTTATGTGGTGTGGTGAAGCCCGCAAACAGCGTCAGGAGCGTTTTTGCGGTGGAGCATGTGTTCGTGTTCCTTAGGGGCTGGCATTCGCATTATGTGGGTCGGACCTCGGGTAACTGTTTGAACAGCAGGTACGGCTAGAAATTCCTGCTGACTCACATCCTGGAAGTGCTTGCCTTCCTTCCTGAGACCCCTTTCTTCTGGGGGAGGAAAGGTGAGGAACCGAGCTGTGGCCATTCTTCCCTTGGGCTGCCCAGGAAGTATTAATTGATGGCTTTTATTAGATGGCCTTGTGCTACAATGGCCCTGCTGTGCTGCTTGCATCTGGGTTACCGAGGAGCATCAGTAAACCCTGTTCGCGTTGTGCCCCCGGCATGGGAAGGTGCCGCTGTGCTAAAGCTGAGCTGACGCGGTTGTAGCGAGTTCCTGGCTGGCTAGCCTGAAGCTGTTGACAAATCCCATAAACTGATGATGGGTATAAGTCACTGCTCAGTGACCTTTCTCCCTCTCACTGACAGGTTTTTCCATTGCACCTCTTGCCTTTCCCCATACCTGCTGGAGGGGGGCTCCTGGCTGCGGCGCAACGCAGGTGGGATGTGAGCTGGGCATGGAGCCGTGCGCTGCCTGCTGCTGGCTGGGGCTGGCTCGTGTGCCAGCAACCAGCAGTCTGGCAGCATGTTCCCAGGAGGCAAAGCATGGGCTTGGGTACTTGATGCTGATTAGAAGTGGCTTGGTTTTGCTTCCCAATGTGCAAACAGCTCGTGTGGTACTATCTGTGCTGGGCTTGGCCTTTCCTAGTGAAAGACTGTCAGGGTTTGTCAGCCCACTGCTCCCACTCCTGTCCTGTGTCTCCCAAAACCCCTGCTGCAGGCAGGTGTGGCTGCATGTGCAGGATCCCTTTGGTGGCCATGGAGAGGTGGAATCGGCACTGGACAGACTGGCTCAATTATGGCTGGGCAGCTCTTCCTGGGCTGGTTTTTCCAAGGAAGTAGTTGAACATGGGTGACAAGGGACACCTGGGTGTCCGTGGAACACGCAGTACAGGGTGTGTTTAAACGTATTTATGGCCCTTCACAGGGCAGGAAGCAGTTTCTCTAACATAAGCTGTGTTCCAGTGCCAAGATAGTGGGGGCAGCTGTCTGCCCCTCTTTCCTAGAGGACTTTGGTGTGTCCCCAGCCTTGGGAAGTCCTGGGGGAGCTGCCCAGTCCCATTCAGGTGCTGCCTGGTCCCTGTCCCCTGGCGAGGGAAAGCCTGGTATTGCCTGCTTGCTGGCCTCCCCTTCTCCCCTGCCTCGTTGTTGCAGGGTTCAGCAGGTGGTGAAAGCAGAGCCAGTGCTGCACTGCTCTCCTCGGCAGGGTTGCTGGGAGACAGGTAAACACAGCAAAGGCAGTGGTGGCAGGGCTGGCTGCCCTTCGCCCCCCCTTCCTGGAACCAGGGCACAGCTGTGCCTGGTGGAGCCCAGCAGCTGAGGCAGCAGCAAGGGACGTGGCTTGAAGGGCAAATGGCCCCATGGTTGGGGCATGGTGAGCCCCAGCTCACAGGCGAAAGCAGCCTGCCTTGCCCCAGCCAGGCGCATGGCACACCCTGGTGACCCTCTGCAGGGCTCCTTGCCCAAGCCTGGGGGGCTCGTGGCTGTGGGAGGTGGCTTGTTTCTTACCCCAGCATTGAGTTTGGCTGCCCAAAGGAGCTCTGCTGCCGGAGCAGCTGTGTGCTGAGCCTCCCTGGGTCTCGCCATCCCAGCACAGAGGGTCACAGAGCTGCAGCGTGCTTTCAGGCATCTGTGTCTATCAAACATGCAGTTTGCAGCAGCTTCCCTGTAACCTCTAGAAGAAGTTTAAATACAAGACACTGGAGCAAGTAGGACATGGGCAAGCCTGTCATGTGCCTGGCTCTTCCTAGGTGTGATGTGGTGACTTGTGTGGAGCGTGGTGGCAAGCCTCCGAGGTTCCAGTAGGTGTGGGGGTGCAGTAGGGCTGTCTCCTCCGGTGCTGGCAGGCTCTGCCTCTGGTAGGTAATGGGAGAGAAAAGCAGTGCTGGGAGCAATCCTGCTCCTCTAAATAGCTTGCCAGCTGCTGATGTTTGTTAACATGGCTGAGCTGTGGTCCTGCGGGAATGTGGGGTACTTGGGATCAGTGTTGCAAGGGGAGCTTCGTGGGATGGGAAGGAATCCCAAACCCCACGGGACACTTTCTAGGAGAGAAGTGCTTGTGCCCAAATCCCATTTCTAGAAGGGCAGGGCAGTGTCCTGTGTGGATCTACAGCTGCTTTTATTCTCACTGCAGTAATCAAGCGCTGGGGCTGAAGTCCTGATCTCAGCCTCTCTGCCAATATCCTGGGAGCTAAAGGTTGAACCAGCTCCATGTCAGTGCTCTTGAGAGCTCTCCAGCTGCCCTGGAGCTGACTGCTGGCATCTTCAGGGTGTTGCCCTGGTCTGGAGACCTGTATGTCTGCTCTGGAGTGGGTTCAAAAGCACTGGCTCAGCCCAGAGCTTGGTCCCATCTGCAGTGTGCTCCCCTCTGCCCTTGCTGGGTCCTCACCCTGGTGCAGGGGAGCAGCTGTGTGCATCCCGGCTGTGTGGGGTGAGCTGCTGCGGAGGTGGTACTGAAACTGCTGCAGCAGCTCTGTCTGCTCCCATTCTGCATGTCAGCATGCCTGGGGGGACGGGAAAGCTGGGGATGTCCTTGGCAGGGCCGGCTCTGCAGGGCTTGCCCTGCTGTCCTTGGACCTGCAGCTGTGTCCCAGCAGCCTGTTTGGGAAAAGCCCTGATTCTGCTAAACCCCCTACAGATGATCTTAGGTGAACACAAAGCAGCTGAACCCTTAAGACCATCCTTGTGCCTGGCTGCCAGGGCTGTGACAGTCCATGGAGCTGTGCCCTAAGTGGGGTGATTGCCAGGGGACCTGCTGTATCTTTTTGTCCCCAAGAAAAAGGTTTCCTGCAGCACTTTGAGTGCAGAGGGGGGTTTGGAGGTGCCACTCTGCCAGGCAAGCAATGGTGCTGGAGGCTGGCTGAAGTGTTTTAACAGCTCTTCTGCAACAGCCTGTAAAGGAGACGTGGGTGGTCTGGCAGCACAGGCAGAGTGTGGCAGACCTGGGTTGGGGCTTGCCTCCTCTCTGGATCTGCTGGATCAGCTGTGTGTCTGCCAGCTTGGCTAACCTGCTGCTGCTGTTCAGGGCATAGGCAAATGTCAGTGCTGCTTTGCACGTGGGTTCAAAATGAAGTATTGAAAGAGACATTTTATATCAGCCAGATAGCTCAGTCTGGCTGCCCTCTCAAACCCACCCACCCAGTTCCGGGGTCCCCACAGTCCAGTTCAAGAAATAACACTGCTTTTCTTTCAGATGGGGAGAGAATAAACTGCTCGTTGCTTCGGCTTGCATCAGGAGGAGTATGGTAAATCCCTAGTGTCTAGTCTGGCTTTGCCTGATAGCTGGTGATGGAGGTGTTGCTGATGGAAAGCTGAGCACAGCGTGGGAAGTGCTTTGCCTTAAAACATGTGAGCTACCACCCAGTCTCCTTCCTGCAGAGAGGCCCCCAGGTGCAGTGTCTGCTCCTGCCTGGGTTGGTCTGGGGCAGCTGGCTTTCCCAGGCTGCAGAGCAGGAGGGGAGGCTGCCAGCTTGGGGCAGCACTAGGAGAGATATGCATCTGACTCGCATGTCCTGTTAGATAAGCACTTCTTTTAATGTGCTTACTGGGTAGGACCAACGCCTACCTTTCAAAGCTGCCATCGAGTTGAAACACCGCTCGTGCTGTCGGCAGGATTTCATCAGGCAAATGTGTACTCTGGCTCTTCCACCCACCCGGGGAATGCCCACTGCAAGGAGGCTCCAGCCCCCCACTCCTACCTGCCAGCTGAGAGCATTGCTGTGGCTGCTGGCAGGAGAGGAGCTCACAGCCTCCCTCCCACTGCTGAATGGGCTGCCCCTGCCCATGCATCTACCCTGCCCCTCTCTCCTGGTCCTTTTGAGGCACCAGGGCTGGCTGAGCCCTGGCTGGTGGCAGGGGCTGTCCCCTTGCTGGCTTGCTGGTGGGCTTGGGAAGGAGGGTGAAGTGTGAGGTCATTTCCAGACTGCATTACTCTTCCTAGTTATTTTAGGGCATTTCTTAAAATGCTCTAACTGGCTTTTCTGTCCTGTATGAATCTGGAGCTCCTGGGCTCAGCCTGGTTTGTGCCATACCACCCCTAAGCAGCTGGCCCTGGCTCCTTCATCCCACTTAGCCCAGATTTTCTCCTAAATAGGTCACTCGTTAATTGAGAGCAAGTACAAAGTTGCTCTGTTTCTCCTAGTCCTCCTAAGCTGGATAGACCCACTTCAGGAGCTGTGAGACCTGGGGCAAGGCTGAGTGATGAAATCTTAGTTGGCTGCTGCAGCTCCAGCTGGAGTCTCTGGCTCCAGGACTTTGGTTGCTGGTGTATGAAGTTGGGGAGGGTGGTTCTGGGCTGACTCTTTCTCAATAGCCCTGTGAAAGCCTGACCCTTGCTCATTTGCAGGAAGAAGATAGTAAAAGCAGGAGTCTGGGTTGTGGCTGTTACAAGGGAGGGAGGAGTGCTGGTCTGGTGGGATGGGGTTGTGTACCTCCACGGTGGAGGGGAAACCAATGCTGTGTCTATTCCTGCCCTGGAAAACTGCTTGGCAGAGGGACACTGGTGCCGTGCTGGGGGAGGAGACAACCGGGGTGCAGCACTCAGTAAGGGCTCAGTGCTGGCAGAGGGGACAGTGTGACCTTTGCTTGTCACCTGCCCTTGTGTTGTCACTGTGCTGTGAAGAACCTTCAGCTGCCCCAGCTGTAAGGGTATCCTGGGGCAGCTGGGCAGCCCACAGGGCCCATCCTCGCAGCAGCCTGCTCCTGCCCTGTGCAGGCTCTGACTTCCAGCCTCTATGGGTGTTTAGCTTTTCCCACTTCTCACCATGCAAACGAGGGCAGATGGAGGTAGCCAGCTGCATCCCCTCGTTCCTAACTCCATGGACCAAAGTCCATCTAGAAGCGCAGCCACAGCCTGTGGGACTTTTTGCTGCCCAGGGAGGGGCTGCTGGAGCAGGATGAGCCATGCCTCAGGGTCCCGCTACTCCGGTTACAGCATTGCCTTCCTCCTGGATGGTCTGGGGTGGCCAAAGTAGCCCTAAGCTGTTTTTTATTCTGCACTGATCCCCAGCCCTGGGGTAGGGGTTAACACAGCCTTGGGACCCAGTGCAAGGGCTTGCGCTGCTTCTCCCGAGGAGGAGGCAAGATAAAGCTGGAGCCTGGCCTGTGGTGCCGAGGTTGAGGTGTACCCTAAATCAGTATTGGTTTGCAACAGCCTGCGGATGATCCTGGTGAGGGGAGCAGGGCAGGCAGCTGCTGCTCTCTGGGGCTGAGCCAGAACCTGGGCAGCGAGTTGTGCACGGTCTCTGCTCTCAGGGCAGGGCCAGCCAGAGGACGATCAAAGCCGACCCTCATCCCGGGCCCCGAGGGGACTCAGGCAGGAAGGAAAGGTGGCGGGGAAACTGCCCTTTTGGCGATGGGCTTGTGCCACCTAATCCCTCCCTGGGTGCGTTTTGCTTTCCCAGGGTGCCTGGTGGGAACGGGGCAGGGTGAGCCGGCCCCACCTGGGTGCTGTGCCAAGCAGGTTTGGAGCTGCTGGGCCTGCTCGCCGGGGCGGGGAGGGCTGGGAGCTGCTGACAGAGGGGCTTTCAGGCAGTGCGTCGGTCTGGCCGGTGAGCGTGTAGGGCTGTGCCTCCTGCCCCAGGGCTGGGCTGGGCCTGCTGTGGGCGCCGGTGGGTCTGCTCCCTGGGGACAGTGGGGCTGTGCCGCGGGGGGCTCCCACTGAGCCCCCTTGTGCTGCCCCTGCCACAGCTGAGCGGGGGTACGCAGAGGCTGGTGACACGGGTGCTGGCAGTGCCCTGCCTGCCTACGCTTTGCTTTGCCAGGGCAGGGCTGCTGAGCTCCTGCTGTGCCAGGTTTGGCACCGCAGGGGTTCAGGCATGCCGGGCAGGCCAGGCAAGCGCCAGCTGCCCACACGCCCTTCCTGGGTGCTGACTCAGCAGTGTGGGTGGCTGGGAGCCTAGGCTGGGAGCCACAGAGGCCACGGGTGCTGGGCAGGCTGAGCTGCTCGGTGAGCACAGGCACCCACATCCCCCAGCCCTGCATGTGGGCTGGCAGCATCCCCCACGCTTGCACCCTCCTCCATGCTTGCACCCTCCTCCGTGACTCCTGCACGCTTGGACTCCTCAGAGGGGCCGTGCTTGCCCCCTCCCTCTTCCCTCTTCAGCTTCCCATGCATACGCTAATCCCATCCCGCTGCGGCAGCGAGAGCGGCCCAGCCCCAGCAGGGCTGGGTTTGCAAGCGCAGCTCCTGATCGGGGGGCCCTTGGCTCCTCTGAAGGACACAATCCTGCCTGGATAGAGCTGCCTAAGTCCCCATCCTCATGTTTCCAGCATAGATCCAGGGAGTGGGGGAGCTCAGCAGCATGGCTCAGGGCGGCAGCTCTTTGGAGCCAGGGAGAGGGCGGGTGTGGGGCGGGGGGCTGCGGTTACAGAGGGCCCCTGGAAGGGCTGTGCAGAGCAGGCACGACCAGGGATGTGTGGGAGTGCCCCTGGGGATGCAGATGGGCTCCTCTGCTCTTCCACCTCTCAGCTGGGTGTGTGCGTGTGCACGCATGCGCATGTGCGTGTACCCTTGCCTCCATCCTGGCCCTGCTGAGCTGTTTAAAAATCTGCATATGCAAAAAGCCCTGATCCCAGGAGCCTTCCCGTGGCTCAGGGGTGTCTTGCCCTTGGCAGGAGATAAACCGGGGTGCTCCAAACCACCCTGGGGATGAGCACTGCAGCACAGCAGCATGGTGCTGCGAGGGCCACAATGCTGAGTGGGCCGGGCACCCAGGGGTGCCTGCCCCTAGGGCCGGCAATGGGGCTCATTCCCGCTGCGCTGGCCCACGGAAGCAATGGGCTGCGCTGCCATGGTGGCCGGCAAGAGCCGATGGGGCACGGGCATGCAGATGCCACACCAGCACCCGCTGCTCCCCTCACTTAAAACCACCCCGTTCCCCTTCAGGCCCTGGCAGTGGGTGGCATCACCCGGCCTCCCGTGGGGGCCCCGTGCCTGAGGCCAGCGCAGGACATCGGGATTAGTTTTAAGCTGATTGCTGCTGCCCGTTAGGGAAGCACGGAGATACTCAGCTGTGGGTATCCCGGCAGCTGGCGGGTCACAGGGGGAGCACGGCCACCATGGGCCTCGCACCATACCCTGGCGGGGAAGGATGAGGTTTTGCCCCTTCCCCAATCCATTTATTTTTGCCACCACAGCTTATAAGGGCTCATCCCCCACTATGGCCTCTAGGAGGGAGGGTGATCGACCCCTGTCCTGCCCCAGTTTGGTGGCCTGGTGGGACACCCAAGGGACCCCTCCTGCCCACCTCCACCCTGGGTGCCCGAGGGGACAAGCCTCCCCCGTGCTGGGGCAGGGATGGCTGTGGGCGCTGGGGTTTGGCTTCCAGCACAGTGCCTCTTCTCTCTGTAGTTAGGCAGTAAGAGACCCCCCCAATATTTATTTGGAGGGCTGTGGCACACCATGCACGGCTGTGGGAGGAGGTGGAGAGGAGGCAGCGAAGCACAAGCGGACAGCCCTTGCAGGCAGAGGGGGATTTATGGCTGCTGAGTTTCTGCAAAGACAATAACCATGCAGGACTCTTGGAGGGAGCAGAGAGGGAAAAGCTGCCCAAAAAAGGGAGCATGGCAGCTGGGCCTCCGCTCCTGGGTGCTTTCCAGAAAGCAGGGAACATGGGGGGCTCGTCCTGCCAGGAACAAGGGAAGAATGAGCATGTGTGCCCACGAGCCTGGGGGAAGCCCTGCTCTGCCATCACTGCCGCATCCCAGCTCCCTCCTCCACGCTCCAGCTCAGGGCTGTGCCAGTGGGTGCTGCTCCCAGTCGGCACCGGCTGTGCCAGCTGACTCAGGGGAACGCCCTTCCCGGCATGGCGAGGCCTCACCGCAGCAGCCGGCGGCACTGGGCAGGCTGGTTCTGGGCTGGTGGTAGCACAGAGCCCATGGCAGCTGAGCCTTGCTGAGTGTTTGAGCGCTCCCCAGTGACTCCGTGCCAACGCTGTCACCAGTGGGGAAACTGAGGCGGGGAGCATGCAAAGCCTGTGACTGATGCCAGGGTGGCATCTTGCCAGAGATGGCATGACTCCTCTTGCTGTCCTTGACACAGAGCAGCACGGCTGCCCGCCTAACCCCAGCCCTGGGCTCCAGCGCTGACCCACGCCGGCTCTGCAAACCCAGGTGCTGCCCAGAGGCCCCGGCTGAGCCCCACAGAGGGACAAGGATTTGCTCCCCCATCCCATGCGGCCCGGCCATCCTCACCCCAGCCATCCTCATCCCAGTCATCCTCGCTCTGACCAGCCTGGGATCAGTAGCAAAACCCTGGCTGTATTGTTCTTGAGGCAAGGGAGAGGCAGGAGGTGTGCGCCTCAGTTTCCCTATCAGGTAGATGGGGTCAGTGCTCCAGGCTTTATGCCCAGAGCTGCTGGAGCTGCTGGTAACCCATGTGCACGGGGCTGGGAGAGGCACCCAGTGAGTCCCAAAGGGGACATTTGTTGAGCGTGGGGTCTCCCCTCTCCCCCTGCAGCTGCTGGCACCGGCGCTGCCGCCCAGGTGGGCTCTGCAACCGCCCAGCTGGAAGGTGGTGGTGAGAGGCAGGGAGCCAAACGCCAGCCCTGCTTCGGTGACAAGGAGGCTGATGCTTCCCTGCAATGGCTGGAGCAGCTGGTTCATGGGCAGGCTGGAGGCAGGTCAGGAATTCTTCAGTTAAAGGGCTTTTTTAGAATTTGCCAATATTGTCCAAACCTAAATCTCTCTCAGGGACAGGGTCAGCCTTAATAAATTTTCTGGCTGAAAAAAAGGGGAGAAAAGAAAGAAGGAAACAATCAAAGCTCTCTGAGTTGGCATTTCCTGAACTAAGTGCCATATTTTTTTAATTTGGGTGTGTGTGAGAGAGAGACATGGCTTTCCATCCTGCACCGGCATGTCATGTAACCCCCCCCAACAACCAAAATCAAAACAAACTGCTTGGAAAGGGTTGAAACAGAGCAGTTGGAGCCACGGCAAACCAACAGTGCTGTCATGGAGGGGGAGGTTGGGTTTGGGTTTGGGTTTGGGTTTTGGCTTGTCATTTCCAGAGAGGTTTTGTGATTTCCACTTTTCTTCCTTGTGTGGGACGGGGAGGGCTTTCCCCATCCTTGCCCTCTCCCGACTGGATTTTGGGGTGACCCCTCTGGGTGGGATCTCCTCACCCTCCCAGCCCTGTCCCATCCACCTGCCCATTCTAGGAACCCCAAACCCCACTGGGAGCCTCGGGAAACCAAACGGCAACAGCTTGGTGCCCCTTTCAGCTCCTCAGACAGGCTGCTAGCCTCTAGGTCCCGGCAGAGTGGGCAGCGAGCGCTGCAGGCAGCACCAGCTGCAGGCTGGCGTGGTTTGTCCGGCTCTTCCCTGCCAGCCGTGGGGAGCGGACTTGGGCACGCGTGGGAGGGTGCCCATGGGGAGGTGCTGGGCACAGGGAGCATGGGCGATGCATGGCCCTGCGTCAGCGGCGAGCCCCACCAGGGTGGGCTGGGTGCTGCCGGCTGCGCCCTGCTGAGTCAGCACGACGGGTGCGGAGGCGGTTAGCCCTGTGGCGTTTCGGCACAGGCCGGGGAGCCGGGAACGGGCTGGGTGGGAAGAGGGCTGTGCAATGTGCGGGGTGTGCCACGCCAGCGGCTTGGCGCAGCAGCTGTGTCGGCATCGCATTGCTGTCCCCGGGGACCTGTCCCTGATGTGGGTGTCTGTCTACCTTGTGGGTAAATGGGTCTGGCTGTGTTTGGGGGTGGGGTGGCTGGAGGATTAGGGTCTCTTGCCTGTCCTGGCCGGGAGATGGGGATCAGCTTGGCCACCCCACTGTGTCCCCTGGTGCCCAGTGCTGCCCCTCACCCCACGCTGTTCTTACAGCCGGAGGGGGGACATGACCCGCAACCATTGCTCAGCCATGAACAGCAACCAGAGCAGGGCAAGCGGGGTGCCTGTCCCCGCGGCACCCACCCGGGACAGGCTTTGAGCCTCCTGCATCCAGGGCTGGCATCGGGGCAGGCAGGGCATGAGCTGGAGAGGCGACACAGGGACAGCGGTGCGTGGGGAAGGAGGGGACGCTGGCTCTTTCTCCGGTGATGTGGGGGCGATTCCGCTGCTGCGTGGGGTGAGCGTGCCCGGGGCGGGGAGCCAGGCAGCCGCAGCCCCCGCAGGGCCTGCCTGCTGGGCGCTCTGGCAGGGGCCCAGGGGTAGGCAGGGCTGTCGGCGTGGGCAGCCCAGCCCGCCTGCTCGGGCCTAGGCAGCACTGCCACCTGCCGCCTGCCCTGGCCGCCCTGCCCGGCCCCGCTGCCTGCCGCTCCTGCAGGCAGGGCCCCGCGGGGCTCAGGTCGGGTCAGGTCAGCAAGCCGGGGGCTCCGGTGCTGGCAGGGATGTGATGAATGTGGGGCGCACCTGAGTGCCCGGGAAGCTGCAGGGAGAGATCCCAGCTCCCGCGTGAGGCAGCCGCTGCCCGGGGTGCTCGCGCTGCCCAGCAGCAGCAGGGACGGTGCATCAGTTCTCTTTGCAGAAGCACAGCAGGGCTGGGAGCTAGGGGGGACTTGGCAGGGGGCAAAGGAGGAGGGAGGGAGCAGCCTGCCGGGGCTATGCTCCACAGGTGCCTCTTGTCCCTCCTTTCTGTCCCAAACTGTGCTGGCACCAGACTGTAGGCTTCCACCCTGCTCCCAGCCCCAAAGGACAGGCCAGGACAGAGTCACTTGGGAGGCAAGACTTTTATTGACCCCAGGTTGGCTAGATGGCACGTGCAGGGCAGGAGTGGTGGGCAAGGCTGTCTACCCACCAACTGCATCCTTTTGCAGTGAGTGGTGACATCCATCACGCCCCCAGCGTGGGGCAGCTGGGGCTGCCTGGGCTGGGTTGCCCACCTCCCTGTGTTTGGGGTAGCCAGGGGGCTCCCCCTCCTGCTCACAGCCCCCCAAGTGGTCCCGTACCTCAGTCGCTGGCTCTTCTGCAGGCTGTGGCTCCCTGTGGGATGGGCCATCTCCAGCCGCCGAGCCGTGGCCCCAAGAACAGTATTTCCAGGAATCCCCAACGTAGCGCCTAAGGGATTCCTGGGAAAACTGGACCCTGAGGGCACGGCGACCCGGGATCTCTGCCAGCCCTGCGCATCCTCGCTGCCGGCTGGGCTCCACGTGTGGCTGATCGGGGGTGCCACTGTTGCATCCCTGCTGTTCCCACATTTCTGTGTGACCCCTCCGGCTGGTGCCAAGCAGACGCAGGGGTCCCTCTGCTGCAAGGAGAAACCTCCCCACCCTCCTCTCCCCCCTTGCTCTCTGCAGGGATCTGGAGCTTTGGGGTGAGCCCTTTCCTGTAGCCAGGGGTCAGCTCTCCCTCTGTCACTCATCCCAGCAGGTGAGGGTCCCAGATGTCCCCAGGGTGCGCAGTTCCTCCCTTCCCGAGCTACAGTGCTTCATCTCAGACTCCCAATTGACCAGAGATGCAGCACTGCACCTTGGGCTGGGAGACATGGAGGAGCTGCAGTCACCCTCGCTGCAGCTGGCGTGCATCCATGGGTTGTGCCATGGCAAAGCTGTGTGTCTGCTTGCCTGGCTGGGTGCAGGCAAAAGGGTCTTCCCCACCTCCAGAGCCATGTGCCCGCATCTCCCGTGCCCAGCCCCAACACGATGGCAGGACAGACCTGGGCTTGGTAGCTCGGCCTGGCCCCAGCTCTGCAGGGACAGGTCAGGGGGGATTCTGCCTCCAAATCCGTGTTCCCCTCCCACGAGCTGGTGCAGAGCTGGGTGAGAGAGTGAGGGTGACGGGAGTCCCCCTGGTGCCCAGGGCTGCCACTCAGTGGGGCCAGGGCACCCCAGGACAGTATGGGGCTGTGGGTATTGCCCAGTGCATCCCTCCCTGCCCTCTGCCCCTTCCCCACCCTGGGGGGTGAGTGGCATGTGAAAGCTCCTGCTGTCCCTCCTCACCACTGCCCCTGTCCCAGTCCCCATCAGAGGAAAGCCTGCAAACGGTCAGCACCTGTGGGAAGGCTTCAGCCTTGGCTTCCCGAGCTCAGATGTCGGCCCAATCCGTTCAAGGGTGGCAGGACTGAGCCCAGTCCTTCCCATGAGCAAGGGCCAAGGGCTGTGGGAGGGATGCCCCCTGGACCTTTGCCCAAGGGCAAGGATCCATGGGGAAGCAAGAGGAGAGGGAGGATGGAGGGAGTGGCCAAGCCCAAAAATGTCTTTCGCAGGCAAACACTAACATCCTGAGCAGAGCCGAAACGTGATAAACAGACGATCTATCACAACCGCATCCCACTGCCGGGCCCCGGCAGCCGTGGCGCTCCCAGCAGCCTGACAAGAAGCAGATGGTGCATCTCCGGCATGAGCCCCTGCATCCGGCACTGGCCCCCCCCGGCCGGGTGCGCCCAGCTGGGAACAGGGACAGAAATCACTCTGTGCAATGTGCTGGGCTCCCACGTCTGCTGCCCCTGGTTCTTGGTAGGAAAGAGTGGGGAAAAGAGCCCCATGGTGCCCCAAGCTTGCAGCATCCGTCAGGAAGGAGGTTTGGGAGCAGGCACGGGATTATCTCCATACCAGCCATGGCTGGGCCAGCCCTGAGCCCTGGCCAAGTGTGGGAACAGCCACAGGGACCTGGAGCCAGGTGAGGTGCCATAGGGACCCTCCTGTCACCCTATGCCTTTGCAGAGCCTCTGCTCTGCTGGCAGCACCCCAGTCCCATGCATAGCCCTGGGAAGGGGCCGCTGTGCTTTCAGCAAGGAGCGACGTGCGGCACTGCAGTGTGCCCTGGGAGCCAGCCCCGCTTTGCACAGCTCAGCAGTGGGGAACAGAGGCAGGTTTGCCCACAGCGTGTGGCTACCTGTGCCCAGGGAAAGGGCACGTGGTGGTGCCCACACTGGCAGCATGCTGGCATGCCAGCTCTGCCCATATCTCACTGCTGGCCATGCTTCTGGGACTGTACAGTCATCATGTGCCTTTGGCAGCCTTGATGTACCCAGGGACTCCCATGGCTGAGCCTGTAAGAGACAGAGGGTGGCAGTCAGCATGGTGGTGTGGAGCTGTGAGCTCTCAGGTCCCTTCCCGGGCAGCTGCCATGGCCCCCCCCCCGCCTTGGTGCCTAGCACGCCATAGGACTGAGGACAGCAATGCCAACAGCTCTCTGCACACAAGAAACTCTACGATAGCCACTCAAAGGTCTCCCTCTGATTGCTCAAAGCCGTGTGTGCCCGAAGCCCAATGGCATGGGGCACGTTCCCCTCTCCTGGTGGGTGGCTGGCACGTCCCCAGGCATGCAGGGAGTCCTGCAGTGGGGCCCAGGGATGGCTCCTGTCCTCTCCCTGCCACTGCCCTGGCCCTGGTGGGAACAGCTGGGATGGAGCCTTCTCTGCCCCCGCGGTGCGGAGCTGGGAGTCCTCAGCTGCCATCCCCAGGGAGGTGGTGGCGGGGGAAGAAATACCGAGAAAGGCTGGAGGAACGTGCTGGGCTGCGCATCCCGCTGGGCTGGAGACAAAACATCTGCTGGGGCTCACCTGCCCCTGCCTGAGGGGAGGTCTCAGGAGGAGGGAGGCATCCCCATCCTCCCTCCGATGTCCCCATTGCAGCCTCTTCATCCCAAGATGGGGAAAAATGCCAGCGCTGCAGGGCCTGCCCTTTCCCCCTTATCTCCGCATTCAGTTTTATCCTGGTTTCCCGAGGAAAGGAGGCTGCTACCAGCGTGCCGTGCAGCCACCACCCTCTGGTCCCCAGCACTCACACTGCTGCTGGAGGACCTCTGTGTTGGGGGACACTGGTGTCCCCAGGCAGTGCCTGCCAGGAGGAAAGCTCCGGCCCTCAGTTGCTTGTCCCCTCGCTCATGTAGGTGTGAACACACCATGTGGCTTCAGAAGAAGAAACCAGAATAACAAATGGCTGGACTCATGGTCCTGCCGATGCCAGGGGGACCACCAGCTCTCCAGAGGGTGCCTGGGGCACGGCATGCACACCCAAGACAGTCCCCCTTCCTTGGTCATTCCAGCACTGCCTGGCATTGCCCTTGCTCCTTCCCGCTGCTCACCTCCAGCCTTTGCCTCTGCCAAGCCGCTTCCCCTGCTCGCCTGCCCTGCTGCTGCCAGTGGGTGCCAGGAGGATGGGAGCAGGCAGGCGAGCACCCGGTGGCTGCGAGCTGCCTCCCCAGCAGCGCTGGGCTGAGTCAGGGCTCGGCCCTCCCCATGGTTACAACACAGCGCCCTTTCCCCTTTCCAGGCAGGCCGCCGCTGCAGGAAATGTCCTTTTTTAATAGCAGTTGGGATTTGTTTCCTCCTTGAAATTCTCCAGGCATGAGGCCAGACCTGCGCTTTTGAGGGAAGCCTGAACCCCCAAGCCAGGAGGGCTCTGCCGCGAGTGGCTCCAGGCTGCCCTGCTCTCTGGAGGAAGCTGGAAGGCACAAGGTGATACTCAGCCCCATGCGGGTGCCTGTTCCCCTCCTCCTGGCCCCCAAAAGCCTGAACTCCACTGTCAGCTGTTGGGGCTCCATCCCTGCCCCAGCTGAGCTTTAATCCAGTTCAGGTCATCAGCTACCCAAGTAGCCCTGATGCCACCTCCCACTGGCCGAGGGGCTCATTGCCTGCTGACACCAGGGAAGGCAAATCCTGCCCAAGGACCCCCCGCCAGGTGTCCCCTCCTGGGTGGTGAGGGCTAGAATGATGGAAGGACTCATTCAACTCTGTAGAAGTTTAAGGGACTGACCCCAGGGCAGCTTCTGCTGCCTGCTGAGTGTCCCTCACAGGCAGTGATCGCACAGGGATGCTGCTGGCTGTTGCTTTGCAGCACAAGCTGGTGGCAGGACAGCTCCATCTCTCCTTCCCACTGGGGCCTTCCAGCTCTCCCAGCATCTCCATCCTCTCCCCCAGCATCTCCGTCTCGTCCCCCATGGACAATGGTGGCCTCCACAGAAAAGAGGTGCCTCTTCCCTCCCTTCCTCCCCCACTCCCTTGCCAGGGCTGGTATTAAATCAAAGGTTTATGAGAAAATGGAGGGGCCAAGGGAGATCCTAATCTGGTCGCAGGCTGATTAACCCCGAGTTCAGGCTGAGGTCCTGATGTTCGGCTATAAATAGCTGTGCCTTCCCTTTCCCATCCTCCCGCCGGGGCTGTGGCGTGCCTGCCCTTTTATGGTCAAAAAGGCAGATTTGGAGACTGAGCGGCCCCCATCTCCCATGCTGAGGACGAGCCAAGGGGGCCCAGAGGGATGCTGCTCTTTCTCGCTGGGTTTTGCTGGGATAAATTATAATGCCAAGAACAAACGAGCAGGTTTGGGGGGCTGAGAGCAGGGGGTGGGTGCAGAGGGCAGAGCGCATCTGGTGTGTGCTCCTTCCTCCCAGGCAGGCAGCCCCTCTCCTGGTGCCAGAGTGAGGCAGAAATCACCTAATTTGGTGTCTCCGTGGAGAGCCGGGCTCCTCCGCACACCGCTTGAGGTGCAGGGTAGTGGCACGGTGGGGACAGCGGGAGGGAGCCCAGGGACAGACGAGGCCTCTGCTACCTCCAGGCTGCAAACGCAAGCTTACATCTCCCCGTTTGTCACACCAGGGGAGGGGACAAACCTCAAAATCCCTGCCTGGCTACCACCATGCCCAGTCCTGTGCTGCCATGCAGGACCCACCAGCTCCTGCAAAGCTGCTGGTGCTGGCCATTGCAGCAAGGGGCTGAAACCTTCCAGCAACACCAAAGCCTGGCTTGGGGGTGAGAAAGAGCCTCTGGAGGGGCAGGAGCAGCAGGAAGGGGATTCATGGTTGGAAGAAACATGGCTAAGGAAGAGCCAAGGCACACAGCAGCCCGGTCACTGCCTTTCCCACGGCCTCAGATCTTCCCCGCTGCCCCCAGCCAACTGACCACCATCTCCCCATCCTTAGCTGGTTTCCTCCTCCCAGAGCTGCCTCCCCCTCCCCAACCCACCAATGGAAGGCATTTTGGGGGTACGGGGAGCCAGCCGCAAGGACTGACGCCTGCCGGCCCCGGTGCCGGCCCTGGGGCACATGGAGCGTGGGAGCGGGCTCCGGCACCAGCCCTCCCACTCTGTTTACACGTCACGTTCCCAGTCCAGAGGAAGTGGTGCAGGGGTGAAGTCCCAGTGGGGTCAGGCCATCACGTCACCGGCCTCCAGCCCTTGCTGGGAAGGGCTGGTGGGAACTCAGAGCGCTGCGGGGAGAGCTCCCTGCGGACACTGTTCCCAAGCGGTGCGGGGCAGCTGCTCCAGCATCCTCCTTGCTCCCTGGGCTCTACTCCTCAGCCCACTCTTGCATGGCTCCCAGCTGGAGCTGGCCGGAGGAGCTGGTGGAGGGGATGCTCGTTGGCATGACGGGCATGCCGGACCTCACATGAGGTCAGCTTGGAGCCAGAGTGGGCAGGGAGCAGTGAGGCTCCCTCTCCTCTCCTGGAGGCACGGCTGTGGTGTGGCTGGAGCTCATTAAGCTGCCAGCACTTTTGGCTGCTTATCCGGGCTTTATCATCTTATCTCTGCTCCAGCAAGGGAGAGGGGGAGTGGGGCTGTGTGTGCAGCATTGCCTGGACATGAGAGGAGGCCAGTTAGTAAATCACTTCCCCTGCAGACCCCTGCTTTCCCAGCCCTGCCTGCTGCTTGCTCAGCTGAGCAGTAAAAGATGCTAAAAGAAAATCCCCTAATGGGTCATGCTCCCAGCAAGCAGGAGATGAGATGTGGTAAAAGATCGAGCACAAAAGTTACATCAGGACCGATACTCGGGAGCCGTTTCCCTGCAGCGCCTGTGGAGCCAGGCTCCCCTGTGCCGGTGGATCCTCCGGCTGGGCTGGCCGGGGAGCACCCAGCGGGTGGGGTGAGTGGTGCAGCTCCTCTGCTCAGGTGTGGCAGGGCTCATGGGGGCTGGAGGAGGGGAATAATAAAAATGAAATTTAAAAAATAAGGTTGAAAAGGGATGGGGGAAAAAAAAGGAAGGACAAATCTGTGATGAGTAAGGTAAGAAGTCTAGGCTGGAAGAGAAAGACATTGCCCTATGTACCAGTGACCAGCAAGTCAGTCCCGCAGTGAGCACCAGGGTGACCTGTTGGCCACCACAGAGCATCTGCCCCACACACAGCACGGTGGGTCCCCAGGCCCTGTCTGCTGTCTTCTGTTGTTCAAGGGAAGCTGCTCATCCCAGCTGAGCTCAGCCCAGGAAGAGGCAGTGCTGTCCTTTGCCTCCCAGCCTGTGTTGCCCACCATGACAGGGATGTTCCTGCAGAGCAGGGGAGACCACTGTCTTGGAGCAAAGACCTGGCAGCCTGCATGCTGCCGGCTGGCACCAACAGACCCTGCTGCCCCAGGGTAGGAATCTTCCAGCATTGCCAGCTCATCTCACCTCCCTGCTGGGGAGGGGGATTACCAACACAGCCTCAGCCAGGGCCAAGCCCCTGGATATTCACAGAGTGGAGATTGCTGGGGCAGACGGCACTGCCTGCTGCCCGGAGCAGGATGGTGCCCTGCAGGGCTGGCTGTGCCCCCGGCAGCCCTACCAGCACACTGCCTCCCAGCACTCTGACCATCTCCTGCAGCTCTGGCACTGCATGGCCCATGCTTCCCTGCTTCAGCGACAGCGGGACAGGAAAGACGTTGGTGCTCAGCACCTCCTACTTTGATATCTCACATCAAACAGAGCTAGGCAGCCTCTCACTTAGCCCAACCACACACGTGTCTGTTCACCTGCCTAGCTGACAGCCGCACACAGCGTGCACCTAACACAGGCACAGGGCTGGCCCCGGGGACTTGCCGGCCCTCTAGAACCCCCCTCCCCATCCCCACAGGCAGCATGACCGTCCCCAACTTGTCCACCAGTACAAAGCAGCTTCATCCCTCACCTCCACCCAGTAGCCAGAAGATGCTCACTCGCAGCAGCCACAGCCCAGGCGCTGGAGCACAGCCCCACTGCACCAGCACTGCAATGGGCTCCCGCCATGCTGCTCTGCAGAGGCCAGCTCTGCCCTGACGCCATTCCTTCTCCCTATTCCAGGACGGTGTTGGCATGGCCTTGCATGGCCACATCAGCGCCATGCTCAGCTCTGCCAGCTGCACGGGCTGAGTGTGCAGCAGGGATTTGGCTGCTGCTGCTGGGAGGAGTCCCTGTCCATCCCTGGGGCAGCCCAGGGCACCCACCGGACCCTTTCCCTGCCCAGGCTGGCGTCACTGGGGTGCGGGACAGAAAAGCCCAGTCCCCCCAGGGTAACCATGTCCGTGGCTCTGCATGGGATCTGACCCCAGCCTCTGCCCTTTGTCTCCATGGCCATGGCAGACAAGCCTGGCCCTGCACCTGCTGTCCCTGCCCTGAGCCAAAGGGATGGGGCACCCCGAGGGGCTGGGGAAGCACCAGCACCTCCCAGGCAGTGACCCTCTTGGTGGCTGGTAGGGGAGGAGGAGGAGGAGGCCCTACTACCCCGCGCCATCCCTGAACCCGGCTGGCAGATGCTGCTGGCAAGCAGACACTGCCCTGGCTCCCCAGGACACGCCCAGAGCAGGGCAGGCAGCATGTCCCCACTGCCCAGGGGAGGCCAGAGCCAAGGCTGAGATGAGCCCTGTGAATGTACATGGTCCCCAGCAGGCAAAGGGGTTTGGGGTTCAGGAGCAATGAGTGGTCCCCTAGCACCCGCTGGCCTGCAGCCACAGGACATGCGTTGGGCTTCGTCCCCCCCAGCTGGAGCCTCCCACTGTGCAGGATCTGCTCCGCTTGCCTCCTCTGTGTGCTCCCGGCCAAGGTCAAAGGATGGTGAAATGGCTCCAGAGCTCAAATTTCCAGCCTCTTGCCTCATCGTTTGCTGCTCGACTCCAGCTCACTCATGAAGACAAGCTTTCACTCCTTCTGCCCTGCACAGGTTAAGGCGCTGGGGCTGCCCTGGAGAGCACATTGCGGTCCCCAGCCCCATGTTCAGCCTCCTGCACTGCCTGTGCTCCTGCCTGCAGGATGTCTGTGCCGTGCCACTGCCCATCACCTTCGCCAAGGCATGGCGGTGACCAGCTGAGCACAGTGCTCACGTGCCTGCCCGCTGCTGGCAGGAGCCCTCAGCTGCCAGGAGGCAAAGCGTGCTGCAGGCTGACGGTATGGCTCATTGTGACCCTGTTCACCAGGCACTGTGGCAGGCTGTACTGCCTGGCCCCGGGCACTGGCTTTCTCTGGCTCAGCCCCAGGAGAGGAGTTGCGGTGGGATGCCAGGGATGGGCAAAGGCAAGTTTCACTGGGGGTGTGGAGGAATAAGACTCAGAAAAGCCTGATCAGGAACAAGGCTGGTTCTCGGATAGAAAAGGAGACCAAGAAAAGAAAAGAAAAAAAAAAAACCAAAAAGCCCTTAATCATCTCCAGACTGCCTCTTGACAAGTGTGGAGGGAAATGCCACTCTATCCAGCAGCCACCCAGAGCTGCAGCCTGTCTAGACACAGCCTTCACCGAATTCCTGCTGATAACTGCTTGGGAAATCTTTGGCAGATGCATCTGCCTGTGTTTGTTGGAAATTAACTCCTCTCCCATCGGCCAGCGGCAGGGAGGCAATGGCGTTGCCCTTTGGCAGGCCACCCTGGCCGGTGCGTGGAGGCTGGGGAGCTGGGGCAGGCTCAGGCAGGATAGCCCCGTGCTGGGGACACTGCTGCTGGGATGGGGACATAGCCCATGTCGCACTGGTGGCTCCCTGTCCCCATGTGCAGCATCCCAGTGCCGAGATGCCGCAACTTTCCCGGGAGCAGCCAGTGACAGGGGAAGCCCTTGAGGCACAGCAGGATGGGGACAGACTGGGACCATGGTGGCTGCGGCTGCCCTGAGAGGTTACAGTGCCCTGGTTACTGTCACTGTCCCTTTGCAGAGGGACACACAGACCGTATGGGAGCTTGCACCCCCAGGGATGGCATTGCACCCTGGCTGGACCCACTGTCCTTGTGCTGGACCCGAGTGACAGCTGGTGGTTGTCCCTGTGGCGGTGGGAGCTGCCCTGCAGAGGAAGGAGGCAGGGGGAGATGGCAGCTTGCTGCCACAGGCTCGCCGGGCACAGTGTCCCCAGGTGACCTGCTGGCAGGGGACAGCCACTGCTGGTGCCCTGGGAGTGGAGAGGCAGTGCGGAGCCAGCCATAACCTAGGCAAAGGCAGCACCGCATCCTGCAAGGGATGGGCAGGGAGGAGGCATGACCCGGAGAGCCTTGGGTGACTGTGCAAGGCCTAAGCTCAAGGCTGTCTAGGAACAAGCTGTGTCCATCCCCTCACGCCATATGGGGTGGACAGCCCTGCCATCACCTGCTGCATGCCCTGTGCCCTCCCCACCAGCCCCGTGGCTGCACCAGGGCTCAGCCACTGGCTCCCACAGGGTGACCATACTTGGCAGCCAGTGCTGCAACTCCAGGGGGATGAGGACACAGCAACCATTCACCCAGAAAGCAAAGGAGCCAGGAAAATGCCGACAGCTGAGAGCATGCCAGTGGTGCTGGCGAGGGGCCGTGGCCAGGGGGGCAGAGCGACGCAGCGGCACAGGCTGGGCTGGCGTTGGGGTCCTAAGAGCTGCGGGCCATGGGATGCTCTCAGTTGGTGCGAGTGCACTGGGTAGGGTGGCTTCAGCATCCTGCAAGCCTCTGGCAGTAAGCCCTGGCCCCATCCTCTCCCCAGCCTGTTTTCCTCAAAAAGAGGCAGCAGCACGACCAGCCAGAGAAGCCAAGCGTGCGGCCCATGGCCCCGTTGCGCACAGAGCCTGCCCGCCCGGACTCGCCTCTGGCTTCCCATTTTTTCCATCCTAGACATACACAGAGCAGAAAGCAATTCCTTCCCCAGCCCCGGGAGGGCCCTTCTCTGCCTCCAAAAACTGGGTGAGCCCCTCCAAGCACCTCACCCAGGGCTAGGACAGAGCTGTAGGGACAGATTTTGGGGAAACTCTTTGCTCAGGACCGCCTGGCCCCAAGGTGGCTCTGGCCACTCCTCGCCAGCTCTGTGCCCAGTGGGTTTCCCTGACGGCCCCCCATGGTCGTGCTCCGCTTACCTCCCTCCCTCCTCAGGAACAGTGTCTGTGCACCTGGAGCGGGAGGACCCCTGCCCACCTCCCTGCAGCCAGCTGGGCTGAGCATCCCGTGGCTGGCAGAGGGGGACGCTGGAGGAGCAGTGTTTTCTGTTGCGTCCTGCCTGCCTGTCCCTGCCCACACCCAGGGCAGGCATCGGGCAGAGCAAGAGCACCCACCCTGCTGGGGAGTCTCAGCACCAACCACCTCCAGTCCCCGCCGCCCACACAGCCAGCTGCCCCATGCATCCAGCGCCCCCGCCCGCGCGCCCGCCCGCTCCCTCCATCCGCAGGCACCTACCTGCTGCCCCACACCTGTGGCGGGGCATCACGGGGATGCGGGTGCATGTCCGCCACCTCCTCCCGGCACATTATAACCTGCCACTGGGACCCCGGCACTGCCAGCCGGGGTTTTTTAAGCAGCTGGCATGGGAGTCCCCGGTGAAAAACTCCTTCCAGGCTGCTCAGAAGCTGGAAAACCTTTTTCTTTTTACCTTATATGAGCTGCAGGAGGAGGCCAGGCTGCCGACGGGCACCACTGTCAGGGGCGCCGAGGGGATCCATTGGCTGGGGTGCCGTCACGTGGCCCCGCCGCCACGACCCGCCGCCGCGCAGCCGAGTGTTGCTTTTACCCCCTAAGGAAGGGCTGCTTGACAATTTTCATATTTCTTCTAAATTTGGAGATTTCAGACAATGCTGGGAGGCTTGGCTCGGGATGCCAGAGGCCCATGTGGAAGTCATTAAGTCGGAGAGGGGGAGCGAGGGAAGGAGGGCTGGGGGGAGCAAGGGGGAGGAGAGCAGCCAGGGCTGCGCAGGCTGCCAGCGACGCGCCTGGGAACCCAGGCCATCCCGCCTGGAGAAAGTTGTTTGCAATAACTGACTTCCTCCTGGCCCTGGGACCGTGCACCCCTGCCGTGCATCCCACCACCAGTGGGGCGGGGGTCCAGTGGGCCAGGCTGGCCACAGTGCCGGGGAGCCGGGACGGTGCTGGCGTCTGTCCCGCCAGCCGGGTGAAGGAAGCGGAGATGCTCCCTGGTCTGTCTGGAGGTGGCTCATGATTCCCATTACTTTGAAAAGGTCCATCTGGCCTGCGAAAAAAGGCATTTCAGTGGCCATAGGACTCTCACCCGGCTGCCGATGTGCTCTGGGTGAGATCCCTGAGTGCTGGTGAGGCTGGGACCCACATGGGACGGTGGTGGTGAGAACAGGGCTGCAGGGCTGGATGCATGTGGCGCCTTTCCCCATGTTTTAGCAGCATGGGGAGCCAGTGTGGGTGCTCCGTAACCACGGGGCTGCACTGGCCCTGCCCTCTCTCAGCCCCGCGTGGACCACGAGTCCATGTATGGCCTCCAGCCGGCACTGGGGCCCCATTAATGAGCAGCCAGTTGGCAGCTAGGGAGGGAAACACCCGGCACCCAAGTGCCTTCATCCTCCTGCCCCGGCCATCAGTCCCCAGCATGGCAAGGAAGGGGGTCACCTCTGCTCTGGACACCATCACCCTGCCCTGAGCCCCTCTTGGTGATACGGCTGCTTGCAGGGCTGTGCTGGGCTCTCCCCAGGCAGTGAAGCTAGCAGTGCAGTGCAGCTCCAAAGAAGGAGGAAGCAGCCGCTGTGGGGTCCTCTGCAGCAAGCGATAACTGAAGGAGACCTGGGGAGCAAGGGGAGGGGGGGCACTGACAGCTTCTCCTCTGGGTTTTCCAAGGTGGTGTCACTCCCTGGGGGGGAGCAAAGGGCTGGTCTCTGGGGTCTCATGCTCTGAGGTGTCCCCTGGCTCATGGGAAGGAGCTTGATCCTGAGCCATGCACAGGTGCAGTGGTGGCGGCGGCTGCCGGGGACCTGGTGCAGGGGACATGCAGGCACTGGCCTAGCGTTGGTGGGGACAAATATGGAGTAAGAGTCTGGTGGGGCATGACTTCCACCAACAACACGTCCCGGGCAGTCCAGGAAAGGGGAGGGGTCCTACCGTCCCCCCGAGCCTGGGAGCTGGGGACAGCCCCAAAGCCAGGACCAGGGCCCCTCTGCCACCATGCCAGGCTTTGTACAGGAATGGTGTGGAGTGCGTGGTGTCCCTCCTGGTCCCCCCAGACTTATGCACCATCTCAGCACTGAAGCCCCTGCTACAGAAGCCAAACACCTCTGCAGCACTTCTGTGTGTCCACCGGGACATCCCTCCCACACTGTGGCAGTGGCTGGCCACCAGACCACTCACCCCACTAGCTCCATGCCCTGCAAATGGGGCGGCCACCACCCCGGCACAGCTCTGGACATCTGGAGGTATCTCTGGAGGGTCAGGGCTGGAAACAAAGCCCTGCTGCCTGTGGCAGGCAGGGAGATGAGTGCTCAGTCATCCAGCTCACCTGGGCGAGGTGAAAGCAAGCAAGCTGGCAAAGCCAGCTCTGAACCGGCTGGCCTGGTTTTGCTCAGCTGATGGAGAAACATGCACAGCTGGAAAGCGGGAGCATGGGCAAGTCACTTACTTTGGGAGTTAAAAGAGGCAAGGAGGAGGGGCAGTGGCTGGCCAGGGTGCTGCAGAGCACCCAGCCATGCCAGCTGGCTCTGGGGTTGGCGCTCCAAGGTGCGTGTGGAGGGGCAGTGGGGAGCAAACCCAGTGTACAGGAATTGTACCAGCAACAGGGTTCAGCCGAGGGAGGGGGCGAGTCATCCGGGAGGTTGCTGCCCTGCCAGCTGCAGTAAAGAAGAAGCAGGGAACCAGACTGTGGTTTTCGCACCACTACACACACAGACACACTCACGTCTCCCCCCCACCCCAGTCACGCTGCAGCAATGAACGCCACGGCCAGGCCATCACAGAACAGGCAAATGTGGGAACCGCCGTGTGCTCAGCCCTGCTCCCTACTCTGCAACGCGGCTGCAGGGCTGGCAGGCCAGTGCTACCCCGGTGGGGGTGAGGACAAGACACGGGAATGCAGCTGCCAGCACAGCCTTGGGGGATGCTCAGCATCTGCCAGGAGACGGGGGACTGGAGTGGCAGTGCCTGAACCTGCCAGCAGCATACCCAAACCTGGGGGAGAGGCAGCTGGTGTCCTCTAAGGAGCCAGAGCCACCATCGAGGTACCTGGCCAGGCATACAAAGGACTCCCCTGCGGCTGCTAGCAGCAGACTGGGGCGGGGAAAAAACCCTGCTTATTTCAGTCCCTGCACACACAGAGATCCAGTGGCCCCATGGCAGGACAAACCTTGATTTTGCCATGTCCCAGGAGCAGCCACCTCTCAGCAGGTCTGCCTGCAGTCACTAGGGTGCGGGGACTGAGCCTGGGTTAGGCTGCACATGTGAAGGTAACTGCACAGAGCACAGCCCTGCTGCGTGCTGCCCCACAGCAGGGGCATCCTTCTCCCTCCGCTGCAGACAAGCCTTGATGCCCAGCACAGAGCTAGGACAGCATGTGTGGCATGTCCCCAGGACACGCTGGGGCTCCTCCCTGGGCACAGAGCCCTCCCACGCTGTGTCCAAATCCTGTACTCCTCACTGTGGTGGGCACCCTGTGCCCGTGAGTACCGAGCTCATCCCCATCCCACGTCCTGGGAGCCCAGCAGCCTCCCCGGGAGCCGGCATGGAGCTGGCATCTCCCGGCCCCTGCCACCCTCCGTCCCCTCTGCCCTCCGCAGGGCCGTGCAGCCCCTGCTCTCAGTGGGCTGGCTTTGAGTGAAGCACAACTAACTGCTGCCATTAAACAAACCCTATAATTAGAAACCAGGTTTCCTAAATGAAGTGAAAAATGTAACGTTAGCCTCTGTTTGTTCGCTGGATGCTGCTCTCTTGTTCCATGACCCAGAGGGGTCGTGCCCTGTGGTTTCTGAGAAGCCTTAATAAGGTAATGTTTAGGAGGTTACTATCTTTACAACTCTTGTCTTATTACAACTCCATAAGAAAAACATTTGGGGCAAAGCAGGATTCCTTGGCGCGGGTTTGTTTTTGTTACTCCTTCACTAAGATGCTGCCCAGCGATCCCTCCTCGTGGCAGATTCAGTTTCAGTATCTCCACAAAAGTGATTTTTTTTTTTTTCCCCAACCCCTGCTGACCTCCAGCCCCCTCAGCTGGGGGTGAGGGCCTGGGTGGTCCCGGGGGGCTGGGACAGCCCCAGTCCCGTCCCAGGCAGGCAGTGAGGGGACCGCTGGCTGCCAGCCATGCATGGGGCGATGCCACGGGGCAGCGATGGAGAGGCTCTGCAGGGTGGCTCCCACCTTCCCAAGAGCCCAGGGAGTGATAAGAGAAACCCCTGTCCCACGAGTCTTGCTAACATCCAAACATACCGAATTTACAGCCCTTTCATCTGCTGCCTGACATCAGAGGGGGCTGCAGGGGGCAGGCGGGTGTTTCTCAGCCCGTATATTATTACACCCGAGAGCAGGCAGCCCCTGCCTCCCTCGCCCCCATGCAGGCAACATCTCCATTGCAAGGGCAGGATGGTGTGACTAATGGATGAGCTGGGCTGGAACAGCTCTGAAGGTGACCTTCAGGACTGGCCTGTGCTGCTTTGTAAATCCCTTCCCTCCATGGACTGCTAAAACAGCAGCACATAGGAGCAGAGGTTGGGGAGCAGGGCAGGAAACTTCCTGCCCTTACTTCAAACCACCAGTTCCCACCTGGTGACGACTCCCCAGGAGCTTGGGGGGTCCCTGCATGTGCAGCAGTGGTCCCATGCCCAGGGCCGCAGGGAGGAGAGGTTTGACTTGAGCAGATGTGAGTGCTACCACCAAGCTTTCCATTTACCTCTGCCCTCTGCCTTGCCCTGGGAAACAGGGAACTTGGACACCTGCCCACAAGCAAAAGCCACCAAAGCCCTAAAAATAAGAGGCTTTCTCCTCGCAGACCCAGAGGGCATCGCTGCCTGGAAGCGCATCCCTGGGAGCTCCCTCTGGCCCCGTGGCCTTGCGGGGAGGGCAGCGGGAACGGCTTCAGGCTGCCCTGTGTTCCCTGCATGGGGCTGGAGGGAGCCAGGATGCAGAGGGCGTCCTGGCAGGACCATGTCTCACCTCTGCAGTCCAGCAGAAAATGCAGCCACCCCTCCAAGGTGCTCAGGGGTTGGTGTCCAACCACCATGTTTGCTGTCTTAGGCTCTGGGGGGAAGCAAAACTGAGTTATTTGTAAACCCAGCACTGCCTGCCCGTGTTCTGCACTGGTGGGCAGTGGGGCACAGCCAGTACGGGCTGATGTGGGAGGGCAAGCACAGGGGACATGGAGGGAGCAGGGTGTGGGGCCAGGTGCCCATCATGCTTGGCAGGCTGAGGAGACCCATGCCCCGGCAGTGCCTTTGCGGTCCCTGCAGCTGCCCTGCCTGGAGGAGACCGCAGCTCTGCCCTGCTCCATCCTACAGGCAGCTGGGGCTGCCCCACGCAGAGCACTCAGAGGGGTCCCTCTGGGGCGAGGGTCTGTCCCCACCATGCTCTCACACTAGGCCCTCCTGTCCCCTCCATGGGACCAGCCAGACACGGGGCAGCAGGAGCAGGGAGCTGCTGGGGCAGCAGCCTGCACCGCACCGGGCACTGTGCCAGGCAGGGGCGGAAGGAAGCGGGTGTTTCCAGCCTGGGGAGCGGGAAAGCAGGATTTTTCCATCAGGTGCTCTGTCTCCAGGAGCAGGAGGCAAAAGAAAACAAAAAGCAGGAGAGGAACGGGGCAGGAGGAACCTGCGCATCTGGATCGTGTAACCAGCGACGTGCTGTAAACGCTGGGTGGCTGATGGATGTGCCGGCAGGGCCACGGCAGGATGGGCCGGACACGCATCCTCCCTCCCGCCTCACTGTCCCAGTGCTGCTGGCAGCTGCTCTCCCAATGCCTGTGGCGCCCCGTGAGCCTCCTGCCCCAGGGCGAGCAGGCCGGGGGGCTGCCGGCCCCACGGCCCCCAGGCCCAAAGGACAACCCTGCACAGCTCTGCCTCCCGACGCCAAAGCCTGGCTGTTATCTCATGTGTGTGATCCAAAAGACATGATTTAGAGACAGCCCAGAGCATCACCCTGCGCCCCGCCTGAGGAGGCAGAAGGGCCGCCGAGACAGCCGGATTAGGGCTATATAAATAATACTGTCCTTTGATGCAGAACCCAGGCGCAGTGAGACCCCGGCTTGCTGACAGCTCGTCCAGCCCCTTGCACGGCCACCATGGTCACTCCTCTTGCCCGCCGCACCCTGGCACCTCAGGGCGGCTCCGCGGCCGCAGCACCTCCATCGGGCAATGCCCCTTCCCTCCCACAGGAAAACCCTTCCCACCAGGGTGGGGACCCTGGGGACAGTGCCAGCATCACAGGAGCGCAGGAGAGGAGGGGTCCGTGTCCCGTGACAGCTGCCCGGGGGAGGGTACCCACCCCACTTGATGCCAGCAACGAATTCCTGGCCGCCCTGGCCAGCCGGGATGTGGCTCTGTGTTTATGCAATGGCAGGAGCCAGCAGAATTAAGCAGTTTTTGTTTTTCCCTTTTTTGAGAACGGGGAGTTTTAATTCCCACCAAACAATGTTCTTTTTCCAGCAAGCTTAAAATAAGCCTTTTTGGCCCGAGCATCTCTGGAGCCACTCATGCGCTGAGCGGGCCTTTGTGCAAATATGGATGTGAGCGCCACGCTGCCGGCTCGGCCGGGAGCTACCTGCCAGGGGGCAGTGGGGGGACGTGGGAGGGCCCCGTGCTGGCCCCCCACACTGGTGGCCCCAGCCCCAGCCCTCCTCCCCACCGTGGCGCGGGGCTGGCTCTGGCAAGGCCGGCTCGCCAGAGCACGCTTACGTTCGATGAGTGGAAAATGTTGCTCACACAGAGATAGGAGGTGCCACGGCCGTGCCGGAGCCTCTCCCCAGCCCAGGATGCCTGGTCCATGGATGGGTGTGTGCTCAGGTGTGCTGGGGCCTCACAAACCCCGCAGAGGATCTGGGCTCAGGAGCAGCCTGGTGCTTGGAGAAGTGGCCATGCCCTGCAGCGTGGCACCAGCAATGATGCTGCCCACCACCCGCCGCAGGTGGAGGGGACCGTAGACCCCATCCAGCAGCTCCCATCCCAGCAGGGACATTCCTGCTTGTGAAAAAAAGGCAAAAAGCTATTTTCTGCCAGCATGGGAATTGTGGTCTGATTCCCCCATTCCCTTAACTGCAGCCTGTGTTTGCTCTGCCACATGCTCCCTGGCCAGCGCATCCTTCTCGCTGAGCATGGCATGGCACGGCTGCCCTGCATCCCTCTACGGTGGGAGCTCAGTCTTGGCTAGGGGCATGGCAGCAGGTTCCCTGATGGTTCGCCTGAGAAATATGCACCTGGGTTTACTCAGGGTGAGTAGAGCCTATCTTCACAGCCCCTCCTGACCTGTTTGGGGACCTGTTCCCACTCTCCAGGGTCTGCTTTCCACCCAGGTTTCCCATGGCAGTGGGGCAATGTGGTGGTGAGGTAGCAGGGATGAGCACGTCCAACAAAACCCGGCAGCATGTCCCCTCTCCCTGCCTCAGGTAACCCACTGCCAGGGGAGCCATGCAGTGATTTCTAGCCCTTCCCCACCACCCACTCCCTCGCCTCCTGCCATGGGGCTGACCCCAGCACACCCTGCTCCTGCAGGGGTGGCACCGCAGCCGGCACCAGCACACCGAGCCTGCCAGCCACCCCATCCCAGCCAGGCAGGCAGGGGCTGGCCACAACCCAGCCACCCGTGCACCCCGGCCCCTTTCCTCGCGTGAGGCCAGTGGGGAAAAGCTGCCCACACCCACCCCCGCCTCCCCCAGCTTATCAAATTTGGCCATGTCTGAAAAGCCTTGGTTTCCTTTTCACCAAAAAAGATCAAAACTGGGTAATTGGCTGCCGGCGCAGATGCCTCTGAGCCTCTCTCATGTGTAAACAGCATTGCCGAGCGCTGACACAACGCAGGCAGCCGCGGCACACTCAGGCGGCCGGCACCCTCTGGGCACCCTGGGCCCCGGGCTGCTCAGTGGCCCTCTTTGGGGGATGACGGAATAGGGGGTGAAATTGCTGGTGTGCAGGCAGGAGCTGCCTCAGCACCCCAGAAAAGTTGATGGCGGAGGTCCGGGTGCTGCTGTACTGACCAGTGCAGCAAAGGCAGGTGGCTGCAGGGCCCCTGCTACAGCCAGGCCCCCTCTGCTGGGTCCCCAAGGTGACAAAAGCGACGTGCTGTGCTCAGTGCACAGCATCAGACCTCACCTGAGGGGCTGGCAAAGACCCTGAAATGCTGTGCTGGGGATGTTAACGTGGGCTGGGGCTCCCCTGTGGGTAGGAGCAGCCGGGCTGTGTTCCATGCTGCATCCCGGGGTTGGTGTGGCTGGGAGGAGGAGAAGGACAGTGTGAGTTGGGGGTGCAGTGAGTTTTACCCCATTTGCGGCATTTTCTAGAGGATGAGTTCCCAGCTTGGGAAAAGGAGATGGATATTTCCCACCATCCTACAAAGCACAAGGGCCTTCAAACCCCTGGGGACGTCCAGTGAATTGGGAGGCAGAGGGAAACCCAACATCTAGTGCTGGCGGTGCTGAGGTGGGGAGCGGGGTGAAAGAGGAGGCAGAAAATACAAGCAAGAGGTGGAGCAGCCCCTGCAGTGCTGCCCGGGCTCCGGGTCCAGCAGACCTAAGGATGTACAGGGTTCCCCCAAAGGAGCAGGGCTGTCCGGGAGCATGGGGAAGAGCCCCGGGCACCCCTGCCTCCTGCAGCCGGCTGGGGCGGGCAGGGGAGGAGGGATGGAGGGGAAGAGGGATGGAGGGATGGAGGGGAGGAGGGAGAGATGGAGGCGGGAAGGATGGAGGGAAGAAGGGAGGGATGGAGGGGAGGAGGGATGGAGGGAGAGAAGTTGCGGAGAAGGGATGCCGAAGGGAAGGACGGGGGGGGGGCTGGTGGTGCGGTTGGGTGGAGGACAGCACCATCGTGTGGCACAGCGGCTGCCTGGCTGCAGGGACAGGGACAGCCCAGGGCCCACGCCCGAGGCCAGCCCCCTCCCGAGAGAGGCCCCTTCTACCCTGTTCCTGGGACAGGGCATCACAGCCGGCACCCCCGTGCCTCAGTTTCCCCCATCGCAGCACCCTGCATCCCAGTGCTTGGCCCCGGGAAGCCAAAGCAGCACGGCATGGGTGGGGGCAGCACCCCACCACGCACACCCACCGCCCTGCAGCTCTGAGGCCCAGCCCCACGGCCAGCTGTGAGCAGAGCTGGTGTGTCCCTGCTGCCAGGGGTTGGGGACAGGTTTGGGGACAGCAGGAGGGGAAGGGTTTGGCGACAGACAGACCAGGATTGCAGGAAGCGATGGGTGTTGTCGCCTCACCGCTGGGCAGAAGGGTCTGGTGGCTCCAGGGGACAGTAGAGGTGGTAGTGGCACACGGACAACAGTGGGCCCTCAGCTGTCCCTACAGGGACAGCAGGACAGCCCCAGGCTACCTGCACACCTTGCTGCCAGCGCAGGACACAGCCCACCCCATCCTCCCACCAGGCCAGCAGCAGTGTTCCTCCTGGCCCCGGCAGGGCTGTGTCCCTGCTGGTGGCACCATTGGACCCCGATCCCTCTCCCCAGGGCAGGTTATTGCCCAGCAAGCCCCTCTGGGCTGCCCAGTCCAGAGGTGACCTGCCACCGTCCCCAGCCGCAGCCGCAGCTGGAGCCAGCGCCTGGGGAGGCGGCGGGTGGCCGAGTCCCAGACCACGCTGGCCCCCTGCCCTGCCGGCGCTGAGCCTCCCTGGCACCTCGGGGACCGGACACACCTCCGGCCCAGCGCAGCCGGGGGCTGGGGCTTTCCCTTTTTAGCTCCTTGGCTCACTGGTGCCAGCTACACTGCAGGACAGCAGCCGGCAGCCCCTCCGCGGCAATGGAGCGGGCTCCAAACCTGGTAGGTGACTGCACAGCGGCTCGGGGCTCGCTCCTTGTTTTCCTTGTTTAATACAATTATTTGCACGCTTGTTTACGGGTGGCTACCAGGGTTTGTTTGCTTTGGAGATGCATGCTGTGGCCTGCCAAGTCCATTGCCCCCACGTCTGGTGCAGTGAGGATGCAACAGCCTCGGAGAGCAATAATGCGACAGTCCAACCGGACAGTCCGGCACCGGAGAGGGAAACCAGCTCCGGCCAAGCAGTCCCCGCCCCAGGGCACCGCACACCCATGGGAAGTGCTGCGGGATGGCAGGCAGGGTGCGGGGCTGCCTGTGGCCAGCTGCAGCGACACGAATAGCAGGGAGCAGGACTACAGAAAGCAACTTTGTTTGCTGCTGGGCAGCCTGCCGGGTGTCAGCACACGGGAGCTCGGCCCTGTGAGGCTGGAGGGAGAAGGAAAAAGCATCTTTCTTTCTCTCTCACCATCCCTGGAGCACAGAGGGAGGGAGGGAGAGGGGGGTTTGGATAAAGATCGCATTATTGACTGTCTCATCTCTAAAGCTCCTATTAAACCAGAGGCTGCCCAGGTACAGCCTGAGCTGAGGGTATACCCGTCCCTTCCATCACACAGCCGCTTCAGGGTGGGGAAGGAACTGTGCACAGCTCGGGGAGCATTGGCAGGGGTGCTTTGGGCAACGCAAATTGCCAGCTGCAACCAGGGCGAGGGGCTTTACAGCCACACACATCAGCTGGGGCTTGGGCTAGGGACTCACCATGACTGTGTGCTCACCACCCCTGCAAACTGCCCTCACGTGCTTCCATGGGTCTCACTCACAGGCCAGCGTTGCCCTTTGGGGGGTGCATGTGCCACCCCAAAGTCAATGTGGTCCTGCCATCACCCGGTGTTCCATGGGAGGTGGGAGAGCTCCCCTTCCACACCAGCCCTGCGGCCCGGGCAGCCACACACACCCCTCCTTCCTCCTCAGCTTCTCCTCTGCATCTTCACCTTTGCCATGGTCCTGGTACCCGAAGCGAAGGACCAAAGCAAGGCAGCAAAGGGGAGAAGAAGGGGCCCGGTGCGGCCCCCCACGGCCGCCCCTGCGCTGGCCTGGGCCCCGGACGACCTCTACACCTCCATGGCAGACTATGAGCACAGCATCCAGGACATGGTGCGCCACCTGAGGAACAGCTCTGAGCCGGGAGACACCAAGTGCCAGGTCAACCTGAGACTCTGGAGGTCCAACCGGAGGAGCCTGTCCCCCTGGGCCTACAGGTGAGCTTGGGACAGGGACCTCAGGGACATGCATGGTGGCTCTGTGCTGGCAGGTGCTGCAGTGGCCACGGCTCTGGCATCATGGGGCTGCAGTGACTGCTGGGGGGTGTGATGTGACGCAGCGCCCCATTTCACCCCACAGCAGCATTGTCCTGCCCGGCTGCAGCCACCCACCACCCCCCATCTCACCATCTCTCCAGCCTTGTCTTGCTTTCCCTCTCCTCCAGCATAAACCATGACGCAACGCGGATCCCAGCAGACATCCCTGAGGCCCAATGCCTCTGCACCGGCTGCATCAACCCCTTCACGATGCAGGAGGACCGTACCATGGCCAGCATTCCCATCTACAGCCGGCTGCCTGTCCGCCGGCTGCTCTGCCAGGTGCCAGGCGAGGTAGGGCACAAGCCCTCTGGGAAGAAGAAGTGTCACAAGAAGTACCAGACAGTCATGGAGACCATCGCTGTGGGCTGCACCTGCATCTTCTGAGGTTGCAGAGCACCCCTGCAGCCACGCATGGGCATCTAACCAGCTTGCTCTTGCTTCCCGAGCTTGCCCAGCCCCCTGGGAGAGGGTCACTCGGCTGAGCGTCAGGGTGAAGAGAGCCCTTGTGCAAGGCGATGGCAGCTCCATGAGCTCCCCAAAATCCCCCTGCAGACTCTATCAGCCTCAGCCCAAACCGCTGCGTGGGGGCAGCCCCTGCGAGTCACCCAGCTACGCAGTCCTGCAGCTGGCCTCGCAGCGAGACACCACACCGAGCCCCCTCACCTCCAGGGGAGCTCAACAGGGCGGGCTGGGGGAGAGAGGAGGGCAGCTGACCCCCGGTCCTTCTGACTGGGCAGGATCAGGCCTCCTCCCTCCCCAAAGTCCCCGTTTGCCTTCATTCCCTCCATCAGTGCAACAGCTCTGGGAGCTCCCAGTCCTCCCCAGCCCTCCCACAAGCTCCTCCGTGCTGGGCCAGGCAGCCCGTGGAGTGGGGAAGTTGGAGGGTGGTTTGGGCAGCTTCCAAAGTCCTCAATAAAGCGCATCGCTGGCCCCCGTCTCAGCTGCCCCCTGCCTTGGCCCGTCACGCTGACCCTCCTCCCCTGCCCGCCCGGGGCTGGGTGCTGCCCAGCCTTCTCCCAGAAAAGCTCTTCTGCCCCTCAAAACACAGCGGAGCCCCAGGCTTGGGGAAGCCCGGATGCCTCTGGGAACAGGGAGCACCTGGCAGCAGGCACCTCTCCCTGCAGGCCAGGACCTGCAACAGCCCACCCTGCGTGCCCATTCCCCCGGTGCCAGGCCAGCGAGCGGGGCTAGGCTCCACACATGCACGGCATGGGAGAGGCCACGGGACCTCCGGCCCCAGCCAGGGCCAGCCCTGCCACCGAGCCTCCCAGGGGCAAAGCCAGGAAGGTGGGAGAGACACAGCAGGAGCCAGGCACCTTGCTGGGGTCAGGACCCTGTTCCTGCCCAGGGCCAGCATCCATCTGCTGCTGATGCCAGCCAGCCTCGTCCTTGAAAGCCCCCCTAGGTCCCTCCAAAAATCAGATGCACAGTGACCTTTTTTGACAGGAAAAAGCACAGGCTCCTTGCAGCAGAGCCTGGGGAAGAGGAACAGGGAAACTGAGGCACATAGCACAGACACGCAGCAACACTGGGCAGGGACTGTATTCCTGAAGGCAAAGCACGTTCAAGTCATCTGGGACACAGCCCATCCCCTCTCTCTCAGCCCCAACCCCCCTGGTGTCCCCAAGGCAATAAATACTCCCCAGGCTACTACACGCAGAAGCTCCAGGCCCACCAACTCCCCTGGGCGTCACAGCTCGGTCTTCACCTTGTGCATCAAGTCCTTCTGGTCAATTTTCTCCAGGTCCTGATGCCAGCGGTTGTAAGCCAGCAGGGCCACGTTTTTGGCCGCGACCGCTATCATCTCCATGGAGCTGGCCACCCACTCCACGCCACTGAGGTAGAAGAGGTTTTCATGGAGCACGATGGGTGGGAGAGACTTGGCAGCATCATAGTGGGGATATGCCTGCCACTCTGTCACCTGCACCGAGTAGTAAGACCTGAAGAGGGTCTTCAGCTGCTGCTTGTCCAGCGGCTGCTGGGAGAGGACACGCCACACCGCAGCCTCCTGGGGCTGCTTGCGACGGAAAGCTGCCGAGATGTTGACAGGACAGATGTTGTCCATGGCGTTGAAGAAGAGGTTGGGGGTGTCGGTGGTGAGGATGCTGGCGAAGGGGAAGAGCTTGGGGTCCGGGAAGCCAAAGTAGGAGGAGTTAAGGTAGCCGTGCACCACGGAGGTGACAGAGGGCTGGAAGGCTCCAGGTAAGTTGGCAATGGGCGGCTCGAAGTTCTCGAAGGTGAAGTTGCTCCTGCTGGGGTGCAGGGGAGTCGTCACAACCACCATGTCGTAGAAAGCTGAGCCCTGGCCTTCACTGCCCTCGTAGTGCACCTGGTACAGGGCTCTCCCCTCTGAAAAGAGATGGTGGAGAGCTAGGAGTAGCCCTGAGCCCCAAGTGGTACTGCCCTGGCCCCCTTTTTTCTAGCACAGCCTCCATCCCCTGGTTTTCCAGTACACACCACTGCTGCACCATAGCATCTGATGGTTATGGATGAGTTGCCGATGCTTTAGTGCAGCAGAGAGAAGATTTTATTAAGCCTGTGGGGCAAGGAGGACTGGAGCAGCACAGCTCACCCCCCAAGCTCCAACTATCCAGCCCTTCTGCTGTGCTGGATGGGGGAGCAAGCCTGCAACAAGGATGGTGCCATAGGAGAGACCTGAGGGACCTCAGGAGGGAGAGAGGGGAACCTCAGGGCTGAGGCCTGTACTGCAGGGCCCCCACTGGATCAGACAAGGGGAGGAGATGGATGGATCCCCAGCCCCTTGCACAAATGCTTTACCAGGACGAGGATGCTCTCCAGCCTCCCAACGCCCTCTCTCTGCCCCAGCATCCCCATGCTGCCACCACCACCCTCCTGCCCTGGTGCACCCAGACCCATGCCCAGGCCGGCAGCACCCAGAGCAGACCCCATGCCCAGGCTCACCCGAGCTGTGCAGAGAGACACCTGTCACCCTGGCTGGGATGATGTTGGCTTTGGTCAGCTTCAGCAGACCTGAACACACCAGCTTGTTGCCTCCTTCCACCGCCCAGGTGCTGCCCTGGGCCCCCACCAGCGACATGGCTCCTGGGAAGACGAAGAGGAGGGTGGCTCAACAGCCTGCCCGTGGAGGGGACACTGGGAAGGAGAGTCACACAGGGAGGAGAGGGGGTCCCCGGTTTCACCTGCAAAGGCGGGCACCAGCACTGACTGCCCGTAGCTGGAGCGCAGGACGGCCGCAACAATGTCGTCCACGAAGCGCTGCGTGACGCCCACCTCCAGCAAGGACTCGGCCACCGAGCGCTGCGTCATGTTGACGAAGGCGTCACCCCCCAGTGAGCGCAGCAGCTCCTCTAGGCTGGAGAAGGCGTAGCCGTGTGCCTGGTACTTGTAGATCCTGGAGGGGACAGGAGCACAGGGTGCCTGGTGATGCCCCGGTACCAGGCAAGACCCCTTGTGTCCCCCCAGCCCTGCAGGCTCTACTACCTCATGAACTTCTCCATCACCTCCTCCACCCACATCTGCAGGCGCAGGAAGCTGATGCCATAGTGCCACCAGAGCCGGAAGAGGTTGAGCAGGTACCAGTCGGTCTCCTCCAGAACAAAGTGCTCCCCGCTGAATATGGCACTCTTCCCCGCCACCTCGCGCCGGTGCTTGAGACCTGCGGGGAGCAGAGGGGCCCCGCCAGGCTGGCACACCGCCCTGGAGCTGGCCGGCCGCTGGGAAAGGCCAGCGCCAGACACCGCCACAGCGGGGATGTGGACAAAGATGCTCTTGGAGGAGCACCAGGGAGTGTGAGACCCCAGGGCACTGGGACCCCAGCCAGACCCTGTATGTTGGGGCATCCCGTGGAGTTGACGTGCTGCTGGCTGGGACAAACTGGTGGGATTTTTGTGAATCACCCTCCCACGCACTAATTCCACCAGGACCCCTCACCCTGCTGCTCTACTGGGCTGCCCCATCCCTTTCTCTTCCAGGGCACAATATGGCTGGGGTGCAGGGACAGCGAGGGGGTCACTGCAGGCCCCCCGGGGTGCCAAGCTGGACTGGAAGCAGCCCCCACTGCGACCCCAAGGTGCAGGCCCCCAGCTCAGGGAGGGAGGCCATGCAAGCGCTGGGGTGCCCACGCTCACCAAGGATCTTGACGAAGTCCTGCATGTGGAGGCTGAGGGTGTGGATGGAGGCTCCCCTGCTCTCGTACTGCTGCTTGTTGACGGTGACGGTGGCCAGCCGGCCACCCACGCCTGCCGGCTCGTACACGTCCAGCTGCACCTGCGGCCCGAAGTGCTGCTGCAGGAAGTAGGTGACGGCCGAGCCGCCCAGCCCGGCACCCACCACGGCTGCCGGCAGAGAGGGGCGAGGGCGGCCGGGTCAGCAGCGTGCCCCGAGAGAGCAGGGGGGCACCGCTGCCCCCTGCCCGGACCCCCGCGTTCCCGGGCCGTGAGGAGGGAAGGGGCTGGCACCGCCTGCAAGGGTGGGGATGCAGTGGGGGTACCGGGGGGCTGCAGCGGGGATGCCGGGGGGATGCAGCGGGGATGCCGGGGGGGGTGCTGGGGGGCTGCAGCGGGGATGCCGGGGGGATGCTGGGGGGATGCAGCGGGGAGGCCGGGGCGGGCCGGCGGGGTGCAGCAGGGAGGCCGGGGGAATGAAGCGGGGAGAGCGGGGAGATGCACCGCAGAACGCCCGGCTCCCGCCGCGGACGGGTGCCGGAGCTGCCCTCTCCCGCCCCCGGCGGCAGGCAGGCGGCAGGCAGGCAGGCAGGAGGCCGGGTGCCCGGGACGGGCGCCCCCTCCCCACCCCGCACCCCCCGCTCCTACCGATGCTGCGCGGCGGGGTGCGGGCGGCGGCGGCGGGCGCGGCCAGGAGGGCGGCGAGGGCCGGCAGGAGCAGGGCGGCGGGCGGCGGGGCCATGGCGGGGCCGGGGCCGGGGACGGCGGCGCGGAGAGCGGCTGCCGGCAGCCGCGGCCCGCCCCGCACGGCAGGCCCGGCCCCGCCCCGCCCCGGGAGCCCTGGGCCGGCCCCTCGGCCGGCGGCGGGGCGGGCTTTGCTCCCGCAGAGCCCGGGGCACGGGGGCGGCCTGGCACCGCTCCCCGGCTCCGGGGAAGGGCTGCAGGGCCAGCACCGGGCTCACCGGGGCAGAGCAGCGGTACAGCAGCAGGCCTTGTGACAACGAGGCCCCGCAGAGAGGTCTAGGCAAACCGGAGAGCTGGGCAACCACCAGCCGTATGAAGTTGAACAAGTGCCGGATTTTGCATCTGGGACACGGCAACCCTGGGTGTACACACAGCCTGGGGAACGAGAGGCTGGAGAGCAGCTCTGCAGAGAGGGACCTGGGGGCTCTGGTCGACGGCAAGTTGAACACGAGCCAACAGTGTGCCCCGGCAGCCAAGAGGGCCAGCCGTGCCCTGGGGTGCATCAAGCACTGCATTGCAGCTGGTCGAGGGAGGGGATTGTCCCGCTCTGCTCTGCGCTGGGGCGGCCTCACCTCGAGCGCTGGGTGCAGTTCTGGGCGCCACAGTACATTAAGGATATAAAGCTACAAGAGAGTGTCCAGAGGAGGGCCACGAAGTTGGTGAAGGGTTTAGAGGGGAAGCCCTATGAGGAGCGGCTAAAGTCACTTGGTTTGTTCAGCCTGGAGAAGAGGAGGCTGAGGGCAGACCTCATGGCGGTCTGCAGCTTCCTCACAAGCGGAGGAGGAGGGGCAGGCGTGGATCTCTTCTCTCTGGTGACCCATGACAGGACCCGAGGGAATGGCAGGAAGATGTGCCAGGGGAGGTTTAGGTTGGATATTAGGAGAAAGTTCTTCACCCAGAGGGTGGTGGAGCACTGGAACAGGCTCCCCAGGGCGGCAGTCACGGCACCAAGCCTGGCGATATTCAAGAAGCACCTGGATAAGGCCCTCAGAGACACGGTGTGAATTTTGGGGTTGTCCAACAGGAGTTGAACTCGATGATCCTTGCAGGTCCCTTCCAACTCAGGACATTCTATGATTCCATGCACTTGTCTCCCAGCACTCATCTTTGGAGAATGACACTGGGGCTCAGAGGAGACCCTCAGCATCCAAAAGTGCTGGCTATGGCATACGGACAACCCCAGGCATGGTCACAGCGAAGATCCTCAGTGCCCTCTGTTCCCCAGACGCTGGCTGTGCATCCACCAGGACGCTCAGCAGCATCCCACTCGTCATCAACCCAATGGTGAACCAAGGGCCCAAAAGCAGGAGCTCGCCCCCAGCACCACCACTCTCCCGCTGCAAGTGTGCAGGGATCTGTGCCATAGGGCAGTACTGAGGCCCAGCTGCTGCTGGAGCATGTTTTTTGCGTGCTCAGTCTGCACGTGGGGCGAAGGCACGGTGCTCAGCACCTGGCTGAGGGGAGCAGGGTGGATCCCGCGTGGCTCATGCATCAGCAAGGGCATTTCAAGCTTTTGCTTGCACTTTCTGCCCTGGGCAAAACAAGGTGCCTGATGGCAAGCAGCTTGTGTCATGGGGATCCCACCCGGGAGAGCCTGCTGCTGCTCGGATTACAAAGGATAAAAAAGACTGAGCAAAAACTCTGGATCAGGTAGGACATGTCATTACAGACCCAGAGCCTGCTGTAGCCCAGGGCTGACTCCGTACCAAGTGATAAAATTGAGTTTGAGTGTCTGTTGGTTGAACTTGTGTTTCTCCTGAGACAAAGACAAGCACAGGCTCCTTCCTTTCCCCCAGCCAGGAGCTGCTTCAGAGCACCTGCATGGCGGAGCACACGCAACCCAGAAAGTCAGGCGTGAACATTTTGCAGGGGGCACAGACAAAAACTACCATTGCTCAGCTCACCCAAGTCCTTACAATAGGCAGTATCAACTCACCCGGACGGGGAGACAACACTCCCAAAGCAGCTTGAAACACAGCACACAAATATCTTTGCAGCATGCCTCAGGTTTTAACAGGCTCTTACTTAACCAGCCTGATTTCACCATGGCTGTGGGTGATGAGAAGTCTGGCTGTACACGCAGCAAAGCTCCAAGGAGTTCCTGGTACAGGAACGGCAGACCATGCCCTGCCTGCAGGTGTTCTGCAATACTGTGCCATAAGCAAAATGCTCTTCCCCTTGCTCACAAGCTCTGCTGCCTTCCTGCAGGTGGAGGTGGCTGTGGTTTGAAAACTCCCAACTCTCACTGTTGCTGCAAAGAAAAACCAGCAGAGTGAGAAATTTCTAGCACAGCAGCAGGCAGCAGTATTTCCTGGTCTAGTCTGGCTAGCGAACAGCAAGCAACACCCACACCTTTTAGGCAGAATGCGGAAGAGCCCCTACCATGGGACATGGCCTCTGCGATCACAAGGGGACTTTGCTGGCAGATCTTTAGCACAGAAATGGAGATCTCACCCCATAAAAGCCATTTGCAAATGGTCTTTTGCGAAGGCTTTTTTCTAGTGAGAACTGCCCAGGAGCATTCAGAGCCGCAGGAGAGCAAGGCAAGCGAGGCTCACCGATGTGGCACCAAGGGCTACAAGACTAAGGCAAAACCAGGAACAGAGGCCCAGCTATTTTTGCAGAGGACACGCGAAGGGAGAATGCAATCTGTTGCAATCACACCCTGTAGGGTGCGAAACAGAAGGCCTGTTCTTCTCTCCACCAAGTCCCTGAAATAATAACCTGCCTGTAGATACCTCAAGCGTTTGTACAGGCTGTCCATTGAGCCATCCTTAATCGAGCTGCCATACAGCACACCTGCTACAACACACTGCATGCAAAAGGGGAAAAACGCCGCAAAGTGAAGCTGTGGGAGAACAGAGTGGCAAAAATAAAACCAAATGTCAAGATTTCAACTGTTCCCAGAGCTCTGCAGAATGAACCACCACCAAAGAATGGCGGACAGCCTTCCTCTACACGATGGTCCATGAGTGGACTTACTAGGAACAGACACAAAAGCCAGTGCAGAAGTACCAGAGAACACCACACCTGGGCAGTTAATCAGTGCAGAAATCCCCGACAACTCACCCACGTGAGGAAAGATGACACGCACACACAGGCATGCATTTCTCGGAGGCCACCTGAAGGACTGTTAACAACACGTTCAACAAAGTGCTTGAATGCCATGGACTACAGCCCTTAGTTTAGGCAATCAGATCAGGAATAGCGAGAAACCTTTCATAGAATCATTAAGGTTGGAAAAGACCTCTAAGATCATCAAGTCCAACCGCCAACCCAACACCACCATGTCCCCTAAACCATGCCCTGAAGTGCCACGTCTACATGTTTTTTGAACACCTCCAGGCATGGTGACTCCACCACCTCTCTGCACAGCCTGTTCCAGTGCCTGACCACTCTTTCAGTGAAGAAATTTTTCCTGATATCCAATCTAAGCCTCCCCTGGTGCAGCTTGAGACCATTTCCTCGCATCCTATTGCTAGTAACTTGGGAGAAGAGACCAACACCCACCTCACTACAACCTCCTTTCAGGTAGTTGTAGAGAGTGATAAGGTCTCCCCTCAGCCTCCTCTTCTCCAGACTAAACAACCCCAGCTCCCTCAGCCGCTCCCCATAGGACTTGCTCTCCAGACCCTTCACCTTCGTTGCCCTTCTCTGGAGATGCTCCAGCACCTCAATGTCCTTCTTGTACTGAGGGGCCCAAAGCTGAACACAATATTCGAGGTGCGGCCTCACCAGTGCCGAGTACAGGGGCACGACCCTTTCCCTACCCCTGCTGGCCACACTATTCCTGATACAAGCCAGGATGCTGTTGGCCTTCTTGGCCACCTGGGCACACTGCTGGCTCACGTTCAGCCGGCTGTCAGCCAGCACCCCCAGGTCCTTTTCCACCCGGCAGCTCTCCAGCCACTCTTCCCCAAGCCTGTAGCGTTGTAAATCTGCAGTACCACCTGACTAAAGTGGCAGTTGGAATGAGCAGCAGTTTGGGGCAGGGAAAAAAGAAAAAAAAGCAACTGCAATTCTTTTTTTTTTTTATTAGCAAATGGACAGTATCTGGACATCTAAAGGAAATCAGCCCTTTCCAACATTAACTCAAATGTCGTTGTCAATTACTTGCACCACTCCCTCACCTCAGTCTTTGTCTTTCATACAGCCAGAGCCTTTGGGTAAACAAAGAGCAGAGAAACACAAAAAAAATACAATATATACAGGCTTCCTACCAACTAAATGGACTTAGATTTTGAGAGATTAGTGATGCTTTGTTCATTCAACTTTGCAAGTAGTATCAAAACATCTCAAGTTTCAAAATAAAAAAATACTACAATATTCACATATAAAACTTAAATACATTTGTTTAAAAATTAAAGGACTGCTAATAGCTAATGATTTATCACAGCTGTCTCTTTCAACAGAAGCTCTGCTGACAAAGCACTGAGAATTTAAAGTTCACAAAGCGACATTCACATTCTGCACTGCTCCTGGGCAGAGTTAACATACTGCCATGCTCATGAGACGGCACCACTGGAGACTCGTCCGGGAGTCCAGCTGAAACATGTCCCACTGACAGGGTAAGGCAAGGCCACAGAACAAGGCAAATGCCCTTGTTCAGTGGGGATGCCCACTTCCCAAGAGCAGAAATACAGATCCTCACATCGCCATCACGTGCACATACTATCTAGTTGTTTGCATTCCCAGCTCCAGCTCTTCAGTTCATGGCTGGGCGAATGGAGTGGAAATGACTAAGAGGTACATGACACTCCCCCCTCCTCTGCGATTCCGTCCCTGCTAACGTACTCCTGTGTTTTATTAAATAGTCATTGAGTAGAATGACTGGAGAGAAAAAGCTCACGGTCCGTCTCCTCCCTGGTGTAACTCCGCAGAGCGCATTGGAACCGCACCAGTGGGGGCTCTGCCCCACCGTGCTGAGCGTGCAAGCTTTACACAAATGGGGCAGACATGGGAGCAAGAATCTACAAAGAAGAAATTCAATCCACCGTTACGCAATCTCATCCACAATAAAAGAGATCATTAAGTGTGCTTGAAAGGCAAGAGAATCAAATTTTGCCTAGGAAATCTGGATTCTGTGATGGAATCCAGGTTTGGTTATTTCATTTTCACGTCACCATTCAAAGGAAGCAGAAACTAGGACAAACAACAGCTACAGTATTTATCTCTTTGGTAACTTCTGTAAAAGAGTCTCGAAGCAACAGGTACATCTTACAGTAATCATCATAAAAGCCCAACAAGATCCTGTAGAAGTTTCATAGATTGAAAAAACTGGGGCGTGAACAGGGAAAATAGCTTGCTCAAACTTAAACAAGGCCTGTGGGAGGGTGAGAAAGACTGCACAGGAACTGGACCCCTCAGACTCCTGCTCTAGCCACACAACAGTGCCTCAATGAAAGCGGATCCCAGATACACAAGCTGAATTGATAACCTCCTAGTACAGACAGAAGGTCTGGAGCGCATTTTAGGGTATTTCTTTAAGGCAAAAAATGGGTGCATACTAGCTGAGGAGACAGGCAGGCTTGGCAACTAGTCCGAAGGTGGACCAAGTATGTGTAGTATATTTTCACAGTCAAGCGGCTCTGTGGGTCAGTTTAAAGAGGATTTGGATCCCATCACTTCTGGGATGTCACACACTACTACTTTTAAATCTGGCTCAGGTAGGCCGCAGCCTTTCTTATGACAGAAAACTATCTGTTGTGTAAAATGCTTTTGCTTTTGTTTAGTTCCTTATAAATTAAGTTTCACATTCAAAGTTAGTTTCCATAACCAGCTCTCCCCTCAGACTGCAAAAAGACTCAGCTGATACAGCAGGGGCTGAAGAGGCAGCAGAGAACCCAGCCGCTCCTTCCAGCTGAAGACGCGGTTTCCTCAGAACAGGCTGCAGACAGGGTTGAGGCGGAACAGCAAGACTCGCATTGCCACGTTTCATATTTTACCTGTTCTTTGTCTTGAGCAACAGCGTAATCTGGTGACCCAGTCAGCATGCAGACCAGCAAAACAATGAACAGGAAGTCCTGTACATCTCTGAAATTTCCAACAACGTGATAAAACCAGAGCACTGAACAAGAGGTTTATCCAAAGTGATCTAATGCTGCCATGAAGCACTGTTTTGGGATTGAAATCTCAAGTACCTGCCTGAAAACCTAACTACGCAGAGGCAGAAAACCACGCTTCAAGAAGTATCCGCTACCGAGTCACCCGCATACAGCTGTCACTAAAGCAGCTTGCACGGAGCATATTAGAAATGTGGATCTTCCTTAAGTTTCTGGAATGACAACCAACTAGCTGCACATAGTCTCCCCAGATGAAAGACTGTCGACAGCTGCTAATTGAAGGTTGCGGTAATCTTGAAGTCCACCAGAAAAGGATTATGCAGCTGAAGCCTGCAAAGGAATGGGAGAAAAATAAGCTTTCTTCCAAACCAATGATGGCATCCACCGTAAGCAGAGTTTTTGGAAGTGGATCTCAAATCACTGTCAGGCCATGGATCTAGTTCCAGGAAGTAAAAAGGCAGGAATTAATTAATCAGTAAGAAACAACCTGAAAACAACCATTCCTGCCTTGGTTTCGCATAGTGCAGGCCACAGGCTGGTTTAGATAAGTCTTCTGTCATTATACTGCTTGCTGCTCTGTGAAGGGTTAAATTCTGATCTTACTCAGTGACTGCAACCTTTCAGCTGAGATAAATGGACTCCCAGGCAAAAGGACCACCGGGAAATACATATGTCATGCTGTGAAAAGAACATGCCTCCAACTAAGAGGATGGCTTGAGGTCAGCTTTCACTTCCTCAGCCTTCTGCTTCTCTTGCTTTCTTGTCACCGCTGCAAAAATTGGTTCAAGGGCACTTGGGACTTTTAGTAGAAAAGATTTTTCTCATTGCGTCAAAACCCAAAAGGTTTAATCTTTACTATGACCACGCAAAAGTAGAGTCTGAATGTCAACTGGAAGCTAGTGTGATCCCAGTACCATTATTGGAGAGCTGAGAAAATAAAACAGTCCAGATTTCCTGCTTAAGGGCACATCTCCATTTTGCCAGCAGCTGCAACAAAGAGCATATAGTCTATCATGTTTGAGTGCTGCACAATTACCCATCCGGGAAGAGAGATGACTCTCCTCTAAAATAGACTTTTTGGTTGGAGAAAGAGAGATTTGAGAACAGTTTTCTGGCTCCACCAAGAACCACTACTCCCTGTTTTACCCTTAGGAACAAGGAGGCAAGCTGAAGTTTTACCTGGATAACAAATATTAACATTAACATGTTAAAGTCTGACCTAACAAGTGAATTCTCTTAAAACCTCATCCCTATTCAACTGTAGTACGACAGAATTTCATTAATTTGGGATTGTTTTCCTGAAGCGACATGAGAAGAAGCTGCCCCTAAATGTCATTTCAAGTGATCCCCACCAGAGGGGCCTGGGGACAAGGGAAGACACCAAAACCAGCCTGATAATAATACTCAGCCCTTTGGGCTTTTCCTCTTCCAAGTGCTTTGCAAAGAAAAAGCCTCACCACATCCCTGTGAGGTAGGTCAGTAAGTATTATTATATTCCCTTAATACAGATATGGAAACTGAGGCAGAGAAGTTACTTTCCTGAAGGCCACTGCAGGAATCTGTCTCAGAGGTGGAACCGGGAGACAAGATTCCTTAGCTCTCAGAGAATTTCCCTTTCTCTCCCCTATCTCCCCTCTTCCCCATACAAGCCTTAATGGAGAAATGAGCAATGGAGAAAGGGGCTACAGTGCCACGTTTCTGGCAAATAGCAGGACTCCTAGTACTACTCCACACACTCCAAAAAGGATTATTAAATATACAAGTACCTTAGAATTAATGGCAAAATGACTGCACACATTATAAAGAAGCCAACGTACAATACAAACCTAGCTCAATAAATAAGCAAAGACATGCAGCTGCAGTTGTGACTGAGCGCTGAGAGGTCCTCAGCTCAGTAAGGTCCTAGACGCCAATGGGTAAGGCCACGTCATTCCTGTGACTCTACTGCCACGCCGACGAGTGCGTGTCTGATAGTGCGACCATGGAGTTTGTAGCCATCCTGAGTCACCAGTGCTATCGTGCCCGGCTGCATTCCCTCAGCTGGTACATGGCAGACTATTTCATGGTCATACGGATCATATTTGCCACCAACAGGGTTCATCTTCTGAAGGCCATGTTTGGCAAATACACTTTGCAATTTGGCCTCTATGAGAGAGAGCCCTTCATAGATTTTCTTCAGGGTTGGATTTGGATTACTAGGCTCCGCTTCTTCTGCAGCACTCTCAGCAGTCTTCTCCAAGATATCTGCTACCTCCACAAGGTCCCTGCAGAAACTCTGGATCCCTAACAGGCACAAAGAAGCAAGAAGTAAACGAAGGGCAGTTTACAGAATGTACAGAGCTACAGCACCAATGACAGGCACAAAGTCACAGCAGTTTGAAAGCACCTTTAAAGCTGCTGATTGATTTGAGCTGTTACTTTAGTAAGAGCACACAGTGTCTTCTGCATCCTGTAGCCAAAGCTTTATCATTACATGGGTGGTAATTTAAAGACTCCCCAAATCCAGGTATATGCAGGAAAGGTACATCTATTCACATCAACATATATATATATATATATAGTATACCTTACAAAGCAGAGCATTAGTATTTCACTCCAAAAACTTCTTGCAACTAAGACATGTCATTTAGGACACTGTTCCACACCCTCTCATGCAGTCCCACAGACATAAATGTTTTGCTGAGCAACTCACACAAATGCCCGTGCACACTGTTGTGGAAGGACTGGACAAAATGGTCCTTGAGTTGGTCATGAGAAGTCATGCAGTCTTTTTCATTAGAAAAATGGGTTTAAATCAGATACATTTCCAGAAGTGGTGTATTACACAGTGCAGAAATTTCAGGAAAACCAGCCTCCCTCAGTTATATAGATGCCATAATTAGCTTACTGGAAAGACACGTTAGGAAAACGGAGAAAGAGAAACAATACCTTGGTGCTGTCTATACCTGTACATACATGTTTAAACACTCACAGAATGAAAAAGCATGAAGGAGAAGCAACAAAGGAGCAGACAGAAGCAGACCAACTACCAACCACGTCACAGAATCATAGAATCATTTAGGTTGGAAAAGACCTTTAAGATCATCGAGTCCAACCCCAAACCCAGCACTGCCAAGCCCACCACTAAACCATGTCTGTAAGCACCATATCTACATGTCTTTTAAATACTTCCAGGGATGGTGACTCCACCACCTCTCTGGGCAGCCTGTTCCAATGCCTGACCACTCTTTCAGTAAAGAAGTTTTTCCTAATATCCAATCTAAACCTCCCCTAACGCAACTTGAGGCCATTTCCTCTCATCTTATCACTTGTTACCTCGGAAAAGAGACTGACACTCACCTCACTACAACCTCCTTTCAGGTTTTCCTCTTGCACCAGGGTCTGTTTCAATGCTCTACAGACCCCCATGCCTCACTCCATGAGCAACTTCTAATAAAGAACCTCATTTTTCTTCAAACCTGAAGCACGCTATGTATAAAATGCAAAGAGCTCAGAAAAACCCTTTCAAAACCAACGGTGCTGATTATCCCAGAACTCAACAGCCATTTTACAGCACAATGGGTAGAACAGTAAGAAAAACACAGCAGCTTTAATTTCAAAGCTACTGGAACTAACAAAACTTCCGAGATTCATGCAGTGTGGAGAGTAACAGGTTCTCATTCTCAGAGATGGTGCTGGCAGAGTGCAATGATTAAACAGCCGCTTCTTTGCCCTTCACCTGCTTCCATTGCCAAAGCTACAAATCCAGCTCAATTAATTGATGCTAAAATATTTATTACAGAAGTTTTAAACAAAATCTGACAAAGGAACTGACAACCTTTGTCCCAGGCAGGATCTACCTCCTAAACGCTAGAGTAGAGGAGAAAAGCCTGTTAATACAGTAAAGGAAATCACAACCTCACGACACAGCTAAGAGTATGAAACACACCCTGCCAGAGCCAATTCACAGCATACAGAAGGACTTGCAATTTCAACCAAGTCAGTGGAACTACACTCAATTGCGCCAGGCCTATTTTATTACAAAAAGATCACAAAACAGTTACTGAGATAAACCTGACAGGACACAGCTTCTGGACATACAGGAAAAATAGCAAGTAAGCCCAGACACCAACGGTCCAGGCCAAACATCATGCCAGACTTTACAATGAACAAGGGCAGGATGAGGGGAGAGAAGAAAGCTGTTGAGTGTTTTATGCTCAGGCAGGCGTGCTGGCCAGCCACCGCAGTAAACACAGCTCTGCCTCACTTTGCTTACCAAAGAGCTTGGCATCTTCCACAAACTTCTGCGTTCTCCTCCGGACATTCTCAGAATCTGCCAAAGCTTTCCGATATCGCTCCTGTAACCACAATAGCAAGGGGAGACATCAAACAAGGAGGTAAACCCCATTTCCTGACAAGCTGGCAATCCCTTAGAAATGCCTTAAAAAGGGCCTACTTCACGTCAGAAGGTTGTGCTGGGCTCCTGCGTTTTCATTTCATGCAAACCCAAGTCCCTCTCCTACTGATTAAGCAGCAAAACCGCGACTCCCTCAAAAGACCCAAAGTGAAGGCCAGAAGCATTCAGGGCGCAGCTCAGTTGAACACCGCATTGTCAGGCTGCCGCTTTTTGCATGACTCACTGCGGCTATTGAGACTCTCCTTTCTCCAGCAACAGACCTACAACCAGCTGATTTATCGCCTGGTGCAGTAGTACTCTCAGGGCGATGATCTCCAGAACTGCCTGCCCAGTGCTGCGGTATTTAATCCTCTCCTTAGTCACACCTGTTCTTCAAAGTCCCTAATGCTGTGAAAGAATTGACCAGACCATCTCCAACATATGGTTTTGCCTGCCAGGATCACACTATCAGTGTACTGCTCCTAGGTACGACTGACAGATAATGTTTCTGGGGCAGGCAGTCTGCACTTTCACAGTGCACCCTCTCACACTTAGAGCACAGCTGCTCTGAAGGCTGCCACAGCACAGCAGCGTTGGTGTATGTTATAGGGCTTATGGAAAAAGGTAGGGCTGAAAGACAGACCGAGTCAAGGGGACTAAATGAATAAATGCCTCGAACAGCATACTCACAGTTAAATCCCGGACTTGTTCTTCCAATTTGATGGCTTTGTGCTCTAAGGCACAGTCAGAAAGGGGATGCTTGGGCTCATCATGGGGATCTTCTGGGCCACACTCGTCTCCTGTACTTCGCTGCTGAGCTGCAGTGCTGAAACCACATGGGGACCTCCTGAAATACAAACTAGTGACAAAGAAGGAAAGTTAAGTAACAACAGGGTCAAAAAGAAAATTTGAGTTTAGTGTCATTACTAAAAGCAGGCTCACTTAAAAAAGGTACATAGAATTCTAGATAAAATTTTAGCTCTTTTCAGAAAATATGGACAACTAGCACCGAACCACTGAGAGATGTTTTGAAAAATCTTTTATTTTAGACTCACATGCCACTACAGAGACTGTACACCACTTCTTTGACATACCTTGAAAAGAACCACATTTTCACAGGAAAATGAGTTGTGGGTTGCATTTTTTCTGACCTCCCGGTACAAGTGGTCAATACTGGATGACAAACTTCAGAAACATTTTTGCAAGGTAGTCTTGAAAAGAAGGCAGGTGGTATAAAGCTGTTTTTACAGTTATTTTTTAAAAAAACCCAAATGTTCTGAGCAAAATTCAGTAAGATCTACAAACCCATGGCACTTAGTAAGATACGCAGGCAGAGCCTAGCCTGCTACCTAAGATGATACAGTGACCACAAAAGGGCAAATCACACCAGGGGAACGACTGTGGATTTCTGTGGAGCAATTTAACAAGCAAGGAAAGACACACACATCTCGAACTGCTGGCTAATGAAGGATCCAGTTCTCAGATGATCTGACCTATTTGTTCTCCTGGGTGCAAAGAGACGTAGCATTTGGTGTATTCAGTTCTTCTCCTACTGAATGAAGGGGAGGAGAGTTTGAACCTTTTGCCAATCTGTTCTTCTTACAAAGCAGCAACTGCTAGGCTGTACCCAGCTGTCATGTCCACCGCACAAAGAATGGTTAAGAAACCAGAGAACTGTCAGAGACACAATCAAGTTGTGCGCAGCCCAAATATTCTGAGGCCTTCCGCCAGGACCTTCACGGCACCATTAGCTGGGTTTGGAAAAGGGACTGAACATGCCAACCGAAAATTGTCCCTAACATTCTCCAATAGTTCTAAGCACTTCAGCTGTTCTTATCTCTACTGGTAATGAGAGTCCCAAAGGCAAAAAAAACAAAACAAGGCCAAGCCTCAAGTGCTGAATCCTACCTTACTTTCAATGACTTTTTCACCCCAAATACACTTTTCAACTAAAAAGCACAGTTGCCAGTGGTTCGCACTGGTACAGCAGGTGGAGCTCATCCGGTAGGCTGACTCCACAACTTGCAGATGAAATGATGAAACAAGCAAAGCGTCAGGTAATTGGATTGAGCTGTATAAACACCGCCTAGGTGCTAAGCAGCCTATTCTATACTGTAACAATCTCATGGGTTTCCCAAAAACCAGATAATAGAAGTCTGGCTGAAAACAGTTTGGTCAGAAGACGATCAAAACCAGCATGCTAGACACTTTGAAAAATAAAGAAAATATTTTTCACTTTATTCCATTCTTTTCCAGAAAGCCCTTCACCTGCGGCAACAATGTTGTCACTCCAAGGGCGAAATCAAGAGATTTCACTCCCTCCCCCTCCTACACCACCCACTTTTACAAACTGACCTAGACAGGACCCGTTTCTGCCAGCCTGAGGCCAAAGCCACAGCCCACCTCCCTCTCACGCCTTACACCAGGAACAGAGTCTGCAGAAGGAAGTTCAATTTACTCCCAAACCAGCTCCATTCAGGAAACATTTTAGTACACGCTTAACAAGGAATGGTGTCTCCTTTTTTGGGAACACCTGGGCTCTTCCTCCGAGGCAGGCCTTCGACATCCCCTTTAATAGAGGGGTTTTGCATATCCTAAGTGCACATCTAGTGAGTGAAACGCAGCATGGCACAGAAATCGCTGCACTGGCACCAGCTCAAACTTCTGTGTTTATATAGCACAATTCAACACTGCACAGAGATGCTAATTTAGGCCCCAGAACCAATATAGCTGAGTTCATGTTACCAGGCCTGCACCATTATGCTTTCTTACTTTTCAGCAAGGCTGTATTGCTCGGGTACAATGTCGCAGAAGTGCACAGCTTTTGTTTCTGGGTCTATCAAATCGGTCATGCAACGTCAGTGTTGTTCAGCAATCCAGCTAAGCTGAGCTTAGAGCAGCAACTGGGACAGGTTTGCTCCCCTTATTCCAGTACTGGAGCTACGCAGAACAACGGTTCAGGGAGTTAAACCAGCTGAAAGCTATCCCTACAAAACAAAATGACTTTTCAGTCTGTGCCCCTGAATAGGTTTGCTGACAGATCAGATGAGTGCAAGTGCCAGTACAAAAGAGAAGACAAACATGGGAAGCCTGCTGAGATGTGGGAGGGAGAGTGTGGGGAAGGGAAGAGGTGTCCCCCTTTGGGTGGCAGCGAGGGCTTTGTCTGGCTCAGCTCCATGACCAGAGCACAGTTTGCGAGATCTGTATCCGCCCAAAGACCACCAAGCATCTCCTACCACTCCCTGCTTAGCAGCCCAGATGCTCCCTCATTTTATCTTTAACACAAGGTTGCTACATGTCCCACAACACTAATGACAAGTTTCCTTTTCCCACCTGAAGACATTTGCATATAAAATTTTTTATGAAGTGGGCACTAAAAACATAATCCATATGTCAAACTGCTCCTTTTCAACACATTACCTGCAAAATACAAGTTGGAAAGTGCTTTTGCTACGTATGCTTGCTCTGGAGTAGGACATTCCTCGCACTAATCTTTAAAGAACCAGGCGAGGGACCGTCACCAGGCTCTTTCAAAAAGCTGCCCAGCCACTGTGGGGCTGGGTTCCAGGAATGTCCACACAGAAGAAACACACACATCCCCCCCACACCCCCCACCATTTTAACCCTGGCTGCAGAAAGATCTGTCTGGGGCATGAGACCCCAAAATCTTGAATCATTTTTAAGACACTTGTCACATTCGTGTTGTTGACTGATTAACACAGCACTTTTTCACAGTTATAAAAAATAGACTAAACCAGAGGTGGAAACAGAGAAGGACCCCTTCAACAAGCCTTCAAAATCAATCCATGAAGCTTTTAGGAACTTAAAGCTTTCTTTGTAAATAAAAGGTGTGTCCGTGGCAAGCACCAACTACAAGCTTTGTCCTTTATCATCTCACAGTTCACTTAAAGAGCTGCAGGGATGGAAATGAGCCATGCTACAGATGAAGAACCTGAAATGCAGCTGAGAATGCAGCCTTGCTAGGCACCTCACAGGTTAGGCTCCTGTGTCTTAAAAAAGCTGTACAAATGAGTTAACTCTTTTGCATCCACGAAGCGAAGGGTAGTGAGTCATTTCCCTCTGCCAGTGATTTACACTATACGAATGGGTGTGTTTCGGTGTGTAGGAGGAGAGGGGCATGAATGAGCTGGTGCCTCGGCTATGGGGACCTGCCTACGTGAAGCAGAGAGCTGCCGGCATGGTCTCCTTTCTCCGGCTTGTGAAACCAAGCCAAGCTCCCCCGTGCAGTGAAATGCCCTGGGTACCACGTGCTGTTCAGACAAGCCTGCCTTAAAAGTTGCAGGCAAGAACCACAGGCTGACTCCAAAGGGAATTCTTAAGGACTATTATGCAGAATTGAAAATGCTGTTCAATTTACTTCTTCCTCCAGGATGAAAGAAATACTCCGCTAAAAAGGGCAAGTGCTATTTACAGTCTGTCCACTGCACTGTGCTCCATCATCTAAACACAGTCAGGATCACAGCTGCCCTAAAAATAGGCAGAAATCCCACTGGAGGAAGTTGACACATCCTGAAGTGACAGACACGTGGAAGTCCCAGAGCGTGTGAAGGGATTATACAACTAAGCTGATGATACAAAAAGATTTACAAACTGATGTCACAAAAAGCCAGATAGATAGATATAGCACAGAGGTTGATTTTATCCATATGGTTTAAGCCAGTTTTCCTTAAAGATTAGAATTTAAAATTATGAGAACATGTCTCTCCGGTCAGAACAATGGTATCACCTCTTTCTGGAGCACAGGCACCACACCCAACCGTCCCAAACCGACTCTGTCCTGTTCCTTCTGAACACAAGGGTCCTACCCCATCTCTCCTTAAACACTCCCTCCTCCTCCTCCCAAATCAGCATGACAAAGCATGCAAGTGCTGAGACACACAGAAATATCTGCCTTAGTGTTTTAGCTCAGATGAGCGTGCTCTGGATGGAAATCTCCTAATTACCCCCAATTACTGCACTCTGCTTCATCAGGGAGCGATACCAGAGATTAATACCATGTGGATTCCTCTTGGATGAAATTGGAGAACAAGCCTGTGCAGTGCACCTTAGGGCAGGGGGGCTGTAAACCAGCCAGTAGGCTCCCAAGCTAGAGCTAGCCCAGGGTGAGACGTCCCCGAGATGCATACAGCATAGGTGTCCGGGCCCCACCACCCACTGCTTCGCTGCTGGCTGCGACGCAGGCACGGCCACAGGGAACTTGCGTACAAGGAGGAGTTTCAGCCGAGGGTAGGTTCTGGCGATCCTCCAGGAAGGAAGGCTGCTCAGCTCCCATCGGACAAATTCACCTATTCCCAACTCAGGGCACATTTTGAGAAGGGCAAAGCAGTTTTCACACATACAAGAGCATGTGAAAGCAGAAGGACTTTCAGACACGCGTCTTTATATTTAGTCCCACAGTTGCTTCTATTATGTGCTGCAGAATTATTTTATTGCATTTAAATGGTCGTTTGGGTTTTGTTTTTTGGTTTTTTTTAAGAGAAAACCCTCTAGGATAAACTAACATGCATTTTGACTTTTTTCCTTTTCACCTGCCCACATTTCACTCAAATAAACAAAGCACCTGTTATGGATTTCACTTTTATAAGCCATATTCCACAACGTCCAAAAATGTGGCTGGACACCATTTTTCTGCCTAAATGCTGACACAATTGGACGGACCCTCTCCCCTCGACCGTCCAAAAGAGGCTGAAAGCACAGATGCTGCGTCGCTACCAGAAACAGAACCCACGGAGCGTGTTAAACAGATAGTTCATGACTAAATGGTTCGGATGGGGACGGAGAGAGGCAGAAATCACCCGTGGGTACAGGTAACGGCAGGAAACAGCGTCACGACGTGACTTACTGACCGCAGAAACGCTTTTTCCTAAACACGAAAATGCCTTTTTCTTCAAACCGCCGCCTTGCCAGGAAGGCGCCTGCTTACTGAGCGCGTGTCTGCCCCAGGCCCTCCGCGGAGCGCGGGGCCGGCGGCCTGCCCCCCGCCGGGGCTGAGGCGGGGACCCCCGGGGCAGGGCGCTCCCCCGGCGGGGCCCGGCGCCGGGGCCGGGGCCGGGGCGCCGCCACGTCCCGCACCGAGCCCGCCGCAGGGGGGGCGGCCCGCGGCCGCCGTTCGCGGCTGGGGCGGGGGGACGACCCGGCCCCCCTCACCTACCTGCCGCGCCACGGCGCGCCGAGGACGGTCCCGAAGCGCCGCAGGGAGCGGGCGGCCATCGCCCCACAGACAGGCCGGCGGAGGGACAGACGGACGGACGGACGGACGGAGGGAGGGGAGCGACGCGCCGGCGCCGCCCGCCAACTACAGCTCCCAGGAGCCCCCGCGCGGCCTGCGAGCGCCGGCGGGCGGGACCGGCACCTCGGGGCCCGCGGGCCTGCGACGGGCACCGGCGGCGGCACCCTGCTCCCGCCGCCGCCGGCGTATGGCGGGCAGTAACGCGGCAGGCCTCCCCTCTTGTTCAGTAAAGGCTGAGAGGTTGGGGCCAGCAGGCAGGCCTGAGGCGGAGGAAATGGTGTCTCTTATTTCACGGTGAATAAACATTAAAAAAACCCCACCAAACCCCAAGACCTTGGCCAGGTGTGCCTTTTAACTGCGGACTAACTCCACGGGGGTCATACGGGAAAGGTGGGGAGGGACTCTTTGTAAGGGAGTGTAGTGATAGGATGAGGGGTAATGGTTTTAAACAGAAATAAGGTAGATTTAGATTAGATACTAGGAAGAAATTCTTCACTGTGAGGGTGGTGAGGCACTGGCACAGGTTGCCCACGGAAGCTGTGGGTGCCCCATCCCTGGCAGTGTTCGAGGCCAGGTTGGATGGGACTTTGAGCAACCTGGTCTAGTGGAAGATGTCCCTGCCCATGGCAGGGGGTTGGAACTAGATGAACTTTACGGTCCCTTCCAAACCAAACCATGCTATGACTCTATGACGTGCTTTCACAGCCTGTGGTGGTCCAGCTCCATTTCTTCCCAGATGAAGAACCAGCACAGGATCCTCATTTCTTCAGTGAGAGAGGCGAAGCTTTGAGGAGAGGGTTTTTACCCGTTTCTAAAGGGAAATGGGACAGTGGGGCTCCAGGTCCCAGAGGGGACAGAAGCAGTGACAACTGGCATGGGGAGGCTGCTACTGAGAAGAGGACGAGTACCGTCAGGAACAGGGCTTTCCCGCATCTCATCCCTGGGAGGTGAGGAGCCCTTCCAGCCTGGGCAGCGGGCAGCTAATCTCACAGCTCTGAGCTAACTGCGGTCACTAATGCGGTGTATGAGATTTACCCAGCCTGCTGGCCCCGGCAGCCGCTGCCACAGGGATGCCAAGCCCGCCACAGGGATGCCAAGCCCGCCCCAGACGCCTCCTGGCCCATTTCACTGTGAGCAGGACTCCACGCTCCCTGCATCCAGGGGAAGGGGCGTGCCAGTGTCAGCGTTTTTATTAAAAGCTGCTTACCTAGTTACTAAGAGAGCTTTGAAAGAGCGAGCTCCAAAAGTTAATTGTGGCATTTGTTAACATGAGCAGTGGGTGATGGGCCTGCTCCCTTGTTCCCAGCACAAAAGCCTGGGTCTTTCCTTTTTATTACTGTCCCTTTTTTCTGCCTGTGCTAAAGGACCCTCCTCTATTTCTCTTTTCTGTTCCAATCCCCTCATTTGAAAGCACTTTTTTTTTTTTTTTTTTAAATTTTTAAACTTCCCTTCGCTCCATTTTGACTACATGCTTTGGCAAACCATGTCTGACTGCAGCAGCAATAGTGTGAATGTGCTGTTGCCCCCCCCCCCCCCCCCCCATTCCCCTGCAAGCTGGCATGGGGCTAGGGCAGAGAGCGCTGGGCTGCCTCCAGCCTCAGCCCTTTGCAGCACTTCTAAGCTGTTTAGCAAGGTTGAAAGCTATCCACTGTTAATTTGCTTTCAAATGCTGACACTTGAGCTTTGTTCATTCCCAAGGGAAGCCAGCGTGCCTTCACCCTTACTGTCTGGAGGACAAGAAGGAAATATTGGACAAGGGCAGTTAGTTAAGGCACGGCAAGCTCGAGACATGAGGAACCCTGAGATGAGACCCTGTGGAGCTGAGCAGTGAGCAGGGCAAATGATTGGCGTCTCCAAAGTGTCCGGTCCTGACCAGCTCATGAACCCAACACTGAGGCAGCCAAAAATCCCCAACGAGTCTGTGTTCACTTTGGAAAGCATTAGCCTGGCTTCTAGCATCCCCAGGGTGGCACACGTTGATGCTGATAAATCGGAGCCCAGCCCCTGGGCTCTCCCCGCCTTCCTTATGCACCACCATGGGCACACACACCTTGCATCAAACTCCTGGCCCCCATGGGAGGCTCCCCCCAGAGATGGGTTTCCCAGTAGTATGCGACCCTGATTCACAAAGGACTCCCCTTCCCCACCCGCCTCCCAAATCCCCCTCCCGCCCCCTTCCCCATGGTTTATAGTGTTGCCCACGAGGCAGATGGCCGTGGTGGTGGGGCGTGGGAGGGTGTCTCTTCCCCCCCGCCATGCCTTCCCAGCACCTTCCCGGTGCCTCGGAGGAAGGGGGCTTGTAGCTCCTCCGTGAGCCCCAGTGTCCGGTGGGGCTCAGCAGGTGTTCCTGCAGCCCGGCTTAAGTCTGCTTCTTTTCCCATTCCTGCAGAGAAAGGAAAAAAAGCGGGCGATGAGGAGACATCACTGGAGAAGTGAGCACTGAGCCATTTGAGGACCTCCCTCCCTACTGGGGGCTTTGGACCACCCACCTTCAACACCTGGGGTCACTACTGCCCCGGGCATTGTAGAGGCTGCCTGATCAAGGGGAGGCTATTGACAAAGCCTTCTTACTCCAGCTACAGGAGGCATTGTGCTTGCAGGCTCTCATCCTGTTGGGGGACTTCAACCACCCCGACATCCTGTAGCACAGCGAGCTGTAGGCAACCCAGGAGACTTCTGGAGTGCATTCAGGATAACTTCTTAAGCCAGGTAGTAGACAGCCCTACCAGAAGGGATGCCATACTGGACCTGATGGTGACCAATGCAAGTGAGCTAATTGGTGATGTCAAGACTGGAGGCAGCCTGGGCTGCAGTGATCACGCACTGGTGGAGTTCACAGTCCTGAGGGATATGGGTCAGGCAAAGAGTAAAGTCAGGACCCTGAATTTTAGGAAAGCAAAATTCCAGCTGTTCAAAGAATTAGTCAATAGGACCCCCTGGGAAACTGCCCTCAGGGACGAGGGAGCAGAACAGAGCTGGCAGATCTTTAAGGATGCTTTCCATAGACCCGAGAGCTCTTCCCCATGTGGAAGAAATCAGGCAAGGAAGGCAAGAGACCGGCAAGGATGAGTCGAGACCTGCTGGTCAAACTAATGGGCAAGAAGGAAATGCACACGCAGTGGAAGCAGGGACAGGTGTCCTGGGAAGAGTATAGGGACACCGCCCGGTTGTGTAGGGATGGGGTCAGGAGGGCCAAGGCATGGACGGAGTTGAACTTGGCAAGGGATGCAAAGAATAATAAGAAGGGCTTCTACGGGTACGTCAGCCAGAAAAGGAAGGTCAGAGAAAGTGTACCCCCTGATGAGCAAGACTCGCAAACTGGTAACAACAGATGAGGAGAAGGCCGAGGTACTCAACAACTTTTTTGCCTCTAGTCTTCACTGACAACCTCTCTTCCCACACCCCTTGGATGGACAGACTGCAAGATGGGAACTGGGGGAGCAACGTCCCTCCCACTGTAAGAGAAGTGACCAACCTGGTGGCCTTCTAAGATGGAGTGACTACATCAGTGGACAAGAGAAGAGCTACGGATGTCATCTATCTGGACTTCTATAAGGCCTTTGACACAGTCCCTCACACCATCCTTCTCTCTAAATTGGAGAGAGGTGGATTTGATGGGTGGGCTGTTCAGTGGATGAGGAACTGGTTGGATGGTCACATCCAGAGGGTAGTGGTCAACAGCTGAATGTCCAGATGGAGATTGGTGACAAGTAGTGTCCCTAAAGGGTTCGTACTGGGACCAGTACTGTTTAATATCTTCATCAATGACATAGCAGCAGGATTCAGCACACCCTCAGCATGTTTGCAGATGACACCAAGCTGAGTGGTGCAGTTAACATGCCCAAGGGATGGAATGCCGTCCAGAATGACCTGGACAAGCTCAAGGAGTGGGCCATCATGGGGTTCAGCAAGGCCAAGTGCAAGGTCCTGCACCTGGGTCGGGGCAACCCCCGATATTGATACAGGCTGGGGGATGAAGGGATTGAGACCAGCCCTGTGGAGAAGGACTTGGGGGTACTGGTGGATGAAAAGCTGGACATGACCCAGCAACATGAGCTCACAGCCCAGAAAGCCAACTGTATCCTGGGCTGCATCAAAAGAAGCATGGCCAGCAGGTCGAGGGAGGTGATTCTGTCCCTCTACTCTGCTCTGGTGAGACCCTACCTGGAGTACTGCATCCAGCTCCAGGGTCCTCAGCACAGGAAGGACATGGAACTGTTGGAGCAGGTCCAGAGGAGGGACACAAAAATGATCCGAGGGATGGAACACCTCTCCTATGAAGACAGGCTGAGAGAGTTGGTGTTGTTCAGCCTGGAGAAGAGAAGGCTCCGGGGAGACCTTATTGTGGCCTTTCAGTACTTAAAGGGGGCCCATAAGAAAGATGGGGACAAACTTTTTAGCAAGGCCTGTTGTGATAGGACAAGGGGTGATGATTTTAAACTAAAATAGGGTAGATTTATACTGGATATAAGGAAAAAATTTTTTACAACAAGAGTGGTAAACACTGGAACAGGTTGCCTAGGGAGGTGGTAGATGCCCCATCCCTGGAAACATTCAGGGTTGGACAGAGCTTTGAGCAACCTGACCTAGTTGAAGATGTCCCTGTTCATTGCAGGAGGTTGGACTGGATGACCTTTAAAGGTCCCTTCCCACCCAAACTATTCTATAATTCTATGATGCTCTCCTCTCTGCCCACCCAGCCCTGCACCTCCTAAATCTCCCTGGAAGCTGGGCTCATGCCAGCAGCGAGTGCTGCTGAGCTGGGCCAGCCTGGCTGCTGGAAAACCTGGCAGTACGTGTTGCTTTTGGGGTAGGGAACATTCCCGGTCTCCAAATTTCATGGTCAAGGAAGGGAGAGGAGACGAAGGATGAGATTTCCCATGGGGCTAGGGAGGACAGGGGGGGAGAAGCAGGACCTTGGCCTTCCGCAGCACATTTCCCTTGTTGGCAGGGAGGATGGAGGGACTTCTCTTCCTCAGCTCGGCTGCACAGTTAACGGGGACCAGGTGCTCAGGGGGGCTCCCGTTTGGCTTGTTTGTAGCTTCCTGTGGAAGAGGGGGAGCAAGAAGGAGGAGGATTTAGGAGACCCAGGGAGCAGGGACAGCCAGGGTGGAAAAAAAGCACAAACTGTCATGAGGTCAAAACTGATGTGGCCAAACCTAATTGACGCTTTGCTTCCCACCTCTGTCCACAATGCGACAAAGCAGCAGGGATGTGCCTTCTTCCCCATGTGCTACTCCCACTGCCACCCCAGGCACTGTTGCTGCGGGAAACCAGAGCCACCAGAGCAAGGAAGAAGGGGTGCATACCGCATTCTCAGCCTTGCCGGTCACGGCCAGCCCCAGGGCTGGCCCTCCCGCCAGTGACTGCTTCAGCCGCTCCTTCACTTCGGTCAGCTTGAGCTCCAGGTCAACGCGGCATTCCTCCTTCTGCCGGCACTGCTCCTCCAGCACCGCCACCCGCTGCTCCACGTCCTGCAGCTTTGACCCTGCTTGCACAAGCATGCCCAGCTCAGCACGGAGCTACCATCCTCCTGGATAGGGACGCTAGATGGGGCTGCCAGCCCAGCAGCGCGCTGCAGCCAGCTCTGCTCATGGGCCACAATGCCACTGCCAGTCCAGCGTCCCCATCCCACCCTGGCTCTGCAGCCTTCCCCCCCATACCGGAGTGCCTTCAAGCATCCTGAGCTGCAGTGCTCGGATGGCACCAACCTACCGGTGCTGCCCTTCATGGCTTCCCGCAGCTCTCGCTTCTCTTTCCGCAGCAACACCAGCTCACTGCGGATCGATGCTTTCTCCTTCTCCAGCTTCTCCTTCTCAGTCAGAAATCGCCGGGCATCCTCCTCGGCCCGGTTCTTCCCGTACCTGTACTGGTTGGCGTCTGCATGCACAAGGAGAGCCCATCATGAAGGCTCTGGCCTTCCGCACTAATGCCACCCGCAGTCCAGCTGAGGTGGCACAGCACAACCAACCCATCACCCATCTGCTGCAGCCGGCCAGCCCCAGCCTGGCCGCAGACCCCCTTGGAGGAACAGCGTTCTGCCGCACTCGCCAGGGTCCCCCCACATTGAGGTTTGCAGCTGAGGGCCCCCACTCACTTGACGCGTGCCTCTTCACTTTGACTTGCGGGTCCACCCGCCGTGACTTCTCGCTACAGGAGGAGGCATGGCGCTTCACCTGGGCTCCTGCCGGCCGCCCTGGCTCCTCCTCGGCCTGCGGCATGGACGGGAGGGAGAGCATGCTGAAGCACCACAGGGCCATTGCAGCCTGGCCAGGGCTCCCTGGGGCATCTTCTGGAGCCTGGCCACAGTGACAGCAGAGGGTGAGCCCCTGAGCCATGCTCACCTGAACTTTCTCGTAGGGGACATCATCGTACACCACACGGGAGGCATCTGGCCGGTGGTCCTGGGAGGAGCTGGCCCACCTGTGGGAGGAGGGATGGAGTCTTCCTTTCCAGGACATCCCAGCCAGCCCCCCAGTGAGCCCTGCCGTCTCAGGGGGCTTCCTGCATTGCTCTCCCAGCTTCACTCACAAGCACTCTACCCTACCCTACCCTACGACACATATCCTTTAAGTCCTTCATCCGTGTTGATGAAACACCTTCCGCTTCCCATCCTGCCTGAGGGAAACTGCCCTGCTTTGGGAACCGCCAACTGCTGGGACACCAGCTCTTCCCAAGATCACAGCACAAACTGTGTCCCAGCCTGTGCCTTTTCTAGGGAACACACAGGGCTGAGGATCACCATCCTCAGCCCAACACTCTGCCCCTGGCACAGCCCCTTCCCAGCCATGACACAGCAGGAGGACATCCTTACAGGTAAGAGTGCCTCACAGCAGTCACTATGTTGGCAATAGTCTCCACGTCCACGTAGTCATAGTGCAAGGCCTCCGGTGCTGTCTGTGAGCCTGTCTCCACCAAGAGGAGACCCAGCCAGCGGCCCAGGTCTTCGGAGCAGCTTGCCTGCAGGAGAGAGAAAGGGTTGGGATGCATGCCCAGCTTCCAGCCCTCGCCCTCACTCCTGCCTCCCAATGCAAAGCCCTGCTGTAGAGAAGGGCCTTCTGACACAAAGCGTGTGAGCAAGACTTAGGATGGTCCACAAGAAAGCACACAGGCACATGCAGGAGGTCCCAGTCCCAAACCCCCTGCCACCCCATGTAACCTGCCTGCTTCAGCCCTGCCAGCCTCCTCCCTGCCTCCAGCCTGCAAATACCTGCGCAGCTGCCCCCACCTCACCCAAACGATGCCCTGGGCTTCCTTAACGTGCAGGGCAGGGGAAAACAAGGCACCACTTGCATGCAAGCATTGATCATCACAGGAGATGCTCCCCCAGCTTGGCGACCCCCTCCTCACCAGACCAGTACACCCTGCCTGCTCCACTGCCCGCTCACCTCCAGCGCCGCCACCTCCTGCCCATTGCGAAGTATGCGGAAAGCAAAGGGGTGTTTGGGGCCCAGCCCTGGGACCACCTCGCAGCCCCGGAGGACGATGGTGTTCACGTGGGTGCGCAGGTCGGTGCAGTCCTTGTGGAAGTAGAGGGTGTTGCCCTTCAGGCGACACCAGCGCTCCTTCCAGCACTGGTTAACCAGGACGCTGAGGTAGCCTGGGGGGCAGCAGGGCCGAGGGAAGGGTCTCAGCGCCTGCTCAGCCAGACTTTGGGCCGGCTTTAATGAGACGGGGCTGCCCAGATATTACAGCATGGCTCCCTACTCGTTTGGTCCTTCTGTGCCTCAGTTTCCCCATAGAGAGCCAGCTGGGATCCCTAGACCCAGGTGAGGTGCCAGCTCAGTGCCACACAGTCACCCAAGCCCTTTTTCTGGGAGGACACCCCTCGCTTCCTCCCCACACACCACAGGAATTTGCAGAGCTGGGACTGGGTACCATTTCATAGCCTGAGGCAGTGTCACAGCCCTCTAGCAGCTTGGTGAGCTTGTTCCCATCCCACTGCCCCTTTACCCCCTGCCTGCCCCCCATACGGCCAGGCAGGGGGGAAGGATGCCAGCTCCCCACTGCTCCCAGCCCCATACAAGCCAAGCCCTGTCTCTGCCCGCAGCCCGCACGAACCGCAGGAGGGGATGTCCTCCTCAGTGGAGGAGGTCTGTGTGTCCTCAGGGGAAGGCTTCTTCTTGGAGAAGCTGATGATCCTGGTGATCTTCTTCCCTGCCGCCCGGCTCATTGAGCCCTTCAGGTCAGCCAAGCCGCTCTTTTTGCCTTTCCCTGGAAAGATGACAGGGTAGCTGTGTGCCCCTGGCCCATGACATGGCATCCCCCCTCACTGGGAGAGGATGCTCCCCAGCTGTGGTGCACACAGCCGGCTCCCCGGGCCAGGGGAACAGCCCACCTGGCTGGGCACAGGGGCTGTACCTTGCTCGCCGGGCTCTCTGCGGGCTGCCGGAGAGCCAGTCTCACCCGTGGCCACGCTGTCTGAGTCGGAGGTGTGCTTCTCCTGTGACAGCCGCTGCAGGGGGAGTGGAGCAGGCACCCTGTCAGCAGCGTCCCCCTGCGCAGCCCCCAACAACGGCCACTATCGGCCCTTTGTCACTCCTGCGCAGGGCTAGGATGTCTCCCAGTGTCAGGGGATCCCCGTTCTCCTTCCCCAGCGGTGTGGAGCCCCAGAAGCCCCACTGCAAGGATGGGAAAGACTCCTTGCACAGCACCAGGAGCTCGGTGCTCCCCCGGCCCCGCATTCCCCAGGCTCCGCAACAGCAGCCCCATGCAGCCTCTGGGCAGGGCGGTTAGAAACCATCACCTTATCCAGGTCCATCTTGCACGGCATCACCGGAGAGGTGGGGGCTTCCACCCCACCCGTTGCCAGACTGCTGGCTTCCTTTATCACCTGTGGAGACATCCCCCCGCAGCCACTCAAAATGGACCCAAGGGCCAGGGCTACTTTTCCTGGCTCAGCATGCTTCCGTCTCGCTGCCAGCTGAACCATGGGGACAGAGGTCCTGGTCTCTGCAGGACAGGACAGTGAGCCCTGCTCGGGGCAGAAGCCTGGCTTGCCTGGGGGTTTGCACACACCTTGACCCCTTGAAAACCGCAACCAGTTTTGTAGATTTTGTCAGAGATTTTGGAAATCTCAGAGGTGAGGGACTTGAGTGCCAAGCCGTCATCCTGCCAGTATAGGATACTTCATGCCCCGCCCCGTTTTACAGGCAGGCACAGCATGGCTTGCCCAGGCCACGTAAAATGACCCTCTTCTCCCACGTTTGGGGTAACAACTGGGTTTGTGGTGTGCACAGAGGCTCCTTTCCCACCCGCGGCCCCTTCCCTGCGGCCCCTGCCTCCCGCCCCTGAACAAAGGCAGGAAAGGGCCATAGGGAAGAGGAGGGGGAGTACAAACATCCCCACCCCGCAGGGGCTATCAGCTCTGGAGACACCCAGGCCCTGGGAATCGGCTGGCCAGCCCTCCCCAGCATATAAGAGACAGGAGCAAAGCCCCCTTCCCCTTCCAGCAGGGCGAGACCTTTCCCAGGGCAGCCCCCTCCCCACCTTAGCAAGGGAGGATGCCAAGGGGAGCCTGTGCCCCCCTGGGCAAAGCAGCAGGTCTACCCATGGTACCTTCAGCCACTCCTCAGCCTGCTCCTTGCTCTGCACGGCCAGCACCAGTGCCTCGGCCCCTGGCAGCGAGAACCGCAGCTCATGCTTCTTGCGCCGCCCGTCCTTGGGGACATAGATGACATTGCAGGTCCCCAGGGGCACCTCCACGTGTGGCTGCCGGTCCTTGGAGCTTTTGTAGCACTAGGGGAAGCAAAGGGAACCACTCAGGGCTTGGCCAAAACCTGCCTGTCCTGCTGCCATGCCAGGCAGCACTGAGGTCCCTCTCAGGGTCCCTCTCAGGTGGCACAGATGGAGGTGGCTCAGTCTCCGCAACAGCCTTGGTGGCGGAGGGCTGCGGGGTGCCCTCTCACTCCACAGGGTCCCAAAAGAGGGGAGCCCTCCATTCGCTTGCAAGGGAAGTGAGGGCAGCCCCTCCACGTGCTCTGCAGGGCAGCCGCAGCCTTGGTGCAGGGTCTTGGCTTGGATAGTGTTACCTTCCTTCAGCCTGGACCTGACCTCCCTCCCAACCCAGCAGTGGGTTTCTGTCCCCCACCAGCTCTGGGCTCACCAGCAGTTTGCTGTCCCGTATGATGGTGAGCTGCTTGGCCCACTGCCCAAAGCGCTTCTTGCGCAACAGGAAAGCGCAAATCCTGCAGTCCTTCACCAGGTTCATGGAGGCTTCCTCTGATGGCCACTGGTGTGTCAGCTGCTGGCCCTTCCCCTCCTCCTCCTCCTCATCATACGACTCGTAAGAGCTGCTCATTGCATCCGAGTCATTGTCTAGAAGGAAGCAGGTGAGTCACCCCAAATGGCACCACGGGGCCCTGCCTGCTGGGCATGCTCGCACACCATCAGGGCTCCCTGTGCCCAGTGGGCTCTGACACAGAGCCTGGGCTGGGCCCCGCGATGGACGGATTCCATGTCATCCCCTGAAAACAGCAGCATTTTGACCCCAGCTGTCTCCATTTCCTTCCAAACCAGGCAGGATGCTTGTGGGCCAAATGCCAGTCCCAGGTGCTTCTATCCAAACCCTTGGGCTGGCTTATTTCTTTCTAAGCCTCAGACGTTGAAAGCCTGGATTAAACCTTCTACCCACAACAGAAGATCACGTGCTGGCCCTCTGCCCCACGCCTCCCGTGTGGGGCATGGAGGAGCAGGGCTCCGCAGTGGTGTCCTGCCCCGGCTATCCTCCACCGTGGCAGAGGCAGCTCACGCAGGGCATGAGAGCTGTGTAGGCAAGGACACCCATTTCCCATGCTGGTGACAGACATGGCACCGATTACATCCTTTCTGCAGCATGAGGGCTCTGGCTTGCAAGACAAACAGCACTCCAGGCTCCTTGTTTTTGCCCAGCAGGCTCTGACATCTGAGAGGTCCTTCAGCCTCAACCCCACCGGCCCCCAGTCAAGCCCTCAAGCCCCCATCTTGGGGCTGGACTTTGCCAAAGCTCTCCCCTCCCCAGAGAGGGCACCCAGATACCTACAGGAGTTTTTTTGCTCCCCGTTCATCCTGGTAACAGGGTAGTTGCTGTCTGCATCCTCGTAATAGCCATCCTCAATGGAATTGGGGGGGCTGGAGCTATCTGCGGAGGAAGCAGAGGGCAGCTGGGGCTGTTTCCCCCCAAGGATGCTCCGAACAGCGAGCCTGCCAGCCAGGGCAGAGCAAAGCACACCCTCCCAGGGCATCTCAGCATCAGTCCCCCCACAGTTCCGATCTCTCCCCGTCACCCCCTTCCCAGCTGAGCCAGAGCAAACAACTCCTTGCAATAACAGCACAGTGGGATGGGAAGGAAGTGGGACAGGAGTGATGCCGGTGTGAGCAGCGACGTTTCCTTCCACAGGACGAGCCATCATGCCCGCTGAGGGCTGCCTGCTTTGCCAGGCAGGCAGGCAGGTGGGGGGATGAAGCAGGCAGCTTGCAGGGCTCCCCCCACCCTCCTGCTGCCCTGGTGAGGAGTGGGACTCACTGCGCGAGGTGATGTACTCGGGGGCCTTGCCGGGGCCCAGGGGCAGGGCTTCTTCATAGTAATCTTCAGGCGGGGGAGTGGTGGGCAGCGGTGGAGCAGGGTCCACAGGAACCTACGGCAGAAACACCACCGGCATTAGTCAGGCAGTGGAGAGGGTCATGAGCCCTAGCAGCTATCTCGGTCGCAAGAGACAGGAGGGGGTCCCAGCCCCAGTCACTACCACCTCCCCAAGCAGGTGCAGAGCAGACCTCGCAGGTGGGCATTCAGGGACTTACGGTTTTTGCTGTCTGGCTCCTTTCCAGCTCCAAGCCAATGCCATCACCCGTGTCCCCCTCCTCCTCCTGCATGTCCTGGAGATCCCGCAGGTCACAGTCTGCCCGGGGGTAAGCGGAGAGGGTGAAGGGAGCAGGAAACCCCAGACCTTGCCTCCCCAGCCATGCCCTCCAGGGACTCCCAAGGCAAACACCCATGGCCCTTCGCTGGGAAGGTGCTGGGAGGTGAGCACTGTTGGTAAACACAGCTGGGCCGAGGTGTGCATGGACCCCACCATGGCCAGCCTCCAAGCAGCTTCAGAGGAGTGGGAGCAAGCGCCCGGGGTGACAGTGCCACACCAGGCACAAGAATGCAGCTTTCACTCTCCTTCCCCAGGGCGCCCCAAGAGCCCCCACTGTCAGCAGGGACCCCAGGGCCAGCACTCCACCCACCCAGCATGACCCTTGGCGTGTCACTCTGGGTTGTCCACACATACCAAACTCCTCAAAGAGAGACTCCACGAAGCTGGTGCCATTGTTCAGGGATGCCGTGTTGACATACATGTAGTCCACGTCCTTCCCTGGGAGTGAGGCGATGTTCTCAGCCCAGGGGTGGGTAGGGTGGCCTGGGCAAACACTGACACCCCTCCTCCCCACAAACACCAACCCAAGGACACAGGCCAGCCCATCCCACCATGCCCCGGGGTGCTCCTCTGGAGCAGGCGCCCAGGGAGTGGAGGAGCCCCCAGGGCTGCTGCCGCCCCTGCCCCAGGAGGGCAGGAAAGTGGGAAGGCTGTGAAGCCCCAGGTGCATGGTCCTCCTGGATTTCCCGCGGAAACCCCTGCACTCAGCAGAAACCAGTGGCAGGAAGACCTCTGTGAAGTGGCATTTCCACCAGGAGCAGCCCCCCTGCAGCCACAGCTGGGCTGATGCCAGAAGGGAGAAGCTGGGAAGCAAGAGCAGGGAGAAAAGCACCCCAAGGGGGCTGAGCAGGTGGTGGGCGCTGGGCACAGAGGCACCTCATCCCTGCCCTGCAGATGGTTTTCCCTACCCCACTGGGGTTTTGGCCCGGGGCAGCTGCTGGGGACACCTGGTCACCCCCTGGTGACAGCCACCGGGCACCACGGGAGCGGGACACAGACCTGCGGGTGGCTGCAGCTTCTGCAGGATCATGGAGACAGCTAGCTTCTTCTCCTGCGTGGTGGCACTCAGGTACTCGTGGTCCAGCAGCTTGAGCAAGACGCTGAGCTCTGGCAGGAGCTGGTCCAGCACTAGGGGGGAGCAGGAAAAAGCCCATCAGCCACAGTGGTGTCGTGGTGCTGGGGTTGAGACAAGGCAGAAGGGGCTGGAATGTGTGGAATACCCTGGGATGGGGGTCTTTCCCAGCTGGCCCAGCACGGCTCAGGCAGCGTTTGCTAAGCATGCTCCTTCCATGCCCAAGCTCTTCCACCTGCACGCAGACGCTAGGATGCAGCCTGCTGAGCCCGTGAATGGCAACACCAGCTCTGCAGGGCTACTGAATGGCTATCAAAGGGCTCAGCACACATTTTTCCACACAGATAAAACTACACCTTTGTCACCCACAGTGTATCGTTGCTGCTGGTGCCCCCTTGCTGTGACAGGTACTGGGTGGTGACAAAAGGAAGGAAGGAAGGAAAGGAAAGGAAACCCAGATGCCACCACCAGAGCCACCTGGCAATGCCACCCAGGGAGACATCCTCCCACCCCTTGCCTGCTGGGGGCATTCAAATTCCCCTGCTGTGCTCAGACCACCTGTGACCTCCTAGCCCAGTGCCACCTCCACAGGGTCTCCATACACAGGCTAGAGCTTTCCTCCCTGCACTCACCCCAGCAGCTCCTCTGCCCTGCTGTTACTCCTCCCCTGTATCATCCCAGCTCATCTGCACTGCTACAAGGCCACCTTGCTCTTCCCTCCAGGCATGGTGTCACTGCCCCAAGGGACAGTCCCTGCCCCACATACGTGGCCTGAAAGGTGCCCAGGGGAGGGGATGGGGACTGCAGCACAGGAGGGACTCTCCCCACCTGGCTCTGTGTTAGCCGAGCCTCGGTCCAACACACACGGCCCCAGAGGCAGCCAAGAGGGTCAGAGCAGCTGAAGTCCTGGCAAAGAGGAACCGCACCAGAAGCCACTGCTCATCCACTTTCCCTTCACTCTGCAAGATCCCAGCTCCTGCCAGCTCCCGCCAGCTCCCGGGCTGCCACTTCACCTGGACACAGCATCATCCCGGCAGATAGAACCAGGCAGGAGAGATGAGGAGAGTCCAGCAAAAAGCAGGAAAAGAGAATTCGCTGCAAATCACCATTACAGGCACAACACATAAAAGTGTGACTCTTCTCTTTGACGTAGTGATTCACAGGCCAGTTTTTACGAAGCAAAAGCACACTGCAGCTGTGGGGTTCCTCATGCAGCAAGGCTCCAAAAAACACTTGGGTGTTTGCGTATCAGAGCAGGGCTACAAAAAGAATTCATCACTGAAAGCAGTATTTACGGTGCTGGCAGCAGCTGACCGACAGCTTTGGGAAAACACGTTGGCCAGGGACGGGAAGGACGGGGAGGACTTGAATAAGGCAAGCTCTGGACTCCAGATCTCTCTTGAGCTCCCACATACCCAATTCTGCGTGTGCACCGACATCCTCATCCCAGGTCTTTTTCTGTGCCTTATCTCCTCCAAGCAGGGTAAGACAAAACTGAGCTGGATCCAAAGCCAAGCTCCCGTTACACCCGGGACTATGCACCCGCTCAGCTCCACTGGCATCCAGGGTAGCTCCTGCAGGGTCCAGTGCCTGTGGGAGATGGCCTGTATTGGAAAGGCCAAGCTCAGGGACAGCAGCAAACCTGCAGCTCTGGAGGCTACAGAGGGTGAGAGAAAAAAAGCTGCTGTTTCTTTCAGTGCAAGCGTGAGCAGGATCCCTTCTCTTGGCAGCAACTGAAAGTCATCACGGCACAGCTGGGGCAGCGTGCAGCTGGCTTTGGGTTTCCAGGGACAGGAGGAGAAGCCAGAGGTGACTGCAGAGGCAGCTCGGACATGCTGACTGATAGGGATGGTTTGCAAGGAGGGGAGAACTTGTGCCCTGGCAGCACGGAGCATCAGGGACACCCTGCCTGAGCTGTATCCATCCCCACTGTTGCCCCTGCGGGCTCTACCAGGGGAAGGGCCCTGGCAGAGCAGAGGTGGGTGGCAGCGAGGGCTGACATGGGGCGTATTTCCCAGGGGAAGGGCAGGATGCTGTGCTGCTGCTGCTGCTGCTGCTGGGATCCTCATTACTCATGTCCTTTAATGAGCTTCCACTGGGCCCTATCCAAACACCGCATCCACTCTGCCCAACACCCATCAAAAACTGGGCTGCTATAGGTTTGACCCAGGATTTTGGGTGCCCACCTTCCACTCCCACGAGCCATGACCCAGAGCACAGAGTGAGTCCCCTGGGACCAGGCTGGCACTGCTGCTCAAAGCAGGGACACTGCAGTAAAACCAACTGCTGTCTCAAAGCTTTTCGGCTGAAGGGGAACCCAACATGAGTGGGTTGATGCAGATCAGCACCCGGCCAAGACAAGCCCTCGGGCAAGGAGTGCCCAGCCGCAAATTGCCACCTCCCCAGGACACAAGGCAGGATGCTGCTCACAAGCCTCTTCCTGCTACCCGTGCCGATGGGATTCTATCTCTGCAGACCTTCTGCTTCCTCCTCCCTCCCCAGCGCCAACCCAAACAGCAGCCTCAGCCCTTTTGGCATAGGTGGCTTTGCCAGCACCCATACTGGCCAAACCAGGACAGGTAGCCCCCAGGCAGGGGGAGAAGCCTCAGCACAGCTCCAGAAGGAGCAAGCAAGCCTGGGGAGCTGACAGCATCCCCCAGCCCATGGGAAGGAGAGGGCGACCACAGGGGGAGCAGGGCTCCTGTTCCCTGAGCTAGAAAAACACCCCACAGCAGAGAGGCAGCCATGGGACCCAGGTTCTGCAGATGCTTCACTCGCTGTCCCACTCCAGCATGCAACTCCTGGGGCAGGGACATGCTCCAGCTATGCAAGAGCCTCATGCATGTGATGAGCAAGAGTAAGCACTTGACTCCCATGGCCCTCTCATTGCCCCTCTGCAGAGGCAGGAAGGGAGGGAAGAGGGGAAGATCCTCCCTGGGGTGTTTGCAGAGCGCTGCACAGGCAGGAAGGCAGCAGGCTCCTCCATGTGAGACACCCTCCCCTGCCTGGCCCAGGACGCAGCTGCAGGGCTTGGTGGGGCATGGGGCTAGCAAGGAAGTAGCTGGGACAAAAAGCAAGGTACCCCCCTGTCCACCCAGCACCTGCAAGCATCTAGGGAGACACCCATCTTCCTGCTGCCCCAGTTCAGCAGGCTCTCAGCTGGCCATGAGCTCCCATGGAGGAGATGGGGACCATGCACACACCCTACATCAGCTTCCCACAGCATCCCGAAGCCTAGGCCATGGTGCTTACCAGCATCCCCATACCTTGCCGTGTGTACGACATCTCACATCAAAGCCATCAGCTCCTGTGTCAAGGCTTTGGACCAACAGAAGGCAAAGGGGCAAGCAGGTTTTTATTAACAGTGACAAAGCAGGCAGCGTGTGTGGCGAGGGCGGGGAGGAGACCCCCCCCTGCACAGGAGAAGCAAGAGGGGCTGATAAGCAAGGTTTGTCACCCGGCATGGCAGGCGGGTGAGCTCATCAACAACGCCCCGAGCACCAGCTCTGAGCCGGGGCGCACGAAGCACGGCATGGGGTGAGCACTGAAGGCGCCTTTGTTTCCCCCCAGCTGAGCTGTCCCCTCCATCTCCCTTGTTAAACGTCCTCTGAAATACAAGGAGGGGGCCGGGGAAGGGGGGGCAGTCAAAGAGGCCTGTGATCCCAGGAGGGTGCATGGCCCACTGAGCTGAGGAAGGGAAGGAATTAATTTCCTACACTCGTTAGGCTCCCAGCCTAAATAAAGTTAATGGGGTGGCTGCAGGAAGCGAGGGGAGATTGCTCCAGGGTTGCTGTGTGGAGGGAGGGCAGTGGGTGCCGGTGTGATGGACCTGAGGTCACCCAGTGAGCAAGGACTGGCACATTACTTCTGCAATAGCCAGCAGGAGCAAGCGTAGACCCCGCACCAGCCTGCATTTGTGCCCACACCACAGCGGGCAGGGGACCAGGCTCATGTGCTGGGGGTGGGTGCGTGGGCACCGGTGTCTGTGCACACCACTGCCCTTGGGGGCTCTTGTGAAACTGTGGTGTGAAACTGTGGAGCCTGGGGATGGAGGCGGTGGCAAGACATCAAAGGGCTGCTGGGGGAACGCGGCAGGACATCAGAGTGGCCACAGGCGCTGAGCAGGTGACACAGCTGAAAAGGGACCCTGCATCCCCCACCCGCCAAGCCACCTCCTCGCTCACAGGACACCTCCGGCCTCATGCCTGCCTCTGGTGCTGACAAATGGATCTCACCTGCTGCTTTCTTCTGGGGCTTCTCTTGCAACTGAAATCCTGTGGGATTGTACCACTACTCTGGGCTCAGGCTTTGGCCACAGGCATCCCAGGACAGGGAGCGACGCCAGCTTCCCCTCCTGCAAACTCACTCCTCTCCACATTCGCAGCTTGATGGGGAGATGTCAGCAAGGTCTCTGAGCCTGGGAAGGCCACAGCAGCAGATGGCTTTAGCTTTAGCTAACTCGGACTGGATGGGCAGAGGGGACCCAGGGCAGCTCTGCCAGGACAGAGTGAGCTGGGGGACCAGCACCAGGATGCTGCGGCTGTTCAGGACAACGGGGCACTATTTCCTCCACTGCTAAAGCCTGCCCTAGAAGCAGCACCAAGCACGGTGCTGGCAGAGGAGTTGCATCCCCTTCAGCACCCTACACTTCTCTCCACCCTGCACCCAGGCCAGCCCTATTTTTAGACTCTGCGAGTGCTCCCCCCATCAGGGACCTGCTTCCACAGTGTGGAGATAAGGGTCCAGGCACAGCCTGCAGCTGCAGAGCCCATCTCCCCCTCCCTGGCCTCTGCTCCATCACAAGAGGAAAAATCAGGTCTTGTTCCAGCAACCTGCAGAGAGGAGGAAGAGGAGGAGGAGGAAGAGGCTCCGGCCAAGCCAAAGCAGGAGTTTCCTGGTGTTCAGACCCAGCTTTTGCAGCGGGAGAGATAAGACAACGCACGTGGCGTTGTCACCCCAAGCAAAGCCAGTCCACAGCCCGACAGAGAGCCCCAGGGAGGGGAGATGCTGTTTCACAGCACCGGAATGCTGCAAGGCTGCTGCAGTGGGGATGTGCACAGGGACCTCCATCCCGTGGCTGCCCAGGTGCCAGCAGCCCCATGGCCACGGCTCTCTCGTGTCCTCCACCTGCCCCTGGCCACGCTTCCTCCCATGCCAGGTGAAGGCTGGGGGCGAGGGAGGCGGGGGGTGGAAATCGGATGATGGGAGTGACGGCCATTGTTTGTAGCTAAAATAAAAACCAAGCAAAAATAAATCCTTCCTGTTGGCACAGGCAGGGCCCTGAGACGCTCTGCCTGCCTGCCTGTGCAGGGCTGCTTAGAGCCGCCACCAGCAGTAAACAAACATTTATAGCTCCTGGGATGCCATAAATAGGTGGGGTGCAGGCCGGGGAAGGGGGCACAGCCATGCGCTACCCCAGCAGCCGGTGATGGCAGCGGAGATTGCCCAGCCTCAGGAGGAGCCCTGCAGGGACAAACAGACCCAGCGCTGCCAGAGGAGTTACTTGCAGTAGAAAAACTGCTCTGCCCTCTCCATGGGCTGATGTTGAGCCACCTGCAAGAGACACCCAGGCACTGGCATGTGCCTCCATACCTTGCTCCTTGCCCCCAGCCTCCTCCTGCCCCAGCATGGGCTGCGGGCATCACTGGAGGGGTGATGCCTGAATTGGGTGTTGGCAGCCCCCTCCAGCCCCAGCGGGGCCAGCTTTCCCCTGCCACTGATCCTTGAGGAAGGCCATGGCCTTCTAGCCCTGTGCTGAGCTCCCGGGGCAGTTCCTGTTCCCATTCCCATTCTCAAGGAGGTTTCTTTCCGATGGGGAGGAGGCAGGCGTGCAGCCGGCGAGGAAGTGCCTTGGCAGGGGCAGCGCAGCGCTCCCAGAATTGTTCCTTTGTGCAGAAGACAAGGGGACAGACGGCTGCCTGCCTGCACCCTGCCTGCGGCCACCGCTCCTCCGGTGTGGACAGGAGGAGTACCCTGCCAAGCAGGCAGGAGAAGGGCAGCGCTCAGCCCCAGGGAGGCGTCAGGGACAAGCAGGGCATCCCTGCCAGCCAGGCTCAGCTTCCCAGCCAGCCATAACCAGCGGGGTGTGGGGCAAACAGGGATGACTGGGACGGGCTGGTGGGGCCAGGAATGCCAGCCTGGAAAGTACTTCCTCCTCCCAGGGTGGCTGTCTGTACAGCTACGGAGCAATTTGGCATGCTCCAGCCTGGCGGGTTTTTAGAGAAAAGCCAACCATTAGTGATCACACTTGAGCTCTGACAACATCTCATAACAGTGGAAGATTTGCTAAGGGGCCACTCAATGCACATGAATCATCTCCTCCCTGGAAACAAGGGCCCCTTGAGTGGGGCGGATGGGGGGAGTGCCTCTGACTCGGCATCCAACAATGTCAGCAGGAGCCTGAGTGCTTGGGGCTGGCTCCTGCGCAGCTGGGAGCCCCCCACCCTCCCCAGCTCTCCAACTGCCCAGCCAGTGCCTCTTCCCACCCCTTGCTGTGATTAATCCCCTTGCTGTTAGCCCCAGGACCCCAGCAGCAGTCCCTGCTCTCCCAGAGGCTCCCAGCTCAGACGCTGCAGCATCCCTGAGCATTGCGGAGCACAAGGTGAGCTCAAACTTTTTGACCTGTCCCCCCAAACTCCCAGCACCTCCTTGCTGCCTCCCCACCCCACGGCACACCCCGCACCCCGCCAAGGCAGGCTGCAGCAGGCAGGGCAGGGATGCACATCCCCTGGGGATCTCATCATCATGACCTTACAGTAACTAATATCCTTAGCTGATAACCTTGGAAAATCAGTTTCGGTAGATGAACACAAAACCTGCTTGCTCAAGGGGGCAGAAGGTCCCCCGCCAGCTCTCCCTCCTGGCGCAGTTACCCACTGGCTTCTCTCCTTACATGAAGGAGCCCGCAGGGTTTGCAGCGCCCCTCTGTCCCACTCCAGCCCTGGGAGAGAGGGTGATGAGCAACCGGAGAGGTTAAATAGCAAGAAGGGTGCCCTGGCCGTGCTTGCTGAGCCTCCTTCCTTTGTGGCCCCATCTGCTCCAGACGCACACCCTAACGCTGACAGCAACTTTGGTGGGGGGAGGGATTCCTTTCCCAACACGGCCCCAGCAGCATGGCCAGCTCATCCGCTTTCAGCAGCGCTCATGTGAAGGGTCCTGCATCTGGCCCAGTGCCTTTGCCAGCAGTGGCTCCTCTCCCTTGTATAAATAGCTCTGCAGAAAGCCTTATCGCGTGGCGTGGCTCTCAGCTGCTCACCCACCCCAGCAGTGACCAGCCGAGCAGCAAGTCCAACCCGGGGCTGAGCAGCAGATCTGCCCTCTCAGCCATGTTCACCCCAAGCCCTCCTGCTTCAGCCTGGGTCTCTGTACCAAAGCAGTTTCTCAGAGTCCTTACCACCCTGCAAAAAGCCAAGAAGAGCAAGGGGAGCTGTGGCGCACGCCTGGGCCTGGTGCTCTGCCCCATGCATCCAGCCAGTGCCAAGAGCATGGGCACGAGGGAATCGGCCACAGGAGCAGGACCCCAAACACCCCAAAACCAGTGTGCTCTTTTCTGGAGGAGAGACAGTTTCACATCCTCCCCACAGTCTTACACATGAAAACAGGAGTCCTGACTAGAGAGAAGTGTAATTACAGGCTGACAGAGCTTGCACAGAGCAAAGATTATCACCCACATTCATGCCCCTGCCAGCTCACACACTGCAGAAACCATCACTCACTGCTGTGGGACCAGTCAAGCCTCTTCTCTATAAGTGGATTAAAGGAGAAACGAGAACAAGGGGTCATGGTGGTTCCCTTCCCACCCAGCCCCATGCCGGCAGCACACCCCTCGCAGCACTGCCCAGAGGGAGGGGTGCTGCCCTGCAGTGAAGCCCCAAGCTGGGTCGAGGCTCTCCTGGCGATGCCCATGCTCAGAGCATTGCTGCGGGTGGAAAATCTCTGAGGGCTACAGCACCCTCACCCTGCCTGCTCCGCTTGGCACGCCAGTCCCTTTGGGCAATGACTCCCAGAGGGGTGTCACCTCCCCAGGGAGCCCCCAACAGAGCCATGGGGCATTGGAGGGGGCAAGGCTCTCAACTGGAAGAAACTGGAAAAAAGCTGCTGGAAGAAACCCCTGGGACAGCCCTTGCTGAGCTGCAGGGTATGTCCTGCCTCGCAGCAGCCCGCATTGAAGCAGAGCAGCTTCACAGGAGCAGTGCAGGTAATAATTAACAGGCTGATTAAATCACCCACAAACACCTCCTGTGACCCAGGCAGATAAGGACCCTCCAGTGCTCTGTGCTGCAGCAGGACTCCTTCTCCAGGGGCTGTTCCCCCTCCAGGAGAAGACTGTGGTGGTTTGCTTTAGCTCACCAAAAGCAAAGTTTATCCCTCTAACCTGAAGAGGCTGCAGCTGCCCCCACCCCAGAGGAGAACAGGGATGTTGTGGATTGCCCTTTCATACCAGTGAGCACAGCAAGAAGCCGAGCAAATAAAAGCACCCAGGTGAGATATCGCTGAGTGACTCTGCTTATGCCCCTGGGCAGGGCACGGGCAGCCTCTTCCCTCTGCCTCAGAGGCTGCTGGCTGGAGAACATGTTTAAATAATGAATGAAAAAGAGAGGTTTGAGATGCCCTTTAAAGGAATAGTCAGGCAGGGGTGAGACCTGCTGAGTAATGTATAAAAAACAAGCTTCGGGCAGAGGGGAGATGTTAGGATTAGTCAGAACTCAGAATAAACTGTATTCTCGTCAACCAAAATTTTGGCGTTGGCCTTTTCCAAACAAACTTGACAGCACAGGGAGCAGCAGGTTGGCCTGGGCTCCCTTCCGACACCGGGAGAGGCCCTGGGACTGGTGCAACAACCATTTGCCCACCCCTGCGATGGGCAGAGCACTAGGAAACCTCTCCAGGTGGCACCTTCCCACCTGTGGCTAGTTTGGAGCTGGGGGGACCTGAAGCTCTCACCTCTCAGTAGTCCATCATCTCCACCAAACCCCAGCCTCCAGGACAGCAGGAATTACAGGTAATTGCAGGCACAGTGGTGGGAAACCCGCTGACTCAGCACCCCAGTGCTGATGACGGCTCCCCCACGGGTGTGCCCAACCCACCGCCCTGCGCCCAGGCAGGCACGGCCACGTTACTACCAGGACTGGGTGGGTCCTCCAGCCCCCAAAGCCCCAAAATGGACACCCCAGCCTCACCAACGGGGGTGGAAAGCCCTCTGCATCCCAAAAGGCTGCTCTCCATGTCCCGTACATCCCCCTTCCCCGAAGCCAAGATCCAAAATATCTCAGATGCAATACCCGACCTGCAGGAGTGAGACATGGGGAGTTTGGCAGGGCTGACACATCTTTCTAGGAGGAAGAGTGACACGAGGCAGTTGTGCCTGGACCCTCAGAAGCAGAGGATTGTATGGGACCCTCACCCAGCAGGGTATGGGCAGGGAGGGCTTGGGATTTGCAGGAAGGAGCTGGTGGATTAGCCGCCAGCCAGCTCCACTTTCCCAAATCCTTTCAACCACATTGCACAATGCAGAGCCCTCTTTTCAGAGGCAGTGGGATGAGAAACCACAGACCCCCTGTGGGGGAATTATCCCTGCTGAATCAGGAGCAAGGGAGACAAGTGCCCAGCACCCAGCCTCCAGTGTTGACAGGCATCCGTGGGCAACCCTGCCTCGACCCCAGTGATGCCCAGGAGCTCGGGAGCTGTGCTGGGCACAAGTCCTCCCTGTCCCCTCAGCGGCCACCTCAGCCCTGTCCCTGCAGGAAAGCGATGTTCCCGGGCCAGGGCAGGCAGGGCACAGCAGCGGGTCTCTGCCTTCGGCGGCCGGGGCTGTGCTGCCCCGGAGGACCCTCAGAGGGCAGGATAAGCGTGTTTTCTCAGCTGAGAACAGCCCTTCCGTTTCCTTCCCTTACCCAGCTCCGCCGGGAGCATCAGGTGCAGAGGCAAGGCCACCAGCCGACAGCATTTCCTACCAGCTTAACCCCTGCGGGGCAGGGGTAGAGAGGCAGGAAGGTCAGTTTATCCCAGCGGGAAAGCTGACAAGCTTGAGCACAGGGGAAGATGCAACTGCTCTGGTTATTACTGATAGCTCCATCAGTGCTGGGACTGGTTCACTGTATCAGCTTTTAACTCCAGGACACAAAAGCCAGCTATCAAACCTGTTCCTATGTAACTTCCATTCCTGGGTCTGTCCTTTACAACCTCGGTTTCCCAAAGTGTAAGATGACACGGGGACTACGTGAAAATGGGAGGCTGAAACCACCGGACAAAGAGCCAAAAAAGGGCTGTTCCCCCATCACCAAGCTGGGTGGGTTTAGTGTTAAAAAAAAAACAAAAAACAAAAAACAAACAAACAAAAAAACCCACAAAAAAAACCCCAAAAAAACCCAAAAACAACCAGAAGAAAGCCAAAGGCATTCTTCAAGCTGCTCCTGACACATCTCCTGCTAATTGCCAGCAATCAGAGCATACCAGCGTCTCCCAGAGCTCCCTCCTATCACTTCCAGGATCACATGCTCATGAAACCCACTTCAAAAAAAAAAAGTATTTTGAGCATGGAAACCCCTTGAAGCAAAGATATGTTTTCGTTCCAAACTGTTACGAAATGTCAGCGTTTTCCCTTGCCTGCCAAAGAGCCTGCCTTTGATGCGATAGGAGGCATATCAGGAGCAAAAATGGAAGGGGCTGCAGCAGTTGTGCCATTGGGGGAGCCTGGGGGAGGGACGGCCAAAGAAGTTATTTTCATCCTTCCCCACTGTGGAGGCTGTGGATTGTTAGCACAGTGTCTGCAGAGGGACCTGAGCTCCCCGAATGCCGCCGCTTTTAGCACCGCAGGGTGATGAACTGAACAGCAGGCTGTCGGTGGCTGCGCGGGTGCCCTCCCCGCGGGTGGCAGGACCTGCTGTATTCATCCCACGGGTGCCCTGGCAGGATGTGCCAGCCCCTTGTTTGGCAGTGGGGAAGGGCTGGCAGAGACAACGCAGAGCTCCTTGGGAGGTTTCCAACCAAACTGTCCTGCTGCTGCCCTGAAAGAGTGACATTTAATAGCTAGTTTGCAGGACTGACAGCTGTGCCAGTAATTTTCACTGGAAGAAGATTTCTTATATGCAGGAGATGTGTGTTCTTCAGGAGAGAGCTTTAGCTGTGCCAGACTAGACGGTACCTGGTGTAGGGAAGGGTTAAGGGATTAGGACATGGGTCTGGGATGCCAGAAACCACTTCAAGCCTCCACTCTTCTAAATTGTTATCTCCTGTCCCCAGCAAGTTATCTGGCTACTGAGCAACAGAAAAATCTTGGGTCAAGCCCCATTTTCACTCTCTGTCCTCTGAAAAGCCTTCCTACTATTTGGGATGAGACAACTTCTTCAAATCCTTAAAGTTTTCCTGGGCTGGGGTAAGAACCGCCTGCCAGCTGTGGGCAAGAGGATTTCAGGCACATCGGCGTGCAGCACTGCTCCATAGCAGAGAGTATGTCAGCCTTGCAGCTCAGCACATATGCACTGGAAAGCAGCATTTCCATGTCAAGAGCAAATGTGGGAAAGAGGCAGGTTTTCCAGACAGCTCAGGCAGATAGGACAGACCCCAGGGTCCCTGGCTGGAGGACACTACCCCTGCAGCAGTCAGTAAGGGCACCAGCCTGCTCCTTTGCTTCTCCAGCAGTCCCTGCCACAGTGGGAACCTGCGATGTGCTGGGCCAGGGAGGGTCCCACTTCGCCACACACTCCGGGCTATAAACAGGCGGTGGCCCCGGGCAGCTGAGTTTCCAGCAGAAGGAATGGCTGCAATGTGGGGGAGAGCTCAGCACTTGCCTGGCATGCTAACAGCTGGCCTGATCTGTGTTTCGCACCCACTCTGCACCCCCTTCCACCGGGCTACGTGCATGGGGCAGGCAGGATTCCTGCTGCCAGCTTGCAGGCAGCAGGTCAGGAATAATCCGGGCTCCCTCCCACCAACCCCGCAGCCTCCCCATTCCTGTGGGCGAGCTGGAGCCAAGTTTATCCCTGACACAACTCTGCCGGCTTTGCTGGATTTAGACCCTAGATAACTTTGGTGCAGGACCTAAATTCTGGTGGCACAAAAGGTCAGGAAAGAGTAACTAATGAGGAGAAGCCATGTGCAAGCACAGCCTGCTAGAGCAAAGGCTCACAGCATATATTGCCTCCCAAATCACACACACATGCACTTCTCTATTAGCACAATCTGAAACAACTCCATAAACAGCCCACAGCACCAATTCCCCAGGTTAGGTGCTGGTGTAGAGCTGAGCCCCGCACTGGGCACTGTCTGGCCTGCCAGGTAAGGCAGCAGGCTCAGCTGGAGCATGGGAAGCGATGAAGAAGCTGGCGGATCATAAAGCAAGAGCAAGTCAGGGGCTGAGCAGAGCTCCAGGTGAAGAAAGGGGCTGCCAGAGAGCAGGCAAAGGCTGGGAATGGGGCACAGAGCTCCTTCCCACCACTGGACCCAGCACCCCTTGCACTAGGGAAGGGAACCTGGCAAGACCCCCACACCTTCCCTCCGTGAGCCACAGCCCCCAGAGGGATCCAGTGGCTCTGGGTGATGAGCAGGAGGGTCTGGAGGAGTTTTACGTTAGCAAAGAGCCATCCAGGTGCCAACAGCAATTCATTACAAGCACTCAAAGCGCTGCTGCCGCTACCGTAGAAGGCACTGGTGAGGGGGATCAAACAGCAGAGCGGCTCTCCCCTGGCAGGGCCAGCCTGTGGAGTGGCTGCACCGTACCTGGGCCCGTCTCCACAATGCTCCAGGGTGCTTTCTGCAGTGTGCCAGACACCCCCTGCCCTTCCCTGCGGTGAGGTCACAGGTTTGATTTTTGGGCTGGGCTGGGCTGGGATGCACCCAGGGCAGCCTCCCACCAGCTCGCACAGCAAGAGAACAGGGAAGCCAAGACCTTCTGCTGTCCCTCTCCCCACTGGTGAGGTCCTCAGGGACCTTGAAGGACAGTTCTAGCATCACCCGTCATTTGACAACACTCCCCCTCCTGCAACAGCACCCTCCTTCAGAGCCAGCAGAGCCACCCTGCCTGGCTGGCAGGCAGGGCAAGCCGCAGCCATGGGGGACGGCTGTCCCTGTCACCATCCCTGTCCCCTCCTGGGCTGCTGGGCACTGACACTGCTCTCCGAGCACCAACACCATGAGCTGCAGACCAAGAGTCGAATTCCTCATCCTGCATTTCCACTGCGGAAACACCACCCCATCCTTTTACATTGGGAAGGGGAACTCATGACCCTTCAATCTTTCTGGTGATGACCCAGAGCTGCAGACACAGCACTGCCTGAACCGCCCTGGGACTTCAGTGTGGTCCCAGCCCACAGAGCTGGAACAATGCCCCTGGCCTCCCATTATCATTTTTGGCTGGTGCTGCTGCATCACCTCCAAGGACCAGGACCCCCATGCTACACCCTGTCACCACCTGCTCCTCCCCTGCAGCCCTAGGCCACCATTCTGCAGCAGTGAGCAGCAATCCCCCTGAAAACTTCCCTCTGCTCCTGTCCAGGGGCCTGCCAGCCGCAGCAGAAAGCCAGGACCTTCTCTGCAAAGTTGGCCCAAAGCCCTGGCAGGTTTATTCCTGTCCCAGATCAAAGCCTAACAACTACATGAGCCCGATGCCACAAGCTGCAGGCAGGAATTGCACACATGTGGGAACACAGCCATTTCCCAGCAGGGTGGGGATCAGGCCCTCCACGGCTTTACAAGACCACCGGCATCTTCCCCAGCTGGGGAAACTCTCTGGATCTGATCAGCTCCATCTGGAAACACCAGTCACCTCCCTTTCTATGAGCATAACTTACCCTAACAAGTGCTTCCACCCCACAGGCTTGCTTACAAGCTGCTGCCTTTTCACCCATCTGACCAGCAAAGGGAAACTGGTACGAGTTTGTGTCGCAGCTGGCCGTGCCGCAGGGCTGGTGGGGGGGAAAAGGCACCCTGAGGGCAGGGTCCCGCATCGATCCGGTGAGCTGCACCACCCGCTCGGTTGGGAAGGGATGTGCGACCCCCAGGATCGGGACAGGCATCTCCTGTCCCCGCCGTGCCGGGCGCGGAGGGGATGCCCGTCCCGTCCCGTCCCGTCCCGCTCCCGTCCCGTCCCCGCTTACCGCTGAGGCGGTCCATGGTCCCGGAGCCGCGGGCAGCACCGGCCGCCCCGGCAGCCGCGGGCGGGCGAGTGTCGCCGGTAGCGGCCGCCCGGCGGGGCCGGGTCTCGGCTTCGGAGCGGCCAATGGCTTCGCCCGCCCCTCCCTCGGTGCACGGCAGCGCCGAGCACCGGCCCGGCCCGGCACGGCACCGGCAGACCCCCGGCGCTGGTGACCCCAGCCCTGCAGCACCCACCTCCCTCCACCCGCCTTGAACGGCCGAGGGTGCCCCGGGGTCCCCTCCCCTCACCCCGCCGCCCCGTGCATCCCCCCCAGGTGCTGCCCCACACCGGGCATTCAGCGTCCCCAGCAGCAGCACCTGGAGATCCCCTCCCGTGAAGGGTGAGGGTCCGGAGTGGGCCACCCTCACCTGCCCGCTGCCTGCCCACGGGGCTTGTTGGTTTAGGCAAAGATCCAGAACTAATTCTGGAGTGAGCAAGCACAGCTCCCCCTTCCCACCTCACTCCCTGCTTCGTTGGTGCTGTCCCTGCTCCCTCCTGCCTCCAAACCCCTTCATATGTGCTCCCTGCTGGTGTCCCTCATGTGCCTGGCCACTGCCTGGCCATGGTGCTCATGCCACCATCACTGTCCCTCCCCAACAAAGATCTCAGGGGCTTGGGAGACTTGTGGGTGTGCGAGGGAGCGTCCCATGCATGGCAGCAGGGGCAGTGACTCTTGGCACCCCCAGGATAATTTCTCCTGCCTCAGGACTGCAGCTGAGCCCTCTTCTGGGGATAGTAGGCTGTGACAGAAATGTGATTCAGTTTCACATGTACCCAGTTATCACTTGGGAAAGCAATAATTGAAACATCAGCTGTGCATCAACAACTGGCCTCAGGGCTTCCCAATTTTGGGCACTCAGCCCGAGGCAGACCAGAGGCAGTGACCTACCTCTCGCACCCCCCTGCACCCAGCTGGGAGACAGCTCCTGTCTGGATGCTGCTCCCCACCTGGCCAGTGTTTGCTGGTCTCCTGGATCAAGCCCCATTTCCCCTCGTAACATGGGGTCACCGCTGGGGCTGCGGTCAGGGCACAGGGTGCTTGCTTGCAGGCCAAAGCCGCCAATGCCACTGCCTGCCAGGCTCCAGCTGCTTTGTGGCTGGGATTGCAAAGCAGCCAAATGAGAGCGGGCTCAGGCAGTGACGGCTTCCAGGGCAGGCACTAACACCCCTGCCGCTGCTCGCTGGGGTGCAGACGGGTGCTCTCTGTGCACCCTGGGGCAATGGGAGCCCGTGAGGGTCCCACAGGGTGTCTGCTGCCCCTGAACCACATGGGCTGGGGAGGTTTCCTTGGCTGAGAGATAGCACTGAGCCCTGCCTCAGTTTCCCCACCTTTGCCATGCAGGTAGTTGCAGGGAACAGTTAGTTACTGTCCATTAAATGCTTTGAAAATGAAAAGACTCCCGCTGCTGTGTTATTATTAATATCCTTCAGGCTTTATCACTGAAACTGCTGCTGGAGATGGAAGTTTCTGATAGCCACAAAATGTTGAGCTTGATTTAGGGAGCCATAGTTTATATTAGTGAAATCATTATAAATACAGTTGGTTCATTTACTGCTGCACTAAAGCAGACAGGAGCAATTACCAGTGCAATATTGCCATCTCCACCTGAGGCCCCAGCCCCTTCCACACCAGTGTAAAGCTCCCCAAGCTGGGGCTGCTGCTAATAGAAAACTTCCTGCCCTGAGCACCCTGCACCCTGGCAAACCCCTGCAAGGGGCCCCGCATGTCTTGCCTGCTTCACACAGGAATCCAGTGACAGCTTTTTTGGGCAATAAGCTGGGTGGCCTCAGCACCCAATGGCGATGGTGCTGATGGCAGGGAGGGCATTCAATCCACCTGATGGGAGACATCAGGACACAAGGGTTTCAAAGAGAACCAAAACAGCCAGAAGCAGAGCTGGCCTGTGGCACAGTGAAGTGAGACCCTCGCTGTCCCCTCAGAGGAACCCTGCTGATCCAGCTCTTGCAGAGGTGCCCTGTGGTTTGCTGGCCTGTTTGGGACTGCTCAGTCCTGTGGTATGCCTGAAAATTGTGCCAGACAAACGAATAGGAAACTGGAGCACCACAGACACCAGGAAGGATGTTTATGTGGAAATAACACTATTAGTTTTACAAAAAAATAAGCAAAAAAAAAAAATCCCAATAATTTGCAGTGGAGCAAATGCTGAATGGCCCTGGTAACGGCCTTCATTCCTGGAGGCTTGTAGAGGGATTCATCTGGGACTCAGGCATCAGTGATGGGGTAATTCAGGAAAACTCCCACAAGAAGGTCCAGCAGTTAGTGGGACCAGCACCCCTGGCTCCCCTGCTCTGGCCTTGCCCCCAGCTCCCAGCCAGACTGCTTCCGCCGCTTCTCAGGTGGTTGCTGAGACCAATACATGGCAGCCCAGGACCGGGCAGCACTGCAGCTTGTCTGCTCTCGGGCCTTGCTGGCCCTGAACAAAACTGAAGAGCAGCAAGAAACTGCACAAGGGAGGAGGCAACTTTGGCTGTTTCATTTAAGAAGGGCTTGGTTTGGGGATGGCCTAGAAAGCTGCCGTTCTGCCACTTCAGGAGGAAAAACTGGCTCTGTAGCAATACTGGGTTTGCAGGGAAATCCAGCAGTTGGGACTCAGGTTTGCACCTTGACCTGTGGGGCTGCACTCTGCTCCCGGCTGGGTCCCCACCACTCCTCCTCCTTGTCCCCTGCCCCAAGCTCTGTATTTCTGATCCTGAGGGTGAAGCTGAAGGTACCCCCAGTGCATAGCCACGTTAAAGGCAGGGAGGGTATTAAGGAACCCATGGTGAGATCCTGCTTATCCTGCAATTGTAACAAGGGCCTTTTCCAACTCATAAGTAAATATACAGACCAGCTGAGCAGAAAGGTACGGGACACCCCCATCCCACAGCCCCACTCTCCCCCAGCCCTGGGTGCCATGGCTGCAGAAGGGAAATCCTCTCCCTGTGCTCCCGTGGGGCAGCAGTGACAGATGCCAAGTGCTTCAGGGCACAGGTGGCTTTTAGCCCCTGGGAGAACCCAAGGATTGATACAGTAACAAGGTTGGAAAAGAAAAGGAAACAAAGAGCATAAAATGATTTGCGAGACTCCCCTTCACTCTGTCATACAGCACTGAGAATCATACAGAGCTGCAATATAGAGACCTTTCTATGTATATATTTATAGTTATGTATATATTTATAGTGCACTGCATTTAAAACAGCCGGGCCTGCTTCTTCAGCTCATTCCTCTTCCACAGGGCCAGGCGGTCGAACTCAGCGATGGTCATACCGAAGATCTGGTAGAACTCCTCCTGGGAGAGGTGGCGCTGGGGAGGGATGGGATGCTGGGCCAGGGCTGGGGACTGCAGCCACCACCCAGGGCCAGCCACCACCACGCAGGCTGTATGGCTGCAGTGGGGCGGGAGGGCATGCGAGGGGATCTGATGGCATCCCCTGCCCGGCTGGGTGCAATGGGGTGCTAAAAGCTCCAGCAGTGCTCACTCCGGAGAGGGGGAGCACCTGGATCCCTCCTGCTCCTGCCAAATGCACTCGTGCTGTAGGCATGGGGGGCAGCTCTGCCTGGCTAGCGGAGCAGCAGGACCACCGTGACAGTGTGCTGGCACATGTGTGCTCCTGGGGAGCTGTGGAGATGCTCCTCACACATCCATGAGCCCCTTGCAGCCCCACACTGCCTGCCAGAGCTAAGGGAACACCCCATGGGATTGGGTCCCTTTGAGCCCCGAGGAGATTGCCCCTGGTAGGAAAGGCTCTCCTCACCTCTAACCGAGTCCTGTCCACATCTTTGGGCAGCTGGTTTCTCCCCCTTGTCTTCACCAGGAGCAGCTCATAGGGGTATATCTGCACAGGGACAGGAAGACCATGGAATAGCTCTGGAGCCAGAAGAGGACAGCTGGGGCACACCTGGGAATGAGGCTGTGGGGTCCATCAGGGCAAAGCCTCTTCCTGCCATGTTTAGCAGGGTTTGGGAGGCATAGCTGCCTCCAAGGCTTGGACAGGACAAGGGAGAGGGGAGACTTGCTCTCAGGGTGACCCTAATGCACCTTGAATCGTTTTGGTGGCTCTGGAATAGCCTGCTCACTCTGCAAAACTGGGAGTGACCCAGGGACGAGTGTGAGTAGGGAACCATCAGCACAACCATCCTTATCTGTTCCTCACCCAGGAGACACTTCCGCTTGGCCAAGTGCTTAGGACCCTGGCAGGAGGGGAAGGACTCTGGTCCGAGCCCCCCAGGATGGAGTTGTCAGGTGGGGGATGGAAGGGGACTGAAGGTAGGGCTTTGCGGGCAGAGGTCAAAGCTTCCTCCTGAAGGGCCTGGGGACACACAGACATGGCTCTGGGACTCCCTCTGAGTGGCACTCGTACCAGCTGGCAGCCACTCCTTGGAGCGGGAGCATCTTACCTTGTACTCTGTGGGGAGAGAGAAAAGACAAGAGACATGAGCCACGCTGACCCCTCTGCTGCCAGGATCCTTACCCTGGGGCTGCGGGGACCCCCGCCTGTCTCCCCCCTTCTCCCTCCAGCCTGGACCTCATCTTCCAGAGCTGCCTGTGGTGGGTTAGGCAGCCCCATGGCATCTGGCTCCATGCCTACAGGGTCCCCTGCCCACGCTGCTCCCCAGCCCTGCGGCGCCTTACCTCGCATCCCCCAGTTGACGGCATTTGTGCTGTCGTAGTGGAAAAGCTCGGCACTGGGAGGCTGCAGGAGGGAGACAGGGAGGGAAGAGTAAGAGGGGGTCCCCCTCCAGATGCTCAGCACAGCAGCTCCCATGGCTCCAAGGGGGAAGGCACCCACCCACCCCAAAGCAGGACCCACTCACCACACTTGGCTGTGGGGAAACTGAGGCACGAGGAGGTGACATGACAAGCCCAGGTCACACGGAGGTAGGACCAGGTCTCAAAACCCCCAGCAGTCGCTGCCCCAGAGTACAAAGCAAAGCTCTGATACTGGGAAGCAACACCAGCATCCCTCTGAAACATGCCCTGCAGGACGTTCAGGGCAGGCACCTCTCTCCTGCAGTGCCTGGACAGGGCACTTTCGTCCCCAGTAAGGGTCATTTTGGATTGGCACAGACCAGCAGTGACAGCAGAGGTGCAGAGAAGGGGGAGCAGGACACCCTAGTCATGAAAGGGGAGCACTGGGGGCTTTGAGGAGCCTGGAGAGAATGACGAAAGGTGCAGAGATGCCTGGCAGCAGCAGGATGCACCTACCCTGTGCAGCCCGTTCCTCCTGTAGGCAGGAAGGGAGGCCGACTTAGAAATGAGGGGATCTGCAAAGAAGCCACCAAGGTGCATAAGGGCAAATGCAGGGGTGAGCCCCACACCCTGGGAGAGCGCCTGCTGGGCCACCCTACCCCTGTGCTCCCACATCGCTACCCAGCTCCACATTCACCCAGCTCTGTCTCCTTCCAGCTCCAACTCATTTCCAGCCTGGCTTCCTCCTGTGCTGATATTCCTCTCCCCAAAATCCCTTTCCTATGGCAGCCCTCCCACCTCACCCTTCAGCGCAACACAATCTCCTCTCTCGGTTTCTCTGACTCGTCCTCTCCTGGCGCTGCCACCAGCTCTGCCCTCGTTCAGCTCTACCCTGGCCCAGCATTTCAAGGGCTCCTTCTCTCCCCTTTTTCCCTCCCTGGTCCCAACACCTCCTCCAGCTCAGGCTCCGGACCCCACAGCCCTGGGGGACCAGCTGTGGAGGGCTGCAGGCTCACACACTCACCGCTGTCGGCCAGGTAGTGTGTCCGGGGAGCTGCAAGGAGAGCAGAGCCAGGCGTCAGGGAGGACTGAGTGCCCCACGCCATGTAGAGCTGCCCAGCTGCCAGCCCCATGGGTCCTCCTCAGAGCTCCTGGCAGCCCAGCAGGGCTCCCTGAGCATCTCTGAACAGCCCCAGCTCCATGAAGGCAGATGTGCCATGAGGAGGGAGAGCATGGAGCAGGCAGGGGCATCTGTGCTGCCAGGCTGCCCAACGCCCCCAGCCCCCACTGCAGCCCCCAGGGGAGAGGGGCTGAGCACCCCGGGTGCTGTGCAGTGAGAGCAGCGCAAGCACGGAAGGCAACCCTGCGGACAGCCAGCAGGTCTGGGGCACCAGGATGTCCCAGATGTGCCGTTAATGAGGAGGTACACGCGCAGTGAGCCCAAAACAGGTCAGGGCAAACCCAGCGTGGCTGTGCTGTGAGATTCCCAAGGCAGCCCAACCACCCCATGAGGCACTTCACCAGGCTGCCCAGACAGACTGCAAACAGCTGCCGGGCAATACCTCATCCCAGCCAGGGCACAGGGAATGGATGGAGCCCTCCAGAGAGGAAAAGAGCCTCCCAAGTCCAACCCTGGTGCCCACCACTTCTCCCACCACCCCTTCCCAGTCCCCTGTTCTTCCCTCTCCACCCCAGAAAACTTCCCACAGGGGCTGGGGCCATGCTGGGTGGGACAGACAGATGATGGACAGGGTCATCCTTACAGCCGTTGAGGGAGCCCTCGTAGCCAGCTGTGTGCAGGGCTTCTCTGCTGCTGGCTGAGCTGCGAGGGGGTGTCCAGGGGTCTGCATACGAGTTGGACCGAGCCTTCATCTCCTCCCTCAGGATCAGCCTGCCAATGCCACTCTGGATCTGGGTGGGGAGGGGGAAAGCCACTTTGCACCCCTCCTTTGCCTTCCCTGACTGCTGGCACATTGCAGCAGGGCACGGCACCTCCTGGCATGGGCTCAGCATCCCATCTGCTCCCCCATCCCTGGGAATGAGGTGCTGAGATGGGGTGCCTCGGCAAGGAGGTGCACTCCCCCTCCTTCAGACCCCACGTTGGGGGTGGCCAAGGGGGAAGAGATGGCAGAGGGCAGCAGGGATGGTGGTGGCCCCTTCCTGGGTGGCGGAGCTGGGCTGGGCCACCTCCCCAAAGCCAACCACCATGGAGGCAGCTTGCCGCCAGCTCTCCCCTGCCAGGCTGCAGGCAGGGACACCACTCACCTTGTGCATGCCCCGGTCGTACCCATCCTCCTCACCTCCCGACGAGAACCTCCGGGCCCGGGGGGCTGCAAGGAGACAGGTCAGGGGGTCAGATGGGGATGAAAGTGGAGGCAGGTAGGGAAGAGATAGTCCCCAGCTGCACGGGGACAGCTGACTCCCAAGGGCTGCTAGGATTTTGGGGTCACTTTGGCAGGTATCGCGGTCCAACCCCACCTTCGGGTCCAGACCCAACTCTGGGAGGGTTCCCTCCCAGGGAATGGCTGCGTTTGGGGGCAGGAATGGGTTTCCCTTTCCCCCTGCCCAACGTAGGGGCTGTTACCTTTGGGGGAGCCTTGGAAGGACCAGTACTCTGACTCAGAGTGGTAGTATGGGTCCGGGGAGTAGGCAGGGCTGTACTTGGATGACTGTGCAATGTCTTCGCTGGTTTTGCTTTTCGTGGCTGCAGGAAGGTCATCTGCAAAAGGAGCAGGCAGAGCTGTAACAAGGACCCCAAGTCTCACTGGCAGCACTTGCAAAGGTCCACCCCAGGACAAAGGCAAATCATCTTCCCTCCCCTCTCCCCAGTGGCTGCCAGCAATTTATGTCTGGGACAGCATGGAGCAGAGCTGGGAATAATCCATTTTCAAACTGCTGACACCTCCTGGAGACAAGGGTGCAGAGGCAGACAGTGGGGACAGTGACAAGCAGAGGGGCTGTCGCTGATGTGGCTGGGAAGGGACCCGACCATCTCATAGCCCACAGCACCATGACAAGCTCTGGCTCCTGCATAGCGCTCACCTCAGCCGCAGTACCACCAACCTCCCCATGCCCCTGTGCCCCAGGCTGTCCCATCACCCGGCGGGCTATAACTGCATAGGTGGGAGGGGATGGACAAAGGTTCAGTCCTGGCAGGGAAAGGGGTCTCGGTGGGTTACTGCCAGGGGAAGACGTCGGTGGGCTGTGCAGCAGGGGGGAGCAGAGGGGTGACCCCAGCAGTTCTGGCTCTGGCAGGGGCTCAGCCCCCCATGGCAGGGCCGCACACAGAGCTATGCTCAGGCTGGGGACTGAACCTCAGCAGCACATGTGAGAAACCCAAGGGTGAGCCCTGCTCCTTTTCCCCAGAGGCCAGGAGACTTGCAGGGGAAGGAGCATCAAGGACAGGCTGTGTGGCAGAGCAATCCCACCACCTCAAGTGGGCGTAGGGGATCCTGCCCATGGCAGCTACTTACAGCAGCGGGAGCAGCCAGCAGCAGGGCGGTGGGAGTTGGGCAGGTGGGAAGGGAGAGCCCAGGGAGAGAGAGGAGACACAGTTACTGCTCGAGGGGAGCTGCTGTCCCTCTATGCGCAGAAGCAAGCAGGGACAGTGCAAGCCAGCCCTGCTGAGAGACACCAAACACCCCTGTGCCTCCTCCCCACCCCTCAACACCCCCCAGGCCCATTTTGCCCCGGAGCGTCCACCCAGGATGGGCTGTGATTTTTCTCCAGGGCTCCATGTGAAACTGCAAATTACCTTCTTCAACCCTTTCCTGAGGCTGCTCTGGCTCCTGGCATCAGCAAGCAATGGCCACCCTTGTCCCCTCTGCCATCCCTCCATGGCCTCGCTCCCCCTCCCACAGCTACCCGTGTCCCCAGCACTGCTGACAGCCTTCACTTCCATTCCTCGCAACAGGGATGTGGTTCAAAGCTGCCTTTTACTTGCACTGAACCCTGCACTCTGCTGCCTGGAGGGGAAGCAGGAGCATCAGCCCACCAAAGCCCAGCACCCCAACCTCTCACCTTGACGCCTGCTCCCATCTCCTGCCCTGCCCCTGAATGCAACTCGGCCAAACTAAGCCCTGCACTGGTACCCTGCCCTGCTTCCTCTGGGGAGCAGAGCCCGGTGCGCAGATGGCAGACTGTACCGTGTCGCTTATAGATGGGGGGTTTCCGGTAGATGTTACTCTCGCCGGCAGCTGGTGGCAGAAGAAAGAAAGAAAGGGAAGAAAGAAGGAAAGAAGGGAGGAAGGGGAGGTCAGCATGGGCATGCTGAGAACAGACAGGACAGAGGTCCTGCAAGAGACGCTATACCCACGCCACGTTTCCATCACACAACAGCCTCCGGCTCCACGCGTCCCACGGGAGTGCAGTGCCAGGCCAGGGCCAGGCAGGCTGCAGGACGGGCAGCAGGAGCGCGGTCCCAGGGCTGCTCTCAGCAGCGGTGCGCACAGAGGACATGCAGTGAGCGCCCCAGCGTCAGCATGCACCGCGGGGCGGCGGGCACTGCCAGCCCCGGGAGGGAGCGGCACAGCCAGGAACCACCAGCCGCCCCTGCCAGCCGGCAGCAAGGCACCACGGCTCACGCTGGTGCAGTTTCTTGGGGGTACCAGCGCCTGGAACAACTGCCTGCAATCTACCTGGGGTAAAACAACATCAGCCAAAGCCTCTTTCTGCAGCAGAGAGAGAAAAGAGCGAGCTGAGAGGGAAAGCGAGCTGGAGCCTGGCACTGAGAGCTACGGCCCCCACACAGGGGCCAGGCAGCGGAGCTGGTGGAGCAGGGAGGGGGCCATCCATAAACCACCGACCGTCAGCGGGAAGGCAGGGCAGGCAGCAGGGCCAAACCCTGGCAGGGATGGGATGGGAGCAGGGAACCATGGTGGGGAACCTCTGGGTGTCCTTATGGTGCTGTTCCAGGGCATCAGCTCTACGTTGTGGAGGGTTCCACGCTTTGGAGGAGGACAAGGACAGCAGGAGATGACCACAGCTGAGCAGGGTGGTCTGGGGCTCTGGCCCCCCTGCGCATGCTGAAGGATGAATGGGCAGCTCTGCGTGCTTCCCTCCCCACTCTCCCCTTCTGCCCGCTCCGACCCATCCCCGTGGGCTCTGTGTGGCCGGGAGCGGGTGGTGGCCCTTACCTGGTGGCCCCCTGCAATCCCTGCAGAAGGGGAGCAGGCATCTGGCAAGCCCAGAAGACTCTGGGGGGAGGGAGCGGCGGGCCCTAGGGGGAGTATAAAATAGTCATCTGTAGCGGGTGGGTGCGGAAAGGCCTCCGGCAGACACGCTTCGGCTCGTGATCCTGGGGGGGAGGCAGGGGGGGCAGGCTCTCTGCAGGGGACTCGTCTTCATGTGGGGGGCGGAGGAAGGTTGGGGAAGAGGAAGAAGAGGGATATTACAAGGATCAAGCAGACTCCAGGTGGCTCTGGGACATCTGGGTAGTGATGGGGAGGGAGGAGGGTTCAAGCTGCAGGTCCTGTTTATGGATGGCCTCTACACCAGGGGTAGATCCTGCTGCCAGCTGGCTCTAGGCAGGTGGTGGAGCTATGCATGCGACTCGGGGGACAGCACATGCGGGCATGCCACAGACACGGTGCTTCCCGGGGACTGGGGCGCTCCAGAGCCTACCTGGAATGTGGAAATGCTTGGGCGCTTGGTATGAGGTTGGAGTGGAGGACCTCACATCTAACTGGCTATAGTAGGGGGAGCTGCGCCCACTTTCGGTGCCTACACGGTGCCGAGCAGAAGCAGCCATAAGTGACCGAGAGAGAGAACAAGAGGCAGAAGAAAAATGGGTGTTAAATGCAGCAGTGTTAGAAGAGCGGGGGGGTGACCCATGTGGTGGGGGGTGATGGGGACGTGCGCCAGGTTGTGGTCCAGGATGGGGCGTGATGGAGCAGGGGAAGTTTTCCCGCATATCTGGAAGAAGGCGGGATGCAGAGAAAACCCCATGTGCAGGTGCTGTTACAGGGCAGCAGGTTGCCCTGCCGCTGGTAAGAGGAAAGCCAAGCGTGCTGCAGAGGCAAACGGTGACAGGCCCTTGGCAGTGCAGCGTGCGGGTAGCTTGGAGAATGCAGGACCTCTGGAATTACTGACCTTGGATTTTCCCAGTTGTTCCTCCCTGGCTCTGAAGGACAGGAGACATGGCACCAACACACTCTGCTCCCGCCCCCCGACACACTCCAGGGCATGTGCCCATACGTGTGTGTAAGGACCCCCCTTGCAGCACTGGCCAGGCACAAGCACTCTCATACATGTCCCTCCCAGAGCTACCAAGCCAGCTGAGAGGTCTTCAGTGGACCCGAGGGTCACCTCTCTCCCCACCCCATCCTCCATGAGCCCCAGCTCAGGTCTAAGCCAGGACAAAGGCCCCTCAGCCCCTCCTCGCTGCTCGCAAGACAAGAGTCAGGGGAACCAGAGGATGCACACAGCAGAGCTGGTCACTGCCCCACAGTTCCTGTTGCTGTCAGCCCCACACAGTTCCCGCCAGACATCCTGCCTGCTTGCCAGAGGAGGAACCACCGAGGTTCCCTGGGAGAAGCAGGGGACAGTTTGGTGATCCCCGCTCCACTTGGGGCTGAGCTTAGCCCAGCCTGGGGTTGCAGCTGAAATCCTCACCTGAGCGGTAGAAATGGTGAGGGGACCTCGGGATGGTGGGGGACATGCCCTGGCGGCTGTAGGTGGGGGAGTCAATGTAGCCAGGGCTGGAGGCTCGCCTCTGCCGCGTGTCAAAGCTCTCATAGATGTCCTGGGGATGGGGAAAGGCATGGAGAGAAGCGGCGTTAGAGTTGGTGGTTGAGCGACAAGGCAGGTCCGTGCCTTGGCAGCCCTGCAGGGAGGTGTCCCATGGATGGGGGTCCCTGTGCTTGTCTCAGCCCGGGAGGGTACACGCTCTGTGGTGTGACATGCCAGGCAGTGTGCATGTCCTCTGTGGCTGGAGGGTGTCCCCAGGCTGCTCTGCCTCCCCACTGCCGAAGTGCAGGCAGCAAAGCCCAGGGTTTGGGACCAGGTGACAGTGTCCAGCCAGAGGCTTTCACCCTATTTCCTGGAGATCTTCCCCTTCCCCTGAGCTTGTTCCCAATTACTGGTGTCCCCCTCCATGGGGCAGAAGCTGCACCCTGGGTCCGCTCTGCAAGGGAGGGTTTGCATGCTGCTCTCTCCAGGGCCTGAGGGACAGGACCCTCCTGGACAGGGTCCCCCCACCTTGGGGCAGCACCCAGGTGGGGGAACATTCAGCAGAGCCCCAGCAGCAGAGGGACGCCCTGTGGCAGCAGATCACAGACCCCCCCTGGTGCCTGCCGGGGCATTACCTGTGAGTACGGGGAGAGGGTTCCCAGGGACTGGAGGCGGCAGGAGGCAAAGTGGGTGGAGAGAGAGAGAGACAGCACACAGTTAAGGGGAGCAGTGGCAGACTGGGGTCCCACAGTGCCTTGTTTTCCCCATGTTACAGCCTCATCACAGCTGCCAGGCAGTGAAGGCAGCTGATGGCACAGCTGGAGCCGAACTGTGGCAGGATGCCGGGCAGGGTGCCCCTGGCCAGGAGCAGAGCTGGCATGAGGATGGCACCTTCTGAATCAGCAGCCTGCACCTCTTCTCAGAGACCTTGGTGGAATGGCTGCAAGGGGGGAGGGGGCTGCTGGCCCCGTAGCGCTCCACAGTGGGCCATGGCCATGCTGCCTGCACTATCACCAGGTAGGCTAGAGGAAACCAGACTTGTGACAAGCCTTAGAACTGGAGGTGTAAGAGATGCTGCTGCTGGCCGTTACAAAGTCCTCTTCCAGGACCACCTCAGGTCCCCCATCTTTGTGTGAGCTGCTCAGACCCTCTTCTTCCACAGACTCACTGAACTCATCCAGCAGTCCCAGTCTGCCTGGGGGAGAGGGGCAGGGCAGTCCCATGCCACGTGCTGCATGGGCCTCCTCTCATCACACACTTGCAAAAATGCACTGACAAAGCCCCCTTCCCCTGGATGCGGGGCCAGCACCCAACAGGGGCAGCCCTGCTATGCTCCAGAGATGCCATGCTGGGGCTGCGTGGCCAGGAGGATTGCCTGCCAGGGCCACGCTTTGGGCTGAGCATGCTGGCGTCTGTCCCTCCACCCCCGAGGGATGCATGAGTGCTGCGTGCCCTTGTCTCCCACTGTGGGCTGCAATGGGTGAGCTCCCTGCTACATCTCTCCCGAGGGTGACATCTCCTCCCACGCAGCGTGGTCTGTCCCTGCACATCAGGTCTGTGGCACAGTGTGGGCAGGGCGCTGCCATCAGCTGGTAAGGTCACTGGTTTCTTTCTTACTCTACAGCAGCAGCACCAAGATTTCCCTTCCAGCCCAGGCCCTCTTCCCAGTGATGGGGAGCCTCTGGAAGAGGTCTTATCCCCACTCCTCTCTCCCTGCAGTATTCCCACTGGAGTGTGCGAACCCACACGCAGTTTTCCCCATTGCCCTGAATTGGGGTCTGACTCCCTGCACAGCCCGGCATTGGGCATATCAAGACTCAGTACCTCCCCATAGCTATATCTCTCCAGCGTCTCATCCGATGTGTATCTGTGATAGGGCTCGTAGGAAATGAGGTCAGGACGCTGCACTTCATAGATGGCTTTAATCTTGGGAAGAGCTGCCAGGTCTTTGTAATTAAGGATCTCATTATCCACTTTAGCCTAGGGAGAAGGAGAGACAGAGGGACAGAAAGGAAGAGGAGGAGAGAAGGAAGGGGAGGCTGGAGTGCACTATGTGGAGCCAGCACAGAGCAGACAGAGCCCACTGTCACGCCAGCAGCAGGAAGAGGTTAGAGGAGATGCCTGAGAGGCAGCAGTAGGAAGGGGCAGAGGAGCTGGGAGGGAGGGACTGTGCCCTTCCAAGCGCTTCTGGTCTGTGCCAACAGCACTGGCGGCATGGCATGCCACTGGGGCGAGGGAGCATGGCTTGTCTGTGCTGTCCCCAAATGCTGGGCTTGTCCCCAGGGGATGCATCACACTGCAGAGCAGCACCAGGAACTGCTGCTCTCTTCCCTGGGGCTGGGGCACCCATCCCGCCCTGCGCAGATGAGGGTCAGAGCTGTACTTACACAGATGATGCGGTTTGGGGAGCCAATGCTGGAACCAGGGGGTGAGATGGAGGTTTCTGATGTCCTTCTGTGCTGTGGAGGCAGAAAAGCGGAGGACAGGTGAGAGCACATTGAGGAGGGACCCTGAGCAGACACAATGCTGGGTGCAGCAAGCAAATCAGTTTTGGGGCTGAATTTCACTCAAGGTCCAGTTCCTCTGCCCTTTCATTCACTTGCTGCTGGTGCCCACAGCCACTGCAGGTTGCCCTGCCTTCCAGCTTTGCACCCTGGCCTCTCTTGGGGCCAGATCCGGAGTTGGGCAAGTGGCCTTGCAAGACCCAGCAGGCAGCTGTCCCCATGGCCAGCTGGGCGCAGAGAGAGAGCAACAGCTCGAGGGTTGTAGGGAATTGGTGAGGGGACTGCTGTGCCCCCTCCCTGGCTGTGGCGTGGGCTGGTGCCAGCCAGGAGACAGGTCTCCACCAACAGCCTCAGCCATGGCCACCTGCCATCCCCTGGGCAGCGGGGACAGAGCGTGTGCCAGCCTCAGGAAGCCATCCCAGGTTTGGACACTGCCACAACAGTTCACTTCCAGCAAGGACTTGGGGGGCAACATCACTTGGGACGTGCCACCTCTCAGAGATGCCCCTCACCCTGGTGCCTACCTTTAGCTTCTTCTCTGCTCTGGCCGCCTGCTTGCAGATGGGGTGCCACACTTCGGAGCCTGCAACGCAGCAAAGGGAAAGTGTTTCGGCTCCATGCACAGCTCACCCCTGCTGCTAGGGATTGTCCAGCTCCCCCTGCCATGGGGGAGTCCCATCGGGTCCCTGCCACCTCCAGCACTGACCTGCAGCCCGCAGTCCTCCAGGGAGGACATGTCAATGCTCTCCCTAGCAGCAGCTGCATTGAGCAACCCTGTGTTGCAACCCCTGCATGCTGGGGACGAAGCTCCTGGGGAGCCCGGCAGGGGCAGGGGGTAGGAACTGGAGTCTCTCCATGGAGAGCAGAGTAGGAAGGAGCCAGTGAACCCCGAGCGTGCAGAGAGGAGGGTCACCTGCTGAGTCCCACCAGCTTTCCTGGGTGCTTTCTCCATTACAGCACAGCCACAGGCACACACCCACTGGGAAGGCAGGGCAGTGGGGACTGGGTGTCCATATTAAGAAAGTAAACAGCTCCCAAGCCCCAAGATGTAGTGACCAACACTACTAAACTGTGACAGCAAACCCAGCCGCGTTTTTGGTGCAGCCCAACCAGTGCTCAGCCAGACAGCTCCTGCTGGTTAAACTTGGCATAACACTGAGCCCAGGGCACCCACAGTCCCTCACATGCCCTCTCGGCTGGAACCAGCAAAGCCGCTAAGCTTCACCCAGGTGTGCTGCGGGTTGGATGCTGAGCACACCCATACTGCTGCCCGTGACATGGCTTTGCTGGGATCCCCACTCTGGCTCGTTCAGTGCACGATTCCCCCTTTGCCACCCATGGGGTCATTATTGACTCAGGGTGACAGGGAAGCACAGGTTACTAAGAGAAAACAAACCCTCCCTCTGCACTGGAAATAGCCCCTCTAAGCAGCTTCAAGCAGGGATGAGCTTCCTTGCCAAAACCAAACCGAGCCATCCGGCTGTGCCAAGTGAAAGCCTTACCTCTCTGGTGCTGCTCGCAGCGTAACCTGGACAGGGGGAGTTGGGTGCAGTGGGGAAGGGGTACTGGACCACCTCTCCCCTGGGGCCAGGGAGAGCAGGGAACTGGTCACCCTGCACCCATCCCAGCCTCTATTCGCTGGGCACAGGCCAGGAACACATCTAGGCATGTCCAGCAGCACTCCCCAGCTGCGCAGGGAGACTCACAGGAAGCAAAAAGCTGCTGACGAGGGACCAAGTCTCCTCCAGCTCAGCGGCAGGGAAGGTTTCATGGAGAGAAATGATTGCCGCATGGCCCAGGAAGAGTGCAGGGCCTGGAGAGCCGTGGAGGGGGGTCTCTGGCATCGCTGGTGGGCACTGGGACTCTGCTGTACAGAGAGATCCTTTTGGCTTTGATTGCCATAAGGACCTGAATCCCAAGAGCCCCCACAGCCCCCACACAGCCACGCTGGTCTGCCCCGCTCGGGTCTGTGCCCCGATGTGGGGCAGGGGAGTCCCTCCTTGCCGCAGCAGGATGCCTACCTGTGAGGTACATCTCCTCTCCTTCCGTGAACATCTGGTGGCAGCGGACACATCTGGCACAGGTGGGGTGGTAGTGCTTCCCTCCTGCCTGCAAGGGCGAGCAGAGGAGAGGGCCCCTGAGCAAGGCAGGACATGGCGACCTGCTCGCATCCCTGGCAGCCCTCTCTGCAGCAGGCAATGATGAGGTGAATGTAGCAAAACTGCTCAGAGTGGCCTACGAGACCACTGCAGTGTACAGAGAAAATCAGAGACCACTTCATCACTAATGCTTCTGCAGGACTACAAGCTGGACTGGGACCCTTCTGCTCTCCTTGAACTGTCCAACACACAGGAGAGCAGAGCTAGGAGGTCCCAAACAAGGTACCCCTACAAACCTCACCCCTAATAAATTGCCCTTGGACTCTGGAAATAACTGAAACCCCCTACAGTAATGCTCAGCCAAGCAGCCATGCTTTGCACCAGCTCCTTCCCTCTACAGGTGTGAAGAGAAACAGCAAATTTGGCCCAGGATGTCACAGCAGGGAAGCAGTAAAGGGAGAAGAAGGGCCCCAAAGATAAACCTCACAAAGCACAGGCGTCCTCTTGCTGTCAGATCCCCCCTTGGCTACCACTGCCAGGCCCTCTCCCTAAAGAAACTTTTCTCCTGTGAAGCCATGCCCAAACTTCAGCACTAGCGACACACTATTGCCCAGAGGAACAGCAACTGGGCTGCTCCCTTTGCTCTTTGACAGGGATAATAGCTTTAATTGGTAGCTTGTTTCCACTCAAAGTGTCTGCTAGCATTTCAATTATAGGCTCGTTTACTGGGCTGGGAGCTGGGAGGCAGGAGCTGGCTCAGGGCAGGAGGACTCTGGGCTGTGCTGTTAGAGCTCGACCCCAAAGGACATTTTACTGCCATAATTATCCAAGAGAAGAGAAAGGAAAATTTAAGGCGGCAGAAGGAAGATGAGGCTCTGGCTGACAAAGGGGAGGGTTATGATAGAGGGGGCTGGAGCCAGTTTGAAACAGGGAGGATCAATAGGAAAATCTGTTGCGAGAATAACTGAGAATCTGCCAATTGCTTGTCCATAAAAGTCAACCTGGAACTCAGTGTCCTTGGGGTGCAGATGGCAACCAGTGGCTTTTTCCCCTCCAGTTTATACCAAAAATGAGTGGAAGGTTTTAGGAGAGGTAGGGGAGATGAGTGAGAGAGTTTGTACCCCTCTTCCTTTAATTGCAGTGCACCTCAATCAAGGGAAGGGAGAGCCCTGTGCCCCAGGCACCTCCTCATGCCAGCTGGCAGCAGCACAACGTACTCCTGGGCTGGCCTAAGTGAGCCTGCAGCCCAAACATCCCCATTTCACACCCAGAAGCTTGATAACATGGCAGGAAAGTTCCTAGTGGGAGGGTTGCAGACTCAGACCCACCATGAATGCAGATGAGCAGTAAGGAAGGCCCCAGCCCCGGTCCCCCAGGCTCTCTGGTGGGACAGCAGAGGTCCCCGTGGCAGCCCCAGCAAGCAGCCGCCCCGAGCCCCGGCCCACTCGCAGCACCCCATGGCAGGGGCTTGCACTGAATGCTTTGCCAGCCTGAGTGAATGCGCCAGCTGGTTCCAGGCTCAACAGATCCTAAACCAATTTTACCCCTAAAGGCCTTGACCAGAGCCTCTCATGTCATTGACATCGTGCCAATGGGCTTGCTGAGTCTCAAGCCCATTGCTCCAGAGGGGTGACCCACCAGCCCTGCCAAGGCAGAGGCTCCCAAAGGACGGCTGGTTCCTACTGCTCTGCCCAAGCCCCTGTGCACAGAGCCCTGTGTGGGCAGCTGCCCGCCACAGCACCATGCCAGCACCCCCCACAGCAGGCACCCACCAGCCAGCACTGCACACCCAGGACAGGCACACGTCAGTCAGAGGAGACGGCTGTAAACACAGGGAAAAGAGATGAAGAACAACCCAGCTAAAGCCCAGCTCCTAAACACTTCGGGCTAGTGTGCCTGCAGTTTCACTCACTTGTATTTCCAGCTGACTAGAGACAGCTAACGCTGGGGACACAGGACCCTTGATGACTGACGTCCCCCAGTCCTCTGAATCTGGGGTGGCTTTGGTGCTCTTGGACCCTCTTAATACCCCCAATGGCTTGGTGTGCTGACAGAAAGAAAAATCTTTTCTTATCTAGACTACACGAGCTGCTGTTACAGGTCAGACCATGCCATAAGGGGATGCTTTGCAGATCGAGGGTGGGGGGTGGGGGTGGGGGGTGTAGATGTGGAGCGAGACTGGCTGCTCCCCCAGGGGCACATACCAGCTCAGCCCCAACTTTCATTTCAATGCAGACCTCCAAAAACACCCAAACCTCAACACCCACCACTCGCCTTGAAGAGCAACTCTCCAAACTGTGCACAAACCTTGCTCCTTTTGTATTGGTTAAAATTACAGCTGGTAGAAGCTGCAAGGGAAGAGACCTGCTCGTTATCACTTGCAGTCCCTTAAAGACTCATTAATCATCCAAGCCTGGCTGCACAGCTCGGAGTGGTTGGGAAAGCCTGGAGGCTGCCGGGATAGCATGAGAAAGCTCCTTCAGGCCTAAAATTGTTTAAAGGTGCCCTTTCCATTTTGCGCTCTGCCAGAGAAGACAGTTAAAGCCTCTGGTTTTACAGGACATCATTCAATACTGTGAGCAGGCACACACCCAGGGAGGATGGGGAGTGTGGGCTGAGCCCTGGCTGTAGGGAGGCAAAGGATGCTCCAACATCCTCGCCCAGCACAGCCCCGCAGCACCCTATGCTCCTCTTGGCTCTGTGACAGTGCCTGTGAGGAGGTGGCACCTCAGCTCTGCCTGCGGGGACCCTGACACTGAGGCACATTACTTCTAGCCTGCTGGAGTCCCATCACGCAAGGAGGGCTCCCATGCCCAGGCACGGGTGCGGCAGGCAAGGTGCTAATGCAAGATGACGGCTGTTTGGAGCATCTTGTGGGATTCAGCTGGCTTCTTCCCATGGCCTGGCAGAGTTGCCCAGCCACTCCAGCCAGGGAGAGCTGATGCTGGGAGCAGAGCCTGGGATGGAGGGCACAGGAAGAGGTGGAGGACAAAGCAGAAGGGAATGTAGAGCTAATGCTGGGAGAACAACCGCAGGAGATGGAGGCAAGGGAGAACAGGGAAGGATGTCCCCTTACCACTGCACTGGGGCAGTCTCCAGCTTGCAAGCGGGCTGCCACCACCTGCATGCCTGTCACACCCAGCAGAGCTGCTCTTTGTCTGTCCCCTCAGACGTGCAGCAGCAGGAACATCCTATGCACATCCTGACGCCACTGTGGTTGCGCCAAGTGAGGAAAACCCTGAGAGTGGTGCAGCAGGGAGGCCATGGTGCCCGAGTGTGCTGGCCAGGCTGGCAGCACAGCCTCCGAGCTCAGGGCAGGGGTCCCAAGTCCCCTCTGGCTCCTCTCACCCGCCCTCAGATGCCAAACATCCCACACCATGCAGCATCCAGGCCTGCTTGCCCCGCTGGGCTGGCTGAGGATGCTGCTGTTCTGGCAGGGGGTTACTGGGGACCAGACTGTCCAGGGGAGCAGCAACAGGGATTCAACCTCAGGGGAATCTCTGGCTTCACCCTGCTCTGCTCAGACGTTTGCTAATCAAGTGGTCCCATGATGGGCAGCCAGCCTGTGACAGCCACTGCAGCACTGAGCTCACGCTCACAGCAGCCAGCACCGGGACTGCTGCTGAAGCCTGGAGTCAGCAGAAAGCCTTCCCAGGCAGAGGCAGCTCCCTGAAGAGAGGGAAGATGCTGGAGGGCACCTGGCTTCTGGCTCCAGCTTCAGGAGAGGCTCCGTGGCCAGGCTGGGTGCCTTCAGGCCAGCCCAGCCAGCAGGACCAGAGCGGGTGACCACTTCTTGGTAGGCTGTGAGTGAAATAGGCTGGAGATGTCCTGGAACAGCTCTCAGCAGGCTGGAGACCTACACAGCCACTGCCACTCCAGCCCACAGCACCTGCTGTCTGGCTCGCTGTGGAGCCACAGTACCTCTGATTTTGGGATAGAGCTTCCTATTGCTGCTGTCTGGAGATGGCAGAGGTGTGGGTGCCAACGCCACCCACATCTTCCCTTCTCACAAAGGGAAGGTCTCAGGAGAGACTGAGCACACTTTCAGCATTGCTGCCTCTCTACACTACCACAGCCCAGCCCCACAGCCTCACCAGGGGGTCTAAAAAAAAATAAAATCACAACAGGTTTCATTCTGACATCTTTCTCTCTGCCTCCTGGGCCTTTAGTTTACCCTCGGACCAGATTTTCTGGCTTTTTCTTTTCCCCTTCAAATGCTGGGGTACAACAGAAAGCATGACAGGACACCTGATCTCTGGGAGCAGGGACTGCAGGAAGGACCTGACTGCCTCACTGACGGGAAGGACCAGCCCTGACGGACCTCTCTGTCCCTCCCCAACAGCAAACCCCTCACCTCTTCTGGCTGTGTAGCTCCACCATTGCCCAAAACATCCTCCACAGCCACCTGCAACAATGCCTTGCTGTGGGATCCCTGCAACCCTTGGTGGCTCTGCTGGAGCAGTTCCTGCTGGCTGGCAAGGCAATGAGCAAAGCCCCCTCCGGATTTGGCCCAGGGCAGGGTACCCCCTGCTCCAGTGGCTGTCCTGCAAAGGGGTGTGCCGTGGGGACCCTGTGGGCAGGGTCCACAGCCCCTTGTCCAGGCTCCGCAGTGGGCAGCCGTGCTGGATGTGTTTCCAAGGCAACAGGCAGGCTGCCTGCACAGGGATGCGCTCAGAGGCGGGCTGGGGTGAGCATGGTGGGGACACTCCAGAGCTGGGCATGGGGGCAGCTGGTTAAGGCTAGTGTCCCCACATCTCAGGCTCCAGATACACCCCAGCACACCCAGGCCACTGTGTGCTCTGGCTGCTTCTGGAGCCCCACTACCCAAGCCACCTCTCCAAAGGTCTGCAGTGTAACGTTTCTCCTTCCCCCACTCCCACCCTCCAGAGAAGGTGGTCAGACTGTGCCCACACACCCGCCACAGGAAGAGCCGTGGCCCCAAGAGACCAAGGGCAGTATGACAAAGGTGCAGGATGATGAAACTCCCATGCCTCCCCAAGGCATGCACCTCAGGGCGGGACGCACACGGTCTGTATTACAGACTGGGACGGGGTGGCCGCAGCCCCAGGACTCACCTCCAGGACCCTGCCGCTGATGTACCGGTCGCAGGTCTCGCACTTGATGCCGAACTGGGCATGGTAGTCGGACTCGCAGTATGGGATGCCATCCCTTTGGGAGAGGGAGGAGAAGGGGTGAGCAGTGGGTGAGCCAGGCTGGACACCCCCTTGCTGCAGCCCCAGCCCCCTTGGCACGGCCAAGCCTGCTGCCAGCACCATGGCACTCACTTGCTGATGTACTCGCCAGTGAGGATGATCCCACACGTTTGGCACTTGAAGCAGCTGACGTGCCACTGCTTCTCCAGGGCCAGGAGGGACTGGCCTTGCTTGATCTCCTCCTTGCAGCCTGCACAGTCTAGGGGGACAGAAGATGGGGGGAGCGCGTGGGACCACCGCAGCTTCCTGGTGGGGGACTCGGCAGCGTGGCAGGAACACCCACATCTGCTGGCCCACGCTGAGGCACCCTGGCTGTTTAACCCAGCACAGCCAAAGGAGGCCCTGCCCCAAAGGACCTCCTTTTCTAGGGGATGCTACTGTTACAAAAACCCTGCTCCTGAGACCACTCCAGGGACAGCCCCTTGGGGATTTCTTTATGGGAATATGCCACCTCTGCTTGTTCCCAGCAAATGAGCCAGGAGGAAAGCCTCCTGCTGGAGCTAGGACCTCTGAGACACTGCTGGCACCCAGCCACCCCGGCCAAGCACCCACTGCAGCACAGAGCCACGTCTCCTGGCCAAGCAGCAAGCTCAGCCGGGGTGAGTGCTTGGGCTGCCAGGGCTGTGCTGCCCTGGCAGGTCCCTGCGGGCTTCCCTCCAGGGCAGGAGCGGTGGAAAGTGTCTGGCAGTGAGCATAGCAGAGGAAGGGCTGTGCTCTCCGGCAGCCGCGTCCGGCCCCGCTGCAGTATTTACGAGACTCCCTTCCTTCCCGGCTTCCCCTGGCTCCCGTCAAGGCTGGGAGCAGGAAGCACATGGGCCTCAGACCCCTGACCTTGACTCCTCCTTGTCCTCTTCTCCCCTGGGCAGCAGGTTTGCCTGGATGGGGTTTCCCTTAACTCTCTCCCTGCCATGGCACCACAGAGGTGCAGCAGCACTGCACAGGCAGCCAGAGCAGGCAGGCTTTTCCGCTGAGCCATCCCCAGGCAGCTCTGCACCAAGTCATTGCCCACTGGGCATAAGCTAAGGGGTGGTAGTGGATTTTTGACCCCTGGCAAAATGCAGGCTGGCCAGCTCAGCTGTGTCAGGATCCATTCCCTCTCTCACACAAGCGCTGCTGGGTTTTTTTGTTGCTGGTGGGGCTGGGGCTGCAGGGAGAGACTCAGCATCCTTCTTCTAGGGATGTCCTCCTTGCAGAGTGCACCTGTGTGGGTTCCATCAGGCAAACCTCCCCTGCCACCCTGTCTGGGTAGCACTGCCAGGGCCCCTGGGCCGCAAGGGGCCCATGCAGGCAGCAGGCTTCATCTGGCTGCAGCTGCCTATGAATAAAGCATGGCGCCCTCAGGTAACCCCGCTCTGCAGGCCAGGGAGGAATGCTGTTGGGAAGGGGATGGGAAGGGAGAAGAAGGCAGGCAAGAGGCAGAGTGTGTGCCTGCCCTTCCCCTGCCCACTGCCCCAGCCCTGCGATGGGAGACAGCAGGGTGCTGCGGGCTGGCCACAGCCTGCCTCTGTGCCGCTCACAGTGCTGATGAAGGAAGATGGGGGAAGCCCTGTCCTCCAGCTGGGGCTCATTCAAACCCCACCATGTCCCCTAACTGCACCAAGGCCATGGTGAGAGCTGGGGGGAGCTCCCAGGGACCCATCAGCACCAACTCATAACTCAATCCAGTCACCACGTTGACCAGTTGACAAGGATCATGGGTGACACCACAGTCCTGGGTCTGGCCCTGGCTGCAGGGCTCGGCTCCAGGCACTGGTGCTCCAAGGCTTGCTGAGCCACATCAGCAAGGCCCCTGCCCACCCCCACCCCCCACCCTCCCCAGCTCAGCCCACTGACGTGGCAGGGTTTGGGCACCATGGTATGGCACAGCTCCCGGCTCTCCCTGCCTTCTGCCACCTGCCCACGCACTGTGCTGAGACAGCTCCCCTGGGACTCAACAGCAGCAAACACGGGGCACATGGGAGACAGCAAAGTATGGACATTAATGCTGCAGTCCCCTTGCTCCGGACACGGGCTGAAGCAAACCCTGAGTGCAGCAGCTCCATGCCACAGGGATGCTCTGCCAGCTCCCAAGCACAGCACCTATGGGATGCTCTGCAGTGGCCTGGGGCAGAGAGCCAGCAGCAAGAAAAGACTGGGGGAGGCAAAGCCCCATGAAAGGGGAATGGGGTGAAGAGAGGGTATCCCAAGGAACAACCTGGGGTCAAAACCAAAGCCAGATCCACCAAAAAAAGCCTGACCATTGCTCTTGCTGAGTTTTAGCTTAGGTTCATCAGTGCAAGGGGGTGAGCATAAGAAGCCTTTTCAGTGCTTGTAGAGGCAGCAGGTAACGCTAGCGCTCGGAAAGCCAGGTGAGCGATCCTGGGGCTGGCACTCAGACAGAGACCTTGGTGCAGCTGGACACAAAGCAACATCTGGGCACTGCCTCAGAGCAAACCCAGCTCCAAAACCTCCCCACTGCCCCAGACAGTTCCCACTGGGGTGGTGGCACCCGCCCAGATCACAAACAAGCCAAAGGAGTTTCCGAAACCAGCAGTGACCTGCAATCCTGGGTGGGGCTGTGGGACTACTCTCTTCCTCCTCCAAAACCTCCGCGAATGCCCGTGGCTCTGTGCAGTGCTGCATGCCGGCCCCAAAGCCTGTCCCATCACCTCCCTGAGCACTGGTCCAGGGGCAAGCTGTCCCTCTCCTTGCAGCCATCACGTAACACAAGAGCAGTCAACTTACGGCTGGGCCCGTGGATCTTGATAGGTTTGGTGCTGATGAGAGAATGGGAGCAGTTTTGGCAGACGCAGTCCTTCCCGCTGAATGTGACCTTGTCTCCGATGGGGAATGGCTTCCTGCGGCCAAGGAAAAGGTGGGGAGGTGTGAGCTGCTCGCTTGTCTCCATGCAGTGCCAGGGAGCCAAGGGGTTCCAGGTGAGGACTACAAGGGAAGGTAGGGAGTGTGCAACGCATGCCGGGGCAGGAGGACCAATGCAGGTGTTAAGGCAGGTCTCCAGGCTGCAAAGGGAAGGGTCAGAGCCATTTCATTGATTCCCAAGGGTTTCCACTAGGAAAACGCAGAGGAGGCACCTGCTGCGTTGCTGAGCAGGGAATGAGGGGCTGTGGGCTAATGAACACCCCTCTCCCCAGTGCATGGCCAAGGGCTGCATGGAGCTTCTGCAGAGGGCTTGCATGCTCTCAGCGATGGCTTCAGCTCACCTGCAGGTGCTGCAGACAAAGCACTTGGGGTGGTAGGTCCTCCCCAAGGCAGAGATGACCTCTCCGGTGATGAAGTCGCCGCAGCTGTCGCAGCGGGTCCCGTAGAGCTGCTGGTAGTCGTGGGTGCAGATGTACTCCTGGTTCTTAAAGAAGAAGCCCGACTGGGCTAGGTCGCAGCCACACACTGCAGGGGGAGGACACGCGCTGGTCAAGGGGGCAGCAGGCAGGTCTAGCACCACCGGGGCTCGGCTGGGATCTCCGAGCCCACCTCTGCTGCATCTCGGAGGGTTTCCCTTCCCACCAGAAGCACTGGGGCCTTCCCCCAGCACCACAAGATGTCAGTGTTGGGCTGTGGCGGGGTGCAGGATGGTCCTGCCCAGACAGCCGGTGCTGGGCACTCCCAGAGGAAACCCCAGTGCAGGGAGGGGAATCCCTGCAGCCTGCACTCGCCTTGCACAAACAGCCCAGGAGGGTCCATGGCATCCCCTCCTGGACCCACGGCACCTCGATGGGGCTCAGTCCCTCCATTTGTCACTCACAGAGTGTTGGGAAGCCAAGAACAAGACTGCAAAGGTCGGACATGCCCTAGGGACAGGTGGGTAGTGGTCTTCTCCGCACCCTGGGTCATGGCCTTCTCCATGCTGAGCCATCTCCACTCCCTGGCCTGAACATGAAGCCGTGACCTAATGGGAACAGGTCCTGGGACACACTGGGGTTGGTGCTCCCACTGGTTGTTTTTCCATAGGCGTCCAGCCCTCGCTTCCTTCCCTGCTGTGGGAACCGTGGGTGGTGCACAGCCCATCAGAGTAATCCAAGGAGATGTGGCAAGCCCTGGCCCTTAGTGTAATTTCCCTCCTACGCCTTCTCCATTCACAGAGAGGCCTTAAGAGTATCTGATCCTGGAAGGTACCTCAGGAACAGCATAGGGACCAGGTCCTGGGGACTTTGCACAATGCCCATCACCTGTCCTGCAACGTGACAGGGTGGAAGGGGGAACTACAGAGCAACCGAGCACCTGCTGGCACAGCCCATCACAGTCTCTGCTTTACCTTTCACACCCAAGCACCCCTCTGTCCTGTCCTCACACACCTCACTTGCACCTGTGGGTCAGTCTGCACAGCAGCCACCCTCCCCAGGGCAGAGCTGGACCCGCTGGCTGTGGGGCCCACAGGGGTAGAGACGCAGCTCCTCTCCCACAGAGCATCCCCTGCAAAGCTGCTCCCTGGAGCTGTGGGCAGACAGCCAGGGGGTACAGGGCCAGCACCCGCTGCTCTCCGAAACAGCCTGCCAGTGTTTCCTCATCAGTGACAAGGGACAGGCCACCAGCTCTGGGACAGTATCAGGAAGCAGAAGCAAGAAAAACCACATCTGGGGTCTGGACCCCATTTGGTGTGGGACCCAGACCACATCCCCAGGGGCTGCACCAGCTGCGCCAGGCTCCCAGGCACACATCGGGGACAAGCTGTGGGGCTGGTGTGGGAGCTGGTGGCAGCCAGCCTGAGGTGGCAGGGGGTAAAGAGCTGTGAAGGAAGGTGAGACAGGAGGATTTCCTCTAATTATCTATTCCCTTTCACTTGGAAACAGGCAGCAAGCACTGCCAAGCTCTCCCTGCTGGCTTCTGGCCCCTTTGAAGCCAGCAGCTGTCTGAGCTTTCTGTCTGGTCATGCAGCTCCCGCTCACTCCCGTGCACCAAGCGGGAAGGGGCTCAGCACAGTGCCCCAAGCATGTAGGTCAGCCCCGAGGGCAACCTGGGGCCCACATCCCCTCCCAGAGATCCAGGGCTGCCCATGCCATGGGGACGGGGCTGCAGCAAGGGTGGTGACAGCCCAGGGGAAGAGTCCCCTCCAGCCAAACACTCCATCCCCAGGGGAGGAGCAGCAAAGCATGGCCAAGGCGACATGGATTTATGTCCTTCTTAGCACAAGGTGCTGGGAGCTTGGAAGACAAGAGACCTTTAAAAAGCCCTGGTAATGAGATGCTTTACAACCTACAGAAATGGCCACTGGCCTGGTTGAGAGCGGCTGCTTTAATAAACGCACTAAGGAGCCCTTCAGTGTCAGCTCTGGGCCGTTAGCTTTTACTGCTCTGCAGCTCTCCTCTTGTGCTCAGAGAAGATTTGAGCAACCTCTCTCTATTTCTGCCAGCCCCCGTGGGCCAGAGCCCCAGCTGCAGCACACAGCATCCCACGGCACCTCAGTTGCATCCCACAGTGCGTGGCAGCAGTCCATCACCCGCCCCCAGCCCCATCAGGAGCTGCTCTGGGCGTCTCCCTCCCCTTGCTGCCTCTCAGCCAGGATGGTGACACCTCCTCCTCCTCTCAATTTGGGGGCAGGCAGGTGGCTGAAGGACATGGTGCCCCCCGCCCCGAGATCACAAATGGGCTGTGGGTGTGTTTGGGACCAGTGCAGCGCAGGCTATTGGCATTCAGGCAGCTTGAGGGTAGCGATGGTGCCCAGGTCTCGGCCACCCCTGTTCACAGCCTGCCGACTCTGGCATCATGTAGGGGCATTGCCTGCACTGTGCCGTTACCTCCCTGCCCGCACCGTACCACATCCACCCCTGCGGGAAGCTGCCACCCCCGGGTGTATGACTACACCTCAGTGGGCCAAGTAGGTCTGTCCCCAGCCTTTTGCTTTCCAGACTGCACCCAGGGCTGTGGGGCAACCTGGCCACCAGCTCTTCGGGCAACACCGTCCTACCTTGGCAGGTGAAGCAGCGGATGTGGAAGTGATTGCTCTGGACACGCACCACCTCTCCCTTGCAGGTGTCCCCACAGCGGTAGCACTGGATGACGGTGGAGCTGCTCCCGGGGGTGTAGGGGTTTTGCTGATAGGGAACTGCTGGCAGAAAGGAGGGAGGGAAAAGCAAGAGAGGGGAAGGGTCTGTTAGCATTCAGGACACAGCGAGGCATCATGGCACTGACCTCAGCCTGGTGGCTGCAGAAAAGCCCTCCGGCAACTGTGACACAGCAGCTGGACATCAGGCCATCACTAAGGACAAAGGACAACCAAGACCATGCCGGTGCCCAGTGACTCCAAGCTCGGTGCATGTCCCTGTCTGGATTTGGGATTTTTGCCACAAAAGAGGCACTACCCATGTTTGGCTCACAGGTCTGCAGTCCTAAGTGCTGTGCAGTGCAAGTGCCTGGGCATTGCTCCCTCTCCCTTCATGAACAAGCAGGTCACCTGCACCATCGCCCTGAAGCCATGCAGAGCTCAGCGGATGCTCTCCAATCTCCTAAGGAGGTGCAGAATGACAACACAGGGACCAGCTACCCACTGGCTCTGCTCCGCTCAGCCCTCGGGCAGTCCTGGCTTGCTGCTGGCCTGCTCAGAAACAGACCAGCAAGCACTGATCTGGCAGCAGCATGGGAAGGAACTTCCCATGTTTTTTGGAGCTTCCACTTGTTTGGTTAGGAACTGGATGAAGAAGTCATTTTTCAAGGAGCTTTCAAACATCACAGCAATTGAGCATTTGGCCCTGGTGGGACTCTCACCTCCTTGGCAAGGAGCAGCATCCCAGCCCCACTGCTCCTTCCGGAGCGGCACCGCAGCGCGTGCAGGCTCTGCGCTGAGCTGGGGACCGCAGAGGAGGGCAGGGCAGTGTGGCTCCCCAGAGCTACAGGCAAGAGCTGACGTCGTCCTGCTGCAGACGTTCCTAGGACTCACCTCCACTCCTCATTCCCCTCCAGCAGCTCTGCAGACCACCACGAATGGTGGATGCTCTGCAGCATCACCCCACACTGCAGGGGAGGAACTGTACAGAGCAGGGGGTCTTTCTGCTGTATCAGCACAATCCTCAAACACACAGAGAAAACATTTTAAAGAGCAACTCCTGCGTTCCTGCCCCACCTGCAACTGCATGGGCTGCTCACAGGAGCTCCGAGCTGGCTGACACCATGCTAACCGCTGCAGGCAGGGGCCAAGCAGCAAAGGATTTGCTTGCTGTAAGATTTCAGAGAGGGATTTGCAATTTGGGCAACTCAAGCAGCGAATGGCAGGATTTCAATGGACCAGAGAATTTCTGACCCAGTGCTGAACTGCGTTCCCAGGAACAAGAGAAGCAGCTGATTGAAACGTGGTATGTGAACTCCCTCCAGAGCAGGGAGGAAGGGGCACAGGACAGAGGACATCACTCATCAGAGAGGCTACTCATTCATCATGGGGCAGATCGTGTGACGGGGAACAGAAACAGCCCATTATTGGCTCCAAAAGCAAAGAAAAAGAAGTCAAAATGGCATTGAGACTGTCTTACAGTAAAATCCCATCCCATACGCCAAGTGCCCAGAGACACGTGCTATGGACATGCAGCGCTGGGAAAATGGGCTGTCCCTCCCTGAGCACTGCTACAGCCCCTGGGGCTATAGAGCTGCTGGGGACCAGCTGCCTTGCCAAGTCCAGCCTGAGGGCTGCAAGTAAAGCTGAGGCGTTTTCCTATGAGTGCCCCCCAGCAAAGCTCAGGCTCCAGCCTTGACATGAACTTCCAAGAATTGCTGGAACTTCCCTCCTGATCATGCTCTTGCAGGCCAAGAGCTCTCAGTGGCTAACAGAGGTACTCGAGGTACTAAAGGGTACTGCAGTGCCAACAGAGGAACTATAAAACAGGAGTCATGCCTGGAGCTCAGACCAGCAAAGACACTAACTAGTCTAGATCTAAACCACTTTGAGGTCCCAAATATGATGAAGGACACCTGTAACGGGAACAGGGGACCCCCACCCATGCTTTTTCAGGCATGCTTTGCAGGGAGGTGCAAGCCCTGGGAAGAGGGGTCTAGGACTTCTTGTGGTGGCTGCTGCTGCTGGTGGGTGCCCATGAAGTCTGCAGCAGCCTGGGGGCACCCAGGCCTGACCCCAACAGGATCTCCTGAGGCTGGGATAAATGGGAGATCTCTTCTGTAGGGGTCTCCAGCAGAGCAAGAGTTACAGCAAGTTACAGCATTGAAACTTCCTCCCACGCACCCATGCTCACACCCTCGCTGAGAACGAAGCAGAAGCCAAGCCCTGGGACACAGCCACAGCAATCCCCAAAGCTCGAAGAGAAAAGCAGGAGGGAGGTGGGCAGAAAGGCTGGGAATTAATCAACACTTAAACAAACATTAATAATAAAAAAAAGGAAGAAAAAAAAAAAATCAGTGAAAATGCAGGCATCCCTTGTTCCGGGTTTCTGGTCTCTAAGGGAAACTTCTTGGTGACCATAGCAACACATCACCAAGCCCCTGCACTGGCAGGTCTGATGTGAGGGAAGGCAGAGGAGAAGGAGTCAAGGATGGAAAAGATGCTTATAGCTGTGTTACACCACTAGCAGAGATAAAACTGATATGGTCACTCCTATTTGCGCCCATAGAGATGAGTCAGGACCCAGCTTAGGGCACCATCACCTTCCCGCCTGCTGGCTTTGTTCAGCACTAAGCTGAAAGCTCCCTGATTTGTGATTAACCTCTGGCCCATGCTGGAATTTTGCTCCAGGAACATTAATGCATTGTTTTGCTGGGGCTCTGCTTGTTTTTGTGCAGGCAGCTGCCCGCTTCATGGCCTCGTGCAGGAAGTATTACACATCACAACACCCCTGAGCAGAGGGACAGCTGAGCAGGGCAAAGCTCATTACACCAAAATAATCCAGTAATAATATAAGTAGCATTAGTGGCCTCGCAGGCTGAGATACAGCAGTCAGGGTGAGGGGGTGGGAGCTGCCAAAGGAATGCCTTAATCTCACCCCAGTTTACTCCCACTTTTGCTGGTAGAGCAGGAAATTAAGCTGGCTTCGCTCAGCAATTAATGCATTTGTGCTCCACAGTGCAGCACAAAAGCCTGCCCAGGGCTGGGTTCCTGCAGGGCTGCTATGTCCCGGCTGGCGCTTGATCCACAGAGTCCGAGGAGCTGCTGTGGCCACAGCCAGGCAGCAAACTGCCACACGTGGGCACACAACAGATTTCCCACTGATCCGGATTAAGGTGGCACCTCTGGTCAGGGATCAGTGCCCTGTACAGCCTTAGGGACAGACTGTGGCAGCCATATGCAAGCAAGGGAGCTTACAACCTGGTAGGGGGAGAGACAGTGCCCCCAAATCACACTCAAGGCTATGTAGAGGAGCTCTGTCTCCTTGGAGGGCAGAGGGACCTCGCCCAGGAGATCCTCCAAGCCATGCTGCAGTAAACAATCTGCACGGTCCTGTTGTCCATCCTCAGGCAATCCCCCTCCTTCATTCCCAGAGCACCAACCTTCTGCTTCAGGAGGATCAACAACCTCGTTTGCCTTCCTGTCCTCTTCCTGCACAGCACCCCAGCCATCCACCAAGGAGCCGCAGGACAGGGGAGTGCTGAACCCTTACACTCTCTCTGAAATACTTTAAGCCCTTCAGGGAGGAGGGGGGCTGATGTGAGATGATCCTCATACACCTTGGAGGGATAGCAGCTCAACACCAATGCAGATAACAGGGCGAGCTCAGGGCTGAAAGGCTAACATAAAGCAAGCTCCACCAGCTGCTTGGAACACCCACCCAGGCACCCCCATGTACCACACCCCAACAGCAACCCAGAACCAAATTTCCAGGAGCACAAGCTGCAAGGAACAGGATGCCCAGGGGCGTTTATAAAGATCCATCCATCATACCTTACTGGGATCACACCAGGTCCTGCTGGTTTCCCACCTATCTCCCTCTCCCAGCCCATTAGCCCTCCAGAAAGGTCAATTAAGCAGAAACTGTTGCAGTTGGGGTTTGCATCATTAGCAACAGGTAATTGGAAGCTCCCACCCAGCTTGGAGAGTCTGCCTTGATGCCATGGTTGCTATCAGCATGTTTATAAGACAGCATTTCCACAGGGGGATGGGGAGGCCTGATTTAATTAATTACCAGTAATTAATATTTGCACAATGCTCAGAGAGCCACAGGTGAAGGGGACTGTGGAAAAGCAAAGCATTCACCCTTTAATTAATAATGAGAGGCAGTGCCACTGTGGGAAGCTGAGGTAGGTGGGTGCCCAGGGGTGGGAAGGTGTGCTGCTGGGGCTGAGCACTGGCATGTGCAGCCAGGTGCAAGCAAGCAGGTGCTGGCTGCATAGAGGGGAGATATCCCCACAGGGTGCTGTGGGTGTCAGCATGGGGTCCAGCTCCAGGGGGTGTTGGGTGTGTGCCTGGGTGGCACCTGAGTTGGGGAGGATGCCAGGAGGTAAGGGGGAGTAGGAGCAGCATGGCAGGGCAGACATTGCTGTCAGAAGTCCTCACACCTCCATGGGGCTGAGCCCCCTCCAGCAGCTGCTGTTTCCCACTCCTCCGCACTCCCTCACAGTGAGCAATTCACCACAGTCATCTTCTGCATGCTGCCTGAGCTAACAAGGGCTGTAAATCATCCTCTTGCAAAAACCCACTGGGGGTGATGGGACCAGCACGGCATGGGGGGTGCACAGGATGGGGCTCCCCCGGGCAGGATGAGGGGAGCTGGGCACCCCTGCTGGGCACCCAGACTCCGAGGTGGGCTTGGCTGGCAGACCCTGCGCCCTTGTGTCCCTAGGGAAGGGCTGATGCCACGGCACTGGGTGAAGGCAAGGAGGGAGCCGGGAACGCGGTGGGAGCCGGGGTGGCTCAGGAAGAGGAAGCCCAGCCCCGCCAGCGCACCAGCCACAGAGGCGTCGAGGCCGAGGGGCGGCAATGACTGGCCAGAAAGGAATTTTACTGGAAGCGCTGGAGGCTGAGGGAGAGGCTGGGGTAAAGCACTGGCGATAGGACACAATGTGCCGGGGGGGGGGTCAGAGAGTGAGGGGGCAGAGAAGAAAGCCCCACTGGGATGCAGGGAGAAAGAGGTGACACTCTGGGAACTTGCACCCCAAATCCTCTTCCCATAGCAGGGATGCAGGGCTGGCTCTGAGCCCCACGGGAGGCGAGGGGGAGGATTTCCCCTCCGGGCGGGAGACGTGCTGCGTCCCGAGGGCGGCTGGGAAGGAAGGGTGGGAGCTCCAGCGGCCATGGTATATGGGTTTCTCATCAGCAGCAGGGCTGAGGACTTCTGCCTGCCATCCCACAGTGGCCAAAGAGGTCGGCTGTGGCCATAAAAATGCCTTTGGGGAGGAAGGGAAAGACAGGCTCGGAGACAAATGATGCTGGTGCCACAGGTGGCATGGGCAGAGCTGCAGCTGGCTATCCTGCCAGGACTGCCTCTGACCCCGGGGTGCAGGAATGAGCCTGCTCTGGCTACCATGGCTGCTCACCCACCCCAGCTCCCTGCCAAGAAGGTGACAGTGGGGAAAGGTGCTGGGGACTGTTGGCAGCAGATAGCCGGGTAAGGGCTACAATGTGGGCATGTGCACCCTGCCGTGCCGGTGGCCCAGCTGAAAGATGAGCAGAATTAGCCCTGAAATAGAGGAAGGGGCGCCAGCAATTGTGGTGCTCAGCTCCAGTGGCAAATCTGACACCTGCTGTGACATCTGCATGGCCATCTCAGTGCTCAGGCAGCTGCCCACTGCTTTGCATTGAGCTTCTGCAGATAAAAGTAATTCTGACGAAGAAGAAAATTACATATTTACCCTTGGTCAAAATATTTTCTCTTATCATAGAATCATTAAGGTTGGAAAAGACCTCTAAGATCATCAAGTCCAACCGCCAACCCAACACCACCATGTCCCCTAAACCATGCCCTGAAGTGCCACGTCTACGCGTTTTTTGAACACCTCCAGGGATGGTGACTCCACCACCTCTCTGCACAGCCTGTTCCAATGCCTGACCACTCTTTCAGTGAAGAAATTTTCCCTAATATCCAATCTAAACCTCCCGTGAAGCAGGTTGAGGCCATTTCCTCTCATCCTATCACTAGTGACTGGGGAGAAGAGTCCAACACCCACCTCACTACAACCTCCTTTCAGGTAGTTGTAGAGAGCGATAAGGTCTCCCCTCAGCCTCCTCTTCTCCAGACTAAACAATCCCAGCTCCCTCAGCTGCTCCTCAGAAGACTTCTTCTCCAGACCCTTCACCACCTTCGTTGCCCTTCTTTGGACACGCTCCAGCATCTCAATGTCCTTCTTGTACCGAGGGGCCCAAAGCTGAACACAGTATTCGAGGTGCGGCCTCACCAGTGCCGAGTACAGGGGCACGATCCCTTCCCTACTCCTGCTGGTCATGCTATTCCTGATACAAGCCAGGATGCTGTTGGCCTTCTTGGCCACCTGGGCACACTGTTGCCTCACGTTCAGCCGGCTGTCAGCCAGCACCCTCAGGTCTTCCCCAAGCCTGTAGCATTGCCTGGGGTTGTTGTGTCCCAAGTGCAAGACCCGGCACTTGGCCTCGTTAAACCTCATACAATTGACCTCTTCTGATCTTTCCCCCAAGTAAAATCCAGAAGTGTTGCTTGATTCCTTACTTAAATATTTAGGCTGGGGCAGGCCGGGTGCTCCTGATAAAAGAACGGGCTGAGGGCAGTACCACAGACCTGCTGTGGGATAATTTGAGCCTGGAGCAGCTCTGGCTGCTTCTCCCACTGTTTGCATTGCATACGTTGCTGTCCCCACGTGTACCGCACAGGAGTGGGCTGTGACAGGCACTGGCAGGGAAGGTAGGCTGGGAGCAATGGGGACGGACCACCTGCCTTACACAGACCAGGCACTGAGGCATTTCCAAACCATCAGGAAACAGTCCTGTTAGTCAGCACGGAGCATCGTGCAGGCAGGATTATGAACCCCAGCCAAGTCCATGCCAACCTCTCCTCTCCCATCTTGCAGGCAGAGCCATCTGTGGCTTATAGCTAAAAAACCTCCACTGTGTCATAGCTCCTAATCTAGCCCTAGGCTTCCCTAATTAGATCATGACCAATTATTGCTTCCACCTGCCTCACACTGTCCCCTTGCCCGCCCCCCATCACTCCCGCACTGCATCACCTCCCTCAGTGTGACACAGGACACAAACAAGACGTGGGTGCCGTGAGGATGGCAGCCAGTGGAGCTGCAGTGGCAGATGCCAGCACAGGCAAGGGCATGTGGCTGCCAGCAGCAGGATGGGGCTGGGATGGGGACACTGGGCCAGCACCAGCATTGCACAGGGGAGGGAGTCCTCTTTAGCCAGGTATTATGGGGAGGACATGAATGAGCATAGCTCATCACAGAAGATAACGGCAGCTCTGTCCTTCCCAGCTAGGCTCTGTACAAGTCCTTTCTTTGCAGGGGTAGGTCAAGGATGCAGGGCAGGGGTGCCAGTTCTGTGCTTCCAACCTGCAGCACCCTTGCCACTCCCCATCCATTGCATTGCCTGGCCTGTCTGCGCCTCCTGCCATATGCTGTCTCTCCCGAGAGGGCTGGCAGCCGGGCAAAACCACTGCAACAGGCTCCTAATGAGCTCAAATGCATGCTCTGGCCCTGCTCCAGCCCCTGACCCTGGGGCTCACTGCAGATTTGAACCTTGGGATGCTTGAAGGCTCACGCCCTGCCTTGGCAGGACAGCAGGTGGGAAGGATGGAGGCCAGGGGTGTGGGCACAGCCCATAGAGCCAGCAGCACTGTGCCTTGCACTGCACAGGCAATGCTGCCATGCAGAGGGGTGCAGCAGGCAGAACCAGCCTCTCCTCTTGCTCTGCTCCCCAAGCTTCCAGCACCATGCTAGGAAGCAAAGCAGCCGGTTCTGGGGGGGTTCCCCAGTGCTCATGTCAAGCTGGAGCTGGGAGGAGGCAGCAAACTGTCACACAGACTCGAGTGGTGGCAGCTGCTGTGGCTGGCCGAGTGATGTGGGAAGGTGCTCAAATAGGTGCCAAAGCCTCCTGCTAACAGCAACGGCATAGCAGCACCACGTACCAGGGTGGGAGTTGGTCTGCAGCGGGGGATGACACTACTACCACTCCAAAAAGAGAGAGGAGGGAGGTCAAAAACACAGTTGGAGGAGACAAAGAAGGGGAAAGAGAAAGGGGGAAGAAGAGAAGGAGAAAAAGAAAGAGGACAGAAGGAAAAAGGAAAAAAAAAAAGATGGAGCAGTGAATAGCGAGGGCCCTGTCCGTGCGGCAGAGTTAATTTCTGGCTGCATTCATGGAAATTTTTCTCCAAATATGAGTGCTGAGGAAGCCAGTGATTGTCTCCCTGCGCTGACCCAGCTGCCGGCAGCTGCCCATGCCTGCCTGCAGGATGTTTACTTCCCCAGCACAGGCAGCCCAGGCAGGGCCGTAACGTGCTGGGGAAACCCTAAGACCCCACTGCTGCTGCCGGCTGAGGCTGCAGCAGGTTTTGTCTTCTCCCCTTCAGAAACCTGCAACCCCCTGGCACCACCCAGCCCCACCGCCAGCTGGGCTATGGGGCGTGCTGGGCAAGGGGCCCCAGGATGTCCCTGGTTTGCTGAAAGCACCAACTGCTGCAACTGTGGTTTTTCCAGATTCTCAAGAAAAAGAGGAAAAAGTTGCTCTTCTAGTTCTTGCAGCTGCAGGGAAATTTGAAGACCTCGGTGCAGAGCAGCATGACAACAGAAAGCCTTGTGTAGCGCTTCTGAGCTTCCCCAGCCTGACAGCTATTCCCTGGGCTGCCCAGAGCTGGCGAGCCATGGAGGACGCTCTCCCAACAACCCCCAACCATCCCATGGCATCCTCACTCTCAGGGCCGGAGCGATACAGTCGCACGAAGAGCACCACTCATGCAAGTCTGGGGAAAGAGATCCTTTCATCACTCACGAGGCAGTGGAAGGAGGACAAATATGGCACCCTGCCACAGCCTAAACAGCATCCCCAGCACCATGCTGATCCGTGCCATGCGGTGGGTGCCCGGAGCTGGGCTGCATCCCCCGCTACCAATGTTCTCACCCCAGTAGCAGCACCCGCTCAGAGGCACTGGGGATTTTAACAGTGTTTGCTTCGAGCACAGTTCCATCCTTTAAATTTTAATCATCACTCACCAGCCCCTGCTGCTAAATAAATGAAGCAATGGAGGGCTTGGTAGGCAAGAGCCTCCACTGCCTGACAAGTGCCGCAGCATGGGGCCAGCATCTCTTGAGGGCTCTGCTGATACCTTCTCTTTCCTGCAAGGGCCCTGCCCAGACTGCTGCGTGGGGGCTGGAGGAGAGCAAGGGGCCAGGAGGGCAGCTGTGCACCTCTGTGCGTGGGAGCTCAGAGGATATGGAGCAAGGCAGGAGGTCTTGGGGGTGCAACATTGGAAGATAACATACATCAGATGGAGTTTAACGTGTGCAGTTGAACACACATGCTTGCAGCCACATTAGTCCATGGCTTGTATGGTATGTATGTGCCCTCCACGCTGGCTGCGTTTTTCCCATCTCCAATAAGCACTGCCAGGATCTCTTTTTTCCCAGATAATGCTTGTACAGCTTGTCATGGCAACAAGATCTCCTTGAACTGCAATTGCAGCTGGGACGCCTGGTGCTAGCACATTTGCCTGTCTGCAGACATCATGGAAGCCCCTTCCAGCAGAGCTCTGGGCTCCACAGACCCCCAAACTGGGTGCGAGCAGGACCCCCAAGGGAGGGCGGGAGCCTGCCTCCCTGTGCCAGGCCCAAGCTGCCCCCCAACTGGGATGCAAGTGGGATTTGGGGATTTTTTGCAATGACTAACAGACAGCACCAGAGAGTTCCTCCCATTTCATCCTCTCCAAGAAGGGCCTGTGGGATGCTCAGCCCCCCTGCACTGGGCCAGCTGCTCCCCACCTTGTGCATGCACCTTCCCAGCAGCAACTTGCAGGAGGAACAGAAGAAATGGGTGTTATGGGAGTAGGAAGGCTGTGCATCCAGCAGTCCCCTCCTCACAGGCAGGGCAGGGGCTGGGGCTGCTCCTCCCAGTCACCCTCCTGGGCACAGCACTCCGAGCTGCAGGCAAAATCCTCCTGGCTGCTGCCTGCCTCTGCTCCCAGCACCAAGCCTGCACCGGGAGCTGCTCACCCCAAGCAATATTGTTCTCATACTAACATGCCGTATCACACCCAGAGTGCCTGTCCCATCAGGACCCTGGGCTGCATCCCAGAATTGACACTGAGTGCTGCAGATAACCATGCAGGTTAGAGATGAGGAGTTCAGCCCCTCCGACACATCACAGAAAAGAGATGCCCCAGCACCTGGTGTACCATATCTGCATGCAGACTGAATGCACCACAGCTGCCTGTATATCTTACATAGCATTCCCAGGCAGGCATGGTATTTCCACCGAGCATGGGGCTGGAGACATAGTACTCAACAGGGAATCTCAGGCTCTAGGAATGGCAATAAATCTCCAAAAGGTGCAGCTCGAATTTCACGGTAACTATTTAATTCCTCTTGCTATTATCCATGAGAATATTTTAGCAGTTCTTGGTGTCTTGGGGAGAGGAAGAGAAAGGATAGATTGCATTTTAATTAATAATGGCTGAAATGCATGACTGCCCAGGGCAGGAGCCACGGTGAGCCCGGAGCAGGGAGTTATGCCAAACAGGAGGGGACAGCATGGCAGTCCCCAGGTGCCAGAGGGCTGGTGCTAGGTCCTGCCCCAGGGTGGATCCGGCAGCTGTGAGCAGCCCCCTATGCCCCATTCCCAGGCAGGAGCAAGGATGCTCCGCACCTCTGCAAGCCAGGAGGCTATTTTCCTTCTTCCTCTTAAAATCTTTGCGAGGACATTAGCTAGTCACAGCCCTGAAGCTCACGCCCTGCTCTGACATGAGGTCAGACTCATGAAAGAGTCCCAAAAGAGCCCAGTGAAGGTGGAGTTGCCCTGGTGGTGAAGCTGGAGAGTCGTGGCTGCCTGCATGGCCAGCCCTGGCTGCAGCACCCAGAGGTGGCTAAGGTTCTTGGTTGCCAGATTCCAGGTTCAGCGGGGTACCAGTGAGGACCATGGCAGTCCCAAGCATGCTTTTGGAGTGAGCAGGTCTGCTCCTTGCTGGTGCAGCTCCCCAGCTTTTCGCTATCCAACTGCTATCCAGATCCACTCTGGTGGTATGAAGCCCCCACCAGCAACTTGGGACTAGCAGTGCTGGGAAGCGAGATGCTTCCCCCAGCACATGGGATACGCATCTCCGCCCCCTGATGGCTACAAGGTGACTTGTGCTGCCAGCTCTGCTGGGTCCCCCACCCCGTGCAAGAGCAGCCTGGCTGGGAAAGCACCCTGGCTCGCACAGAGGTATCAGGTGCAGCAGGGGTAGAGGGGACCAGATCAGAGCCGCTCTGGCCCCATAAGCAAGCCTCCAGGACCCTAGGGCATCACTGCAGCACTGCTGGATCCAATCCCAGTTCCACTAGGCTCCCCACAGCCATGCTGAAGTCACTGCACAAGGCACTTTCACCCCAACCTTGGGTGCCTGGTGGCTTTGGTGCCACAAGCCACTCCTCACAGGATGCGCAGGGCTGAGAAGGGCTTGATTCAGACACCCCAAAGCACCCTGCAGCTTCCCTGGCCAGGGTCAGGAGCCCACGTGCCACCCATGGTCCAGGAGCTGGCCAAGCTGTACAGGGGCTGCCGCCGAGCCAGTGTAGAGCCAGCAGCCGGGCAGGGCACCATGGCGGCACAACATGCTGCATGGCACAAGCTGGTGTAGGGCTGGGGAGCTGCGTGGAGCTGCCCAGGAGAGCAGGCAACTATCGATATGCTTTGCTTTCAAGAAAAATGGAGCAGTGAAGCCATGGGGGAGAGGGGGTAAGAGGCATGTGTGCGCGAGCTGAAGGATAAATGGAGGATGCAGACAGCAAACAGGCATCCCCAGGGGCCAAATCCAGAGCAGATGCACTGCCCAGAGCTCTTCTCTCTACCCCTTGCCCCAGCAGGAGATGACAGAGGTGCCCCACCACCACAGGGGACACATGTACTGGGACACCCTGAGCAGATGCCTGCACGCACGCACATCAGCTCTTCACTTGGGAGGCTGCTAAGATGCTGGATCAAGGCCCAGAAAGCCAGACCAGGTCCCTCTTGAGGGACTGCCTCTTGATTCAGAGGGTCAGCCACAATTTAGGAGGTCTGATGAAGCAATAATTAGCAGGAGCAAAGCCTAGGGTGACGCAGAGATGCAGGAACCAGCGGGGAGCTGCCGAGAACCCCCAGCCTCATACTGTGCATTCCAGCACGAGGGGGTCACAGCCCTTCGAGTCCAGAGTCCTCACAGCACCTGCCAAGAGAGGCGAGACTGGGCTCCTACAGTGCTGCACAAAACCACCCTTTAACACACAAAACCAACAATCTGGCCAGGGACACGGCGAGAGCTGACAAACACACTCCTGCCCTCTCGCCCTCACATACATCTCTCTGCGGCATTGCAGCCCCGACCTGCAGCTGGAGGCATCCCCTGCCTGCCGTGCAGCCGGGGCCCTGCATGGGCTGCTGGTGTTTGCCACTGCTCCCACTGGCCGCCCCCCTCCCCGGCAGATGTGCAGCACTCTCCGAGATCAGCATTTTGGGCTGTGGAAAGGTTTATTTGAGGCGGGTGAGGAGGGATCCCTGCTGAGAGGCTGAAGATGGGATTTCATCTTTACATCTGGTTCAGCTTAAAAAAATCTTGTCCGAGCTGCTATAGATACAAATAAATTGTGTATGAGCGAGGGGGCGTGACATGGGTGAGTACATCCTGCACACAGGCACATCGCACATCCATGGCTCAAGCTCTGCCTGCGTCCCAGGCAGAGGGGTAGGGACTACCCTGGGACAGGGATCTGGGAGAGCACAAACCCACCCAAGTGGTCACGGAGACACATGGCTGCTCTTGGTGGCCCTCTGTGGACCCCAGGTGCCAGAGGACCACCAGAGGCCACGTTCTCTGGAGAACACTATGCTGCAGCGTACAGCCAAATCCTTGGTAGCAGCCTCCCTCTGCCCTGCTGCTGGACCCTGCTGTCCCCAGTGCATGCTTCCCCCGTTTGGTAACACACAGCCCCAGCCCCAAATCTCCAGTGCAATGGGATGCTGCAGAGCAAGAGCAAATATGAAAGCCTCCCCCACATCCCCTCCTCCACTGTGGCCATCCCACGACATGCCCCTCCCTCAGTACATGTGGCCACTGCATCCCACCCATCCTCTGAGTGCAGGGCCAAACCAGAGCTGCCACCCCAAGCAGGAGCTTTGGGCCACCCAACGGCCACATCGGTCCCACCATCCCCACTGTTGCCCCTGGCCACCCCAGCTTCTCCCCTGCTCACCTGGTTGGGGAGGGGATCCGGCAGGGTGGTCTCAAGGGAGACAGCCCTCTTGGCAGCCAGGCACCAGTCAGAGCCCATCTCTTCCCCTCCAATTTTACTCATGAGGCGTGACAAGTGGGTGAGCTACAGCCAGCCAAACAGCTCACCTAGCAGCCTCGGACAGTGAGAACATAGGAGTAGCACGCCTCGGCTGGGGGTTGAACCCAGCCCCAGCCCACACAATGCTATTCTCTGCTCTAACTGGGCTGCACAGGTTTGGGGGGTCCCATCCCAAGGGGATGCTCTTGGGTCCCAGAGTCAAGGGGTACCAGATGTGCATGGTTGGAGAGACTAAACTTGATGTTCTCGCCAAAAGATGAAAATGGTTAGCTCATCATTTTGCTGAGGCTAAATTTCCTGCTAAATAGTCTGTGTTCAATACTGGGAGGCAGTCCGTGCTGCGTGGAGTGCAGGGAGCCCAGGGGGACTTTCCCCTCTGCTGCCAAAGCCCACCTGCCACAACCAGCCAGCTATGCAGCAGCCTGGGCAAGCTTTAGCAGGAGCAATCTGTACCAGCTGAAAAAGATAAAAAAACCCACAAAGCAGCAAAGGGGCTTTCTGAGGAAGGGAAAGGGCAAAGGAGCTGTCAGATGGTCTCTGACACAGTGGCATCTCCCACTGGGCCTTGGAGGGGACTGTGGAATCAGTGCCAGGGTGTCCAGGACAGGAGTTGACACAATGGAAACATTCAGGCTGGTTCCTTGCACGCACACAAACACGCCAGAGACAGCCAGGACAGAAAGGAGCTTATTTCTGGCTGATGCATGGAAGGATTTTCTGTTTGCTGCTGTGTTTTGTATTTGTGGCTTCCCGTATGGAAATGCTTTTTCCCTTTAACCTCCACCCACAAGCCCAATGGATTTTGCTGCAGTTTTCAAAACATATGGTGCATACATCAAAAACATAAAGGATGCTATATTTAAAATATTACAAAAAGCGAGCCAGGAGCCAGCATTTTCAAACTAGGGCAGTGTCTGAGAGTGAAAAATGTGGGGATTTAGGATTTTCTATACCAGATCAGAGAAACAGCCCCAACAGACGAGACAGAGCCAGGTTGGCAACCTGCCACCTTGCAGCAGACTGTTGCTTATATAGTCTGGTACCCACTTCTGGGAGAGGATCCACCCAGTTAGCCCGCACATCTGCACCCTGCTATTTCAGAGGGACCGCAGCACTGCTGAGCCCAGCACCTCTCTGCCATGATTGTTCAGTCTAGCGTCCAGCCAATACTTGGCAAGGTGGTCTGCACGTGATGCTCTAGAAAGACAGCCCCAAACCATAATGCACTGAGCTAATTTCTTCCTGGTTTCTTCTGCGACAGTTCATTCCCTGATGGGCTGAATACCTCCTGTATTACTCCACTAACCACTCTGTGTATAGCATTATTTATCTGGCCAATACAAGCACTGCAAGGAAGAGAAATTCTTGCCTTTTGCAGGCACAGGTTAGAAGACCAGAGACTCCTCCATGTCATTTCTCCAGGCTGGAGCTTGTTCTCCTATTCTGCAGAGTGCAGTACACTCGTTTTATTTTAAACCATTCACGCTGACATTGTAACTCCAACCTGGGAGACTGCATCATAGCCAGGGAATGAGGGGTGTTGGATTTGCTATTTTTAACTCCTTCTACTCCAGGGAGGGAACTGAAATCAAATCTCTACCCAGAGACACTGTATGGATATTAATGCAATGAAATGGGAATTTGGACTGGAGATGACAGCTGGCAAAGTGAGACCTGGCGTCACAGAGGGGACAATCTCCCCATAAATAGGATGCATGGAAGGGGTATATGTTACAGAGCAATCTCAATGCCATCAGCGTGTGCTCGGAGGGACAGGAGGTTCAAGACCAGCCACCTCCCAGCCAGTCCCATTCCAGGGGATGAATTACAGCTCAGGGCTGGCAGCAAAACACCATCAGGAGCTTCCCCGACAGGCTCCAAATTCCTCTGTCCACTCTTATATCCCAGGAAGGTGATTTCTAAAACAACTGGGATCTCATCAGCTGTGCTCCTGGGAGAGGGGCAACACAGCTGCAGCGCGAAGGGCACCACCACATCCCCTTGGAGCCCTGCTGCCTGCAAACCGTGGGGTCAGAAGAGACAAAACCTACACCAATCTCACAAAAACTGTGCAAACCCTCTTTCGGAGAAGGGCTCAGCAGAGCCCCAGCCCTCCTGGCCCCAGCGGGGTCCCCGCAGACGAGAGCCATGCAGCACAGAGGGTGTTTACTGCTTTTCTTAATCTACTGTGATCCCCACTCTAATTCTGTTAAAGGTAGCAAATGAAGCCTTTAAGTGGTCATAAAAAGATTGTACCCACCCCCCATGGAGCTTATTTGAGGCACCCGGCCATGCATATGGGTGGCAGAGAAGGGAGCGCAGCAGCTGCCAGGGCTGTGCAGGTGGCGGGGTGCAGTGGGGGACAGCACCATGCCAAGGAGAGCCTCATGGCTACCAACAGGTTTCAGGCACCACAAGCACTGCAGGACGGCCGAGGCATCAGGCAGGCATGCTGACCCACAGGCTACTCAGGACGGTGCTAGAAAACACCACATCACTGGTCCCTCGCTGCCTGATACCCATCTCACCCACCCCATCCTTAGTGCCTGCGGTTAGGGTAAAACCCTGTGGGACAGAGCACCTTCTACAAGCTATGAAGAGCACAGCCCCTTGGCACTGCAAGGATCAACAGAAAGACACCCCAGAGGGGATGCTCCCCTACCAGCAGCACTACTGAGCACAGTGATGAGGGGCTGGCCAGTGGTGACAAGTGCCCAATGGCAGCATCTGAGGCCTCTCTGCAAGCCACTGCTCCAACCCACCTAGCAGAGGCAAAAGGTGGGTTCAGAGGGAAGAAACTCCCTCCCTGCAATGCAGTGTGCACTAAGGAGTCCCCAGGGCAGAGCAGACTAGAGCAGGCACAGGCCACCCCTGGTGCAGAGCCAGCATGGTGCTCTTGGCAGCCTGCACCTGCAAGCCCTGCCTGCGGCTGTCTCCTAGCACAGGTAGGTGTGCCCTCACGCAGGCATACATGGCCAGCCACCACTGCAACCTGGCCTCCCCGCTCCTCCACTGGCAGCTGCTGCAGGCTAGGGTCCATCCCACTGCCCCAGGAGGGGCAGATCCCTCTCTGCGCTCTGCAAGGGCTTGAAATGCTCCTGCGCAGGCTAGCAAGGCACTCCGGTCTCACCCAAAGCTCTTAGTGTTTAGCGTCTACCACGTGTTGGCTTCAGTTGGCCAGAAACTGAGCTTTCAATATTAAAAGACAGCAGTTTTTGTTATTCTTGCCATCTGTATATTTGTGTGTTTCCCCTACCACCATAATTAGCAGGCTGGGTTCCAGCCAGGCTCAGGAGGAGATCTCAATAGACATCTTCCCAGCAATTTGAACAGCCTCATCATTTCTTTTACAGCTCCCCTAGTACAGTCCCCATCACCAAGATCGTCACAGCCCCAGCTGTCACTCCCAGCACCCCAGCAGAGGCAGCAAGGATAGGGTGGCTGCACTCCAAAGAGCATCAGCCCCTGCAGCTGCAGGGGCCAGCACCTGAGCAGCACAGGTGAGGGCCAAAACCCCACACCATGAAAGGCAGCAGGAGATTTGCCATGCTCCTGCCAGGGACCCACATCACCAGCCCCTCCAGACCTCTGCCTAAATGAGTCCAGCTCTCTCTGCCCTCTCTGGTGTGTGCACCACTGCAGCTAGCTGTCCACTATTTGCAAAAACAAGACTATAAAATAAATCAATGCAACCCTGACAACAAACGGAGCCCAGCTGATGCCTGGAGTCTCCCTCCAGCTCTGAAGGAAGCTGGCAGCACTGTGTCCAGCTAGTCCAGGTCCAGCCGCTTCCTCTCCCTATGCCCCCTGCCATCCACTGGCACTAAGGCTAGAAAAGTCGTTGCAGGTGGCCCAAGGGTGGTCAGGGCCCAAAGAAACCCAACAAGACCCCAGTTTCCATCCCAGGCTAGCACTGTTGGAAGCCTCTGCATGGGTTTCAGCAACTGCATCTCTCCTCCCTGCCCCTCCCTGAGCACACCCACACCCGTGCACCTTGGGCAATCCCAGGTTGTTCCAGGCGCAGCCTCCTACAGTTGCTCCTGCTCCCCTCACTGCAAACCCCAGCACAAAAACAACAGCCAGGGAAGGGCCGTGCACAGTGATGTTTGTGAAGCACTTGTGTCTGAGCAGCTCTGGCAGCAGGAAGCCGAGATGTGCTGAGTTCTCCATGTAGAACCACGGGAGAGGAGTGTTGCTGTTACTGTAACTGCTCCGCCTTGGCAAACCATGTTCTGCTTTCGGGCTGTCTGATAAACAGACTTGAGCTTGCACATACAGACACCTGCCTGAGGCAAACAGCAGGACAGAAACATACAAGCAAATTTGGCAACTTTATGTGAATTAAAAGTGCATTTAATTGAGATTTATGGGGGGTTGCAATACCAATTGATTATAAAAATCAGATTATTTATGGGGGTTTAGCAACTATACAGGAGATTAATGTTTCCAGAATAAATCCTCAGTAAATATATGTTCCCCCTATAATCAACTAATAACGTGTCATCCTAATTATCTCATGAAAGGGGCACAGCAGCTCTGACAAATGCTGAAAAGATATATTGTTGTCTGCAAAGCAGCACCAGAAAGCCACAAGCCATGCTTTACCTCCAAACCATGGCTCCACTTGTGTCCTCTAACACCAGACGATGGTCAGGGGATGCATCCAAGCCCCTGCTGCCAGCCTTAGTCCTCCACATGCCGTGGGCAAAGGCTAGATCTAGGATCCACGTGACGCTTTGCCCACAGGCACAGGGAGGTTTGCACCCCGGGGCCCCGAGCCTGGCCAAGGCAAGGTCAAGTCACTGCAGTCACTTGCATGGTGACAGGTGATGATATCAAGAGAAGAAATAGCATGGCTCCTAGCGTGGGAAAAGGAAGCTTATTCTCAAGACCAAGAGGAAAGGTGCACATGTCCTGCAATGGGGTACAGTTTTATATTCCTCTCTGCTGGCAGGTGGTGGTTCTCCATTAAACCTAAAGGGACTGCCTGGGCTGCAGCAGCTCCTCTATTTTCCTGAGGTAGCACTCACTCATTAAAAACATTTATTGAAGATTAACGGCAGCAAGAGGCAAATAAAGCTGTGCCACGCAGCCAGCCCTGCCAGTGCCTCCCCCAGCCCCCTGCACAAGGTGCTGCACGGCCCCATCCTGAGCTGGTGAGGGCCGCCATGTGGCGCCCTGACCTGTCCTCTTCCCAGACACCGGGATGTGTTGCTGGGATGTCCCCAGGGACCAACACCCCTGGGAGGAGGGGGCAGCTGGTCCCTCCGAGGGGCAGGAGGGTGCCCTGCCACTCCCCATGGCCAGGGCAAGCACAGGACCACTACCCCAGGGTGCAGAAATGCTCTGGCAGTTACTATGGCAACCCCGGTACACAGCTGGGGTGAACAAAGCTGACAGGAGAGAAACAGAGAAAAAGGAAAGAGAAGGGCAGCGGGAGGGGACAGCCAGGGAAAAAAAAAGAAAGAGAGAAGGAAAGGGAAACAGTCTAAAGTCATGGAGCAAAGGCTGGGGCAAGAGTGAACAATGGAGTGGGAAAGCACAGGTGTTGTGGAAGAGGAAGAAAGCTGCCTTTAGGCTGCTCACCTTGGGACGACCTTCAGCAAGGCAACCCAGGGTGTGCACTGAGTGCACCACTGAGACACTGTCTGTCAGCCCCTCTGCAACTGTCCCAGCAAAGGGTCTCTCCAGGACATGGCACATCCCCTCTGCCAGTTCCCAGGCTGGTAGCCTGAGGCCGTGGTGCGGGACGTCCCGTTGTGGCGCGGGCAGGCAGCACCCTACTAGAGACCCAGGAGACTGCAAGGAGCCCTGCCTGCACCCTGAGGCGGCTCTCAAACCCCAAACTGAAGAGACCCTTACAGCAATGAATAGACAGGTGTGCGGGGCTAGGTTATTCAGCACCTTCCTTCTTCCACCAGCACAGATGGATTGGCCCAGCTTTTGGGCCACAGAACATCACACGCAGCACAGTAGCTCGGGGCTGCCCACACTCCCACTCCCCCACTGCACCCCCCTTTTGGGGTCCAGGCCCATTTCTCAGCCCAGCTGTGCCAGCTCTTTGTCCTGCTACTTCCCAAGTGGAGCAGGGCTGCCTGCGTCCCCTGAGCCCCCAGCAACGCATTTTGGAGGCTAGACTACCAAGACCCTCAAGTGGAGCACAAGGCCCTTCAGAGCAATAGCCAGTCCCAACCCCACAATGGTGGGCCATCTCCATGGCTGGTTGTGAAAGGAGCACGGAGGCAGCGGGGAACACAGTACACTTTGATGCATGGCTTGGGGCTTACCTGAACCTCTAACCCAAGGTCAGAGTAGGAGGCAGAGATACAACCACAAATACCTTGACATAAGCCCTTGCACTGCAAGAACACGAGCTGCGTCTACTTCCAAAGCATGCTCCGCTCTCACTTCTCTGTCCCACTTCATTAAAGACAGAGAATTAAAAAAAGCAGACGTCAGTTCAGGTCAAAAAGCAGCAACTACAACCTCTCTCAGCTGGAATGGAAAACATCATCCCACTTGGCTGTTTATTCTAATGAAATAACAAATCCCAAAGGGAAGCTCCCCTTCTGCTGAGCTGCCCTTGTGATAACTGAACAACAAACACAGAAACAGCCTCTTGCAGGCAGATAGCGAGTGCTGGGGTGGTGATCACGGGGATGAGAGCAGGTACCTGAGGAGCAGGAGGTGGTCAGCGGGGCTAGTGGTACATGAAAGCCTGGTGGGAACAGAATAACCGAGAAAACTCCCAGGAAAAGCACTGGGTGAAACAGGTCAGCCATTTTAGCAAAGAGAAGATGAGAGACACCACTGAAATAATTAGCGCAAATGCTACAGGAATGGCTGGAGCAGGGCAGCAGGTGATTGGCACCTGGAAAGCTGCTGCTGTGGGAGAGGAGCGGTTGTCTCAGCAGGTAAAAGCACGCCTCTGCACTGGTGCTCACACAGCATCACACTCTAAGGGGGCTTAATATCCCCCCCAGCCACATCCTAAGCCTCCGCTGGGGCAGCCCAGCAATGGGGCCAAGAGACACGAAGCAGGGCTTGGTGCTGGGCAAGGACAAACCGTGCTGGGGACAGTGGGGGATGCAGCAGGATGAGGCACATCTAGAACAATAAACTCCCACGAGCATACGAGGGTTTTCGGCACAGACGTAATCCTCTCCCCTCCTCCTCCCCACACTCACGCTCTCTTCGGCTCCTGCGTACGCCCAGAAACCTGACTTCAAAAGCAGAGGGGGCTGCCAGCACTGGGAAGCAGCAGGCAGGCAGACACGGCTGTCTCCTGCTAAAAGCCTTTGGTGCCTTTCTTTAGGGCCAAGGGAAAAGCATCCTTCAACCATCGGGCCGGAGGCTAACGGCCAAGCCCTGGCATCAGGTCCTGCTGCCCGGCAGCCCTGTGCTCCCGACGTAGGCCAACCAGAGAGATTTAACCCTCCCTCCTGGACAGGGTGGTTTTAGCCCTCCCCATCCCACCTCCCTGCTACATATACATAAATAAATCCATCTGTGTACTGTAACCACCAGAGATCCTCTTAACCCTCCACGCTCTCCGTTCCAGAGTCAGGGCTAAGTGCTACTGCCCCATGCCGTAGGCACAGCAATTGGGGCATTCTCCAGTAACAAACCCATTCATGCAGCTCAACTCGCCCACGCCGAGGTCACGGCTCCCTTTCCCACTGAGACAACCCACCCAAGCCTATGTGATGGTCTGTTCCCAACAGCCTCTGGAAGCCACATCTCCCAGCTCCTCATTAGTGACAATTAACAGGCAATCAACAGGCCCAGCAGAGCTGGCATTTTCACAGAAAAAGTCCCCTTACAAGGGGGGAAAAATGAACATGTGCTTTGTTGTGCACCCTTTTAGCTTAAATGAGCCAAAAAACTGCCTGCCAGGGAACAGAATTATTTCCCAAACTGGACCCTTTATGCCACCTGACTAGGCAAGTGGGGAGCGAGGGCTGGGGCAGCCGCAGGTGACGTCTGTTGGCAAGCCCCTGCTCTGTCACATGCCTGCAGGATGCTCTCGCAGCAGCCCAGCAAAGGGCAGGCAAGGTGGGAGCAGGGATTGGGGATACCCCCTGCCTTGAGGAGGGTAACAGGAACTTGCCAGCAAAGACTGTGCTGCTGGCTCAGACCCCCGCACTGCTCCTCCAGAAGTTATTTCAGACCAGGTGAGAAGCTCCTCAGAGTCAGCAGAAGCCAGCCAGGGCAGGAGGCAACTCTTCACCCTCCCCAGGCTAGGGGCTGCCCCAGGGTTTGGTGAAGGAGGTAGGGTAGAGACCTCAGCACCTACAGAAGGTAGCTGGGCTTGGACTTCAGCTCCCATGCTACAGCATTAAAAAAAGCTGTAGGCTGGAAAAATACAGTGAGATCTCCAGCTTTGCCATTCCCCAGCCCAGAGCCAGGCATGGCTAACCCATCACCAGCCTCAGCTTCCCCAGGTATTTCCCTAGCTGATGAGGAAGAAAAAAAAAAAAATACAAAAAGAAAGCAAGCAAGAGGGAGACAGCCTGGATGTGACAGGCTGGCAAGTCTGACAGAGAATTCTTGTTAGCAGTGTTTTTTCCCTGCAGTTCAAGCAGGGGCAAAGCCAAGGAATGCTTCCCAGCAGCCCGCACCAAACGAGACTGGCTGCAGAGCTTTAATTGCCAGTGGCAGAGCAGGGGTGGGCAGTGGCAGCTGAGGGGTCTGGGAGGACAGACGGCAGAACAGTGCTGACTGCTTCTGCTGCAGCACGAGCTCCATCCTCTTCCCCCAGGATGGGAAACTCCTGTTGTCTCTCCAGCCACCCTTCTTCCAGCACAAGGGGTGCATTTGACCCCGTGCTGTGCCTGCTGGGGGCAGAGCTTGGGGTGTTTCACCCCGAGGCTGCAATGCCCCAATAAGAGCGCTCCATGCCTCATGCCCCCAGCTATTTGGGACCACAGGTCTGGGCCAGCTTGGGCACAAGCCTGCAGCTCAGCTGGGGCCCAGGGATGTGGGGATGAGCAACTGCCACAGCAGATCTCCGCCAGTTCTCAAGGGTGAGAGGAAGGATCTGGCTGATCTCTAAGCTGACTAAGAGCTCTGAATGCCCAGTGGCTCTGCTGTACCAACCGCAAGCCAAAGCAATTAGCATTTCTTGGAGACACTTCGTGTAATCTTCCCTGAGTGATGAGGAGAGCTGCCACAAGCACAGGGAAGGGCTTGGAGCTGCTTCCCAGGACTGGGGAGACACTGTGCTGGCAGTGACACAAGGCAGAGCAGGGCTGTCCCGCTGAAGGGACGTCCTGCCAGCAGTCCTGGGACTGCTGCTCCAGCCAGCATGGGGGCACTGCGCCCTCACCCAGCCACCACAGTTCTGCCATGGCCCCAGATCCACCAGATCTTGCCTCCAGGTGCTGCAAGCTGTCAGGCAGCAGAAAGCCAGAAGACAGAGCAGAGATGCAGCTCTCAGCATCTTTCTTAGAGCACGGCCCAGGTGGGAAAGGCCACCTTGGAGAAAGCCAGGGCCAGGACCAACCTCATCCATCAGCTCCCAGGTGAGGCCATCAGCCTGAGCCTCAAGGCAGGGAAAGGAGCACAGATGAGCCTGGAACTGTTCGGGGAATCGTGCAAGAGCAGCAGCAGCCAGCCCAGTCCCAGCCATCCAAGAGTCACGGATTATTTTTAACAGCTACTTGTAGAATGCAGTGAGCGCCCGCAGGAGAGACAGCCTGAGCTGATGCTCACCCCATCCCTCTCCCCGGCACGTGCAAGGAGCATAACTCACAGCCAGGCTTTTTATAGGGTTTCCCATTCCTGCTGGGCATGCAGCTCAGCCGCTCAGTATGACCACACCACCCCCTCCCTCAGTAATCACTCACATGCCGTTCACTAAAGTCTTTCCATTCCCTCTCTAGCTGTTTCCTCTTCTCTCCTTATTAGGGATCCACCTACCTATCCATCTTCTCATCTTCTCCCCCTGTGGCTATTTTTAAAATGCCATAAAAGCTTTCAACTGGTAGCATCCTCAGGGATGCAAGGGATTTTATATGCAACCCATCATGAGCCATCATCACCACATAACTCACCATGCGGGCAGTGACTTTTCTTTTTTTTCAAAAGCAGGGGAAGGAAGAACATCCACGCTCCGTCCTTCAGCTCTCCCTGGCCAGCTCACCCAGGACAGCACTGCCAGGCACCTCCCATCCTAGAGGGGAAGGATCAGGTCCAACCCACTCTTCTCCCAAGGGGGCAGCTAGGCCAGATGGTGGGGCAACAGTGCAAGTCCTCCCAAGTAGCATCTGTGGGCATATGAAGGGATGGTTTTGCTCACTGAACAGAAGTCTAGGGATCATCCAGCTTCATGCTTTAGCATCTGCCACCAGATGAAGGAGGGCTTCCTTGCTGCAAAATGACTGTGTTTCTCCCTGTATGATCATGCATATATAAACTGCTGCACTGCTTGGTTCCCATGCTAGTCAGTGGTCAAGAGGTGACCTGAGAGAGTCAAGAGGCAGGGGATATTTTGGTGCTGCCAGCAAAACTCCCTCCCAAAGGCACAGCCTGCCCCAAGAACTGATTCTTTCTGACAACAGCCTGGATGAACAGGGAGGACCAAGGTTTCCTGATCAACTCTAGTCCAGCCTGGATGAAGGGAGCAAAGGAGCATTCAGGGACCACACAGGCGTTCCACCAACATGAAGAAAACCACTTTTCTCTCCCAGATCTGGGTATTTCCTACAGAAGAGCTGCCTTCCCCTTCCCTCCCAAAGGCCTGGCTGGAGGCCTGACACATGTACCAAAGATACCCCCTTGCCCTAGCCTGTCCATGCCACTTGTGCCCCAGAACAGTTTTGCAAGAGCTGAAGGCAGGTTGCTAAATCTTCACTACAGGGGGAAGGCTCCCTGCTGCAAGCTGTCTGGCTGCTGCTGCCAGCGAGGTGCAGGCACACTGACCCAGCCACAGGACGCCAGCCTCAGCAGCTGCCAAATGGGATTAGGCTGTGCATAACCTGAGAGGTGTCCTGCCATGTGCTAATGTGATGACATGCTCCATGTCACCAGTGGGACCCACAGGAGCCCTGTTCCATCGGCTCTGATGACCAAGTGTTGGGTGTGTCTGCAATGGAGGCAGCAGGTCTCCAGGAGCCTGAACTCAGTCACATCACTCTCAGATGATGCTTGGGTTAGTGGTGGACTTGGCAGTGCTGGGTTAATGGTTGGACTTGATGATCTTAAAGGTCTTTTTCAACCTAAATGATTCTATGACTCTATGACTGTATGGGTGACACGGCTATTTATAGCACATAGGAGGTTGGAGGGAGCTCATCTTACCTTGCTCCACACCTTCACCCTCTGAGGACTGGGAGCTGATGCAGAAGATACCAAGGCTGAGGGGGAAGCAAGGCAATGGGAAGGGACACCCCACAGCCCCTGGCACAGCACAGGACAGCCAAGGTGGAGGGAGGGAGGGGTTTGCAGGGACCAGCACTGTGCTGTGATCTGAGTGCAGACGAGAGGCTGTGCAAGTGCAGACAAAAGCCAGGGGAAGCCTGTACTCTATCATACCCCAAGGACTGCGATACAAGCAGAGAGAGGGAAAATCTGGAGCAGAACTGCCTGCTTGGACAGCAGGGGAAGCTGGTGCTGAGCCACACAGCATGCCTGCCTGCCCAGACCCGGCTCCCATAGCCCTGTGCAGGCAGCTGCCCTATGTGGGCTGTGTCTGAGCTGGGTGCTGAGACTGAGTGGGGTCTGCACCACCTCTGGAGGGGCTCTGGGACCTCTGCCTGCCCCAGCCTCCATTTCTTTGGGCCAGGCAAGGAAAGCCTTTCCATGCCTTTACTGTACTCAGCACCTGACCATTGATCCCTAGTTCACAGGGCAAACATGAACCATGGAGACCTGCTGTAGGTCCTACCTGGCAGGCCAGAGACCTATTTGCTTGTGTAGTCACACGCAGGCATACCGGCTGATGCAGACCCTGCAGCACTAGCAGCCATGCCAGCCTGCTGACAGAGCCACTCACAGCTCCAGCTGGGCACTGCTACAGCCAAGCCAGCTGGGTGTTATTTTACCCAGGAAGAACACTCAGTGGTTCAGGGCAGCAGATGACAGGCAGGGCAGCAGATGACAGGCAGGGCAGCAGATGACAGGCAAGCCCTGATCCACCCTACCTCATGGCCAAGGCAAGGAAGCCCCTTCTTTTTGGGGAAGGGCTGCTGGGGGGTGCTGAGGCAGCAGCTGTGCCCCTCACATGGCACTGAGGCTTGGACAGGCTGCAGCTCTTGACATGCAACAGAAATGAGTTTCACACACAGCTTCCTTCCCTTCTCCTCTTTTAAAGCTTTTAGCAGTGAGAAGTCCTTGACCAGGGCCCTGGCCCAGCCACCCTGCTGGGGCCCTCCCTGCCTCCACTGAGAATCCGGGCTGGGGAGCAGCTGCAACAGGGAGATCCCTGCCATGACACCCGACATGTCCCAGCAAGTGCTGCTGAGCCAGGGAACAACCTGCCTGGTCCCCCAGCTGCTTTTAAAATAGCTCCCCTTCACAAACAAGTGTCCCTGGACTGGACAGTCCTCCTCGGGATGCCTCTTTGCAAAGTGGTCCCCAGGGCTGGCAGGGGGACAGATGCCATGAAAAAAAGCAGCAAGGTCCTCAGAATCAACTAGTATGAAACACAGATGCTGGGAAGAACAAGCAGGACCCCGTAATGTGTTTTCACAAGCAAGACGCTACAAGCATGCTTGTGAGTGGTGCTGTACTGCAGATCCTGGCACACACACTTTGGGAGCTCACAGTTCAAGTCCTGGCTGCATGTGTTGAGAAATGGTCATATAATTCACTACTGTGAGAACAGGTCAAACCCTGAAACTTAAATTCAGATTGCAATGGATTCAAGTTGGACAGAGGAAGGGCTCTGTTGCTGGCATTGCACCAGCATGGTGCTCCCCAAAATGTGTCACTTGTTGCCAAGAAAGAACACAGAAGCCAACAGGATGGCTTCAAACCCTCAAGGCACATGCTCCCCTCTTACACTGTCCTGTTTCTTAGAGAAACCTTCCCCCCAAGGACGTTCCCACTTGTGCAGGTCTCAAAAACAAGATGATTCAAAATGGAAGTGGAATAAAATGTCCACAAACAGAAAAAACAAGTGATGCTTGGGGCTCAGGGAAGGACTTTGCCAGGGTAAAAAGGACAAGAAGAAAGCAGTCTGCAGCTTCCTCACAAGGGGAGGAGGAGGGGCAGGCACGGATCTCTTCTCTCTGGTGACCAATGGCAGGACCCGAGGGAATGGCAGGAAGATGTGCCAGGGGAGGTTTAGGTTGGATATTAGGAGAAGGTTCTTCACCCAGAGGGTGGTGGAGCACTGGAACAGGCTCCCCAGGGCGGCAGTCACGGCACCAAGCCTGGCGATATTCAAGAAGCACTTGGACAATGCACACCATATCTTGGAGGGAATTTTGGGGTTGTCCTGTGCAGGGAAAGGAGTTGGACTCGATGATCCTTGCGGGTCCCTTCCAATTCAGGACATCCTATGATTCGTTCTATAATTCTATGAAAGGAAGGTCAGGCAGGCTGCATAAGGAAGCCATAGTACAAGCTCCTTTTTCTTTCAGATCTCTGCCCCAGGCAGCAGAGAAGGCACATCAATTCCCAGCCCAGGGCTTACGGCTGATGCTGATAAAGCATTCAGCAAACTATACCCAAACTGAAAAATGCATGTATAAACTATGCCTGCCAAAAACCTGAACCACCATCAAATATGATACCTGTGTGCCAGAGTTTGCTGCCACGCTAGATCAGGTTGGTACTGTTAAGCTTCAGACAGCCCTTTTCTAAAAAAAGCAAGGCATGTCCATCAGGGCTGTGTATCAGCGCACTCAAGCTCTTCTATCTCCCCAGTGATTTACGAAGCCTATGGACTCAAAAGACAGGGAAGCTGGGCACAGGAGGACTTGGGACAGCCTAGGTGTCCTCCAAGCAAGAACCACTTTCTTTGCTGCAGGTTGCCAGTCACCCTGCCATGCTCGCCCTGAGCTGCTCACAAGCAAACTTCCTGGGTCTGGAATGGCTGGACTTGGGCTCTGCCTTCCCTGTGGTACTGTGGTTACTCCTAGTCCCCTTTCACCCTGCAAAGCCTGTTCCTTCCCCCATCACTCTCTGCCCAACTCTTGGCCATCACCAGCCTACCCCCAGGATGCTTTCCAGAGGTGCTGCAGTGCTCACAACTGAGAGGCACTGATGTATTTAGTCTAAAAATATCTAATTAGATGTTCCAACCACTTCATTACGGCACCATCATGATAGAACTGCAGGGTCTGGCAGGAACTTGGTGGGTTCCTTGCAAAGGCAACACCACGCTGACTCCTTGCTGATAACAGGACTGCTGGCATCACAAATACAATTATCTGACTAAACCGATCGTCACTTTGCATTAGAAAACTTGCTATTTATTTTATAAGAGCATGGCAGGCCCTTGAAATAATTCAACTGCTTCAACTGACTTTATAGCATGCACTTCATTGGCCTGCAGGGCCACTTTCCATGGCTTCTGCTCTTCAAAGGGCAAGCTGCCAAGAAAGATGGTTTGCAGGAGAGCCTAAACAAAGCTTAGTGAGAGGACAGAGTCCATCCACCAGCCTGAGGACACAGAGAAGCTGCCTGGACTCTGAATTTTCTGGCACCAAAGTGAATGCAATGGATGATTGTCCCTTTGCTAGGCTGCCCAGAAGAACAGAGGGGACAATTTGTATCAGGTTGTTTGTGGCAGAAGAGTCAGGCTTGGGTGTTAGTTGAGAGGACCAAGATGCAGGTGGAAAACCTGGAGTTCCCCTTTGTGCCCAAATTCTGCAAAACACAGTGCTGGAGCCCTCCTTGGAGAAGCATGGACACTAGATAATGTTCATGGCTGGGTTTGGAGAGAACATACTAGGAAGGTAGCTTTTGATCTCTTCCAAGACCCTGTCTTGCATCTGTGTCCTTCCTTTCTTCTCTGTCCCACCTGCACCCATACCTTGCACTCTGAGTCTACTCCAGCCTTTCTGAAAGCTCTCCTCCTTCTACCAGCCTCCTCCACGATAACCTGCCAGAGAAGGAAGACCTCTGCTTGGACACCTGCCTCTTTCCCCACTGCTGCACTGCACATGAAGAGCCTGTCCAGCAGCTCTTGGGGGAGTAGGGGTGAGGAGCATGAGGGCTTATCCTGGGCCAGAGCATCTCGCCAAGCACCCAGGGACTAGGCAGCAGCAGCACCACTGCCCTGGTCAGCATCTCACTCTGGTGGGTACTCCCTCACTGGAGCTGGGCTTTGTCCCCAGTTCGCTGCATGCCTCTGGCAGCCTCAGCGTTGCAAAGATGAAACAGGAACCAATGTTGACCAGGAACCATGAGTGCTATGAACGAAAAGGCTCCTCTGTACGATGAGCCCCTAGGCCTGGCGTTATCCCCACAAAAACTAGAGTGTCCTTACACGGAAAAACACTAACACTGCTCATCACACTGACAGGCTGATCCCTCCAGCTTCACTGCACTTCTGAACACAGAAGAAACATCATGTCCTCCTCAGCAGGTCCCACCCTGCTGGGTGGGGAGACCTGGTGAATCACCCTGCCAGATGAGCTGTACAGAGCAGAGCTGGAGCTCCCCGAGATGTGTGGCACCATGTGATTCCTCTTTAATTACACAGGGACTTAATAGAGCTTGCTGGTAAACACCTTGTAACCACATGTGCCTAGAGATTACTGGGTAATTATGCTTAGTGGATCACTATGTAACAGGGAACATGATTTAGGAAAGACAAAAATAACCAAGCAAACATGCTGCATTCATCAGTATCTGTCATGAAGCCTTCCTGCCCAAATGCTTAGCTGGCCAGCCTTTCCTCACGCCTCCTTCCCCAGCTTTCTGAGACAAGGGGAGTCTCTGAGCAGGAATTTGAGAGGTGCCAGGGGTTGGGATGGTCTGGGGAAACTTTCCACTTTGCATACCAAACCCTCTGCAAGAGCTCTCCATGCTCCAACAGGCTGTCAGCTGCTCAGAGGAAGATGATGGGGGATAGATGGCACTGGTTACCCCCACCCTGAATTAACTTACCATGCAGACAGATTCCTGTCTCCCCCTTCAGGGTGTGTATTGGAGACAGAAAGGAGTCTGGAAGATCTCTAGTTTGTGAATCAGTTTCAATCACCCACTGCAACACTGATCCAGAGCCTGCCAAACCTGGTTCAGCCCAGGAGTTCACCAGGGTTTAAGCTCCCGCCCCAGGAGCTGTGCATATCTTTGCTCAGACCAGGGTGGCCCATAACAACAAGGGGCACCTTGCTCCTGCCAAGACCAGTGCCAAGACTTTCAGCAGCCCCCCTCCCATCCCAACAGAGCTGGACCAAAAGAGACGATGTGCAAATGCCATCTCCCATGGATCCCACCAGGGTGACCCCTACTCACAGACCGTACTCACTGCATGGACCTGTAGCACCCAGACCTGGTGGCTATCTTCAAAGCAGCAGAAGGGATTCTTCAGACTCATTTCAGAGTCTTAAAATTCTGGAGCAGTTGACAACTTCAACCCTCTGCCTTTTAATGAGCACAAACCCAGCAGTGGCCATGTTAGCCTCCCTGCATAAAGCCAGTTTCTACAGGAAAGGTTGAGCCCAAAACCTAGGGGATTTCAGGGGGTGATTTTAAGGGATGCCTTCTTGGGCAAGGGTTCATACTACAGGATCCACCTTCAATGGAAATGTAGAACAGCACTGATAGCCCTGTTTATGAATGTACAAATCTATTTGCAACCAATTAGCAGTGCTAACCGGAGTGGGAGGTATAAATAGCACAGCTAATGTAAATATCAACACTGTGCCCTCCAAATGCTCACTGCACATCCGGTGAGCCCAGGAGGAGAGGCCGCCTTCCCAGCCAACACAACCCTTGCACCCTCAGGGCTGCATGATCTGCTCTGCAGCCTCAGGATATGAGTTTACACCCAAGATCAAGGGTCTTTTCCTCTCCCCCTTAAAAATCAACATTTCCACATGGCTTTGCCTTCCCTGCATCATGGGAGAGGAGATGACATGGGGCCTCCAACCCCAGGACCCATACTGGGGTGAAGAGCAAATCCCTGTCCTCTCAGCAAAGGTAGGCAAGACTCCTGTGCGCTGTGCATGAAGCATGTTCAGAGATACACCTGCACAGCCCGGCAAATCCTGCTTACAGCTCCCCAGAGGCCTCACCGACAGTTTTGCACGACAGCATGGCTTAAGGGCAGCCATGGCCCACAGCCCCAGGTTTCCTGCCTCATGTCGCTTCAGACAGGATAGAAGTGTTACCAAAATGTACCAATTAAAATGGAAAGGAGTGTGGGAACTCACAGATCAGATGCACAGATGAGGAGAAAATGCCACCATCTCATTGATTTGCCAGCCCCAAAACTTTGGTCTCTCAGCCACAGGTACACTGTAGGTCATCACCCCATGCACAATATGGCTTCATCATCCATCCTCCTCCTCCACCTGTGTCTTTCTCTCCTCACATCTGCATAGGCAGGGTGCCATGCACCAGGAGAGACCCCAGGCTTGGGAGGCTGGAGTGCAGCTGAGCCTGCTGACTGGACCCCATCACATCTGAGCCCTCAGTCACTACAGGGACTAGGGGAAAACAAGCAAAAAAAAAATCAATGCAGAGAGCAGCACAGCTGGCCATGCCTGGGAGGCAGAGCTGCAAGCAGGGCTGGGAAGCCTCTGACCAACAAGTGGCACCAAGCTCCCCCGAACCACTGGCCGCTAACAAATGGCTGCAAAAGCCATTGCAGGTCAGGTAGCATCAGTAGGGTGAAATGTTGTGAAGTGTGATGGCACAGAGGGCACCGACACAAGGCTCCTGGGCTCCTTTTTTGCCTCGCAGGCACAGGGACCTGAGGGATACAGGCTAGGTAAGGAGGCAGAGAGCTGGGCAAGGCAGCAGCGGGAGGGGAGACACAGCTTTTGGCAATGTTCACATCAGTCACAGAACATGCTGACAGAAGAGGTGGCCCCACATGGTGGCCCCATGCCTTGCTCACAGAATCAGCTCCAAAAGGATTATGCCATTGCTAAGAACAGACACGAGACAGCATTTGGGTATGGCAAGCCCTGCTCTGAGCCCCTCAGTTACTGGGAAAAAGTCTGGAAACCTAACAGGATAGAGCCCACTGCCTTGCAGTGTTTGCACAGCCCTTGTACCAGGTGTGGTCCCAACAGGACCATAAGTAATCCATAAGTAATCAACCCACAGCACAGGAAATGATGAGCAGATGTTACAAAGTTCCTAAACATTTACTGAAACACATGGCTGCTTAGAAAGAGGTAACAGCAATATTTAGGCAAAGATTGCAAAGCCATCCAAAGGGCTGGGCAGGAGCCACGGTGGCAACCTGCTGCTGGCAAAACCAGAAGCTGAGGCACAGATGAGTGATGTGCCCAAGGTCACAGAGCAAGGCAGTGCCAGAAGGAGGAGTGCCTCCCGAGACACTCCAACGCTTTGTGCTTGCTGCCTCCCTGGCGGCCTCCTCCCAGGAGTCATGTCAGAGCAACAGGCAGGCAGCACGTTTGGGTTTGCTGGCACCTCTCTCTGTGGGGGAGGACCCAGTGAAGGAGCTTTGCAGCACAATCAGATAGTTATAACACACCGACACCAAAAACAGCCCATATCACTATCAGCAACCAAGGTGGCTATTAAGAGCTGGAAAAGAATTCCAAAAGGAACCAACACACGTCTGTCAAAATTGGCTTAGAGGAAGCTTAACATTCCTACTGTGGTTACTGACCCCAGCAAACACTGTGTGCCACCCCAGCCCTCCGCACTGGACCTGAACTCCCCACCCAGAGAGACAGAGGGAGGACCCTTTGTTATCAGGCATCCAGCAGGCTCAGAAAGAATCAGTCCCTATTGTTTCCTACCCGGGTACCACCAGCCCCACTCCCCCAGGAAAGGGGCTAGCTCCTGTCCCAGGTGTAGCTTGTGCAGAGGGCACCTGGAAAGTTTTCTCACCTCTGACACAGCCCAACAGAGCTGGAATCACCTGTTCCATTGCCCTACAGCATGCCAAGGCATTTTTCACCATGTTTTCCTTGGGAACCACCCCAAGCCCTCGGATTGAGAAACCTCAACACGCCAATGTTATGAAGAAGTCACTGCTCTGCCGCTTTCTGCCTGGTGGAGTCCTCCTTTCTTCACACAGCCTCTAGGATCCACAGGAGGGAGGGCACCTTCCTCGGGCAGGTTATCCCAGGAGAAAGACCCTCAGGTGGCCATCAGGATTGACTCCTTTGGCTGGTGGCTCACTGCTGTTAAAGGAATGTATCAAAACTGTGCTAGCAAAGTGGGTACAGCTGTCATACATCATATCAGTGAGGAAAAATAAATTGATTGTGACTTGATCAAACCTGATCAATCCTTCCAGACTTTGCAACAAGGACACAAAAGCAGGAGTAACCAGACTAGGACCAATTCTCACCTTATGCAGCACATCTCCAAGCTCTGCTTCTTTAGAAATTCATACATAGTGCATGAATGCCTCCATCCCTGTCTCTCTCTCACACAACAGAAAGACACACATCCCCAGCTGCGAAGGGTTTTTCAGTACTGCACCTGTGCTTTGCTCAAGTCCCTGATTTGTGGGTCTCTCCTTACCCTGCTCCTCTTCCCCATCGGCTGTTTCCCCGATGTCCATTTATACAGAGGCAGTGGCATCAGCAAGCGAGCCTGCTGCCTCTCAGAGTGCTCCCAGCTCCTTCTCACCATGTTGCATATCGACATTTTAGTCCATGATCTGTCTTCCAAACCCCAGAAATACATGCCAAGAAAAGTACTCAGTGGAGATAAGCACCATAGCTTAGCGCACATGAAAGAAGGGCCACCAAAGCCAGAGCCTGTCAGAAAGCAAAAAGGCAGGCAGGCAAATAATAATAAAAAAAATCCATCCCATTAGGGTTATCAGCCCTGTTGTGACATTTTCTTTCCAATTCCTCCCAGCCAGATTCGTGCAATACCCGCCCCACTCCCGTAGCAAAGGCAAGGGAAAGCCATACTTACTGCTAGTGCTCATCTTGCTGGTCCTCCTCTGCCCTTCTCATTCAACAAAAGGGGGCAAAGATGCCCTTTAAATCCTCTTTTTCTTCCGCCCGCCCGTCAGCGGCAGGAGGTTGCCTCTCTCCTCCCTAGGAGAAGTATTTCGGTGCGATCCACCGGCTAACGCATCCCGAAGCAGCTCCGCGATCCCGCACGGCTATCCCCCCGGGTATCCCACCGGAGGGCGAGGGCAAGGTCAAGGGTGCGGGCGGCCGGGAGGGGGCGAGGAGACGGACGATGCCCGGGACCGGCCCGGGGGAGGCACGCTGCGGGGCGGCGGCGCCCCGGGCCCGGCGCTGCCATCCACTGCGGAGCGCGGCCGGGGCCGGGCCTCTTATAGCGGGGTGGGGAGCGGCGGCGGGGGAGCGCAGCGCCTCTCCCCGCCCGCCCGCTCCGCTCCGGTCCGCCCCGCTCCGCCCCGGCGGCTGGGACCGCGGGCGGCCGCGCCGGGCGGGGCAGCGCGGAGCTGCGCGGAGCAACGCGGGGGCAGCGCGGGGGGCGGCGGCACGGCCCCGGGGGGGCGGCTGCGGGGAACGCCGCCTCGGCACCGCCGCCATCTGCTGGGCACCGCCTGCCCGCTGCCCTGCCTGCAGTCCTGCCTGCTGCTCCTGCTCTGCCCTGCCTGCTGCTCTGCCCTGCCTGCAGTCCTGCCTGCTGCTCCTGCTCTGCCCTGCCTGCTGCTCCTGCTCTGCCTGCAGTCCTGCCTGCTGCTCTGCCCTGCCTGCTGCTCTGCCCTGCCTGCTGCTCTGCCCTGCCTGCAGTCCTGCCTGCTGCTCCTGCTCTGCCCTGCCTGCTGCTCCTGCTCTGCCCTGCCTGCTGCTCTGTCCTGCCTGCAGTCCTTCCTGCTGCTCTGCCCTGCCTGCAGTCCTGCCTCCGGTCCGGCCCTGCCTGCTGCCTGCAGCCCTGTCTTCAATCCTGCACATTGCCCTTACCTGGTGACCTACTCACTGCCCTGCTGTAAGCCCTGCCTGCGGCCCTCAGGGTTCCCAGGCTGGCCCCTTCCTTGCCACGGGGCTCCCCACACCCACCCACTGTGGGGCTCCCATCTAGCCTGGCGCTGCTCCCATCCAGCCCTGGGTGCGACCAGCTGCCATCCCCACACCGCTCACTCTCTGGCTTGGCCCTGCGGTGGCTGAGTGTGCAAAGAAATGCTGTCCCAGGACAGAATCATAGTGGGGAGGGATGCAATTTATGCTGAAAAACTGGATTTCCTCTAGTGCTGAGATTCCGCTCCGGTGGCTCTCCAGGCTGGCCACCCCTAGCTGTCCTGGCAGCCCCATGCCAGGCAGCCTGGGTGTCTGTCCCAGGTGGCAAGCAGGGAGGGGGCTGTGGGTGTTTGCACAGCACCTGGCTGCAGGATGGAGAGGGGGCTCTTCCCTCACGATCAGCAAGCAGCCTTCTCCACCAGCAGCGCACCAGGATTCCTGGAAGGGCTTCAAAGCCATTAGCTCCTTGTTTTGTTTGTGAGACGCTATCTATCAGAATAAAGCCTTGCCCAGCGGAGCTGCTCCCAGGGTGCGAGCGGAGGCGGGGCTGTGCCTGCCCTGCCTGCGGAGCCCCCGAGAAGCTGCACTCTGATTCAAAGAGGCAAGCTACGATCTTGCCGCTGATGAAAGGGATTTTTCATGCAGCGTGACAGGCACCACATCTCTCCTGCTCCTGGGGCTGGAGTGCCGCCCAGAGAGGGCCCTTTACTTTCCCTTTCTCTTGGTGTTTTATTTGCGGCAGCAGATGTTTGCAGTGACGTGACAAGACAGGTAGCAGGTCGTGTGAGCTACGCCTGTGCTGCTGGTGATGCAGCCAGCTCGCTGCAAGCCCTGCTGCCTGTCCCCTTTGGCCCTGTCCCCTTTGGCTCTGCCCTTCCCCACAGGCATCGGGTGGGTGGGAAGAGCAGAGACAGGGGTCCGGGAGTCCCTGCAGGGCTGAGGGGGACAGGCAAGGGGAAAGTAGTGCTGCTGATACAGCACGGCAGGATGGCTCAGGCTGTCCCACGGTGCTGATTTGGGGCCCTTTGTGAAGTTTCCCTGTGCCTGACAAGTGTCTGGGGTGTCCCCTCCTCGAGGCGAGAGTGCAGGACCGTGGTGAGGCTCATGCCTATTGTATCAATAACATCCATTCGGGGAGTCAATAAAGCAGACACAATGTGAGCTGGTCCCCACGGTTCAGCGAGCTAATTAAGCTTCTTCCGCTGACCTGGTTTCCAAATATTGTTAACTTGCTGCCTTCAGAACAACTTGAAATTTCCAGTACAGACAGGATGGGATTGCAGAGGGCTGTGGAGGAGGACAGGGTGCTTTGGCAGGGCTCAGGATGCACCAGCGCAGAATCTCTTCCCCTTTGTCCCCTCCCAGCTGGACAATCCCAGCACTGTGGAGCTGCACCGTGGGGGACAGGCAGCGGGTGCTGCTGGTGGGACAGGCGGGCAGGTCATTGGGTGCCCCCTGCCAAGGGATTTTTGGGTTTCAGCACTGGTGAGCTGACAGCAGGGTCCTCAAACTCCTGACCCTGCCACCGTGGCCAGCAGCTCCCACCCAGGGAGCTGGCCCCCAGCCAGGCTGCAGCGGGGGCCTGCCATGCAGGGCACTGGCCAGAGCCCCTCACCATCAGCGCTGTCACCAGGGTGTTTTGGAAATCCCGTTTCCTTTTCTTTGACTGAGGAAACTGCTTGCAAAATCTGCCATAAAAGGGTGGTAGGGATGCCTGAGACAAGAAGTCAGAAATGAGGAAATGTCAGGATGTTAACGCAGCCTCCTTTCATCCCTTTGTGTCTGTGCGTTGCAACACAGTCTTTCACGGCAATTATTAGATGCATATTTTTCCCATAAGACGCCTGCCTCGGTACCCAGCATGTACCACGTAGCTCAGGCTGTGCAGAGGAAGCTGCTGCCTGCAGGACCCTGCATCGTTTAGTGAAAAGGGACACAGTAGTGATGGGAGTAAGATGACAGAAGAAAAGAAGGTGCTAATTTAATTTAATTTTACTGACAGCTTCCCTAGACACTGGGTTTCTTATCCCTGTGTCCTTGGCCTCGTAAGATGCTGAGAGAGTCACCTGAACCAAACTTTCCCCTCGCAGTCGATAACTGTATTTCTTCTTTCCTGATGCCTGACTGGAACACTGGCTGGCTGGTTACTGGGAGAGCTGGAAGTTGCTGGCTGCATGTGAAATCACCGGGAGCTGGGCTCAAAATGTATTTTGTGCTATACCAACACCAGGAACTTGGAGAAATCAGGCCGACCACCTCTGCAGCTGGTGTCCTGGGAAGCCACCACCCACACGCTTCTGTTTGAGGCTGTGCTCGGCCACTGTCCCTGGGAAGGGATGTTGGTCCCCTGAGCGGGGTGCCTGGGGAAAGCCGCAGGGAAGGGGATCCCTCCTCACTCCTCTGTGACTTGGAGACCAGGTGAGGAATGGAGAGGGGAATGCAAGGGAAATATCAGATAGCAGGTCCCAGGCCAGGAGAGATGGGTTTAGGAGAGGTCAGAGAGTTCAAAGATCATGTAACCATCTCTGTCCTCAAAGTGCATGGAGGGACACTTCAGCAGCAGCCTTAGCTCTGGCATTTCTGTTTTACTTGAAGCCACAGCATCCCTTTCAGCACATGTAGATACAGACACATGTATACATACAAGTTTGCAAACACAGATGCGTACAGTCACGTGGAGCAGCTTTCAGAGGTCTCTCTGTAGCAGCCCTAGGCTTTCTACCCACTTTCTTTCCCCTTCGACTGGTAGTCATCGTGGTGAACAACTTTCATTGCTGGGCTCTGTGAATCACACTTGCAGCAGGAGTGGAAATGCCTTGGCCAGAGATCCCAGCTGCAGCCCTTGCTCCAGGGTGCTGTAGCACAAATGTGTCTGTCTGTCCAAGAGGCACCAGCTGGCCGAACGCATCCCGGCCAGCCTGAGTTCCTGGCAGACCTGCCTGCATGTGCACTGGCAGTGAAAGGCTCTCCTTTCTCAGCAGGAAGATTTAAGTCCAAACAACAGCAGCAAGATGCTCACGGGGAGGGGACCCCAGTGCAGCACAGCCCTATGCCTTGTGTGGAGCACTGGGCAGGCTGCAGAGAAGCAGGACTCTGACTCATCGGAAGCTGGTGACATTTTCCAAAAAAAGCCTGCAAATCCGAGGCTGTAATGTTCCCAAAAGGCAGCAGAGAAGCCTAAAGGGTCTGGAGGCCCCATTATACCACAGCACGTGGTCCATGTCGTGAGATGGAGGAAATTCTGCAGCACTGGGCAGTTCCCCACCTGTTTTTCTCTTGTCCCCTGCCTCCCCTGTGAGGTGGGATCTGGCAGAAGTAAAGTCAGGAGTGGTCAGCCGCTGCTGCCCGCTGCCCTGGAGCAAAGCCAGACTCGCTCTTCTAGTGATGACAGAATTACATTCCAGGTGATGGAGATCAGCATTTTGCTTTGGGACTATCTGGAAAACACAGCAACTGGGACCAGAGGCAGTGAACTGGGCAGAGAGTGTTTTAAGAGTGGGCCCTGGGAGGCTCTGGTGGGACCTGACAGCACAGTTGGCGTCTCATCCAGCACAGGACCCCACTCCTCTTCCTCAGTTACAGCAACCACCAAGTCATTTGCCAGTGGTTTGGCTTTCTTCCAGTTTACACAGCAGCACAACAGCCCTTCCCAGCAATTCCCCATGTCGGCAGGAGGAGACACAGACAGGCAGAGGCAGATGTTCCTCAGGCTGCCTGCATTAAAGTGATAATCAAATGATAGATTATTTTCAAGCAAACACGCATTTTCAGTCATTAATTTTAGTGCTGTGCAAATGGTTTCAGCAGAAAAAAATACCCAGACAGTGGAGAATGGTTGTGAGCTGGATTTGCTCCAGGCAATGCTGGTATGCACTATAGCCCATCTGAGACCTGTAGCCATCTTGCAAAGCCAGGGAGGGATGCCGATGCCAATACCATGCATGGCAGGAGGTGCAGGTCCTTATCTTATTATCATGGGGGCCGAATCCCTAGGTCAAGTGCAACAAATGTTCCCAAATCAGAAGCAGATGAGAGAAAACAAGTGCCGCAAAAGCTCTGGAGTGACTTATCCTGCATGTCAGGAGTGCTGGGCCTTCACCTCACCTCCTGAAAGACCAGGACACCAGGAGAGGAGAGGTGCTGCATGATCTGCCTAAAGGAGAGATTTTAGGGTATTGGAAAGCACTGTTTGTCCTAAAACCTGCAGGAGTCTTTCACTCTCTAGCCCTTCAGGAGAGCTAATGTGCCTGTGCAGACCTTTGCCGCTTCAGCATGCTGGAAAAGCCAAGGAGAGCACTATTTTGGCATGCAGCAAGGCTGAGGGCTCTCAGGCAATATCATGGCTTATTGGCTGAGGCCTCTCAGGCAATATCAGGGCTTATTGCCTGAGGTCGGGCATTCTGAGGCTCCTTTGTTTCCCCCCTCCCTGTGTGTGTAGCTGAGTTCGTGCCCACCGTGCTAGTGCAGCCCCTGCTCCCAGTCCTGTGGCAGGGCATGTCGGGACCCACCAGGGACAGCTGCCCCGCAACGCCTGGCCAGCAGCTCCTGCCGAGCAGCATCAGCAAAGCAGTGCAAAGGGAGATTTATACCAGCTGCAGCTCTGGCCCCCAAGGTACCTGACCTGCTTTCCCATTGCCAGCTATGTTTCAACCCATTAAAGGTCATTGGAAGTTGGGTTTATTTTTAGTTTTCCCTTTTAAGTTGCCCTGAAGCAGCGAGGACTGATGGAAGGAAGGAACATCCTCCCTCCCATCAGCAGTTAGATCCTGAGATGTTGTTAATGGACAGCCTTGCCCATCACGAGCTGCCTGTGAGAAGCCCAGCCCATGGACCGCTCCGCTCGTGGAAGCTGGCTGGCACACCTCCCATCTCCCCAGAGCTCCTCGGGGACCACCACCTTCTCAGAAAGAGCAATTTAGCCTTGGCAAATGCTGCTGCTTTCTTACTGCTGGAGTGACGTTATCATGATAACTTGTTTTTCCTTTTGCTCCTCATACTGTTTCCTGGGGAAACTGAGAATCAGGGTAATTCCTGAACTGGGGGATCTTCAGGCCTGAGCATGGCACTCCTCGCTCTGGGGACTGATGGCAAAGCTTATACCAGGTCTCTGGACCATGCTGCCCATGCAGTTCAGAAGGAGACCAAACCACGTAATTAAGAAAAGATAATTTCTTTTTGCACTTCTAAGCGTACGAAATAACTGCAGAATGGCTAGGCCTGGGTAGGCAGCAGGTTATCTCTTTTCTAGGAAATCTCACTTTTTTTTTTCTCCCAGTCTAAAAATGGAATGCAGACACTTAAAATAAATTCCTGGAGAACAAAACTGAGAAAACGCAATGGGATTTGAATCAAAGTGTTTGGATTAATTAGCTTAAACTGAAAGCTTTCATTCTGATTTCAGCCTCGGCTTTATGTGCAACAAATTAAAGCAGCAAAGCTTTGTAAGTTAAAAAATCCAAATGTTCCACCATGAAAATATCAAAACGAAATGCTTAGCCTCACTGAGCTGCTTTGTTGCTTTCTAAAAGGAAATGGCATCAAGAACAACACCTTGACAAGCGGCTTGGATCATTAAGAACTTCAAAAAAACCTCTAGATCAGCATAAGCAATTAATATCTTAATCAGTTTTTCTCTTCTTCCAGAGGAAAGTCTAAAAATATTGATTTTTTTTTTCCAAATTATCAAAAGATTTCTTTAAATATTTTCCCTTTACTGTATGGTTAAGCTTGAGCTTGAGCTATGTGAATTAGATGGGGTGGTTCATATGAATCACATCTTTGCTCAGGCTCTGTGGCAGGCACTGCTCGTATCAAAGCTTGCTGGGCTGGTGGTGGGGAAGGCAGCACTGCATTTGCTTTTTGGTGCTATATGTGTGGGAGACAGCTATTCAGCACCTTGCAACTCGTATCACGTATGTTGGAAGGGAAAATATTACGGAGGTTGGGATCTTATACGTTTGTAGTCTAAAGATGAACAAAATGCATTTTCGTGACCATTTTCCTACTGTGGGTGAAATTGAAAAATGAAAAATTGGAGATCTGGGGGGTTGTGCTCACTTTGTCATTTTTCGTTCTCCTTCCTTGTCCGGTTCATTTCTGTTTCAATGGCAAAATAGGAACAGGGTAAAAGCAGAGGCAGAGGAGAATAATAAAGGAAAAGAGAGACTGGAGGGGAGAAATACAGGGAAATTGAGGAGTTAAAATGAAATATTTTGAAAGTTTGATTTTCTAGAGATATTTCCAAATGAAATATATTTCCTTTGGAAACCTCTCTAAGGAGAACAACTTTGACATTTTGAGTAATTTTTCCTTCTGATTTTCAGTCAGCTCTGTCCAACACAGCACCTGACCGAACCATGGCTGCGCATCCCAGGCAGGGTTTGCCTGGCATGTTACATGACCCGTAGTGTCTTTAACACAGAGACAATAAAATCACTATTGGAAATGAGTGTCGCTTCACCGACTGCTTGTTAGCACAGTGCACGGAGGCTGGCTTTTGCAAGTCAGCAACTGGTGGTTCCCAGCTGTGTGCTCACAGCAGTCCCTTGCAGATGGACTCCAGAGAGCCACCTTCCCTGGAGATGTCCTCAGGACCCAGTTGGTGGCACTTGTGTGAGCCCAACACTGAGCCCAATGTTGCTGCTTGGGATGCCAGTCCCCTATTTCGGAGCCTTCTCACATTTTCCCTTGCAAGCCCAGTTCTGCAGTCCCACAGTGCTTGCCCCACCCTGAGGTTATTTCCCCATTCCAGGGTCCACCCTGTGGACCAGGTGCAGGCTACTGGTGCCCGAGGGCTGTGGGCAGCAGGGCTGGGGCCTGGCTCCAAAACTGGTTTTGCAATGTTTGGACTGTGCGGGCAGTGGGACGCTGGTGGCGCGGTAGTTGCTGCCATCTAATGGCTCTTACAATTAATATGCAGGAGGAGATTCCCACTGCACTGTGCACATCCGCCAGTTGGGTAGCTATCAGTTAATAAGCTCTCCTGTGGGGCTGCAGGGCTGCTGGGGGGATGCCAAGCCTGAAAAGCAGGACAATGTCCTGTAAGGTGACACTGGGCACAGAGGGGAAGGCAGAGGTCAGGCATTCCTATTTCATAGAATCATAGAATCATAGAATCATTTAGGTTGGAAAAGACGGCTAGGATCATCAAGTCCAACTGTCAACCAACACCATCGTGCCTCGTAAACCATGTTCCGAAGTGCCACATCTACACGTTTTTTGAACACCTCCAGGCATGGTGACTCCACCACCTCTCTGCACAGCCTGTTCCAATGCCTGACCACTCTTTCAGTGAAGAAATTTTCCCTAATATCCAATCTAAACCTCTCCTGGTGCAGCTTGAGGCCATTTCCTCTCATCCTATCACTAGTGACTTGGGAGAAGAGACCAACACCCACCTCGCTACAACCTCCTTTCAGGTAATTGTAGAGAGCGATAAGGTCTCCCCTCAGCCTCCTCTTCTCCAGACTAAACAACCCCAGCTCCCTCAGCCGCTCCTCAGAAGACTTGTTCTCCAGACCCTTCACCACCTTCATTGCCCTTCAAAGCCTGGGATGAGATCCTTAGAGGTGATGCTTGCCAGTCCTGGTAGAGTAGCTCTGCCCTTTGCAGGGGAGGTCGAAGACACTGTCACACCCTGCCATCTGCAAGCCTGCGGAAGCAGTGGGCTTTGCATGCTGAAGGTCTGCATCCAAAACCCACTTCAGGACATGTGATGGGAGCCTCCCAGCAGCCAAGCAGGCCTCTCAGCTGATTCCCCCTCTTGCAGTGAAGAGCTGGGCGATGCAGCAAGACCTTGGCAGGGCTGCTTTCCCAACACTGGCTCTGCGTGTCCCCAGACAGCAGCCGCCCAGCCTCAATGGACTGAAGCATATCCACTCTGCCAACAAGGGTGGCCTAGCACTCGCTGCAGTGCCCTGACAGGGGCCCCACACACACCCCCACGTGGAAGAGAAACTGTCTGGCTTGTGTCTCGCAGCCAGCAGCTGCACGCCAGTGGCTCCCAGACCAGTCTGCAACTTGCAGGAAAGCAGCTCAGATTCACTTCTCTCGGGCACGTAACCCTGATGCAACGGCTTTCCGAATACCTTCACAAAGAAAGGCACAGTGCCACCCTTTTCCAGTTTATTGGATGGGACTAGCACAGCCTCTGGGCTTAGCAACAGCTCCCCAACAGACAGGGGACACATCAGAGAGACCTTCCTCTGCTGTCCCCACCACAGCCTGATAACCATGAGCTACCTAGGGCCACAGAAAAACCTGTCCAGCATGTACAAGGCCACAATGCAAAGGTTGAGATGGCTGCTTGCACACAGCCATGTCCAGCCAGTGCTTTCTCTGTGTCCCTCTGGCTGGTGAGCAGCCACCTCACATGGGCCAGCAAAGAGGATGCCCTTCAGGTTGCTCCAGGTCCAGAGAGGACCAGACTGCCTCCCCAAGGCAGGCAGGCTCCCAGTCAGATCCTGCCTGAGCTCAGCACCCCAGTGTGGGCTGCAAGTGTTTATCTGCAACCCAGGTCCTGCCTAGCCATATTCAGGGAGGTCTCAGTGCCCCTCAGAGGCTGGCAGCTCTCTACAAGCTACCTGCCATCAATTCGCCTGCATTATTGATAGGGTTAAGGCCATTTAATGTTCTGGCCAGTGCTGGGCAGAGATACTTCCAATCTGGGAAAAGAGCAGGGATGAGAGGCCAAGGAGACAAGCCATGACTGGATGGGGCAGCAGGAAGGGTGGAGCTGGGGGACCTCTGCAGCAGCTCTTCTCATCCAAGAAGGACCAGGTGGCCAAGAGACACTTCTCATCACCTGGGGACTCTCTTCTGCTGTGAAGACTGGGTGGATCTGGCTGCCAGCTGTGAGTCTGTCCTTGTGGGGCTGATTCCTGGGGTGGTGTCCATCTTGGCTGGGTGCACGGCAGGGCCAGGCTTCATGGTGGTGGGAGAGCTGAGAAAGCAGTGCTGGGGGTGAGAGGGGGCACAACATCTCCAGGGGAGGCACTGGTTAGAAGGGTGGTGAAAAGGGCTCCTCTTCTGCAGGTGACATGGAGAGCAGCCCCTGCTCCATCCCAGGAGAGTCAGGGATCTGGGACTGTGCCTCCTGGGGATGTGGGACAAACTTGGAACGCCAGAAACTCATGACACATCTCCTCGTGTCCCCTCGTGCCCTCTGCGGTGGAGCAGGTGTCCTTGTGCAGGATGGAGGTGCTCATTCCCGCAACCTTGTCATAGTGCAGGCAGGAGAGATCTGACAGGAGTCAGAGGAAGCTGGGAGGAGTATCCTGAGGGTGCGTGATGGTTTCATGAGCTGTTAGCTCAGATCTCACAGAGGATGCAAGGTCTGGGCTACTTCTGCAACCTTGGAAGAAGCTGTTCTAGCAGCAGAAAGAGGTTTTCCCTGATAGTCCTGTGCCTAAAAACTGCTGTGATGTGTGATGCTGTGGCTGTCCCCCATGCAACCACTGCCAAAGCAGTGGTGGTGCTGGAAGGTGCTGTAGCTCTGCCTGTGCCTGGATGAGGGTGCCCGAGCAAGGTGGAGCACTGGAGCAGTTACTGCTGCAGGCAGGATGGCCAAGGAAGGGATGCAATGATCAACAGAGCTCAAAAAGGCTTTGAGAGGCAGCACCATGGGGCTGTACGCTTGTGACTGCTATTTCTTGCCGCTCTCCTACATCTTATCATTAAGCTCTCTATAGCGAAACCAGTGCCTCTGAGACAGCTGCATGTGGAGTATTACAGTAGGGCTTTCCCTGATGCCTCTAAACCTTCCTGCAAGCTGACCTGGAAAAAACCCAAGATGTTTGCACAGGGTGAACTAGAAGGCTTTTTTCAGCAGCACAGTGCCAAGCAGGGGCTGCAGCAATCTTCAAATCGCGGAGCTCAGCTGGCTGGCTCTAGTTCTTCCTTCTTCCTTCCCATGCCTTATCTGTGGCCTCCACTTCCCTGGCTCTGTCTCCGCGCAGTCTGGAGGCTCCCCTGGGTGGTGACGCTGCGCCACTGCTTTTGAAGTGGTGGTCACATTCGGAGGGCTGCAGGCAGGAGCAGGGAGGATGGGGGGGATTCACACCACAATGCCAAGGAGGAGACCTCAAGGCAGAACCCTGGGCTGCTCCCTGCACGGCTCCCTCCAGTGTGGGGGTGGCCACTGCATGTGCTGCAAGGGTGGTCGCAGCCGGCTGACCCACCCGCACATGGATGACACACACGGACTGTTTTCGAAGAGCGCTTACTTCCTCCGCCTCTGGCTGAAAACAATGCGAAAGGAGCAGGCCTCAGCATTTCTGAAAATTAAGCGCTGAGTTCAGCTTAGTTCAGCCCCAGAGCACGCTTAACCCTTTAGTTGCAGGATGGAGCAAATTTCCCAGTGCAGGCAGCAGCTTTGGATTGATGTATGCGGCACAGAATGGAGAACAGTAAGAAGGGAGTTGGAGGTGGAAGAAAAGGCTTGAGTGAGGGCCATCATCAAAAAGAAATATCTTAAAGCCAGGCCTATGAGGCTGCATTTCAGTGACTTGCCACGCCGGTTTTGCTGGTTGCACTTCCCCTGTGTCCTGCAAGCCATGTATGAACCCCCTTCTTCCCACGCTGCCCCCAGCTGCTGGCACACCAGGAAAGACGCTGTCCCAAGGCCACCCCATCTTAGGCACACAAAAGCATGCATGGAGGTACGTGGGGGCAGGTCCATCTCCCCCATTCTCCTGTCCCCTGACCTGAGCAGGCAGGCAATGGTGTGCTGCCTGAAGGACACAGGATTGAAGGGGGGGACATGATGCAGGCAGGTGCTTATCACAGCTCTGCACCTATTTGCAGCGGGTGAAAGCAAAAGCAGAGAGTGCAAGAATGAGGAAATATCCTCACTGGCTCTGCTCACTCCTGCCAGCATCCCCGTGGCTCCCCCGGCTGCAGTCAGTGCTTGGGCTGGGTGAGCTTTCAGAAGAAGAAAGGAGAGCACTGCTCCACCTAATGCCAAAACAGGTCCCCCCACCCATATCAGAGAATCAAAAACATGAAACAGGAGTTTGTTTGACCTGAAACAAAATGTTTCATCTTGTTTGTTTGCTTTTTTCCCTGGCTGAAGTTAGGTTTAGACTGACTTCCTTTTTCTTTCAGGCTCATTTTTAAATAACAAAGTGAAAAGCAAGGAGGCTTCATTTTGAACCTGCCAAGGAATGGTCAACTTCTGAGCACTCCCAGAAGGAAACAGGAGTATTAGAAAAGCTTGATAGTAACTCTTTCATTGTTTTCAAAATAAAAAAAAAATCCCTGTATTTTTCTTTGCTAGCCCTGTTTGTGGAGTTTAGCTGGGGTGCACAAATACTGCTGGGTCCACAGATCTCTTGTTCTATGTGTCTGTATTTGCAGTTTGTCAGAGAAGAAGGGGTTTTCAGAGCTGAGCGGCTCTGCTGTCTCCCTGGGATGCCTGAACCATGGCACAGGTAGAGTGTCTCCCTGGGCTGTGCTGTAGCAGAGGAGAGTCCCGAGCCCTAAGGACACAGCACCGGGGCTGGGAGCAGGGCACGGGTGAGTCAGGGAGAGGCTGTTCGTGCAAAGCAGCTGCTTGCAACAGGAGGGAGCCGCAGCCAGTGCAGCCACACTCCGGCTGAACAGAGCGCTGAGCTGCTCCCTGACGCCATGCCTGTGGGCAGCCTTGCTGGATCTTGTTTACTGCAGAGCTGGGGCGAAGGTGGTGCCTGGGCATATGTGCTTCCCCTCGGGAGCCGGCAGTCTGCCGGTGTGCCGGGCTGTTTATAGCATAACTCCGGGTAACTCATTGACCTCCGTGCCGGCAGCTCTGCTGGGAAGCAGAGGTTCCCAAGATGATAAGCCGCTCTTGGAAGAAATTCCTTTCCTTGTGCGAGGGAGTGGCGGTGCTGGGCACGCTCACCCGCCTTGCAAACACGTACACAGCCCTGTGCACACGCACAGGCGTGCGTCGTGTCCCGGCACCAGCAGCGTTCCCTTGGGGGACCTGGTTTGGAGAGGTTGGAGCTTCGTGGGCAAGAGTTCTCCAAGAGGAAGGCGCTGCTGTGGAGCAGAGTGAGGGGCCCCACGCAGGTGCATGTGGAGGAGCAGGTCAGTACAGCCGCTTGCGCTGCTCTGCCCTTGCAGCCACTGTGCCGGGTCTCTCACTGGGTGCCGGTGTCATGCCTGTGCCCTTCATTCTCAGCTGAGCAAACACAGCCAGGACGCGGTGGTTGCAGGTGGTTGGAGCAGTCCAGTGCAGGGACATGGCTGCATAAATCCAGGCTGCAGCAGAGAGTTTGCATTTTTGGTCCAGACTGAATTTGAGGCTCAGGTCCAGTGGTGATGAGGACACCGGGGAAGGATAGGTTTGGTTTGGGTCCTTTGAACCCAAGAACCGATACTAGAATGACAGGAGAAATCTCAGCAGGCATGCTGTTTTTAACAAAGTGGATTTGGTCCCAGGGAAGGGTGCTGCTGCCTGACAGCCCTGGAGAACGACAGTGTTTGCAGCCACTAACTCCCCCAGACAAAGGGTGCCTGGAGAGTTGCCCTGCCTCCTGTTTCGTGCCCTGGGGAGGGACGCGTGGCTGGCTGGTGCTCCACCTGCATAGGCTGCCCAGCTGGCATGGCTACGCTGGGTTTGCAAAGGGAGCAGAGACCCTGGAGGGCTGGCACAGGCAGAGACCCCCAGCCAGTGCAGGCTGAGACACCCTGGAAGTTGCTACTGTACTTATTAGGACTGGGCTTTTCCGGTGAGACAAGGCTGAGGGCTTCAGCTGGTAGAGTGGAGCTCTCCAGGGGAGATCCAGAGGTGGTAAGCAGCAGGGCAGGGAGTGGAATGGGAAGTTTTTGGGTTGCTGGCCAAAAGGAAAATTACATTTCAGGTTGAACAGGAGGTTGATGCCTTTGCTGGTAGAGGGGTGGGTTTGGTCACTAAGTTATCTAGGTAAATTTAAAACGAAAAATAAATTTCAAAACCACAAATGAAGACATCTTTGTTTAGAAAATGAAACAATGTTGTGTTGATTTAAAAAAGAAAAATATTATTTTCCCCTGGGTAGAAGAATTTGATGCTAATTACTTAGCAGATATTGCTAAATCCAACAGTATTCTGAATGAAGCAGAAAGTTTTGCCTGAAAAGAACTGGCCTGTTGAAGCACTGACCACTTTGACAACATGGGCTCAAAACAGCAACATCTTTCATGTAAAGATGTGTCTGCCTTCATCACAGAAACTCGGGCAGTGTGCTCTGAGCACAGGCAGGCAGGCCAACACCTGTGCCTGATCTGAATTCCCCCTTTGGTTTCCACACCTTCAGAGGATCCCTAGGTTGACTGGGGGAGTTTTCTAAATGCGGAGCTTTCCATGGCCAGCGTGCAACAAGAACAGACAGTGTCCTTGCCACAGGGAGAGCAGCACCAGCCTGTCCCAGCAGCTCACCTTCATGCAGGTCCCTGTGGCTGTGCAGCTTTGTGTGGGAAACATCAGCTTTATTTTAGCATGCCAGGAGAGAGCCTGCAGCGCTTTGCACCCTAATGTCTGGGGCTCAGGAGGGCAGGTGAGCCGCAGCAAGGAGGATGAAGAGGATAGTCCCTTCTCCAGGCAACCCCAATATTTTGACATCTGGTTTCTCCTGATAAGGACTAGAAATCCGCACTCTTTCAGCCTTCTCATGGGCGGGCTGGCTAGTGCCTGGCCAGGACTGCACAGGAGCATCGCTTAGTGCAACCCTCCCTGCAAGGCTTTTTGGTTTGACTTCACTTTTGTTAGAAATTTCCCAGCCAGCTCCATAAACATGGACTCTGTCCTGCCACAGCCTGTCCCACTGCTAGCTACTCCTCATGCTTTGCTGTAGGGGTACTGCAGTGGTACCTGGCAGCCCCTGTCACGGCATGGGAATCTGTCTGGTGAGAAATTACTCGCTGGAGTAATTACTCAGTACTCTGGAGAAGCTCAAGGCCTTGTCATGGTCTGCGATGCAGCCTGAGTGTCTGGGAGAGCCAGCAATGCTCCTGGAGCTCACCACAGCAAACAAGTCACTGCTGTGGTGGCACTGGTATTGGCTGGTTGCTGAAGTGAAGTTCCATCCCTAAAAGCCCTCCGTACCTGTGACTTCTCTCCCTAGCCCTTTTGGGTTTTATTTTGCAGGGGCTGTGTTGCTCTTCCCCAGAGATGCTCTGCAGACATCTGCCACCCATAGTGCTGTGAGACTGCACAACCAGTCCTTAGTCCTGGTCCTGGAGGCTGGGGTAGGTCAGTGCATTTGAGCAAAGAGGGAATGAGACTCTATCCTGGGTAGCCCAAGGGATCCTGCACAGCAGCCAAATTGGGCCCTCCTGGGATTCACATCTGGGGTTCAGAGAGTTCTGATCTCAGAGATGAGATGAGCCCTGCTAGCCCCACAGGAGGCCTCAGTGTCTGTGCTTGCAGAGAACTCATCTGTGGCTTCCTTGCATGTAGCTCTGCTCCACTGAGGTTGGTGTGGAGTGGGTGGTGCTGCCAGTTGCCCTTGGTGTGAAACGGGGAGAGCGTGGCTGTGCTGGCTCAGCCAGGCAGGAAGGCGGTGCACAGTCAGCCCCGGATGGAGGATGCTGGACAAGCCCCAGCGGGCATCCCAGCGGGTGAGGCAGGTGCTTGCAGCAGCAACAGGAATAGGGTTGCCTTTGAAGGTGGGTGGAGATCAGCACTGAAGCTCTCGGGAGGGGCCAGCTGGAACCTCAGAAGGGCTTGGCAGACCGTAGGGCAGCTGGCCAGAGGAATGAGAGGAATGTGTCATGTGGGCCAGGCAACACGCTCCCAAAGGCAAGGGCGAGAGCAGAGCCCGGGGCAACAGTGGGGCCAGCACAGGGCAGCAAGGCAAGCCAGCAGGATGAGAGCCCCCAGGAGTGCTGCATCCAGCTCTGCAGCCCCCAGCACAAGAAAGACATGGACTTGTTAGAGAGGATCCAGAGGAGTGCCATGAAAATTATTGGAGGGTTGGAACCCCTCTCCTAGGAAGAAAGGCTGAGAAAAGAAGGCTCTGGGGAGACCCTATTGCAGCCTTTCATTACCTAAAGGGGGCTTATAAGGGTGGAGAGAGGTTTTTTACTAGGGCCTGTAGTGATAGGATAAGGGGTAATGGTTTTAAACTGGAAGACTGTAGATTTAGATTAGATATAAGGGAAAAATTCTTCACTGTGAGGGTGGTGAGGCACTGGCACAGGTTGCCCAGAGAAGCTGTGGATGCCCCATCCCTGGAAGTGTTCAAGGCCAGGCTAGATGGGGCTCTGAGCAACCTAATCTAGTGAAAGATGTTCCTGCCCATAGCAGGGGGGTTGGAACAAGGTCTTTAAAGGCCCCTTGGGGGACTTCAGCTTACTGGGTGCCTGCTGGAAATACCATGCAGCTGAGAGAAAACAGTCTAGGAGGTTCCTGGAGTGTGTAGAAGAGACCTTCCTGACACAGCTGGTGAGGGAGCCAACTAGGGAAGGCGCCCACTGAACCTGTTGTTTGCACGGTCCTGTGGAGAGAAGGACCTGTGGGTGATGTGATGGTTGGAGGCCGTCTTGGGCATAGCAATCATGAAATGAGAGAGTTTTTGGTTCTCAGAGAAGTAAGGAGGGGGTCAGCAGAACTGCCACCTTGGGATTCTGGAGGGCAGACTTTGGCCTGTTCAGGACACTGGTTGACAGAGTCCCTTTGGGAGGTAGTCCTGAGGTGCAATGGAGCCCAGGAAGGCTGGACGTTCTTCAGGAAGGAAATCTTCAAGGCACAGGAGCAAGCTGTCCTCACGTGCTGAAAGACGAGCTGGTGGGGAAGAAGACCGCCCTGGCTGAACAGGGAGCTTTGGGTGGAACTCGAAAAAACAGAGAGTGGCTCACCAAACTACTTTCAATCCTTTATCAGCAGTCCTGGCTAACCGGGGAGGTCCCGGTTGACTGGAGGTTAGCAAATGTGATGCCCATGTACAAGAAGGGCCAGAAGGAGGATCCGGGGAACTACAGGCCAGTCAGCCTGACCTTGGTACCGGGGAAGGTTATGGAGCGATACATCTTGAGTGAGCTCACCAGGCAAGTGCAGGACAACCAGGGGATCAGGCCCAGCCAGCATGGGTTCATGAAAGGCAGGTCCTCCCTGACCAACCTGATCTCCTTCTACGACCAGGTGACCCGCCTAGTGGATGAGGGAAAGGCTGAGGATGTTGTCTACCTGGGCTTTAGTAAAGCCTTTGACACTGTCTCCCACAGCATCCTCCTAAAGAAGCTGGTGGCTCATGGCTTGAACAGGTGTGCTCTTTGCTGGGTAAAAAACTGGCTGGATGGCCGAGCCCAGAGAGTTGTGGTGAACAGGGCTAAATACAGTTGGCAGCCGGTCACGAGCGGTGCTCCCCAGGGCTCAGTGTTGGGGCTGGTCTTGTTTAATATCTTTATCAATGATCTGGATGAGGGCACTGAGTGCGCCTGCAGTAAATTTGCAGATGATACCAAGTTGGGCAGGAGTGTCAATCTGCTCGAGGGTAGGAATGCTGTACAGAGGGATCTGGACAGGCTGGATCATTGGGCCAGGGTCAATTGTATGATGTTTAACAAGGCCAAATGCTGGGTCCTGCACTTGGGTCACAACAACCCCACAAAATGCTACAGGCTTGGGGAAGAGTGGCTGGAAATCTGCCCAGCGGAGAAGGACCTGGGGGTGCTGGCTGACAGCCAGCTGAACGTAAGCCAGAAGTGTGCCCAGGTGGCCAAGAGAAGGGCAATGAAGGTGGTGAAGGGTCTGGAGAACAAGTCTTCTGAGGAGCGGCTGAGGGAGCTGGGGTTGTTTAGTCTGGAGAAGAGGAGGCCGAGGGGAGACCTTATCGCTCTCTACAACTACCTGAAAGGAGGTGGATGTTGGTCTCTTCTCCCAAGTTACTAGTGATAGGATGAGAGGAAATGGTTTTAAGTTGTGCCAGGGAAGGTTTAGATTGCATATTAGGAAATATTTCTTCACCAAAAGGGTTGACAAGCATTGGAACAGGCTGCCCAGGGAAGTGGATGAGTCACCATCCCCGTAGGTGTTTAAAAGACATGTAGATATGGCACTTAGGGACATGGGTTAGTGGTGGACTTGGCAGTGTTAGGTTTACCGTTGGACTCAATGATTTTAAAGGTCTTTTTCAACCTAAATGATGCTATATTCTATGATTCTAACCCAAACCATTCTCTGACTCTGCTCATCGCCCCCGCCTCGCTGGCAGACAGTGCCCAGTCAAAAGGTGCATTGTGCATTGTGGCTGGGGCTGGGGCCGGGGCCGAGCCGTGGTGCCAGCTGGGCAGCGAGCAGCGTGCTCACCCCTGCCAGCACAGCAGCAGCCTCAGGGCTGGCGGTGTTGCTGGACACATGGGCTGCTGCTTGGGGACCCCCTGGCACCAGGACCTCTCCCTGGGGTGCACAGGTAAGCTGTCCATGAGGATGCCATGGCCCTGCTTTGTCTGAACAGGGCTGTGAGACCTGTGGTTGCAGAGCTCACCCCACTGCTGGGGCCGCTGGGGAGACTCGGGCACTGAGCAGTGACTCCCTTTGGCTGCTTGCCTGCCCTTCCCAAGATGGCTGCTGGTGTCCCCTCCTCTTGCTGGGCACTTGCTGTGTCATTAGATTTGCGTGCATGGGGAATGAGGTAGGGCACTTTGGCCAGGGAGGGGAGAGGATGCCTCAGGGGGTTGGTTTATTCCCATGCTGTTGGCTTTTCAGGAGCCCCCTTGCCACCCCTGTCCTGCTGCCACTGCTTCCCAGGAGCACCCCAAGCATCGCAAGGCTTGCAGAGCCCATGGGGTGCTGCCAGCCCCTGAGGTGCGACTCCTAGTAGCGGCATGCCCAAATGAGCTAACGGGGCTGTGCTAACGATGGACGGGAGGAGGGAGGTGGCTCAGGGCCAGCAGCTGTGGCCATGTGTCCCCCGAGAGAGCCAGTGCCAGCGGGTGCTGCAAGCGCCTCAGTCCTGACTGCCAAGAGTGCAGTCCCGAGCGCTGGGATCTGCGCTCAGCTCTGGGCTGGGGCTGTTTCCTGCCCACTGTTGCAAAATACTTCAGCACAGGGGAGGTAAATGAGTCACTGGCACATTTGGGAACGACTCCCCACCAGCAGTTTCAATTGGTCTCTTGAAAAACCTCTCAGTTCCCTTTCTGAGCCTGGCCCAAACAAAAATAAACACTGAAATGGTGAGTGCTGCGGGGAGCAAACCCATTTCTCGTCTCACCCGAGCAAGCCCTGGCCCCTGCCTGGCTCTGCAGAGACCCACCATTATGCTTTGTCATGCCACTGGCAGAGGTGGCATGAGCGATACCCAACCTGCCACCTCCTCATATGGAGACTTCTTGGGTGGGGAGCATTCTGCCAGGGGTCTGAACGCCTCTCGCCACCACCCGTTTTCCCCAGGTGAAGAGTGTGACTCCTGCTGTCCCGACTCGCCCGTGCTCCTGCCCTGCTGGGATCGCCTGCAGCGCACTGCAGCCGAGCACCGGGGAAAATGGTGGCGGGAGAAGACCATGGCATCAGGTACCCATCCCCATGGAAGGGGGACCCAGCCCCTGCCCACTGGGCCCTGCTGAACCCAGCAAAGCCCACCAGGGTCTGCTGAGTTGCAGAGAGGAGAGGAAGGGAGGAAGGAGTGAAGCAACTGGCAGGCAAGCCCAGCGCAGGCAGGAGCCAGCTTGGGTTTAGCTCTGCCACTAGCTTGTTTCGCTTCCCCATCTCCATTTCCCCTGTGTGTGGAAGGGGACAGAGTTGCTGGATGAAGTTCCTTGTTAAGTGTGTTCAAATGAGCTGTTGAGAAATGTAGAGCCTTTTCTTTCAAAGAAAAGCTCATTCATTACATGTCCAGCCTTGGGCCATTCTTTTCTACTGCGAACTATAAATAAGGATTATAATTCTGCATGCAAACAACAGATTATTTGACTGACTAGCAAAGCTGGCTCAATAAAAACAACTGTGGAGTATAGTTATGATTACAGAAGTGACTTACAGAAGCCGCTTGCACGTTCCAGCTCCAGATCTCTGGGTACATAATTGTTTTACAAGTCCAATCTGATTACTGCCAAAAATTGGTTTTTAATCTTGTTATCCCCCCACAGCCAATACAGCTGTAGAAGAGCAAGCAGGATTTTTATGTGTCTCAGCTTTCATTAACATAATTACCAGCTAAAATTGCAGTAACTGTATCCTTTAAGGCAATAGTTGATGATGTGTGAAGCAGAGAGAATGCAGCTTGGATTTCAGATACTGACCAGAGCAGGCTGGGGAGAAAATCTCATTTTGACTGTCAAATTGATGAGCAAAGAATTTTGCAAGCCTTTGTTTCTCCTGTGCTGGGGAAGTGCTCTCACTCTGAGGTCTCCTCCAGAAAAATCTCAGTGTCATGGTGTCATTCTTCTACCAGATCTGCTCAGTGAAGGTCTGTGCCAAGAGCAAGGAGGGAAAGTTCCCTCATTTCAAAGCCACTCCAGCACTGGAAAGAAGCCAGTCATCAAGGGTATCATGTCGTTAGGACACATTAATTCCACAGATCTTGCCTCCACCCTGAGCATGATTTTAGAGTGATACCAGATTCGCACAATCCCCAGCCAGTTCTGCAGTGCAACCCATGGGCTTTGCTTTCAGGTGGCATGGTTAGGCAGAATATCATAGACCTCTGCCACAAAATTTGACAGCAGCCCTTCTGTGTCCCCCCTGCTTGCTAGGTGAGGCTCGGGCATTGGAGCCAAGCGACCCTGCTACCGAGGCAGCAGAAGGCTCTCTGGACCCCTCCTCGGTGCTGCTGGCTGTCAGGGAGGGCTTTCCACCAGGTAAGATGCTGCCTTTGGCATCACTCACATTTCCAGTGGTTGAATGTAGCAAGGCCTGGCACTGCAGCTAACCAACCCCCTGTCATGTCTTGAGCGTCTCATCTTTGTTGCTGGAGGGGGATGACAGGCTGGGTTTGTGTTGTTTGAGCATCACAACCAGGCGAGGGCTGGAGGCACTGGTGGGAGGAGCACTAGCTGCAGGGAGGCAGTGTGACAGAGGCAGCTCTGTGTGGCATGGAGCTCCTTCTCCCCCTTAACCCTGCATATTTCCTTTTGAAGAGATTTCACTCTTTTTCTCCGTTGAGAGCCGCTCTTCCCGGTGCCTCAATTCCCAGCTCCAGGAAGTAGCCAGAAAGAAGCTGTGGGCCCTGGAGAGTGATGACAGAGACATCTGTGCCCTGTTCAAGGTAGGAGCCTCAGCCCAGCAGGGCAGATCATGTGCTGGGAGGCTCCTGGCATGATGGGATGTGTGATGGGACAACAAACCCAGCTGAGAAAGAGATGTTCCTGCACATGGGGACTCTGTAGGGGACTGGAATGATGGGGGAAATGAACTGGTAACAGGTGGGAGGCAGATGCAAAGCTGAGCCTCATGTCAGGAGCCTCATATTGGTGTCTCTGAGCTGCCTGAGGGATCATGCAGATAGCCCTGGGGTGAGTCTAAATAGCCGGCTTATCCCTGGGCTGGGATCACCAAAGCTGTGTGCCAGACTTGGGTCTCTGGTGGAGATGGCACCTCTGGACATGCACAGGGGTTCTTAGAGTGTTTGGCTTCATATATAAAAATCACTACAGGTATAGAGATATTTCCTGGACTGAACTTTCCATCCCTGCTGGTTTTTAAGGCCCTGGCCCCTCAGGGCTCCCTGCAGAGCTTCCCAGAAGACCTGGAGCAGTGCAGACATACTAGTGCCAGCAATAGTGAAAGGAGAGCTTCTCCCTCAAGGCACAGTTACTGCTTTCAGCCTCAGAGCCACAGTTTGGAAGCTGTGCCTGTCCTGACTGAACATTAACCCTCCCATGGTATGGTTCAGGTGTCTGGGTTTCAAAAGCACAGTGGTTCTGGTGTGTGCCACAGGGGAAGAGACTTGGAGAAGGAGATGGAGCTTCTTCACCCTCCCACTGCTGCACCATGGGGAGTTGTCACTGTGGGTACTCCATCCCTCCTGGCTGCAGGACTTGGCTGGCTGGATCACCCTCCCCTTAACCCCAGGCAACCAACTTGCACAGCTTTGGTCTCAAGAATGCTAACAAATGAGTACCTAGTCTCATTCCAGGGTCTAATGTTATTCCCACACTGACAAAGGGGACCTTCTGTCAGAGTCCCAGGACTGTCCCTTAATCTTGCTTTGTCTTCCATGTGTAGGAGTTGTCAGCCAGGCTGGTCTGTATGCAAGCACAGGAGGATCGGTTCCTCCTCACCTTCAAAACCATAGAAGAAGTCTGGAAATTTTCCACATATCTGACTTTAGGTAATGTTTTCAAGGTGTGGGAGATCTAAACAGACAATGTGAAAAGCATTTGTGGAGAAGATATTCTTTGACACCAAAAAACCAGTAAAGTAACAGGGTGGACAGATAAAGAATATGAATTAGAAGGCCTTGGTGTCCATCTACAGATTTATGAAACCACTGTCTGGATCAGTGAAAGAGACCCAGAAGGATGCCTTTTGGGTAATGCCTCTCCTGCATTTTGGGGATGGAGACAGAATTAGAGGCTGTTGCCTCACAGCATGATTGCAGATGGCAGACTGGGAGACATCCAAAGAGCACTTCATCCTGCCCAGTGAAGGAGGATGCTAACACTGCTTTACCTCTTGGTTTCTTAGGGTATGTGGGCAGCTGCTTGGAGCAGCTTCTTTTTGACCAGGAGTACTGGCTAAACTGTGCTCTGATGGAGGACACAGAGATCAGAGTTACTGTGGATGAAGATCGCTTGGCCACCATATATATGGGTCTGCTACTACAGGAAGGTGAGAAAGGACTGCATAGGTAGGGGCTTCCTCAAAAGCATCTCAGCAAGGCTGTGTTGTAGCCCTGTGCTGGGCTATGTCTTGCATTGATGCCATTGACCTGGGTATGACTCCTTCTATCTGCAGGTAACTTTTTTTCCAAAGTAGTGCCCGGTGTCTGGCAGCTGGAGCAAGAGGGAGAGGAAGGCCTGCAGCTCTGCAAGAATGAGTTGATCCATGTGAAGAATGTTGGAGAGGAGTCCAAGTGGGAAGGGATGTCCTTACTGACGGGTCAACGAGGCCTGGTGCCTGTGACAGCTCTAGAGCCAATACCTCACCCATTTTACCAGTAAGTAGATGGGCCGATTAATAGTGTTTAATCCAAGATTCTTTCCTGATCCTGATGCACAAGCTAGCACAAAGCCTGGGGTGAGAAACTGCTCTTGCCTCTGGCAATGGGCAAGAGCTATGTAATTTTGTGAGGATATACATTATGCGTAAAGACAACAACTGTACGCATTTCAGGACCTGTTAATGGGACAGAGCAAGGACATACTTCAGATATCATTCTTGTATGATATTGATTTAGGTCATACGTGAGATTATTTGTGATTTACAGGTGAATAACTGGGAGAAAAAGCATAGCCCAAGACTTAGGTAATGCCAGTCAAAGTGGAGCCTCGTGCTGGCCAACCTGCAGCTCGTCGTGTACTCACATGGTGAAATCCTCCTTACAGGCTGGCAAAGTTATCCTGCCTTTACCATGTAGTGTGAGGCTGCAGTCACAGAATCACAGAATCACAGAATGGTAGGGGTTGGAAGGGACCTCTGGATATCATCTCATCCAACCCCCCTGCTTGAGCAGGTACACCTAGAGCAGGGGGCACAGGACTGCGTCCAGGTGGATTTTGAATGTTTTCAGGGAGGGAGACTCCACAACCTCTCTGGGCACCCTGTTCCACTGCTCTGTCCCCCTCACAGTAAAGAAGATTTTTCTTATGTTTAAAGGGAACTTCCTGTGTTCCAACTTGCGCCCACTGCCCCTTGTCCTGTTGTTGGACACCACTGAAAAGAGTCTGGTCCCATCCTCTTGACACCTGCCCTTCAGATATTTATAAGCATTGACAAGATCCCCCCTCAGTCTTCTCTTGCCCAGACTGGACAAACCCAGGTCTCTCAGCCTTTCCTCATAAGGGAGATGCTCCAGGCCCCTTTGTAGCTCTCCGCTGGACTTGCTCAAGCAGTTCCCTGTCCTTCTTAAACTGGGGGGCCCAAAACTGGACACAGTACTCCAAATGTGGTCTCACTAGGGCAGAGTAGAGAGGGAGGATAACCTCCCTCGACCTGCTGGCCACGCTCCTTTTAATGCACCCCAGGACACCGTTGGCCTTCTTGGCCACAAGGGCACATTGCTGGCTCATGGTCAACTTGCTGTCCACCAGCACTCCCAGGTCCTTCTCAACAGAGCCACTTTCCAGTAGGTCAGCCCCCAACGTGTACCAGTGTATGGGGTTGTTCATCCCCAGGTGCAAGACCTTACACTTGCTCTTGTTGAATTTCATGAGGTTCCCCTTGGCCTAGCTCTCCAGCCTGTCCAGGTCTCGTTGGATGGTAGCACAGCCTTCCGGTGTATCAGCCATTCCTCCCAGCCTGGTATCATCAGCGAACTTGCTGAGGTTACACTCTATCCCTTCATCCAGGTCATTGATGATATATATTGAACAGGACTGGACCCAGTACAGACCCCTGGGGGACACCAGTAGTTACAAGCTTCCAACCAGACTCTGCTCCATTGATCACAACCCTCTGAGCTCTGTTGTTCAGCCAGTTCTCAATCCACCTCACTGTCCACTCATCTACCCCACACTTCCTAAGCCTGTCTGTGAGGATGTTATGGGAGACAGTGTCGAATGCCTTACTGAAGTCAAGATAAACAACATCCATTGCTCCCCCTACATCGACCCAGCCAGTCACACCATCATAGAAGGCTATCAGGTTGGACAAGCATGATCTTCCCTTGGTGACTCCATGTTGACTACTTCTGATAACCTTCTTTTCCTCTACATGCCTGGAGATGACCTCCAGGATGAACTGCTCTATCACCTTTCTGGGGATGGAGGTAAGGCTGACTGGCCTATAGTTTCCTGGGTCCTCCTTCTTGCCTTTTGTGAAGATTGGAGTGACATGTGCTTTCCTCCAGTCCTCGGGCACCTCTCCTGTCCTCCATGACCTTTCAAAGATGATGGAGAGTGGCTTGGCAAGAACATCCGCCAGCTCCCTCAGCACTCGTGGGTGCATCCCATTGGGGCCCATGGATTTGTGAAGATCCAGTTTGCCTAGGTGATCTCTAACCCAATCCTCCTCAACCAAGGGGAAGTCCTCCTTTCTCCAGATTTTCTCTCTCACCTCTGGGGGCTGAGATGCCTGACGGCCAGCCTTAGCAGTGGAGACTGAAGCAAAGAAGGCATTCAGTAACTCTGCCTTCTCTGCATCCTGCGTCGCCAGGGCCCATACCTCGTTCAGCAGCAGGCCCACAGTTTCCCCAGTCTTCCCCAGCTGTGAGGTGCAAACTGCCCTCCGTGCCCAGTAACACCATTACAAGGAATTACCGGACTGGCCATGCTGGCCATGCTCCATAGCAGCTCTGGCACTCCCAGGAAACAGAACATCTGTCCTGCTTTTGTGACACCATCCCTGGTGGTGACCTGAGGACAGGACTGCTCAGAGAGGACCAGGGTGGTTCCCCTTTGCCTTGCAGGTGGTTTCTGAAGAATTATGCTGTGAATTTTGGCATCTGCCAGGAGATCAGTGAGACGACCTCTCAGCCAATTGGTGAGTGATACCTGTGCAATGCAGCTACCCTTCCCAAGGAAGGGCACGACTCTTGCAAACCTGGGTTTGGCCACACATGCAAAGGGCCCATCTCTGGTTCTGACAATGACACTCCATTGCAAGGTGCTCTAAGGGAATACTGCATATTTGGACTTTCTTGAATGGAGAACAGAGCTTGCAAATTGCATGTACTTAGAAGGGAGATCTGAAGAACACAGAATACAGAGGGCTGCTGATGGCATTTTTCTGCCACTGGGTTTTTCTATTCTGCTGCAATTTTCTCTCTCCTTTAATTCTTTCAGGACTGAAGTTTTAAATAATTAGGCTTCCACCAGTGTGCACATGAAACCTGTGCCCACCATTCACCCATTAGCCCCAGGCCACTCCTGCCTGGACATGGGCACTGCTCAGAGCATGCTGGGCATGGGAGGTCACTGCAGGTGTGCGTTTGGCGAGTAGTGTGATGGACATTTGCACTGTTAAAGATTTCACTCCTGGCAGACAGTTGAGACAGTGCAGCTTCTGTGAAGCTCCATGTTTCCAGCCACCTTCCATACTGCAGCTCTCAGAGATTTCAGTCTTTGGCTGTGTGACATTTATCCATGTCTCTACTATATTTTATTATAATCCTGTCCTCAAGTAGAAACTGCAGAGAACTGAGTCTGAGAGCACAATAAATCTTAGGGGACAGAGAGGCAGCCTTCTCAAGCTGAAATCATGGCCTGTCCTTGCGCAAGTCTTTTCCAGTGAGGAAGTTTTAACAGTGGCCTCACACTGAAATGCCCATTTTTGCCTTGGTTTCCCAGTCAAAGGCAGGTGCACAGCCACAGAGGACCACAGAGGAGCAGCATGGGATGAACTGAGTTTCTCCAAAGGAGACAGCATAGAAGTCATTGGCTTCCTCATTCCAGGACTCCCATGGTTTGTGGGCAAATCCCTCAGCAGTGAGAGCATCGGCTTTGTCCCAACCCGATATATAAATCCCGAGGCTTGCGAACCTCTGTAAGTTTACTGCTACCATCTAGATTAATTTAAACGCAGGAGAAAATGAAGGGAAGACTCCAAGTCCAAACTCAAGGCTATGTGAGAGTCCAGGGCAGGTGATTTGCTTTGCAAGGCCTTCATAGAGGACGCTTTTGACATCTGTCTAGAAGCCTTGGCCAGGCTCTGCTGCCAACAGGCTGCAGGAGTCTTTGCCCAGACAAAGCAATTGTATTTCACTTGCCTCAGGTGATTGTTGGAGAGGAACAGATCTGGCCCTCGGCTAGACCTGGCTTTATGTTAAGGCAACCCGAGACATCTGTGTACCAGATGAGCTGGCTTCACAGTTTCACCTAGAAATGTTCTTGTCTTTGTAGTTTTGTCTGAGGGGCTGTGAGCCTGGCAAGGGTGGGGAGAGCGATCACTGCCGAGGAAACCAAGTCCTGCTTTGCTTCCTTCTGCCCCTTTGCTTTCTGTGGGATGTTGAGGCAGAATGACTACTGGCGTATTTCCTCACTGAGCAGAATTAAACACCCTCCCAAGGACACAGACGAGTTATCCGGGAAGGGAGGGTGACATAACCCCACTCTGATGACCCCGGCAGTTGTCTTTGTTGGTGGCTTAAAGACATAGCTCCAGTTCAATACCCACCCAAAAAACTTCTCCTCCAAGAGTGTGTGTGGAAGGATGGGGTCTTAACCTGTTGCTAGGTCTGTTGGGCTTTCCTGGGTCAGGGTCACTCAAGACAAATCTTAGGCACTTTTCTCTGACACTACAGAGAACAGAGAGGAGATCAGATAATGCTCTCACCTCAGAAAAGGCTTCTGGAGAAAAAAAAGACTAGTAAGTCCCTCCCTCTGGCACCCATCAGTTCCTCCATGGAGAAACTGGATCTGAGAGCCCCAATGGGGAAGGTGTCCAGACTCTGGTATCCATCTGCAGCAGAGCTCTTCTGGTGGGAGGAAGAGGAAGGATAGGAAAGCCCATCTCCATCCCACAGGACAGCTGTAGTGTCAGGGGATGGGGAAACACTGGCTGTTTTCCCCTAATGTCTGCCTCAACCTAGGGAAAAGGGCTTGGTGTTTCTGAGCGAAGAAGAAAAGTCCCCCCTCCTGCGCATCCCCTGCAATGGTGGCGAGCAGCACTTCACCACCCTCCTCGGTGACCTGGCACGCACTGACATCACCTCTGTGTACCGGCTGGGTGAGTTTCCCCTCTCCTTGCGTGCCCAGCCCCAAGGTTCCCCACAGAGAGCAATGCTGGGCAACGTCTAGAGAGCTCCTTGCTCAGGGCTTTGCAGGGGAGACAATTGCTGCGGTTGAGACAGCCTCCAAGCCCTCTGCTCAGCCTGGTGGTGGAGGCTGTAGATACCCTCAAAGGCTGGGCCTTGCCATGCTGTAGTTTGCGGGGATTGTCTCTGCTTCCAGGGCAGCTCCTCAGCTGTAGCTCACCCTGGCAGATACTGCTCTCAACTGATGCTGTCTGTAGGTCCCTGCCTACAGCAGGTCCCCTGCTGCTGTCTGACCTTTGGGTGTATATTGAGAGGGATACCCAGCTAAAATGGCAGGTGACATTGTCTCCATGCCTACAGCAGGAGCCAGAAGGTCAGGCTTCCTGGGTGCTCTTCTCAGTTTCTCTATGCTTGCTGTGTGGCTTTTGGACCACAGCTAATTTCTCTGTCCCTGTTTCTTGCCTTCTCACTACCTAGAAGCACAATGCAGCCATGCAGGGCTGAGCATGGGATCCCCTGGGGTTCAGGGGACCTCCCAGACCAGCCAGCTCAGGTGCAATGAGCCTGGGGTAGAGCCTGTCAGAGATACACACATATCTGAAACCTCTGAATAGACACAATAAGAGACAGTGCCTCTCTACCTGTGAAAACTAAGACCTGCTTGTTCCCAGGTAACTATAATGTCACTGGTGCTCACCCCACCACCAGCTAAAAGCTGTTCTCCGTGGTCTTACACGGAGCCAAGCCCCAGCAGACAGGGGGGTTAAAACTGCAGCTGCATGTGGTGTCTGCGGCCAGAAGTGAGCCTGCTCTCCCACATATGGGTCCAGGGTTTAACAGAGCAGCAGGAGATCTCTATAAGGTTTGAGCAGTATGTCTGCACATTAACCCTGACTAAGGCTTTGGGCTTTTTGTTTTCTGTTTGTCTCTCTTGGTGCAGATGGTTTTGAACCTACACCCATGTTCCCAAAAGTGCCATCAGGTGAGTACATGGAGGGGACAGAACAGGATGCTTTTATGATGACTTCTGAGGGTGAATTTTAACAAGGGGAAACATCCCACTATGGTTTGCTTGTCCCTTCCAGAGGCTGTTCTCCATGGCTGTAAAGATATCCAGCTGCTCCAGTCTTGGGAGGAAGTAAATGGCTTGGCTACAACTAGCACCTCCGAACTGTCTAGCCCAGGAAGTGAATCAGCCCCTGCTATGTTGGAAGATGTTCTCCTGGAGAAGCTGGATGATTTTGAGGATCCCAAGTTCTTTATTGACCTGAATGCTGGACACATGGAAGATGCTGATGTCTTTAACCCCATATTGACATTCCTTAACCAAGAGAGTTATGTGCCCAGTTTTCAAATCCTCTATGATCTCAGTTTTTCCTTTCTCAACTCCACTTTTTATGGTTTCTCTGATGAGGATGAACTGGTCTTGTACCTTGAGATGTCCAGGAACTGGGCCAAGAGGACTCATTCAGTTTGGGCTCATGTCAGGCTCTGTTTTCTCTTGGGTAAGCTCTGCCTCAAAAAGGTCAAGTTCTCCCAGGCTCGAGTCTACTTTGAGGAAGCCATGAGCATCCTGGACAGGGGTTTTGGGGACCTGCCTCTGCTGGCTGCATTGCACGTAAACCTTGCCTCCATCTACTTGAAACAGAACATGAAGCACAAGTTCTCCTCCCTGCTGGGAAAAACACTGGCCTTGCTTGTCTGCTTGCCTGACCGCTCTTTCAGCTCTGAGAACGAGCTGGAAGTTATGATATACACCCTGAGGGAAGCCATTGCTGTGGGTAATGCTCCCTTGGAAGCACGGGTCTGCTTTCTTATTGTCAAGCTCTTCCTACAACTGGGCAAAAATGATGAAGTGCTGCCCTTTACTGAGCACCTTCAATGTCTCACCACCACTTTACTCAGCCCGGACACTAGTTCTGCACCACTGGATGCCACCCCCATCTTGAGCTACCTCTATGACAAGAAGTACTTGCCACATATCGCACTGGCCTCTGCCAGGTTGTTTGTTCCCAGTGCCATCAAGGGGGCACCAACACCCATTTGGAGGGCTGGCTTCATCCTCCAGAATACTTCCAAACTCCTGGGAAGCCAACTGGAGAGGAGTGGCATCCCAGCACTGGCTTGTTTCTATCTCAAGCAAGCACTGCATTTCTCCTGTGAGACCAGAGCTGTGGCTATCCAGCGGACGCTGTGTGCCATCTTGTCCAGGATGTACCTCCAGCATGGCGTGTTGGACGGGGCAGTTTGTTATGCAGCCACGGCTGTAACCCTCAGCAGACTGATGAGCGAGGAGGAGGCTTTTGAGTCTTCCCTCTCTTTGGGGTGGATGTATCTCCTGAACAGCCAGCCAGGCCCAGCTGCAGACATCATGTGGCAGCTCCTGCGCTCTCTGCATGGGACGGACAGCGTGACTCAGGGGGGAGCTGTGCACAATCTCCTGGCCATTGCCCTCAAAGGAGAAGGGCAGGTGCAAAAGGCTGCAGAGAACTACATCCAGGCCCTGCACAAAGCCAAGGAGACCGGGAATAGGAGGAACCAGGCTATTGCCCTGGCTAACCTGGGGCAGTTGAGCCTCTCGCGCAGGGCAAGCCAGCTGTCTGAGCTCTACCTGCTCCAGTCAGCTCAGCTCTATGCTGAGCTTCAGGGCAGTGAAGACCTGGAAATGGAGTTGGTGCAGGTACTGCACTGGCTAGCACAGGCCATGGTGATCAGGCAGAGGATGGAAGGTGGCAAACTCTGTTATGAACTGGCATTGGTGTTTGCCCTGAAGTGGCATAATGTGAGGAGTGAGTACAGCTTTGCTGGCAGGAACCAGGGCAGCATTAACTTCTGTGCAGCACCCTATCAGATGCTAATGCAGCTCCCTAAACTGTCCTTTTCCCTTCCCTGTACCATGCAGGTCAGCTTCACATCACTGAGTCTCTCTGCCATTTCTACAGCAAAGTGTCCCCCAATCTCCAGGCTTGCATTACATACCATGAGCACTGGGTATCTTTGGCACAACAGCTCCAGGACAGAGAGATGGAGGGCAACGTCCATCAGACTCTCAGCCAGCTCTACCAGGCTTTGGGCACATCTGAGTAAGTCCTGCCTGTGTGTAGATGCTGTTAGAGTGGGGGCCCTGCTCACCCAAAACAAGAGCAGTGGCTTTCCTGGGGTGTCCCTCGAGAGAGGTGGGCAAGCTGTGGGTCAGTGAGCTGCTGAGATTTGTGAGCTGTCACCATACGGAGAAGAGGGAAACAGTTCAGTGTCAACCAGAGCACCATGACAGCCAGGAAAATGCTGGGCTGTTAGCTGGGACAGAACTGGGGTCTGGCCAAACACAGTTTTCCAGAGGCACATCCAGCCTAGATCAAAAGGGACCCAGTGACAGGGAATTCATCACTTCCTTTGGAGGCTTATTCCAGTGATTAATCACCATTCACTAGTAAAAATAGGTTCCTTATCTGTTATTTAAATAAGTCTGGCTTCAGCCTCCAGCCACTGAGTCTGCCCTTCCGATCTCTGCTGGAATATTTTCCCCAGGGAGGTACTTAAGACCCCGTAACAGCTCACCTTTCAATCTCTCACTTGACACATGCAGGTGACTGATTAGATTAGGTGGGAGGGGAGAGAAAGAGACCTGGATAGACCACAGACTTTCTTCAGTCTTTGAAGGCAAACATGTCAAATAGTGGAGAGCTAGCTCCCATGTCCCAGAAGGGCAAATGGGCAGGGGCTGTCATTAACTTGGATGTTAACCTTCCCATGCTAGGTCACAGTGAGTTCAGAGGGAAAGCATTTAGGAAGCAGATGCCTGTCATGTGAACTGTGCTATTTAAGATCACAAAGCACCCCATTCCCTGGATTCGAAGGCCAGCTGGAGCTCAGTTGCCAGCAGGCGAGACACCAAGCAAACAAACATGCCCTGGGCACTGCCCTGTGCTCCCCTCACCACAGCTGCCTTCTGCAGGCAGCGTGTCCAGCCAGCTGGCTTGTTCTGCTGCTTGTCTCTTAGTCCTCTAGTGACCAGGGGCTTAAAAATGAGCTATAAGGTCTTGCACATGTGGCCACAGATCTGCCTCTTTGGCTGCACCGAGGGACAAACAATAGGCAGAGATGTGGTTTTGGGTGCCAGACGCTGTCTGGAAAATGAAGGTGCAAGCACTCCCTGCCTATGCTCCCATGTGTTGCTAGGAGTGACTTTGGGGCTCACTGTATGGGGCAAATAGGGTTTGCAGATGACTTGGACAAAACCCTCTTTATCAGCTGAAACAAGCAGGGCTGGGGAGCAGCCCTTTTGGGAGCAGGCTGCCTTAGGACTGTGCTGAGCACTGGGGTCCCAGGCTGGTCCAAGGTTGACAGATGATATACATGTGTGCACTAAAGCATGGAGACTTCCATGATTTTACCAGGACACATTGCTCAGAGCTGTGGCTGTCCATTTGTCTCTAACCTTTGGCAACTGTAGGAGGAGAAGACAGGATTGCCAATGGGGAGGTGGTGTGGTAGCTTTGCAGCTGATTGCTGGGGTGTCCTGTGATTTCTCTGTAATGACTTTTTGCCTGTTACCATCACAGGACTTTGAGACAGTCCCTGGACTGCACCAAACAGAGTCTAAGGATCTTCATTGACCTTGAGGAGACTGCGAAAGCAGCAGAGGCCTGGCTGCAGGCGGGAAGGCTCTACTATCTTATGCAGGAAGATGAGCTGGTGGAAATGTACTTTCAGGTATGGAGGAGGTGGCTGGAGTAGTCCCATTCTCACCCTGGCTACCTGCATTCCCATCACAGTTGTGTGGTTTGGTAGGAGCCTTTTGGGGCTGGAAGACCTGGAAGGGAAATTTCTTATGAGCAGTGTAAACCTGCTACTGGAAGAAGGAGCTGTTGCTTTACACTCATGCACTACCTGGCACTAAATTTCCTATCTTTCCTTCCATTCACTGGGTTTAGAGGATTCTTGGGTGAAAGTAAAGTGAATTTATTGAGTAAGAAAGTGATGTAGGAGTGCCAAAGGAAGCTGGAGGTGCCAGGTGACTGATTCCCATTGAAATGCACATAGATAAGGGGTAAGGTGCCAGGGAAATGCTTGGAGACTTCTTAGAATAGAAGACTACTGGCTTCTTTCCATCTGTAGCATTATATTATCAGCTGAGCTGCAAAGAGGAAGAGCAGCTCATAAAATCTTAGGGCTCCCTCATTCAGGGAGCAGCTTCTATTAAAAGATGGGAGATTCCTTCACGTGCCCAGAGTAGGCAGAGCAGAAGGCTGGTTGGGTCTGTTGGGGTTGCACTGGGCTGGGATATCCAGCAAAGCACCAGCCTGGACATATGTAGAAGATGTTTTGGGTTCTCAGTCTGTTACCCCAGAAGCACTTCTGAACTGGTGGGGCTAGGTGACTGAGGTACACGGTGGTGGGAACAAGGAGAGAAGCATTTTCCATCAGCCACACAAGCTTGTCCCTAAATCAGGTTGGTAAAGGCAGGGAGTTACTGGTACTGGGTGGCTGTTCAGTGACCTGGGTGAAATGAATAGGCGGCTTTGGCATCAGCCTCTTTCCTAGTGTTCACAAGGGAGATTCTGGGGCCCATAACAAAAAGCCATCATTGCCTCCCTGGCTCATGGTTTCAGCAGGGAGGCAGGGGCTAAAGGAGGGGTGACTTCCCATTAAGAAGGGCCAGTCAACACCAGATCTCAGCAGGGCATGTCTGAGTCCCTAAGGGGCCCCTTCCCAGGCAAGGACACTGACAAAGATAAACTGTCATGGTGTGAGGAACAACATGTTCTGGGTGGAAGGTGGCACCAGGGTCAAATGCAGAATTGGCAAAAATAACTGTTCTTCCCAGAATTTAGCATACCTGACCTCCCTCCTGCTGGCTCTGCCCTTTCTCTGTATAAGCTGTTTGTTCCCCTTGTCAATCTTCACGTTGGCTCCATCACACCAGTGACAGACCAGGGCCAGGACAGCTTCTGGGTGCACTGTCCCAACTCTAAATCCTGATGCTGTTGGATATCCCAGCTGATCAGTCTGGCACAGGGTTGGGTTACCTGGTTCCTGGCTCCATCCTTACACACACCACTTGCAAATGCAGCACAACAGTCCTACACACCTGCTGGCCAACCTGTGTCCATGCTGTTTGGAGCACTGTGGCTCATGTTTATGATGACTTGGTTTTATTTAATCACACCAATGTTTATGTGCAAACGTCTCTTTCCAAGTCTCACTCCAGTTCCTTTTTCTTCTAGGCAGCCATTCAGACTGCTCTGAAATCAGAGAACTTCTCCTTGGCCATGGATCTTTATGAAAAAGCAGGTGATACCTTTTTTAATGGTAGCCGAAACAGAGATCGAGCGGTGGAGTTTTATAGGGTACTGATCCCTCCGAGCATTTCTGTCCTCGTGTTCCCACAAGGTGACATCTGTGAGGAGCTTTGCTCCAGGGCTGGCTGCAGCACTGCATGGCCAGGCTGGAGGGATGGAGGGTGGAGAGGGATGGGGCTAGTTCTGAGTGTGCCAGAGTGCAAACATTACTGCAAGGGGGGAGCCTAGAGCATAGACATATTTTGCAATGGCTGCAGGTCAGCCCAGAGATCATTTGGAAGGCAGGAGCAGGGTCTTTACAAATCCTGGCAGTGTTAGGTGTGAGCTGGTCGCTCCTGGGGACATGGTAGGAGTCAGAATTTCAGGCACCTAAGGAAAGGAAGAGATGTGAGGCTCTGGTTTTAAGAACCATGCTCTGGGATATGAAACTCATTTTCAAGGGAAAGAAGGGGCTAGAACCTGAACCTGCAGCACTCAACCAACCCATTGTCTGCCTGCCATGCCAAGGTCCATCTCTTGCTGCTCTAGCACCCCTCTGTGGGCAGTGCTGTACCGATACCTCCAGGAACAGCCTGGACTCACTGTTCTCTCTCCTCAGGGAGGTGCTGTGCCCTTGGCCAGGAAACTAAAGGCCATTAAGACAGAGCTACGGCTGTTCAATAAGCTGGCAGAGCTGCAGATTGGGCTGCAGGGCTACGAGAAGGCGCTGGAGTTTGCCACGCTGGCAGCCAGGCTGAGCATCAGGGTCGGTGAGTGTTGCAATCCCAAAGGGTACAGGGAGTTAGTGGCTCCCGTGGAGGGGGTTGCCTTTCTGGGTGAGAACAGTGTGCATGTGAAAGAGGGGATCTCCTGCTTTCATAAGACCTTTGGACCTTTTCTTATCCTAAGGGGTAACATCTTTTTAAGGCCACTTCCCTGCATGACAGCCACATGGGAGACCTCTGCTGTGGTGGTGGTGGGACTGGCTGACCGGAGGGTTGTTGCTACACCAGAGCATGGGAAGTCTGATGAAGGCACAGGACTGAAAAGTTCCTCCTTGCCCTGGCTTGTCTGATAAACTCATCCCTTCCCACTACAGAAATAGTTTTAATGGGCAAAATGCCAGCATAAATGTCTGAGATGAAACCAGTCTTGTAATAGCCCTTTCCAGCACCCAAGAAATCCCCTGTTTGAATGACATACTCCCTGGGCAATCTATCCAGCCTTGGTATCAACAACCCTGCCCATGGCTCTGATTTCCCTGGACCATCTTCAAACCCAGCATCTCCTTATGAAGACACCCACGTCCCCAGGCTGTTGAGCAAATGCATCCTTGAGTGGCTCAGCATGCTGGGCTGGGGATGTATTGCGAGCATGCTGCAGGTTGACTGTAACAGCAACTCTCTTCCAGGTGACCAATTGCAAGAGCTGGTTGCATTCCACCGCCTGGCTACAGTCTACTATTTTCTGCATATGTATGAAATGGCAGAAGATTGCTACCTGAAGACGCTTGCCTTGCGTCCCCCATTACTGCAGTGCTCTGGAGAGGCACTGTACTACTCCAAGGTGTATTGCCACCTTGGCAACCTGACCCTGCACAAACTGAAGGTAGGAAACCTCTTTCCATGATGCTGTGTTGAGCATTCTGATCTTGATGGAGAGCTGGAGGTGGAGTATCACATCTACTGGCAGAGCAGCCAGACATGTAGACAGCTGCATCCTGTGACTCTCCATCCTACCTGCAGCTTTAGCATAAATGCACACAATGCTTGCACAACCAGGTTTTGAAGGGGGAAAGGCAATTTGGAAAGAAGTGCTGGCACTTGGCTGCAAATATATAGAGCCCATTTCAATGAAGTCGGGTGTCACTGAGTTCTGCCTGGAACCATCAGGCTCTGCTCCAGCTCCCTTATACCCTGTGACCCTCAATTAAACCACTTCCTAACGCCTGCCCTGTCCTTTATGGTTAGGATGAACAGGATGCAGCAGCCTACTTCCTCCTGGCCCTTGCTGCAGCGACTGAGCTGGGAGACCAGGAGTTGCAAGACCTCATTCATGCCAAGCTGGCTGACATCCCTGGTACCCTGCAGGGGCCTGAGGGTACGCCGGGCTGTGCCACATACCGGCCCAGGTGGCTGAGCGAAGGTGGCCACGTCGTCTGACCAACCCGCCACCCCAGGGACTCCAGTGTGAGCCATCAAGCAGCATTGTGCCATGCCGCTGGCATGGGTCCATGTGCTCTCCAGAATGACCGGCCCAGGAGAGGCCCTGCACTGCATCCTAAGGAGCTGTCAGCATTTGGTCTTCTTGTCCCCAACAGGCAAGGGACCAAGAACTTGGGACCCTACCCTCATTTTTCAGGAGCAGGGCTGTGCACTGCAGCTCAGGTGGCACATAGAGGCTGGGCATCCAGGCAGGATGAGGCCCCAGCAGTGGTGCTGGAGCATGAGGTGCAGCGGGGCTGAGCAACAGATGGCATTTCGGGACTGTGGCTGCCCTGCCTGGGACGGGGACAGGCGAGTGCTGCCGTGTGCCTGCCTGTCCCCCCCAGCTGCCCCACACACCTCAGGTCCCATGGGGCAGCTCAGCCTAACCCAAATGTGTTTTAACTTGAATAGCAACTCCTTTATTTATTCCTATCTGGTTTCTGTCCTGTCTGCTCTGCAGCAGCCTGTGACCCATACCTCTGCAGAGCCCGGGGCCTCTTTGGTACAAAACACCACCAAAGCTTTTCACAGTGAAAGGCAGAATTAGGAAAAGGAGGAGAAATGAAAGGTGCCGGTCAAGTCTCGCCTGGGGATGAGCCCCGTATGCAGGTGGGCAGCTGCTCAGGGGGGATGAGAGCCCACCCTCACCCCAGCCCTGCCGTTCAGCCTCAGCTCTGCCACTGGAGCAACCAGTGTGGCCTTTTCTGCCCCACAGCCCATGTGCACTTTCAGCATCTAAAGCAGGAGCATGCTATGGGTCCTGCACGGTAAAAGAGCCATCAGTCCCAACCCAGCCCAGGCTTTACAGGCTGGCACCCTAACCAGCCTCTCTTCTCCAGGCTGCAGAGCCCCGCGGGATGCAGGAGCACTGGGGAGCTGATGGTGAGGCTGGGCGCACTGGCCTGCACTGTGGCACACATCCAGCTCCCTGGGCAGGGGTGCTGACAGGGCACAGGGGGACTTTTGGTGGGGAGAGGCAGGTGCACTGCCTTTGCATGGGCCATTGGCAGCCCAAGGAGAAGACGGCCGCCTGGCAGGCAGCAAGCTGTCTTCAAGTGCCCTGAGCTACAGGGCTGGAGGAGAAGCAAAAACCCCTCTGTGGAGCGAGCAGGGGGAGCAGGAGGCACCGAGGAGGCTTCTCCTGAGAGCTGCTGCCCAGCACCAGGAGCAGCACACAGCTTTCCTCCACAGCCTGTCTCACCACCAGAGAGCAATAAATGCCCACGTTTGCAGCCTCACACCGGCGAGTGCCGCTTCCTGGCTAATACCGACCTCGGTTTTCAGTCTGGACTGGTGCAGAGTGAAGAATGATCAGTTTTTCCAGCTCATCTCTTTGCTCTGACAGCCAGTGGCCAGACACCCAGCTGGGTCTTTACAGGGAGACCCTGCTGCAAGTCATTCCACCTCCCTGATGTGCTCCACTGCTTGGAAATGCTAAATGCAGAGTATTTATTTCCTCATCACTTTTTGCAAATGCTGAGTTCATTTTCCCCTTCTAATCCCTGGGAGGCATCCATCATCGGGTCAATGAATAGTTTACTGCTTGTTTACCAAGCATTCCTGCAATGCTGTTAGAGGAGCCTCAGCCCTGAGCTCAGAGGAGGTAAATCTTTGTCCCATTTGAAATATGGCAAGCTTGGGTGAGAACCGGTCCCCAAAACCTTCCTGCCTCACTCCACGGGGCTGCCTGTTCTCAGTTCAGGTGGCTAGTGCTCTCTGTGCTAGGGCAGGATCTTTTCAGGAGTTTTTCAGGTCAGTTCCCCTTTTTCTTTTCATACACAGGGAAAAGCACAGTCTCACATCATCCTTCATACCAGAAGGCAGGTCGATGACTGGACACCAGGCTATTGAGGGTGGGGAGAGAGGGAAGCTTTGATGGCGCTGGAAGACCTGAGCATCCATGTGGTGCAGAAGTGTCCTGCCCTGGCTCCAAGATCTCCACCTATCTTTACTCCTGCCTGCCCCCAGCACCTCGCTTAGGGATGCTCCCCAGCCCTGCTGCACCCCGCCAGACTGGTCCTCAGTAGTGCCCTTGGGGTCCCTGAGATGAGCTCCAAGGCCACCAGCAGGTTGCTGCTCAGGCATCCCAGTGGGGCTTTTGTTACCAGTGGTTGCAGCAGCTGGTGCTGTGCTGCTGGCCAGGCTCTGTACTTGGAGGCTGGAATGTGGGTGGCTGTGCCTCTGTCTGTGGCAGAGCCCCCAGACCCACACTGGTGGCCAGTGGCTGTTGTGGTTCTTGTCAGAGTTAAGCCCAGTGGAGGATGAATCATGCAGAGAGCATCCCTGCTAAAATATCCCTTCCAGAGCCAAAACCTGAGGCTGTTCTGCCTAGCACCAGTGAGAAAATATGGGCTTTGTTTAAACATAGAGGGTCAGCATCTCAGCTGGTCTAAATCAGCTAGGATCCATGAAGTCAAACAGAGATGTTCTGATTTGCAGGGACTGTGGATCTGGCCCATGGTTTTTAACCAAATGTGTCCTCTTTAAATCAGAGCAAACAAATCTGTGGTGCCTGGGGAAAAAAAAAAAAAAAGAGACTTGCTCCTTGGGAACATCCCATAAAACATTATTTCCTCTCTCCCTCATCTGCCTGCCCCGCTGTGACAAAGCTGGGCTGTTTTCCTAGTGGGATGATAGGTCAGGGTGGCCAGGGCTAATTAAACTCCATAATAAGACTTGTAAATAAAGTGAAACTTGGAGCTGTCTGTTGTGCATACCAGCTCCTGGGCCTGCACCTGAGGGAGAGTGAGGATACCACGTCCCTCCGGCCACCAGCGCAGTTTCATGGGCAGAGAAACATGCTTTGGGAACTTTGTGCCAGAGGAGGTCACCAGGTGATTGCTCAGGTCCTGGGGCAGCCAGGCTGGTGTTATCATCCTCCACACCTTCCTGGGTCGGGGGGATATTGTCCATCATTCCTGGGGCACGGTGACTGGGAGCTGCCTGTCTTTTAGACACAGCAGGGTGCACCCATGTGTATATGTAGGGAGGGAGCAGAGGGACCACATAAGGGGTACGCATCCCGAGGTGCTGCAGGGTGCAGAGCCCAGCCAGAGCTGTGATGTTGCTCCAAGAGAAGGTTGGAAGAGCAGGACTGCAGAAACACAGGTAGTATTTATCCTATGGTAGGCATGGGCCAAGAGTGTCCAGCCCTCCTTCACTAGCACTAATGTTAGCCCAAACAGACGGAGGAAGAAATAGAGGAAAGGGAAAGGATGGATCAAGTCTCCTTTTATGCCAGGTGTCATTAACTTGCTGTGGCTTGTGACTTATTTCTGAGCCACATGTGACTATCTGCTCCATGCCCAGTCCCAGGAGTTTTCCTTCCTTCAGTCCTCAGCCAGCCAAGCTGGAAATAGAACCGACGGGGACCACGTGCAGCAGCATGTGCCTTCACACGGCTGCTAAAAGCAGCACCTTCCTTTCCAGCACTTCCAAAGGGTGAAGGGTGCTGTAGGAACCTCCTTGCTTTGGCTTTGGTGCTTCTGCATGCCAATGTCTGGACCTGGTGCTGACCCATCTAGCTCTGATCTTTTACCAGTGCAACCCTCTGGGCACCAGCGCTACCAAGTCCTGACGTAAGCCCACCTAAGAGCCAGTGCTGGCACTCTGGCCCCATTTTTGTTTAATGCCTTAAGGGGCCGTTTAAGGCCTGGAATATAGAGGGACTGGATTTCTTTAACATATGCTCATTCTTGGACAGTGGAAATACCATGGCAAGAATAATTCTTGGATCATCTTAGCTCTGGTATGAGCCTCCCAAGGCATTAGGAAAAAGGAAGCGCTGATAAATGTAAATACAGAAATGGACAGAAATATAGAGTTAGCTAGATTTATTTCAGTTTACATGGAAACTACTCTTTCCTGAAGAAATACAACACCCAACAATAATAATTACTATCAGCAGACATCTTTCATCATTCCTTCACTGTACAGCACTGCAAATCTTCACTGGGCCTGTGCTGGATGGAGGCTGGGCTGGATGGAGAGAACTTCCTATTGCCATCTATACCATATACCTCCAACCCAGCCTTTTTCCACTCCATGCCTCCCTCATATCCCATGGGTTAAACGAGAGAAACCCCCTCTGAGTACTGTCAAAGCCTGGCAGTTGGGCAGGGAAAGTACATGCTACTTGGGAGTGAGGTCTGAATTCTGGTGGTGTGCTGCACAGATCCAGGGTGTGGGTGGGAGCCGCCTCACCCAGCCCAAGGACCTGCACCTGGGCCTCCTCTTAACCAGAGTATGCAACGACAGCTGATGCTGCTGCACTACCCCTGCTGAAAGCACACTGTGGCTGCACAGGGGTCTCCTGGAGTTCAGTGCCCAGGTTTTGTAGCTGGTATCTTAGGATGTCACATCATTTATCCATCTCTATCAGCCTTGGACTTTGGTAGAGGCTGGCCTCCAGCACAGCCTGCCTCTGCTGGAGGCTCATCAGTGATGTGGAGGAGCAGAGAGTCTGAGGCAGAGGTAAATCTGAGCTCATCTTATCTCAGAGGTGGCTGGTCCTCTCCAGCCAGCATCTTCCTGTGTTGCTTGGAACAGTAATGAGAAGTTGGTAAACACCAGCTGCTCTGCTAAGCAGAGGTGGGGGAAGTATACAAACTGGGCAATTTAGATTAAAAATCATTTATTTTCACGGCAGCCTGGGTTTTTGTTCAGTGGTAATTGGGATCATAAATATGTATGCCAGGAGGCGTAGCAGAGGTTGATGCCAGGAGGCTGAGCAACAACCAGGAGTCACTAACTGTAACTGAATGTGCTTAAATAACCTTTCCCTTCCCTGCACTGTGGTAAGGTGGGCAGCAGTGCAAGGCAGCCTGTCTGTGTGTGCTGAGATGGGGGCCTATGTCTGCGCTGCTGGTGTCTCTGCCCTGGGAGCTTGCCATGTCCCTGGGGGAGGGGAGAAGCAAAACCAAAAAGAGAGGAAGGACAGGGCAGTTGGGAAGTGGCCAATGACTATGGACAGGGAATAGTGAGGCCAGGTGTAAAAAAAAAAAAAAATAAAAAAAAAAAAATCCTAGCTGAGATTAAATACTTCTTGTGCTGAGATGGCATCAGGCATGGGTCAGCCCTGGAGCTGTCATTCCTGCTGTCACTGGCCACAGGGCACACAGGTCTCACCAGGACTTACCAGCACTGATTTCCAGAGTTGCTTCCTGCTTTTGTGGGCACTTTGCATTCAGCAGGACTGATGGGAGACCAGCACTGGATGCTGTGCTGGGCTTTGCCAAGGAAAACATCTCTCTGGGACTGGAGAGGGCAGAGAGAGTGAACTGGTAAACATGGTGCAGAAAATATTATCCCTTCCAAGGGCACAGCTGCTAGAGACCATGTGTGCTGGTGACAGGCACACATAGAAGGGCAACTGTCTCTCCTTGGGTACCAGTTGATGGGAAAAGGGCTTCATGTTCCTGTCTTGTCCCAGCTCTGCAGACAAACACAATGGTGCCAGGCTGCACTAAGGGTCCCAGCTAAGTTGCTTATAGCTCCCCAGCTCCCGCATGCTGTCCCAACAACTACGGCTCCTCTGAGAGGGAAACAGAGGCAGGAAACCTGGCAGCAAGAGGCTCCCCTCACCACAGCACTGGAGACAAGTGTAGGAAACAGCATGAGTGCCAACAATTCCTGTCACACTACAGGGGCAGGAGGGAAGACTCTGTATTTGTCTGCCTTGAAGACTGTTGGGATACAGTCCAGGAATCCAGATGATTACAAAGAAATGAGCCCCTGAGCACCGGACAGTTTTTGAGAAAAGAAGAACAAATTCTTACATAACAAAATTCCCTCTGTGCATTGGTTATGGGGTGGTTGTTTTATTTTTCTGTTTTGTTTTGGGTTTTTTTCTTTCTTTTGCACCTGCTCTGACAGTGGCTTTGGGGCCACACAAGAATGCATAAACATACACCGGTGTGTAGGGAGCAACGGCTGCAGCATTTATGTCCTGACTCTGAGGTTTAATTCTGCCTGGGATACATTTAGTTCCTTGCAGCTGGTTTTTGAATTGCAGCATGACTTTTTCCGACTGCTGGCCAAGATTTAAGCCATGATTGATCCCAAAGTATTAGTACAATATCATTCAGGTTTAAAAAACCCTCTTGTTCCAGTGCTTTGGGAAGGATTTGCAGAAGTTCTTATATAAATCCAGTGTATCAGGCTAGTGTTCTTCTGAAGTCTCCTCCGGACTTCCCTAAGCCATCAGCTGGGCTTTCCTGTCTTATCCATCTCATGATCTGACAGAAGAATAAACTGTGTGCTCTGGTGGTGGCTATCCCTGGGGCAGACCCTGCTGGAGCACTGCTAAGGTGCAAGGCACCTGCAGGGATGCTCTGTATCCCTGGGCAGCCAAACTCTCCAGGAGTGTCATTGCCTTCTGACTCATCTCTCTGTCTTCTGAGTCTGCATCATCTTATGTCTATTTTGGAAGCTATTTGATACTCCAGAAGCTCCAGTCTTTGGGGATGACAGGACCTGCTTTGTACCTGGCTTATTCTGCAGAGTAGGGTTTGTGAGTCTGTCCTGGCTTCTGTCAGTCCTTTATCAGCTTTGTTTTCTTTCTGTGTCCTGCTGAACTCCTCCTTAAAGTGCCTTGTCCAGGATTGATGTCTTTTAAATCTCCTTGATGCTGTCTTGATGAACTAGTAGACATGAGCACTTGCGGATCTTAGTTTAGTATGGTTTGTTCTCAGGTTCCTTCCAAACCTGCCTTGGAAACTGGCAGATAACTACTCTTTTCATGCCCTCTGTGCTCTCAGTATTCATCTCAGATTGGAAATCTTTTGATTTTGTTTACCTGCTATATTTTTATGCAGAAGGATACAATGGATAAAGAGACACTTAGGAAAGAGTGTCTATTAGATACTTTACAAATCATAATAGTCTCTGAAAGGACATCTGGTGATTTGCATTTGCTTTTTGGCAGGAAGGCTGTTGCCTCTGGAAGTCAGCAGGTGTCCCTTTGGTGGTGCCACAGTTGCTGAAAATTTTGTCTTGCTTTTGTCCAAGCTGAAACCTGCTCCTGTCTCTCCTCAAAGGTCTAAGCCAGGGCTGTGAAGGATGATGTTTAAGTGCCTTCAGTGCCAGAATGTCGTCTGCTGTGACATGGTCCTGCCAGCTTGGCATGCTGCTGGCAGTCCGTTCTTCCACTTGGCATTTTAACTCAGGGTTGTGACTGTCTACATCTGGCTGGTGGAGAAGGAAAATGTCACAGGAAGGCCTGAGAGTGGCTGATGGGCTCTGCCTTATTGGTGGAGGGGGTTCTCTTCCAATTTAATCTGTTCCTTCCCTTATTTTTAGTTCCAGTGCCGTAGATCTTCCCTGGGCAGATCCTGCACTGCATGAACCATTCCTTTCTTTTTACTGGTACCACTTCTGTAAGACAGCCCCTCCTGGAAATCCATCTTGGGTACTGTACTCTGTGTTAGTAGAGGCATGTCACAACACATCACTTGCAGTAGGGACTTCCTTGTGTTTTTCTTCTGCCTATAATGCACAAAGACTTTCTCTGAGGTTTGGTGGCACTGGATTTGTGAGCTGGTGGTATTGCCTGCACTAACCAAAGTCTCCAACTGCAATGCTTCCCATGGTGTTGTGGGAGCTTCCACCCCACAGCTTGTGCTGTGGTTAAGCCAGCATAGACACTTCAGTGTGGCTTTGCCTGCTTGGGTTGTGCTGTCTCCAATTCCAGAGTGCTGAAGAGATTTCTATTCACTCACAAATCCACTGATGTCCCGGTGCCATTTTGACACCGAGTTTGAGGTTGATGTGCATGCAGCTGCCTTGCTTTGACTGAGCTAGTCTGGGCACTCATTTCTCTGCAAATTTGCACTACCTGCAGTGTCATCCATGGGCATAATCTGAAACCCTCAGTCATGGCTTTGACAGGGTAGCTTTTTCCCTTACTTTTCCGCTCTGCAACCTTTAGGATAACAATTTAATTTGCCATGGTGACCATATGGGAACCATATGCACATCATTTTCCATTGTCATGTTTTCCTTGGCACCACCCACAGACCTCTCTTTGCAGTTATCTTTCTCTTCTGCTTTTTATCTCTGCATACTCTGTTAGATGTGTTTTGCTTTTTTCTCTCATTTCCTTTGCTGGGCTGTGGAATATTGCTGAGCCTGCTTCACTCACCCAGCAAGGCTGCCCTTGTATGCCCTATCTCAGAGAAGCTCCCTCTTCCCATTCTGTAGTGAACAAACACAGCTCTGAAGGCTGGATTATCTTATAGGTCAGGTGCTTTGTGAACTTCAGCAGTAAACAAATCCATTGTTTTCCAGGCTTACAACTGGATGTTGTTTTCTTGGATCACAACTGTTGATAAGGTGCTGCTTACTGATGTGACTGCTAGAAATCAGCAAAGCTTTTCCCATGCCTACCTGTCACTTCTGCAGGTGGGATGCTGCAGGGGTTTTCCAGAGCCACTAGCAGCATATGCACGTAAAGCCTTTGCCTGTTTCTCCTTGTAACACTGCTGCTCTGGCTTCATGACCTTCTCCCAGCCAACCTGGCTGCAGTTTGGCTGTCTCCACATTGTACTCTGAAGAATGTCCAATTGCTAAACACTTCCCTTCTTGTGTTGAAAGGCTTGGGGCCTGGAAGCTGGTGCGCTGCAGTGGATACTGTTTTCTGGGTGCTGTTTGTTTGTTTTTTGTTTGCCTTGCTGGATTTCTTGGCTCTGATTGCCTGTGCCTGTGGGAGCCAGCTTGTCTCTGCGCCCCTATTGGTGCTTCAGCCAAAGAAAAAGGGAAGTGGCATGGCACAGCTGTGGGCACTGCTCTCCATGCTTTTAGCCGGCTCTGCTCTTGGGATGATATGACTGCATGCATGTGGCTCTGGACCCACTTGCTAAACACTGCTGAGAGGCAGAAATCATTTGCTTCTCCATGGATGCCAGGCTAAGACAGTCTCCCTGCCTATGCCTGGTGCTTGTCACAGCAAGCTTGTGGTGGCCAAGCACACAGCACAAACCCATCCTTCCTTGCCTTCTGCTCCCGGTCCTCCAATGCTTCCTAAAAGTGCTAGTCCCTGCCAGTCTCTACAGTCCCAGGTGTTGCCTTTATTGCTTGAGCATCCTAATGGGCCATGGGGTAGCTGCCAGTGCACTGTTGGAAAGCTTCAGTGCTTGGTCCAGGGCAAGGCACTGATGAAGCTGCAGGTGCTGTTTCCTATCCCCAGTCACATATCTACCACCTGTATGCTACCACGGAGGCCTGGATTTGCTTGATTTGGCAATCTGAAATGGCCAGTATCTGTGTTTTCCCAGGACTGCGGGAGGCTTGGAGGTTATGGTGCTGGGCACCAGCAGCTAAAAACATGGTGAAGCACTGCCTGGCCAGGGCAGCACTGCTCTGATCCCTCACCAGCCTCCTGCTGTTCTGGGAGAAGTGTCCAAAGCAAAGGACACTGTGACGCCATCTACAAGAAGGGCCAGAAGGAGGATCCGGGGAACTACAGGCCAGTCAGCCTGACCTTGGTACCGGGGAAGGTTATGGAGCGATACATCTTGAGTGAGCTCACCAGGCAAGTGCAGGACAACCAGGGGATCAGGCCCAGCCAGCATGGGTTCATGAAAGGCAGGTCCTCCCTGACCAACCTGATCTCCTTCTACGACCAGGTGACCCACCTAGTGGATGAGGGAAAGGCTGAGGATGTTGTCTACCTGGACTTTAGTAAAGCCTTTGACACTGTCTCCCACAGCATCCTCCTAAAGAAGCTGGTGGCTCATGGCTTGGACGGGTATACTCTTTGCTGGGTAAAAAACTGGCTGGATGGCCGAGCCCAGAGAGTTGTGGTGAACAGGGCTCAATACAGTTGGCAGCCGGTCACGAGCAGTGTTCCCCAGGGCTCAGTGTTGGGGCTGGTCTTGTTTAATATCTTTATCAATGATCTGGATGAGGGCACTGAGTGCGCCTGCAGTAAGTTTGCAGATGATACCAAGTTGGGCAGGAGTGTCAATCTGCTCGAGGGTAGGAATGCTGTACAGAGGGATCTGGACAGGCTGGATCATTGGGCCAAGGTCAACTGTATGAGGTTTAACAAGGCCAAATGCAGGGTCCTGCACTTGGGTCACAACAACCCCAGGCAACACTACAGGCTTGGGGAAGTCCTGGGGGTGTTGGTCAACAGCCAGCTGAACGTGAGCCAGCAGTGTGCCCAGGTGGCCAAGAAGGCCAACAGCATCCTGGCTTGTATCAGCAATAGTGTGGCCAGCAGGTGTAGGGAAAGGGTCGTCCACCTGTACTGGGCACTGGTGAGACCACACCTCGAATACTGTGTTCAGTTTTGGGCCCCTCAGTACGAGAAGGACATTGAGGTGCTGGAGCGTGTCCAGAGAAGGGCAACGAAGCTGGGGAAGGGTCTGGAGAGCAGATCTGATGAGGAGCAGCTGAGGGAGCTGGGGTTGTTTAGTCTGGAGAAGAGGAGGCTGAGGGGAGACCTTATCGCTCTCTACAACTACCTGAAAGGAGGTTGTAGTGAGGTGGGTGTTGGTCTCTTCTCCCAAGTTACTAGTGATAGGATGAGAGGAAATGGTCTCAAGCTGCACCAGGGGAGGTTTAGATTGGATATTAGGAAAAATTTCTTCACTGAAAGAGTGGTCAGGCATTGGAACAGGCTGCCCAGCGAGATGGTGGAGTCACCATCTGTTGTGGTGTAGCCCCAGCTGGTAACAAAGCCCCACCCAGCCGCTCACTCACTCCCCCACTGGCAGGTTGGGGGAGAGAATCAGAAGGGTAAAAACTCGTGGTTTGAGATAAGAACAGTTTAGTAATTAAAATAAAACAATAATAATAACAACAACAAGAATAATATAATGAAAAGGAAAATAATGAGAGAGAGAGAGGGGTGAAAGCGGGGGGGGGGGGGGCTAATAAACAACCAAAACAAACAACAAGTGATGCAACTGCTCACCACCTGCCAACCAACACCACCAATCTCTGAGCTGCAATCGTGCCCCGCCCCAGCCAGCTCCCCAAATTAATATAATGGTCATGACATCATATGATATGGACTATCCCATTGGCCAGTTTGGGCCAGCTGACCTGGCTGTGGCCCCTCCCCTCCAGGCTTCTTATGCACCTTGCAGAGCAGGGGAAGCTGGAAAAGTCCCTAACTAGTATAGGCACTACTTAGTGACACTTAGCCACTACTTAACAACTAAAACATAAATGTGCCATCAGCACTATACCAGCTACAGCAAAGAAAATTAACTCTATCCCAGCCAAAACCAGCACACCATCCCTGGAGGTGTTCAAAAAATGTGTAGACATGGCACTTTGGGACATGGTTTAGGAGGCATGGTGGTGTTTGGTTGATGGTTGGACTTGATGATCTTAGAGGTCTTGTCCAACCTTGATGATTCTATGATTCTATAAATACTCGTTCCCTGGACATAGAATTTCTCTAAGGGAGTTGCACTGCCTGAACTACAGGGAAGGGAAAGCATTCATAGCTTGTCTGCAGAGGACAAGGAGATGAAGATGCTCAGATGGCAGGTGAACATGTGGGAAATTATGGGAGGTTTGGACCACAGGGGAGAGAGAAAATAGCAGAGATATGCATATTTTTGGATGGCTGAGATGTTGCCAACACCCCTCGCCCATCCCCATGTGAGTGCATGTGTGCAGGGGGTGTATGTGAGAGAGAGAGAAGCTCAGGAGTAAAGAGCTCATTATTTTCTGCTCTCCAGGCTAAAGGCCATTACTTTGGGCAGCCTCACAGACACAGCTCTGCTCTCACAGACATTCCGAACCCATCCCCTGCCAAACCACAGCTGCCATTCCTGTGTGATTGAGGGAAAAGATCCCTTTCCCTTGCCTTCAAACCGGGGTGAGAGGCCTTGGCTGATGCAAAAGTAAACATGAACTATGATCAGGACAAAGGCCATGATCATGGGCAAAGGACGATGGGTCAGCTGCTGTTGTAAACAGTGCCTTCCCTCCCCTCCCCAGGCACCAGGCTTTCCTGGAGGTCCCCTCTGGCTCCTGCCAGCCTGGATGTTCTCCCTGCATCTGGCTTCCCTGTCTTGTTTTGGTGTCACTTTCCAAAAAGCTCACAGCTGGGCTGATGTGCAAAGTAGTGCTGTTCAGTATCTGAGTGAGAGGAAGAGGATGAAGGCAGCAGAGAAGGGGAACTGGAGTCACTCTTCACTCCTGGAAGCTGCAGGGATTTGAAGTATTGCTCTGGTGTTCATCCACCTCCTACCGCAGCCCTTCCTGGACACCCCACTCTACAGGCCTGGGAGCAAAGCCCATCTGTACCTGTCATTGCGGTGAACTGCCCGGGTGGTGTACGCTGAGCCCCCTGGCTCACTGGTAGCCCATCTGCACTGGGCTTTGGAGCAGATAGTGTTCCTGCTCTGTCCCGTCTTGCTCACAAGCAGCAGAAAAGGAGGAGGGGATGGTACATGAAGAGAGATGCTGGTCTGAAATCAAGTGCAAGCAAGATGGAACAACTTTAGTGAGGAGATGCTTTGCAGCCCTCCTTTGGGATGGAGGATCCCTTAGCTCCCCAGTGGTGCTTCAGTGGAGAAAAGATGCAGCACAAGCCACTTCCAGAAGTCTGCGGGTAGCTGCCCTCAGCGTCACCCTGTGTCTGGGTGTTGGTACTTGCCTAGGATAAGGGATGAGCTGGCAAGCATGCAGCCAGCATGGTGAATGACAGGGGACAGAGCTGTAGGTGACCACCTCATCCCCCAGGGCTTCTTGTAGTGAGACAAGTCAGCTGATCTCAGCCCACAGTGGCCTGTAGATACAGAGATAAGCTAACACTCAACTCACCTGGGAATGTGGCACACAGCCAGCCTTGTCCCTTTCTCTTCTAAGCAGCATTGATTAAGCTGGATTTACTCGGCTAAGGGACACCTCAAGTCAAGACATGTTCAGGGTAACTGTTTATGCATTGCTTCTCATACAATTAGACAGCAATAAATTATAATCATTATCAGGTTCTGACACTGAGATTGTATAAACACTTAAATTACCCTTCTGGACCTCAAAAGGCTCATCCAGCCAGGCTTGGGGAGCTCCTCTGCTCCCACTGAGCCCAGACACTTGTGTCCTTGCCCCCTGTGAGTGACTGGCAATTCCTGATGGCAGGAGGCTGGTTGGCAGGGCTGTGTCCCTACCTGGCCTTCCACCAGGTGCACCTCCAAGGTGGTAAGCAGCTCAGAGCCTCACCCTGTGAGCAAGCAAGGGCCAGCCTCGATGGACTGTAACCTGTGCCGGATGCACACTGTAATTTATGCATTTTTGTGTGCTAATATCAATAGAGATGGGCTTTTCTATGGATCTGAAAGCAGCAGGCACCAAACTGCAGCCCAAAACAAGGTACAGCTGCATCAGGAGATGTTTTTCAGGCTGGCAGGCTCTGATCTGCTGCAGACATGGCACATGCAGACTATGCATCACACTGTGACTGATACACGGTGTTTCCCTGCTGCAAGATGGAGTTTTCAAAGGTTTTGAAAGCAGGTGGTGCTCCAACAACCACTGGATTACAGCCTCAGCTACTTCCCTCATAGCACCTTTTAAAATCCAAAATCTTTTCTTATTACTCAAGTTTTTATCAATATTAATTCTGAAAGTTATCATTATGGGTTCCCCAGTACACTAACACATATTCCCCTATTGGCCCTAGATCTCCTTATTTAGCCGTTTAGAAAGACATCCAGTCCTGATTTTCAAAGCCTGCAAATAAGAGTGAATCACTCCATCTTTGTGCATGCTGTTCTGCTATTTAATTACTTACCCTGCTTCCTATTCTGAATTTGTCTAATTTCAATTTCCAGGCTCTCTATCTGCTACTCAGTGGAAGACCTTCTTATCATTACAAAGATTTTTCCAAGCTGGCATTTATAGTCTGTAATCAAGTTACCCATCTGTCTTCTCATTTTCAAAGAAAATAGATTGAGTTTCTTTAATCTGCTACCACAAGTCCAGGTTGCCAGACCCTTTTTATTTTCTTATACATAGAGTGCACCTCAGCATGAGTGGTAGGTGTCATATATGTGCTGAGGGAGCTTTTTAAGGAGAGGAGAGAGAATTTGCTCCAAAACTGGCTAAATTTTGCAGTTCAGATTGCCATCGCGCTCACTGGTTTTGATACTGCTCCCATATATTAAGAAATGTTTTTAATATTCAGTTCCACAGATTAATAAACATGACCCTTTTCTGGCTGCCTTTAATTAGGCAAGATGATGTGTTTATACTGCAAAACTCAGACCCTGTCCTGAAGCTTTTACAATGTCATGTAAGACAAGGTACAACAAGGAAAGCCATTTACACAGGCAGATGAAAAAGCACCAGGGGATGCGGTGAGAGGGACACCTGCGTACAAATGTCTGCTTCATGCTTACAAAGATGGCTAAAGCCATTTAAAAGAATGGAAATAAGTGCTGACACGAGGGAAGTGTCAGCCACAGGCACATTCAGACAGCCAAGGATCAACGCAAGTCTGAGTACAGTGGGGGAATCTGAGCATGCAGCTGTGGCTGCATGGGAGCCCAGTGCTGGGAGCCCGCCGGGGGCTCTCTTGGGGCAGGCAGCCAGTGCTGTCTTCAGCTACTCTCTGTGGGTGGGAGTGTTCATCAGTGTGCTGGGAAGAGCTGGCTGAGGATGTTGGGCTGGGGGCACAGGGGCAGTAGCAGAGAAGGAACAGGACATGGTGGGAGAATTGCTGATGGGGCTGTGCATGGGGATGGTTTTGGAGAGCAAAGAACAGTCCGTACGCCACTTTCTTGGCTCTTGTTCTGTGACAGATTGGCCATGCCAGGCTCACAGGACTGTGATTACAGCTCCCAGGGATGTGCCACAAGTAGCCACAAACTTGTTATCATTGCTCAGTGACCTGTGAACAAGCCTGGCCATGACTGTGCTCCCCGCCCCTGCAGATTCATCAGCTCTGAGCGGTTTGAGACCGCCAGAGAAATAATGAAATAGACTTTAAACCCAACCTGGGAAGTTTGAGTCTGCGGAAGGAGATTTCCCACAGTCCCTCAGTTGCTCTGTCTGCTGCCAGAGTGGTGCCAGGGTGTCCGGGGTGTCCGTGCCTTAGCCACCTCCACCTGGAGCTGCCTCTCCCGCTGTGCTGGACAGGGGCTGTAGGAGAAGCATGAGCAATACTGGGGCATTGGCTTACTTGGTTCATCATGAAATGAAACATTCAGACAGACAGCTCCTGGGATAGCCATATGGCTGCTTAATTTGTTCTCTTCTACAAGATCAATACAGAACGCTTTGCTCTGAAGAGGCTATTCTGCATTTTCTGCATTTTTTTAGGGTATGGAAAGGCTGGGGTCTGCACCCAGTGGATTGGCCCAGAGGATGGGTTTTTGAGAGACAGTGTCTAAAAGTCAGAGGCTGCCTGAGAAAAACATGAGCTGGGACTGGCAGGTGGAAAGGCTGCACTTGGCCAGGTAGAAAGGGGTTACCATGGCAGGGAGCACGTCCTGCTCCAAAGCAGGACTGTGCTGGGTTGCCCTGGACCTCTTCCAGAGAGAAGCCCAAGCTGGAGCCTGTAGAAATCATCACCACCCACCAGAGCTGCTTTACATGCAGGCATACATCAGCTGAATTTGTTAATTCAGTTTTAGGAAAACAATAATCACCTGTTTATAAAAAAACAACATTTTAAAAAATGACTGATAGTCAGTGACTGCCCAGGAGACATGGATTGATTTCCTGCTCAACAGCCAATCTTTATTATTATGCATCATTGTATTTAGTTTCATAAACAAAAGGCAATTAAACCAAAGAGATTAACATTAGATACCTATAACTTAATTTACATATAATAGCTTTATTAGCTCAAAGCCTGGAACATTCCAGGAGAATTTTAGCCCATGTTCTTGACATACGAGCGCTCATGATAGCTCTATGGCAGCTTTAACAAAGTATGTGTCACACTGCCTTGAACAGAGGCAGACTCCCAGAGAAGTCAGCGATCTTCTCCCACACCTCCTGCCAACATCTGCAGTGCCAGGTGCTCAGAGAGGCAAGAGCACCCCGGGGTTCAAGGGCCTTGAGTCTCTGTTGAGGCATGTGTTAGTCTCACTTTAAAAAGTGCTCATATTTCAATGTATAATAGCACATTATCTCGGGAAGCTTGTCCCATGCCTGCTGCTTCACAGGGCACCCAAGGGGAATGTCACATTGGAGTACTCGGTGGCCCTGTCACTTCTTGTGCATGTCATGGCTTCATCATATGTCTCATTAGTTAATTAGAGGACAGAAGAGCAAGCGGTGGCAGTCAGAGAAGCCATACAAAACATGTGAAAATGCCAAATGAGCTCAGAAAGTAAAGCCCAAGGTGCTGCCCTTTGTGAAAGCCACACTTTGGGCATCTTGTTCCTGTTGTTCAGGATGAACATGGAGTGCAGGCGGATGCTTGTGCCGCACCAGGACAGCTCTATTAGTGGAAAAATACACTTAGCACAGCACCTTGCTGCTGCACTGTGCCCAGAGGACACGGTGTGTCCAAGGGTTACCATCAGCAGCATGCCATTGTCCCAGCTTTCAGCAGGGACTCTCCTCACTGCAGAGCAGCATGAAGGGAGCATCTCCAGAGAGTGTCCCATGCTGGTACACTCTGGCTGCCCAAGGGCTATCCTCCAATTTTTGAGGGTGATTTCCAGCATTAGGTAATTTTTACAGCACTGGAGCTGGGTTACACTGCCCTGGGGAAGCCAAGATGCCTGTTAGTCATGTGGTGGGTGATGACTGCTCTGCTCGTGTTTTGCTGTGAGCCCTCTCTGCCAGCCTGATCTATTCTATTAATTTATTTACTGAACAAATGGCATTACCTCAGCTCTGCAGCAATGCCCACTTTCTGCCCCATACCACAACCAGCCAAGGAAGCACCAACTCTTGGCCCCACCAGCACCAGAGGACAGAAGGAGATCATCAGCCTCTGCCCAAGAGGCAGACCAGGCAGTGCTGAATTTGCTTCTGCCCAAATCAATTTGAAAAGTGAAAGACCTTGCTGTAGAAGTTCCACCAGTGCCCTCCTTCTGGAGCCCATGCCATGGGCAGCACATAAATCAGCACTGTCCCAGGCTCGCTGGGGAAACAGGAAGGCAGGAGTAAATCCTCCATTGCAAAATGTATACGGTGCTTTCTGGAATTTGCTTTGCCATGTGGCCTGCAATATTGATTTTTTAAAACCTTTCTGCTGGTTATTTAGTTCTGAAATCAAGCAGTGTGCCTGTAAGATCTAAATTTTAGGGAGTATATTGTGCTGGACTAATTTTGTGATCTGCATTGCCTTTTATCTTGGTTTGCTATTAATTTAAGAGCAAATCTCCGTGTTTGTCAGTTTTGATTCCCGGGGCACCATATAATTTAGTTTGTAAATTGATTTGTGCTTTCTGATACTTCAATAAACCCATTTGGTATAAACACAGCTCTTCATTTCCCTGTGAGTACGTGGTGAACAAGCAGAAACTGAGCACAAAAATAGAGATATATTTAACCAACAAGTATAACAAGGGGAAGGCAGCAGGAATGGGGCAGTCGGTCCAGCAGTCTGCTGACAGCCTTTAAACAAGGTGCAGATTACCGTGCAAACTAACCAGCAGTTTTATCTTCAGGCAGGACCTACTGAATGCAATATCCTGCTTATTCACTGTCTGCTGTGTGCAGGTGAGAGGTTTTTGGGCACCACTGGCCTCCCCCAGCCTGGCACCCCCAGCTCCACAGATGCACATTGCCTGAGATGCACTGGTGTTTCCCAGCCTGGGCACCTCACCAGGTGTGAAACACACTGGAGTGGGAGAGAGTGGGTGGTTGATCAGGGACCAAGGGAAACCAAGCCAAAACTGGGAGTGGGCTTGGTCCCTTGTCTCTGGGAGGTCACCCAGGCTCCCTGCTCCTTCTCCCTATTTGCACGTCCCTATTCTCCATGCTCATTCTCTCCATCCCCTTCTTGTGCCTGATTTCTTACCAGCCTCACCAGCTGTGTATTGAGACCCCAGGTGCCACTGCCAATGTGGCACGAGAGGGCAGGCATGGTTAATTTTAATTGCTTTTTTACAAGCAACTTCTCTTCTGTGTTATCCTGCACAATGCCAAGGCCATGGCATGGAGAGTTCGTCATTCTCACCCTGCCCACATTTCTCATGGGGAGACGGGCTGCAGGTTGAGGCTCAGCCAGATGGCTGTGCGGCCACTGTGGCATGTTCCGTGCACAAATGGCTCTTGAAAGCCTGCAGTAACTACTAATTAAATTAATTTGATAGCTGATGTCCCAGCTCTAGGTGGTGGGTGATTCACGACAGGGCTCTTGTTAGCAGCATTGGCTCAGAAACATTTTTCAGGCTGGGCACCATGTGAAATGTTGATGAACACAGAGAAGAGACACGGCATTCTCAGCCAGGAGAGGGGCTCTGCCAAGGGCCATGCTTACAGGCCAGCGTATCTGCAGGAGAAAGGGATGGAGTGGAGCACTGTGCGATGGACCAATCGCTGGCTGAATCCCTGGGCCAGAACCGCTGGCTGGTGGCAGGTGGCTGGTGCCCACTGCAGAAGCCAGGGAACCCTGGGCAACATGGACCAGCTGCTGCAAAGCTGGGAGCACTTGGGCACTGGGGCTGACCAGTCTGGTGTGCCAACACACCACCATCTTCCTGGAAAATACCAGGAGGAGGTGGACAACCATTCTGGAGGCTTTTAGCACCAAAGATGTGGTCATTCACATGCATTTATCTTCTACACTGTCTATGCAAAAGAACTTGAAAGGAGAGCATCAGGTTTTGCTGACTGTATTGCTAAGTACTTTGGTATATTGGATGCAAAATATAGCCTGCATGAGCAGCGCCTGCAGGAAAAGCAGGGCAGCATCCTAACCAGACCACTGAGGGCCAGGAGAAAACATGCTGAAAGCTGTGAAGGTAGGGGGGACATGGAGAAACGTCCTGATATGTAGGACTACACTGCATCCGTGCAGTAGGGTAGGCAGAGGAAAGGAAAAGTTGCAAAATACCGAACTACAGGCAATAAAAACCACCTTTATAAGCTTCTTTTTAGTGTGCTAAATTGATAGACCTCCTTTTGTTTCTGTAAAGTGAGTCTTTAAGAACTCCCTCGACAATCAGCAAAATGCAGTTTTGGTAAATGTTCTCCTTTTGTCACTTCTTTTATTTTATAACCCATAAGCCAGTATAGAGGCACACACTTTGATTACTTGATTCACTTTCTCTTTGAAAGTGTATGTTTTATTTCTTTTCCCCCTCCAGTTAATGAAGCTTATTTGTATGATTGCAGATTGTGAGATAAGAGATCTAGAAAAGTTTTATTTCAAATGACTGCCAATTGTCATTTAGACTTTTGTAATTTTTTTGTCCTCCCAGATCAATACTCTTCTTAACTATTTCAGACTGGAGAAAAGCTATCAAAATATTCTATTTTCACAAAAGTTGTATCATTAGACCACTAGTTGCAAGTCACCAATCATTATTATACTAATGTTTTGTCCAAAGGCACTTTCTTTTTCATTTCTGATACCTTTTTTTCAGAAATAGAAACACCAGGAAGTACTAGCTAAATTCAAACTTGATTTCTTGTATTGTAACATGTTGGTTAATTCTGGGGGTAAAGCGTTTGGAAAAATATGGATAAAGAATTTGAAAACCAGCATGAAAAGTGAGCCCACTTTGATTCTCAGAAATAGAATGTGTTTTCTGAGGTTTTTTTTTTTTTTCACAAATCCGTCTTCACTCTCTGCTGTAGGCACTGACAGTGGCTGGCTGGGAGATGTCTGTGTAGAAGAATGAAATTGCCCAAGCTGCGCCAAGTTAATGATGTCAAGTAAGATTTTTTTTGTTTATTTATTTTACTCTTTTCATCAGGCGACATGTATTTTTTTTTTCTTCCCCCTCCCCCCCACTAAATCTGAAATGCTGAGGGAAAGGAACTGTGCAGAGAAAGGGAAATCAAAGAAATCACAGAAGTCGGGACAGGCTCCGGTCACTGTGTACTGTCAGGCAGCAGGGCAATGCTGTAACCATGAACTGTATTAGAGAGGAAAGGGATCTGGAAAACTCTTGGAAGCCAGCAGCAGCTCTGAACTGCTCATATCAGAACATGGTACCTGACGCAGCCGTGGCAGCCGATGCCTGCCTCCGTGGGGTGCAGGCAGGGAGCACTGCCGGTTGGGCAAAGAACAGCCTCCTACATATTTTTAGTGAATTTTTTCTCCCCTTTGGTTATCCCATAGCTGAACCTTCTCCCACCAGCGCAACCACCTCCCTGTGGATGGCAGGTGATGCTTCTTCAGCCCAGGGAGGGATGGCAATGATGCCTATCGTGGTCTGCCAGTGGGGTCATGGCTCAGGGGGAGGCTGCTGCCAGAGAGGACTAAGCCATGCTTTCCTTCCAGTAGCACCAAGGCGAGCTCTTGATCTCAGCCATCACCCACATCTGCCCTCTGTTGTAGGCACCTCTTTGTCTACTTACATATATTTCCAAAAAAATGTTCAAAAAAGCTGCCCCATGGGAAGGAGGAGCTAGCAGGCTGCAGCATGGCGGTAACAACAGCTGTTCCCCCACAAAGCCTGCATGGGAATTGGAGGGCTCTTCTGGTCCCCCCATTAACACCCTTTGAATTAGACACCAAGGCCATGAGGCACAGTGAAGCCGAAGAGAAGCTGAACAGAGAAGGAAGCTCAAGTGACGGCTTTAACAAAATGGCTCATTTTTCTTTGAAATTAATTGGCTGAATCCTGACAAAACCTGTTATTAAAAGAGCACCGTCCCCTTTTTACTCATCTGAGTTGTTTGTAAAGTGCTCCCAGAAACTGGAACTCATACCCTCTCCTCCAGCTCTTTTGTTCATTTCCATCTGGGGGAAATTAATGAGAATTCATTAAAAAATTATTGGTACCCCAGAGCCAAAGGCAACAGGCCTCTCAAAATGTCCAAATAAGAACCACTCTAATGAATAACCACTGTCAAATGGCCAAGCAAAAAGGAAAAATAGGACTGCAAACAAAACTAAACAAAAACTTAAGCAGTTGCCTGTTAAGTGGGGGGCTGCAATTATGAGTTCTGTGATTCACACACCAACACCCACCCTCCACTGCACTCTTTACCAAGTGATTCAAGGCAGATAGCGTCGCTCTAATGCCCTGGGACTTTCTCTTTGTCAGTGAAAAGGTAGGGCTGAAGGTAGTTGGGACCCTCTAAACCTACAAATGCAACTTAAATTGTGAGACTAAACTTGTCACCTTGCTCATTGCACGGTCCCACCAGGACAAGCCAGCAGGTCAAAGTCTGCCTTGAGTTATCTCCTTGCCACCATGAGGTGGGCAGCAGGTCCAGATGAGGTAACTGCCTGATCTTGGGAGCTGAGCCTTCATGAGGATAGAAAGGATCATTTGGTCCTGAATGGTGGTGCGAATGTGATGTCTGTTACCAGCTGGACCAGCACTGGGAACAGGAATGGAAAACAACCTGTCTGTTGGGCTCTCCTACACCGCAGCGCAGCCTGGGTCTACACTCAGCAGAGAACAGCCTCCTACATATTTCCAGTGCATTGTTTCTTCTTGCATTCAGCTAACAAGCTGTGGGGACCCTGCCCCAGCAGCCCATGTCCTCTGCCACCACCCCAGTGTATGGACCATGACAGCAGTGGGCTTTGCAGCATTTGGGCTGCACTTGCAACAGCTGCATCAATATTCATCTCTTTGTAAACACAAACTGCCCCTGGTGCTCAGAGTCACTTCAGATTATTCATATCGATTCAGCGCTCTTAATGATTAAATACAATGTTCTTCAAAGCCTGCATTTAACAGGAAAGCTTGATTGGATTCACCGTTTTGAAGTTGGGTGGATTGTTTTCAGTTACATTACTGGTCTTTTTCCTCTTTTTCTTTTTTTTTCTTTGCCTGGTGGAACCTCGTGTCATTTTTGCAAATGAAGAATTACCCTCTTGCCTTTTAATAAGAACTTCCATCTCTGAAGGATTCACATCCGCCTTTCTTAATCAGACAACTGATATATTGCATGCCCCACTGTCATGTCTGGGGCCCTCTCCCCCACAGCCATCACAAGCACAGCAACTCCTGCAGGTGCAGCAGGCTGAGCCGACCGTGCCCACAAACCACAGCCTGGAGGACAGGGGACAGCACAGGTCCCAGTGAAGGCAGATGATCGCACAGTACCTATCTGTGGATGGGATCCCTAGGGCTCCCTCAGATAGGGAGAATGACAATTGCAAAAACAGGTGCTTGTCCTGGAGAGAGCTTCATGCCCTTACAGAGGAAGTCAGAAGACAAAATGCAGATTTAGTTGCACTTCCCAACATCCTATTGGCAGTGCTGGGAAGAAATCCCCAAAACCGAAGTGCAGTGCACTGTGTCATTTTGCCTTCCAATAGTTCATCACGAGTCCATCCATCCAAACACTGTCCATCCATCACAGAGTCCCAGCCTCTGTAGGAAATGTCCAGACTTAAATCTGAAGGAGGAACATGTTTGCGTGTAGTGCCAGCAGGATGCAATTGCTGCGCCTGTCCGGGGCAATAGCTGCAGGTGATCTGGGGCATAGTTTTACTGAAAGCTGTAATTGTATTTATTTCTTGTCTTAAGTGAGACAGCATGTGAGGGCTCGACCACAAGTGTTAAGAAAAGAAAAACAAGGAAAGACCACAACACTGAAATTGCCGAGTTGCTTGCTAGTTAGTGACAGTTTAAAAAGAAGATGTGAAATCAAAGATTCAGGAAAAAAAAGCCCTGACCTGACAAAGCACAGAAACCTTATGAGAAGCAGCAGAGGGAAGACAGATTGCAACTCAGCAAGACTGGTCCATCGCAGGCAGCAGCAGAGACCAGCATTTACTGGAGGGATTGGCAGTGTGCCTGCGTTGGGATGGAGACACACTGCACACTTGCCCCAGCCCAACACTATGTGCATTAGCAGTGGGATGATTGCTGTGTACGCGTGGCCATAGGCATGTTTCTGCTCTCAACTCTCTGCACCTGATAGAAGATGGACAAATAAGAGTGACCCAGAGGTCCGGGGTTAAATCTGGTCTGGTTAGACTCAATGAGATGAAATCCATTTCGGGATCTCTAATGGCCCTCGCTCAGCGGTGTCACACTGGAGCCAGGATATTAAGGGCACCTGTCAGGGTTATTTTAGGAAACAGAGGCCTCCTGCTTGGTGCCCCCCTCCCCTCTGCACTGAGCTCACATTGTGTCAAATGAGGTCTGCTGGAACAGGGCACACAGAAAGTTGTGGTTTTAGTGGAAAACCTGAATGAGAAAGTGGCTTTCTGAGCCCCTTTGTCACACACAACTCCAGCCTGGACTCTGTGGGTTTATTTTTGGTATTTTTGGTATATATTTTGGTATTTTTGGTATCCTCTGTACAACTTCCACCTGCAGGTTTTGGACCAGATGCACACCTCAAGTTTTGCCCATCCCCAGGGTCAGGAGGACAGGTAAGGCTTCTCCTGGAGAGCTGCTTTCTGAAGCTGAGCTGTTATCTTCTTCCATGAGGAGAGTCAGCCCCGGTAAGAAGGGGAACGAGTTCAGTGTCTACACATGGAGACTTCTCCCAACACAGTGAAATAGCTTGCGTGCTGGTCATATACAAACAGGCAAAGCAGCTGGGTTCTGACCTGCCAAAGTGCAATGCTTTGAGTTTCAGATGTGGGTCTTGATGTCAAGCCTGCCAAGAGGCTGGAACCCCTAAACCTTCATGTCCTGGGGGGTCTGGCCTGGCTCTGACCCATCACACCAGGTTAAAGGCAGCAATGACTGGTGTGCTCTTCCATGAGAGCTATTTCTGGAACTACCTCACCTTTTCTCTTCTTAATTACTGCCATAGGTTACAGTTCCCCTGGTTTTGAGCAGGCATGAGCTAAGCTGACCTCAGGCACCTCAACATGGGGAGTTGGACTTTGGTTCCAGCACAGCCTGCCCATACAGAGCCAGCAGTGGTTAGGAGCACTACAGATGCAGTGTGCTTTGCTTAATCCAGGATAATGTGGGGAAAAACACATAACAGAGGTACAGTGTGTTTTAAAAGAGACTACAAGGCAAACTTGTTAAGTGCTCTCTGTGCAAAAGCAGGAGGAATCCTTCCAGTTTAAGAAATATCCTGCTGTGATTTGCATGTGAAATGAACTCTTGGTGAAGGAAAAAAGGTGTACATCATCTCATCAAATGAGTGGATCAGGCAGCCAAGAACACACTTTTCAAGATTATGTTGCAATTAATTCAATTTTATATCAGAGCCTATTTTTTGTTCTTGTCCCATTATCTCCTCCAAGGCTTCATCAGACTCAAACTTTCTTTTTAGAAATTCTGCTTTCCAGCACAGTGGAAGTCATCACTTTATTTAGGAAATGCCTGACCAGCTCAGTTAACCCTGAATACTGTCACAGCCATGCCATGAGCTGGATTTGGATATTGTCATCCACCCTTTGCTTTCAGCCTCTATCATTATAATTGCAAATTCAGGCTTTTTCTTCTTTTCTCAGACTAGATACAGGGAAGATGCTCCAGGGAGCTTTTTCTGCCCAGGAGTGGGATTTTTCAAAACCACTAGTGGTTTTGGGTAGGGAGCTCAAGACCGTAGCCAGTCACACACTGATTATTCAGTAACAAAGCTACTCCCAGAGGGGGTTTGGTTGATGAGGGGTTGGATGGAGTCCTGTCTGCAAGTACATTTCCAGCCACCTAGCATGGTGGTGCTAAGCCTAGTTTTCAGCTCTCTTTAAAGACATCTAGAGATGAGCAGGCAATGAAAGCACCCAGAAATCCTGGGCGGGGGGGGGGGGGGGGGGGGAGCGGGGAGGGTGGTGGCAGAAATCTAATTTTCTTCCAAACAATTAACTCTGATATTGGCAGCAGTGAAATTCTCCCAGTTTCTCCTACCCTACTTTCCCATCTCCAAGGCCACCTTCTCTGAAGGACTGCAGAATGACACAACAACCATCACAGCCAGTGTGATCTCCATGAACACCAGCAGTAGGTACATTCCTATAGCATCCCCTAATCCAGAAATACAATAAGCAAAGACAAATCCTTGCTTCTCAGATCACCTTCTCCCTTTCCCTACAGCATTGCCTTCCCTCAAGCCTTTGCCTCTTAGGTGGATTTAAGAGCTTCCCCCATTAGCACTTCTCTTTTACCCACCTGCACAGCTACTTTAGAAAACAGAGCATCAGCTTCTGTTTCCTCCACGACGTACCCACAACTTATAAAACTTAGAGCTGTAGATTAAGGCCAGCTGTGGAGAATCTGAAGACTCATCTGTGCATGAGCAGATGCTGGCAGGAGTGGAGGGAAGGCAGTACTGGCTGCCTGGGTATAAAGCCTTGGTTTACTACTAGTACTGCTTGGCTGGGGAGCTGCTAGATGGTCTGAGCTTTAGAGTTATAGCTGAGGAGGTTTGTTCTTTTCTGTCTTTTGTCAGAGCTGCTTATGTTTGTCTCTCTGCTTGGCCTTCCTGATGACCCACATGCTTATCTCATGCTACTAGTGACCCTGTGCTCTTGGGGAGCTGCTCTCTAACCACCTGGCTGCAGGCAGGAGCGAAGGCTGAGCCCTGTAGTCAGGGTGCTTGCTCTATTCTGCAAACTGCATTACATAGCCAGGCAGGGGGTGCTGGGTCTCCTCTGATCCTTCTTCTGGGTTTTACATGCCGACCTAATCATTAGGGTATCTTTGTGGCTGGTGTTGCTTAAGGAATGAGTCCTTCTCAAGATTTCTGCTTAGAGAGGTCTGTCCCTATCCCAGCTACTGTGGAAGAGCCCTTGGTGAGCCCCTGTCACAGGGGGCGTAACCACTCATGTTGGTTTAATTTAGTTATGGGGAGGGTTGAAAGACCTGTGATTCACTTCCTAATGTGGAACTGAATGTGTAAATGATCCTCTTGCTTATAAACTCTGTTGCATCAGCAGAAGCATTTTATGTTGCTGAAGGCTGCACTAATCACTAAAAGACAGAAATATATCTTCCACTGAAATTTATCCCTGCACTTAAGCAGGGAATACAGATACATCTCAATCCTCTACACCCAGGGCTAGAGGGAAATGTCCCACTCTGAACTCCTGCTGGTTTTCCTTGCTTTGGCTTTGAAACGTTGAGGGTGGAGGGAAATGGAAGAAAACAGGGAGATCTGTATGGGTGAAACTTGAGCTTTGTCCATCTGTTTCTGGCTAAAAGCTGTAGGGCTCTTTGCTAGGTGTCCCTGTCCCTTCACAGTCACCACCCAAGCTGTGTGTGGGTGGGGAGGACTGAGAGCCTCTGCCCATGCTGGTGCTTTTCCTCTCTAGGCTGTAACCTGCTGCTACCTGCCCCAGGCACAGGAGGGACCAGGTTGCAGCAGCTGAAGGTTACAGGCAGGCGTGAAGGGCACTTCTGTCATCAGACAGACATCTGCCTGCAGCGGGACAGAGTCAGGGAGCCTCCTCCAGCAGGCAATGCCCTGGAGAGATTAACCCCAAAAAGGGGATGGAAAAACAGCCCTGACATGAACTTGCATTCCCTGCTAGCGAGTCTGGAGGGAAATTCAGACACAGGTGCAGGACCTGGTGAGTCAGGCTCCTTTTTCTCCCCTCTAATAATACCACTCCGAGAAGGGTCCCGGGAGCTGGGACTGGGTTACATGAGGTCATGGGGGAGCCTAAGCAGGGGAAGTTTCCAGGAAAAAGCAAAGCTTTAGGAACTCTGGAGGGCCTGGCTGTGCCTCAGTCCTGCAAGGCTGGAGTGGTGTTGGATATACACCTGCGTAAATGAGAGGTGAGATCCAGTTCGGATGCAGCCTCCCAATAAATGGGTATATATATATATAGGTACAGCATCCCTGAAAGGGGCACTCTTCCAGCCAGCAGAGCTCCTGCAAAGTCCCCACACTGGAGGTTTTCTGTTCCAGGAGACAAGCCAGGCAATAAATACTGGAAAAAGCCACGAAGGATAAATTGCTGTTGCAGAAAGAAACTGCCCTCAGCTTGGCAGAAGCTCTGTTTATCTCCCAGAGACTTTAGTGTCAGTCTCTCCCAGGGGAACATTAATGGATCTCATTAGGAGCTCCCATGACAAACAAACCTTTGTCACATGCCAAGAGGAAAGGCAAGTCTGCCAGCTCCCTGGTTTCCCCCCCTAGAGACATGAGGGGATGCTTCATGCTGTAAATGCCATGCCAGGGGACAATGTGACAGTGCTACTGAGAGACCTGTCTGCATAGGGGCTGTACAGTAGGGATTCTAGTAAAGATAAGACCCCTTGCCTTTGAGGTGCCGTGGGCTTGCCACCCACCTCCCTGTCTGAGGAAGAGGGCTGGACATGGCAGCCATGCTCCCAGGGCTCCATCTGTGCTCTGCATCCACAGAAGGCACCATGGGTCTGGGCCGATGCTGGCACATTTACTTTGTCGTCACCTTGTTACTCACCTTGCTGCTATGTATGGTCCCCAGGTTTGAGTTGAGGTAATCTCAACACCCAGTTTATGGAGTTGCCTTTGATGAAGATCTGGACCAACAGCCGCCACTTGTCCCACCAGGCCTGGTCCTGCTTGCTTGCTTGGCACTAGTGTTCGTGGGAGACCGTCTTTCTGTGGTAGGGTCATGCTCTCATCAGGCTAAGTTACTCAGCTATTGGCTACATTCATTAGTCAGATATTGACACATCGTGCTGAAGAAAATTAGGAGGACTGCTACATGATTACTTTATTGCTGTCTGTTAAAAGAAAGCCGCTCCCCATTTGCTTCTCCCCAAAAAGCTGAATATTGAAAAGGTCAGAAGGATGTCTCAGCATGAATCAGCCAGGAGACATATATCCAAGATCAATCCAATTAACAGCCTGAGTTCCAGCAGCGGCAGGCATTTTGCGTATAAAATATGTGCTATTCAATGTTTCAACTCCAAGTCCAAGTATCTCTGGAAGCCTTCTCAAATCTTTTTTCCCATCTCCCTGCTGTCCCAGACATCCCTTAGCTGGTAGGAGCAGTTCTGTAACCAAGAGTGTAAATTCTCTTTTTTCCCTATTTCCCCAAAGATAGTTTGTCTTTTTTTTGAGGTTAATTAAAACCACCTCATTTTTACATTGCAGCTGCTTGCCCAGATCAGAGGGAAGAAGCTCAGCATGTCAGGCTGTAGCAGAGAGCCAGACCCTGGGTTTCAGACCATAAACAGGGCATGAGCTGAGCAACCAGCGGATGAACCTTCCTTCCTCCGCCTGGGGATGGGGATCCGCATTGTTGGCCATACTCGGTGCTGCTCTGCAGAGCAATGCCTGCCGAGGCAGGTGGGATAGCGGATCTTTGTGTGACTGCACATAAAGGCACCATAGATTGATTTAAGCAAAGCAGGGGAATTAGTGCTGGGGAAGCTAGAAGAGATGGGGAAATGTTGTTGGATGTGTACAGGGGGCTGTACAAACCCCATACTTGGGACTGTCCATCAGGCAACTGCTGCTCCAGGACTGAGCAGTGCCAGCATGCCCACAGTCCCCTCTGTGCCAGGCTCCCCATGGGACTGCAGTGCTCTGCCCTGCTGTAACCAGCCTCTACCATCAGCAGAAAGAAACTGCAGCCTGGAGGAAGAACTTGCTCAGAGCAGGTTAAAGTCAGTGTGCACCATGTGTAACATTCTCAATGGCCATGATGATGGTCTGTTAACAGTCTGCATCAGTGCCAGTTCCTCAGGGACACCCAGGGCACCCACATTAATACCCTATCAGTGCATAAGGATTCATGTGGGCACAAGAGAGTCTGCATCGAATGAATGAATAGTGATGGGGCCGTTATTTTATTGGAGTTTCTGGAAATGCCAACATTCCCTATGCAGTATTAGCATAGCCAGCAGCAGTGTTGCAGGCAGGCCAGAAGGACTCAGTGAGTTGCTGAGTCCAAGCATCCAAACCTCTGTGGATATGGGTTCCTACAGTCCAAATCCATGCTTGATGGGAGGTAGGAAACCACTCCGGTGCTGTTGTGGTACTGCATGGAGGCTCCTCTCTGGACAAGGATGGCTTGCAGGAGAGGAGGACTTGACACTACCTTTGCGCTGAGGCCAATATCCTGTCCCTGATGGTGGCACCTGATGTCCCAGAGGAAGATGGGGAATACACAAAGCAAGCAAGCCCTGGCCAAATGCACAAGGTTTTCCTGTTCCTCGGCCAAGTTAATAATAGAGCAGGATTCAAACCCAGAAAGCCACGTTGTATTTTAAACTTATGCCAATTCATTCAGGGGAGCCATTAGGCTGCACATAACAGGCTGGTTCCACGGCCATGGGAAGGTGGGAAGGCTGCAGAAAGGCCGTGCTGGTGGAGGAAAGCCCCCCTTGCATTGCTCTATGGCTGAATCTGGAAGCTCAACCTCCCAAAGGACAGGACAAATCAACCCCCAATGGGTCCTCTTTAGCTTTTAGAACAAATGTGTGGAGTTGAGGACCAGGAGCGCCTAAGCTGTCGTTGAATGGGCAGGAGGGGACATGAAGTATCCTGCAAGACATGCCCATGGACAGACAGAGATTCTGTTTCTTCTCACCAGCCATGTAGAAGACTGCAGGGACCAGCACTGAGCTGGAAGGCTCCTTCTGCAGCCTGTGGCAAACAAATGGAGGTGTGGGTGGGCTTTGAGGAAATACATCGCCCACTACAAGGAAAAGAGCAAGAAGGCAAAACAGTCTTACAAAGGGAGGTACCACTCAGGCAGGTGCTCCATCAGGCAGGTATAGAGTCCTGAGCTAAGGGAAATTCACAGCAAAGAAAAAAACCCAGACTTTAAAAACATGTTTGCTTCCTCCAAAGTTATCCAGCAAGTGGTTTCCTGTTAAAAGTAACCTTGGAGATGCAGCCTCCACATTGACACGGCATCGCCCTGGTCGGCTCCGCAGTCCCCAGCTGTGCCATGGTGATGCTGCTCTGGTACATTCTGTAATTGTTAATCAGCACTATACAACACGCAACCACCACAGGAATCAATGCTTAAATAAGGACAGGGAAGTCTTAGCTAATGAAATGGGTGTTCATTTCTATTCTGGGGACAGGCTTGTTCTCTTGTTCCTGAGAAGTATCCTGGATTTCTCCATGAGCTGAAGTTGAAGCGTGGCAGTTGTGACTCCCCAGCTCTGCATCTGCTGAAATCTTTCCCATGACACATTTGCATCAGCATCTTACAGATAAACCCGGCTGCTTCTATCACCCTGCCAGCACTGCATTTCTTCAGAGCTATTGGGCTCAGGGGTAACAGGAGTGTTGGCCACTGTTTTTTCTGGGTATGTATCTATTACACAAGTACTTCTTATGAAGCAATTACAAAGAGGAAGAAAATGGGGGCAAAACCAGAACCATGCTCTCCCCCTGAGGTTTTAGAGCATTTGCCTCAGGGTAGCTGCTTTGCTTTCAGCCTCCCTGTGCCTGCTTTATCTCCTTTGCCCAACCCCACTACCTTTGTTCATCTCACTGGTGCCATGTTTTGTCCCTCCCTTTTTGAGCAATCCTTTTGGCTGGGAGAAACACACCTCAGCTGCTGGGGGGGCCAAGAGGTGGAGATTGCCCTTATCCACACGTAAAGAAGCACTGATGAGGCTTCAGGACTTGGCACATGCAGGCTAAAGGTCCCTTCTCCCTGCAGGACCCAAAAAGAGAGGGGAAGGTGCAGGCAGAGTCAGGGCTCCAGGTGGCAGAAGAAGTGGCACATTTGTTTGCAGCAGGATGAAAACAACAGTCTTTGAAAGCTTTCCAGGTACTTGCCCTGACAGTGTATCTTTATTAAGGCTGCCAGCTTTGGAGCTCCTCTGGCATCCATGGGTGCCACCACAAGATCTGGCTCCTATCGACAAGAAAATCCTCTCCTGTGAAGTTCCTCTGTTGGTATTTCTGATCTGTGCAATGACTGTCCCTTTTCAGTCAACATCCTTGATCCTAGAAGAAGCATCTCTTCCTCCTGCTTCCCTCCTTCAAGCACCCATCTAGGGGCTCTGCCTCTCTCTTGTGTCCCAGCCTGGTGTAGATGCAGGACACTTTGCTCAGCACCGTGTAGGCAGAGAAGCTTTGGCCTTTGGCTGGCACCTTTCAGCCATCCCAGGATTGCTGCAAACTTCCCATTATTGTCCCCCTTGCTGTCAGTGGTGAGCTCTGAGCATCTTGCTCTGGACCTGTTCACTCCATGCCTGAGAAGGTCTAAGTTAGCCCTTCCTGCCCCCAGCTGGGGCAGACCCTGTTGCTGAGCAAATCTGAGCCCTCTCTGTTCAGGAAGAGCCTGGCTTTTCCACATTTGGGGCATGCTAATCCTTCCTGCCCTCAAGCATGCTCCAAAAATAGCACCGAGCCCCCAGCGAGCACATCCTCAATGGCAACAGGTGCCGTTCTGGAGCGGCCACGGCCGGCCGGGTTGCTCGGAGCCCACCAGTCCCCCAGCCACTGGCAAACACAGTGTAATTTCTCATGTCGTTATCCCATGGCTCACTGCCAGGCACACCTGGGATGCATCAGAGGCTGGGGTGCAGATGACAGCACAGGAGGGCAAGCAAGGGCTCCCCCTCTTCCACCTGTCCTGCCAAAAATCATGCTGTGCCCAGCTTCCCGCGGGGCGTGTGATGTCTGTGGGGCATGAGGGCTTGATTGCCAGGTGAGATTCTCAGGCTGTTTGCCGAAATCATCCAGAGTTTGTACAAGGACCAGCGCGAAGTACTCAACTACAGCCACAGAATGGAGAGCTGGAAGTGCCGTTTAACTCTGGTTAGCCACAATATGGGGATCAAAGAGTCAAATTCCATTAAAACCATCTTCTTCTCAAAAAAAGAAGCCATTTCTGATTACATTTTCTTAGGGGAATCTCTGAAACATGGCAAACTTCATTTTGGATTGACACATTCATTTTGCCTTGGTTTTCATTATAAAAGAAAATTGAAAAATTTGATTTCCTCTTTGTGTTGTCACTGAATGCACTTGTCTAGATGATGCTGAGGGTGTTCTCATTTGTCCCCTCCCCCTCTGTTGTTTAAAAAAAACAATCACAGAATTCTAGCTGAAGGATTGTAGGAGAAAGTGGAACAGTCCGCAGGTCAATGCACTCCACTTAGTGTTAGAAAGGGGAAGGGGAAGAATGTGGCAATGGAGATGTGACTTATTTGTTTTTTAAAAAGAAAGATCTGAAATGATTTTTCAAAGATGACAAATATTCCCTTTTAAAAAAAAACCCAGAACCTTCCCAAAAATCTGCCTTTGCAAGCATGGTGCTCGTTGTCCAATTGCTTTCTGGTTCTACAATTTTTGCACGTTTCTTGCAAGAAGCAGCAGCTGATGCTCCTGCTGGGCTTGCGCAGCAGTCAGGCATATGTGGGGATGCAAACAGGAATGTGCAGTTCCAAAAAGCAGGGCATTGCTGTATTCCCTGCCCTTGGAAGCCTGGCATCAGGGGCAAAATACACTTCTGCCATAGAGCCAGGTCCCCATTACTGTACCAATGCAGGGCCATTGAAAAGGCTGTGGAGAGCAGAGCAAGTGGCCAGGATTTGTCTGACCAAATGCAGATGTCTCCAGCTGAGCTACTCCAAAGAACTTTTGTAATCTTGGTAGAAAAATAGCCCATCTAGAGAGGCAGCTTATCCTAGCATAGGATAGTCATAATTTCCTGATGTTTAGCTGACCTCTGCTTAACCAGGGTATACACTTAGATGCTGTTTGCTACTCTTGGGATGTCTCCTCTGCTGGTCTTTTATTCTCCTACTTACCCCCTCTTGCCTATTTAGATCTTGAGCTTTCCCACATAGCTGGTGTGATTCCCAGAGCTGTGGAGCTCCCTGCTTTGGTTGCCTGGTTGCTATTGCCATTGCAAACACAGCTAATAGTCATCTGCACCCCTGGACACCCGTACAGCCTTTGCATTGGCTTGGGTGAGCTTTGAATGAGGATTAACTCTAAAAACACAGCTCCCCATGCAGGCTGCAGTCAAGACTAGCAGCAAAATACTTAATGGTTAACAACAGCATTAGATATTTCTCTACTCTTTCAGTTTCCAGACACAACAGTCTTTAGAGAAGCAGCATGATAAACCAGCCTGGTGTTTGTAATGCCTGGATACATTTTGCTGTTATTTTTTGTGTTTTAATCACCATAATTTCTATTTCTGTAACACCCCTTCTTCCTGTTTTTCACTTCCTGCTGTCAGATGACAGACTTGTCTGTGCAGATTCACATTTTCATGATGAATTTCACTGACTGACATGTACAAAAAGAGAAGCAGACAAATAACCCAGCCCTCATCACTTCCCCAGCTGATGAGGCAAAACCATTCCCCTCAGCAACAGGATTCTGCAATCGAAAGGTGAACCTTTCTATCAGTTTCCATGGAGACCAAAACAGAGCATCTGGGATTTGAACGTTCTCCCAAAATAATCAAAATTATGGTAAATTACCAGCATGAAATTATTTAATCCAACATTTACTGGGATTTGTGCCTATAGAATTGAAAGCAAATGTGTTTGGAAGACCCAGAAATCAGCTTCTGCCTTGGGAAGGCAGAGTGGCACCAGCTAGGGCTGTCAGAAGAGGCTCAGGAATAATATTGTTGTGGTGGCAGCAGCACCTTTCTGGATGGTTTCAGGCCAGGGAAGCATGACCAGGGAAAGGGACACATCCTCCAGAAGGCATATAAGGCAGGGAAAGTACCTGCTGCTTTTGCCCAGCTGTGTGATTTTTAAGAGGATGCTAAGAGATGGAGGACCATTGAATGAGGGGATGTGGCTGCAGCTGGGAGGGACCATGGTTCTCGGGTCAGTGTGGGAACTGAGCCTCCCTTGAGGGCATGGTCCCCCCAATCCTCCTCCATCATCCAGGAAAATCCATGCGCAGAAGCAACAGGGCACTGAAGGAAGGCGTCCTACAAGGGTTGCTGGGGACTGGGAGCCCTGCCTGTGTGGCAGCTAACAAAAAGACCCTAAAAGTTGCAGCTGGAGCAATCGAACGCTTCTTTCCTCCTGTTTTGCTGCTGACTGCACATGAAAAGCGCCTGACTTCTCTGTAGCCTCTGCTATTTGCCAGGGAGCATGAAAGCTAGCCAGATGTGGAGTATTTATTAACCTGTTTACATTTGCACGTTATGAGGCATCTCATCTGCTGCATGAGGTGATGGTGCCAGGCTCTCAAATGAACCAAAAGGTGAGAAAACAAGGAGCAAAGAGTGAATCTGCTGCTCAGTGTGGGTGGAAAGGGATCATTTGGTTCCTGGAAAGATTAAACTGACTCGTAAAATAGCCCCATTCAGACAGCAGCATTTGCAAGCGCTAACATCTTAGCTTAACAATGTTCTTTACCAGCCATTTGAAAAAGTGATTTTACATGCTGCTCTCAAGAGGTTTAAGTTGCCATAATTCATGTTCATACCTCTAACCATGAAAGGATGAAGAAAAGGTTTATTGCAGTTATGTGCTGCAATAACCTCTGCACAACTCTTTTCTCTGGATTGCTTTAAAGCTTTAGGAACTTCAGAAAGATATCTGGACACATCCTGGGATATTTGGAGGCAGTGGAGTTGTGTGTGCTCTTGGCAAATAAGGCACACAATTTATCCAGTCCCAAAACCCAGGACTGACATCAGAGCTCAGTAAATCCAGATACAAAGTCTGGGAGATGGAGAAAATCCATTCCGTCAGCTTGCTGGAGGCCTGCAGAGGTTAGACAAGCCTCTTTAATGTTGATGGGTAGGTACCTGGGTCTGCATGTGGCTGGCACAGAAGTGTCTGAGCTATAAATGACTTTGGAAATGTCCTTAGAAAGCAGGGATGAGATGCTGAGTTTTTGTGGTTCGCAGTCACACTAAAAAGTGGAGGTATGGCACCATGGAGACCTGCATACTGTTATGCAGCAGTTCAAGGCTGTATCTGTTCCTTAATAAAAGATATACCAAATTCCCCTGGCAGATCTGCATGCAGGTACCGCCAGAGGACTAGTCCCTAGGCTGTGTGGACCTGCAGTGTGCATGCTGCCTAAAGCTCCGTGCTCACAGACAGCCAGAGAACAGGCTGCTGAGAGACAGAGCACAACCACTGCCTTGAACCTTTTTATGTATTAGGGCACTCCAGGCCCTCCATTGTTTTAAATTGGGATGATTAATTGTCTAATCATGAATTTTGTTGGAAATGCGTCATTTTGATTCTTTCATTGCTTGGGGACCAAATTCTTTCCCTGACAATTGCTTCTGAAAAGCTGTCATGTTATCACTGCCACCCTGCCCCACGTCACGGGGGACAACAGCTGGGGATTAAGAGGAGGAATTAAGGAGCTTTCTGCTCTATCACTGATCTGAAGTTTGGGCAAAGAACCAGCCCTCGGGACCATACGCTGCCACGTAGGAGACTCCAGATTCCTCTGTTGTCATCCTGTGAAACCCTTGGGAGATACAGCCCCCTCTTTCATCTGTCTTTTTTTCTCCTCCTTGGTTTCTTTGACCTGACCTTCTCCTGCTTTGCTCCACAGCACCTGCAGGACTGGTACCACATGGACTGCCTTACTGTTGCTCAGCTCCTCTCTAGCCTTGTCCTACAGCCCCATTCCCACAGTGTCTGGAGATACTGCAACCTGTTACCCATCAGCATCAGCAAGCTTCGTGGACATGCCCTGCAACTCGCTCTAGTGCACTTTGTGTTTTGACTTCTCCTGGCTATTCTGCCTCCATTAAACCTCTCCCCCAGGCAGCACCACCACCTCCCCACAAGCTGCCCTGGCATCCACAGGAGTACAGTGACTTTCTGCTCCCACCATCCAGGTGCAGTCCTTTCCTCTGGCGCCGCTCAACGAATAGCATAAAAAAGAAGAGTGGGAAGAGGAGGACTTTTCATTCTTTATTTGTAGGAACAATTTGTTCAGTGAGAAGAACAGAGCTCTTACAAGCACAATGGTGCTCCAGCCAAGTGCTGTACACAAAGACTCCCCAAGCAAGCGCTCCACGTGCACTGAGCCTGCTGAGCCCCTGTGCTGCTCGTGGGGTGCGGGGATCCCTCCATGTGGAGCTGCCGTTCCAGCTCACAGATACGATTTCCAGGCAGAACAGACCACAACTCCCTGCCACAGCACAGATCTCTGCCCGCCACCGATCCCTAGTACAGCTGCACAGGCAATACTGGAGCATCATGCATCTCCATTGCTCAGTTTGGGCTTTGCTGAGATGGAAACTTTGTTGTGTACTGTCCCTAGCAGGTGTACGCTCCTCGCAGGATATGAGTGCTCATTGCCAATGCTGTTGTGCTTTTGGACACTTATCTGTGCCTGCCCCTTTCCTGCGCCCCATGTGCTTTGCAATGAGGGAGAGAGCAGCTCCACAGCTGCTGGGGAGACTGGGCATTGCCAGAGGTCCCAGCGGCTCTGCTGGTGGGTATGGATCCCTGACAAACTCTGCATGGTTGAATTAACAAACAGGCTCATTCTGTGCTGAACTACGGGAACTACGGGACAAGGAGCGGCAGTGATCAGGGAGCCAGAAAGCTTCTTAGAGGAGGAAAGAGGAGTGCAGGTCAAGTGGTAGAGCCTGACTGGGACATAATGAGCAGCAGGTATTTGAAGAGCATCACTAGGAATAATGGAATTAAGTTTTCAGGAGGAAATGCAGGTGGAATACCAATAGCAGCTCCTGACTTGGACTACAGAGCAATCTCCCAAAGGACAGCACAATAACCCTCGTGTCAGGGCATTTAAAAATAGACCCAGCACACCACCAGGAAATGTAATACATGGAACAAGCCTGAAGGGTCATAGGCAGATGGATTTGTAATACATCTCTTCTATCTCCAGCTCTTACAACTCTGCGAAGAAGCAATCAACAATAAGCAGGTCACTGTTTTTGGGCCATGCTGGCAAATTATCAGAGCAAGTGTATCCATTTCACTTACTGCAACCTGCTCTTGCACATGAGAGGATTTGTGAGAAAAAGAACTATAAAGATCCCAAGGGCTGTGTTTCCAGTGCATAATAAACGACTAGAGCCAGCCAGGAATCTTCTGAGGAACAGGTTTTGGTTGGGAAATATTTCCATTTGGCAGCCACACGGGTTTGGACAAAGCCTTGATGGGGCATTTCAGAGGGAAGGGTACAGGAGAAGCCAGTCTCCCCTGAAGCAGCCGGGAGCCCTGCCAATGGATGCCCGGGCACCCTGGCTCCCTCCTGAGCATGGGAGCTGTGAGAGAGCAGCAGGGCACAGGACAGCCCCTCTCTCCCACAGAAACGACTCCCCTCTGCACTGGGACACACAAGCTTTCCATAAAATATGATACCTGACCACGAGTGGATGCTGCTGGTGTGCCAGCAAAATGGGCAGGAACAGCCAAAGCTGAGCATGAACAGCACAGCTACAGCATTGTCTAGAGAGGCTTGTGTCTGCCAGTCTCAACTGGCTGTGTTAAATGGGTCTGTACATGGATATCTCTTTTGGAAGGAGCAGAAAATGCTGCCAGGTACTAAACCTCTGTGAGCACACTAGTGGGAACTTGCCTGGCTGGGGATACAGCCCCCTGCAAATGTCCAAAGCCAGGATGTACACATAGTAAGTTTGCTTCATTACGCATTTCTTATGCATTACATTTCTTCGTTTGCTTCAGTGCTGGGTGGACACTATCTGGGCAAGCAACTTGCACGGAGACACATACCCTGCACAAGCACAGCTGCACCGAGAAAATCCTGCTGGAGGGGCACTGCAGAGCTTATGCAGCCTACAGCTGTCCTGCTGTCCTTCCCAACAAAGGTTTGCCCAGACTGTTCTTAATTTTTACAAAATCAGAATTGCACACTCACCCCAGGGAAAGTATTTCTGGTTTAATTGCAGCCTTTTCCTCCTGCCTCATGTGCACCCCCTGTGCACATGCCTGGATCCAGCCTGCTCAAGGCATACACCTGCCCCTTTGCCCACTCCCGTCACACACTCACACAGCATGCACTCCCTCTCTCGGTCCTCTCTCGGTTGCGGATGTTTGTGGGGAGGGTGCTCTGTTAGCAGCTTTGCATCAAGCAGCAAGAGAATAAATAAATAAATACGATTGCACATGAGGGAAGGGGCTTTGCAGCTGGAAGCCTGAGAGAGAAGGTCTGAGATGGGGCTCCCGGCACAGTTTGGTACCAGCACGTTTTGCCCAGGCCTCCAGGAGCAGCTTGGTGAACGGACACCTGCAGCTGCCCAGCTGGGCATGACAGTCTGCAGTGGGGACGCCACCTGCAATTAAGAGGTGCACATTTTCCTATGGTTTTGAATCAGTTTTTCCTACTATTTTCTGCCTGAGCCCGTGTCACTCCCTCCATCTCTGTCTGCTTCTTTGCTTAATGAGTTTTTTACAATCCAAGATGCAGGAGCTGAGTGTGCAGCCTGCCAGCATGGTCATTTCCACAGCTACAGGAGAGGGATGGATGTTCTATGTTTTGGAGCTCAGGTGTTAAAACTTGGCTGCCAAGTTTGGCTGGTCATGCTAGCATGTGGCTACTTGCAAGTAAAAGGATTGCCAGGTTCAAGCCTTTCTCCTGTCTGAAGTCCAGGCATTACGGTTGCAGATTTGTTGGCATAACGAGCAAACGAAGGCCACGTTATATCTGCACTGTGCAATGTCAGTCCCATCTAGCTACGGTACTGCACTGGGCAGCACGGTTGTGCACCGAGCAGGATTTGCCCCATGCTAATACTTCTGTTTGTTTGTGAGGGTCTGGGCCCCACATGCAGTACACGTAGGCCTAGAGAGAAAACGAGGTAGACAGAGAAGACACCAGAAGGACAAACAAGCACAGAATAAGTCAAAGCAATCTTCCACGCTCCTTCTTCCTCAGTCTTGGTCAGATTCCTGTTTCGTCTGGAGCCCCAACCAGGACGTGGACAGGCAGCTGTAAGCACATCCTGCCGGTCTCCCTACCTGACCGTAAGGCAGTGACCTTGCTGTGTCTCCTCCAAACCAGCCACTGGAGACAGCCACGTGGTCCTGATACCCCCTTCCCTTTTGAAAGTGCTTTCCAGGGATGCTGTGCCAGGGAAATCCCTTTGCACCTTTTGTGGTGATTTGGACATTCACACCCTTCAGTTCACAGGACTCCTGTAGTGTCTTTTCAGAGCTGGTTTCATATGCAGTGACTCCTGCAAAGCGCCTCTCTTAGTGCTGGTCCCCCATCTGTGTCCTCTGAGGCTAGTAAAGCCTTTCCTGGTCCCCTGGTTATCCTTCATCAGCTTCTCCTTCAGGTGATGCACGATGGGCTATGGGTTGGGATGAAGACATTTGCCACATTGCCAATCACTTCCCACAGCATCCGCAGGCTCAGAGAAGCAAGGCCATGCTCCCACTCAATCTCTTCAGAGCCCTCATGAGCTCAGGATGGTGAGGAAGAGAGGTCAGCCCATTCAGCTCTCAACCATTCCTGGACACCCAGGGATCTCTGTGGGGCAGAGAAAGAAAGAAAAAAAGCATCAGTTTAGCATGGTAGAGGTTGGTGTAGAGGAGGGATTCAGATGCTGAAGCCAAGAGAGATATTACACTTCCCTAGGACTTGCTGGTCCTGCCTGGTGTACATCATATCCACTGGCTCCATCTTGGCCTTCAGGCACCCTCCCCAGCTGCTGTTGAACACCCCTTAGAAGGAGCCAGTGGATGAGTGAACACCAGGAGCAGCCCACCCTCTCCATGCCCAGTGGTGCCCTCCCCATACATGCCACCACTTGCCGGTGCTGCTCCTCCTCGAGGTGGGTGAGCTTCTGCCCCCATGTTTTGCAGTGATGTTTCTACAGTGCTGTTGCACTCCTGAGCTGTGTGAGCAGGACGATCAACTGAGGCATTCGGCAGGGGTTGCACCCCCTGGACAGCTGGGTGCTTTAGTACCCAACTAAGATTTTCCTGCAGTAGCTACCAAAAAGCAAAGCTTCTTTGCATGAAATAATTAAACAGGTGCATCTCTACATATACACTCAGGTCAGCTGCCCAGGAGATGAGAACACATTTCCTTCGGGTTTTAATATCTGTGAATCTACAAAAGGGAAGAAAGAGGGCTTTTTCTTGATTGTGGAGATACCCAAATGACAGACACATTAGATGGAAAAATGGGAAATTAATCCTGAGATAGAGAAAGAAACAAGTACTAGATATGCCTGTGCTTTTATTTATTTGAAAGTGATATTTTAATAAATATATGTCAAAAATTATGGTCGGGGGGGGGGGGGGGGATAAAGAAGCATTTAAAACCAGAACAGAACTGCAGAAAGGAAAAAACCATATCTGTTCTTTGGGAACACAATGCCTCTCTCAGACAAATTCTGGGTATCCAAAATCAAGCTGTATTTCTTGTGCAAATCAAAGATGACGTTCCAACATGAGAGAGATGATTTGCAACAGTGTCAGTTGCCAGCATCTCTTTAAAAAGACTGCTCATACTCCATCTGCCCTGCAAAGTGTATCTTTCCTTTCCTTTCCTTTCCTTTCCTTTCCTTTCCTTTCCTTTCCTTTCCTTTCCTTTCCTTTCCTTTCCTTTCCTTTCCTTTCCTTTCCTTTCCTTTCCTTTCCTTTCCTTTCCTTTCCTTTCCTTTCCTTTCTCTTTCCTTCTTTCCAAAACACACACAACTCCAGTCTGTACTGCACCTTACTGCCAGGAAGGATTCTACTTTGCACAAAAGAAGGAAGAAAAGTCTTTCAACTTTTGTGCTTCCTCTTCCTAAAAAAAACCCCTTCTGGCCTGCAATTACTTCTGATGGTGTAGCCTGTGCAGTGAAGTGTGGGCTGGGGCTGGTAATCATTAAACACCAAGCCAAGGAGAAACTGTTTTGCTAAATCAGCTGGATTTAGATGATTTGGACATGTTAATTGCTACTGTTTAGTTTTGTACACAGGGCACTGTGGGCTACCAGAATCTAAAGGTATCGCAACTGTAGCCCAGAAATCTTGCAGATCAGGAGCTCTTCAGAAAATCCCTTGAGACCTCCTATGTGGAATAATAGCAGCTCCAGGACTCCAGCAATTTCCACAGGCAACAGCCCCACAGTCATGCAGCATGGGACAGAGGAGTGACCGTTTAACCAGAGAGGAAAGCTATACCCAAATATGGAGTAACAACGATGAAATCAGTGACTTTCTGCAATGCGGTATGCTAAGCATGCTGGAGTTTTTCCAGAGCAAAACTAGAATCTATGTGTGAAGCTTCTCTGCCCTTTTTCATCAACTTAAAGCCAAAGGGCTCTTCTTCGACTATCCTATAGATGGAGCTTGTAAGCTTACAAGGAAACTTGGACCGTGCAGTAAGCTTCCCACGGCAAAGCCACTGTTGTAGAGAGTTCAAATGGGAAGGAGGAGGGAATTCTCTAAACAAATTGCACATCCACATTCAGGAAAGAGAGCCATGAAGCAGAGCAAGGTTATGTTTTTGACTCTGCATCCCTCAGCCACTGTGATTTAATTGTCTCCTTTCCTAATTGGAAAGAGCTTTGCTCTTTGCAGTGGTGCTACTAACCAACCTCATCCCTCACAGGCCAGTCCCTGAGGTCCTGAATTTGCTCTTCCTAGGAACCCAAAAGAAGTCAATGTTTCTTGATATCTGGGTATTTTTTGACATGATTATTGTAATAGTCACTTTCTGGTATTCCAAATCCAAGCCACACACATGAATTTTGATAGGAGACAGAAGTCCAATGTCCTCTTCCTGCTGCCCCATTGGATGAGCTTCACATTCAAGCTCCGGTTTCTATGGCAATAATCAGAGTTTTGTTTCATGACTGGTAAACTCTGCTGCTCCCTGCCAGCGAATGCATCAGCTGAGTTATTCACCGCTAGTGAGAATAAAAGGGGTAGGAAAACTGGGGCCATGCTCCATTAGCTCTCTTTTCATCTCCACAGGGCCACCTTCCACCTGAGTGTGCAAACAAGGAGGTGTGAACGATGTACCTCCAAGCTGCCTCGGGTCACAAGTCGAGCCTGAGCTGCCAAAACCCAAGTCTGGAACTCAGAGCAGCCATCTCTCCCCATGGCTGTACAGCATGGATGTGGGAACCATTTTGTGCACTCAGCTAGGGTTCCTTAGGGCTGGGAGCATGGAGAACGGTTTTATTTGTCCTGTCTGTCGATGATAGCTGTGGCTGGACCCTTGGATAAGAAGTGGAAAGGACTGCAGCTCTTATCTGGTTTCTGAGGTTCTCCTGCTGCTTCCCACCTCTGCCAGCACAGGGGAGGCTGAGAGATGGGTAAAGCAGGGCCTCAGCTTTTTTGAAAAAGAAAGAAAGTGAGGGCTTAGTTCCCTGGGTCACCCATGACCCTCTCCAGCTGGTGGTTCACATAGACCCCGTTTCAACTCTCTGGCTTTAAAGCAGTTATGCCACACATGGCTGCATTTCACTGTGTGCAAACCAAGCCACTCAGAGCAAAGGTGTGCTATTAAAAAAGAAAGTCACTTATGAACAACTAAGAGATTGGCCAGGTGCCAACAGAAGAGGGGTGTAAATCAGCTTGTCTCCACTGGCTTTAATGGGGCAAGGCCAACAAACTCTGAGGCAACCACTGGGCTCTCTAACTTACGAAGAGCAGCCACCAGGAATCCAGGTCCGCCTTGCCAAAGTCTGTTTAAACAGCAAGGTTGTTTGGGAAACCCTACAGCTTCAAGAGGAAATATCCACTTCTCGTCTCCTTCTGCTTAAACGCACAGTCTGCGGGCTGAAGCCACAGCAGAGCAGAGAGAGGGGCCAGCACCCCTTTTACAGCCAGGCTTTCACTTCTAGTCCTTTAGAGACAAGGTGGGAAAATCTAGAGGAACAAGTGAGTAAGGATTAACACCCTGAATGCTGCCAGCACAGAATATCTACAACAACTGCTTGTGTCCTCTCGGAGGAGAAAAGTGCAGCCAGCATTTTCACCCCTCCAGACTAGCTCTTAGCACCAGTTGCAAGGGCAGCTCCTCCACATGCCCCTCCATCTTCGGCTAGGACCAGCAGTTCCTCCATGGACACCTGCCTCGTGTCCATCAAGATATGAGGGTACTGCTGCCTTGCTCTTTATCATCATCATCATCACAGCACAAGCCAAATGGTCAGATTCGTCCCTATATGACTCCCCTGGAACAGTGACAGGCAATGGGACTAATCACTTTACACAGGAGCATTGCTTTATCCTTTCTTTTCATTAATGACCTGCTACATGGAGAGCTTTGAGACCCAAACTGTGGTGAAGGTACAACTAATTTCCATCAACTTAATGCCAGTGAAATCCATGGAGTTGCTCTCCATCATCACCACTGTATCCCAGAGCAAACGCTGGCCTGCTGTTCAGTAACACAGTGCTAGGACATGCTGAGCCCAGCTACTTTTGCTCCTTTTCTGATGTAAATCAGCAGTGACATTCTGAAGTCAAGGGAGTCTAACTTTCCTTTACACTCCCATTACGGTGCTGACGTCAGTGGAGCAATTTCAGATTTATGCTAGTGTCATTGAGAAAGGGATTAGACCTAAATGATTTACACCACTGCAAAACTGGTGTGTAAGGGGAACTGGGTTTGCAGCACACAGCCCTGTCCAGGCACTGATGGAAGACAGGGCTAGCTACCCAAATAACGGCATAATCTGAAGAATCATTATTTATGGTCTCCGAATGTGTGCACGCACGTAGGAAGGAGGTTTGGAAGATGGCAATTAAAATAAACAGCAGGTCACTTATCCTAAACATCTGCCTCGTAAAAGCAGAAAATCAGATGTTGCCCTGGGACGTGTGCTATTTGCTGCTCCGAGCAACACAGAGGGAGCATAGCTCGCCTGACCTCTTCCAACATTTCCTTTGCCCTGAGATCTGAATTCCTCAGGGTTCACAAGTCAAAACATAATATGCAAAACAAAAGTTGGCTGAAGAAACCTTGCAGCCTCTGTTCTTGACTGGTGCCTGTTCACCTGTGGGAAGTTTGGATTTGCTCACCAGACAAACATGATGAGAGGGATGGACCACCTGCATCCCACAAAGCAAGGGATGTGTGGAGACAGGCCACATGCATTCATCTTGCTAACTATGTAGCCAGCTGGATATCACTAATTTACATTCCCTTATTTTGTTTCAGTACAGCCCTAGAAGACACGGAAGGCTAACGATGAAATCACTTTTGGTCATTAGTGATAATACAGCCCAGGCTCAAGGTCAGGTATTCTGCAGGGTGAAGATCTGATAAGAAAGTAAAACTGACCTTTTCAATCAATGGGAATCGACTATTGCCCACATAGTCACAGTGGCACTTTGAAATGCCCCTAAGGGACATTTCCCAAGGGGTCAAGGAAAGGATGAAGAGGGAAAAAATTCCCTCCCTGGCCCTAGGCTATAGATTGGCAGTCGATTGTCTTAGTGGTTTGCTAAGTAGTTTTGCAAATCTTAGAAGATTTGCTTCACTTAGTTTGAGCTGGTCGGCCAGAGAAATGGGCTCCTCTACGAGCCCAGTTCTCAGACTAATGTAGCAGAGCAGCTCTTTCCCTAAGCATCAGCCGGATTCAGGGTGGAGTGAGGGCAGAGCAAAACAGGGTTTCGCTCTATAGCCTTCCAGCAGTTCAGACGAACAAGACAGTCAGCCTTGCTTTGCACAGTCTTTGCATCTAAATGGGGCTCTTCCAACCCAGTAAAGATTGGCACAGGTTGTCTACAAATTCTGCCCTCTTTCCTTTCCTGCATCTTCAATCTCTCATTGGAAACTCTTGCTTTTTTATCATGTTTCAGCAACATGTCATCTACCATTTTACAACAATTCTTCCTATAACCTTTAAATAGCACATGTTAGAAGTACAGGATATAAAAAGAATCCTAGGGTACAACAACATGAAATGAACCATCAGTTGCTTCTTCACAGATCAAGGTAAAAGAAGAATGTGTGATAAGAAGCTGAGGTTTAACATAAGGGCACAAGGAACCAGAAGGCTCACCTTGATTCCTTGGGTTCAAGGAACACCCAGAGTGTACCCATCCCAGAGTTAGGCTACTTTATGACCATACTTACTTAAGAAAGGAAAAAATTACATCTCAGCCCTTTTAGTTTGCTGTAACACAAACCTATGCTCTAGGGCATCTCTGTACTTGGCTCTACTAGGTGATGTCCTGAGTTATACATGGGGATGCTACTTGTTTTGTTGCAGGGCTCTGACACAGCATTTACCCTCCACAGAGTTCATCCATGACTCCTAGGTACAAGTCACAGTCTCGGGAATGCCTGGCAGTGCCTCTGAACACTTTATAATGCATCCATCAGCTCAGGGGTGGTATTTCTTCCCTGTCATTCTCCCCTGCACCAGTTTGTGCTTATTTTATACTCCTTCCCCATGAGTTCTCCTATGGAACAGGGATCCAGGAGCCAATGCAACAAAGCCAAACTTTGACACAACTTTCCAGTTAGTGTCAGTTCTTAGCACATGTCCAACTTGCTCCCCGCTAGCCAGGCACAAATTTAATTTCACATCTCCACTTGTTGGTTGTGGTATCAAACTTCTCTGAAGACCTAAGTCCTCTTTGTCCTTTATCACCAGTTGAAGAAACAGATCTCCCACCACTAGGATATCACTGAAATCTGCCAGGGTCTTGGTGAAGATCACTGGCTCTTACATTGATGCAGATGGCAGTCCCATCACCAAATCCCAAACCTGGATCTTCATTTACTCTGCTGAGAAATAATGTCCCCATCAAATTCTAGGTTTAAAGGACTTCTTTTTTTTCCTGGCAGAGGATCAAAGTAGCTCTGGAAAGTAGCCAGAATGTGAACAACTACTGCAAAGCAACAGGCTTTTAAAAGCTGTATTATCTTATCTCTCTCTCTCTCTCTCTCTCTCTCTCTCTCTCTCTCTCTCTCTCGTTTGCTTGCCCCAGCTTTTCTGAGGGGGTTGTTTGTTTCTTTTTTTTTAATTTTGGGAAGTGGGAAGGACGTTGTTTGCTTTGCCTTTTTTTAATCATTGAACAGATTGGAGGTGGTTCCCAATAGAGCAACAATTCTCTTTAAAACTATTAAATCAAACAGTAAAATCCTGCAATCACCCAGCAGGAGCTCTTGACTGTCAGAGATTTGGGAGCCTTGTGTAATGCTTTTCTGGGATTTTATGGTTTTTTGCAAATAATGATTTTCCTCCCTGTGTTTTCCTGACAATAGTGCAATGTGCTAGGGCACTTGCTGCTATTGTGCACTCAACTCCTTGCAGTTGATAGACTTCACTCAAATGTTGCAACTGTGACTAACTATCAGGGCAAGTGGGAGGACTGTGAAAAGGGAAGATACTCTCTGAAGGCATAATGGAAGAAGTTTACTCTGAAAGAGGAGCTACTGCATGTACACATGACGTATGTGTAAAATATGTGGGATCTCACTATGCTCTTGAGTTACAGAAATATGATTTCATGACTACACAAAAAAAACCCACATCCTTTTGATGCTTTGCAAACCTGAATTTGTGACAGAGGTAAGTGTGCTGTTACAACCAGAACCCTGCATGTCAGATAATGCAGGCAATGTTTTTGTCTTGGTTTGTGGCACACTGTAATTTCCTTTCCTTGGTGTGATGCCAACATAGTGTACACTTGTCTTTAAGCTGGGCTTACTCCCAGTTTCCTATGCAGTTGTTTCAACTAATACAGACTTCAAACCAAACCAAACAAGTTAACAATGAGCAGAACATCCTTCTCCCTGTAGGAACAACAGAATACCCAAACAGCACCCTCACTCCTCCACCTGCCTCTGTGCTCCAACACCCTATCGAAGGAAGGTGCTGGGATGGGATTTCAGTTCCCCTCCTGCCACAATCAAAGGACACAGCTCTGAGCAACCTGCTCTTGCTGACCCTGCTTTGAGCAGGGCGTTTGGATAGGATGATCTCCAGAGGTCCCTGCCTGCCCCAACTATGCTGCCATCCTGTGAAATACAGCAGGTAGGAGCACTGCTGTGTGCGAAGCTCAGAAGGTCATGCAACATAGAAAAGGATATACATGAAGACACCACCATCTCTTCTTTCCTGTCAGCCAGCTGTGAAGTAGCAGAGACTACCTCCTAATTTTCCTGTGAAATGTCTGGTTTCTGCCCTCTGGGCAGCACGCTGAGTTTGCGGGGCTGTCAAAAACACATTAGCTGCCAGGCTGGCACGAAGGGGCATTCCAGTGGCAGTTTCCCTAAGGGCTTTTGAGGCTCCCATTGAATTGCAACAGCGAGGACCCTTCAGTTAAGTGTCACTGGCATTTGAGTGGCAAGCTGTTGGTGACATGGGCACTACTAGCTCAAGTAGCTCTTCATTTTCCTGCTACACTGTGATTTGTTGCTGTATAAGCTACTTGCAAATAAACAGTCAAAAGAACCAGCCTTTGATGGAATCTGCTAAGCTGAAGGCAGCCAGATGCTCTGATGAAGAGAGCAGGGCAGGGTTGTTTCTCAGGTTTGATTAGGTGGGATCCCACTTAGGGTCAAGTTGTTCCTCAAGGCTCTGCCGGTTTCCTTCTGGCCCAGGAGTATTTGAAGTGATAGGCTGCCAGCCCCAGGAGACAGAGGTGGACCACCACCAAGAGAACCAAATTTAAGAGCCACTGTGACAGAGATTAAGCCCAGGTGCCTTCCCTTCCCTGCTTTTAGATGCAAATCCACATATGAGAATAGCAAACAATGGCCCTCTGGATGAGAAAGGGCCAGGGATCTGACAAACAAGACAGAAGTGGCACATCAGCAGGTCATTCAGTGCTTGCCTGTGAATGCCTGGAGGGGCTTACACTAAAAAAAGTCCTGTGTTTTAAGAAAGAAACATTTGTGGACATTTAGCTTCAAGCAATGAAAATCCTTCTCATGGCTTGTGGAATTCTGGTCTGAACTCTGATTTCCTCCAAATGCTTCAAACGCTCCAAGGATTTCTGGGAAACCTTGTAAATGGATTTTGGGCTGTTTAATTGTTTTATGCAAAATAACCTGGGGTAAGGGGAAAATGCAGAAGAATTTTTATTTTAGAAAGTCCATTATTGTCATGGGGCAGCTCTCTGGTAATGCACTGAGAGCTCAGCCAGGGTTTTGTTTCCCACCACAAAAACCAGGGATATCCTCTCTGTACTGCCTTGTGACATGGGGAGACACTTACATGAGAGGACCCTTCTCAGCTCTATTGAGGGACTCCATGAGTTGGCAGCAGCCACCACAACACTCCAGTGATAAATTGTTTTTAAAGGTCTGATTTGAAAGAGCAAACACAGGGAATTAGGAGTAAAGTTGTCAACGCCAGGTGGCTAAACAGAAGCCATCATGAAGTCATCACAGTGTCCCTCAAAGCTGCATGAAGCCATCACAGTATCCCTCAAGGCCACCTCCGTGTTCCATTGGTGTAAGGGTCCAACAGGTACCAGGCAGAAACAAATCTGCTCCTTTTCCCTGTAAAAGGCTTCCCTTTTACTGAATAAAGTGGAAAGAGTGAGGTTTTCCCATGCCTAGCGTATCATTGCTAGTAAAGAGGGACTGAGCCAGATTCAGAGAGCCAATCCAAAACCAGCGAGCTGGCTGGAGATAAGGGAATGGGGAAGAAGGTCCAGATCTCTGCTTGAAATTCATTGGCAAACATCCAAACCAATTTTCCTGTGGTCAGTCAGAGCACAGAATCTCTCTTTTTAGAGGAATTTGATGCATTTCCTACATGGATACACCAATAACTGATAGTCACTGCTACCCAGATTGTTCTTACCATATTCTGCCTCCTTGAACTGAGCATTTCCAGGACGACTGTCAGCCTTGAACAAGGGATGGGGACACAGGTGGAATTCAAGCCAGGTGAAACTGGACAGTCCCATCTCCCCCTTTGGAAACACAGAGACTTAACTTCCCTGTTTGTGCTTTGCTGTGAGCTTTTGTGATGCTGTGGTTCCCGCGAGACTCTTCCTGGAGGGAAGAGGCAGCAAGAGAGTGCAAGACACAGAGAACATCCTCCCTCCGTTGCTCACGTGCAGCTCTGCGTCTGTCTCTCACAGGCGCTGTTCCCATGCAAGGCTCCAGTGCGGATGATCTCTGATCCCAAGGGCATGAATGGAACAGTCTTGGATGTGGGAAATGGTTTACAACCAAGTCCCTTATCCTCAGGCAGCCTACGAACACCACACTAGCCCCAGGGGCTAGGCAGAGTGCAGGGAGACTGAACAAGACACTTCCACCACACTTACTAATTGCTGTGCCCTGCTGAGCCACTGCAGCCCGCCCTATACATTGGGAGCTGGTGGCCGCTAGGGTTTTCTTTCCTGCCAGGGAGGAGCGGAGTCTGGCAGAGCCTCGCTGCTGAAGGACACAGGTGGTTTGTGTCTGTCCACCTCCAATGCTTCTGCTGCCCAGCCTGCCTCTGTGCAGATCTTGTCCTTCCTTGATTAAAGCCAGTGTGTGACATGCATAGGCTACTGATCCCACGTGATTCCAGAAAGGGTCTCAAACAAGGCCAGACAGAGGAAATGATTCTTGTGACCCTTCCCAAGAAAGAAGGAAGTGCTCCTGTCTGCAGCCCCCCGCGCCATGGTGTGCAGCCAGCAGCTGGTGTTGGAGCATGGTCCCACCAGCGGCTGGGAGGAAAGAGGAAGGAAAGGTATTTGCCTGTTTACATCAACACGAAAGTATTTCCCTCGTTTCAAAACGGTGCATTTCATCTACTGATCTCGAAGCAGTTGGGAAAGAAGCATTATCTCTCCCACCCAGCAGATAAGGGGTTAGGATCTGACCAAGGTTGCTTAGCAAGCCAGAGCCACTAGTGATGTAAATCTGGTTTCCAAATCTCCAGTCTTCAGCCAACTCTGTGCAGCTCTGACATCCCCTGATCAATGTGTAAGCTAACACTAATGCTGGTTTATGACTAAAATGACTAATGAGGTAATGCGGATATTAGTTTAGACTCAGAGACATAGCTGTGTATTATCCACCTGCTTGACTTGTTGGGATTGGGATGTAGCAAACAGGACAAGCGACAAGGCAGCAGCTGCCCATGAGACGTGATTATGGGAGAAATTCAGTTCTTGTGATTTCAAATCACCCTGTCATGTTACAGAAATTCATATTTGGCGAGAGGATCCAGGCCATGGGACAGCTCAGAATCAGCTCTTCCTAAATATGACTGTGGTAATGTGTTTTTAATCATCACCACTTGGGAAGGAAGGAGGAAGAAGTCACCAGTTTCTGTTCTGCTCCCATCCTCCTGCTGGAGGGGGACCTCACCAGAGAGGTGGAAATATTTCAGGGGCTGCCCAGGACAGAGCGGGTTTGTTCAGGGGCTCAGGCTGCCTTTTAGCCAGACTGTGGCAGGTGCACAGGGTGAAAGGGAAGCTTCTCTGATTAATGGGAATCAAAGCAGAAAGAGAAACTGGTGAAATGTTAATGCTGCAGCAGGGCAGGAAGTGCTCTCTTCTCTCAGGAGTGGGTACAGGGCTCGGAAAGGTCATGGTTTCTTTTTTAGAGCCTTAAATTTTGACATTTGACCTGGCAAGGTATCGCTGCTGCCACCGGGAAGTAAGAGATATGCTGGTGCCACTTGGGATAGTAGATGGCAGCTCAAAAACTTGACGCTGGCATGAACATTAATGGCTTAGAAGGGAGCAGGCAAAGAGAACAGGGGAAAACAAATGAAAGAGGGAGAAGAAAGAAAAGCCACAGGTCTTTTGAGGTTTTCTAAGGCAGACTTTGTGGGCCTGTATGGTTTGCTAACATTTGGGGAAAGGCAGTTACGTAAGTATAAGTGATTCAGCACAAAGAAACCATCTGGAGATGGCGAGTGCTTCCCCTCTGGTGGCAGTGGCAACTCTGACTTAACAGAGTGCATAAATAACAGAAGAGCAGTATGAACAGCATGGTCATCCCCGTCACAGCCCTTTCTCCACAGCCATGCTGCACAGTGACTGTCCTGCAGGACACAGGTGACTCTGGGGAAGGTGGAGGTGGCATTAACACTCTCTTAACTGGCATCCTCCCCATGCACATCCCTAATCCACATGGGGCACAGCATAAAGCAGCTCTCCCCCATGCTGGGGGCTCTCAGCCTGTTTTTTCCACAGCAGCAGTTTCTCACCTCCGGTTTCCTAAGATTAAAGCAAGGCTGGAGACTTCTGAGCAGCAGTGTAAGTGGCCTGCTCTCATCCAGCCAGAGAGTAATGAGGCATCAGGAAAGGAGGTGAATGTGGCAGAGCCGTGCAGAACTGCAGAGCACAGCACTGAAACCAGACCCGAGGCTGGTGGGTCCCCACAAAATGCTGTCTCCCACCTAAGGACAAGCAGGAAAGTCTTATTTGGAAGACTGAACAGCATGTTATGCCCTTTGGACATTCTCCCTGTAGACTATTTCTGAAATTCTCACATGCATGGCTTCAGTGTACAGCATCTATCAGCACTCCTTCCCATTCCCTCCTCACGGCACTTAATCTAATAAAGAACGAACCTATTTTTCACCTTGCACAAGAGCATCCTAAAAGCAAACACATTCATTTCACCCTGTGTATGCTGCAGTCACACAAACAACTTGAAGGAGAGTCTAAGTGGCAATTATCTGCAATCATGGTTATATCATAGGTGTCTGGAGGACACTGCTCCTGGGGAAGTCCCGTCGCTCTATCATCCCATTAAATCAGTGACAACTATATTAGAAATATATAACTGTGTGGGCAGGGAGAGAGATGGAGCCCTGGACATCCTTTGTTTCTATCTTGTGCAATAAATCTCCAGTAACTTTTTCAAAAGCAGCTCTGGAGCTTAAGTCCCATTTTCAAAATTGCCTTGGGTAATCATTCCCTTGTAGATGAGTAGATGTCACTTGGTGAGAGTAAGTCCAATTCTTTTTCCCTTATCCTGCTCACCCACATCAAAGGGTGGAGCACAGAGGTTTGTGCCAGGGCTGATAAATACTCCCAGGGTTTACAGGGCTAAACCTGTGCAGAAAGCACTTAGCCTCACCATGGCTGAGTTCACACTATGCTTTGGTTTCCTTCATCAAAGCAAAGCGACAGCCACCTGAGCAGCGGCTGGCACGCCAAGATGCTGCATATGGCTGATAGTATCACAGGCAGACACAACATAGCCCTGCAGCAGGCAACGACTCCGTTCTGCAGTGCAAAAAGCATGAAGGCAACAGCCAGGAATCCATGGGTGGAGTGGGCATCTGCACCTGGATAAATACAACCGCAGCAAGAAGGCTTGTTTTCCCAGGGCCTGGCTTTGAGCTGATAATTGCACCACAGCAGCCCTCAGGGGCTTTTCTGCTTTGCTGTCTGGCAAGCACCTTTTCAGTGAGTGAGCAAATGGTTGGCATCTACCACAGAGATATAAAAAGACGTCCCTGCGAGGTGGAGCTTGGCTTGTTGATAATCTCATGGTTTCAGTCATGGTGACCTGCTGCACTTGATGGATGCACCCCTTCCTCCAGTGCCCCTGCCCTTGCCCTCCTTCATCACAGGCTGCTTCTGTCTTCAGCTGAGTTTTTCAGCCAGGGAGGCTGGGATCACCTAACCCATCCTTTCCAGTGCAAATCTCAGCTGCACACAACAGCAAGACCTGTCCTCCTGGCCCCCCAGAAAGGGGGCTGGAAGCAAGACAACCCTTGCAGAAGTTAACCAAAGGAGAGAAAAAGCCCAGCAAAACCTCTCCATGAATATGCAGAGGTGGCAGAGGCAGAATGTTAAAGGGACACCAGGTTCTCATTTCAGTGATTTATTTACTGTAATTTCCCTGCTCTTTAGGAATGGCCAAATCTTACCTCCCAGCATCATGACCCTGCAGCAATCACAGGCTGTGCTGTGAAGCCCGGCTGTAACCTGAAACCCCATTTAAAAATGGATGGTCCATCTGCAGGAATGACAGCCCTGGTATTTACAAGGGGTTCAAGCAGCTCAGCTACAGCCCTTTGATGGTCTGATATGGAAAGACTTTCAAGTTTTATATTTTAAATCAGTTGCATAGTTTTGTAACAGCATTGAAATCTGAAGGTTTCCAACTTCTTATAGAGAGTGACCAGCAGCTGTGTAACGTTGTCTGGTTCCTCCACATTTCACCCTGTGATACAAGGGCTCACTACGATGGTGAGAGGACAGAGCAGGGCTCAGGATCACAGGAGTTTCTGACTGTGTGCCAAAATGGCCAATAAAGAACCTGTGATGTGCAATGAAACAGTGGTATCTGTGGCATGAAAATCCATTCAGAGGGAGACCGGGTGAAAATCGTAACTAAGCTTTATATAAATTACTGGAAGTCAAATGTGAACAACTTCCATGTAAGGAAGATAAAAGGTGGAGCAGGTGAGATGCACACTCATATTCAGCTCTATTATTCTCACCTCAAAAACCAGTCTGGCCAGCCCTTTAATCACTCAGCAGCTCATCTTTAAATTGTCTCAATTATTAACAATAAAGTGCTTGTTATTTGCATCACCGTCCTTTGTAGGAGTTGTGGATGGGGATGAAGACGCCTGTGGTGAAAAGCACAGCACAGCGCAGGCACAGGCACAGGCACAGGACAAGCAGTGCAGGCAGGGCCCTGGCATGCCTCTGCTGCCCTCCTTGAACAGAGGTGCTCAGGAGGAAGGCCTGAAACAGAATAACTATGAGCAAAGGGGTAAACCAGAGGGGACACAGGCATAGGAAACCATGTGTCCCAGACTCTTCTGTCCAGGGAAGAGGTGGGCACCCCATCATCCGGTACAGGGTAAGCAGAACATGAAAAATTTCCAGGTCACTTCTGAGCACAATATACTCATCCCTATGTTTACACTACAGCAGAGGAATCCTCCAGAAATGCACAAGATGACCTAACATATCTAGTTTCTATTAGTCATTTACTTGTAACAAACAGTAATTGGAACTCCTGGCTAAAATCACTGGGGATTTCCTGAGGCAAAGCCATAGCTTGGACCTGGCTTTGCTGATGCTATAATTAGCATGTGTACAGAAAAGTACCATTAGCATCCACTGACTTCTCTGGCCTGATTTGCACTGATGTCTGTGATGCAATTGCCCCCTTAGTGCAGCTTCTTGTGTCACAGACAGAGGAATGTGGCATCCCTGGATGAATCATGCAAGAAGCAGGGGAGAAAGAAGACATTTCTCTGCAAACACAAACTTTTTTGTCATCAGCTGAAGGAAGGAAATTTAATGTGTACTTAGGGTTAATGAAAACAGGAAGTTTTTGCAGGGGGTGCAGTCGCTTTTAGATTAGGCAGAATGACTCAAGACTAACTGATAAATATAATACAAAATGGCTTTCTACTGGTACTAGGCAAGGGTTGCCTTCTTGGTGCAAAGGGTTGCATCTTATCCTTTGGGGATCTAACCCTGTTCTCTCACCCTCTCCATGGTAAGGCATAATGACTTAGCAGCAGTTGTCTTACAGACATCCTAACAGCACTCTAGATAAGCTCTGGCAAAGTAACAAAAGGGTTTAATCGTTAAGTGAAACTGGATCAGGCTGAGGTTCAGATTCTTGCTAGGAAAGCCAAGAAATCACAATATCTGGCAGTTGTGAATTAAGCAGCTTCTCTCCAAACTCTTGGACACCACTTGCAGAGACACTGTCCTTCCAGGCACCGCACGCCTGGCAGGCTCCATTTTGCAGGCAAGAGCGCTAAAGCACCGAGATGTGAGATGAGTCACTGCAGCGGAGCTCAGACCTCAGCTCTCTCGGTTTCTAACCTGGGTCCTGCATCGTAAATGTTTGTCACTGCAAAACAGACTGATATTTTCATGCTGTATTTCTTCCTGCAACTCAACAAACACCTCACATAAAAGCTTTTGTGCTTCAGAGAGGATTGAGGTCTTGAGGAATTATGTACAAAGCCTGAACAAACATTTCAGCACTACTGAGTTGCATGTGTTTCAGTAACTGCACAGTCTCTACCCAGTGGCAATATAACCCAGGCTGCCTTTCAGGGATGGCTACAGACACTGGAGACTGGTGGCATCACCATGTTACTCCAAGGGTGCCTTGCACAGCAGGACAACTCCAGCCCAGATCTGGACCATGGATAGGTTTACACCTCTAATACGGCCAGAGTCCTGCCGGGTCCCAGTCCTGCCGGGCTCCCACCTCCCCCAGGAGGTCTGACTGCCCTTGGGCCATGGTGCAGGTGCAGACCCCCCTCCACACATCCCCTGGAGCTGCTCATGGCAAAATCATCTGAACAAAGCGGTGTTGATGCTAGCCACATGGCACATGCTGTGTTACTGCAGGCTCTGGAAATAGCACGGCCACAGCAACGCAGGCCCATTCGCCATGCTGACAAGTGTGCATGATGGACATACCGGGAGAGGTGAGCTATGCTGACCTGTCCTTTCCAAACCACAGCTGCTGGCTGGCACGTCTTGCATTGTGGAGACGCCCCAAGATAATAAATAAAAAGCAAACTAAGAGCAGCAAAACTTCTGGGAGCAATGCTGATACCAAAGCCCAAGCTGCAACCCTGGTGCCACCTAGGTACCCAACCCCTTCTGGCAGCTCTCCTCCTGGGAAAACCCCGTCTCCCCACTCCCACCTCGCAACTGCATCTCCTGCTTATTGCCAAGGCCATTGCCGCGCCATGGCAGGGAGACGGCTGTCCTGGTTTGTCTCCATACCTGTCAGACACGCTCACTGCAAAGGCACGCATGCTTGCAGAATGACAGAAACGCCTGCTCCACACCCTCCCTAATCGCACCTTGGCAGGCAGCAGAGCAGCCTCCGAGAAGGAAGCAAGCTTGCTGTTCATTTTAGAGGAAATCATCGCTCTACACAAAGCTTCAACAACTCGGGAAGGAACCTGGGGGCTGAGAGGAAATTGTGAATTACTGCTTTATATAATCCCGCCTTGTGCCAAGGATTGGGAGGGGACTTCCCAAACGCACAGGCTTGTCTTGGTATCTTCTACAAAGAAGAGGAGGAAAAAGATGATTCAAGAAAGAACCTGGTTGCAGGACTCAAATGCCCCAGCTCCAGAAGGGGAGGCATGGAAAATTAGGGCAATAAAGATGGTGTATTAAGGTATGGATATCAGGCTGTCTTCATCTGTTGTCCATCACTGGTTATCTCTGGGCACCTCTATCTACAGGTGGAAGCTCTGAACAGAAAACACTTTTAAAAAATGCTTTTTCTAAGCCACCTTCTAAATCTTTCAGCACTCATGGACACTGGAAGTTAAAAACCCCAGCTAATGTCAGCCAGAGAACAAGCAGGCACTACCCAAGCATGTCTGCCCCAATTTCCAGATCAAGATGCTGCTCTCCCCAGCTATAGCTTTTATTTAAAAAGCAATGCATTTGGCAGGGACTCTTCTTGGCCATTTGGTTTGGGCCCTTTGAGGGATGCTCACAAGCATTTCATTCCATCCATAGGAGCTCTTTCTTAAAAAAATGCAAGGAGAGGTTGCCACATCTCTCACTTGACTCCAGAAGAAGTCTGTTGGGAAACTCTAATTTCGCCATGAAAAAACTCAACCCTGGGCTTCTGGGTGCCAGATGAAGCCCTGTGAGCTTCGCTTTATTCCTACACAGCATACAGAGTTGTGTGGGTGCCATGGTGCCTGGCGGGAGTGCCTGACTCTGAAACTCCAGAGGTTTTTTGTCCCTGCAGCCCTGAGCAGAGCTAAAGAGCTGCAGCAGGCTGCTGGAGAGGGTTCTTTGCTCTGGCTACATGGCTGAAACTGGGTCTGTCCCCTTTTCACCATCAGAGCACCTGCTTGGATCAAAGAAACACCCTCCTGACATGTTTGGAGAGGTGTTTCACCAACAGCAAAGACTGCTTCTATTCTCAGAAGTTTTATGCTTGGATGCAGTGGGCAAAGCTCATTGCCAGCACAGGAAAGGTAACATATTCTGGTCTGCCAGCCATGCAGGCTCCCACATAGCCATCATGTTGGCAAAACACAGTATCCATGCCAAGTCTTCCCTCTGCGGTACTGTTGGACCAGTAGCTGCCAGCTCCTGGCTCCCCACCTCCAGTTCCATGTGAGCTCCAGTGTAGATTCCAGCAGAGTGAGTGTGTGTGCAGCTTTCTGCTCCAAGTCAGGGCAGCAATGCTAGCACAGGTCCTTGGGGGTCTCCCACTGCCCCAAGGAGATGGAGGAGAAGTCTTGGTGGAGGCCAGAGGCAGCTCAGGACAAAGGAGAGGAGGGGATGAAAGGTCTCTCCTTTCCGAGCTGTGATGGCAGGAAGGGAAGGGCTGGTGGGCACGTTGGAGGGGTCACAGACAGGGATGTAAGAGGTGCAAGTCCTGTGCAATAGGAGGGTAAGATACAGATACAGGTACCAAAGCACAAATGAAAGCAGCTGGGAGCAACTGGGGGCTTAGGGACAGTGCTGGGCACTAGCATCATGGCTTAACTCTGGAGCTGGGAATTCATGCAGGCTGCAGGGCAGAGCCAGAGTGCAGATGCACAGCCACCACTCCTAAGGAGACACAAGGCAAGAAAATGCCTACATGGGGTGTTTTCATGTCAACTTGCTTCATTTGCTGGTTTGTTTAAAACTAAACCACAAAATTTTGTGCTGTCTGTGAGCTGTGATAGCATACACACTGCAGTGATTCACCTGAAACCTATTGCAGTTAAAATGACAGTGAGGTCGTGAATGCATCTGCAGCTATTTTGGCTTATATAGCCATCTTCTCTCTCTATCACACACACCCACACCAACTCACACAGCTTGTCCCAGTGCTCTAGCAGGGTTATGTAACCCAAGGTCAGCTTTAGACCACCTCATGACTATCATTGCATTTGCACTGGCTGGGAGACAGGAGAGAGAAATATTAGAAGCAAGACTGTAATATGCAGTACAGAGCAGGGATACCTCCATTCAAAACCAAGGCAAAGGAAGAGTCTTATCCTGTGGGCGATGTTGCAGTGAGGAGCACAAGGCCAGGGACATTCCTGCTCCTGCTCCACTCCCACTGTGAGGGGACTCCACATGGTGCGAGACTGCTGTGCAGTGCCCCGTCAGTCAAGATGTGGCACTTTTCCTACATTGAAGGAAAATAAACACTAAAGACAGAAACAATCCAGCTGTTTATGGAGCATTTCAGGTTTGTAGTAGGAGTTTCCTCCCATGAGAAAAATGCCTGGCTTTTCTTCCCACTCCAGCAGTGCGAAGGAGCCATAAAGTTGCTTTAATGAGCCTGCTTAAAGTTTTGGCTGGCAGGGGAGAATACCTGAGCAGCACAGCACAGGTGTGACATACTCTGTGCCTTCTCCAGCATCAGGCTAGGATGGGACATTACTAGGGACTGGCTTGATACTGCTGTCTTGTGATCCCTGGCCCTGAGACTGGCAGAGTGAAAAGGTGACACCCAGGGCCAGGCTTTGTTGGATTTTTACCAGACAGAAGGATCAGTTGTCTCTTTTTCATTCCTCTCCAGTGGAAATCCCCTTCATTAGGTCTGAATGCCCTGTACCAGCTCATTTAGTCAGTCACCAGCAGGGACAGGGCTCTGCTCATGAACATAATTTGAACACATAATTTGGGCCACTTACATCCTTACTTGCAGTCTGCAGATGCAGAGAGCTTTTCCTTGCATACCAGTTGCTCGCAATGAGCCAGCTCTTCCTCAGGACCTCCCATCCCCTGCACAAGGCATTGGCGACAAGGGAAAGGAGAGTCCGCTGAGCAGCCTGCCTTCTCTCTGAAATGGTCAGCTGAGGCAGTGCTCAAACAACAGCTCCCTTTATCTCTCACTAGCTCTCTTGGTGCTTGTTCTGCCTTGGGTGGAAAAATTCCAGCTCCAATTTGTCACCGGTTCCCCGATGTGGTCCCACTGCACAGCCACCTGGCCCAGGTGGCGGGGCCTGAAGCTACCTGGCATGGTGTGCTCTCACTGTGCTCATTGCTCAGGTGATTTGAGTTTAAACATCACCCCACTGCCCTGTGCCAAGACCTGCACCATCACCTGCCTACTCCCTGCCCGGCTCATCCCAAGGTGCTTGCTTGCAGGGCCAGGGTTTCCAGCACTGGTTCTGTCAGGCAGGAGGGAAAAGTAATAATGTGAGACAAAAATATTTGATGCCATTTACAGATAAAAGCAGAATATTTTAGTTTGGTTGAGATTATTTTTTCCATGCTCTTCTTGAAACTGGAACCCCACTGCAAGAGGTGGCACGGTGCAAGGCGGAGGAAACCATCTTTAAAAATAAAACAACACTCCCCTTCCCTGCTCTAGGAGCACAAATTAGGCTGGCCACTTGCCTTGGACAACTCCCCTGACACTGGGAACAAACTGTGCATGCACTGCCTCTCTAATGGCCATCCTCTCTCACCCATGGTTCCCCAACATTTCTGTATCTCTGAGAAACTGTCCCCTCTCCCTTTGTCCTGCTGCCTTTTTCCTGCCAGATCTGCTAAATCAAACTCATACTGGCTGAAAGCAGACAAGGAAACTACTAACATAGGAGGGAAGAGACACCAGTCAAGCTGCCTGCACTGAAATGCAGATCCTGCTCTCATGGCATTTTCCAGCCCTGTTTATTCTCCTTCTGCAATCCCTTTCCTTTCCACCTTCTCCCTCCTCTTCCACATGGGACCCAGCCTCTTGCTTTCCACCTTGATTCTCCTGCTGGTGCTTGAGTCATTGTTCCTCCTAGGACTAATTTCTCATCTCCATTTTCTTCTTTGTCATCTTTTTACACTCTCCTTGGGCTATATTTCATTCTGCCTCTGTTCTGTGGTTGCCTCCATCTGTTCCTTCAACCATTCTCCTTCAAGCCCTTCTCTTTCTCTCTGTTTTTCATCACCAGTCTGTACTGTATTTATGAGTTTATTGGCAGAGTTGATGGAAACCTCCTTATAGTCCCAGGCCTTCAGTAAGCTACAGTTGTCCAACCTATGCTAAAAAAGTTGGCACTGTCCAGTTTTATCATTATCTTTCCCCTTCTGGGTTTTGCATGTTAAAGGGAATTCTTAGGCAGAGAAAGAAAACATCCCTGAAATCACTCTGATTTTGATATAAGCCTTTGGCTTTGCAAATCATATCAGAAAGGAAAATCCCCAAAGCTCTGCCATCTAACTGTAGCAGACTGAAATCCTATCCTGCAGCCAAACAAGTGAGCCCAAGCGTGCTTGCTGCTCAGTGGTGGCTTGCCCCTGGCACGGATGGTTGGAGCCAGCCCAGCCTGAGACCAAACCTGAGCAGATGCAATGCTGGCACCCCCTCTCAGGGTCCCTCTAAGGTCCCGGGGGACACTGGTAGGGAGACCTTGTTGTGCCTCTAGCCAGCACTTCTGCAGAGACCCACGCTTCACTTCAGACCAAAAATCCTTTCCCCTCTCTCCAATTAATTTCTATCTCTCCTGGCCAACATCCACAAATCATGCCTAGAAATCACAGCACTCCCCACCCCTGCCCTGCTGCCACCGCCTCTGGCTTGGAGGCTAATCACACCACAGCTCTCTGCCTGACCTTTCCTTTCTGGGAACAGCATGCACCCCTCACCTCCCGTCACTTGATTCTTGCCCACCACCATGGAAAAGGCAGCCCAGCCAGAGCAGCCCAGCACCCTGCCCCTCTCCCTGCCTCCTCCTGCCCCTGCCAGCCTGGCCTGGCAGCAGCCGGTGTGTCATCACCTCCTGCGCTGGGGAGGGATGCCTGCAACTGTCCCTTACAGTCTGCTAGCAAATGTCAGCTGGGGTCCTGCGAAGGAAGGGCTGGGATTGCAGGAAGAACAGCCTGTACATCACTGCTGCCGGAGGCAGGGAGATGTTCATTCAGGGCTGGATGACTCTCCTGGAGGGGTTTCCATGCTATAAATAGGTACCCTGAGAATCCCCTTTTAAGAAGGGTCTTTCTCTGCAGCAGGGAGCCCTGGAGGGATGAGGAACCACACAGTCAGCTTTTAAATGAGCTGAACAAGTCATGCTGTGCAGTTACTGAGGAATGGCCTTCTTGTTCTGAGTCACAAAATGTCTTTCTGTGGTTCTGTTCCCCCTTTTTCCTCCCATGTGTCTCCCCCCTACAGCTCCCCTTTGCCTCAGCTGCTGCGCTGAAGTGATAATGAATTAAATCCAATAGCTGTAGATCGTGCCCCCAGCTTAGTGCCTTCCCTGCTTCCATATCTATAACCGTACTGTATATGCTTGTATTCTGTATCTCTATATCTGTATCTCAGCTGGAGACAACATGACCTCCAGGTTTGGGTGGGACTTGTCTTCATTGCGTCTTCACCGACAACACCACTGACGTTGCTCAGGGCCCCATCTCCCATGGCAGGGAGTGTGCTAATATCTCAGTTGTACAAAACCCTGGCAAGTTCACAAATTACTCCACTTTCATGAATCTGAAAAGAAGAAGAGGACAACCTGTGCTTGCCAGAAGACAAGGGGAGGAGTGTCTCTGAGCCACACCTGGTGGGCTGGTCCTGGTGAAAGGCAGGTCCCTACCAGCACCCATCGCAACCCAAAGCAAAATGCCATCCAGGGTAAGACACTGCTCTCGTGTCTGTGCTAGAAAAAATTGTCATGCTGAGTAACACCTCCCCCTCCAGCCCGGACATGAAACCATCTCTCTTCCCCTCCCACCTTCCACACCAAAGACCTCTGTAATCAGACACTGACCTTGTTACAAGCAGGCTTTCAAGTTTTAACACAGAGCATTGACTGAGTCCCTGTCATGACTGATTTCACAAGTTACCTTCCAGCTTACCCCACTGTATCTGGCACTGCGGTTCAGCTTAACAAGAGCACAGGAACAGAGTAACACACATCCCAACAGAAAATCTGTGATCTGATGGTTTACAGCACAGATGTCTTTCAGATACAGCAAGCTGGGTGGAAAGAGGTCCTGGCTTGAACTGGGCTAACTTACACAGAGCCTAGCAAGGCGCCTGGGAAGGCACAGGGGCAGGAAAGGCATCGCAGGGCCCAGCACAGCAAATCCCCCTGGGAGATCGTCCTAAAACCTAGCCTAGAAAGTCAACATCTCTCCTTATCAAATTGCTGGGCTGCGATGAGGGTGTTTCTCATCTGAGAATGAGGGAACTGTTTCTTTCTCCTCTTCAGCTACAAACCTGTTTGTACAGTCCTTCACACTCAGGAGCTCTGAACTCCAGCTTTTGAGCCTAACTTGTCTGTATAAAGAAGGTCCCATCCTCAGCCAGACTCGTGTTGAGGCAGAGTATCACAGTAGTATCTGGGTTACAATGAGGTATCACAAAAGACCTAAAGTCAAGGCCGATATGGATCTATCTCAGCATCATTCTCTTGTGCGAGGCTGGCCACCATGCTGACATGCTTCCTCTCTGAAAACACGAACAGCAATGTCCTCTTATCTTGGTGAGACACAGACCTTGGACAAGGTCCCAAGCAGAGCGCTGGAAGAGGCGGGTGACAGCCTGCCCCTCATCCCACCCATTCCCAAGCAGGACAACCAGGTGAGGTGAATGGAGAGTAAGAAAACATCTGAACAGTGAGAAGACATTCCCCAGTGAACAGGTACCTGTGCAGCTCCTCTACCCTGGTCCCCTGCACATAGATATATCAGGGCTTCCACTACCTCTGCTGCATGCAGACACACTTCCTTTCTCTACCGTGTGTATCAGAAAATCAACACCTCTCTCATCAAGATGTTTGCTTTCCTACAGAAACTTATATAGGGCTTCTGCTCCAGTTTTTCTCAGGAAAAACTGCCACTCATTTCCAGACATGAGACCAATACAACAGGACAGGAATTTCAGGCTTTGGACCAGGGACCCTGCAACCCCATGCCGCATGGATATTTTGCACTGTTTTTGAAGGCTTCTTCAAGGCTGACTAACCAATTTGCTGTCCACATGCTGCACCCCATGGGACCACCATCCAACAGCCACTAAGGAGTGTAACAGCCTGACAGGCACCCATGGTGGTAGACACCATTTGATCTGATGCCAGCAGACTTGGGAGGCAGGAAGAGCAGTACGGCTTTGGGGTGATAAGAAATTTTTTCTGCGGTGTGGTTCTTGCTTAGGCTGATGGCTGCAAAATATCAAGATAAGGGCAGTCCCCACCCAGGGATGAACAAGCCTTTTCTTCAGCCAGAGAGGAAAAAAGATTAAGGAGGCATTTTTCACACTCACGTACACTTAAGAGGAAAAAATATTTACATGAGGGAGAAAGGACTTGGCAGGGGCTTCCCAGAGGCTGTTTGCTGTTTATGCATTTCTTGGGACTGGACTGAGGCTGTGGAGCTCAGCAGTGGAGCCTGAACCTCCTCAGGCCGCCAAGGAGGTGGTAGAGTGGGGAGTTGTGTTCAGACTGTCTCTAGGACTGGTGAGAGATCCTCTTGCCATTGTTCCTGTTGCCTACGCCTGCAATGAAGTCATGTCTGTGAGACTGCAGGTAGCTCTGGCAGCAGCCACTGTGGTTTCCTAATGCCTTTCCTTTGGCATCACTGGAGGACCAGTGCCAGGAGGGGCTGCTGGGACCCTCAGGGCAATCACGAAAGGTGCTGTGAAATAGGGATTGGGCTCTAAGCACCTCTTAGGATCAAGCACCTCTCCATGAGATGGGATATAAAACATTCTCCAGTCTGAACATCCCATTTTAACTGGATTGGGGGGAGCTGAATGGCAGCTGAAGCTCTCCCCCCAACAGATGCTGAAGGTCTGACTCTGATTCCCTCTTCAGGACCCCTGCAGTCAGCAACAGCTTGTATTTGTAGCTGGGGCTCTCTATCCCTTGAAAGCAGAAAGTTACAAACCCATAAATTATTATAGTTTGGGCGTCTGCTGTGTTTTGGAAGTGCCTGCTGTAATCCCTTCCCATCCAAGCTGCACAATGACTCCCCACTGTTGTTTCTGGAAAGGAGAAGCCTCAAAACGTGCAGGGCACACACTGGCCTCTGCTGCCAAGACTTTCATCATGGTCTTAAGTGGCATAAAGAATGCAAAATACTTGTCATTGCAACACGGATGGGCTGGGATCCTGCTGACACAAACCATGCTCTTTCTTCACCCTTACCTGAAGCAGTAACAGCACCAGGACAAGAGGGCTTGGCAACAGGTAACAGAAAGCAGGCCAGAAGGCTAGGATACTTTTCCAAAGATTCTCCCAGAAGCTTTTCCAATCCTAATTAGGAGATAAAGCAACCTGGGACAGACAGAAGCTACCTACCACACTGTGTTCCTGTCACCCCCAATCCTGCAGGGCAATTCATCCCATTACCAGCCCAAGCTCCAAACCAGCACAGCTGGAGAAGCTGCAGCACAGTATTTGCACTGTGCTAAGCCAGGACTACAGAGCCCTGCTGAGGTGTGTGGTGCTCATCCCAGATGAGGTAAGACCTTGCTCAGACAGCAGAGCGGGAGCGGAGTCGTTATTCAGCACTGCTGCAAGGCCAGCTTGGGGGCTTGCGTCTGGGCCTGAGCAGAGCAGAGACAGCACCAGGCTTTACGGACAAGCCCTGCGCACATTTTGCAGTGTTTCACTTTTCCCATCCCAACGGTCTCTGCACCGGACATCTGTGTTTCCTCCCAGTCCCAGGGAATGCTGGCACTGGTGACCAGCAACAAAGGATTGAAGCCCCTAGCTGTACTGGATCTGTGCTTCTGCAGCAGCGCTGCTCTGCCACAGGAGCACAGGAGCCATCCAAGACTGCCACTGTTTCAAGTCCAAACAGGCAGAAGAGCAGGAGAATTTTTAAAAACCACTTTGCCTGTGAACCCTGACATAAGAGGTGAAAACCAGAGAAGCCCTTTTACAGCAAAGTACTGAGCACCTGCAACTTCCTCACCATTTCCAGGGCTCAAAGTGCTGCATAAGCTAATGAAATTCTTGTCCACTCAAGGAGGCTGTGTGTGGCTCCCCACCAGCACCAGGCTATTCAGCTGTTTGGTTTTTTTTTAATGAGCCCTGAAGGATTCACTGGAAGAGTCTTGGAGAGTATGGGGAAATACAGCCAGCAAAACAGCTTTAGGCAAGGACACTTGACTACAAGCATACTATAAATACTCTTTATTTAAAAACACAATGTCAATCAATAGGACCTGCAATAAATACTTGAACTTCTGAACATACAGATCTTCATCTATGCATCTACCTAGCACAACAGACCACCTTTACATTTCCTTGTTTATATACAGATCTATATATCACTGTATATAGATAATGGAGATATATATACACACATATACATATATATATCTAAATACATATGCACTTGTGCAAAAATGACCTTACCAAGGACAGTAAACAAGTAAATATTTCCCAATCAACTCTTGCTGGCATTGGCAATATTGCACCAAAATTCAGTTGTATGCTCCTAAAATTGGCAGGGTGGTAAAACAGGAAAAAAACTGAAATTGCATGCATGGAGAAGCAGCAAATCCACTTTTTTCATGATGGAGAACATTTTTAGAGGCTTGATGCCCCCTGAAATACCCTGCTTGGTTCATCACCCTTACACACAGCAATTCCAGCAGATACCCACTGCCAAATCCAGGTGAATCAGGGTCGTGTCCTGCTCTTACAACACTTATCAGGAGAGATAACCTCCTTCCAAGTTCTGTGTAAACTCCAGTTTCGAGTGTGCATGGCTCTGTCTAGACCTAGGTTGTGTCCCTAAGATCCCAGGGGAGTGTCTGTGCTCCTGACCGAGCTGGCTGTACTTTGTTCTGTGTCAGGCAAACATGAGCCTCAGTCCTTCTGCTGAGGGTGCAAGAGGGAGCAGTTGTGCCGCAGGGTCTGCCTGTGCCACCAGCTGCAGCTTGTGCCCTTGAGGAACAGCTGTAGTGCATCTTCCAAGAAGCAGCGCTGGGTGAAATATTGCTGCCCTAATACAACAAAAAGCACCTACAGGACCCCATGGGTGCCCATGCAGCTGGTCACACTGCAGGAATGTCTCTGATAAGAGGATGTAGCTACCCCAGCTGCCAAATGACTGTATCCTCACAGCCCAGGATGTGTGTTCATTGCAAAATGTTCTCTTTGCCCCTAGGAAGAAAGGTTAGGACTAATGCTTGCTTTCAGAACAGCTCCAATAAAAGAATAACAAAGGGAAGAAATGCTTGGGCTGCTGGGTTCAAGCCTCAGAAAGAGCCAAGCTTTCACACTGAAAGAGACTTTGTTGCACTGGGAGGAGATGCCAGAGAGCGGCTGCGGTCCTGCTCGTGGACCTGAGAAACTAAGCACAAGTATAAAAACAGCGATGAAAGAAACCTTAATCCTTGCAAAACACTAGCCTTCGGGAACCACCACTCTGCTGAGAACAACATACAAGGCCAGGGTGGCTTTTCGAAACAGCTTTTGCTCATCTGAACCTGAAGAACCACCCTGGGTATGTGCATGCTGCAAATCTTAAGTGCAGACACTGATATTGCCTTACAAGTTAGCAAAAGATGTGGGTCAGCCAAGGTATAAGGTGCTTCACCAGGGCTGGATGCTTCTGCAGAGGCAGCTGGGGATAGGGAAGACTGAGGTGATGCTGGTGAGCAAACCAGCAGGCACCTTCCCCAGCTCCCCTTTTCCATCCTCACTGCCCAGGGACACAGCCAGGCACTGCCACTGCCCGTCAGGAAATTCTCCTTCCCCACTGCTTTTAGAAGTATAGCACTTTCTATCAGCTGACAGAGAACAGAGAAGGGAACATGCAAGACAGGACATCCTCCCTCCTGCCAGAGAAATGAACATGCTCATAAACCCATCTCCTTGGGAAATGGATTCATCATACCAGTGAAAACAAACACTCAAAGGCAGAGGACTGGCAAAGGGAGGGGGACAAAAGCCCTTTCCTCAGCCAGTGAGGGTGTTTGAGACTCCTGGCAGCAGGACATTGTAATACCAGAAGGGCAAGAGGTGCTGGGAGATAGATTGCAGCCTGCTGTTTACTCCTAGCCAGCCCTGTCAATACCCTCTCCTCTACGGCAAAAATACATCCCTTATAGTAAATAAATACATAAATAAGCCCTTTGAAAAGCCTAGCAGCTGTGACGTGGGAGAGCTGAAGAGCACGTTGTGTGCCTGCTCACACATCCGCTCCTTCTCCAGAGAGGCTGAGCTCTCCTTTCTACACTACTAATCCCTGGCCTATTTTCAAATGTTTGGGTGCATTTGGTAACTTAAGTCTCTTCCCTCCCTCTCTGCCGTTCCCACTGCCTTGGCAGTGTCCTTAGGCCAGGGTCCCACCTTCCCCTGAACCACAGGGGAGGCCGCCAGGTGTGGACCTGGCTCCACAGGCTAGGCCAAGCTCTGCATGCCCACCCCGACGTCCCGTGGCAACATGATATGCACTGACAGGCAATGCTGCATGTTAGGAATTGCTGAAAAATGTGGGATATGAGGCACTTTGGGAATGGCCAGTCCTCAAGAGATGCTTGAGTTGAGGTCCCAGTGAGCATCTGCACCCAGATCTGCACCCTGTCCCCACTGCCAGCTCCCCTTGTACTTCCACACCTCCACAGTGCCAGAGAAAGCAGCAGGCTGTATTTCAAGGCCTAGGCTTCCCAGAAAGCAAAAGCTCTCCAGGAATGCTCCCAAGAGGCAAAGGACTGACATAACTCAGCAGCTCTTGATACTCTGCCTGTTTTGGAGGACAAAGCAAAGACAGCCCCTGATGTGGAAACTACAGCTGCCTGAATCACAAGCAGAACCTACAGCAAGGACAGTATTTTGTAACAACACAAAAGCTGCATTTGTGACGCTCATCTTGACTAAGACTTTAAAAATAATAACAATCTGTTTGGCCAAAGTGGCTAAAAGCAGTGAACGTACCGCAAAGCTCCAGTTAACTGTACATACTGACACCCAGGAGGTGGAAAGTATCCCACCCGTGCTCTACCCATCTTTGTGGCAGCAGCATAAGGAATGAACCAGCAGCACAGAAGGTAGCTGTTGTTTGCAGTAAGAATTTGGTATTTTGTCACAGTGATTTTCCTCAAATGAAGTCACCGCTGTGTTTTATCAGATGTATTCAACCTGAGCCAACTCTCTGCTAGTGTAAAATCCTAAGTACCCTAAAATCAGTTTAAGCAGTCAGTGTCCTGACATCAATGCTCCATTTTTTAATGTCTAGGATGTATCTATAAAACTATCTTTTTATTATAAAATTTTAACAGGCCAAACGATTCCTTTACACACCTTTTCTTTTTCAACCATGGAACAGGAAAGGTTTGTCAGGTTCAGCTTTGGTGGTGTCATAATATTTTTTCCTCCAACATTTCTCTCTTTTGGTTCCAGCTGTTCCCAGAACCACACAGTTCGTATTTCACCAGTTTTACTAATGTTGCCTCAGAGGAAAGATACCAGTTCTTCAACACTCAGACTTCACCACAAGCCTGAGATTTCCTAACGCTGTAGCTGAGCATTGGAGTACTGAGGTCAACTGCGCAGTGCAAACAGCCCAACGTCCCCTGTCCCTTCGACATCCATGTACTCTGGATGCTGTAGTGGTTCTGCAATTAGCCACTTGCTCGTCTCTCTGCTTTGGCTACATACAGCTGCAATATCTGAAGCATGAACATAGCCAGCCAAACAAATAGAGCAGTTATTTGGACAAAGTCCTGGTCCACAACATGTGCTACTGAAAAGCAAATACTTAATAATAGTAAAAATACAGACAGCAACTGAAATGTGGACACTGGATTTCTTTGTGCTAGAGGCTCCTGCCCCAAAGCCAGTGGGAGTTTGGCTGCTGAGTCTACTGGAGGCTGACCTGACCCCCAGTCAGGAGCTGGCTATCACTGTGGGACACTTCTTCCCTCTGTGCCCTTGCTACCTGCTAACCTATGCTGCCCCTGGGCGTTGCAAAATACAGCAAGTGACTGGCAACATTAAAAATGCAGGAGGTAAGCTACAACTGAGAGGCTGATCTTCACTTCCTCCTGAATGCTACATAATGACCATGGCCTGCACGGAGCTAAAGTGCATCTCTAGCCAGAGTGTGTGTACCTCCACAGCACACCAGCCTCTTGCATTTCAGTCCTTGTACAGTATGAAGCAAACAGCACCTGACTGCCAGTCCTGGTCCTGCACGGGGTCTCCCCCTGCTTGGACAGTCTGTTAATGTTTATTTGAGGACAAATGTTTTTGTAGAGCTGGGGCCTCACACACCGCACCATGCCATCACACCCCTCCTTTGCTCAAGTGGCTCACGCTCAAAGGACTTCAGGTGTTGCTGACACCCCCACCAAGGCAGCTGGTGAGGGCACTGACAGGCACAGGCTTCAAAGCAGACAGCAAGATGCAGGAGAGAAGGGCTCTCCGGCACATTCCCTGCCTCTACTGTAGTGCTGAGCTGGAAAGGTGGCGAGTGGAGCTGAGCCAGCACCCGTCGCAGGGCTAGAGGAGGAGAGTGCTCTTACAGCTGTTCCTCCTTCCCAGCACCCTTTCCAAGCAGGATCAGGACCATTTTGGGAAAGAGAGAAGGGAGCGCTAGGAGTTTCCCCACCCAGCCCCACAAAAGCCACGTCGGGGCTTTACCACGAGGGGGGTGAGAGCTCGAGGAAGAGTTGGCGGCTGCCCTGAACCTTGCAGCAGCCCCAGCAGAGACCAGCAGCAATCCTCCCCCCGCGCACTGCCGTTCCAGGGGGCGTTCCCCTCCAGCCCTCCTTGGGGCTGCCCTTTTCAGTACCAGCACTTGGGGCAAGTCCTTCTCAGGGCAGCCAAGAGAGCCAGGGCCACACGGGGACTGCAAAGAGGTGTCGGCAACCAGAAACGCTGCTCCATTCCCCCTCCCAGCCTCCGACCTCCCAGCTTCCTTGCAGCACTGCCCCAAACCCGCTCTGCCCCCTGCAGCGGGGGTTACCAGCCCTGGGGGACCCAGCTCCGGGTCACCCCACTGCTCTGCAAAGCCAGCTTTGCCGGGGACGCGCCGATCCCCAAACTGACCACGACACGTCCCCAGCAGCAGCGCAAGCAGAAGCCCCGAGGTGCAGGGCAGGTGCGTGGAACTGCGGGGGCGGGGGGGGAAAGACCCCGCACACGTGCGGTGCCCGAGCATCCCCCGCGGGGCACCACGGCCCCACGGAGCGCCGGTACCTCCCGTGAGCACCGTCTCCCCCCCGCCCCTGTTCTCCCGAGTGTTTCTGAAAACACCCCGGTCGCCTCTTCCCTCCAGCTCTCCAGCTGGGGGCTTTCAGAGAGCAAGCCCCCGGTAGCAGTGGCACCCCGTCCCCGTCCCTGTCCCCGTCCCGGGCCGTCCCGCAGCCCACACCTGCCCGCCCGTGTCTGCCGCCCCCCTGACAGCCCTCCGCGCCCGCCGCCAGGTCTTGCGACCCGGGAACGAAATGCAAAGCCTGCCGCAAGGCGGAAAACAACCCCCCAACCCTCAACAAACCAACCAACCAGCCCCCAGCCGTCCCGCGGCCAGAGCTGGGCTTCCAGTCTGCCACAGAAAATAAAACATCTCCTCCCTTCCCACCTCCTCGGGCTGTCATTTGAGACTTGAAGATAAAACAAACCGGGCAGTTTAAAACGCTTCGGTTGGAGCCTCAACAAAAGGATGGTTTGTGGTTGTAACAGCGTATCAGCCAACTTCCCAGTACCACATTCCTGAGTCCCACAGTCACAGTCTCACATTCTGGGCAAACAGTCCATTTATTTCTATTATTATTGTTTCAGCAAAAAGTCCTATAGTGCTTGGCGAAAAAAAAGCGTTCGTTGTTTCTGGGCGTTGTTTAAAGTGTCCCACTGACGGCAGATGCAACCCAGCCCTGCCGAGCCGCGCTCAGCCCCGCTCCCCGCATCCCCTCCCCGGGGAGATTGTCGCACGGTGCCACCTCCGCACAGTCCCCTGGGACCACTGGCACCGCCGCCCGACGCTGCCCTCCCGGCCGAGGCGGGGGGGGGTCCCACGGCCACCGGCTCGGTCATGAGAAGGGAACCGGGGAGACCCCGATCCCGCTCCCGCCGCCCCGCCAGCAGCGAGCGCATGAGGTAGTTCAACACCGGCCGCGGCCAGGAAGCTCCTCCGGGGACGAGCTTTCTGCACAGCCTTAAATTCCGTCCCGTCCCGTCCCCCCGCTCTAGGGACCCACGGTCGTGCTCCCAAACAGGCAGAGAGCAAACGGCCGCCCGAGCCTGCCCGGGGCAACCCCCCCACCTCTTTGGAGAAGGTTTGCCAAGTTTTGGGTTCCTTGCAGCCCTTAGATTTTAGGTGCGCTCTAGAAGAGGATTGTTGTATTATTATTATTATTATTATTATTACTACTGGGGGGGTGTTTTTCCTTAGAGAGAAGGGCTTCTCTTTACAACCGGCGAGAGCCCATCACGTCTCAAAGCTACCCGCTAGGCACAGTACCTTTGCAGTGCAAAAAGTCCTCGGGGTGAGGGAAGGAGCCCTCCTCGCAGAGCAACTCGCAGGTTTTATCCGATGCCAGGGGGTAGCCGTTGTCCTCCTCGTTGTAGTCGCTCTTGCCGTTGCTGTTTGAGTAGCCGTTTGCATACATCTTCAGGGCGGACCTGCGGAGGCACAGGAGCTCCTGGAAGGCATACCTGAAGTCCGGGCTCCGGCAGTAGATCAAAGGGTTGAAGGCAGAGTTGACATAGCCCAGCCAGTTCAAGAGGATGTACACATACTTGGGTATGATGTCGTCCTGGATGACGTGCACGATGTTGACGATAAAGAAGGGCAGCCAGCACAGCGTGAAGGTACCCATAATGATGCCCAGAGTCTTGAGGGCCTTGTGCTCCTTCAAGAAGAACTTGGAGGAACGGCGGTGCCCAGCTCCCCCTTTCTGCTCCTGCTCCTTGTTCTGGGTGTGAAACCTCCCCTCGCTCCTGTCTATCTTCTGCAACTGCTTCTTGGCCACCTGGAAGACCCTTGCATACACGAATACCATGACCACAAGCGGCAGGTAGAAGGAGATGATGGAGGAGGCAATGGCATAGGCTTGGTTGGTGAAGAAGTCACAACATGTGTCCTTCTCATAGCACAGGATGGCCTCGTCACGGTCTGCCCGGTACCAGTGCATTTGGATGGGCAAGAAGGAGGTGAGCGCTGAGACCACCCATACCACGAGGATGACCATGCGTGCCTTGCTCTTTGTCAGCAGGCTCTGGTACTTGAAAGGGGAGGTAATGGCAAAGTACCGATCCACGGCAATGACGCAGAGGGTCTCGATGCTGGCCGTGACGCAGAGCACGTCCAAGGAGGTCCAGAACTCACACCAGAAGTTCCCGAACTTCCACATCTCCATGATGATGTGGCTGGCGCCGAAGGGCACCACGGCCAGCCCCATCACCAGGTCAGCGCAGGCCAGCGAGGTGATGAAGTAGTTGGTGACAGTCTGCAGGCGCTGGAACCGGGCGATGGCCGTGATCACCAGCACGTTGCCGAAGACGATGGCCAGCACGATCACCGACATAAGGATCCCCATGCCCACCATCCACACGTCCCGCGAAAGCGTGGGGTCGGCGGCGCTCTGGTTGGCGCTGACATTGCCGCCGGGCAGGTGGGGGTCTGCCACCCCCATGGCGCCCCAGCAGCCCCCCCGGGCCGGCGGCGGTTTTGCCTAGGGCTCCTCCGCGGCAGCGCTGGACCGGGCACCGCGCGTACGGGCCGGCAGGTGCGGGGTGGGCGCGGGGGGCTCCCGCTGTTTGTGTCTGGGACCGCTCCGCTCCGCTCCGCTCCGATCCGATCCGATCCGTCCCGTCCCGTCCCGTCCCGTCCCGTCCCGTCCCGTCCCGTCCCGTCCCGTCCCGTCCCGTCCCGCTCCCCCAGCCCGTTAGGCGCCGCCGAGCTTATAGCGACACCCGCCGTGACATCAGCCCGCCGCAGCCAATGGCAGCCCGCGCAGCGCCCCGCGCGCACCTCGCCCCCGCCGCCTGCCCCACGCGTGTCCCCGCCCCGCGCGGTCCCGCCGCGTCCCCGCGCCCCGCCAGCGCTCCCCGCTCCGCGGCCCCCCCCTGCTCCGGGCGCCCTCCCCCTCGCCCCCCACGCCGTGCCCGCGCCCCCTCCCCGCCCACGCGTGTTCCCCGCCACAGGCTGTCCCTGTGCTTTCCACCCTACGTGCGCCCCCGTGCGCTGCCTGCAGTCTCCCCAGGCTTTCCGCCCACGAGTGCCACACTCCCTGCCCCAAGGGTGTCCCTGCACCCCCCCCCCCGCCCCACACCTGCGTTCCCTGCCCCGGGGCGTCCCCACGCCTCGCAGCCCACCCGGGCACCCCGTGCGCTCCCTGCCCCAGGGTGTTCCCAGGACACATGGCACCAGGAAAATCCTGAGGCCACTGGAGCTCACAGAGACTTTGTCCCTGGCTGGACACTGGGGTTTGGCTTTCCCAAAAGCCCCCGTCCTCACCGGTGACACTTTGCACCAGAGTGTCACCCAGGTCCCTGTCCCTCCCGGCCTCCAGCGCAGCACCATTGCTGCGGCTTCTCCCCCAGCCCAGCACCCCAGTGAGCACCCAGGCAGCCAGGCTGGTGGGGTGCATCCAAGTGCTGGAGCCGCAGCCCAACCCCAGAAACCCTGGAGCCGGTCAAGGGCACGGACACGACACCCCTCAGCTGTCCCAGGAGTGCTGGCTGCGCAGGGAGGCTGCGCAACTGCTGCGCACCGCCACGCTACAGCCAGGCACGTGGTTAGCCCTGGACGCTATCACAAGTTATTTCCCTCCAAAGCAAACAGATTTGCTAAATAATGACTAAGGAATCCTGCAAACTTCCTTTTAACCTAACAGGAGATAACACTGCCGCTGGAGTTTCATTTCTTCCCCTTGCTCTATACTGACATCGTCCAGCCTCATGCTGCTCTCCTGCAGAGATACGTCATGCTGCCTTATGCCACAGAAAGGGAGAATAAAAAGCGTTGCTTTTGCCCAGGGTCTTGTTGGGTGCTGCACCATGGCCCTCCCGTGGCAGAGGCAGTGGAGGACTCCTGCCTTTGTTAGCAATTAAACAGTTACTAATGTTAAATCTTGTTTGAAATGCATCAGCCGCTGGAGTCTGATAGGGCTTCATGGTTCTGCCTCGTTTTTTCTGGGTGGCAAGGCCACGCCGTGGTGCTGAGGGCTGCATGCTGGCTGCCGCAGACGGGCTGCAGTAGGGAGCAGCCTTCGCCCCGCCGGCCCCATGCCACGGCCCGCTGTGTGTCCATGTCATGCCCTGGCTGCGCCCAGGCTATTTATAGAGAAGAGCTGGGTGTACGGAGAGGAAGCCTTGTGGTTTAAAACAGAGGGGCAAATGAGGTGCTGGAATCAGGAAATAAGATGAAGGGTGGTTCCAGTGGTATCACGTTTCTGTCTAGGCAGGGATCTTCCTTAACTAATGTCTTCCCTGCACTGATTCCACACCCCACTTCTGCATCCGCACACTTCAGAGGTTTTAAAAATGAAGAGACATGAACCAAAGATCCACAGGGCTCCCCTTCCCACTGCAGACATGTGCAGCCTTCGGAAAGCAGAGGCATTTGGAGGAGCCACGTATGCATTGCTAATGACCTTAGCTAATTACTTGCAGTTTCCACTGCCCACTGTGGAGATAAGTGGGGCTGTACATGTCACACAGGTACCAACAGGTACAACTCTAACCAGCCCGAGTGAGTCTGTAGCACTCCATTGGCTTTCCTAGACTTCACACCAGCTGAGGATCTGGTCTGCACGCAGACACAGGCTCAGTTAGCACTTGCCGGATGTAATAATCATTCCCTGGCTCCCATGCACACAGGCCCCCACACACCATCTCTGCCCGGGAGCCAGCAGCATGCACCTTGTGGGGGAAGCATGGCAAGAAAGCGCTGGAAAAGCAGAGGTACAGACGAGATGCAGTAGTGGGAGAGCAGAGCAGAACAGGGAAGGAAAAGCAGGAGGTGTGGAAACAACACCTTGTCCCAGCTCTGTGTTCCCCCTTCTTTTTTAATAGCTGATCAGAAAGGTCTAGAAAGTGATCAGAGTAAGTTTCTGGTAGTAACCTGGTGAGTTTGTTTTGCTGTTTCCTGTGGGTTAGGCTAATATCTGGGAATACTCTGACACCAGATTGAAGTGTTCAAAAGCATTAGGTCCCCTATCCTCATAGACATACAAATGTTCATCCTTGCATGAAGCACTAAGTCTTGAAAGCAAGAGACTGGGTTTGGATACTCAGTGGGAAACACCAGGTCTGCGAGAGTCAGAGCGAAGTTCTCTGCTTTGTAACAAGTGCTTTGTCAAAGGCATCCATGTGTCCTGCGCATCCCTGATAACAGTCCTACATTCCTCTCCAGAGCCCGCTTCAGGATTCTGGAAGTCTCTGTGGCCCATGGTGCAGAAATCAGCAAGCCCAGCTTACATCCAGATATTTTGTCTTTGTTATACTATGTTCAAAGAAGCCTGAACGTCTGCTTTGGTTAACAGGGTGTGGTGGAGGAAGCAGAGAGAGACTGATTTTTCTTCCTTGATTCTGCAGCTCTTGCTTGTGTTGGCAATCCTTGTTCGCCTATGTGAGGTATGTCGGGATGGGCCCATGGCTTGAGCAGATTTTTGCCCTTGGCTATGCAGCCATGACCCACACCAAATGGGACTAGTGATCGCAGGTTCAAAATAAAGGCAGGAATTTCCCCTACTAATAAATTCCCCTAAAAATAAATTTCATCACCTAAAGTCTAAGTTGCTTTTGAGGTTTGCATGCCTTTATCTGTGCTTTTGAGTAGTTATTAGCTTTCCAGCACATTCAAGGCTTCTTATTCAAACAAATGTAATACCAAACCTCAGAGGAGAGGTTAGGAAGACAGTTAAGTTTGCGCTTATTACGCTGCCTAAAGTGCTGGGAATAGCCCCAGCCCACTCCTTGGGCTTGGAGAGTGTCAAAACCAGGCATGTCTCATTTGTTTTGTGCAGCACATCTGCACCACTGACCCTGCTGCTTTGTCATCACACTAATCTTTTCTCTTTTTATTATTGGATGTGTGCTCCCTCCTTGCTGGGTGACATTTGAAGAGCGGCCTGTGGGATCAATGGGAAAGGCAGCATTGGTAGAAAGGTAACCACTTCTACTAGCCCAGCTGCCATAATTGGAAAAAACAGCCAGCCCTTTGGGCATGCAAGGCCTTCCTCAGGACTGTGACTAGCTGGGGTGCTGGCCTTAACCCTGCTTGCCCAGATGCTGATCACAAGCTCGAAAGCAGGAAGCAGTCTGATACTAAGCAGCTGGCCAAATCAGGCCTTTGGCAAGCGCTCGGAAGTGACAGTCTTCAACACAGTGTTTGGCAGGAGGGGAATTTGTAAAATTCTCTTCTTGCAGAGAACTGATAAGTAACAGTATTTGTCTGGTATGACACTGCGGGGAGGGCTGTAGAGCAGCAGGAGCAGCATGCAGGTAGCACAGAAGCATTCCTCTTCCTGTGGCTGCTGAGTAGCACCAGCCCCTGCTGCAGGTAAGGAGCCCACCTGGGCCTGAGCCACGCCAGGCACCCTTCGGACAACCTGGCAGCACTTGCTTGGAGGGCTTCATTCTGCTTTTCCCCTTTTTTCTGCTGCATTTGTTTGCGTGTGCCTGGCTTTGGCTGTCAGTGGGCACTCAGTGGTGCTGCAGCTGAGTGCTGTGCTGGAGCAGCTCACCAACCCACGGGAAGAGGGACGGGGACACTTTCTGTGGGTCACCTCTGCCTTCCTCTGGGGGCTTTTGGCTTCCTCCTCCTCCTGCTTCAAAGCAGCTTGGAGGGGCTTAGGGAGGTTTCGGCAGGTTAGCTGTGGTAGCAGCATGCAGCCTCCTGGCTCTTGATTTCTCTTCCTCTCTTGCTATACAGACCATGAGGGGGAGCCACCCGTGACTCACAGCTCCCCGTTAATCTCTTGTTTATGCTTGTTTGGAACACCAGTGCAATTAGAAATTAGGGTTCGAGCAATAAAGTGATTTTTTTTGTTTGCTTGTTTCTCTCTTGGAGCCTTCCTGCACGGTCTGGTGGGAGCCCTGGGGTGTCTCCTTGCTCCACGAGCCCACAGCAGTAAGGAGAAGCCCAGGGCTCCCTTTGGCACCAGCCTGCAGTAAGGAGGAGGACACCAGTAGGGACAGAAACACTCCTGCTTCTTTTTGACAGGGAAGATGCTGCCACCTCCACCCTTGGGCAGCCGTCCCTAGCCCCAGCACCCTGGAGGACCATGCCCACCCCACGCTGCACAGGGGGATGAGGAAACGGAGGGGCTCTGCTCCACTCTGGGGGCTGCAGGATGGCACAAAGTGCCTGAGAGCACCAGTTTGGTGTGGGAACATCCCTAACGCTTTCACAGGTGCCACCACTGTTAAAGAGTGCCTGTCCCCACATCCTCCCCTGCGAGGGTGCCATGGAGGTGTGAAGGGAAACTGAACGCATGGGGTTATCATTCATCTTGCACCAAGGCAGGCAAGATCCTCTGGTCCCCTCTGTGCATCTCCAGGGCACCTGCTGAGTGTGGGAGGTCACAGCTATTAACCTCTGAATTGCTGGCATTTGTAGGGAAGCAGTTATTGTCTTTTTTTTTTTTTTTTTTTTTTTTCAGACCAGAACAAGGGAAAAGGAAACTGCTGAATATGAGCAATGACCCCAGTGAAAAGTGAGGCGCTTTATATGGAACATGACACTGGCTGGAACAGCTGAATACCAGAGATTCATTGTCTCTGAGCCAAATACTGAACTGCTTGCCTGTAAATCAATACTGATGGTAAATACAGGTTACAAAATGACACAACATGAGGGCAGCAGAGGAAACAGAAGAGAGCATCAGAATAGTAGTTAGAGATAAAAGATTGCTATCAAGAATTCTTCTCATTACTGCTTTTCCTGTAATTGAACATCATGAATTTTCATAAGCAGAGGTGATCACTGTCTCTAACCTGCACCTCCGTCTTGACTTGTCCCTGGCAATGACCTCTGAGCCCATGCTGTCAGCAGTCTTTTCTTGTCCACTCCCCAGTATCTTGTTTCCCCACATAGTGCAAAGCCATGGTGTGAGGCTGCAGCAGAGGAGTTTGCCACACAATGGAGGTTTTCTGAGTGCAAAACGGACTCCATCCTCCAGGCACCAACAGCACTGAGGTGGCTTCTGCTCCATTACCCCCACCCAGCATGCCAGAGGAGATACCAGTCAGGTGCAATGGGCACTCGGGGACACAGAGCAGATGAGGCTACATAAATGTAGCTGTAATTTTACGTGAGCCTGGGCTGGAGCCACACTCAGTTGCACACTCATAGTGTGACGCAGACAAGTCTGATTCAAACACAAATGTACCAAGTTGTGGCTACACTGAGGTGCCTTGCTTCTCACTTCCAACCTCTTTCCTGCCCTTGTTCTTGCAAGGCCATCTGTGCTCCTCAGATAATGTTCAGTATCATTAGGCAGGAGGCAAATTGTATGGCACCTACACTGACCTAATGTAAACCTCTGACTCGCATAAATAATGGGCATATATTTAGGAGGCACACCAGGGAAGCAATATGGAAAGCACAATGCTCTCTGCCCTCTTCACCTCTCCACCATCAGTGGGGGTCTACAGTACCCCTCAGGTGAATCCTGGCCCTGGGGATAGACATCCCTGCTTGTGGTAGGGCCAGAGCTTCACCTCTCATTCCTAATTTTAGAAGGCTGCTTCATGAGCTTGTAGGAAAGGGAACTCTGTGTGCCGGAATATGTGCCCAGTTCTACTGAGTCCAAGAGGAAATTTGTTTTTTCCTCAGAGCTTTCTTATCAAATCTGCTGCATATCAAACCTGAAATAGCTGGCTGCTGGTCAGACCAAGCTTTCCCTCAGCTCTGAGGGGTGGTTCAAGAGCTAGAAGAGGATCTGCACCACTGCAGGGTGGCATGGCTATGGTGGGTGGGTGCTGTGTGCATGCTCTTCATCTGGTACAAACCCAAGAGATTTTAATTTAGTTTAATCATCTTTTCTGCTGCGGGCAAGGCCCTTGGCATGGTCTGAAAGCAGGTACACCGACATGTGCTGGGGCCAAGCCAACAACTGGTGCCTGGGTGCCCTGTGCCTGGCAGGACAGAGCCAGCTGGGGTGCTGAGATGTGCATAAGGAGAGGATGGCCAGGTGGGGTTGGGGTTGAGCTCTAACCATAGCTCTGCCCTGTATATGTGGCCAGGAGGATTGACAGCTGCAGTAAGGGTGCAGGAGGAAGGGCTTCAGCAATGCCAAGGTCATGGACAGATTTGAACAGCCCGTGCTGGAGATTATGGCACCCTGGCTAGCCACAGTATGGGTAGGTGAAGTCTGCCATGCCCCTACTGCCAGCAAATGCCTGGCCATCCTGTGGGTGTCCTCGAAAGCTATGCAATCCCTGCGGAGTTACAATGTCTTCTGGGCCCTTGGGAAAGTGCTTCGCATTTGCATAGGTGGCTCCAGACCTGGAGTATCAATACAGACAAGGAGAAAAGGCTATAGTCCTTGGCAGAGGTTCCTAGATCACATAGACCTTTTCAGTCACTGAGCCCTTAGTTTTATGTTTCCCCTCAGTGAGGCAGAATTAATTAATCCTTATTCCTCCAGGCATCTGAAGAGGACATCCACTAATGTCTGTCAGGTCTTTTGGAGCACACTTCATAAGGTAGTGCTAAAAAGGTTGTTTTTCTCTGTGGTTACAACATATATGGTCCCGTTGTTCCCTAAATACCTTGCTGGGAAAAGGAAATCACAATTCAGAAGTGGCTTAATGTAAGCACAGGCTTGTCTCCTTTCTTTGTAATGCATCTGTCTGACTGTAGGCATCAGTCTTCCTGTTTTATACAGGGACAGGACATTTGCAGTGGGAATTGTCATGGAGAATGTGTTCTTAACATTGAAGTGTAAAAGAAAGGCAGTAGTTGTGTTACGCAAGATTTGGGGGACAGGAGGATCCTTTAGAAGTGAACGTGTTTGAAGAAAATGATCACACTGAGAGTCCTGGGCACAAACATCTCCAGAACATGTGAAGATACTGCTTTTGGTAGTCACCATCAACAAATTTGCCTAATTGGGGATCATGTCTAGCAGCAAGAAGGATTGTAAGCACTAGGATACCAAGGTGAGGGGTACAACAGAAGAAGGTAGGCAGAGTTCAGTCTCCATAGCTCACACATTGCTTGCCCCTTCTCAGTCTGGTCATGACATCTGATGTCAACCCTGTTTAACTTACTCCCTAGTTCTGGGAGAAATTTGCTGCTCATTTCCAGCTCATATCACATGTCCCACCTACTATACATCAGCAAGTCCTCATTTTCTCTGCTAGTTAATGAACTTGGGCTAAATTCAGAGCAACATATGAAAGTGAAAGGCACCGTGTCTCAGGACCACTCCGACTCTTTACCCACCCCAGCCCACTCTGGAATGTCAGAACAAACACTGTGTGTAACTCCTTAAACAATGTAAGTAATCGCTTTTAGATGGGCTATTGTGTGTGGCATTCATCTAGGAGATGGTATCTGTGAATGGTGTTTTGTGTGTTAGTGCATTTTAATAGCACGTGAGATTACATCTCTGGCTAGTGTTTTTATTTGCTATAGTATGGTAATTGGGTGATTTTAATCTGTGGTTGATTTTTTTTTAATGTAGCTAGCCCTGAGGGAAATGGTATAAGGCTGTCTCTTACTAAAATTAACCTTGGCAAACTCAAATTTGCCCCTTCTGTGAGCTCACGGCATAACACTTGAGATAAAAAATGGTTGCAAGTCCAACCAGCTAAATAGATAGAGGACCTGCAAGCCTGGATTTTCTCTCCTACTCAGGCTATTAACCTCTTCGTTGGAGGCACAGACTCAACGTTTTGAGAACCCTGCATCCTCCGAAATTCCTTCCCATTCTCCAGAGAACAGGCATCTGTTGTGCATGATACCTGAGGACTTTTTTGATTACATCCCTGGAGATGCTGCTGCAGTGATGGTCCAGCCCTGGCAGTCAACACAGAAAGCAGGGTAGCTCTCCAGGAACCCAATCTCTGTGCCCACTCTTCTATCATGCAGTTACTTCTGTCCATCTCTCTGATTCCATGGGGACCTCCATGCTACTAGATGCCCCTGAAAGGAGTTTTCTCCACCTACATTTCCAGTTCTAGAAACACTCTTCCCTGAAAATATGTCTGACTTCCGCACCGCAGCTGAGCCGCTCCCCAGGGCATGGCAGAAGGCCAGGGCAGGTAAACCAAGAGTCATAATGAAGATATTAATTTATGACTCGAACATAACACAGGCTGGCTCCTTGCCTTCTCCCCAGAATGAAAGAAATTAATACAATGTTCCTGATGTGCCCGTACATACTTATGCAGTGAATTGAGCCCTGCCCAGCCATTGATTTCCTGCTTCAAATGTCAAAGCCATTTGGTTTCATAATCACTTTTGTAACCCTCTGATGGAAGTGGAAAGTAGGGAGAGGTGTCCCAGAGACCTGGAGGAGCAGGTGGTGCAAGGAGGGAGATCCTGCATTCCTGAAATGCAGAACCAGATGTAAACATAGATCTGGTGTGTGGATTAGAGAGGGGAGAAGGCAGAAAAGTGATTGCCCTCTTGTTGGGCAGATGTCCTCCCTCCAGGCCACCGTAGTTTCATCCATAGGTTTTCTAGCAGCCCCCCTGGCTCCTCTGCTGAGATGCTCATTACCCTGAAAATTGTGCTGAGCTCTTCTCCCTGCTGCTGCCAGGTCCCTCTGAGTCAGGGTTTGAAGGCTCATGCCAAAAGGTCACGCCTGTGCCTGGCAGCTCTGCTGCGCAGCCAAACAGGAGCAGCATGCATAAACCTCGTGGAGTTGTACCTTTTTGTGGGATGCTATAAACACCACCCCTATCCTTCACGTGCTAGCAATTGGCTTCAGTCAAATGAATTGAGTTCATCTTTAAAATAAAACAGTCTTGGGGATCTGGCAGCTAGAAGAACCTGTGTACTTTCCTCCAGTGTACCCCAATGCCAGCAGAGAGCTGGTGTGCTGTGTTGTCCGTGTCCCACCTCCTTTGCTCCAGAGGAACCAATGTGTTTCCCAGCAGGAGCACAAGGGGCTTTTATTCCAGTTTTTAACCTCTCTGTGAGTCACCACAGTTCTCCACTGTCCCTGTTGTCCCTGTCATTGATGAATTCGTTAATCATCACTGTTTCATTTGTAACGTAACCACAGGCAACCAGTGGGATGCATGTGCACTGTGGGTAAAATGCCCACAGAGAGAGACCTGTGTGCATCCGTGTCGGCACTAGCAGCTCCCTCTACACAGGATTAGCCAGAAGGGTGGTGGGGCAGGAATACGTGGACTTCCCAGCTCCCTGTCAGTGCATGGGGTCTGCCTGCTTACAGCACACGGGGAAGGTGGCTGTTCCTTTACTGGTACAGGGGCTGCTTTTTCTTCTCAAGACTGAAGTGTGGTACAGGAGCAGCGTTGACATCCCAGAGCTGACAACACAGGGCTGTGCACACTGGGATGGAGGTACGTTGGTCCAGAAATGGGAACTTTTGCCCATCACCTGTTTACAAAATCCTTGTTTCTCACCAGATATTTGCAACAGATCCTTAGTTTCATCTCCTAAACTACTCTTGCGCAGCTGAAAGAAACAGACTGAGGAGATAATAGCAACCCAAGCACAATGTCCCCATTAGGACTGGCGGCACAGCTTTTGTGGATGGCTTTGACTCTCAGCTGCAGACTAAGGTGGGTCAGGAGCTGTTGCCACAACCAATTGAATGTAGAACGGGGCTTTCTCCCACAAAAACACGATAGGTGATTGAGGTGAAGGCTTCCTTTCAAGAGTAACTCACTCCTTTAAACAGTTTCCATAACAACTTAAATAGCTTCCAGTGAGTCTGTCTAAAGTTAAAAGACCAAGGGTGATTTTACCGGCAGAGCAGAGGTATGCAGGGGACCTGGTGGTTTGCCTTGTCTAATGTCTGCTGCACCAGCTATAACTGTCCCTTGCAGCATATCCCAGACTTTTCACCTGGAGAAAACCCTTGTCCCTTTCCAGATTTAGAGTTTTAGGGAGACTGTGGTTGATAGGCCCTGATAAGACAGAAACATTTTATAGGAAGGTATGCATTCCCTTTCCGTGTAAATCTCAGCTCATTCCTACTGCATGAGTTAAGGCAGCTGCTGAGTTCAAGTGAGTGCAGTTTTGAAAGCGAAAATCCTGCTTGAAGTCCAAAATAAATAATAATGAATATAGCCATGTGAAAAGTAATTATAAGGCTTTAAATAAACTAAACTAAAATAAACAGCACCCCTAACCTTCACGTGCTAGCAACTTGACTTCAGCAACTGTATTTCCCAGCCAGGGTGGATGTGGATAGCTTATTGAAGCAGGTAAATCCGTCCAGAGCCTACAGAGTGCTGCTTTTCGCTGGTCTCTGGTGCCAAGAGTAGCAACCTTTTCCTTCAGATCAAGTGTGGGACCAGGAGGTCATGTGTCCTGGCTCCATCACTCACTTCGCCAGTCAAGTCACTGAACCTTTCTTTTCCCCCAAGAATTTGAAGCTTATTAACTAAACAACCCTTACAGTCTGTGTTATTATTATCATTATGAGTGAAGTCAGCAGCTTTTGTAGGAGACTCTGGTTCACTGGAGTTTGCTGTCAGGGGAGGAACGAAGGCGTGTGGCCCAGCCCCATGAGACCCAGCTCTTGGGTCTTTATGCCTAGTTGTTGCTTCTCTGAAGCTAAAATCTTTCCAAAGGGAGTCCATGCAGGAAGCAGTTGCCTCATATGGAACACCAAAAAGGCAAAAGAGGAGGCAAATTGCAGCTAAGCACAGAGTCTGAAACCCCTCTGCTGTGTCCTTTACATGGCTGCACCATCTTATTCATAGCCACTTCTCAGGCCCCTTTCCTGCCCATTCAAGACTACAGCCAAGTCCTACTCCAGGTCTGGATTTCTTCAAATGCAGACCTTTTCCTGGAGTATTGTTTCAAATCGCACTTTCCATTGATGCCATTAGATTAGACCCAAGAATATAATGCTACCACATGACCTCCAACACACCTTCAAACAATTTTCACTCCATGCACAGTGTTTTCTGTATCCTATAAAGGTAAAATCTTCATTTTACTCATCTGCTTTCCACTGACATAATTACTCGGCAAAATAAAGAGCACATGATAGCTGTTTAGCACTTGCCTTGTTCCTAATGAAAAACAAACCAATTGCTTAGCTATTAATTATGCAAATACTAATTAAAATTAGATAGTCCAGCCCTTTAAGAAAAAAATGTAGCCGAGCAGCAAGAGTGGCCATGCAGTGTGTCTGGGTGAGACCGGGCCTGGGGAGCAGGAGGGCTGGGATGGGTCTGTGTGGATGTGCTGGGACCCAGCACTGGAGCAGGGTCAAGAGAGGCTGTGCCACAGAGCAGATCCTGTGTGCTAAACCCAGAAACCACGCAGGGCTTGGAGGTGTAGGACTCAACATGCTGCCTGTGCCCGGGATGAAGAAGGGCAGCCACAGGGGAGGGCAAGAAACAAAATATTTCTGAGAGAAGACCTCTGTCAGACAGCCACCATAACCAGTGCTAGGAAATGGAATAGGACAGGAACTTTCTTATGAGCCCTTCAACAACCATAGGGGAAACACCTCATTAGTACCACTGGCTTGCAGGAAGGCTATCTGATCTGTGTGATGTGCACACGATTATCCCCTTCACAAGAAATGTTCCTGTTAATCCCCAGTTTCCTGCTCCTCTGCCACTGACTGTGACTTCAAAGCTGGTATCAGTGCACAGTCTAACACACAGCCAGGGTGCTGATAGAGCCATGGAGCAAGGGCAGAAAAAAAGACTGAAAGGCAACACTGCCATCAGTTATGCCGCAGAAGAATAGGGAAAATCCTGGTAGTCTCGAAAGCTGCCCCTAGGCGGGGGGTTCCCTGCATGTTTTGGACTTTCCCTGAACTCCTGCTGGATTGATTTTCAGCAAAGATGAAGAAGGAAAGAGCATTTTCACCTTCTATGAGGATAGCCTTAGAGACCAGGCTGCCTCTGCCTGGCAGTGGTGTCAAGCAAGGGGGCACTAGCCCCTCAGCCCTGGGGACACATTATCAGCCCAGCAGCACAGTAGCAGCCATGGTCTTGCACCTTCCAACCTATGTCTTATTTGCCCATGTCACAAAACTCCCTGGGACTCAAGGCTCTGGCAGAGCTGCAGGGTGCGGGGATAAGAAGAGCAGTGTCTGCCTGCTGACAATGCAGCAGAGCAAGTCTGATGAGCAACGGGCTCATCCTGCAACAAGCCACACAAAACCATTTAAAATAAAAACACCTCTGACTTCAGCGATGATGGTGCCATTGCAGGTTATTGAGGCAGAGGCTCAATAATCCAAAGTCATAATTGCTCTGAGCAGCTGTAATACCTGGTAGCCATCTGCCATGACAAACAGTGCACTGGGACCTGTGATCTTGCTCAGAAACCCACACACCCAAGACTGGAAAGAAATGGCACATAATAATTATGTCTGCTGTCATTCCCTCCATCCTACTGGTGGAAGCACTACTGAATTTCTTGTCTGGGTTGTCAGTGGAGCCAAATCATCTGTCCTTCATCTATAAAGGGTCTGTTCATCTCTGGAGCCTCCTATCTCTGCTATTAGTGGATAATTGATAGTAGGTATCCACTCCTGCTTCTAGGATGGTTGCTAGGGAAGTGGATGCTTTATATGGTTATTATAATTAATAGTACAGCTCAAATATGGCTAGCCATGTGCCATGTAACGTATTCATTTGGAATAAGGAATGCAGGAGCCTTATGTTTTTTTTTTACTACTGTGTCCATCACTGTTTTCTTACTCACATCTATATATACACCCACTGATAAAGCTCAAAGGATCTACCTCGATGCAAATGTACTTCATCTGGGAATAGGACAAAGCACTTCTGGGAACGGAGCCTTGCACCAGTCACTTTTGGACCACTCCCCAACAAATGTTGCTGCTGATAAGGACACAGCATTGTTAGCTTTGGATCCTTCACCCAAGGGGGGAAAAAGAGTGTGTAGCTCCTGTTGCAAATTATAAATCATGAGTTTCTTAAAGGCCTATTGTCAGTCAGGGCTCCTCAATGGTCTGAGATGTTGCTGACAGCTCCCATTTGTGCAGTTGTTAAGTGAAGGGTGATTGCTTGTTCTGCTCCATCCAGGGGGCTCTCTTGGGAAAACAAGTGAAGAAAAGTATCTAGCTGCAACTGCAGAGCTGAATTATCAATAGCTCACCCTATTGCTTCCAGCTGACAGCAGAAGGTAACAAGCCTGATTTGCTTCTCTCAAAGACTGCTTTCATGGGGTGGGATGGCCTTTAGTTCAGCGAGACTCATCTGACACAGTGAGGAGACACTAGGAGCCAGTCATAGGGAGGAGGGCACAACGGCAGCATCCTTTGTCTCTGCACAGCAGAAGATCTGACAGCACCTAAGGAAACCTCAGCTTTGGACACCTCTCAAGCTCACTTTCACCTGGCACAGCAGTTTGTAAAGCCAGGGGACAAGTTAAAGTCCTTTTAGTGACACTGTGACCAGTGCTTGTCAGCTCATGGCCCAAATAGCGGAGATTACAACTGTGCAAGGTATCGTCTCTGCAGGGAGTGACACCCAAGGACCATCCCCAGGCTCCTGGCAAGCCATGGCAAAGCACAGACACAGGTCTCAGCCCTGGCTCCTCATGCTGCACAGTGCAAAACAGACAGGTTTCTAAACGTCATGCTGATGGCTAGAATAAAAATAAGATTCATGGAGATGTCTTAGGACTTCCTCCTGCATTAAAGCATGTTTTTAAGTTCTGCCAAGACAGAAGAATTAGGGAGGGATTTTTTTAATCTGTTTTTCAAGGATTGCTTTTAGTTGTGGTTTGGCACAACAGCATTGTAGGTCTTTCAAGGGTTGAATTGAGTAGATCAGTGTCCTTCATAAATGTGCCATCATGAGTCAGGACTAAGGTCTGGTACAGCAGGGAAAGGACAGAGACAAAGGGCAAAGACATATGAAAGTGACAGGTGTTTTGCTCTTGTGCTGAAGCCTCTTCATGGGATTTGCCTGGATCATGAGATGAAAACAATGGTTTTGGTGAAGGCTACTATGAATCTGTACTACTGCTGAAGGGATTTCCTGAATTCTTATTCCCCAGCCTATTTCCCCAGGAAGAAATATTTTCTTTTTTGCTTCCTCCATCTGCTGCTTGTCTACCACCTTGCAAGAGACATGTGGTGGGGTTGCTGTTCACTCACTCACACAGACAGCTTTCATTGTCAGATTACGAAGGAAAAACCCTGATAAAAAAGGGCGGCACGAAGGGACAAAGCCCCAGGCCAACAACCGGGGCTCTCTCCCAGTTCACTCATCCACCACTACTTCATGTCTCAAAGCAAATAAGTATCTGCCTGCACCCAAATTAACATGCGACACCTTAGTGTCTTGTTGCTATTCCCTGCACCTCTTTTTACACCATCCTTAGCATAGCTGGGAGATATTGATTAAAACCCCTTTTGCTCGTATAGTTCAGGGCGGCAGAGGAGAACTAAATAAAGCAGTCAGTTGCCCTAAAAGGCCTTTTTTGGAAGTAGTGGCTTTTGGAGTAGCCAGGATCTGGAATGTAAAGAGACAAGATTTAGGAAAATGAGGAATCCAGCCAAAGGTGAGCACTAGTTTTATTAATGTAGAGTTCCAGTAATTTGATCTGAAGAGGAAAATCAAATGATTGAGGGTTTTAAGCACCGTAGTCTGGGTGGCTGGACTGGAGTAGCTGCCATGTATGCTAATGAACCTCCTCTATTCAACAAGGAAAGCCTCTATGAGCGTAGATGACTCAGAGCTGCTGACGTGAAGTAAAATTGTAATGCACCGTTTCTAGTAGCAGCGTAGGGAGGAAATACCTTTTATTATCCCCAGAGAGAAGGGAAGCGCTTGTAAAATTGGCCTTAGCATGGACTAGAGACCCTCTACTAAGTCCCTTCTACAGTCTTGCTGACATGCTGTCAACAGGCTATTGAATATTGTAATTAACTTTAAAACATGTTAGTGGAGTAGACAAAGAAAGAGGAAAGAAACTAAATAGCTGCTGAATAAATGTTTTCATCTAATTCCAAGATAGGAGCACCTCTTTCTTTATTATTTGGGGGGGATTTTCTTCCTGTCAGATTGAAGGTTCATTTGTTTTCCTCCACACTGTCACAGGGTCCATCATTTCTCTCTGTCTCTAAATGCATGCAAGCCAGAGCAGGGACCCACTGTACTGAAGACACATGTCACCATGGAGGACACATAGACCACAGCATGGATGCAAGCCAAAACTTTGGGAGCTCACAAATCACACACCGGTGTTTACCAGGCAGGCTCTGGACGTGCTGGAGGGGTGTGCATGTGCCTGTGCATAACCTGGATGCCACAGTGTGAAAATATAGTTGTGCTTGATGACTTGTTTTAAAAATGATGTTTGCTTGCCTATGGCTTCTCTCCCTAATGTTCTGTGACTAACATAAACTTCTCTGGAAGAGGCTGCTTGGTGCAAAGCTACGACATAAATGGTGCAAACAAACTGCAGTCCCATGTGTTTGGGCATGTCCAAGTTGAAGTGGGCAGTTATAGCGGCAGCAGGGCCTCCATGCTGGGAACAAGCAGGTCCTTTGCTGGTGCCGTCATCTCAGCTTTGATCTGATTCTTCTTCAGTGCTTGAAGCCAAAGAAGATGCAGGCAGAGGAAAAGGTGGGATGACAGGAAAGAAGCAATATGCAATTAGAGGGGATTTTTGCAATGTTGACAAGCCAGGGTTGTCTAATAACTAGATTAATTTGTTAGTGCCCAGTCAACACAGAAAATTACAAGCTGTTCAAGCTTCTGTTTGCCTGTTCCACAGCTCATGTTCTTGGTATTTCATATGGATGAACCTTGTGTTCTCTCTGCCTCAGTAAATGTTATCCATGTTGGATCCTATTACAGCTTCTAGTCATACAGTATGAAAAGGTGTCTTTCCCATATCACAGTGGAGCTCAACTTGGCTCTACACTCAGTATAATTCAGAGCTGTATTTGAAACTCCTGGCATCCTTAGGGTAGGGGGACTGAAATTCAGCTCATCCTTTTGGATTTCCATACTGTAATCCATCTTCAAGGGATGGAATACACTGCAACAGAGGAACGATTAGGACATTAGCTGGCAGTGCTCCTAGTAGTGAATTGTCTTCATATCTGACCATATAGGGTATTAAGGTCCACAGTCCAAAACTCTTTTAATAAGGAACAACATGAAATCTATATTCTGCATCCAGTGAATCTTTGTATTTGCAAGCACTGAAATGAGCTTGTGGCTGCGCACTGTACTGAGAAATTGTTCCTTGCATTTTAAATCTTAGAACATTTCAAAATTATAACTTGGAGTAACACGTGGAAATGTTAACTGGGCTTTGTGGTTACAAGTGATGAGGACAGCTGTGTATTGCAAAATGCAAGGAAAGGACCTTTCAGATACCTACCTACTGTTCCTGAAGAAGACAAAGCACTTAACATAAAAGAAAAAAACTCAGTTACAGTGGGGATGATATGACTTCATGTTTGCTGCAAGAAAAGCAAAACTGAATGTGTTTCTAAGTGCCAGGAGCAGTATTTCATAATGTGAAAGGTAAATCCATAAAAATTGGGTACTTCCTACTTTAGACACAAACAAGAGAAAGGTTAAAACTGGAGCACTAAGATAAGGTCTATTCTATATGGCACGAATAGGTGTGTTTTCCATGTAAAGGCAAGATTAAGAAGGCATTACTGATGCCTGGTTATGATAAGCCTGTATCTGACTGACATGTAGATGAATATTATTACTGCTGACCTCCTCTGTCTAAAGCCCATATTAAAGGAGATGGAAACAGCTTTGTAAACAAGGCACAGAAACAAGATTGTTTCCTTCTGTTTCAGGTATGCACATGAAATAAGTTTTCATAGTGTCTGTGGAGGTAAAAGTTTGTTCAGTTATATGAATGCCTCTTTGACATCCTTCTTCAAGTGTCTCCAGAGAATATTCTTTCTGCTGAGAGGTGCTTTCTGGATTTTTTTTTTTTTTCAACTGAAGGCAAATTAGAAGAATAGCATGATAAGACTTTGTAACTATTCAGATTATAAGAAAATAAATTAAAGTGTCAGTTCAGTGTCAAGGACCTTTATATATCGTAGTTCTGCTTTTCCTCTTCCAGACTAAGGAAAGGTGAGAACAGGAATCAGTGGTTATGACAGCAGCTGCAGCAGGGTTATTAAGACTGAAACCACAGACAAACAGGGAGCTTCTGCAGGTTTTCTCCTCTGTTATTTGGTGGTGACATCCGAGAACACATGATGAACTCCTCCTCGTGCAGAATGGATGTTCCACTGATATTGTAGAAGATCATCCCTAGTATGATGCCTGCTTCCATGTCTCCTAGATTCTGAACATTTTAAACTAGTCCTGATATGGTTTGAACGTGCAGAAAAGTCCAGGATTTGTACGGTACATTTGGCCGGGACACTGGACAATATTAGCCTCATCCTGAGATTTTGTTGCAAGCTTCCCAGCCTGGCGCAGAAAGTCTGAAGATTCTCTAAAGTATGTACATGCTGACGTAAACAGAGCCCCTCGCTGTGGAAATAAAACTAAAGAGAATTTCTGGCACAATTCAGAACGATACATAGTTTTGTGGTGACCTCTCCATAGCAAACGCAAAGCTCTATCTCTTTGCTTGGCACCATGTAAAATGTTTGACATGTGAATTTGAATTGATGTCTATGTACAGGACTTAAAAGGCCCTGGGGCCAAAGCACATGAGCCACCTCTTAAGGTCCGTGTCCTCACTGCTCCCTGCAGAAGCAGACGAAGAGTAACAGTACTCTTTTTTTAATCCAGGAGAAGATTAAATATGGAAAGGTTAAGTGCTCAGGGACAGGCAGGAAATCAGTAGCAGAGCAGAGCCTCCAAGTCCCACTTCCCAGATGCTCTGTGTGTGCCCTTAAAGAAGGCTTTCTGCCAGGTGGTGGTGGGCTGCCCCAGCCACATGGCCTGGAGCACCCATTGACAGTGGGGAAGCCATAGCCCACTCCAGCCCCACGTTGAATCTGCATCTCTTCCAACTGCATTGTTGTTTCAATTTGTTTCCCAGACTGGAGAAGAAAGAAAACACTGCAATTTAGCAGCGGTCTGACAGCAGTTGACCTTTACATGACAAGTAGTATTCCTCAGCAGCGTGCATCAGACAATTGCTTTGGTTTACATTTATTTTGTTCAACTTCATCTCTTGTAGGCATCCAAAGTGAAGCCAATTGGATTAGACAGGCAGGATCTCTCAGCATCTTGAAGTAATCTGTAAGGAACCAGCAGCCTGATAGTCATTAGGCAGCAGTTGCTGCAAACAGCTTTGGGTAATTTGTCTCCACCAGAGTTCTCATGTCAGAGGGAGGATTGGGAAAGCCTCGGCAAACAGGGTTTTGTTTGTCTTGGAAGAACTTCGGGGAATCACAGGGAAAGTTGGAAGTGTCTGGTGGAAATGACCCCTTCCAGCTTTTTACATGAGTGTCTTGGAAGCTGTCGCTCTTCCAACTTCCCTGTATCTCTTTTAACTAACCCTTTGCTAAAAAGCAAAGTCATAGCTCCATCCCTGCTACATTTATCACAGCACAGATCATGTTTCTTGCTGTAAAAATGATGAAATTCCACCAAAATCAAAGCAAGATTTAGGCACAGGCATACAACTCAAAAGCTTTTTCAGTGTATTTTGCACGCGTACATTGACTTGTTCAGACACGGACCACTAAATTGTCTTAAAAAGTCCTTAAAGGTGAATCAGCCCAGTAGCAGACTTTCGTATGCTGCTTATCCCATTTCAGTTTGGGAATGGGATATTCCAGGCAGCTTTGGCCTTACACTGATGGCACTGAAGCCACTAGCAAAGCCAAGTCTATTCAGGAATCAGTGCCTAGCAGTCTTCCTGACGCTGCAATGGTCCCAGCACCTCCCTGGAAGAAGGCAGCTTTGCAAACTCCAGCAGTGCCACGCATCAACAGCTCAGCAAGAGAGTTGGCTGCAAGGAATACTCAGGATTTGAGAGCTCCTGGGCAGGCTTGAAATAAAACTGTTTTATAGTTAGAGCTTGGCAAGGATGATTAATTTTGAGTGTTAAAAAAAAAGGAAAAAGAGAGCAAATTACAATCTCTCAATTTTCAAAGAGTTTCTTTGCATTGGCAAGGAATTACAGCACGCTGCAGAGCCCAGCTGAGGTTATTCTGATTTTTTATTGCATAGATCATCAGTCAGAGCCTGTGGGCATCTTGGCCTTCAGAAGCAGAACTTTTATAAGCAGCTGACAGGAGGCAGTGATGGGTCAGGCTGCTTGGTCTGGTCTGTTCTCTGTGAAAAACCCAATAAATCCCATCTTAGCTGCTCCTGAATGCTCAATGAGTTCAGCTCAAATATGTCCGGCAGTGAGGACAACGTGCCATAGGCAGGTCCAAGACTGACAATGAGAAATTAATTTCCAAAACCAGGCACCAAAACACTTGCAGAAGCTTGTCCTGGTCCAAAGTGTTTCCCCAGTGTCTGGGTTAAAAATCCAAGACCGACTCCAAGACAAGGATGTACTTCCAAATTTTGTTCACCCCTGAAAGACAGCTTCCATCCACATACACCTGTATAACCTCAGCTTGCTCTTTGGTTGATAGAGGTCCTGGCTTCATGCTCCGCTGCTACTGGATTGCTGCAGGGTGTCTGTGCAGTGCCTGTGCTCCTGGAAAACCTGCATGTGTGGCACTCAGGGTTCCTCTGACAGGACTCCTGGGGGCATGCTCAGAACATGCTTGGGCTCCCACAGTTTCAGAGGGTCAGAAATGTGCTTCAAACCTGGTCTTGAAGCATGAAACATCATGGAGAGACTTGAGGAAGTTTAGAAAGCTTTGGGATATGGGGCTTGGATTATCCTCACCCCCATCCACTGTATGAGGTCTTTTCTTCAACTGGTTCCTGTTGGCATGACCTTTTCTACAGAGCTTTTCCCAAAAAGAGCCAATACACATAGAAGCATGTTTGTACAGAGCAGGAACGAGAGCTGAGGCTCCAGTCCTGACTCATGCCCAGACGGGCTCCTAGTGACAGTGCCCTGGAGAGATCTGCACTCCCAGGCAGATGCAAAGAGGCACTGAGCCTTGGCCCAGCCTTATCAGCTTCTTCACCAAGATGACTCAAAGGAAATACCAGCAGGCTTTGAAGCTGCTGAACCAGGCAGCAAAGTCCTGTCAGCTCGGCACCGTTCCAGTCCTAGCAGGAAAAGACCAAGAGCAGTCCACCTTAGCCAGGGTAACACGCTTTTCCAGGCATTAGCCTTTGCATTTGTTTTCATTTGCTGCTGTCAGAGCAGGACAGCAGGATCTGGCCATTTGTCAGAGACGTTGGCCATGTTTTATGAGATTGCAGGCTTTTTTACAGCCTCCTTACCTCAGGAATCTGTTGTGCAATGATTCAGTTCCATGGGGGAACCACCAAAAAGAGTCAATTCATCATCACAGACCCCTGGCTTATCAACACACTGTCCAGGTGGGAGAACTGGATCAGGAGAATAGTTTTGAGTGGATTGCTTAAGAGTAGTGTCACTGCCAGGAACAGAACCAGAACACTTAATTGCCACATTACCACTTGTATGTCTGGTGCAACAGTGAATAATGTACTCTGGGAATGTCAGGAAGACATTCTTTCCCATCTTAAAAGCAAAAACTTGTATAGATCCTGGAGACCCAATAATGCAGTGAAGAAACAGAAAAATCTTTGTATTTTTTTATTTCAAATGGGTTGGGCAGTATCCAGTCGATTTTGGCATTAAAAGATTTAGAAGAAGGACCGTGCAGATAAAATTTGGCTTGGCAGGGTTTTTGGTTTAGATCTGAATTAGAACTCACTAATTAGAATCAGAATATGATGTGTGTGTGTGTTGGCCTTAAATGATACCAAGGCAATGTCAGCATGTGTATGCTGTCAACAATAGGTAGACATGCACTCAGGTTCCTATTCATGACCGTAACACATGGATATCCACACCAGAAACGTCTGTATTCACACCCCAGTCTAGCCCAAGCCTGCAAGTTCTGATAATTTGCTGTGTGTTTTCCCATGTCAGCCACTATCCACAAGATCAGCATCACCAGTATTGCAACACACCTGTAAAATGGAGGTCTGGAGCACAAGTGGTCCCACTACTCTCTTCCCCCACACCATAACACCACTTCCCCCAGCTCATGAGCCTTCCAGTCTCTCCATCTGTCCTGTCCCACGTGGCATTAATTCCTTCTTGTAGTTTTCCCCACGCTAGCAGCACAGTTCATATGGATCTTGACTGGCTGTCAGTCCATCCCCTTGAATTTCTGCTTGTGTTCCCACTATGAAAAAATTTTGCACGTAAGCACTCAGCCAACTTTGACCTGATGAGGCTGAACTGCTGTGAACCTGAAAGCATATGAAGCAGCGCTGGAAAAGGGCAAACCAGTTTTTACTATGTGAAGCAGGATGCAGTACTTAGAGTTTCAAGCAATAAAGCCATCATGTCCCCTGCCCTGCTCCCACAACAAGGTACTTGCTTTCCAAGAAGAAGAGGAACAGTGGGTGGTGGCAGAGCAGTCACAGAGGACAGGGACAGTAAGCCATTTCAGGCTGTGGAGTAGGCAAGCATCCACCAAACTGCCCCTCAGGATGTCCCATTCAGCTGTGACCCCACAGTCTTCCCGCAGCAGAAGATACCAAGGGCTGACCACCAACTTTCCACAGATATGTAGGGCAGGATAGAGGTCATGCCTGGAGCTCAGTATTTGCAATGCTGGAGTAATTGCTTGGAGTAATTGCTTGAAGTAATTGCTTCCCTCTGAGCTCAGTTGGCTTCCCTTTATCTGGAGGCTTCCCAAGGAATATGTACGGGGGGCGGGGGGGTCTCAGTGTGCCTCCCACCTCATTCCTAATCAGACACTTGCCAACATGGCAAATGAAGGGCTAAAGACAACAGCCTAAGTGAGAGGTCTCAGCATCTCTGTCATGATGGAAGCGACTGGAAAATGGGGACATAATTCCTATTGAGCAGGTTTGACACCAGCAGAAGTGAATCTTTTATTGCTCATACACTGGATGGCAAATCCCAGAGGTTTTTGTCCTCCCTACCCTGTGGGCACTCAGCAGTGGAAGGGTGGCTGGGTCACAGGCCCTCTGCAAACAAGCTGTTGCTTCTGCAGCATCTTCATGCTCTTCCTGATCCTTGTCTATGCCTAGGGTGAAACTTGCCAGTTCTCAGAGCAGGAATTCAAGAGGGCTGGACAAGTATGTTCATGGGGAAAGCTTTGCTGAAGCTCAGTATTAGTTGATAAAATAGTTATAGTTGGGCAAGCCATCAGATCTTTGAGAAGTTCCTCACACCTTTCTGGAATGGACCTTTCACCCTTGAGGTCCCCTCTGTTTCCTCATCCCCTAGCTGCATGGTGTCCCCTTGTCCTCAACACATTGTCTATCCCAAAAGAAAAAACCCAGGCTCTGCCTTGTCAAACAGCCTCCACATGGTCTCACTACGAGACAAGATTTCTCCTGTGGGAAATAAAACATCTCTTAGGAAAACACAAGAAAAGCAGAACTGCTCAGAGCAAAAGCCCAGCTTGACCAGTATTCTCCCTCCAGCTGTGACCAGCTAAGGATGATCAGGGAGAGAATAAGCAGCAGAACAAAACTTGCACGAGCTCTTCCCTGAGAGGCACTCCCAATTCCAGCAATCAGCAGCTGAAGGTCTTCCCGAGCCAGAGGTTGCATCCAAGTCACAGACGTAGCAGAGGAGACACAACAGAAATAGTAAGATCTCCAAACTTCCCTTATAATGTTGGATCATTGCAGAGAAGTAGCTGTTCTCAAAGGAAACAAAGACAGACCTTTCTGGACAGCCTATCAGAGGGGGAATCAGACCCCTGCCATTTGGTCTCTCCCCATATGTGCTGGGGATCAGGGAGACACTTGCTTAATAACCTGTATCTAGAAGGAGGAGACACGTTCACATGAGTTCTGTGTTATTGTATATTTTGCTTTGCATTTCAACTTACTTTGGTTTTTGCATCATTCAGGTCTGCTGCTGGTGGAAAAAACTGACGATGCTCCTGCCACATGTTTTGTGTATGTGGATTTAATGAAGATTCTTTTTTGTTGAACTGGTTATTACCACTCATGTGATTACAAATTATTGGGAAGTCAAGGCAGAGGACTTTATCAGAACATGAATAACTAATAAGTGATGCATTCACCATCAAGCCATAAAGCACAGTATAGCTGAAAATACCACCTTTGCATAACTAGCCCATTCTTGATCCAGAGGCACAAAAGGAAATATAACTGGCATTGCCAAGACTAGAACAGGCTAGAAGTTGCAGCACGTAACTGTGGAGGCACTTAGTTATTGCAGTGCCATGAGTGTCAGTACATACAACAAATCCGCGTTTCGCTTCTATTCACTGACCTCTTGACCTGCTACTTATTTTGTCAGGTGGTTACAGAGTCCATCAGGACAAAAGTTCAACTCCATGCAAAACCTTCATCCCTGAAGACATCAGAAGCCTCGTGTAGCCCTGTAGCTGTGATGTGAAAAGCATGAGGAATGTCAGCACCTCCATGAGTCTGCAAGAAGCACCATCTTGTTTTCAGCTCTTCAGTGCTGAGTGAGCTGAAAAAAACTATCACATGCTCTTTTTTCCCAGGGCAGACTCTTGTTTTTATTAGAACATCTTGGACAGAATCTCATTTCAGTTACATTGATAAAAATCCGGTTATGCTACTACAGACAGATAAAGTATTTCAGACATATCCTGGTGTGGCTCAGAGCAAAGCGTGTCCCTGTACTCACAAGGGACTCCTCAAGGAAGTTGATAAACAGCATCTGGAAGCACAGTAATCCACACTTTGGATAAAATATCATGCACAAGTATCATATGTCAAGCCATTCACATTGCACAGTTAACAGATGATGAGAAGATTAGGTAGACCTTTTGCAGTACATGCTTGTGTTTATCTTGCTGTTGAAATGCAGTGTTTAGGCTGGGGAATCATGATAGAAAATGATAGGGGGTTCCAAGCCAAAAATAACTGAGCAGCCACATATTCAAGCTCTGGCCAGAATCCAGCATTGGTAAAGTAGGCTCGTCACAGTGACTTTAATTCATTTTTTGAGGAAGTAACAGAGGCAAAACAGCTAAAGGTTCATGTAGTTCCCAGGATGGACTGCTGAAGCTCAGGAAACTATGGCATGGGTGCTGCCGCCACCACTTTTATCTTTTCCTGAGAGAAATCAGATGAAAACTGAGGAATAGACCATAGCTCAACATAGGCTGCAACCTTAACCTAAACTTCATTGCAAGGTCAGAGAGGCTGAAACACGCAGGGGTTCAGAGGCCACCTACAGCCCATCCGGTATTTTGACCCTTGTCTCTGTGAGCTATAGGAGGCGGGAACAGGGATACCCTAAGCTGCTCTTGCTGCTGCTGTGTCATGCAATCATGGCTGAGCTGAGACATGATGACTGACTGCTTCACAAGACACTGTCAAGGAGATCAGTGACAGCCTAAAGGTAACTTTTAGATATGGCTAAGCTATGCTAACATGAGACCACAGATTCAAGAGCTAAATGCAGGTTTAGGGGGCTTGACCAGGTTTGAGGCTGTAAAGCCTCACAGTGCAGATTCTGAACTGGCACAGATTCAACTTGCCAACCTAAGTTTGTTCTCAATGCTGAGAAATGGGGGTATGTTTATCCTGGTAAACTCTCTGTTCTATCAGTTATCAAGTGTCCTCCCTCAGCTGGCACACACTGTGTCTTGAGCTCTGGCTAGTTCAGCCAGACTGAAAATTTAGAATTTATTTTTCTTTTCATGACTGAGTGCCAGCAGTGTGCCAGCCATGTGATTTTTGAACAGATACACACAATTATGGTAACAGAGCAGCTGGACAGATAGTCCAGCCAGCAGTTTCTCTGGTACTGGTGCCCACATGAGACCTGAAAATCAGTCCCTCGATGACACCAGAGAGACCTTTCCAGGAACAGTGCTTCCAGTCGCAGATACAATACCAGGAAGGTTGCAGCTGGGGGAAAAAGGAGGGGAGAAGGAATTCGAAATAACTGCGGTGTTTCAGAGATGTGGAGTGAGGATTTCTGCGGCAAGACCAAAGACAGGTCCATGCAGAGACCAGCTCTGTGCAGGGATGTCCATGTGCCAGCACTTGCAGCTCTCTTGGGCTGTCCCTCTGCTGAACAGCTTCTCTTGCTGCAAATGAAATGCTGATACTAAGCTCCAGTCGAGGTGGTAACTGAAGCAACAGCTTCACAGAAGTCTTGTGTCAATAGTGTACAAAGCACAGAGAGGGGCAAGCTGTCACTGTGCCACAGCCTTGGCCATGGTCAGGGAGGTCTTCATCCTCCAGGGGACTGCTGCAGGGAACACAGCCCTTGTCTCCAGATTCTTTTACACTAATGAATCAATGGATCCAATTCTACCTCTCTATTAGCTGAATTTAGGACAAGAGGAAGAAGCAGGCCACAATTTATCACCTGGGGCCCTGTTTGGAAGCTCCATTTCTGTGATAGTAGAGGCAGACTATCCTTGGCCAAATCACTGTGGTTGCTCCCAAGGGGAAGCCCAAAGAGTTGATTGGTTTAAGCAGAAGAGGCTCTTAAAAGATCAGTTGTGCAGATAACCTACTTCCTGCTGAAGGGCTGTTTGCTCTGCTCTGCAAGTGTGTTTGTGAAGAGCTTTAGGTTTATTCTTGGCTATCAAGATGGGAGGCACTACAGATTTCAAGAGGACAGAAAGTTCAAGGCCACCCAAGCATAACAACCTGTCATTTACTGAGGGCTCAGCTCTTTGGTGAGCTCAGCATAGCCCTCATGCACTGTAGTGAAAAACCATGCCCATACAGGGGGTGACATTGCACACAAACATGGGCAGAGGTGGGTCAACTGCTGAGCACTGGTGTTGAGTGCCAAGAATGTTTTTAGGATCCAGGGCACAAGCTGTTGAACAGACATCTGTCATGTGCCATTCACTAGCAATTTGCCACAGGCAGAGGCTCATTTTTGAACGGGTGGTCCAAGAAACACAGAAATCTTTTTCAGTGAAGCAGGTGGCAAGGATGTGCAGGGTTGTGTGGTTGCTATTGCTGAGTGAGTAGCATCTAATATAGCCCTGCAGAGTCTCCATACAGCTGGTCTCTTAACACAACACACTCAGAAATGACTTGGGATTTAGAAGTACAAAAGGATCTGTAGAAAGGCCAGACCTTTTTCCCTTTTTTTTTTTTCTTAAATGCTCTGTTTTCTCCTAATGTAGATTAATTTAACCTAATGTAAATTACTTTCACCTAAAGTCTTTGTAGCTGTCTTATCTGTGCTATTGAGTTAGCAGCATGCAAAAAGGGATGTCATTGTCACATCTTCCCAATCTCAGTCAAGCTCTCTTGCTCCATCAGTGTAACATTTCTCATTTGTAACTTATGAGATTTGTGACTCATTTATACCCTGAAGTTATGCCTTTTCTATTCAAAACTCAATTTAAATTTTAGAACATTATGCCATAAATCAGTGACATCAGAAACAATGAATTTAAAATCTGAGGTTATAAGAAAGTTAGTCTGCATTAAAAATGTGAATAAAAACAGAAAAGCAGTTTGAAGGACCTGGCAAGAGCTACAGTTGAAAGTCAGAAGAAGGTCCACGTCCACCATTGGGTTAGTGTTCTTTTTCTGTTTCTGCCGTGGCTGATTGGAAACCTTTAACCTTTCCAAACAAGTTATGCAGCTACCAAATGACTCAACAACATCTAATCTGGGAAAAACAGCCAAATGTTAAGTAACACTAATTGCCTCTTTCTATGACATGTGGTGAACAGAGCAAAGTTCACCAGAGTGTGGTGGGAATTGCCAAAGCACCCTGTGTGTGCCTGTGCTCACACACACCTTCCCAAGAGAGCCTCTCTTGTCACTGCTGATTTATATCTCCACTTTGACAGCATTGGGAAATTCATGGTGCTTTGTAAATCAGTCCTACAAACAGTGACACCTCTGTATGTGCCTCTCGGACATTTCTCACTCAACCTTTACTACTACTCCAAAGTCACCACAGGAATTTAAATATCCCATAGACAGCTGTATATGGAAGACCGGGAGGGAATTTCTTCAGGGAAACAGTCTATCTTCTCCTTCCCGCACCAAGATTTCAAAACAATACAAGAAATCTTTCAGAAATTGTGATGTATGACACATTGGGTGTACAGCAAGGAAAGCAAGGACCAGAATGGGCTAAATATTCAGAGAACTTTCCTGCCAGTGTGGTCTGCTAGACTGAAGAGCAGTCTTCCAAAAGGATAACAGTGTAAACTACTGGCAAGCTTTACAATGCAGCCAAGACTTGCAGAGCAGTCCTGTGTTTGTCAGGGGATGGAAAGGAAGATCTAATAGGTGTTTAAGCATCATTATGTTTCTTCCTGGGTTTTTTTCCTGATTTTGGCCCTTTTGACACATATATGGAGGAAAACTGTGTGATGAATGCTCTCCTTTAACAACCAGCACCCAGTGCTTCTCCACACCATCCCTTTACCTAACAGTGGCACCACATGGAGCCACAGGCAGGGATGACCACTCTCCTCAAACTGTTTTCCTGAGAGCTGTAGCCCTCTTTTCTGCTAAAGTTCAGCCCTTCTCAAGAGGCTGGAGAAAATCCAAGATCAACAGAAACTCCGCGTGCTGGGATGCCTTGTTTATTACCAATTATGCCACTATCTTCCCCCAGAGCTTAAAATTTCACAATAGCAAGTTTTGTCAAGAGGCCATCTCTTTTCCTGTTCGTATGGCACACTTTGCTTGCCAGGGCTAGGCGGTACTGCCAGCACCACAGGGGACATTGAGAAATGGCAAGCGGAGGTCAGCTCCAAAGGACACTCTCAGAGCTGGAAAACACCAAACCATCCCTCCCAGACAAGCAGCAGCTTCCTAGAGAGGCAATTTAAGAGATCAAGATGGCACTCATCACAGGAGTAAATGAATCAGAAAATGCATGTACCTTCCAGGCTGGACAAAAAAGATAAAAAAATGATTTGAAGTTGTTTAACTTTTTGCCTAACTTCAAAAGAAGGAAGGGTTCAAGGCAAATGCACTCAATCAGTGTTTGAGATCTTTCAGTTGCTGTTTTATGGAACCAAAGGTCTGTGTCTGACCAGGGGTTTCAAGAAACTATGGATTCTTGTGGCAAAGGCTGAGTGGAAATTTAACTGTGTTTTATAGACATTAACATGATTTTGGCTTTTAAAACAGCTGTTACAAGACCAGAGGCTCCGGTGGAACCGGCTCAGGAGCTGGTCTATTGCCAGGTCAGTTGCAGGTTTGGACCTCGAGTATTTGATCCAGGTTTGAACAGCTCAGGAAATTGCATTTCCATTCTTCTTACAAGCTTGTTCCACAGCCCTGCGCAGCTCACAGTTAGGAATTATTTCCTGACATTCAGCTTAGACTTTCCTTCAATTACTCATTCTATTTCTCTTAACTATACCCCTAATGCTCTCCTAATTGCTTTCCTTTTCTTGTTGGTGTGTACACCCTTCTTGTGTTTGCAGACAGTTACAGTGCCCTATTAGTCACTGGTTAATTTACACCATTTCCATTTTACTTCATATGTCAACAGCTTGAGGCTTTCCATTTATTGTGTTCCTCTGGCTTTCTTCTCACTGGAGAAAGCAGGCACAGAACAGTTACACTGCCTCAAAAGACAGCTGAGCAAAAAGCACTAACATCTCTGGTCTGAGCTTAAAGAGATTCCCCATCTCACGTCAGCTCATAGTTTTCATATTGTTTCACTTGTGATGCTGCTCTCCATGCTGGCAAGGGATGTAAGAGACACTGCCATCTCCCTTTCAGCAAAGCTGGAGATGTTATTTGCTCATGAAATACTTGAGGATAAAGGGACAAAAGCTGCAAAGCTTTAACAGGGTCAGATGACTTGGGTCATCATCAGTTTTCCCTTGGGCTTTGTGGCTCCAGAACAGGATGTTGCAAAGCAAAGCAGCATCCCCAGCTACTGAGGGATGCTTTGCAAAGGCACTGAGGAGCTTCACCAGGGCAGGAGGGGGTGGTTTGCATTTGCAGCATAAAAACTGAGGCCTGCTTGAGTACTTGCCCTCAAGATAAGGCCTGATGGTGCCCTCACCTCATGCTGTTTGTTCTGCTGCACAAGACCAACTTTAAATTGGGTGATGACAGGGTGAGGAGGTTGTGAAGGCTCTGTGATCTTAAAGTAATTACTATTAGCAGTAACATGCATAGAGGTGATCCCACAGTAAGGTTGGAAGTGGATCATCTTGAGGTCTCAAGCAGCTCAATTTTCCCAGAAATTACAAATTATCTCCTAGGGAGTCCCCTCTGAGCTAGGGTAATGCTGGGCATGTGTCATAAAGACATGCTAGTGACCCAGCCCAGCAGCTACTGCACTTCACCAACAGTGAAGGACATCCATGGTTTGACATCTTCAGGCACTTGGTACATTTTCAGGAAGCCTTGTAGTTCTGGCTGCAAGTGCTCTGTCCACAGGGACCTAAAATTTTGCCCCCTCCATGTCATTACACCCAGTATTTGACACTTCGAAGGCAGTCCTGAAAGACAAAGCATGCTACCTTAAAGTCCCCAGGCCATAGCCTGTAAAGGACCTATTAGATGCAGGACTTTCATCTGTTTGATAACGACTATGAGGAAAAAAAGTTAAAATTTAGGCTGACAGGGAGAACAAAGCCTGATGCTGCCTGCAGTGCACACTCACTGGGTGCTGTTGTTCCCCAAGTAGTGAAAGACAATATCCACAGCCTGAAACAACGAAAACCCCTCCTGGATAGGTGAGATACACCTTTAACCAAGCTGAAAATGATCCAAATCTCAGTGAGCATGACATGTCCAGGAGCAAACAAACGCAGACAAAAAGACCACATGGGTGGAGGAAGAAATAGAGCATCTCATAAATCACCACTGCAGCCTCAGCTTGTTGGCATAAGAAAAACAGCAGACTTTTCATCCCTCTAGTCTTTCTTTAAATAGCCCAGCTGAAAAAAGCAATTGTCCTGTTCATGCTGGTTCTTTGGACAGAGGCTGTTGAAAGGAAATGTTGGGCACACACCCACAAAAGGCCTGAAGGAAGACTTCCAGGGTAGCAAGATAAATTACTGCTTCAGCACCCTCAGCACTGGCCTGTCTCTTATCCTACTATCAACACAGGCTCAGTTACACCCAGAAGTGGCAATTCCCAGCCTGCAGTGCTCTCCCACAACCTCGGATAAAGATGGCACAGGTGGTCCCAAGACCATTTCCATGCCCTACTTTGGGTAAAAAATGAGAGTGGTTGGTCTAGTTGATGCAAACTAGGCATGGGGCTGACAATGCATCTGCAATTCACCTCGGCTGGACAATTTTGCTTTCAGTGACTAGCGCAGCATTACAGCTGGGCAGGGAAATGAGGTGTGATCATTTCTGAAGGGATGGTGAAGCTGTCTGGCTGAGTCACTCCCAGCTGGTTCTCACAGGTACCATTCACAGAAATGGCTCCCCATGCCCCGGAGTCAGCCGCTGGAGCTGATCTCAGCTAATCCCTAAATCCAGCTACACCCAGAAACCGATGCACAGTATTTTGCCATGTGCTTGCACCATTGACTGGTTTCTGCAAGGCTGGATTTATCTTGGAGTCTCCTTGGTCTTGCTTTTGAGAAGTTTCATGAGTGAGGACTTCATAACACGAGCAACTTCATTCTGGAAGCTGGCAAAGAACCTTCTTGTCACTCCTGTGGGGATTTGCATTGGTGCATAAGTATGAATTCAAGCCTAGCCTGGGCACCAGACACAAAGAACCTCTCTTGGGGGGACATTAGGAGCCCAAACATGCATTTGGAGCTGGCTTTTAACCCTCGGATGTTCCTAAGCCTGTGGCTGATAACGTGTCAGGGCTCAGTGCAGCCCATAGGGGAGGGAGGCTTTTCACATAGGCAAGACCCCTTATTTTAGAGATGCAGCAAAAGGTGGGTTGGGGCTGCCACAGCCAGCATTTTTCCAGGGAGGGTCATTTCTGATGCTCTCTGCATCGCCTCTTGTACCCACTCCACTTCTGTTTTGCACAGTGTTTTCCCTTGATCCCATAATAATCTGCCTTAAAGTCCAGTACCATTTAAAAACATGTGTCTTTGTCCCATTTTCCCACGGTGCAAGTAAACCCCCCCCCCTCCACCCATGACCTGGGGCAATGAGGAGGCTGGCATGCTGAGGTGACCGATGCAGTTGGGCCACTGCCAGCTGCAGGCTAATTGCAGAGACAGCACAGCTTGCTGCTCTGAGCATCAAGTCTTCTTCCCTCTCCATGAGGAGAGCTAAGAACTGGGGGAAAGCTAAACAAATTTGGACACAGAAACCTGAATATTAAGCTAAGATCTATATAGCCTTTTTCTCTGAAGAAGATGGTGCCATTATTACTTCAGAACTGTTCACCTGCTTTTCTTCTTGCAAGTGCCCCCAGAGATCTTCCTTCTTCCCTTGCTTGCTAAGCAAGGTGTGCAAGTGCAGCCACACCATGCAAAAAATCACATATTCCCATTAAGAAAATTATCTATATTCACTCCACTCCACCCAGCTCTGTGCCATGGGCAAAGCTGCAGAAGAATAGAGATATGAAAGAGCAAGCACATGGACAAATAAATTCCTTGGCTGTTGCTCATGCTGTATTCTACTCATTTAGAGTTTATTAAAAAAAATATCATCTCCTAAGCATGTAAAAGAGGGAGTGTTTCCATTAGAGGAGCTCTGCTCACAGAGTGTTTTCACATTTACTCACACCTCTGACTCATGAGCTCTCGAAGCATTAGCTGTGCTGATTTAAGCGGTTACCACCTCCCCTGGAGAACCTGCGTGTGTGAACGCCTCGTGGCAACATTTAAAGCTCCTCACCTAAAACTGGCAGAGCTGTGAGTCAGAGCCCCCATCTGCACGTTCCCTGAACCCCACTTACGCATCCTGCCACTCTGGAGTGATATGTTGGCCAGGGGCTGGTCCAAGGAGGCTGCCGGCCTTGGCTGCATTTGAAGCTGGGCCATTTGGGCTTTCCCAGCTCAGCTATGACAGGGGGCATCGAGTGGCAATGGCTGGAGAGATGATGGGTGGTGCACAGAGCGGGGCAAGAACAAACAGCCCCTCCATGGGGCTGTGCCAATCCCATGCTGCCGTTCGAGCAGCTGTGACATTGAAAGATATTTTGGTTTTAGTGTTTAACCTTTTCTTTTTCATGTGCTTATTTAAATTACCACAAGCACAATCTTCAGACTGATCATTTTTTAATTTACAGGAGGAGAGAGCAGTGCCCAGAAATAAGTAATTAGGAATAGCTGGCATGCAATTCCCATCTAAGGCTCTTAGAATCATAGAATCATTAAGGTTGGAAAAGACGTCTAAGATCATCAAGTCCAACCACCAACCCAACACCACCAGGCCTCCTAAATCAAGCCCTGAAGTGCCACGTCTACATGTTTTTTGAACACCTCCAGGCATGGTGACTCCACCACCTCTCTGCGCAACCTGTTCCAATGCCTGACCACTCTTTCAGTAAAGAAATTTTTCCTAATATCCAATCTAAACCTCCCCTGACACAGCTTGAGGCCATTTCCTCTCATCCTATCACTAGTGACTTGGGAGAAGAGACCAACACCCACCTCACTACAACCTCCTTTCAGTACTTCGCGGGACAAGGGATGGTATTTCAAAGATAGTAAGGAGCTTCGCACCTCCTTGGCTATCAGAGGGGTGAAAACAGGAAGAAAAAACAATATGGAATTGTCATTTTAACACAGTTTGTACCAGCCTGCAGCCAGCACGTCCTGCCCTCCCAGGGCCAAATGAGGATGAACCCAACAGTAACCAGCACCGGACTGTGCAAACTTTACTTATTCCACAAAGAAGTTTCTCCTGCAGTCAGCCCTGGCAAGGCCGACAGGGGAATTGCCCCACTCCCATGAACCTGAATTTTTTCAGCTACATGTGCATGGGCTCAGCACAGAGCGCACAGCCTGGGGCTTGCTGTCTAACCACCTGCAAGCCCTGCCTTTACCGTCCCAGGCACAGTCTTTGGCCAGGGCCGTGCAATCGGGTGACAGCCACCCCTGTTCTAACAGTAACACACTGAGCATGAGATGTGAGATAATGCAGAGCAAATGTGACCTGGCACACAGGCTGAGCTCACTGCCCAGGTGTTTCTGTGGCTTCCCTGGCCAGTTGCCACAGCTGGGACTGAGATCCTTGCTGTGGGCACCTGTGTGGGCAGCGCTGGAGGAGGCACTGTGCTCAGGTGGTATCTGGTTGCTCATCAGCTCCACTCATATGACCACACATTTGAGAGTGCAGCCAGACAGACCCTCTACAAATGTCCATCTAGTTTCCTATTAGCCTGGCTACAGGCTACACTGAACTTAAATCAGTGTAGAACAATTTAAGCTGAAACCGAGCAAAGGTTTGAAGGCTCCAGGCTCTGATTCACGGGTTCTGGCAATCCCCACCACAGAGAGTAGAGGTGTCTGCGACCAGGGGAGAGTGCCCAGCAGTGGGGAGGCAGAGCCCGCCCCACCCTGCCTGAGCTGCTTCCGTCCCTGCACTGGCAGACATAACATCAAGCTGCAGTTAATGCCCAGGTGATGAAGCACAGTGGAAAGAGAAAGCTGACCTTCTTTTCTGCAGCCCCAGACCAAACAGGGGTGGACAGATAGCTGGGAACAGTTGCATCTTTCATTGCTCCCACATGCACAGCCCAAACTGATGATTCGAAAACCCTCCGGCACATGGGCAAGTCACTGCAGCTCAACAAGTTGCTGCGCATCAGCTGGGCCATGGTAAACCGTTGTGAAAGCACACATAGCAAATTGCATGGCCATGGCAAAAAAGCATTGGCTTCAGCTTCTGTGAAAGCCATGCTTTGCTTCTTTGCTGGTTGATTTAAACACTGTGGGCAGCAATTCCTGAATGCCAACCCATAGGCACGCACTTTGAGAAAATTAATAATTTACGCTCCCATTAATAAACTTTTGAGGTCAGTGCACGTTTCCATGTGGCTACCATTGAGACCCCTGGGAATAGTATGAGCCTAAGAATGGCAGCAGTTTAATTTTATTCGTGAACACCAGCCAAACTTTTTTTTTAATATTCAACCAATTCTGGACTCCTAATTTCTCTCCCAACAAATCCATTCTGTAAGTGCACCTTTTCAACTGTTACCCTCCAAACTATCCTTCTTTGCGTTCAGCTCCAGTGAAACTGCAGAATGGCTTTGAGGTTCCATTTTCTGAGATGTATCAGCAGTCTGGGAGCTTGCAGCCCAGATGTGGGGGCTGCTGCACTAAATGCTTACATCTAGGTGACTTGAATGCTTTCTGAAAAGTGATGTGGAAAACAAAGTTTCATGTAGGTCAGCTTTTAAAGTGGACTCACGCTCCTGAGAGCTGTTGATGCAATAGGAAACTCACCTCTCTGAGTCTTTCCCCTCTCTACAGACTCCAGCTTTTCAGGTGCTCTCTTTGCAGCACTGACATAGGTTTTCGGCACAACAAGATAATGCAGTTTTTCCCCTCTTAATTCTCGGACCTGGCTCCCAGCCACCATGAATACAGCAACAAATGGCACTGGGCGTGGCATGGAGCTTTGAAGTCCAGAATCCCAATGACGGAGACATAGCAAGGGGAGCCCTCCCTCTTTGTTTTTGCAAAAGGTGTGTTCCCTTGTGTGCTGACAGTGGGTTGCTTAGTGTCCTCCTGCAAGGCAGTGCAATGCCTTTCACCCCGCAGGTCTGGACAGCAGGCTGCATACCGTCCCTTCACCCGCTATGAATATGGTGGATTCCAGGGCTGCTCTTTACCACAGCCAACTCACTCAAAGGCAGTCTGCTGGCATTATATATCGTTAGGCTGCTGCCATTCCTAGTCATATCCTTATTGGTTATAGCAGTGTCTAAGGGGACTCAGGGTTAGATGTCTCATTTTTCACCCAGGCTATCCCTTCCTTGGCTCTTGCTCTTCCACCCTTCCATTGAGCACGTTGTTCATCTGGTCCCAGTTCTGCTCCTTCCCTTCTTCCCCACTGTTCTTTATGGTCTTTTTTCCTGACTGATCCTCTCTCCTGCTCACCACCATGTTCCCTCTCAAGCCCTCTCCGTCCACTTGTAATGAGCCCATGCCAAGCATTTCCCCTCCGTTCTTTCAAATCCTTCCTGTGCAGCTTCCCATGCAGACTGTCTTCCCATCAGTCACCGCCTCTGCTAGCAATTTGCAGGCTCCTGCTGTCATCCCCTGGGTTCGCATCAGCCTGGGCTCTTTGGGATGTAGCCATGGTGCTGGGGTGCCATACTGGCTGGAAAAGCACCATGTGCATTTGCAGTGCTAGTTATGAAGATTAAAAGTCCCAGCAGCATTATGGAACACAGCCTATATAAGCATTTTACATCTGTCTGGCAGCAAGGGAAGTCTCCTAAAGTGGGAATTCCTCTATCTTATTAGAAGGGTTTCTGAGAGCCCTGCTTTCTCTCTGTTCATACAGATTGGGCCTTTCATTCTTAGATGAAGTGGGATGTTAAACAGTGCCATCTGTTCTCATGCCAGAAGCAAAAATGCTCCTCTTTACATCTCCCTATTATTTTATAGCCAGGCATCTGTACAAGCTCTGAGAACATCAGGCTCCAGGGAGAAGTTTATGTCAATCTAAGGTACTTTGCAAACAAATTATGAGGATGTATTTCTCCCTGCTTCTCCTCCCCGCAGTTTTTGGGATGCATGTGTGATAGAGGCCTTAAAAAGAAGTCCCATTCTTTGATAACCCATTTCTTAGTGATCCAGTGAAAAAAAATTATGCTGGTGCTGGTTGGAATTTGCAGGAAGCTGAGCTCTCACCAAATACTTCTGATTGCCCCTGCCTGTTTTCCTTTAAAACAAGCCTCTTGCCCTCTCCTCTCCCTGGGCAGGGTCTATAAATAGCCTTGAATGTCTGGCTCCTAGAGTGACGTCCATATCTCAGGGAAGGTGTATACAGTTACTGTGTTCAACTTGACCTCTTAAATTAGCTCAGCCATGAGGAGGTACAAAAGAACAACAGAAGTTATGTGACTGTTGATGTTTATTCCTGGGGAAATAGGAAGGAGGGGTGTTTCATAATCTGTTCATGTTCTTTAATGCTGGTGGAAATGATGCTTTGACATTAGCAAGTGGAAGATGACTGAATCATAGCTACAGCAATACAAATTAATCCAGTCTGCCATGACCCAGTCCAGGGTACGCACAGGCCTCCCACCCTTTGTCAGTGTCCCCCGGCCCAGATATCAGCCTATTGCTATTCCACATAGTCCTGGCACTGGACCTGCAACCCTACACAGGGAGTCGCCAGCTCTTTCCAGTTCTCACCATTTCACAAATGCACGTCAGCCTGGCATAAAATACCTTGACTTTGTCCTTGCATAGCTAATAGATTTCATCAAAATAAAGTGGCAGTGATAAGTAGGAAGAGATCAGGCAGCTTTCTTCCCCTGGCCATTTTCCAGCAAGAACCTCTTTTCCCATGTGGCATCAGCCTCTTATCCAAGCAACCCTAGCCTGATCCCTCCAGCAGCCCTTTCCCAGCAGAACCTGTCTGCTCTTCCAGTGGAGTAGGGAAACAGTGAGCACTGTGAGTGAAGGGCCACCAAGATTACTCACATATCTAATCTCAAGAAAGAGCATGGTGTTTGCTTTAGGTGCACATATTTTGGTAGGTGAGGGCTCCTTGCTGTGTTACAGGGCATTTTCCAAAGCCGCTAGAGTCAGTGGAAAAGCTCCTTCTGGTTTTGACAGACTTAGTAGGAGGCCTTATTAGAAGGGATTTCACAGTGAATCCTTAAAGTTTTGCATATGTGTCTGAGTCTCCAGGCAAGCTGAAGTCCTTTTAAGTACACTGTGTCTCACACACTTAAATCATGTACCTTTGTTTTTCAGGGACATAAAAAATTGAAGACTGAAGATTAGCCTACAATATGAAGCCCTGTATCTAAAAACAAACGCAGGAAGGAGCAGTAAGTGAATTAGCCTGCTGAAATAGCTTTGACACTGAGCCTCTAAATGCCACAGTATTTCCAATCTGAAATCCCTTGTTCTTTCACCAGCTACTGATGAAGCATGCATTAACTATAAGCTCCAGTTAAATTACTCAGTTGTGCATTTTATGGCCTCATGAGTCTCCCCTGAAAGTTTTAGTTGCAACAATGAATTAACTTCCTTCAAAACTGTGAAGAATTTAGCGAAATCCTTGGAAGTGGATTGCTAGTTCCAGAAACTTCCTGAAGAGTCAAGTCCTTGGTGACTCCTATATATCCATCACAGATGTCACAGAAACATGTTCAGATCATAATCTCATTTCTAATCACTCAAGAGTGATTTATTTGACTCCTGAGCTTGGGCACATTGATTTGGTGTAAATTCATTTGTTCCCTGAATAGTCCATGAATAATCACCTGGATTTGAGAGGACTTTTGGACTGGCATGAATAACTTGAACCCACATATACATTAAGTGGATGGCAGTCACAAACTAAACTGCTGCTTTTGTAGAATTTTCTGCAAACAAGCAAGATATTTGCCGGGCAGCAACTGAGGCTGTGAACCAATTCCTGGCTGGTTTCACTGGATCAGATCTGGCAAGCTCCAACGGTTTGGAGAGTTCTTAGGGAACGCCAGAGCCTTGCACAGTTTGACTGCAGTGGGGGAAGTAGCAGTCAGAAATCATTCGTGTCTGATGGACTTTCTGTTGGCTATATAATGGCATATGGGGGTTTTGGGCCAGATGGCAATGTCAGCTCACAAATCCATCCATGCCACAGGCCCAGGGACTGAAAGAACCCATGTTTTGAAAAGAAGACTTGGAAGATTGAACTCTGGATATTGTTCCTCCAGATGGGCAAGGCTTAGCTTATGCTGGACTTGTTAGGTGAAAAAGAAACACAGCCTTGAGGCTGGCAGGCTGGGTATTTTTATCAACACTATATTTTAACCACAAGTGATTGAAAAACACACCTGATATTAAATAATCCAGAAAATGACAACTTTAAAATCAAAAGGTTTTCTTTTTGCCAGTTATTGAGCTAGCTAGCACCAAAGCCAGGTGGAAAGATTTTTGCAATCCCTGCCCTGGGTTTCTACACTATTTGCATCTCAAACAATGTCACTTTCATCACATGCCAGTTGAGGACTTAGCCCCAAATGACTGAGTGTGTTTGGGTCAGAGTGTGCTCCGTGCTAGCGTGCCAGGAAGGCTGCGTCTTCGTGGCTGTCTTGCTGCTCTGCATTTGTCTTCTCAAAATAACATATTGTCCATGCACCCATATGCCTTCCAGAAGCTCTTCATCCTTCAGAAGAAAAAATCTTTCTCCCAGTGTAAGGCTCAATTTCTTGCTTCTGCTTTCCCAGGCAAATGGAGATGTGGCTCAGTCGTTCCTCTTGGCCTCTGCCCTGGCCTCTCGCAGCATCCTGGAGGTTGTCCCTCCACCAGCTCCTGTCTCAAGGTGAGCCCAATGCTCACTCAACATGGAGATAGAGCCTAGAAATCACACCTTGTCTTGTTTAACCCCATGTCTCCAAAAAAGAGACCTGAACACTCAAGTGGATCTAAATCCCTTACTGGAGGCTTGGGCGTCAGTAGTTAAATGTGTCTGGGCAGCAGGTCTGTATCAGTCAGCTGGGCAGAGGAGCAAATGTCTCCAGGCCAAAAAGCCAAAGACATGTTTGGTCATGTCCATGAGGGACAAAAGGGCTGTTCTGCGTGCTAGCTTCTCTCTCTCCTGATTTTCTTCCCCAAATCATCTTTTTTCCCCCCACTGGGGGAAGGGGCTGGAGGAGAGGTGGAAAGAAGGAAAAGAAGGTCATTAAAATCATTGGTTTTGCCTCACCTCTTACGGCTGCAATTCCTCACTCAGTCCCAAAAGGCCGCCAACATATCCAGGACCCAGACTGCATACAGGACAGTGGGAAAACAGAAGCAAGCACAGCACACAAAATATTGCAGCATATTTTCACACACTCTTCCACAAGCAGTAACATGAGCTTATTCTTCCCTTTATAGGACTCACTGCAGGTGTCTGCTAGAAAGCTGGCATGGGTTTGTGGTCCATACCCCCAGCACCTCTGTGCAGCTCTCAGCTCGAGAGTGACTCATGAGATTTATCCTCTCTTCACACGTCTGAGAACTATTGATATTATTATTTTCTATTTACCCTACAATAATGCCCAAGGGCCCTAGACAGGATCAGGATCTTTCTTGTGCTAGGTGTTACACATTACGAGAGACCGGTCCTTGTCCAAAGATTTTGCAATCTAAATAGCTGAGAAAACAATCAATGGGAGAAAATCTGAGAGATCTGGATGAGAGGATCAGCGGTCGCAGGGATGGAGGCTTGGGAGAGGAGGATGTTCTGCTATACCAGTGAACAAGGGAGGTGAATGAAGTGGATCCCAGGCAAGTTTAAAACTCTTTCAGTTTTTGCTATTTTTATCACATTCGAGGAGCATTTTGTCAAAGACCAGCCATGTCAGAAAGCTGAGGAAAGTTGTAGCAATAACCATACGGGCAAAGCAACCTTGCCAAGACATGCATGGAGCAAATTATTGGCTGTGAGGAACAGTCCTGTGTCCAAAGCAAACTGTCCTGAGGCCAATCCCTGCCTTGGCTTCAGGGTGAAAATGAGTGTAGTGGGTCCATCTATTTATCCACCTTACAAAGCTTGCATATTTCTTGTAGCCGTTACTCCAGAAATGAACATTTGACTAATGGGGAACACCTCAGTCAAAGGAGACTTACTGAGAGAGTGCTGTATGGCCTCTGGGCTGCCCAAGTTGTCTTACACAGCATGTATTGTGCTCTCCAGGGTATTCCTCAGGCTGCTCAGACACTGAAGTCAACAGGAAATTTTGGAGGATGAAGGGGTAAAGTAAAAGGCTGACTAATTTGCTGTGTCTTAATAAAAAGGAATATAAACCCAGAGTTGAGATTTTGTGCGAGCACAGGGCAGCTGCTTCTCAGTTATTGCTGGTGCTGAACTCTGGGGCAGGAAAGGGTCTTAGCACCGTGTATAGCCTGCACCAAGGAAAACCCACTCTGCAGGCAGGGATTTTGCACTTCTTTCCCACAGCAAACCTGGGGAGTAGCTGAGCCCTATTTAAAGCCGGTGGAAGGCATTGCTGGCACCATGCTCTTTGCAGAACTTCCCAAGCAAAGAAAGTTCAGAACACCAGGAGGGGAAGAAAAAGCCCCATAAAATGAAAAGGGTCTCTGGTGCGGGCTCCCAAGAAGCACACAGTGACTCTCAGTTGCTCTATAATGATCTTCCTTTCCAGTTGCAGGCAGGCAGCTCTTGTCAGTGCCAGGACACTTCTGTTCCCTATTCAGAAAGTGCTGGTGGGAGTCCCAAGACTTGGAGCCATCTGCACTTGCTCAAAAGATACAAATGAGGGCATGTCCTTAGTTACTGACTGCATAAACAGCCCTTTGCCATGAGACTCCTCCTGCAGTTGGATACTCTGACTGTGTTGTGTGCTCCAGAACATCCTCCAAAAGCTTTGGGCTACTACAAGCAGGGAGGTGGGGGATAGAAATGGCCAAATATCCTCAGCTGCTGGAAATCTCTTTCCATCATAGTCTGGCCAAGACTCAAAGTGGTGGCTGTGGGCTCTGGAAACTAGTGGAGGTAGGTGGCACCCTGTTCCCCTGGGCCCTACAGCACCATCTGCCTCTCCTGGCTCCCATCGCCTCTAGATTTCTTTTTTAAACTCCTGTTATGGCACAGCATCCTCTATCCCTCCCCTGCTGAAGTGCCTAGTCACCGGACAAGATGTAGGTCCTTGGCATATCCCACCCGGGACACCTCAATAGCAGTTCCTGTTTTGCAGAGGCTGGAGGATGGAGCTGTTTCTGAGAACAACCCGGACGTCAGTGGGGCCGCTCAGCCGCCGGCTGGCACTGCCACTTCACTGCGAGAGGAAGGGGAATGGACACACTGAATTACTGCACAAAAAACAACATGCTACTTCTGGCAAAAAGAACGTAATGGAAACTTAATTTCACAAATATTTGCCTTGTCCTGAGAACATTTGGGCCATGCAGCTATGATTTTAATTAAGGACACAGGGACAAATTGGGTGCCTTAAAGAAAAGTCAATTAACACTCACTAAAAGGCAATGTTATCCTAAAGACCCTTAGGAAATTACTTTGTTTATCCAATATAAAATAATAACACATGGTCTATCTAGCCACTGCCAGCTCAGGATCCTGCAGCTTTCTACAGCGAGCAGCCAGCTCATTTCCACAATACCCTCAAGGAGAAGCTAATATTTCTGTTTCCCCTTTTCCAGTTGGGAATAGTGAAGCAAAGTGAGGAGAAATTACTTGCTTGGTATTATCAAAGAGCTCTGTCCTAGCTCCCTGGGTCCTGGGAGGAGCCAAGGATAAGTGCCCTGAATTGCAACATTAAAGGGGACTCAAACCTGCAACTTTGTCCTGTTTTTTGCACACAGGTAACCAGACCTCATGTTTGATATGCATATTTCCACCCATTGCACAGGCATCTGAAGTGACTGAATGTCTAGCCTGCACCATGTTGTATTGTATTCAGATGATACCTTGAGGACATCTTTGATTGAAGACTGCCACATGCCCAGCAGACACAGCTATCTGCCACCGCACTCTCAGTGTGGTGAGATGGCCCTGGCCGCCTGCTCCCTGAACAGATAGCAGCTCTGGGAGTGTTTTTGTGCTGAGAAAAACAGAAAGACAAAACAGCCCCCAGACTGGAATGAAGCTAGTTGTCATAGCAAAAAAGGAGGAAAAATTTTTCATTGAAATAATTTTAAGGGGACATTTAAGGTGCTCAGTAGTTTTAGGCAAAATTGACTTGAAATAGTTGGCAGGGAAAATTGTGTAGGAAGTTACATAAATGCACAATATTTTGCAGTATAAAAAAGGTGAAAATTCTTAAATAGACCCAACTCTGGTACTTTCAGAGAATGCAATGGCAGAGTTAACATCCTCAGAGTCTTGCATGGTGGTGCACTCAGCAGAGGGATGAAGGTCAAGACTTGCAATCAGGAAAAACTAAGTCACTTTTTTTACCATAAAAGACATTTGTTTCTAAAAAAAAAAATGCTCAACATTAACAAGCCAGACCCCACATGCCAAGATCTAAGGAGAGACACTGGGCTTCAGAACAGTAATTTGATGTACCTGAGCAAAGAAGAAGGGTTTCCTCGCTGGACATCCCTTTTCATGGGACCCCTATCAGTCTGTAACAGTGGATCTGAGCAAGGCACAGAGCTCTGCATGTAATGCAGACTTCTGCCTATGTGATCTCTGCAATTTAGGGAGGGGACAGGGTTTTGGGTGTTTCCACACCTCTCAACGCAGGCCATTAGGTTACAGGAAAATCCTGGAGAACTTCCAAAGAGCCGATGAGGTGCCTGCACCCCTCACATGACTTTTACCCCCAGCAGGAAGGGATCACAGTTTGCTCCTGGAGAGTGACAGCACTGGGGCCTTTGCTCTGTTCTCTTTTTTTCATTTCTTCATCATGCTGGTTTTCCCACTGAATTCCCATTTTCCAGCTCCTTGAAATCCTCACAACACCTTCATCTCCAAAACATGGAGAATGGCGGGAAAGGTTGAGTCTTCCTGTTTACAAGCAAAGAAAAACCCTTCCTGGCCAACTCCTGTTCCACCTCCTGGTCAACACAATTAACATTCATAATTATTTTTCCAGGCAGAAATGTAAAGAAAACATTTTTCATACTGCTGAGTACATGAAAGGCAGGATACCGAATATGAAAAAATGTTTGGAACAGCTCCACTGCTTCAGACATAAATTGTCTGTCTCTATGTATATCACTGTGTACAGGGTCAGTTTGTGCTACTGTTTCCAGGCTTTTCCCCTGATCCTATTCATGGTGCAGAAACAAATAAATTAGCAGCTGCCCCTTCTTCCAGCAACAGAGCTGGGAAAACAGAGATGGTGATGCAGCCTATTCTGGCAGCCCCATTGGACAATACACCTGGCAAAACATCTCCTGCTTTACACTCTGAGCCTAGGAAAAAATATCCTCATGAAGAAATTTTGTGAGTGGCTGCTTTCCCTTGACTCTCTCTGAGCAACCACAGGAGCCACCATGAGCTTGCCATCTAGTTCTTTGCTCTTGCTAAATACCAGAGACGTTGGAGAGAGCTGAACAAGCCTAAAATTGGCCGGGGTGGAGAACATGCAGGCCCTGTGCGAAATAATCCTGCAGAGCTTTGCCCAACCATCCCATCCCTGGCCTCCTGCCCCCAGACTATCACCTCTGCCTGTGCTTTTCAGACCCCACTGATACTCTGGTCCTCATGGACCTCTCTCAACCTGGCACTCTGCTGAGTTGTTCAGTGACTTCAGAGGCCAGAGAGGACTCAGGCTGACACAAGGTCTTGGGCTGACACAAAATGTGTCAGACTGTCCCCTCCTGTCTCATGGTGAAGGGTTGGGGTATGGACACAGCCCACCAGTACCCTGCGACCCCTTCATACCTGCTGGGTCAACACACAGCCTCCCATTACAGTGTGAGCACCCTGCATCCCGCAGCCAGTTGCACCCTCCTGCCATGGCATCAGCTCCAGTACATGTGGTGTTGCTTTGGCTTCTGGCCATGCTGGGAATCGGCTAGAACAGCATGGTCTTAGCTTTACCTCTCTGCTGCCTTTCTGCACATCAGCTGCTCAAGGCTTTTGGGCTGGCTGGAGGTAAGTGACCAGGCAGCCACTTTTGACTGGGTCTTGGGACACTTAGTGTTCTTTTCACAGGCTGCAGTTTTCAGCAGTCACCAGGACAAAGCTTGTAAAAGGGATGGTGATGAACAGGCACAAAAGTCAATTTGGCAACAGCTTCTTGAATGTCCAGAGACCCCAAGCACCAGCAGACTCTCCTGATACTACCACTAGTGTTTGGACTACTTGGTGAGGGCGGCCTTCAGCATCAGAGGTTCTCCATGCTTATCCCTGGGCTGCCTCCAGGACTACCTGAAGCCAAACAAGCTCCCAAGCATGGGGCCCAGTGGTGCAAAAGCTGTGCTTGCAGACACAGTCTTCATATACAAGGAGAGCCTTATCTTGGAGGGCAATCAGAGCAGCTGCTCATGGATGCACTGGAGATCTGGAGCTGGACTCCTTCCTTCCAGCACTTGTGCTTGAAAAACGTGCCTCTGAATCCTCCTGGGTTTTGTTATCATGGACTATAAACAGAGCTAATAGATGAAAGCGTTGTCAGTGATGTAACAGGCTGGAGTAAGCAAAAGGTATTCTCCAACAGCAAGATCCTGACACACACAGAGCCTTTATCTCTGAGGTTCACTGCAGTGTAGATTATCGTTTAAAATGCTTCCAAGTGAAACCAGCTTCCATTGTGAAAAGTAGCTCGATACCTTTATTTATAGCTCCTCTCTGGCTATTCTTTGAAGGTACCCATCCAAATAGTCCTCATTTATTCAAAAAGGACTGAGCAGAATCAGAATTGCATTCTGCCTCTGGGAAGATCTGCCCTGGGGTATTTTCCTTCCAATGCAATCGCTGGATTATTACCAAGAATTTTGCAAGTGGCTCAGCCACACATTTTCATTTGTTAACTAGCTCTCTGCTGATTAAACAATACATTATGGCTCACAGGACTTTTTATTTATTTTTTAAATAAATTGAATACTGATGAAGGAATAGAAATAGTTTCAACACGAACACACCCTCCCACACACATACTGCAAAAGCCAACCTTACAGATTCTCTGCAGCATAGGCAGAACTGGATATTAGCTGCCCAAGGATGATGAATTGAGGGCTGGTCAGGATTAGGCCATTCCTTCCCAAGAAAGGGGAGAAAGGGAAGGAACAGAGCTGGGCAGAGGTCTGGAGGAGATGGGCTGGCTGTTCCCACTGCCACCCCTGGGACAGGAGAGAGAAGAAACAGCTGTTGCTGGAGGGAAGGGTTACTGTGCTATGTGCACACATCCCCATGCCGCTGTTGGGAGCTGCAGCAGCCAGTTTGGCTTTCCAGGGCCCTGCTGTAGGCAGAGCAGCAGCCAGGACTCTTTTTCCCTCCTAGGAAGCTGCTGAACAAGGTCTCTGCCTCCTCTCCCGTGCCTCTTGCCAGACTTGTAAATGGTCCCAGAGAACACTGATGCTGAACAGAGCGCCTCTACAGTTTACTTGCCCTGTGCACAGTGCATTTTCAGGCAATCCTCTGTTAGAGGAATACACAATCTTTTCTCCCTCACCCAATACTCGGTCTTTAGCAGTGATTTCTATAAAGCTGGCTGGGCAAACCTGACTGCAGACAATAAAGCAGGGTCAGGCCCAAGCAATGAAGCTGCATGGGTGGGTTTGCTTACAGCTCTCAGGACATGTGGTACACGCTTTGGGTTTCAGAGACTGGGACTCTGCACATGCCCAGGCCCAGCCATGATCCATTTTTATAATGTTTGGACTAGGATGAAGGAAAATCCACTATCTTCCAAAATTCCTCTTCGTCTTGCTGACATACCACTCTGTGACAGATCTGTCTCACTGTGCTGGGATCTCGCTCATGCTAGATCTCACCCATGTTATAACTGAAGCAGTTTGGGTTTCAGAAAGGGGAGATTCAGGGAGTGGGACAGCAAAGCCATGTTTTGGGCTTAATTCCCAAAGCAAACCTCAGTCTGACTCAGCTGGAGCCCTGGAGTAGCCCTGCACAGGGTGAGACAACTCACTCCAGAGGAAGGAGTTGGGTACGGAAGGGATAGGCATCCTGATAGACACTCACTCATGATTAAATAGTCCCTATACTTGATTACACATTGTGCAATGACTTTTCTTTTCCTTGTGCTCTAAGAGATTTCAGAGAAGGTCTGCCTGAGAAAACACTCATTGCGCTGTTAGAGGGATAGGGAGAAGACAGCATGGCAGAGGTGGTCATGCAGGTGAGGGAAGAGAAAACTGAGGAATGAGCTAATGGGTGAGGAAGAGCCAGAGAGAGAGAGGGAAACAGAGTCTGGTTATTTTTCTCTGAATTGCATTTCCAGTTCTCTGAGGCTTAGCTCACCACTGAGGATTGCTTCTCATGGACAGATCTGCAATTGTATTATTAGTTGCAGAGTGTAAAGAATATTCACCTATCTCAGCAGCTGATAGAAACAGCTTTTGAGGTCCTCAACTGCTGCTTATCTCTCTCTGTATGTTTTTACTCTCTGATTCTTTTTTCAGTGTGTTTTCACTTAGAATTTACTTTAGAATTGATTATGGAAATGTGGTAAAACAATCCACTGTCTGGCTCCTGGACTAAACCTTCTGTCCCCCACCAGTTTCTTGGCATTTAATTTTGTTCATTATATGAATTTCAGCACTTCTGCAGATCTCTGTGCTTCACATTCACCACCCTGGAAGGGTTGGGGAGGGGTCCAGAAACACTGCACCCTCTCTTCCACCTCCTCCCTGAAACACCTTATCTTCACTAGACAGTGTTCCTGAGGATTATGAAGCTTTACCAAATCAGTGATCTTTACTGCACACAAGTTAGGGACTTTCTCACTTCTTTAACAAGACCCAACTGTCATTCCCAAACAATCCTGTCAGGGTGCCTGGCATGATCATGGCAGCCCATGGCTTTTTGCTGAACCGTCACCATGGTCCAGCCTTTGGCTGCACAACTTCAATGAAAGGCTCAGAAGGTTATAGCTTGTTTTTTTGGGTCTCACATGACCTCTGATTGAAATGTTCATCTGTATGTTTTGTTCACAAACACCCTCAGGAATGAGCTTAGTAGAGGCATCTTAACCAAAGTAAAGGTTTTTTTTACTTTACTGTCTTCAGTGAAGAATTTTACAGAAAGGCTACAACACAGATCACCAAGCAGATTCTCTTCTAAGGCTTTCCTTCACAGTTTTGGACTTGAAGAGCCCTAAAGTAACATAGGATAAAATGCAGGAGCCTGCTGATACCACCTCTGACTCTTCTCTCAGGGGTATATGAAGTGAAATGAAAGAAAGGAAAAGCAAACTTGCACAAGGAACAGCTGGCAGAGATGTACTAGGCAGTGATGGACTCCAAGAACTCCTGAAGAATTTCAGGCTGAGTCCAAAGAGCCATGTCTACCCCTTAAAGGATCACATCCAAAATTATGCAGCTCATAAGGAAAAAAACCTCATGAATGGAGGAAGATTAAAGACTGATTCCCCTATATTGCCAGTGATGTGAAGAGCAGAGTGTACTGAGTCCCGTAGATCACAGAGATAAGCAACAGGCTATTAAGGTGTCATCACAGTATCTACATAAACAGAGCATTTCATATTGGCAACAGAAACAGTTTTAAAATCTATTAATCTCTTGGGAAGAATAACTAACTTTCAAAATATTTGCTTTGATTCTCATGAAACAGAGGGAGTGCTAGCCCTGGCTTGAGATTTTCATGATTATGTTCAGGCTCTCCAGTCCATCTCCTCTGTGCTGCCCAGCCCTGGCAATTCTCCGCAACATGGGTCAACATTGGCCAAAAGATAGGGGAGATATGCACAGCCCTGCTCAGGTCCTTTCCAACATCCACTGCAGCAGTTCTGCAGGTCCAGACTGGATGTCTCCTTGAAAAGAGAGAGATTTTTCTTGTTGTGCTGTATAGGAGTTAGACTTGGTCCATAAGGACCGAGCCAAAACTCCAGTTCACCTGTGAGCAAAAGAAACTTCCACATTTGAAATATACAAAGATGCCACCATCTCAATATGAATCCTCAAATCTTTGATATTTTTACATTTTTAAATACAATGTTGCATGATTGCCAACTAATTAAAGAAATTAGTCAGGCTGCCTTCATAAAAACACTGTTGGCAAAGAAACTCTTATTCTCAATTACTAGAGAAAATACTGGATGTATGGAAAGTTATCTGTATATGCTAATGCTACAGCTAGATGTTGCCAGGGAAAATTTATGCCCATAGTTGACTGCAGGCATAAAATTAGAATATATTTATTTTTTGTAAGAAGATTAATCGTGTCCATAGATTTCAAGTTCCAAAGTTGGAAATGTGGATAAATATACAGATAGAAAACTCCTCCCAGTGACAGGAGAACAGGCTGGCAAACTGGTTTTACACACTGACATTCTGCTATGATCACTGGTGATGTCATTTTCCAGCAGGATGGCTGCTGGCAACCAGTGGCACTGAAATGCCAAGAGTAATTAAAAATCTGATTTCCTTCAATGTCCCAGATTATACTTGCTGGGACATGTTTCTTGCCATGTGAATGTCTCACCAAGTTGAGCTAAAGCCAGAAGTGTATGAGATTTGCTTGCTGTCTCAATTTCAAAAAGTGCTTATAGTAAATATTTTGTATTAGCTAAAGCATTTTTAAATGTCTAAAGACTGCTCTAACACCCAAGAATTGACCAGGGAGGGGTTTGGGTTTATTTGGGCATAAGGTGGTTGGCTTAAAAAATTCTTAGGTGAGTTCTTCAGTGTCACCTCCTCTATATCCGATTGATGCTTAACACACTGGTTCCCAGTTCTGGCCAGGATCTCCCAAACCTTTTAACACACGTAATAGTGTATGTGCAGCATTAAACCTTGACTTACTACTACAAACTGCTGCACTTGTTTACATGATACCCTGGAAAAGTGTGACGCTTTCTGTCTCCTACTGTGCCATAGTCTCAATTGTGTTTGCTCATGAAATTCTTTCAACCATCCTCCAAGCAGCAGGGAACACCATAGCTGCCTTAAACAACATCACCACCTACAATCAAATAAGCTGGATGTCAGAGCTGGGGGACAAGTGTTCAAAAGCCTCCTTGTGCTGCAGTCTTTCAGGCCATAGCATCAGAGAGAATATAATTGATATTTGCATAGGGACAAGTCACAGGCACATCCCTTTAAATGGTTTTGAAGCCTCAGTGATTAGTAACAGATTATAGAATATCTCTCTGGGGAGGCTGTGCTGCATATCTCTGTCAAGCACAAATGGGCTTGAATTGCATGAAGACAGGAGGCATTCATTAGTGATTTACACCCTGTTTCTCTTGCAGACAGCCTGATTGCCACATGCCTGGGAATCAGAACAAAAGGATGGGGAGAAAGCCTGGCTTGCTAGAGCCCAGCCACCGCTCCATTAGCACTGCAGTGTAGCTGCAGCAGCGCCTTCTGCCACCGGTGAAAGCCACCCTCTGTGCTATGCCAGGATATGTGGACAGGACTTGCAACCAACCCTGCCTCTCTTCATGGGGTGTCCTCTCTTGGCAAAAACTGTTAAGCCAACTTGCCACCTGCCCTTTTGCTTCTGGATGCCTCTGCAAACAACTTAAGTGCCCTTAGTAAACATTTAAGACAGTAAAGGAATACTGGCATCACTAACAATTTTGTTGCTTAGGGTAACACATGCATAAGATGCAACTGAGGCTTATGCAAGGTATGTAGAGCATTAAGTCGTTCCCCAAAATAGTTATAATTAAAGGCTTAACCAGTGGCTTTGCCAGGCGTTCTCCATCAGACAGACATAGAATCATAGAATCATTTAGGTTGGAAAAGACCTTTGAGATCATTGAGTCCAACATTCAGGTGTACAATATTTTATTGCTGCCTGAAACATGCAATAAAAGTTCTCTGACTAGCACTGCTCCTCACTGGTGTGGGAGATGAAAGGCTGCAAGGGTTTCCAAGGTCATTTCAGACGGCAGTGGGAAGAGCAAGGTGTGAACACTTCGCAGCCTCCCCACCCTCTGCAGTGGTCATGGACTACAGATGTTCTTTTTTAAAATATAATTTTCTGGGTGAAGAAGAAGGATAGTCTTGGAGAGAAACTCTGGCTGAGATTACACTGTAGACTGCCTCGTGATATACATCAGCAGGATACACACAGGGAAGAGCCTGCAGCACAGTGCTCCTTCCTCAGTTTTACATTTTACTTGCTTTGGTTACCTTAGGAATGCCAGCAGTATTTTGTATGTCTTTTTCTACTTAACTGAGCAGCCCTCAATGTGTAATTTTTCTCTTGCAGTTAATGGTAGACCATGGTCATGTCACAACTTCAGCCTCTCTTTTAAACTCTGCATAAGCAACTTACCAGCTGCAATGGGTCTCTTGGTGGATGAAATCTAGGTGAACCCAGACCAGGGTTTCTCACAACCTGTTCTGAAGCACCAATGACACTATACTTGGGGATGTTTTCCCCAAATTTTAATGTATAGAAGACCATCCATTCCATCTCCTGCTCCCTCTTTCCTTACACTTTGCCCTTGTTTCTCTCTGCTTTCTCCAGATTCTATAAACCAGCCAAGTATACCACTGATTTACAATGTAAGAAACACACTAACTACTTTTGGTTTATCACGTCCATCCTCACTGAATAGAGGATAAACCCAGCTTGCTCCAAGTAGGGCTGCTTCAGAAGGGTGGTTCACAGTCCCCCTCCATGCAGCAGCCTGGTGAGATTTACAAAAACCCTGAGTCTATGCAGAGAAAAAAAAGTTCCCAGCATGCTTTTCCCTCCAGAGACTTGATCTTTTCCTGGCTCATAGCTCTTCCTCATCCCCCATTCTCTTCCAGCTCCACAAACATTTATTCAAACAGCCAGCTTCAGACATCCATGTTTCAAATTATATCTTATTTACCTTTTCTCTGCATTTTCTCATGCCTGCTGAGTATTGAGCCTGCTTGTGCAAGTGTTTGGTGTGTGTATTCTGACAACTGAAGGATGTAAGGAACTGTACAGGTCTTCAAATGAGTCACTGCTCCTGCAACTGTTACCTTTACTGGAGGAGGAAGTGTTTGTCAGAAGGTGATCGAGAAGTGTACTGAACAACATCTGACTGGAAGTAGTGCTGAACAGCAAAGTGCCCCAAGTTAGGAACTGGATTCTCCAGCCCAATGTTTGCTCTTTTTCAAAGACTACTTAAGAGAAACGGAAGGAGGTGGAGAAATGATCAATTTATCAATGATCTGGGTGAGGGGATTGAGTACACCCTCAGTAAGTTTGCAGATGACACCAAATTGGTCAGGAGTGTCGATCTGCTCGAGGGTAGAAAGGCTCTGCAGAGGGATCTGGACAGGCTGGATCATTGGGCCAAGGTCAATTGTATGAAGTTTAACAAGACCAAGAGCCGGGTCCTGCTCTTGGGTCACAACAACCCCAGGCAATGCTACAGGCTTGGGGAAGAGTGGCTGGAAAGCTGCCCAGCAGAGAAGGACCTGGGGGTGCTGGCTGACAGCCAGCTGAACGTGAGCCAGCAGTGTGCCCAGGTGGCCAAGAAGGCCAACAGCATCCTGGCTTGTATCAGGAATAGTGTGGCCAGCAGGGGTAGGGAAGGGATTGTGCCCCTGTACTCGGCACTGGTGAGGCTGCACCTCAAATATTGTGTTCGGTTTTGGGCCCCTCAGTACAGGAAGGACATTGAGGTGCTGGAGCGTGTCCAGAGAAGGGCAACGAAGGTGGTTAAGTGTCTGGAGAGCAGGTCTTATGAGGAGAGGTTGAGGGAACTGGGATTCTCCCAAGTTACTAGTGATAGGATGAGAGGAAATGGCCTCAAGCTGTGTCAGGGGAGGTTTAGATTGGATATTAGGAAAAATGTCTTTACTGAAAGAGTGGTCAGGCACTGGAACAGGCTGTGCAGAGAGATGGTGGAGTCATCATCCCTGAAGGTGTTCAAAAAACATGTAGACATGGCACTTCAGGGCATGATTTAGGAGGCCTGGTGTTGTTGGGTTGATGGTTGGACTTGATGATCTTAGACGTCTTTTCCAACCTTAATAATTCTATGATTCTATGATTCTATGAAGTTAAGAAATGTGGGAAGCCCTGATGAGAAATGAATTACTCATTGCTTTCAAAGCCCTACAGCTATATCAGGGGGGCTCTTGAATTGTTACTGGAGTCCTGTCTCCTCCAGAGGCAAGAGCAAGCACGATTCCCCCAGGAGATGCAAGCAGTTATGGGTGAATCCAGTGCAGAAAAGAGGCTGGCAGGGCTGACTGAGCCATTCGCTCTGCCAGGCTTCAGGCCCATCTTCTTGTCCAGCAGCCACGTTCAATTCAGACACAGTTTAGGGTGCACAAAGTCTTCTTAGGAAGCAGAATAAACGGTGGGAGAATGGATCCAGCAGAAAGCTAGGGCAAATGTAATTTCTAAGTGACACAGATGTGTTGCTGTTCTGGTTTTGCCTATGCTGGCTACCCTTAGGCAGGAATGGGAGACAGAGCTTGCACTGCAACTGTGTTGTCCTGGCATTCCTACTGGGCAAGGTGAGAAAAGCCAACTGAACTTGAATGTTCCATAAAGGACTGTGAATATGTTTTTTATGGCTAATACAATTGCAAACATACTAAGCCATTTGAACTCATGCTGCCATCTCTAATACAAGTGTGTGAGCCTGCTGCTGCATTCAGAAGTGGGAAGTGATCCTATCCGACATGTTATTATTGGCATAATGGAGGTGCCACATTACTGGCCCAAGTCACAGTAAATCACTTCGTGCTGTCCCAAAAAGCATGTTATGCCATCCTCAGCAATTAGTCTGTAGTACCCCTTCCAGCCATGCTCAGCTGACAGAAGGGATCTTATCCTCTTGAATCCAAACTAAAAATGGTACCAAATGAGAAGGGGGCTTTTTTTTTTTTTTTAAGGAGGATAACACTACTCCTCCTTGGAGGAGGCAAGTCTGAAATCTCTTAGCCTCATTCTGGCTCCACTCTCTGCTGGCTGTTTCCAAGGTGGTACCTTACAAAGCAGCCTTTAGTTTTCCCTCAGGGGCCCAAATTTACCAAGCATATGGTTGTAGAAATTGATGTTGTCCCCTAAAAGTAAGTAGGTAGATTGACACTTGCCTTCTCCACATGCTGAGCTCACCAGGACAACCTAATCAGACAAATATAATTTCCTCTCTCCTGCCAGTGCCAGGGTTTGAATCACACATCCCACATCTCATCTATCTCTGTGTGCCTCCACCATCCTTTAATGTCCTGTGCAGGGACAGGGAGCTCCAGGCACTGCTTCCACCCTGCGCATGAGTGCTCACCCTGAAGCAGGAGCTGGTGGCCTGGCCAAGAGTGGCCCATGTCAGCATGGTCTGACCTGCCAGGCAGATGGAGGTGTCTGCTGGATCCATCCTGCTCCAAAACATTTATTTTTTTGCTGCTTCCCTTCACAAATTCCTTTTCAGCCACAGTTTCCAAAGTAAGGCAAACAGACCTTGCGCTGGGATGTCTTCCAATACAAAGATGAGACAAGTTGCTTTTCTTTAACTAGTTTGTTTAAGATATAGAAGCCAGTTCCACAGTGGGACTGGGCCCAGCTAGGCAAACGGGCCAAGTTCCCTTCCCCTAATAAATCATGGGCTGATGTGTAAGACTGTTTGTGAAACACTGCTGCAAAAAAACATTACCCAGGGGCATGTTTCTCTCTCCCAGCACATTCACCCAGCAGCACCCATGTGTCTGGAAGCAACAGCCACTCTATGAATCTACAGATGCTCATTGAGGATCCCCTATTGCACCCAGGCAGGCATAAAGATAGCACCCACTCCCTGGTGCTCCAGCATCTTAAATGAAAGAGCCTGCAGCTAAAACAGAAGCTGGAGGTACTGCCAAGTCTCAGAAATGCTCCTGTGCTATATATCATGCAGAGGTTTGCTTCCAGTGTAACTGCAGCCTCCTGGGTAACTTCCTTGTAGTGCCAGGGAGTGACTCTTCTCCGAAGGAAAGGGGTTAGATAAACTCCTGCATATCCCATACTAAAGGAAGGTGCAAAGTTTCTTCCCCTCCAATGCAAGGCTATGCCATACAGGACCTCATGGTATGGACCTAGACAGCAAGAATACGGCCCTAACACTGTGAGATGCAATACAGGAAAGAGATATGTTTGTCTTGCCTGTTCTCAGATGAAATATGCCTTAAATATCACTCAGGTGGCAACACTGAAGTATCAAAAAGGTCCTGGCCTTTCCCTGTTTTTGAATCTCTTTCCCTTCCTCTTACAGGTGAAGGCCTCCAAACTGCCAGCATCCATGTCATCCACCCAGGTCTCTGGATATGCAAGACTCTGGGGAAAGTTATTTTTAGCATCATTTTCAACAGATGATGGAAACTTTCTGTCATATGCACAAACATAAAGTGATCCTGGCCAATACCCAAACATTTCTGCCTTCTTTTCAACTGTATTCCCATTACCAGCCCCTATAGTTTTAGTATCTCTTTTAAACTCTCTGTCCCTTCAAAACAGTCAGCAGCAAGGGATAGCATTTCACTGCCCGTGGTTAGAAACTTAAAGTGCAAGAGAAGTCAGTGCTCTGCTGAGAAAGTACAAGACAGAAAGTGGGAAGACAGAAATGGCCTTGAAGGTCAATGCTCAAGAACTGGGAAGGATGCACACTCCCTGCATGCGCCTTCTTAAAAGAGGATAAGTGATGGGGCCAGGGAAGAAGCTCTGCCACAGTCTAGAGAAACTGGGCAATATTACTGTCTAACAGACACCCTAAGCCCTGTAACAAACTTGTCAGATACATACAATGCCATGGAAAAATTTTGCCACCCTGAACATGGTGGCGTTTGTTCTTTTTACTTTCAAGATAGTTTATTTCAAAAGGTTTTTCTTTAGAAGTCCATTTAAGATAGGCTTATTGAGAAATTACTCTGGAGTATTTATTCACACTGATAACACAGAGCATTTGGCTTCAAGCCTTACAACACACTAGTTGTGAATGAATTTAGTGATAATCTTTATCGGTCTGAGGTATACACAGCAATAAACCTCCACCACGAATAGATTAATGACTGAGATGATGGTGAGGTATTAAATCAACCTCAAAAAGCTGTTTATTGCATGGATCCTACCCTGCAGCAAGGCTTACTGAGCCTGGGCAATAAACCTCCAGAAAAGGAGATCTGAGCTAGGAACCTGGAATTTGAGACTCCTGATGTAAAAGCAGCACGGGCAATGGTGGTGGGCTTAGTGCTGCACTCTTATGGGGGCTCAGCGGTCAGCTGCTTCCCAAGAGACTGGCTGCTGCTGGCCAGGCAGCCCTGCAGCTCATCCCTGGAAATTAATCGAAGCAGATCCTTGTAACAGCACATAGTGAAATACTTCTTTCTTCGAACATTGTGTGCTTCTGATGGGGACCCTGAAGCTCTAATAAATGCCTAGATACCCCCAAACAGGCACTGATTCCTGCCATGGTTCAGAGGCAGCTCAGGAAGCTGGTGTGAGGTGGGATCCAAGGAAAGCAGCCAGACCCGCTGGGTTTGCAGAAGGCAGGCTGGACTGAGACACCGGTGGGAGCTCTGCAAGCCCCAGCCAGGCTGGGCAGTTGTACAGACAGCATCTCATCATGTGATTTTATTTTTCTTGTTGCTTTTGGGTTTTTTTATGCACTACATAGCTCAGTTTTCCAAACCTGGCATTCAGGTGACTGAAGGGTTTAGGTACTTCCACAGGGTCACTAAGAAAGGCAAGCCTGCTGCCAGCAGAGATCCTATTGCAGCAATATCACAGTCAATTAAGAATGATTTGGAGATTGCCATTAGCAAAACTGTGAAGGTTGTTAATTTCTTTTAGCTATATAAGATCTGGAAGTTCCTATTTTTAATTTTCCTCCTTTCTCCTAATTGCAGAGTGTTTCTGAAATTTAGAAAGCAGTGTTTCTGGCTGGAGACTGGTTACTTGATATAAAAGCCAACATTTCAGCTTGTGAAGCTGGCAGAGTAACTGTGAGCACCCAGTCTTGTCTGTGGAGAAAAAAAACACCCTGAAGGACCAGCAACTCTTGTTGTCCAGAAGTCATAACCAAAGCACCTGGGTTTTTTTGCCTTACAAATACCTGAGGCCAAGAAGATGCATTTCCATGAGTGTTCTTCATCTTGGCTGTTGGCTTTGGCAATCAGTTCCTTGAGCTTTGGCATTGGTTATGGACAAATAATCACCACCTCTATGGGCAGGATGTGTTGTTCATCCTGAACCAAGCTGACCCATTTTGCTGCTCTGGAGCTTGTGCTGGAGCGGGACTAGGAATGTCCCCTCATCTCCAAAGTAGGACACTTTGTCCTAGGGAATAAAATACATGCTGCTGCTTAGGAGCATTTAGGAGCCCAATTTTTTTAATGGCTTTTTTTTTTTCTTTTTTTTCAGAACACCAAGAACTTACAGAACAATTATCTGGGGCCAGGATGTTTTTGTTTCCTAAGTGGACTGTCTATGCTAATGACTTGCAACTTGTCAACAGGAACCAAATTCCTATGGTGTATAAAGGGAGAAACCATGGCATTTTGGCATAGTTCACCCAGCTCAAATCAACTACCTCTGAGAATAATACCGTGGGAGAAAGATTGGATGAAATAGTTGGAAAAAACAGAATTTATTCGATTTCCTTTCCCCTCCAGCCACAGCGTACATAACTGCATCACCTGTATAAATTGTTTAGGGAAAAGGCTCATCCTCCTATGTACATAGGGGTTTGGGTCTCAGTTCAGATGGACCAGTAATTCAGTCTTTTTTATGTCATATATTTATGATGGGTCTCATGGGACTTCTTTATGACTTGGAAACATTTACAGTGGAAGAAGAGATATTGGCCCCTATTGCTTTTTTTCATCTATTTTTATTTTTTAGAACAAAATATAATACCATGGACTATAATATTAACATGATAATGTTAAAAAACCATCTTCTGCCAGTAACATGTACAATAACATTATAGGGCAGTAATGCAGTGGTGGATTATACTCACTAAGAGACTAATGTGAATTTTGGCATGTTTTCACCAGATTAATTTTCCCTAAATTTTTGTTCAGTTTGTAGCCAGCTTAATTTGTCAGCCGAGGGGTGATCAAATGGAGGCTGCACATTTTGTATATGATAATGTCAGCGTGTTTCATTAATCCATCTACTTTTGTTAATGTTGACAACAGTTGCCATCAATAAGGCAATATTTTCTGACCATTACCATCCAGGTGTTCTTTATATATACACTGGAAAATAACTGGGCTATTTCCAGATACAATTGTGTGGGCTCTACTGGCAAATGTTTGGGTTTTTTTTTTAATACCATGTACTATATATAAAATATCAAACAATTAATGGATAATCTAAGACCTTAAATAACTTGGGCCATACATGTATATTCTGTGTACTGTTCACATCAAAATATCACTATCTCTGCCAATTTAGCAATGTTACTCAACCATTTTTTCAAGTTCCTGAAGGTTTTTCTTTTCTTTCTACCAGACTGCTAGTATGGAGTTTGCTTTGAAAAGATTGTTCTTTCCAAACTTTGATTTTATCTTTAGTAAACATCTAACAGCTATTAGGACAAATATGCATGTCTCCAGTGTAATATGAACCCACAAGCATTATTTTTCTTAAAAAAAAGAAATTCCTGTATTTGATACAGTTCCCTACCTCAGCTCCAGGACTTCAAGTTAAACTTCAGTGCAAGCTGATTATAAGTGAAGTCCCAATCCTTTTTACACAGTGACCCAAAGGTTCCCTAAGCTATTCCCTGCTGAGTTGAAACTTTAGATTGTTATAAAATTTCCATACGGTCCACTTAAGAGTACTCTGTAATTTGTTATAGCATAGAAAATTCCCATATCAGTTTTCCACCATTTTATTTATAGGACTCCTATGCTTAGTAGATGGCAAGCTCATAAAACTTCTCTTGCCTGCATAAAAGAGATTAGTGGACATTACAGATGTTAAACTCTTCAGATTGGTCCTGGCTGCTGGATGTTTTTTTCTTACAAAGTGATGACAAAGTTTTTCATGCACAGGTGTATGGGAGTTCTTGTACCTGCACTAGTACCACTCACTTCCCACACTGGATCAACAGTCCACCTTTGCTTCTGTGTGTCAGTAACTGAATGCACAGAAGTCATTAACAATTCCCCAGTGTTGTGCTAAATGGCATTCTTTGATTCTCAGCTCAGCCAGTTTGCTGAGGGATGGCTAGTAAAAGGTCATTTTCTTGGCAAAACTTTATGAAGGAGACTGGAAATGCAGAATGATCTCCCTACTGTGAAGAGTGGGAAGGGGTACTGAGTCACAGTGGCAGGAGCAGGAGACAGATGTCTGCTGCTGGACACAGAAATGTGAGTCCAATCTGACCTGAATATCACTTCCTGTGAGTAGTCAGTTTTCAGTGAAAAGCACCATTAGCCAAGGAAGAAATTGGGCATTTATTCCTTTATCAGGCAAAAAAATTATTATTTGCATAGGTTGTTTGCTGCAGGAATGCAGAGCAAGATGTTTTGCTCATGTTTCAGACTGAAACCTGATCTGCACTTTATATGCTGAAGTCCTGGATTACCAGTGTGGACAGCAGTTTCTGAGATGTACTTGTCCCTGGGAAATAGGGTTGAGGTTCAGAGAAGTTCCTCAGAGAAGCTGGTTAATCACCCAAGATAGACCCACAGCAAAACCACATTGGTAAAGTGGCTGGTGTCCTCCTGCTTAGGAGAACTGCTGTCAGCTCAGCCTTATAACACAAGGTCACCTTTTCTGATGAGGTGAGCAGAGCTGCTGTATAGGCGAGAGATCTCTAAGGAAAACCCTAATAACCTTTGAACCGGAAAACGCTTAGTTCTTGTGGGAGCTGGATCTTCACTATGTCATGTCCAGCTGCCTCCTGCCGTGGGGCTATGTGGGCAAAGGCAGCATTTTCTTCCTCTTCCTCTGACCTTCATGCCTGGATAGGTGTGGCTGGGTCAGCCCAGGCTCAACCAGCTTTGTGCATAGAGGAGATAGGGGAGAATTGCAACTGTAAGGAGGAGCAATAGTGCTCTCATGGAACGCATTTTCACTCAAATTGTTCAAAATCAAACTGTATCCACTGACTTGTCTTGCAGGGAGCTGGGCAGTAAAAGGCTTCCAGTTTTACTTTGTCTTGAGTATGGCGTTGGACAAGACAACCTCCTTCCAGAAGTCCCTTCAAACCTGATGTATTCTGTCTTTCTAACCGACCCAGAGCAGTGAGGGCAGCAAACTAGAATTCAGGTAATTATTTTGTGCAAAATATTCATTTATTGCATTAATTCCTTATAATTCAAACATCACTCAGCATTACAGATCAGATAAGGTGGTGAGTTGGCTTTTCTCTCAATTTTCCTAAAAGCCCCAAAGGAGACTGAGTCTTTGCTGCCTTCAGTGAAGTGTTTCTTCTTTGCTGACACCTCTGTTCCTGCTTTGATTGCAACTGTTTGTTAACTGATGGAAAACACTCTTAATGTGGTGGCATTTTTCACTTCCCTGGTATTTAATGAGACAGAACAGTGGGAGCAGAGGAAGAACTAGCTCCCTATCTAGTCTGTATCTAATGCAATGAAAGAAAAGTAAAAAAAAAAAAGAGTGCCTTAGCACCAGCTTGTTTTTTCTTTTCTTACTAGACAAAAGTACTTGAGAGATGATCCCTGCTATGCAAGTGAGTGTCTTCACCTGTTAGAAATTTTTAAATTTTTACTAAAATGTGAGAAATGTCAGATTCAGAATATTTTTCTTGAAATAACAGGGACAATCTTCTGCTCCTGGTAGTCTCATTGCTGGCTACCAGCTTGTGTCCAGGATAAGTTCAGTCCATTGTTTTCATTCCAACGACAAAACATAAATCTAACAGCAGTACCTGCGCTTGAGGGCCATTAAATATGCTTGGAGCATTTTGCATAGGGAAAACATGAATTATCTTTCCACAGCAAAGGTATCACATGAATTAATGTTCCTTCTTCATTTCCCCCATGCAGTAATTTCACACTTGAGAGAAAAAGTTTCCCTGGTGCCAGGGAGCTTTCCCTGCTCCAGAGCCCAGCAGGCTCCTGAATTTATGGCAAATCAGTGCCCCAGTCAAGCTGACAATTGACAGCAAATGGACCTGGTACTGTGGGACAGTCTGTGCCAACATCTCCCTTTTCCCTCTATGGACAACCTACTGCCAACTGCTCTCCAGGCTCCAAGGCAGTGATGTGTCATCATTAACCATCTCACCATCTGAGTTGATTACAACAGATAGAGGCACAGCTCTGAGACAGAGGCCCGCAGGCAACGTTCAGAGCACTGAAACTTTTTGAGGATGCTCAGACATACTAGTCTGTAGAAAAACAAGAAAACTATAATCTTGCCATACAGCCTAGAATTCCTGGAAATTTATTCCCCTTGCAAACAGAGCCAAATTATACCCTACCCACTGGCTCTGGGGTAAAACCCGGGACAAGTCCCTCACCTACTCTGGATGTGGGGCAGTGTAAGAGAGAAGTGGTCTCTGCTTCTTTCATGCTGCCTTTTCCCAGGCTGCAGCAGGATGCAATGAAGAGACTCAACCTTGTCAGCACTGGCACATGAGAAATCTCGGCTCCTTGGAAGCAATGCATTTCTATGTACTAAAATGATCCCATTAAGTTCTAATTTAAGACAGTTGCACAGTATCTTCCCTGCAACTATGGAAGAGACTGTCAGCGTTAAATCTAACAGCACTAGTCTCAAAGCTCAGATTTCACGCAAGCACTGCAGCTTTCCCCAGAAGTGTGTGGGAAAGTCTTACCCAGCATTTTGCAGCAGTAAATCTCAACCCACTTTACAAAGGAGATTAGTTTCATTATCCCCATTTTTCAGATGGGGAAAATGAGGTGCACAGAAAGGCTACCTAGCAAGCCCAGGAAGCCAGTGCATGTGCAATCCACCAGGCCTGCTACAGGCTGGGCTTAGCTTTTCTTACACAGCCTATATAGTAAATACTATGTCTGGCTGCATCCTGGGAAGGAGAGCTGGTTTATGTCATCCGGAGTTTCTATCAGCTGTCAGCCACCAAATGTGCAAGAATATGGCCTGGATTGTCCTGCCTATTTTTTGTTTCTTGCAAGGCTCCTATCCTCACCCACAGCCCTGAACTCTCCTGGGTGGAAACATGGACCCAGGAGTCTGAGCCAACCCAACCCTCTGCGTAGCCTCAACACCCATGTTTAGGGCTGGGAAGCCAGATGTAACCCCATAGGAACTGAGTCCCTCTTACAAAGGGGTTTTTTCAGCCAAAGGATGAGCATCTTGCATTGGTGAAGCAAAATAAGTCTTAAAGGGATATGCTCAAGATAGAAATTCTGATTATTAAAAAAAATTATTTTCTTTATCAGTGTCCATTAATAGCAATGCACATGACATGGAAAGAATTCTAAAAATTTGATTCACCTTCCCCTGTTTCCTCTCCCTGCTTACATTTAGTACTGTGACCCGAGCAATGAGACTGGGCAGGTTCCCTCTGCTTTCTGGTCCATCTCCTTTTTTGGCTCAAGCTTTGTGAAGAGAGCAAACATAACAGAAATAACTGTATCAAATGAGTGTCTTTAAAAAAAAAACAAACCCTTATACAACGGCACTGCTGACATCAGTTTGAAATGCAGAGCTGAAGCCAAGACTAGCTCCTCTCTCCATAATAACCGAGAGTCGGTGTCACGTTGTGTTGTTCAGGCAGGACACGTCAAGGCAGAGGAGATACCATCTGATGCCACACCTGGAAAGACACTGGGCTATGTCATGAGACCAAGGGGCTGGCTCTGCCGAGGCAGTTATATCATTCATGGTGTCACCCACCACACCCCAGAATAATGCAGGTCTTTTATTTAACTCTTTTTGGAACTAAGAGAAAAGCTGCTACCTATCATCACGGAGGTCTCAGGCTGAAGGTATGGACTCCTGTGAACATCAGCTTCTTTACCACTGAGACAGCCATTATAAAAACAATAAGCCTGTCATTAATATATTCATACACATTGATTTCCTTGTCCATCCTTCTTGCACCTGAAAAAAAGAAGGCATTTGTAGTACCATTCCGCCACATGCATTTCTGTGAGCTAAGTCCTGGCCAGGCTTAGCTGCAGCTGGGATTGTACTGGCAAAGAAGAGGGAAGGAGATGCCTGGGAAGTTTTCTGCCATGCAGGACATGCCAACGGCACTACCGCTTTCATTCTTCTAAGCAACCACACACACACACAAACCTGCATTCATCAGGACATGCAGGGTTGGGGGTGAAGAAACTGCCACTTTGGGGTGCCATCCCTAACAACGTTTGTTATAATGCACCTGGCCAGGGACAGGATAATGAGGAGAGTGGACGGCATGGACCAGTAGCCAAACCCAGGATAATGATACCCTGCATCCAGTCCCTTCCTGCTTAATTATGTTGCCCCCCTCCTCTCTTGATTCTTCTGCTCCTTTCTCCTTGCCTTGTATCCTCATCTGCTCCAAGATGGCTGGCAAGAAAGCCACCCGTGGGCAGAAACAAAACAGAGGTCACAGCAGTCAGGTCACTCAGCCGTTCCCAGTCCATAACACCAGGTTCACCCAGGAAGGTGGAAGTCTGGCAGAGGTAATGGGATTTCATCACTGAGTGCAGGGGCTTTGTCCTCCCAAAAGTCACTCTCAATTTGCAGAAAGTTTGACCTCTGATCATTGTGCTTTCTCAGCTGCTTCCATTGTGCTGGCTGCTGGCTTGCCAGTAAAACAGTTAATCAACAAGGAAATTTTTTTCTTTCTATTTACAGCCCAGGAATATAGTTCTTGATAGCCTTTCCAATGAGGGAGAGCTACAATCCATCTTGGACAGACATCAAAAGGATGCCATTCTGATTTAGGCTAATAAAGAGCATCATTTAGCTCATGAGATTAAGGCTGACTTGTTTATGCTGTCCCTGCTGGAAATGGTGCTCCAGGATAGGGGCTGCGATGTTCCTGGGACCTGGGGAATTACAGAGGAATTTTGCTGTGGCCCAAAAGCACTGACCTGATTCCTCTGTCCTCCCACACCCAGCAATTTACAGGTTCATTGGGAAAGATTGAGATAATGAACTGTTCCCTCCTCATTTTCTCATCCTTAGACAGAAACAGGCAGAAATCCTCAGGCCAGTGATAAGACACTGCATTCATCTTGTCCCTGGAGAGACCTATTCAGCATGTTCCCAAGAGTGGAAGCTGAAACTATGAGCTGGTGGAGAGGAAGAGGAGGACACCGCATAGGTGAGAAAGACCTGTTCTCCACCTTTGCTGATCTATTATTGCCAGTAACACATCCACTTGCAATATCTACCTACATGTTATCCACAGGGAAGGCAGGGCATGGCTTGCTAGACCATCTCCATTTACCAAGGCCCTCTGATGCATGAGCAGTTGCAAATAACTGAAATCTCCTCTGAGTTCAATGTCCCAACAGTTAAATGAAGTCACAGTTGAGTCCAAATAACAGTGGAAAGGACTTGGTTATTCCAGACTTTCTGTGAAATTGCTCTCATATCCAATCAGTGATTTAGGAAAAAGAAAAGTTCTCCCCTGGGAAATAGTTTGGGAGTGTGAGTATCCTCTGGGAGGACGCACAGACATGCTTATTGCATTCTTGGAGAGGCTGGCAGAGCCCTGGGCAGTACAGTCAGTACTTCCTACTGTCAGTAGAAAGAGACATGTCATCCTGTCCAAGCGCAGGACACTGGCTGTGGCTTGGGAGGTGGTGCAGCAGCCGCTGTGTAGGGCTGCGGTGTGGAGCCTGCCTTCTAGCACTGGTCCTCCAAGCTAGAGGCGGGGATGCTGTCCCCTCTGCCTTCCCTCCATCTGCAGCATGTCCCCCTGCCCAGCCCGTGGACACACTCTGTCACAGGCACCAGCATGGAAGCGTGGTGCGTCTTGCAGTGGCTGCTGTCTCTAGGCAGGGTCCTGCAGCACCCCAGGGTTGGCAGGGCTGGGTGAGATGGGTTGGCTGTCTCTGGCTTGGCAGGTAACCACAGGAAACATTGTACTACTGAGCTAATTTCCACCAGGATCAAGGGTTCATGAGGAGTATAAATAACAGTAAAAAATAACAAAAAAAACCAGAAAGTAAAAAACAGAGCCAAAGCCCTGTCATGGAGTCCCTCAGTTGCTCGGGCTGTTTCTTGATCAGGCTGAGCCAACCCAAGGTCCCTCCCTTCCTCCCTGCCTGCACAGTCCATTACTTCTTTTGCACCTAAGAGCATGATGATATTACCAGGACCACAGATGGTTTATATTGCCCTGCTCAAGCCTGCTTCATAAAAAGCAGTCTTTGCCATTTCTAAATCACAAGCATTGCGTTTCTGTTTTGCAAAAGGTGGAATTTTACATTGAAGAACAAGAGAAATTCTTCTAAACAAAAAGTTATCCCCTGGTGCTATTCCTCCTGAGATGTCTTGGATATTTCTTACAGTCTTACTGTTTGAATAAGAAGCTTTTCTAGCTCATTTGCAAAGAGAGCTGGAGGAACAGCCAATTTTTCAGTTTTGCTGGTGAACAAAGAAATCAGAGAAAAATTAATTAGCTCAGCCCAAGCAGAACTGCATTTTTCCCCCAGTTGTTTTGCAAAACAATGACAGAGAAGATGAACTAGACCCAAAACAAAAGACTTGTTTTCTTTGGGGAGCATTGATTCTTCTTTTTCACTCCTTTTCTCAAAAAATGGGTCATGTTTCAAATGAAAAAAGTGGTGATTTTGAAAGATCAGTCTGAAAGGTTTCTTTCAAAGTGTCAAAATGAAAAACTTCAGCACCTTTTGGGGAAGGGAAATCTTGGAGAGGGGAAGTTTTCACAAAACTTGACTGAAAATGTATAAATTTCCTTCTCCCATGAACTGCATTTTTTCCAAAATTTGTAATCCACTGAGGACAAATGCCCAATTTCACAGTTAAGTCTCCTTTGCAGCACTACCCTGGAGTAAGAGATAAATCTGAACAGAGGAGAAAGCCCTTGATATAAAGGCATGGAGATCCAGGGATAAAGAGTGCATCCAAGAATAAGGCATGGAAAAACTCATGGCAGGAAACGAGTTTCCTTCTGTCACGGAAATTTATGCCACAGCAAATATCCTTTGATCACGGTCCAGGAGTCAGCAGTAGGTGTGGAGGGTTATTTCTCACTCTGCTTCTAAGTTTCTGATAAGAAATGTTCGCATGCTCCTCCCAGAGGAATTAAAACATAAGAAACCCAAATCTGGCAGAGCTTAATTCCACTCTGTTGTACACGGGAAAAATGAAATAACTGAGCTTAGTCTGTATCTAGCAATTTATTAGGTACTGCATAATTAATAAGAAGCAACATGTGCTACATGTGTTTTCTAATATGATCAAATTACCTGTGGATGAAATCACAAGCTGACTGTACATTGCTACTTCCTCTGGCTCATGTTAAATATTAAATATTCATGGAAATATCAACTTTGTAGAGAAAAGGCAGGGTTCTTCACAATGAAATAATGTTTTAAAGCAGAAGTGCTCTACTGCCCTCCAAGAAACCTTACAAAATAGAACACTTAGTTCCCCAGAATTATCTTTGTTAGCTAGTTCATGTTCTTCACTCAGGCTGAAGAAAGAACCTCTGACGTCCTCATTTCCCTCATACCTAACATCCCCCAGATCTTCATGCTTTCATAGTAACCATCTTAACTATTTTCTGGAAGGAAGGCACTCAGAGTTCCTAAGTCACAGATGTTATTAGAAATCCATCAAAGCTGGGGACAGTATTTCAAAGCTGAAAAATGGTGATTGCTTTTCTACAGCCTTCATTTCTTCCTGACACAGTGGCTTCTTGGGACCAAGTGCCTTAAATATGGTGTAGAATTTAAGAGTTCTCAAATAAAAATTACTATGCAATACATTGAAGGAAAAGTCTTGGTCTGATCACCTTCTCCATCAAGAAGATCAAACACATCCACCTTTGTGCCCTAAGATGTGACTACACAGAAGCTGTGTCCAATGTCCCTTTCAAGCCAACCCTGATGTTCCAGAGACCAAGAGGCTCTGACGTGAATACAAGGGATAGCTTAGTCCTCAGCACCACCTTCTCCCATCACAAAGTCACTGCACAGTGCAGCACATGGGTCTGGACTCTCAGACGGACGAGGCAGCTTTGGGGTATGTAGCAAATGCATTGAGGGGCAGGTATTGTCTTGAGGCCTGGAACAGTTAGATCAGGACATGTACGTGAGACATATGGGGGTTGCATAACATTTGCTGTCAGATCCAAGCAAGCTGGAAATTCAGCATTGCAGTGTTTTTGAAGCATTCCCTTCCACAGCTTTGCTTCAAACCTCTTGGTTCTAATTCCTGCAGCAATACCCATCTGATCAGCAGCATCAGAGTTTGCTTACTGTGGCCCAAGACTGTCAGGCCTTTCATGTCCAAGCCAGTCTGTCAGTGTTTTTCCCACTGGGTTGGCCAGGTTTCAGCTATGTGGACTTCTCATTACTGGGGATATTGTTTACCCATTCAGGCTTTACCCACAGCCAGCCACACTGCCAACAAGCAATGGTTTTGTACCACACCAGGGGAAGTTCCCAACAACTCATCCCTGGTAATTAATGGCTATGAAGTGCCAGCTGTCAGGAGGAGCCCAGGACAGCCTCCAGATCCCTCTCTGAGCCTTGACAAAGTTAAAAGAAAGGGAGAAATAAGTCGAGCAGCAAACAAAATACTTCCCTGGCATAGAGTTGTGGGAAGATCCTGATGCAGGTCCATTGTCTTCTACTTTTAAAAAATTCCATCTGCTCCATCATGCCACTGTAGGACCAAAGTGCAAGTCACCACAAAGGCTGTGACCAGCGAACAGTCCACTCCCCAGCTGTCCCACAGGTTGACACAGAGGTTTTTGGTAGTTTACACAGAAAGGACCTTACCAGCAAGGGATGGTGAACCACCTCAAGGTTGTCCAGGGCACATTTCTCAGAAACAGGGACAGAAAAAGGTCTTTACCCTTTTCAAATTCATTATTGACTATGACAGTGTGGAAGTGTCATATGAGGTCTTTCTGGAGCTGCAGTTTTGCAGTCATTCCTGCCCTAATAGTGAGGAGCAAAAAGTCTTCTTTGGGAATAAGGGACCAATGCCAGGAACCCTGAGCCGCAATGCCACTGTAGTCAGGTACAGGGTAGGGATGGGACTGTAACAAAATCCAGTGCCAGAGCTCAGGCTGGTTTTACATGCCTTTCTGTTACACAATGGAGAGAGAAGCTCAAATTAATTATTCTCCAGGCGTTTAAACTTTGCAAAGGTAGATCAAAGCAGAAATAGTAGCATTACAAAGGAGATAGATGTGTTGCAGAGGTGAGAAACAAATCAAGGCCATGTGAAGAGCAGAGTGAAAGGTAGCCCAGCTCTTAGAAGCTGCTTATTTAATACAGAGAAAAAGCAAGTGGGTCTGGGTCATAGCAGCAGCAGCTTCATTGCAACAATCGTACCATAGCTTGTAGTTCATTTGGAGTCCACTTTTATCAGATCAGCAGTTGGCTGTCACAGTGGAAAATACTTCAACAAGTGCATGAAATTTCAATGTGCAATGAAAAGTGCATGCACTTGCTGAAATATTTTCCACTGAAAAAAATGGATATTTGGCTAAAATAAATGTTGTCAGTTTTCCAAAGGGAAAAGTGCATTTTTATGTATTGGAAATATTTACAGGAAGTTTGGGGGGAAAAAAACATATTAGCATTTTTTATCAATAACTTTCGTTTTGGAGGATGAAATGATGATGTTTTCCACAGAAAACTTCTGCAAGATCATGACTTGTTTTCTTTTCTTTCATCAACATTATATGCAGGAGTGAATACCAGTTTATGACCAGTTTTACCAAAGCTCATACACACCAACATAGAGCCCCAAAAGCACACCCAGGACAGCAGTGCCCCTTCCACACCTTAGCCATTGCTATCTATTGCGCACTCTGCTATGCCCACAGCCGCACTGTTCACCAGCCCTCACAGCAACATCTTCCAGAGAGTGTATGAATGCACATGACGGGGAGAAGCAAGACCTGCGGAACACATACAAAATGGCCAGCAAGAACCATCCAGCCTCAGTGACATTGTGGGTGTTCAGATTGGGCTGACACTCATCCAGCAGTGGAGCCAGTCCAAAACTGTATCAGCCTGAAAGCTTGCAGGGCAGGGCACGGGCAACATGCTGAAATGGGAGCAGGGGACTGGAAGAACATCTCTTAGTGGGGAGAGGAACTCCCTTCCCCTCCCACAACAGCCCAGGGCTACTGTACAGGGTGTTGGGAAAGGATGTGACCTTTTGTAGAGCATATTTGAGCAGGGGATCTTTATTATTCCAGAACAGCTACAGCCTGAAGGCAGATTAAGTTTTCCTGGGGACATAGCTGATCTCTGCAGTCTTCCTGCCAATGCTTTGTCAAGGCAGGGTTGGATTTAATGAGGTGGTTATCCTGGTCTGACAAATAACAATAAAATAAAGGGCCAAAAACATGTTTGAATACATCTGCATCATGAGAACGCATGAGCGTCCCCAAGGTGGGATTGCTCCTTGGAATGGCTCTCCAAAGAGCAATCCTGGAGCATGGAGCTGGCATAGAGGCACAGGGCAGCTTTAAATAGGAGCCTCTGGGGTGTTGTAGTACGTGGATCCAGCTCATGGAGACGTTGGCCTTGGTGCCTGGCAAGACACAAACGTTGCTGGGTTCCTGAGGTGGCCATGGTCACCCTATTCCCTTAGCTACACCCTGAGGGCCAGAGACTTTTCACACAAACTTGAATCAGAAAGGCCTCACCTTCCCCACCAGGCCATTTGCCAGCTGGTCTGAAGAGGCCATCTGCCACCTCCCCACCTCCGCCCCTTCCACCACGTGTCCCTTGCTGGCTGGGGCGATGACTCAGCCCATCAGCAGCACCAGCCTGCCTCACTAGGAACCAAGCATCCCCATCTTCGCTTTTTGTGTCTGTGCTCTGCAGGCTTGTTTTTCTACCTTTTGCTTCCAGGAGCCATTTGTGATGCCAGGGGGAAAAAAAAAAAACCAAAACAAAACAAGCATGATCCCGTCTGCTTGGGATATTTCCACCTTTCTTCAGCCACCTCCTGTCACCACTCAGTGGCATCTGTGAGGGTGACTTGTGCTCTGCAGAGGGAAGGAAGTGTTAAAGACTCCAAAGTGGTGCAGCCCTTGGCCCTTAATTGCTTTGATAAAAGCTCCCAAAAAACAAAACTGCAGTTACAGAGAACACAAACAACAAGTCCGGCACATTCCCCAACTAAAATGATGCTCGAACAGTGACCATGGCCTCTAGTTGTCCCTTTGCTACCCTGATGCATTTTCTTTATGTTTTATCAACTATTACAGACTTACTGTGCTACCTGCATCTTTGCCTTTATCTTGTGTGGCTGTCCTATTTGTATATAATCAACAAGGGGCACAGAAGTGACCCAAATCATGCCTGAGTGTTTGAACAGCTGTGGGCATGGCTGTGGGGCACTCCCAACCCATCGAGGCTTGGGCTCACTGTGCCTCAGTCTTTGTGTTCAAGGGAACCAGCTCCCTTCTGAAAAATTCACTGCAATGACCAGTGGAAATAGCCCCAAACACCCACTCACCCACCAACAGCACGATGCAGAAGGCAGACTGCAGCCACCTTGGGGACAGTTCTTGGTTGTGCAAGTTCCAGGACTGGAGCCTATTTTGGGCCTCAGCCCCATGTCCTTCACTGACTGTTTAAGAGCAGGAGAATGGCTCTCCAAAGGCATGCTGCACATCTGCCTGTCTCTAACAGACAGCAAGCAGAAAGAGGGAAAGGCAGCAAGAAACTGGCCACGCAACACATGGGTCATTCCCCTAATGTCCCATCCAGCCTTTGGCAACCAGCAGTTCATGAGTTTTCTGAGCTGAAGGAGGCGAACTTCGAACCTTCATGTTTAATAACCAGTAGCTGAGCTTCTTCATGATTTTCTTTATGTCTCTGTTGAGCCTGCTTGCACCTTGGGCTTGTGCTGGAGGTGGGGTGCCCAGGGCTGCACACAGCACCCCCCACATTTACATAGCACATTATTTTTACTTTGTTCTCAGTTGCTTTCCTGAATATGTGACCTAAACAAACACGTCCACTATGGCAACAAAGCTCTTGAGTTTGGCTGCTTGTCAGAGACAAGGAGCCATAGTGCTGAGCAGGACTTTTACCCTTGGGACTGGCAAACCACTGAGGCCAGTGGCATCAAAGCAGTTTCATCTGCCTTTGCCTTCTTCCACAAACAGCAGGTGAGCTGAGGACTCAGTTGCTTGTGCTACACAACCCTCCCTCAGTCCCCTGCTCACTGCTAAATCTCATCAGGGATCTCAGAAAAGCTCAGCGTGTCTGTGGAGGAACTTGTAGGGTTCACAGCATTCACAATTCTAGACTCATTGATTAAGATAAACAGCTACTGTGACGTTTTCCGAATTATGGACAAGACTTTCCTAAAGGGGACTGAACTCACTACTCTGAACTGATGGGAAAAATAATAACTGACATTGTTTCAGTATTTTTCATCCTGTAAGATCCAAAAGCATGCTATAAGCATAATTTATGAGTGGGGATTTCTTTACTCAGTACTGAAACACAACAACCTTGTAAGTGAGAAGGAGAGGGTACAGAAAGAGTGATTTGCGGGTTTAGGTCAGGAAGTGGAAGATTTCATGTCCAAAGAGGGGACATAACAATTTTTGGGGAAAAAGAACATATTTGACCTAAGGGGAATTCAAGCAGGTTGGGGCCCAGTGTCTCTTACAAGAAATGCAGAGCTTTTTAATGAATGCTGCTGGTTAGGACCATGATTTTTGCCTCTCTAACAAACCATCACAGCTCTCCCAAAATCATCCAGCACTGTCCTTTCCAAATCTCTCTGTAAATTCCCCTTAGGGGTTAGAAACACAGTCATTTGGAATGTTGTGCAGAAATGGTCTTGTGCAGTGACTGATTCTCCCATAGTTCAGCAAAATGATCTTCTTCATGTATACTCTGCACCCAGGCCATAGGAAAGAAATGCAAAGCCAGCCAGGAGAGCTGCCTGAGCCTGCGCACAGATGCCCAGCACCTGCCTGTTCTGTGCTCCAGGCAGCCACTAGAACCAGGCAAGAGCTGCAAACAAACAAAAGGGGGGAAAGGATTCTTGCACATGAGTTGGTGGGTCTCATCGAGAGGGCTTTAAACTAGGTTCAGAGGGGGAAGGGGATATAGCCAGGCTCACCAGAGAGGAGCCTAGGGGTGGCATACTGAGGTTGGGGGTGAAATTGATAGCCCAGCTCAAGTGCATCTACACCAATACATGTAGCATGGGCAACAAACAGGAGGAGCTGGAAGCCATTGTGCACCAGGATAGCTATGATTTAGTCACTATCACAGAGACATGGTGGGATGACTCTCATGACTGGAGTGCTGCAATAGATGGCTATAAGCTCTTCAGAAGGGTTAGGCAAGGCAGGAGAGGTGGTGGGGTGGCCCTGTATGTTAGGGAGTGTTTCGATTGTTTAGAGCTCAGCGATTGTGGTGATAAGGTTGAGTGCTTATGGGTAAGGATGAGGCGGAAGACAAACAAGGCAGCTCTCCTGCTGGGGGTCTGTTATACACTACCCAACCAGGATGAAGAGGTAGATGAAGCAGCTGGCAGAAGACTCACAATTGCTAGCCCTTGTTCTCGTGGGGGTCTTCAACTTACTGGACATCTGCTGGAAATCCAACACAGCAGAGAGGAAACTAGGACGTTCCTGGAGTGTGGGGAAGATAACTTCCTGATACAGCTGGTAAGGGAGCCTACCAGGGGAAGTGCCTCACTTGACCTCCTGTTCAGAAACAGAGAAGGACTGGTGGGAGATGTGGCGGTCAGAGACCATCTTGGGCTTAGTGACCATGATATGATAGAGTTCTCAATTCTTGGTGAAGTGAGGAGGGGGGTCAGCAAAACCACTACCATGGACTTCTAGAAGGCAGACATTGGCCTGTTCAGGACACTGGTTGGGAGAGTCCTTTGGGAGGCAGTCCTGATGGGCAAAGGGGTCTGGGAAGGCTGGGCATTCTTCACGAAGGAAGTCTTGAAGTTGCAGGAGCAGGCTGTCCCCATGTGCCACAAGACGAACCAGCGGGGAAGATGACTGGCATGGCTGAACAGGGAGATTTTGCTGGCACTCAGGAAAAAAAGGAGCGTTTACCACTTTTGGAAGAAAGGGCAGGCAACTTGAGTGCAGGGATCTCATTAGGTCATGCAGAGAGAAAATTAGAAAGGCAAAAGCCCAGCTAGAACTCAGTCTGGCCATTGTTGTAAGAGGTAACAAAAAATGTTTTTACAAATACATTAACAACAAAAAGAGAGCCAAGGAGAATCTCCGTCCTCTATTGGATGTGGCGGGGAACATTGCCAGTGAGGATGAGGAGAAGGCTGAGGTACTTAATGCCTTCTTTGCTTCAGTCTTTAACAGTCAGGCCAGTTATCCCCAGGGCATTCAGCACCTTGAGCTGGAAGGCAGGGATGGATCACAGAATAAACCCCCATAATCCAGGAGGAAGCAGTTTATGACCTGCTGAGCCACCGGGACACTCACAAGTCTATGGGGCCAGATGGGATCCACCCAAGAGCACTGAGGGAGCTGGTGAAGGAGCTCACCAAGCCACACACCATAATTTATCAGCAGTCCTGGTTAACCAGGGAGGTCCCAGATGACTGGAGGCTTGCCAATGTGATGCCCATCTACCAGAAGGGCTGGAAGGAGGATCTGGGGAACTACAGGCCAGTCAGCCTGACCTTGGTACTGGGGAAGATTATGGAGTGATACATCTTGAGTGAGCTCACCAGGCAAGTGCAGGACAACCAGGGGACCAGGTCCAGCCAGCATGGCTTCATGAAAAGCAGGTCCTCCCTGACCAACCTGATCTCCTTCTATGACCAGGTGACCCGCCTAGTGGATGAGGGAAAGGCTGTGGATGTTATCTACCTGGACTTTAGTAAAGCCTTTGACACTGTCTCCCACAGCATCCTCCTAGAGAAGCTGGTGGCTCATGGCTTGGACGGGTATACTCTTTGCTGGGTAAAAAACTGGCTGGATGGCCGAGCCCAGAGAGTTGTGGTGAACAGAGCTAAATACAGTTGGCGGCTGGTCACAAGCGGCGTTCCCCAGGGCTCAGTGTTGGGGCTGGTCTTGTTTAATATGTTTATCAATGATCTGGATGAGGGGATGGAGTGTGCCCTCATTAAGTTTGCAGATGACATCAAGGTAGAGGTCTTTTCCAACCTTAATGATTCTATGATTCTAAAGCTCAGAAAGGAATCTCAGCTCAGCTTTTTGGGGTGGGTTTTGTACAACTTGGGTTACATATACCGTATAGATGTAGTCATTTATCACTTAATCTCCAAGGGGATAAATATTGTCTGTCCTGGTCCCACTACATTGAACAAGGGTGTGCAGAGCAGAGTATTTCACTGCAAACAGCGCTTGCTCCAGAAACCTCCCTGCTCATGTCACACAAGTGGCCCTGCCCACGCACCCTTTGTCCCTGCCTCTCAGCCCAGCCTGGGCTCAGCAGTCACTGTCTTTCCCTGGTGCATTCGCTGTTTGGTGATATGGAGATTGACATGCTGGTGGGTGGCTTGGCAATTTCACACCTGCTGTCAGATCACCAAGCTGGGACTGCACGTGTCCTGCCTGTGGCGTGTGCTTTCTGACACTGTGATAGGGGCCAGAGGCATCCAGGCTCTGAGTGGGAGTGGGAAGTAAGATAAAATGTTGGCAAAATTTTGTAGGGCCTTCCAAGCTTGGACTTCACTCCTACTAAAGATGGCACATTCCTCTCTTATGAGGATTGCTGTTCAGAGCAAACTTATAAGGGTTTTACTCTCTGACAGGGGATACTGGGGGTGTGCATGAGCCCCGTGTTAAGCCCCACCATCAAACCGAAAGGAAAGCGGAAGTGTGACCCCACATCTTACCTTTGCCCTCTTGCACACCTCTCCCTGGCTGGACATGACTCCACGCTCTCTCACATGGGCAGGCAGTGACAGGGACCCCACCTGCTCTGTCCAGTCTATTTCCCCCGGCTCTCACCCTTTCCCCAGTTCAGTTGCACTACTGAGAGGCTGTGTTTTTCAGGAATGAAGCATAAATATGTCTCTGAGGCACATTAATGATTGTTTATTTGCCTTGTGCTGTTGCCTCCTTTCTTGGTCATGGTTGCAAGAAAACATTTTTTTTTTTAAGCTTCAATGAAAAAACAAACTAATAGCTTCCTCCAGCCACTCTCTGCTGGCCAGCAAGAGCAGCTGTCACCTGCAAAGGGGGACATTTGTGACCCTGAAAATATTGGCATGAGGTTCCTGGGCTTTGAGAGATCTCACTGTGCTGGGCTCAGACACAAGGGATTTCTGCTGCTCCTCAGCCTGGTGCTCCCAGCAAGGATGGTGTGTTGATTAAAACTCGTCTCGCTCTACCAAAAGAGATCTTCCACCTGTCACTGCCCAAACTTGGCTGATGGCAGAGGTTATTTATTTCTCTATCACCTGCCTTTGTGTCCTCACTGTGAATGTGATGTGTCCCTCAGTCTGTCAGGCTGAAACAAGAGCTCGGGCCCCTCTTTTGTTTCAGAGCACCTCTTTAGATGAACCTGCGGGATCCTCACTGGGTATGGCTGGCAGCAGCTCGGCACCACCCCACTGCTTGGCAAAGCAAAGCAAAGCAGTGCAAGTCTCTGACAGTGGTGCATCAAAGCCCAAGAGCCCCTTGCTGTGCTGTTTGCTGAGCTAAAGATGCTGGGAAGCCACAGAATGACATCTCTTTGAGCATGTCCCCAAGGAGGGCATATCCACCTCTCTTTTGACAGCTGTTGTCCCAAAAGCTTTGCAAAGCTGACCCTCAGGGACAGGCAGCTCAACACCAAGGCTTGGCCCAGCGAGGCTCGTTTAGTGAAGTTACCATGACCTCTAGAGGGGAGAGGCACATCACTTCCCTGAGGCTGCTGCACTCCCGCTTTGCCTGCCTGGGCTATTGCAAACCCTCCTCCTTCTCCTTCCCAAGCCCGGTTCCTACTCCTACCAAGCCTGGACCTGGCCATGCTGGGACAAGCTCCAGTTGAACCCTGCGAGGTATTTTTCTGACATCTGCAGATCTTGCCAAAGCTCAGAGACCTCCAGTAAATGAAAGTTTTGCGGATTTTGTTTTTCCAAGAGCAAGTCAGTATTTGGTTTGCAATTGTTTTTCTAGCTAGAAGAAAGACTACGTTATGTGGCCCAAATGTGGCCTGTCTACAGTTTGCCCTGTATACAAAACAGTTTTCATGGGAACTCTCTCTCTGTTCCATTTTTCAGATTTTCTTTGGATCTGTTTTTCACTTTGCCCTATTTTCCACATATATTCACTGGAGATTTTTTCCTCTTTCTTCATCTGCTGACATCTTATTGTTAATTTTTTCATTTTCATTTTCAGTTTTACTCCTGTTTTGCTCCCTCTTTTCTTGTCCTGTATGGAGTAGCATGGTGAATCTGAGCTACCAGTGCTTAAACCTCAGAGCCTCGAAGGTCAGCTCCCACTGAGTAAGCCCTGGTAATGCTCTGGGAGCCAGAAGCTCACAAGAGGTTTAGAGTCTTAAATGCTCCTTCAAGTCTCTAGGCCTGGAAGGCAATTTTGGATGGCAAAGAGTCTCATGCCCTGGGCTAAACACCACAGCAGAGGGAAGACCCATGGAGAGTGCCAAGATCCGGCCCCACTCCTGGGGTGGATGTATCAGAGTTAGGTACAGTTAGGAAAAGCACAGCTGTGATTTTTGCCACCATGGCTTCCGCTGCCTTAGGACCAGACCCTACACAACCCCAAGGCTATGTACTCCCCAGGGACTGGGCAGGAGTTACATTTGGTGGCAATCTTAATGGGATTCATGGTGCATCCCCAGTATGACCAGTCTGGAGCCCATCCCCAGCATGTCAGTCCAGTGCATCTCCAGTGTGTCTGCACATCCAGGAGTGCCATCTTCTGGTACTTTCTCTGGGACCATCCCCTGGTGACGGGCACACATGATCTCACTCTGTGCAGGAGGGACACACTCCACGCAATGCTCCTCCAGATCTTCCTAAGATATCCATCTTGGGCCCCCTCTCCTCCAGCTGCTTTCCCTTTGCAGGATTCTGCATTCCTGGGTTTCTTGGCCAATTCCTGCAGGCTGCCAGTATTAATGACTTTTCTTCTGTCATCACTGCACCTCTCTTCCCTGTTTCTCCATTGCTGGTTTATCCCGGGAGAGCAAGTTCTTCCTAGCTGTTCTCCTAGCTGGGAGCTGCAGAGTGAAAGTGAACGTAAGGGCCTGAGCTTGGTGCCCTGAACCACTCCCCACGGACTGAGGTTCCCTGGCTGTCCCTGGCTGCTTACCTCTGGCTGGGGCCAGCAGCAGCCATCCACTCCTTCACGCTTACAGCTGGGAGCCGGGTACATGCAAAGTGGAAAACCACTGGATCAGGAGCAGACATCTAATCTGTTCGCAGGAGTGAAAGGTTTCCTCACTGCCTGCCCAGTGTGTGATCACCCACCGTTACCCAGCATCATGTAATGCAGACAGCTAACTAGTCTTCTCAGTATCATTTTTTAGCCCATAGGTTTCACCTACTCTTCAGTGCTCTAGGCTGGGGAAATGCTGCCTCAGCTCTTCATGTGCACAGCCCAGCATGCTGCTCCACTGCTGCATCTGTGTCATGAGCTTGATTTCTTCAGTTTCCTTTGGTTGTTTTCCTCACAACAAGAAGGGGAAGAAAGAGGGCAGAAAGCCTTGTATTCTGCTGGGGCAAGAAAAAACAAACCCAGAAGGTGTCTCTTGGGCTGCCAGTCTGGGGCTTTGGGACATTTAGTAACAAAGCATTCAAGCTGATAGAAAGAAGGAGCTGTTCTGAGGATTGTCCAGATCTGTGGGTGCTGGTTGCCTGATGGGGAAACAAGGGCTGGGCTGGCTGTTGGGGAATTACAGTACAACAGGGTAGGAAGCAAGACAGCATACCCAGCATGTGCTGAGGTTCAAATGTGGTCACTCCTGTTCTTTTCTAAACAGGGCTATGTGACCATCTCCCCCCAAAAAGCGGTGTCTGGCGACAGGACAGTGTCCCGTGGGTAGGTCTCATCCATGCTCCTCAAGCCACAGAGCCTCTGGCACGTGCTATGTGCAGGATTTCAGTTGCACCCGTGTAAGGGCTTTGTCTCTACAGTGCCTTAAAGAAAGCCCTATCTCCTCTTTAAAAAGGTGAACTCAGTCCAGGCTCCCTGGGTCACTCAGGTTCTGCACCAGGTACAAGAAGCCATTCAGCCTCCTCCATCCCTTCCCCCATTTGCAGGATAATAACTTCAGTGATTAATGATACTGAGGATATGTTTCTTTAGAGCAGTAAGAACTTGTAGTGTCAGTGCCTGTATTAAAAAACTCAGGGTACCCAACGGGAAGAATGTGGAGATTAAAACTGGAGATAGGAAAATTAGCTGCCAGGCCAGGATCCAGAAGGACATCTGAGAATTATATTCCAAAGGCATATCTTTTTGTGTTCTCACAGCTACAAATATAGCACACAGAACAGGCTTTTCTCTGGCAGCTCTTGTCTATTTTGCTCATCAGAATAGTAGCCAACTGGAGGATAAAGATCTTTGCTGTCAACCCTTTTAGCTAAGAAATTAAGCTTGAATGAACCTTTTATAGACAAACATCTGGAGGAGGGTTGATTGAAGTGAAACTGTGAGCAGTGTGCTGTGAATTAACTCCACCACTTCAGCAATTCCTTTCCTCTCTCCAAGCTTTCACAACTCTCTTGCTCTTCTTCAGGGTTGACTCCATTTACCATCTGTTCCCTGAATTTCCCCCAAGGACACCTGAAAAAGTGCTCCAAACCCAGGAGATGGCTTCAGAAGTCAGGTACATCTTGCAGAGACCCAGGGATGCTAATGCAACAGTTCCTTTAAACACCAGATCCATATGTCATAAACCAGTACACCATGAATCTCTTCTCAGACTTCATGCCTGTAGCATGTTCACAACAAGCTCTTTACTGTCACAGAGCTGGCTTTGTCCTGTCCCTAAATGGTGCTTTGCTCTTAAGCTGCCTCAGCACTCATCCACGGACACATTGCATAAAGCTCTTGGTCAGGCTGGAAGCTGTTCAGAAAAGTCTCCAGCTTGAGGGGGCTTTATGCATAGTATGATTATACTGAAAACAGATAAACAAAGTAGAGATATGCAATTCCAAGGCTGCATTTAGATGTTATAGACAGTAGCACATTTCAAATGTATAAACAGTCACTACTTTTACCACTCTCTCTGCAGAAGGATGTCACAACAGATAGTACATGAATGGTTGATTAATGCTTGGCCTTTCAGTTCATGCTGATGGGGAGCTCCTGGTGCAAGAGCTGGCACTTTCTTGGCATGCCACTGGCTCCTAGGCCTAGGAAATTAACCAGGAAGATGAATTATCTGGCAAACAGCAAAGGTCTAAATCCTAATCAGAGAGAGTCTAGCTGGCAGAGCTCCTTTTGGATACATGGTAAAGGTGTCTCACGTGAGAAGAGACCCAAACAGTGCCTTCCTTTCTGACATCTGCTCCAAGCCTTGAATATCCGTGGCTTGAATTACACTGCAAATTACACTGAATTACACTGCAAATGCCATTGCATGTTTGGGATCAGAGTTTCTGTACTTTCAAGATCATCACATGCCTGTCAGAGTTAGGACAGTTGTAAAACATTCCTCAAGTCATACAATCAGTGTTTTAATGCAGTAGTATTCTGAAGTTCTGAAGAGACCTGATTTGTCATCCTTCTTGGCCCATATGATATATTGCAACAGTGAGTTCCACAGATTAACCCTGAACTATCATATAAAAAGTCTATTATCAATTTAAAATACATTGCTCTGATTCTGTTGATTCCTCTCTTGCCTTGTATTTATAGAAAAGAAAAATTACCTTGCTTCCCAGTATATCTCTATTGTACTTCTTCTTAGCTCTTCATTTTCCTAAATCCAAGGCCTATTAGTGCACTCAGGGCCCTGACGAAGAGTCCCAATCTTCTCAGTTTGTTTTCACAAAGAGGTTTCCTCAGCCTCTGAATATTTTCAGATGTCCTTCCTCCTGGTGTGTGCCTTTCTGGGAAAGGACAATCAGAACTAAGCAAGGTTAGGGAGTTCAGGGCTCCATCAGGCTCCATCAGTAGCAGCACAATATTTCCTACCCCAACCTTTAGGAATGCTAACATTTTGTTTACTCTTCAGACTAGTGCTGCACAGGAGCCTTGCTCTTTATTTAGCTGTGTGCGTATGCCCAGATCCATTCCCTTTTTGGGTACCGTTAATTTGGAGTTCAGCAATGCTCTAAGGAGGTGTTTGAGCCATTCCTTCCAATGTGACCTAGTATTTGGCACAATATATGACATTGTGCTGCTTATTCATCTGAGTGTCTGACATCCTCTAGAAATTTATCAGTATCTTTCCTGGCCTGACTAATTTAAATTAATTTTTGAAGTCCAAAGGATTTCTCTTTCTCCAATACCTGTACTTTTATCATCATAGTCAAATAATTATGGTAGATTAGAGGAGCATGAATTTCCTTTATAGAAACCAAAATTGTTTTTCCTTCTTGTGCCATAACTATTTAGGGGTCATACAACTTCATAAACCCAAAAATATATAAAAATATATAACTTCATAAAACCAACATGTATAACTTCGTAACACCAGAAAGCATTCATAGGTCTAATCCCCAGCTTCATTACAGGCACCTTGTAGGGCCAAAGACAGGCGCTTTGCCACCACGTGGTCTTCTGAGATAGTTTAGTGACAGTCCTTCCTTGTCTGTGCCTTGGCTACTTCACCTTTTATAGCTACAAAAAAACCTATCCATTTTTGGCCTTTAGCTTAAACTTTGATGTCTTTCCAAGTGCTTTTTAACTGTTTTAATTTACAGACAGCTAAAAATTTCCCAGTGAAGATAGACACTTTTTTATCAGTTTCACATACATGGTTTGTTGTGAAGAATGTGTGAAGCTGCCTTCTTTAGTAAAATTTTGTGTGCTCCAGTTACCTGCAGAGCTCAGCCTGAAAACTTCTTCTGCAGTGTAACCAGAGCATAATGGAACAAAATTGGAAGTGTCATGTGAAACTTCATGCCTTAGCCTGAAAACCAAATAATAATCATGGTTTCTTCCAGCTTTAAAAACTGTAAAATGGTGAGCCGATGTAACACCCCACGAACATCTGGGGAAATAGTCTCTGCTCATAAGAGTAATCCAGCTTGTCCAGTCTATTGGAGCTCTCACATTGCTTGGAGTCCTTCGCTGAACCAAGACATGGACTGTTAATAGCACTTCTTTCTTTGGTCACTTCAATTTTAGACAATTTGTTCATCTTTAGTACTTGAAAAGAATATCCTGAAAGGTACAATTTGGTGCCAAGTAAACAATCTCATATTTGTCTTATATTTGAGTTGCCAATGTGATTTCCTTAAAGTTGGCTGTGCTTGGGCTGGATTTTCATGTTTTGAGTGATACTTATTTGACTTCAATAGATTCTTAAACATTGCCAGCTTTTCACTGTTGTTTTTTTTTTTATTTGCTTTTTTCCCTCTTGTCTCCCATTTCCCCATAAGGCTGAATGTTACAAGGTGCTACAGTGCCTGCCAACACCCTGTCTTCTGCACTTGGACTTTCGGGAGCTTCTCCCCTATCCCTTCATCTTTGAGACCTCTCCTTTTGAAGCCACGATACAGTGTTATTCCTGGGGAACAACCCTTTCTACGAAGATGCTGAATTTCATCATGTGCTGCTGTGAGCAGCTCAGCTATATCAAACAGCACAACCATTTCTCATTGTCTGGAGCCAGTAAGACACTGAAGAGACTGACAAACTTTTCAGTTATTAAGGAAAGGTGAGACTGAATTTATATTTATGCTGAGAAAGGGCTTTGCTGGGCAGCTTTATCAGGCAGTTTGCCTGCCTCCAAGGGGCAGAGCCTCTTGGCACGCTGCTGTATGTGTAGAAGGGCTCACGTTTCCTATTCCTGGAGCCCTCCTTGCACAGTAACCTTTTTCTTATTTACCCATGTTTTTCGCCTCTTGCTTGAGCGATCCTGGCTACATTCTGCTGTTTAGACCAGTCCTACTAATGGCTCTCACACACAAAGGATGACACCCAGCTGGGGCTCAGGTTGGGATTTAGCTATTTCTTTCTCACCAGAACCATTCAAGGGGGGCAGACAGACTGCAAGCTTGGCCCAAGACTTATAGTTTCCCAGCAGCCAGTAATCCCAGGCGAGTGAAGGAAAATTCTCTGGCACAGTATTTTTGCCTTGCTTGTGTCAAAGCTACTTTAACTGTCTTGTTTTCCACCAGGTCTGATAGGGAGTAGGGACAACATATAAAAGATGGGATCGTCTCCAGAGATCCTTGTAAAAGAGGCTCTGATATACAGCTCCCAGGGACCTCAGCTTTGGTCCACAGTCCTAGCTGCAGTTTGGCAAACACATACAAGCCCAAACAGGGAGAGACCAAATCCAGACTGCAGCGCAGGCCATTCCTCGCCCAGGGCTGTCTCCAGCGAGTGGGTGCCCAGAACATCACACTTGCAAGGACTCCACCTCAATCCATTCCCTGGGGCTGACAGCTGAAAGCTGGAGGTTATCTGCTCCTAAATGGGGGACAAGGACATCAGGGTGGAGGTTTATAAAGTGCTGGCATAACTAGGCTGCATGTGTGTCATGGTGTGCCTCAGCCCCAGGTCAATGCAGAAGCATCCGCAAGGCTGCAGCCGGGCAAGGTGCAAGGACTTGCACCAGAGCAGAGTGTGCAGGGCTCAGACTACTGCTGAGTTTCCCAGAAACAGGCCTTCCTCAGGATAAAATGCTTCCTTACTCTCCTCATTACCTCTGTGGCTGAGAAGTGTAAAAAAAATCACTTGCTGTTACTTAAAAAAATAACCTTGGCCACAAGGTGTTGGGTGAAGAAGAGCAAAAATGCTGCGTGAGAGGAATGCACACGCAGAGCTGGCTCCAGCCCGCAAAGGAAGCTCTAGCTGCTGGGGTATGTGTGGGCAAGAGAGTCCAGGGGCTTCTCAAAATGCTAGGCTGTGGTCTGCCATTCCCAGGGTCAGAGTAAGTCCTCTTGCTTTACCAACATGGAAATTAAAGCTGAGTTTTGAGGTACAAGAGAAATCTTTGGCCAGGCAAGGTTAGGGACTGGGAACAAGGAAGAGAGTGAGCTGTGAAGATAACACAGGGCATGGGAAGGCTCAGAAATTATTCTGATGTATAAATAATGTACCTGGCAGAATGCTGTAAGGTGAATATGCAGGGACTCTATTACCCTTCAGCTTCTGTCTCACTGATTAGACACATAATTGTATAAATCTCTTTGTCCTAAATTTGACCTTCTTTCCACCACTGACAGCAAATCTGCCAGGTGAAGGGGATCTTCTTCATAATCACAAGAGTCCTCAAGGAGTCAGAGAGTCAGAAGGAATAAACAGCACAACAGTGGGTGCCCCACTTCCAAAGTACTCTCCTTAAAAGCACTCATAACACCAAAATGCTGGGGGGCCTGCACAGCACACCTGGAGAATGGCATAATGGGTGTAGCCTGAGCAAAAGCCAAGTATCTGAGGGTGAAAATGGTGAGAAAGGGCTTCAGAAAAAGCAGAGGTCTTGGAAAGGCTCAGCTCAAAAAACCCCACGCTTCTGCAACTCATCTCTTCATGGACCCTCTGAAACCCTCTCAGCGATGTCTTACAGACCTCCCTTACACATTCAGACATAGTTCGCCACATGGGAGCTTGCTGTCCCTAGGTAACCTGAGCTTACCTTGAAGCTGGGGTTCAAGGCACACCTCTGCTTTCTAACGCTGTAGCCAAGACACCACCCTCCTCTGCCATCACCCCCCGGCCCCAGCGCTGGCTGCACGGAGGGAGATGCACTGATCAGCCAGACTTCAGTATCATTGCTGACCCTACTCCCCACTCCCGGGGCACCATCTTGTGGGGTGGGCCACCATTAGCCGTGGGCAAGCTGGTCACATAACCACTTCTCCTTTAAAGTGGTCCCGGGCGCCCGGGACAATCAGGATGACAGATGTCGCAGAACAGGGATGACTAACAGCAAATGCCACTGCTCTCCCTATAAAAGTGCACAGCCAGGCAGGCCTTGCGCCTTAGGCTAGGGCTGTTGGTGGGTGGTAGTGCCTGTGTTTCTTGTCCTGTGCTTTCTCCTTCAGTCTGCACACTGAAAAGACCAGTTAATCCGACCATCAGCCCCACAAAGGTTCCCATAATTTTGCGAGCCCTTGCTGTTATGCTTAGACAGTGTTTCCAAGGCCCTCAGGAAGCTTGCAGGCTGCTCACCCAACTAGTCAACAGCTTCACTTAAATCAGCCACGAATAATTAGAGTTTCAGGGCAGGAATGTCAACCAAACCTATAATCCAAAACTCCAGCAAGAAGGGGGTAGTGACAACAATCAAAGAATCATAGAATTATTAAGGTTGGAAAAGACCTCTAAGATCATCAAGTCCAACTGCCAACCCAACACCCCCATGCCTCCTAAATCATGCCCTGAAGTGCCACGTCTACATGTTTTTTGAACACCTCCACGAATGGTGACTCCACCACCTCTCTGCGCAACCTGTTCCAACGCTTGACCACTCTTTCAGTAAAGACATTTTTCCTAATACCCAATCTAAACCTCCCCTAACGCAGCTTGAGGTAATTTCCTCTCGTCTTATCACTTGTTGCCTGGGAGAAGAGACCAACACCCACCTCACTACAACCTCCTTTCAGGTAGTTGTAGAGAGCAATAAGGTCTCCCCTCAGCCTCCTCTTCTCCAGACTAAACAACCCCAGCTCCCTCAGCCGCTCCCCATAGGACTTGCTCTCCAGACTCTTCACCAGCTTCGTTGCCCTTCTCTGGACACGCTCCAGCACCTCAATGTCCTTCTTGTACTGAGGGGCCCAAAACCAAACACAATATTCGAGGTGCGGCCTCACCAGTGCCGAGTACAGGGGCACAATCCCTTCCCTACCCCTGCTGGCCACACTATTCCTGATACAAGCCAGGATGCTGTTGGCCTTCTTGGCCACCTGGGCACACTGCTGGCTCACGTTCAGCCGGCTGTCAGCCAGCACCCCCAGGTCCTTCTCTGCTGGGCAGCTTTCCAGCCACTCTTCCCCAAGCCTGTAGCGTTGCATGGGGTTGTTGTGACCCAAGAGCAGGACCCAGCTCTTGGTCTTTTTAAACCTCATACAATTGACCTTGGCCCATCGACCCAGCCTGTCCAAAATGACTCCAGATCTGCATGAACAGTTTTCGTCAGGGTGATTAATCACCAAGAACTACATCTGATATTGTCTAACAATAGGTTGAGGTTGCTTCATTTTATTTCATTCACAGTAGTCCCTTGCAGTTGAGTGGGGAGTAGACCTGCAGGGCAGGCAAAGGAAATAGATTTAGGGTTAAATCCAGATTGGCTTTGCCAGCACTTTATTCTCTTCAAAGCATCACTGTTTGCAGTAGCGGCTGGCTGTGTTGCACATGCCCCTCCACAGAGCCTGAAGAATGGGCTGTGCAGGTGCTGCTTAGGTACTGCCCTGCAGGGTTGATTTAAACCAGCTTGGGAGGCTGGTTTAGTCCTCCGGAGTGGATGCGGTGCTCATCTGCTCCTCTCGAGGCCCCCGCAGGGGTGTGAACCACCAGCAGGGTAGTGACAACACACAGGCAACAGATATCATTCAGCTACAGCAACTGCAGAGGCCATGGTTTCTAGCCAAGAAAGCATATGCTAAGTGTTGAGAAAAGCTTCTTAGCTAAAGAGGTAGCAGGAATAATCAGACTGCTTTGAGAGGCACTGAGAGATTTAAAGACACTGTTTACCTGCCTGTGATTTCCTTGCTGTTTAGGGATTATGGCCTCAGTTACAGTGATATAAAAGTTGCATCAGGAACTCGGCTTTCTTGGGAGAAAATTCCTAAGGTTCTAGGCATTTGCAAAGCTTAAAAATTCAAAGCATAGAAATGCTAAAAATCAGGCATGAAGGGAGGCCCCAATGCCTATGAAAAAATCCTTCCTTACAAGAAGAAAGAAGGAAGGACAGAACAGAAACAGATCTGTAAGTCTGGATACTTGGGATTAGTGATATGGGAAAACAGTCCAAGAAGAGATGCCTCTCTGCCCCAACCCACACTTGTCTGAGGGCTTCTACATCCTCAACCTCATGTTTTATTTCTCCATTTCTCACCTTTTCCTTCCCCACACTTGTGTATCTTGCCTCCTTTCCCCAGCCTGGTTCCCCCTGATGAAAGCTGAGTGCTCTGAGCATCCCAGGTTTGTCCTCGCAGAGAAGGAGCTTGTTTCACAACAGGCTTTGGGCTTTAAGTGTTCAGCAGGGGGGCAGGAGAGGTAACATGGCAGCAGAGGAAATCACCATGGACTATTCTTTATCAAGAATATTAAAAATATAAGCACTGTTTTTTGAGTTCTGAGAACCCAAATATTAACCACATTTCCTTCCTGTTGGTGCTATTTATTAGCCTTGTGCAAACCCCCTCAGCACTGTGAATTCAGAGAACAACCCCTCCCTGAGGCCAGATCATTAGCGGTGTAAAGCATTACTGTGCTGCTGCCTCAGGTTTGCTGATGCTGCTTTACACCTGCTGCACACTGGCTATTTTTCAAATGTCCACATTTACAGCTGGAGATTCTGGTCTTAATTTTCTCAGTGCCTGATGCATTCCATGTCCTCTACATAATATAGATTAAGAATTGCTCTGAACCCTGAGTCTTGGGGCAGGAGAGGCAGCATGGTGCGTCCACAGTGTGATAGGGGTTCAGCTGAAACGGGCCTCATGTGGGAGCTCACCAAGTGGAAGCTGCTTGTGGGACCACAGGGCTTTAATATCTCTGCTTTGGCCCATCTGAGCTCACACATGAGGTCTGACAGTCACAGACTAAAAGACATTTCCAGCTCTCTAATCCCTGATGGGTGACACCCTCATTACAGCTGCTTCTGTTCCTTGGTGGCTGGCAGCACCTTTTGGAGCTGTGATTAAATATTCCTGCATTTTCTTGTGTGTGCTTTTGGAGCCCCAAAGCTCCTTGGCCACCCCTGGCTCCTTGCAGATCACACATCCTTCCTGTCTGTTCTGCATGACTAGCCCTCCGCTTGGCATTCATCACTCAGGGCGACCTGGGGAGCTGCTGGGTTCTGGCAAACTCATCTGAAATAGGCAATGAATGCAACCCACACCACAGGACTTGGTTGAGCTTTTGATGCTCTGGAAATGAGGGCACAGCAAGGAAACAGCCCAGGTTGGTAGTATTTGGCACTGGGTGAATGCCTTCTGTGAGCTCAAATGGCTCAGAACATTGATGGAAGGCACTCACAGCCTCCTAAGAGCCATCACAGTGGCTCCCCTGTCTCCTGAGAGGTCAGACTATGCCCTGGACCATACACTATTTCCCTTACATCCCAGATCTTCGCTATGTCCCAGATATCTTTGGTTGGTATTTGAGGAGCAATGGGACAGCACAGAAACAGAGAGCAGTGAAGCATTACATCGGTGTCCATGTCCAACATGAGCATGGCAAAAACCCCTTTGAGTGCTGAAACACTCACTAAAGCCAGTAGGAGTTGAAGGGTGGCAGTGACTCACAGGATGAGGCACTGCAGTGAAGAAATTCAACTCCTGGGCACCTTCCACTGCCCTTTTCCACCTCTGGAGAGGCAGGGAAGAGCATGTTCCAACCAGCAGCTCTAGTTTGCTTCCAAAAGCTGCCCCCAGCCCCATGAGCTGAGCCCCATGCAGCGCTGCCCTGCATGTGCTGCCTGCTGGTAGCATGGCTTGGGCACATCACACCTCGCTCGCTGGGGCAGAGCCATGGTTTTGTGGCTTTTGTGTAACGCTGGGGATGCTGCAAGCTGCTGAGAAGATGCAGTTCTTTGTGAGCCAGTCATTTCTGACAGTCCCTTTCAACTGCCCTCGAATTTTGCCACCATAGAAATGGGAAGGACCTGAGAGACAAGAGCGACTTCAGTTCAGTGGAAATTCAGACATTTGCAAACCACCTCCTTGCATCCTCTCCCTGCTGTGTCACAGAGGCCCATTTCTTACACCGCTTTTATATTGATTTACCATAGCCCAGGTACTTCTTTGTATTCATTTAATGGAGCATAAAAATTGCAGAGCACCATTTTTTATCCCACCAAAAATGCTGACAGCTCCACTGACTTCTGCTTTGACCTTGAACTGCCGCATTCAGCCCAAAGTGATATGACGCTGCCACTCAGAGTTCAGCCCTGTCAGCTGAGTTGTCATCACCATGTTGCCTTTTGCTCTGCAGAATTATTTCCCACTTAAGCATCATGGCATTTATTTGTTTTTCTATATTCTTTGCCCATGAATTCATACGCTAGCACAGCAAGGTCAGCCTGTTTCCTGAATGTGGATGTCACACAGGACCTTGTACCGGTACAGGAGTAGAGAAGGTCTCCTTGCTCCATAGCCACTCTTTTAGGCCTGCCCCAGCCTTCCTGCACTGCTTGAGTTTTCCAGCCTCATCCCACTGGAGGAACAGCTGATCCAATTCTGTTCAGGCCATTCTTGTATCTTTGGCTCACTCTGAACAAAAGAGCAAATCGGCAGACTTTGCCTGAGCTGACCTGCTTGGTGGCAGATTCTGGCTGTGCTGTAAAGTGCCAAGATTTCTTATTCTGCTCCATGCAGGTGTCTTTTCTGCATGGCCCTTCAGGGACTCAGTTCATGCTGCACCCTAGTGTTCAGGCTTGAAGAGGACAAATCTGGCTGGGATCAGGGAGGAAGAAGAATTCCTGATGATCTGCCCTGTGTATAGTGAAATGCTGCCATTGTTAAAAAGCACAGCTATTCACAGAAAGGTTCAACAGACATGAAGCAAGCCCCAGTCCATCATTCCACAGTAATAAACAGTCTTATACATCCCCTTTTAAGAGCAGGGTTGAATTCTTGAAAGCTCAGGACCTTTTATAGGATGGGAAAGCTATTTGATGCTTGGCTGTACCTGTGGTCTGGCTTCTTGGGGTTAAATACTGCCAAACCAGCACAGGAGAGAGAGAAAAAAATTGCACAGCCAGCTCCTCTCCAGGGTGGTCCACCAAATGGAAGCACTCCCACACAACCCAGCTTAGCTATACTCATTGAGGAGAGCAGCTCCAGGTTTTGGGGCTGAGGGTTATGTGTTTGACCTCCTGATGCTTTATCTTCAGTAAATCCATCCTCAGACCACCTCCTCCTTCTTCACAAGCCTTTGTGTGTATCTTCAGACCTCAGAGGTGAAACTGCTCTGTACTCAGATCAAGCTCAGCCTGGTGGCAAGGGTCCAGAGGTGGGGAGCAGGAGAGGGAGAGCTCACCAATGCTCCCAGAAGAAAGGTCACTGCCATTTCCAGGACACTTTCCTGCAGAGGAAACATCTGACATTTCACCTACTTTGTCCGTTGGGAGCCCAGCAGGATGGCACCATGTGCCTTTCTGCCGGCTGGTGCTGGAAGCTCCGCCACCCATGTTGATTCCCAGCCTGCATCCCCTCCACCTCCTGCAGACACACAGATGTAACCCACAGGCCACTCCTTCTGGACATGCATAAAGAGGACAACACAAAACATTTTGGCAGCAAATCATAGCATATCTGAGATTGCTTAAGCCCTATATAATTTGGTGAGAACACTTTGCTCTGCATTTCCATTTATCTGCCAAATAAAGCCCAAATCCCTTTATCTACCTTTAATCACAGCATTTCAAAAGAATTTCCTAGTGAATACACAGAACCATGTATTGGGTCTGTGTCTTCTTCTCAGTTGGAGTTAATTCTGAGAATAATGGAGGAGCTTTATCTATTAATTAAAACTAATGACTTTATAAAATTGCAGATGTGTTAAACTTTGAAAGACTTGCATTGGAGACCAATAGGAACAGGCAATTTGCAAGCTTGAATAATAAAGGAAATTGCCTTGAAATGGATATATCCTGCTAGATTAAAGCCTCTCCAGCTACTAGAAATTGCAGAGAGAATTAATTGTGGCTGTTAGTCCTTAGATTACCATGTTTACCACCCTATTGCAGAGGTGTGTCTGGGTATTCTTCTCTTGTACCATGCAAAACTAGGAAAGGGCATTTTCCCCTTAAAGGTAAAATTGGATACAAGCCATTGCAATGATTCCCATTTGTTTTCTTCCAAATGGTTTCCAGATTGAGCCTATTCATTTTGCAAACATAAGGAGCCCAGCTGGTTGCTTCATGCTCATCACATCCCCACCAGCAATAAAAGCTCTGCTACCTTTAATGTCACAGCAGAGAATGGCACTAAGCCCAGCAAAGAAATAGGTGGTTGCTCAGAGAGCAGTCAGGAATGATTACACATGTTCTCACCAGGACTTTGGTGACGGGGTGGGTACCCAGTCCCAAGATGTTTGGGGAGGCGTACCAAATCCCTGAAAACTTTGCCAGTCCCTTTTCAGATGGGTGACACAGGCAAGAACCAGAGCTGCCATGAGCCCTCCAGGTGTGAAAGGGAGCAATTGCTGGCACCTCCCATCAGGGACACAGCAGCTCTGCAGCGATGCTCTTCCTCCATGGGGCAAATAGTGGACGCTCACATGGTTGGGGTTTTGGAGGGACAGCAGAGCTGCACTGGGCAGAGCTCTCATTGCTGGCTGGCTTATATGGCATTCAAGGGCTACCCCACTTCCAAGGACAATCAAACATCCCACCACCTCCTCCCAGGTCTCCTCTCTGCCCTGCCTGCTAGAGGCTGAATGGGGCAATGCTGAGCTGCTGCACTTGCAGACCATTCCCAAGGACCTATTCAAGACTGACCTGGGCAGAGCAAGGAGAAAATAAACCTGGTATCCTGTGATGGCAAGAAAGGATTGCAAAGTGTCAATTGTCCCCTCATTGCAGCTGCTGTGGGTGTCCCCAAAAATCCACAGCAGCACAGGAAATCACGGCAGCAACACAGAGAGAAAAGCCTCTGCAAAGCAGTAAAAAAAAGCTGCGTGAATGTATATGAATTTCACTGTGGATTTTCCAGTGCACATAGGCTAAGGAGTGCAGATTACCTAGGATCTACTTTACTCAAAGATACAGCCCAAATCCCATCTGCAGGCTGCACTCACCCAGATGTTTCCTGAAGCTGTATTCTGGCCAGCTGCTGCCTGCCTTCACCAGATGCGCAGCCCCCTCCTGTGCTGCCAAATGTTTTGCCAGCAGAGTGTGTTTCCTCGGCTGGAGTTGGATTTTCCTAATTACCAGCCTGCTCTGTGTTCCTGCCTTTCAGAAATTATTTGTTCCTAACAGCTGCTAAATCTGATGGTTGTAGGAGGTGTTTATATGGGAATAAAAATGGCAGGCTGACAAATCCCCAGTGGCAAAGGTTTCTCTCACGGACCTTTCACATTGAAACAGGGGAAGATGAAGAGGGTTGGGATGAGAGCCAGCCTTTGAACTGATGTACTGAAAGTTAGCTGGGCTTCTCTTTTCTGTGCAGTGGCTGTTAAGCATGAATTTAGCACAGTGTCAAGTGCAGATTTCATGGTCTCGGCTGGTAGTCACCCTGGGTTGAGGGGCTGTGGTGGAGAGAGCCCGAGAGCCTGGCAGCACTCAGGGAAGGTGTACAGGCTTACTGCTGCAGCTCCAGCCCTATTTACTCTGAAGGCAGAGCTGTATGGGGAAGCAGTTCGAGCAAAGGGAGGATTTCTAAGAAAATCAGCCTGTTTTGTTATTTAGAGAGGCTGTAGATTTTAATGTCTTTAATGAAAGTTGTGCAGTTTTTATTGTGGTAGGAGACTCCTTGTGATTGGGGGCATGGAAGTGCCTTAGGGGCTGTTTCCATTAGCCTAGCTGCCTTTCTGCATAAAAATCACGTGATCAAAATGAGGATTCTAGGATAAATTCCTGACATCAGGCCAAAGAAGACACAGTGGAGTCCACACGTTGCTTTGCTATATGAACAGAAACATGTCTTGCTTTCAGAAATGCAAAAATCAGTGAAGCAGACTGCAGCAGAAATCCATTCCCACAGACCTGATTTCCCACCCTGTCTCACCCCGGGAAGGCTGTGAGTGCCCCGGGGCAGCCAGGAGGATGCTGCACAGAGTACCTGTCAGCAGCCTGGACCCTGCCCTCCTCATCCTGCCCTACTAACCCTCCTCAGGTGGGCTGCAAACAGGGAGAGATGCCCTGACTGTTTTCCAGTCCGTATAGCGTGCACACAAATGCATGTGCATTAGCCTGCATTTCATCCACAAGAAATTATGTACTGTGTTTGCTAAAGCCACAAGTGAAGGAGGATGACATGTTATCTGTTAAGAATTTGGCAGCTGAACTTCTCCCAGGGTCTCAGAGTCATTGGGATGCCTCACTCACTGACTTTTCTTCTTTTGCTTCTCCAAACCCACTGTATTTCCTGATCTCTTGACAGCAGTGTGCAGTTTCTCTTCTCATTTCATGTCATGAGTGACACCTGTTGCTATTCTGTCACCTTCTCCCTGCCACCTATTTATCACTCTCCCTTGTTAAGAGAAAAGCATCTACAACAATTAGTCAAGGAAGCGTCTCTGGATGAGATGCTTTCTTAACACTAACAAACACAAGATGTGGCAATTATTGACTCTCATTGATGTAAACTTGTCAAGCCTCCAGCAGCATGGGAGACAAGTGCTGGCTGTGCTGCTGAGACTGGTGATTGCAGGGACAATAACCTGAACTTCCTGTAGTTCAGGTTTGTGTATGGAAGGACATGCAGTATTTCCAGCTCCTGGCTTCTGTGTCTTTTCTCAGAGCTGCCCCAAACATGTCTCCAGGTGCCCATGGACCTGTCCCAAATTGCCAAGTGACTGCTGGCGCAGGGCTGCATGGCAGCTGCTGGATGGCTGTGAAGAGCTGGCTGGCAATGCAGTGCTGGCTCTCTTCCTTGTTTCCAGCTGCTACTTCAATTAAAAGTAGCTAAAAATACACAAATGCTCTCCTGGTACTATTTTCCATGTAAGCAATAGGAGAGGGATGCTATGCAGGCATGAATGAGAGGTATACTAGCTTGTCCTCATTTGGGGAGTGAGGGATGGAAAGTCTGAATAAAGTTAATTTCCTCCCAGATGCAGCCCCTGCAATGATGAGTTCAGAAAACTCTTTGAGGAACAGATAGACCTTTTCTGCATGGCCAGCTGGGGAAGTGTCAGGCATCCAAGCAAATAAATAGAAGATCACGGGAGACCCCAGCCAGGCCCTGCCTCCAGAACTGCTGGTGACACTAGTATGGCACAGGAGCTTGGTTAGTATGGTGGAGCAATGCCTAGCTCCTCAGATCTGCATGTTTCTCCCTCCTGACAGCTTTAAAACACAAAACTCACTTACATAAGTCTCCTAAAAAAGTCAGCTGGTGTTTGCTAGGTCATCTCCATCTCCTTACTCTCACTCATGATTATAGGAGTGTGAGTTAATAGCAATGAGGATCAAGTCTAGTGGTGGGAACCAGCTCAGACGAAAGCATCAGGATCTTTGCAAGCGTGTCAAACTGGGGATCAGAGCAGTATACAGGTCACCAGAAGAAATGTTCAGGCACCTCCCACACTTCTGCAGGGAGGCACCTTTCTCCTCTCCTTCAAGAAAGCTATATTTGTCTGGAGAGGTTTATTCCAGACTTGCCAAGCAGAGCTGTCCTACTGCTTCTAAATTAAGGGCTTAGCTCACCCTGCCTTGCAGCTGCCTGGCAGTGATAGATAAGGAAAGATTTATGGTGAAGAGGGTCTCCCCAAGATTTGTGGCGGGTTACCTACACCACCTTTGCATCAGCCCTACTATGAAACCCATGTTCTCCACTTAGCAATCCCAGGCCAAACTCACTGGGTGGTACAAACAGGTTTTGGTGATTTAGGTGTATGTTGACTTTGTGTGTGATTTGGTGTGTGAATAGAATAGATGTTCAAAGCACTTTCTCCTCCTGAGAGCAAAAATTTAAAAAAAAAAGCCATAGACATTAGATGGAAATAGAAGGTACAAGAATTCCTTCCTAGACAACTTCACAGAAAACCAGCAGTTCAAAATAGAAATGCGGAAGTCTTGCTCTTCAGACGTGGAAGTTGTGCATGAAAGTTACGGGCCCCACAGGTTGTGTCTGAGAAAACCCCATGCAGATGGTGAACATTCAGGTTCCTACCAGCCTCAGCCTCCCAACATATAGGCACATGACAAAGAGAGACCGTCAGTCCTCTCAGAGCCCCCATGGTCCAGCCATTAGTCATGCACCATTGTAATCCAATGACATTAGGCTGGTGCAGCAAACTGGGAAGTTTGTTTGTGTCTCAGCCTGAAGGAGGGGAGACAGCCCCTTCAAGAATGGTTAGGGAATGGAAAGATATCAAATGCTCCCCCCAGAATAGCAGCTATTCCACAGCACAGAGCATGGAGGTACTGTCTGGATAAAAGCAGAAGGGAACAGCAGCATATGGTGAATTGCCTGATGCCAAGTGGAATTTTTCCAGACGTGTTTGAGGAACTCGGGTCCAAGTGCTGCTTTGAAGGCCTCAGCTCAGAGGCTATATATAATCATGCACCTCCCTGGCACATCAACCCCCTCCCAGAAAAGAGTCTTTAAAGGGCTGAAAGTGCCTTTTGTTGCAAAGGCAAGAGACAGTAAGAAAAAAGGAAGGAAGGTGCAGTTTGGTGCAGGTCAAATGTACTTTCCTTCTTACAGTGGATGTCGCGCCCATTGGCACCAAGAAAGTGCATGGGAGCTAGGGGTGCCTCCAAGCAGCTCTCCCAGACATCCTCATGCTATTGCTTGGACAGCCTGAAATGTATTTTCTTTTCTTTTGCCTTAGAGCCCTTCCACAGCACCTGGCATGTCCAGACAGAGAGCACAGCCCTGGCTGCTTACGTCCAGTTCTGCCTGGAAGAGGACTGGCTTGCCTAAGCATTCCTGTGCAAGCACTCCTGGTCCTGAGTATCACAGCCCAATCCCAGCCCTACATGAGAACTTCTGTATTTCCCCCGGCCTAACATCAAGCTTTAAGATGCATGGACAGCCATGCATTGGGATGTAAAGGGCTGGCTGGATTACTCAGGCTTTGAGAACCATCTCCTCTCCTGTTGGCTCAGCTCCATCTGGGTACCAGAGCAAACTGCCCGTGTCTGAGAAGCAACACACTGTGCTGCAGCAGATACACTGGGGCTGCAGCTGCTGGCCTTGTTCCACAAACCGCCAAGCACAAACATGTCTTCAATGGGGTAGTATCATAAGTTCCAGGTCTGGATAAATAGCCGCCTGGATTTCTTAACACCAATTTCTGAGCCTCTTAACACAGTGGTTATGTGAGACCAGGGAGGGTGGGGAGGCAGATTTAACTTTGGAGTTTACATTGAGAGCGAGTTCACTTCTCCCAGCTTTGAAGTTTTATCTTGTCTTCACTTGAAAGGAGGTCTGTGCTGTTTTTGTTTGAGGACTTTGTAATTATTCAGTCTCCTGGGAGCTCCGGCATTTATCGCATTAGTAACAGCTTCAGCATGGAGGCATTTTCCCGAAGCTAAATGCTACTTGACTGTAACAGGACACTCAGCTTTGATGGGGGTCAGATTTGACGTCAATGACACACGTTGGCTTCTATCCTGGGTGATATCAGTGCACAAGCACCCTCCTGCCCCCACTTTCCCCCTTGTCCTCCGATCCCCAGGAAGGAGGAGAGACCTCTGTTCAGGACCATATGCCAGCTTCCAGCACCCTGGATCATGATCAGTCTCCTCAGGGACATCCAATCCACCAGCTGGTGACTATGCCCAAATTTACATCCCCTCCCCGCTCCACACCAGTAACAGTAGTTCCCCTGGACCTGTCTCCAAGGGCCTGTAGTACTTACAAAAACATTCCAAGTTGCTCAGCTTCTGCCACTCTGACCAAACCCACACAGGGCTTGGAGGCTCTTCCTCCCCCACCAAAACCCCAAACAGACTCTGTCTGTCCCTCTGGGTCCACCTCAGTGCATGGCAGCAACCACAGAACTGGAACCAAAAAGCTGCTGATCCCAACCGAAATGAAAGAGAGTACAGCTGGGGTACAGCTGGCCAATCCATCCATCATCCCCCTCCAAGAGACGGCAAGTCCCACCTGCATCACATCAGCCTTCGTTTGGCATGTTTCTCACATAAACATCTGCATGCATGCGTATGCAAGCTCACGTACAGCCACCACCCACACCAGCAAACATGATGCCATCCAATGGGGCTTGCAAAGCTCATTCCTCCTTGGGGCTGGGATGAGAGACCAGCTGTTGATGTTGGTATTTGGAGTTGGAAGGACACTTGGGAAGTGCTTGGGAACCCTGTCAGCTGGAGGAGAGCAGAGAAGCCAAACTGACAAGCTGCTGGACCGTGGGAGGACGTGGTGTCTCAGGTTGGACACACACTTGGTGAGCTGCTGAGCTCCTGGATCACAGAGGCACTGGTGCTATGGCCAGCTGCTGGGAGCTCTGGTCCTACAGAGCACAAGGGGCAGAGACTCAGAAAGCATCCCAGAACATCAGATGAAATGAAGATAACCCTGGGACCTTTCTCATTTTTTTTTTAGGCATCTCCAAAACACCCACAAATTGTTCTCCTCTGGCCAACTCTCACTGTATAGGACTCGCAGTAGGAGACTTTATTTTCCATCATTCTCTACAGCCAAGTGGGGAAAAGTGGTTAAAAGTCCAATTTGGAAGAAGGGCTGGAGCCAAAGCAGAGTGTGGGCAGCATGCTGTGATGCCCCTGCTTCCCACGGGGTGTCAGGGTGCCCCTGGGCAGCCCTGCAGGCAGGTGGCCCCAGTGCCAAGCCCAGCCAGGCCAGAGACCCCCACACTGCTGAACGGGCATCTAAAGGTAAATGAAACAGTGGAGTTGGCAGCTGGTAGAGAGGTCCACACACACACACACACTCCCTGACCATGTTTTACTCCTTTTTTAGGAGGACAGCTACTAATCTGGGTTCCAGCACAGGGAAAAACATTGACCATGTACAGAAATTGGTTGCATTGTTCTGCATGGGGCTCCTCGCCTTCATACCCAAAGCTTGCTGCTATCTCTGGGTTCCTAGAGTCTTCACAGCACTGGGGTTCCCAGGAGGTGTTTCCCTTTACCTTGTGTCACATCTCCAGTCGAGTGTAAAGCCAAATGACCCCTGCATACATGTACCCACACAATCCTTATACAGCGAACTCCAGCTTGGCACAAATCAAAGCATCACAGCTCATGGCAGCACTTGCATGGTCTTGCACATCTCTCTGAACCCAGAGAAATAGGTGCTGCTCTGCAGAAAAGCAGAGTTGCAGCCTCCCACCATGCAGGTGACATCTCATGTGATAGTAAAGGGACAGAAGTGACCCAGCAAGTCCTCCTCTTCTGCCAGCCTGCCCAGATGGGCTCACTGCAGAGCTGATGAGAGCAGAGGGAGAGAGGAGCCTGTGCTGCATGGAAAAAGGCTGAATGTTAAAAACTGCAGAAAGAGAAGTAGCACAAAAAAAGGTCTCACAGACTTTATCTATTAAAGAAACACGTATTGCGAGCTCTCCAGATCCAGACGGTCTGTAGCTTAGAGGCTTTGCAGAGAATAGCAGCTCTGCTAGTCAAAAAGACTTATTTACTCAAGTGTATTGCCTGACACTGGCAGGGAAAGGAAGAGGTTAACCCAGACAGAGGGTTTGCTCCATGAACATTGTAGGATGCCACGTACTGTCACTTGCGCTGTTTTCAATTTATGCCTTTGCTAAGGGTGGGTGGACTGCACAAACACAGGGTGAAGATGAGAATCATTTTCACACTAATAGCAGCAAATTGTAGATTATGGCCAGAATCAGAGGAAGGGGACAAAAAGAGATCTGCAAGAAATAATATCATAAAAAACAGAGCTGGAAGAGAATGTAGGAGGCCAGCTAGGCTTTTACTCTGCTCCAAGGCAGGTTCAGTTTTTCCTGTAACAGTCCCAAGGGATGCTTACTGCCCAGGCTCCCCAGTCACCCCTCCCAGCTCATCACAGCCTCCCCCCAGAGCACCAGCATCCAAACTAAGCTACCCCCTTGTGAGCACAGAAGCACAATTAAAAATGCTGTATATGAGGCTGACCCAGGATTGCTCTTCAGAGAGGGAGGCACAGAGGGGATAAAGGCACAAGGATGGCAAAAGGCCTCACCTGAAAATCCTGATGGACTTTGCTGCCTACTCAAAGGGGGAAATGGGGTTCGCAGGTTGTCTTGCTTTTTTGTGTTCATTAGCTTTCATTTTGCTTGCCTCCGAGAAGTGCTGAGAATGACCTCGTCAGTCAAAGCGTTTGGGACCTGCCAGCCCTGGGACAAAAAAAATGAATAATTTGTAACATTTCCTTTATCAGTACTGAACATTTTAGTGCTTCCAGTGCATTTCTAATACTCTCATTCCCTCACATAGAAAAAACTTGTCCCATGATGCTTTTACAAGATCACAACTTACTAAGACAATGAAGTTATTTTGTTTCTGGTGATCTGTTTTCAAATCCTCCAGATTGGTAATAGTGTTAAAATTGTGCCTACAGTTATAAACACTCTTGTCCTCCTTTCCTGTAAACATTTCTTCACCTTGTACAAAAGTATGAAGCTGGCACAGTTTGGTGATTTTATGCAGGGAACACAGAGCTGAAACACATTGACAGGAGTGATGGGTGTTGGGAAAAATACAGTCCCCGGAGAAGCCCACTCTAATCCTAGGGCTAACCACTTACCAATGCTATAAATGAAGACAAATGTGTTATTTGGTTTACTTGAGAAAACCAGTTCACGTAGCAAATGATTTGGAGTGGTAATAATTGCATAATCTGGTCTAAAATTATATATTCTAAAGAGAAATGTACAGGGTAATGCTGATCAATACTGGAAAAAATAGCAGCATATGCTTGGGGAGCTAAAGCAAGGAAAAACACTGAGCCCCTAAAATAGCATCTGTGAACCAGGTTATATTTTTAACCTCCTGCAAGTTGAGGGGGAGTGGACAGATAGCAGCCAGAGACACGCAGGTCTGCACTTGAGCAAGTCTGTGCTGCAGACCGTCCCTCACAACAGCACAAGAAGAGCCCTTGAATGGCAGCAGATGTCCATACCACAGATGCTGAGCCAGCAAAAGCTCTCTCTTGTCAGTATATCTCTGTTTACCACTCAGCTTTATGGGCACAGCAAGCCAAGCCGCCTGGGTCAGCAGGATGGGACAGAGGACACCTAGCCTAAGACAGAGAAAAAAGGCAAGAAATATGATCCAGTGGTTTTTCACCCCCTCTTGATTTGGAAACACCATGTGATTCTTAATGGTCTCTGTAGTCACAAAGTGTTTCACTTGGAACATGAAACCTCTTACAAAAGAAGCAATGATCTTGGCTAAGGTTTCCAGAATCCCTGCAGTAATAACTAAGATGTATGCAGGGACCTGGGAGCGTGGCATGTAACTGCTGAGTCTGCATGCCAAAGTGCAGATATCTTGATTGCCTTAGAGCAGGCAGGCAATGCCTGTGGTTTTGGTGTATGAGTAACCCTACAAAAACAACAGAGCAGCAGTGTTGCCCTGAATTCCAGACAGCATTAACCGCAATGTAGAGAAAGATCTTTAAAACTCTGTCAGTTTCTGTCAGATGTCTTACCTACCAAAAGGTAGGACCTGCCTACACAAGTCCCTTGGGTGCCACAGATAAAAACATACCTATTGATTGCTGGAGGCACAAAGAAATATGGGTACCATTCTTGTTATCATTCTGCTTTAAAGGGAATGAAAAGGCATTGCAGATCTATAGCACTGTGGAGCTGAGGCTGTGATGTAAAATACATCCATGAAATCTAACAACACTACAAGGGAGGAACCGAGTTAGGAATTCAGCTGTGCTGTTGGCAGACAGCAGGGGAAATAAGTTTCAGTACATTGGGCATCACTGGCCAAATAAACCCACACCTTTACAATTGTGCCTGGTTTCTGGGATGGCTTATTTGCTTCTGAAACATGTCAGCTCTGCCTCTTCAGCACTGCCAGCTCTGTAGCCTCTCTCACACTGCCCTCTGTATGCAGCATGGGTGGAGGAAGCCTGTGCACACTCATTTCTGGGTTCCAGAGACTGCTCAAGGCAGCTTGTCCACAGAATAAATATGGCCCTGAACCAATAGATTTTCCCAAGGAGTTTGCTTTGTGCAACGAATTAAGGATCAGACCTTTTAGTTTTACTTGCTAGTATCCATCTATTTGATGAATTCAGAGAGGGGAACCTGCTCAGTGATGGACAGCGAGTTACAAAGCCTGCATCCTAACAGACACATTAAGGTGTTCTCAAGGTCCAAAATGTGTTTTAGTACATCTCTTCTGTAAAAGTCTTTTGCTTACTTAAAATTTTAGTCTACAACTTGATTTCCTGAGCTCTGGAAACACTGAGCCAGAGCTGGATCACAAAATTGGGTGTACAGTGTATCCCAGACTCCAAGCCTGAATTTGAACATATTGACCCATATTCTTCCAAGTCCCCAGTCAATTCCAGAGGGTTTCCAGAGCTCTGCCAGTGTCCACAACCTGCCTGTTTGTTTGTATCTTTGCATCCTCTGACAACACTTTGTCCTTATTCACCTGCTTGGAGTGAAGTGTTTTCAGCCCAGGGTTAGATGTGTCAGATTGCTGAAGACTAATGGAGTTTTACTCCCATTAAGCCAGCATGTTAATCTGCTGAGGGTCACCAGGGACAGCAGGGACAGCAGGACTTCATAAACTAAGTGCCTGCTAGCACATGTTCTCCTCCCTGAGGTGTGCACACAGGCAATTGCCTCCAAGAAAGCGTCCAGCATGCAGGAAGACAGATGGCTCTGATAAGAAGTGGAGGGATGGATAAGCATGATGCAGCTGGTCAAAGAAGGCATCTCCTGGAGTGGGACTGCTGTCAGCCTGAAGGACAGGCAGGGGAAGGGGCTGTTGGCAAAGACCAATGTGTAAAAAGCCAGAAGCACTTCGGCTTGCCCTGCCTTTGTGCCATTGGGGCTGAGTCTCCTTGCACAGGGCACTATGGAGCATGCCTGGGAGACCAGCCTTGCTGGAGGACTGGAATTGCTGATGTATAATAAGACACAGGCTCCTACCAGCAACTCCACTGCTGGAGACTTTCCTACATCTCATGCCCATGCCAGTCCTCCAAGACCTTGGAAAGGTTGTGCTGATGCTGCAACCTCTTCCTTAGACAGGATGTTGATAGATTTGCTTTCTGCTGCTCAGACATAATTTTTCACAATACTTTTAAGAATTTAGTTCCCTTTGGCACCTGTGTCCCTCTGTTAAGTTTGGTGGAATTTAACCAACAAGTACAAAGTTATTAGGGGGATCAGGAGAGAGAGCAAAAAACCATGTAAGCCTTGTTCCCTTAAAACACCAGACAAAAAAGCCCTTTCTGTGTTGTTTATCCCCCAGTCTGAAATTACTGGATATATTTATTACAGCTGCATTCAGCTGACACAGAGGAATAGCTCGAGGCCATGCTGAATGTCACTCCAGCCCCTCAGAGCTGGATCCTGAACCTCTCCTGGGTACCCAGAAAGGAAATGCTAGGCCCTTTCTAGGCACTTGCTTGACCACTGAGATGTACCTGGCCACATGTTCTCTCCTCTGGTCCATAAAATAGAAGTCTGACTATCTCCATGTGCATCCTTCCTAGAAAGGAGCAAACTTTCTCAGAGGAGGGCATTCAGACCAAAGCAGGACCAATGCCAGTACTAATCCTGGCGATGAAACAAGGAGCGCTTCCTGTGATGGATGGAAAAGCAGGAAGATCAGCATGGAATGCAAAAGCTTTCCATTCCCTAGCCCTGGTGGCAAATGACCAGCCCTGGTACCCTGGGTGGTTTGTTTAATGCCCAGCATGGAAAGCAGGAGAGTGAATAGCCACACAGTCAACCAGAAGCCTGGTTCCCTGGCTGCTCAGCATGGGTATATGGAGTATGAGAGAGAGGAACCCTGCCTGCCCACTGCCTGGCCCCGCAGGAGGCAGCATTTGTTGTGATAGTTGGATAATGACTGTGGCACAAGAGGGTCTGCCCCAGCATCCATCACTGAAATAGCAGCTGGAGTAACCTCCCTTAACGAACAGCCCTTGTTTAGACCCAGGGATCAGCTCTGGGTTGCTCACCAGTTGAATCCCTCTCTCTTTTCACATTCAGGTGCTGTAATGAATTAATAATGGCAGTACATTAAATGCCATGCTGTTTTCTATGGGTCCAGCCTGGCTTGCCCTCACCCTGCTGCTTACATTGACTGCAGCATCTGGCACACAGCTCAAAACCCTGAAAGATAAAATACAGCCACAGTCAGGGTCTGTTTGTCCCATGGCCAGTGCTTGGTTAATGTGCTTGGCCCCAACACCAACTTTCCAAGCTCCTGTGCCATTGATGCTCTTGGCTTCTTGTCCAATCCAAGAATACCGCGTGGTCACCAAAAAGTAAGGAGATGGCAAACAATGAGGTATTGCAGCACCCTTCACATCCTGTGTCATCTCCCACTGAATTACAGACTACCATCTTCCATGTTTTCCGATAGGAAAGTGTCTGTCCCAGCTCTGCCACACTGCCTTTCCACTCTGCAGTGCTTGATGAGGGCAGCTATCTCAGCAGCACTTGCTTAACAAAATTTATTTACCCCAGATATACTTGTGTTGAAAGCAGTTCACAAGTGTTTCTCTGCTACTGTTGATGGAGCTAATGGACAAAAAAAAAAAGGCAACAAACAACTTGCCAGGGGCCCATACTGGGTTATCAGAATTGCACCAAGAAATCAGGCTTTCCTAGCTCTTGATCTGCATTTATTTCAATACCTCGGCTCACTGCTGTCAGTGTCAGAAAGACAAGAGAATACAGTAGTTGATTGCACAGCTCCTAGAACACTTCAGCCCTGCCCATGTCTTGGCTGTTCCAGCTGGTGTGTGGCTGGATTTAGCTCCAGCCCCGGGACAGAGGGAACCCATCTGCTTGCAGATAAAGCACTCCAGGGCAGAATTCCTGGGTGCAGGCTGGGACGCTGCCTTTGCCTTTTCTGCTTTGGAGCTGACCGCCTGCTTATTGTCTCACCGAACACGAGCTATGTATTTTTCAGCTGCTGAGTGCTGCGGTTCCTTGGTTACAACAGCTTTGGGCAAAGTGACATGGGGCAATAAACAATACGTGGAAATAGGATGCTAATCCCAAGGCTGGCTTACATATAGATGGGGGAGAGCATGGGGAAAGCTTTGCTGCATCTCTGCTAATTGATCCTGCCCCATTGTGTTGCCTGCCTGGGGCATACCCTTACCTGAAGACAGTAAAACATTTCATGAGCTAGAAAAATGAGGAAAGTTTATGAAGAGCTGCTGGTACTATATTCACAAGCACACAGAGGGAACAGAGCAAGTTTTATTTTCCACCACACTTAGATTATAATTATAAAGCTCCCTCAGATGGCTGACACTGGGGGATACAGCAGCAGGAAGGCTGGCTGGAGAACGTTGTTACAGGGCAAGGAGCATCTTGTGAGGTCCATGACAAACAGCTCAGCAAGCAATTGGGAGCGATTCCCTGTGGAACAGACTGGGCAGAAGTACACTTTTTTCTCTGTTCCAAAACTTGTGGAAGATTATTGGGCCTTTTCTTCTCAGCATTTACATTTACCACAGCTGCACACTTGGGCTCAGAGTGGCACCATGCCATACGTCCCTCCATCACCTGGGGAGGTAGATTCTCTTCTGAGGAGAAAAAGCTCTTTCCCCCTTCACCGTCTTGAAAAAGCTATTTTCCACAATCACAGACTGCTTTGCCAACCAGCCCTTTGCTTCATGGCAAAAGGGTACTGATAGGTAAAGCAAAGGTCTCTGTTTCATATATGCTGTAGTGAAAAGCACATCTTAGGAGATGAAATCTAATGTCACAATATATGTTTCAAACAAGACTGAAGGGACAAAATGCTCAGTCCAGTGCAGGGCCTGCACTGCTTCTTCTAAATTAACAAACTCTGAAATCAGACCCATTATCTAGCTAGTCCTAGTAAACACTGGACAGAGTCCCAGCTGCCATACTGGAGGGAATCCAACCTGCCATGATGCTGCTGATGCCCAACCTCCAGCTCTCTCCTGGGCAGCGCCTCAGGGCAGCACAAGGCATCACAATCCAGGCTGGGGTTTGAAGCAGACACCTCCCTCTTCCTGAGCCTGCTAAAGAGCCACCCAGCACATCCCAGTGGCCCAGCCTGCTGGAAGAGCATTTAAAAAATTATTAAGCTGTCCAGTTTGGTGTAGATGAGGAGAGGGAGAACCATGATGGTAAATCCTGCTCACCTGTGTTTGCTTGCACACCACTTTTTTTACTACCCAAGAGCAAAACACCTGTCCTGCTACTCTGGCCTCGCTACCTGCACAGGCTGCAACTGGGCAAGTGACTCAGGAGCCAAAGCTGACATCCCTCAAGCCACCCTCCTGCTGCTTCCTCCAGTGGGCTGAACCGATTTGGCAGTACCTGGCTGAAAAGGGGGGTGTTGGGTGTAGAGGGGTTCTCAGGGCAAAGCTGAAGAACTTTTGGACCCCAGGATATGCACCAGGTGCACCCTGGTGAGCTCTGATATGGTGTTTCAGACACAGGAGCTCCAGGCTGCCCCTGCTGCAGCACCACGGGATGTTTCCACCCATGTCGCATGCTCTGCAGAACAGACCCCTTGCCAGGGTCTCCCCCAGCTCTAAGCCCGGCATCCCACCCAAAGCCACCAAAAGGTGTTGTACTGAGAAACAGAGCATCCCAGGTCCAGGTAAGTCCTCTGTCCCTCTGCTGCAGTACTCACCCACAGTGGGAAGGTAGCAGTGAGCAGCAGGAGACAGCCTCGTCCGCAGCACTAATGCAACAGCTCTGCAAATGTATGTTTGTGTGCCCACTCCTCTATCTGTCTAGTGCTGCACAACCAGCAAATCCCCAGGAGAGCAAGCAGGGCTAGCCCGCCCCATGACACCACCAGCTAAACCCAGACCATGGACTCATCTCACTGGGGTGGTCATTAAGAGGCAGGAATGATCTATAAGGCTCCACATCCCAAGGCTGAGTCTGGGGCAAGAGTAAATACGAAAGTCAGCTTTTAATTTGTAGTTGGAGAAAAAGATTACCTGGCATTGCTTAGAGAATTAACAAAAAGCCCTGCAGTGCTAATTTATACAGTCACCTTCCTCCCCTCCTGGTGAGCTGTGATGGTAGGAGCATAATGATCCTTTTTCAAACTGTAGGAATTCACTTTACACAGTCCATGTAGCCTCCAGAGCAGAGGAATACACAACGTGGAGTCTCAGAGGGACTTTGAGACTAACTAGGTAGGAGCAGCCCTTGTAATCTGTTGTTGTTTCAAATGCTTTAAAAGAGACAGCTCTTGATAATATAGGATCTCCTCAGCCAAACTCAAGTCCAAACTGTCTGCATGCACAGTGGCTTTAAATGAGCAATACTGCAACCACAAATGATACATGGTGAGAAACAGCTGGTTGATTAGCAATTCTCCTCCTCCCTGTGTCCTGGAGAAGCATGTGCAGGACAAGACGTTCATTTATTGGCACGGCCACGGTGTTTTCCTTTCATTTCATCCCACTTTCGTAAACAGCCCCTTTTCTGGGTCACTGAGGACTGAGGATGTCATACGGCCTCCAGGTTGCCCCAACATGCAATCACACTTTATTTAAAAATGAGTGGAAGGATAAGGAGCCAGCCTGCTAATTCCCTTGGTGTCGCTGGGGTGAGAGGTCTCTCATTTTCACAGGAGCCAGCCTCTGCACCGAGTGAAAATTAAATATTAGGCTCTTGGGATCATTTATTTTGTAGCTTTGGCAGTTGCCAATAAAGTCTCATGCTCCCACCTTCTGCAGGGCAGGTCACGTTCAGAGGCACATGAAAGGCTAAGGAGATGTGCTGCTTTGATCCCTCTCTCTTTGTTTGAGGTATGTTTAAGGCACCATAAGAATCTCTACGGAGATGACATTCTCCCTCTTACAGCTGCTGCCTCTGATACCTGTTGATAAGATAGCTGGGCTCCAAGATTAAATAAAGGTAGAGAAATAAAATCTAATTTTATAAAAGTAGATGCAGATGGGAAAATATTAAACTGTGCTATGCTGTGGTTAGATTCAGGCACTGCATGTCAAGACTCTTAAGTTTTAAGCTTAGCTCTGTTATTAATTTGACACTAATATGCAGGCTTGGCCAGGTTTCCCGACTGCTCTCTATCAATTTTCCCATCAGTGACAGCAGAATAAGTGTGGAGCACTAAGGAGTTGTTTGATAATATTTTTAGACCATTTTGACATCCATTTTTAATTCTTCTTTATGGACTTAGAAGAGCTCCAGCAGTGATTTCAGAGCATATTGTGGACTTCTCCTAAGAAATGGATTTGTCCTCTGTTCCTTTGTTCTGCTCTCTTGGTCATCTCCTCTGTGCCAAGGAGAGCAGCAATAGAGACAAAGGATGGAGGGTTTCATTCCTGGTGCATTTCCCAACTCATAGGAAAGGACACAGCTTCCAAGATGAGAGAACATAATTTCAGCTGATTAACCAATATCTAGGCTTAACGTACAAGCTGGGTATGCAGTGAGCACTGGCTGCCTCTGGGGTAAGAATGGGAAGGCAGCCAAAGGCAAACCTGCTAGATACCTCCAGCCTAGAAGAAAAGACAAGGGGCACTGGGGTCAGCAGTAGCTCTATGTCAAATCTGCACTGGAGTGTGAGGTGCTGCAGACATGAAGATGTGAAGGAAGGGATTCCTCTCAGCTAATGTTAGTTGTCTGGAAGCCAGGCATCAAGTTCCCTCCACCATCAATAGAGGGTTGGGGGTATCTCCCAGAAGGCAGCTCTGCTCTGTTTCCAGGCTCCTCTCTTTGGAGAGGAAGGTCCAGTTCTCAGGGATTCAGCGAAAAGGAAGGAATCCTGCTCTCAGAAATAGTAAAATGTCCCAAGCGTCGTCATTTTGTTACCTGATGCCTTCAGATCAGGGCCGTGAGAGCTAGAACAGACACCACATTGGTGTTTTAGCTTAAGCATTCATCTGAAAAGGAGAATTGCTCACCAAGATGGGCCCCAGAGCTCAGTCTTGAGAGAAGGAGCTTTGGGAGTTGTGCCTCTGCTTCGCTGTTGTGTTCAGATCACCCCAACCTGAGCAGGATCTTTGGCATCTCAAGCATCAGCAGTGACCTTTAGACACACTTCTTCTGCTGCCAGTTGCTTTCCCACCCATACACATCCTGCACACAGATGGCCAAACTGAGCATCCCGACTTTCTCCTCCAGCAGTTCAGGTGATGAAAATAATTGTATCAGGAGAGCTGTGATGAAAACTAACACATGCACAGATGAAAGGAGAGGATCTGAGCAGGAAAAATGCAGTTTTGTACTCTGCATACAGGCAGTGTCCGTTGATACATTTTCTTTGCACATGTGTAATGGTGACGGTGTTAATCTGCACCTCTCAGAAGAAAGCAGTGTTTCGCAGCTGACAGCTGCAAGGCCAGTAAGGAATGATCTATTACAGAATAGCCTGTGTAGTTCACCATGTAATTGGGATCTGCTGCTGAGCTCCCTTCTGTGGAAGGGTGTTTCTAAAGCATTTCTTATCACGACTAATGGGAGTCTGCCAAAGCATGCCTCCACTCCCTGTCCTTCAAACCACTCTGACAGGAGAGTTACAATTTTTGCCAGCTAATGCCATTCATAACTACCCCTGCGCTAAAAGAAGTGTATTCATCCCATAAATTCTCTATAAACTAAATATAGCTGAGGGCAGAAACTCGAAGTCTTCTTAGTGAACAGAGAAGGGGTTTTTTTTTATAAAAGAGCTTTCTGAAAATGAAACCTGACATGATCCAGCCTCAAGAAAAGAAAGCAAATATTTATCACTGGTGGGGAATGTGAAGAGGGAGGCAACTGGTAGTAACTCAGCTGAGCTGTGCAAGGAGTCATTCATGTCACTGGAATCAACAAAACCTGGCAAAGAGGGTTCCTTTCTTGTTCTCTTTCCCATAAGTCCCATTTCTTCAGGAGGATCCTTATGGCCTTTGAAATACTTTAAAAGGTCAAACTACACAGCAGGAAGACCTGCAGAGAGAGGGGGGAAAGCAGCAGAGAGAAAAGCCATCAGTGGAAACCCACTGAGAGGAGAATATTGACTAGATAAATAATATCATATTAAGCAGAACTCAAGAGCCAGACCTGCCATGCTCTGCTAACAGAGAGTGAATAATTACAGGAGGGGTTAGGAGGTGAAAGCCTGTCTCCTGTAGGGGATGAGGAGAGGATAATAAGTTTAGCAGACTCACAAAGGCAGCCAAGGAAATCTGACCCCTTATTACACAGTTATCTGTAGAGCAGTGGATGAGATTGGGCCCATAATGGGATTGGTGCCACAGGAAGCTTTGCATTTCTGATGTTGCAGGGAGGTTACTGACACCAATCCCTGCTAATTTATTGAAATGCCACAATAAAAATGCCTTCCCTACTGAAAATAGCAGAGAGTAACTGAATAAACCTCTTGAGTAAAAGGGGATTCATTGCCTGAAGATAATTTGCAGGGCACCACAGTTATTGAGTTAGAAGATTTAGAGGCAGCTGGCTGCCCTCGGGAGGGCTTGAACTGAACTGTGATGCTTTCCCCAGCCAGCCCACTTCTCATTCTCAGCCCTGCAGGGAGCTGGGATCAGACTCCCCATTTCAGAAGGAAGGGAAGCGACTTATTCAACATCACACAGCAAGCAGAGGTTAGGGGGTTGCCTTCATCTTTGTGCCAAGCTAGCGCAGGATTCAGGATAGGAGCAGGTCCCTATGCTCCCCCCTGTTTCCTGGGACCAGGGTGCCTGTAAGGCTAACCCTAACCTGGATACAGCCATGATGGCTGGGATTGCCTTAACTCTTCCTTCTTCCTCCCCATCTGTGGAGCTGCCCCATCGCCCCTGGAGGGACCATGGGCAGCGAAGGGTCCTCAAGGCTGGGAAGGGTGGGGAGGTTTTCTGATGGTGTGAAGGATCAAGAGCAGGGTGGACTGCCCCCACATCTTTGGTGACACTTTCCCTCTTCTGACCTTTGAATGTTCTTTTCAGGGCCTTTTTTCCCCTTGGAAGGAACTTTTGGATGGTTGATTTTTCTCCCAACAGTTTGTGAACTTCTCAGCATCTGCGTGGCCCAAACACATTAGTATCCTGGGAACTCATGACAGCTATTGACAGAAAATACTGTTTAAGCAGTGGCTACTGATAAAGCACAGATGGAAATGGGTAGAAGTTGGCTGTAAACAATTATTGTGTGAAAAGCATGTGATTACAGTAGCATTTGAAAGTGAGTCAGCTAAGACTAGCTAAAGACTAAGAAACTTGAGGATAATGCTGTGGGAATTGTTTCTCAGGGAACAGCAGATTTACAACCTTCTCCCCCAAAAAAGGCTAAATTCTTTGAATCCTTCCAGACGCAAAAGTTGAGGTGGAAGAAAAAAGCATTTTGATAAAGTCAAAACACACTGTTTCAACATTTTTAAAATCAGATGGTCTATTTAGGGGCTAAAACCAAAGTGGTCAGATTGTAATTTTGAAATATCCTTTGTTTTCAAAGTTGACCTGCTCTTTGAAAAACGTAAAGCAAAATCAGAGGTTTGAAAGTGTTAAATTATGCAAAAATTAAACAAAATGAAAGGTTTTGAGTTGAGCCAGAATAATATTTTTCTTCTTTTTTTCATTTCAGAAAGAAATAAAAATGTTTTGATGCAGTGTGGGCTAACATTTTTATGATATTTTTCTATTCAAGCATCAATCAAGAAAAGCCCTCTTTTTTCCTTTGTGCTAATTAAGAGCATTTTTGGCAGGAGGGAGAGAAGAGAGGGTACAGCCCCAGGAACCAGCTTTTCATTTGTGCTTCATCGCATCATACCGAGAATAATCTTTCCACTTAACCAAACCATAACTTGGCATGCTTAGCACATTTCTCCGAGAGGAAACTGGGATGGTGCAGGAGGGCCAAGAAAGAAATGCTTTGATAGACCGGTGTGGGCAAGCAAGGACCTTGACCGTGGAGCTGAGACATGCTGGTGAGAACACAGGGATGCTGCATGCAAAGATCTCCTGCCCTGTACAGAGGCGAGCAGCAAATAGGGCTATTTTCCCCTCTCTTATACTGCTTTCATTTTAACTCATTGGTATTTCTGTACTGATTTGAGGCTATATTTTAGGGATACTTTCAGCTCCACAATCCTCCAGTTTGGAAAAGGCCAGCAAGTGTTACAAACAAAGCCTTCCAGATGACAAATAGAGATGGACTTGTTCCTTGCAGAGGATATTCTTGTTCACATTGCTGGGAAGATGAATGGACAAATGGATAAATGAAGCAGCCGTTCCCACAGGGACGATGCTCCAGGCACACAGAGTTCAGCTCTTGGCTGCCATGGGAGCCATCAGGTGTAAGTCTTCTGTCTGTATCCTGAAACTTGTTTTAAATGCCCCAAATACAATGCTGACATGGAATAATTTAAACATGGCAGCGTGAGCTGGAGTGAAGGAGGGTTACAAACACAGAGGGAGTGAGGGGCTGAGTCATGTTACTCAGCCAAATGACAAATCTGGAGAGCAGAAGATGGAGTGTGTAGTACAGAGTGAATCCTGCAGGACACAGACACTCTTTTTCTCTTGGATGCACTGGATATTTTACACTGACAATATCTCAGAAGAGTACTTGGCCCCCTCGTCAGCTCATTAAAGAAGCAGTCTTCCCTGACACCAGTAACTGTTGGCATGAACAGTTATGAAACTCTTATCCTTGCTCTTCTTAGTAACAGGATTTTCCAAAACAACCTCAAACACAAACGTTTAACTAGAAGAGGGTTCTAGTCTGCAAAACAATCCTGCAACCAAGCATAAACTTAACTCTCAGTCCAAAGCACCAGCTAGCCCTCTGATGCCACAGGTTTAATACCATATTCTCTCCTGCAAGAGATAAGACCAAGAAGCAGGACTAGGCTGAAGACATGGTCTCCAGGGTGAAACCAGCTAGGCTGCAATCTCCTTTCTCAGAGAGTCAGCATCTCACTTGTTTGGAATGAGAGTGAAAGGTTACCGTTTTGATGTACTTGCTTCTTGCAGTCATTTTCCATGGGTATAAAAGATGGCCCACAGGGAAAAAAGCAATGAAGAAGGCAGCCCTCCCTTTCCTCCTCCCCTTCTCTCGTGTAGTCCCCTCTGTTTGTTTCTAGTCATTTAATTGGAAAGCATATTTGCTTGTGACGCACTCCAGATATCATGTTCCTTCCTGATTATTTCCACTTTGTTTGCCTATATATTAATTCTTACAGCTCACTGCCTGTCTCTACAAAGAAGGTCTCTGCCCGAGAAGACAACCCCTCTGCCAGCGATCCATGTCACGTACTGTGTGAGGCCACCCGGCTTTCTCACCACATGGTGAAAGAACACCTTGTTTGGGGTGGCAGGTTGGGTTTCCATGCCACGGTGGAGGCAGTCACAGGGCTTCATGGGAGGGATGACGAACATGTCCGTAACAGGAAAATAGGATGCCTGTTATTCCTGGTACTAATAGATTCCTGCAGCTCTGAAAGAGGGCTTCCAGACCGGGATATCTTGTCCCTCTTCCTGGGCAGGCAGGTGATGTCCTTCATGGTGTGTCTGGTAAATGGGCTGCGGAATTCCTCAGCCCTGGAAAAATGGGGAGCGAACAGTAGCAAGGTTTCATCCTTCTTCTGCAGCAGGAAGGAGGGACCTAGGGTGCTGGGGAGGCAAATGGAGGGAATTCCCCTTCCCTGCACTTGGGCAGCTCCTTCCCAGGCTGGGGAGTTCTCCTTTAAGCATCAGTGCCCCTGATCTGTTATAAACACGCTCTCAAAGCCTGGAGCTGGCCCTTGTCTTGCAGTGATCGACAACCTCATCTGGATCAAGCATCACTCAGAGATTCATCTTTTTGCTTTATTTAGAGTTTACTCTGCTCTGGCCCATCACTGCTTGTGTTTTCCTTTCATCCTATTTATCAGCCTTCCTGTGTTAGGCACACCCTCATTCTTCCCCTCCTTAGCCTCCTTTCTACACTGCAGGTTCCCAGGGCTGCTGCGCTGCTCCATTCCTGGCAGCCCAGTGCCACGTAACAGTGCAGGAGACATATGACCATTTTGTGACATCTTCCCCTTCCTCACGTGGGTTTTGGATAGGTCTTGATGCACTGGTGTTGTTTCTTTCACAGGACTCACCTCCAAAACAGGTGGCATCCTGTGTTAGCAATTTTGCTTGGCTGCCTGGAAGGAAAAAGAGATTTTTTTTTTTCCTGGTGTCCTCTCTCATGTTTTGAAAGGTTTCCTCTAGAGGGGATGGGAAAAGTTCTGAGCCAGGTGCAGAGATCATGGCTGAGATGGGACTCTTCCTCACTGCCCTGGCTGTCAGAGCAATGCACAATCCTGCCCCTCTCTGCACGGCCAGCCCCACCCAGAATTTGGCTGCACCCATTCCTCGTTCCTTGGTACATGGAACCATCGACCTCCATCCCTCACAAGGTCTTACATGGTGGCAGGGCTGTCACAAGACCTTCCAGCTGTGCCTGCAAAGCCTGTTTCTTATTTAGGTGGCAAATTGCACAAAATGAGGTTGTCCTACCCTGCACTCTACAGACTTCTGTCACTCAGTTATTGTAGCATAATTATACTTCCTATCAGCTCTCTAAGCAGTAATAAAGCCTTGCAGCATAAAAGGTAGTCTGGATTAGCAGTTTATCAGTCCAGATGAGCAAAGGAAAGGAATGCAGAGAAAAATGCAGGAAGAGTTTAAGAACCAATTCCCATTTATTTAGCTTCCCACTGCAGCCCAACAATGCCAGTGCAAAGCAGTGCAAGCACTTAGGTCTGCTAACCATGCTGATAATTTCATGGAGCCCTTTTTGGGTATTACTTTTTCTCTATTGCTTTACCTACCTAAATTTTCATAAATGAAAACTGTGAGTTTGCTGAGGATAACTAGAAAATAACAAGATAAGAGAGGTATTTCCCATATAAAAAGTTTGTCTGGGGGAGAAGCATAGAATAATTTAGGTTGGAAAAGACCTTTAAGATCATGGAATCCAACTGTAAACCTGACACTGCCAAGCCCACCATTAAACCATGTCCCTAAGTGCCACATCTACATGTCTTTTAAACACCTCCAGGGTTGGTGACTCAACTACTTCCCTGGGCAGCCTGTTCCAGTGCTTGACAACCCTTTCAATGAAGAATTTTTTCCTAATATCCAATCTAAAGCTCCCCTAGTGCAACTTGAGGCTGTTTCCTCTCGTCCTACTGCTGTTACCTGGGAAAAGAGACTGACACCTACCTCACTACAACCTCCTCTCAGTTAGTGGTAGAGAGGTATAAGGTTTCCCCTGAGAGCAGGGAGGGAAGGCACCATTCCTCCTCAGATTTAGTTTCCTGCACCCCACCAAAATCTGAGAGAGAGTGAGCAAATGAGCCTTCAGCCTTTTACAAATGTCCTTGGTCAGCACATGCCTGCACGTACACACAGGCACTAACACACACACACATGTGCACACACAGATGCACTCGTGGTGGTCCTGAGGTGCCCTGCACTCTGGGGTCCCAGGCTACAAACCTAGCCATGTTTCACTGTAGACCACCGCCGGGAGCACTCCACAGTCCTTTGCAAGCTCAGTGAAAGGACACCAAATGTGCGAGTCAGCACGTACAGAAGATGGACCATTGCCCTGCAGCCTTCAGGGTGCTGCACATTGCTGCATACATGCAGAGCACCCCTCTGCACCTTCGGGTTAACTTCCTTGACTTGAAGGAGCTATTGGCCCTCTGCTTGACTCCAGCAGACTGCCTGGGCTGAAGTCATTCTGCAGCTCCCCAAAGGCTGAATGGAGAGCTGAGCTGAGTCATTCCCTCCTCATTTGCAGTGTCCAAAACCTGAAAAGCTAATGCACATGTGGCGTGCTCTGCAGTCCCCTCCCCGCTCCCTCAGAAGGACCTCTGAGCTGCAGTGCCTGTGGATGGTGCAGTAGAAAGCCCATGCTCTGCCCTATGACACTTGTGCACATCATCCTAAGCAAACCCAAACTTTCCCCATGCTGGTACCCGAAGGATGCAGTGGTGCAGGGCTATTAGGAATAGCGTGTGCATTTATAGAGCACCACCCTGCTGGGAGAGCCTGGTGCTCCAGAAAAGCAGTGGCGACTCCAGACTGCTTGACTTCAGTGAGCAATGTCCAGGTGTGGATTTCAGAGCTCAGCAGAGAAGGCTGTCGGCTCCCCATCAGCAATGCCTGGCAGCCAGTGGGTACCAGGAGAGCGCCCATGTGGCTGCACATCCCCATGATCACCTCCTGGTTGCATCCGCCTTGGCTTTTGCTGGAAAACAGAGAACATAGCATGTCAGAGAGACAAGGAGGATGCAACTGCCAGACACGTACACCCCGTCCTTCTCCGCTGGAAGGACTAGAGTAAACAGAAACATGGAGCATTTTGGAGCCAGAAAAAGGTATCTCCTTTACTTTTTCTGGCTTTGGACTGCGGGGGAAATTATTATTTTGCAGCTGGTGAGAGAAAAAACTTTTTCTGCCAACCCCCTGCTGAGTGAACAGATGCGTGATGTGCGGCAGTTTAAACAGTATAAGGCCATAGCCGTCCACAGAGGAGGTTTTTGTTCTGCTCATTTTGGGCTCCTTGTACCAGGTCCTGAACAATTATAGAGATAGAGCACTTTGGCGAGGCATCATCTCAATGAGTTTGGGAGCAATTCAGAAACTCCTCCATGGCTTCTGGGAAAAGAACAGAATGAGCTTATTGACGCTAGGATGTTTCTGCATTTGGAGAAAAGAAAGAGTGCATTATTTTTAAATGCTTGAAATCACCACTCTGCTCTGTAAGGTTGCAGTTCCCACCCAGCTGGGGAGAAGGAATGACGGCTACCTGCTTCGTAAGGGAAAACGGAGGGGAAAATTGCTCTGTGGAGGAGCCTCTACTGCACTTGATTGCTCTCACCATGTGGTTGGGGTCTGCACTGTCCCGTCAGCTCATCCCTGCTGGTCATGGGGGTGGTGGAGACTTTCGCACCTCTGCCCCTGTTTGTCTCTCCCGTGCCCCTCTGCAGCTCCCCATCGTTGCAGGCTGGTCTTTCACTCCAGCATGTCCCTTTGCATGCACATCACGCTGCCCCTGCATCCCAGTCTGCTCTCACTGAGTTACATGGGCCCTTTTCTGTAGAGAAGTGATGGGGTGATATCTTGCCCTGTGGTGTGAACAGAATAACTCACATCAATCTGCTTTGGACTGCCATGAGAGTCATCTGACATTGGTGCCAAGTTTTCTCTTCAGAAGCAAAAAGCAGCTGTTGAGGTCAACATTTCAAACCCACCTTCCCATGGGCAGCCCAGCAATGCCATCCTCTGCAAGTCAGTGCAGTCACCCCTCCTGCCACATGGTGGGGCTCTGCTGACAGCTGTATTCAGGCCACCACAGGGATTTTCAGTACATCCCACCTCCTTCTGCAATTTTTCATGAAGACAGTTTCTTGGTTGCTAGACCAAAACCACTTGGTGCTTCTCCAGGCTGTTCCAATACATAGATGTATAGCCAAGTGGGTGCACAGATGCACACACAAATTTCAAAATATACCTCTGTATATCACTGGCCTTTAGACATGTGAGTTAAAACTCTCATAGCTGCACAGGGTTATGGCTTGTATTTGGGCAGTTTCAACAATGCAAGGGAGAAGGTACCTGCTGCTCACAAATAGACACTCAGACAAATCTGGCCGTACAAATGCATACGCAAAAATGCACAAACACACCCTTCTTTTATCTTCTGGTTCTTCCTGACTATTTCCGTACATAACACAGGAGATTTTGGCACAAATATCTCTCAAAAAGGGGAGACAATGAAGAAGACCCCATAGGATACCATTGCAGCCAGTTCATTAAGCCTCATGTTCATTATGCCCTGAAAATGTTCCTTTTTTCTTTCTTTAATGCTCTTTAACACTATAATACCCAACAAAATATTTTTCCCTGAAAGAGTTAATGGGAAACAGAAGCAGTGCCCTGGCATGGGAACAGCCTTCCTAGCTACTGGGATTAGGAAGGCTTCTCTCTTCTTGATATTTCAGATCTTCCAATGGAAGCTACAAAGTTTGTAAACATTCCTGCTTGGCAGCCTTTTCATATTTGCTTAGACTGTGATTTATAAAGTGAATTGCAAACTCCTTTTCCAAGATGAGCTCCTTGCTGTATCAATATGTGTATACAGGGTTCCCAGCATAATTCTCCTAAGTGTGGGCTACAGGGCTCTGTGACATCTCATACGCTGTTTCCTATCGATTATCCCATGCATTTTTCCCTCAGCCCACATTATTAGATAGACGTAGCCCTGGTGGGCTGTAGAGGTTTCTCAACACTGACTTTGCTCTAGAACTACTTGGCAAACACCCCCAGCAGCAGGCAGCACCAGCCCCACTGTCTGTGCAGCGCTGTCTCATGCTGGGTTCGGCTGGAATTGCTTGGGTATTTCTCACTGGACACCCAGCAGTAGGTGGCTTGTCACCTGGTTTTTGAGGACCAGTGATAATCTGCTGGCTAGAATTAAAACTGCCGAAGCATTGGCCACGGTGCTCATATCACTTGAAATAGCCTTCCTGTAGCCCAAGTGACTGCTTATGCCAAGTCAGACCATATGGATATTTTGTGACACAGACTGACACCTGGGCTCTAGACGGCTCCTGTGAGCAACAGGTGGAGTTTACTCAGTGGGGTACACAAGTTGGTCTGCCTTGAGAGATGGGCTTACCACAGCCAGTGTACACAAGTCGTGAGGAACACCATCTCCAGTGCAGAGGAGCCCTCAGGCAGGACTGTGATGGGGCCCACCTTGGGACCTGAATGCACCTCTTTCCCCATAGCCCCAACCAAACCCAGTGTATGGTCCCAAGGGCAGGAATCTGCTCTTTTGAGGGTTTTGGGGGAGTTTGGGTTTCTTTACAATTGTTTTCACTGGCCAGTAAACAAGGCAAGGGAAATACCATCCAGGTTTTCCTCATGCAGCAGACAGAGAGAAAAAGTCACTCCCTCCTGCTTTTAAACAGAATGTCTCCAGCTAATAAACAGGAAGAAACCTCTTCTGGTCAGCAGAGCCTTTCCCTAGTGAATGTCTCCCCTGGACCTGCTCTGTTGAGCCTTTGGGAGCTTGGAATCACTTCGGGTGTAAAAACAGTGCCTGCAAAGTCAGCAGCCAAGCCCTGCTCCTGGACAAGTTGTATGGCGGGGGTTTCCTTCATGCTTTATTTAATTTCCCAGACCAATTCCAAACTCTATTGAAGGAAGCGTGGAGTCTCCCTGGCCACCTCAGGGTATGAAATACTGAACAATATCCCACCTGAGCCTGACCTCCTGCTGCAGCGAGGAAACCACAGAAATAGATTTCCTGGTATATTGAGCTCCTATCCACATTGCCAAAATGCCTCTAGCGTCGGAGGTGCTGAGGAAGCACCGAGTCCTCAGCAAAGCTCCCGCCATTGAAGCCAGCCCCGGGATCCCCCCAAAAGCCCCCTCCCATCCCTGCTGTGCCTGGGAGGCTCCTTGATGATCTCATTTTCTGTGCTGTTTTCAGGTTAAAGACAGGTGGCCGTTCTCAGAAATAGAGGTGGGAGGGAGTTTTTTCTATTACGGAAAGCACTTCCAGGTTTCCCAGTGGTCCTTTTTGCTCACTGTCTGGGCACTGTGGGAAAGAAGGAGGCTGGTGGGCAAGAGGGCACTCACTGGGAAGGCTAAAATCCATGAATGCATATCTGGGATGGATGTAATCAGCAAATCCCTTAGAGGATCCTCTCTCTCAGCATCCCCAGCTCAAAATCTGAGGTTTAGCAATGCTTCGAGTATCCCCTTCAGAACCTTTCCCACAAAAAGTTCCCATTTGAATAAATTGGCATTTTCTGGGAAAAAAAGTTATGTCTGAAGAAGAATTTCAGAAAATTCTCTGTTGTCTCAGGTGCTGTACAAGCTGAAAGCCCTGAGGACATCTTACTATGTTATATTCCTGGCATCACTTGCAAATTGTTTGCCCAGCTCTGCCTCGAACAGATCAGGGATATTTTTGGCTACTGCAGCAGAGGAAAACAATAGCGGAGTGTGTCCTCTTCTGTTACTAAAGAGTTGTTCAACCAGAAAATAATGAAAAGAGAATTGCTTTTCTTTGGCTATGCAGTGTAAGTTATTGGTGAACAAATAAGCCAAAAGGATGAAGTATTTATTGATTTTTGCAGTGTTTATTTCTGAGTTAATTTGCAACCCACATAAAGAGAGAAAGAAATCACTGAAAATATATGTTTTATATTATATGTATTACAAAAAAGGTTTCAGTAAAAAGATTATTGCATCTTTCTATGGGGCATTCATTGGGTTTGGTTGTTTTCACTTCTGACAATATAGTTTGAGCAAATCTTAGCAGTTGCAAGGCAGACCCACATGAATTTTATGGCTCGCTTTAAAGCACACAGATGCCATTTTGCAAAGCCAAAATTAAGGAGATGCAGAGATGTAACAAATGCATCATCTCAACTCCCTTTGAGACCACCTAACAGTCCCTTGTATCCATGTATAGATGTCTGGATGGGATTCCTCTATGTACAGCAAACTCACAATGCCATGTCCTTCCCAAATTTTCAGTAATGCCGAGATGACAAGACTTAATACAGGAGCCTGCTATGCTCTGACAACTCCATCCAACTGTACCATCTGTCAGAGGTCCCTAGGTAATTAACTATTGATCTAAACTTTTGGGCATTTTATTAGAATCTCATAGGTGTCACATTATTGTTAACAGGGCTTTAGCATATTGTGGAGAGAGAACTGGCTGTGAAGATGAAATGTCAAAGATGAAATGTTGAAAATGATCATTTCTCAAGAAGCATGACCATGCTTGCAAGGCAGGCTGGGAGTGCGGGTGTGCTATTTCAGTGTGTGTTTGCAGTAAGAACTGACTGGTTCTGCAGCTTCACAGGAACACCAAGGCACTGCAGGACCCTGATTCCTGGTGTTAAAGTTTTTGGACCCAATATGTTTTAAGACCTTTTATTGACTCTAAGCTAGCCAGCAGCTCACTAGATGGATCCCACGAGTACAAGCATCGCAGACCAGCAGAGAGGAGTGGGTGGGAGCACCAGGCTGGGTTTCCCACAGCACACACAGATGTTCAGCAGAAGATCTCAGCAAGTGTCTACCCTGCCAAGGCTGCATGTGCCAGCCCCCATTCTTCTCTGGCATGGAGCAGGAATACAAATGGGGAAGAGAGACACTAAACATTTGATCACCAAGGGGAACAAACTGGCGTCAGCACAAGGCATTTTGAGCAGTTCCTTCAGCCTGTTTCCCAGTCTGAATAATTAAAGCTCCCTGCTGGTTTAAAAGAAGGAACATGCCATGTGGTGAGCTACTGTTCCCATGTCAACAACCCAAAAGCATCAGAAAGTACACTTCCTCTCCTGTCCAGGTCACACTTCTTAACACTTCTTTGCTAAGCACTGTTGTTGTTGTTGAATACGTGTTGTGTGCTTCTGCTAAACAGAAATCAGCCAGCACTTCTGAAGCAGATTCCAAGTGAGAGATGCTGGAATCTATTAAATAAATACAGAAAGACAAGTTTAAACAAGCACAGCTGAAGTGGCACAGTCCATCTAGCTTCCTGTCATGGCCTTATCTAAGTTAGCCTTTCTATTTTTGTTTCTTTGCTGTAGCATGTTTTCTTTATTTGTATTGTACTTTCAGTAGTATTTCTCTAGCTTCGACTCCAGCTCCCTCCGTAAAGGTGCTTTAACACACCGAGAGATGACGCCCCCTCATCGCTGCAGCCTGAGCAGTTCACAGCAATAAGTCTTCTTTACACCCAAAAGTAACATTCTGTGAGGATGAAATTCAAAGTCCTGTGCCCTGGACACTTGCCTGCAGAAAGGGAGTCAGTGGGGAGTTTTGATGCTTTAGGTCTTCTCTGACACAAAGGCTGGGACAGACAGCACTGTAATGTGCCTCAGAGAATTAGACACAGTCTGTCCTTACAGGAGCTTTCCAAAGTGCCCCATGAAGCTTTTCTGCACTAAACACTACCATGCTGCTGTTCTGGGTCCAAGGCTGCTGGAAAGCTTCCTGATCTTTCTGCAAAAAAAAAAAAAAAAAGCCCATTATATGAAGAGCTGTGGGCCATAGTGGAGGGAAATATATTCAGTCCCTGCCATTATCTGCTGCTTGTCTCTTGATTGTGCTCTGCCCTGGCTGCCTACACTGCCTGGTTTACCTTGCCCTCCTGGAGGAGTCCTGGACTCACAAGGGCTTCCTGGCAATGTAATAATAACAACAATAATAGCTGGTTTTGTTAGCCTGATGCCTTAGTGCACACAGCGTGCTTCAAAATTTCATAGACCAGCGATGCTATTAAAGCCCCAATAAGTCTACTTAATTCTGATAAGTATATTCTGATAAGTATAAGATTAATTAAGTATATTACTCTGATAACTGTAAGATTAATAAGTATTAATTCTGAGCTGAAATAGCACATCATGTACATCAGAGGGAAAGTATACAGAAAAATGCTGCCTGTCTCTCGGTCTCCTGGGGTACTCGGGATGTACAGAGGCCATTTACATTCAGGTAGGCAGAAGGCCAGTTTATGAAATTTTATGCCTTGCTTTTACCTGGGCATGACAGCTGAGCTGTCTTGAATACCACAGTGTGAATGGGGAGAATAGTAAATAAGAAGGTGCTAGCAGAGACCCAGTACTCAAAAGTTGGGGCTCTTAATGATGAGCCTCTTGAGCCAGAAGGGTTGCAGGAACAGATCTACTTCAGAGGTTGAAAACCGTGATATTTAAAGTGTTGGAGACAGAGACAATCATGTGTCCTCTCAGATCACTTCATGGTCTTGGTATAGGGCAAGTGCACAGTAACACCAAGCTTCAAATCCCACCCCTGCACAGCTCAGCGCAGTCCCACCGCATGGGCTCTGAGGAAGGGAGGTGGGTGTTAAATTAGTCATTTGAACTTTGGAAACCTAAATTTGTGTGGAGCTTGGGTCCTGCATGAGGAAGGACATGGAGCACCCCATCAGACAAGAGCCCAGCCTCCTCCCAACCCAGTGGGTCTGACCTTGAGCACTACTTGTGAAGTATTGCAAAATAAATGAAATCTGTAGGGCCCTCTCCCAGTGGGGAATGGGACCTGCCAGAGCAGAGCTCTTCAGTGGCCTTTCTCCAGGAGCTGCATGAAGAGCTGGCCAGGAGTGCCGATGGTCAGCTCCTGACTTTCTTGCTCTCCGCACCTGGGGAAGAAGAGTTGTGGTCTGATCGAAATCCACCTTCCCACCCTCGCAGCAGGGTATATAGGTCAGAGGGCTGCAAGAAGCCATGGTGGCTTTCTTCCTTCTCTGTGTTGGCCTTGTTGACTCAGTTGCACTCATTGTTTATTCCCTGCATATGGCTGGAAGGATGCTGTTGGCCTTGGCAAATTTGTAGCATGTTGCTCTTTTGCAGGTGCTTTGTGCTTGTTTTGCGGCTCTGCAGCAGGCAAACAGTGGAAACTCATTATGGCTTATTGTTCTTATTGAGGCAAACATAGCAGAATCCTTTGTCCAGACTTTAGCCCTATTCTTTAGGCCAAAAAGGAGTTATGTGAATGATTTTAACAGTGGTGAACACTGGGGTTGTCTTCATTATCTGCAAGGAGCATCCCCAAGGCCATGTTCATGCCCAGCCATGCTGCTATGGCCAGAGAGGTCCTTCTCCAACAGCAGAGGAGAAGCAGTGGAGATGGCAGGGGCATGACAGAGATCACATCACTCTTCTGACCACTCAGCAAACCTCACTTCCAAAGTGGAATGAATGCAATTTGTGGGCTAAAGCAGTATTTTGCTGGTCGTGAACCACTGAAGCAACTACCTGGCTGAAGCCACATTCAGAGCTGCATCACCACCTTCTCAGAACCATCCCTTTCACTGGTGAGATGGGTTTCAAGAGCTAACATATATACAGACATGAGTAGTGAATCTCTCCAGACTTTGTTCATTATTCCTGTTTAAATCAACGTGTTTTACCATAGCAACTACCAATGAAGAAATCAACAGCTTTTGAGCAAACAAACACTTATTAAAGCACCCTTCTGAAATATTTATACTTTGTTCCCAAAAGCCCATTAAGTGCATTGACAGAGCAGCACAGCATGGTGCTGTATGGCACCAGGAGCATCAGGAGACCCTTTTTTCTGCTGCCTGGCAAAATGGAAAAAACATTCTTCAATCAAAATCAGGCCATACTTTGATATACATTTAAATTGGCACTGCCATCAAAGTCCCAGCGTTCTTCATCCTGGATTCATTCACTTGCAGGCACCCTCCAGTGATGCTTCCTGTACTCTGCAGGCACAAATATCCATGTACCCATGAAAGAATCGCAACAAGATCTCTTTAAGTGGAGGTTTACAGTGATCCAATCCAGCTGGCTGTTTACTTTCCTTCATGCTGGGTTACCTGAGTCCGTTCACAGACATAGAGCAGAAAGGGTGGCATGGTGGCTGTAGTGAATGGCCAGGCTGCAGGGAGGGACTCACTGCTTTTCACAGCTGCAGTGTCAGCTTAAACGCAAAGCCAACATAAAGAGCTTGTTTTGCTCTTAGTGCACATCTCCCCTCCACAGCTCATTTGCTGAGCAGAATATATCTTCTGAGCAGGATGTCATGGGATGTATGAGTTAACTCCGGCTATGTTAATGTAGCTACATAGCCTCTTGGACAAGTAAATTTCTTTAGAATGAGTTTGCTAATCTCCATCCTGGATTGCAGTGTGCTCTGAAGACACATGCAACACACATGGAAAATGTGGCTATGAGGCAAGATTCTCTTAAGATTTATTTCAGTGTGACAGAGGGTCTCAGTCCTTTCAATCCCCACTGCCACAAAATAGCAGAAAAGGGTTTGGAATTGCAACTCCTAAAATTGCTTGAAATCTTTCATTTTGCAAATGAAAACTCTACTATTCAGCTATGAACTGGATACTTACAGTGCAGGAGATGAGTCAAGCAGAGAAAATATGCTGCAGCGCATGGCCCACTAAGCACCTGCCTAAACCACAGGCTTCCAGTATCATTTCTCTCTGTAACGTGAGCCAGTGCCTGCTCGGAAAGGAGTCTCCAAGCTCTGTTTGACTACAGCAAAGCAGAGATTTTTGAGTCAAGCTTCAGGAAAGAAAGGCAATCACTGAACCGGCTCAGCCACCCCAGGGTCTATACAAAAAAACTCATTAACAAGGACATGCCACTGCCAGGGGAGATCTTCAAGAGCTGGAGTACCGTCCTACAGTATCCATGGGCTCAACCTGCTCTGAGATAATAGACCACATTTTTTGCAGTTTGTTCAGCGCAGTAAAACCCCCTGAAGGGCTATTCAGTGACTGACATCAATGAATGCAGGGGATAAATAATAGAAAAATGCAGCTTTGTTTTATGGTGTTGGAAGAACATGAAGAGGGAGAATTATGTGACCATTTAACCTAAATGATGCCCAGCTGACTGTGCTAGCCTGTGGAGCCCTGTTTGTTTATCCAGTGATGCTATACACAAGTATTTGGCAGCTTTTTTTCAAACTACTTCAAGTTTTTCCTTAAATAAGAGAGCCCCACTGTCCTTTGCAATGTTCTCTATTATAGAATCACAGAATCATTAAGGTTGGAAAAGACCTCTAAGATCGTCAAGTCCAACTGCCAACCCAACACCATCATGCCTCCTAAACCATGTCCCAAAAGTGCTATGTCTACACGTTTTTTGAACACCTCCACGAATGGTGACTCCACCACCTCTCTGGGCAGCCTGTTCCAATGCCTGACCACTCTTTCAGTAAAGACATTTTTCCTGATATCCAATCTAAACCTCCCCTGACGCAACTAGAGGCCATTTCCTCTTGTCCTACCACTTGTTGCCTGGGAGAAGAGACCAACACCCACCTCACTACAACCTCCTTTCAGGTAGTTGTAGAGAGCGATAAGGTCTCCCCTCAGCGTCCTCTTCTCCAGACTAAACAACCCCAGCTCCCTCAGCCGCTCCCCATAGGACTTGCTCTCCAGACCCTCCACCAGCTTCGTTGCCCTTCTCTGGAGATGCTCCAGCACCTCAATGTCCTTCTTGTACTGAGGGGCCCAAAACCGAACACAATATTCGAGGTGCGGCCTCACCAGTGCCCAGTACAGGGGCACGACCCTTTCCCTACCCCTGCTGGCCACACTATTCCTGATACAAGCCAGGATACTGTTGGCCTTCTTGGCCACCTGGGCACACTGCTGGCTCACGTTCAGCCGGCTGTCAGCCAGCACACAGCACCCCCTTCTCCGCTGGGCAGCTTTCCAGCCACTCTTCCCCAAGCCTGTAGCGTTGCATGGGGTTGTTGTGTCCCAAGAGCAGGACCCGGCTCTTGGTCTTGTTAAACTTCATACAATTGACCTCGGCCCAATGATCCAGCCTGTCCAGATCCCTCTGCAGAGCCTTTCTACCCTCGAGCAGATCGACACTCCTGCCCAATTTGGTGTCATCTGCAAACTTACTGAGGGTGCACTCAATCCCCTTTGCAATCAATTGTATTGCAAGCATTCACAGATTTTCTTCACTGGAGGTTATTACAAATCACCTATATGCCCAGCGTGGAAAAATGAGGAGGAAGGGCACTGTTCTACTTTATGTATTTTTATTGCTTCATATTTGTTGCTGCCACCTTTTCCCATGAAATCAGGCAGGCAGATGTCTAAGGAGATGTAGCCATCTTTCAAAAGCGGCTGGTCAGATGCAGCCCTAATGTCAGCAGGGGACAAAGCCCCCAACACTCATTGCCACAGTAAGTCACACACCCGTGCTGAGACAAAAACAGGAGACACCCCTCCAGTAGCACACACTCACACCATGCACATACGTATCACATCACACAACATACGGTCCGGGAGGTAGCCAAGGGGGAGAACCTCTCTCATTTTCACACATATGCAGCTCAGAAGGCTCTTTCCAGCAGCTCTTCAAGGTCCAGGGAGGAGCTGTGGCCCTGCAGAGCAGCCAGGAATGCAGAGGTAGACCTGCACCACCCACCCTTTCTCTCCACTTGTCCTGCTGATTAAGTTAAACTTAGAGCCACTGATCTCAACCTGTATACAGTATTAAGCTTGCTCTTTCTCTTCCAGACTTCCCCTGCACATCCAAGAGTTCATCTGCCTTTCTTTTCCCATGATATCAATCTAACAAAAGCTATTATTTTTCTCTGCCACCTTTGTCTCACTCATACCCTTAGATCATCAATGCTATTCATACAGAATTAACTACTAAGCATTCATGCCATGACTTTTCTAGTACCACTGACTTGCTCCATTTATTTCCTAAACTTGATTTAGCACAGCTTATCCTGCCAGTGGACAAGGCTGATTCTTTATTAGGGGACTGCCAACCTTGCGCTTGTACTGGCCAAAGGCAGGCTATATACGTTCTGGCTCAGTGTCAACCCAATGCCATAAGGCGAGTCCCAAATTGGAGCTGGCTTACAGCTGGGTGGCTCAGATCGCAGGCAAACTAGGCTCCTTACACCAGCCACAAAAACATGCCCTTACACGGGGCAGCTGACTCCAAAGCTAAACTGAAATGTTCCTTGTTTTCTCTTCAGCACTTCGTATCCATTGCAGACTGAAGTGACAAAGGGGACACTTTGGTGGGTAGAATTTTTGTCCTTGCACAAGTTAGGCAACATTAACTTTGCTTAGTTAAGAGCTGTGTTAAGACCTTTTAAAGGACTTTTTTCTGGCACAGTTGCATGAGATTAGAGAGCTCCCTAGACACAGAATGAAATTTAGCACCTTGAGAGCCCCAGGACAAGAAACAGGTGATGTTGGGCAACCAACGTGCCTTATGCATGAAGAGGGCAGAATTTCCAAAGCACTTGCAGGAGCTGTTTCAACCGTTCATCACAGGTGAATCCAGCCTTTCAGTGGAGGTGTGCTGCCTCTTTGTTTGTAGGGCAACACAAAAGGTGAACTACCTGAGCCCTGAGATGATGGGCATGAGCTCTAATCACACTATCTGACTTATTTGTCTGAATCTCATGATCTGATATGTCATTTCTATTTCACACTACACAACAGTTGGCTTTGGCTATAGTCTGGCTCTCCCTAGTGGTCTGAAGCTTAATGAGATATATGTAATGCTCAGTAATTGCTTTCGGTGATTTAAGCATTAATGAAAAGTCATCCAGTCACTTTTTGAGCAGTTAAATTAAAAGCAAACTGGATTTTGTTCACTATGGTGTGTTTCCAGATGATAAATGCTTTTTAACAAATCTCGTAAAACTTCCTATTTCTGCTGCACTGAATGTAGTTTGGATTTTTATGGTTCTTTTCAATAGTTTCTCAAATAATTTCATCAGCATAAAGTGTCCTCCTGGATAGAAATTTAATAAAAAACTGAATTGTTGTGAAAGGTATGAGCATGATCTAATCTTGACCACTCTTATTCCCAGGCCTTGTAAATGTATTCCTAGCAGTCTGAGAGTTAATAATTAAAGGAAATAAATTACTTGGAAATTTCATCTTATAATTCAGAAGCCTTACAATAGTGTTGTGCAGCTCAGAAGAGCAAACACATGATCAGCTTATGCCATGCTCTCCCCACCTGCATGGCCAATGATAATTAACAATTTCATGCTTAAGTCAGATGCCCTGATGCCTCTGTGGTCCAGTGTAACCAGCTGCACTACTCAAATAAAGATGTGAAGTATCCCACGCGTTCGTATTATCATGACTGTGCCTGTGCCTTTGGCACCAGTGGGGTCTCTCATACTTGTAAAACTGCACCGGTGTGAGTTTGCTGGATTCAGACCTGGCCAAAAATGCACCCAAATAAAGACGCAGAAAATGCCTGGTCCTTTTTGCAGGTCATGACATGGCAAACTAACAGCCCAAGGACATGAGCTACCATCTGGACCATGACTGAATCAGCAAGAGAAGAGTACCAAATCCCCAGTGCAGCAGATGGTCCGTGCTCTGATACTCCAGCTCCTTTTCAAAGTTACAGTTGCAAGTTCAAAACTGCCAGAAACCCTTGAATATGTCTGCATCTTTCTCTGGGTCATAGATGTCCTCACAGACCAGTTTGGGTGCATAACCAACATTTTAGAGAGTTTCACAATCCATCTTATAATTCAGAAGCCTTACAATAGTGTTGTGCAGCTCAGAAGAGCAAACACATGATCAGGAAATAATCCCTGTTTGGTAGCATGAGTTTTAGAGATAATTGCTGCAAAACCACGGTCTTATTTTTTCTGCAGATCTGTGTGAGAGGCACCATTTATTGAAATGAGCAGCTGTGGGTAAAGCAGCTCAGAGGTTCTTTACGATCGGCCAGACCACGTCTGGGCTGTGGAGACCAGGACTTCCCGGTTCCCTGCCTGGGCACTTGTCTGTCTGTGTCTGGGTTCCGTTTTGGAGAGATGCTGCTTTTCTTCACCACAATGTTCTCCCTCACACAAAGCACCACCTGGTGCGTGGGCTAGAAAGGAGCTGCATGTGCAGGCTAGAATAAGGGAAGAGCACATGTGGAAATGTGTGGATGTCCTTAAGTCAGCAGAGCTAATGGAATTCATCCCAGAGCACTTGTGAACAAGCCAAGGAAATTTCTAAAACATTAGTGAATTTCTCTGAGAACTGATAGTGCCAGGCCCCAAGCGACAGGAGAAACGAACAGTGCCCTAGGTTTAAAAAAGAGAAAAAGAGGCACCAGGAGTTATCCACCAGCCTGTCTAACTCTATTTCTTGGAAAGATACTGGAACAAATTATTAAAAAATCAATATAAACACCTAGAAGATAATAAAATTACAAGAAAGACCCAGCATGGATTTCTCAAGAACAAATCACATCATATTAATCTAATTTCCTCCTCTGACAGAATAACAGGCCTGGTGGACAAGGGAGAAGCAGGTGTGATATATCCTGACTGTAAAAAGACAGTGTACTCAGTATTACATGACAGTCACATGAGCAAATTAGGGGCATGTGAGCAAAATAGGAACAGAAACAAAATCACCATATTTTGGGTGCATAAGCAGGAGAAAAAAACCACTTCCCAAACAGTCCATTTCAACTGGGGACAGAGGAGCAGGGTTTGTTCATCGTGTCCATTAATAACTGATTTGTATGATAGCAAAGATAATACAGTTCTATAAGCTGGGAGGGATTGTGAACAATACAGAGGACAGTATCTGAATTCAAATAGATCTAGATAATGGGATGAAATCTGTAAGCTGAAACTCAGTGAGGACAAATGCAAAATACCGTGCTTAGGCAGGAAATATCAAATGTACAAATACAAAATGAGAAATAACTAACAAAACATTGCTGGAAGGATAGAACCATAGAATCACAGAATGGTTTGGGTTGGAAGGGACCTTTAGAGGTCATTCAGTCCAAACCCCCTGCAGTGAGCAGGGACATCCCCAACAAGATCAGGTTGCTCAGAGCTCTGTCCAACCTGACCTTGAATGTTTCTAGGGATGGGGCATCTACCACCTCTCTGGGCAACCTGGGCCAGTGTTTCACCACCCTCATTGTAACGAATTTTTTCCTTACATCCAGTCTAAATCTACCCTCCTTTAGTTTAAAATCATTACGCCTTGTCCTGTCACAACAGGCCTTCCTAAAGAGACTGCCCCCATCCTTCCTATAGTCCCCCTTTACGTACTGAAAGGCCACAATAAGGTCTCCCCACAGCCGTTTCTTCTCCAGGCTGAACAACCCCACCTCTCTCAGCCTGTCTTCATAGGAGAGGTGCTCCAGCCCTTGGATCATTTTTGTGTCCCTCCTCTGGACCCGCTTCAACAGTTCCATGTCCTTCTTATGCTGAGGGCTCCAGAGCTGGATGCAGTACTGCAGGTGGGGTCTCACCAGAGCGGAGCAGAGGAGCAGAATCACCTCACTCGATCTGCTGGCCATGCTTCTTTTGATGCAGCCCAGGATATGGTTGGGCTTCTGGGCTGCAAGCGCACATTGCTGGCTCATGTCCAGCTTTTCATCCACCAATACCCCCAAGTCCTTTTCTGCAGGGCTGCTCTCAATCTCTTCATCCCCCGGCCTGTATTGATATCAGGGGTTGCCCCGACCCATGTGCAGGACCTTGCAGTTGGCCTTGTTGAACCTCATGACGTTCTCACAGGCCCACTTCTCCAGCTTGTCTAGGTCTTTTTGGATGACATCCCATCCTTCTGGGTGTGTTGACCACATCACACAGCTTGGTGTCATCTCCAAACATGCAGAGGGTGCACTCGATCCCACTGTCTATGTCATTGAAGAAGATGTTAAACAGTACTGGTCCCAGTATGGACCCTTGAGGGACACGTCACTGGTCTCCATCTGGACATCGAGCCATTGACCACTACCCTCTGGATGCAACCATCCAACCAATTCCTTATCCACCAAACAGTCCACCCATCAAATCCATATCTCCCCAGTTTAGAGAGAAGGATGCTGTGGGGGACCATGTCAAAGGCTGTATAGAAGTCCAGATAGATGACATCCGTGGCTCTTCTCTTGTCCACTGATGTAGTCACTCCATCGTAGAGGGCCACTAGGTTGGTCAGGCAGGACTTGCCCTTGGTGAAGCCATGCTGGCTCCCTCAAATCACCTCTCTGTCCTCCATGTGCCTTAGCATAGCTTCTAGGAGGATCTGTTCCATGATCTTCCCAGGCACAGAGGTGAGGCTGACAGGACGGTAGTTCCCCGGGTCTTCCTTTCTACCATTTTTGAAGATGGGCACAATGTTTCCCTTCTTCCAGTCAGTGGGAACTTCACCTGACTGCCATGACTTTTCAAATATCATGGAGAGTGGCTTGGTAACTACATCAGCCAATTCCCTCAGGACTCTGGGATGCATCTCATCAGGTCCCATAGATTTGTCTATGTCCAGGTTCCTCAGGCAGTCATGAACCTGATCTTCCCTTACAGCGGGAGGGGCTTTATCCCCCTGCCCTCCATCCTGTGGTCCATTGACTCAGGAGGGGTGAGGAGAGAGCTTACTAATGAAGACTGAGGCAAAAAAGTTTTAAGTACCTCAGCCTTCTCCTCTTCTGTTGATACTAGGCCACCATTCTTGTTCATCAGGGATGAACCTGATGACAGGATGATGATACCAATTAATTTATCACTTCTGTCTGTGTGCAGAGTATGTCTTTTCTGATTACAATGGTTAACCTAGAATTTAATACTGTGTACAGATGCTGTTGAAGACGACAGAGCTACTGGAAGTTCCCACATTTCATTTTTGGCAAAGAAAATTTCTTCTTCCAAGGTTTATGAACTAAAAAGTAATTTTTTGTGGGGGAGCTTAAGTGAGAAAAAAGCTAATGTTGAACATTAGAAGTGTTCCCCTTCTTGTTTAAGGCAGAGTTTTATTCTCGGGACAGCAGTATTTTGTGCAGTGTGCCACCAGCTGGCACAGGCAAGCAGGGGAAATGCCATCAGCAAGCAGGCACCAGTAGGGGAAATGCTGTCGGCAGGCAGGGGCAGGTAGGGGAAATACAGCTGGCAGGCATGGGCCAGCAGAGGAAATATGCCAGCAGGCATGGGCTGGAAGGGGAAATGCTGCCGGCAGGCAGGGGTAGGCAGGGTAAATGCCACTGGCAAGCAGGTGCTGGCAGGGTCAGCATGCAGGGGCCGGCAGGGGAAATGCTGCTGGCAGGCAGGGGCCAGCAGGGGAAATCCTCTCAGCGGGAAGAGGTCAGCAAGGGAAATGGTGCCGGCATGCAGGCGCCGGAATGGGAAATGCCACTGGCAGGCAGGGGTTGGCAGGGAAAATTCCACCAGCATGCAGTGGCCAACAGAGGAAATGCTGCAGGCTGGCAGAGGCTAGAAGGGAAAATGCTGCTGGCATGCAGGCGCCAGCAGGGGAAATGCAGCTGGCAGGCAGGGGAAATGCAGTCAGCAAGCAAGGGACAGAAGGGGAAATGCCGCCAACAGGCAGGGGCTAGCAGGGGAAATGCCACCAACATGAAGGTGCTAGCAGCGGAAATGCTGTCAGCATGCAGGCACTGGCAGGGGAAATGCTGGTGTCAGGCAGGGGCCTGCTGGGGAAATGCCGATGGCAGGCAGGGGCTGGCAGGCAGGTGCTGGTAGGGGAAATGCTGTCGCTAGGCAGGTGTTGGCTGTGGGAAATGCTGTTGGCAGACAGGGGCTGGCAGGGGAAACGCCGTTGGCATGCAGGCACAGGCAGGGGAAATGCTGCTGGTAGCAGGGGCTGGCAGGGGAAATGCTGCCGGCAGGCAGGCGCCAGCAGAGGAAATACCGTTGGCAGGCATAGGCGGGCAGCGGAAATCCTGTTGGCAGGTAGAGGCCAGCAGGGGAAATGCCGCTGGAAGGCAGGGGAAGGCAGGGGAAATGCCGCTGGCAGGCAGGGGTGAGCTGAGGAAATGCAGTCGGCAGGCAGGGGCTGGAAGGGGAAATTCCACTGGCTGTCAGGTGCCAACATGAGAAACGCAGCCAGCAGGCAGGGGCCAAAATGGGGAAATACTGCCATCAGGCAGGCACCGGCAGTGGGAAAAGCTGCCTCTGCATGCAGATGGCTTTGACACTGCTGGCTCCTGCATGCCAATGGAATTTCCCCTCCCAGGCACCTGCATGCTAAGGGAATTTCCCCTGCCTGCCCTGCCTGCTGATGGCATTTCCCCTGCCAGCCACTGCACGCTGACAACTTTAACGCTGCTGGCCCATGCATGCTGATGGCATTTCTGTTACCAGCCTGTGCATGCCAACAGCATTTCCCCTGGCAGCCCCGGAAATGTTGGTGGCATTTCCCCTTCCGGACCCTGCCAGGATATATCTAATCCCAGTGACTATGATTCTTGTTCTGTCAGAATCTTTGTCAAAGCCATCTCTGTGCATCCCAGCAGTCTCTTCATTTTCTGTCTTATAGCGTGTTTCTGTTTGGTATCTGGTACCCCAGAGATGTCTGTCATTGGCTCAGAACTCCTCTTGAGTTTTTTCAGAGAATCAATAGCCTTCATCTATTTTTATCAACACATGTCCCACGATATTTTTTGTTGTGCTTTGCAATTTATTTTTGTTTTAGCTACTTAGGTGTTAATTTGGCTGCTTCATATAGCTTCTGATACATTTCCTGTATTTCCATGGGTTTTTTTCATGTTTTCTGTCCTTTGAGGCTGATCCAGTTCTTTTAAGGGAGTCAGTCGGAGAGACTGTTGAAGTGACTCTGAATCATTGGTGATTTACAGTAAATAATTTCCTTTGCAGAGATATTTTTGACAAGGGATTCTTATGGGATCTAATTCTGCTTAGTCATTCAGTCTTATCCAGAACGTAGTTCTGACAGAAGTTAGGTAGCATGGGTGGACCTACTAGAAATGAAGTGTAACCCTCTAGCATTTTGGGGTTTTTCTGAATTTGCTGGCCTGGCTTTTTGAGCTCTATCAGTCTCTGCCTGTATTTGAGTCATCTGGCAGTAACTGTAGTTTTTGTGTGTTGGTGGGTGGTTTGACTTATTCTTGCAGTTCGAGTAAGTAGGTCTAGGCTAAGCAGGGCAGTCGAGCTAGGCATGACAGCAAGGGCAAGCGGACGGCACTGTGGGCTCTGATGGGGGTGAGGTTGCTCATTTGGGTTTTGTCCTTTTGGGGTCTCTGTTGCCTGATTAAGTCAGTAAAAAGGGATTTGTTAGTCTGTTTTGCATGGTGGGCTCTCTTTTGGAAAGCAGTATATAACATCTGTGTGCCTCTCTGCATCTTCCTGAGGCAGGCCCAGCATCGAAGGTTACAATTCCTGAGACATCAGAGATAGACTGAGTATACAAGCAGGCACCTGATACAGCTGCTGACCCTGGAGCTGTGGCATGGGAGGCGAGAATTGCCATGTTAGCCTGCTGGGTGAAAGAGCAAGTCTGGGATGTGGCTATCGGGGTGGGAGGGAAAGAAGAGGGATGGGTGTGTACTTAAGGGCATTACTGTTTTTTCTTTTTCTTGAACTTGCTGATGTAGCTGACTCAGCATGGCATATCGGAGCACAAAGCACAGGTTGACAAGGTTAGTGGAGCAAAGAAGTCAGATGGTTTACTGTTTGGTTGACTTTGTTTTTATTTTGTTGCTGCAAATGCACAGCAGGGAGCGAGACACTGAAAGGAGACAGCAAGTGGAGCACCTTAAGAAGGTCAGTCAGCACCCAACAATGGAAGGAACTGTTCTGTTGTTGGTTCCTATTTGACCTGTTAACACTCTGTGTTTTGAAGGTGCAAAACAACTCACAAAATCAGGTGCATAGCAGGATGTCCATCTCCGAGTGTCAGGGCAAGGTGTGACACCAAACTGTAGTGGCGGTTATTTTTGAGCTGTCATGTTGTTTGTGAGCAGATGACTGCTTCTAGGCACAACGGTCACTTTGTCTTTTTGGTTTTCTAGGTGCTATGGGTGATGCTGGCCACAACATCCAGTGTTAGACGGGGAGCAAGCAAGCGGAACACCATGGCACTTTCGAGGAGGCAGTCGTTGCAGAAAAGATCAGCATTGACTGGTGTGAAACTGACCCATGGCACTCTGTTTGCAGATGATGAAGAGGAACAGGGTGGGATCACAGCAACATCTTAGTTAGCCTAGGCAGTCTTTGGCAAGGATGGATTCTGACTCCCAGAAAGCTAAGTTGGGGGCTGATGCTATCTTTGTGTAGGGTGACAAGGAGGGGTTTTAAATTCAGCGTAGTGGAGAGGGCATATTTGGACAGAGAGAGGTTCCGGGATCCTTTATACAAAATGCAAGCATGTGCTGGGCAGAGAATCTAGATGGTATTCCTAAATGGAAAAAACACCTCTGGATTTAAGCTATTGCTCCACATCTGGGTGACTGGTTCTACATTGCTTTTGCACATGCAGACGGATGAGCCATGCACCGAAGGGCGATGGCTCAGAGGCGAGTGGAGCACTGTAAGTAGGTGGGTTGGTGCATGGTGTCGGATGGAAGGTATGACTGGTGGCTGTACAACTAAATTGTAGGTTTTGGGGTTTTTTATTTTGAAGGTGCAAAGCAATGAGCAAAGCAGGATATCAGTGCCGGAGGTGAATCAGGCAAGGTAAGCAAAGACTAGTGGGCTGAAGTAGTGGTTATTTGTCAGGTGTTGTATTGTTGGTGAAGTTATAAGCATCCCTTGTTGCCTGTGTTTTACAGGTGGTACCCAAGCCTCAGTGTGGCAACCTGTAAATGGCAGAGGCTGGATGGGCAGGCGGCCAAGGAAAAGGAGAAGGAGATTGGAATTCGTGCAGGCAGTATCTCACCATGTGTTTTTTGCTTTGTTTTTTTCAGGTGCTGCAAGCAGGCTTGGAAGGGCAAAGCTGCATGCCGATAAGCAGTCTGGGAAGGTGAGGCAGTGGTCAGTATCTGAGAGCAGAGAATCCTGTGGCAGGTTAAGCTTTTTGGTTTTGCAGACATTGTGCGGGCTGCCTTTGGAATTGGATGAGCATTTGAGGTGAGCTGGGTGGTAGTGAGGAGGAGCATGGGGCTGGGGATTTCTCACAAGCGCAATGGTAGTCTTCTGTCTTTTGCTGTCTTTGGTGCCACAAGTGAAGATGGCTGCAGTGTCTAATGCTGGAATCTGTGCAGAGCAGGTGAGTGGAAGGCCATGTTCCTTTTGAGAAGGGGGGTATTGTGGAAGAGGTCTGTGTTGGCTCATCTGATACTTATTGCTGGCACTGTGTTTTTTTGCAGATGATGAAGAGGAACCTGGCAACTGCAGGAATATCCTGGTTAGTTGATGTGGTTTTTTGCTGAGAATGGATTCAGACCCTGAGCCCTCTGAAAGCTAAGTTGAGGGACCAGGGGCCACTGCCCCAAAGTGTGTAACTTTGGCTTCAGTTGGAAAGAGATTTTTCTGAAATGGAAATATTTCTCATTGAAAGAAGTTGCATTTTATGAACTTCCCATCAGAGTGGATCTTCAGAGATGATGTATTTGGCAGTAGAAGTCATCAGCAACAAGACTTCTCGCTCTTTTTTTTAAAAAAAGTAAATTTCCTTCCAAAGATCCAAGCGCAGCACATCTTCCAAAAGTTGATGGCATCACTGGTCTTTCCGTTCTCAGTTGTAACAGTCAAGATATCATAAAATAGTGTTCCTCTGCATGCTTCAGTACAACCAAATGCATTAGCAAATCTGCCAGCCCTTTTTGGTAGCCTTATCTACTGCAGCACTGGGGATTTGGGGTTTTTTCCCAAAAGTAAAACCATATGGGGGATCTCTTATCTCACTGATTTTTCTATCGTAAATGAAACTTTAAAAAAAGTTAAAATTGTATAATTTACAAACTGACTTGCATTGTTTAAACTGTAACTGCCAAATAGCTGTAGCATACAACTTGTTAGGTATATTTAAGCAGTTAGGTATTTGTTGTAAATGTTTAAAAAGAAAGGCAGCTGAATGTTATGGGGTTTTTTTTTCCCTAATATTTTGAGGGAGTGCTCTGAAGTACTATATTTCTGTCTTGCTTTCAATGGTGCATTTCCCTGGCAGTTCAGCAGCATCTCTTCTGGGGCAGCTGGCCACATGTCCCTCCTAACTATGTAACATGCAAAAACCCCTGAGTCAAATTATAACTGTATTTTGGAGGTAGATAATCTAATGTTATCAATTAACAGCTGTGCAAGTTAAATTAACGCAAATGGAAAATCAAACACTTTCATAGTGTATTTTTATTGGATGTGTATAAATATATGCACACCTTTTTAGCATAAAGTGAATTACTGAGATTTGTTCTTTATTTTTTTTACTTTACTCTTTGAAGTTTGACACTTCACTTTCAGCTTTATTGACTAAGCAAGATGTGCAGCAGCAGCAGCACCAGGGCTGTAGCTCTTGTGGTGGATCTGTAAGCATAGATTCTGATTATGATACAATATTGCCTTGCAGCCCCACAGGGTTATCTCCCTGCAGCAGTGCTGTAAGGAAGGGATGAAACATTTTCCAACACCAGCAAAAGTGCTTTACTTTTATGCAAAGAATCTGTTCAAAATCGTATGAATCAGTCTTAATACTGATTTTAAGTGTTCAAATCAATCAATCTAGCTTCTAAAAGACATGTTGTATTTCAAGTTGACCCACTTACCGAGAATCCTCCTTTGGCTCAACTACTATCCTATCCCTTATTCTAACCAAATTCCTCCATTTTCTTCTGTGCTATTTTTTTAATTTGCTGAAATATAGTTTGGGATTTTTTTTTTTTTTAGAGGTCTTGTTGTTAGTGTCTCGTGATGCTCAATACATACCCTCAAGCCCAGGTCTGCATCCCACTGTCGCTGGGGGAGCAATGATGCAGCGGAGGAGCAGGTGAGTGGGAGATGGGGAGGCATCATGGGGGTTTCCCCCAAAAAGGCGCATCACAGCCCAAAAATGCATGAAAATTCAGAGGGAGATTAAAAAATATTTAAAAGACTAAATATGGGTGTGAGGTGTTGAAATAGAAATATCTTTATCAATGATCTGAGTGAGGGGATTGAGTACACCCTCAGTAAGTTTGCAGATGACACCAAATTGGGCAGGAGTGTCGATCTGCTCGAGGGTAGAAAGGCTCTGCAGAGGGATCTGGACAGGCTGGATCATTGGGCCGAGGTCAATTGTATGAAGTTTAACAAGACCAAGAGCCGGGTCCTGCTCTTGGGACACAACAACCCCATGCAACGCTACAGGCTTGGGGAAGAGTGGCTGGAAAGCTGCCCAGCGGAGAAGGGGGTGCTGTGTGCTGGCTGACAGCCGGCTGAACGTGAGCCAGCAGTGTGCCCAGGTGGCCAAGAAGGCCAACAGCATCCTGGCTTGTATCAGGAATAGTGTGGCCAGCAGGGGTAGGGAAAGGGTCGTGCCCCTGTACTGGGCACTGGTGAGGCCGCACCTCGAATATTGTGTTCGGTTTTGGGCCCCTCAGTACAAGAAGGACATTGAGGTGCTGGAGCATCTCCAGAGAAGGGCAACGAAGCTGGTGGAGGGTCTGGAGAGCAAGTCCTATGGGGAGCGGCTGAGGGAGCTGGGGTTGTTTAGTCTGGAGAAGAGGACGCTGAGGGGAGACCTTATCGCTCTCTACAACTACCTGAAAGGAGGTTGTAGTGAGGTGGGTGTTGGTCTCTTCTCCCAGGCAACAAGTGGTAGGACAAGAGGAAATGGCCTCTAGTTGCGTCAGGGGAGGTTTAGATTGGATATTAGGAAAAATGTCTTTACTGAAAGAGTGGTCAGGCATTGGAACAGGCTGCCCAGAGAGGTGGTGGAGTCACCATTCGTGGAGGTGTTCAAAAAACGTGTAGACATAGCACTTTTGGGACATGGTTTAGGAGGCACGATGGTGTTGGGTTGGCAGTTGGACTTGATGATCTTAGAGGTCTTTTCCAACCTTAATGATTCTATGATTCTATGAAATTAAAAAATAAAGGAGTTTAAATGCAAAAAAAAAATCTATATGAAGGAATGTAAAACAGAAAAAAAGTCTGACTAGATAGAGCTATCTACACTTACTGTGTGTTCCATAGTAAGTGTAAGCAGATATTATGTATGAGTGTAATTATGTAATATATATAAAACATATTTATTTCCTAAATATATAAGTAGATACATATGTGTAAATGTCTATGCTATATAAGGTTTTTAATATGCAAAGAAACCCTATTTATAGAAAGGATTTAAAAACTCCCCCCCCCAATCTCTGTTGAAGACATAAAAGTGGTTTCAAAATCTGCCCCTTCTCCCGTCTCCTTTTCCCCCTTTTCCCATCCTGATTTGGGACTGACTTCCCCCAAATGGGGACTTTCCCCTGTGTGACTGCCCACACAGAGTGGGAGCCGCTGCCACACACAAGAATATGCCAAAAACCCTGATTCTGGGTCTGCAATGGTGGTGGGGGGGGAAATTCGGGAGGAAGAAAACTATTTGGGGCTCCTAGGAAAGCCAATTCCACCTGCATTTGTGCAGTTGGAAAGAAAAAAAACAACAACCAAAAACCACCATCCATTTTCAGGCACAAAACCAACAAGAAATATCACCACTTTTTATGTTGTGGGAAAGCTCTAAAAAACCCCAGAATTCAATATTTTGGAAAAGAAAAAAACCCCAATTTTTGTATTATGGAAAAGCAAAAAAAAAAAGAAAAAACCAACGAAAAACCCAAAAACCAAAAAAACCAAACCCAGAAAACCACAAGAAAAAAAAACCCAAACCACAACCAAAAATCCAAACCCATACAAACCCCAATTTGGAGAAAACTTTGGGTGAAATGCTAGGTATTATCCAGAGTAGGTCATCTGTTGCAGGTTATCCCAGGTAAGTTATCTGTTGTGGATTATCCTGGGTGGACCCCCTGGTGTAGGTCATCCCCATGCATGTTTCCCCATGCCAAGTCTGCCCACACATGTCCCCTGTCCATACATGTCCGTCTCCTCCCCGCTGTCCCTCTGTGTGTGTCTGTGCTATCCCAAATGCCTTCCACCAAAACATCCCCCCGTGCGAGGTTTTCCCCCATGTGAGTTTTTTCCTGTGACGTGCCCCCCACATCCCCTGCCCTCCTGTTTTGTGCTCCTGGAAATCTTGTGTGTATGCAGGACGAGGCGAGTGGAGTCCTGATAGCATAGAGGTGAGGGAAGGTGTAAACAACAAAACCCAAGGATCACCAGCATATCATTCATTCTGTGATTTGCAGATCAGCCCCTGGCATCTGGTCTGCCTGGATGCCCTGTTCCCTGATAAACAGAGCTGCCCCTCTCAAACAAAGCAGACTGCCTTCAGGAGGCTGGCTATGATGCCTTTTTTTTTTTTTTAAACTCTCTCTCCAGCATCAGTTGACTTACTGCTGTCACTGTCACAACCCTGATGCCACATGCATACAGCAATCCCTGGGGCTTATGCTGGGGGGTGGGGGGGAACCCAAACCTGTTTCACAGGTTCCCTGTGCTGCTGCTTCCTCGGGAGTGGGGTGGGGGGCATGGACAGAAACAACCGAGGGAGGGGATTGTCCCGCTCTGCTCTGCGCTGGGGCCGCCTCACCTCGAGCGCTGGGTGCAGTTCTGGGCGCCACAGTACATTAAGGATATAAAGCTACAAGAGAGTGTCCAGAGGAGGGCCACGAAGTTGGTGAAGGGTTTAGAGGGGAAACCGTATGAGGAGCGGCTAAAGTCACTTGGTTTGTTCAGCCTGGAGAAGAGGAGGCTGAGGGCAGACCTCATGGCGGTCTGCAGCTTCCTCACAAGCGGAGGAGGAGGGGCAGGCGTGGATCTCTTCTCTCTGGTGACCCATGACAGGACCCGAGGGAATGGCAGGAAGATGTGCCAGGGGAGGTTTAGGTTGGGTATTAGGAGAAGGTTCTTCACCCAGAGGGTGGTGGAGCACTGGAACAGGCTCCCCAGGGCGGCAGTCACGGCGCCAAGCCTGGCGATATTCAAGAAGCACCTGGACAAGGCCCTCAGAGACATGGTGTGAATCTTGGGGTTGTCCTGTGCAGGGACAGGAGCTGGACTTGATGATCCTTGCGGGTCCCTTCCAACTCCGGACATTCTGTGATTCTATTCTATGAACCACCAGGCTTTTAAAGCAGTCAAGAGCAAAGTACTGAAATGCTCGAGCCACTTCAAAGCTGTTTGGTGCAGAGGTGAGGAATGTTACTGCTGGGGCTGCCAGTAGGAAAAGGGCAGAGAAATACAAGCTCTGTACCCTCAGTAAGTAGTTATTGCCTCTGGATGGTGTAAACCGGGCGGACGTATCGGTCACGTCTCACCACACCAAATACTCAAAGATTAACTAAGGCAATGCCGCCGCCCGGCCACCAGAACCGGGTACTGCAGGCGGGAGCCCCGCACGCGCGCTGGCGCCGCCGCCCGCCGGCGACAGCCCTGCGGTGCCGCCGCGCTCGTTCCCGCCTCCCGGTGAGGAAGCGCCGCCCCCAGCGCCTCCCGCGCAGGCTGTCGGCGGGCGCTGGGCGCGCTGCCGCCGGGCGCCGCCCCGCCGCCGCCGCATGGCCGCAGCGCGGTGCCGCAGCGCCGCCGCCTTCGCTCCCGCCGCAGCGCGGCGGTGTGCCGGGCGCGGTGCCCGGCGGTGGGTGAGGGCCGGCAGCACCGGTTAGGCGAGCCAGCCCCTTCGGCGGGCGCGGGGGCGTCTCCTGCCCGCTGGCTGCCGGCGGTGGCGGGATGGGAAGCTTCAAACTGCCCGCTGCGGCAGGGTCCCGGTCCGCTGGAGGGGAGCGGCGCCGGGGCGGCCCCAGGGAGTTACCCCAGAGCTGGCAGAAGGAAAGGGGGAGGAGGAGGACACCCCCCCCAGGGCGCAGATGCTGGGCGCCTCCCCAACTCGCCAGAGCTCCCCCCGAGCCTCCCCTGGCCCTGCTCGCCCCACGCACCTGCCCCCAGCTCCAGCAGCCTCCCGTGAAGCCTGTCGCGTAGCCCCAGGCAGCCCCCAGGGCTGTTTTGAAGGCTGCACGCTGGCTCTCAAATGTGCTGGGTTTTCCCTCAGCGCAGGTGCCTTTACCAGCAGTGCAGGGAAGGAGCATCATCTCCAAAAGCCCCTGTGGAAGGAGAGGCTTCGGCCAGGGGCGATCTATGGTAGTAATGGTCGCTGCTTCTTCTTTCCCTCTCCCAGAGGCCATGCTGAGGACGCACTTTTCCGTTCCTCCCCTGGGGATGCCATTGACTGCAGCCACCTCAGGGTTTCGTGGCTTGTCTCTGCCTGGCTTCGCTCTCCTCGCGGCGTGGGGGTGAAAAGGGACAGGCAGACCACTTCCTAGCTGTGGGCAGGAGCCGCCACGGCTGAACGAAGAAGCCAGAGAAAGGCAAAGAAGAAGAAGGCGGCCATCTGGCCGGCAGCTGCCTCCTGCCGCAGGCAAGAGAGAGCCTGCCTTTCCAGGTGAGGAAGGATCCCTCTTCGTAGTCTGCAGCAGGCCAGGCCTCCTGCATGCACCGCGGGGTCTGTGTGCGTAACCCAAAGCGCAGTACAGCCGTGTAGCGCACAAGTGAGCCAGGCTACGTGCCTTGGAAGCCTCATCTTGTAAGAGCTGTAAGATACCCACATATTCTCTTAGGTGGAGAACAGCCAAGCGATAGAAGAGGAAGGAAGAAGAGGAGGAAGAAGCATCTGAACTGCCAAATTCTCACGCAACGCTGAGACTGAGAGCTGCTGCAGTGAGTCCTGGGCTCTTGGGCCCTATCGCTCCTCTTCTGTGGCCCAGGCCCTCCCTGCCCCTCTCCTGGCCCCCTCTCTTTCCCATGCTGCTGTGACCTTTTTTTGCTTCCCTGTACCTCTCCTCTTCTCTATTTTTCTGTCCTGCTCCCTCTCCTTCTCTTCCTTTATCTCTCTTGTTCTACTGCTGCCTTTTCTTTTTCTCTCTGTGCTTTTGTCTTGCTTTTGCTCTTTTTTTTTTTGTCCTCCATCTCTGTCCTGCACCCATTGCTGTTTTTTCTTTTTCCATCTCTTTGTCGTGATCTGCATCCATTTTTTTCCCTCACAATTTCTCTGGCCTGTTCCCTAGCATCCTTTTCCTTTTTGCGCCTGTACATGCCACTCCGTGTCCCTGACTTCCTTCTCTCTCTCCTTCCTTCCTTCCTTCTCTGTCTCTATCTTTTTGTCTTGCTTGCTCTCACTGTTTTTTTTCATTCTGTATATAACTGTTCTTGTCCTCCTTCCTGTTCATCTCTTACTCTCTCTGACCCTTTGTTCGGTTCCCTCTCCCTATTATTTATTGCTTTACCTCTCTGTACCTCTTTATTCTTGTGTTCCACTTCTCTGTCATTCTCTGTTGCTCTTGTTTGCTCTCTATCCCAGCATCCTGCCCCCTGTTGCTCTCTCTTTCGCAGCATCCCACTTTCTGCTCCCTGTCCCTCATGTGTTTTCTGTATCACTATGTCTTTCCTGCTGTCTTTCCGTGTTCCTCTAGCCTGCTACTCATCACTGTTTTTTTCTTTCTTTCTCCATCTCTCTGCCTTGGTCATGTCACTCTCCTCTCTCTGTCTCTAATGTTTCTTTCTCATCTCTGCCCCACTTCCTGTCCCTTTTCTCTTATTCTCTCTGTCCTCCATCCTCCCCTTAACTTTTTGTCTGTATATCTCCATACCGCTGTCCCATTGTTTCTCGCTATATCTCCCTGCCTAGTTCACTGTCCCATTATTCCCCTCTGTCCTGCTCCCTGGCCTCTTTTCTCATCCTGCAGCCCAGCGCTGGTTTTTCTTTCTCCCTCTCTTTGTCCTGATCTGTGTTTCTCTCTTCCCGCCCCCCCATACTTCTGGCTTGTTCCCTGTCTCTTTCTCTCCCTCCCTCCCATATTCCTCTTATTCAATTTCCATCTTGATCCATCTGTTCTGCTCCCCGTTCATCATTTTACCTCTCTTTCCCTCTGTCCTGCTCTGTGACCCTGTTTTAATTCTGTCATGTCCCTGCAGGCCTTCTCATCCCTTTTTTAATTGATTTATCCATCTCTCTGTCCTTTTCCCTGTACCTTTCTTTCTCTGCTCCTCAGTCATCCTTCTCCCTCATTTTATTTTTTGCTTTCTGTTCCTCTGTCCTGTTCCCCATTGCTGCATTATTTTCTGTATCTGCTGCTCCAGTAACGACTGCTGAGTTGTCTCAGGGGAAGGGTGAGCGTACAGGCACCAAACCCCAGAGACCACTCACTCCTGGGACTTATATACATTAACGAATAAACACTTGCTGTCTCCTTTGCACACATGGCTGTATTTGTAGTCCTTTGTACTTGGTGAGTGGCTGTCAAAGAGTCCAGGGGAGCAGGTTACACAGCGGGTGTCAGGGGCCATGGCTGCAGCTGTGGGCTGGGGCTGGAGGAGCCCCGGGGGGGCAGTGAGGCTGACGGTGACAGCCCCTTGGTTAAAGGGCTGCAGCCCCAGGGGATGGTGCTGCTGGGGTATGCCTGCCTGAGCCTGCTGATGAGCTGCAAGGATGTTTCCAACCCACCAGTGCAACAGGCTGTTGGTCAGTTGGAGTCAGACCCCATCAGGGCAGGTCCCAGGGATTTTCTGAGAGCTGGTGGAGAGGAAGCAGGAAGAGGTGCAGGAGATGCTGCCCCCACCCCTCTGGGTACGTGGAGACCTTCCCACCCCCTGGAAAAGGTGCTGGATGCCTCCCCAATGCAACAAAACTCCTCCAGCCCTGCCCACCCCGTGCAGCTGTGCCCAGATCGAGCCCCTCCCCTGAAGCCTGTCCCGTAGCCACCGACTGCCCCCAAACCCTGTCCTCATGGCAGCAAGCTGGCCCTTGAATATGCTTCATTCTCCATAAATGCAGATGCCATTAGCATCAGTTTGGGGAAAGAGCAGTGCCTCCAGCAGCTCCTGCAGAAAGAGGGGTTCCTGCCTGAGGAGAGCTATAGTCATCACTGTGGATAACGGTTGCTTATTCTTTCCCTCTCCCAGAGGCAGCGCTGAGGACTCAGTTGTCGGTTCCTCTCTGGGGATGATGTTGACTGCATCTGGCTCAGGTTTGTGTGGGTTGCCTTTGGCCTTATTCTCCTGGTGGCATGGGTGGAAAGGGGCAGCTGGACGCTTACTGGCTGTGGACAGGAGGTGCTGCAGCTGAAGCTGGAGAGGCCAGAAAAAGGGAAAGCAGCTGAAGAATAAAAGAAACAGGGTCCAGCTGGCAGCTGCCTCCAGCTACAGACAGGAGACAACCTGCCTCTCCAGGTGAGGAAGGATCCCTCTTAGTGTAGTCCCCAGCAGATCTCATCACCAATGTGCACCACAGAGTCTGTATGCGTAACCAGAAGCACAGTACGGCCATGTAGCGCATGCATGTGTGATGCTATGTATCTGGGAAGCCTCATATTGTAAGAGCTGTAAGACACCAATCTATTCTCTTAGGTGGATGACAGTCAAGTGACCAGAGCTACAGAGGAGGAAGGATAGGGAAGGGGAGAGAGAGAGACAGACAAAGATGCATCTAAACTGTCAAATTCTCCCAGCAGCTCCAAGAGTGGGAGATGTGGTGAGTCCTGGACCCTTGGGGCTATGTCATCCCTGCCTGTCCCCCCTTCTCTTTCTCTCACTGTTGTAATTCTTTTCACTTCCCTGCACCTCTCCCTCACTTGCTCTCCAAGTCCCCCTCTTTCCCTGTCATTCTATCTCTGTTTTCTTCTCTCTGTGCTTCTGTCCTGTCCCCTGTCCCTCTTTTTTTCCATCCTCTGTCTCTGTCCTGTAGCCCATCACTATTTTTGTCTCTCTCCATCCGTCTGTCTGTCTGCCTATCCCAATTTTTTAGGTTTCTCTCTGTCTGCCCTTTAGCCTTTCACAATTCCCACCCCGCCACCTCTCTCTGTCTGGCTCCATGTCCCTATTTAATTCCTCTCTCTCTGCCCTGTATTCTAGATATACTTTTTCTTATTTAGATTCTCTTGTTCCAGGTCCCTGTCCCTATGTTTTAATTTCTTCCCTCTCTGTCCCATAGCCCATTTTTGTCTTTATTATTCTGTCTCTGTCTGGCTCCCTGTCCCTATTCTTTAATTCTTCTGTCTCTCCTCTTCAGCTCATTGAGGTTTTTTGGTATTTCTCAGTTTATCTCTGTCCACATCATTGTCCCCTTTTTTTAAATATCTCTGCCCTGTGGTCCACCTCTCTCATTCTGGTTCCCTGTCGCTTCCTCCTTTCTGGCCTGTAGCCCATGGCTATTTTCCCCACCCCGTGCCTCTCTGTGGTTCCTTTTCCCTATTTTTCAATCCCCCTTCTCTGCCCTGTTGCCGATCGCTGTTGTATTGGATTTATGTGGTGAGGTTTTGTTAGCTGGGGCAGGGGCTGCAGGGGTGGGTTCTGTGAAAAAGACACCAGGAGTTGCCCCCATGTTGGGCACAGGCGCTTCCAGCTCCAAGACAGATCTGCTGCTGATCAAAGCTGAGCCCATCAGCAGTGCTGGTAGCACCTCTGTGATGGACATTTCAGAAGAGGTAAAAAAGTGCTGCGGAGAAGCTGCAATAGAGAAAATGTGAGTGTGAACCAGCCCTGCAGACACCAAGGTCAGTGAAGAAGGAGGGGGAGGGTGAGGAGGTACTGCAGGCACTGGAGCAGACACTCCACTGCAGCCCGTGGTGAAGACCGTGGTGATGCAGGTGTTCCCCCTGCAGCCCATGGAGGTTCATGGTGGAGCAGACGTGCACCTGCAGCCCGTGGAGGACCCCACGCCGCAGTAGGTGGATGTGCCTGAAGGAAGCTGTGACCCCACAGAGAGCTTGCACTGGAGCAGGTTCCTGTCAGCACCTGTGGCAAGGAGCCCACGATGGAGAAGGCTCCTGGCAGGACCTGTGGCTGTGGGAGGGACCCCCCACTGGAGCAGAAAAAGAGCATGAGGAAGAAGGAGCATGTCATGGTTTTGGCTGGGATAGAGTTAATTTTCTTCACTGTAGCTGGTATAGTGCTGTGCTTTGGATTTAGTATGAGAATAATGTTGATAACACACTAATGTTTTAGTTGTTGCTAGGTAGTGCTTGCACTCGTCAAGGACTTTTCCAGCTTCCCATGCTCTGCCATATGCACAAGAAGCTGGGAGGTGAGGGGGCACAGCCAAGAGAGTTGATCCAAACTGTCCAAAGGGATATTCGATATCATATGACGTCATGCTTGGTATATAAACTGGGGGGAGTTGGCTGGGGGAAGCAGTGATCGTGGCTTGGGGACTGGTGGCGTCAGTTGGTGGGTGGTCAGCAGTTGCATCACTTGGGGTTTTGGGTTTTTTTGTTTGTTTGTTTGTTTTTGTTTTTTTTTTTTGTTTGTTTGTTTTTTCCCAGAGTTTCATTTCTCTCTCTCTCATTATTTTCATTTTCATTTATTTTTATTTTTATTATTATTATTATCATCATCATCACCACCATCATAATTTTCATTATCATTACCATTATTACTATTATTATTTAATTTTAATTATTAAACTGTTCTTATCTCAACCTGTGAGTTTTCTTGCTTTTGCTCTTCTCATTCTCTCCCCCATCCCACCGGGGTGGGGGCAGTGAGCAAGCGGCTGGGTGGGGCTTAGTTGCTGACTGGGGCTAAACCATGACACTTCTCTGTCCACGTTGGGAACTAACCAGTGGCTCTGATCTGATATATTGCCTCAGTGGGAAAAAATTAATGAAAAGGACCACCACCTCATTGTGAACGCACTAGGTGCAGCTCAAATTAATGGCTCTCTCACTCTTCGTTGGATTCAAGCCCAATTTTGGGGACTATCTACTGTGGCAGCCATTGTGAGAGAAGGTGAAGTGGGCACCTCGCCCATTGAAATTTGAAAGGTAATCTGGGATAATGCAACTGAATTTGAAAGGAAACTCCAGTTATGGTGACCTCTAGTCAATTTTACCTATAACCCTACTGACAGTAAAGGCACAGTGTTTGTTCTAACAATACACAATGCTTTGGTATACACCATATACCCAATCATTGCGCTGGGATTAAATCACGATGGATCAGTCCTCTGTCCACTCAAACACAGAATATGGGCCCAACAAAATGGGAATAAATGGCAAACTATTGATGTTGATGCATGTGTTGTACGGGAACATCAGGGATTTATCTGTGAAAGTAATACCTTTAAGGCCCAAGATATTTGTCTTAACACTGAACAAAATGTTTGTAGTTTTGAAATACATTCCAATGAAACCCCTGAAACTGTACTTGTATATGTTGGAAACAGATGTGTTTGTATGAGAACCCTTTGTGATTCTATATCGACAGACAACACCACTGTAGATATAGACAATCACTCAAATGTCTGTAATTTTACCAAGATCATAGGATGCGACTAACTATTCAGCTCCTGTCACATCCCACCAATTGCTACAGCCTAACTGTATCAGGATTTATTGCGTACTCCTGTTGGAATGAATCTCACATTGGTGAGAAAACTGTTGCAACATGATGACCTGAGTCAACTGCTGAAATGAATTTGGAACAACAGACAACCCCCACGAATTACGGCCCATCATGATCAGAGGAGATACACCATGTCTTAGAAGGACTGAAGATGGAGAACATCGCCGGTGGGAAACTCTGGATGGTCCCCAACAGCAACTGGAATTTTGAATTTAATGCTGCATCCAATGGTAGTTTTGCTGATTTTGACCTTATGTTTATTGCTTATAATCATTCTGTATATCAGAGTTTGGCAAAAAATGAAACAAATTACATCAATCCAGCATGTAAAATGTATACAATCAACGGATTCTGTATGTAAAATAGTATATAACTAAAATTAATTAAACTCTTAAACTAAGATAATCAGACTCTTACCACTGATCTGCAATACGCCACATATTTACAATATAGAGGCAAGAGGTAGCCGTACTACCACTCTGTGAGTTGATAAAGTCACGGGGCGGAGTGTGATGGATGCGCCCGACCCCTTGACCAGACTGGCAGTGGTTTGGTGCAGGCTCCAGAAGAGGTAAAGGCCTGAGCTGGGCTGTGGACTCCTCTAGTTTCAATCTGTTCTCTGAAAACCCACAACGGAGCAGAGTGACGCCCTGAGCATGGGTGCATATGAGCTTGGAACACTGTCATGCAATTGACACATCAATAGTGGGTGGCTTTTTCAAGACTCGTTTATCAAGGAACAAAGAAAATTGTGGGTTCAAGGAGTCTCCTGCATACCTTTTCCATTGCATGTTATTTGACTACAAGCCAACCACTTTATCCTATAAATATGACAGCCTAAGTGAGCCGTCTTTGAGCTCTCCCTGCTAGGCAGCGTGGCTGCATGGCAGTGATCCCCCTTGAGCTGGGACACCTCTCAGGGTTGCTCCTCGAGCAGAGAGTCCTTTTACCAACCACAGACCTTTGGTAAGCGACCGGTATTGTGCATAACCTTGTAGTATGGTAACTTTGATTTTGTCTTGGTAACTTTGATTGCATGCTGAGTTGTTGCTAATGAAACATTACATGAACTTTGCATGTACGATCCCTTAGACATAAACTGTTGTCCAAGTCTGAGACTAAGACTGGACCTAGCCGCACCTAAGCTCCATCAGGAGTTTAGAAAGCAAGGGGGTCTACTCTGAACCTTGTGACTCAGCGGGAGGGTCCTCCTTACTCTTTGCGTCCCTGGTTTCTCTGTGAATCATTCTAACTCGAGTGTAACTCAATTTTCCTTTGTATGTTTCTTCCATGCAGTAATTAATAGAGTGAACCTTGCCATCGAACTTCATTAAGTCGCACTTTTATAACATCATATTAAAACCACTTTTGCTAATAATACCTTTGTCGGTGATTCCTTAAGCAATCTAAATCAGCCATTCATGACAGGCATGCTGTTTATTGATGTGCGAAGAGGCTGCAGCAACTCTATCGAAGGACAAGGTTGTCAGTGCTATTTCTATATTTGATATCCAAGGGATATTTTTCCCTCTGTGTGTGTTTCTGTGCAGGCAGGTGCATGAAGCATAGATGTTTCTTTGTGATGTAACTGGGACTGATGACAGCTGGGTTGGTACAAACATGTGCAATCACAGAAGAAACCTCCTGCAGCTGCCCTGCCATGTACTTCAGGATAAAACAGCTCTTCTGGTCACTTGCTGCCATTGAGAGCTCCAAGTGCATGGGAAGGTGTTGGGTTCCTCCTCCATGTGGTCAGCACTGGTCCTTACTGGTTAGCCTCTCACAGCAGCCAGTGCTGTATGCCCCTATCAGTTGTTAGGCAAACATCTGCAGCTGAAATGCGTGGCACGTTCCTCTGATTCATCCATTCTCCACCTTGCATAGCAACACATTTAAGATACTGAAATGTGCTCTTTCTATTGCTGTTAATGTTCAAAAATCTTGCTTGGGTCTGCTCAGCAAGGTATTTGGAAAACATCACTGTTGCCTTTTAAGAATAACATAGGTTCCCATCCTTCCCCCTACCCCCCAAACTGTGTAGGATCCAGACCTTTTCCCCCTACCCCACTATGTGTAGCCTGGCTTCGTTCATTTTGCTGCCTCATACCAAGAATATAGCAAACAGCTGAGTTGTGTGCTGTGTGCTCCAGGCCAAAGAAAGTGTTAAATGGTCCCAGTTCATTTTATGCAGCCATGCAGAATGGTACATTTTGGAAGGAACACTGGGATGATGTATCAGAAATTACTGAAAATGAGATGATACTGGTTGTTGTGGTTTAACCCCAGCCCGCAACTAAGCCCCACCCAGCTGCTTGCTCACTCCCCCACGGTGGGATGGGGGAGAGGATCAGAAAAAGTGAGAAAACTCATGGGTTGAGATAAAGACAGTTTAATAGGTAAAGCAAAAGCCACGCATGCAAGCAAAGCAAAACAAGGAATTTATTCACTCCTTCCCATAGGCAGGCAGGTGTTCAGCCATCTCCAGGAAAGCAGGGTTCCATCATGCATAATGGTGACTGGGGAAGACAAACACCATCACTCCCAACGTCCCACCCCTTCCTCCTCTTTCCCCCACCTCTGTATGCAGAACATGACGTAATATGGTGTGGGATATCCCTTGGGTCAGTTGGGGTCAGCAGTCCCAGCTGTGTCTCCTCCCAGCTTCTTGTGCCCCGCCCCAGCCCACTTGCTGGTGCAGTGGGGTGAGGGGCAGAAGAGGCTTTGACTCGGTGTAAACCCTGCTCAGCAGGAACGAAAACAACCCAGTGTTATCAACACTGTTTTCAGCACAAATCCAAAACACAGCCCCATACTAGCTGTGAAGAAAATTAACTCTATCCCAGCCAAAACCAGCACACTGGTAGTGGTTTAATTTCAGTGCCTGGTTTGGGAAAGAAGATACTCAAATATTCCAAAATACTGAACTATTAGAGAAAAATGAGTGCAAGGTAAGAAGCATCATGCTGCATTTATTGCTAAATGTATGTTTTAATTTCATTCAAACTAGAAAGTAAACAAAGACTGTGCCTGCAGAAGAATTTGAATGGCTGTCTTTGTTTCCCAGAGTGAGCATAGAAGCACTGGGGAGCAGTCTTCAGGATCAGAACTTCAGCCTGCTCTGGGTGATAAACCCTTGGAAGAGGAAAGAGAAACCCCACTTTTTAAAATACAGCTCTATTTACTTTAATATTTCTTCTTGTTAGATTGTGTTGGCGGTCAGACTCTAAACACGTGATTAAACTGTTAAAAAATCAATATATTTAAGGATTATTTATTGTCTTAAATTGTCTTACAATCAGTGCACTCTATTGCCCCATAGATAGTATAATGTCCTGACTGGTAATTTTCCTTTTCTTTTTTAGTACAAGGATGCATTTATGAAGGCAAATGAAGTGATGTCCCACAACAAACCAACCTGCGAAAACACAGACATCCACTGTTACAAACAGGAAAAAGCTATGGGCCTTTGCTTCAGACTCTGTGTCATGGTTTAGCTCCAGTCAGCAACTAAGTACCACCCAGCCGCTTACTCATGCCCCCCACCCCAGTGGGATGGGGCAGAGAATCAGAAGGGCAAAAGTAAGAAAACTTGTGGGTTGAGATAAGAACAGTTTAATAGTTAAAATAAAATAGTAATATTAATAGTAATAATAATAATAGCAATAATAATATAATTAAAAGGAAAATATTGAGAGAGAGAGAGGGGAAACTTTGGAAGTCGGGGGAAAAACCAAATAAACAATAAATGATGCAACTGCTCACCACCTGCTGACCGACCACCTGCCTGGATGATGAGGACCAGCAATAGCTTTTAGTGCTGGCATCCTTTGTGTGGGAGCAATTTCTGGACGTTTTCAATTTTGTAGGTGGGCTCTGGCAAAAATGAGGGAGAGATGGAAAGAGTGTTGGGATGTCTGGAAGGCTAGGCAAGCTGAGAGTCCCAGTGCTGGTGTGGCTGTGAAAGGATTGCCAACGGATGGTGAGGACCAGCAATAGCTTTTAGTGCTGGCACCTTTTGTGTTGGAGCAATCCCTGCGATTTTCAATTTTGGAGGTGGTCTCGGTCAAAATTGAGAGAGATAGGGAGAGTGTCCTGGGAGATTTGGGAGGCTATGCAAAGCCAGAGGCCTGGTGTTGGCGTGGCTGTGATTTTGTTGCCATGGGAGGGTGAGGAGCAGCAGTAGCTTTTAGTGCTGGCATCCTTTTTGTGGGAGCAATCCCTGGACGTTTTCAATTTTGGAGGTGGGCTCCAGAAAAAATGAGGGAGAGATGGAGAGAGTGTTGGGAAGCTAATCAAGGGCAGAGGCCCAGTGTTGGTGTGTCTGTGAAAGGGTTGTGAAGGGACAGTGAAGACCAGCAATATCTTTTAGCGCTGGCACCATTTGTGTGGGAGCAATCCCTGGACGTTTTCAATTTTCGAGGTGGTCTCAGGCAAAAATGAGGGAGAGATGGAGAGAGTGTTGGGAGACTAATCAAGGACAGAGGCCCAGAGTTGTTGTGGCTGTGAAAGGGTTGCCAAGGGACAGTGAGGACCAGCAACAGCTTTTAGTGCTGGCATCCTTTGTGTGGGAGCAATTCCTGGATGTTTTTGTGGAGCTGGTCTCTGGTGAACATGAGAGAGGGAGAGAGTGTTGGGAGGCTTGGGAGGCTAGGCAAGGCCAGAGTCCCAGTGTTGGTGTGCCTGTGAAAGGGTTGCCAAGGGACGGTGAGGACCAACAATATTTTTTAGTGCTGGAACCCTTCATGTGGGCCCAATCCCTGGACGTTTTCAATTTTGGAGCTGGACTCTGGCAAAAATGAGGGAGAGAGGGAGGGAGTGTTGTGAGGGTTGGGGGGGCTAGGCAAGCCGAGAGACCCAGTGTTGGTGTGGCTGTGAAAGAGCTGCCAAGGGAAGGTGAGGACCAGGAATAGCTTTCATGTGGGAGCAATTCCTGGACGTTTTCAATTTCGGAGCTGGGCTCTGGCGAAAATGAGAGAGAGACAGACAGAATTTTTGGATGGCCTGGAGGCTAGGCAAGCCCACAGCTGCAGCATTGGTATGGCTGTGAAAGGGTTACCAAGGAAAAGTGAGGACCAGTAATAGTTTTCATTCCTGGCACCTTTTGTGTAGGAGCAATCCATGGGCATTTTCAATTTTGGAGCCTGGATCTGGTAAAATTGAAAAAGAGGTGGAGTGTGTTGGGACCGCTGGGAGGCTACGCTGAACTAAAACAACTGAAAGGACAGCCCGGCCCTCAAAAGACGGACTGTGTGTCGTGTCCATGAAGGATAGAAGATAGCCCTGGATGGTACTACCAGTGACATCAACAGCACCCACAGAAGCCAGGATCCTGATCCTACCCTCTCAGCTACTGTGAAAAGCAGGATGCTGACTGCAACCCAACTTGCTCGGTAGAACAAACACTACCTGAGACTAGGATCAGGCTTCAGACCATGTAAATATGGCTTTTCACCCTCAGAACAAGTAGTTAGACTTTAAAAATGAGGTTTTAGACCACCAAAATGAGGATTTGGGCCTTAAAATTAGGGTTTGGACCCTAGAAATGAGGCTTTAAATCCTGAAAAACAATGACTATTTGGGCCCTACAGTGAGGCTTTCAACCCCGAACTAGGCTTTAGGCCTGAAAGAGTTAGACTCCAGAATGAGTATTTGGACCATAAAAATGAGTATTTGGACACTCAGCAGGAGGGTTTGGTCCTTCTAAGTGAGTCTTTGTAGTCTCCAAATAGAACTGTGGACCCTAAAACCGAGGATTTGCTTTTTAAGTGAGGGCTTAGACCCAGCAAATGAGCATTTAGGCTGTCAAAATGCGGCTTGAGAGCCTTAAAATGAGGGGAGGGATTCAAAAAACGAGGCTTTGGGCCCTAAAAATGAGACTTCTAAAAATAGAAATTGTGGCTTTGAACTCTAAATATGAGGCTTTGGACCCTAAAAACTAGGATTTGGACCCAATAAATGAGGCTTAGAACCCAAAAAGAAGGCACTGGGCCCTAAAAAGGAGACTTTGAACCCTCAAAATTTGGGACTAGAAACAAAAAGCCAAAGACTTGGACAAGAAAATGAGATTTTTGGACTATAAAAGAAAGATCTGGGTCATAAAAATGAGGCTTTGGAGTCTCCAGTTAAAGCTTTGGACCCTAAAGCAGGGCCTTTGTTCCCTAAAAAGAGGGTTTAGACCCTACAGATCAGTATTTGGCCCCTAAAAATGAGGCTTTTGGCCTTAGAAATGGGGGGCTTTGGAAGACATAAATGAGGTTTGGTAACTTAATATGAGACTCTGGATATAAAAATGAGGATTTGGACTCTGAAAAATGAGAGTTTGGGTCACATAAATGATGCTTTCCAGAGCCCAAAAATGAAGCTGAGGACAGTGAAATTAGGTTTTGCGTCCTATAATAAGGATTTGGCCTTATCCAAGTCCAGCTTTGGATACTAACAATGAGGGTTTGGGCAATATAAATAGAAGGTTTGACTCTCAAAATTCAAGTTGGTAAACTAAAACTGAGGCTTTGGATCCTAAAAATGAGGCTTGGTACCCTGCAAATGAGAGTTAAGACCCTACAAATGAAGATTTGTGCCCTACAAAGGAGGGTTAAAACACTACCAATGAGGCTTTGGGTTCTAAAAATCAAGATTTGGACCCAAAACTGATTCTTTGAGCCTTAAAAATGAGGCTTTCAGCTCTGAAAAAGAAAGATGTTTGGACCCCAAAAATGAGGCTTCTGAAGAACAAAAATGAGGCTTTGAGACCCCAAAGGAGGTTTTGTTCCCTGAAGTGAGGGTTTGGACGATAAAATAGAGGCTTTGCAGCTTAGAATCGGTGCTTTGGACTCTAAAAATAAGACTTTGGAAACTAAAAATGTCACTTTGGTTGCTTTAAAATGAGGCGTCCAAATCAAATGTAGATTTGGATGGTTAAAAAGTGCCTTTTTGAGCTAAATATGAGGTTTTAGAACCTTAAAATGAAGCTTTGGGCCTTAAAAATAAGATTATGAGTCCTAAAATTAAGACTGAGCTGTAGAAGAGGGGTTTGGACGCTGCAAATGAGAATTTGGACCCTAAAAATAAAGCTTTGAGCCCTATAACCGAGGGTTTGGAAACCAAAATGAGGCTTTGGACTCTGAGATGAGCTTTTGTGTCTTAAAATGAGGCTAGGTCCCTAAAACGGAGGCTTTGGAAATGAAAACTGAGGCTTTGACGCTGAAGAATAAGCATCAGACCCAACTGAGGGTTTTTGCCTTAAAATGAAGGTTTGAACCCTAAAACTTAGGCTTTGGACTGTGTAACTGAGAGGTCTGGCCCTCCAAATAAAGGTTTGGGGGAAAAAAAATGAGGCTTTGGACCTTAAAAATGAGGCTTTGGACGTGAAAAGCATGAGGCTTTGGTCCCTAAAAATTACAGGCTGGATCCTAAAACTTAGGCTATGGGAAAATGGGGGTTTGGGAGCTAAGTTGAGGGTGTGGACCCGAAAATGAGGCTTTGGGCCCTAAAACTGAGGCTTTGGACCTTCAAAATCAGACTTGGGGAATTAAAAATTATGCTTTGGGCCCTTAAAATGAATCTTTGAACCTTTGAAGTGGGGTTTGGAACTCATAAATGAGGGTTTGTATCCTAAGAATGAGGTTTTGAACCTTCAAAATGACTATTTGGACCCACAAGAGGAGGATTTGGGCCTTTCAAAATGATACTTTGGGCCCTAAAAAATGAGGCTTCTGTCCTGAAAATGAGGGTTTGGGCTTTAAAGACATGAGATTAGATCTTAAAAATGAGACTTTAGACCCCAAAAATGATGGCTTAGGCTCTAAACTGGGGCTTTGGGGCCCTTAAATAGGTTTTTGTGCAGCTTTGGACTCCAAGAGATGAAGCTTTGTGCCCTAGACGTGAGAGTTGTGACTCAGAAACAAGGATTTGGGCCTTCAGGAGGAGGGCTTTTTTTACTGAAAGCGTGCGCAGATCCTGTAGCCAGAGGGGCAAGACTTCGGTGGTGTTCATACCTCAGTTGGGCATGTCCTTGAGCAGCCTGATGGGACCTGCTCTGAGCCTGGGGTTGGGCTGAGACCGCTCAATGTCCCCTCTGACCAGAATTATTCCATGATTTTATGATTTCTCTCAGTAGAAAGACCCGATTGGACAAGCTCATCTGGACAGGGTGACGCTACAGACTCCCCGGTGAGGTACAGCTCACCCAACACTGAGCTCCTGGTTCTGCGTAGATCTCTCCATTTTGACATTTCAAATGCCCAGCCTGGCACCCTTGGATCTCTTGCAAACCGGTGCAGAAAGATCCGTCCCTGCAAAGTGACCTTCAGCTTGGCAGACAGTCATCACTCACCCGCGCTGGTGTCCTCAGGAACAACCTTCACTCAAGGTCAGGGACTGAATTTTTAGGGCGGCATCAGGGTGGCCCCTTCCCCCAGATGCTGGAGGGGGTCCTAAGCAGAAGCTTCCTGTAAGGACGGTTGGGTTCCTGAGTTGAATAGGATGGATTTGGGCAAGGAGGAAAATGCCAGGTAACGGCAGGCTCCATGAGTGCCATAGTGCTGGGCCTGGAGATGGACTTTCTGTCACTGCGGCTGGCCCATGGGATGGCCAAGCGGGGCGCCTACTTGAAGGATTTCATAAGTAGAGATAGAAATTGGATATAAATTGGGTGATCTGGGAGATGAGTAGGATCATAAAGAGCCCTGGCTCTACCCCAAATGGAAGCAGAAAGTCCGGCCGAGCAGAGCTGGGCCCAGCCTTGTTTTCCTCTCCTTCCCTGGCCCCTTATGGCCCTGGGTGAAAGCCCCTGCACGTAGGTGCCCTTCATGCCTCCCCAGCTGCACTCGCACCCTCTCCTTTCCCCTCCAGGGACATTTGGTTCTTCACCACGTTGCTGCGAGTGCCCACTTGCCCCCTCTTGCCCCAGAAAGCAGGTCCCTTTCCGTCCCTCGGATGGAAGAGGTCCTGAGGGAAGGTCCCTCAGATGGCCCTTCTTCCAGCACCACATTGGGCTGATCTCAGAGCCACGGCCAACTGTAAAACCCTTCTCCCCTCTTCCGGTGAAGGACCCTTGGGAACAATTACAAAAGTCAACACTCTTTTGCAACTTCTCCTTTGTGTTTTTATTCATCTCTTTCCCAAGCTCCTTGTGCGCCCAAAGACAGATGGGTTTCTGCAAAAGAAGAGAGACTCTCCTAAAACAATACTGCAGGTTTTGGGAGCTCTTTGCCCACACGCAGCCCCCGTGGATGGCTTCAGGTCAGGACACAGAGGGCAGGGCAGCTGTTTCCCTCCCTCTATTTACCCTTTCTCTGCAGCCTCTCCAGCAGCAGTGGTTTGGTCCCAGGCTGTGCCAGACCCACCCAAAAAGCCTTTCTCTTCCCTCCAGGGATCTAAAGGGCCAACGAGCTGGGAAGAAACAGTCCCCTCTCCAGCCCAGAGCAGCCTTGCAGTTAGTTGACTGTAAATCCAGTTAAAGCTTTGGACCCTAAAGCAGGGCCTTTGTTCCCTAAAAAGAGGGTTTAGACCCTACAGATCAGTATTTGGCCCCTAAAAATGAGGCTCTGGGCCTTAGAAATGGGGGGTGAGGATATGGCCTGTAGTTCCCTGGGTCCTCCTTCTTGCCCTTCTGGAAGACGGGGGTGACCTTTCCCCTCTTCAGACACTTCTCCCAGTTGCCATGATCAAAGACTATCGTGAGAGGCCTCTCAGTGACATCGGCCAGTTCCCTCAGTGCTCGTGGGTACATCCCACCAGGGCCCATGGACTTATATATGTCTAGTTCACTTGAGTATTCCCTCCCTCCCTAGTTAGGCCTTCCAAATACGGCCAAATACCATGGCCTTGTGTGTTTCCTGAGGCTACAGAAGAGAGGACGCCATTGGAAAATGAGTACCTTGCCCCTGGTGATGGAAGAGCCCAAGGTGGGAACTTAGCCATCCCATCAATCAGAACTAAGGGCTCTTTGAAGAGTCCCCACTCTCCTTCTAACTCTGCTTTTCTACAAGGAAAGAATGGCTCCCAAGAACAACACAGATCTGAATCACGTACCTGTTGGTGGTGCTCCCTCTGCTCCGGGCACCCCAAGCCCTGATCACTCGAGCCAGGGCCACTCCATCCTGGAGACCACTGATCTGGCCTTCAGTGGGTGGCATTGCGTAGACCTGGACTCCTCATATCCCAGTGGCACCAAAACGGAGGGCCCAAAGCTGTAGCCCGCCAGTACTGTCTTCTGTGGTTCTTTCAGCACTGACCAGAATATCTCAGGCCTTGATTTTAGTAATTGTGCTGTCTCAGGTCTTGATGGCTGTGGAATGAGGACCTTGTAGGCGGGCTCCTCAGGCATCTTGGCCTCAGAGCTTGTTGGCGGTATTTTGCTTCCAACAGGAACTTTCTTTTCTCCTTGTCTTCCTCCCCTGTACCGCCGAGGTTTTCTTGCGGGCTCTTGGCTCTGCTTTAATACTTGGCCATTGGGCAGAGGTTCGCCCTCGGCTTGGCTGCTCACAGGCTGCTTTTTTCCAGAGAAGGTCCCGGGGGTCACTGGCAGCTGCCTGGAAGGACACAACTGGAGGGGTCTGCCTGAGGACACAATGGGTTTGGGGCCATATCCTGTCCCCGTGAGCCATGTGCCTCTTTGCACAGCTGCTGGCAGCTCAGCCGATGGCTGCACTCAGCTCAGGAGAGGAAAACCCTGAGCCGGGCCCCTCGGCTGACACACGGCTGTCCCCATGCACAGCTCAGGAGGCCACGCTGGGGCTCTCCCAAAGGGCCCGAGGGGAACCAGCCTTGTGAAAGGGGGGGCTCCCGGCAGCCCCATCCTGCCCCTCCGGGCGCTGCCTTCACCACTGTTGCACGGTCATGAACAGCGAGTGTTTGGGGCTGGGGAATGGGCTCTTGCTGGGTCAGAAAATGACCCCACGCAGACGCCAGGCCTGAGCCTCCAGCCTCACCTGACCCAAGACCTGGTCCTCATTTCCCTCGCCTTCTTATCCCAGAGTTGCTGGCATACATTACTTGTCAAGCTCGAACAAGCCGACGAAGGCGGTTCAGGAATTCTCGCTGGAACTGGGAAGGAGAGACCTCGTCAGAAGAGCATCGCTGTGATGCTGCTGGTCCCGGTGACACACAGGGGAGCTCAGGCCTCTTTCCAAAACATCCAAGGGGGGCATTCTGATCCCCTCACAGCCTGCTGTCTCCGGGGGCACCCTCCCCAACACTGGCGCTTGCTGGGCTCCTCTGCAAATGCATTATCGGTGACAGGTCTTGGAAAGAGAAGCTGAGAAATGCTGGTAAGGTGACAGAGCCTCTTTCAGAGAGGTAATTTCCCAGACAGGCCCTTGGATCCTCATCCTGTACCCAGGGATGGGCATCTTGAGGACATCCCACCCCAGGGCTCAGTTCTCATGAAGCCAACGAGTCATTAGGAGAAAAGGCTGTGCCGAGCTGGCATGAAGCTTTGTTGCAGGTCAGAGCCTTTTGATAATCATCACCGGGGATTTTCCCTTCAGATCACAGAAGCTGGTTGCCTGCGCTATGGAGAGGAGCCGGGAGCAGCTTTACCTTCCTTGTCTTGCCTGAGAGGTGGCAAAACCTCTTTTTTCTTCCACTTGTCCTCATCAGAGACATTTCTCAAGGCCTTGAGAGGGTTCCTGGGTGGTGGTTTGGGCACAAACTCGCGTTCAGACCTGGAGACAAAGAGACAACACCAGCGTGACCCACGGCACCACCAGCCCTTGCCGCTTGCCCCGATCCCCTGCTCACAGGCAGAGTTTGGCATTGCCGTAAAGGCCATTGTTTTCCCAAGTCGACTATGCCTCATCCCCAGGGACTGTCCTGGGAAATGGGGTCATCCAGAAAAGAAGTCCGGGCCACAACGGGAAAAAAGTGTTGCTTAAAGTCCTCCATCTGCCCCATCAGCTCTGCTCACAGGAATGACTACAGGCCAAGCACGAACAAGAGTCACTGCTCTGTGTTCCCGCAGCAGGGCAGCTGTGGTCACAAGGAGCAAAAGCTACCAAACTGCAGCTGAGCAGCTGAGTCAACCAGAGGCTACAGCCACCAAGGTACTTACGCAGGAAAGATGATGACGCAGCCAGTGAAAGTCAGGGAGGCAATGGGTACCACCCGGGACACCACCATGTCCCTCAGCTGGGGAACCTGCAGTGGAGGAACATGGAGATGGCAGGATGTCCTCAACATGGCCAAGGCACTCAATAGCAGAGGAGCTCACGACAGCAAGAGGTGGTGGGACCATGCTCTCGCCTGGCCTCAGCAGCTGGCCATGTCCTGGCAGGCCGCCCGCAAGCAGTGCTGGGGAACCACTGCTCAAGTGGTGGGGAAACCAAAAGGCTCACCTTGAATGCAGCCCCTTCCTGCATCCTCTTTCCAGTAATCCTCTCCAGGAAGTCAGAGTAGAATTTCATTTGCACGCTCCTGCCTTCGATGAGGAGCACCCCCACGTCCCTGAGGACAAGGGCGACGTTCTCCCCCTTCCCCAGGCAGTAAGAGAGGAGGGACATGGTTCCTTGGATGCAGCTGTCCACTTTGTGCCGGGATACAAAGGCATCCGTGGCCACCTTGGCATACTTCATAGGCTCCAGCTCCTTATTGCCTGGAAAAACACACGAGAGGAAGGGAGGCGATCACCCAGTGGCCCTTCCGCAGGCATTTCCCAAGGGCTGCTTATTGTAGTCATCGTCCTGAAAGGCCCCGGTTTTGGACCTGCTCCACAGAGGGGGCAGTTTGCTTTTAGAGAAGGGACGCAATAGCCCCCTTCACCCTGACTGTGCAGCCAGCCAGGGTTTGATCTGCCATCTTACCAGGCAGGTCGTCCTTATCATCCATGAGGTTGTGGACAACTGCAAGGTTCCTGGCCGGGCGAAACGCAGGCCTCTGGATAATCACGACCTCGTTCCCAACCTGGGTCTGTGTGGGGACCACATCGAAGGAGCCAAGGGTGGGAATTCGTACCCCCTGCAAGTGGAAGAGAAGGGATGGGCGGAAGGGTGAGGACTGGCTGGAGGGAAGATCCGGACATGGCCCTGGCCAGCGATGGTGCTTTGGACCAGACCCTGCCCGCTCCTGCTCTTCAGAGACATGAGCCAGGGCAGTGGGGAGATCTTTAAGGAGGAGCTGCAGAGCCCTCTTTTACCCCTCCCGCCTCCAAAAAAGCAGTGCCGGAGTCAGGGCAGAAGCAGCCTGAGGGCGTCCGGGGGGGCCTCCAGGAACTGGGATCAGCCCTGCTGTGATACCACGGGTATGCGATACCGCCCTTGCATGAGCCCTGTTTGTCCATTGGTAGGGAGTTTTGGGGTGAGTTTCCTGCTTTCTGAGGAGGGGAAGAGTAGCTGCAGGCCATGCCCCGGGGCCATGGAGACCCCCCCACCCCTCTGGGTGGAGAAGGAGGATGCAGGTGTTGCCCCACCTTGCGCAGCAGGAGCTGTTCCTGAACATAGCCAGCCACTGCATCCCAGATGGCTGTTTGCTCTGGAAAGCAAAGGAAAACCAGGTCACACTCTGCGCCTGCTGGCTCTCAACCCTCCAAGATCTCCCGAGCTGTGGTGCATTGGCAGAACTAAAGTATCGCTGCAGTTCCCAGCCCCTGAGACAGCTGCAGAGCTGAGTCTCGCCCACACAACGCTGCAACTGTCAGTCATGGCAATGCTCCGGTGGTGGCTGTGGATGCCTTTACCTTTGGCAGTGATGCTGGGCATCATGAAGGTGTGCTCCATCCCATTGTAGAAGTCCATCTTGGTCCGCCTCACGCTGGCGGGTTGCTCCTTAGTGGCGACAGCCATGTGGGAGCTCATCCCTGTTCGCCCTGTGGACGCTCCTCTCCAGGGTGCAGGACCCACTGCCCTGCGGCCCCTTTTGTACCCCTGTGCGGCCATGTCACCGACCCAGTGTGACCCCACAGTGACCCAGCCACTGCTGGCTATGCTGCCCACTGTGACATGGCCACCAGCAACCTGCCGCCTGCCACGGCCACCACTGACTGGCTGATCGTGGTGACATGGCACCCACTGACCTCATGCCCTCTGTGATGCGGCTGCCACCACGCCTGTGTCAGTGCCCGGTGGTGACATGGGGCCCAGCCCATGCCTCCTTCTTCCATGTCCGGTGTCCAGCTAACGTATGCCTGTGCTCTCTCAGCCCCGTAATCCTGTGCATTCTCCTGAAACCGGCAGACAGCACATAGGGAAAATGCATGCTCTTGTAGATCTCCGCCATCCCACATTGTGCAAAATATATATATTTTAATCCCAGCTGCCACAAACAGTGGTGGCTTGGTCCACAGACCCTTCACTCACTCCTGGATGCTCTGAGCGGCATGAGCCGTCGGTGGCTGAATTTGAGTGCTCAAAGCAAGGTGCCCCAGAGCCTTTTCAATACCCAGCAGGGATAAGTTTGGACAGGGAAAATTCTGACTGCATCTAAGGAAAAAAAACGCGTACTCTGAGGATTGTGAAATGGCCGGAGAGGACGTGTAGTCTCCAGGGTCATAGAATCAGAGAATGTCTCGAGTTGGAAGGGGATCCCTAAGGATCCTCAAATCCAGCTCCCTGCTCCTCACAGGACTACCTAAAACTAAACCATATGACTAAGAGCGTCGTCCAGCTGCTCCTTGAACTCTGACAGGCTTGGTGCCGTGACCACCACCCTGGGGAGCCAGTTCCAGTGACCGACCACACTCTCAGTGAAGAACTTTTTCTTAATGTCCAATCTGAACTCTCCCGATGCAGCTTCGTAATTTGACCCCTGCCTCAGGGTGGCCCCCTCTCCTAGATGCTGGAGGGCCTCCGAAGTAGAAGCTTCCTCTAAGGACGGTTGGGTTCCTGGGTTTAATAGGATGGATTTGGGCAAGGAGGACAATGCCAGGTAAGAAGGAGACTATTCTAATACTTGTGTTTTGGCAGCCCAGGCAAGGAGGTAGCAGGGTTTTGTGAGTCTGTCTGCATCTTTATTAAGGATTACCAGAGGAAGGGAGAAACAAGTTGACATTACAAACTCAGAGTTACTGGTGTTTCGCTGAAGAGCCGTTTCTGAGGTCTAGGGGGCTCTGGCCCAGCTCTATAAAGGTGGGGAAACTCAGAAAATAGGCAGGAGTGAAGACAGTTAAGGTCTCCTGAGAGATTTCATCTGGCTCTTCCAAAGGGGGTGTCTTTTAAGGAGATTGGTCATCCTTTTGTCTTTGTAGCAGAATGCAAATGACTCCCAAGGTGCTGCCCTTCCTCCTTAAGACAAGAACACTTTTTCTTGCTTTCCTCTTGCAAAGCTATTGAGACCGACTTGCTTCCATGGCTCATGGCAGGATTGGAGAAAACATTGGAGGAGAAGGCTCTGGAGAGGCCAGAGCTTGGCTGCAGATCCCCAAACCTTGAAATATAAGCTCTTCTGCACCATATTGCAGAGTAGAATTCCATTCTACCTTAAAAGAAAGGTCGTTTGAAAACAGCATGCCATCTCAAAGATAAACAAGACAATGACTGGGCACTTGTGACCCTACCCAGGAGTCCATTCCCTGCTAGTGGCCCACACCCACGTAGCCACGCAACATCGCTTCCCTCTGCTCCCTTTGCTTGGCTCTTCTAAGCCAAATTCTCTTCAGGCTGACAGAGGATAAGAGCTTTCCTCCACGCAAAGCATCTTGAGCACAAAGCAGCACAGAGTCCCTGCATGAGGCTTTAGACCCCAAAGGTGAGGTTTTTTGGCCCAGCATGAGGCTTTGGGGCTTTAAAATGCTGCTTTGGACTGTCACAGCAAGGTTTTGGGCCCTAAAAATTAGGGTTTGGGCCTGAAAATGTGGGTTTGGGCTCTGAAAATTGGGGTTTGGGGCTCTAAAAGGAGGGTTTGGAGCCTTCAAAGGAGGGCTTGGACCCCCAAAATGAGGCTTTGGACCCTGACATGATTCTCTTGTCCTTAAAACCCTCACATGGCGGCCATGCTGGAGCCCACAGCACCAGTGGGCATGCACAGGGTGCTGTGGCACGCTTCGAGATGTCGTCCCGGGGGTGAAGGAAGGCAGCACCTCCGCGCCTCCTCGTCTCTCTGTAACCAAGGTGGTGGGGAATTAAACAGAATATTGTGTGTTGTGAAACTCATAGCCATAGGAACCTCACCAGGTAGCTACTGTTTTGTATTAAGAAACTAATAGAAAGTGGATGAAAACAATGAAGAATTGAATAGAGGAGTTTCGTTTGAATCTTGTAACTCTAGGAACTGTATCTGTTAGTTATTGTATTTGTTAAGTTGTGTAAAACCAAGGAAACTTGCTATAGAAACCTGTTATGTACCAGTGATGCTGCTTGGAAACACCCTTACCCTTCCCATCTTGATTTGAATATCAAGAAATCTTAGTAGTCACTAGTAGAAGCGACCAATGATTATTTTGGGATACGAATATTGATGAAGTCATAAAATCAAAGAAACCAATCAATGTAAAGGTTAAAGTTAATAGTGAATATTGTATGTTAATAGCAAGCATTGTATGTAATTTTATGTTAAACAGCATGACTCGACAGAAAAAGGGTATAAAAACTGGTGAATTTTAATGCAAAGGGGAACACGCTTGAGGAGGAGATATCCCCCGTGTTCCCGGCGCCGTGAATAAAGAATGCCTGCCTTTTAACGCTACATTAGTGTTACGAGGTTTATTCCCGATTTCGGTGACATCTCCTCCCTGTCAGGCACTGGCAGGACCGTCCCCTCTGCCATGCTCAAATGCCCTCCGAGGCCCGGAAAGGCCTGAGGGAAGGGCCGGACCTGCCTCAGTTTAGTACAACTAAACTAGTAAACTAAAACTGAGGCTTTATTGTTCAGCACCACCGCTTTAAGGAAACAGAACAACAATACTCTGAATGGGAAAAGGGACTTTTATCTTTAGTCTGAGCAGTTAAACAAATTGAGAAAATAGACCACGGACAACCTGCGCAAACTAGAGGACCATTTAATTTCCTAGAGGCAATCCTAAAGGGGACTGCTCCCCCAGAAGGAGTTGCACAAAAAAACACTATCAGAAAATGGTATGCCTACCTAACAGGAATTGCAGAAAATACGCAATTAAACTGAAGGACACACTAAGGTTTCCAAATTGCAGATGCCCATAAACACAGACCCTTTGGCATTACAACAACCTTTTAAACCTTCACCCATTCTGGATGCACCACCCCTCACTGAGGGTACACCAATAGAAAACATTTGGTTTATGGATGCTTCAACAAAAAGGATAAACGGTAAATGGCAATATAAGGCTGTTGCATTAGATATTACCACCGGCAAACAAGTAATAGAAGAAGGTGAAGGCAGTGCGCAAGTAGGAGAAATAAGAGCAGCTGTTTTGACAGCACAGAATGGAGCAAAAATCATGTATGTAGACTCTTACACTGTGTGGGCCAGTGCCACACAGTGGCTCTGTCAATTGGAAACCTTGAATTGGGAAGTAAATAGATCCCCAGTTTGGAGAAACAAAGATTGGCAATTATTTCTAGATATAGCCAGGAAAACACCTTTCAAGATGGGATGGGTAAAAGCTCATGCTAAGGATAATCAACTAGTCACAAAGTGAAATCAAAAGGTAGATGAGCTAACTAAAATTAGAAAAATCACCTTAAATCCTGAGTGGTATCGATTGAGAGAATGGTTGCATGGAAACCTCAGCCACACAGGTAAAGAAGCACTTTGCTGCACAGAGTGAAGGCTGGCCTGTAAACAGATAAACTTGTGAAACTCTCTTACAGAATGTCCCCAGTGTCAATTGAAATTACAAGCAGATCACCCTGCTAAAGCACCACCTTTACATATCAATGAAGGGAAAACTTTATGGTCCACATGGCAAATTGATTATATCAGACCATTCAAATCCACTGCGGGATATCGATACATCCTCACAGGAGCTTGCTTGTGGTGACTAAATGTTTGAAAGCTGATGGGCGAAATACAGTGTGAGGGCTGTCATTTTGGCTCTCAAATCTACCTACCCCTGACGTTATCCAAAGTGATAACGTCTCGCAATTTTCGTGTAAGGAAGTGCAAGACTGGGCAAAACAAGAGGGAATGAAAGGGGTATTCCACACTCCATACTACCCTCAATCAAATAGGATGGTAGAAAGAGCTAATGGCTTATTGAAAACGAATCTCATACCACACGAGGCTCAATGGGGTGGAGGGGGGGAGTGTCTTAGGGCCTACCCTCCAGCACAGCATTGCAACTTAACTCTGGGAAGCATTGGGAAAATTCCCTTCCCGAACTATCCTATCAGCCAGTCTTTATATTATGGGAGCGTGTCAACTTTGTGAGTATATGTATTAGTTCACAGTATAGGATTTAGTGTAATGAGGTACCGGAACGTTGTTGCAGGCCATGGTATTGTTCATGCTGAACTAAAACAACTGAAAGGACAGCCCGGCCCTCAAAAGACGGACTGTGTGTCGTGTCCATGAAGGATAGAAGATAGCCCTGGATGGTACTACCAGTGACATCAACAGCACCCACAGAAGCCAGGATCCTGATCCTACCCTCTCAGCTACTGTGAAAAGCAGGATGCTGACTGCAACCCAACTTGCTCGGTAGAACAAACACTACCTGAGACTAGGATCAGGCTTCAGACCATGTAAATATGGCTTTTCACCCTCAGAACAAGTAGTTAGACTTTAAAAATGAGGTTTTAGACCACCAAAATGAGGATTTGGGCCTTAAAATTAGGGTTTGGACCCTAGAAATGAGGCTTTAAATCCTGAAAAACAATGACTATTTGGGCCCTACAGTGAGGCTTTCAACCCCGAACTAGGCTTTAGGCCTGAAAGAGTTAGACTCCAGAATGAGTATTTGGACCATAAAAATGAGTATTTGGACACTCAGCAGGAGGGTTTGGTCCTTCTAAGTGAGTCTTTGTAGTCTCCAAATAGAACTGTGGACCCTAAAACCGAGGATTTGCTTTTTAAGTGAGGGCTTAGACCCAGCAAATGAGCATTTAGGCTGTCAAAATGCGGCTTGAGAGCCTTAAAATGAGGGGAGGGATTCAAAAAACGAGGCTTTGGGCCCTAAAAATGAGACTTCTAAAAATAGAAATTGTGGCTTTGAACTCTAAATATGAGGCTTTGGACCCTAAAAACTAGGATTTGGACCCAATAAATGAGGCTTAGAACCCAAAAAGAAGGCACTGGGCCCTAAAAAGGAGACTTTGAACCCTCAAAATTTGGGACTAGAAACAAAAAGCCAAAGACTTGGACAAGAAAATGAGATTTTTGGACTATAAAAGAAAGATCTGGGTCATAAAAATGAGGCTTTGGAGTCTCCAGTTAAAGCTTTGGACCCTAAAGCAGGGCCTTTGTTCCCTAAAAAGAGGGTTTAGACCCTACAGATCAGTATTTGGCCCCTAAAAATGAGGCTTTTGGCCTTAGAAATGGGGGGCTTTGGAAGACATAAATGAGGTTTGGTAACTTAATATGAGACTCTGGATATAAAAATGAGGATTTGGACTCTGAAAAATGAGAGTTTGGGTCACATAAATGATGCTTTCCAGAGCCCAAAAATGAAGCTGAGGACAGTGAAATTAGGTTTTGCGTCCTATAATAAGGATTTGGCCTTATCCAAGTCCAGCTTTGGATACTAACAATGAGGGTTTGGGCAATATAAATAGAAGGTTTGACTCTCAAAATTCAAGTTGGTAAACTAAAACTGAGGCTTTGGATCCTAAAAATGAGGCTTGGTACCCTGCAAATGAGGGTTAAGACCCTACAAATGAAGATTTGTGCCCTACAAAGGAGGGTTAAAACACTACCAATGAGGCTTTGGGTTCTAAAAATCAAGATTTGGACCCAAAACTGATTCTTTGAGCCTTAAAAATGAGGCTTTCAGCTCTGAAAAAGAAAGATGTTTGGACCCCAAAAATGAGGCTTCTGAAGAACAAAAATGAGGCTTTGAGACCCCAAAGGAGGTTTTGTTCCCTGAAGTGAGGGTTTGGACGATAAAATAGAGGCTTTGCAGCTTAGAATCGATGCTTTGGACTCTAAAAATAAGACTTTGGAAACTAAAAATGTCACTTTGGTTGCTTTAAAATGAGGCGTCCAAATCAAATGTAGATTTGGATGGTTAAAAAGTGCCTTTTTGAGCTAAATATGAGGTTTTAGAACCTTAAAATGAAGCTTTGGGCCTTAAAAATAAGATTATGAGTCCTAAAATTAAGACTGAGCTGTAGAAGAGGGGTTTGGACGCTGCAAATGAGAATTTGGACCCTAAAAATAAAGCTTTGAGCCCTATAACCGAGGGTTTGGAAACCAAAATGAGGCTTTGGACTCTGAGATGAGCTTTTGTGTCTTAAAATGAGGCTAGGTCCCTAAAACGGAGGCTTTGGAAATGAAAACTGAGGCTTTGACGCTGAAGAATAAGCATCAGACCCAACTGAGGGTTTTTGCCTTAAAATGAAGGTTTGAACCCTAAAACTTAGGCTTTGGACTGTGTAACTGAGAGGTCTGGCCCTCCAAATAAAGGTTTGGGGGAAAAAAAATGAGGCTTTGGACCTTAAAAATGAGGCTTTGGACGTGAAAAGCATGAGGCTTTGGTCCCTAAAAATTACAGGCTGGATCCTAAAACTTAGGCTATGGGAAAATGGGGGTTTGGGAGCTAAGTTGAGGGTGTGGACCCGAAAATGAGGCTTTGGGCCCTAAAACTGAGGCTTTGGACCTTCAAAATCAGACTTGGGGAATTAAAAATTATGCTTTGGGCCCTTAAAATGAATCTTTGAACCTTTGAAGTGGGGTTTGGAACTCATAAATGAGGGTTTGTATCCTAAGAATGAGGTTTTGAACCTTCAAAATGACTATTTGGACCCACAAGAGGAGGATTTGGGCCTTTCAAAATGATACTTTGGGCCCTAAAAAATGAGGCTTCTGTCCTGAAAATGAGGGTTTGGGCTTTAAAGACATGAGATTAGATCTTAAAAATGAGACTTTAGACCCCAAAAATGATGGCTTAGGCTCTAAACTGGGGCTTTGGGGCCCTTAAATAGGTTTTTGTGCAGCTTTGGACTCCAAGAGATGAAGCTTTGTGCCCTAGACGTGAGAGTTGTGACTCAGAAACAAGGATTTGGGCCTTCAGGAGGAGGGCTTTTTTTACTGAAAGCGTGCGCAGATCCTGTAGCCAGAGGGGCAAGACTTCGGTGGTGTTCATACCTCAGTTGGGCATGTCCTTGAGCAGCCTGATGGGACCTGCTCTGAGCCTGGGGTTGGGCTGAGACCGCTCAATGTCCCCTCTGACCAGAATTATTCCATGATTTTATGATTTCTCTCAGTAGAAAGACCCGATTGGACAAGCTCATCTGGACAGGGTGACGCTACAGACTCCCCGGTGAGGTACAGCTCACCCAACACTGAGCTCCTGGTTCTGCGTAGATCTCTCCATTTTGACATTTCAAATGCCCAGCCTGGCACCCTTGGATCTCTTGCAAACCGGTGCAGAAAGATCCGTCCCTGCAAAGTGACCTTCAGCTTGGCAGACAGTCATCACTCACCCGCGCTGGTGTCCTCAGGAACAACCTTCACTCAAGGTCAGGGACTGAATTTTTAGGGCGGCATCAGGGTGGCCCCTTCCCCCAGATGCTGGAGGGGGTCCTAAGCAGAAGCTTCCTGTAAGGACGGTTGGGTTCCTGAGTTGAATAGGATGGATTTGGGCAAGGAGGAAAATGCCAGGTAACGGCAGGCTCCATGAGTGCCATAGTGCTGGGCCTGGAGATGGACTTTCTGTCACTGCGGCTGGCCCATGGGATGGCCAAGCGGGGCGCCTACTTGAAGGATTTCATAAGTAGAGATAGAAATTGGATATAAATTGGGTGATCTGGGAGATGAGTAGGATCATAAAGAGCCCTGGCTCTACCCCAAATGGAAGCAGAAAGTCCGGCCGAGCAGAGCTGGGCCCAGCCTTGTTTTCCTCTCCTTCCCTGGCCCCTTATGGCCCTGGGTGAAAGCCCCTGCACGTAGGTGCCCTTCATGCCTCCCCAGCTGCACTCGCACCCTCTCCTTTCCCCTCCAGGGACATTTGGTTCTTCACCACGTTGCTGCGAGTGCCCACTTGCCCCCTCTTGCCCCAGAAAGCAGGTCCCTTTCCGTCCCTCGGATGGAAGAGGTCCTGAGGGAAGGTCCCTCAGATGGCCCTTCTTCCAGCACCACATTGGGCTGATCTCAGAGCCACGGCCAACTGTAAAACCCTTCTCCCCTCTTCCGGTGAAGGACCCTTGGGAACAATTACAAAAGTCAACACTCTTTTGCAACTTCTCCTTTGTGTTTTTATTCATCTCTTTCCCAAGCTCCTTGTGCGCCCAAAGACAGATGGGTTTCTGCAAAAGAAGAGAGACTCTCCTAAAACAATACTGCAGGTTTTGGGAGCCCTTTGCCCACACGCAGCCCCCGTGGATGGCTTCAGGTCAGGACACAGAGGGCAGGGCAGCTGTTTCCCTCCCTCTATTTACCCTTTCTCTGCAGCCTCTCCAGCAGCAGTGGTTTGGTCCCAGGCTGTGCCAGACCCACCCAAAAAGCCTTTCTCTTCCCTCCAGGGATCTAAAGGGCCAACGAGCTGGGAAGAAACAGTCCCCTCTCCAGCCCAGAGCAGCCTTGCAGTTAGTTGACTGTAAATCCAGTTAAAGCTTTGGACCCTAAAGCAGGGCCTTTGTTCCCTAAAAAGAGGGTTTAGACCCTACAGATCAGTATTTGGCCCCTAAAAATGAGGCTCTGGGCCTTAGAAATGGGGGGTGAGGATATGGCCTGTAGTTCCCTGGGTCCTCCTTCTTGCCCTTCTGGAAGACGGGGGTGACCTTTCCCCTCTTCGGACACTTCTCCCAGTTGCCATGATCAAAGACTATCGTGAGAGGCCTCTCAGTGACATCGGCCAGTTCCCTCAGTGCTCGTGGGTACATCCCACCAGGGCCCATGGACTTATATATGTCTAGTTCACTTGAATATTCCCTCCCTCCCTAGTTAGGCCTTCCAAATATGGCCAAATACCATGGCCTTGTGTGTTTCCTGAGGCTACAGAAGAGAGGACGCCATTGGAAAATGAGTACCTTGCCCCTGGTGATGGAAGAGCCCAAGGTGGGAACTTAGCCATCCCATCAATCAGAACTAAGGGCTCTTTGAAGAGTCCCCACTCTCCTTCTAACTCTGCTTTTCTACAAGGAAAGAATGGCTCCCAAGAACAACACAGATCTGAATCACGTACCTGTTGGTGGTGCTCCCTCTGCTCCGGGCACCCCAAGCCCTGATCACTCGAGCCAGGGCCACTCCATCCTGGAGACCACTGATCTGGCCTTCAGTGGGTGGCATTGCGTAGACCTGGACTCCTCATATCCCAGTGGCACCAAAACGGAGGGCCCAAAGCTGTAGCCCGCCAGTACTGTCTTCTGTGGTTCTTTCAGCACTGACCAGAATATCTCAGGCCTTGATTTTAGTAATTGTGCTGTCTCAGGTCTTGATGGCTGTGGAATGAGGACCTTGTAGGCGGGCTCCTCAGGCATCTTGGCCTCAGAGCTTGTTGGCGGTATTTTGCTTCCAACAGGAACTTTCTTTTCTCCTTGTCTTCCTCCCCTGTACCGCCGAGGTTTTCTTGCGGGCTCTTGGCTCTGCTTTAATACTTGGCCATTGGGCAGAGGTTCGCCCTCGGCTTGGCTGCTCACAGGCTGCTTTTTTCCAGAGAAGGTCCCGGGGGTCACTGGCAGCTGCCTGGAAGGACACAACTGGAGGGGTCTGCCTGAGGACACAATGGGTTTGGGGCCATATCCTGTCCCCGTGAGCCATGTGCCTCTTTGCACAGCTGCTGGCAGCTCAGCCGATGGCTGCACTCAGCTCAGGAGAGGAAAACCCTGAGCCGGGCCCCTCGGCTGACACACGGCTGTCCCCATGCACAGCTCAGGAGGCCACGCTGGGGCTCTCCCAAAGGGCCCGAGGGGAACCAGCCTTGTGAAAGGGGGGGCTCCCGGCAGCCCCATCCTGCCCCTCCGGGCGCTGCCTTCACCACTGTTGCACGGTCATGAACAGCGAGTGTTTGGGGCTGGGGAATGGGCTCTTGCTGGGTCAGAAAATGACCCCACGCAGACGCCAGGCCTGAGCCTCCAGCCTCACCTGACCCAAGACCTGGTCCTCATTTCCCTCGCCTTCTTATCCCAGAGTTGCTGGCATACATTACTTGTCAAGCTCGAACAAGCCGACGAAGGCGGTTCAGGAATTCTCGCTGGAACTGGGAAGGAGAGACCTCGTCAGAAGAGCATCGCTGTGATGCTGCTGGTCCCGGTGACACACAGGGGAGCTCAGGCCTCTTTCCAAAACATCCAAGGGGGGCATTCTGATCCCCTCACAGCCTGCTGTCTCCGGGGGCACCCTCCCCAACACTGGCGCTTGCTGGGCTCCTCTGCAAATGCATTATCGGTGACAGGTCTTGGAAAGAGAAGCTGAGAAATGCTGGTAAGGTGACAGAGCCTCTTTCAGAGAGGTAATTTCCCAGACAGGCCCTTGGATCCTCATCCTGTACCCAGGGATGGGCATCTTGAGGACATCCCACCCCAGGGCTCAGTTCTCATGAAGCCAACGAGTCATTAGGAGAAAAGGCTGTGCCGAGCTGGCATGAAGCTTTGTTGCAGGTCAGAGCCTTTTGATAATCATCACCGGGGATTTTCCCTTCAGATCACAGAAGCTGGTTGCCTGCGCTATGGAGAGGAGCCGGGAGCAGCTTTACCTTCCTTGTCTTGCCTGAGAGGTGGCAAAACCTCTTTTTTCTTCCACTTGTCCTCATCAGAGACATTTCTCAAGGCCTTGAGAGGGTTCCTGGGTGGTGGTTTGGGCACAAACTCGCGTTCAGACCTGGAGACAAAGAGACAACACCAGCGTGACCCACGGCACCACCAGCCCTTGCCGCTTGCCCCGATCCCCTGCTCACAGGCAGAGTTTGGCATTGCCGTAAAGGCCATTGTTTTCCCAAGTCGACTATGCCTCATCCCCAGGGACTGTCCTGGGAAATGGGGTCATCCAGAAAAGAAGTCCGGGCCACAACGGGAAAAAAGTGTTGCTTAAAGTCCTCCATCTGCCCCATCAGCTCTGCTCACAGGAATGACTACAGGCCAAGCACGAACAAGAGTCACTGCTCTGTGTTCCCGCAGCAGGGCAGCTGTGGTCACAAGGAGCAAAAGCTACCAAACTGCAGCTGAGCAGCTGAGTCAACCAGAGGCTACAGCCACCAAGGTACTTACGCAGGAAAGATGATGACGCAGCCAGTGAAAGTCAGGGAGGCAATGGGTACCACCCGGGACACCACCATGTCCCTCAGCTGGGGAACCTGCAGTGGAGGAACATGGAGATGGCAGGATGTCCTCAACATGGCCAAGGCACTCAATAGCAGAGGAGCTCACGACAGCAAGAGGTGGTGGGACCATGCTCTCGCCTGGCCTCAGCAGCTGGCCATGTCCTGGCAGGCCGCCCGCAAGCAGTGCTGGGGAACCACTGCTCAAGTGGTGGGGAAACCAAAAGGCTCACCTTGAATGCAGCCCCTTCCTGCATCCTCTTTCCAGTAATCCTCTCCAGGAAGTCAGAGTAGAATTTCATTTGCACGCTCCTGCCTTCGATGAGGAGCACCCCCACGTCCCTGAGGACAAGGGCGACGTTCTCCCCCTTCCCCAGGCAGTAAGAGAGGAGGGACATGGTTCCTTGGATGCAGCTGTCCACTTTGTGCCGGGATACAAAGGCATCCGTGGCCACCTTGGCATACTTCATAGGCTCCAGCTCCTTATTGCCTGGAAAAACACACGAGAGGAAGGGAGGCGATCACCCAGTGGCCCTTCCGCAGGCATTTCCCAAGGGCTGCTTATTGTAGTCATCGTCCTGAAAGGCCCCGGTTTTGGACCTGCTCCACAGAGGGGGCAGTTTGCTTTTAGAGAAGGGACGCAATAGCCCCCTTCACCCTGACTGTGCAGCCAGCCAGGGTTTGATCTGCCATCTTACCAGGCAGGTCGTCCTTATCATCCATGAGGTTGTGGACAACTGCAAGGTTCCTGGCCGGGCGAAACGCAGGCCTCTGGATAATCACGACCTCGTTCCCAACCTGGGTCTGTGTGGGGACCACATCGAAGGAGCCAAGGGTGGGAATTCGTACCCCCTGCAAGTGGAAGAGAAGGGATGGGCGGAAGGGTGAGGACTGGCTGGAGGGAAGATCCGGACATGGCCCTGGCCAGCGATGGTGCTTTGGACCAGACCCTGCCCGCTCCTGCTCTTCAGAGACATGAGCCAGGGCAGTGGGGAGATCTTTAAGGAGGAGCTGCAGAGCCCTCTTTTACCCCTCCCGCCTCCAAAAAAGCAGTGCCGGAGTCAGGGCAGAAGCAGCCTGAGGGCGTCCGGGGGGGCCTCCAGGAACTGGGATCAGCCCTGCTGTGATACCACGGGTATGCGATACCGCCCTTGCATGAGCCCTGTTTGTCCATTGGTAGGGAGTTTTGGGGTGAGTTTCCTGCTTTCTGAGGAGGGGAAGAGTAGCTGCAGGCCATGCCCCGGGGCCATGGAGACCCCCCCACCCCTCTGGGTGGAGAAGGAGGATGCAGGTGTTGCCCCACCTTGCGCAGCAGGAGCTGTTCCTGAACATAGCCAGCCACTGCATCCCAGATGGCTGTTTGCTCTGGAAAGCAAAGGAAAACCAGGTCACACTCTGCGCCTGCTGGCTCTCAACCCTCCAAGATCTCCCGAGCTGTGGTGCATTGGCAGAACTAAAGTATCGCTGCAGTTCCCAGCCCCTGAGACGGCTGCAGAGCTGAGTCTCGCCCACACAACGCTGCAACTGTCAGTCATGGCAATGCTCCGGTGGTGGCTGTGGATGCCTTTACCTTTGGCGGTGATGCTGGGCATCATGAAGGTGTGCTCCATCCCATTGTAGAAGTCCATCTTGGTCCGCCTCACGCTGGCGGGTTGCTCCTTAGTGGCGACAGCCATGTGGGAGCTCATCCCTGTTCGCCCTGTGGACGCTCCTCTCCAGGGTGCAGGACCCACTGCCCTGCGGCCCCTTTTGTACCCCTGTGCGGCCATGTCACCGACCCAGTGTGACCCCACAGTGACCCAGCCACTGCTGGCTATGCTGCCCACTGTGACATGGCCACCAGCAACCTGCCGCCTGCCACGGCCACCACTGACTGGCTGATCGTGGTGACATGGCACCCACTGACCTCATGCCCTCTGTGATGCGGCTGCCACCACGCCTGTGTCAGTGCCCGGTGGTGACATGGGGCCCAGCCCATGCCTCCTTCTTCCATGTCCGGTGTCCAGCTAACGTATGCCTGTGCTCTCTCAGCCCCGTAATCCTGTGCATTCTCCTGAAACCGGCAGACAGCACATAGGGAAAATGCATGCTCTTGTAGATCTCCGCCATCCCACATTGTGCAAAATATATATATTTTAATCCCAGCTGCCACAAACAGTGGTGGCTTGGTCCACAGACCCTTCACTCACTCCTGGATGCTCTGAGCGGCATGAGCCGTCGGTGGCTGAATTTGAGTGCTCAAAGCAAGGTGCCCCAGAGCCTTTTCAATACCCAGCAGGGATAAGTTTGGACAGGGAAAATTCTGACTGCATCTAAGGAAAAAAAACGCGTACTCTGAGGATTGTGAAATGGCCGGAGAGGACGTGTAGTCTCCAGGGTCATAGAATCAGAGAATGTCTCGAGTTGGAAGGGGATCCCTAAGGATCCTCAAATCCAGCTCCCTGCTCCTCACAGGACTACCTAAAACTAAACCATATGACTAAGAGCGTCGTCCAGCTGCTCCTTGAACTCTGACAGGCTTGGTGCCGTGACCACCACCCTGGGGAGCCAGTTCCAGTGACCGACCACACTCTCAGTGAAGAACTTTTTCTTAATGTCCAATCTGAACTCTCCCGATGCAGCTTCGTAATTTGACCCCTGCCTCAGGGTGGCCCCCTCTCCTAGATGCTGGAGGGCCTCCGAAGTAGAAGCTTCCTCTAAGGACGGTTGGGTTCCTGGGTTTAATAGGATGGATTTGGGCAAGGAGGACAATGCCAGGTAAGAAGGAGACTATTCTAATACTTGTGTTTTGGCAGCCCAGGCAAGGAGGTAGCAGGGTTTTGTGAGTCTGTCTGCATCTTTATTAAGGATTACCAGAGGAAGGGAGAAACAAGTTGACATTACAAACTCAGAGTTACTGGTGTTTCGCTGAAGAGCCGTTTCTGAGGTCTAGGGGGCTCTGGCCCAGCTCTATAAAGGTGGGGAAACTCAGAAAATAGGCAGGAGTGAAGACAGTTAAGGTCTCCTGAGAGATTTCATCTGGCTCTTCCAAAGGGGGTGTCTTTTAAGGAGATTGGTCATCCTTTTGTCTTTGTAGCAGAATGCAAATGACTCCCAAGGTGCTGCCCTTCCTCCTTAAGACAAGAACACTTTTTCTTGCTTTCCTCTTGCAAAGCTATTGAGACCGACTTGCTTCCATGGCTCATGGCAGGATTGGAGAAAACATTGGAGGAGAAGGCTCTGGAGAGGCCAGAGCTTGGCTGCAGATCCCCAAACCTTGAAATATAAGCTCTTCTGCACCATATTGCAGAGTAGAATTCCATTCTACCTTAAAAGAAAGGTCGTTTGAAAACAGCATGCCATCTCAAAGATAAACAAGACAATGACTGGGCACTTGTGACCCTACCCAGGAGTCCATTCCCTGCTAGTGGCCCACACCCACGTAGCCACGCAACATCGCTTCCCTCTGCTCCCTTTGCTTGGCTCTTCTAAGCCAAATTCTCTTCAGGCTGACAGAGGATAAGAGCTTTCCTCCACGCAAAGCATCTTGAGCACAAAGCAGCACAGAGTCCCTGCATGAGGCTTTAGACCCCAAAGGTGAGGTTTTTTGGCCCAGCATGAGGCTTTGGGGCTTTAAAATGCTGCTTTGGACTGTCACAGCAAGGTTTTGGGCCCTAAAAATTAGGGTTTGGGCCTGAAAATGTGGGTTTGGGCTCTGAAAATTGGGGTTTGGGGCTCTAAAAGGAGGGTTTGGAGCCTTCAAAGGAGGGCTTGGACCCCCAAAATGAGGCTTTGGACCCTGACATGATTCTCTTGTCCTTAAAACCCTCACATGGCGGCCATGCTGGAGCCCACAGCACCAGTGGGCATGCACAGGGTGCTGTGGCACGCTTCGAGATGTCGTCCCGGGGGTGAAGGAAGGCAGCACCTCCGCGCCTCCTCGTCTCTCTGTAACCAAGGTGGTGGGGAATTAAACAGAATATTGTGTGTTGTGAAACTCATAGCCATAGGAACCTCACCAGGTAGCTACTGTTTTGTATTAAGAAACTAATAGAAAGTGGATGAAAACAATGAAGAATTGAATAGAGGAGTTTCGTTTGAATCTTGTAACTCTAGGAACTGTATCTGTTAGTTATTGTATTTGTTAAGTTGTGTAAAACCAAGGAAACTTGCTATAGAAACCTGTTATGTACCAGTGATGCTGCTTGGAAACACCCTTACCCTTCCCATCTTGATTTGAATATCAAGAAATCTTAGTAGTCACTAGTAGAAGCGACCAATGATTATTTTGGGATACGAATATTGATGAAGTCATAAAATCAAAGAAACCAATCAATGTAAAGGTTAAAGTTAATAGTGAATATTGTATGTTAATAGCAAGCATTGTATGTAATTTTATGTTAAACAGCATGACTCGACAGAAAAAGGGTATAAAAACTGGTGAATTTTAATGCAAAGGGGAACACGCTTGAGGAGGAGATATCCCCCGTGTTCCCGGCGCCGTGAATAAAGAATGCCTGCCTTTTAACGCTACATTAGTGTTACGAGGTTTATTCCCGATTTCGGTGACATCTCCTCCCTGTCAGGCACTGGCAGGACCGTCCCCTCTGCCATGCTCAAATGCCCTCCGAGGCCCGGAAAGGCCTGAGGGAAGGGCCGGACCTGCCTCAGTTTAGTACAACTAAACTAGTAAACTAAAACTGAGGCTTTATTGTTCAGCACCACCGCTTTAAGGAAACAGAACAACAATACTCTGAATGGGAAAAGGGACTTTTATCTTTAGTCTGAGCAGTTAAACAAATTGAGAAAATAGACCACGGACAACCTGCGCAAACTAGAGGACCATTTAATTTCCTAGAGGCAATCCTAAAGGGGACTGCTCCCCCAGAAGGAGTTGCACAAAAAAACACTATCAGAAAATGGTATGCCTACCTAACAGGAATTGCAGAAAATACGCAATTAAACTGAAGGACACACTAAGGTTTCCAAATTGCAGATGCCCATAAACACAGACCCTTTGGCATTACAACAACCTTTTAAACCTTCACCCATTCTGGATGCACCACCCCTCACTGAGGGTACACCAATAGAAAACATTTGGTTTATGGATGCTTCAACAAAAAGGATAAACGGTAAATGGCAATATAAGGCTGTTGCATTAGATATTACCACCGGCAAACAAGTAATAGAAGAAGGTGAAGGCAGTGCGCAAGTAGGAGAAATAAGAGCAGTTGTTTTGACAGCACAGAATGGAGCAAAAATCATGTATGTAGACTCTTACACTGTGTGGGCCAGTGCCACACAGTGGCTCTGTCAATTGGAAACCTTGAATTGGGAAGTAAATAGATCCCCAGTTTGGAGAAACAAAGATTGGCAATTATTTCTAGATATAGCCAGGAAAACACCTTTCAAGATGGGATGGGTAAAAGCTCATGCTAAGGATAATCAACTAGTCACAAAGTGAAATCAAAAGGTAGATGAGCTAACTAAAATTAGAAAAATCACCTTAAATCCTGAGTGGTATCGATTGAGAGAATGGTTGCATGGAAACCTCAGCCACACAGGTAAAGAAGCACTTTGCTGCACAGAGTGAAGGCTGGCCTGTAAACAGATAAACTTGTGAAACTCTCTTACAGAATGTCCCCAGTGTCAATTGAAATTACAAGCAGATCACCCTGCTAAAGCACCACCTTTACATATCAATGAAGGGAAAACTTTATGGTCCACATGGCAAATTGATTATATCAGACCATTCAAATCCACTGCGGGATATCGATACATCCTCACAGGAGCTTGCTTGTGGTGACTAAATGTTTGAAAGCTGATGGGCGAAATACAGTGTGAGGGCTGTCATTTTGGCTCTCAAATCTACCTACCCCTGACGTTATCCAAAGTGATAACGTCTCGCAATTTTCGTGTAAGGAAGTGCAAGACTGGGCAAAACAAGAGGGAATGAAAGGGGTATTCCACACTCCATACTACCCTCAATCAAATAGGATGGTAGAAAGAGCTAATGGCTTATTGAAAACGAATCTCATACCACACGAGGCTCAATGGGGTGGAGGGGGGGAGTGTCTTAGGGCCTACCCTCCAGCACAGCATTGCAACTTAACTCTGGGAAGCATTGGGAAAATTCCCTTCCCGAACTATCCTATCAGCCAGTCTTTATATTATGGGAGCGTGTCAACTTTGTGAGTATATGTATTAGTTCACAGTATAGGATTTAGTGTAATGAGGTACCGGAACGTTGTTGCAGGCCATGGTATTGTTCATGCTGAACTAAAACAACTGAAAGGACAGCCCGGCCCTCAAAAGACGGACTGTGTGTCGTGTCCATGAAGGATAGAAGATAGCCCTGGATGGTACTACCAGTGACATCAACAGCACCCACAGAAGCCAGGATCCTGATCCTACCCTCTCAGCTACTGTGAAAAGCAGGATGCTGACTGCAACCCAACTTGCTCGGTAGAACAAACACTACCTGAGACTAGGATCAGGCTTCAGACCATGTAAATATGGCTTTTCACCCTCAGAACAAGTAGTTAGACTTTAAAAACGAGGTTTTAGACCACCAAAATGAGGATTTGGGCCTTAAAATTAGGGTTTGGACCCTAGAAATGAGGCTTTAAATCCTGAAAAACAATGACTATTTGGGCCCTACAGTGAGGCTTTCAACCCCGAACTAGGCTTTAGGCCTGAAAGAGTTAGACTCCAGAATGAGTATTTGGACCATAAAAATGAGTATTTGGACACTCAGCAGGAGGGTTTGGTCCTTCTAAGTGAGTCTTTGTAGTCTCCAAATAGAACTGTGGACCCTAAAACCGAGGATTTGCTTTTTAAGTGAGGGCTTAGACCCAGCAAATGAGCATTTAGGCTGTCAAAATGCGGCTTGAGAGCCTTAAAATGAGGGGAGGGATTCAAAAAACGAGGCTTTGGGCCCTAAAAATGAGACTTCTAAAAATAGAAATTGTGGCTTTGAACTCTAAATATGAGGCTTTGGACCCTAAAAACTAGGATTTGGACCCAATAAATGAGGCTTAGAACCCAAAAAGAAGGCACTGGGCCCTAAAAAGGAGACTTTGAACCCTCAAAATTTGGGACTAGAAACAAAAAGCCAAAGACTTGGACAAGAAAATGAGATTTTTGGACTATAAAAGAAAGATCTGGGTCATAAAAATGAGGCTTTGGAGTCTCCAGTTAAAGCTTTGGACCCTAAAGCAGGGCCTTTGTTCCCTAAAAAGAGGGTTTAGACCCTACAGATCAGTATTTGGCCCCTAAAAATGAGGCTTTTGGCCTTAGAAATGGGGGGCTTTGGAAGACATAAATGAGGTTTGGTAACTTAATATGAGACTCTGGATATAAAAATGAGGATTTGGACTCTGAAAAATGAGAGTTTGGGTCACATAAATGATGCTTTCCAGAGCCCAAAAATGAAGCTGAGGACAGTGAAATTAGGTTTTGCGTCCTATAATAAGGATTTGGCCTTATCCAAGTCCAGCTTTGGATACTAACAATGAGGGTTTGGGCAATATAAATAGAAGGTTTGACTCTCAAAATTCAAGTTGGTAAACTAAAACTGAGGCTTTGGATCCTAAAAATGAGGCTTGGTACCCTGCAAATGAGAGTTAAGACCCTACAAATGAAGATTTGTGCCCTACAAAGGAGGGTTAAAACACTACCAATGAGGCTTTGGGTTCTAAAAATCAAGATTTGGACCCAAAACTGATTCTTTGAGCCTTAAAAATGAGGCTTTCAGCTCTGAAAAAGAAAGATGTTTGGACCCCAAAAATGAGGCTTCTGAAGAACAAAAATGAGGCTTTGAGACCCCAAAGGAGGTTTTGTTCCCTGAAGTGAGGGTTTGGACGATAAAATAGAGGCTTTGCAGCTTAGAATCGGTGCTTTGGACTCTAAAAATAAGACTTTGGAAACTAAAAATGTCACTTTGGTTGCTTTAAAATGAGGCGTCCAAATCAAATGTAGATTTGGATGGTTAAAAAGTGCCTTTTTGAGCTAAATATGAGGTTTTAGAACCTTAAAATGAAGCTTTGGGCCTTAAAAATAAGATTATGAGTCCTAAAATTAAGACTGAGCTGTAGAAGAGGGGTTTGGACGCTGCAAATGAGAATTTGGACCCTAAAAATAAAGCTTTGAGCCCTATAACCGAGGGTTTGGAAACCAAAATGAGGCTTTGGACTCTGAGATGAGCTTTTGTGTCTTAAAATGAGGCTAGGTCCCTAAAACGGAGGCTTTGGAAATGAAAACTGAGGCTTTGACGCTGAAGAATAAGCATCAGACCCAACTGAGGGTTTTTGCCTTAAAATGAAGGTTTGAACCCTAAAACTTAGGCTTTGGACTGTGTAACTGAGAGGTCTGGCCCTCCAAATAAAGGTTTGGGGGGAAAAAAATGAGGCTTTGGACCTTAAAAATGAGGCTTTGGACGTGAAAAGCATGAGGCTTTGGTCCCTAAAAATTACAGGCTGGATCCTAAAACTTAGGCTATGGGAAAATGGGGGTTTGGGAGCTAAGTTGAGGGTGTGGACCCGAAAATGAGGCTTTGGGCCCTAAAACTGAGGCTTTGGACCTTCAAAATCAGACTTGGGGAATTAAAAATTATGCTTTGGGCCCTTAAAATGAATCTTTGAACCTTTGAAGTGGGGTTTGGAACTCATAAATGAGGGTTTGTATCCTAAGAATGAGGTTTTGAACCTTCAAAATGACTATTTGGACCCACAAGAGGAGGATTTGGGCCTTTCAAAATGATACTTTGGGCCCTAAAAAATGAGGCTTCTGTCCTGAAAATGAGGGTTTGGGCTTTAAAGACATGAGATTAGATCTTAAAAATGAGACTTTAGACCCCAAAAATGATGGCTTAGGCTCTAAACTGGGGCTTTGGGGCCCTTAAATAGGTTTTTGTGCAGCTTTGGACTCCAAGAGATGAAGCTTTGTGCCCTAGACGTGAGAGTTGTGACTCAGAAACAAGGATTTGGGCCTTCAGGAGGAGGGCTTTTTTTACTGAAAGCGTGCGCAGATCCTGTAGCCAGAGGGGCAAGACTTCGGTGGTGTTCATACCTCAGTTGGGCATGTCCTTGAGCAGCCTGATGGGACCTGCTCTGAGCCTGGGGTTGGGCTGAGACCGCTCAATGTCCCCTCTGACCAGAATTATTCCATGATTTTATGATTTCTCTCAGTAGAAAGACCCGATTGGACAAGCTCATCTGGACAGGGTGACGCTACAGACTCCCCGGTGAGGTACAGCTCACCCAACACTGAGCTCCTGGTTCTGCGTAGATCTCTCCATTTTGACATTTCAAATGCCCAGCCTGGCACCCTTGGATCTCTTGCAAACCGGTGCAGAAAGATCCGTCCCTGCAAAGTGACCTTCAGCTTGGCAGACAGTCATCACTCACCCGCGCTGGTGTCCTCAGGAACAACCTTCACTCAAGGTCAGGGACTGAATTTTTAGGGCGGCATCAGGGTGGCCCCTTCCCCCAGATGCTGGAGGGGGTCCTAAGCAGAAGCTTCCTGTAAGGACGGTTGGGTTCCTGAGTTGAATAGGATGGATTTGGGCAAGGAGGAAAATGCCAGGTAACGGCAGGCTCCATGAGTGCCATAGTGCTGGGCCTGGAGATGGACTTTCTGTCACTGCGGCTGGCCCATGGGATGGCCAAGCGGGGCGCCTACTTGAAGGATTTCATAAGTAGAGATAGAAATTGGATATAAATTGGGTGATCTGGGAGATGAGTAGGATCATAAAGAGCCCTGGCTCTACCCCAAATGGAAGCAGAAAGTCCGGCCGAGCAGAGCTGGGCCCAGCCTTGTTTTCCTCTCCTTCCCTGGCCCCTTATGGCCCTGGGTGAAAGCCCCTGCACGTAGGTGCCCTTCATGCCTCCCCAGCTGCACTCGCACCCTCTCCTTTCCCCTCCAGGGACATTTGGTTCTTCACCACGTTGCTGCGAGTGCCCACTTGCCCCCTCTTGCCCCAGAAAGCAGGTCCCTTTCCGTCCCTCGGATGGAAGAGGTCCTGAGGGAAGGTCCCTCAGATGGCCCTTCTTCCAGCACCACATTGGGCTGATCTCAGAGCCACGGCCAACTGTAAAACCCTTCTCCCCTCTTCCGGTGAAGGACCCTTGGGAACAATTACAAAAGTCAACACTCTTTTGCAACTTCTCCTTTGTGTTTTTATTCATCTCTTTCCCAAGCTCCTTGTGCGCCCAAAGACAGATGGGTTTCTGCAAAAGAAGAGAGACTCTCCTAAAACAATACTGCAGGTTTTGGGAGCTCTTTGCCCACACGCAGCCCCCGTGGATGGCTTCAGGTCAGGACACAGAGGGCAGGGCAGCTGTTTCCCTCCCTCTATTTACCCTTTCTCTGCAGCCTCTCCAGCAGCAGTGGTTTGGTCCCAGGCTGTGCCAGACCCACCCAAAAAGCCTTTCTCTTCCCTCCAGGGATCTAAAGGGCCAACGAGCTGGGAAGAAACAGTCCCCTCTCCAGCCCAGAGCAGCCTTGCAGTTAGTTGACTGTAAATCCAGTTAAAGCTTTGGACCCTAAAGCAGGGCCTTTGTTCCCTAAAAAGAGGGTTTAGACCCTACAGATCAGTATTTGGCCCCTAAAAATGAGGCTCTGGGCCTTAGAAATGGGGGGTGAGGATATGGCCTGTAGTTCCCTGGGTCCTCCTTCTTGCCCTTCTGGAAGACGGGGGTGACCTTTCCCCTCTTCAGACACTTCTCCCAGTTGCCATGATCAAAGACTATCGTGAGAGGCCTCTCAGTGACATCGGCCAGTTCCCTCAGTGCTCGTGGGTACATCCCACCAGGGCCCATGGACTTATATATGTCTAGTTCACTTGAGTATTCCCTCCCTCCCTAGTTAGGCCTTCCAAATACGGCCAAATACCATGGCCTTGTGTGTTTCCTGAGGCTACAGAAGAGAGGACGCCATTGGAAAATGAGTACCTTGCCCCTGGTGATGGAAGAGCCCAAGGTGGGAACTTAGCCATCCCATCAATCAGAACTAAGGGCTCTTTGAAGAGTCCCCACTCTCCTTCTAACTCTGCTTTTCTACAAGGAAAGAATGGCTCCCAAGAACAACACAGATCTGAATCACGTACCTGTTGGTGGTGCTCCCTCTGCTCCGGGCACCCCAAGCCCTGATCACTCGAGCCAGGGCCACTCCATCCTGGAGACCACTGATCTGGCCTTCAGTGGGTGGCATTGCGTAGACCTGGACTCCTCATATCCCAGTGGCACCAAAACGGAGGGCCCAAAGCTGTAGCCCGCCAGTACTGTCTTCTGTGGTTCTTTCAGCACTGACCAGAATATCTCAGGCCTTGATTTTAGTAATTGTGCTGTCTCAGGTCTTGATGGCTGTGGAATGAGGACCTTGTAGGCGGGCTCCTCAGGCATCTTGGCCTCAGAGCTTGTTGGCGGTATTTTGCTTCCAACAGGAACTTTCTTTTCTCCTTGTCTTCCTCCCCTGTACCGCCGAGGTTTTCTTGCGGGCTCTTGGCTCTGCTTTAATACTTGGCCATTGGGCAGAGGTTCGCCCTCGGCTTGGCTGCTCACAGGCTGCTTTTTTCCAGAGAAGGTCCCGGGGGTCACTGGCAGCTGCCTGGAAGGACACAACTGGAGGGGTCTGCCTGAGGACACAATGGGTTTGGGGCCATATCCTGTCCCCGTGAGCCATGTGCCTCTTTGCACAGCTGCTGGCAGCTCAGCCGATGGCTGCACTCAGCTCAGGAGAGGAAAACCCTGAGCCGGGCCCCTCGGCTGACACACGGCTGTCCCCATGCACAGCTCAGGAGGCCACGCTGGGGCTCTCCCAAAGGGCCCGAGGGGAACCAGCCTTGTGAAAGGGGGGGCTCCCGGCAGCCCCATCCTGCCCCTCCGGGCGCTGCCTTCACCACTGTTGCACGGTCATGAACAGCGAGTGTTTGGGGCTGGGGAATGGGCTCTTGCTGGGTCAGAAAATGACCCCACGCAGACGCCAGGCCTGAGCCTCCAGCCTCACCTGACCCAAGACCTGGTCCTCATTTCCCTCGCCTTCTTATCCCAGAGTTGCTGGCATACATTACTTGTCAAGCTCGAACAAGCCGACGAAGGCGGTTCAGGAATTCTCGCTGGAACTGGGAAGGAGAGACCTCGTCAGAAGAGCATCGCTGTGATGCTGCTGGTCCCGGTGACACACAGGGGAGCTCAGGCCTCTTTCCAAAACATCCAAGGGGGGCATTCTGATCCCCTCACAGCCTGCTGTCTCCGGGGGCACCCTCCCCAACACTGGCGCTTGCTGGGCTCCTCTGCAAATGCATTATCGGTGACAGGTCTTGGAAAGAGAAGCTGAGAAATGCTGGTAAGGTGACAGAGCCTCTTTCAGAGAGGTAATTTCCCAGACAGGCCCTTGGATCCTCATCCTGTACCCAGGGATGGGCATCTTGAGGACATCCCACCCCAGGGCTCAGTTCTCATGAAGCCAACGAGTCATTAGGAGAAAAGGCTGTGCCGAGCTGGCATGAAGCTTTGTTGCAGGTCAGAGCCTTTTGATAATCATCACCGGGGATTTTCCCTTCAGATCACAGAAGCTGGTTGCCTGCGCTATGGAGAGGAGCCGGGAGCAGCTTTACCTTCCTTGTCTTGCCTGAGAGGTGGCAAAACCTCTTTTTTCTTCCACTTGTCCTCATCAGAGACATTTCTCAAGGCCTTGAGAGGGTTCCTGGGTGGTGGTTTGGGCACAAACTCGCGTTCAGACCTGGAGACAAAGAGACAACACCAGCGTGACCCACGGCACCACCAGCCCTTGCCGCTTGCCCCGATCCCCTGCTCACAGGCAGAGTTTGGCATTGCCGTAAAGGCCATTGTTTTCCCAAGTCGACTATGCCTCATCCCCAGGGACTGTCCTGGGAAATGGGGTCATCCAGAAAAGAAGTCCGGGCCACAACGGGAAAAAAGTGTTGCTTAAAGTCCTCCATCTGCCCCATCAGCTCTGCTCACAGGAATGACTACAGGCCAAGCACGAACAAGAGTCACTGCTCTGTGTTCCCGCAGCAGGGCAGCTGTGGTCACAAGGAGCAAAAGCTACCAAACTGCAGCTGAGCAGCTGAGTCAACCAGAGGCTACAGCCACCAAGGTACTTACGCAGGAAAGATGATGACGCAGCCAGTGAAAGTCAGGGAGGCAATGGGTACCACCCGGGACACCACCATGTCCCTCAGCTGGGGAACCTGCAGTGGAGGAACATGGAGATGGCAGGATGTCCTCAACATGGCCAAGGCACTCAATAGCAGAGGAGCTCACGACAGCAAGAGGTGGTGGGACCATGCTCTCGCCTGGCCTCAGCAGCTGGCCATGTCCTGGCAGGCCGCCCGCAAGCAGTGCTGGGGAACCACTGCTCAAGTGGTGGGGAAACCAAAAGGCTCACCTTGAATGCAGCCCCTTCCTGCATCCTCTTTCCAGTAATCCTCTCCAGGAAGTCAGAGTAGAATTTCATTTGCACGCTCCTGCCTTCGATGAGGAGCACCCCCACGTCCCTGAGGACAAGGGCGACGTTCTCCCCCTTCCCCAGGCAGTAAGAGAGGAGGGACATGGTTCCTTGGATGCAGCTGTCCACTTTGTGCCGGGATACAAAGGCATCCGTGGCCACCTTGGCATACTTCATAGGCTCCAGCTCCTTATTGCCTGGAAAAACACACGAGAGGAAGGGAGGCGATCACCCAGTGGCCCTTCCGCAGGCATTTCCCAAGGGCTGCTTATTGTAGTCATCGTCCTGAAAGGCCCCGGTTTTGGACCTGCTCCACAGAGGGGGCAGTTTGCTTTTAGAGAAGGGACGCAATAGCCCCCTTCACCCTGACTGTGCAGCCAGCCAGGGTTTGATCTGCCATCTTACCAGGCAGGTCGTCCTTATCATCCATGAGGTTGTGGACAACTGCAAGGTTCCTGGCCGGGCGAAACGCAGGCCTCTGGATAATCACGACCTCGTTCCCAACCTGGGTCTGTGTGGGGACCACATCGAAGGAGCCAAGGGTGGGAATTCGTACCCCCTGCAAGTGGAAGAGAAGGGATGGGCGGAAGGGTGAGGACTGGCTGGAGGGAAGATCCGGACATGGCCCTGGCCAGCGATGGTGCTTTGGACCAGACCCTGCCCGCTCCTGCTCTTCAGAGACATGAGCCAGGGCAGTGGGGAGATCTTTAAGGAGGAGCTGCAGAGCCCTCTTTTACCCCTCCCGCCTCCAAAAAAGCAGTGCCGGAGTCAGGGCAGAAGCAGCCTGAGGGCGTCCGGGGGGGCCTCCAGGAACTGGGATCAGCCCTGCTGTGATACCACGGGTATGCGATACCGCCCTTGCATGAGCCCTGTTTGTCCATTGGTAGGGAGTTTTGGGGTGAGTTTCCTGCTTTCTGAGGAGGGGAAGAGTAGCTGCAGGCCATGCCCCGGGGCCATGGAGACCCCCCCACCCCTCTGGGTGGAGAAGGAGGATGCAGGTGTTGCCCCACCTTGCGCAGCAGGAGCTGTTCCTGAACATAGCCAGCCACTGCATCCCAGATGGCTGTTTGCTCTGGAAAGCAAAGGAAAACCAGGTCACACTCTGCGCCTGCTGGCTCTCAACCCTCCAAGATCTCCCGAGCTGTGGTGCATTGGCAGAACTAAAGTATCGCTGCAGTTCCCAGCCCCTGAGATGGCTGCAGAGCTGAGTCTCGCCCACACAACGCTGCAACTGTCAGTCATGGCAATGCTCTGGTGGTGGCTGTGGATGCCTTTACCTTTGGCAGTGATGCTGGGCATCATGAAGGTGTGCTCCATCCCATTGTAGAAGTCCATCTTGGTCCGCCTCACGCTGGCGGGTTGCTCCTTAGTGGCGACAGCCATGTGGGAGCTCATCCCTGTTCGCCCTGTGGACGCTCCTCTCCAGGGTGCAGGACCCACTGCCCTGCGGCCCCTTTTGTACCCCTGTGCGGCCATGTCACCGACCCAGTGTGACCCCACAGTGACCCAGCCACTGCTGGCTATGCTGCCCACTGTGACATGGCCACCAGCAACCTGCCGCCTGCCACGGCCACCACTGACTGGCTGATCGTGGTGACATGGCACCCACTGACCTCATGCCCTCTGTGATGCGGCTGCCACCACGCCTGTGTCAGTGCCCGGTGGTGACATGGGGCCCAGCCCATGCCTCCTTCTTCCATGTCCGGTGTCCAGCTAACGTATGCCTGTGCTCTCTCAGCCCCGTAATCCTGTGCATTCTCCTGAAACCGGCAGACAGCACATAGGGAAAATGCATGCTCTTGTAGATCTCCGCCATCCCACATTGTGCAAAATATATATTTTAATCCCAGCTGCCACAAACAGTGGTGGCTTGGTCCACAGACCCTTCACTCACTCCTGGATGCTCTGAGCGGCATGAGCCGTCGGTGGCTGAATTTGAGTGCTCAAAGCAAGGTGCCCCAGAGCCTTTTCAATACCCAGCAGGGATAAGTTTGGACAGGGAAAATTCTGACTGCATCTAAGGAAAAAAAACGCGTACTCTGAGGATTGTGAAATGGCCGGAGAGGACGTGTAGTCTCCAGGGTCATAGAATCAGAGAATGTCTCGAGTTGGAAGGGGATCCCTAAGGATCCTCAAATCCAGCTCCCTGCTCCTCACAGGACTACCTAAAACTAAACCATATGACTAAGAGCGTCGTCCAGCTGCTCCTTGAACTCTGACAGGCTTGGTGCTGTGACCACCACCCTGGGGAGCCAGTTCCAGTGACCGACCACACTCTCAGTGAAGAACTTTTTCTTAATGTCCAATCTGAACTCTCCCGATGCACTCTTTTGCAACTTTTCCTTTGTGTTTTATTCATCTCTTTCCCAAGCTCCTTGTGCGCCCAAAGACAGATGGGTTTCTGCAAAAGAAGAGAGACTCTCCTAAAACAATACTGCAGGTTTTGGGAGCTCTTTGCCCACACGCAGCCCCCGTGGATGGCTTCAGGTCAGGACACAGAGGGCAGGGCAGCTGTTTCCCTCCCTCTATTTACCCTTTCTCTGCAGCCTCTCCAGCAGCAGTGGTTTGGTCCCAGGCTGTGCCAGACCCACCCAAAAAGCCTTTCTCTTCCCTCCAGGGATCTAAAGGGCCAACGAGCTGGGAAGAAACAGTCCCCTCTCCAGCCCAGAGCAGCCTTGCAGTTAGTTGACTGTAAATCCAGTTAAAGCTTTGGACCCTAAAGCAGGGCCTTTGTTCCCTAAAAAGAGGGTTTAGACCCTACAGATCAGTATTTGGCCCCTAAAAATGAGGCTCTGGGCCTTAGAAATGGGGGGTGAGGATATGGCCCCCTGGGAAGCCAGGAGAAACGAGCTTCTGGGCTGGGCTCACTGTGCCAGTCAGGCAGGTCCCAGTGGAGCTCTGCCCTGGTCAGGTCGGGGAAAGAAAGCATGGGGGACTGGGAGGCAGTAGGACAGCAGCACCAGCTCCCACCGCTGCGGTGCCTAAGGAGAAAGGTCAAATTCCTACTGCGTTGGTGAGAGGAAAGCTCTGGGGGGCAGAGGTGGCCCAGAAGTGCCATGGGCAAGGCTTTTCCATGAGACAGAGGAGTCTGTGGAGGGGAAGGGATTTTGCCTGCAGCGGGGGGACACTGGGCTCCAGAAAAGTACCGTGGGCAGCCCCCACCTCCCCCAGGGCAGGTGGGCACCCTACCTGCAGAGTGCTCTCTGTGTGTGGCACTGGGGTGTGGACAGTCTACTCAAGCATGGACAGTCCCTTCCCTCCAGGGTGAGGAACAGCCCCTGCCAACCCCATGCTTTGCCAGTGCCAGATCTTCAGGATATGCTGCAGTTCCAGTGGGCTGGAGTTGGGAGAGCTGAGCACCAAGATGTGCAGTATGCTGTCCATGCATCCAGGGTCTGCAAGGAGGATGAATGAACTTTCTCAGGTCCCTCTCCACCCCAGGAGACTGACCCAAGCCCACGGCACCAAGGAAGGACACCCAGATCATTAATGAAGGTGTTAAACAGGACTGGACCCAGTATCGACCCCTGGGGTACACTAGTTACTGGTCTCCAACTAGACTGCGTGCCACTGATAACCACCCTCTGGGCCCAGCCTTTCAGATGGTTTTCAAACCATCTCACTGTCTGCTGATCTAGCCTGTACATGAGCAGCTTGTCTAGGAGGATCTTATGGGAGACAGCATCATAGGCCCTACGGAAGTCCAGATAGACACTATCCGCTGCTCTTCCCTCAGTCATTTCATCATAGAAGTTTATCAAGATGGTCAAGCATGTCTTTGCCTTAGTGAAGCCATGCTGACTACTCTTGATGATTTTCTCATCCCTCATGTGCCTGGAGAAGGTTTCCAGGATTAGCTGCTTCCTCACCTTCCCAGTGATTCAGGTGAGGGTGACTGGCCTGTAGTTCCCTGGGTCCTCCTTCTTGCCCTTCTGGAAGATGGGGGTGACCTTTCCCCTCTTCAGACACTTCTCCCAGTTGCCATGATCAAAGACTATCGTGAGAGGCCTCTCAATGACATCAGCCGGTTCCCTCAGTGCTTGTTGGTACATCCCACCAGGGCCCATGGACCTATATATGTCTAGTTCATATTCCCTCATCTGATCCTTTTCCACCACGGGTAAGTCTTGCTCCAGACTTCCCCCCCCAGTCTCTGGGACCTGGGATTCCTGAAGGCTGGTCTTCCTAGTAAAGACTGAGGCAGAGAAGGCATTCAGTACCTCAGCTTTTTCCATGTCCTGGGTAAACAGCCCTCCAATTCATTGAGCAATAGGCCCACATTTTCCCTAGTCTGCCTTTTGTCTCCCATGTGCTTATAGAAGCTCTTCTCGCTGTCTTTGACATTCCCAGCCAGATTCAATTCCATTTCAGCTTTATCGTTCCTAATTTTGTTTCTGGATGCTCAGAAAATGTGTCTGTATTCCTCCCAGGTTACCTGTCCTTTCTTCCACCCTCTTATGCTTCCTTTTGTGTTTGAATTTGGCCAGGAGCTTGTATTCCAGGGCATTGCTGCAGAAGAGATCAATATCTTTCAGAAAATCTCCTGCCATTTCATATTGGTGCAAGCCAATTTTAGAGAGAACTGCTGAAACAACCATTGGCTGTTTGATAACTGTGCCTTAATTGGGTGCCTACAAATTACGTATGTGTTCAGAGATTTTATTAGACTTACACAGTAGCTACCAAAATTAATTATTTTAATACATTCAAATAAATGACTTCCCAAATATGTGTGACATATCAGAAGAAATTAACCAGCCAGCTGCTTGAAAATGGAAGTGCTTTTTAAGATGGCATTGAAGAGACTGACTAGAAAGGGACAAAAAACAGCAGGGTGGTCAGAAGCATGTGTAGGGCAGAGCAGGGAGGAGACACCCAGGGTAGGATTCATTTCACTTTGCTTCAGAAAATCAGAATAAAAGAGATCTGAGCAAGTCACCCAAGAGTCTCCTTGCTGTTGGCAGCAAGAAAAAGGCTGTATGAATTCTAGCTTTGAAGTCTCTGTTCTGGGCATCTACTTCAGAACGAGGTAACTGGACCCAGAGGGGCCCATTTCTTTACTCTGACCATAAGAGGAGCCTAAGGACTCCTTTAGATGAAGACATCTCCAGGACATTCTTTAGATTATTTTTTAGATTATTCACACCTCAAGAACCTAAAAGGAAAGGGAAAGACAAGTCAGTGGACATCAACGGGAGTGCAATGGGGCCCACCTGTTCCCTAGTCTGTCTTTTGTTTGCCAGTGTACTTAGAGGAGTCCTTATTCTTGCCTTTGACATCCCTGGCCAGGCTCAGTTCTGTCTGGGCTGTGGCTCTCCTGACTTCATCCCTAGATGCTCAGACAATGCATCTGTATTCCTCCCAGGTTGCCCGTCCTTGCTTCCGCCCTCTTGTGCTTCCTTTTGTGTTTGAGTTTGGCCAGGAGCTCCTTCTTCATCCACACAGGCCTCCTGGCATTTTTGCCTAATCTCCTATTCATTGGGATGGACCTCTCTTGAGCTTGGAGGATGTGATCCTTGAATATGAAGCAGCTTTCTTAGGCGCCCCTTCCCTCCAAGGCCTTATCCCACAGGACTCTCCCAAGCAAACCTTTAAAGAGGCCAAAGTCTGCTCTCCAGAAGTCCAGGGTTGTGAGCTTGCTTTTCACCCTCCTCCCTGCCCTCAGGTTCCTGAGCTCCACTGTTTCATGGTGGCTGCAGCCAAGGCTGCCTTTGGTCGTCACATCACCAATGAGCCCCTCCTGGTTGGTGAGGATGAGGGCCAGCAGAGCACCTCTTCTCGTTGGCTCCTCTGTCACTTGGAGGAGGAAACTATCATCACTGCACTGCAGGAACATCCTGGATTGCTTATGTCCAGCTGTGTTGTCCCTTCAGCAGGTATTGGGGTGGTTGAAGTTCCCCATGAGGATCAGGGCCTGCGAACAGGAGGCTGTTCCTGTCTGCCTGTAGCCTTGATCCACTTGTTCTTCCTGGTCAGGTGGCCTTTAGCAGACACCCACTGTACCTGTCACCTTTTCCTGTCCTCTCTATAATCCTAACCCATAAGCTTTCTGTCGGCTCCTCTTCCATCCCCAGGTAGAGCTCCATGCACTCTCACATAAAGGGCAACTCCCCCTTCTTGTCTGCCCTTGCTGCCCTTCCTAAAGAGCCTGTGTCCCTGCATGGCAACATTTCTGTCATGGGAGCCATCCCACCACATCTCCATGATCCCAACCATGTCATAGACCTGCAACTGCATGGACATCTCTTATTCCTCATGTTTATTCCCCGTGCTGCCTGCATTAGCCTACAGGCACTTTAGAGAGGCACCTCAGCATGTTGAGTTCCTGGAGAGGGCTTGGGGGATTTCTCCACCATGGTGCCTTGTAGGCACTTTCTTGCTTACACCCACAGCCAAGTTACTTCAGGGGCAGCTAGAAATGGACAGCAAAGCCACCCGATGCTGAATGAGCTGCCTCTCACTGCAGCTGCCTTCACGTGAGGTGTCCAGCCTCAGCTTGTCACCTGTGCTCCCCACCCCCACCAATGGCAAAGAACAGGAGCTCCCTGGGGCAATGCAGCCTCCTGTGTCCCAGAGTCCCAGCATCCTGGTCAGCAAAGCTGCCACCCATGCAGTCAGTCCACAGTCTTGGGGGGCTCCTGTGGGAGGAAAGGGAGAGTAGGCAAGAAGGAGTATTAATAATGAAGGAAAAGTTAAGAGAAGGAACAATTAATGCTTGACTTGGCAGTGTGGATCTTTGCAGAACTCCTGCTAGAACCAGCACTTTATAAATAAATGATGGAGAAGGTGTCTATGGATGATATATTCTGCATCATACTTGTTCCTGAAAAAGCTGATTGAGAACATTTCAAACCTACCATGAGCAGTCAGTTAAGAGACCATCCCAAGGGAACGTAAGATGAGTTGCAACCTGTGTGGTTGATGTAACCTCCATCAGCAATCCCCACAGCATGTCTCTGGGATTCCTGGCAGAGCTGCTGCTGCTTCTGCTGATGGTGGACCCTGTGCCCGTCGCAGCAAGTCCAGCCACAGGACTGCCCCAGCAGCAGAACAGGGAGGGCAGGGGGAGGGAGGTGATGGGTGCCTGGGGCAGCCCCAGCCCACACAGGTGGGCTCCAAGGTGGTACCAGGGGAACAGGACCCTTGGGGGGGGGGGGCAGGATAAAGCAGGGAATAGGGGTGCCCCAGGCTTGCAGCACCCACGGGGGAGCTGGGTAGGAACATGGGGTGGCCCCATGGTGGAGGAACAGCAAGGGAAGGGGCCAAGGAGGAAATTCAAGGTTCCCCTTCCCCAAGGAGAGGGATAGGGAAGGCAGGAGGGTCAGGGCTGGCTGGGACAGATGGCAAGGTATGGGAGCCCCTAACTGCCCCCATCCCCAAGCATGTAGGATCTGGGACCAGGTCCTTAGGGAGCTGATGATCAAGCAAGGAGATGTGTGTTATCAGGGTCCCTGGGACAGCTGGGAAAAGGGGGACCATTCCAGCACAGCTGATGGTCATGTAGGTACCCATGGCTGGGGTTGTCAGGAGAAGTCTGTCTGCATGGCAGCTTGGCAGAGGGGCTGGGAACGGAGCCCAGCCCCAGCCAGGGCCATGCAGCAGGATTTCCCCTCCCTCAGCCTCCAGGATGCTGCAGTCCTGCCCTAGGATCACCCAGCCTCATACCAGGAGGAAGAAGAGGGAGGATGCGTCCTGTCCCACCTGAGCCCCCTCCCTTCTCAGGCTGGGTGGCACCCAGCAGCTCAGGTGTCAGCACTGTTGCTGAGGGTGGCAGGAAGCTCAGGGCGTCTCCCCTGGGTCCAGCCGCCTCTGCCATGCGCCCTCAGAGCCCTCCATCCTGCCAGAACCTAAGTGCAAAGGTGCTAATTAGCAAAAACCTCATTAATAACATCCTACCCCCCACCCCAGCTAGAGCCCCCACACACCTCAAAGGGAAGTTTTGCTGTCCCTCCAGCATCCCAAGGGTGGCTGTGGCCTCCCCCATATCCTGCAGCAGCAGGTCCTTGCTCCTCTATAGTCTTTGGGTCCTCATGTGGCTGCTCTGCTCCCAGCAGTTTGGCTATCCTAGCTGCAGCTTCCCTGACACCGCAATGATGGTCTCCAGTCCTAGAGCCAGGCAGGAGACATCCCATCTCAACCCTACCAGAACTATTCCAGTCCCATCCTGCCCCCTCCATGAGGCTCTCCCAGGCCAGGGGGGGTGGGGAGGGAGGGAGTACAGGGGGCAGCAAAGTTGGGGGGCCCGAGTATGCGTCCCTGCCAGAGAAGATCCCAAGGCCAGCGGAGGGAGAGCCTAATGCTGGAAAGAGGGAAAGCGAGAGAAGGGGCAGGAGGGAGGCCCTCAAAATCAAAGCAGGAGTAGAGAGGGGCCAGCAAGAGAGAAGCCGCAAGGCTGGAGCAGGACAGAGGAAGAAAGGAAGGCATGGAGGCCAGCAGACCCCTCCAGCCAAACCAGTCAAGACAGGCTCCCAGGCTGCCTGCCCACACCTCGGCTCAGTCTTGGCTGTTTGCATTCCCTCCCCACGTGTCCAGGCTCTTCTCCACCTGCCCCAGGCAACCATGCATGTGGACTACACAGTCACTCTCCCTCCAGGCCCTGGATCTGGGACCCTCTTCAGGGTCTGGGACCAGTCTGGAGTGCCCCAGTACAAGGCAGACACTGACACACTGGAGCAGGGACAAGTGCTAGGGTGCAGGGAGGGGATCTTTCCCAGGGAGGGCTTCACACACTTGGAAAGAGCCATGGCCTGGGACATTCATATCTTGATGGGGAGACAAAGAGGGAGCCTGCAGGCCTGGAAGAGGACAGGGAAGCTGGAACTCCCAAGGACCCTGTTCATCCCCAGAGTTGTGCAGCCATGGGTCTTTCCTTCCCCAGTGGGCACCCCTTGGATCCAACCTCATTGGGCAACAACTGGCAGCTTTCCAGGCTCCATCCACTCCAAACATATGGGGCACTCTGCCTGTGGCTGCCCCAAAGCCAAAGCATCCCACAGCTCCCTTCCACGTGCACCCTGGGGTCCTGGGCTCTCCTCCATGGGCACCCCGGTCCCCCTCTCCCAACAATGCAGCCCCTGGTGGGGTTGGTGGCCAAGATGTCCCCGTTGTCCTCCCAGCCTGCCAGATCTCTATAGGCAGGCCCAGGATGGGCTTGGACCCGTTTCCCTGCAGCATGTTGAAATGAGCACAGCAGGTTATTAACGTCTTTATTAGTTTGTTGGGTTTTTTCCAACACAGTAAATCCTCTCTACAGCAACAGGTTAGTTAAATCCAGTTTACATATTGCCGTTTCATGAGTGCTGCGGCCTTGATGCCACCATGACAAAACCAGGTTGCGCTCAGACAGGAAAATGTGTTAAATTCCACTGTGACTGGGAAAAAAGGAAAATCAACAAAAATCAAAAGAACAAACCACCAGGGAAACCAAAACTGACCAACAAAACCAAGGTGAGGAACCAAAGGCGAGCACGGCCAGACCACCTCCAGGGGAACCACACGGCACTGCTTGGACGAGAATGCAAGGGGGAATGAACCCAAAAAGGTCAGGGACTGGACAAACCCTTATATATATATTATATATAGGTATTTATATATATATCATCTGGAAGGACACGCTGAGAAAACAAGAGATCGCAGCAGTATCTGCAGTAAAAAGGAGCTACGTAGCTTTCAGTCACACCGAGAAGGAAGCACACAGCAGGACAAAGTGGGGGACAAATGGGGACACCGGTGTTTCGTGGTGGCCATTCAATATGGGAGGGGCTGGGTGAGACATTGGTCTCAGGGCCAAAAGCCCTCATGCTCCCACTGGGAGCCCCAGCACCCCTGTGCCCCTCGCTGGGGAGTGGGGACGGGGTCTGGGGGGTTGAGTGCTTTTGGGGGGCTGGGTGGGACCTGCTCCCAGAGGGCTGGTTCTGTTCGCCCAGATGGTGGCACCCGGTGGGTCCCCTACAGGTCCCTGCTTGGGTCCCCCATGGACCACCCACAAAGACCTGAGCACAGGGGCTCCCTCACCCCAGGTGCAGGAGGAGCTGGGCTCTGCTGCCCACAGGGTGGGCCAAGGATGGCAGCAGAGGCTGGGTGGCCGACGGTGGGGTTACGCGATGACGCGGCTCTCCCTGCCGAGCGCGAGAGGCTGATCCAGCCGGGGGGAGCCAAGCCCTTGAGAGACGCCCCGCTCAGTGCGCAGGCGAGATGCTGGGGGTGGGGTGGATTTGGGGGCCATGGTGGGTCTGGCCGGCTCTGTGGGCAAAGCCAGCCTGTGGGCAAAGCCAGACACTGGGGTGCTCTCCATGTCCAATGGCTCACCCCACACTGCCAGCACCTTGCGGTGATGCACCCTGCGGGCCAGAGGGTGCTGAGGGCTCCCCAGCATTGGGGGGGGGGGGGGGGGGGCAGTGTCTCATCTTATTGCTAATGGCTCCACTGCAGTGACACCCACAGGCTGTGGCAAAACTGGAGGGGGGTTTTGCCATGCAACATCCCCAAACCCAGTGACCTCTCAGCCCTGGCGGCCTCAGCCCAAGAGCTGGGAGTAGAACTGCCAGTGTGGCAGGGACTGAGCAAGCCAGGGCATGCAGTCCCCCTTCCCCCCCCAGTGCATTTTTGGTGGCAGGTGGTGATTGTCCTTCTTGCAACAAGGGACCAAGGAAGTGCCACCATGGGCAAGGGCATGGGCAGAGGGAGGGGGACCCCCATGCCACCCTCCTGTCCCAATGGCTTCTGGAGCAGGGCTGAGCCCTCTCCTCCTGCCCTGGAGCAGCCCTCAGGGTACATGACCAGAGCAAGGGGACAGTTTGGGGTGTGATTTCTCACAATGCTCAGCCAGCTCCGGGGCAGCAGGTCCTGGGTGTGCTGCGGGATACCATGCTACCTCTCCCTAGTGAGGGCTGGCGGGGCGGAATGGGAGCTGCATCCCCAGGAAGGGCCCAGTGACCTCCCAGTGAGTGCCGCTCCCTGTCCCTGTCTTCCTTCTGGCTTGGCCAGCCGTCAGTTGACCTTGGGGCACCAACCTACCTCCTGTGTCCTCTCCATGTCCTGCTGTCCTGCCCCCAGCCTGCTGTCCTGCCCCATACCACCATCCTGTCCCCATCTCACCACTCTGCCCCTGCTCCCCCATACTGGCCCCGTCCCACTGCCACCCACCCTCCCAAGCCAGGGCCAAGCCAATGCTAGGGAGGGTGAGGACCAATGCAGAACCATGTGTGCCTGCTGGGCAAAGCCAGGATCCAGAGCCAGGAGGCAGTGAAGCGAAGCCCCTCTCCTTCTCCGGTACCAGACAAGGGGATGAGGCCAATGGCAAAGAAGACAAATTGACCCCAAAGGAGCAAGGGCCCTGGTGGAGGACGTCCATGGGGCGGGTGGGTGCTGGTGGGATGCTGACGGATGGGAGATGGCTCTGCAGGAGACGGCGGCGGCAGGCGTGGACTTCAGCACGATACCTCCATGGTGTGGTTGATCTGCCCCATGGCCTCGGAGCTCTCCGAGTGGGTGCAGGCACGTGGGCGGGTGCCATCCACTGAGCTGGCGCTGGTGAGGGAGGCCGTGCGGGAGCGTGCCAGGCGGGTCATGCTGGCGGATGGCACTGCATGGGTACAGAGAAACAGCCTGGGTGCTCAGCTCCCTCTGAAAGCCAGCAGGACCTGAGCTGACATTGCCTCACGCAAGCAAAGCCACTGGTCCTGCTCCCCAGTGCGAATGACCCTAGGCACAAGCTTGCAGCATGCAGTGCTGTGACAACACGAGCAGCTCCAGGCTGGCAAGGGACAGCGGGGCAGGGACGGGGCACCCTGGGGCAGGCTGCACACCGGGCACATCTCCTGGGCATGCGACCACTGGGCACAAGGCAGTGGGAACCCCTGGCCGCCATGCTCCAGGGAAGGGGTGAGCAGGAATGGGAGCTCTCCTGGCTCTCCAGGGTGTGCAGGGAAGGTGACGCCCTCCTCCAGCCAGGATGCCCAGTGGGCATAGCTCCTGACCAGCTGGAGGAGGGCACAGTGGGCACACTGCTGACTGTGCCCACATCGGGGGGACTTCTCCGAATGCCATTCATCAGCCCCCAGCCCTGGCTTAGGGTGCCATCTCAGGCAAAGCGGAGCGAGGCAGAGGGCACCTGGCTGGGAAGGGCCAGCCCTGCACCCAGGCTGCTCCCAAAGGTGCCCAGGCAGCTTGAGGGCACAGGCCAGGTGGGCACCATGCAGCAGCGGGCACGGGTCGAGCAGCACTGAGAGGTACCTGTGCCTCCACTCAGCCTCCGATCCTTCAGGTGGGCGACTGGCAGGGGTGGAGCGGGAGAAGGACAGGCAAGGAGGGCAGAGAGAGAGCGTCAGCCGTGCTGGCTGCTCCATGGGGCCAGGAGCCCCCATCCAGCCCCATGTGTGCATGTACATGGACCTGCACGTGTGCACACAGACCTGTACACACTCACAGAGGCACATGTGCATGTGCACATGGACCTGGAAACACACACATGTGTGTACACGGACCTTCACATGCGTGCACACACAGGTATGCAGACAGACCTGCGCGCGCGCACGCGCACACACACACACACGTGCTCATGGACCTATACGCATACATATGCACACAGACTTGTGCACATGGACTTTGCATGTCTGTGTGCACACACACAGCCCCTGCTTGTGCATGCCCCCACACACATAAGTGTGCATGCGTGCACAGAGACCCTGTCCACATACGTATGTACACATAGAGCCCTTGTACACACATCTGTGTGCACGCAGAGCCTGCACACCCCATGCCCCTACGAACACATGGATAGACATCTTGTACACCTGCACATACAACGCCACAGACACATGTGCAGCTCTTCATCATGATGGGCACACAGGGGTGCCAGGTTCCTCTCCTGTGGCAGGGTCAGCACACGCACACACCGGCAGACACACGTGCACACGCAGGCACACGCCAGCCCTGTGTCCAGCCCTGGCACTCACTGTAGCCCATGCCTTGCAGGAAGTACTTGAAGGCTTCAGTCAGCTTGCCGGGCTGTGGGGAAAGAGCAGGCTGAGTTGAGGCAGTGCCAGGGCTGAGATACCCGCTCAGCACCGAGCTGCCTCTGGCAGCCCCTGCACAAGACCCCTATGCCCACCTCAGCCTATCCCCTGCTAGCCAGGGACAGCACCAATGCATGTCTCAGGACCCAGTATGCCCAGTTAACTGGGGAAAATGTGGGGGCTCACCTGTGTGACCTGGGGCAGCCCACCGGAGTCAGCCATCTGCAGAGAGAAGGTCCTGCTTAGTCTGGGAGGGTGCCTTTGCCTCCCACCCTGTCCCCTGGTACCTGCTGGCAGGATGCCGCCGCTGGGGTCACCCTGCTCTCCCCACCCACCCCCAGCCCCATGGCCAGGACAGACCTGGAATGGGGAGATGGGGACACCCTGCAAACCTGGGGCAGAGAGCAATGGGACACTTCATGGGCAGCAGGGACCACCTGGCTGCCCCCTGCCACCCACCTACCTTCAGGAAGGTGGTGTTGGTGGGATCCAGCTTGGAGTTACACTCCACCTGTGGGTGAGAGGGATGATATTAGCACCCTGGGGTGCCCTGAGCCTGGCAGAAGTTGCCCATGGGTACTGCCACTGGCCCATGGCACCCCAGCCAGGTGGATACAGGGCACTAGGCAAGCCCTGAGCCTGCAAAACCACCATCCCTTTCCATGGGACAGAGGGGACCTTCCTCCTGCCAGGCAGTGTCTGGGCAAGGGTGGGGGCTGGAAAGCAGCGGGGGAAGGTGGCTGGTGAGGCATCCTGTGTGTCACACACGGTTTGTACAAGCACACCTGTATGCTCATGTGCATATGCATAGATGTACCTGTGCTGGAGGAGGGGGTGCGTGCGTGCAGTTACACATTATGTACAACTGTGGCCACCTGCACAGTTCCTGTGGCTGACTGTGCAAGTGCGGATGACCATGTGGATGTGTGCAAGCACATGCATGTGTTAGCAGCTGTTTGGGTGCATGTGGCCAAGCAGGGAGTGTGCCTGTGTGCCAACACATCCGAGTGTGCATGTTGTGAGTGTGTCTGGGCACATGAGGAAGGGGAGGTTTTCCAGGTGTGGTAACCGGGCACAGATGCACATGCACATGTGCCCACCCAAGCAGGAAGGTTTGCACATGAGCACACTCCTGCACATGGGAGCTCACTCATGCCTGAGCAGGCAGCAAACATGAGCATCCCCACGCATGATCACCATCTGCATGCCACCCCGCAGGCACTACCCCAACACTTACCACCCCCTCTTCAGCAGGCGCATTGTCTCCAACAACCAGCATCACGGGGCAGCTGGAAGTGAGAGGAGGAAGAGGCACAATCAGGGTTTGGCCTAGGTGGACTCCACTGCCCTGAGACCCCCTATGCCATGCCGGCGTGACTCTTACCGCAGTGTCTTGGCATTGGGCACAGTCCCAGGCCGGTTGATGTCCAGGTCCCTGCGGCTGATGGAGTAGAAAGAGGGCCAGTGTGAGCCCATGGGCACGTGCTGCCACCAGTGCCATAGCGCAAGAGCTGTGGCATCACCACCTCTGGGAAGCAGCACCGAGCCCCGCTGTCCTAGCACCCTGTGGAGGGAGGACCCCACAGCCATCTCTGCCATGACCCGAACGTAGCCTGTGCCACAGGATGCAGCATCCAGCAGAGGAGCAAGGCTCCCAACCCCCTGCATGCATCGGACAGCATCTCTGCCCCCTTCCCCAGGCCTGTGCCAGCACAGGAGGAGACCAGGGGACGTGCACCCACAGCTGTGGGCTCTGGGACACAGCAAGGCTCTGGCACAGGTGCCACCCCTCCCACATCCCAGCCAGGACCAGTGGCCAGCTTTGCACCACTGCCTGCCTGCGCCAGAGGTTGATGGCAGCACCCCACCCAACAGGCATCAGGGTTCCCATGGTGCCCTTGGGGCCACCCACCATTGCTGCAGCACCTCACTCTGACGCAGACTGGGGGACAGCCCGCTGGTGGGGCCACCCGGGGTGCTCACCTGTTGTACATGTTGAGGAAGAGCTGGAGGTTGAACTGGTTCACCATGCTGCCGATCTGCTGCCGGTAACTCTGCACCAGCTCCGTGTTGTTCACCAGCTCTTCCTGTGCCGGCAGGATATGGAGATCAGGGCAGGTGCTGCCGGGTGCCGTAGAGACACCCCACTCCACCAGGCCTGCCCATGCCATGCTGGCCAGTGGGGCAGAGGGGGAGGATGCTGGCCAATGCAGCTGGGCACAGCAGTGCTACAGGCAGCACACCCAGGCAGGATGCGGTCATGAGTCGCACGCTCGTCAAGGCTAAGCCCCGGATCAGGCACGAGGGATACAGGCAGGGCTTGACTAACCCCATCCCTGGGCATGGGGCAGGTCCAGCGGCACTGCAGCACCCGGCAGGCAGGGCAGGGCACAGCCTGGGTGACCCAGCTGGGATGCTGGGTATGGGGCTAGTGGCAGGGGGCCAGCGGCAGGGGGCCAGCAGGATGCGAAGCCCTTACCTGGCTGAACAGGTGGGACAGGACAGTGTCTGGCAGCGTGCTGGTGAGGCCAGAGAGCTGTGGAGGGAGTACAGGGAGTTACAGTGCTGCCATGGCTGGCTCCTGCCCCAGGGAGCCACCAGGGCCGGGAGTGGGGCCAGGGCCCTGCCCACCTTAGCAGCTGCCCAGTCAATCCAGCCTTTGCCATTGGGGTCGATGTTCATGAGGACCAGTCCTTCGACCAGGTCGGGGAAGATGAGCTGCAGTGAGCAAGAGGGGTGATGCTCAATGGGAAGGGGAGATGTGCCCAGGGCAGCCCCCCACCAGCACCGCTGCCCACTGCATAGGCATTGCATGGGGCTGACGTGGCCCTGTCCTGGGAGTGATGGAGACCTGTGGCAAGACTGCCCAGCCGCCATGGCCACGGCACTGCCATCCTGGCTCCCCTGTCCCTCCAGGAGCCTTCGGAGCTGGACAGCCTGCCCGGGGGTGTCATCTCCTGCTCTTCCCTGTGCCCCAGGCTGACAGCAGGTGTAGGCAACTCAGGGCCAGCCCACCCCAGCCACAGGCTCACCGCAAACTTGGCCAGCACATAGGCTCCTGCCCCAACACCGATGCCGATCACATACTTGAACCTGAAAAGCAGAGAGGTCCATATGGAGGGATGGTGGGCTCCAGCACGGGTTCCCTGGGGCGCCCCTCCACCCACAGCATGGGGCACAAGAAGACATGCAGGGTGCCAGCTTATAGGGACAACTCCCCCAGCCCTAAACCCTTGCCTCCTGCCCATCTCCCTGCCCAGCACCCTCAGCCAGCAGCTGTGGAGGAGAGGCTAACTCACCCGAAATGCTGCACCACACTGGGTAACATGGCAGCCAGCTGGTCCATGGATGGGTACTGGTACCTGTGGCACACGGAGGTGCAGGATGGTGGTTATGGTACCCGCGCAGAGCAGGGAGGCTGGGACAGGGCAGCTGGGCTGCCCAAAGTGTGCAGGGAAATGCCACCCACCCACAAACCACCCCATTGCCCACCCTGAGGCAGTTGGCTGCCATGGGCTTTGTCACGTTTTGGAGAGACCCGCAGGCAGGGCACGACTGCCCAAGCAGTGACAACCCAGCGGGCAGGGAAGTGACACCTCGGCAGGCATAGTGAGCCCCCGAAGCTGGCACCTACCCCTGAGGGAACTGTGAGGCTCCTGCCTGCTGGCCCGGCGCGTCCACATGGCACACCACAAAGTGCTTCGTGATCTCCTGCATGTCCTCATAGTTGAAGAAGGTGTTGAAGCAAAGCTTGTCTGTCAAAGGGCAGGCAGGGATCAGCAACCAAACACCCCGGCATGGGGGCCTGGTGGGCCAGGGAAGCATGGAGAGAGGTTGCCTGCCCTCCCACTGCCCCTCAGCCTGGAGGTGACATGCCACCAAAGCCCTCCCATTCCCTTCTCTCCAGTCTCCTCATCCCCACAGCAGAGACCACAGCCACTGTTAGCAAGGGCTGCAACCCTACTGGCGTTGGGAGGCATGGGGATGGATGGACACTAGCCAGGAGGATGAGCAGTTTGGGGTGAGCCTCGTCTGCTTGGAGGGTTGGGACCAGGGGATGCAAAGCCCAGAGCTGCAGGACCACCCGGCTGGCAGTAGGATTAGCAGCCCAGGGTATTATCGGCCTGATCCAAAATCCCCAGAAAGGGCTCAAGCGAACATGGGATTTGAGAAACAGCTGCAAATCTTCCTGCTTGGAAACAGTCAAAGGAACAGTCCCAGTGCTGCTGTGGGCAGACCATCACTGTTGCAGCAGGATACAGCCATCGCCAGGGCTTGGAGGGGTCCTGCCCCATGGCATCAGTTCTGGGACATCCCTCCCAAAACGTGGGGGCAAGGCAGGCTGTAAGGTCCATCACAACCAACATGATACATCCCTGGCCACAAGAGTGCTGCTGTGATGGTGAGGCAGCTCACGTAGCATGCCAGTGACTCAGCCTCAGCCACCAGCGGAGCTGGAGATGCTTCTCCGCACTCACAGGACACCAGGCATCCTGGCTTAGCTGGGGAGCAGAGCCCAGGGCAGGGGTCTGGGGTGCAGGTCCAAGGCTTCAGGCTTACAAAGAGAGTAGCATCCCCACATCCAGAGCCCTGGCCCAGGGTCTCTCCTTCCCCACCCGTTAGAGTCCCTCCTTCCATGCTACTCCCCGTCTCCTTTGGCCCGCACTATGCCCTGCCACTAGCCAGGTCCGTGCTCTGAATACCAATGGGCCAGCAGTGGTAGCAGGGACCAACCCAGCATCCCCCGCATCCCATCCCTGCCTTGCGTGGGCAGGCAGACAGCCAGCACCAGGGTGGCCAAGCACTCCTGGCTATGCCTGGCCCAGGCTTTGAGTTTGGCTGAGCATCCAGACCCTCCAGTGCTTTCAGATGCTTGGGGAGACCCAATGCAGTCTAGGGACCCTCCATGGGAAGAGGTAAATGAGCTGAGCCAGGGGCTTTGGCCAATGTCCTGGTGCCCCATGTAGCCCCAGGTTTGCTCCCGCCTGCCCCTGCACCCCATGGCCCAGGGACCAGCACTCACGATTGAGGCCCACGTCATGGTACGTCAGGATGGCTGGGCGATTCCCCTTGGGCGAGCCCCGGATGACCACGTGCAGCAGCCCGTAGGGGGTCTCAATGTCATGTTCCTGGGGGAAGAGGAGAGATGGGGTGATGCCTGCCTGCCCCAAGACATCCTCTCCTGCCCCACCATCCCACCCCTCACCACTGCTTCCCTGGGCAGCTGGGTCCCATGGGAACACAAGGGAAAGAGAAGCAGCCATCCCCAGAAAAAACCCAGCTCTGGGCATCCTGGAGGTGGCAGAAGGCAGGACAAATCATATACAAATGCTCCCAGCCTCCACTGACAAGGGACGGGAAGGGAAGGGAAGGGAAGGGAAGGGAAGGGAAGGGAAGGGAAGGGAAGGGAAGGGAAGGGAAGGGAAGGGAAGGGAAGGGAAGGGAAGGGAAGGGAAGACTTGGGATAGGATAATAGGATTTAGGATTGGACAAGTGTATCATGGGATGGGAGCAAGGGACAGAGGTTTGGGATGGGATGGGATGGGATGGGATGGGATGGGATGGGATGGGATGGGATGGGATGGGATGGGATGGGATGGTCCAAGAGGGCTTGGGAGAGGAGGATCATGGGACGGGACAGGAGATCTTCAAGAGCCTGAGGCTGAGGGATTTTTGGCAACAGGGTAGGGGATCACAGCATGGCCCAGTTGGCCTGGATTCACTGTGCCTGGGACAAAGAGGCAGAGGTCAGACTCTGGACACCAGCCCTGGAAATGCTGCTGCCTGATCCCCATACAGAGACCCCATACAGAGACCAGGACTGCCCTGTGCCTCAGTTTCCCTGGCTGGGAGAGCTCCAGCCTTGCCTTCATGGCCATCATCCCCAGACAGCAAGGGAAACTGAGGCTGTGAACCCAGGTGCTGGCCAAGGCATTGCCTGGGGACAAGGGACTAGATGTCCCCTCCAGATGCCCATGCCTGCCAGCCAGCCCCCTGGCAGTGACCTCAAAGCTGGGATGTGGCTGGTGCAGGAGCATCAAATGCTGAGCAGGGCCAGGCAGGGGATGCTGGCAGGGTGCCCAACTGGCACGGTCCTTGCTGTGGGTACTGGCAGCCCCGTGGATGGGCTGGTGGGAGGGGAGTGGGTACGTGGATGTTCCCGTGGGTTACACACCACCAAGGACTCTGAAGGGCATGGGCCTCAGGTAGAAGGAACCGCCTGAGGACAGGGTCTCCTCACTGCAGTGCCTCCCCTCACCAAGATCCGCTGTCCCCAGGGGCACAAAGTGCCCGAGGGCAGCTCAAGGGCTCTGTGAAGACAACGCTCAGCTCCCCAAGGGCACCCTGACCCCAGCCCTCATCCACAGCTGTCCCTCCACTCCCCAGGGCTTTATCAGGCAGCAGGCGATGAGCAGGGACATCCCCCCAAAAACAAGAGATGGGGAAACTGAGGCAGAGGAAGGGCCTGGCCCAAGGTCACAGAGCAGGAGGCATCCATGTGGTCCAATCCTGGGCACAGGGCTGCGTTCTTGCCATCCCCATGCCCACAGTTCCCATCACAGCCCCAACAGCTCAGCCGGCAATCCCACCCCAAAATCACATGCCCAAGGTGGCAGCTCCTTCCCCAGCACTGCTACCCCCCCACCCCCCCCAACCAAGCCAGGCACATCCCTGCCCATCATGCAGCCTCTGCAGCATCGCCGGGTACCACAACCCTGCCCTTTGCCGCAGGGATGCTCACTGCAGGGGAGAGGCTAGGGATGCAGGGGATGCAGGCAGAGATGGGGGGTGGGACTGACAACCCATGGCCCCAGCGTGGAGGGGTGCGGGGGTCGCAGCACCCACAGGTGCCTGAGACAGCCCAGCCCTGCCCAGTTTACCCGCTTGCTGCTGCAGTGCTCCCACCTCATTTGCACCACCTCCCCCATGCCAGCCTGTTGCCGTCCGGTGTTGCCATCACCACAGAGGCCGGAAAGCATCCAAGGGTTTGCTTCAAAACAGCAAGAGACCGTCTCCCTCTGCAACTCTGGGGGTGGGGAAGGGGCAGCGTGCCCCCCCATCAGCTGTCAGCTCCAGCGCAGTCCGCAGCTGCTGCAGCTGTGCTTACTCACCCTCAGCCTCGGCACAGCATCTCCGCTGGGCTTGGGGAGGACATGCTCAAGGACAATGCGTCCCCAAAACCTGCGGCACGTCAGGGATGCGGCAGTGGGGCTGGGGAAAGGAAGGGCTCCCCAACAGCAGGTCCCCCCCGCACCAACGCCTGCCTGGCCAATGCCAAGTCCTGCTGGGTGCAAAGGTCCAGCCTGGGCAAGCAGGGGAGGTACTGGGGCAAAACTCCCTGGGAAGGGAGGGCAGACAGCACGGGAACGGTGGTACCTACCCCATCCCAGCACTCAGGCATGGCGAGGAGCGAGGTGGACGAGGATGCGAGGGCACGGTGGACCAAGCACGGGGTCCCAGCGTGGGGCACAACAGTGCAGTGGGCTGGGGTGAAGCAGAGCTCTGCGCTGGCTCAGCCCCTCGCCTCGATTTATAGCGGAGCCCCAGCCCTGCACTAAGCCCTCCCTCTCCCTTCCCCCTCAACGCGTTGCGCAGCCCCGGCAGGTTTGGCCTCCATTGCAGGCGAGCGCTGCGATGGAGCCAGCACTCAGCCATTGGCTGCCGTGGGAATTATTCATGCTCCAATTGGCCCCAAAATACCCTTGTTTATGAAGAAAAAACGCCTGGCACCATGCAGTACCTGCTCTATCTTCCCTCCTTCGGCAGACTGAGACAGGCAGGAGTGCCTGGAGAGGGTTGCACTCATACCCCTTGCAACACTCACAGCATCATCACGACAGAGCCCAGCAGTGCTCACCCACACTCATCATGCACACACATGTGGCTCCAGCTCCATGCAAACATGCAGAATCATGCTCAAGCCTGCAGCCACCCAGACCAAGGCCCTGCAGCAACGCACACGCACCAGGAAGCACACATACACCCATGAACGGAGATGGGTACACACTAAACACACAGGAGAAGGACACAGGAGGTGTGCTCCACATATGTATGTGACCATGCACATACATGCACAGGAACATGTACCAACACAGACACACAGAAGCCAGGCAAAACCATGTTCCCCCATGTGTCTGTGCTCACAAACTTTGGAAAAATAAATACAATGACCCACACTGAAGAACATGCCCCCCACAAAATGCTTATGCATACCCCCACGGGGCTGGCCCCTGTGTGTCTGTGTTGGTACATGTTCCTGTGCATGTATGTGCATGGTCACATGTATGTCTGTTGCATCCTTCTCCTGTGTCCTTAGCATGTATGCCACGGCCATCACTCATGCCCATGCAGGCACAATGACCTAAACGCATGCAGAACCATATGCATGGAGGGGCACACATGTGTACACATGTGAGCACTGCCCAGATACCTGTGTTACCTTACCCAGCAGCACGGTCATCCTGCCTGCTGCGGGATGCTGGCACGCAGGGGATGTGCAGGATTTAGCCCCAACCTGCACAGTTGCTGGTGGCAAGTAAATAAGGCAGGAGGAAAGACAACTCAGCAGTGCTGAGGGGGTCGGATCCTGTCCCTGGGCTGATGCGTGCTATGTGCGCATGCACATGCATTTGTATTCCAGTGTGCACATGCGCACTGGCAGATGGTTTCTGCCCTGATTCCAATAAGACTTTGCGAGAGGGCAAGTCTGCCTGCCTGCAGCTCACACCCACAGATGGCCTCATGCCACCATGGCCCCAAAAACCCCCGCAAGCTCTGCGTGCCATCCCCCTGCACCCTGCCTGCCCCTGTCCAGCCCAGCACCGCTGCCTGGCTCAGCACTACCAGCACCCAAGCTGCTCCAGCACAAAGCTGGGCAATCACAAATGGAGAAAGAATCTGCCCAAAGGTGGTGGTGAGCCACGTGCCACTGCTGGACCAGGGCAGCAACCAGCAGGGATCCTCCAGCCTCCCTGCCGACCACAGGGATGCTCCACACCAGCTGGAGCCTGCCATCACCCCTGCATCATGCCCACCCCAGCAGCTTGCCATGGCTTGCTTCCACCATGCCCTGGCATGTACTGCAGCCATAGGCAGAGGGGGTCCAGCCGCCATCACCAGCACATGCACGGGCTTCCATGCCTAGCAAAGCCCTGTGTCTTCAGCTTTACTCAGTAGGCTTGTTCCTGTGGAGTCTCTGATGCCTAATTAGAGGACTGAGCCACTTTTCCCTGGGGAGAGACCTTTCCCTCACCTGGACAAATGATCACCCAGAACTGGTGGGGAGCCACTGAAAGCAGTGTCCTGCAAACGAGTCAGGGCTGGGCAGCCAAGGGTTCTGGACATGGGAGAAAGGATGGACAGACAGACAGGTAGGGGGATGGCATCCACCTTGCCTCCACCAAAGAGGCTTTCCTCTACACTGCTTTGTCCTGCAGGGAGCTCAGACCCAAGCCCAGAGAGATGCATCTCTGCTAATGAGGGACCACATGTGAGGGGGAAGCCGAGCTCCCAGGTGGTTCCTGGCACAGGTGCAAAGCCATTCACAGGTCCAGGTGCCATTTTTGCTTTCCTCAGCCCTGCTGCCTGTGGAGCCAAAGAGCATGAGCAGCCACAGCCTTGGGGAAAAACCAAGAGATGCAGAGGGGCATGAGCAGGCGAGAAAAGTCAGAAGGTGGCAAAAGAGGGGAGAAGGGGTGGAAAAGCTGAGGTGAAGTAAGGCATGATGCAGAAGGGTGGCAAGGAGATGGGAGGGCTGGGCAAGGCTGACTCTGCTTGAATGGCATCGAATAGCATCACCACCCCATTGGCTACTAGCCCATCTGCCTGGCAGGTGGCCCAAACCTCTAGCAGGGCCAGGGCACCCAGGTCCCAGGGCAGAGGCACCTGCCCCCCTGCACTCTGGCTTATGTCAGCAGCCCCAAGGCTTTACTTCAGCTGGCAGAGGCAGTGGGGAATCTCCGCACCCCCCACTGCCCCGGCCAGGCAAGAGCATCTCAGCAAGGGAGCAGTGACTGGCTCTGGGGAGGAGCAGAGGGACAGTGAAGATCTAAGCTGGGGGCTGGATTGAATTACCCCAAGGAGGTGAGCCTAGAAAATGAGGTAAGATCTCCCCAAGGAAGGGCAGGCACCCCCCAGCGTTTGCAGGGAACCAACCTGCGAAGTGCTGGGGTGGAGGAAAGGAGGGGGTTGGCCTGGCACAGCCTGTGAAGCTCATCCTATCCCCACCCTGAGGCTCTTGGAGGAGAACCAAGAGGGCACAGAGCCTGGCTGGCTTTGGAAAAGCCACCTTGATCCTTGCCCAGTTCATTTTTTTAGGTACCAAGGGCATGCAGGCGCATTGCTGTGGCATTTGCCGTCTGGACCCACTCCACCTGGGCACCACCAGGGACACAGTTCAGCACCACTGTGGGCCAATCCCCAAAATGCTGGCATGCAAAGATTGTCCTGGGAGAGTCATTTCTCTTTAACATCCCCTGCATGCCAATCAAGCCCTGCCCCTGGGCGAACTGAGTGAGAGCCATACTAGTACCTGTGGCATTACCAGGAGCTCCGGGCAGCCCGGCACTGCCACTTCATTCTCCCTCCTTGCCTCCCTCTCCCTCCTCACCCTCACTTTGGTGACACCAGGAGGTTTGACTTCCCCTCCAGTGGTCAACAGGGACCCTGAGTAAGCAGAGCAAGGAACAGCCCAGATCCGCACACCCTGCTGCTCCTGGCCCCAGCATCTCATCAGCTTTGGAGCTGCTGGGAAGGGCTGCATTTCTTTTCCACCGCTGCCATTTTTGAATAATTTTGTGGCCTCCAAGAGGGCCACCAGAAATCTCCTACTCTGTGAACAACAGCAGCCACCACCCAGCATCCTGATGAAAGTTCTTGCTCCCCACCCAGCTGTACCCTGCCACCCACACGGGTGATGGGGACCGATGGGCCAGCCCCAAAAGCCTGGACACCGCTTTGGGTCTGCCAAAACAGGGACCTGGGCTCCCATGCCCATCTCCCAGGATGAAGGAAATCCAGATTTATTTTATCCTTGCAGGTGCTGCTGTTTCAGTGCTGGACCTGGCAGGGTTCAGCCAGCACCACCCGAGCCCACCCTCCCGGCGGTCCCAGTTGCTGGCAGAGCAGCAACATACAACCTGAAGTCAGTCACTGATGTCCCCGGGAGGTGGGATACTTTGGGAGAGGGACAGGCAGCAAGTTGGGGTCCGGCAGCCCCATTACCCTCCCTTCCGATCATCAGCACCCCAGTCTCTGCAGGGGGAGCCTTGTGCAGGATGAGGTTGGGCAAAGTTGTGAGAGTGACGAAGACCAACATGGAAGCCAGGCACGAGCTGAGCTGAGCCCCTGCAATCCTCAAGGTGATGTCGTGGGGCTCCTCCAAAGAGGTGAAATGGAGGTGCAAGGTGGGCAGGTGCCAGCCAGGGGAGCGGAGGGGTACTGCTCTCAGAGACAGGTGGGTGGTATGGGGGGTAATGCCCCAGCCCTCCAAAGAAGAAAGAGGCTTTCAAACATCCTTATGTAAGCGGGAGCTGGCATCACCCAGGAAACCATTGCCATGGCAATGGTAGAGGGGCTGGAAAAGCAGCTCAGACCTCCTGAGAAGAAATTGCCTGTTTTAAAGAGGTTTTGTTCCCCAGCCAGTTGCCAAGTACTCGCCAGCCACATCCAAGCACCAGCACAGAGCATGCCTGGCAGTGACACCCCCGCCCCGCAATCCCCTCCTGCCAGGGACCACGATGGACGTGCAGCCCCATGCACAGACACTGACCAGGCACTACATCCCCATGGAAGGGGAGGACAGCAACACCCCTGGGTCCACTCAGCACCCTGTGGCCTTCCCCAGCCGCAGGCATCTGTCCCACGCAGGACCCAGAGGTGGGGGGCACCCCCAGTGGCTGGTCCTACCTTCCAGTCCGTGTCCACAGTGGAGAGGAAGACATCCGAGTTCTCCTGGGGAGAGAAGGAGCCAATAGGGACAGAGACATTCCCCCGCTGCCCCTTACTCCTGTGGCGCCCTCCTCCCACTCAGCTCACAAAGCCCCCTGACACCATAAGCACCCATTCCCTGGGTCAGTGCTGGCTGCAGGGGGACACGATGCTCACACGTGTGCACACATGCACGCACATCTACAATACCCACACACATGTGCACACACTACCTGCATGTGTGCACACACACACAAGTGTGTATTAGCATGTACATGCAACACTTCACACACATACATCACCACACCAAACCAGAACCCACGCTCACCCATGCACATGAATCAATACCAGCACACATCTGCACACACGCATGCACTGAATACCAACACACATGCACACACATGCACCCAATACCAGCACACACCCCCACCCCAAGCTCCCACTTAAGCACCCATGTCCTGGCACCCCAGTGCAGGAGCTGGAGCCAGTGCAGTCACCAGACTCACCAGCTCGGCGTCCTGGCCCCGTAGCAGTGGCTTCTCCTCAGTGAAGCGCAGCTCATGCAGCCCTGCCATGGTCATCTCCTGCAGCAGCAGCCCTGCCCAGGGCGAGGGAGATGTCAGCACCCATGGGGACCTGCCTCAGTCCCCTTCACCCCAGTCCCCCAGAGCCTCCCAGGTCTTCCTGCCCATGGGGACAGGACCCAAATCAGCTCCACTCCACCCATCTACCACGGGGACTTGGTGCTTCAGCTTGTCCAGGGGCCACAGCAAGCCCCTCCGCTGGGAGCTGGAAGCAGGCATGGGGCAGACAGTGCCTGGAGGAGCTCAGTTCCCAGCTCCCACCCCAGTCTGGTTCTCCGAGTTAAGGGTAGACCTGTCTCCAGGGCATGGTCTTAGGCAAACTTGTCTGTCCATGCTGGTCACCACTGTAAGCACTCAACCCAGGGAAAGAACATCCCAATCCCCACCCCAGCTTCCAGCATCAGTCAGAGAGAGAAAATCCATTTTGGCTGGTTTTAGGCTGCAGACACCTATGGGTGGGAGAGAGGAAGATCTCCCTGCACAGCCAGAACGAGGGGTGATGTTTCTCAGCTGTGCTGGGAGGCAGAGGGATGCTCCAAGCAGCAGGGGAGCAGAGAGATAGCCTGAACTTTGTATTACAATGAGGGGAGAAAACTAAATGTGAAGCCTTTACTCCCAAGCTCTTCTTGCCTGCGAAGCAGGTGCTGGCCAGCCGGCAGCTCAGCCCCAGGGCTTGCAGGGACAGACTTCACCGTGGAGCCACCACTAGCAGAGATGTGAGACTGGATGCTGCTGACCAGGACACTGGGACTTCGTACCCCGCCCAACACTGGCATCTTGAAAAACACCCCCAGGCACAAGCCCAGCTTCGAAAGCAGAGGGGAGCAAGGGGGTGCCTGCACCCCCAGCAGCTGGCTGCACACAGAAGGAGACAGACATGGGGGACACAGGGGACAATCCAGGCTCCCCTGTGTATAGATGGAGTGGGTAATTGGCAGGTCCCAGTGCAAGGGGATTATCTGCGCTGAGGCAGGATTGGGACCTCAGCCTTTTGCCTTCGCAGCCTCTGTTTCCACCCCTTCCCCAAGACCAAGACTTTGGACGAGCTGTTGCTGCTCTGAACCGGCCGGCACCAGTCCCTCCCACACCCCCTCCACTGGCTATCCACCCTTTGCAATCTCCCCGGCAATACCAGGGATGATATGGGACTGTGCTAGCGCTGCAGCAGACACGGACCCTGCTCTATCCACAGCCTCAGCCAAGCCTGCTCCACGCTTTGTCCGTCTTCAAACCTGGGTCATCCTGGGTTGGCAATATGGAAAGGCCAAGCAATGCCACGAGCATTGCAAGGCCACCAGAAATATGGGAGCTGGTCATAAACTCCCTTCCAAAGCTGGCTTTTGCTCATCCAACGAGGTTTTTCATTCAAAAACCAAGCAGGCTGTGCCACCTGGCTGCTTTCTGCAGACACCGCACTTTGCTTTGCCCTTTGGGAGCCATCCAACAAACCAGAACTGTTTGGAGGGAGAAACACCACCGTGAAGCCTCCCAGGAGTCCCAGGGTGCCCGGTGCCGGGGGTCTCCGTGTCACACCCTGCACAGAGGGTCCCACCACACCGGGGGCTGCACAAAACCCCAGTGGGGAGAGGTGCCAACAGCCCCATGGAGAGACACGCATCTGGGGCGTGCTGCTCCAGACTGGGCTGCTGCTGGGGAAATGGCTTTGCGCAAGGGGACAGCCCTCACCTGCAGCCCACTGGCACAGCTGAGACCACAGAGCCACAGACCGAGCAACGCCGCGATTCCCTAAGGCATAATCCTAGGGTTAAAAAGTGGGAGGAAAAACAGCCTCACCGTTAGCTGGGCCTGGAAAAGAGCAGGAGTGTCCCACGCTGACCGCGCCAACCCACCGTGTGGCCGCAGCCCCAGGGCGGCTGGGAACAGCACTTAGCGTATGGTGAATGCCTTTATTAATTAAAGCCTCCAGCTAATATGGGAGGGAGGGTGGCTGAGCAACGAGAAAGGGCCCCGTGACCTTACTCGCGTGGTAGGGGGAAAGCTGGCTCACAAGGGATGTGGTAGAGTCCTGTACCAACCAGCATCCTCAGCGCAGGACAGACGGTCACTTAAAGTGGTGCTGAGCGTGGGAACAGAGAAGGGATCAGTACGTCAGGGAGTCCCATGGGTGCAACTGCCTGCGAGCAGGATCACAGCCGGCTTCCCGTGCCTGGGTGCTCTGCTTCCCATGCTGCCCTGCAAGTACCCTCGTCCCTGCTCCTGCCAGCCCAGCAGTGGGGCTGTGGGCAGTGTCACCCAGCCCACTTGGGCCACTGTCGCTGTGGAGAGCTGGTGAGGAAGCCACAGCTCTGGATCTCCTAGCCAAAACAACTTGGCTCCCATCACACGCCAGGGCAATGTGGCTGGCAGCGAGCCCTTTTCCCTCCAGCTCACCCCAATGCTCCCCAACAGCACCCATCCTCAGGGTGCCGCCCCAAGTGCACCCATCCCTGCTCCCACTCTGCCTTCCCAGTGTGGTGCCACCATTTCCTGGGCACAGCTGGGACATGCCTCCTCCCTAATCCCAAATTAGTCCCAAACCCAATGCGACATTAGTGCTCTGTTTGGGACTAGAGCTCAGCCCCAGCAGGGCCCTGGCACTGCATATATAGACAGGGATGGAAACAGCCACGTTGGCTTACCTTCCCCAGGGATCTGCAGCCCAGTGTTGGCTTATTGGAGGAGAACCAGCTCGTGGCAAGGAAATACACTATTATTACTATTATTACTATTATTATTATTATTATCATCATCATCATGACAAGGCTGTGGGAAGGGTTTACCACTGGGCAGCATGTCTGGTTGGAAGGCAGGGGTCCCTTGGGCAATGCACCAGTCTCACAGGAGTCTGTCCATTGACCACCTGTGTCCTGCCCTGGCACGGACATGGCACCCGTGGGATGATGGCACGGACTCTCCGGGCTAACTGAGCAGTGCGCAACAGACAGGGAGGCAAATCTGGAGGAGCAAGGGCTGGCACTGCCAGGCGGTGAAGCCAAGGGGACCTCCTGCGAGGCGGGAGAGGGAAGAAGGGAAGCTGCAGCCCGGTCTGAGATACGGAAGTGTGCCCACAGCATCGCCCCCCTGAGCAGGACTGCTGAGGAACCGGGATGGGGTGGAGGAAAACCCCAGTGCGACACAGCCTGGACCACCTCCCGCCCCTCCGGTGCAAGATAAACACCCGCAGCTTGCTCTGCCCCCATGGGGGGGCACAGGTCTGCAACCCAGCAGCCCCCACAAACCAGCCTAACGGTGTGGTCCAACCGGCGAGCGCAGGAGCGGGCAGGCTACAGCGTGAGACGCACCAGGCCGGGGGAGCCGGTGCCACCGATGCAGGGGCTGAGCATCCTGGGCTCGGGGGGGCGGCGGTGGCAGCAGGGGGCTCTGCGGGACGCAGACTGTCTCGCAGTGGCTGTTGCTAAGAGCAACCTCCTCCCCAGCCCCATCCTCGGGGCAGCCAGGCAGCGGGGAGACACCCGGGGGAGGCGGGCAGAGGAGCGGGTGCTGCAAGCATGCTCCAGCAGTCCCGCAGGCACCCGCCACACACCCCGGCTGTCTGCTTGGCGGCCCCCCCGTGCCAGGAGGCTGCCGAGTCAGCCCTCCCTCCCCCCCCCCCCAGCACCACCAGGCTGGGCTCTCCCCGCTGCAGCCCTGACACCTCCCCTGGCATCTCCTCCCGTACCCCAAAAAGCATCGTTCCCCCCCCAGCAACCCATACCTGGGGGCGAAGAGGCAGGCGGGGGGGGGGGCTGCCCCATCTCCTAGGCAGGGGCTGAAGGCTCCTCCTCCCCCCCCGCCCCGACCCCGACCTCCTCACCCCAGCGCCCGGCTCCTCCCAGCCCCGACCCCCCCTCCGCCCCCGGCACGCCCGGGGCGGCGGGAGCGGGGGCGGCCGGCCCGGGCCGTACCTGTCAGCAGCTCGATCTTGTGCCGGAGCACCTTCATGCCGGGGCGGCGGGTCCCGGCGCCGCCGGCGGGCGGGGCGGGGCGGAGGGAGGGGGCGGCGGCGGCGGCGAGCCCCGGCGCGGGGAGCGAGCGGAGCCGGTGCCGGAGCCGGAGCCGGTGCCGGTGCCGGAGCCGGTGCGAGGCGCGCAGGGCGGCGCAGGGGCGAGGCTGGGCACGGCCCCCGCCGGGCCGGGTCCTCCCCTCGCCGGGGCCGGAGGGGAGGGGACGGGGCCGGGAACGGGGCCGGCGCCACGGGGAGCAGGAGGACAATGGGCCCGGGCCGGGGCTGGGGGAGGAGGGGATTACACGGGAGATGGAGCGCTGTGGAGGGGGGGGTTACAGGGGAGATGGAGCGCTGGGAGGGGGTTACACGGGAGATGGAGCGCTGCTGGAGGTGTTACAGGAGAGATGGAGCACTGGGGGGTTTACATGGGAGATGGAGCGCTGTCATGGGGGTGGCAGACATCACCCCGTAGGGAACCATGAAGGTCCCAGAACTGGACGATGATGGCTAAGGGGTCCAGGGGGTCCCTGTGGTCTGGGAGTCCCCAAGAGCAGGGGATGGTGATGATCAAGGTGCCCAGGGAGGATCCCTGGACAAGAGGGGACCTGTGCAACAGGGATACATGGAACAGAGCCATTACAGCCAAGGGATCTAGGGAGTCCGGACAGTGGGGTCATGAAGGCCAAAGGGCCTGGGAATATCCAGGAACAAGAACAAGGATGACAAGGGACCTGGGGATCCTCTGGAGCATGGGGGTGCAGGTTCACCTGATCATAGGATGGTCATGGTCAAGGGACCCAGGTGGTCCCAGGATAAGGGGGACCTGTGCAATGAGGGTCCCCACATAATGGTCTGGGGGTGGCAGGGAGTAAGGATGGTGATAACTATGGTGTCTGAAGGATCACCCAGGAGTGGAGGCCATGGCTGGGGTGGTGATGACCCCCCAACATATTGATGCTGGGGGTCTAGGGTGGCAGCTGTTTGGGGTAGAGCAGGAGGTTGTGGGGTGGCTGTTTGGGTCAGGCAAAAAACCCAGGGCTGTGAACACTGCCATGGGGGTGGGGGGGTTGGAGAGGGCCAGTCCCACAGTGAGGAAGATGCAGGACCCTCATCTTCTACATGAGGCATAGATGCTGGTGGTGCCTCCCTCTGCCCTGGCTGAGATCCTGCATCGTCAGGGGCTACGAGCTCTGCAGGGCAGCCAGTCTGTGGAGGTTTGCCCACCACCCTCGTAATGGTGCCCCGGTTTCTAAAGGAGCTGGGGCTCCCAAGGTGGCAGGCTATGAAGCAAGGCTATGTCCTGAATTGGGATAGCTGGTCCAGCGAGGACAGAGGGCCCCGGCCTGCCCCTAGAGCAAGGGCTGATTCCCACTTGCCTCCAACCTGGACAAGCCTGTCCTGCCACCATTTCTTCCTCTGTACTTCATTAGTATCACTTTAATTCATTTTTTCCATAGCTAGGGATCTAACAGCCTCCACTCCCAAGCTGCCTGAGGCAACTGCACAGGACATGCCATTCAAAAGCCAGAACTGGCCCTTACCAAAATGTCCGCATAGGGAAACTGCTGAGGACCCCATCACCTCCCCTCCATGGGCTTGGTTCCCCATCGAACCCAGCCCCACACGATGCTCACATGGGAGGACTCAGGCTGCTCCCCAGGGTTAGGGCTTTGGTCTGGTCTGGTGTGCAGGCTACCACTTGCTTCTCTTCCCTGGTGGGCATTTCTGCCAGGACAGTCCAGGCAAAACATTTCATATCTCCATCGCAAAGACGGTGCGCATGATGCTGCTTCATCCTGCATTTCAGTGCTATTGACTTGTCAGCATGGGAAAGCCAAGGTTTCTTGTAGGACACGTGAGGCTTGGGTTCTCCTATGCCAAGAGTGGTCCATGCAAGATGTTGCAAAAGGGTTGGGATTTGGGTGCTGGGATCTTGGAGACAGCCTCTGCCCTGGAGGTCCTGGGGACCAGTCAGCAGCAGACCTAGGCTGGCCCTGGAAAGGGATTTCTTGGTGGTCCCTGTAACTACCAACCACGGGCCTTGGGAGCAGTGCTGGCATCTCGAGGGGGTTGAACCAAGGTCTTGTTAGCACCACCCTCATCTAGAGATCCAAGTTTGCACCCAACCCTAAACTCCCAGGATGGCAGCAGGTGCCCACAGGCTGCTCTCAGCACCTGGGTTTAACCAGGCATTCCAGACCTCAGCCTCATTGCCTCTCAGCCAGCCACGGTGGCCAACGTACCCCTGCACTTCATGGCACCTTTCACTGCTGGGCCATGGGGTGTCTTGAGAGCAGCCACAGGCAGCTCATTCTACAAATGCCTGCTGAGGGCCTGGAGGAATGTCTGCTGATACAGACATTCATCTCCATCCCTGGTACATCTGTTTTAACAGCTTGTCCCAGGCTTTTTGGATGGAAACCAGTTTTCAGCTGATTTCGGCCTCTCCCGCTGAGTCACCAGGAGCTCTGCATCCAGGCTCTGTTCGCCTTCTCATCTCGAAGGGAGAAAACACCCAGGATATCAAGGAGCACAGGGACTAGTTTAATCCCTCAACTAGGAGCCAGCCCAACACCCAGCACCTCAAAGAGATCAGATCTTCCCTGCCTTCAGGGCTGCCTTTCACCCTCTTCTGTGGGTCCAGCAGCCAAGGGGTTTTCTCTGAACTGTTCAGGGATGAGATAGGGTTGGATTCAGATCTTCCTGACATAGTGCAAATTTAAAGGTCTTCCTGTCACAATTGCCAGGGATTTCTACAGGAATGAATGATTTTCACACTAGGGATTTATCTTCTCCGCATGAAGTCCAACTTTATCAAATAACAGCTTTTAGATGGCTACCTTGCCAAAGGAGCAGGGCCGTGCAGCTGAAAATATTGCACAATTAAATAGGCTGAGGAAGAGCACAAGCCCTCTGTGCTCCAAGTTGGAGGGACTGGGGTGTCACCCCATGTGGGGGTTCAGAAACTGCCTGCACACACAGCCATCCACACCCTGAACTGTGTGATTAAAGGGAAGCGAGGGAGTTTTACAGCATGGATTTTTCCACATTATTTTTCATTATGCTTTTAATGCAGGTCAATGTGGCTTTTTCCACGTGGCTTTCCCTGTGCTTTTAGCTCAGCCATGCGACACTAAGCCAGTCAAACAGAGGTCTGGCTCCAGAGATGGCATCAGGGAGGTCACAGCCCTGGACAGGGACTCCCCGAGACCTTGCTGGGGGTTTGGGGATGCTGCTCACAGACTTGTGTCATCTCCCAGTGTTTAGTCACACACCCCTGATGCTCATTTCCAGGTGGTGCTGTGGCACTGGCACTTCCCAAGGACCCAAGGAGCCCTCTGCCCAGAGATGTAGGTGATGATGTTGAAGTTGGGCTGCAGCTGTCTGAGGGACATCCCGTCCGCTGTGCCAAAGAGGGGGGATTGTGTTGGGGATGTGTCAATCACAGGGGATGTTCCCTGGTGCCCAGGGCCTGCCCCAAGAGGGGTGTCCACCAAGTGTTGCCACAGCCAAGCCCCTTGGTCTCTCCCAGCTGGACTTTGCTATGGTCTCCTGGGGCTGGGGCAAGATTCCCACCTTCTTTGTGCTGCCACACATATCAGAGCAGCTGGGTGGTGATGGACACAGGCTCAGACTGGCCATTAGGCCAACACCCCGAACCTCAGTCCACCGAAGCAAGTGGGTCTGAGGGGACAAACCGAGCTTTGAATACACCCTGCAGTGAACCGTCTCCCCCCATGCTGCTCAGAGCCGGGCTCCCCACCTGTGCTGGCAGCCAGCCATCAGCCTCCCCAGCAGCACAGGGACTCCTGGCAAGGCTCCTGCAAAGCCCGAGCAGCCTGGGAACCACCTCGTCTGTACCATGGTGTGCCAGGCGTCCACCCCAGCCAGACGGGAGCCAGAAGTGGGAGGAGGAAGTTGGGTGTTGCGGGGTCATAAGTGGCATAGGAAAGGCTGCCAGAAGCATAGTGCTACTCACTAGACCTGAACCTCTGCCCTGCATCTGCAGGCTAGTGGGCTGGAGTGGAGTGTGCCGTCCCAGGGCCATTCACCCCCTCTTCCCCAGCCAGCCTCCACCCTCCCCCATGGTGAGTGGAGGGGGCTGAGCCAGGCAGCAGAAGATGCTATTTTAAGCCCCCTGGCTGGGAGCTGGACACGTCCAGCCTGGCTGGCTGGTGTGTCTCCCAAGGACACACCCTGGCCAGGTAGCGTCATTTTGCAGCCCCCTCCTTCCCCTGTGCATGGGTTTACTCCTCCACCGGCAACGCGGAGTAGTTTTCCACGGCACTGCCAATGTCAGCAGCAGCATGGGGAGCACGGGAGGGGCTGTCATCATTGATGCAAAAGTGGCAGCTCCTTTCTGTCCTGCAGCCAGAGCCACTCTGAGTAACAACTTATAGCCAGAACACAGCACACAGCCAGGGACCTGCAGTCCCGGGCCCTGGGGCAGATCTGGCTCACCCTATGTAGTGACAGGGGCTGCAGATCCTCCCTGAAGCCCAGGGTTATGTGTAGGGATGGAAATGGGGCTTTACACTGTCTACCTGCACCAAGCACCACTGCAGGCCAGAAACATCCACATGAAGGTTTCATGTATCTCCATGTAGAAGGTCTTCTGGCGGGATTTGTTGGTAGGGAAACTGAGGCACATAGCAGCTGGGCCCAGGCAGGGCTGCCACGCTCACAAGTCTTATCCACAGGCAGCCTTACAGCAGCTCCACTTTCAGTGTGCTGGGGCAGGTGGATAGGGATGCTGCTAGGGCTCCAGAGCAAAACTGCAGCGAAAGCTCAGCTCCCAGCAGGCCCCCCTCCCTCGCCAAGAGTCACCCCTCTTGAACAAGACCAGCTTGAGAGCAATGGGCTGCCTTTCTAGCCGGGATCCCTGGCATTGGAGCTGCCTCAGCAGTCATGCCTGCAAGTGGAGAGGCAGAGGGGCCAAAACCACTGAACCCAGTGATGCCGCTGCTGGTAGAGGGGAGGTAGCAGGACACGAGGCCCTGGGACCTTTCATTTCCCCCATCTCTGGAAGAAACCTGGAGAGATTTCGTGAAGAAGAGGGTAAAGGCTATAAAACTAACAAAAATGCTCCAGCATGGCCCTGTTCCTCCCCAAAGCTCCTGTTGCAAGGACCACAGTGCCATCTCGACCTGGAGGAGGTAAGCTGGGACCCCCCACCTCACTGCAGGTACCCCCACACCCCTTGGCCACCCTTCCCACAGCAGTACCCAGTGCTGGCGGTGTTGCAAGGACCCCTTCGGTGGAGGACAGCTGGTGATGGATGGAGCACACAGTCGCCACTGGCCGAGAGCAACCATAGAGATGACCAGCAAGGGAAGCAGAGGTCTGAATCCAAGCTCCGAGGCAGGGCAGGGTTTGACGCACGGCCAACAGCTCCAGGGTGCATCCTGCACCACACATGGGGCTAATCTGGGGGGCAGGAGGAGAAGCAGCCTGGGGCAAATGTACTGGCTGCCCACGTTGGCTGGGCAGGGGCATCAGCATAGTTGATGCGCCTGTATCGAAGGGTTTCACAGGGATTAGGTACCACCCTGAGGCACATGCAGTCCAGTGACGATGCACAGAGGAGTCAGAGCTAAATTTAGCTTTGGTTGTGCGTGAGTATGATGTTTTTATTGCTGCCCTTAAATAAAGAAATTGTTTGGAGCATGTGGCTGCTGGCTCAGCCCCAGGCCTTTGATGGGCTGTTTTGGTCACGCTGTTCAAAAGGGGGAGAAACAAGGAGAATTAGTTGTTGGTGAGACTTATCCCAAGGGCCTATTTCAAAAAATGCTGAGGAGCCATCTCTCAGAAACCAGCACTGCACACAAAGCAGTGACAGGGTGACCTCGGTGGCTGTGGGGATGTGCTTGTGCTGAGGCAGAGGTGTCTGCCAGGCAGAGCTGCTCCATGGGCATGGGACCCTGTGCTGTGGAGCCATGGCCATAGCAAGGGGGCTACCAGGCTGGCTTAGGCTCGAGGCAGCGGTGCTGGAGCACCAGCTGTTGGTGATGGGCCCCATCCTCCATCCCATTGCCTGCCCACCCTAGGGCAGGCACGATCTGCTCCAGCCTTGCCTCTGCAGGGGAGCGAAAGGCCCACAGCTTGCTGGCTCCAAAACAATCAGGGCCAGAATGACAGCAGGGCAACCAGACCTTGGACACCTCAAAAGAGACACATCAAACCCTGCCCAGAGCTCCCAGATTGGTCCCAGGATGGGTTGGTTTCCCCAGAATCGCTGGGCCTCATTCAGAACAAGGGGACAAGGCTGTGACGTGGCACTGCCCGTGCATGAGCTCACGGCTTGGGCTGCAGGCAGCAACAGGCAGGAGCCAGCTATGCCACTCTCCCGCCTACCACCACACATTTCACTCAAACTGCCTGGGAAGATGCAATCCTGCAGGGAGCTCAACGTCCCCTCCCTGCAACGCAGCTGCGAGCCTGGGACGGGGAGCATTGCCTCCGTGATCTGGCGCAGGGCAGAGATGCACTGCGCCCTGTCCGCTCCCCCACCACAGCACAAAGCATGTGCCAGGGCTGGCGAGCCGCCAGTCCCCCCAACCCCCCCCAGCTGCCTCCTGCCCTCGCAACACAGGGCTACCAGTAATTTTCCATCCTGGCTGTGGACTCTGCCCTAATGAGATGTTCTCCTACATCCCTCTAATAGGGCTGGGCCCCATTCAAGTTTCTCTGTACATGCACACCCCAGGTCCCCCCCTTTGGCTGCTGAAGCCACCCACCAGTTCTACAGCACGGCTGCTCCTCTGAGCCGTGCTCCTCCCTGCGCTCACAACCCCTCTGCTTCAGGGAAATGGGAGGATTTTGTCCAAAAGTGAGAAGAGAAAAAAAAAAAAGCCCAGCAACCCACCAAGAAAAATTCCCATGGCTCAGCTGCACTCTTGGGCCAGGAACAAGGCAGTCCCGGGGACTTTGCTGTCAGCCATTTCCAAGGCTGCCTCTGCACGGGCACCTCTGCCTGGAATTGAAGGTCTGGGTCCATCAGCTGTGTTGATCGGCCAAGCACAGCAGAGTGAAGCTGATTTACATAGGGACGTATCTGGCCCTGGAGCTCAGTGTGCCCACAGCGTGTGTGCGGTACTGTGCTGCCTTGAACTCCCTTCTTGCGATGAAGCTGCTCAACGCTGATCTCAGCTTAGGCATTGCACTTTGTGGGTCTGGAGAGTCAGAGGGAGATATCCCCACTCCTAAGTGAGGAGAAGGTGGAGAGACAGGCCCTCCTCCTCCTCCTCCCACTCCAGCCCAGTGGGGACAATGTGACCAGGCATCACTCCAGCACCTGCTGTTGCTGCTCCAGAGCCAGGCAGAGGATGCAGGGGTCCCTCGGGAGCTGGCGTTCACTCGCGCTTCTGCCTCCATGCAGAGGGGACAGCACATGGCTTTCCAGAGCAGAGATGACCAAATGCATCCGGCAGGAAATGTGGATACAAACATACCCTTGACTGTCCTGGAAACGTCTTGTCCCAGGAGGGGCAGAGAGGAGGCTGAAGGTGTGGGTGCTGAGGGGATGTCTCTGCTGCTCTGTGCTCTGGGGAGCCCACTGTGGCCAGGGAGGAGCTGAGCATCCAAGAGTCTCCATCTCAAAGTCTCAAACCACCTGCAGGAGCACCAGAACCTTGATCAAAATATATGGAAACCACAGAGGGTTCACCCATCTCCCTTGGGTTTGGCAGGCACCAAAGCGGGTGCAACCTCCACCCCCACAGCAGTGTGCCCCCCCCAACACCCCTTGAAATTGCACTAGGGACAAACAGAGAAAGGCCCTCAAAGCAAAGGTGCAAAATGAAGGATGGTTAATGTGGCGTCAAGATGTCTTAGCACCAGCAAACATGTTGCTTTTTACAAGAGGTGCCTCAAAACACGTAGAGAGGCACCAGGAGAGACGGATGGCTGCAGGAACAGGCCTGGCACATGAAGAGTTCCCCCACCACCAGGAGACACCTCTTCTGGAGGTACTATTTCCCAGGTCCTTGCCTGCAGAGCCTGCCTGCAGCCCCTCTGTGACTTGCTGGGCTGCCAAGGCCTTTGGGCCCACAGGCCAACCTCCTGCCCATCTCTTCTGAGCAGCCCCCTCCATCCCTCCCTGCCTCCTCCCAGTGGCACAAGCGGGCAGCAGCAGCACCCGGCCCCACCATGCCGCTTCTGCAACAGCCCCTTTTCAGAGCCAAGCCAGGCTTTAAATAAATACCTGTCAGCAGAGCAGAGCCGATCTGTTCAGAGTGACTGCATGTGTGCAGATGCATTTAGCAAGTTGATAGGCATGAGACAGAGCAGAGACAGCAGGGTCCCTCTTCTCAGAGGCCAGAGACTGGCATGTTCTCAAAGGCAGCATTAATCAGAATGTCCAATTACACAGCACCCATCGCAATGGAGCAAAGTTGCCCTCTCTTACCTTCCCCTGAAGAGCAGGATAATGCGATTTCCAAGGGCTGGCTTCTCTGGCTGCAAGCTGCCACAATGGTTTAAGGGGAGTGTGATGGAGTGGGAAGACTCAATTGTTCTCAGAGTTTCCACAGTTCTCCAATCGCCACCAACTGCTTTTGGGGACACAGGGTCCAGGCGTGCATGGGCTACACCTCTCTGCTGGCTGGTTGCATGCAGCTCGGCTGGGAGGTGGGGAGAGGGTCGCACTCCTGCCTGGCTACCAGGGAGTCTCGCGAGCACATACCAAGGTTGCATCATGGGGAGACCAGGACGGGCCAGCCGCTGAGGGCACTTGGGTCTCAAAATGCAGACCATCTCCCCAGGGGCACGGAGGCCCTGGCGCTGGCAGGGCAGATTTTTTAAAGTGGATTATATTTGGCTTCTAACATCAGCAAGATAAGACGCAAGCTCAGGTGAGCCTGGCAACACTCCTGCTGAGACAGCAAGATGCTGCTGATCCCTGCACAAGGCTGGATCTGGGTTCTCCTCTCTGTGCTCAAATTGCAGGGAGCCCTGGTGGGATGGGCACTCGCCACCTCTCCCTGGAAGGTGGCAGATGCCCATCGCCTGCAGTGGACTCGTCAGCAGGCTGCCCATGCAAATAAGCTGCTCTAGCTCATACCTAAGCCTGGCCCAATACAGATGTCCTGGGGGGGCTCTCAGGGAGTTTCGCAGATGGTCACAGCAGCCCTGGGTGGCTTTGGCCAAGGAGGGGCTGTCACAGAGGAGGGACAGCAAAGCCATGGCCAAAACCAGCCAAGGAGTGAATTCCCTGTGCTTGGGTGGGGGAGGCTGGCAGGAGTGGAGCCAGCTCTGCCCCGAGGGCTGGGGGCTCCCTAGGGTCACAGTCATGAAAAGGGAGGAGCCTGGAGCACAGGGAACACGTCTGGGGTTTTCCAGGCATCAGCTTCCCTGCTGGGGTGCCTGAGTCAGGCAGGGATGCAGCAGGGCAGAGCAGCACATGTAGGAAGGGCTCCAGCACAGCCAGTCCTTGCCTGGGCAGGAGAATGCATCTGGAGGGGCCCGAGCAGTCACCCGCAGCCCTTCCTCCTTGGTCATCCCAAAAGCCTTCACAGGAGTAGCCAAATACCCGGCTCTCCTTGCCTGCACCCCACCAGCTCTGCCCCTGACCTTCTCCTTGGCCCACAGTTGATCAATACCTGTAGCTCTGGGGGAATCCATCAATCCTAATGATTTCAGCCCACTTCTCGCTAATGCACTCTCTTGTTGCACTGCATTTGAGCCATGGACCTGGCAGATGCTGGGTGATGAAAGAGGCAGAGGGCTGACCAAAGGCACCATCACACTCTCTCCACCACAGGGGCAGGTTTTCAGCCCTTCCTCCCACAGCTCGTGGCCCACTGGAGGACCATAAACCCTCCTCTCTCAGCTCTCCAGCTCCTTAGAAAGGCACATTCAGCATGTTTGAGTGCCTTAGCCAGGATTTAGGAGCTTTTAACCAAAACCCACCAATGTGTCCTCACAATCCTTCACTGCCTCTTCACTCAGCAACTACTCCTCTCCGGAGAGCCTACATCAAACTCCCTGTGCCTCTCCGGAGGTGGGGGGACTCAATGACACCCTGACCCACCAGTGATGGTAAGCAGGAGCCAACTGTTCACCTTACTCTAGAAATAGAGTCCTTTTCTCAAGGCACCCAACCTTTAGTCAGGATGAAAGTGCAGCCTGCCTGGAGGTCCACCCTCTCCAGGTGGCCAGCCTGCTGCCCCTCCAGCCCCTGCCTTGCCTGCCCAAGCTGGAGGCACCAAATTTCAGCAGCTTCCCCTTAAGAGCTGCCTGGACCCCACTTGGCACCTGGAGCACTGCCAGGGTGCATGTGTGGGAGCATCAGACCAGCCATCCCTGCCCACTTGTCCTCTCCTTCCCTTTTTAGCCCTGTCCCTTATAGCAGAAGCACAAGACAAAACTAAGATGAAGTCACCAAACTGGTCTGGGGAGGGCTGGATACCAGGTGCTGTCCTGGCCTGTGCATCCTCCCAGCTCTGGGGCTTTAAATCCAATCCTTGTGTCCAACAGCTCTGGAAAGAGTGTTTTTCTGCCAAATACCCTTTCAAACCCACTTCTCTTCCAGCCTGCACATCCTCCTGCAGCAGTGTGTTGCACATCCCTGGGGTAAAATCATCTTTGACATTGTTGCTGCTGGCTGTGTGACTGTACTGCCGGTTTACAGCTGGTCCTGGCAGAGCTTCTGGAGCCCCATCCTACGTCCCGGGGTGGACCAGACAAGGGGCTCTGGCCAAGCCTGACACTGACCTTTTATGTGAATCCAGTCACACACACTCCATCAATAACTAAATGGAAGATAACAAAATGAGCTGTCACAGCCAATTAACATTCTGGGCTTAATCAGCTTGTGGGCTTTCAGGGTGGAGATGAGGGGCCCGCTCCAGGCCAGAGGGGCTGGGGAGAGGCAGGGTGAGGGGTCCGGTGGGTCGCAGCCACCCTGGTCTGCTGGATCCCTCAGCTGGGAACCAGGAGCAGGAGGCTGATGTGGGTGCTTCCCCGGCAGCACACAGATGTGGCATCATCTCACTGGTGTCTGGACACCCCAGCCCGAACCAAAGCCCGCAGAGAAGGGTGGGCAGCTGCAGGGTAACTGGTGCAGAGACACCCCACACAGGGCTTTAGCCCCAAGGCAGATCTGCTCATTAGGAGAGCAGCCAGCTACAACTGCCAAACCCAAAAGGGTTCCACTTAAAGCCAGGAGCAATCTCAATGTCTGTCGTTGAGTGCCTCTCAATTAATTAGCATCCTGCTGATTCTACGATTGAGGTGATTGCTAAGGAGATTAAATCGGTCTCTGCCACAAAGCAGATGCTGTTCCCAAGGCCTGATTCTCAGTGATTTTCCTTTCCCCATGCCATCCTGGCCTGCTGACTCAGCTGAAACCCCAGGGTGCTGGGCGCAGCCTGGCCAGCCAGGACTCAGGGCCCAGAGCTGCGGGTGGGATTCCTCTGCAGAGATGCTCAGGGGTTAAGTGCTACTGCACGCCCAGGGCTGCACAGGGAGGGCCTCACTTGGAGGATGCTGGTGTAAATCCAGAGCAGTGCTCATCAGGGGAGCAGTATGGCCACGACAAGGCCTGGCCATCCAGGGAGGTGATGATCTGTTCATCCCATTCTGCCTGCATCAGCATGGGACAGACTCACAGTCGGGCAGCTAGAGCTGCATTTGTGCACCTGAGAGCCCAAACTGAAAGGAAAAATCACAGCTCCAGGCAGGGCTTGGTAAATTCACCATGACTGCAATAAACCCTGCTGATTTGGTGCAAATTTGGAGTAACGCTGCTGGTTTCACAGGAGCCAGCCCAGATTCACAGGGCCGATACAATAGAGTACAGCCCTGCCCAGGAAAACACAGGTTGCACCTGGCTTGGCTCTGCTCCACTCCACCAGTGCTCCTCTGGTCTCCACCAGCACACATCAGGGGTGACTCTTCTCTGAAAGCCTTTGCAAAGGGACTCAGTAGTTCTATTAATGATGACCAGGGCATGTGCATGGCTCCCCCCGCCCAGCTCATGAGCCCTCCACTCCCTGACCCCAGCTGCAGAGCTGCCCCCCAGCAGTAGAAGTGGCCGTTCAGCCACCCACAGGCATGAAAAGCACTTAAGAAAGGGGCTGCAGGGTCCATCAGCTCCCACTACCCCAGGTGTGAATTAAACACCTAAACAAACTGCAAATCTTGTATTTGTAAGCAAGGTGAAGGCAAGAAACTCATCTTAAATCGTTGCTGTGATGGGAGCCTTTCCGCCAAGATACACCTGCCCTGCAGAGGACAGTTCCACAGCAAGAGAAACAGGCACATTTGAGGATTGTTTTGATGCTGCCTTGATTTCTGGATCTGCTTTATTGCTTCCTCCCAAGTGCATCACTGCCAAGCCCCCCAGCTACAGGTCTATGTTGTTTTGTGGTCATCTCCTCACTCTCCTTTTGCTCTAATGCCTGAGAAAAAAAGCCACACTGCATCCTAGCATTTGGCAGCTTCTTGGTCTGAAGTCAGGGGAAAACTTGCCTTTTATGTCCAGCAAAAACCTCCTGTTTGGGAGGGTTTGTCATAATCCTCCTCGTGCTTCTGCTTTACCTAGGGAGAACCCAGAGCCCTCAAGGGAAACAGGACAGCTAGAAACAGGCCCAGCCTTATAAACCACACAAGCTGAAAGCGCAGGTTGGGCTTTTGTGACCTCCATTTGCTTTTTGGCTCGTTTTTTGTATTGCAGCATCACAACATAGATGGAACAGCACCATCACAACCCTCAGGAGGCATCTCCTTACCACTGCCTGTTTCTAGGCACAGAGAAATCTGGAGGGGGGTAAGGCTGGGACTGTCTTTAGGGTTGCTGTTCCTCAAGCTTATCTGCAGGCAAACTGGGATTTCTGACAGTGGAGCTATTTTTCTCTGATCTTGCAGGATCCCAGCATACACAGAAGACAGCTTCCAAGCTTTAAACCAATCTTCACCTTTGGGGTCCCCTCTCCATTTCGTAGGCTAATTGAAAGTAAAATGCTTTTAATGCATAATCATCAACCTGACAGTTGCATAGTTGAGAACCTGAGCCTGAAACATGGCAAGAGCAGTTTGCAGTGCATCTGAGTGCCATGACTCAAGCACAGCTCTGATATCACAACATCAGGCATTAAAGACACACTCAGGAGAGAATACCAGCATGAAATGGGTTTGGTCCTGGGATACTGCTGTGCTGCTACACCTTCCAGCTGGAGCTGGGGAGAAGCAGGCCCCATGGTTTTTGTTTCCAAGGGGGCTGAGCTGAGGAGCAGAGGAACCTCACCTTCCCCCAGGGAACGCCAGCCGCTTTCTCCGTGACTCCAGTGATGCCACATCCTGACACAGCAGGATGCAGTGCTGCAGCTGCGGCCCTGCCCAGGAACATGCACCAAGGCAGCCACATCCCTCACCTGCGCCATCAGCATGATGTGCTGTTCCCCTGAGAAGCTGTGCCTGAAACTCCACACTTAGACCCAGGCACAGCCAGAGAGCACCCTGAGGTGGTACACATTGCTCTCTGCAAACTTCATCTATGTCCCTACATGGTCCTCACACCCCAAACAGTGCTCAGCCCGGGTGCTACCTGTGCCTTGCCTGCAACCTGGCACCTAGAAGAAAAGTGGCTTCTGTCCTAAAACACCAGGGATTTCTGCCTTGCCAGAGGGCTAGCTGCAAAACCTAAAGAAGGTTCGTTTCCCCCAAGGTGTGGGGGAGCATTGTGAAGACCTGCAGCTATATGGCTTCACAGAGGCTAATGAAAGGCGCAAGACCACAGTGCGTCCTGCCAATGCAGATAGAAAGGATACCAAGGCCTCTGGCACTGCTTGGCAGCCTGCCACATGAAATAACTCTTCAAAAATAGAAGAGTGCTAATCTCAGGGACCTGCTGGTATTGTCAATGACATTAATGAAGTGTTTCGAAAACCAGAACAAATGCCTTGGCTTTTTGGGGCTGTGCCGCCCCTTGTAATTTTCCACAACAGCCAAGGAGTGGTCTGGCGGTGGTGGCGCGCTGCTCTTCGCGCTGCTCTGCTCTCCTGCACGCAGCCCCCCCAAGAGCAACAGCATGGGGTCAGCTCTGCCGGGCTCCCAGCAAGCTTGGCACCTGCACAGGAAAGCCCAACCAGCCCTCAGCGCTCGGGGAAGAAGCAGCTCCCAGGTGCAGTTTCCTCTGTGAAGCAAAACCCATTAAGCATATTCAATGGAAACAGTGCCTGGGAGAGGTGGAAGCTCACTGTCTTCCTCTTCCCTCTTGTCTTCAAGCCTTGTCTCAAGCCCTCTCTGGGTTCTTTTTCACTCCCTGAGGTCCCTCTCCAGCTCCTGCCTCCTCCTCCTCTCCTTTATCTCTCCACGCATCTCCAGCTCTCTTCACCCCAGTCTTTGGTCTCAGACAAACCACACGATGATGCCCAGCCTGGAAGTGGTCCTGCAGTTTATTTACTGAGATGTTACACTGTTTACAATGGTAAGTGGAGGCACTTCAGGACCCCTTCATATTAGGGAGCACCACACTGAGAGCCTACCACGCCTGAGGGCCTCTGGATACTCCCCCTCTCCCTGCCTGCTCTGCTTCCCATCATCTCTTCCCACCTCTCATCTCCTGCCCAAGCAGACCCAAAGGAACCGCTGCGGCTGCCACTCCTGCCTTACTCTGTGTGGCTGGCTGCCTTCCCAGGCACGCTGCTCCCATGGCCAGATGCTTCCATGGCTACCGTGGGTGGCAACTTCCCCAAGGCTGCTTTTCTTGCTCCTTGGCAGCTAGGAGAGCTCCCTCCAACAAGTAGTGGGGAGAAGAGGGCAGATGCAACTTTACTTCTTCTCCCTGTCTCTCGTTGTTCCAACAAATTCATGAGGACATATTGTAGAAATGGGAACAGCCACAGGCAGAGCACAGCTCCATCCACTGCAGCCAGGGCCCACAGGATGGCAAATTTGTCCCTGGCAGAAGCGCTTTGAATTTCTGGATGGTACGTTGAGCGCTGGGCTCAGGCTGGCAGACAGAGAACAGACATGCAGATGACCTGCTGGTCTCTTCCCTTTCTGATCTCTGTGAATCACAGCCTTTAAACACACACACACTCAATCCTAACTCCACTTCTCAGGCTTTCCAGCTGAGGAATAAGCGAATAGCACTTTGTGAAGGAGAAGGCAGCAGAAGCCAGGGCGCTAACTCCTGCAGCCCACCCCTCTCCAGCCCACCGCAGTGCTGCAGGACCCCTTGGGGCACTGGTCACTCCAGCGCAAGGAAAGTCCCGCATCCGCTTGGGTAGTACCCAGCATGCCGCATGCTCAGCACATCTCACGTCGACTGAAGTGACGCAGCCAAGTGTCTGTCCATCTCCTCTTCTGCTACTCTTGGCAGCTTTCTCACCACTTCCCTCCTTACGCAGCAATCGGTAATACTTCATTTTCATTGCCTCTGCCATCGATGACATCCACTCTTCTTCTACACTCAAATCTAGGACAAGGTAGCGCAACCTAAACTCTGCTTTGAATGCCACTTGACTTGTGTTTTCACCTGGCAGATACAATAGAAAGTCACTTAGACACCTAGTTTGATCTCACAGGCCAAATAGGGTTCTCACTACCGACAACTTAAAGCAGTTATGGTAGGACCAGCACAAAAACAATGTCTTAAGCTGAATGCCCCCTCTCCTGGCTGCTGACAAGCAGTACATGCACAGGCCCCCCCAGGCCACGGCCTTCCTGTGATCAGCCTTTCAAACTCCCCTAGGAACTACTGGGAAAACCCAACATGTGCACTTCAGCCAGCAGCAAAAAGATTACTGCAGACTCTGGCAGAAAAGGAGCAAGACGGTGCCTCTAAAACTGCATAAGACCAGCAGGGTATAAAGCTCCAACCTGGCCGTGTATCTAACGTAGGCTGAGATGACAATATTGTTTGAGCAGAGAGTGTGATGTGAAGCTTCCAGCTTCATTGACCCTGATTCATTGCAGAAGTATCTTGGTGCTGAAAAGGTTGGATTGATTTGTGCACACAGGGTCAGAGGACATGATAAACCACATAAAAACTCAATACTCTCTAGTAACGTGTATGTTCGCCTCCAGCCCAGCCGTAGTAGGTTGGCATCCTCTCCATAGCAATGTGAGCATGACGCTAATGGGTTCACACCATCCTCAAGGTCCTGCTGACACCACATCAGGTTTAGTTTCAGAACAAAGGCCATCAGGCTGTTCCCACACCCAAAAGTCCCCTGGGCTGAGATGTAAGAAGCAGCCCTTGGTCAGCAACACTGCGGTGGAAGGTACCACTCAAGGCAAGTACTCAGATGGTCTTCACCCAGGAGACACTTTCAAGAGAAGCCTGAACTGGCACAGCTTCTTTCAAAAGCAGCATCTGCCCAGCTCAGACTTGAATCACATTGCCTCGTCAGCACAAAACACAGAAAAGCATGTGACACCCACGAGTTCAGCTCCCAAAGCCAGTCTTGCAAAGCAAAACCATCAGACTAAGTTGGAAGTATGCATGACCTTCCCCCATTATTTACTCGTGTGACGCGGTGAAACCAGGGCAATCTGTTATCCTTCCACCAGTTTTTGCGCAAAGTCCCACTGACAATTCTGCTCAGCATTTAGTGCTCAGGCTGCCATTGACTAGTGAAATCATTTCTGAGCAGGTAAGATCAGGAAAACAGGAGAAACGTGGGCTTAGAACTACACGCTCAGCCACTCTGCAGGGCCAAGTGGCTGTTCAGGTAGGAGAGAAGGGCAGAGAGTGGAAAAAGCACTTATCTTATTCTTACAAGTTATCAGTTATGTGGCAGTCTTGAAGCAGCCTAGCAGTAAGGGTTTAACGGGACTGATCAAGGAAACCAAAGTGATTTCTGAGAAGGGGAATCTTTTAGCTCTGACAAGCACTTATCAAGTAAGCATCTGAGCTCTGAGAAAATCTGGCTGGTGTATTTGCTGTAACAAAGACAGTGCCTAGAATCCAGAGGACAAAACACATTCTGAACAAGGGAGCATTACCTTCGTTTGTCCAAAACGGAAACTGAGGCAAGGAACAGCTTTGACTTGCCTCCTGCCAGGCAGAGGCAGCACTAGATGAATAGCTAGTTTTTTAAATAAAACCATGAACTCCTGAGCCATATGCTGTGCTACCAGACAATGTGTTTTATAAAAAGCACATCTGGGAACAGAAGCAGCTCCGTGTAAAGAAAGCATTCACACCGTGCCTCTCCTGATTACATCACATCTCTGTTATGCAACTGGTTCAATTAAAATTTTGGATGAAGCTCTTGTAATAGCTGGTAACCAAAAATGGGTGGAAAAACAGTGATCAGGATCAGAAAGGCTTGTGCTCCTAACTCAGTTAGGTGCCACTGTTTCTCTATAAAAATAACACGTGGTGTTACAGTATGTCAGTTCTCAAAACATTTCTTGGTGCTGCTCCTCCCGATTGTTGTCGGTCCAAATGACACCAGCTATTGCTTCCAGGCTGGCAGAAGCCAGTGCTTCATTCTGCTGACCATAAATAAATCAATGCCACAGGACAAACTAAGACATTGTTTAGGGCAAAGGAGACCAGGGAAGAAACATGAACGTTTTGTGAAAGGGCAATTTAGGTAGGTGAGAAAGTGCGTGTGTGCTGGTTGCAGAGCTATTTGTATTTAACTGGGGGTCAACCCTCCCCGGCTGCCTCACCTGCTTGGAAAAAATACATAGAAGAGATAAACAAGAGGAGCTTAGAGTTCTATGAGAAGCTAATGTAAAACTTAGGTGAGGAAAATTTTTCCGTTTCACTAACCATTCCAACAGGAATTCACCAATGGGAAGCTCAACTGACTGTGTCTTCTGCTGTGTCAGTGAATGCCCAGCTCCAACTTTGTTCATTGTGCATTGCAGCCAGGCACAGGAACGGACTACCTAGGGAGGCTGTGCGTTCTCCTGCAGAGGCAGCTTCTAAAGGCCTGGCTGAACAAACATCATCCCGAGATGGGTTAGACAGGCCTAATCATAGAATATCTCAAGTTGGAAGGAACCCATAAGGATCACTGAGTCCAATTCCTTTTTTAGGGGAAGGACTGGGCCAGGTCAGCTCATACCTCTTTTCAAAAACAGGCCACTAAAGCCCAAACAAATATTCTTATGTGAAGGCATGACTAATCAGCATCTCAAAATTTGCCTATTTTTTATTTGATTGCAATGAAAACCATTGTAGCAATACTGTAAAATGTGTCTATGGACTGCTTTCTCATAAACATCAGCAGTCCTCCAGTTTAAAAGCTGAGGGACATGGGGAGAGATGACACTTAAAAGTCCTTTTCGGACCTCTTTTGTATAGTTCTGTAATGAGGATTTATTGTGCCATTCTGAAAATACACAAATTCAAACTCTTCTAACTTATAGCTTGCTGCTGTGCAATCATAAGGGACAGTCTGTGTTCATAAAAAGTACAGAGCACTCTTTTGTTGTATTTCTGGGCAGAAAAAAAGCATTCCAGCCAGCAGGGATAAGAAAAAAAAGAGAAAAAAGGGAAAAAAAATGAACAGAATATCTAATCTACTAACCAAATACTGTAATTTAAGACTACAGGATCAGATTTTTTAATGGTCTTACTGGTGCTTATTCCTAAACACTCAGGGTTACTAAAAGTGACATTGCCTACTTAGAAAAAGCCTTACACTGAGGACTGCTTCAGGGATTTTTTTCTGCCCACTCTGAAAGTAGCTGCACAAAATGTTGGCAAATGAGCAACCATCTGCTTGGATTTTACACCCAGCAGTAGAGAAGAAAAATGTCCTTACAAATGTAGGAAAATGAGTTTGGACAGTCACCAGAACCAGTCCAGAAATTGATGAACTAGTGATTTTGGTCAAAAACCAACTAGATCTCACAGGCACCATCTCATTAAAATAATCCTTCCAATTGAAAAATGCTTCTCATCAGACAGACTTAAACTTGCTTCCCTTGCACCTGAAGCTCTGAACACAGCTTGGACATGCTACGTGAAGCACATGCTACAGTGCTTGGAGCAGCAGGGTCTGAACACAGAGACAGCCGATTTCCACCTGCTACCCACCACTCTACAACAAGGTTGACATAACTCGGAATCACCTCCATCCATCTTGTGTTTCAGAAAAATGCAATTTATAAAATCAATAGCTTATTGATCAGTTGGCAGTGTAACTCCCATGACTTGAGCCAACAGCTAAGTCAGACAGGAACTACTTCTACACTCGCATGACTGCATGAATGTAGCTCCTGACCACGTTACCTGTAAGAGATGGGGAATGACATAAGCAGGACTGCATTATCTCTCACAGCCACAGTTTTGTAGAGACCTGCACTTTCCAATCTATGACTAGTTTTTCTGCTGGGGGGCAATTAGTAACAGTCATTTTACATTACGAATGTCCTCTTACAAAATATTTATTCAACATAAAAATCTGGAAACGGACAATAGACAAAAGCTTCATGAAAACGCATAGGCCATGTGCCGTTAGGTCATTAAGTGCAGCAGCATTTGATCTTGCATGTACTTGAAATACTTTGTCAGGCACAGCTTCCAATCAGTCTCCTGTGGCAGGACAGCTGGCCCTGGGCAGCTGAGGCGGAGATGCCAAGGTGCTTGTGAAGCCAGCACACTGTCCCCTCTCACCACCTCCAGAGGCAGAGCTTTCACTCCTCTGGGCAAGGAATGGCCAGGCATCCTTTGTACTTGAGGTTTCCAGTTTGAAGTATCCAATATTCAGGTGCATCTGCAAGTCCAGTAACAACTCTTCCAAGATTTGGATCTTGCTGTCACCTCCCAGTGATTCCCACAGAAGAGGAAGCGCTCAGTATCATTACGACCTGGCTCCTCCACTTAGGTACTCTGCAAGGTCCACCTTCCACAGCTGCTTAGAAGCACCCATAAGATGTCTAATACCTGTTTCCAAAGGACAACCATCCTGATGACTGCAGGAACTAAGTCCTACAGAGATAGCCATCTGCTTTCTGTCTCCAATCCCATGGGATTTCAGATAATCTAGGTTTAAGGGCATCCACACAGGATGACAACCACTGGGCTGTTTAGCAAGTTCCAACTCCAGTCACTCCTGCTGGCAAGAACAACATTTACTAAGGATCATTTTGCTAGGATCATTTAGATGGATCAGAAGGAAGGAAACTCAGTTCATTTGCTCTGTCCCTTCTACTAACCAAATTTAGTAAACAGAAGAATTTCTCATGGGAAAACAGATGGCTCAGATGTTGATAATGGGGGAGAGTCTCCATTAAAGTTGCTGCTTCTGATCCGGTCCGGACTAACTTTGTTGCCTTCTGTTGTCTCCTCTGTAAAACAAGTAGAGGAGCTTAACAGCCATCACAGAGACACAACCCTCGCAAAAGCCACTCACATCAAACAAGAACATTCTCCACCCCATGCAGCATCAAGCCCACAAGGCCGAAAGGGAGAGAGAGGATGAGGCAGCACGTGAGACCTGCACAGCCACTTCATTTGCTACATGAGTGAGAAGAGGTCTTTTTCTCCAGGGCACTAACACTGTGTACAACAGTCAGCAAAGAAAAACATTCCTGCCTCACAAAGAGTACCTGTTCCACCTCAACATACCAGAAATTGGAAAAACTCAATGCAGTTTGTACCACATTTTTTTCCACATCATTGGGGCTCTCCAAAGAACAGGGAACCTGGAAACAGCTGTTCCAAGGAGGTTGGAATGGGAAGGGCAAGATGAAATACAAAGAATTACACTTTTTTCCAAACAGATCCAATATTGGAAATATCAATTTGGAAGATAAAGGCTAATAAATATTAACTACCCTTTTAGAAAATCCTCTCATACCCTTTCAGCCACCTAGCAAACACTTTAACTGCAAATCCTCAGGAATGGTATGAGTAAGCTGTAAAGCTATTCAGTGATGTGACACAATCTATTTTTTATACCCTTGCTGTTTGCCTTTAAAATTTGCACTAGTCTAATCCAGAGGTGTTATAGAGAAGAATTCCCATTAATGGACAGGGAGCCTGTCCTTCCCCAAAGCTGATTCATCTTTCTCTTCTGTGACAGAGTGTAAATCTCTCGGTGTCCCCCACTGTAGCTGGATCTTCTTCAGGCTTTTAACCATCCATATCTGTGAACTTTCTTTTCCCATAATTCTGGACCAGACTGGAAGCTGTGATTTGAGAAGCCTGTCCCTTTTCCCAGCACTGGAAGTCATTCAGCCCTTTCTGGCCAGCTTGAAATAAGGCTCGCTCCAATTCATCCAGCCGAGCCACCAGCGCTGATGTGTCTTCGTTGTAGGCATTCTGAGAGGAGTCCATGATACGACGAAAACGGCTAATAAATGTCTACAGAAGATAAGCAGAATTACTAACAGGTAACACAGAGGCTTCTTCAGCTTGAATGCTAGAGGCCTGAGCTTTCAAGACTGAAAAGCCAAAGGTGTAGGCTCTAGTTCACAGCTAGTCAAGGGTCTGAAAATAGCAAAGCACCCATTAACCTTGGACACAAAGACAAACCATTTCCTGCCTGAGCTGGAAGACCAAGTGCCTGGATGGGAAGCAAGCCCGAAATTAGATTTTGGCTGCTTCCTAATGACAGACATGAACAGATCACAGGGTATAACACGACTATGATCTATTCCGTCTCACTTCACAAGCAATCGTTGCTTTAGAGCGGGTGGAATGAATCTCATGCCACAGCAGCTGCTGTAGGAACATACAAGCTGCAACCTGTGAACGGCCTGGAAGTTCAGCCAAACCGCCACCGTAGAGCATTCAGTATGCTGAAAAAACACTTAACCACAAAAAAAAGGTCAAAAAGCCAATTCTACAACTAATAAATAACATTTTAGAAAGCTAAGCAACAAGACATATTTACCGATTTTTATTTCCCTCCTTATCTTTGCTTTTGAGAATAAAAAAAAAGGGACAAAACTCTTTGAAGGGTGTGCTTTGTTATTTCAGAAGCTCATTTTAGAATCATCAGAACTGTAGTATTTTAGAGATTTACTTATAGAATTAACATATTATAAATTAATAACTCTCATTTTGGCTTTGTCACCAAGTAGTTAATACTTCACATTTATAGTTCCTGAATATTTGGGAGAGGGGTTTTTTCGGTGTATTGTGTTTTTTTTTAAGTCAGCACAACTCCTCTCTTGTTTGCATTTAACAAAGAGAAAGCATACCTCGCGTGCTTTGATTTTTCTGTCAACAAGTGACGTGTGCTAATGTGGCTTTTTTCCTAAGATGTCCATTAGCAGAAAGAGAAAAGACAAGGAAAGGTGTGGTCACCTCCTCAATGCAGAAAGCAAGCTTTCAGTGAACAACTCCAAGAAAGCAGCAGTGCTTTAAAGCCTCTCTGCATCAGCCTTCATTTAAGGATTAGAGAAAAAAAAGAAAAAAAAAAAAGCCAATAGCAATCATCCCAGACTACTTAGAGAGCTGGCTGAAGAAAGCTTAGAGCTGTTAGCGGTTATGCTTAAAAGCTCAAGGAGCACAGAAGTCCGGAAACTGGCTATGATGGTATTTATCTTTTAAAAGAGAAAGGGGAGATGGAGAGGGAGGAAGGAAGAGCCAAGGAATTATAAATCTGTCCGTATCAACTCCTGGAAACATACTGGAACAAATAAACTATATATAAACTTCTGCAAGAAAAGAGAGAGAAAAGTGACAGCCAGCACGGACTTGCCAAGAACAAGCTTTGAGAGACCAGCGGAAAAGCAGCAGACAGGTCTCTGTCATGGGGCATTCTTGCAAGATTTAGCTAAACCACACATAGGTGGTCAGTAAAGACAATTATCCATAGCTCCTGTCAGGAGGGAAGAATGTATTTAGTGGAGTTCAACAGGGGTCTACCTGGAACTGAGTACTGTTTGATATATTAATTAGTAAGCCTACTAAAGGAACAGAAGTTATGCTTATTAAATTAGCAAACAACATGCAGGAGAAGGAGGAGGGATGACTGCAAGCATGTTGGGGAGCAGAACTCTTAATTCATAATGATCCTGACAAATTAGAAAGATGGTGTGAAAACAATAGGATGTAATTCAGCTGGGACTAACATAAGGCTTTACATTAAGGCAGAAATAGGGAACCGTACAAACACAGGAAGAGGAACGACTGTCTGCATATGCAATCTGTACCATCTTACTGTGGACTGCAAACCAAACGCATATCAATGTCACTCTATTGTGAAACACAAGACGCTGCACCACGATGAGCAAAGAGCATTCATGGCCTACAAAATTCACAAAGTAATCTTTTTGTTTTCATCAATGCAAATCCTGAGCAGGCGATTGTATGCTGTTCAGGGCACTGCACATCACAGTGGATACAGATCAACTTGAAAGATACCAGCAGTGCACAATAAGAACAATCAGAGGTTGGAAAGCATGACCCACAAAGAGGTACGAATTGGGACTGCTGCAGGAAGGAAGAGAATAATCTGCTCTCAGCATTTACTTTGTATGAGACAAACAGAACAGAGCTTGTATTGCTGTGAAGGAGCTTTAGTTTAGACATTAGAGGAAACCTTCAAAGATTAGGATGGTGAAGCACTGAAGGAGATTGCCCAGAGCAGTGTGAAGTCTCATCGTTACGGAGCTTTAAAAACAGGGTAGAAAAACAGAAGTAAGAGAGGCTTGATTAATTCTGCCTCGCAGCAGGGGCATGATTAAATAATCTTAATTACATCTCCTCTAGTCCTGTTTTACAGGGTTTTATGAAATACCATATTTACAGTGTGGAAATTCCAAGCTAAAATTACACTCCTGGACGCACACTTGAGGCTTCCACTACTAGACTGTGCAGTTGCTGAAAGGGTCATCCTACAGCTTGATTTAAAAAATTCATATTCAATCCAGAAGTCATCTGGATTAAAACAGGGTATTTTTCCAAAGGCTGCTGAGCAGCCGGGAACAAGAGGAAGATGGAAAAACGTAAAACCAAATTTCAAGACTTAGTTCAGACACTTGCCTGCAGGATAGTCTGAGCTATCTCAGGATTCTCTGGATTGTCAAAATTCAGGAGCTGAGAGCCAAATCCATAGTAGTATGGTCCCATTTTATGCAGATCAACCACATTGGCATCAGCGCTGAACACTGTCCTCCAGGCTTCCTTGTAAATCTTTGGCAGTTCCACAGAAATTATTCTTCTTTTGCTGTCATGGAGACCTTTAGCAAGCCAAAGAGGTATTTCCAGCTTTGATCCCTGCACAAATGAGAAAAACCAAAAGTTGTCCTTGCCATGAAAATACATATAAAGCAACCCCAAAGACAGACAGTGAACTTTATTAACGAAGATCCCGTATTGTAAAAAGTAAATTTTGTTTTCAGAATGGTCTACTGTAATTCTAATATAAACAGACACACTTTAGAGGCACTAATTATTACTGCAAGACCCTGAAAGGGTTTGGTTTTTTTAAAGTGATGTTGTATAATCTAATAATTGTCAGATTATTAAACAACAGGGAAAAAAAACCATGCAAAACACACAGAATAAAAGTAAAAATAACTTTAAGGAAAGGAGCCATAAGCTAAAGTTTCCTTGCAGCGACCCCAAAAACAGGCCTGGGACGCGCGAGAAGAGGCCCGCGGCGCCGCCACGAGCCCACGGCCCCACGGCCCGCCCGGGAACAGCCGCCCCCGGCACCGGGGGGGGGGGGGAGCGCCTACAGCTCCCAGCGCCGCCCGCGCCCGCCGCCCGCCGCCCGCCGCGCCCCGCCCGCGCGGGGCCTGCTGGGAGTTGTAGTTCTCCCGGCGCCTCCCGCCGGTCACCTCCGGGACCGCGTCGCCGGTGCCGGCCCCCTGGCCCAGCGCGAAGGCCAGGCGCGGCAGGGTGCTCTCGGCGCGGCCCGGCAGCTTCTCCTGCGACATCAGGACGTCGTCCAGCGACAGGAAGTTCTCCTCCAGGCCCAGCCCGGGGCCCACAGGGAAGTACGCCTCCGACATGGCGGGCGAGCGGGCACCGCAGCGGCGCCCGACCCCGGCCGAGCCGCGCATGCGCCGTGACACCGCCCGCCCCGGCCGGCGCAGCCCCGCCCCGTGCCCGGCGGCGGGGTCGGGGCGGCACCGGCACCGGCACCGAGCCCGGGGCCTGGCGCAGGCGGGTGCCGCCCCTGCCGGCCTGGCCTCCGCGCACCCCTTCGCGGTAAGGGACAGCTGCGGCAGCGGCCTGCTGTCGGAGCGGGCCCCGGGCGGTTCCTTGCAGCCGCCGTCCCGCAGCGCGGGCAGAGCTCCGCCGAAGGCGTGTCCCGAAGGCGTGTCTGGGCTAAATACGGGCACCCGGCGGGCCGCGGCGGGCACGGCGCCGGCCCTGCGGCAGGCCCTCCGGACGGAGGTGCAGCGGAGCGGCGCGGCCAGGCCCGGCCCCTCGGAACGGCCGCTCTGGAAGGCGGGGGGGTTGCCCTGCGGCTTAAGCGCGGTCACCTGCACCCCGCAGTCGGCTGTATGAAAAGCCAAGCAAGTGCCGCGGGTGCGGCCAGTCGTCCCCGTGTTTCTGTTCAGCAGCTGGGGGCATGGGTCATCTTGCGGAGTGCGAGACCAGACTGGCGGGTGTGGCTGGGCTGCGTACGCAGCAGTCGGCACCGAGGGGCTATGTATACCTGGATTTCAAAGTGAGGCTGCATCCCGAAATAATTTTTTTTAGTGCTATAAAATAAGCGATGAAGTCGTATTTTAATGGCAGGATCAAATACCCTGTGCTAAATTCTGGGTTTGATTGTATAAGCATGAAAACAGTGGTTACCCCGATTTTTATCTGAATTTTACTTCATATTAGAACTTGGCCTTGTGCTTTTTTTTTTTTTCTCATTGTTTTGTTGTTTCAAAATCAGTTCGTTTGTCATCATGTTGAAGTTTTGTTGGTGCTCCCTAAGCTGTATGTGCTGAAAACATTACTGTTTCTATATACTGTGGTCTATAAAATAACATTTAAATAATCCAGTAAATATTCCAGTCTTTGTTCTGCTAAGGAAGAAAAACAAACAACTGAGCAGGGTTGAAACTCGGAGACCTGACAACATCCCTGAAAAATAATGAGAGTTATTTATAGGGGGCTTGATGATTTGTTTAATGACATTTTCAGTCCATGACTAAGGCGTAAGCCAATGCCTCTTCAATTATCTTTTAATTCTTCCGACCTCAGCATTCTTCATGCTGCTGTTTGCTCCGGCTGGATCCATTGTGGTTTGATACTGTTTTGTCTTCATTAATTAGCATGCTGGTACTTTAATATCTTGATCAAAGTCAAACCCATGCAAAAATAATCAAATTTGCACCAGTTCATTAAATCTTGCACTATTTTATTTTGTACTAAGAAAAATAAAGCATCGGCAGTGGAGACTGAGACCTTGGGATGACGTACTTCGTCTCTTACGTATCCCTTAGGTGCCATGGCAGTATATGCTATAAAAATCCAGCCAACAAAGAAATGGCAAGCTTTTTGTGAACTGTGGCATGCTGGATTTGTGAAAATCTAAATGCCGTTGTTAGACAAGTATCAGAAATACAGACACAGGAGCAGAAGAAATGTATGCACGTGTGTTTGTCAACGTGACACCCACACGCTGCTAGGTTTAGAATGTCCCCTTTTTGCATTAGTCGGGTACGGTAAATCCTGGTAACAGCTGTAAGGGAAATGCACGCTCCTGAAGAGATTTAATGTAAAAGGTCATTTCTTGTAAGATGCTGAATTTTTATCTATGGTACAGAAAACAGACATTATATTAGAGTTAGCAATGTTAACTATTGTCCTGTGTTGTTTTTGTGGGTTTTTAATGAGAGATAAAGTCTTTCTGTTTGGAAAAGAAATCCTTCTATCTGTGCACATATTCCAAATGAGCTACAGAGCAATTTACAAAAGCTCTTTCTAAAGGACAGTTCTGATAAAATTATCATTTGCTGAATTGGGTTAGTAAAAATATTCCCTGCTTAATCAGGTTTAGGAAACAAATCTCTACGCTAAATATGAAAGCTTGCACTGTGAGCGAGAAGAGAGAACTGTGCAAATGGAATATGCTCTTTTTCTAGGGTGCAGAAGTAAGACATCTGGAAAAAGAAGAGCACTGTTTCCCTGTGTCCCAAGATGCCTCAGCCTGTAGCATGTGATACTGAAATAAGGCACAGAGGTGCAGAAAGCCTGAAGTACTGGGCAAAGCTGGAAGAACGCAAAGCGAAAGATGTTTACGCTCACTGTAAAATCAGTTGAAGGATTGTTCTTTTTGTGAGAATTTTATGGAATGATGGGTTTGGCAGCCAAAATTATGTCACCCCTTTTTGCAGTATGTTTGCCTTTTTATCCTGAGAAAGTCACTAGGCAGGTTCTTGAACACTTGTGTGTGAATCTTAGTATAAAAATATGTGTAATGAACCCAACATCCTAAACCATATTATATTTTCATAAATATGATTTCAAGACCTTCCTGAAAGAAAAGGAATGTCCTGTGTCATAACTGAGCCTGTTTGTACTTGGAGGATTTGTAAACTGGAGAATTCATTCTCCTCCTGCATTTATGTAAAGTCAAAAGCCTTTATGTCACATGGAGCTACACTGGCAGAAGTAGTCTGAGAGGGGAATCAGAACCTGTAGCTTTACAGAGACAGAGAATACCAGAATCCCTCAATAACCGGAGGAAAGAAAGGAGCGAAAGTGTTTAAGAAGAAGAAAGGGAAAGAGATGTTGAGAGAAGGCGGTGGTGGAGCAAAAGAGGCAGGAGGCGAAGGCATATGCCAAAAACTGAGTAATGACAGAGGAACATATTACACAAGTAAGTTTGAGCTGTGAAGGGTAAAACCCAAATTACTTCCAGGAATGGTAGATAAATTGAGAGGATTGCAAAGTATGGGAAAGAATGAAAACTTACGAATCAAGGGACAGGTGTTGCATCTTGAATAGCACAAAATTCAGCCAATTTAATATTTCAGATAAATTCAGGGAAGCAAAATTATGTTACCTGCTTCTTCTAGGGACTTCCATTTGATCAGAGCAAGCTGATGTCTATGTGTATTGCACAGCTGCTGGGATGTGTCATGACAGCATGTGTATGTGACGTCATGACAGAGTCAGCTGATACTGCCATCGTGGGTAATTTAAATAACATTAAATACATGAAGTAAGACAACTGAAAAAGCTGCAGGATGATGATGGGAGTGGGAAGTACCACTGCCTGTGACCTCACCTTACCTTACTTTTTAAGGTCAAAGTGAGAGAGGAATCATCAGTCTCTACATATTGGGCTAAACCACAGCACAAACTAAGGTTGATATTGAGCCTTTGTCCCCTCTCACGCAGAATCTCGATGACCATATAGGATTATAGTATGACTTGCTATTCTTATTTGTGTTTTTTATCAAGTTAATCAGAAACAGTGGCAGGGTTTTGGCTGTCTTAAAACATCCCTAGATGAGACAACAGACTTCAGTGGAGCCAGAATCTCACTGTCTAATCCTGGCCGAAGGATCCTGAGTGCACAAGTGAAAGTCAGGCATGTGGTGACTTCTGAGAGCGGAGCTTTCTGCTTCGTGGTGTCCAGCTGATAGAAGGTAACACATTGGAGCATGTATCCTTCGCCCACATCCCCGGGCTTTCTGATGCTAGTTAGATCACTCCTTTCCCTCCTGGAACTTTCACTCAACAAATTTGCATTTCCTAATCAGTTAACTTGCCTGCAGCAGTGAGAGTTCTTATTTGTAAGTAATGCCATCCTGTATCTTTGATACAAGCCTTTGCAACCCCTTTGTTGTGCAAATACGGGCATATAACTCAAGTAAACCAATTGGTTTCAGTAGGATTATCATAAGAGTGTTAAGTGCTGTGTCATACTGCTCTCCAAGAGACAGATTCTGCAGTCCAGTACAACTTTATTTTTTGAAGGAAAAGGGGTAGCAGCACAAGGCAGTAGTTAAACCAAGGAGATAATCACCTTCCTGTTCAGTTTATCTGCAAACGTGAGAGAGTCAGCGACAGTATTAATGATACACCATATTCGTATTTACATCCCAAAGTATCATTCCTTCCCACTTGGAGGAAGGGAGGAGGATTGTGTCGCATTTTGCAGATGGGAAAACGGCCACAGAAGAGGTGAAGGTATTTAGGGTAACCAAGCATCCTAGGGGAAGGGTCTTCTGGTTTCCAGCTTCTAGCCAAGGGTCTCTTAGCCAGAAGGCAGCGATGTCAGCAGGGACTAGGGACTCTGGCCAGCTTCTATGATGAATTTCAAAATCTTTTAAGCGCCTCCTAAAAAGGAGTATTGAAGAGATAAGATAAACCGGATGCTATAGCTGGTATTGCAAACAGCATTTTTGACAACCAAAGTGAAAATAGAAGCATTTCTAGAACTCTTTGATATTTTTTTCCCAGCTGTCATTCACTGTGTGAATCTCTGTTGTTATGTGGGAGTGGATTCAACAATTTCCAAGGCGTTTTTAACCGTTGGTAGTTTTGCTGGTAAGTGGAAAGTCACAGTTAAATCAGCAGCAGGCATTTGATTAAGGAGTGATGCCATGTTGCTAAAACTTTTTACGATTTAGATGGGAATACTGCCAAAATTGTTGGTGTTTCTTGCATTTGGAGTTCCCTGGATGGCAATTTACTATTGTTTTTGTTTAGAAGGGAAAATGGTAATTGTGATAACCTCAGCAAGAAATTAAGGAAATTGCTGATTACTGCACAGAATTTTATATCTGCAGTGAATTCAAAAGGGGTGAGATTTCTTCAACTTTTGGTGTCTCAGGGTGACTGATGGTGTGAGCAAAAAACTCATCTGTATTTTTATTTCATTCACATCCGCTCACATGACATGGATGAAAGAAAAGTACTGTGTTCGTTCTTGAGAGGGAGATCCTTTCCTACCTATAAAGTACTCAAGCTGCTGAGCAAAACAATGAATCCTTTCCACAGTATAAAACATTAAACATCAGCAATTTCCTTTTTCTTATGTCTCATCATTCTCAGTAAATATCCTAGGGAGATGTTGGAAATTATGTTCTTCCAATTAAGTTGCATGCACTCTGGTTGCATTCAGCAAAAGACTGCTCAATGCCCAGAGACAAAAAACATCTAATGAATCAATCTTTGTGCCCAAAAGAAAGCATTTTTTTTGAAGAAATTACATAAAAACTAGAAACTGTGAGCTGTTTGCAAGGAAGACACGGGGGTGGGGTGCTGTATGAGCTTCACTTTCTAAATGATGTTGGACTTTTTTTCTGAGCTATCCAGGACATTTCCAGTAAAAGCAAGCTAAAATTTGCAAATTTTACCCCTGTAAAGAAAAGAAAAGATTATCCTTTGTCCTTCAGACTCAAATAAGCAATTGTAATATCTGACTACAGATATTTTTAGTATTTTTCTCTTTATATCCTGATAATCTTTTTCTTCATTCTAGGTTCTCACTCTTATTTATTTTACTCTGGAGAGTTGTGTTAAATGAGTTACTGAAAAAAAAGGCAACATTACTTGTTTCTCAATATCTAGAATAAGAGCTTGAATTCTGAATTTCAGGGAGAGAAGGTTCATATAAACTCCTTATGTGTAATCAGTAAGTTACCAAAACATGAATGTTACTGATTGCTTCACTGCCTTCATTCAGATTTCTTGTATCTGGCTTTTTTTTTTTTTTATTTTTCCCTTTATCTGCCATGTTGTCTATACCAGTGACCCAGGATCGCTACCTGGAGAGGATGGCAGTCATCTGCATTGCATGTCTTCAACTGACTGCCCGTGCTCTTTGAACCATGGTTTCAGTGTTACCAGCATTACTGCAGCCCTTCATTTGGCAGCATTAGATGAGCAGAATGCTGATGTTGCAGGGTTCTTAGAAACAGAATCTCCCTTTGCTTTGTCAGAGTGTGAATGCTCCTTTTGGCCCATGGCTTGCTGTCTTTGGCCAGGAGAATCTCTAAATACCTTAAATTTTATTGCCTTTTGGCTGCTGCTTTTCATTTCTGGACTGTGGATATCTGGTCAGGCTGTCATGCCTTTTTGAGGCATGCTAGAATAGGGAAAGATCCAAACTGTTTCTTCTCTGATCACATAGAGGAAGTGAAATCTAACAGCACCCTGCTGGAGCACACTGCATCATGTCAAAAAGTAGAGAATCTTGTTTGTAGCTTGTGAAGTGGGTTTTTTTCATCCTTCAATGTAAAAAAAATGCTATAGAAATGTCATGTTACATTGAATACATACTGAGAATTTGGCTAATATAACGTGATTATAGGCAGAATTAGCGCACCAAAAATTCTATGCCCCAGTGGGAAAAACTATTAGTATATTAACATCTAGGAGGTCCACAAGGAGCAGAGCAAAACCAGAGTTTCTTGCTTGCATTCCTAGCTTCTCTGGGAGACAAAGATGTAGCTGCTGTGAATGAGAGGAAATCAGTGGGCTGATAGCAGCATTTTCTGAGCTGCTGAAAGGATGCCTGTGGAGTCCTGTAGGATCCACCCTCTCTACCCACTATCACTTGCCAAACCAGGCAAGTGGTCCCAGGTGGTGGGAGCTTGCAAAGTGTGTGGGGAGACTTTGAGACTAACCCTTGGAGTCAAAGGATTAAGGGGATGATGGAGTTCATTTTGAACATCCCGTCTGGAAGAAGTCCAGTGATTCATGGTGTGGGGGAATGCGAAGAAGAGACAAGACAGGCAGCTTGCATCGTCTGACAGTTGAGTGGCTCTGTAATTCTGAGAACATCCTGTCACAGTGTATCCTCAAATCTGACAGCTTTTCTCTTTCAGGCATGGACTACTCTTTGATCCTATAAAGTTTATCTTAGTTTTCATGAAACGCCCCTGTAAGTGGCCAGCGATATATCTCATTGCCAGTAGGTCAGCAGTGTGCAAGTGTCATCAGCTAAATATCCAGGACTGTTATATTCAAAAGTGACAAAACCCCACAAGATATTTTAAAAGCAGATATATTTTCTCTGGACTTTGTGGCTTGTACTCAGTGGCAGGCTTTATCACACAAAACCAGATGTGGATTTTTAGCAGGGTTTTAACCTCTTCTAGGAGAGACTGCCTATCTTTTGATTTTTCTCATTTTCTTATAATCCTGTATTTACAAGCAGAGCTGGTAAAATAACAGAAAAGCACATTCAGTGGGGAAGGTTTGGCAAATCCACAGTAATCTCATTGAGATGAGTGATAGTTTTAGACCTTATTTTCAAAATATGGAGTTCAAAAATGTATCTCCTTCTCACAGAATTTCAGGGCCAAATATCTCCATGGCATAAATAGATATAAATCCACTACAGAAGGTGCTGTTATGTCTGTTCACCAATGGTGATTTTTCTTGTTGATAGCATCTTTCAGTATTGCAATTAGCAGTCCTTAAAGAGGTTGAAACCTTCTTTGATTGGTGCTTCAATGCAAATGCTTTGCTTTTCTTCTCTTTTGACTAATGGTCTCCATCCTGGAGCCTCTGAGTGCTTTAAGTAATGTGTTGTATACACTTTAGCCTTTCCCTTATGTCCTTTCTGAGACTTGAATGCATACAGAATTGGTTTTCGCTGCCTCATTTTTAAATACCCAGGCTTCTCTGGCTTTCTACTAGAGACGTCAGATTGGATGATAGTGGTTTTTACTAAAGGTGAAAAATGATGGGGTTTACGCTTCCTAACTGAGCTCATTGCACAGACCAAGGCTCAGCTCTGCAACAGTTCTTAGATGCCCAACTCTGTTAGGAGGTAATTATCAATGGCACAAAGAGGGACTTCACAGCTCTGTAGCTATGGCTTATTGGTTTCCTGTATGGATGGGCTTTGTTCACATGGCAGAAAATTTTGTTCCAATGAGAACCAAGTGAAGGAGATAAAAATCTCAACCAAGTGAGACCTGCTGGTGTGTCTCAGCAGAGACAGTTTGGGCCAATGCTGGAATGGCTGGTAAACTGGGATGCACCTGGGAACTTCTTGGTGTGCACAGCAGTTTGTTGCTCCTTTTCCACAAAGAGATGGTTAGCATATCTGAAATGTTAATGACGTGAAATGCGTGAGTCAAACCTTGAAGATAAAGATCTAATGCAATTGTTTAAAATTGCAGCAGATTTTTGTAACATCCTTTGTATTCAAGCCTACTTTGGCTTTAAACATTAGGAATAATTTTATTATGGAGCATTATACTGGGTCTGCCTGGGATGGAGTTAACTTTCTTCATAGCAGCCTGCATGGTGATCTGCTTTGCATTTGTGGCTAAAACAGTGCTGATGATACACAACTGTTTAGGCTATTGCTGAATAGTTCTTGCACAGTGGCAGGGCTTTCTCTGCTCCTTCCTCCAGTGAGTAGGCTGGGGGCGGGCAAGAGATGGGGATGGGACACGGCTGGAGCAGCCAACCAAAGGGATACTCCTTACCATGTGATATTGTGCTCAGTAATAAAAGCTTGGGGAAAGGACATGGAAGGAGGTATGTTCATGGTCATGACATTTGTCTTCTCAAGCAATGGTTACGTGTGCTGAGACACTGAGGCAGTGATGGGAAGTACTGAATGAAGTCCTCTTTTTGCTTTTGCTTTCCCTATTAAATTTGATCCATAAGTCTTTTCACCTTCCTTCTATTTTCTCCCCATCCTGCAGAAGAGGGGAGTAAGTGAAAGGCTGGGTAGGTGTTTGGCTGCTGGCTGAGCTCAACACATCACAAGCACTAGAAAATAGACACTTAGCTCCTGTTCCTAATAAACATTGCTCATCTTGTTTCCCTGCATGAAGATATGTTTTTATTGCAGGATGTTCCTCTATTTTTAAATTTTCCCTTGCATTCAGTTTCCTTCCGAATAATTAGTTGAGGATGTAACAGCATTGTCGTTTAACCTCAGTCAGCAACCAAGCCCCACGCAGCCGCTCGCTCACTCCCCCCCTGGTGGGATGGGGGAGAGAATCAGAAGAGTAAAAGTGAGGAAACTCCTGGGTTGAGGTAAAGACCATTTAATAGGCAAAGCAAAAGCTGCGCGCACAAGCAAAGCAAAAGAAGTAATTCATTCACTACTTCCCATGGGCAGGCAGGTGTTCAGCCATCCCCAGGAAAGCAGGGCTCCATCACACGTAACGGTGACTTGGGAAGGCAAATGCCATAACTCCAAACGTCCGTCCGCTTCCTTCTTCTTCCCCCAGCTTTATATACTGAGCGTGATGTCATATGGTGTGGGATATCCCTTTGGTCAGTTGGGGTCAGCTGTCCTGGCTGTGTCCCCTCCCAGCTTCTTGTGCACCCAGCCGAGCATGGGAAGCTGAAAAAGTCCTTGACTACTGTAAGCACTACTTAGCAACAACTAAACCATCTCCAGATTATCAGCACTGTTCTCAGCATAAATCCAAAACATAGCCCCACACTAGCTACTATGAAAAAAAAATTAACTCTATCCCAGCTGAAACCAGGACAGGCATCATCACAGTTCGCTCGCTCTGACTGTCCACACCAAAACAGTTAGCTACTTCCACAAAGCTGAATAGGAATGACACCCTTAAAAACATTGAATTTAAATTAGTAGTTAGGTTTCAGAGTTAATGTCTCATGGAAACCCAGCCTCCTGAGATGCCAGAGAGATGGCATTGATTCCCTTCCCTCATTTAGCAGGCTGATGCAAAAAGGTTTGAAGAGCCACTCCTGGACTACACAGACAACTCTACAGAAGCAGTTTAAAACTGTAGATTCATATAGATTCTTTGCCCAGCTTTTTCATCTGATGCCAGTGCAAGCTATCTCATCCATAGAACGTTCCTTACGAGAGAGGTCTGACCTCCCCAGGAGGACGGCTTAGCAGCTGGCCATGAATATGCTTTGTCTTATTTGCAGTCTCATCATTTCACTGTGTCAGTTCTAGGTAACTTCTTCTGAGCCCATGGACTCAGAAGCTTCAGCTCAATAAATGCAGCTCCCAACTTGCAGCAGCCTGATTGATGATCCCCAAAGAAGTTTTAATTTGCCATTATTGCCAGCAAGTTCAGCCTAGCCCAGCCTCTGAGCATACATACTAATGGTGTCTTCAGACCAGTGTATAATACAGTTATTTCTTGATGTTTTATTATTTCCTTCTTTTCAGCTTCTCTTTTGCTTGCACGTCCTGCGGTTTTTTTAGAAAGGTATTTTAAAAAGGTGGGTGAACTGATTCCTTATGAATTGTACTTGCTCTGTATAGTGATGGGTATCTCTAGCAGAATCCATCCTTTTAATCTGACTCTTTGCCTCATATACACTGAGGGAAATGAAATGCCGTTAAGACTTCATATATTTGTAAAGAACATTAGCAATGCAGTGAGGTAGATCACCTTCATATGTTGATTTGAAGATTAGGGTCTAAATTTAGATTTGTTCCCCAATGAGAAGGGGTTTGTGGCCTCAATTTCAATAGCTGTTTCAATCCAAAACTATCGTAGGGGTTAGTGCAGTGAGAAGGCTTTGATTTGGGGCCTGGGACTGAATGGTATATTAGAAGCTAGAGCTCCAGCCTTTAGTGGAAATGCATGGCAGAAATTCCTTGCATGCCTGACTTTGGTCTCTGTCCAGCCCTTCTGTGAGCTCTCAATTTCACCAAATTCCCCTTGATTTATGGCAGGTTACTCAGAAGGCTGAGCTGTCCCTGGATAATGTAATAACATACCATTTGTGTCCTTCGTAGGTTTGTGGTGCTGAAAGCATAGGCTTGGTGTTGCAGCCTCTTAACTTGCTTTCAGTGTAACATTCCCTGCTGTGATGGTCTGTAGAGTGAAAGCCGTAACTCCAGGTGAGAGATTTGTTTTGGTCTAGAAGTGTTACCCGGATTTACCATCAGCCCAGCAGTACACTGGCAACACATCCCAGAACTGATGTGATTGTCACTGTAGAAGAGCTGCTGTACTATCTTTAACACTCAAAATTACAAAGCATTTAAAAGTATATGGGGCAGACTTGCTAAGTAACTCTTGTGCAGCTTATGAGTGGGTCTTATGCAGCATGCAAAGCATAAGGGGTCAATTCTTGAAGGTATTCTGTCTTTCTGTATTGTGTCATAATCTCTGCCCCTTGTATATGTGTGTAGCCTCCATCAGGGAAAATGGTAATGATTTTGCATACCAAGGAGATCTTAAATCCCAATTCCCCTTCAGTAATGTATAATGTCAACAGAAGCCTTTGATGAATGCAGCTTCTTCTTAATTAGATGCTTGAGTAGGAGATTATTAATCCATTTATCTCAAATTCTAATTGTGCCATGAATCGCTCACTGTTTTATGCCTAAGTTTATGATCATAATTATCTTCCTAGAACCTTTAAAGATTCATACTCATAAATGAATGTATTTCTGGAAACTTGAATTGTCGTATTCTTATTTGTATTACTTTTTACAATATGTGTGTGTGTAAATATTCTGAAAACCTCACTCTGTCAGCCAGGGGTATCCTGCAACATAACAGTTCAGTAATTGCAGTTATATGCCATTTCCATGGTAGTGACATCTGACCTTTAAAAAATTGGATTTTGGCACCAGTAAGGGAAAACGGCTGATTATCATGGCAAAGGCTGGTCTTTATGTACCAGAATTACTGAGTGGGCGTGATTTGGGGACCTGCCAGCTTTCAGATGCATGTTAAAACCATAAGCTTAGGTTGTGATGCTAGTGTATAATTACTAATGATCTTTTAGATCTAAAAATCAGTCCTAGGAGATTCAGGGCAAGCCAACCCATTTGCTAAAGAGCATGTAGTTGCCTGGATGACACACATTTGCCTGGACACAGCCAAGGATTCTTCTGAAAATATCTTCATAGCAGGCAGAAGCTTTTCATTTGAACACGCTGAATTGGCCTAGTTGGCAATTCATGGTGCATACTGCAATGGCTCCATCTGCTGAAACAACTCATAAATCACTTGAAACTTCAGAAAGTTGCAGCAAATGGGATTCTTTCTCCTATCATCTGTGCTATTAATGCTCTCTGTATTTCTGTGTCTAGGGTGGGCTACTTAAGAAGAGACTAAGACCAGATTGCAGTTTCTTTGTGTGTATGTGATCCCACACAACAGAGGGATGAAAGCAACAGGCACATGGCTGACATTCAGTCAAGTGGAATAAATAAATGATAGTGAATGAAGTCACTTTCTCAGAGTGTCCCTGTTTTCTTATGGGCTGTTGTACAGGGCTTGCTGTGTGCAAGCAAAGATTTAATGGTACCATCTAAATTGTACAGTGATATCTGGGAAGAGAGAAAGGTATTAGAGAGAGGGGGGTGGTTCTGCTGTGTTCTATGGTTCTTCTATACTGGCTGCTATTAAAAAACACAAACCCTACCCCAGTTACTTCCTATTCTAAATACAGTGGCAGATGGTAGCTCTTCTGATACCTGTGGGCTCACATGTTGTCAAATGAGTGCTTTTCGGTGGTGTTACTGATGTCCTAGCTAACAACGTCCCAGCTGTCCTTTCCAGTTCAGAGTGTGTTCCTCATTAAGGTCCCTGCATCTCACTGCTGAACAAATTCAGACTAGCATGAGGCTGACTGCTCCCATCCTTTTGGTTCTAGGAACTTCATGACAGACACTGTATCTATGTTGATGTGCAACCGTGCTGAGTTTAGTTCCAAGTATGTATAAAATAAAATCATACCTGCAGAGCTAAGTATCATTGCATCTCATTTTAGACAAGAAAATAATTCGTAGATGTCTATTTTGCATCTGGCAGGCTGTATAAACAGAGTTATCTGCTATCTGATTAGCAAACATGAAGGAGTTTCTTGCACTGTCTGCACCTGGGGAGCTACGGTAACTTGCTGTGTTAGCTCCTGCTTCTCTTCAATTTTTTTTCTCTCCTTTCTCTTAGTTGGAGGGCTGCTGATCTTGTTTGTGTATCTCATCATTACCCTGAAACTGTTCTCCTACTATCAGGTGAATTGATGGCATAGAGAGGGGAGTGCCAGGTCTATTGGAGGAACTGCCAGGAAACAAAATCAGCAGATCCCAGAACCCTTCCATCAGTGTGACTGGCAGCAGACATTAAAAATTATGATCTCTTTATGCATGGGCTGAGCTCAGAACTGGGATTTCTGCACCCTACAGTTTTCTGATCCCCTCCCAGTCCTGCCAAGGATGTAGTTTGTGACTTGGAGAAAGTCAGTTCTCTCTTTTTCAGTTTCCCTATTGGTGGAGAGAGCCTTTGGGCCATGTAGACATCTCTTGCCTCACCAAGACTGGAAGGATTAATTAACTTGTACATTTGAAGGCATAAATTCCTATGCAGGGCCAGACCCTGTGTCAGTGCATCAAAGGGAGATTTTATGATTAACTTTGAGGGGAGGAGGACTATGGTCCAAGTGCCCACAAATGGATAAAACCCACAATGATGGGGCAAGTTAATGCATAAAGTCCTTCCCCTCTCTCCCCCAAACCTCTCTGTTTGCTTTTCTTATTAACTTAATAATATTCCTGCTCAGTCTTCAGGCTCAGTTTTCTCCTGAGCATTGCTTGTTCTCACCATTCTTTCTGGCAGAGCCCTCTGCTTGAAAAAGGCACTTTGATTCATTCTGTGCTCTTGACTTGGAACTAATAGAACTCATCCGATCTGGTGAGTCAGAGTAAGTTCCTCTGCATCTCTGCATTGTGGACTGAGTGAAGCAGAGGCTCTGCGGAAGACAGACATGGGATCGTATAAGTTAAGATTGGATAAAGTGTATGCACAATGTGCCTGACTCAAGCTGGATAACTAATTCAGTGTAAAAACATGCCTTTTTTGCCATGAGGGTGTAGCCTTAATGGGGAATAATGGGTAAAATTATTTCAGTTCCTCTCTGCCTTTGACAAATTTGAAAGCGGTGTTACGCTGATGCTGAGCTTTTTTTGAATACCACACTGCATGCTTCTTTTTAGTCGAAGTCTTATTTATTCTACTTTTTAACCTCTCTCCTCTCCTTTTCTTAGAACATATGAATCTTTTTTAATATAGTACACAATCTTGCAAGAAAATCCTGCTTTTTTGTTATACTACTGGTATTTTGCGAGGCACATAATCTCAAAGGGGAGATTTTTCATTACAGGATCTCCTTTTAAGTTAGCGCAAGAATGATGGTGTCGGATCCAGGCTTCATGTGTTGTCTGCATGTGGTACTGAAGAAGTAATTTATGCCAGAAGCCAAAGAGGTACTTAAGTGCCTAACTCACAGCTGAAACCTTAGAGACAAGAGGAAGTGATGCTGAGGAGGAGCTCATAGTCAAATGCCAAAACACAATTAAACACAATTAAGAATTTGTGCAGCAGTTTGGCTGTTCCTCTGTGCCTCATGTGTAAGAAGGGGGCAGCAGCGTTGTCCTAATTCCCAGGTGCAGTAAGAAGGTATGCCAGTTAGAGACTGTGGGTGCTCAGAGTCTGGGGTGGTGGAAGGGCCCACTGAATCCTAGAAGACGGAGGGAAGGGTCCCTTCCCAGTTTGCTGGAGACTGCCCAAGGATCAAAGCAAAAGCAGAAGGGGGTACAATGTTCATGCTGATACCATCACCTTGACTTCATGAGAAGTTGAGTGGTGCAGTATCAGCCATTCCTGCTTATGTAGCGTCGTTTGTGGCCTCGGATTCACCTGATCCCTGTGATCCCTTTTATGCTTTTTGTTCACAGCAGAACATTCCAGCCATGGCTCCAGGAAGAATGAAAGAGAACAGCTGGAGCAGATCACGTACCCAGTGAACCTGAAAGTAAAAGGTAACTAACTATTTGTCCTTTTACAGCAGTTACCTCTTCTCTGTCAGCAGAGTAGGATTTTTATAACAAATGCTACATCAGGTTGCTGAGATAGGCTAGCAAGGGGGTTGTTTCTGCTTCCACCAACAGAACAATTATTGCTTTCATAATCTCTCAGATGTGACAGTATTCCTTCAAAATCAAACCTTCATTGGAAATTACTTGTCTTTAGAAGTGACCCAAGATTGCCATCTTCAAGCTTGATATATATTTGACAGCACTTCAGGTATAAGAAGTACTGCTGTTTCCTCCTGTCTGGTCTTTTTTGTGTTTGTGTCTTTGACTAGGCAATGGAGGCATAGAAAAAAATTTTCAAATGGAAAGCATTTTTGTAAAATCACAAGTGTTGGTGGCTAGTGAGTATTCCAGGGCACATGAAGTTCCTGGAAACATTTTCAAATGCCTTTTTGTATCATCTCTTTTTGGTGGCTGAGAAAATTAATTTGTATCTTTGAAAAATCCCTTCACTTGGACTCCTTGGGTGTTCTGAGCTTCTTGTGTTCTGAAAGTCAGGGTATTAGTTTAGGTTCCTAAACAACAGGCTAACATTAGAGCTCCATTTATTAAAAACCCCAAACTCTTCATCATGAGTTTCACGTCATGCATGTCTCACAGTCCTGCGAGTCAACAAGCACGCCAGTCTGTTTTGTAGGGGAATAGTAATAGCACATGCACACTGTACAGCTGCGCAGGAGTGCTCTTTGATCTACCGGTGCAGAGATAAGACCCTGCAAAGAGGATGTGTTTGCCTTAGAAGCTCTCTTTGATGGGTTCCCAGTTCCCCTCTCATTTATGAGAGTTGAGCTCTGTCTCTGCTAAATTCCACTGAACAAGCACTGTATCAGCTTTTTGGCATGAGACTTTGGGGCGCTATACCCTTACTTATTGCAAAATGTTTTGTACTAAACGTGACAAGGCAGCAGTCAGGCAGTCTGATTTACAAATGCAGTGCCTTTTATCTGCCATGCAGTGCAGTTTGGACTTACAAGGCTCTTTCAGCTTTGTCCTTAGATCAAGGTTATAAATTTGATGAGTGCATGGGCACCTAGGATATGCAAAAATAGAGAACAAATTCTTCACTGCCCCACCCTTTAATATCAAGAACATTCTCATTGACTTCAACAAGCCAGCAATCACCCTATGTCAATACAGTGTAGACGCTATTTACTCTATCCATGTCATTCAATCTCACCCCATCAGTGTTGCGGTCCTGCACTTGGCATCATCTGCATCTCTGTCGGTTTACTACCACATTACTAGATCTGAAGGGAAGCTTAAAGTCCCTGCTCTTCTTTTTACATGAGGTTAACTTATGGTAGGGATTCAGTGATGTGCTGGTCATGGTTCTGTCACAAGAGGATGTACATGCCCCATGGGTTGGGAATGGTCTTCATAAAGCCTGAGGCTGTGCTTAGGATGGGTATATCTACACAGGTTTCAACAACACAGTGACTCCCATCTATTTCCAAGCTACAGCTAGTGAAACCATGACAAGATATGTACTGATACAGCTCCCAGAACTCCACAGAACAAGCTGGGGTCTGAATGTTAGAGCAGATTGGTTTTTCACTAGACTTTACACAAGAAAATGATGTGTATTTCCCTTCTTTCCTCCCAGACTTGTACTACTTTCTGCTAGCACCCACACTTTGCTACCACCTGAATTTCCCAAGAAAGTCACACTGCAGACATGGCTATATCATTAAGAGGCTCCTGGAAGTGGTAAGAAAATGACACTGCACTTAAACCTGTCAACTTCTGAGACTCTCCTTGGATAGTAACCCTTCTTGTAATGAGCCATGAGACTCACGCCAAAGTTGACATTGCTGCCTTGGATGCTGACATTACAATTGTGTGTTGAACATTGCCTTATCACACAGGCATATTTCTCCTGATGTTTGACAAAAAGCAGGAAGCTATTTCTGATATTACAAAACTGTTTTCTTAACTCTGCAGGACCCTGGAGGAGTAAACAAATGTCCTACAGGCTGTATGTGCACTCTGCTAAAAATGTAGCAATCACCAGAGCTGTCGGTGGTTGCTTTCCTTGTGTCTAAATCCAATGGTGATGCAATTACACTGTGAAATAATGAAAATTTCAGACATCACACTGCGGTATTTTGCTAATCATGGGGATTTTACTCAGTCCTTTCTAATCCCTCTCTTGTTTTTTAGGATATATGAATGGAAGTTGCTATTTGCCTTTAAAGGGGCTTTTGAAGGATCTGGCAATTTCATAGAGGTGATGTGAAGTGTGTGGGACTCTTTCACCTCCTGCCAATGAACCAGACCAAATTCAGCCCCCTAGTCTAGCAGCTCATCACAGATCCATTGGCCCACCCAGGCAAGGCCAAGTGTGGTCTGTTGTCAGCACAGGCAGCATGTGTGGTGAATGCTCTGAAACACTGACAGTGAGAAGAGTCCTTGTGCTAAGATGTTGACATCTTGTGTAAGAGTGAGTAATATGCTGGGATGCATGCCAGCCTCTAAGACCTTCACAGGATGGCTGCAGCATAAGCAATTTCAGTGTCAGTTAATTACACTTGAAGACACTGTGGTGGTTGTGGTATCTAAACACAAAATAGATGGAGATATGGAGTGATGCCTCAGGACATGGTGACTTTAGTGTGGGGGAATCAGTGAAGGGCTTTGAAGTCTCTTCTTGTTTTCTTTGCAGATATTTCTCTTTCATCTCATGCTGGTGCTATTTCAACAGGTATTGGTTTTTTGTTTAATGTTAAAACCAAGGGATTCAGTTGTCACGTATAACAAGGACTGCTGGGATGCAGTTCTTAGCATCTGACATTATAGGAAAGTTATGGCTGACCTACACCACTTTATTCTCCTAACCATCTCTGCAGCTACCTTAATTCTTATGTACTGCAGAAATGGCTCACTCTATCATGTCTGTACTTACCCTCATCTCCTTAAACACAGCAGCTACCCCACAGATGACGATCCCAGTGCCTACTCAGCACAAAGAAAGGAAAGGGAAGACACTGGGATCAGGGATGCTGCCTGTCTCATTTTATGGCCTGCTACATGACCCTTTGCATCTCTGGGTCTGTTTTCTCTTCTCTGTGAAAGGCTGTAACTTTTTAAGGGACTTTGGGATCTGCAGAAGAAAAGCTTTGTAGCTGCATTAATACAAATAATTCTTTCCCGTGCTTCCCGTGGCAGTCTCCTAGCAGCTGTCACCTGGCTTGTCCAGGATCCCCTGCAGAATTTCTCCAGAACCCTTTCTGCCAGCAGCATGGCCAGCTGAGAACAGTAAAGGAATATTTGTTCTAAGATTTTTGGGGGCATAAAGTATATTTTTCATGCCAGTATAAGTATGATATTGTTCTCGTAAAGCTGTTGCTGTAATAAAGCACTTAAAATAGCTATCCCTGCAAGTGGTTCACCTCAGCTGGCAGCCTTTTTCACACAAGAGGATGTGCTGTGGATCCTCTTCTCTGTTAATACAACCCAACAGAACTTTTTTGTGCCTTTCTGTCACAGGTAGAGAAGGCTGGAGGACTTTGTCCTGCTGCCATTGGCCTGTTCCACTTACACAAGGGGGTTTCAGTGATGAAGGCTTTACAGCCATCCTCGGTGCTAAGGGGAAGAGCCACCCGTGTGTTATCTGCTGGCTGTTTGCCAGTGCCAGCATCTCATCGGTCTGTATGGGCTCAGAGGCAGCAGAGGCTGCAGCTGTGTTTTCTCGTCATAGCAGACACAAAATAATGAGTCACTTTAACAGAGTCTTCCAATCAAAACTGTGTGTACCTAATCTCTATTTTTTCTTTCAGTGGATTTTACCAAATACACATGAATCAGTGAAGCTTATCAATGTAAGCAAATAATGCCAGTTTATTTTCTTTAAGCATATTCTACTTCGTATCATTGCGAGAGGTAATGTTCTAGTCTGTTTTATTTATTTCTGCAGGAAATAGAGTTTGCCTTGCTTTCAGAATACATCCTGAAATTAGCAGTAAGGTGAATCTACATGCTTTTTGTTGAACAGCTGGTCTGATGTATGTTTGTTACAGAGTGCATCTTGCAACACAAAACAAAGGAGGTTAGGGGATGCAAGCATGTTAGTTCTGTTCCCTTCTAAATACTCTCAAATACCATTCACTGCCCTTCATGGTAGCATTACTGAAATGCCTTCATACAAAATACCAATATCAAAACCAGTGGATTTTATGGAGTCTCTGCTTAGTGTTTCTTGTGAGAATCATTACTTTGGGTAGGCTGTTTCATCAGTTTTGACAGCAGGGGGTGAATAAAAAGGTCTTGAAGAGGTATCAGTACTTTGCACTAGAAAGGCTTTTTCAGGGAAGAATATTTTGTAGTGTTTCTTAAAATCTGCCCTGGAACTTAATTCCCTAGCTGGAGAGTATTTCATTTCCAGCTCTTCCCTGGCTTCTTTTTGGGCTGTTGTCTCCTGGAAGTGTAACTCTTTGGTGATTTGGGGATTGATACAGCAGTACTGTATGCATCACGGTGATCCTAAGGAACGAGACTTTAAACTGCCCTGTGTAAGCTGGGCAGTGGTAGGCTGAATCACATGCCCCACATTCACAGCCACCTTCATGCAGTAACTTGTGGTGACACAGCTAGGAAGAGAGGAACACACAGAGTCTGGGCTGAGAAGAAGAAACAGCATTTCTTAGAGCTGGAGAGAAAATTCCAGTGCTATTTAGCAGCCATGTCCCTTCTCCAAACAGCTGTGCAGGAAGAACTATCCCATCCCTGAGGGGACCATGTATGTTATTTTCTTGTTCCCTGGTTTTAGTCTACCCACTTCAGTCATGTCATTTTCCCCATGCAAAGCCTTTCAGCAGTTTCCCAGCTGCTGGCACCATTCTCCGTGGGTCTGCAACCATTACACCGTAATTTATGAACAAAGCCGCTGGTCAAGAGGAGTAAGGGATCTTCTGCTGCTGCACCTCTAAACCCTAGTGACCTTTATGGCAGCTGATTGCCCTCCCAATCATTTGTATTATTTTAAGTGGACTTGGGGCCCAGACTAAACAACCAATTTAACCTCCAAATTTCCTGCTGAAATTAATGGGCTGCAACATTCATACTGTCTTTAGTGGGATTTATCTCTTGTGATTCGTTCATTGCTCTTTTCTGGATCTGAACCTTTTCCATGGTAAGGAAAGAGTTTCCTCTATCCACCTTGTATAGGGAATGAGCATAGCTTTGCCATCTCTGCTTGTTGTGTAGTGCTCTTTGCACACCCTTCAGATTGTTAAATTCTATTATATTTATGAAAGAGTGTTAATAGCCAGGATTCTGCTCAGGGACTAGCTTTGAAGGCATGTAGGACAGCATTCAGACTGCATGCTCTGTGGAGCTGCCAGACACTGACTTCTTATGTGGCAGCTTCCCTGGATAAGCCTCCATCACCTGCTATCCCCATCGCAATGTGAAAGACTAGTCACTGGGAGGACTAATTTATAGGTGGCCTGGATAGAGCCCTTACACATTTGTCCTGACTCCTACTGTATTTCCAGCTTTCACCCACATGTGAAGATAGAAATAATTGGCACTGAAGGTTTGCAGTTTGCCTTGGAGGCTGTATATGTTCAGTGAACAAGTCTTGATAATCTTGGGGAAGCAGGTGCCACCGTTGGCTTGTATATTTTTACCCACTACCTTGTACACCACTGTCAAGACATGAGAATTGATTTGCATTTGTGTGCCCTAGTGGGCAGGTGGGATTCAAAGGAGCTGAGATTCTCATTATACGTTTGTTCTCACAGGTTTCATCTGATTTCCTTTGCTGCTGCCAGCCTTTCAAGCTGTGCATGTATAGTGAATCATAAGGCCCACAAAATCCAGCCTTTCGTTGTATGAAAGTTGAGCCAGGTGCTGCTGGCTGTGACATCCATCGACAGGTTTTCTGACAGCATAGTCAAGGACCACGTCAGGCAAAAGAAGTCAGAGGACCTCGTTTGACATTAGTGTTTCTCTTACAGCTTCCACCCAAGTGCATGTTTACTTTAACAGTGCGAAGTGCATCCTGACGTTGCACGCTGGTGTGTTTAGATATTTTCCTTGCCCCAACACAGTGCTTCAGCATGCTCCGGAGTAGATTGCAATAGGAAATAGATAGGAATGCTCTCTTTTCCAGGGGCTGTGAGGAGCGGCTTTTACTGTTTGTTCCCTTCTTGAACCATTAGTCTTACAGTGAGGGTCTGGCAGATATTTTCTGTCTGCAATTTACCTAGCTTTTTCCTTAGCTCTAGCTCAGTTTCTTCCTTTATGCTGCCTGAGACATACACCAGAGGACCCTGCCCAGCCCTGCAAAGGGCAACACCCTTCCCAGTGTTGCAGTTTGGTTTTATTGGTATTTTCCCCTTGTTTGAAGGATTTTCCTGCTCCCATGTTTCTGCTGAAAAACTAGGTGGTGTTTATCACTCTTCTAATCATGGCAAGTTTTCAGTATCTCTGCTTGTTTTTTTCCTTGCTGTTTTGCATCATTTAACCTATTAATTACATCTTTCACTTTTTTGTTTGTGCCAGGATATCACAGGATCTAACGATGGCTGTTAACGGTGTTTTCCACATTGGTACTTTGTCATGGCATTAGTCTCTCATGCCTTAGAACATATGCCTTGTGTTAAAAGTGCCCATTCTGTCCCTCTGCTTTTTTTTTTTTTTTTTTTTGCCAATGCCAAGATCTTTCCCTGGGAGCAGAAAATTGCAAAACCCTTCAGTGTATTCATAGGAGATAGTGGGTGTATCAACACAGTGAGGTGCAGACAAAGATGTGCCTGCCCCAACCATGCCTGAAGCCTGCCAGATGTTCACCAGTTCCAGTTAATCCTGCATTACATATTGCTGAGCTCAAGCTAATGTCACCTCTTGGCTCAGACTGGCTCTAACTTCAAAGTTTGCCCTGCTTTGGGTAGGACACCGAGCCTAGGAACCTCCAGATTATTCCATGATTCGTTGCCACACTTACATGGCTGCATGACTCCCAGATAGAAGGTGGCTTGTGTAAATGCTCAGATCATTGTCTGAGCAGGGGCAGTCTCTCAAAAGAAGGTTCAAAAAATCACCCAGGCAATTCCTGTCCAATCTGGACATGCGTCAGGGGAATGACTGTGAATTCCCTGGAAGCCTCAGTTTAAAGCCCAAAGGCCCAATACCTCCACTTGCTTTTCCAGTAAAACCATTTATAAAATGGGTTTTATATTATTTCTTATATTCCCCTGCTTGTATCACCAATACTGGTATACAAGTAGTATCTTTAGTCTTGTATAGCAGCGTTCATGCTAGGAGAGTAATGTTGGTATAGTTCATGTTAATTAAAGTGTTACAACTTTTGTATGCAGGCAAGGTTCGGGTTGATAATACTGACTGAAGGTAATGCTGTGTTTAACGCACTAGCATTTCTGTACCAGAGGTCCAGGGTATATGTGTTTGCCATTATCCAGTTTGCTTAATGAGGGCTTTTCTACTTAAAATAACAAATTGCACACATGTTTGCCATCACCGCAGGGCGTCCCCCCTCGTTCATGCCTGGAGAAGGGGCCTGAGGAACCTGAGCAGACAGCAAAGCTGTCTCAGTATTCTCTTAAGGGCTCTCTGTTTCTCATGCTCTCAATTCCAAAGTTATCTCATTACACACCATAGACCCATATAGCTTTGCAATTTACTCTTAGTACCTTGCCCTCTACTGGTTTGTGAACTTATTTATATCTGAACCATTTTCATTTGTCATCTCTTATATTAATGTCATATTCAAAAGCTTCTCGTGGTGCTTGGCCTGCAAATGGATACTTTAAATCAAGCTGAGGTAAATCTCTGTAAGAACAGTTGCTCTGGAAAGGGCACATTTATATTAGATTATATTCAAATTGTGCTGAAGGAGTGGAATTGAACCAAGAGGGAAAGATTATTTTTATTACATGTTTCTCCTATAAGTGGCATATCATTTCATCTAGCTCATTTTTTTTATTGGTACTTTCACTCCTGCCTCAGTTGCCTAGCAGAATTGCTGCAATTTGGAGACTGGCAGTTTTACCTAGACTGGTGGTAAGGTGTCCTTCATCTCATGCAAAAAGAGTGTGCTGCTGCTTCATTTGGAATAAGACTGCTAGGTGACGTGGTTTAGGTTTGTCAAGAACTGTAAATCAGTTTTCAAACAAGAACACTGATTAGCTGGTATAGGTCTAGTTTGACAGATCGCTAGCATGACTGAATGCTGTCTTAGAATTTAACAAGTCAGGTTCAGTGGGTAACACATGTTCGGCGAAAGCAAGATAAGGCTTTCAGAAAACAGTCATACACTTTGTGTATCTCACATTTAGTATTGTCATTTATATTGTTGTGGAGAAGACAGTAACCATTACTGACAGGGTGACAATGACTTCATACCTATTGTGGTATAAATGACTGCAGCTAATACACATCATTCACATTAGGAGTAAGCATTAACTTTTGCTTTCGCTACTGTTTCTTCCGAAACAGACACTTGATTTATGCAAGTAAGGTATGGACAAGATCCAAAAATATCAAATCCTTACCTGTTTTAGCTGAGTGTATAATCCTGCACCTGAGACTATTTTAGCCTCTGTTTCTGGTTTCCATTAGCATCCCCATACAAGGAGATGGATCTGTGAAAAAAAGATACCAGAAGACTCTAAATGAAGTTTACATTTTTAGCCTTTGCTGGATTTTCTGTAATGTGAGCTCCTTTTCCAGTGCCATTGGCTAAGAAAAATGAGACCTCTTGGTATCACTAACAGATAACAAAGGGTCAGCAGCTCAACAAAAATGAGTATATGTCCAACTATTGATCCCTTCACTCAAGCTGCAGTCATTCAGAAGCCTGCTGTACTTCACATTGGGAAAAAACACTTCTGATTGATAGAAAGTTTAAAAAAAAAACCCATGAGACAATACTTTCTCAAAAATTCATTTTGGTTACCCTTGTTGTGTGTTTGATTTTGAAATGTTTATTTAATTTTCAAATGAGTGGTTGTATCTTCTTTAGGGGTAGCTGAATTCATTATGTTTTTATACTTTAGCCAGTAAAACCCCATTAATATATGTTAGTACTATTTGCATGTATATGTATAGACATATATTATGTATTTGTACATTCTTTAGATACATATTTACCATATATATCACTAATTATTCTATTAAAAAAATAAAAAAGTTAAATGTTGATGGCACAGAAGTTATAATGTGGGTTTCCACAGAGAACAGGAACATGTATTGACCTAAAAGGGAAACAGGATCTGCAGTGTATTAAAGGGATGGAGTCTGACCTGATAGAGTTAGAGAGAGATATATATGGATATTTATGTAAGATGTGATGTTAATAAAGTTGATTTTGATCTCTCAAGTAGTGTCACATTACTGAAGAATGCAGCCCTTTGCTTTCAAACATCGTTAAAAAATTGTAAAATGCATTCAAACTTGTTAATACTTAATGTTGATATTGTAGTATTACTTTATATGAAAAATAAAAATCAACTACACAGGCAGCAGGTGATATGTCAGGGCAGGGTGCAGGTCAGACCTGCCCCACTCCCTGGTTGTGGTGGCAGTGGTACGGAGCAGACACAGGATGGGAAACCCTGTGCCAAGGCAGCACTGGTCAGTGGGATGCTGCACAGCACATCTGAGGCTGTGTCATTGTGGTTCTCTCATTTTCCAAGGTGCAGTGAGGAGCTTTGTGTCCTTGCCATATCCTCTAAGCCAAAAAGATATCAAGTGTTAGAGTGTCTGCTCTCCGGGGATGTTCGCTAATAAAGCGCTCTCCAGCTGACTGCCAATGACTGATTTTTAAAAATAACCAAAACATAGGAGGTTACAGAATCCATTAACCTCAGGATGTGTTATTAGCCCTAGAATAACAAATATTTTTATGAGCTAAATTACAGCCTTGACAACAATATGTTTTAGAAAATAATGAATTGAGCCCTAAAAGTCATGAAGCTGGCTTAGAAGTCATAGATTTTTTTTTTCAGCAGGTCTTAGGTTTTGTTTTGTTTTTTTTAATATTCTTCTGACATCTAATTCTTAACAATTTTTAAGTTTTCAAAAAGTGCTAAATTTTTTTCCCCCTACTGAAACATGGCTCCAGAGCTGGGGCTTTAAGGAAGCCAGTAAATATTGCAAGATGAAAATATGCCACAGTCTTCTAAATCATGACTGTTAATTATTAAGACAATATAAATTAAATGGAACTTTCTGATACAGACACAGCATCTAAGAGAACTGCAAGATTACAGTCCCCAGAGTACAATCAGGAGGTGCTTTGTTTGGATGCTTCATCCTCTTTCACCACTGAAAACATTGTCAGGAAGATTAAACTTTTATATTCTGGCAGAGTCAATGACAAGGCAACGTGTGCTGGTACCTCTCATCTAGCAGACATTTGTCACCTCGACTGACCAGCCATTCCGGTTCTCTCAGACTGCCATGGCTTTAAAAGGGAAACCAGGACTGGTGCCATTTAAATTACAGACTCTGAAACCTCCAGCCCGATGTTGCGTTCCGCAGCAATGGCAGTGAACGTGCATCACAGCTCAGGCGCACCATCAGCCAGGTGCAGAGGCTGCAGAGAGGCGTTTCCTTCTGTCCTCCTGGGAAATCCCTACAGCTAGCAGCTAATCTCCATAACACTTTCCAGCACCTGATTTTGCTGAAATCTAAAGCTGCCAGTTTTTAGGGGCTTTGTCTTGGTACCCAGGACTTCAGTCATGCTTTCATAACTAAGCCCGATACACTTTCATGGCTGACAAGGGCCAAAAATTATTTATCAGCTTTAAGTTAGGTGATTTACCACATCAACACTGTAGCTGTTATCTTCTGTTTGAGGTCACGGTGTCTAAATTCTAAATCTGAAAAAATACAGGATACTGCTATAGGAACACTGTCATTCAAATTGGCATGGTTCACAACAAACAGTAAGTGTTGCCTTCATTTCTGGCTTCAAGGTTGGCCAGGAATCCAGCATGCTTACAGGAAGATTTTGAACTGTGCTGTGATAACCAGCCCACATGTAATTTGATTTTTTAATGCACCTTTACCTCACCCGTGGGGAAGGATGTCCATCCAGTAGGATGGGTGCGTGTATTCTCTGGAGCTATGTAATGAAACCTGGTTTTACTCCTCTTCTTGCAGGAATGCAGCCTCACTCTTGCAGTCGTGGTCCGGGTGGAATACCCCAGGTATGACACTGGCTTCTGCACACTCCAATTAATGTGCTCCGTGTTTGAAAGATGAAATACTGCTGCTGGGAAATCAATAACATTAATCATCGCCATCATCTTTTTTGAAGGATTAACTTGCTGTGGGTATGTCTGTCTGTCTCCTCCGTGGCTCTGAAAGTTAGGCTGGCTTGAAATTTAACTCGGAGGCATTGTAATTAAACCTTGACATTTGAAGTAATTAATGAGCAAGCTTTACGTTTTAGCATAGTCTCAAAGGAACAGCAGGGTGCCGACAGAAATGAAGTAACTTTGTTAATTTGAAAGTGTCAACGTTTCTGTAAGCATGTGGTTTGTGCTGCTGAGAACAAGCTCTTGAGAAATAGCACTGTAGCCCCAGTAATCTAAATCTTGGCCCTTCTCTAAGGAGGAATCGAAGAGGGGAGTCCCACTGCAGGAAACTAAGGGCAGGAGTTAGTATTCCGCATAAGGGAATACATCTTACATCACCAGCTCTACTCCTTCACCCCAAAACCTCAGGAAGATCCAGGAAGCCCAGGCTGTGAGCTGTGAGCTGTGAGCATCTCCAGGAGCTGTCTAGGAAGGGGGCAGATTCCAAACCACTGCTTAATATTTCAGCTGGAAACTGGATCATATTTACATCTATAAATAGACAGAATATGTTTCTTTCCATCAGAGCCTCTGGGAGGCTGTTCATCGTCACAGTCAGATTCAGAAAGGTAAAGAATGACCATGTGTTTTAGCCCAAAAGCCTCCAGGAGAGAGAGGTGGTCACCTGTCACCCAGTGACAGCCAGCAAGTGGGTACACAAGTCAGGATTGCTGCTGTTCTACTGCTTGAGTGGTGTTGAAAAGGCAGCAGTGCAAATACCGAGCCTTTTAAGTGAAGAGGTCGGGACTGGCAGCATCTGTGATACTCTGACAACAACTCACCCCCTACAAAGTCACAAGCATTTTGTGGAGGACCCTGGTGTCAATCTCTTGGTGATAAGAGCTTTTGCTGAGTTTAAAAAAGTAGTTCATAAAATCAGGCTCCTGGGGCCAATAAATTGGAAGCCAAATAAACGGCCTCAGATATTTTCATGGCATCCAATAAGTACTGAGCACTCATGCAAACCAGGAGCAAGTTGCTTGTTTTCAGTGCCCTCGCTATGGACACAGAGCCTAACTTAAGTCCATTTCTTAAGTTCTCCTTCTCCTGTATTAATAGATTTCTGATGTGTGTGGAGTGAAGGATGCAAAGGAGGGGTTAAAACAGATCCCGTACCAAAGTACACGGGTCTGCAGCATGTGAAGGTTTAGACTTCATTTCAGGCAGCAGTTCAGAGCAGCCTCTTCCCAAGCTCCATCACTCAGTGCCGGGGTCTTAGAAATGAACCATGTTTCCACAAGTCGCCTAAGCTGTTGTGCAGGATGCTCCCCTCATTCATTTTTGTGTGCATTTGGGGCAACTCCTTCAGCTTTGGTGGGCTGATTGATAGAAACTGCATTATCTTTCTCTGTGATTAATCCTGATGTTAATGACCAGCAGTGCACTGGGAACAGTTTATCAAGCTTCTTCCCATTTTTCTGTGCTCTGTAAACAGACACGTCTACAAGCCCTTAGGGCATCATGGTTATGACAAGTGGCAGGCCTGGCTGGCTGCATTCCTTCTCTCAGCGTGTTTCTGTGAAGTAGGTCACAATAGCAGCCGTTCTGGTCATGGTTGTTCATGTAAACTCACAGCTTTATGTGAAGCAGCTAAGATTTTGAGATTTACTCTAGTTGCCGACAGATCCCAACCTAAGCTGGGTGCCATGTGCTGAGACCGGCATCTAGACCAAAGGAATAAGGTTTGGGGTTGCAAGTTAGCTAGCAAATGGTTTTAAATACTGATGTGAGTTCTAGTGAGAGGAGTCACATTGCAAAACAACACTCAAGCTTCACGAACTGATTAGATTAACACTCCAGCATGCTTGTATTAGCAGTGCTGAGTGGCTGGATCCCCATTGCATTAGTAGTTTGAGTGCTTGCAGTTCTTGACCTTCCACCCATGCTGATAATCTGCTAGCTTGGGTTCAAAGCTTTGGATTAAGCCAGAAATGTCAGTGGTTAGAGGAGAGACCTTTAGCTGACCTTTGAAGAAAATTTTTAGTTTCCCAGGACCTAGGAAACTGGCAGGGAAACAGTGTAGGGTCACTTAAAAGATAAGTATGCCTGAAGGAAAGTGGCACTGCAGCAATTCAGCAAATGTGAATAGGCTGTGCCAGACTCTGCCTCCCACTGCAAAGGATCCTGTACCCAATGGGCAGTGTTGTTGGTAAAAATATCTGTGCACTGCGTTGTGGCCCTGGCCAGTTTTCTGTCACAGGCCATTAAGAATAACCCTGTTCTGCAGTGCAAACCATTGCATTAGACATTTGGTGCTCTATCAGTCATTCATGTCTTCGGGCATCCTGCAGCTTTGCAGGTGGTAGAACAGCCTGGTTCCCACAGGGATTAGGGATATGTCACACAAGAAAATTTAGGGAGCTCTCATATCCTTACATCCATGAGGCAGGATAGCTGGATGTAGACAGGGATGAAGGCAGAAACTGGAAGAGCCATATGTGTGCTTGCAGCCCAGAAGGCCAACTGTATCCTGGGCTGCATCAAAAGAAGCATGGCCAGCAGGTTGAGGGAGGTGATTCTGCCCCTCTACTCCGCTCTGGTGAGACCCCACCTGCAGTACTGCATCCAGCTCTGGAGCCCTCAGCATAAGAAGGACATGGAACTGTTGGAGTGGGTCCAGAGGAGGGACACAAAAATGATCCGAGGGCTGGAGCACCTCTCCTATGAGGACAGGCTGAGAGAGTTGGGGTTGTTCAGCCTGGAGAAGAAATGGCTGTGGGGAGACCTTATTGCAGCCTTTTGGTACTTAAATGGGGACAATAGGAAGGATGGGGACAATCTCTTTAGCAAGGCCTGTTGTGACAGGACAAGGGATAATGGTTTTAAACTAAAGGAGGGTAGATTTAGACTGGATGTAAGGAAAAAAATTTTTACAATGAGGGTGGTGAAACACTGGAACAGGTTGCCCAGAGAGGTTGTGGAGGCCCCATCCCTAGAAACATTCAAGATCAGGCTGGATGGGGCTCTGAGCAACCTGATCTTGTTGGGGATGTCCCTGCTCATTGCAGGGGGGTTGGACTAGATGACCTCTAAAGGTCCCTTCCAACCCAACCCATTCTATGATTCTATGATTCTGTGATCAGTCTGCATGGCACCTCCTCCTCCTAGGACAGAAGAATTTGTAGCACAAATTACACCATCACTTCAACCAAGAACCTTGCTTTGTGCCTTCCACCTATTGCTCTGGGGAAGCCCTGGGAAGCCAGTGGTGCCCCAATCCAAGGCAGGAACTGGAATGTTAAGGAGACTTCTCTTTGTATACTCCTGATCCTTGCTGTTTAGACCAAAGTGATGGGACCATCAGAAAAACAGATGAACAAAGCTGGAAAAATCATACTTGGGACAGATGTCCTGGCTGGCCAGCTTGGTTTTGCTCAGCTCTGTGGGAACAGTGCCATAGACTGGTGGCCTGGCAGAAGCTCTGAATCTCAAAGCTTTCTTTCCCCTTTTGAATTCCTTTTAACTTAGGTTTCACCCCAATATGAAGAAAATCCGTCAATGAAGTCCCACTAGTATTGGGTCCTTCATGCTCACTCAACTGCGCATCACTTGCTACTGTATGGAGCCAATACAAGACCTGATCACACAGGACAGTGCAAATCAGATTCTTGATCTTGTCTTTTCCAGTATCTAATTGCCAATTCACTGAAGATGTTCCAGTTTGGGATGTTTACTCCTATGCTATCTCAGGTATGGGAAGATTTACATTAAAATGAGGACTCTGCCAGCAAACATCTGTCAGGGCACTGATCACAGAGCTCTTCCTACTGTCATTTTTAATGATATTTAATAATTAAAGCATGAAGATTGTAGTTCTAGGCTGGTGGTCCAAATTGTCAATTTTGATTTTCTGACATGGATAAAACAGGCAAGACTATGAAGGCTCGGTTTCAGGCTGGAGTGCTCCATGGCAGTGTAATTCCTGCTGTGTCGTGAAGAGCATACTTAATTTCTGTCACAAAAACCAACCAAGCCTCCAGCACCACTTGTTTGCAAGTCCATCAGGAAGGCATCTCCTCATTCTCTGGAGGCTTTGCCTAACATCTAGAGCCACCGGAGAGGTGAGAAAACATAAATCATGTCTTTGAGCCATTTATACCCGAACCCCGAGTCTCAGCGAGTGAGACCAGAGCCAGAAGGATTTTGTAACCAGCCCAGTGAGGGTGGACTAGGTCACCGAATCCGCAATGAGCCCGCCACTAATTTGAAAGCTTTTGAGCATTGTCTGGGGACAGATTTCCTCAGTGTAACGATCTGTCAGAAAGTGATGATTTCTCAGTGCAAAACCTGTGGCCATCTGTAATCCTTCCCACCTAATCCCTTCCAGCCTTTAAAAATAATTTCAAATTCCCATTCCCACGATGCCTGTAAATTTGGCAGCTCTTGGATCTGTGGAAAGGGAAAGACCCTTTCTTTCTCCTTTCTGTACTAGCCTGGTAAGATTTTAGCATTAATGGGGTTTTTAATTGTTTTATTATGAAGCACACAGACACAGAGCCCTTTGGCAAGGGCACCCTTTAGAAATAAATTGAGTCATCATCCTTATAAAAGAAAAGCTAATTCAGTATGGATCTGTCCTCCAGTTAAGAGCATGCATGCACATCCCTTAGAGAATGGTATCACTGACTGACCAGACTTCTGCTAGTAACTGCTGTTTGCTTTTCCTGACAGATCCCACTGTCCTGCCTGTGGAAACAGCTTTTTGATGGCTGCTACAGTAACATGCTCATGTGGCATCAGCCTGGTCCTGGGCCCTCCTCTAACAGTGCTGCTGTACTTCCAGGACTACTACATCATCCACTGCTAGATGTAATCAGCTTGGAGACCGTTTGTCCTCTGACCTACCCAGAACCTAGCTGCCCTCTACTTTCTGCCTTCCTTTCTACATAAAACATAGCTGGCAATACAACCCCAGGTTTGAAGTACCCTTGTCCTTAGTATGGAAGAATCTACTGACGCTGTAAAACTCCCATCTGGCTATGGAGAGAAAAATAAAGAATTGCACGTTGGTGTCTGTCCATAGTAAAGGTGAGGGAGTTGAGCAGAGTGGTGAGAGCTGCAAGGATCTGAGTCTTGGTCACTTCTCATATAAGTGGCTGAAGGGTGGCTGATACCTGATCTGGAGTAAAGCCTTCCAGTGAAGCATTAGCCCACTGACACGTGTAAGCAAATCTGAGCCAGCAAGGTGGGTTTAGCCTGGATTGGCTCTTTGCACCATTGTTATACCATTGAACAAAGGCCTCTTCAGATATTTCCTCTTCCGCCTGGGCTTTCTTAATACCTTCCCTCTCTTTTTATTTGCTGTCCTCTGTTCTTATTGGGAGGGAGGGACTTCATGTGGGACAGGACTAGAAGGGATTTTAAGGGTCCACTGATTCCAGTGTCCTTCAAAATGTATTGAGCCAATTCACAAAATGTCCCTTGGGTCACTTGGTGCCCTCTCCATCACTGGGCAGCTCCATGCAAACTCCCAGCCAAATGGCTGCACTGAGCTGCTACAGCCCATGCACCAAGGCACTGTGGGTCATGCCAGGGAACAGTGCCCTGCCACAGCTGCTGCAGGCAACACCCTCAACGGTCTCCATGTGTGCTTTGATAAAAAAGGAAGGTTCCCATCCAGAGCCATGGAGCTGGCTAAGCTGTGCAGCAGATCTCCTGTGCAATAGCTCTACTTGCCTGGAGTCATTCACTACCGGCCACGCAGTCCCAGACCACCTTCTCTGAGGACGGCGAACACCATTGTCTCTGGGTGTTAGATGGGTTTGCTCACATGCGCTTGCTATCTGCTGAAATAAATTCAACCAAGAGAACCATGCTGGTGGCCTCATTCTGCCATGTGTGCTGGTACCTGACCCATTCAGGCTGTGCATGCCTTCACCATGGGAGCCTCCATTGCAGCTGCTGCCTCCAGCACAGAGCCAAAACCATCCATCGTGGCAATGGAAGTCTTACAGGATTACTCACAGATGCTTCAAATCTTGCCTTGGAAACAAATCTTCAAGGCAAGATTTGTTTCCAAGGCAAGATTTGAACCACCTGTGAGTAATCCTGTAAGACTCAAAGGCACTAGTGGCCAAAAGTTGTTTTCTCGCAGAGTTCCTCAGCAAAGACAAGGTCCGTCATTCCTGCTGGGCACCTGGCCAGAAGGACTGTCACCAGAAGCCAAGAGTCAGGACCTTAGTGCTCAGGCTGGCAGCAAGGGGAGCAGTGTGATCTGGAAACACAAAAAGAGAAGCACAAAATGCCAAGGAGGTGACTTAAGAGACATGTCGTTGCACAACAGGGAACCAGGCTTGGGGAAGGAAGCAGCATTCAGCTCCCAAACATCTTGCTGCACTTTGGTAACACAAGCTTTAATCAAAGCCTTCACCCTGGCAGTGTTGCAAGTACCACACAGCATTTGTTTTTCTAGGTGATAAATGGAATTGACGTGTCTCAAAGGCTGTGAAGGTTGTGCTGTACAGACCGGTTTGGCTGCATTGGTATTTTACTGCGGTCAATAGATTTTTATCAGATGCTTTCACTTGTTCAATTTTCCTTGGTAGTGGGAACAATCCAGCAAATAATATAAATGATGGAGCACCAGGAGACACACAGCCAAGGAGATCACTTGTTTGGCTGTATCCCCTCCTGCACAAGGGAGGCTTTGTGCAAGCTCACAGAAATGCCGCGTTCAGCTTGCTGTGGGCAGAGCTAGAGGCAGGCTTCCGGCTTTGTCTCTGTGCAGAGTCAGGCCAGCTTCGTTAACCGCAGGGCTTGAAACTCATTAGTTCTGAGATTGCAGCCAGGCTCCTGGGAGGCTGTGGTTCCTCGCGAGAGGTGCCTGCCTCCCAGCAGCGGTAGCAAGGAGGCAGCTGGTCCTTCTGGCAAAGGAAGAGGCTTGGGCTGGCCTCAGGGAGGGTCCCGTGCTGCCTGTGAGAGCTGCCATGGGGGTCGTGCTTCTTTGGTAGTGCTGTCCTCCTCCAAGACCTGCAAAACGGGAAGGAACCAGTGTCATCAAGCTGGCTGATCCACAGCCCATGGGTCAAGGACATGGGCTGGTCATAGTTCCACTAGCACCTAGTCTCATGCAGGTTGGCTTTGACCCCGTGGATCCAGATAACATGAAATAAGTCAAGTCATGCTCACAGCAAGTCAGGTGCCAGGCACCTCCAGCTCAAGCTGTGTCACTGTCAGCTGCCAGCGTCACCTTTGGAAACATTCTGTTTGTGATGACACCAGCATCACATTGGAACAGTACAGCTGGTGATTGGGGACCAGCCTTGGAGTGGCACCCCCATGGGGAGGGCGGGGTGAAACCCACCTCTCTGAGATGTTTTCCTGGCTCTTGCAGGGTTGCCCCCTTTGTCACAAATGAACTACAAACAGGCCTTGGGATCACTGCTGCCTCCCAGCTGATTCCCATGGTGTTTTGAACACATCACAAGAGCCAGGGATAATACACATGAAGGGCCCTTCTCAGTGGGACGGATAAGCACTAACAGAGTTATTGCAGGAACACAGAAAGAGTACTGAATTTCCTACATGCAAGATTGGCTATACCTAGGGAGAAGAAGACAACCATGAAAGAAACATGCAAGGTTTCCCTGGGATGCCTCTGTCCTAAACATGCCATGGCGTGGACCCTGCCCTTGCTAATTCTGCATACTTTAAACATGTATTTGGATGCTGGGGAGAAATCTGTTCAGCTGATGCTGCCCTAGTCTGTACACAGGTTTAAACAAGAACTCGAACCTGGATTTCACTCCAGCTTTCTCCCACCACCGTTTTCCTCCCCCTCCGCTGTCCTTATCCCCAGTATTGCAGAGGGCACCCAAGGGGTTGGTCTGGGCACATGCATCTGCAGCCACCCCATGCCTCACCAGGGAGAAGAGTGATCCAGGGGTAACCTGCTGGGAGTGTGTCAGCTCCCCAGGAGCCCCAGTGCCTTTGCTTTCTACCTCTCACCAGCTCCTTTCACCCATGGCTAGTAATTAGTGCATACAAGGGGTACTGTAATTTCTCAACAGTTTTCTCATCCTTGATGGAAGGAAGGAGTTTTCACATCCCTCATACTGTCCCACCTTCTCTGTCCTGCTCTCCAAAGGCACATTTGGCCTTTCATGAAGGGAGTTCTTGTCCTCACCGGGATCTCCCAGCAGGAAAGCCCAGCTGCAGGCAGCTGTAGCCTGGTGGTGTCCCTGTAACAGCTCCTGCTACCCTCCAGGTTCATAAAGCACCACCCTTATGCACTTTGGGGTTCTTCAGTTTTTTGTAAATCCCCTTAAGCAGCACCGGAGCTCCTCCTGCCTCCTGCTGCCCTTGCTTCTGCCTGCAAGTGGGACCAGGGTGGGCAGAGACCTCAGTGGGTGCACAGAAAGGAAACTCCTGGGCAGGACAGGCTGTCCCAGGGAGAAACCATCCAGCAGTGCCCAGGGCAGGAGGAGCTGTGCCTCAGGGATCCTTTCTGTGCAGGCAGTTGTGCTGCAAGAGCCTCCAACAGCCCCTCCACCGTGCAGGAATGCCAGCAGGGTCCTTCATGCTGCCACAGTGACAGTGAGCTCACAGAGGAGCTTGTACCCACATCCTGCTGCCTGGGCACCACGGCAGCATCGGGGTGCCGAGCAGGGGGGGCAGCATGGGGCTGGCAGGGTACCGGCAGGGGCATGATGGAGCAGGCAGAGTGCAGCAGGATGAGGCCTGTGGAGAGGGGGTGGGAGGCGGGGAGCTGGGAATGGGCCCATTGGGTCTCCCTGTGTCCCTGCCCGCTGCCAGGGTGCTTGGGACCTGCAGCACCCACATACCAGGGCGAGGAACCAGCCCACGATGCTCAGCATGGGCACACCAAGTTCCTCCGGGCCAGCTGCCAGCTGTCACCCAGCACGCCATCTCCCCCTCTCCCCCCAGGCAGGCAGAGAAGGGGGCACCTGGCTCCCCGACCCCAGCTCTTTGCCCAGCTGGGGCAGTGCGAAGCCTCATGCTACTGTGTCTCTGTGCTGCCTCAGCGTCAGGTGAGAGAGGTGGCATGATCTGACCCTCATGTACTGCATGCCATGCCACTGGCTTGGCCCCGTGGATGGGCGAGCCTGAGTGATGCTGGCATCAGTCCCAGGCAAGGTCAAAGCTCGGGACAGCCGCAGCAAGGGGGCATCAGGGGAAGAGGAGGGCGGCAGCAGAGCATAGGGCCAGGCACACCCAGCAATGTGCCCTCTGTTTCCCTGCAGCCTGCGGGATCCAGGCCAGCCCGTCCCCCTGGAGATCAGTGCAGGAGTTTGCGGCCACAGACCAGTTCCCGTGGGTGGTGGCACTGCAGGACATGCAGCACAACCTCCTGGCCTTCGGCTCCGTCCTGAATGAGCACTGGATCCTCAGCGCCGCATCCAGCCTGCGGAGCAGGTCTGTGTCACACGAGGGACCCTGCGTCGCCCTGGGCAAGGTTTGGGAATCAGCAGGGAATAACACCCTCTCCCAGTGCTCAGGAGGGTCTTGTCGCTGCCCAGCAGCTGGGCGAGCATCCCTCGGTCAGAGTGGGAGCGGGCAGTTTGCCCAGGCTTTTACTTGCACCCAGTCCCCTCCATCCACCCTCCTCAGGCAGCAGGTGCTGGCCGTGGTTGGGCTGAGCGCCATGAAGAGGCGATGGGAGGACCAGTCCCAGTATTCGATCATCTCTGTCATCCCCCACGAGGACTTTGATGAGGTGACGCTCTACAACAACGTTGCTCTGCTCAGGACAGCTGCCCCGCTGGAGTTCAGCAGCGTCGTTCAGCCTATCTGCTTCCCCCATGGGAGCCTCTCTGCCTCGGACCTCGTGAACTGCTGGGTCTTGGGCTGGATCCATCCTACCGCAGGTAACTCCCAGCTCCTGCAGCAAAGAGCTCCCTCCGGCAGGGCGGAGAGCCGCCTTCCCACTCCCTCCTGCCAACAGCCCCAGTGGGGGGAAGGGGAACAGGGCTTGTCCTGGGAGGAAGAAGCACCCACTGGTCACCCATCCCTGTTTCTTGGACACCAGGGGCTGCCCAGAGCCACAGGCTCACGGTGGTCCCTCGGCCAGGCAGGGGAAAGTGCTGCGGCAACTTCCTGAGGATGCTCTCCGTGGTGGACGTGGATCCCTGCCCACTGAAAAGGACTGCTGCAACCGCATGCTGCAGCCATAGGGATGCCGACAAAGTGGCAGGCTGTTTGGTAAGGGACACAGAGCGCCAACCCAGACCAGGCAGACATTTAGCCAAAGCACCTCCTCCCCATTCTGCTCATCTCTGACTCCAGTCTGGGAGAGCAGCCAAAAGAATTGCTGGGCTTCTCCTGCTCAGTCCTTGCAGGAAAAGATCCCTTCCATGCAGCTTGCAAATAGCAGGTGTGGGAGACTGTCTGAACATGTAACACCCGTCTCTGCATGAGCTGTGGGGTGACCGTCTCCCTGCAGGCCTGCGGCCACTGCTCCTGGTCCCTGGACCTCTCCCACTGCCGGGGCCTCCGAGGGCCTTTGATGTGGCCAGGGTCCAAGATGCTCGGGAGGCAAAACCCAGAGGGGTTCCTTGTGGTACGTACCAAAGGATCAGGCATGGGGCTGGGACACGCAGGGACATCATCAACCCAAAGGCAGCCAGCCCCCTGAATCAGCGGTGCTTTGCTGCCAGTGATGATAAAGGACCAAACTGCTGTAATCTGCCCTCCTCTCACCCCGGTGAAGTCCACAGCCACCAAGCGATGGCAGGAAGGATACTGCTGAGACACAACCCTGCCTTTTTTTTCTCTCAAAAGGGTGATGCCGGCAACCCCGTCATGTGCCAGATTAGGGGGACTGAGAAATGGGTCCTGAAAGGCATTCTCAATGAGGGTGGCATGAGATGCTACGGACCGTTCCTGTACACCCCAGTGTCCTACTACAGTGACTGGATCTTGGCCACCACTGAGAGGACAGGACCTCCTGCATTCCCCATGCTAGTCAGGGCGCGAGCTGATCTGCAGGCTCCACCCAAAGACTGGGAAGAGGATTCCAGACCAGCAGTGAGGATATTTCAGAAAGCTGGTTTCAACCTCAAGAAGGGAAAGACAGACCTGAACTCATCTGAGGCTAGGTCATCTGAGATGATTTATAACTCCTGCAGTGGGAAAACATTTGCCATCTCCAAGGGACACTTACACTTGCCCCAGGTGCTTGGGGAAGGGGTAGTTGCTCCCTTCTTGCTGTTTTGTTTCTTTAGGTAAATGAATTATCCTTATGCAATCAGAAAGCCTGCTTGGTTCATCCATGCCATGTTGGAATGATTTGCCCTATATGTTCACACTGCTCAGCTCTTTTTAATTGTCGGTGCACAGTCAGAGATGTTGAACTCCCACGTCTCCCAGGGAATCCCCTCTAGTTCCTCCTGCATTAAGTGATCACCAGGGCTTTTCCAGAGAGAAAGGACAGTTCCTGCAAACATGTCAGATTTGATCACCAGAATAACTGCTTGTGGTGATGGAGGGAGGGGGGAGCACCCAGAGCAGAGCTGGCTGACCTAGCAGGGCCTGCAGAGGGACCAGGCAGCAGAGCCTGGTGGAAGCCAGCACATGCTGGAACAGACCAAAGAGATGGCCTCACAACAGAGCCATGGGTTTCTTTATCATTTCATGCAGAAGTGGTTTCATCTCACTGCAGCTTGCAGGGTGCTACATTTACCCGCTTGACAGCAAACTTCCCCACAGGGTTGGCTCCTTCTGCAGCTTCCACTGCCCGCCCTGCAGCGTCAGACAAGCCTAGCACTGGTTACCAGACATCTTGACCTGGTTCCAGGCTCTGCAGTAGCTTTGCAAGGACATCTGCAAGCGGAGAAAGGAGAAGGCCTTAATATATTCAGACAGCAGTGATATGTTGTGGAGAGAGCTGGAAGGCTGGAATCTAGCCTGGCCTGAGCTGCTGTATTGCTTGCCCCTTCATCCCCCACTGCTCCCACCTGAAAGCAGTGCTCACTGTGGCATGCTGAGGAGAGCTCCTACAGGTCTATACCAGCTTTGGTTTCTCCCCTGCATGCCACAGGAAGCCTAGAGACCCCATGCAGCAGCACCATATAGAAACCTACAGCCCCTTGCATGGCAGCAGGGGTGTTGGACATGCCCTGCCACAGAGGGGCTGGCAAAGAAAATGGGTTTATAGCCTCACTTTTATCCCAGGGACAACTACAGGTTGCCTCTTTAGCCCCTTGAGCCACTGCTGCTCTCCACCTCCCAGAGTCTGGCAGGACTCTGGGCACTACTGCATAGACAGCATACAAGCCAGAGCCTGGGTCTCCCAGTCAAGGGGAGCAGCTGGGTGAGAAGAGATCTGCTTGCACAAAGATAGGCCTGCAGGCAGGCTGCCCACCATCTCTGGGATAGCCACAGCCAGACTCCTATTTCTGAACTCACAGTGCTGGTGCTGATGGGTCAAGCCCAAATCCACACAGTTCTGACCTCTGAGACAGGCTGGACAACATAAACCCTGGCCATTGCAGACTGGGGAGCTGGGGGGCTAAGTGCTGGACAGGCACAAGCCCAGAGACTTCCCCATCCCAGCCACAGGTAAGCCCGTCTCCACTCGAGAATGAAAAGGGTGTTAAGGTACAGGACCACACTATCCGTCCCATCCAACACAGCCACTTCTCTCCCCCCACTGCTGTGCACACAGACATCCTACAGAGGGCAGGGATACAGACACATCCTGCTACCTCCAGGCTTTGACTATGCTCCTCTGTGTTATCTCTCCATCTCCTTCCAGGCTGCAGGAGTTGGGGCAGGAGGAGAGTCAGAGGTATTCTTGCAACTTTGCCATGAACTCACGTTTGGATCTTGGCTAGCCTTTCCTTATCAGGGAACAGTCAAGATACAAATGAGTAAGAAATGTCTGAGATCATCAAAGAGGACTATAAACACTGGGGAGCCATCAAGGGCGCTAGAAAAGGCCAGTGCAGGTTACATATGCAGAGCCGGAAACATATCGGGCTGCCATACATCCTCTTCTTCTTACACACCCAACAAGTTTCAGTATAGCAACAGCCCGATGGTGCTTCCTGTCAAATTACAAGCTGTGTCCTTGCCTTGTTTTCCCCTCTGAGCTCAGTCATTAAAATTCAGCCTCCCTCCTTGGGGTAGGGAGCAATCACTGCTCCATAAACAGGAAGAGCTTCTGGCTCTGCCAGGCACCGGTGAAACCACCACGCGAGAACTCTCGCACAACTTCCTGGCAGGTCAGGAGCGAGCACTCGGGTCCCCAGGGTGGCTCCAGGTGGGCAGACACAGATGCAGCTCCACCAGGACCCAGTGCCCAGCTGGCACTGGCACACGTCTGGGCTCCTGCACACCCAGCCTGGTCTCACTCACCTCAGCAACTGCCACCTTCCTCTCCCAAGCCTTGAGTCTGTTTTCGAGGTCAGTAACAGCCATCTTCTTCTGCACATAACTCAGCACAGGGGGGACACTGTAGTCTGAGAGCTGCTTCCGCAGCTGCCGATTCATACTCTCAGCTTCAGCTCGTTGCTGCCAGAAGAATAGGGATAGATTGCAAGGAGATCCCAGGGCAATGTCCCTCTGCCAGCTGATGAACAGTCCTCCAGAGAAGCAGGCAGGCAGGATAAATTAAACCTCCGGCACTGAGGGGGAGCAGTGGTATGCATCCACTGGTGCCTCCACCCCTGCCAGGCAGCACTCTTAGGGAGCCCCTTGAACCCGCTTCCCAAAGCTGGTGGGGGGGGAAATACCCCAGACTGGTATGACAGCGGTGCCACTTCTCCCTGGGGAGGACACGGCTAATGAAAAGTTCAAGGAAACAGAATTTCAGGAAGCCAGTGGCAGGTCCTTGTGGAGCCAGAGCCAAAATCCACAACACGGCCTGTTCTGCAAACCTGCCCATGCTCACCGGCACCAGCAGAAGCCCCGGGTCTTGTTCAGACCCAGAAAGGCACACAGGTATTTGGCACATTGCTGGGCCTCAAACGGGCATCAGTATCCAACATACCTCAAAAGGGTCCTCCCAAGTAAAGTCTCAGGGCCTCCCAAATCGCTCTCTTACCTTCTCCACCAGAGCAGCTTCTCTTTCAATTTTCTCCAGCAGCTCCTTCCTCTGGGAGATGTCTTTCATCAAAGACATGGATGTTTCCATGGCGTCCTGCAGCTTCCTCTGGAACATGACAGCAGGACAGCATCAGTGGGTGCAGGGGCAGCTCCCAGCCACCTGCAAAGACACCCCTCTACTCCTCCAGCTTGGTCTCAGCTGGCGGTGCAGGAGCTCTGCTCCCAAGGGAGCTCTGTGTCATGGTTTTAGCTGGGATAGTTAATTTTCTTCACTGTAGCTGGTATAGTACTGCGTTTTGGACTTAGTATGAAAATAATGTTGATAACACTAATGTTTTAGTTGTTGCCAGGTAGTGCTTACACTAGTCAAGGACTTTTCCAGCTTCTCATGCTCTGCCAGGTGCACAAGAAGCCGGGAGGGGAGGGGGCACATCCAAGAGACCTGAACCGAATTGGCCAAAGGGATATTCCATATCATGCGACGTCATGCCCAGTACATTAATTGGGGGGAGTTGGCCGGGGGAAGCAGCGATGGCAGCTCAGGGACTGGCAGTGTCGGTCAGTGGGGGTTGAGCGGTTGTAGCACTTGTGGTTTTTTTTTTCCTTTTCCCTCTTTTCCCCAGGTTTCATTTCTCTCTCTCATTATTTTCTTTTTTAATTATATTATCATTATAATTATTATTATTATCATAATCATTATTGTTATCATTACAATTACTACTATTATTATTTTATTTTAATTATTAAACTGTTCTTATCTCAACCCACGAGTTTTCTTGCTTTTGCTCTTCCGATTCTCCCCCTTCCCACTGGGGTGGGGGGAGTGACTGAGCAGCTGTGTGGTGCTTAGTTGCTGGCTAGGGCTAAACCACGACACTCTGTGGCACCACTCGTCCCCTGCAGAAGGCAGTATCATGCACTGGCCACACAGCTACTGCTTTGTTATGTCCTCTGGGTCACACTGTAGCACAGCCCACAGCACAGCAGCTAGGGTTTAGGACTGACCCAGACAGAATGGCTGATCAGAGAGAAGCAAATACACCCAGCTGAGAAGCACTTTTCGCTGATATGGGCAGAGACTCAGAGTGACAGGTGCAGCTCATGACATCTTTTCAAATGTCACAGGTTATGTAAAAAATGTGTTTTCCTGTGCAAGTCAGCACCAAAGCTCTTTCCTATTGGAATCTTCCCCTGGGGTGTAAAATAACTATGCTGCAAAGCATGAAGCCCATCGTCAGGCTGCAGCCAAACATGAATGAGGGCATTGCTGCTCTTGGTGTGTGGCACAAACCTCCCAACCAAACTGCTAAGTCACTGAGAAGACAGAGAGGTGTTTGGCATCCTCTGACTGAGAAAGGGAAGGATGCAAGAGCTCGTGTGTGACCCTCAGAAACAGAAGAAAGGCAAAACAAAGGTGCTGGGAGGTTCACTTACTCTATAAAAGTTGAGGACTTGGATAGTCTTCCCTGAGGTCAATTTTAGCTGCAGCAGCTCCTGGATCTTCTCATCAATCTTCTCCTGGTACTGGGCATTTCTAATCTGCAGCTGCTGCAAACGGACCTCACAGTGTGTCTCTCCCATCTGTTCCTTCTGCAAACCCCAAGGAAGCAGAGCTGTAGGTTGCTGACCAAAGCTGCATCCCAAGTAATAGAGCTTTGCTCTGTGGGGAAAGCAGGGTCTAAAGAACAGGGTCTTCAGCCTGGCTGCAAACCTGGGGCTCGGGGAGAAATGTAAGACATAGCGAGCCACTGAGCCTGTGCTCTGTGTCCTAGCTTAGAGGGTCCAAGCAGTGCGGACAGGTCCCCTCTGGTGAGGGTCCTGCCATGCCAGCAACAGCCAGACCCCAGGGGACTGCTCTGATCCACCATACATCTTTTTCAGGGCTCAAAGGGCACAAAGAGATGTGCCAGCTTCCACTCTGTGAGACTTCCAGTCTCATCCCATGCATGCAGACAAGTGGCAGGTCTGAACTTGCGCGACGACAATGCCCTTTGACAAAGGCGGCAAGGCCAGGAGCAAAGGAGAAAGGGGAGGCGGAGGAGGGCCACACGTCTCTACACAGAGCGGGCCCTGTGTCTGCACTGGGCTGTACTCCTTTCATTCTTCAAGGGGACATCTAGTCACTGTTTCTCCTCAACTGCCACACGCACCTGCCTGAGCTGCTGCTGCAGCTTCTTCTTGTAACGCTTGAGCAAATAATTTTCTACACGCAACTTCTCTCTCAGCAGATCCTAAAGAAAAAAAGCAGATTATAGTGGAACAGCAGAGGAGGAAGAACACCCTGACCCCACTCCTTATGGTGCGGTTCTGGTTCGTCTCATCCACACTGCAGCCTTCACTGCTGGCTTAGAAAGGAGCCCAGCGACAAACGCTGCTCAGCATCACCCTGCCCCAAACGTGGGGGCATGGCTGTGCACTTTCCCAGGCTCTGCTAAGAGCCCTGCATCATCTGTGCTCACAGCTGGTCTGCAGCTCAGCAGCCTGAGGAGCAACTGGGCTAGTCACTGACTGACAAGTGTGACAAGGGCTGTCCAAAGAGACTTGCTAAGACAGCCTGAAAACGTGATGTAGGCCCCACAGGAGTATGTGAACTAGGATTTTCCCTAACCGACATACTTGTCAGATGACAGACTGGCCTCAAAATTTGCCATGATGCACTAACCCGTTGGCGGTTCTTCTCCTCCATGTATCTCAGCAGCTTCTCAGAAGCTATGATACTCCCTTTCTTGCTGGAGATGGTGCTGATGATGTCTTTCTCAAAGTCACTGATGGCTTTCTTAACATCAGCCCACCAAATATCTGCTTCTTCTATGACTGCCTGTAGAAATAAAGTCACGTAACAGTTAAGAGGTGCTAACTTCCCTTATTCAAACAGCTTTGGGAACAGAGAACACTGGAAAGGACCAGGCATGCTCTCTGCTGGTGTTACTAGCATTTCTCCTCTGGGAGCACTGAGTTTCACCCTGTGCAGCTTGGGGCATATAGTAGAGGCTCACACAGCACTGCTACTTCACTGACTCAAAAAGAACAAAAAAAAAAAAAAAAAAAAAAAAATCTCTTGTGCCTGAGCTTCAACATCTGTCACTCCATCCCGACCTACAAACATTACCAGTCTGACTAAGCCAACACAAGTCAAAAAATCACCACCCTTTATTTACTGCATATGCCCTGTGGCCACACCAGAGGGACGGGCTGCCTGCTTCACCTCTTCTGGCCACTGCAAGGCAGCATCAGTGGTCTGAACCGAATGCAAAGGTCTCTCCTTCTCCAAAAGCTCCTGAGCATCTTGGCTAGAAGGAGGTCTTGGCAGCCAGCACGGGGCAGGCAGAGGTGGTCATATAGCCACAAGGAGCCTGCAGCAGGAACGCAGTCTCGGAGGCTTGGAGCATGCTCTGAAGAAATCCCAGAGACAGCAGAAAGGCAGACCCTGGAGAGGATTGCATGGAGCCCAGCCAAATCAGGAAGCTTCTGGGGAGCTGCTAGAATGAAAAATATGTCTGGCACAAAGGGCACACCTTCAAGAAGCTGACAAAAAGGAGATTTTTCTTTCAAGTGTTGACTTCTTCATCTCACACAGCAGAGCTCAGCTTCTGTACATAAAAATCTTCCCCTCAGCTGAATTATTATTAGTTCCTGCCATAATAAGATACATCTTTAGAGACTGGGCACCTCTGATCTCTGTTGGTGTAGTTGCCTTCAAGAAAGGGGTGAGGTGAGAGGACAGTTCCGGCTCCCACTCTCAACTCAGGACCACCCACAGCAATGCTCTGCTATGAACAGCCCTCACCAAGCAAGTCTGTCTCACTGCCTGGGGGATGGCACATTGAAAGAGGTGCGAAAAGTAACAAGACTGTCTGACACCTTGGTGATCGTAAGGGTCCTGGAGAGCCATACCTCAAGGTTCTGCAAGGTCTGCTCCGAGTCCTCCTTCATCCTCTGAATCTCATCCTTCATCTCAGTCAGCTCCCGCTCAGCTAGCTCACATTTCTGCTCCATTGTCAGGCCTACAAAATGGTCCATCGCACCCTGCAACTTGGATTTGTACCTGCCACGTGTCTGCAACAACCAAGAAACAATGCAGGTGCCATTAGAAAGCCAGCACTGACCAACTGTTGCTGCATTTTCCTGTATTCTAAAACAAAATAATCTCAATGGTCACATTAGCAGGATTCCAGCCTACAGCAAGGACAAGGAAGCCTCTCCAGACCAGAGGTAACTCAGGGCCACACCTGGGCTGACCCCGTCTGTCCTCTCACCCACCCACAAAACCCTCCTACGCAAGCACTTTCAGTTCAGTTCAACAGGCAAATCTAGGACTAGAGGTTAAAGCCAATGTGACAGCTTCATGTGAGCAGGTAAAACACCTCTTTGTAGCAAAGATGCTAATTGTTGTGTAGGACAGGTGCGATCTCCTACCACTGCCTGTGTCAGACAACCTGAGCAGCTGAGCTTACTGCAGCATAGGCAGGCTCGAGTATGCTCTCTGAAGAACTGATGCCACTCAGGAGCAATTCCCAGTGCCGTGGGGACACAGCAAGGAAGGCACTGCTTTGCAGAGGGCAAGTGCCCACCTGGCCAAAGGCAAAGTTTCTAAGGGCTCAGTCTGGGACTAACCAGAAAGTGCCTACTTTGGATGCAGGCAGGCACTAAAACCCAGTATAGGATGCTGGCTGAAAGGAGCTCCATAGCAAAGGGTCTATAGCTTCTGTTCACTCTGTCTCTAGTGAAAAGGCGGCGTTCGGGCCAGGAGTTAAACTGCTCCAAAAGCCTGTTCATGGCTCCAGCAAGAAGGAAGAGAGCAACACGCACTCAGAGGAGGTACCCGAGCATGGATGCACACAGGTCTGAGCCCACGTGAACTTCTCCAGGAGGGAGGAGAGGAGCAGAGTGTCCCATCACAGACCTGGCACGGCCTTACGCAAGTCTCCTGCTTTCTTGGCACAAGCCTCCCTATTTGTTTAACTTCTACTTCAAATTATGCTGCATGGGGGTTACCTCATTCCAGATCTCCCTGGCACTCACTTTTCTGGAGGGCATAGTGCTGTCATGCAGGGAATAGACAGCATCGGCTGGAGGATGAGAAACGAGAAGGCAGCCTGGCCTTTACACTGAGCGCAGGAAAAGCAAGGCAGCCCAAACTTACACCTACAAGACCAGCAGCACTTTTTTGCAAGCAGGTGTCTAGGTTAAGGGCTCATCACTGTGAAGTCCAAGTGCAGAGGGCTGTCGGGGGACTTTCTTCACCACATTTCAAAACGGGGAGCTTGCCTACTGACCTCCTGTCAGATGAGCGCTGAGATGGGAGGTCAGAGGGGCTGCAGAGGGAGGAAGGGTCATGGCTCTGTGCCATAAGGCAGCAGCCAGACCTGAAAACCCAGTACCTATAGCCGCACAGCCACTGCCCTGCCTCCAGAGCAGTACCTGCGTCAGCTCTGGTGGGGCATCGTGTGTCTCAGACAGCAGCTGGAGCGACGGGCCGCACGGCTCCATTTTATGGTACCACTTCTCAAACATTTCCACCTCAGTTTGGAGCAGGGCGTTGGCATCGCTGCAAGGAGGAGGGCGTCAGGCTGAGCTCTGGGCTGAGCTAAGCACCGTGTCAGGGAGCAGCTGAGCCAAAACAGGTGACCGCAGGGCACAGCGGCCAACCCAAAAGGGGTGGCAGGGCCCGAGGTCACCCCGGCCAGGGCATAGGGGCTTGGCCAGACCCGTTCCTTCCCGGACCCAAAGCAGCCGGCAGAGCCAGGGGTCTGGGGTGGGAGAGCGGGCAGCCTGGCTCCAGACGCTGACCGCGGTGAGGTGGCACCCGTGGCCCAGACGGACCACCGGGGCCTCCGGGCTGCCCCAGCGCGGGGGCAGCCGGGGGCACCCTGCCCGGCCCGGCCCGGCCCGGCCCGCGGCCCTGCCGGGGGTTGAGGCCCAGCGGCGCCCCCAGGCCCGGCCCGGCCCCCGCCGGCCCCAGCAGGGCCCCGCAGCCCGAGGACCCCCGGCCCCGCCCGGCCGCCGGTACCGAGCCTCCCGCAGCCGCACCCGGAGCTGCGGCAACGGCAGCGCCTCCAGGCCCCGCTCCGCCATCGCCGTCTCCTGGCAACGGCGGGGGCAGCGCGCGCTGCCGGCGGGGCGGCGGGCGGGGGTACGGGGTGGGGACGGGACGACGGGAGGGGGACGCAGGACACGGAGGGATACGGGGGGACACGGGGCGACACGGAGCGGGGAGCGGGTTACAGGGGCAACACGCGGACACGGGTGGACATGGGGACAGGAGACATGGGACATGGGGGGACACACACGGGCCCAGAGGGACATGGGGGGGACGTGGGCCCACACGGGACGTGGGACACAGGATATGGGGACACACAGGGACAGGGGGAATGGGGGGATACAGGGGCACACGGACAGGGGGCAGAAGGGTACAGTTTGACATTGGGCACAGGGCACAGGACATGGGGGGACAGGAGGAATGGGGGAACACGGGACATGTGGGCACACAGGGACAGGGGGCATGGGGGGACACAGGACGCACGGACACACACATACGGACACACATGGGGTCTCATGTACACACACACGCACATGCATGCACCTGGACGCATGCAAACGTACACACACTGACACACGGTCACACACGTGCGCTCACTCACGCAGCTCAGGCCCTGCTTCCCCACCCACGCGGGGGTCCCGGGGAGGCCCTGCAGGTCTCCAGGGTAGGGGAACAGTGCTGCTGGAAGGGCATGGAGGAGGCGCAGCCCTCCCCTCCTCTGTGACACAGCCAGTCCCTGCCTGAGGGGCTGCAGCTCGGAGCGGGGGTCGCTGAGCCCTCAGTGAGGCCTCCGTGGTGCAGACACATCCGCGGGGGGGGGGTTGCCCAGAGCGACACAGGGCGGGTGAGGCTGAAGAGACAACCCCCCCTGGGGGTGTTCTGGGGTGTGCATCACTCCTGCTCCAGCAGTGCCCGCTCCCAGAAGCTGCCGGTTTGGTGCTGCCTCCTGGCTCCTCCTCACCAGACGTGCCAGACATGGTCCGGTGGAGCCTCCGGATGGATGCAGGCAAACGCTGACCCCCAGCTCACATTTGGGATGCACCAGCACCACGGCAAGGGTTTCTCTGCCTGTGACACTGCAATCTTCCTCTTACAGACTCTCCTTTATCACAGTCTGGCTGTAAAATCGGGGGGAACAGTAGCACCAGTCCTGAAGGCAGCTGCCCCCACAGGCATGCCTCATTTTAGGATATTTGTGAGGGTGTGGAGCATCATTTCTAAGTGTCCCTGTTGCTGGATCCAGACCATGGCACAGCGATGTGCTCTGACTTCCCTGTGCTGGGTGCTCAGGACCAATGGTGGCAGTTGGCAGGTCTGTTTAAACATACATCTCTCCCTCGAAAGTTGATGATGTGGCCGATGATGCATCTCCACGGCTTTTCTGGGATGAGGGATGCAAGTCAACCTATTTATATAAACAGGAGAAAAATCAATGCCCTGGCAATACCAGTTCTATTTCTAGCCAGAACATGTCAAAACTCATCTTCAAAATGTATCCTGAGTCATAACCGCATCCAGTCCACAGGAAGAGCCACGCTTCCCAGCCTCGTCGGGTCCCCTCATTGCAGGATCTTCATCACATCCAGAATTTGATGCCAGAAATCAAGTGTTTTGAGATGAGGACGAGGGGCCAGCACGTATGTGACTCATCCTGGAGGACCTCTTTGTATGCTGGGTGGGAGGGGGATTCCATGAAAAAACTTAGCATGGGGTCATGAATCAAAACCTGTGTTAAAAGCAGTGCTTGTGTGAGCTGGCTGATTAAGACTGCAGAGCTAAATTATAACACCAGACTGCCGGTCTCTGCACTGGCCCATGTTTTGTGATGTTCCAACCTGAGACAGCCAGTCTTTCATCGTTCAGTAGGATGGGGAGAAGCAGCTGAGTGACCCAGGGGAGCCATGATGGCATGGCGGGCAGGGATGGCACCTCTGGAGGGTCCAGCAAGGTTGTGCCACAGGTTTTGCAGCTGCAGGAACATGGGGTGCAGATTTTTAGAGGTTTACAGCTCTGTCCAGCTGCACAAAGCTTTTCAGAGGTCAGCAGGAGACTCAGCACATCTCTGCCAGAAGATTTGTCCCTCGCCAAACACCAGGATCCAGAGCTCTGAAGTACCTTCAGGACAAGATCTCCAGGTGTTTTTAATGGCCAAAAACATATTTTCCCTGACTCTGCTCTGGTAAACAGCTGGACCTTTCTGGCCAGATTTGAAAATAGTAGTAAGAATAATAAAAACAGCTCACTAGCATTTCAGAGAAAGTAGGTAAAGCTTGGCAAACTTCCCTGTAACTGCAAACAGGGCTTTTTGTTGTGGGAAGTGCCGGGCAGCATCAGAAACCAACAGGCAGCCCCGGTTGCCGCAGCCAGGCAGCTGGAGGAGTTGGCAGCACACCGGCTGGCTTTCCTGCCAGAAATCAGCCTGTCAAGCCGGTTCGGTAGCCTGCCTGTGTCCTGCTGGAAAGCGCCAAGGAAGTTGTTGCCGGTGATGAAACTGCTGACAACCCAGCATGCTCCACCAGGAAAATGATCCTTCAGAAAAATTTTAGCCAACTCAATGTTTGAGCACCTATGCCCAAATAGCAGCACCCTGTGGAATGTAAATCTCCCTTTTAACGCAGGATTTTACTCTGGTCCCATGCCGAATTTACTGGGAGATGTGAACGTCTCAGCTGTGTAGCGATGCAGCTCTAGCCCTCTCACTCTGTGAAAAAGCTGTACACACATGCCGGTATCACGGCACCGCTTTAAACCTATGACTCAATGCCTTTGCATATGCTGTCATAAATTCTAGTTTATGCAAGGGCTGAGTGCTTTGCTTATGCATTTCTGCATCTCCTCCGGGTCCTAGGAGATGACGTTCATCTTTGCTGTATGGTCCTGGTAGGAAGAGGCCAGTAAGCTGGACTCTGGACGTGGCAGACTTCCCCAAGGACAGCTGATTTTCTTCTCGCTTTGCTAAGACAGGTTTAGCAGGAGTGGGCGTCGAGCTTGCCTTTTCTCTCCAGTGCCAAGTGCCCTGGCAGAGCAAGCATTTTGAACACATCCTCCTTGTTTTCCAAAGATCCTGTGACAGTCTTGCCTGGACTGCATTCAGTCAGGACCCAAAGTATAAAATGATAAAGTCTTGTTGGGTTTTCTCATCATTCAGTCCCAGGCACCTGGGAAGCTCACTGGGTTTTGCAGCGCACAGCTGATTCCACATGCTTATCTTTCCAGGGATACTTTCCTTAGGTTTTCTCAAAACCTCAAAGCCCAACACTCACATCAGCTTTAGCCCGGTGAATAGAGGACTCTGTGGATCCTTTTCCTTTCTTAGCACCCAAAGGAAAAGAAGACCATATCTCTATGTACCTCCATCAGGGAGAGCAGCCTAAGGCTTATCTCCTCTGTTTACCAAGTGCTGTTTTTCCCATTAATAGCAATACCAAGAAGTGCAAAATCTACACACGGTTTGAAGGCTCCAACCTCACCTTGGTTTTGACTTGAAAGTGCATGCCTACAGAAAAGGAAGGACAGTGGTGGCCCTATGACCTGATGGCTGGAAAGGCTCCTCGGCAGCCAGCATGAAACAGCCTGGAGCCAAGTCAAATTTCCAGCCGAGCCTAAGCTGATGTTTGGAGGCCAGCCAGGACCAGCAGCAGAGTAAGACCAAGCAACCTGTGTCCCGAGCCCTGTTCATGGGCTGGTGGCTGTTGCTAAGACCTTGCTGCACCCAGCCGGCATGGGCTTGGAGAAGGGCTGGAGTTGGCAGCTCCCCTGGGACTCACCAAGCACCAGGAGGTGAGGGCATGAGGTGGGTTGAAAACTGGCCCAGAGGGTGGTGGTTAGTGGCACAAAGTCTAGCTGGAGGCCAGTCACTAGCAGTGTACCCTGAGGGTCAATATTGGGTCCAGTCCTGTTAGGAAGCAGCTTTGCTGAAAAGGACCCAGGGTCCTGGTGGACACCAAGCTGAACATCAGCCAGCCACATGGCCTTGCTTCAAAAAAGGTGAGTGGTCTCCTGGGCTCTGCATAAGGTAAAGCATTGCCAATCCAATCATCTTTATTAATGGTCTGGCTGATGGGGCAGTGCGCACCCTCAGCGGGTTTGCAGATGACACCGAACTGGGAGGAGTGGCTGATACTCCAGAGGGTTATGCTGCCATCCAGAGGGACCGGGACAGGCTGGAGAAATGGGCTGGCAGGAACCTCCTGAAGTTCTCCTGAACGGGAGACGTGCAAAGCCCTGCCCCTGGGGAGGAACAAACCCAGGCACCAATATACACTGGGGGTCACCCAGCTGGGAAGCAGCTTGGCTGAAAAGGACCTGAGGGTCTTGGTGGACACCAAGCTGAACATAAGCCACAAAGAAGACTAATGGTGTCATGGGCTGCGTTAGGCAAAATACTGCCAGGATGTGGACGGAGGGGATCCTTCCCCTCGGCTCAGTAATGGTGGGGCCACCCCTGGGGTGCTGTGTCCAGTGCTGGGCTCCTCCGTACAAGAGAGTCAGGGACATACCAGGGAGAGTCCAGTGAAGCGCCATGAAGATGAATGAGGGACTGGAGGGAGGGTGCAAAGAAGAGGGAGCCAGGCTCTTATTGGTGCCCAGTGCCAGGACCAGAGGCAATGGGCACAAACTGAAACCTAGGAAGTTCCCTCTGAACACCAGGAGACACTTTTTCACTGTGAGAGTGACTGAGCACTGGCACAGGTTGCCCAGGGAGACTGTGGGGTCTCCATCCTTGGAGGTATTCAGAAACTGGCTGGACATGGTCTGGGCAGCTGGCTCCGGGCGGTCCTGCTGGAGCAGCAGGGTTGGACCAGATGACCTCCAGAGGTGCCTCACCTCAACCAGTTCTGTGAAGTCCCTCCAGAGAAACACGGAGCCTTTCCTCCATCCAAGGTCCCACCTTGGGGGTGACAAGAAGTGATGGGGTGACAGGGGGTAACAAGGAACTGTGACAGGGGCTGCGGCAGGTGATGATGGGGGGGATGGTGTAACAGGGGACCGACCAGGGGTGGGACAGGACTGAGGTGGGGGGACAGGGGCGGCAGAGGTGGCGGGGTCTGCAATAGGGCGTGAGGGGTTGAAGAGGGTGTCAGGCTGTGGCAGGGGTGTGGCAGAGTGCGGCAAAGCCGTGAGGAGGTTGATTGGGTGACAGGGGATGGGGAGGGTTTGGGTGACAGGGCCGTGGCAGGTGACGCGAGGTGGGCTGAGGGGAGGCGGCGGGGGCTTGATGGGTGGGTGAGTGGCGGTTGCGATGGCGGGGAGGGGGGCGTGACGGCAGCCGCCCGGCCGGCGGGCGCCGAGGGGCCGGACCTCCGCTCCGCCAGGGGGCGCCGCGCGGCGGGCGGCTGGGCGGCGGCGGGCGGGCGCCTCTCGCGGCGGCGGCGGCGCCTTTTCCGGGTTGGCTGCGCGGCGCTCGGGGCCGGCCCAGGCTGCAGCCGCCGCCGGCACCGGGCCCGGGCCTCGGCACGCTCCGCGCGGGCCCCGCGCCCGCCGCCCCCGGGCCGGCCCCGCCCCGCTCCGGCCTCGCTCCGGCCTGGCCCTGCCGCCGCCGCCCGCCGCCGCCGCCCTCCTGCGCGCCGCGCCCCGCCTCGCCGGCCTCCCGCGCCGGCCCCGCGCCCTCCTCCTCCTGCTGCAGCCGCCGCCCGGCGCCGCCATGCCCGGCCCGGCCGCCGGCAGCCGGGCGCGGGTGTACGCCGAGGTGAACAGCCTGAGGAGCCGCGAGTACTGGGACTACGAGGCGCACGTCCCGAGCTGGGGGTAAAGCGCCCCGCGGGGACCCCCCCCCCCCCCAGTTCCCCGGGCCGCCGGCGGCCCCGCACCCTCCTGCGGGCTTTAGCCCACGGGGAGGGATCCCTGTCCCCGTCCCCCCACCCCGTTTTGGGGTGTCCCTGGGGGGCTGCGGGCGGCTGGGGGGGGCTGGGAGAGGCCCCCCTCCCCCTCCCCCCCCCCCGCTCTGCTGCCCTGTCAGTTATCCTCTCCCCCTCCTTCCTCCTCCTCTCTCCTCTTGGTGCTCGCAGCAATCAGGACGACTACCAGCTGGTTCGCAAGCTGGGGCGAGGGAAGTACAGCGAGGTCTTTGAGGCCATCAACATCACCAACAACGAGAGGGTCGTCGTGAAGATCCTCAAGGTGAGTGTCCCGTTGATGGTGTTGGGGCTTGCGGCAGCTGGAAGCGAGGGGGGGAGGAGCTGTGTTGGCAGGGCCAAAGGACTGTTGCATCTTCTCCTTCATCCCAAAACCAGTGTTTTCTCCTTAAGGACATTGGGACGGTGGGTTTGGAAGTGGATTTGGTGTCCCACGTGCTGTAGTGATGTTTTGATGTCTCCTGTCCAGCATAGCTCTGGGCTGAGAGCTCCTCTGGAGGAGGAGGGCTGTGAGTCCTGACATTTGAACGGTGTTGCATGTGCTGCCTGCATTTGGTAAATCATATCTGGCAATGCTTGTCTAAAACAGCCCAGGGACTGCCATGTCAACAGGAATGCAGAGCCCAGAGGGGGGAATCCTTCTGTTAACCTCTAGACAGCTGGCACGTGGCCTTTTCAGAGCCAGGCAGTGGGATGCTCAGCAGTAAAAAAAGCAGGCCAAATTTTATATTCGGTCCTTTAGAGGATCTTACGTGGAAAAGAACTTCACCACAGGCAGGCCAAAAACACCATGGAAATTCGAGGAGACTGAAAGAGGCTGTCTGAAGTTTGGTAACGTCGGTGACGTATTCTGGTGCGTTGGCCCTAGTGGGGTCAGGCCTTGGGGACCTTCGTGCAGCAGCAGCAGGTTGTAGTTTGGGATTGCTGAATGCAATGCGGGTTAGCCGCTGCAGGGCACGCCTTATCGTGTTTGGTGCTGAAGCAGCACGCTTGCAGTGAGCTGTGGTAACTCTCCTAGCAGCAATCTGTGTTGGTGATCTGGGGGTAGACAGGGGTGTTAAAAAAACAAGAATGAAATTTTAGAATTGGGGTGCTTTTGGTTTTGGTTTGGCTGATGCTTGGGGCTGTCATTTGTTGGATCGGCAACACTTGTTGCTTGTTCTCCAAGAGCACGTGGGAGCCAGTGTCTGACCATGGGTGTTCTAAGAATTTGGGCACATGTTGATCTGCGGTATGCAAGGAGGTCTGAGCTTAATCTGCCCTTGCAGCCACTAAGACTAGCAGCTACCTAGGACACACATCTCTCTGCAGGGCTGTAGCCTTAAGGCATTTGCTAGATCCACTCCGATAGTGTGGCTACCTGTCTTGTTTTGTCTTTGCTGATATTCCCACTCGCTCACTGTGCCTGCTTCCTTGGGATATTCCTTGGCTTCCCAGAGAACTTGCCACTGTTTGTCTGGCTGCCGCTCCTAGGCAAGGTGTGATCTCCTGTCTGCCTCTGGGAGGAGATGCGCACACCCCTGCTTTGGCTGTGATCAAGGTGGTGGCTGGGAGAGCCCCTGTGGCTGAGCTGAGTTCCTCTGGCATGCATTTTGGGCCTCCCCCTTGTTTGGATGCTTTATGTGGTTTTGGCCTTTTTTAAGTAGGGACAGGGGGCAGTTTTTGCTATGAGAGAGTAGTCAAAGGTAGCCAGTGCAGAACTGGGTTTTAATGGCAAAATGGCTTGTGGCTAGGCTGGTGAAACTGCACTTCTGCATGCTGCTCTAGAGCACCTGATGGTCTCTTCAGGACTGCTTTGGTTTGTTGAGACCCTGGGTCTTGTCCCACATAGAAAGGCACCATGAGGCTGAGAAGAGGCTGCAGGGAAAGTCATCAGAAATCTTCCTCCTTGCCTCTTCCCAGCCTAAAGAGCCTCCCCTGGAGCAGTGCCCCTTTCCCTGTGGCAGCCGAACTCTGCCATGTCTAGGCAGCCTGTCAGCACTGGACTCTCAGTCAGCTGGCAAGAGTCATCTGAGGGCGGCTGGGTGCTCCTTCTCCTTGGGGCCTGAATGTGTTGTCTTAATGCCCTGTGAGCAGGGGACTGGATTGTCCCAGATTTGAAGCTGATGGTGTTACCACCAGTTTCCCTGGCTCCCCTCACTTGCATTAACATGCAGACAGCATTCCTGCGAATGAGCAAGAAGAAGCAGAAAGTCCAGATAAATAAAGATGAACTTTCTTCTCAGTGGAAAGTGGGTCAGTGAAAAGTGAGTTTCAGAGCACCGCATTGTGTATGTTATGAAAACCTGTGAAGTGTGGCAATAACATCACTCTGATCTGTGGAAAGTGCCCCTGGTTTCCTGTAGCTAGGCTCAAACTTAATTGCAAATGTAATTACATGTATCTACAGCAGAGCCTTAGCAAAGAGGCTGTTTCTCCTAATTTAGGCTGGATCCTGTGAGGTGGGAAATGCAATCAAAAGTCTTCAGGTCTTTTGCGTGGCTGTAGGGGTGGGACAAAGGGGAAGATTGTTGCTGGGCTATGGATGTGGCTGTTTAGCACAGTTGCTCCTTTAAGGTTTTTTGAGAGGACAATTTGTTATGTGTTAGAGTGATTTTTTAGCAAGAGTCACTGTTTTAATATCTGTGTCTCATGGGAGGTGACTGGTGTCTCTTCCCAGCCTTGCTCTTTGAAGCAGCTTATCCTTACTAAGCTCAAGTTAGCATGTAGCAAGTACTTCCCCTGCCTTTTTTTTTTTTTTCCCCCTTCTTTGGTGTTGTGCTACCTGAACATCTTGTACCCTCCTTCAGAGAGGTCAGGAAATTTTATCACCCTTTCTGTGATGCAGAACTGAGCCACAGAGATTTCCTGTCTGACTTTGGGCAAGTCCCTTAGCCTCAACAAAGCTGAGACTAGAGCATAGGTCCTAGTCTAGTGCTGCATGAAGGAGATAACTGCTCTTCCTCTTCTGGCAGCCACTTACCTTGTTTGTTTAAGTGCCCTGTGAAGACTTTAGCATTGGACAAGGCCAGGGAGCTAATGGCTCTGATTGGTATCACAGTGCCCCAGGCCTTTTGGGCTTGCATAAAGCAAGATGCCCCATTTCCCTGGCCAGTACCCAGCATTGCCTTTCTGTTCTGCTACCCCCAGTGCAGGACCAGGCATAATCCTGCAGGAAAATGGGATCTGCTCATGCCACTAGTTGTGGTCATAACATGTGTCAGCAAAGGAGCAGAATTAAGATCATGCAGATGACTACAACGTTACCGTTTCCTGGATCAAGCGCCTTTCTCTGCAAATATGATGCTCTTAATGTCACTTTTTCCAAGAAAATTCTGCAGCTCTTTTTTTAAACGGCAAACGAAGCAAGCAGGTTGCTTCTCACTCCACTGCACCATGTAGGACAGTGTGTGCAGAGCAGCAAGGCAGGAGCCCTGGTTTGCCACACAGATGCCCCCTGCCAAGCATCTTCCAAAAGCTTTTATCTTGAGAAGTGAGGCAGAGGGCAAATCCCCACCTTTTCAACCTGTTCAGGGAGCAAAGATTCAGCAAAAAAAGCTGTGGGGCTGAAGTCATCTTGGTAGGTAGTAGAGGACTGCACTGTACTGACCTACCTACCCCTCATGGGTAGTAGGGCATGGAGTTAGCCAGTAGCTGTGCTCCTGCAGTCCCTAGCTGGTGTAGGAGTCTCTTCTGGGCTTTTTCATCTGGCTGGCCTCGGTACAGCTCTGGGCATGCTTCCTGCATGCTTAGGGGAGGGCCAAGCCAGGAAGAGGGAAAGCGTGAACAGGTCCTGTACGTGCTTTTGCATCTTGCTTAAATTTGATGCTAAAGGTAGACCTCTGAGGTCAGTCTGCAACCTTTGTGCTGTCTCTTTGATGAACTTCTCATTTTGCTTTTCTGCTAATGCAGCTCCAAATTGTCTGCCAGTCTCCTCGTGTGCCTTAAAAGTGAATCCCCCATTCTGGGGTAACAGTGTTCCTGGGGGAGGTGAACAGCATTGCAAGTTGCTGCTTTTAATGCCAGAGGTAAACTTTCCACATTGCTTGTAACTTTTGTGGGAGATTCTTTGTGGTGAGAATGCTGCTGTTAGTTACCTACAATTATGGCTGTTAGTGAGCTTCACATGTGCTGCAGCATCCTTCACAGCCCATTCATTCCCTTGTACTGATTACCGCCATCCGAGTGTCCACTCAAGGTGGAGATTACAGCATCCATATTGTGAGCTCTGTGCAGGAGGAGTCCTGCTTTCCTGACGCACGTATGTGTCTGTGTACACTCTGCTTGCCTGAAAAGCATTAAACCCACCACATAAAGAGACTCTTGTCTCCTTGTATGGTTACTATCTGCATAGGCACAACACACAGGCGGAGGTTAGGGGAAGAATGCAGTTACAAGGAGAGGGACCAGTGAAATAGAGGTTCTGCAGCAGTGATGAAATTGCCCCTTTCTCCTTTGGTGGCTTTTGTCCCTCTGTGCTGAGTCCGTGAACTGGAACTTTCAACCATGTACATGGTTTCACAAGCACATTCTTTTTTGTTTGGGTTTGTTTTTCTACTGTTCCCCCTTTTGGGCTTTGTGAACCCTCCAGAGCTGCTGCTCATACCAGGCACTGCTGCAAGGTTCTTCCAGTGCTGAACTCAAATTATCGCTCTAGTAGCTAGAGAACCATTTTGGGGAGGTAGCTCTGTGGCTTTGGTTCATTTTCTTCTGTCTCTTAAAGCTTTAGAGCCCACATATATCATCTTGTTCTAGATGGGGCTGAAATGATTCCCGTGCTGGTATGCAGAAGGGATTGCACAGGGAAATACGATTGGATGATGTTGGTCCCTCAGGCTGGAGCTTTTGACTGCATCAGTGACCTTCCACTAAAGCCGTTCAATGCCTGCTCCTGGTAGCTGTCTGTGTCTCTTGCTCCTCCTGCGTTTGCGTGTGCTGAATCAGCTCTCCCTGGCCCACTTCCTCCTCTGGCAGTCTTGAAATGAGCCCTTTTGCAAGAGAGCCGGGTACACAGCTCTTTTCTTTTAAACACCAGTTGCCCACACTGAGCTTGGCACAGTTGGCTGCTGGAGTCCAGCCTTGGTTGGAGCTGAGACCAACTGAGACCGTACCGGGTGCCTCGCAGAGGCCTGGAGATGCAGCTGGTAACTCTCACAGTGATGATCTAGCACCAAGGAACTGGTAAGCTGCAAAGCTGTGGCTCCTGCGAGGAGGAGGATGAGTTACAGCACTGTGTCTTTTCGCAGTGGCCTAGGGCAGAGCCTGAATGAGTGATTCTCATCCCTTGTAATAGTGGTGGTGGGGATCAGGGCTTGGTCCTTGTGTGTCTTCCTTTTAGTTGACTGCAGAAGTCTTGATGCATCGTGGGCAGCCCTGAAGCTCCAGGAGGGCTGTTTGGGATGTGCTATGGGGGGACAAAAGGCATTCTGCAGGAAAGAATGGCACTGCCCTCAAAACACGTGCTGGTATATTCTACCAAAATAAAATAAAAAAGCAAAAGTGCTTTAGTAGTTTCAGAGTAGGTTTTTTCCCCCCCTCTTTTTCTAAAATTCAAGAGCAGCTTGGGAGAAGTTTGAATTCACATAATGGAAGTTGTAGGATGCAAACAACCGACCGAATATGAACACAAGTGGGCTCCTTGATTTTTGTAGCTCTTTTAAATACGATTATTTGGTTTCCCAGCTGATGTCTGGCAAAATAAGCACTGCTGCTTTGAAGCCAATTTTCCTATTGAGCAATTGGCATCAGGCTTTATAGGCCGATTATTGTGATCCTTTCGATAATACTTGCTAGAGATGAATGAGCTTTTAGTGCCAGCTTTTAAATGTTTAAAGCCTGTCGTAAGGGTGCTGGTCAAGCCTTTTGCTGGTCCTGGATGTTGTGTGTTGAGATTTCCCTGCTCATTCACTGGAAGCATCGGTGGTGTTTCCAGGCTACTCAGGTTTGGTGAGCAAAGAATAGATCTTTTTCTTTACGGAGTGGTGGAATAAATGACTTCAGTTTCTTGCAGATTTGTATCTTTTAACTGCTAAACCTTCCCCCCTGCTGCGTTAACCCCAGTTCTTTTTCAGAGCACCTGCTGGGCAAAACCCAGCACCTTCTGTGACTCCTTCAGAGCAGCACGTGTGCTCCTCAGCTGGCAGTGTGTGTCTGCTGCCTGGCTGCCTGCTTTTGGCTAATGTAGAATGATTTTTATGCTTTGGATTTAACTCGTATTTCACATGTCTTCCTGGTCACTACTTTTATTTCTCAGTGTGGAAATGCGCAGAGAACTTGGGATAACAAATTTATTTTTTCTCTTTGCTTGACTTCAAGTGATGCGTCCCCAGGTTGTTGGGGAAGGCTGGAACTGAAGCATCTGACAGAGGAGTGTACTCCCTTTGCTTTAGAAACCAAGCAAAAAAGGTGATTAACCAGGCAGCCATTTATTCGTTCAAGACAGGAAGTGATGGTTGCAGCCTTGTATTTAAAGGTTTATTTTAGCAAACAATGTTAATTCTCCCAGCTGGTGTTTGCTGCAGCTGGACTCCTTCCCTGCGTACATGATCTCATGGAAAATGACCCAGGATCCGATCTCTTGGTCACAGAGAGGTGTTTTCTTCTGCATCTACCTGACTGCAAAGCAACTACTTACCCCATGCCATTTCTCACCTTTGCAGAGGGATGGTGTCGCATGATGTTCCCTGATCTTTGGGCAAAGGCAGTTGGAATAGCATTGGCCACTGTCACTGCCTCTTCTGCCTGACTTTCAAGTGGACTAAAGCACCTTCATGGGATCCTTTTGGGTGGTAGGGTGGGAAACCTGCAGCAAAGGGTGGCCAGCTGGGGACAGTTGAATGAGAGCTGCTGGGTCCAGCAAAGACCATCCTCCTGTGGCTGGAGGTCACATTGTCCCTCTGCTCTGGGTGCTCAGTATAGTGGACAGCCGTGAGCTGCATGTTTTGTCTCCACTGTCTACAGCCACCTCACTTCCAGTTTGCCTGAGGAAGGAAGCAGTTTCCTGGGAAACTGGAAAACTGGCTTGTGCTAGACGGTCGTGTTGTTCTGAGGGTACTGCTGCAGCTGAAGTAATTAAACCCCTCCCAGTGTAGACACGGTTAAACTGAGACATGTCTTTTAGCCTGGTTTCCTATGGAAATGAGCCTTATGCAATCCTGCTGTCTGTCAGGCTTTCTCCCCCTCCTTCCCCCCCCCCCCCCCCCAGCAGTTTTTGCACTGGTTGGCCAATTTCAACCAAATGCGACAGAAGTCTCCAAGCTGTCAAGTTTTTACAGATTTCATGGAAATAGGTGTTTGCACAGAGCAGGGGGACTCTGTCGGAGCCTGTCTTGGCGAGAAAGGCTGCAGTGAGAGTTTGACTCATACTGGTCACTGGAGAATCCCAGGATGGAGGAAAGCTTTGAAATGCCTCTGCCGTGGGAACAGATGGAGTTGGAGTCTGCACCTGTGTAAAAAGTTGCCTTGCAAACACAGCTGGATCAAAGTCGGGAGCAGTTAATTTCGTCTAGGTGTCTGCTCCATTCCTCTGCTGGAAATTGCTCTTCCAGGGCAGGGGGACTGAGCAGTAGGAAATGCAATCTGAAATGCGGCTGTTCACAGCCTGGTTTAATAGTCTTAAAGGAGTACTGTTAAAATACTCTGGCTGCAAGGGCTTGTGTCTTAGAAGCTACCCCTGCTGGGAGAGGCAGATGGTTGGAGGCCATAATAGCTTCAGTTAGTTCACATTTAATCCACGTGTGTGTGGAGTCAACATCCTTGGAGAGACAGATTGGGTGACTCTGAGAGACAGCTGTAGCAACCCAGACTTAATCCTGGTACTTGGAGGATATGCTGCTGATTGCCTGTGGTTTCAGCAGTACTGGGGTCTTGGGACAGGAGGGAAGCCAGCAGTTTTCTGTGGTTGTGTCCGTTTAGCTCCAGTGCAGTACTGGCCGTGTGCTGGAGTGGTTTGCACCAAGGTGTTTGACTTGCCAGATGCAAGAGCCTGGGCTTGGAATCAGTTACTGGGCAAAAACTGAGCCCCAGTGATGTGCTCTGGGTAGTAGACAGTGTTTGCAGTTGTGGCTGGAGCAATAGCATGGGACGTTGTGTGGGTAGGAGGTGGTGTACAGCTGGGCAGGCTGCTAAGGTGAAAGCTGTGTGGGGTGGAGTGGAGGCCAGTGGTTGCCACTGTTTTCTCCTGCAAATGTGAAATGGGGAAATCCTCCGTTCCCCTGCATTGCTCTCTGAGGAAACTTCCAGGCAATAACTTTTCTTCTAAGACAACATTACTTCAGCCCGTGGCATTTCTTCCCACCTCATCCCTATTTACCTAGTGGTGGAAAACCCTGTCCTGGCTGCAGGCGGGGAGAGTACTCTGATGATGCACTGCTTACCACCCTGCAATGAGCAGGGCTTCCCATACCCCCACCCTGCCCTGAGGCTGGCAGGGCCCTTGCCATGGCTCACAGCCAATGTGGAGGTAGTGTAGCCTTGTGGGGACAGCCTGGCCTCAGCTTTGCGCTACTGCAGCTTAGCAGGAAAACATGCAAACAGCAAGCGGCTTTTAACTCTCCCTCTTGCTGAGACACTGTTCGCTGGAGTGTCTTCCCTTGGTGATGTCAGAGATGCTGCTGTTGGCGATCATCTGCAGGCATTTCATTAAAAAAAGACTAACTTCTCTCCTTTTTTCCAAAAGTCGCTGATTCTGTCCGCTCATGTCTTTTAATAAGTGTGTTGTGGGTAGGGGTAGATTTTTGGTGGAGATCACGCAGGGCATCATTTTTCCATTCTGAAACAGGTGGAAACATGTGGAAGGGACTGGAAGACAATGTCTTCTGCCCCACTGGGAATGGTGGTTGCTATGGAAGGAGAAATGGAAGTCTCGGAGGGATATCCTCCCCTACCTAGCTGATGCAAAGGGCCTTTGAAATAGCTACAGTACCAAGGAAAAGGTATTTCAAAGTGGGCTTTGGGTCCTCTTGGCTGTGTTCAGGCACTGTTTCAGCTCCCGATCAGGTGCACGTGTCGCAGCAGAGAGGCTGTGATGCATGTCTGTTGGTAGCCAGGCCACTCAGCGAGTGCCTTCAGGATGGCAGTGGCTCAGCTCCCTCTGAAGTTCCTTGGAAAACAGCTTGTGTGTGCATCTGCCTCGCCGGACGAGCGGAGTAACCGAATTACATCTTCTAATTCCATTGTAGCCTTCTGGTAAGATCAGTGCATGTGGGCAACACAAGGGTGGTGCCTGTCCCCATGCTGACATAAATGAAATTAGTCCCTAATGAAGCATCTTCCTCTCGGGTTCAGAAAAGTAGCCCTCACTTCTGCTGTTCCCCCATCTCTGGCTGCTTCTCCCTGTCTGTCTGACCTCCCACCAGCTCCAGCCATATCTGGGTACTGCCCTGGGGCTGTTGGTCACTCCTCCCCAGTGAACCCTGCCCCATGTGGCTCCAGCTGGCTGACAGCTGCGGTGGCCTTGCTGCTGTTTTCCACAGTGGCTTTATGAGGTGCTGACGCTCCCTGTGCCGGCATCGGTGTTATTTTTGGCACTTTGCTTCAGGCTGAGATTCTCATCTTTTGGCTTGAAAGTCTAGCTCCTGCCTTTTAACTTGGAAGAAGAGAAGGGCAGGATTCAAATCTGAAGATTTCAGCCACCTGAAGAGCCTAGAAAGACAGCATATTTTATCACTTATATAAATGCCATATTTCCCACTATATAAAAAGCTTCTGTTCCTTCTCCTGTCTGCTTGTACATTCCCGTGAGGGGTCTGAAACCAGGGATTGCCTTCGATTTGCCTGTAATGGGAGTGTGAGTTGCCCCATCAGCACTCTGAAGCCATCATTGGGAGGCTGTGGCAGAGGCAAGGCAGCAAGCATGAGCTGTTGAGCTCTTGTGGCTCCTTGTCCTTCAAGTAGGCACCTGATAACATGTGTTGCTTTGGTAAGGTGCCTCGTACTCCTTTGACGTTCCCTGTTACTCCCCTCCTCACACACCAGACTCTGTCAAATGTTGTAGAAAGCTATATGTCTGGAGAGGAGTGGTTTCATCAGCAAACCTTGCAGATAGGGCGGGGGCTTTACCAGTCCCTGCAAGATGTCTCTGCATCTCTTTGCAATGGTACCAGTGGTGCAGGAGGACATGTTCCAGCTCTTCAGTGAAGGCCTGCTCTACTCAGTGACTTGCAACTGGTGATACCCACACCAGTCACTAGCCAAGCTCATTAAGTCTCACCTCTTAGCTGCTCTAAGCTGCCTTTCCTTTCAAGCAGGCACAGAGCTAGGGTTGTCCTGGGAGTGGATGAGTTACAGAAACAATTGTTCATTTGCGTTGAAGTGAACCGCTGGATCAGCAGAGTGTAAAAGCTAACCCAGCCTCCAAGCCGCTGCCTTGGGAGCAGCTGTTCTGTGTCACTCTCTGCAGGGTGACGTCCAGAGAAAAGCTTACTTTGCAAAGGGAGTTCCTGGGACTGCCAGATTGGAGGAGGAGTCAAAAACTGTTTAAAATGTCTGTAGGCTTTAAAAATAATCGTGGTATACAGATGCAGTGGCATGCTGTGCAGTTGGGTCTATGCTCTTGGGGTGGTTGTGAAAGACACGTGCAGACAGTTAGGCGTAGCAGTGTCTGAGCTTACTAGAAATCTTGGTGTTGGAGACTCTCAGGTCATTGTTTCATTGGAATAAAGTACTCATGGGGAAGTGGGTTAGGATTAAGGAGTAAAAGACTGTTTTTTGCTGGTAAACAAAAGCTGACATATGAGGTCCACTGTGCTTGTCCTGTGGCTCTAAATGTGTAACATAGGGGTGTGCCAAGATGTCCACATAGCAGTCCAAGGTGCTTTTAACCACAGTTACTGGAGTCACAATTAAGTTTGTCTGGAGTGGTTTTATTTTTCCCCTGATGAGTGGAAAGCTGATGAGAGGGGAAATCCTAAATCATGCAAGGTGACCATCTCCTCTTTGAAGCTAAAAATGTTCCCTTGTAAGGGTGGGAGCAGAGAGAAGAGAGAAGGTGATGTGAACCAGTCAAAATCAGTGGCAGAAATCAGTGTTAATTTCTGAAAGGACTCTTACTTCTGATTTCTTTTGTCTATTTAAGCCAGTGAAGAAAAAGAAGATAAAACGCGAGGTTAAGATTCTGGAGAATCTACGTGGTGGCACCAACATCATTAATCTGATTGACACTGTCAAGGATCCGGTGGTAGGTGCCTGTGTGTTGCGGTGTGTGTGGTGGGCTTGCCGCCCCGCCGGCTGCAGGCATGGGGCAGGCACTGCCGCATGACTTCTGCTCTCAGCTCAGGTTAGGTGCTGCCTGTGCCTGTGCCTTCGTGTCAGCCAGGGGTGAGTGGTGTCCATCTCATTAGGGTCTCCTGAGGTGGGTTGGTTTGGATGAGCTCATGTTCCTCTCCATGTTCCCCAGGCTCTTTTACACCCCTTCTGTGTCTTCTGTGAGTTTCCCATGGCTGATGGGGGAGACCTTTTGTAGCCCTACAAGTTTTCTGTAAGCAAGCAGAGCCTGTAGCCTTCCAACTTCTGTCTGGCATCTGGAACATAAGTATCTGCCAGGGCAATTGGATATTAAGCACTTTTCATCCTTCTGGTTGCTGTCCTGCCCAGTGACCAGAGACCATATCCTTTATCTGCATTGCCACAATCACCCCGTTCCTGGGAAGTTTTCTCTGACTAGCAGCTGCCTGAGGTCTGTGACTCCCAGCCTGCTGGCAGCCACGGAGGGGAAATGACACTGCTGTAGTATTGGCAGTCCTGGCTGACCTTCCTTCTGTGATGGGATGCAAGGCCTTAGCGCCTGGTGACACCTTTTGCCTTACTCAGTGCTGTCTCTTCTCCGTGGCATGGGGAGGAGCAGCACTGGCCAAAATGCCCTGTTAGTGCTTGCTTCCTGGGGCATAAGTGGAGCTTGCCTCTCTGCCTGCTGTGGGAGCGGTGCTGTGTTTCTCTTGCTCTTCTGCTCCCATCCGCTCTCCGCAGTGAGGGTTGAGCAGGAAGCATAAGCTTTCTCAGGTCTCTTGGAGCAAAGAAAGGTCAAGAGGGTGTTTTAAACCATGACTCTCTCTCTCTTGCAGTCAAAGACCCCTGCTCTGGTGTTTGAGTACATCAATAACACAGATTTTAAGGTGAGTCTGCCTGAGTGTGGAGTGGGGGAGGCTTCCCATTTCTGTTAAGAGTGCTGTGATCTTGGGTTGTCAGATACTCCTAGAGAGCTGTGGGGGGAGTTTGGAGTTTTCACCTATGTCGGCTTCACCTTCCTTTCCCCATGTAAATCAGAAACCTGTAAATAGGCTCTAGATGAGAAAGCATAAAAAGCTTGTGTGCTGGATTTCCTCCCAACTTTGAGGAGTAAGTTCAACAGGTTAGATATTCTTACTCCCCTCTCAATTTAGTAATTACTGCTGTGCTATATATTCAGCCCAAGTTAATCCCTGTGCTGCGATGCTCTGTTTACAGCAGTGTAGTTGACGGAGCAGGTGACACTGATTTGTGCTGGAATCCTTCAGACCTGGGGACTGTGGGTGGCAGAGGCTGGAGAGCATGTCTCCTGCTGCCGGTGGGCCTGGTAGCAGGGGACTGAACAGTCTTGAATACATCTTAAGAGCTTTTCTGCTTGCCTTAGGCTGCAGCATGTTCCCTGGCTCTTCTGATTCCTGGGGAGCTCTAAGTGGTATTACTCCTTCCCAAAACAGAGGTCCTTCTGTCTGAGTGCAGCTATGACTGCCTGTGCTACTGAAATGCTTCTGGCTGGCAGCAGCAAGCTGATACACAGAAGGGATATATAACTAGCAACCACACCCATTTTAATGGTATCTTTGCTTCCCCCATGTGAATCTTTACCCGAAGTCATTAAGTCAGTGGTGGAGAATTAATTGAGCAGTTGCCATTAGAAAGCCAGCAGTTGTCCCCTCCTGCACTGTTCAGAGATCTCTTTCATTCCATGTTATGTGACGGTGCTTTTTTCTTCCTGTCTGTGCCAGAGTGTTATGCAGGTACACACCTTGTAGGATGCAGCTTCAGCAGATACACCAAACACCCAGAGAAGGACCCCAGGTTGGTGTTGGTGGAAAGGAGGCAGCTTGTCACCTGGCCCACGGGCTGCCTCACCTGCAGCCCTGCACGCTGCGAGGCAGCACATGTTGTTTCTGTCCCTCTGGGGTTCATCTGGCAAGCTGAATCCTGCTGGGTGGTACCCTGTGCGTAGCCAGAGCTGCAGTCATGCTGGCGGTGGTAGTCTTACTGCTATGTAATCTCATGTAGAGACTTACTGCAGAGTCTGGAATAATAGTAACTTGCAGCAGCGTCTGCCCTGACAGCTCTGGGCAGGGAGATGAATGTTGCCTCCATCAAGTAAACAGCCATGAGAGGAGTGCTATGTGGTGACCTTTCAGGGCTAATTAAAGCAAGCTTGGTTTGTCTGGGCTTCATTGACATCAGCTGGGCTGTTCCAGTGCCACATGTATGTTGGGAATGTGCCAATAGCTTCTGCTGACCCAGGGACCCTTCATAAGGCTGATCCTCAAAGTTTTCAACTTTCTATTTAGAGATTTTTTCCTTTTTTTTTTTTAATTTTTCCTTTTAATGTATGGCTTGAGATAAAATAGATTGCTAGGGCAGTGGCACAGCTTGCTGAGGATCACTTTGTGTCCTGGTCAAAATGTGATTACACCACTTTGTCGTGTTGTTAGAGGAAAAAATTATCAAAGATACCACCCAGTAACTGAAATATGTTCACGAAGTGGAGTGTTAAGTAGTAACTTGAGTCTGGTGGCCAACAGGGAATCTTAACTGAAAAATGCAGGGCTTGGAGTACATGGTAGGTCAGCTGTCCCAGCCATGCTGAGAGCCATCACAAGCACTGTTGCGGCCAGTAAGGCAACATTGGTCTGGCCACAGTAGAAGTAAGTGTTCAGCTCTGGCTGTTGCATTAGAAACAATTATATGAGTTTACAGCAGATCATTTCTAGGCTTCTAGGAGAAAGCTTGGCTCCTTGAGGAAGTCCAGATTCACAGCTGTACAAGTCCAAGACAGAAAGTATTGATGTTTTGATGCTGATTGGTACAAGGCAGGAATAACTTGTCTTGGGAATGCAAGTGTGTCCCCCAGGGCATGCAGTATGGCTGTTCGTGTTCAGAGCTTATTTGTAACCTGAATTTCACTAGCTACTTATGGGGCGTGTGGGTTATTCAAGCTACACTCCCATGAGCTCTGCTGCCTGTTTGGGTAGGTTCTTGGGGCTGCAGCTAGCTGGTAGATTACAGAGCTTCTGCTGCTCACAGGTGCCAGTGGCAAATCACCTTCAGGGTGTGTGAGGGGGTTCCCAGGGCAGCTTGCGTACAGAAGGTGGTTGCTGACTGCTTTACAGGATTGTGTTTTTCTCTGTCCTGTTGGCAATAGTTGCTCACAAGCTTGGATGTCTCCTCAGTTGTCTCCTTTCTGGCAGTTTCTTTCCTTCAATATTATTATTTTTTTTGCTTAATGTTAATACTTTCACTCCTTTGCCCATTCAAATGGTAGGACTCTATTGTCTGTGCAGCCATGAAAATGGGTGCTGGGTTGATTTCCTCAGCTGTCTGTGCACAGGCAGAAGCTGCAGTTCTGTGGGGCCTAAGCCACAGCTGTGGATGATTCTGGATCAGAAGCACAAGCTTGTATTCCACATGGTTTGGCTATTTTTAAATGACAGTATAAACAGACTTAGGTGATACCTCCCTAGAGCTGATCACATTTTCTTAAATTACCCATCTGAGTTGCTTCTGAAGGTGATGGCTCTGTTCTTGCAGGGATGATGAGTTGCAACTAGACTAAATGCGTATTCTGCTGTGTGAGGATGGCGGCTTATGTACGGGGCTAGTGTTTATCTTCAGATCTGCTGTATTACTTGTCACCTGTGAGCACTGAAGCTACCCACAGTCATCTGCCTTATATGATAGCTGTGATGCAAAGCCATGCAGTCAATTGAGTAACCATCAGTGAAATGAAATATCTTCTGCTAATTGGTTTCAAACTAGAAATGAGATGCCTATCCTTCAACCACCATCAGCTGTCACATATTTCTTGTAGTCCGTGAGCGTACCTGGCACAGTGCCTTTCCTTGCTCCGAAGAGGCAAATCCCTTGGGAAAGAAGGGGGCGGAGCCAGGTCTTCAGGAGCAGTGCTGGGTTGGGTTTGCTATTTCATTCTTAAAACACTAGCAGCTTTGCAGCTGAAGTGGAGGAGATGGGCAAGAAAGGTGAGCGATGAAAGGTTGCTTCAGGATGTTCAGCCTGTTGGATTTGTGGGGACAGAGGGCTTTTCAGTCAAATCTTCCACTTTGCGTGCACCTTGGTGAATTTTCAGGCCAAGCTGCTGTGAGGGAAGTGTGTACCCGTGTTTTATCCTTGTACATCCAAGGTTAGTTTAAAAAATAGTTGCTGCCTTGCATAGGCAATGCAGAAGTATGAAAGATTCTCCTCCCTTGTGTGGCTGCTGAGGCCAGGATGCTTTGGGAGCTGTTTCATTTTCTTTTGCTGCTGCCTGCCCTGCACCCTGAAGCAGTGTCTCTCTCCTCCAACAGCTCCTCACAGCCACCCTGTTGCTTTGCAGATGCTGCTTCCTGCACGTAGCCAGCTCTGTTGCTCACTCAAGGGAGAAGAACAAGCGTTTAACTCCTGTCAGCCCCATGGAGAGGGGAAGCATGTCTGTGCTTCCTCGGGCACTAACGTGATTAGTTTACGATGGGTTGCGTGATGTATGCCAAAAATCACCGAAAGCTGGAGAGGGGTGGAGGCTGCCAGTGGGTGAGTTTGGCCTTTCCTCGTGCTCTGTATGGAGAAAGGAGACCAGCCCAGGTCTCCTACGGCCTTGTGCAATCCTGAGTGCTGGCAACTAGCTGGGCTGATGTTTGAGCCGGGTTTGAGTGATCCCCACTGAGATGTTTCTGATAGTTTTACTCCAGAGAGCCAGCTGTAAGAGCAGAGCATGGGACAAATCTGCAGAGGAGGTGTCTGCTTTCCCCTGCTAGGCTGGGTGAAGGGATTTAGAGCCTGCTGTCAAAGCCTTCTTGGGACAGCTGCTGTGCAGGACTCACTTGCAATGGAAACATCGGCTCTGTCCTTCAAAGCCTTCTGCGTTCACTGGCTGCCTGCAGTGGGACTGAGCATGCTCCTGCAGGGACTGTTCCCTGCAGCAAGTAGAGCCTGGGCGCTGCTAGCCACACTGTTGGCCTTTGCACGGCGAGAGCGTCAGAGGTGCTGGGTTTTACAGGCAACCCTTCTAAGGAAGTCTGTTGAAAGTTGGTTGCCCAATGGCTGCCTCTGCTGAAGGCTATGAGTCGGAGAAGTGACAGCATCATGGCCTGAGAAGGCAGGCATTGGGTGACCTCCCTTCCATCCCCTCCCTATTTACAGGCAGCAAAGGGCAGAGGAGCCAGGGAATGGGGAAAATGGGGTCTAGCCTTGTTCTGCCGCTGCCTCTCCTGCCCTCCTCTTTCCCCAGGTGCACTGATGTTGCCAGGTGAAGTTGAACAGGGTGGTGATTCCCAGAAAGACATGTTCTAAGCACCTCTGTCCCCTCATAGTGTTTGTTACCTAAGCAAGCCATTTAAACGAACTCCTGGAAGGGCTCAGCTGTCCTCTGCTGGCCCTGGGTCATGCATCAGAGCCACACGCAACTGAGTCAAGAAATCTATCCGTTCTGTAGCTTGTGGCTGTGTCTTTTTTTTTTGCTCCCTGCTCACTTGTCTGCTTCAGTGGATTGCTCTGAAGTGTTAGGATCATCCCAGCTCGTGAGAATACAATGCAGCTTGTGTCCTGGAGGCTGTTAAAGCTCTGCGTCTGTAAGTGACACTTTTATGTTGTCAGATGATTTCCCAGAGCAGTATTGGGGGTGGTGGGGCTGTTTGGAGCTGCCCCTAAGTAAGGCAGGATCCTGAGGATCTCGGCATGGGCCTGGAGGGGATCCAGGGCCAGAGCTGCTTTCTTGGAATGTGAATTTCAATCCCTCGCTCTGGGATTTTTCCTGAAGCTGCCAAGTGGTCCCCGTGATGGGCAGCTGGCTCCAGTGCTGATGCAATCGGTGATTTGACTGAGCTGTGAGATGATCCTTGTTTGTTAGAAAGGGTAGAGGGGTCTGGTCCTAATGCTGCCCTGTGAATGTCCTTCCTTGCCCTGCCCTGGCATCTCTCCTTGCACAGCCCAACGGGGTTGGACTGGCACCACTGCCAATGACAGATAAAGAGCAGGAGGCAAATTTGGGGCCAGTTGTGACCTGGCCCGGAAGCAGCAGGGTGATGAGTTCTGCAGTGACGATGCTGGTGGCACAGTGCAGGTTAAAGCGCACCTTGGACCTTTGTCACTTCCACGTGAATAGCTGCAGAAGGACACAGAGGAGAGGAGGGTGGCAAATGTGTGCTGGCAACAAGCACTTCACTGAGACTCTGAGCTGTGCTCTCTTTGGCCCCACAAGCATTTCTGTGCTGTTGAGTTGCATTAGCCTTTATCCTGGGATAGAGGGGAGCCTCCACAGCTTTGAGGCTGTCTCTACCCTTTGTGCTTCCCCACCCCATGCTCCTTTAGGTTGTTTTTGTCTCCCTGCCCCACCTTGAGCACTTGGAAGCCTTGCCCATGTGTTCCCAGCCTGCCTGCTCTGAATGCTGTTATCCATGTTGTCAAGTCACCATGATGACTTTGCATGTGAACAGAGAGTCAAGATCATCTGTGCCAACTCCAGTGTACTCTGAAGGGCTTGCTGTCTTCTCCTTGGACAGACAGCCTGCCTGCCTCCTGCTGGAAAGAAGTCATGACAGGTCTGAATGATCCCAGTAGCATTTCACGGGAGCTCTTGCGTCCTTTCTGGATTTCCTAGCATGTAGCCCTGGCAGGTCTGAGACCAGGACAGCCCTTGGGAGTGACAGCATTCACAGGGAATCTGGAATGGGGTCAGTGATTGGAGGCAGGTGGGGTGCAGGAAACAAAACTAATCCAAATCTGGAGTATTTATTTTTGTTTCTCTTTTTTTTTCCTCCCTCCCCAAATCTGTTTCAGCAACTCTACCAGATCCTGACAGACTTTGATATTCGGTTTTATATGTATGAGCTGCTGAAGGTGAGTGGCATTGCATATGTCAGTCTGGATGGGGAGACCCAGAATGAGAGAGGTGGTAGCAGGGCTCACAGGGCAGTGCTACTAAATGTTTACTTCTCTCATGTTCAATGCAGAATCTATGTCTCATAACCCAGCAAGGTTTGGGAAGAGATCTGGTTACCGGGCTTGTTGCTGTGAGGTATTACAGCCAAACTGGTCACCTCCAAAGAGTCTCTGATTCTCTGGGGTCTGTTCTTTCCCTGTAAAGCATTTGTGATTGTTAGTGGCCAGGTAGAGCTGTGCTTGGTCTGCGTGTCTCTCGCACCGTTGGGCTGCTATGAGGAAAACCAACTCCCTCCCAGCCAGACCCAGTACAAGTACCAAGAGGCATTTGCAGGGCTGGGGAACTGGGGACTCTTTAGCACGCTAGGGAGAGCAGAAGAGAGGGATTGCCAGCTCCAGGCTTTCATCTGCTGCAGTATTCAAATGCAGCCCCAGAAGGTGACTTCTGCCCACTTGGTCTTAGACCCTTCTGTCTCTGGTGGGGGATCTAGGACACTTCAAGAACAAGCTGGCCAGCTTGGTGCCCTGTGGTGACAGAACCCCATGGATGTGGTCTTGGGGAATGAAGCTTCTGGTTATGCTGGCTGTTACATGTTGATATAACATTGGTGTTTCCCTTTGAGACCTCCCAGCCAAAGCTTTCCCTGCCCCTCTGATGAAGGGTGAGGAGTGCCCTAAATACCACCTCCTAACTAGCCTAGCTTGCACCTCCCCATGAAAATGCTGAAGGAGTCATATGGCAGATCTGTGAGATCTGCTGCACTGCCTCTCTGGGGTCTCAGGCTGCAGGACATGGGGCATTAGGGAGAGCTTACAGGTTTCGGCTGATCCCAGGGCTGTTCTCTGCTGACCTGCTGGAGCAGCAGCTTGGCTGTGTCAGGTCCTAGCAGGGCCTTGGGACTTCTGGGCTGGCACTTTGCAGGTCCCCTGCCTCTGGAAATGAGTGGAACAGGCTGGGGAAAGCCCTTTGTGCTCCAGGACTTGGTGACTGCAGAAGACTTCCTGAAATAGATCCCGTGAACTTGAGGGAGGCTTTCTTCTCTGCACCCCCAAGCTTGCTGCAGCTGTCTGCAAGGGAAAGACTTTGCTACTGAAGGTTGGAGGGAGCCTGAGGCAGCCCAGGATTAGGGTGGGAGGGGTAATGAGGTTTAGGTGATCCAGCCTTGGGACAAGAAAGACACTAGAACAGCTTCATCCCTGGAAGCAGTTTGTCCAACCTGTTACAGATGTCTTGTACTGGAGATCTAAGGACCACTGTTTGCTGTGACTCCTGTTGGTTACAAGGCCACGTGTCATTGCAGGAATATTCCCTGAGGCCTTGCTGTGATGGAAGCTGTGGCCTCCTGTGCTTCCTGCTGTGGCACGGGCCCAAGGACAGTGTTACTTCCCTGGCACTGATGTCTTGGATATTAAATGACTGCAGGCTGTACCCTCCTTCCGTGCTGCTGGAGATCTCAAAGCATCTGATAGATGTTGATGGATGGATCTCCCTCCCCTTGGAGATGAGAAAACAATGTTCTCACCCCCTTGCTCAAGGGAACAGCTGTGGGGGAGGGGGGTAAGTGGTGCCAGGTCATGGAGCTGGAGAGCTTACATGTGCTCCTGCCTTCAAGCTTTAAGCAGCATCACCCTCCCTCATGCGATATCACCTGACTTTTGTAAGTGCAGGTTTGGCTTAAGTGAGCAGGGCAGAGGTGACTTTCTAGCTTAAGTGTGTTTTGGGGCACAGGTGGAAAGCTGCACTGGAAGACCATAAAACTGTATGCATGTAAGAATCATCCCTTTCTGGGGAAGAGTGTGACCTAGGAAGCACAGGGCTACCCAGGTTGGAGCATTGGGCTTGTCACCAGGTGGGACGCCTCTCTGCATCGTGTTCTTCAAAGATTGTGCAGGGAACACTGTTCCAGGACCTGTGACTACTGCAGTAGGACACGAGTTCAATACAGTCTTGTTGCCAGCTTGTCACTTCATGTGCAGTGTAAGAGCTGAAAATGCCAGTTTCTTTTGCCAGGGTTGGCAGCACTTCCTTGTGGACAGGGCACTCTTGCTCCTGGCTGAGAACTGTCTGTTAGATTGTTAATGCTGTGCCTGTGGTTACAGACATGTCTAATGTATGTGCATGTGTCTGCCAGGCCCTGGATTACTGTCACAGCATGGGGATCATGCACAGGGACGTCAAACCCCACAACGTCATGATAGACCACCAACAGAAAAAGGTACTGTGGCACCAGGGCTCATAAGCAGGGTTTTTCCAGGGAAACTTGAAACTCTGCTGCCTCTGTACCTGTCAGCTGGGCAGCTGTACTTACTGCTTTAACCTTTCTTTACTGGCTCCCCTCCACTTGTGCCTGCATCAGGAGATGGCCAAAGTCCCACTGGGGAGCACCACAGTGGGAGTCCATGGCTTGGAGGTTACCCTTCCCTGCAGGCAACTACACTGGGTTTCTTTGAGAGGAGCAGGTCTGGGCTGTTAATCTCCACCCGAGGAGGTGCAGCAGTAGGGTGCAGAGGCACTGGGCAGAAGAAGGGTGGCCTTGTCTGAAGTACACATGGATATTTTTACCTAGGGAACATAAGCTCCTCCTGTAGTACAGCCTGCTTGTCCTGCAGTGGCTTCCTCACTTCTGGGGTGTGCTAGTTAGATCACAGGAAATGTTTTTACCCAGTTTGCTACCATGGAAATGGGCAGCATGGAGAGCTTCTCCACCCTGTCATGGTACCTGTACCTCATCGGGTGCTGTGTATACCTGTCTCCCCAGGGACCTGGGATTTGCAGCAACGAATTAGTTGCTGGTGCACAGGTCCCTCCCTGATAATCAGCGGTGGCAGTACAGGCAAGGCAAGGCTTATAAGGAGGGGGAAGTCTCTTACTAAACCCACTGTCCTTCAGTAACATGGCAGGCCGTCCATCCCTGCGGCTGCAGAGGAGATGGCCTGCCTTGCAGGATGTGGTGGACCCCCTCCTACCTTGTTTCCTGCTCTCAGTCCCCAGTTAAAATCAACACTGACTTCAGCCCAGCCCCTCTAAACAGCAGGATAAGATGGCTGGCTTTTGTCTGTTCCCTGGTATGCAACGACCTGTTCGCTGTGGCTGGTGGTGCTGGTAAGGAGCCAGTTGCCCAGCTTGGACTCAGGAGGCAGAGGAGCTCTCTATGCTGGGCTTTGCCCCACCAGCTGGTGATGGGGGAAGGGAAGAGCCTGACTAGAGCACTGCTGAGAGCATCTCCTGTCCTCAGAGTGCTTCCCTGCATCCTGGGCTCCACACTTCCATCACAGGATTGAGAGGTTTGGCCAATGTGGCTTCACCTGACCGGCTTACACTGAGGCTCCTGACTCTGTCTCTTTATCACATGTTCAGCTGCGGCTCATAGACTGGGGTCTGGCCGAATTCTACCATCCAGCTCAGGAATACAATGTACGTGTGGCCTCTAGGTACTTCAAAGGACCGGAGCTCCTTGTGGACTACCAAGTAAGAGTCTGCCTCCTCCTTGCCAGCCAGTGATACCAATTGTGGTTGCACTTTGGGCACCTTTGGGTTGTCTGGTTTTGCCTGCCAGGGCGTTGCCTGGGTTGGAAAGAGGCTGGCTGTGAAGTGAAAAGGCTGAGGTTGCCTGTGTGGTTGGGGAACCGGGCCAGGGTGAGCATGCCTTTTCTGACAGCTTCTCCTTTTTCCCCTCAGATGTATGACTACAGCTTAGACATGTGGAGTTTAGGCTGTATGCTGGCAAGCATGATCTTCCGAAAGGAGCCCTTCTTCCACGGCCAGGACAATTATGACCAAGTAAAGACTTTGCTACCTGGCTTATTTCATGAGATGCTTGTCACCGCCTCATCTCTGTGTGTATAGCAGGGAGGTTCTGGGGGTTGGACCACCAGGCTGGGAGGATGTTGCTACGTGGTTAGTTAAGCCATCTAGGATTATGCTTCACTGCCTCATGTAGGAGATTTTTCTGTGTGTGTTGCAAAAACAAATTTCAAGGGAGGTATTCCTTCCACCTGGGATGTTTCCAGAAGGACAGCTCTTAGATTTGGGCAGCTCTGCCTCTGTGAAAGAGTGGTGGCCTGCCCTTCTCTCTCTCAACATGCCTTTTGTTCCAGCTGGTTCGCATCGCAAAGGTCCTGGGCACAGATGAGCTGTATGGGTATCTCAAGAAGTACCACATAGAACTGGACCCGCACTTCAATGATATCCTGGGCCAGTAAGTGGAGAAGTGAAATGCAGCCTTTTTTCCTTGGAACACAGAGCGGGAGATAAACTAATGTCCATCCCCTTGAAGGACTCTCAGCAAAGGCCTACTTTGATCTTCTGGGTCACAATGCTGCTTGCAGGCCTCCTGTCTGGCTGCTCGTGTCGTCTCAGGAGGTCACTGAAATGCAGGCTCTTTCCTCTTGCCTCTCCTATGATTCATGAGCCATCCCCCATTTCTTCCTTCTGCTTGTTGACATCCTAGAGGTGGAGATGTAGACACTGGAGTTGAGTGTGGGCTGAGGAGCTCAAAACCTCCCGGCTGAGATTTCTGAAAAGAATAAGAGGTGGATGGGATAGCGAGGACAGCTTCTGTGAGGCTGGCTGGCAAGCCAGAGCACTCCTGGTCCCAAGGGTCTTACCATGCCTGCTGCATGCTGTTGTCCAGTCCCTGTAGACAGAACGGAGTGTGCAATATTGTGCCTTCCCCAGGCGTAGGATGTCCACACAATTGTGTACCTAAAGAAGAGGGTTTTCCTCCCTTTGGCAAGTGCTTGCTGAGCAGTAACTTGTGCAAGGAAGAGCTGTAGGCAGTGTCCATCTCAGCCATCTCTTCTCAGAAGTGGATAGTGGCAGGTGATTCCCCCGGGACCTCTGGGTACTGCTGTGCTGGTCAGAGCTGGGCAGTGACAGCTGGTCCCTTTGCAGGCATTCCCGGAAGCGCTGGGAGAACTTCATCCACAGTGAGAACAGACACCTGGTCAGTCCTGAAGTCCTAGACCTCCTGGACAAGCTCCTGCGATATGACCATCAACAGAGGCTGACTGCCAAGGAGGCAATGGAGCACCCCTATTTCTGTGAGTCTGTGGAGAAGCTGGGGCCAGCTGGGATGGAGAGGGGTCTTGGGTTGTGGGGGCAAATGTCAGCTCCCTGCTCTGCAAAAGCTTTAGCAGCTGTGTGGGTTTTGAGGGCAGTTTCTCTGGAAGTGTTTGCCAGGGTGAAGCTTCTGCTTTATTAAATGCTGTTCCCTCTTCCTGCCTGGTCTGTCTCCTGCAGATCCAGTGGTGAAGGAGCAGTCCCAGCCCAGCTCAGAAAATGCTGTGCTCTCCAGTGGCCTGACAACAGCGCGATGAAGACTGGAAAACAACGGGTAATTCAAGATGTTTACAAATAAAAGCAAAACCTTCGGTCACACAGTGAAGGGAAAAGAACCAAGGACCCCCCCTTCTTCCCCTCCCCTTTATACTCAGCAGAAATCTAACCTTGGGGGGGGGGGTCATAAACCTCAGTTCCTCTCTGGTGGTTGTGGTTAATGTAACTCTAACCCTGTGGTACCAAAGCCCTGGGCAAATGGTCTTGCAAGAGCTAAACATGTAGTGATATCCCCAGGGCTCAACACAACTGATTCTGGTTCACATCTCTATGGATCCTTCTCTTCCTTCTCAGTCCAGCCTTCCCCACCGTGCTGGTGGGGACAAATTGGTCGTTCCACCATCAGCCCTTAGCATGCCTCTTTCTAAACTTGCCTTTCTGACTTGTAGAGTCTGGATGAACCAAATTCAGGCTGGGGGTCAGCAGGTGCAACTCTGTTTTGCGGTCCAAGTCCTACTGCTTACTCTGGGCTTGAATTTGGCCCTTGAATTCCACTTTCAATTGCGAATGCCAGGGCAGTTGGGGGGAGGGGGGAGGTTCAACAAAAACCAGCCCACAAATCCAGCAGCATCTTGGGATTGGTTGGAGCATTAAAACAAAGGCACTGATCCAATTTGCTGGGGAGAGGTGTGATTCCCCCCTCCAGGTGTGTTTGACAAAGGCTTGCTCTGAGAAGAAACTCAATAGACCTGCTTTGGAAACTTGTGAGTGTGAGGGCTGCTTTTGTGGCAGGAGGGGGAGGGACTATCCAGACTTTCCCACCGAGCTCAGGAAAGTCAGTGTTGCAAGACTTCTTGTGATAGGTGTGCAACCACGTACCTCAGGACGTGGCTCCCATGAGAATTCATGCCAGACGCAGACTTGTGCCAGAGCACAACTCTGGAGCGGTTCAATCCAGCACCGCAGGATGGAGGAGTGGAGAGGAGGCCAGGGAGGAGAGTACAGGGAGGAAGAAGGATCAGCAAACAGCAGCGTGGTCTGTCGGGGATGGGGCTGTGCAGCTACTGATCCAGGACTTGGGATCCCATGTAGTCTTTGATAAAAGTCAGCCATCTGTTGAATTCTGGGGTGCTGATCCTGTTGTGGGGGGTGGGGGGTTCATCTTGTGGGTTCTTTCATCAGATCCCTCGATGGCTTTATAGCCCCACAGTTCACAGTTGCCTCCTCTACTTGTTCTGTGTGTAACTTCATCAAGTGGTTCTGGTGACACTCAAACCTAGACGCTGGAGATAGTGTTTTCCCACCAGCACCTAAACACAGAATTTCCTTCTGCGGCATTGTCAAAATAGTTAATTTTTTATAAGGTTGCAATGTTTCTATTTGAAACATCTGTTTACATTCCATATTCCAATAAAGTTATATTGGCATCGATAGCAGGTCAATCCATTTGTATAATTCACTGAAACCAATAAATATCTATAAGTCTGAACGTCTGCCGTCTCAAATCTATGGGAGAGCCAGAAAGAGTGAGAGCTGAAGGTGTTGCCTCCTCAAGGAGGTCAGGTTGGCTCTTCCAGCCCTTGTCTCTGAGTGTTTTGGGATCTCTTATTCTTTGGTTGCAATTCTTCATGCTGTCAGCCCTGAGAGTTTCACTGTGGCAGATTGTCTCTGCTTCCACAGTGCTGCAGATGTGCAAGGTTTTGGGTACAGCATGGGAGTCAGCTGTTGTGGTACACTGGACTCAAACAGCCAGCGCCCAAGGTCGCTGTCTCAGTCTGTCTGTTACATGGCTGGTCAGACAAGAAGTCACCAATGCATGGCTGGAAGTTGGGCATTCTCCATGTGCGTACCCCCATGCTTGTCTCCTCTCAGCCTGGGTGGATGGCTTTTTATAAGGATGTGCTGAGCAGGGAGTGGCTCTTCTTTCCTCCCACCCTGGGATGCAACCGATGCATGAGCTCAGTTATCAGTGTTCAGCTGAGGAGCCGTCTGTGGTGGTGCGGACGTGCCACAGAGCCCTCACTAGCATTAACTCTCCTGCAGATGCTGCTGAAGGCTTTGGTGAGTGTTTCCAGTCCTCTGTCCTTCCATCTGCCTGACCTACAGGCTGCCTGGCCTTGAGAGGCTTGGGGGTCTCTTGTGCTCTTAAGCAACCAGCAGGGTTGGTTTGGGATTTTAACATCAATTTCTGTACTGGTTTTAAATATATATTGAATTGCTCCGTTGAGAAGAGGCAGGAGTGGATGTTTCTCATGACCTGTCCAAGTTGCTATGGGGTAAGCTTACGTGTTTTCCAGCTCTTGTGTATTGGCATTCCCAGCTCCCAGAGAGCCAAGGCGGAAGATGCATGGGGGAGAAGAACAGGTTCGGTGTGGGAATTTTGATAGGTGAAAAATGTTGATGGTTGTATATAAATGCTTGACAGCATCCAAACCTGATGGAGGAGCTTCAAGGTGGTGCTTCGGGAAGTATCAGTTCTGTGAACCTGAGTCAGAAATTCTTTCCCGGTACCCTCAAGCAGAGGAAGAGAGATGCTCTTCCCAGCAAGTGAAATGGGTAAATGGCTTTCCCTGGTTGCGGTAACCAGAGAGGCTGGAACAACCTGCCCTGCATCTCCCCACATCCCTACCCCAGCTCTAGGGTGGGGTAAGCTGTGACAGATTTCATCCTGGAGGGAAACATGGCAGCTGAGCAAGCGTAGCCTGGGAGTGAGGAGGATGTGGAGTCTCCTGATCCCAGGGCAGTGCAGACACTTGGCTACAGCTCAGGCCAATTCCTCTCCGTACCCATCAGCCATTCCAGCTCTTGAGGGAGGAAACCCTGCCCTCCTCTGGACCTTAGCAAAGCTCGTCCTGCCTGTAGGGACAGCTGGGAGCTGGAGAGGACAGTGTCTTGTCCTTAGAAAGGAAGGAGGCTGGGGAACATACATCTTCATATGCTGTCTCCTGGAGAAAGCTGGGAGAGTCCTGGTGCACATCCTGGCCTTTCAGCTGGCCTAGCCCCAGCTTTCTAGCAGATGTAGAGTGCAGGTTTGGCTGAGTGCCTTGTAAGAGGAAAGGCTCGAAACCAGAACCACAGCAGCCGTTGAGGGATGCTGTAGGAGAGGGATGCGGTAAGCAATTTCTCCAGCTTTTCTGTGCCTGTTGCAAGTGCACTGTGGCATGATGGAAGCCTTTAGCAGTATTAGAGGAGACATTTGAGGCAGTGGCGGGGACTTAACACAGGAGGTTGGGGAGAAAAAAGTCCAAACTTGTGTCTGGCTGCCCATGAAAGTGCTGCTTTGCTGGACTGTGTCTCTCCCTTGCCTTGCTTGGCCCTGCCTTCCCCTCTCACACTGCCACCCCTTCTAAAGCAGGCTGAGGATCCCCTGCTGTCCCCACATCCAGAGGGGCATGGAGGGTGTGGCCGGGCCTGGCTGGGAGCGGGGTGGCAGGATGTGGGGCAGCGTGCCCAGCCATGTCCTCGTCACCTGGGGCCAGAGGAGTTCTGTGTCGAGCTGGCAGTGCCCTGTGACGCTCACTTCCCTCCTCCCATCTCTCCTCAGGTCCGATGCTGTTGCTCCCAATTTTCCATAAGCAGAAAGAGAATCAAATCAAACGTCCTATCGGCACGTGTAGAGTGACGGCGGGCAGACTGCGCGGCGCAGGCAGGGCTGAGAGTGGGGCAGCACGCCTGGCTGGATGGCACTTGCCTCTTTATGACCACAGCCCTTCCCTCCGAGTGTTAAAGGTTCTTCTGCCTTTGGTTCCTTGTTGAGCTCTTCCTGACCCAGAAAGTGTGGAAATGTGAAGGGTGTGCAAAGCAGTTGTTGGTTAGTTGTTCCTTCCTCTGTTCTGGCTGTTCCCCACCACAACCTCTGATGGACCACAGTTAGCCAGCTTGCGCCTGTCTCTGCCAGGGCATGGGGGTGGCAGGGGATGCAGTATCATGAGTTCTATATTATAATTAAAAGAATTCTATATTGTTGAATAAAAGTTTTAAAAGAAGCATATGAGGAGGAGTGTTCAGTGGGGAGGGAGCTGTGGGGCAGGACCAGCCACGCTGGAGGATGCTGGCAGCGTGAGCTGTTCCCTGTGCCCTGCTAGGACAGGCTGGGCGAGGAGAGCAGGAGGAACTAGTACAAAATCACCTTGGGCAGAGGCAAAGGCACCACTTGCCACCTTTGGGAGTGTCCCTCCTTAGGCCCCCACTCTTATGAAGGTGCCTGCCTGGGTGGTGGCCCAGGTACTAATGCTGGTACCTGCTTTTCCCAGCCCAGGGGGCTTGGGCATGGCTCTGTCTCTGCACCCTAGAAGCTCCCATCTCTTCTTCTTTCTTTGGCTGAGACTCTCCTTCTCCCCCCCAGCACCTTCACTGCAAAGCTTGAGCTTGGAGCTCCTGCCTGTGGGCCTCTGCATTGCAGGAGTTCCACTATAGATGCGGTGCTTCACCAGCAGCTCTTGGGAGAGCCTGGCTGCAATGCTCGTGGTTGTGCAAGCTGTGCTCTGGTCTTAGATGTTGACTGACCACTTGAAACTCTGGTCTAAAAACCTCCAGCTGGACTCTGTATGACTGTATGCGGTCATTTCTCTTCTGTTGTCCCATTCCTTCGCTGCCCATGTGGTTTTCCCTGCACAGCTTTCCGCTATACTGAAGCTGCCCAGGCTAAGGGTACCTCTAAGACAAGGCTCTTGACTGGGAAAGATAGACCTGTTGCCAGTTCCCAGGGAGGAGAGCTCAGGTAAGGTGAGCCATGGGCTACTGCTGGCACAGAACCAGGTGGTGCTACTCTCAGCCAGCCCTGGGCAGTGGCCGAAGTGGACGTGCAGGAGTGAGTCCTCGCACAAAGCCTGTGAGTGGTACAGGTAGAAATTTGCTGACACCATCCTCATGCGTCACACCTGGAGATGTACTGATGTGGAGCCAGATGTGGACATGTACATCAGGTAAGTTCAAGCTACAGGTGCTGCAAGGCAGGGGGCTTGGTCCATTGCCGAAGCACGGTGTAATGATAGCCCTGTTGTATCCAGGACCGTGCTGATCTCTGGTGCCAAAATTCAGGAAGACTTTTTTGGCTGGCGTCAATCTGGCCAGTGGTGAGAGCCTGTCCCTGCAGGGAAGAGCCCATGGCGGAGTCCACCTGAGGTCCACATGTGCTGGGCAGAAGCAGTGCTGCAAGCATATGTCGAACTGAGGTCCCTGCAGTGTGGTGGCACATCCAAGTACTGTTGCTACCTCATCCGTCCCTCTCCTGACACTGTTGGGGCATGCCCCCCATTCCCACCTGCAGCCCAGGTCCTCACCAAGACAACAGCTTGCTCTAAAGGAAGCTCTCAATGACTTTTTTTTTAACTGTTGCTTGTCAGAAATAAACTCTTCTTTGCCTGGCCGTTTTTTGTCTTCGGTTTGTCAAGAACCAGAAAGGTTTTGTTCATTCTCTCCCCTTGCTCCACTGTGACATCCATTGCATGGTGGTCCCACCAAGACATCGTGTCCTGCTTCCTTGACTTTCTCTGCCAAAGAGCTCCAGCACACGCTGGCACTGTCTCCTTCTGCGCCCACTGACGTTTACACTTCCCCGTTCTCTTCTGATCCCTTGCGCAGCAGCAGCCCGGCTTCCTCCTCCTCCTTCCACACTGCTTGCAGTTCAGCCAGCATGAGGTCCAAAGCCTTCATCCAGGTTCCCTCAGCACCCAAAGCTACTTTTGCACCTTGCCTCCCTTTGCATGTGGTGGCTATGGATATCCTGCCCAATTCCCTTTTTGGTGTCCTCGTTACAGTTGCCTTTCATCCAGTCCTGCTCCTGTAGGAAAATCCAGGCTGGGAGAGACGGCTGGAGTCATCTGGACAAATCCCAGGATCTCCCACTCCTTGCAGAAGTCATTGCTTTGTTCTCATTTTCGCCATGCAGTGAAGGCTTTTGGCTCACAAAGGTACCGACTGAATCCAGTTCTGGTTTTACTGATCCAAGCACTGTCCTTTCAGCTGACCGACTGAGCCATGCAGCCAGCCCAAGGCATCTGCTTTCCAGCGATGGCTTAAGTTGAGAAGGCGATGGTCCAGGTTAGGATTTCCCAGGCCGTGAACCTGGACTGTGTGCTCCAAGGCAAGCACAGACTTGGTGATACTGGAGGGAGATGCTATGTTTTGCTCTAGTAACTGCACCCAGCAATGTGAAACTTCAGAGGAGCAATGTTTCAGGAGCTTCCTGAAGATCTCATTCCTCTGAAGGCATCAGATTGCTGGGAACTCTGAAGGGCAGGAAATGCTTTAGTGAACAGTTATTTTTGGAGCAGGCAACCTCTGCTCACTTCTTGGACCAGGTTATTCTCTTAGGATGGGCCTTTTCCTCCACCTGCTCCCCAAAATCCAATCCCTCTACACCCTGGGAATTGTGAATGGGGGTGATGTAACATGTCGACATCTTCCTAGTGATCTTCCAGGTGGGTAATGTCAGTGTGTGTCTCATTGAAATACATCTCCAAGAGGCCTCTTCCCGGATGCCAGCCTCGACTATTAATGTGTTAACGTCTCATTAGGCTTCTCTGTTTCTGCCCTCTCCTTTAGCCCACACATGCCTGGGGAAGGAGGAGAGGCAATGGGTACTATTTTTCATTAAAATTCATTGAGAAATAGGGTCAATTTGGAACCACAACATATTTCCATGTACATCACTTGCAGCAAAACATGACATTAAAACGGTAAGTGGAGAGCGTGTGAATGAGCAGGCTGTTCAGGAATGGCAGCTGGATATTTGTCCCAGTTGTCTCTTACCATCTGACTAAGGGAACAAGTTATTTAATCGTGCCATATAAAGTGTACTCTAACCCACTGACTAAATATAGCTGATCATTTCTAAATAACGCCTTTCTTTTTGTGGGCTCCACTTGTTTGTGCCAGGAATTGTAAACGAAGGAGAAAGTGCTGCTAACCCGGGTGCTGTGAGGGACTGCGTGTTTGAGACAGTTGGAGCATTTGTAGCCCAAGGGAGAGACAAGCACAACCAGCAGACGACAACGTGGTTGTCAGTGGGATTTGGATGGGACATTAGTTAGCAACAAGAGCTACACGGGGGCCTGGAGTTAAACTGCAGGACCATAAAGCTGATGCAGGATGGTAATTATTATGCTGTTTAGTGTCTGTACATTGAAAATAGATGCTACGGATGTTATTACAGCAGGAGGAAATGTAATATATTTCAGTTTAAAGACATAATTTCTACCCCAAGCTGTTCCTGTTAAGCTTCTTCAGCTGTGCAAGGCCCTGTCTATACTCAAAAGCATTTTCACTCTGGTAAAGCTGTACATCAGCTCCTGATGTACAGGAGCTCATATTGTCATATCGTCAAGATACTGTATCTTATCCCAGCTCACAAAAAGAAAAAAAAGCATTTCTTTGCAGTTGTGCAGTAAGAGACAAGGGTTGTTGCTGGCACAGTTATCTCAGAGCACGAAGATGAACATACACCAACAGATAAAGCTTTCTACTGGAGGCTAGGCCAGAGCTGAAAGCAATAACAATTTAAAAGGAGTAAGCAGCATGAAAAATTAGGGTTGTACAGTCTACTCTGCTGCTTCTTGCTCATGCTCAGATAAGGGCTGCTTCTGAAGATGAATTGGGTTTGGCTCATGTCCCTGTGCCACAGAGATTTCCTGGACAAATGGTCCCTTGGCAGCTGGGCAGCAGATGCATCAGGGACAGGGCTCTGCCCACCTGTGTGCTCCCATGCAAGGAGTTTTGTGAATCCTGGCTGCAGAGAGTTTCACCAACCGGTATCGGCAAAGGGCAGATGCACCATTTTGGCTCAAGCAGTGGCAGCTGGTGGAGGGGAGAGAGGGAGAGTGTGTGCAGCCACGTCACATCGTCTGTTTCTCACAGCCACGAGAAGCTGCTTTGGTTTCTTGCCTTTGGGAAAGTTTCTTCCCAGAGTTTGACTCCTCGGGCACCTTTATTTGCTTGAGCAAATACATTCATGCTTGGTACTGCACATGCGGAGCTGGGTATGCCCGCAGACAGCGGCGGGGGCTGGATCTGACGCAGCCCTCTCTGACCCCAAGCAGCGTCTGCCCACCTCCCAGCAGCATGCACTGCAGTCCCTCAGTGGATATGGGGTATTCCTGGACCTGGGGACTGGTGCTTCTCCAGGAGGGTAAAGATACATCTTGCCAGTAATCCAAAAATCCAGATCTCCATGTGGGCACAGATCAGCAACTTCCTGCTCAAATAAGCCAGGTGGCTGGAGCTGCTGCCCCCTCCCCTGCGAGGAGACCCTCGCACAGCTCTAGTGTCCCTGCACAGCTTGGAGCATCAAGTAGAAGTGGAAGGTATTGCACTGAGAGTGCTGCTGTGTTTGAGGGCTTTCCTGCCCCTTCCTCCTACTGGTCTGCCTTGTGACGGGTATCTCTGGTGTCAGCGAGTGCAGAATCTGGCCCATTTCCACATGGAGATGGAGCAGTTCTGGCCTGAAATGCTCTCCAAGGAAATGCCACCGTGACAGCAAGCATGACACAGGACTGGGACAGCCTCCTGCACCAGCTGATGCGCAGGAAGCTCCTCTGGAAAGCATGGATTTGCAGACATCCCAGCAGTTTCTGACCTAAGGAGACAGCAGCCTCCAGCACCAGTGCACCCCTGTCAATGCCACATCAGCACACAGCAGAAAAAGAGAGCTCCAAGCACGTGGCTTCAGCCAGCTCCAGCCTGGGTGACACCAGAGGGTTGGGAGATGGCTTGGCAGAGGGTGGGATGTGCCCACTGCCATTGTGTGACCGAAACATCCTTCCCTTCCACTCCCATCAGAGGTGTTTGCCTTTCCCTTGGCTACAGAGGTACAGGAAAGGGCCTGGCCATGTCTTAGAAGACCCGAGTCAGGAAACGACTTGGGAGTGACAGGAGCTGTTTTCTGGTACTCACGCTTCACTGTAGTGCTACCCAAAAACATGGGTCCACAGACCCAGGGCTAAGCAGTGAGCATTTGTCACTCATGTTTTAATGAAGCCGCTGACATTAACAGTCACGCAGGATTTCCGCTGGGTGTGCATACCTGCTGATGCGCACAGGCTGCTCCCAGCAGCACCGGGGCTGCAATGGATAGATGTCACCTGCTGGGGCAAGTGACGCTTGGGAACTTGGGAGCAAGACTGGGGCTAAAGGAAGCAGCGAAGCTGAGCAAACACCATCCAGACACTCCAGTCTTATAAAACCAGCTCAGAGAGAAACAGAGGCCCCTAAGGGGGAAACAGCAGAGCCCAGGCTGAGAAACACTCCGTGAGCTAAGTGCATCATTGGCAAAAGAAAACCAAAGCATTGCTTTTTGTCTGATAATCGCAGGGGGAGAATTGGGACGTCTTACAAACGTACCCACACAAGCCCAAAGTGTTCAGTAGATGTCGTACCAGCCATTTCATTAGCTACGTTGGACCGACTGGCCCTGGGTGCGTGGCCTGGAACGGTCTCGGCTTGAGTAACGCGCTTCGCTGAGTCAACGAGGAAAGGGGACGGAGCCGGTGCTCGTCTGACCCCTGCCCGGTGAGCCCCTCGGGGCAGGCGGGAGCCCTGGCACCTGGCGGCCGAGCGCAGGGCCCCGCCCAGGCCGGGCCTTCACCGCCCCGAGGGCCTCCCCGCCGGCCAGGGCTCGTTCAGGACGGCCTCCAGCGCCGCGGCTGCAGCGGGCCCGGCTGCCCTGCCGGTGCTCCCCTCCCGGGCCCCAGGCCCGCCGGCGGGAGGGAAACCCCGAGGCCCAGCGCCGACGGCGGGTCCGGGAGGCAGAGCCGGGGCGGGCGGGCCACGGGTTGCGCCCCAGCCCTCGGCGGGGCCGTGCCCGCCACCGCTCCGCGCCGAGGGCCGGGCACGGGGGGGGGCCGGGCACGGGGGGAGCCCGGGCACGGGGGGAGCCCCGGCACGGGGGGAGCCCCGGCACGCCGGCACTGACCCTCCGGTGCCCGCCAGCCCCGGGCCGCGCCGCGCTGGGATGTGGGGAGGGCCTGGCCCGGGTAGGCCCCGCCCCTCGCCCCGCCCCCGGCCCTGCGGCCCGGCCCCGCCCACCGCCGTTGCCATGGCAGCGCGCGCTCTCACAACGCCCCGTCCCTCAAAGGCGGCCGGAAGTGGATCCGACGGTAGCCGGGAGGCGCGGAAAGTAGTTCCCTGGTGACGGCGGCGCTGCCACCCGGAAGCGCGGGGCAGCGGAGCGGAGGGGGCCCGCGGGAGCCGCCGTGTCCTTGCGCAGAGCGGCGGCCCCGGCCCCGGCCCCGGCGGCGGGAGAGCGGCGCTCGGCTCGGCCCGGCCCGGCCCGGCCCGCCGCGGCCCCGGCATGTTCAAGAACACGTTCCAGAGCGGGTTCCTCTCAGTGCTGTACAGCATCGGCAGCAAGCCGCTCCAGATCTGGGACAAGAAGGTGAGGTGGCGGCAGGGCCGGGCGAGCAGCGGGACCGCCCGCCTCAGCCTTCCGCGGGAGGCCCGGGGCCGCCGCTGGCCCAGCCCGGCGTGGCGAGGCGACGCGAGGGGCCGCGGCCCACCGGGAAGCGGCCGGTGGGGCCCGGGCACCCGTGGGGCCGCTCTCGTCGGGCCGCCGGTGCCCGAGCCGCCCGTGCCGGGTTACCGGTACCCCCCGCGTCTGGTTCGGAGGGAATGCGTTATTGTCAAAGCATCTCCCGCCTTTGCTGAACAGCAGAGCCCCGCCGGGGGAGCGGGCCGGCCTGGGGGCAGGAGGTGCAGCGCTGCGAGGGGCTACAAAAGGTGTCAAACGCTGGACATAAGCGGCAGAAAAACAAAGCGACCCTTTGCCACATACGGCGGCTTCCCCGCAGCTGCTGGGGGTAACCGGCATGGGGGTCTTCTCTCATATATGTCCCATTTTTTTAAGCAGGCTTGCTAAAGGTATTTAAAGGCAGGCTGTGTGGCAGCTTTTAGGGTGTACAAGAAGTCATGAATGTTTCATCTGTTTGTTTTTACCTCCTGCCTGTTTCTAGAGTGGTGCTGTTGCGCGTCCCTGGTCTTCTCCCGGGTGTCCTTGCATCAGGGAGCCCTTATCAGGAATTTTGGAGGTGTTGAGACCTGCTCCTTCCTCCCCTTCACAAACCACCCAGAGCTGAGTTGCTACCTAAAAGTGACTCTGCAAAATACTTGTTATACTCTCTGAGAGCAAGCTCCCCTCTCTGCGGTTATGACATGTGTTCGGTTATTTGTGCTTGAAACTAACCTGAATCTCTCATGGTTTCAGCAGGAATGAAAGCCTTCAAGGCAGTTCAGCAGACAGCGGTGTTGTTTGACCGCAGTGGGCTCACATGAGCATTTAGAAGTCATGGGCTGGGGGACAGGCAGCGCAGACCCCTCCTTTTTCCTATCAGTGGGGTACCCATGCAGCTCTGCGAAGAACTGGGTTGCCTCACACAACCTGGCTCTGTGCATGTGCCTGCGTTAGGGCTTTTGCACAAATATTTGTGACTTTAAAAAAGGATTGGCGGCTTATTTGGATGGTGTGAGGACGGAACATGTTGAAGACTCTTAGACAAAGGGATATAGCATGCCACCAGACTGAATAAAGCCGTGAGCAATCTGGCCTGACCCTGGATGGAGGTGGAGGTTGGACTGGAGACCTCCTGAGGTACCTCCAAGGTGAATTGTCCTGTGCAGAGTGATACTGTGGTGATGGTGCAGCTCATGGGGTGGCCAGCAGGAACTCAGCTTGCAGGGTGGATGTAAGTAGCGGTCCGTTTGGGTGCAGTAGTCACTGGATTGGCCAGAAAAAGACTTAGGAAAAATTAGCACAGCTGTTCCCAAGAACAGCAGCTGGGCGTACAGGCTGTTTCCATCACCTGCTGTAGGGCTTGCGTGTGGCTGGGCTCCTCTGGCACTGCCCAGCAGCAGCAGCCCTGCGTCCTTGTGAGCAGCAGGGCTGTGTGTGGGTGCTCTTCCTCGCTCAGAGGTCTGTCTGTCCTGAGGAAGCATGGCCAGCTTGGGGGAGCTTGTTGTGAGGATCGGCCTGCTCACAAAGGTGTGGTGTGAAACCAGAGGGTTTTCTGACTTCTTTGCCTGTGGATATCAGTGTGGCTCACTCTTAAACCTCACTTTTCCATATAAAAGGAGTTGGGGTGGTGGGTTTATAATAGCTTCAGCATTCCTCATCTAACGCACTTGATGTGTTCACAGCAGCATGAGGCAAAGGGCAGCGCTTGGGGCATCTCTCTGCCTTGGAGCTGAGAAAGAGGAGTCCCTCAGGTCTTTACTGCACCGCACGTGGGTGTCATCTCCCCTATTCAACCCCTTCAGAAAATCCTGCTCATGCTGCTGACTTGCGTGTGGGCAGTGCAAAGACTGCGAGAACTTAGAGTGGTGGAAGTGCCACTGGTGGTTTGGGTGCTGACGGCCTGCTGCAAGCAGGGAGCTGGGTGCTAAGTTGCTGATGAAGCCTCTCTGGCTCGATGCAAGAACCTGCCAGGCCTGCAGCAGAGGGACAGGCTGGTGTCTGGCTTGGGCAGCACATTCAAGAACTGAGTAAATGTCAGAAACAGGGATTTTTCCAGTGGGTTTGTTTGTTTATTGGAAAATACTGATCTGTCCAAACCCAGACATCCAGGAATGCTCCAGCTCTGGCATTGCCGCAGGAAAGGGTTAGGGTTGGGGTTTCTGGAAGAGGGGAAAGCAACCAAAACTTTGCAGTAAGCAATAGCTGCTCTCTTCAAGGGTGCATGAAATGCACCTGTAGTTTTGGTGAGAATTGCAAACAAGGGATTTGATGTTCTCCCATGACCTAGGTGAATGCCCCGATTACTGGATTCGTTGTCCTAATGTGGACTCTCTTGTCTTTGCAAAAAGTACCAGCAGATGGTGATTTTTTTTTTTTAAAGATCTTAGAGAATCTCAAGCTTTCGTGACATGGGGAAAACCATTTTTTCTTTGGCCCTAGTAGGATGCACACTGCTTGTGCTGATGGAGACAGTGTGAAGTAGAGGTTTCTTCATTTGCAATAGGTGTAGAAATGGGGCACTGGAAGCCTTTCCTTGTTGCGAGCATTTGTAACCTCCCTCTAAGTAGTAGGATGCAGTCCTTCCCTTCTTCCCCTTCTCCCTCAGGGGCTGTGGGTAAGCTCTGGGCAGGTCTTGGCAGCAAACCCTGCCAAACCCAATCTGTCCTGGCCACCAGCATACTGTCCCAGGGGACTCTGGCAGGACTGAAGTGTCCAGGCCTCAGGAAGAGCACAGTGACTGTCCCACCATCCCTGCAGGCAGAGATTCCTCCTTCAGCCTCGTCCGCAGAGAGCTGGTAACTGCTGGGCTGTGCTCTCTTCTCCTACCTTCCAGCACTGCACGCACCTGGTTTGGAGACCTGTTTGCAAGGTGTTTTCTGTTTGCCTTCCAGCACTTTGTTGTTTAGAGTCCTCTGTTTATTCCTGCAGTGTCCTGCCACCATGGTCCCCCCGCCAATGCATGGAGACACGCTGACCAGTCTCCAGGGACTTGCTGATGCTTTTCTGCAGAGCAAATGGGAATGGTTTGGTGAAACTTGTCAAACCCATCAATCTTCTCACTAATTTCTCCATATTCCTTCTGTTGGCGTGTTGACACGGAATGTCGTTAGCAATTTCAAATGCTGTTGGGAGAACACGAGGTCAGCTAGTGTTCAATACCTGTCTGAATGTCAAATGTGTGTTCTGCCACCAGGATGCGGATAGCAATTTCCCTGATGAACACAGCCAGGATCAAGTCCTTGTGAATGCTGTGGCGGGGTCCTCTCTGGCAACCCTTCTCTGACACGCTAGTCTGGGGACCCTCCTTTGCTTCCCTAGCACAGGATCCTTGTTGAGGTTGCCCCAGATCTCTGCATCTCGAATACAGCAGTCCGTGCTGCTCATTTCTTCTCCCCAAATATGTGTGCACCAGGTGCTTCAGCAGAATCAGGTACCTCCTGCTTTTGCCTCTTGTTTTGTCCCCTCTCCCTTACTGGGGAAGGGAGGTGGCACAAGGGCCTCGTGCCTGTTCTGCATCCACCACTGGCTTTGAGAAGTGCTGGCTTGTCCTGAGGTGAGGGTGTACCCGTGCCTATGGTAGTCTGGGCAATGGTGCTGGCCATGTTTCAGCTTGCTGTTGCTGGCACAAGCCCATCGCCTAACAACGGGGTGGCCGGCAACGATGCGGGAGCAAGCCTCCAGAGGTCGGCCTTGAACCATGGCATCCCATCCGCCAGCAGCTGGGCCTGGGGAGGATTGCTTCTTGCTGCTTTTCCTCTGGTCTTTGTTACGTTTGACTGATGTTGCTAGCAGCAACAGCAGCATCAAGAAATATATGTGTTCAGACACAACTGCGTGAAGCTGCTGCTCCCTCCAAACCCTGTGAGATTTGAGGTTTGCATCTGCGAAAAAAGCTTTCTCAATTTGTCTTTAGACAGCAAGTAACTTCCCAGTTATCCTGATTCAGAGGATATTAGGCATTTGAAGAACTTTTATTTTCTAAGAGGGCTATTACCCTTTTTTCCAGCTTCAAATATCCACCTTCTTAGGTTCAAGATGGCTAGAAAATACTGGCTAAGTAGAAATGTGAAGTGTTTTGTTTAGATTTTTAAAATTTTCTGAAATCTTCTCTTTCTGAGCTTCCATGAGGTAAGGGAGAGCCCCTGTAGACTGCGATCTCTTGCTGAGTAGCCACTGCAAGCACAGCAGGGCGTTCCCTCCTGCCCTGCGCCACACAGAGCTGGTAGACATCACCATCATCCATCAGGACACATCTGTGCCTGATGAAGCCAGAGGTTGCCTTTTGGCCTGTGTGAGGCTATTGGGAAGGGACCCCCAGAGCTGGCGGGGGAAGAGAAGTGCTCCTCTGGCTGTGACCAAAACATGTCCTCCATCAGGCAGGTGGTCCCTGAGACAGGCAAGCTCAGCCTCTGGCAGGGAGCGGGCCTTGGAGTGAGCTGAGGGGCTGAGCTGGGGCATTTGGCACTACCGAGTGCCAGAGGGCAGCACTTTGAGTGGTGAGTGCTTCTGATGCTGTTCAGCCTTATCTTACCAAAACAGCGAGGCTGCTTGGACTTCTGATCCAGCTGGTGCTGGATGTCATGCTCCAAATATCTGTGTGTCTGTCCTGCCAGCACTGGCTGCAGGCATGTGCAGACAGGCTGGCTTTGCGGAAGGGTGCCTGCATGACCTGGCCACTGTCTCCCTGCAGCTGGGCAGTAGTGCAGCTCACAAAAACTTACACCGAGCTAGGTGGAACTGGGAGGAGGGGCTCTGCCACAGTCTGGCCCTGTTTTGTACTTATCTCCTCTCTTTCCTGCTGTCTTTTCATCCTGTTTCTGGCAATGCTGAGGAAGAAGGGTTGCTTTTCATTGCCCCTGTAATCTAGGGAAGGAAAGCCTTCACAGGCTAAGGAAGGGGACCTGGCTGCAGATAGAAACACTGCTGACTAATTGGTTTAAAGCATGCTTAGCTGTTTTCTCTGTTACTGTCCTCTCCAGAGAAACCTAAACCTGAACTGTCTCCCCTCTGTGGAACCATAAGCTACCCTTGGTGAAAGCTGTCCTACGTGGTGTGGAGGCAGGCTTTGTTGTGCACTACTGTCACCTGCTTAGGCAGGGTTACTTCCCAGTGTTAAGTCCACATGCTGTATCCCTGCGGCTTCCAGGATTTAACTTCCCATGTGCCAATTGCTGCTTCAAATATAAATCCATTGGCAGTTGCATTTGATGCAAAGGAGAGAGATGGTTATCCTGTAAGGATCCTCTCTCTGAGCTTAATGTTTTCTGGAAGTACCTGTGTGGGCTAGAAGCAGAGTTAAGAGCAGCCTGGCAGGGTGAGCTGCACTCTCATGCTTAGCAGCAGCAGCTGGGTGATCCAGGCTGAGGTTTCTTGAAACTGCTTAGTGAAGAGACAGGGCAGGGGGGTGGGCTGCTCACAGGGCTTATCTCTTTCTTCCAGCAAATGTATGCAGCATCACCCAGGTAGGGCCCTCTGAAGAAATGAACTTTGAAGATGAATTGCTAAACCTGAAAATCATTTTGTAGCTCATGACTGGAACCATCCCATTAGCAGCTTAATGTATCCTTTCTATATTAGCAGTGGTGATAGGTGCTAAAGAAATTAATTCATGGAGCCGGAAAGACTACTGCAATTCACTGATCTAGCATTGGGGAAGAGGAGAGGGCTTAATTAGCAAAAGTGCCTTTTAAATGGAGATAAATTTGGTGGAAAGTGAGCTGCTTCATTAAAAAAATAAATCCTCAGGCCTTGGGATTCAGCCGTGTTGCTTGTGGAGAAAAATGAATTTGTGTTGGCTCCTGGTTCCAGCCCTGGCCTCCCTGAGCTCTGTGGGGAGCTGGCTGCATCCAAGTAGCCAAATCCCCATGCCCCTCAGCAGAGCAGGCGATGGCTCTGCACTTGCGTGCGCTGCAATTATGAAGAATTTTAACCAAGCTCTCATCTGGTGCTGCTCTTCCACAGAGGCAGTTAGCCATGCCCAGCAGTAGAGACTAAGACCCCTTGGTGGCTGGCTGGTGGCTCCCTTTGCTTGCCCCTGTATTGCTTGTACTTGTTTTTACCCCTTATCTCACTCTAGTTTGATCTTGCTTTGACACTTTCATGTTTGTTTATTTGGGCCTCAAACATGAGGCTTGAGTCACTTGTGTTCACTGTAGCGTATTTTGATAGATAGGAGTCTTGCATTTGGTGTCCGTGCAGCATGCCGGGCCATAAACTCTTGCTTGGAGTCCTGGCGCTCTGGGGTGGTGATCAAAGCCTTGGAAACTGTGATGTCCAGGACAATAGGAGCCACAGGAACGTAGATGGGTGGTCCTGGGATCTTTTTCCCCCCCTCTCAATGGAGCTGTGGGTGCCTTTTGTTTCCCTTTCAAGTGATGTCTGTGCTGTTTGCCCCACTGTTCTTCCAGGTGCGCAATGGCCACATCAAGCGAATCACCGACAATGACATTCAGTCACTGGTGCTGGAGATCGAAGGAACTAACGTCAGGTAGGAGAAGGCATCTTCTTCTGCCCTAGTGTGCCCTGGGGGCTTGGCCCTGGAGCAGAGTGAAAGATGTCCGTGCCCAGCAGGCACCTCCTTCAGACTCTACTGCAATCTCTTTGTCAGTAAATTGAAGAATACAATCTGGGGTCAGATCACTGATACCCCTCTGTGGCATTGTACTGTGCTTTTCTATGGACGTGCTTGTAGAACTCTCTGTCATCCTCAGTGGAGCTAAGGGATTAAAAAAATAGTCCCATTATTTTTCCATTACTCAGAGAAAAAGCTGTATTTGATACCCGGTCGTCAGTCAGTGCCGCCAATTACTGAGAAAGCAGCACTGCCTTCTGCATCTTTTATTGTCTTAGGCCTGCACTGCTTCTCTCCCCATGTGACAGCTGCTCTCCCGACAGCAGGAAGATCAAAGGGAGATTTATGAGGGGAATTACTTATGGTGCTTCACTTAGCCACCTCGTCTCCATCGACCGGGGAGAGAGACACTGGCTCCATGAGCGGGTTCAGAGTCTCCAAGGCTTCTCCAGGGGTGATTCAGAGCAGGGCGCTCCTTATAAGGGCAGCAGAGACTCCTCTCCTGTAGACAGGCTGAGCCAACGCTTCCCTTCCTCCCAAGATGTGTTGATACAGAACTTGCCAGGCGTGACGTGTACTTCTAGGGCTCATGACCTCTGTTTTCCCAGCCATATAGAGCACACAGGACCTCTGCTGTTCAGGGCTCTACCTGTTCAGTCAAGGGTAGGAGGAGGTTGTGTTAAGAAACAGCACTGACATGGCCTTGAAACTGGGAATGTGAAGCTGTCCAGGAAGGTGTTTCATGTCCTGGGTGAGAAAGGTGGGATTTGAAATGCATTCTTTGGGGCCTTTTATCTCATTCTGCCTGCGGCTACCTCTGAAATTCTCCCTCCTGTTGCAGGAAGCCCTGGTTGTTGCTAAGATCTTACGATCACAGCTATCTTTTTCTGCCTGTCCTCCAAGACTGCTTTAGGTCAAGGGAGAGACTTGGGACTCTGGCTGTGTGCTTTGTGCCATATGAGATCCTAAAGCATTTTTCTGTCCCTCTCAGTACCACGTACATCACGTGCCCTGCTGACCCAAAGAAGACCCTGGGCATCAAACTACCTTTCCTAGTGATGATAATCAAGAACCTGAAGAAATACTTCACTTTTGAAGTGCAGGTGAGGAGCGTGCAGTGTGGAGGCCCCTCCAGGGACCAGTGAGGAAGGTGCCAGGGAGCCCACAGTCTTACCGTGGAACTTGTCCCAGGCAGCATGTGGTCCCCAAAACAGTTTTGCTTTTCTGGCCACGTGATGTGTGAGGTCTTCTGCTGTGGGGGCATCAGTCAGTTCATGAGCACATCGTTGTGGTTCCTGAAAATGGGTCTGTTTCCTGTGTTAGAAACACTTCTGCTGTGAAATGGAGGGGTGGGAGTAGGAGAGCCCTCTCTGAGGCGGGTAAAGCGTGAGCCTAGAACAGCTGCTGTCTCAGGGAGCTGGGGGGTGCCCTGACACCTGGGTCAGCAGCCTTCCTTCCTTGCCCCAGGTGCTGGATGATAAGAACGTACGGCGGCGTTTCCGGGCGAGTAACTACCAGAGCACGACTCGGGTGAAGCCCTTCATCTGCACCATGCCCATGCGGCTGGATGACGGCTGGAACCAAATCCAGTTCAACCTGTCAGACTTCACACGCCGGGCTTATGGGACAAATTACATTGAGACCCTGAGAGTTCAGGTGAGAAGCAGGCATGTCCTGCGTGTCCATTGTTGGTAGTCTTCCTGCTGGCTGGGACAGCCTTGCTGTAGATTAGAATCCAGGTTTAGCCCTGACTGGTTGCTTTGCCAGTCCTGCTCTTTGCAGAGCAAAGGCAGAGGTCTTGGTGCTGCCTCACTTCACTGGACTAGACTGGGATGAAGGAACCCATTTCCATCTCTTTTCTTTTGCTGGCTGTCAGTTAGGGTAACAGTTGCAGTCCACCTAAAGTTCCCTGCAGCATGCCACACGTCCTGCTGGGTGGAGGTTTATTTATTAGCTCCAGCTTATTAGCTGGAATTAGCTGTGTGCTGCCTTACTGTCCAGATACACTAGACAGAGACTGGTCAAGTGGGAGCCTGGCTGGTAAAGACCCCGGGTGTTATGTTCCGTACGTATCCCTGGTCAAGCCCGTTTCGTAGTACGGGTGGAGTGACCCTGCTTTCACTGAGCCCCTTGGACCAGAGCTGATGCAGCGTTTGTTCCTGCTGAGGACGTGAAACTTGTTACATATGCTAGGAATTTACGTTCGCTGTGTCTGGTGGCATGCATTATTTGGAGGAATGTCTGTGTGCAGAGCATGCCCGTTTCTTAGTATGATGGGACTGCTGCAGTTCCTTGTGGGGTTGCCTTGAGATGAGCAGGCAGTCAGCTGGGAAATGTCTGCCTTCTCATGTACCCTTGAGGGGGACTGGAGCAGCTCCTTTGCTGCTGGCTGATAGTGGAGGCAGCGCAGAATGGACAGTTTCATTCCTGACCTCAGGGAGACCCTGAAGAGGGAGTGTTAAAAGTGCAACAAGCTGAGGCTGAGAGTGTTCTGGCAAATGCTGATACCAGCAGAGAAGCAGAGGTGGGTTCACAGTGAAGAACCAATAAGCAACTAAGGCAGATCTCAGTTTGCAGACATGCCAGAGCTCGGCCAAATCTCTTGAGCCAGATTGCATCACTGGTGAGAGCATCTAATGCAAAGCAGAGGGCATGGGCCAGCATTTCTTCTCTGATGCCCTGTCAGGTTCAGAGAGGGGCAGTGAGGTCTCTTCTCCAGCTGCTGAGCCAAGGAATCCAGGCTGCTGCATGACAGCAAAGCTGGATGTGGAAAGAGCATATAGAAAATGGACTGACTCTTTGTTTCGACTCTCAGATCCACGCCAACTGTCGCATCCGACGGGTGTACTTCTCTGACCGGCTCTATTCCGAGGATGAGCTCCCAGCTGAGTTCAAGCTGTATCTACCTGTTCAGAACAAGGCCAAGGTGAGCTAGCTGTGGGCGAGGAGGGTGGGCAAGCAGCAGCTGGGCTAGCGTTCCTCTTCCTCCTCCTGCTGCCTTCCCAATCCAGAGTTTCTTCTAGCAACAGAGCTCTTACCAGCTTTGGCCATCAGCCAGGGAGCGCCCTCACCGTTGCCAGGGTGAGCAGTCTGTCGGGGGTGCCTTGTGTTTTGGCAGGAAAGCCACTTAGCCTGGAAGTTGTCATTCCCATCTAGGAGCAGGGTGAGCTGTGCAGCTGCTCCCCATGTCCTTCCTGTTCGTGTTGAAGGACTCTAGGCAGGATGGCAGCCTCCTGGCCTCTCTTCGGAGCTTTCACCCATGACTCAGCACAGCGGCTTTGCTCTTCAGAGCTAGCTGCAGCTCCACACTTGTCTTCCAGGAGAGATGCTGTTTGTGTCCCTCTAGCCCAAATTTACTCCCCTCTGATCTCTTCCCTGCCCGGTGCTGTGAGGTGGGGAGGGGAGATAGGCAAGGTTGTAGCTGCCCAGCAGGAGGAGATGCTGAGCTCTGCTCTTATGGTGATGGGAGCAGAGTCCCTGGCATATTGGCAGCAGTCTTGAGGCTTGTGAAGAAGCACCTTCTTTGCCAGGGCCAGCCTGTCCCAGTGCAGATGCTTCTTTTAGCAGAGAAGATTCCTGGGCAAAATTTCAAGGAGCTGAGGGAGGATGTTGGGTGCTGATCTTAGTGGGAGGTAGAAGGCAGTGTTAACAGTAGGTGACACCTCTGGGGAACCTGTCAGTGCCTTCTGGGCTGTAGCAGCCTCCTGGAGGTGTCTGGGGAATGCTTGGAGCCCTCCCAGTACAGTTGTCTTTGTGCTGCTGAATCTAATAAGTGTCTCCTTTCTTCTCCCTGCTCTGTCCAGCAATAACACCACGTTGGGAAGAGATGTGAGAAATGTTTGGGGTCAGTAGGAAAACAAAAGCAGGTGGAAGAGAAGGCCTTCTGAGACCAAGTTTTAGATCAGCTCACCTTGCCTAGGGTAACTTTGATTCATCTGGTATCCCTCTTCTGGACAGGACACAATTAACCATGTAACAGGTCTGGGACTATGTTGTTGGTGTGCGAATTGTACAGAATCAGAGTTTTCCTAGCTGTTCCTAAAGTGCTGAGCTTAAACACTGCAAATGGCCTGGTACCTGATCTTGTGTTGCACAGAGGGGTTGCTCGAAGTGGCCACTGTGCTGCTGAAAAGGGGATTCAGCAGGAATTACGGGGTTAAGTGTGCCCTCTTGAAGATAGCAATTTTATTTTTTTCTTTCCTTGTTTTCCATCTCTTATTTTATATACGCTCTAAATATGGATGTAATACTCTTGGAAAGTTATTAAACATTTGACTCTTAAGTCTGCTTCTGGCTTCTTCCTCCATTGATGGATCCTTTAACTTTCACATCTTAGCACTTCAGAAAGTGCCAAAGAATTTCTTTAGGAATTCAGATGTTAGTCAAATTCAGAGGCAAATTCTTTGATTGTCAACCTCACTGTTTAAGGGATAGCACAGACATGAACAACTGATCTGGAGAGAGGAAAATTAGTAAGGTTTCCATAGAGGAGACAGGATCTGACTCCAGTCCCTGAGGTTTGTGGTACTCTACCTATGACAAAAATTCACGCTGTTCACTTTTAGTACATGGAAATGGGTTTTTTGTTCCCTTCTTACTTGAAGCCATTTTCCCAGCAGTGACAAATTGGTCTTACTTGCCTGTTAGGGCAGAGCTCTGTTCGCTGTGTAGTTAAACAACTCACTCCAGCTCTCAACCAAGCCTTTAGCAGCTACTTATAGCAAGAGGCACACAATAGCTGTTCAGCTGCCAAATTGTCCCTTTCCCCAGGGATCAAAGGGGAGATTTAGCAAAGCAGAATAACAGGAGCGGAAGTCTTTTCCTGTGCTGAAACTGCCCTTCCCTGCCTCGAACCAATCTGCCTTTGTTGTGGAAAGGCTGGCGGAGGCAAGGCTGCAGACCTCTGCCAGTAACAGAGAGGGTCTGTGAGTAGCTGATGCCTTTCCTCCCTGGGGCCAAGCCCCCCAGAGCTACTCCAGTGGGTAGGTACCTAAGGTGGGTATTGATCCTGCCTTGGTGTTGGGCTTTGCAGTGTATTAGGAAGACTTCATTTTCATTATTGTCCCGTAAAACAAAGCTGGTATCTCCCAGGAGGAGGAGAGCCTGTTGGGGGACATCTGCCCCAGATTCTGGTTTAATCCTGACCACTGATTTTCCACCTGGTTTAAAGGTTTGACATGTCTGTGCATCCTCACAGTCACATGGTTCCTTGCCTCTGTATGGACCCCACTTTACCTCCGGCCGGCTCTCAGGACACCTATAATGCAGCCACCTTATTTGCACCTTTAAAGCTAGTGGGTCTTGAACTGGAGATGCTGACCCCACGCTGCCATGTAGTGCTGGATTGCACTTGTGGACGGCTTTCTGGAGAAGACCTTTCCAATTTTTATAGCAACTGAATAGCTTCATAGCTCTAAGGAACCAAGCCAAGGAAGCCCACATGGGAAGGCATCATCCATCCTGCTTTGACAGATGTCAAGGCTTGGCTGGACTTGAAATTTGTTAAGTGGAATTGCAGTGTATCGTGTGCCAAGGATCAGCCTTAATGGAGTCCAGGGTGAGGCTTTCCTGCCACATTTGCAAAGCTTGCCGGGGCTGGGGTAGCTGCTGAAGGAATCCCTCAGGCCCTGGCAGGGTAAAGTGGGCATCCTTTCCCCCAGGCCCTTGCTCATGAGCATGGTTTTGGCAGTCGTTGGTAGCCGAATGCTCACCAGGAGCTGCCGCTGCCTTTCCCTGCCCTGCTGGGGCCATTGCTGGAGTCACCCATTGTCCTTGAGGAGTTGAATTTGCTGTGAGTGAGTGACCTTAATGCGTTAAGAGGGGCTGGGCTTTCCAGGGCCCTGAGCTGGCTGCCTATGTGGAGAGATTAGATGGGCCCTGCTGCCAATTCCTGCCTGACCTCTAGGAGCTGTGCCAGCAGATTTGCTGGAATAAACTCCCAGCTGCAAACCCTTACATTCATGTGGACCCTCTGTGTATTTTTTAATATGAAACAAAATATTGAATCTTCCTGTTTACATGCTGCACAGAGTGGAGCATCATCAGATACTGGCTCTTTCCTTTAGGGCCAGACAGTGGTGGATTTATGTAGTGTTTTTCAAAAATCTTCCTCTTCTAAGCCCCCTCTCCAATCAGAACTTCAACCATCTCGCTGAAGGTGAAGGAAGTTTAGATGCTCTCCCTGCAGGAGAAGAGGATGCTGCTGGCAGATTGGCCAAAATCTCACAGGCATCCTGTCAGCAGTAATTTCCTAGAGTAAATGTGCTCCAGTAAAACTCCTGTGATGAAGTACCCAGCTTCTTACTGCTTTGGATATGGCTCTTGACCTGGCTGGGGCACAACATCCTCCTTCATGGAAAGAGTGGAGGAAGGCAGGAAGGACGTGGGTGCAGTGATGTGAATCTGCCCTGAGGATGGCTACACCTGCGTGCTCCTGGGGTGGCCCCAGCTTGGTGCGAGGGGTGAGCAGAGGGGGAGTCCTCCTTCAGTGCAGGCAGCCTGCAGAGAGAAGGTCTTAAACATCTCCTCGTTCACCTTTCTGTGGGTGGCCTGCTCCTTCCTTTCTCCTTAAGTCCTTATTACAGTTCATGTCTAGTGGGAGAGAAAGGAATCTTTCTTCAAGGGGAGCCCTGGATTCAACCCGGGGCGGAGCGGGGCCCACCCAAAGATGAGTTTTCCTTGCCTCTGCTGGCTTTTCACCTTCCTCTTCCATTGGCTGGGGTAAGGTCCTGCACTTGGGCGCTTTGATCGGGACCTAAGTGCTGGGAGCTGGCTTTCTACATCAAAAGCAAAGCTTCCCTTTGAAATCTTGGCTGCTGAAGGACAGTGAGTACACAGGCTGCAGCACCTCGGAGCAAGGGATGGGAGAGCGACCCTCCCCAGGCTGGGCCAGGGAGCAGACCTCCTCAGACTGAGCTGGAGCAGCTCTGGTCACCGTATGGTGCGAGCCAAGGCTGGGACATCCCTTGGCTCCGGTGGCTCTGCCTGCGTAGGTGGCGGCAGCTGGCAGAGGAAGCAGATGACGGGGCGTTCCTGGAAAGCTTTCTGTCCATTTGCTTTGCTGCTGGGGCAGAAGCAGTCCGGGTGAGAGTCTGGCCCAGCAGAGTGGCAAGACACTGGTATGGGCTTCTGGCCCTGCTTCCCCTTATTCTTTGTCTCCTTCCTATTAAGTGGATCCTGACACAAAGCACAGAGCTCTAATCACAGAAATTATATGCAGGAATCAAAAAAAATCTGTGTCAAACTCTGCTCCTTGCCCTCTCTGCCTCCCATTCTGCACCTCCCTGGATGTCTTGGGCCAAATGTTGTCGTCTTTGTAGAGGGATTACACCTCCAGGGTGACACTAATCCTCTGCAGCTGCTGTCTAGTGTGGGGTGGGCGGTGCTGGAGGCAAGGGAAATATTTATTTTGAGTTTTGCCATTGGCCACTGCCCAGGAAAAATGAGTGACCGTACTGGGGACTTTGGCCACTTCTGCACGCAGGGAGAGTTGATCTTCCTGCCCCGCTGGTGCCTGCAGGAGGGGTGAGAGCTTCCCCCAGCAGGCTGCAAAATAGGACCACCCAAGGAAGATTGTATTTGGATGAGGGAGCGGCTGTGTGCCCTGAGAGCTACCCTGAGATGTGATGAGGAAAGCCTTGGAGCTGCTAGAGGTGAAAAGATGATGGATGCTAAGTTGTGCTGAAGCAGACCTGCAGACTGCCTGCTCCATCACCTCGTGTGTTGCCCCTGTGGTCTCAGAAATGCCTTTCCCCTGATGAGATGAAGGGTCTGGCACCACGGTGAGCAGAGCTGGTGGCTGTGGGGTGGATGCAAGGGGAGGTGATGGGCATGAGCAGCACACACAGGTGCCGAGCTCAATGTATCCGGTGGGTGCATCCCACCTGTAGCAGGGCTGTGCTGGCACTGACCCCTGCCCAGGCAGTACCCGGAGCCTCAGTCCTGCGTGCAGCTTGCACAGGCAGCAGGTTCAACCCCTCTCAGGGCCCCATGGCTCTTCCCTCTGTCCCCAGCATCGTTTCCTCCGGCCTTGAGGCTGGCCGGTTGCTGCTCGGCATATCCCAGCCCCAGTTCTTCCTCTGTGTCGAGCCTGGCTTCCTCTCTGCTTTCCGGGTCCTCTCCTCAGCGGCACACAGGGGATCATGCCCTGCTTGCAGAGGAAGAGGAGGAGGAAGCGCAGTTTCTCCCATGATGGTGCCAAGCAGGCAGAGAAAGCCCCTGCCAGCCCTGGTCACCCCCATCACCCACACGCCAGCAGTGTGTGGAGCCTCATCCTGCAGCAGCCAGCACTGCCCTGGCATGGCAGGGCCTGGAGGACGCTGAGCTCCCAGGGTCTTTTCCAGGACGGGCTTCTCCAGCCTATTTTTGGGAAGCTGGGAGCTGCCCAGTGGAGGTGGATCCTGGCAGGGCTGCCTGGTGCATGCCAGGGCCAGGCTGAGCAGGACTTGCGCTCCCCCAAGGCACCAAAGGCCCTGTCTGTCCCTTGCAGCAGGTGCATCCCTGCCCTCCCTGGGGTCTTACATCTGTGGGAGGCCGGAGGTGAGCCGACCCCGCTGTGGGCATGCAAGGCAGAGTGGGAGCCTCCGGCGAAGAGCCCAGGCCCTGATGAAATGCTGGGCTTTGTCTCTGGTGGGGTCCCTTGCTGCTGTCCGTGAGCATTTCCAGATGGCCCCGGGCTCCTTGGCACCAGCTCCGCAGCAGCATCTGGGGAAAAGCGGGAGGGGGTGGGAAGTGACGTCCCAGCTCGCCGAAGCCAGGCAACTGGGGCCTCTGCTCTCTACACCGCTAATTCCTCCCAGAGAATTGCTCTCAGCCCCTGTCCCACCTTGAATCAGCAAGGAGCTCCCTCCCCTGCCAGGGCAGGGCTTCCCAGGGAAGGGGATGCCACAAGCATCTGGCCCTGGGCATCCTTGTCAGCTCAGCTGGCTTTCCCTGTGAGCCAGGCATCTTTCCAGGTACCAGGCTTTGGGGTCCCCACCCCCACATCCTGCTAAGCCCTCGGCACCCCTGGGAGAGAGCGGAAACACAGCTGCCGTGGGAAATAAATCTGTTGTTGGAAATGCATCTACCACAGGAAGTGCATCTAGTGTGGGAAATGCATCTGCCGTGGGAAATGCATCTGCGCCTGCCTCTGGAGCTGCCTTTGCGGGGGCGGAGAGCGGCAAATCCCAGCCACACTTTCCTCCTGCCTCGCCTTTTGGCCAGGTTCGTGCCTTTTGGTAGCTCCCGGTGCCAGTTTGGCCCTGGTTCAGGGCAGACTGGGGTGCTGGGCTGCCCTGCAGCAGGGCTCCTGGTGCAGCAGGGCTCCTGGTCCAGCAGAGCTCCTGGTCCTCCATGGGAGGATCCATGCAAGAACAAATCTGGGTGAAATGGTCAAAACTGAATTGAAAGGAGTTAAAAGCCAAGGAATGTGACCCAGCATGGCCTGGCTGATGGAATACAACAGCCCGGAGCCACTTGAAGAGGTTGTTGGGTTTTTTTTTTTTTTTCCACACACTCCCCCCCTTGATTCTTCAGGGTTTTTCTGTCCCTGATTTTTGGCTTCTTGCTTGGCTGCAGTGATGTGCTGAGTTTGAGCCAAGTGTGTTTCCCAGGGAATCAGCTAATGGCTGGGAATCGCTGCCCAATGTGGGCAGGGATGGAGGCCAGGGCAGGGGACCGGTGGCCCAAGCCATAGGGTTCTCCCCCCGCCCCCAGCACACCCCGGGAAAGTGGGACAGAGCCAGCACCGGTCCTTCCCTTTTAAAGTAATTAGTGGCAGACAAGTGGCAGGGTTGCTTGGGGTAATTTAGTGCTGGGAAGTGGCTGCAGCTGAGCCTTGGGTGCTGAGCCATCAGCTCTGGATCCTGGGGAAGGGGCATAAAGGCCTCATCCCCACCTGTGGAGGGTGGTGTCCCCTCCTGCCAGGGCTGGCAGGGTGGGGATGGGGGCAGCTGGAGCCCCAGGGAGCAGGTCAGGGGTGGGTTAATGCTCCCTGCACCAAGCCCTGTGTCAGAGGCACCAGCCCCATGGGGAAACAAGTAGGGGCATGGGTGCTGGTCCCGTGAGTCCAGTCCCATAGACAACCCCCCCCCACACTCCATAGGGTCATCCCCACAGGGATGGGTCAGACCCACACAATCCCCTGCCTGGCACAGCCTGCCTCCCCACCGGTGTATTAACTGCACCAGGCCTCTGCCACCTGCCCCAAGGCTTTTCAGGCTGTGCCTGCAGCTCCAGAGCAAACCCAGCCCCAGCTCACCACCCTGGTGAGCACCACCAGCAAAGGTAGGGAAACTGTGACCTCCACCACTGCTGCCACATGCAACCTCTGCTGCCCGCTGCGGTTTGATTTTCCTTCCCATTAAAGGCTGAGCAACATTTTTCCCTGGATAAAGCCAATTTCCTACCCCCACCCTGGGTCTACTCTTTCCCACTTCCACAATTATTTCCCCAATCCCTGCAGCAGTCACGACTCCTCCTGCTTTCCTCTGCCGAGACAGCAGCGGCGAGACAGGATATCGCCACCAGGAAACACGCTGAGGCCACACGGGGACAGGGAGCCAAAGCTCCCGGTAAACCGGCTCCAGGAGGGACCATGCACCATCCCCTGGCTGCCGCAGCCACCGGCCCCTGTCTGGGGAAGGGAGGTGGCTGCTCCAGAGCTGAAGCATGGTGCCGGCCTGGGGAGAACAAGGCATGCTGTGTTCCCGGCGAGGCCATTGCTGCTGCTGTGGGAGCTGGTGAAAGGCAGCTCTGTCCGCTGCTGGGTGGGGTGGGGGGGCTGCTTTTGCTGATCACCCCCTCCCCCCCAAATGGTATCCCCAGGGCTGGGGCCACTGGGGGGACATCGCCAGCCATGCTGGGCCCTTCCCTATGTCCCCTGGCATGGCACCCAGCCCCTGTGGGTGCCAGGCAGGGTGGCACCCCGAGGCAAGCCCCCGTTACCACAAAATCTGCCAAACCTCACACGGGGGAGCCCGCCTGGCTCCTGCCCCATCCCGCAGCAGAAAGGACGGCACCATGGTTCTCCACACACCCGACCCATTTAATACACGTTCAAGGCGGCTGTGCCCACTGCCTGGCCCACAGGACTGCATGTCCCCAGGGCTTTGCCCCACAGCGGTGGCAGGGTCCAGGCTCAGCTGAGCCCATGGAGGGGGAGGCTGCAAAGGTGGCCTCTCCCCCCTTGCACGATCTTTAGGCACCACATCCCTGTATCCTGCGTTCAACAGGAAACATGGCCGCGAGCCTGACCCTCCCTTCCCCCTGCGCTTCCCTGCCACTGCAGGTGCTGGCAACTGAGACCTGCCAGCTCATAGCACTTGTGAGCAGCCCCCAGCCTGCTCACCACCCCATGTGGCACAGGCGCAGCTCAGCGGGCTCACGTGGGAGGAAGGGACTCTGCCGGGCCCCCGTGGCAGAGGTGGGTGCAACATGATGGGTCATGGCAGAGGAGGGGGCAGGCACCAGGGAGCAGGCAGGACCTCAATGCCCTCCAGCTCCCCCATCCCCTGGTCCCAGCCCGGCTGCTCTGGAGGGGCTGGGGGGGTCAGCATCCCCCCTTCTCTGAGGTTGGGGCCATCAAGCAACAACAGGGCAAGAGGGGCCGTGGCCATGGAGAGGGGTAAAGGGAGGGGGACGTCACGTCCATCGTTAGCACCATGGTGGTGGGGGCGGTTGGGGGCAGGTCAGACCCACTCCTGCAAGGAGCGCTTGCAGTACAAGAGCATTCGGGGCGCGCCCTTCCTCTGCATCTGGACGATGACATAGATGAGGCCGAGGATGCAGAGCAGCAGCACCAGCAGCACCAGCACCATGACGACACTCATGGTGCGCGTGTACTCGTCAATCTGCACCACCACATCCACATCCCCACCCGGCTGGTGGCCACCCTTGCCGTAATCCTCCTCGTCTTCCTCCTCCTCCTCCTCCTCCTCCTCCTCTTCCTCCTCCTCGCCTTCAGCCCGCCCATCCCCGTCAGGATTGAAGGGGGGTCGGTCCCCATCGGGCCAGCGGGGATGGGGGTCCGGGACCAGCTCCGTGTGACAGCCCATGAAGTCCCGTAGGATGGATTTAGGATAACCCGGCTCTGTCTTGAGACGCTCGTTGTCAAATTTCCAGTACTTTGTGCCTCTGTAGAAGTAGGTGGAGGCTGGGGGGTGGGGGGGGGAGAAGATGGAGGCGAGGGGTAAGTGGGCAGGCGCAGGGCACCCTACAACCTGGGCACCCCTGCAGGTACCCAGAACAGGAGGTTTTGCTCCGGGACCGGTGAAACCCTTCAGAAAGGGCTCTGCTGCTAACTTCCGGGCACCTTCCCAGCCTCCATCCCACATGGCCAGGCAACCAGAGGGGTGATCCCATCCCCTCTGGTCCCCCGCCACCACCCAGCCCTCTTCTCCTCCTCTACTTACAGGCATCCGGGCTGAGGAAAGCACCCTTGGGTGAGGGAGGGATGCCCACCCAGACAGAGATGGGCTTCGGGTACCCAGGGTCTACCAAGCGGGTGTCTTCATTAAAACGCCAGTATCTGGGGGAGGGAGGCAGTGAGGAGGTGAGGAGCACGGGAGTCTCCACTGCCCACCATGCCCACCCCTGCCAGCGGCCAGGCAGCAGCAGAGCAGGGAGGAGGACCCCAGAGCTACTCACCTGTCCCCACGGAAGAAGAAGGTGTGCCCTGTGGGTTCCCACCAGATGGCTGTGTCAATGCTGTCGTAGGGGATGCCCTGCCCGTAGGTGACCAGGGGCTGTGGGTACCCAGGCTCCAGGTTGGCTTCTCGGAAGAGCCAGTACCGGTCACCTGGAGGAGGAGAACACAAAGAAGGAGGGTGAGGCAGCAATGCCCAGCTGCTGCAGCAGGTGCACATGTGGATAGGGATGGGGGTTCAATGCCTGCAGCCACCCCGTCCCTTTGGGGTCAGGCAGCGGCTCCGGCTGGGGAGGTGCATCAGGATGGGATGAAGCCAACCAGCTCTCAGCAGCTTGGGGCAGGGGGGCACTGGGCACTGGGGTCCCCCCTGCCCCCTGACCCTCCCACCCAGCTTCCCTGCTCACCTTTAAAGAAGACGAACCTCCCATCATGCCTCTCGTAGGCAGCATCGATGTCCCCAGGGAGGCCCCGCCAGAAGTGCCCGATGGGCATGGGGTAGTTGTCCAGCACGCGGTTGTGCCGGACCCTCCAGAACCACCGGCCCTGGTATGAAAAGGGGTGTTGGCAGAGGATGGGGGGGGGGACACAGGGACACTGACCCAGTGCCAGGCATCTCACTGGGGGATCCTCCCATCCACCCAGGGACCCACCACATCCCCAGGGAAGAGGCAGGAGGGGGTCCTGGCAGGTACCTTGAACACAAACATCTCCCCACGCAGCACCGCCACTGTGTCAAAGTTCCCATCGCAGATGTCGGGGCCATACTGGTCAGGTCGGTCTGGGCTGCCAGGTTCGGGGGGTCGCTCAGGTTTCCCGGGGTGGGGTGGCTTAGGGGGTCTCTGGTCTGGCCTGCCAGGTCGCCGGGGTGTCACGGTGGGCAAAGGCTTGGTGGGCTGAGGGTGCCCATCCGCGGTACCTGGATCGGGCAGGTGAGAGAAGGGATGGGGTGTTGCAGACCAGCAGGACCCGTGCCTCAGTTTCCCCACGTATGTGCCCAGCATCCCACCTCTCAGCTGATCCCCAACCCAGCACCTCACCATACAGCTGCTGGATGCCCTTGAGGTCATCCTCGGGCAGCTGGAAGTTCTCTGTGTCCATCCACTGGTAGAAGGGGGCCATGATAGCGCTGGGGTTGCTGGAGTGCTCCAAGCCCAGCGAGTGCCCCAGCTCGTGCACAGCCACCAAGAAAAGGTTGTTCCCTGCAGGGAAAGGCACCATCAGCAAGACTGGGTGGAGGACACGATGCACGGGGTGGGTCCTTGGCCCCAACACCCTACGATGAGGGTGCTCCAGTGGGAGCTGCCTGTATCACCCACGGTGGAGCTGCTTTCCCCATCACTCCTGCCCACACCAGTGCATCCCCCTGCCCCCAAATCCAGGGGCCCACCAGGCTCCTCTGGTTGCCTTCACCACCTCCTTGGCCCTCAACTCACCAGACACATCCGTGTTCTCCAGTGTCCAGGGCTCATCCGAGTCGAAATGTGTGTCCCCCCCCATGCCAGGACCAGGAAAATAGGCATGAGCCAAAAACCCCCCGACGCCATCGAAGGGGGAGCTGTCTCCGTGGAAGCCAGAGGCGAAGAGCACCATGATGTCAGCCTCCTTCTTCCGCTTCTGCCGGATGTCCTCGTAGGGCACCTCCCGGAAAACCAGCGGCGTGGCTTGCTCCCACACCCGGAAAGCTCGGCGGACAGCCTCATACGAGTGGTACCGACCCAGCTTCTCCGTGTAGTTTTGGATGCTGGGGGTACAGAGCTCACTGGGGACAGCCCGGGACAGCACTCGCTCCCTGAGGGGGTCCATGACTCTCCATGGGCTGGGGGGTGGGAGGCCCTGGAGATGTTTGGTACCTGAAGGTGAGATGGCTCTGGCTCCAGCGCCGCCCTGTCAGCGCGTACCGCTTCCGCCGCATGTTGGACTTCATCCGCGCCCCAAACTGGTCCGGGACCCCACAGCGGGGACGTTTCATCCACCTGCCAGGAGGGCATCGAGCCAGGGCTCAGCCCACTGCGGCCAAGGTCCCTGACAGGTTACAGCAGCTGCAGACAGCGAGGGAGGTGTCCTGGCTGCAGGGGTGCAGCCCCCAAAAGGGGAGACGCAGCTCCCATGGGAGACAGCACCCACATTTCCAGGTGCAGGCAGAGCTCTGGGGCTGTCTGGCAAAGCCAAAGAGCCAGGGAGCGGAGCTGCCTTCTGCTAGAGCAAGAGGACATGGAGAAACTCACGCCTTGGTCTCCTCGTCCAGGACGCCAGTGACGGTGATGCCGTAAAACTTCTGCATCTCGGCGAGGGCCGAGGAGAAGGTCTGAGCCGAGCGCATGGTGGACATCTGCCGGCTGGGCTGCGGCAGGTAGCCGTAGAGCCGCAGCCATGCCTGCGCCGGGGAGAGCTGAGCGTGAGGCCATGGGTGGGGAACGGCCTGATGGGGGGACCTGGCGCTCCCTGGGGAGATGCAGCTCCTCAAGACCCCGGCGGGGCAGGGTCCGGCCCACCGCCTGCTGACACCCCAGCCCTATCCACCCTCATGGGGCGTCCGTGCCAGCTGCCAGGGGCAAATGCCGCACCCAGGCAGGCAGGGCAGGCAGCACAGGCAAGCCGGAGCATGCGGGCAGCATTTGGGAGGCAGGGACCAGAGCCCCAGCCCTGCCCCGCAAAGCAGGGGCGATCCTCCAATCTCAGGTGGCCCTCGGCCACCCTGACCCCAGGGAGAAGGCAGCTGGCAGGGGGCCAGCCTGCCCACGGGCTGCCCATCTCCCAGTCCTCCTCCTCTGGAGGTGTCCCCACAGACGTGGGGCCATCCCCCCCCCCCCCCCCCCCGGACCCCAGCCTCCACCCACAAAGGGGCTCCTGTCCTGCGGGGCCGGCAGCCCCCCAGGGCCGTGGCTGTGGGCAGGAGGGGGTGCTGGGGCGCGCCGGGTCCCTTCCTTCCTACACCAGCCTCCGCCCCATCTTGTCTTATTTAATTACTTTTTTTTTTTAGTATTTTTTTTTTAATTTTCGCATTTTATTTTTCCTTTTTATTTTCATTTTTTAATTTTTTGGTTTTTTCTTTTAATATTTAAAACTTTTTTCTTTTTTCTAAATTCCTTTTAATGTTTTCATTTTCTACTTTTCCCCTCGTTTTCTACTTTTCCCCCCATTTTCTACTTTAAAAAAAATGGTTTAGTATTTTAATTTCGAAAATTTTTTAATCTTTTATTAATTCCCCCCTCCCTCCCCAAGGCAGGGTGGCAGAGCAGGGACTTTATCAAAGGCCCTTTCACCCCCTCCCCCGCCGCGGCCTGGCGTGGGCACAAAGCGTTTCCTCTCCCCCGCCGGCTGCTGCCCGACACCCCCGGGGGCGACCCGGCCCCCTCCTCCTCCTCCTCCTCCTCCCCCCCCCCCCCCCGCCTGCACCCTGCCTGCACCTGCACCCGCTCCGGGCAGGCAGCGCCGGCGGCCGCAGGTGCAGGCGGGGTGTCCCAGGGGAGCCCCCCGCCGCTCACCTCTGCGTTGATCTCCTCGCCCGCCGCCCCCGCCAGCAGCACCAGTAGCACCAGTAGCACCAGTAACGGCGGGGAGCGGCCGCCCGCCCGCAGCGCCCCCCCGTCCCGGCACGGGGCGCCACCACCTCCTGCCATACCGGGCCGCGCCGCCGCCGCCGGTTCGCGGCTGCCCCCGGGCCGCGCCGGGCCGGGCCGGGCCGAGCGCGGCGGCGTCGGAGCTACACCGCCCTCATGGCCCGGGGCCGGGCCGCCGCGGGGGGCTGCGCAGGGTGCATGGGCGGCGCTGCCAGGCGCGGCCCGTCGCCTCCCGGCCCGCCTTTGTGTGGGGGATCAGGCCGGCGGCGCACGGCACATGGGCGGCCGCCGCGGCCTGGCTCGGCTCCGCTCGGCTCCCCGGCCCGGCCCGCCGGGAGCAGCGGCGCGGAGCGGCTCGGAGGGACGCGGCGGCGGCGCGGCGCGGCGGGGCGGGGCCTCGGGGACGAGGGGCGGGGCCTCGGGGACGAGGGGCGGGGCCTCGGGGACGAGGGGCGGGGCCTCGGCGCCCTCACACCGACCCACAGACACACACGCCCCCCCGCCACCTGCTCCCACGGGTGTGCGCAGTCACAGCCGCGGCCCGGTACAGCCACACGGCCCTACAGCCGCTCCCACGGGTGTGCACAGCTGCAGTCCAGCACAGCCATGCAGCCGCTCCCACAGATGTGTACCACCACAGTCCGGCACAGCCACACGGCCCTACAGCCGCTCCCACGGCTGTGCACAACCACAGTCCAGCACAGCCATGCAGGCCTACAGCCGCTCCCACAGCTGTGTACAACCACAGTCCAGCACAGCCACACGGCCCTACAGCCGCTCCCACGGGTGTGCACAGCTGCAGTCCAGCACAGCCATGCAGCCGCTCCCACGGATGTGTACAACCACAGTCCAGCACAGCCACACGGCCCTACAGCTGCTCCCACGGGTGTGTACAACCGCAGCCCAGCACCCCACAGCAGCCAGACCCAGCCCTGCCCACCCCATGCATACCCTGCCTGCCACACCGGCCCACTCACACCCGCCATGTCGGGCCGCGTCGCCAGCCGCCCGTCCCCGGACTTTGTCCCCATGGGCCGAAGCCAGGAGCTGACACCCGCTGGAGTTACAAAACAGGGCGATGTGCCAAGGCGGGCCCCGCCGGCGGGGGAAGTGGGGTCACTGGTTGAGCATTAACCTGGCACTGCTGGACTCGCACCACAGAGAAACCATGGAGAAACCGGTCGTGCCGGAGCCAGTTTCACTGGAAGGCCCCAGGGGCTAAATATATCTATTTTTGTTTGTTTTCCTTTCCCCAAAAGAAAACTCCGTGTGTAATCACACGCCTTATCACGCAGATTCCCATCCCGGAAACTAACTGGCATCAGGCTTAACAGAATTTTGTTAAGGATTTTGAAAATCAGCTATCACACCGGTGTTGGCAGCCATCACGGCCTGTGCTGAGATGCTCCCATGGCCAAGAAGCCCTCCAGCTCTCTCATGTGCAAGGATGAGCACTGCAGCACTGAGCTCACAAAAGCATTTGCAGGCATCACCTCATCTGAAGCCTGTGGGAGCTGGGTACGTCTGAAAGGGAACGGCTGAAATATACCACGGAAACAATTTTATGACACGACAGATTTTTACTGCTCAAAAGTCCTAGAGTCTTTCACCAGACAGACGTGGAATGAAAGATTCAGGGTAGCACATTGGCATCCTGCTCCAAATACCTGAGAGGCTGCAGTCGAGCTCCCTACAGGAACAAAAGGATTAAAAAGGAGCTTCTCCCAAGGGACAAAGTCCAGCCCGCTGTCCCCAGGGCCATCACCACACCGGGGTGCTGCTCCCACGGGGAAAAAGCATGGAGCCTGGGCAGGAGCTGCCACCCCCTGACTCACCCGTGGGTACTGCCTTCCAGTTCAGGCAAAAGCTGACACTGCCCTCTCTTGGGCTTGCCCACACACAGCACCAAGCTTCTCAGGAGAAGCAGCCCACTAAAACAGTCCTGGGCTTATGGCACGCACAATCTTAAACCAAAGCTCTTCTTTTAGACCCACACAAGGGGTTTCCAACTTCTCTCCTCCAGATTTCATCTTTTGCTGTTTGGCAAAAGGAGCAGATATTGAAATGTCTCCATAGAGGCAGCAGCAGTCTGAGAGGGACACAGAGCATGACCCAGGAACTTGTCCAAGCTGGCTTACCGCAGGGAGATGCTCTGGCAAGAGAGTCTAGCTCCATGTCCTCACCTCTTGCTACTCAAAGCATGCTCAGAGCCTCCTGACTATCAGGCAGTGCTATTTCCAACTGTGCGAGACACTCTCTCTTTAGCAACAGCTTCCCACACTACCTTCTTCCTCCCTCCCATAAGGCATCTATGGCTTTTATAGATTTCTTTTTCTTTTTTTTTTTTTTTTTTTAAAATCAGCAAAATTAGTGACCGTGGGATGGCTGGAACCGCCAGTGCTGACTGCAGCACATACAGCAGCAAGGGTGAAATCTGCTACAAACACACATTTCTTCAGCCAGCAACTCAAACTGGGAAGTAGCCCGGCTTGAGGCCACAAACACCCCAGAGATGCCAAGAAGACAAGAGCAGCACAGGAAGTGCGTGACAGCCCACACCACTCCGAGCTGCGCTGGAGAACAGTCCTTGGTTGAACATCAGGGTCTTCGAGTCTCTGAAATGCACAGCCCTGCCAGCCCCTACCTCAAGGGGAAGGAGAAGTACTTGTTCCCCGACTTGCAGCGGATTTGCTCCCATTGGACACGCAGCAGGAGTGCCGAGTCCTCAAACCCGTCCACAATGTCCTGGAAAACAGATGCAGGAGTCAGTACCAGGGGGGAGGATCTGCCAGAGGAAGGAGTCGGCACCTCCCTCTCTGAACCAAGTCAGAGACAAGGCCATTTGTGGCTGGAAGCCTCTGACTTCCCTCTGGAGGGTGATTTAACTCATGCTTCCCCCAAAAGCTTCTCTTCTTTCAACCCAGTGAAGTTTGTCTTGCTCAGTGAAGAGAATTTCCGACTCTCCGCTGTTGGCAGGAAGACGTAGCTGGACACCAGCTCTGCTCTTCCCCTGCTCTCCACACTGCGTGGGGACGCACCTGGAGCTCCTGCAGACACTGCCCTTCCAGCCTGCCAGACAGGTCCCCGACGCACCAGGCCAAGCTGATATGGAATGATGGGTCCTGAGAACAAAACAGGGATCAGATTGTAAGCGCTAAAGGAGGCTTTGCTCAATGCACAGAGCCCGGGGGCCGGGGTTCTGCCACAGAACGGGGGCAGATGTGGTGTGATGCTGCCCTGCTTGGGATCACAGAGATAGGAGGATCCCAAAGCTGGGAGCCCCCTCTGCCAGCTCAACCGTTGCAAAGCTGATATGGACAATGCTGGAGGCAAGATGAGTCCTAGGCTCCCCACCCCAGCCTTTTTGGACACCAGTGGGCAAGGCTTTCTGCCTCCCAGCCTCCCTGTGGTCAACTCTGCAGCTTTTCTAATTGCACAGAGAACCTCTCATGGACAGTCCTGGAGTGGGTAGGTGGGTCACCTCTGAATAACCCACAAGAGCCCCCTCCTCAGCAATGGAGACAGAGAAATCAGGGTTTCACCTTGCAAAACCAAAACCTGTCCCCAAAGCTAGTACCAAGCAAAGAGGCTGGACCGATGCCCCAGGAGGCTGCCCAAGGAAGAGGCACAAACATCACCCTCAGTCTCACAGTGCTCACCCTAAGCCCATTCTATCCTAGGAGAACTCTGCTTCCACACACAGTGGCGCAGTGACCGTGACATACGGTCTGGCCCTTCACCCCGGAAACCCAATTCTCAAGAGGCCACCAGACAGTTAACATCCTTATTCCACTGCACAGGTGTCCTGGTTTTGGCTGGGGTAGAATTAATTTTCTTCCTAGTAGCTGGTACAGTGCTGTGTTTTGGATTTAGTATGAGAATAATGTTGACAACATACTGATGTTTTAGTTGTTGCTGAGCAGCACTTACACTAGTCAAGGACTTTTCAGCTTGGGAAAGGAAGGTGGGAGGGGACACAGCCGGGACAGCTGACCCAAACTGACCCAAGGGATATTCCGTACCATATGACATCATGCTCAACACATAAACTTGGGGAAAGCTGGCCAGGGGGCTGCTGCTCAGGAACTGGCTGGGCATCAGTCGGCGGATGGTGAGCAATTGCATTCTGCATCACTTATTTTGTATATTCTTTTATCATCATCATTATTATTATTTTCCCTTCCTTTTCTGTCCTTTTAAACTGTCTTTATCTCAGCCCACAAATCTTATTTTTTTTTTCTTCCTGATTCTCTCCCCCATCACACTGCAGGGCGGGGAGTGAGCAAACGGCTGTGTGGTGTTTAGCTGCCCACCGGGTTAAACCATGACAACAGGATGCGATACGGAAGTCATAGACTGGCACTAGTTCCATTTTCAGCAAGAACGTGTTCAGGGTGCAAAGTACAAGCATCACCAACCTGCCCAGAGGAGAGCTTTTCAGAGTCTAACCCCTCCGCTCCTGTTTATTTGGGGTGAACATGTCATGGACCTCTCGCAAGGACCCAGCTGGCATCTCTGGACTGGCAGGGAAGTAAGTGGGAGACCCCTCACCTTGTAGAACGTGGGAAGGTCAAACTCCTCCAGAACTCTGTCCACCTCCGAGACCAGCTCCAGCAGCTGGAAATGCCCAGCGGAGACCTCCAAGCCAATAAAGGTCCTAAAGAAGGACAAGGAAATGCAGCACCCTTTCATGCTGCAGAAAGCACAGCCGTAAGCATACTTAGCCCTGCATTCCTACCAGGCAAATTCCCTACCCCCTAACAACAGACAATTTGAGGAATGCCAGGTTTAAGTGTTCAAGGATGCTGACCGTATTCTGAAGAAAAACAGAAATGAAGACACGGTAGCAGGGAGAAGCAGGACTGGATGATATAACACATAGATTTACTGAATTAACTCAGCACCTTTTGGGACATGAAAACTCATTTTCCAGGCAAAGGAGGCACTTGGTGGGTATGTCAGCAGAGCACCATGCCATGCAGGAGCCGCATTCAAAAAGCAGAAGTTGGTAAAGGGCTTTTATGGTGGGAGAGGAAGCGGGGAATGGGAAGCAGCAAGCTGGAGAGATGTGACAAAGAGGTACCTCCTCAAGGACTGACTGGATGACGCCTTCTAGACTCCAGGAGGGGAGGGGAAGACTAAGTTTCACCCAGGATCCACTTTGTCCCACCCATGACTATTGTGGGCTGCCATCCCCGCGAGATTCAGCAACTTTTCACAATTTTAATCACCTTTGGTTTGACATTTAAACTACTTAATTGCATTCAGTTGGAATCAGGCTTCTGAGCTGACACCCAGGAGAATTAGCACCGCCTAAGCTATTTCTCTCTAGCTCTTGGAAGACCTGTGCTACAATTTCACGACCGGCACTGCTGCCAAAAGAGGTGGCCCTGGCTCTGCTCGCCCCAGGCTGCTCACGCTGGCATGAGGGTTTGTAAAACTGCAGAACAAACCAAATGAGAGATGGCAGTGAACACGGCTGCCTCCTTTAGCTGCTGTGAAACCATAGCACGAATCTAACCCCAGCAGAAAGGCCTGCCTCAGGCTGTGTTGTGAACAGATCTCTTCAGAAGACTGAAATCCTGCATCCTGAGGTTCACCCACCACTAACAAGACCAACGGCTTGCAGAGAATCAGTGCTGAAGCTAAAAATTTGTGCAAGTGGCTGGGGAAAGGTGTGAAACCTCTGGAGATAAGGTGATCGCATACTGCCCCGTTACACGGCTCAGCCCAGTCACCGTGGGACAGGAAGGGTGATGTTTCCCATCTACCCAGCACCTCGCCCAGCCTTCTCCCCAGGCAGGCAGGCTGCCCCACAGCTCGCTCACCTGGTTTTGTTCTGGTTGGTGTAAACCTTCACTTGGTCAGCCACACAGAAGAACCTGAAATAATAAAGATCCTGTTTCAGCTAGTGGGGGGAAAAAAGAAAAAGAAAAAAACAGAAGATGGGGAGGGGATGGGATTTCTACCGAGCTGTGGAAAGATACAGGCAAATGCATGCTGCAATTGGAGCAAATCGATGCAATCAGAACTTTTCCAGGCTCAAATTAATCCATTCCCTGCCTGGTTTCCAGCCCTCTGAAGCCCAGACAGTGACGGAAGCCCTGAAGCAGCTGATGCTCAGCAGGCACCTGAGCCAGATGTAAGCAACGAAACCAACTGTGGGTTACAGGATGGCACAGCTTTGGCCTCGTCCTTGAAAGCTGGGACCTGACTTGTCTGGTGCCAGATCCCGAGGCAGAGAGGAAAACTCCGCAGGGCCTTACTGGCACAGCAGCAGCTCCCAGAGACGACTTAGGGTGCAGGTGCTGGTGAAATGCAGAACCCGAGGGAGAGGGAAGGGCGTGAGGAGCGCTCGCCTGGGCTTTGGCTGTACCTACCTGTCGAAGGAGGCCAGGCGCTCCCTGAGGGAGCGGACGAAGGGCTCTATCCAGTGGTAGCGCAGCACCACGCACTGTGAGAGGCTGAGGTGGAACTCCTCCATGGCAGCCAGCGAGGAGACGTAGGTGCGAGCGCGGGACACCAGGAGCTCCAGCAGCTCCAGGAATTCCTCCTGGACTCTGTCTGCGGGGCAGCGCGGTCAGAGCCGGGACCCTCCCCGGGGCACCGGCCGCGGATCCCCGCCAGGGCCGGGCGGGTCCCCCATGGCTCCCGGCCCCGCCGCGCACCGCCTGACCCTGCGGGCCTCACCCGGCGGGGCCCCGGCCCGGCCCGGTCCCGTCCCGTCCCGTCCCGTTACCTACAGGGCAGGTAGACGTGGGTGGCCCAGTTGCCCCGCTCGTGGGGGAAGCCGCGGACGCGGCCGCCGTGCCGGGAGCTGTCGTCGCTAAGGGCCTCCTCCGGCTCCGGATCGCCCGGCAGGCCGGCGGGGGCGGGCAGGCGGGGGCGGCCGGCGCTGCGGGGACCGGGGAGCAGGATGAGGAGGAGGGGGAGGAGGAAGAGGAGGAAGGCCGCGCGTCCCCCCCTTCCCGCGCGAAGGGCCCGTCCCGCCGCACCCACCTGGCCTGGGGAGGGCCCTGCGCGCCGCCGCCCCGCCGCCCCACTTCCTCCTCCTCCTCCTCCTCCGAGCTGCTGTACCCCACCAGCGCGGCCCTCATGGCCGGCCCGGCCCCGCCTGCGCCCGCCGGGCCCTTCCGGGACGGGGCCGGCGCTGCCGGTGCCGGCGGGGGCGCTGTGCCGGCGCGGCCCGGCAGGGGGCAGCCGCCGCGCCCCGCCCCGCCCCGCCTCCTCCTCCTCCTCCTCCTCCTCCGCCGCCGGCCCGGCCTGGCCCGTTCCGCTCCCTCCCGCCGCCTGCCCGCCTCCGGCACCGGCGCCCCCTTCCCTTCTCTTCCCTTCCTCTCCCTTCCCCTCCCTTCCCGCCGGCTCCCGCCGCCACGCCAGCGCGGGGCTCGGGCGGAGCGCGCAGGCCGCGGTCCCGCCGGCGGCGGGCGGGCGGGCTGACAGGGGCCTCCCGCCGCAGGTGAGGGGCCCGGTCGCCGCCGCCGCCCTTTGTGTGGTCCTCGCCGGAGCGGGGGCGGCCCCGGCCGGGCAGGGACCCCCCCCCCCCGCACCCCACCGCATCCCACCGCGGGGCCTCCCGGCGCGGCGGCGAAGGCCTCGGGGCGCCGCCGCCGCGTTTGTCCGCAGGCCGGCGGGGCCGGAGGAGCCGACCCATGGGGAGGGGCGGGCGGCGGGACGGGCCTCGCCGCGGGCTGCGGCGGCGGCGGCTGGCCTCCGAGCTCCCCGGCCGCCCACGCGCCCCGCGGCCCCGTGGCGCCGCCGCCTGAGGCGGCCGCGGCCCGGCTGTGGGAGGCCCGGACGGCGGGGAGCCAGGGGCGGACGGCAGCCGCGGCGGACCATGCCGGAGCGGGCCGTGCCGGGGGCCGCTTCTCCAGTTTGAAAGTACCTCTGCTTTCCCGTCTTCTCTCCTTAAATGGTTGTCACTTCCCACCTCCCACGGAGGGATGAGTTAGGCTCGGAGCTGGCGCCGCCGCGGGTAGCCGCGCAGAGCCCTCGGTAAGCCAAGGTTGGTATTTCTTACTCTTCCCTGCTGGGGGGACGCAAGCTTCCCCTCCCTGTTAGGCCGGATGGTCTGGGATGCCGTCGCCGTTGGGTTGCTCGTGCCGCGGTTAACGTTGCCCGTGGGGGAAGGTGGCGGCGGGGCTGTGCCGAAGTTTCGTATCCCGTCGAGCTTGGGTGCTAGGTGTCGAGCTTGGGTGCCAGGTATCGTAACTGCAAGGCCTCCCTTCGCGCCAACGCTCAAGGTGAGCTACGCAGGAGAAGGAGGAGAGCCTGCGTGCCGGCAGGGCTGCGATGGGACCTTTGGGTGTTTTACTGCCCACAGCCGTGTCAGCGGATGAAGTAACACTGTGTCCCTGCAGGCAGGAGCGCTGCCCAAGCTGTGGGGCACGATCCGGTCTCAGCTGAGCGCTGGGGGAGGTGGGGAGGCTGGGAAGTGGGTTTCTCTGATGCTCCTTATCGCTTAGTTTTAAATATAAAAACCACCTTCCTGGAGGACCACGGTTTTACTTGCCCTGGGTGAGGGCAGGCAGTTTGACGCAGAAACGGGTGTGCTCTTGCGGGGTTAGGGGCTCATGGCCCAGGAGCGCTAGCTGCTGCTGCTCGCCAAGGCTTGGACCCTTTCTCTCTCTTGAGGTGTGTTGGCCCTGCTGCTCTCCGCTGCTCACCAGTGGGTTTTAGTCTTTAAGTTGATACCAGGTTTTACTGGACCTCTCTAGAAAGACTGGAACTTTTCAGTGAGCAAAACCCCTGTGATGCACTATAGTAAGGCCACGCAGCACCTCTGGCATAGGTTGTTCGGCTCCAGTGTACTTTTAGTCTATGGTTTGGTAGGAGGTTCAGCCGATTCACTGCTTTAATTCCTCTTTTATCTTTACAGAGAGCGCTGTGCATGATACCTGCAGGTTCTGTGTTTTGTCTGTGGATAGGATAATGTTGAGGGCAAAGCTTCCCCTAAGCTCTCTGGCTTTTCCTAGACTCCAGGTGCTGCCCAGAGAGGGGGAAATCGCTTACATACATCCCTTGGGTAACGTGCCCGAGACCTGAGTGCAGGAGGAGCAGAACTGCACACTCTGGGGTTGGATCAGGTTGGGATCTGCCTTGATATCTGTAAAATCTAACCCAGCAGCTTCTTGATTGCACAGCATTAGGCCTACCTCAGCCCATGCAGAGAGACCGATGTTCTCAGCCAGTGCCTTCAGCGGGGCCGGGAGACCCAGAAACTGACGGCGTATGGGGTAACGGCTGAGCTGACTGGGGCCTGGGCAGTTGTGCTGCCTCTCGTGAGAGCACGCTGCTCAAACGCATGCCTGGCTGCAGCCAAGCAGAGCCTGACCCTTTCCAGGCTGAGTACACCTTGTCGCAGGCCCTTTGCACAGCAGCAAAGGCTTCCTGGTAGCTTTGCAGGGATGCAGGAGAGTTTTCAGAGTGAGCTGTGGGGGGAGGTTGACTAGAGAGTTGCCTGTCTTTCCTCTGAGACCTGACATGAGCTGTCTTCTTCCTTGCAGAGATTGCTGCTCCCTGGGCTGCCTCCCTCGCCCTTCCCAAATGTGAGCACATCGCAGCCAGCACAGGGAAGGGCCTCCTCTTGTCTTCAAGGCACTTGCTTCTGCCTCCCATTCTTTTGTCCAAAAAAGAAAAAGCCAAACCAAACTAGTCCACAAAGAACTTGTGCTGATCTAAGGAGGAGGCAGTGGAGTCTCAGTCACCTCTTTGCCTCCCAAGATCCTGGCTGTGGGCTTGGTTTTCTGTCCTCGACTTCAGGGGATCAGCTACGGGGAATCAGGATCTTGGATACTTTTGATTTTTGTTTTTACTTGAACCCTTTCAACCAAGAAGCTGAAGCTGTCACTGCTAAAATCCCGTTTTTTTTTCCCAAGCATGTCAGAAAACTGGCAGCAGCAACAGCAGCAGCCACAGCAGCCACCGCCACCACAGCAGCACCACGCTGGGGCAGCTGCCCTCCCAGAGCACTCCATCCCACCCAGCACTGCTGACAACCCCTTGGGCTGTGCCGTCTACGGCATCCTGCTCCAGCCGGACCCCGGTCTGCAGCACCACCAGCACGCCCCCATCCAGGCTGGAGAGCCGTCCCACAAATGCGGTGTGTGTGGCCATGACCTCACTCACCTCTCCAACCCCCATGAGCACCAGTGCTTGCCAGGCCATGACCGCTCTTTCCAGTGTACCCAGTGCCTGAAGATCTTCCACCAGGCCACTGACCTCCTCGAACACCAGTGTATCCAGGTGGAGCAGAAGCCCTTTGTGTGCGGCGTCTGCAAGATGGGCTTCTCCCTCCTGACCTCGCTGGCGCAGCATCACAATGTGCACAACGGCAACGCCATGAAGTGCTCTATCTGTGAGAAGACCTACAAACCTCCAGAGGCAGAGCATTCGCAGCCTCTGGACCCCTCGGAGAAGCCCTACAGCTGCTCCATCTGTCAGAAAACCTTCAAGCACCTCTCGGAGCTGTCCCGGCACGAGCGCATCCACACGGGTGAGAAGCCGTACAAGTGCACGCTGTGCGACAAGAGCTTCAGCCAGTCATCCCACCTGGTGCACCACAAACGGACACACAGCTCAGAGCGGCCCTACAAGTGCACGGTGTGCGAGAAGACCTTCAAGCACCGCTCCCACCTGGTGCGCCACATGTATGCGCACTCAGGGGAGCACCTCTTCAAGTGCAACGTCTGTGAGCTGCACTTCAAGGAGTCGTCGGAGCTGCTGCAGCACCCCTGCACGCCCAGTGGGGAACGGCCCTTCCGCTGCGGCGAGTGCCAGAAGGCCTTCAAGCGCCCCTCGGACCTGCGGCAGCACGAGCGCACGCACAGTGAGGAGCGGCCCTTCAAGTGTGACCTCTGCCAGATGAGCTTCAAGCAGCAGTACGCCCTCATGCGCCATCGTCGCACACACAAGGCCGAGGAGCCCTTCAAGTGCAACCTGTGTGAGAAGGGCTTCGTGCAGCCCTCGCACTTGGTGTACCACCAGCATGTGCATGGCATAGAAAACCTCTTCAAGTGCAACGTGTGCCAGAAGGGCTTCAACCAGTCCTCGGAGCTGCTGCGGCACAAGTGTGTGCAGAACGCAGAGCGGCCCTTCAAGTGCGCGGTGTGCAACAAGTCCTACAAGCGGGCCTCGGCTCTGCAGAAGCACCAGCTGGCCCACTGTGCCGAGAAGCCACTCAAGTGCACGCTCTGCGAGAGACGTTTCTTCTCCTCCTCCGAGTTTGTGCAGCACCGCTGCGACCCGGCCCGTGAGAAGCCCCTCAAGTGCCCCGACTGTGAAAAGCGGTTCAAGTACGCCTCGGACTTGCAGCGCCACCGGCGCGTGCACACGGGCGAGAAGCCTTACAAGTGCCCCTCCTGTGAGAAGGCCTTCAAGCAGCGTGAGCACCTCAACAAGCACCACAGCGTGCATGCCCGGGAGCAGCAGTACAAGTGTATGTGGTGCGGGGAACGGTTCCTGGACTTGGGCCTGCTGCAGGAGCACAGTGTCCAGCACACGGCTGAGGGCGCCTACCAGGTGGCTGCCTGCTTGCCATGAGCCCTCCACCCCTCGGTGGCTTTCAGCTTGCGTGTGACGCTCCTGAGCCTTGGCCTCCCCTTCCCTCTCCTCGGTTGTAGACAGCCTCCAGGGAGTTTTGGGGGAAAGGGGAGGTACGGTGGGGTGGGCAGGTAAACTTTCCTCTGGCCTCCGTGGTTGATACACCACCTGTATCACAGGGGAGATGGACGATGTGAAAAGCTTGAAGGGATGGAGAGGAAAGGAGGGAGGTGGGGAGAGGAAATGATGCCCGTAGTTGCCTGGCATCCCCTGGGCTGTAGTTCACGCTGTAACTGCAATTCCAGTGCTGGGAGCTCAGCTGCCCACTGTAGGCACCAGCCCTTCATGTGCGGCCTCTTTCCCCTGCCCTGCCTGGCAGGGTTGGCGGGGAGGGCTGGGTAACCCTCTTTCTGGAGAGGGCTGTGGAGCAAGGCAGAGCCAGCCCACTCTTCTCCCAGGGTGCACTGCTCGGCGAGGAAGTAGCGGGTTTCCACTGCTGGGATCTCCCAACTTTCTTGGTCCGAGCTCAGTTGAGAGGACCATTTCAAATCGTTAGCATTGATGGACTGCCCCAACCTCCCCTGCTCTCCCTCTTTCTAGAGTGTAGAAAGGGAAAAGCCATGGGGCTGCACAGCTCCAAAAAGCACTTTGGCGTTGCTGCTTTTGCAGTCGCTGGCTGTCACACTCTGCAAGGGTTCTGAGCGAGCCTGCTCACCCCCTGTCCCTGCCAGCAGCATAGGGAAGAGTAGCAAGTGCTGCACTGCTACCAGAGAGCATGGTGAGGAGAGCCTCCGTGCCCTACTCCCAGCCAAGAGCCTGGCGTTTAAGAGCTGCTTCCTGAGGGACCTAGCTCTCCTGCCAAGACTTAACTGCAGCCCCCAGGCCCCTTCTCTCTTTGCATCGCTTGGGCTGTTAGCATACCTCCAGGGGGGTCAGGCAAAGGGCCGTCCCAGCAGTTTGAACACTAAAGGGTGAGGTGAACACTACTAATAACCTGCAACCCCGGAGGCACCATCGCTGACACCATGTGCGGGGTGGGGGGGCGGAGGTTGGTGTCTGATTTGCTGGGGGAAACCAGAGCAAGCCAGGAGAATCCTTCCTGGCCTGCAGGCTCAGCTCCACAGGGAGAGAAGGGTTAGCAGTGGGTAAAGGAGGAGTGTATTTTTTTTCCCCCTCTTGCAGGAGTCCTGTTTTACCCCTTTACTCTTTCTTTACCTCCTCTTTCTTTTTCAGGTTTTGCACAGTTCTTGTAAACATCACTTAAAAATAAATTTCCCCTAGCAAGGTCGATGCAGCCTCAGGTGTTTTCCTCTGCAGAATTTTGCTGGCTTCTCATGAGCGAGAGACCCGTGACGTGCCAGTTAGATGCCTTGGAGGTTGAAGGTGTGCTTACTAGGTTGCCCACCAGTCTTCCTCTCTCTGTCTTTGGAGATATTGAGATGTTAAATATCCATCTGTGGAGATATTCAAGCCCTGACTGGATGCAGTCCTGGACAACTGGACAACCTGCTGTAGGTGACCCTGCTCAAGCAGGGGGTTGGCCTGGATGATCTCCAGAGGTCCCTGCCAGCCTCAGCTCTTCTGTGATCTTGGCTGGCCCTTGTATGAAGTAGGAGTGTTGTGATGAGCTGTAATTAGTGAACAGCAGCCAGTAAGTTGCCCATGTGCTGCACAGGTGATTAGGACAAGTTTAATAAATGTTGTCCATGGCAAGTATAGACAGATTAACCTTGCAGAGAGTTGGGCTGTGCCTGCTTTGGTGGTAGGGAATGCTCATCTAAAAGGTGGAAAAAGGCTTTCATTTCCATTTCCAGCATGCTGAGGGGAAGCGGGGTGTGTTTTCAGGGGCTGGGACAGTTCAGTGAGAGGTCTGGGGGCTGAGTCTTCTTCATGCACAGCTTTAAGGAGATTAAAGCAGACCTTGCTCTCTGCTGCCCAAGGAAGAGGGACCGATGGTTATCTTACTTCACGCTGCCTCAAAGATGTAGAACTTCCTACCGAGTTTTCCGTCTGTGTTTCTTTTTTCCTTTTTTTGCCTTTCTTTTAAAGCAGTTTGTTAATATTCATTAAAAAATACTGTATAGTTTAACTTGATGTCATACTGGATCTTTTAAAAAAAAAAAGATGTCATAACTTGAATTTTTAAAGAGCTCTTTGGTTCTAGGTAGCTGTTTTTTGCAGTTTAATATGTAATAATTTCAGTGTATGCTTTACTGTAGGAGTAAAAATGAGGAGTAAAACCAAGGAAGGTTAATCTTGCCTTTACAGAAGGGCTTGGTGGTCACAGGCTGCGAGCATGGGACCGGGGCCAGGTGGGGAGCGCAGCACCCACCTGAACCCTCGCTCTGTTCCTGCCCTGGGCCGTGGTTAGCTCTGCTCTTGCCTGAAGCAGCCAGGCGCAGCTGCTGCAGGTCCCACAGAGCCGGGGGTTCAGTGGTTGCCCCAAGTGCTTGAGCACAGCACCGGCAACCAGGATCAGTGCCCAGAGCTGGGAGCTTGCAGAGAGGCTCATCTTTAGTAAGAGGAGGGTGTGAAATGGAGGCTGCTGGAGCCCCCGGGGGCTTCTGTGGCTGTATTTCTTTCTGGGGCAGCTGCTGGCTAGAGGAGGGGTTTGGCGAAATTGTTAGTGTGGCCCCAAATGGCTGTGCCCTGCTCTCTTCCCTCCCCAGGGGCCTGGGTGGCTGGACAGCCTCAGGTGCTTGGGGCAGAGGAGGATTGTGGTGGGTCCTGGACACGGCTTCGTACCATGCGCTGGCCATGGAGCTGCCGGATCCTGTCCCCTTGCTACCAGCTGGGCACAGGGACTGTTGGGGAGCGTTTCCCTTATGCTGAGCAGCTGGGAAAGCCCTCGGTGTCCCAGCAAGGAGCTCTGGCTCCGCTTAGGACTTGGAAACAGCCAAGCAGCACCCTCGGCAGAGAGAGCGTCATCAGGGCTGTGTGCTCAGGGGTCCATGCTTGGGGGAGAGGGGATGCTGTGGGGAGCTTGGAGGCAACAAGCCCAGGTCCCGGTTGTCAGCTGGTGCCTGTGAGTAGGGGCCTTCAGGTTCAGAAACATCTTGGTGTGGCAATAGAGCATCATTAAGTAGTACTGGCCGTGGGGCCATGGTGACTCAGTCTCTTCATCTTGCAACAGCCCAAATCCAGTAGAAACCTGCGGTGGCTTCTGCTGCTGGACCTCGGTGCTGGCGGATGGAGGACCTGTGTGGAGTGGGAAGCTGAGCAGCTGCCGAGAGCCTCGGGTATATTTTTATAGGGAGATTGTCTAGTTTGGAAGCAGCTGCCTTGTGTACAGGCGGGCTGGGGGAGCAGGTCAATCTCCGTTGCCGTGCCTTTGGGTCATATGTTGTACCATGAAGTGAGAGGTGGTGGAACTAGCAGGAGGCACGTGAGTGTCAGGAGCGCAGTGCTGTGTGGGGAGGCAGGGGCTGGCCTGGGCAGCCGATGTCCCCTGGGCATCACACCACGAAGGGCTCTCTGCTAACTGCTGGTGTTTCATTTTCAAACCAAAGAGCAGTTGCGGCCAAAGCCTCTTGGGAGTAAAATGTGTTTCTGCTTTGTACCTGTGTTGCACTTCACTTCTGACATTTATTTCAAGAGACTTTCAGGATCCCTTATGTTGCCTCCACTTGGCCTCTCGCATCACTCATCGCCCCACAGCACCCAAGAGGGTCGCCATGCTGGAGCCGGTGTTGCGTCAGCCTCCTGACAAGTGCTCGCGTGTGTCTTCAGGACCTGGTTGCCAGCCTGCCTGAGGATGCTCTGTAGGGCTGGAGTAGGGGATGGTCCCTCCCGAAGGGCTGTTCTGTTCAGCAGGCAGCTTCGGCATAGGATGCTGCTGGGGAGGTGGCAGGGAGGATTAGACTGGCCGAAGGCAATGTGGATGTTGTCCAGCAGATAAATCCTGCTCTCTAGGGCTGCTGTTCCTCTGGCTTCCTGGGCCCAGGAAGAAGGTAGTCAGTTACCTGGGCTTTTTTCCAATCTTGACTTCCCCTTACCCTACCTACAGGATGCCTTTAGTTGTGTCTCAGCCCCTTCTTCTCCACAGCTATTTTGCTTACACTTTTATAAGACCTAGGCTTCTTTGCCCTTTGTTGAATTCTATATTTGTAAGCAGTGGTTTGGTTTTCATCCCTTTCATCTTTTTGATTGTGAGGTCTCTTCCCCCTCTCCTCCACTTCCCCCCCTGCCCAGTTTCTCTTGTAGGCTGGATCCAGGTGATACCAAACCACTGGTGTTGAGGTCAGGTGTTTGGGACCCCAATCTTGCTGGAATCCAGTGGGTGCTTCTGGTCCTTCCCCTGTGAGGTCGCCCATCTTGCTGGGTGTGGGTGATACCTGTGACCTGGCAGCTTGGCTCAGCTGGGTCATGTCCATGGTACAGCTGGCTCTGGCGAGCAAGCCCAAGCCAGGACAGACAGGAACCAGAGCAGAGCTGTAGGAAACGGGCACTGGGGTGAGAGCGGCCATTTCCGTGGTGGGTCCCTTTGCCACATCTCCAAGGCTGGGGGTTAAGTCAGTGAAGGGCTGTCAGACGTTCCTGGGGAGAAGTCATGGTGCTGGGGTGGGGCCAGACCGCTGAGTTCCCCTGGGAATGCCTGCGGAGCAGCTGTGTGCATCGGGCATGTGGCTGAGCTGAGTTAGCCACGGTGTGGACACCCATGGGACTGCGAGTATGCCCAGGTGGCCCTGCCAGCTCTCCGGGGAGCAGATGCCATCCCTGCGATGTGGATGGGAAGACATGCACGCTCTGGTCTTGGGGCCCACACGCTGGAGTGGGGGGGGAGGGGGAAAGCATCCTCTGACAGTGGTTTGGGACGACCTCTGGGTGCTCAAGCCTGACCTTGCACTCTTAGGAGGGAGGAGAGCACTTTCTACACTTTCCCTGGGTATTTACCATCAAGTCCAGGCTGCAGCCAGAGCCTGGCTATTAATAATAAGCAAAAAAACCCTTGTTGTTCTTCAGAGTTTGACTCTTCCTCTGTTAGGTGGTGAGTTCATGTGCGGGAAGGTTCCTGCACACACAGGCATAATGCTGAGATGCAATAACAGCAGGCCGGAAAGGTTTGGGGATGGCGGCTCTCCCCCGGGCCCTGGTGAGCCTGGCTTCTCCCCAGCTGCCAGGCTCCCTCCGCAGCATCTCCCGGCAGCTGCCTCTGCTGCTTTCTGGACATGGAGATGCTGCTCTCGCAGCGTGCCTGGGACGCTCGGCGGGGAGAGCAGGACCGCAGGTGGGAGCTGGACCATGGGCTTGTCTCTGAATGCCTCTGAGCCGTGGATCCAAGGGATTTCATGGCCAGTGAGGTTCTCGGGCTCCTCCTAACCTGCACTTGTGCCACCAGCAGAGTTCCCAGGGCCGTGGGAAGTTGCGGCCAAGGATGATGAGGTTTGTGTGGCTTGCAGTGCCTTTAACACTGCTCTCCATGTGTTTCTAAGATGATACTCCATGTATGTGTGTATATATATTGTATTAACACATCCCGCTCTTCTGTGTGAGTGTCAAATGGTTTTGCTTTACTAATAAATTTATAGTTATTTATACCTTCCTGTGGATGTGTAAGATTTCTGGAGCGGAGGCCGTGTGCTGGGCACCGCCTCCCCTGTCTGTCTTTGTGCTCTGTCTGACTCTGCTTGATTTTTTTTCCTCATGTTTTCTTTCTTTCCCCTGAACGTTTTTGATGGAGAAATGATGGTTCATCTGCCTGGTAACCAGAATTCAAGGCACAGGGTATGGACAGGCTCCCAGGGGCTGAAAGCAAAAGCAGGCAGAGTCTGCAATGGGATTTTGCCCCTTGCTAGAGATGGACTGCTCCCTCCGCAGAGCACAGCTTGCTGCTGGGGCCTCATCGTAGAAGCAAACAGGATCTTCTGCCTGCCAGAAAAGAGCAACTGTTTAGGAGGCAGAAGCTGATGCATGTTGTGCTCCAAGGACCCCAGCTCCATGCACGACTGTTTTTCCCAGAGGTTTCTTTTGCATCCTGCCCCCCATCCTGCGATAGCAAGAGGAGACTGCTACCTGCAGACAACCTGACTTGCTCCATTCAACACCCAGGCCAGGTGAGATGTGTGTTTGTCTCTGGATCACTGAGAAAGCACTTCCAGCTGAAGGTTTGGGAAGGGAATGGGATGGGAAACTGAGGCAAGAATGTGGACAGCACTCGCCCAGGATCACACAGCCGGGAGACGTCTCAGTATCCTTTCTCGGCTGGCTGCTCCATTCAGAGCTCCTTAAATTACAGTGGAGGGGTACTCAGAAGGAGGAGGAGGGATGTCCATATCAGCTGATGCTGATACCAGGTCACTGGTCCCTCTGTGGCAGCTGCGCTGAGCCCTGGGAGAGCGTTGGTGCCACTGAGCAGGATTGTGCTGAGTGGCAGAAGGATGACGCCTTTCAGAGCTGCTCTCATTTCTTATTCCTGGCTGGATGATTTCCATGGGAAGATGAAAAGCTAAACTGCAGATGATAGTCCTAAGCTGTGCCTGTGTTTGAACTTTGCATTTTGAGGAATACTCTGTATCCTCAGGGCAGGCAGCCAAACTGCATCGGCACTACTGGTGCTTTACACAGGCTTTTTCTTTCTCATCTTTCACTTGTATAAATCACAACAAAGCTGCGTAATTTTTGCATGTGCCGGAGCCCTGGGGTCTGGCTGGGGGAGGACCAGGAGCAGTTGGTGGGAGCAGCATCTTCTCAGCACCTTATGAAGAGCCCCTTAAGGTCTGGTTGCTTTTCCAGAAGACCTTACGTACTTGGCAGCTGTTTTCCATGCAGGTATCATCGCTGATCCCTCCTGCTGTACCCCACGAACATAAAAGCTAGGGATGCAAATGAAAGGACAGCAGAAGTGGATGGAAAGTAGTTCTCCAGCAAATGTGCCAGGAGTGCTGGCAGCATTGCCCAGGTGAGGAGCAGAACCTTCCCCTTCCCTGGGGTTCCTCCAGGGCATTAGCTTGCAGAAATAAGTCAAAGACCTTTGTAGACAGGTCTGGCTTGAAGACAAAGTGTCTCCAGAGTGTCCCTGGGGGAGGTGCAAGTTTAGCCATCAGCAATGCTGCTTTTTTTTGAACCCCTCGCTGCAGGATTTCACAAGCCTGAGCCTGCAAAAGTCCACTTGAAACTGGCCCTGCATTGCTTTGCTCTTCCAGACAGCGCCATCTTCTCAGGTGGGACCTGGGCCAGGCTGTGCCTCAAGAGGTGCAGGATGCAGGCCTGTGCTGCTTCTGCTGTTGATCCTGCTGTGGGGGCAACAAGTTGGTTTAACTCTGCGCCTGTCCAGGAGCCACTGCAGCTCCCCAGGATCTTGCTGTTGGGCCTGATACAGCTTGGTCCCTTGGCAGGGGTAGTTTTTCCTAGTGATCCAGGGTTTTCAAAGCATTATGCAGCAGCCCTCATGCCCTGCTTTCAGAGCTGAGGCTCCCCTACCACCCCCAGCCCTGGTGCAGGGGTCAGCACATGTCCCGCAGCAGGGAGCAGAGGGTTTGCCCTGCTGCATGGAGGCATGCATTTGGGGCAGCTGAAATTGCTGACAGATTAAACTGAGATTTTTTTTTTTTTTTTAGGGTGCTGAAGCATCTTCTGCCCTGGCACTCAGCACCCCCCAGCCCCTGAAGCCTGGTGATGGAGGCAGCATCTCAGTGGAGGCCATCTCCACGCTCATCCTGCTTCCCAGTGCAGGCTGGGCCAGGGGAGGAGCGGTGGTCGCCCATCCACTCCATGTGACGATGGCACATGTGTATGGGGCTTCAGCACGTTTGGGGACACAGCGTGCCTTGCTTGCCCCTTGGCACCACCAGCCAGTGGCTGCCACAGGGCTGTGGAGGTAGCACAAGTGGCTGGGGAGGTGAAGGGACGCACGGGGGCGAGCCTGATACCATCGTGTTGCGGGGGCTGGAGGTTTGCGAGCAGGTACTGTGCCAGCCATGGGCTGGGGGTCTGAGCCCACCCCAAGGAAGGGGAAACAGGGATGATCGGGGCTGCCTGGCCTGGGATGGGAACCCTGAGCTCCTCTTCTGGCCATTGTGGAGGGTTTGCTGCTGATTCCTGCTGGGGTAGGGACAGCTCTGCCAGCCAGAGTTGCAGGAAGCAAAATGGGGCAAGCTGAGGCTGGGTAGTGGCGTTGGTAGCCACGAGGCCTGGGAGAGTGCGGCAAGCACCTTTGATTCATGTTTCTGCCATTAAAACCAGTGGCCAATGCTGAGCTGTCAGCAGTCATCTGCTTCAGAGTGAATGGTATGTCAGAAATACAGGGATGCCCTTCAGTTGGCTTCCCCTGGCCCTGTGGCTGGGGAAATGTGGTGCCCTTTGGGAGACCACTGCTCTGTGCCTTAGTTTCTCTAGCTGTAAGCTAAAGCCGCAGAGGTGCTGGGCTGGGGCCAGGCAGGTTGCCTACCAGGCTGGGGACACCCACGGGGCTGGGGAAGGGAAGAATCAGGCCAGGGGGCTCCGGCACTGCTCCGGAGAGCTCTGGCCAAAGACAGAAGCTGGGGCTGGAGGTCGAGCAGCAAAGCTGTGCCAATACCAGGATTCCGGGGTGTGACTGTGGCTGAGATTAGGGGTGATGGGAAAGGCTGACTGTCACACAGGGCTGGAGGTAAACGGATCAAGCAGCAATTGGCAGGCTCAGCAAGGGGAGGCTTAGCTCAGCCTGGCACAGATTTTCTGCTTCCTGCCCTAGGTTCTTCAGGGTAGGGGTAGAGCCATGGGTGGAGCATCCTTGGGCGTATCACCCTCGGGCACATCACCCTTGCATCGCCCCACAGGGGTTTCAGCAGCTCCACTGCTGCTCATCTGCACATCCCTGCGCCCACCTGTGCCTGGGTGAGCCAACAGCCTTCCCTGCAGCACTGCTGGGCTTGTGCCTGGCCGGTGAGTGCCTAGGGTAGCTTTGGTGGCTCCAGAGATTTTGAGGATGCTCAAACCAGCTTGATTTTTGGGGTTTTCTTTGCACTATTCTGCACCAAAGCCAGGCTGGCTGCTGGGAGCTGGGGCATTCAGGACAGCTGGATACCAGTAATCCCATTTGCTGGCAGTGCTGGGCTAATCCTTGCAGAGCCCTGAGCGGATTGGGGTAAGTTTGGTGGGTCAGTGGCAAGCTGTGGTGGCTAAGGAAGCCCACGCAACCCTGGGGTGGCTTCCTGGGGAGGTGGTGGTGAGCGTGCGGGGGTAAGTGGCAGCGATGGAGGTGAGGGACATGGCTGGGGTTTCTGTGGGACTGCCTCTGCACATTGCAAGGGGGGGGTTTGGTGCTCCGAAACGGAGCTGGAGGATGAGCCGGGGGGGGGGTGCAGGTCCATGGGGAGTGATGCTGCAAGGGCGGCAGAGCTGGGTGATGTGGAGGGGTTTGATCGGATTCTGGAGGGGAGGGAAAGGCTGCGGTGCTCCCTGCTATGAGTGGGGATGGCAGGTCTGCACCCTGCTTCTTGCTCTCGGAAACTGGGGCCCTTCGCCCGCTGGCGCAAGTGCCACAGAGCTGGCACGACGGGCAGTGGCACCAACCGGTGCCTGCAACACAGGGTTATACACGTGGCTGCCCACTCTTCAGTGCCATCACAGGCAAATCCTGGCTGTTTATTCCTGTTTCTTCCAGCAACTAATTTTTTGGGGACCCACAAATGTTTCTGTCCCTCTCTTGTATGGATGTGCCAGAGGAATGGCCCTGGCCCTCCACTTTCCTTCCCAGGCCAAGGACAGGCTTAAGCTCCAGGCTTTTACAGCTGCACAAGCTTATGTTGAGGGAAGAGGAGACCTCAGCTGTCACGGGGGGCTCGCTCCAGCCCCGGGGTGCTTTCTCTGGGCTTGCTTGGGCTCAGTGGTGTACATCAGCCATGGGCTTCTTTGGGACCTGGGAAGGTCCCAAGGCATGGGTGGAAATGCCACTGTGCTGCATGGTGCTGCCAGGTTTTCCTTGCTGTTCCTGGGGCATTCACAGCTCCTTAATCCTTTATACCCAGTGGGAGGTAGAAGGCAATTTCTTAATTGGGTTCTGGTCATCAGGCCTCCTGGGAGGTGTTTTACAGCCATCCTGTCCCACTCTGGGGACGTGGGGGTCTCTGGGAGAGCTGAGCCTACCCGTGGCATGCCAGAGGCTGCAGGTGCCACACGGGGTGATGCTTTGGCCGCATCCAGACCCGGCTCCTGGGCTTGCACAAGGTGGGGGCAAGCAAAGAGCTGAGGACACACTTCACCTTGCCTGGGAACCTCAGCTCATTAAGATTTAAGGTGCCAGGCTTTGGACAGCCCCCGATGAACTACCTCAAGAGATTTGAAGACGTTCTGCATGCCTGAAACCTGAGTGAGGGGTTAATGCAAAGAGCCTGGCACTGAGCAGCTTCCAGCCCATAACCTGTTGTGTATGTGGTCATGTGTTAACCTGGGATCAAAGATCCCGTGCAGTCTCCTGGCTGGGCTAGATGGAGCTCAGAGATGTGCTTTCTCTTGCCCTTCACGGGCATCTCCTGTGAGCAGCAGCATGGGGGCTGCCCAAGGTGCTCCTGAGCCCCTCACTGAGCAGAGTGGGGTATCTTTGGAGGGGCATTTTGGGCAGAGCAGAACTCTTTGGAGGGGCAGCAGCAGAAAACATCCCCGGTTTGAGCTGGGCAAGAGCCCCCAGCCCTTGTCTTGTACCCAAGCATGGGAACATGCAGCATCACCTCGCTCGCTGGTGCTGCATCTCAGCCGAGAGTTGCACCAAGAAGGGATGGGGAGACCCAAAAAGGCTGAGCAAACGGAGCTTGAATAGCTGAATTGCTGCTCTGCAACATCTTATTTTTTACCTACCCCATCAACATCTCAGCAGCAACTGCAAGTCAGCCCTGGCTGCCTTTGCTGCCTGCCCCAGCGGCCACCATGGCCCTGGGCCATGGCTGAAAGGTGATGGAGCAGAGTTGTTTCCTAGGGGCAGAACAAGTTGATACGTGTGTTGGGGTGTGAACTTGCCTATAAACAAATTCTGCTCAAATTACTGTTGTTGTTCATCCCTTGAATGAAAAATGAGGGGGAGAGTAGGGAACCCTGAGGAGAGCATCACAGTTTCTGTGATCTATCTGCTACAGCTTCACAAGCCTTCCTCCTTGTGCGACCCTAGCTCTGAAGGGTTGTGCAAAAAAAAAAAAAGAAAAAGAAAAAGCAAAAAAACCCACCTAAATAAGTGGTTACATGTAGGAAAATCAAGTTTAACTGAGCCTGCAAGCTTAAAATAGAGGGCGTAGTTTGCTCTGGATGGCAGTCAGAGGTTGAGCTGGGTTTGGTCTGGCTGTGCTATAGTGCCACGTTTCCCAAGCAGGACGTGGAAACAGAAGGACACCAAGGACCTTTTTGGGCTGCCCTGGGGACAGCGTGAGCAGCTGGTGCACCCAGTATTCCCCAGGGAACGTGCACCACTGCTGCTGGCCTCTTGCCGGCCGGAGACCCCTCCTAGCTACCCGCAGGCGACGGGATGCTGGGCTGGATCGAGCGGGTGGTTCCCCAGCCCCCGGTGCTCCACCTGACAGAGGAGACCCCCCCAGCTCTGTTGCAGGACCTGGAGCCAGCTAAGGTGAGCAGAGAGCCAGTTTGGGAGGTACCGGGGACCCCACGAGCGTGGTGGGAGATGCCCGGTGCCTCTGCATCCAGCCCTGGCACTGTGGTACCCAGGGGTGTTCTGCAGCATCCCTGGGAGGGATAGGGGCCAGGATGCATCCCCCTCCGAGCTGCTGGGAGGCAGAAGGAAGGATGGGGAGTCCCTGGGGTTTGCAGCCACCTTTGAGCAGGGGACGCTGTCCCCTGTGTCTTACTCTGACACCTTCTGCCTTTTATTCTGAAGGCACCTACAGGAAAGGCCGGTGGCCCTGGGGATGCTGCTGACCGTGCCTGGACAGAGGGTAAGCCCCCACGGTGAGGGGACACACCGGCTCGGGCAGCAGATCAGCATTCCTTTACCGGCTGGTACCCCTCCTGCCCAGCATGCCCCTCCTGCCTGGCATGCCAGGGACTGACAGAGCAGTGATGGGAGTTTTCTTTTGTTTTTCCTGCTGCCATTGAAGAAATGGAAAAGAAGGTGGGGTTTGCAGTCCCCGAGGATCCAGGCTCTGTGTTTGAGAGGTATTGCTCTTGCACCCTCCAGTGTGCAACACGGTTTGCTTGGGTTTTTGCTTTTGGTCGGGGGCTGGTTGCCTGGGATGGGGGGTCCCAGCCTGACTCACCCTCTTCCCTGGCAGCGTGGGGAGCAGTGTGCTCTCCTGGCTCTCCCAGGGGCTGGAGAAGGTGATTCCCCATCCAGTCCCGGCCCCAGGGACACTGCAGGCACTCGGAAAGAGCTTTGAGACAAGCATCGACATTCCTGATCAGGTAGGTGACAGATCTGGGCAACAGTCTGGCATATTTGGGCTTCTAGCTCTTTTCACCATTCCTTCTCTTTTTTTTTTTTTCCTTCCTATCACTTTCCCAGTGCTAACTGGGAGCACTAACCCTGCCCCGTGAGGGCTTCTGCCTTCATCTGTCCCCGGGGAAAGGGCAGGTTTCCCTCCCCACCTGGTGGGATGAGCCCTGCCACAGCTGCTGGGCAGGTGACAGTCTGTTTGGCTTTTCAGACAGAGGTCCAGATCCTAAGAGACGAGGAAGAGGATGCTCTGGGTAAGGAGAGCTGGGAGCTCACAGCTTGCAGTATCCCAGGGGCCTTTCTGGGACTCCCGCATCCCACATCCCACCTCCCCAGTCAGTGATGCTGGTGCTATTGTCCCCTTGAGCCAGCTGATGGGGGGACAAGGAGCCCCAAGCAGTGCAGGTCGCGGCTCTCCCCCATCCCCACAGCACTGCTCTCCTTGCAGAGATAACCCCCTTCGATCCAGAGGAGGATGAGCTGGATGGCTGCGAGCCTGAGGCTGGCTTGGATACCGGCACGGAGGAGTGGTGGGTTCCTGGGGAGACTGGCAGAGGGATGCAGGAGGGGCACAGGACGAGCTCCCCAACTGTGGCACGCTCTCCCCATAGGGCAGGAGCGCGGGTGCTCAGCTGGCTGGTGCAGGGCTTTGAGAGGATGGTGCCGCAGCCGGAGATGCTGAAAAAGCCAGAGGTGAGCAGCTGGGGGAAACCGGGGGCTGCTGGGCAGAGGTGGCAGCGGAGCAGGCTGCTCATCCTCATCTTCCCAAATGCCCCAGCTGGCACCTTGGGGAGGAAAACTCTAGGGGAATTCAGCAGAATAAAAGAGAGACCTCGGGGTGCTGTCCCGGTGCTCCCCGACCTGGCTGCATGCTGGGGGGATCCTCCATTTGGGACCCGCTGATGCCAGCAATGCCAGTGTCTGGGTTTAATGGTCCTTGTCAATGAAATGGGGCCAAAACCGCAGTGGAGGGTGTGTGGGTCTGTGCGTGTGGGTCCCCTTGGTGTGGGGGACATGCCTGTCTGGGGTGATGTGGGCCTGCAGACAGTGCTTTGCCATGTCCATCCAACCCTCTGTCCCTCTGCAGCCAGAGCCGAAGGAGCAGAAGTGCAAAGCCATGGTGGGAGGTGAGCAATCCCCCTTCCCTGGGTGGCCCTTTCAGAGGGGACACTGCCTTCGAGAACTCGGGTGTAGGCAGGGACCAGCACTGGGGCTGCCCTCCACCCCTACGGCCCAGGGTACTGACTGTGCCAAGAGGGGTGGGCACGCTGAATCCTGGCATCATGGCACTGCCCCTACACCATGTCTGTTCCCAAATCACCTGTGTCCTCATCCCAGGCTGGGTTTCCAGGGGAGAGGAGGTCCCCCAAGCCTGTCCCTCTGTGGGAGGTGACCCTTCCTTGCTTGCTCCCTGTCCCCAACAATTTATAAGATGACTGCTGCATTACCTATCCCTCTTCTTCTTCTAAATAAACCTCAGCAGGCACAAAAGGGACTAAAACCCAGGTAAAGTCAAAAAGTAGCATTTCAGCTGCCCAGAACATCCCAGGAGCAGTGGAGCCGGCAGCGGCCAAGGGGCAGCCCGAGCCGCCAATCGCCACCCTCAACCCTCGGTCCCTGGCTGGGGACAGCAGCAGGTAACCACAGCAGCAACTTCTGTGTGGGCACCGTGACCAGAGGGACAGCTGCTGTGGGAGCAAAGGCTCTGGCAGCCTGGTCTAATAGTGGTTTCTGGTCACCAGGGTGTTTGCTTGGTTGGTCCAGGGGCTGGAGAAGGTGATGCCACAGCCAGTGATCAGGGAGAAGCAGGACGCACAGGTATGCTGTCTAGTAGATAGGTAAAGGGCACGTAAATGCCATGCTCCTGGTGGGGAGGGTGTCCCCTGCCATGCAGATGCCACTAGATCAGTAGCAGGACCTGCTGTGGTTTGGCCTGTCACCCAGCTCCTTCAAGAAAACAAATCCCCATGACCTGCTTAGCTTGAAACCAGGATTTGGCTTCTAAGCAGTGAGATAGCCCATAGCATGTGCTTTCTTTACCATTTCCTTGCCTTTCTGTGTGGCACTGGGTGGTGTCCAGGCCCTGGCATCTCACCCAGGTATGGTCCAACTCTAAGGAGAAGCAGCAGCAGCTTTACGTGCTCTCCTTTCCTTCCCTTATACTTAGGCAAGCTCACTGATGTGCTCCTGCCTTTTATTATCGTGCATGGGGATGCTTGTGCCCATGGCCAAACCATCCAACCTGCCCCAAGAAATTGCATGGTGTATTTAGGGTAAAAGGACCACATTTACTGAAAATGGGGTATTTAGGGTAAAAGTTTAGGTTTACTGAAAATGGGCAAGGTCTCATGTTTCCCTTTTCCTTCTGGCAGGGAGTGGCCACAGCAACCTCAAGTCCTGTGGAAGAAAGTAAGTGGTTGCTCCATCTCACTGTGCTGGTTAGCTTGCTGAGGTCAGAAAGGTTGTTGGGAAGAGGGGCCACTGGCAGCTTTTATCGCCTGGTCTGCCATGGGTGCCAGCTTGAGAGCCCCTGAAATCCCCAGGGGAAGCCATGAGAGGCTGTTGCTGCTTGAAAAGCGGGAGCAGATCAGGAGTTGTGGTGGGGGCTTGGTAAAACTCAGGCCGGGGGAGTCTCCGAGTGCAGCATCCCACATCTTCAGGTCCCGGGTTTTGAGGTTAGTGCTGATATCAAGGTCTGTGCTCGAGCTGTGCCGGAGGATGTTTGCCAAGCTGGTGGGATTTGATCAAAGGGTTACAAGGGACTTTAAACCTGCCCTCTTCAATGCCCCCTTTGGCATGTTTGCTGCTGAGCTGGAGAGTATTTGCCGAGCCTGGTGTGAGATGTCTGGGGAGGTACCTCAGGAATACAGATTCCTGGGATTAGATTAGATGTGTTAGATGTAAATCCACATGGTTGTAGGAAAACATTGCAGGGTTCACACTGCTGCTTGCCTGCCCATGGAGGGGAACAAGCGCTGGCTCTGCAGGCAGATGGGTTTGGCTCCGTCTGCCAACCACGTTGCAAGATGCTGAGCAAAACAGGGAGCCCAGCCGGGAGCCATGGCTGCCTCCACAGATGGACCGGGCAGGGCAGGTGTCACACAACCCCGTGCAAGCTCCATCCCTGGGAATGAGTGGTTGGTTGGGCTGTGGGAGCTGCCGATGGGAGTGAGGACCTGCTGCAGCACACAGAGGTTGTGCATCCCTCCAGGGAGATGCTGGGAGGTTGCTCCCACCGAGCCACCAGCCACTTGGTGGGATCTCGGAGCAGGAAATCCTACAGGAAGGCATTTCTCTGCATGTTTGTATGAACTGGAGACCTGAGTGCTGCTGTGGACCTTGGAAAGAGGCAAAGCCAGTGGGAAGTTTCTGCATGTGCAGGGCAGTTGCACCCTTTGTGCGCAGCTGGCTTGTGTTACAGCTTGCTTTGGTGCCTTGAGGCATCTCAAGATCACTTAATCTACCTGAGGAAGGGAGCAATTGGGTCGAGCAAGAGATCTGCTCCGGCACCAAACTGCCAGCACACTCATTAATGTTTTCCTTCTCCTTTTGTTTCAGGGGGCAAAGGGGCTTAGCGCCTCTGAAACAAATGGAAAACGAAGACCATGGTGAGCCAGCCCTTCCCACAACCAACTGAGACCAACCCAAGGAGAAAGTGCAGCTGGGGAGGAAAAGCAAAGGGGAATCTGCACATGGTCTCTAGCTCCTTCCCAGCCACGGTGGCGGGGACCTCAGGCTGGTGCAGGGATGCTGGCTGCATGTCCCCAGTCCCAGGGCTGTCCCATCCCAGCTCCCTCTTGGCTCCGGGAACCGGAGCTATTGGTTTTGCAGGGTAATATCTATGAGATGGGAACTATAAATTATAGGGGGATAGAAAAGCATCACTCAGGACACCTCAGAGGCAGAAAGCCTCTTGTTGCAGCCTCCCAGCACTCCTGGCCCTTTCACCCCACCCCACCCTCCACCCCATCCCCCCCCAGCATCCGAATATTCACCCCTGAGGCCTCCAGCTGAAGCCCACAGGCTTCTTTTATTTAACTTCTGCCTCCCAGGTGCAAAGTTATAAAGCTCTTTAAGCTGTCATCAGCTTCTTATTGCTTTTCTTCCATTAACTGCGTGTTTTCTCCCAGCAAGTGGAAGGGGCTCTGGTTTGCAGCAGCAAACACAGGTGGGTGAGGTTAATCTCTAGGTGAAGAGTAGGAGTTAATGGTTAAAAGCCTTTGCCCAGGCTCTTATTATAGGAGAACTTACCACAAACTCTCCTTACCCCCAACTACGGCTGCTCCCTCCTGAAGCTCACAGCCCTTCAGATGCAGCACTGACTGCGGCAGCAGGAGTATCCTGGCAGGGAAAAGATCTCAGGGGCTGTGTCCAGCCCAGAGGTGAGCGGACAGGCGTAGCCAATGCAGGCATGCTGGTCTGGATTGGGTGAGAGCCCATACACACCAGGTTTTTAGTCCTTAGAATAGCAGAATGGTTTGTGTTGGGAGGGACCTTGAAGATGATCTGGTCTAACCCCCTCTGCCATGGGAAGGGACATCTTCCATTAGACCAGATTGCTCAAAGTCCCATCCAACCTGACCTTGAACACTTCCAAAGATGGGGCAACCACAACTTCTCTGGCCAACCTGTTCCAGTGTCTCACCGCTCTTATTGTACAATATTTCTTCCTTATGTCCAGCCTAAATCTACCCTCTTTCAGTTTAAAACCATTACCCCTTGTCCTGTCACTACAGGCCTTGGTAAAAAGTCTTTCTCCATCTTTCATATAAGTCCCCTTGACGGTCTCCCACCATCTCATTGCATCTCTTTGGGATGATCTAGGCAACTATAACGATGAGTCATGAGCCAAGCAACCACTCTGCGCCCCATCCCATGTGTTTATAACGAACCCTGCTGATACCAGGCTACACTTTAGTATTTGCCCAATTTTCATATAATGTATCCAAAAGTTGTGGTGTGTTTTAGAAGCCATCTCCCTGACTGCTGTCCCACGTTTTAATTAACAGAGATCTAGAGGAAACAGGCTAAAGGCAATATAGGCACTGTGGGGTGGGTAAATACAGCACAGAGCCGAGCGTGGGTGGGTTTCCTGCCTTTCTGTAGTTGAATTTGCACGTTTCCTATTAGCTTTGCTGTGGACATGTAAGTTTTGTTGTCAGGCAGACCTCAAAATAAACTGGTTTTACAGTATGCGGATGCGTTTCCTCCTCCTGTTTCTCCAGTGTGTGCCTGATGTGGTAGGATGGGTACCCCTGGGACACGGCGAGGGCTGGTCATGGGTCAGACCTGTGCTCTTCATTTTGCAGCTGGTCTGACAACCTCCCTGGTAACCCGCTGTGGGTTTTCCCCCAGCAATGGTGGGAAATGGCAAGTCATGCCGGATGCTTCCTACTCCGTGCCCAGGGGAGCGTTCGGAGCAGATGCAGCGTGGTGCTCAGAGCATTCCGATGTGGGCTCTGGGTTGAGTCTTGTTCTGCAAAACCAGGGCCCTCAGGCTGTGCTAGTGCGGTGTTTTGCTTGGGGTTCGCAAGGGGAGGGGCTTTGGGCTCTTTCCATAGCTGCTTCTGTTTGCAAGGAGAGCCAAAATGTGGCCTGGAGATGGGCCAAATCCTCTGCTGGTGGAAGTTGCTGTGTGTGTAGGGAAGTCAACAGGTATCTGTATGCAAAGGGTTATATTTTTCATAGGGCTTTGCTGCGCTTGGTACAAAATGGTGAATTTTCTTCTTTCTTCTGGCAAAAGTGCCTAAGGCATCTGTCCGACACAGCTCGGGGGATCAGGGCTGCACAGGTCTGTGCAGGCTGAGAGGTGCTTCAGTCCTGGCATGCAGCAGCACCTCTGCATCGAGCAGCTAAAACTTGGCACCTGCCCTGCCCCTACCCCTGGCCTCTCAAAAATGTGCTGCTCTTACTTCATCATGTCACTTTCCCTGTTCCCATTTCAGTTCATATTGTCCCTGGGGAACCTGAGGAGACTGACCTCGTCCTGGAAGAGATCAATGATGACTGGATTAATGAAGCCACGTGTGAGATGATGGCCTGGGGTCGTGAGGCTGAGCTGGTGGCAGATGTTCATCCCCTTCCCCCCATACAGGAGGAACCTCAGGAAGAAGAAAACGGGTAAAAGGGACATGCTGTTGATGAGCAACTCTGCTCTCCAGCCACCAGCGTGGTGGCCATGGGAGGGGACAAGCATAACCCTAGGCATCCCTCCTTGCGAGCGCTGGTGGTGGAGCTGGCAGTGGGCAGCTGAGGTGCCCATTTCCAAACAAGGGAGCACCAGAAGGACCCAAAAGGTGTTTGAGCAAATAGCCTTTCCTTCTGGTGCTGAGATTTGGGTTGGGCAGGCAGTGGCAGAGCCATGAATCCAATGCTTCATGTTGCCCTGCAGAGGACAGCTGAAGGATGCTCTGCTTAGGCTTCCCATAAGTAGATTTTGGCCCTAAGGCAAGAGGGTTTGGACCTCGTTCCTATCAACTGCACATCCAACTGTCATGACATTTGGAAATGGTAGTCTTATCTCTATAACTTATCCTACTTCTTCCAAAAGAAATCCCTGCTGAAGTCCTCCCAAGGGCTGGGCAATATGTTCAGAGCTGGAAGTGGGCTGCATTGCAGCAGGGGGATGAGAGGTGTCCATGCACATTCCCAAAGTGTTTGGGAGCCCCCCAAAATGCTCCCAGCACACATACAGGGGATGGTGAGCATAGTGGTCCCCACTTCCGACATGTGCTTAGTGCAGTTGAGCATTGCCCAAGTGATGCCCAGAGCCGCATTCACTCAGCAGAGGTCTCTTCTGCTCAGCCAGAAAACACTGGACATGTTATAAAAATATTTTTCAGATATTTTTTCCTCTTGGTATACGAGTCTGAGAAGTTATGGGTAGCAAGCACATCCTGTCCTGGAGGGTGGGTTTCTTTAACAGGGAGGTTTTGGTCAAAATCAGCAACAAGTGACCCCTAAGCACAACCTCTCCCAGTGCCACAAGGGGAATTTGAAGGCTCTAGGAGTCTGGTTTTGCATTCCCAAACTTTTTCCCATTTTTCCTCCCACCCCCTTGGGACTGCAGACACTAATGGGCTGTAAAACAGCATATCCTGGTGTGCCTGAGCGTGTCCCCAGCAGGATGTTGGCTGGAGGGAGAGCACCTCCAGCCCAAGGGGATGTGGAGACTGGCAGTGCTCCTCTTGTGAGGTTCAGACATGCTTTTTGGATTTCACCTAATGAGGTTCTCCTTCTCAGACAGTGGTTGTGCTCCCTGAGTGCTGCCGAGGAGGAAGAGGAAGAGGAGGAGGAGGGGGAGGAAGAGGAGGAGGAGAAAGAGGAGGAGGAGAAAGAGGAGGAGAGTGCGGGGTGAGTGGCTCCTGTTGCCTTTATGGCTTTGTTGGAAACGAGCGTGAACGCAGTTGCTGTTTCAGCTGCATTCACGAGCCGGAGAGGCTGCAACACCCGTGGATGAGTGAGCTCCTCTTGGCAGAGCGGAGCTCCCCAGCCTGGCGTTTGGGAGGGAAGCGTTTGGGAGGGATGCTTTCGCAAACCGGCTCACCCCAGGGCTCCTTGCTGACGCGGCACCTGGTGACAGGCGAGTGTCTCCTGGTGACACAGGCTCCATCTCCATTGCAGCCGCCCGTAGCAACCACAGCCCCTGGCCATCCCCTGTGGGGTCTGGCAGCTCTGCTGAGCAGGAGCCCCGGCATGTGCCTTTATCGGGAGCTGGGAGCACCCAGCTCCTGGAGAGGGTCCATGTTATTTAAAACTATATCCATTAATTCAGGGCAGTCGGGATTATTATGAGTATTACAGAGCTGAATTTAAAGACAGGATTATGTGTTCTACCTGTAAAATGCTACTTAATACAAGTAGGTACAATTTTACTTTTTTTCCTATTGTGGAAAATAGCCAAGTTATTGTCAGCTGTTGTGGGTGGTGACTTTGGTCTAGATGGTATCTAGAAAAATCTTTCCACTTAGTTTAGTGGTTTGTTCTGATTTCATGTGAGAGAAACATTTAGGGATTTGTTACCTAGTGCTACAATATTATTCTCTGTTAATTCCTGTAAGGTAGCTAGATTCTCAGGAAAAAGCTGAAAATGCATGATTATTCAGTCTTAAAGCCATACTTTTTATTTCATCAAAATCTGTTCCTGGAGCTCTACTATAGAAACTTGAACTTCAGTTTTTGGGTGAATGAGATGCTGCTCCATCCTTTAATGTGTTTGTCTGTTTATGGGAAAAGAGAGACACTGATGGCTTTTCTAGATCAGGATGAAAAGACCTGCGATTGCATTTGAAGGGAGCCTAATTAAGAAAAAAGGGGGGGGGGGAATTATTAAACATAATTAAAAAAAAGACCCTGGAAAATAACAGTTTTTCAAGGCATGGAGATAAAAGAGAAAAAGCAGCCACTGCTTCTTACATACATCTTCTGACTTAGGACCTGCCAATGATGTGGAAAGGTGGTTTTTCAATTTTCTTACATTCAGCTGTCTTAAAATGTTTCGTTATCCCCAATCCTGCTTTGCATATCTCTCCAGGAAAGAGCAAAACAGGAGATAAGTGCACAGAACTACATGATGAGGCTCGCTTTTTTTCAGTTGTAAAATTATATTAAACCAATAAAACTGATCTTGTGATCCCCCTTTGTCAGAATGGTGGAGCTGAGGTCTACGCTTGCTGCTGAAGGAAGATGAGAATTATGTGTCCTGGTGGTGTCTTAGAGAGGCAAACATGGGATTCGGATGGTGCTTGTGGGGCAGCCCTGCCTGGAAATCAGGCTCTCAGCTTTTTATTTGCAAATTTTAATTATATGAGAGATTATTATGCACAGCAGGAGAAACATACTGCCTGTATCTTTCTGCATATGCAATGTTTGCTTATGCATATGCAATGCCCTGCATTATTTATGCACCTCTCACCTGGTCTCCCATGTAGTATTTTTTTCCAAGTCCCTAAGCAGCAATTTTTTTCATACTGCTACTGTGTTAAACTAAGATTTCTGTGGTATTGTTCACCTGCAAATGGGGCTTGAGCAGCTAGAGGAACAGTGCTCCCTGAAACTGGGAGAGCCGTGCATCATCCCTGTTGACCTGATGCCCCTCCCCCGTTGATGTGATGCCCCCATCCACAATGTGCCCAACCTCAGAAAGGGCAAAAGCAAGCTCTGGCACTTGTCTCTGTTTGATCTGTACCATCCAGACCCCTGCTTCAGTCGCCTTGTCTCACCCCTGACGAGGGCGTGGATGAAGTCTACTTTACAGAGGAGGCCCTCAGGTTTGAGCAGCTGGAAGAAGCTGAGATAAGTGATCTTGAAGGTGCTTTTGTACAGGTACGGCATCGCTCCCTGCTTGGGCTCAGGTCTGCAATGAGCTCTTGCTGCCTAGCACATGCCAGGGGCTCAGAGCTTGTCCGGGCGGATGCAGTGCCCTGGCAAGGAGCAGGGACCAGGATGGGCACTGGAAATGTTTGCCACTGAGATGTCCCCATCTCTGAACCTGAGACAGCAGCAGTAGCTATGCACCAAGGGAGGGATGCTTTCACTCTAAATTGTGGCACTGAACAGCAGGCTGAGAGGCTGGAGAATGGTCAGGGTATATGGGGCACCCAATCAAGCTGCAAAGTCTGCTCTTTTACTGACAGCGCAGGTCTTTTTCTCCTTAAAATGGCTTTTTTCATTTTGAAGGTGGAAGAGGAGACAGCTGAAGCTACTGAAACCGATGCCGAAGGTATAATATATAGCAGTGTAACGTCAAATTAAGATGAACTGAAGCAGGCAATATGATGCCTGGTGAGGAGAAGATGAAGCTTCTCCCTCCCTGCTGCTTGCTGTCTGGGAGCAGGCAGCTGAGTTTTCTGCAGTGTGGGCCTGTGTGGGCAGTCATGGCTTTTCTCTAGCTTAAAGCATCCGTGGGCAAAGTGCAATGGCAATTATTGTCATCAGCTGGAGCCAGCTCTGAAAGGCTGGTGCTTACGCAGTACTTAGTCTTGTTGATTAAGCAATCTCTGATGTCAAATAAGAGTTTTTCCTTCAGCTGAAGAACGGAGGGGGGATGAAAAGGATTTTCTCTATCACTTTGCTCAATTTTGGAAATAACCAGTGGCATAAAGCGCGTTTTAATATAACCTTTTAGGAGGTAACAGGTTGGTAATGACACTTAGGTGGTGAGCTCCCATCGCAGTCTGAGTGAGCAAAGGCAGGTCCTGGCATAACTCCGCCGACACTGGCGAGTTGTACAAGGGGTGGCTTGACCTGAGCTCTGGTACAGGCTGGAGATTTCTCTGCTCATGTAGCCCTTGTAGAGCACCCCAATCTTGCAGTGATGCTAGAAAAGCATGTGGTAGGATGCTCACCACTGCTCTGCTGTGCTACCAACATCTGTGAGCAGTGAGCAGCAACAAAACCCCAGCCGCCCTGCATTTCTCTGCACTGACATATCCATCCCATCTCAAACCACTCTGTGTTTTATTGCAGCTTCAGATGCCTTGTCCTTTGCTTGAAGCACCTAGGCACCTAGCAGCATGTCCAAGCGTGCCCAAGACGTCGAGCTAGATTGGCTGGTGCATGACAAGCCACTCAATGGCGGGGATACCTCCCCTCCTGGCCACGGCGCACTAGAGCAGCTCCCCAATGTCCCCAGCTACCGAGCCACCGCTGCCTCCCGCATCCCCATCCTTGTCACCAGCAAGCCAAAGGCTGGAGTTGTCAACCCCAATTTTTGCAATGAAGAGCAATCCCCCCTAGGTATTAGAGATGTCGGCTTTGACGAAGGACTTGCATAGCTTGAGGGGGGCAAGGGGTTATTCCTGGAGTAGTTGCTTTTTGTTGCTTTTTGGGAAAAAATAAATAAAAGCATGCTTCATGTTGCAGCACAGAGGCTGGGGAACAAAATTCATGTTTTTTCTTCTTCTGCCTCATTACTATGTGCCTTTCTAGCTAATCCCTAGAGTGTATTTGCAAATATCCATAAATGATATGCTATATGTTTTGACTTGCTTGGTCAAAAACTCTCCTGAAGGATCTGCAGGCAGAGGGTTAAATATCTGCTGCACACGCAGTTTTCTCCTTAGCATTCGTGCAACCCACTCATACGAAGAGGACAGTAAGATGGAGGTTTGCTGTTCAAGGTTTTCTGCCTTTTAACCCAGAAGTACAAATTATGTTTCTGTAGCTTTGCTTTGCTTTGTTTTTAACCAGCAAGCCAAATTCTGCTGCTTTTCCTTACATGCAATGGGATTTTTAACTTTGCAACCCAAACAGGCCTTTTCTTTGTGATTTGATTGAGCCACACTCTGATCAACTGGTCCCACACCAGCGTGGGACAGGAGGGGGTGCACTGGGTCTTTCAGATGTGTGAAAACCCCCCTTAGAAATCCTGCAGGAGCTTATGCATTGCATCTTGCATTTTGTTATATAGCTAAGAAAAGGGATGACACTTCACAGCCTGGCTGGCTGCGGGGTCTAGCCAAAATAACCCCCAGTGCCATTTCTCCCTTAGGCCATTGGCATCTCTTTTCACCCACTATAAACATCCAACCTTCCTGCTTCTAACCTTGCTTATGGCAGGAAGCAGTTATTACCTCTGCAAAGGAGAGAGGCTGAAAGTACTTGTTTAAATAGTGCCTTATTCTGTATGAAAAGCAAATGCTCGTGTAATTTGGAGCATGCATGATCCATATGTTTATCTTCAGAAGACCCAGGAGATTTTCTAGACCCTGGGAGGCAGGTTTGCAGCTGGAAATCCTGGGTTCCTGCACAATACCTGCAGCTGGTAATCCTCGTCTCCATAATTTTCTGAACCACAGGAACCCAGAGCTTGCATGGAGTAGTTGCAATCACTGCAAGCTGGGAAAACAGAAAGAAAGCAGGTGACACTTCTCATGGTGTTAAAAACTGGGCAAAAAAGAAAAAGAAATGCTCCAAACTATTAGGACAAAGAAGTGCTGGGCAAGAAGGGAACGGAGGGAAAAGGAGGGTCCTTCCAGCATGCTGCAGGGTTTGGGGGCTCCATGGAGGCAATGGGACCTGGGGATTCATCCTGGCTGCAGGCTGGGCCCTGCGCCCCTCTCACCTGCAGTTATTGTCCTTCTCCACGGGCCAGGCAATTACCCAGCCGTGGACATCAAGGATGCGGACAGCGGAGGCGATGCTCTGGAGAAGGATGGTGCCCACTTACCAGTGCCCACCACTGGTGCTCCCAACATGCTGGCAGTGCCCAGCATGGCACCAGCATCTCCCAGGTATGGCTCTGCCCAGGTGCGGTCCCTGGATCCCAGGGGTCTCACCCTTCAACAGTGCCAGTACATGAAAATTTATTCAATGTATGGAGCAACCCATTTCTGGCAGGTTTGGACAGTGAGACGGGGTGATGCATGTGCGTTGGGTGTCACCCCATGCAAGGCAGGACAGATGACAAAAGCCTTACCTCTTGTTTGCGTTTTTTAATTAAGTGGTTAAATTTTGCTTAAAGCTTTTGGAGGCTGTGGGCAGCCCAGTCTGTGTGTCCTCCTGGAGATGAGCTCGATCCCCAGGCCATGGTCAGATCCCATTTGTCTGTTGTTCCACGCATCTGTGCTCTCAAATTCAGAGCATGGGGGGTCTGTGTGCTGGGTAACAGGCCTTCATCATAAAACCCAACAATTTTCTTCTTGCATTTTTGCTGGAAGGGTTTGCAGCATCTCCCCACTGGGTTTGCACCTTTGGATCAAGGATGCTCAGAAAGGGGGAGGATTAAAACTGAGTTTTAAAACTGAGGTTGGAGGAAGCCAATGGTTTTTTGGTTGTTGTTGAGGTCTTTTTGAAGCTCATTCTTGCAGAGGATTAAAAATTAAAACCAAGGTGTTTTTTTCTGTGCTGAAAACCAGGTGTTATATTAATCTTCAATAGTTTGGATCTTTTAGTAAACAAGCTCCTGGAGGACTTGAAAATAAAATGGCAAAAATGCCCATAATCCAGTCTCTTGAACAGCTTTTTAAACTGGGAAAGCAGAGCCCAAGGAGCCATATGAAATACCTGCAGTGCAAATACTGACAGCATTAAGAGGCCAGTTATTTAAAGCCTGCTGAATCTCACTGCCTTTCTTCTATTAGCCCAGCGATGAAAATTGTCTTGTGACAACAAGCTCATCACTGGAGAGTGGTCAAGGTTCACATCCTCAGCCACAGCGTGCTCAGGATCAGTCTGGGGAAACACCTTTGGCAGTTGCTGCTTGGGATGTGTTTTTCTCTCTTGGGTTAATGAACAGAACAGGTTATTTTTCTGAGGCAAAAAGGTCCATGTTTTCCAGTTCCATCAGCAGGCACGGCAGCTCTTGCTGTGCCCTGTGCCTGGTGCAGTGCACCTGTCCCAACTCTCCCCACGGGGGTGCAGAGGCTTTTCTGCACCTCCCTCTTTAGCAGCATCTGCGGTTTGTCATGGGAGGTCCCCCCAAAAGGCACAGGGTGCGTCTGCTTGGGCATCTGATTCGAGCTCTCTCTGTTCTTCTAAACCAGATACTTCCCAAAACTGCTCCTGACCTTATTCCTTGAGATTGTTTCCTATCACGAGAACATTTAAAGTTTAGGTTTGTCCTTCTCTCCTTGCACAGCAGATGAGGCTGTGTAACTCCCCTCTCCCTGGGATTTGTGACTTTGCTGCAGATGTTCATCCATCTTTGAATCAGGGTCGAGGTGCTGGGCTTTTGCTTATGCCTTCAGGCGACATAGGAAATGGACAACAATTCAGATTAACACCTATGTCATGCATCCCAGCACATCTTGAGCATCTTTGGAGCCCAGGATCCAGCAGCCCAAAGGCACAAGCTTTGCTTATTTAGATCCACTTATCTATGTACAGTTCTGTCCCCACCATCATTTTTTTATCAAGTCTTTTATCAAGACCTTATTGTAGCCTTTCAGTATGTAAGGGCAGGTGTATAAGAAAGACAGAGAAAGACTTTTTACTAGGGCCTGTAGTGATAGAACAATGGGACACGCTTTTAAAAAGGAAGAGGGGTAGGTTTAGATTGGACATAAGGAAGAAATATTTTACGATGAGGGTAGTGAGACACTGGAACAGGTTGCCCAGAGAAGTTGTGGATGCCCCATCAATGGAAATGTTCAAGGTCTGGATAGACGAGGCTTTGAGCAACCTGGTCTAGTGGAAGGTGTCCCTGCCCACAGCAGGGGGGTGGGGTTGGACTAGATGATCTTCAAAGATCTCTTCCAACCCAAACCATTCTGTGATCCTATGGTTCCCCAGTAGAGCTATTTTTTTGAGCACCTCAGTTTTCTCATGCTATTTTCTACCCATTTCTTAAAGCAGGTTATATATTTGCAGTTACACATATGAGCATATGAACCTTTCTGCCACGTCTCTAGGTAGTGTGTCTCAAGGCAATGCTGGAGCTCCCTTGGTAGAGCTGGAGATTTTTAAAAGCAAGGAACTCCTGTTTTGCTACATAAAGAAATAAAATTTCATCATTCTGAACCAGAATGAAAATGCTCAGCTCCAGCAGGTGTTTTCAGAGGAAGAGGACATCAACTCTGCACTGAGCAATCATCCATTTATCCTAAGTCACTTCCCTTGGCCACAGTCTTAGTTTTTTTTCCCCACATGAGGCTGTGAAAGATTAGGGTTAACATTGTTTAGACAGAGTCATGAAAGACTCACTGCAAATGAGCCACACATTGTCTAACTGGTGCCTGGAAACAGGCTCTTGCAGGTGATAAATGCCAGGATAGACCAGACAATGCCATATGGGCAGGGCCTCTATGAGGGACCCTGTGCATCCCGCATTGCTCTGGGCAGGAACAGGACAGCCTGGCGGTTATGGTCACAGCTTTCCGAGGGCATTGAAAATGGAACAATATTTAGGCTCCAACAGGGTCTTCCATCATGGCTGGCTTTTTGGTGGATGATTGTGTGATGGCCGGTGCCGAAGAGCTACCTGAGCATAGCTGGAGGCTCTGCTTCTGGGCAGCATCAGAGCAATATCCCATGGTCCACACCAATGGCCAAGCCCAGACAGCGGCTGCCGGCCTCGTATTGCTCTCCCTATAGCTTTATTTAAGCAATTGCACTCTTTACCTGGTCTCTTGAGGTAGCAAATTACATTTTTATTGCTTGTATTCAAATTCTTTCATACTTGCCTTCCTGCATCTGTGCAAGGGAGTTTGTGAGTTCTTTGCACCTGTGCTGTGCATTTCTACTTCCTAATTTATTTACTATTAATTCATTAATAATTTAATTATTTATTAAATCTTTCACCTTTAGCTTTTACTTGGTCTACTCCGCTTCACTAGCTATGCATCTCTTGGGTCACTTTGTATCATAGGAGATGCAGTTTGAAGTCTTCATGCATCAGTAGAAAAAAATCTGGGTTTTAGAGCCATTCTGACCAGCAGTCTGGAGGTCCTGTCCCAAAAAAACATCCCCTGCAGCTGGACTGTATCAAAGGACCAAATGTTCTCCAGAGGATTATCACACAGGTTCCCTTTTTTTCCACAGATGACTGAGAAATTTCTAGACGTGCCTCGTTTTTGGACTTAGGTTGCACATACATGAGCTTCTCCATAGGACTTAGCGTAATGTCCCAGATTCCCTCTGAGCCCTTCACCCACCAGTTTCCAAAATCTGCTGAAGTTTGTGTTGCTTTTCAGATAGCTCCTGTTCCTTCTCACATCTGTGTCTGCTGGGAACACAGGTGAACTACAGACACCACAGAACACCAAGGGGTGTTTCCTGTGCCTCTGGATTTACAGCCTTCCTGGGGATGTTTATCTCCTTTTACATCTTTCTGAGGGCATCCATTAATCTGAAACAAAAGGCATTTTTTCCCAGATGGATGCTGATACACAAAGTTTTGCATGTACTTGGAGGGCGACCACGCAAGCTCTGTGGCCTGTGGGGAGCTATGCCACAGGCAAAGAGCAGGGATGGTGATACCCTCTCTGTAGGGTCCCCCTTATAGAGCAAGAGGCTATTGAACTTTTGATGTAGGCATCTTGGGCTTGCTTATAGATGAGGATGGGCAATGGGGCAGTGCGGTGCCCCAAAGTGAGCAGAGGCAGGAGAAGGGCATCTGGAGACCGGTGAGAGGCAATGGATGTTGTCCTAACAACATCATGGACCTTGGCAGGACTCCAAACTGATGTGGTTTTGGGAACCTCTTCATCCACATCTGAGGGTACTCTAACAGCGGGGTTGATGGTTTTGCTCTGCCCCTGTGCTGCATACTTGGGGAATGAAGGTTTCTTTGGTCTTGTACACCTCCCCTTCCCAGCAGAGCAAGCCTGAGAGCCAGCGAGGCTGGAGGTGGGTGGATTCATCATATTTGGCTTTCCTCAGAAGACTTGCTATGGCAGGGCGACCTCCCTCAGTGTCCTGCTTGCTCCTGCTCCACATGCGGCACTGAGCCATTTTGCACCAGGGTCAGTGAAATCCTGGTTAATTTAGAGCAACAACTGTGGAGGCAGAAGACAATTCTTTGTCACAGTTAAAACTGGATTTGACTGCAGGTTTGCAAACTCCATTTTTGCCGTGATTGTCATCTTCATATTCAGATCTTTTTCTGCCACGTTGCTTGCCCACACATAAGGAATTGTCCCAGAAACGCATCTGTGCCAAAGGGAGCCACCAGCTTTGTTAGGACACATCTTCTAGGAAGACATCAGCTGCCACTGTCCCAGCATCACCAAGACAGCATTTATAGTGCTCCTCTTGAACCTGGAGCCATTTTCAGCTGTTGCATTTTGCACTTGGCTTTGCAGGCATCAGCAGCCATTAGAGGGTCCATGTTATGTACCCACTGCTCTGCAGTTCACTCTTTGTCTCAGGTTTAAGATGCTGTGGAGCCAGCTCGGAGCCAGCTCAGAGCCAGGTGGTGTCCCCCGTACCCTCCCTTTTTTCCAGATTTCACTTTCTTGCTCCACCTTGCATTTTCCTTGCCTGCCTCTCGAAGTGCAGTGGTGTGGTGGTGCAGCACTGAGGACAAGCACGGAGTGGTGCCTGCCCGCCATGCATCTTGCAAGGTGCCCAAAATGGATTGCAAAATGGGCCTGGTGGCTGCATGCCTGTGCAGCTGTGGGCTCAGTGGTACCCAGGAAGGAACAGGGCTTTAGTCGCAAAGGAGCAGGGTGGTTTGCTCCCATTGACTTCAGGCAATGCCAAAAATTAGGGGAAAATTGACCCTGATAGGAGAAGGGGAAGTGGAAACAGATGAGACCGAGGAGGAGGAGGGAGAGGAGCTGGCTGAGGATGGGAGACAAGCTGAGCCTCAGTCCCTGTGTTTGTGTCTGCAGGAAGAAGCTGCTGGCCCCAGCAGATGGTCTGGACAAGGGACTGGTGAGCCAGTCCCCCACCCGAGCACTCCTGAGCTGGGACAAGGAGCAGAGGGAAAGGTGCGTGGTGGGACTGAGGGGGTCTGGATCAGCCAAGATCCCAGCTGTTCAGATCCTAGGGCTTGGGTGGAAATAGCGAAGATCCTAGAAGTGCTGGGACACCAAAGGGAGAGGGAGCCATATCCGCAGCTAGTCTAGCACTGAGTAACAAGTAATGCAACCCCCCCTCTAGAAAAAATTATCACGATGCTCCCTGGAGCAGAAACTGCTCTCTTGTTTTTCCTGTATCCAGGTAGAAATATTCTCCTTAAGACTAAGTTTAACCACAGAGAAGGTGCACCTTTGATCTACATAGACTATAGCACTATGGGGACACCTTGTTTTTACCAGTTGTGGAGAAATAACCTTTTTCTTCCATGTAGGAAGTGAGCACAAGCTGTGCATCATGCACCCCAGGTCCTGGCCTCTCTGCATCCCCGGACAGCCTTGGAGGGAGCTGCCCTCCCTGGGAAGCAAAGTCTTGGGGAGGGTCTGCACCTCCACATGGTGCAGGATTTTGCCTTCTTCCTGGGCAGAAGTAGTTGTGCCAATTATCACAACAAATCAGCCCAGAGCTCCAGCAAACGAGCTTGTTTTTGTCCTCCCTCGTAGTGATACTTCTCAGTCATGCTAGGTAAAGATCCTGGTTTGAATCCGACCTAGTTTTAATAAAGAGGCTGAAAAGAGATGATATAGTTTATAAATTCAGGGGCTCAGTGCACATTTTCACACTATAGTTCTTCCAAAATCTTCTCCCAGACACATGCAGTCCAGCCTGGGATCTTGGTGCTTTCCAATTCCCTTTGAGGGCATCTCACACCTCAGGGCAAGGACGAGGCTCAGGCTGGTGCTGCTTGATGGTATTTTACTAAAACCACCTTAACTTGTGTTCTTCAGATTATACAATAGCCAAATAAATATGGGTAAATCCTAATTCAGGATCCTGTGGGTTAAAAAATGGGTCATGAACCTGCCCTTGGGCTTTCCTACCTGCAAGGAATGCCTGACAGTCTCCTTGCAGCCTGCCCGAGCGCATCGGTTCAGCCACAAGCCTGAGCAGCACCATCATCAACAACCGGCTCCAGGAGCTGGTGAAGCTCTTCAAAGAGAGGACTGAGAAGGTGAAGGAGAAGCTAACTGACCCCGATGTCAGCTCAGATGACGAGAGCCCTGCAGCATGTGAGTTTGAGAGGGCCTGGGAGCATTTAACTGATGGGTCCACACACACACACTGTGTTTTCAGGGAGACAGCTGTTTTATTAACAATTTAAAGACCTTAAAACAAATTGCCATAAGACAGTTTTCTGCCCTTTAAAATAACTGTGTGGCCTCTCTCAGCCCCTGCCAAGCCGGCACCTGCGGCAGCACCTGTGCCTCCCCTGGGAGGGGAGCCGGAGGGGGAGAAGCCACCGGGGGATGAGCACTACTGTGAGATGCTGTGCTGCACATTCAAATACCGGCCCTGGCTGGACCGCCTGAAAAACTACCACTTCCCCAGCAGCATCGACCCGCTCACCAGTGAGTGATGGATCATGGCCATGCACCTGGGCTGGGAGCAAGCTGGTGGGGACGGGGAAGAGTGGGTAAAGAGGGGAGGAGATGTAAATATGAGACCTTGTAGAGAAGGGAGGACAAGTATGGAAGGAGCAATTTAGCTTACACCTGTCTACTAAAAAAACCAGAGTTTTAAATTCTCCTGCAAGGCACAGGCTTTCCTAAATACCTCCCAATAGCTGTGGGTGTCAGGAGCATGACCAGGCAGGGAAGGGGCAGCCGCCTTCTGCTTTTCAGGCTTTTTAGTGGGCAAACACTGTCCCTGTGGTGTGGACACCCCAAATAAAAACAAAAAAAATCACAAAAGAAAAATTCACTGTCTGGTGTACACCCCACAGGAATCCAGCTCCTTCCTAAGTCTTTGCTATTTCATAGCCATTTCAAAGCCCCCAGGCTTGGGCACCTGGCCATTGGCTCAGCATGGCCTCAAGGGGAAAAAACACAAAAGCAAGAAAGTCAGTATTTGTGGCAGTAAAGCAAAAGCAAACCTAGTATAACCAGCAAAGTTAGAAGAGGCTTTCTGATAAAAAGCAATGTGCTCTGCAACCGGTGGTATTCACTTTGCATTTAGAGTCCAGCTCTCTTGCAATTAAATGCCGTCAATAAGAGACCTCCTGCAGGTTTCCTCCTTGCACTTAGGGCAGGGCAGGGGATGAAAACCCCTTTGTGTAGCAGATTCACATGGGTAAGGGATGTGTGCCCAGCTAATCGTGGTGTGGTTCCCTGTGTGCAGACCTGATGTACGTGCTGTGGCTGTTCTTTGTTGTCATGGCCTGGAACTGGAACTGCTGGTTGATCCCCGTCCGCTGGGCTTTCCCCTACCAGACGCCAGCAAACATCCACTACTGGCTGCTTGTGGACTACCTCTGTGACCTCGTATATCTGCTGGACATCCTTGTCTTTCAGACCCGGCTGCAGTTCGTCCGGGGGGGAGACATAATAGTGAGTGGCAGCGTGCTGCATCCCACCACTGGGGACTGGCTGTGGGGACTCCGAGTGGCATGGATGGTGCTGGTCAACTGATCTCTCAATCGAGCTCTCCAAGCTCTCCCACTACAGCTGTGGCCATCAGGGCTGTGTCCACTCTTGGAGGACTGCAAACATCTCTCCTGCCATGTAGTGGATAAGCTGGCAGTCTTTTTGTCTGCCAAACATAAGTATTTTTCCCCTAAAGTCAATACCAGCCCATCTAGAAAGTGCATGGTCCATGGCGACCCCTTTCCTGGGTAGAGGTGCTCGGAGGGTGCCACTCCACAGGGCGGTCCTGCCAGCAGTGCAGTGAGGTGCACGCCGACCGGCCTGGGCACAGCTGTATACTACTAACTGTGAGCAGGTGGCAAAATGAACTCTGGGTTTAATTTTCAGGAGCACAGCTAGGCAGAATGCATTAGTGATATGACAAAAGGGATTGCAATCTGAATGCATAGATCATGTGCCTGAGATAAGTGAAAGCCCTTGATTTCATTTCCATATCCAAATAAATAAGCTGTGAAAAATAAAACCTTTAGGCTACAGCCTTCCTATTGCCCATGCAATGCTCAGACAGGGAGGTTTCTCCTGTAAACTGTCATTTTTGTGGTGCTGGCACTGCGATGTGCTTTCTCTGGGATGCAGAACGAGCACAAGATGTCCCGAGATAGGATGGAACGATGGCATATGGCCAGGTCATCTTCTGTTCCTTTTGCCCTGTTCCCCTTCCTGGGCACGAAGGGAGCATCTTCCCTGTTATGGTGCAGAAGAGGAAAGCCAGGCATGACCATGTTGGCCATGACTTTCCTTTCTGTAAGCAATGATCAATATTCTTCTCTCTCTCCCCTTCCTATTCCCAACCAGACCGATAAAAAGGCCATGAAAGAGAACTATCTGCGATCACAACGCTTTAAGGTTCGATGTAATTTTATTTATTAATCTGAATCTAATCTGATCTATGGCTTGCAGCTTCACCCCACCGCGCCTGCAGGTCCCTACAGGGGTTTCTCTCTTTGTGCGGATTTCAGATGGACGTGATATCCCTCCTGCCCCTGGATTTTTTCTACTTCAAAGTCGGTGTCAATCCACTCCTGCGTTTTCCTCGCTGTCTGAAGGTGAGTTGGAGCTTACAAAATCAGGCAGAACACCAGTTGCAGTGGATGTGAAGGAGTTCCACGCTGGCTGGGGTAAGCTATGGCTTGCTAGATTCATCGATGTTGACAAGAGGATTGTAAAATGGATGGGAACTCTTGTCCCAAAGGCTTTGCAGGGCTGTTGGTCAAACACTTCATTTCAATCCTAAAACATGCTCACATTTGAATAGAAGGACACTTATAGATGGAGCTAAATCTGTCCGTGGCAGTTCATGCTGCAGAGGGGCTGCAGGAGGGAAATGGAGGGGAGTGGGGTTTTACAGGGATGTAACTCTCCCGGCGGGGGCCGCAGGAAGCTGGAGCATGCTGCTTTCCTTCTCCTCCCAGTACATGGCATTCTTCGAGTTCAACAACCGCCTGGAGGCTATCCTGAGCAAGGCATACATCTACAGGTGAGGGGAAGGGAGGGAGAGAGCGTGGAGTTGCCGTTTGCTACTGGGGAAGAAGGTTCACTTTGGTGTGCACCCATTCTGGGTTTCTGATTTATTTTCGCACTGTCCCTGGACCGGCTGACATGGGCGTTGGCCAATGCAGGTGGGATGTGGGGGTCCTGGAGCTTGCGTGGGTAGGATCACCTCTCCCTGACCCAGTGGGGCAGGGATGCTGGCAGTGAAGAGGAGCCACCAGCAGATAAATTGCTTTTCTCGGCACTTCTGGAGCTGCAGGGCTGTGGGAGGGAGCAGCGGGGCTGCACATTTGGGTGCTCTGTGGTTCCTGCATTGGCGGGACCTGCATGGTCAGCACTCGGCTCATCACTTCGAGTCAGCTTGTGATGCTGGGGGCGAATCTGATGTGTTTCTCCCAGCAGACATGATATCATCTCCCTTCCTGCTCTCTCCTTTTTTTTGCAGAGTGATTCGGACTACTGCCTATTTGCTGTACAGCTTGCATGTGAATTCCTGTCTCTATTACTGGGCATCAGCCTATGAAGGACTGGGCTCTACCACCTGGGTCTATGATGGGGAAGGAAACAGGTACAAGCCAGGGCTTGGGTCCCCACATAGCTTGCTGTGATGAGCTGGAGCAAGAAAGAAGGTATTAGGATGCAGCTGGGTTCATAAAAACCCCTGAAGCAAAGGGTTGGGGGTGCCAGGAGAAGATGCAGAGCCAGGGAGAATGACGGAGACAGGAGAGGTGGGATGTGCAGTAATATAGAATGCTGCAAGATGAGGAGGCTGCAGCTGGGCTGAGGTGGAAGGCAATGGCAGGTTTGAGAGGCTGGAAAACTGGGAACCTGGTGCTGGGCAACAAGGAAACACTCCCTGGCTGAGTGGGATGGTGGTATGAGCCCTGTTTCTGTATGCCTTGACCTGCTGCCAGATTGGGATGGAGTCTTGAAGCTGTACTTGGAGATGGGGGGGGCTGTGCTTTGAACCTAAGGGCTCGATGCAGCATCGCACACCCCATGAAATTGTGTCCCAGGTGCCATGTGTCAGGCCCCTTGGACCAGCCCTGCACCCTCATTCCCAGGGACAGTGGCCATCCCATCCCCTTGCTGTGTCATTGCTAAGATCTGTGTGTTAAATATTCATTGCACTGTTGGTGATGGATGCCACAGGGAGAACACTCAGCTTGCAAGCTTGAATGCTGCCTTGTAGTGAATGCCCACACCTGCAAGTTGTACAACATGAGCGAATTAAAATATCAAGTAACATTTAGCTAATTTAGCACCATGCAGTAAATGAGAGTTTCCTGAAAAAAAGGCATGGGCATTGCCATTAAAGACTTATTGTGAGGTGTGGGTGTATATGGGGACAAGTGATGATCACCCAGGCAGCCTTAGTGTGGGTGTTGCCTTCCCTTTGAGCATTCAGCTTCCCATGTTAGTGTGGCTGCTATATAGTTATTTTGTGTGATACACATATCTATATCTATCTCTAGGTGTAACTATAACATCCAAGGGCATGCCCAAGACCAGTGAATCAAGAATTCACTTGACATCTCCTGAGTCCCGTGCCAAGAATTTGCTCACAACCTTTTTTTTCCCTGACTATTTCTAAAAGTGTAAATGTTGCTGAAAATACATCGCTGGTTTACAGTAGTGTGGCTGAAATAAGCAGAAAATGAGAGTAGCCAGAGCATCCCACGCAGAGGTTTCTGGAGGGTCCCTATGTCCTCCTGCTCCTGCAGCATCTCCAGAAGCACCTGCAGGTGTGGGGGAAGAAGACTGCAGCCCCTTAATTTTCCCTTCATCACCCATAATTACTCTCAGCAGTCTCTGGCTTGCTGTGGCTAGAGGATGTGAGCTCGGTACTGAGGGGTGAAACACGCCTTCATGCCAGAAATGTCTTCAAAGCTGTCTCCTCTTTTCCTCCCAGCTACATCCGCTGCTACTACTGGGCGGTAAAAACCCTCATCACCATCGGGGGCCTGCCAGACCCCAAGACCCTGTTTGAGATTGTCTTTCAGCTGTTGAACTATTTCACGGGCGTCTTTGCTTTCTCCGTCATGATAGGGCAGGTGAGCAGCAGTTGTGGGGGGTTCCCAGCCTCACGTGGGGAAGGTTTCACTGGGATTGGGCCACAGGTTTGTACCTCCAGGTTTGTTTTCCCCTTGCAAGGACCTGCCCTGCATTGGTGGAAGACAAAAAGGATTTGGCAGATGCTGTTAGGACTCAGCATATGTGCTTTAGATTGCTTAACCTGCATGATGGATAAGTGACAGCAATTAAAACCTCTCTTCCACCCCTTCCTCCCATTCAGATGAGAGATGTGGTTGGTGCTGCTACTGCAGGGCAAACTTACTATCGGAGCTGCATGGACAGTACCATTAAATACATGAACTTCTACAAAATCCCCAAAACCGTTCAGAACCGAGTGAAAACGTGGTATGAGTACACATGGCATTCACAAGGCATGCTAGGTGAGATCCAACTGTTCCAAGGGTCAACACTTGCACCATATGTGTTTTACTGTGGTTGCTTTGCAGAGCTGAAACATTACTGTCAAATAACACTACTGTTTAAGGGGGGGGGGGGGGGGGGCTTACTTTACTCTTTGCTATACGAGCTTGTTTGCCCACCGATAGAGTATATAGGCTGCTACAGGGTCGCATTGCCTTGGTGACCCAGTATCACTCACAGCACACCGAGCCCAAGATCCCACCTGCAGGTCCCTGGGGAGAAGGCAGTGACTGGCAATCGCTGGCCAGAGTGTGTCCAACAGCAAACCCACTAGCTCACCCTACTGGCAAATCATCAGGCAGGACCTCTGTGCCCGCTCTCCTGGTCAAGAAAGATGCTGGCTTGGGTTTACCAGTCTGCCTCAGAGAGCCATCAGGGCAGGGATAACATGAAGGGTGGCTCTCCATCACCTGTTGGCTTTAGACCTGCAGGTTGCTGGGTGGGCAGAGGCTGGAGGAGATCTTTCTGGGTGAGCTGGTTCCTGCCCTCTGCCACCAGAACACAGGCTGCTTTCTCACTGCCACGCCAAGGACGTGCTCTCGGATCAAGCGCTGGAAACAGCCAGTTTTCTGCTTTGTCTCACAGATGAGTCAGAGCTGTTGGTGCAGCTGCCGGACAAGATGAGGCTGGACATCGCCATCGATGTGAACTACAACATCGTGAGCAAAGTGGCCCTCTTTCAGGTACCTTCTGCAGGGTGGGTCCTGGCTAGTGCAGCCTGCCATGCCAGTGCAGACTAACTGCGCTGTTGGCTCTGTTTTGGCTCAGGGCTGCGACAGGCAGATGATCTTTGATATGCTGAAGCGGCTCAGATCGGTGGTCTACCTGCCTAATGACTACGTTTGTAAGAAGGTAATGAGATGCTCGGGTGCCCTCCCATCCCTGGTGTTGTGGCTGGGCTGTGCAGAGCAGGGAAAGCTGGGCCTGGCCCATCACCTTGACACCTAGCCACTTCACAGGGAGGGAATTCAGAGCAAAAACATACTTGATTGCAGCTGCTCTTGTGCAAAGACTGACCTCTTCTGCTGCAGCCATGAACAGCAGGAGAGATGGGAAAAGCCTGCAGAGCTGGAGGAGCCTTTGGGATGCTTAGATGAGGATGTTTGGGAGCGGGCACCATCAGGACAGCATGTTTTGAGAGCTTGGAGAGGGCAGTATGGTCGTGGGGGTTTCCAGCAAGATGCAGGTTAGGGCATCCATAAGGTGTCCCAGTTTCTGGGGACCCCACACAGCACCCATCTTCATTGCAGGGAGAAATCGGCCGTGAGATGTACATTATTCAGGCGGGACAAGTGCAGGTGCTGGGGGGACCTGACGGCAAAACCGTGCTGGTGACTCTGAAAGCTGGATCTGTGTTTGGAGAAATAAGGTGACTGAAGCATTGCCAGGAAGCCAGGGAAATACAGCTGGTGGGCTCTGGGAGAGAAGGGTGGGAGGTGGGGAGATCAGCAACACCCTAATTAATCTTTGTGATTGAGAGCCATGAACACTGAGCAGCGTCTGCTACACATATGACAGCTTTTTTCTTGGAGCTTTTCCACTATTTTTATCATTGTTTGTTGATATTATTTAATAAAAATAATAAATTATTTATTAAATAATAAATTATTTAATTAAATATTAAATAATAAATTATTATTAAATAAATTATCATTGCTGTTTTCTGCTTGGGGAGCTAGTTACAGTAAGCAGAGGTATATGGAGGGATGGGAAAATGAGGAAGAAAAGATGTTTCACTAAAACAGCCTCCCCACCATTAATCTGCCCATTTCATGGGCATATAAAGTCCTGTAGCAATTTGTAACACAGTGATAGAGTTTGCCTCCCTATAGCCCAGCAGACACTAAAGTGGTGTAAAATACAATATTTAAACCTTCAAACAGGCAAATAATTTTTTGTATAGCACTCCATGCCAACATTTACCAGCATTCTTTAAAAATTGGGCTTGAAAAATTTCATCGGGGGTGAAAATTAAACTCTGAGTCCCCTGAAAGAGAGAGATGGGAGAAGGGAGATTTTAAATTACAAATGTTGCTCTGAGCCCATTAATAACAGCGTTAACGTCTCACTGTGTCTCTCTCAGCTTGCTGGCGGCAGGAGGGGGAAATCGCCGAACAGCAAACGTCATAGCTCACGGCTTCGCGAACCTCTTCATTTTGGATAAGAAGGACTTGAACGAGATCTTGGTGCATTATCCAGAGTCTCAGAAGCTGCTGCATAAAAAGGCCAAGTGTGTGTCAGGCTGCTGCTGTCTAGCCTGTGGGCTTTTAAAAAAAAGCAGAACATGGGTTTTAAGATCACGAGGGAGATTTCTCTCTGTGCAAAGCACTGGGAAAACTCCTGCTGCAGGCACCAAGCATAGGGCACATGTCCCTGGAGGAGGGCTGGGCTGGAGCTGCCGTGCTTCAGCAGAGGGCACCCATCCTTCGCCACTGGGCTGGGGAGGCTGGAAATGCCCAGAGCCAGCCCAGCCCTGCTGCAAAACTTCATCGCTGAAAGCAGGTGCAACTCAGGAATGAACATGGCCAAAGTGCATTCGTTTAAAAATCTATTAAAATATTCACTTTAGTTTTTAGCATTACTTAGATTTGTTATTCTGTCCTTCCTAAGGCATAAGAAAATCCCTGTCCTTTTAAAGTCTGATTTTTCTGCATTATAAAATTCAGCTAATATAACATGTCCCTGGACTGAAATCATCTCTCCTTTTCCATGCTGTAGGAAAATGCTGAAAAACAACAATAAACCCAAAGATGAGAAGGGAGCGTCCGGAGACCCTCTGATCATCCCCCCAAAAGCTGACACCCCGAAGCTCTTCCAGGCTGCCCTGGCTGCCACGGGGAGGATGGGGGGCAAAAGGCCACTGGCGCAGCTCCGCTGGAGGCTGAAGGAGCTCAAGGCGATGCAGGTGATGCCGGTCAGCCTGGGAAGGATGGCAATTTGGCTTTGCTTCCTTAGATGTCAAGTCACTGCTCTCCCTGACCAGTCCCAGAGACTGTCATTAAGGTGCCTTAAAGGAGGGAGCTCAGGTCATTGGAGTCTGATGTAAGGCAGGCAAATGGGAAGGGGTGGTCCAGCATCTTACACACCGCCTTGGGAGAATGTCATTGCCCCTCAGGGTTTGTTTTGCAACACAAAAGGGAAATACATTGACTTTTTGCCCAGCTATTCTAAGCCTGAGTCTAGTTTCTAGCTGGGCTATAGCCACAGACAAATATCTCTTCTGTGCCACAGAGACAAAGCCACTTGTAATTAATTGATGTGCTGGTGGGATGGAGGGTGATGCTGGCATCCAGCATCCACAGGCCAGTCAATATTTGCAAAGCTTTCATGGTGTGGTTGGGGCTGAGGCCCCCAGCAGCAGGCACAGCATCCTGCCAGCTCTGCATGAGCTGCAGTGAAATCACGCTTGCTTTTTTGTCATGAGCAACTGTAAAAGAAAATGGCCCTGTTCTTCTTTTATTTTCCTTCCAAGTGTCTCTGCTGAACTCGTAAAAAAGGTCGTATCTCCATGCAGACCTTGTTGTTACTCTTCCCACCATGGAGTTATGCAGACTATCACATCTGGACGTGTAAAGGGAGGTGAAAGAGCAACTGATAGGGAGTGCACGGTGGCCTTGAGGCTGGGTAAATATAGAGACACTGAGCATAACTGCATTTCTGCAGTCCTTCTCAAAAGCATGACAAGGCTTCAAACAATGTGGTGCTTAACACTAATTAATAACCCATTAAAGGCAGCGGTGAACAGTGGCACCACATGCTCTGTACGGTAGTGGCAACAGGACCCATCATCGGAGGGTGCATGTATTAGGAGCTAACCCTGCTAATGGGGTTAGCAGGACCCCATTAGAAGGACATCCCTCTCCATGGCACGTCTGTAGGTAAGGTTTCTGAAGCTCCTGTCTAAAGGAGGCTTTAGGACAGGGCAGTCTGGGGCTGCTCCCTCGCAACACTTCTGCCAAGCTTTTGCCAAGATCAATCCCTCCAGATACTTCAGGAGCAAAACAAGAGCTAGTGCAGGAGGTGTGAGCATTGCTTTCATCTCTATGCACTTCTCTCAAGATGTGCAGGATATAATCCAGCTGCTCTTCTCACAGGGGTCATCTTTGGCAGCAAGCTGATATCCCAATGATGAGGTCTGGTACCGTGAAACTCCGCAAAATGCCTGCCTGGCTTCGCGCAGCACAAATGCCATGGTTGGGGGTAGTGGACATGGGTCTGCTAAGGTTGATTTTTACCTTTTTTCTTCTGGATCGCAGGGTTCTAGCTTCAGTCCGATCCCACCGAAATCACCAGTGCACCGGAGATCTCCTGTCACCTCCCACAAATCACGTACCTACCTGGGAGAAGAAATATTCTCAAAATCTTCTGACAGTTTAGTCACCATTCGTGTGATATCTACAGCACAAGAAGATGAAGAAATCCTTGCTGCTGAGATTTCGGAGAAAGAAGAAGAAGAAAAAGAAGAGAAATGAAAAACAAGCAGGTCCTGGGGCAGGAGTAGGAGTCAGGCAGATGCCTGGGGTAGAAGCTTTTTGTTGTTAACAATTTCCACACAGTCGCTGTAGGCTTAGATAAGTGCTGAGGGTAGGATCTGCTTTTCTTTTCTGCCTAGATCTTCACTCACTGTTGATAAAACCCTCTGCCATATGACCCAGAACCATACAAGGTTTCCATGCTCTGGAGATGTATTTTTATTGAGCATCTTTATGACTATTCCCACTAAATCTCAGGCCAGCTCTCTTGCTTCAAAATCCAGCCTTACAGAGAGGGAGCGCTGAAGAAATTGCTTTTTATGGCCCTGGATGGTTAATGAGTGTTCAGATGAAGCATGAAGAGTTATTCACCTCTGACAGCTGAGTCACCGCTTGGCCAGAAACAACCAGGGGAAAAAAAACCCACAAGATTTCTCTGTTGGGCTCAAGGTTGTCAGCAGCAGCTGGAGAGTGATTCATTCAAAAAGGATGTGGACTATGCTCACAGGCTGAGCACAGACCAAATCATGCCGTCACGAGAAGGCTGAGGTCCATCCCAGTGTGCATAGACTGCAAGATGCTTGAGGTTCCCTGCGTAGTGCCAAGACCAGCTTGGGTTTGCTGCTGGGAAGAGGAGTTCCCCAGGGTGGACGGCTGGCAGGAGGTGGTGGGCTCTCCATCACTTCTGGCCGTTATGGAGAGATAAGATGAGCATCTTTCAGGGATGGAGAAGCACAATCCTGGATGAGGAGATGTTCCTGGAGATCCCTTCCAGCCCTGAGTTTCCATGGGTGCACCAACTAACCGCTGCCAGAGGGATAGACTGAGTGCAGGAAGGGAGAAGCCATGTTGGTTTCCATTTGGGATGGGAAAGAGAAGCGCAGTAAGTGCTCTCCTCTCCCAGCCAGTGTTTCAGAGTCAGACCGGAGCCTGTAGCGTGCAAACAAGTATGCACGAATGTGCGGGTGGTCCACTGCACTTATTGCTGGATCTTGGTGACCTGTCATGTTTCCAGCAGCCAATTTCCAGCCCCTTTTGGTCACTTTTCCCATGAAGAAGCCACTCTGGTCTTGCTCATCGCTGCAGCGGGGCGCTTGTGAAGGCGCTCTCCCAGCTGTGCTGGGACCGGGTGCTGGATGGGAAGGTGGATGCCTGGTCAGCAGCGAGCACACCCAGCTGATGGCTCAAGGTGTCCTATCTTCCTCCAGCACCACCAGTTCCTCGTCTTCCTCAAAGCCAGCACCAACTGGAGCAAGCTGCTGGTGAGCTGAGAGGTGGCAAGAAGTGGTGGGCAAGACGGTGCTGGATGAGACAATGCAGACCCTCCCCAAGGCTTCAGCTGGCCAGATCCCTGTGGCACCACTGGCTCCATTGAGAGGAGCCAGTTTCCATCCTCCAGAAGAAAAGCTGGGGCAGGTTTTGCCACAGGGAGCAGCCCTGGAGCCACAGTCAAGGGACTTTTCAGGTGTTCAGCAAAAACTCTGAGCAGTGCTGCAGGTTTTGCAGGTCTGGCCATGAGAAGGCCAGGCTATTCATGAAGGGTGTGAGTGCCGCCGTCCCCCGTCCCCCCCCGCCCCGTCCCGTCCCGTCCCCCGTCCCGTCCCGTTCCCCCCCCCCCCCCCCCGTACATGGGTGATCCCTCTTCCCATCAACAGCCTGGGGCTGATCTTCACCTTCTATGGGGTCTTATTTTGTTGTGTTTTTTCCCTCTTTTGCAAAATAGATGGGTTTCTGTGGCAGAAAAAGCCAGAATATATGTTAGTGTTAATTAACAATGACTTGCTCTCTTTTAAATAAATTTAACGATCTCCAATATACTGCAGGAGGCTCTGAAGCCACCACTGCCCTTAATGTTGCAGGGGAAACCTGGACTCACCCAAACCTCCCTAAATATTTCTCATCCTCATCTGCAAGTGGTTTCCTGCTGGGTAGAAGGTTTCGGCGGGGAGTACAAAGTATTTTTTTTTTTCACCATATAAATATTTATATAATCAAACCAGGAAATGTGCAAAAGTCAAACTAGGGTTCTGATTTGCTGCTGCAATTTGATATGGTTCAGAAAGTGTTTAAATAAATAGTGGGCTGTAATGGCTTTCATAATTCACTATATCTACAATAAACACCACGTAGATTACTGTTCATTTGCTGTGGATTTATTTGTTTTTAATTTATTTTATTTTAGTTGTTTTCCATCTTTTTGCTGACTGATGCACTGATGGAGCCAGGAAGGTCCCCACACATGGTTCAGTTTTTCCAATAAACGTTTTAGAGGCTCAGAGGTCATGTAATACTGGTAGTAGAATTGTAATAGTTTCTTAATCACCAGAAGGAGGGAAAAAAGCTCTGTTAAATGGTAAATACTTGCATGGAGATCTTAGTTTTCAACATGCAGCATTAGATGGTGATGGATACATAACTGGTAATTCTGGAACCGCAGGGAGACGAAGTTATCCTCCTCTGCGATCTGTTTACGGCTTTAGTTCTTTAGAGAGATTATTTTCCAGGTAATAATTAAGGTCAAGGTAGGATTGGGCTTACAGGCTGAGTTGGAGAGTTGAGCTCAGATCTATTCATTGTGCAGGACTATTTAGAAATGACAGATAAGCTAAAGAGATGGGCAGCTCCTTTAGTGCCTGTTGTTTTGGGTGGTGCCATAAATTGTCTTTCTGCTGAATTTTGTAATTCCATTCATTTGCCAGTTTTGCTGTATTTGCAATGGGCTCCCTTTGCATTGGTTCCTATTAAATATCTTGCCGCTCACACTTATCACAGGTCTGCTCCTTCCACTGCATTTGTAATGTTCCTGATGGATTTGGTAATGCTCCATGTACCATTACTGCATTTCTTATTAGCTTTTGCTCATTCCACTTTGATGTCCTTAAGTGTTGGATCGATCCGATATGAGATCCTCTAATAATATTAATGCAGTATTTGGGGGATCATGCTGGGCAGTTGCTTATTGTCTGTCCAGCACCCTGGAAATTCTGCATTGCAGTCTTCCTCCTGACTTATATTTCTGATTAACGGATTTCTCAGAGGTTCATAGCCATAGAAACCAGGTTTTCTTGCAACAATATTTTAGGTGTTGCTGCTTTTGACTGAAATAAGTGGAACAGATTACTGCTGAAGGAAGAAGCAGAGATTGCTGTTGTTGGATCTGTAGGAATGTGTTAGGTTTTGCCTCACTATCACAAGTAGCATCTCTACTGGAGGCTTTATATATACTGTTTTAATATATACACACACTTTTATATATATATAGATACTTTTATATACATATATATGTATACTTTTTACACTGGAGGGGTATTCATATTCCTTGTGGTCTGTGCCATGTCTTTCAGAAAAGTGATACGGATTTAATGTTCTGTGTGAAGTTAGAGAAGACAATGTCTCTGATAAAAAAAATCAACTTACAAAAGGAATAATATAACCCACCATAGACATCTGACTGTGGAGGAAGTTGTTTTCCTCTGGATAGAAACAGGGCAGGTAGCTTCTCTGTATTTATAGTTGGAGCAATTTTTTAAAAAGATTAAGTGCAATTGCAGGTTAATCACTGATAAGGTTATAACGAAAGTAAAAACGAATAAGCAGGTTTGGGTATTAGACTCGGGTCTAGAAAGAAATTGCAGGATAAATGGAAAGCCCAGTTAAATGGTATTTAATTAGAAAGCTTGAAATAAAATTAAGCACTTTAACCTTGAAACCCGGAGACTTTAACCAGCAGGACATGCTCCTAATTCTGGGAACAGTCTGTAAACCACTTTTTCTGCCTATATATATTTTTTCCATTTTGTAGATCTGCTCCGAGTCATGGTTGCAATTAAATCCCCCTGAATCCCTTTTACCTTCCTCTAAAATGGAGCTAATATGAGTCTGGTTTTCTCTGCCCTGAGCCACGCAGCTCATTTTAAGTGCGGTAATGGTCCCACTGGAGTTAACACCCTGAAAAAAAGCCAGACCACCATTTGGGAAGGGGTCACACAGGGGTACACAGGCCGACAGGTGCCCATGCCACCATTTATTAACAGCAGCTTAGGCTTAGCTCAGGCTGGATGACATTTTTCCTTTTCTCATTCTTTCCTCATTCACCCATTCTTATTTTGGGATGAAACTTTCCAGTGTTGGTTCATGCCCTAGGGTGAATGTCTTGGGGAGATCTGAGCAATATCCAGTGAGTTGGGTTTGAGTCATCTGAAGAAGTAAAGCCTAGATACCTACATTATTTCATGCATTTTTTTGTCTGCTTTTAGAATTCATTTGATGCATGAGAAGCGCTGGAAGTCAAACAGTTAAAGTCTAAAAACTGTTTTCTTGGATAAATTGGAAGGAATTCGGGGGGAAGTGTAAACAACTGGCAAGTGAGATAAATCAGGTTGTGGGGATGCTACGGGGCCGCCAGCCCATACCCACCAGCTCTGGGCTGCAACATCCAGGGAATGGCATGGTCCAACATGCTTCGCATGTTTTGCAGCTGCTTGCTTTGCAAGCTTGAGCTCACCGGGACGCCCACCACCGCCTTTCCAGCTTTAAGGCTTTAACTGCTCAGACCCTGCTGGGTCCGCCTCCACGCAGCAGGACCGTTGTCACAGCGCCTGTGTGAGCATCTTTTGCATCCGCATGTCCCAGCCAGTGGGTGTCCCCACGGATGGTCCAAATTTGCCCCATGGTGAACATCATGCGGGCCACGCCGTGCCACTCTGTCTTAGCAATAACCAGAGGAATGAAGACCAGCCAGACTAGTTACTCATTCTAGATAAGAGGCTCTTTTGTGCTGCAGAAATACCAATATCACGTGAAAATCTCTCTGCTGCCATGGTTACTAGCCGTCATCACAGCCGCTGGTGAGGCGGGACTTGTAGCATTGACATGGCTTCTGGTCTCCCCTTTGCAAGGGGAAACTCCAGCCGTAAAACCTATGCTGAGCCCCATAAAAGAGGGGAGATGTCTGCGAGGGCTGCCTAACCCTCCCCAGGGTGAGCTGGCCCCATTTGGCATGACGATGCTCAGAGCTTGTTGTGTACAGTGTCTCTGCCCTGTCACTGGGCATTAGGCTCTGGGTTTTATAAATTCCTCACTAATAACCTGAAATATTGTTAAAAAAGTGAGAAAATGGTGCTGCGGCCTAAGCAGGCAGAGATCGGTTCTGCCCCATTTCCTGTTTTTCTGGCATTTAGGAACGACTTGACCTCTTGGCACACACGCTTTTTACACTAATGCGCTTCTCATTAAAGTGCTTTCCTGAACACTAATTAGGGCGGTTTTTCTTTTGTAAATTAGCCCGATACGATCTGTGTGTCTTGGCAGATGCCCTCCGGAGCAGGAACCGAGGTCTTTGCGTTTGATCGCTGTTTATTTTGCAAATCTCCTCGGTTTTACTGTTCTTGGCTGCCTCCTAGAAAGTGCTGGCAGGTGGAGGTTAACAGGAGGGAAATGGGACTTTCCAGCTTGCCTGCCTCAAGAAACAGGAGAGATTTTGGCGCTACGGGGGCCTTCCGGCCAATGTGGGTTGATGGGGTGGTGTGGGCACACAGGAGCACTTTCCTCTGAGCTCCTTCCCATCCCATCCCAGCATCCTCACATGGTGTTCCGTGAGGGAGCAGGTCTGCAAGGAAAGGCACTGCCTGAGCCACCTTTTAACAGGTGATGGAAAAAAAAAAATCCAATTAACACACCGTGTTCTATGCAATTAAACCACTTCTTTTGACTACAGCCAATGCTCAGAGCAGCAGACCCGAGCAACCCCAAACCCATCTGGATGTCTGAGCGGGGAGGAAAGTCCACCTATCTGCCCATGCTACTAAATAAGTTGTGTCAGCAATTTGCTCAGGACCAATGGTGCTCAGGAGGGGCCAGACTTTAATCAGCTCTCATTTTCTTAATGCACTGGCAGATGGGAGCAGAGGGACGTTGCTTTCACCGTCTCCAGTCATGGATGGAGCAGAGCTGCCAGAGGTTTGCACGGGCTGAGAAATTCGTCAATGAAGGTGGCGCTCTGTGTGGGAAACCATCCTCTGCCTTTGCTCACTGGGGAGACTGGCAGAGCGGAGCATCCATGGTGGGTTCTGCCACCCCGGCTCTATATCCGCCGCTGGGACCCTTCTGGGACCAGGCACCATTATAGACCATCTTTACAAACACATTTACTGGTTCTTAACAAGGGAAGAGGAGAACTGTTGGGGGGCTTCATCCAGGGACCCCTGAGATTGGGACAGAGTTGACAAAGCCCCTGATGAAAAGGCAACAATTTTTCAGTGCCAGCACACCAGCTGCATGGTACCATGTGTGGAAAAGCACAGTGAAGCATCCCACCCCAGAGAGCTGCTGCCAACATTGGCCGCATCAGCCCAGTTGCACCAGCCCGGCTTGTTCCCAGGGTCCTGGGGAGGCTTGCAGTGGGTGTCCGCATGGGTGTATCTGGAGCTTGGCCCCCTGTCCCAGGCTGTGTGGAGCCATGCATGCACTGTGTGCGCTGGCAGGACTGTTGGTGCAGGGCTGGAGCAAGGGGAGCAGCAAGAGGAGCAGGATGCAGGCTGCGGAGAGCATCCCTGCCCACAGCAAGGAGGGTGAGCACCGCAGCCTTGGAGTGTATTTCTGCAGACCCATGGGCACCATGTGGAGACTGGCCCGTGGAGAAGGATGCTTCCAAAAAGTGTGCCCAGGACCAGGGTTAACCTGGACAGACCTGCAGGTGAGAGCAGTGGGGTGGGGCTGGGGGGCAAGCAGGGCAGTGTCTGCATCAAAAGCAAAGGTTGGGGATGAAAACCAGCAAAATGTCTCTGGATGGGAGTCGTTATCATAAAACATGCCCGGATGTTTGCACACAGGCTCTGTATTTCTTCTGCCACTGCTTTCCAAGGGGTTAATGAAGCAGCACTTTTTGTCTGGTGGGCTGAAGATGAAGATAGCTGAATAGAGATGTGAGAGCCCCAGTCCAACCCCGCCTGGGACACTGAGCACTCCGGCCATGCCTCAGTTCCACCTCATGCACTATTCCTTTCTCCTTCTCATCCTTATTTTTTTCACCCAACACCTCTCCAGGATCCCCAAATAGACCTGAAAGTCCAGGAAGGTTTGCATTAAAAAAAAGCAGCGAGCTGGCAGTTATTCCATGTGAGTCTGCATAAACCCGCCTGCCTGCTCCTCCTGCCTGCACTGCCAGATTTTCCTTAATGTGTCCTCATTTTTCCAGCTGTGAGTGATCGCTCAAGGGATCTCCTGGCAGAGGGGACTCGGGTTCACCCTTCACATCCCACTCATCTCTAAGGCATATGCATAAAAATACGGGTGTGGGTCCACTCCTCTTCATAAAGATAAATTAAATCTGCTCATGCAGCACCAGGCGCAGGTGGCAGAGTCAGAACGTGTGGCTGTTTAATATTCATTGGGCGTAGATGTAAAAGTTTTCTTTTCTAAAATAGCCTTGCACAGTGCCATGCTGCTCTGTTTTCCTTAAACCTTAGAGGAGGCTGGAATTTAACGTTTCCTTCAATTGTCTCCCCAGCTTCCACTGGCTTAGCTGAGAAGCAGAACACACTTGTTGGGTGTAAAACCTGCTTTGAGGACAGATCCTGGCACTTTATTTGCAGTTTTCAGTTCTGTAGTCTGCTGCGACAGAATGATACCCTTGAAGCACCAACACAGGAACAAGAATGTTGAGTTTCTGTGGTAGTTGTGCATCTATTTGTGTGTTAAGTTTTAAGAGGAAAAAATAGTTTTCCCTGTAAAATTTTGGCAGGTAGATTCATGGATCTCTTTGGCAACTCTTCCTATCAATTGAGCACAGTTTTCTTCACCATCTCAATTACACCTTAGAAGAAAAAAATGAGAATATGGTCCCAATTGGGTCCACAATAATTACATCACCATGAAATATATTTCAGTAAGTTAAACCTGAAAGACCCCAGCCCTTTTCCTTGTTAAGTGGGAAGCTGCGATAGTACAGGGTGGGCTGGCATGCTCGGGCTCAGGGAATATAACAGCAGGGAAGACATCGCCCGGCAGCACACAGAGATGGTGGGAGCATCCCTGTGGCACCAGGGAAATGGGGGCTCGGATGCAAATGGGCGCTTGGGCTCGGCTGAGCTGGGACATCCCCAGCCTGCAGCCAAGGGGCTCTGCTGATGCCCACCCGGGAGCTGGCACAGGCACCGCTGCTGCGGGGCTCTGAACTGCTTCGCCGGTGCAAACGTGGGGACATCCATTATATATATAATGGGTATCAATAATGCATGGGGGGATAATGTTTCTGTCCCACTGGAGGACTTCTGGAGTCGAAGCTGCAGAACGGTGGTGGTACGGCATCCCACACACACTGGTGCTGAGACATGGTAGGACAAGTGGAGCGGATGGAGTGTTCCCACTGAACATCCCTAGGGCACATTAAAATCTATAGGTGACACGGAGTGCACCGACGACCTGGTGGACCAGTGCGGCTGTACCCAGTGGGATTTTGCAGACAGCTCGATATCGAGCAGTCAAAGCTGGTTAGAGGGAAGGCTATTTAATTCCATTGGAGAAAATCCCACCTCATTTGCATCTCTGTGTCGGGTACAGCTTTCACATTGCAGTCAAGATGCAGCTAAGCCCATCTTGTGGATTACCTGCCATCGCAATATTTTCCTTTACATGGGTGCATTTATTTTATGACCACAGGAGTATTTCCCTCTTCCCTGTAGAGGCTCTTACTGATTTACCCGTGTCCATGCCTAAACTAGCTGGATATTATTAGTGATCCCTGCATTCCTGCAGCTACCCTGGCATGGCATGGCCACTTACATCAGCCCCAAAACTCTATTCCCTAAATTATTCAGAATTACTGCTTTTGTTTCATTTCTTCTCCGAAGTCAAGCACACTTCGGAGGGCACTAAAAAGAAATTGTTTTGCTGAGAATTGAATGTATGTTTTAAAGGACGTGGCTCCGATTACTTTTGCCTGTGCAGAGGAAAGCCTAACACTGTCTTTTCATACCCTGTTACTGGGGTCACCCAGCCAGGGTAAGGGGCTTGGTGGCATCACGGGGGCTTGGCTTCAAGGAGAAAATGAGCAGCAGAAGTAGCAAAACTCTGAAAGAAATCCCAATTGCCCACCTGCAGCTTCTATCTTCATACATTTTTTTATTTAAAAAGAATTGCAGAAAGCACCCAAGGTCCCGAGCGGAGGGTCCCAAGGACCAGCTGGGGGACCACCGGTGGACTCCTGCCAGATCAGGTGCTCCAGGATCTCCTGCTTGGGATGCAGCCATTTTTCCAGTACAGCCTTAATTTTTATTTGCTGGATAAAATGTCCCAGATAGAATTTACTTGTTATCAAGCTGCCTCCTTGCTGGGTCCACTCAAACCAGCACGGGCATCCCTCAGCTGACAGGACAGTTTTAGCCTGTGTCGGGACACCTCGTGCTTATTCTTAGCCTTGTTTCTAAGAAGTGCTTTATAAGCTGGAGCCCGTATTGGTTAATGCCATGAAACATTAATGACTTAGCAGGTGAGCTGTGGTCCTCCTGCAGAGCAGCTCCCAGGTCCCCAGCAGCTGCGTGGCACAGGATGAGCCCAGCAGTGCTTTGCTTATGGGAAGCACAAGCATTAAAGCCAAACCCAAGTTGTACCTGAAGCCAGCTGAAAACTATGAAGAAGAAAAAAGGTAAGTAAAAGGGAGACATGGAGGCTGGGGTTTTGGTTCGATGGCTCTGCAATGCAGTCCCAGGTAGGAAATTCAGAGGGGTTGGAAGAGCTGCCCATCTGATGGCTGCTGCATCTTGCACTGCACTCCCCTGACTGCGTGCAAAGTAGAGTTTTTCCCTACCTGAATACAGCAGGTTGAAAAAGATGTTGCTTTTGTCATTTGCTTGATATAAAGGAGATTTGCATGGGGGCACACAGGCAGAGCCAAGCCGTGGCGTACAGCTGCTCCCAGCTGGACCGGCCAGCTCCTCAGCTCTGGACCGGCTCCATGCTGCCCTGGGCTGCTCCCTACCACCCTGACAGCCCAAACCTGGCCTAACCAGCTCATGGGGTTTGGCCGGGGGGGCTAAGCCAAGCAGCTGCGGAGCCCCCTGCCACTATCGGAAGCTGCTGCCGAGGCTGGCAGCATCCCAAAATGTTGGATTTAGGTAGCGATCCTTGCAACACCCCTCCACAGCTTCTGCTCTCCACCCAGTTCCACGCAACGCTATCTCAAGGATCGGAGCCTCCGGGTTGAATTAATTCAGTTGGTGAACTTTAAAATGAGTATTAAATTTCCCAGGACCATGCTAAGACTTAATTAAAACTCCTATCTTTTCTCAAAATGGCAAGGTAGGAATGCAGGGGGTTCATTCCTGCTTTGGTAAGTGTTTCATGTCGGCTTGGCAAACCATGCCTCAGCAACACCGAGAAATCCCCTCACCTCCTCAAGGAGGAGCAAAATTAGAATAATGAGCTGGGTTATAATTAATTGTGCTCTGGGGACACGTTCTCACAATGTCTGGTGCTTCTGGTGGGAATCTCCTACAGGGAGCATCCCAATATATAAAAGGCTTCAGATACGCTCCTGCTTGCATTCCTGGACTAGGTTATTGGGTTGCTCAAAGGGAGGGGAGGGGGAGTTAAATTTTTGCTGGGATTTGGGGGAATTTTTTAGCCGTCTTGCAGATATAGGTTAAATATGTGCTCGAGGCAGAACAAATGCCTAATGCAAAAGGCCCTGTTCAGCAATGTGTTTCAATTGCTGGAGCTTCCCTTCACCCAAGTAAAAGGCAAATTAACCTGCCTGACTTAACAGCATCGCATCAGCGATACTTTATGGCTACAGAAAAGGCTGGGCTATAAGCAAAGAGCTAAACCTGCACCGGGGTCACTGTGCCCTGTGGCAGGCCAGTGCTGCCGGTGCTGTCTGTGGAGGGCAGCTGTGCTTTAGCATTGATGGTCGTTGATATATTGAGCCTTCCCGCTACCTACTGGGCGCTCGCAGGAGGGTGCCGCTGGCGGTGAGCCCTGCCGGTTGCTGCCTTTTCTCTGCCTGCCTGCAAAGCGGTGTTTCTAAAAATACTTTCAGTGATGTCGTCAGCCACTGCTTGCTCAGGTCATGGAGACGTGACATCCAAGAAAAGGAGGACCGGAGCATTGCTGACGGACCAGGCTGAGATTATTCCAGCCAGCGTAGGTGAATCCCTGCAGAGAGGCGGGGTACGAGCAGGGTACCCACTGCCTGCATGGGCTCCCGTGCTGCCCCACTGCCTGCAGGCCCCCAGACCATGCAAGTGGGCGTCCCCTGGGATTTACAGCACTCCCTTGAGCTAAATAGCATTGCAGCCAAGGGAAATGGAGCTGGTACCTAGCCACCAGAGTGCATCCAACCCTAAATAACCCCACTTCTGGATTCCTGGGGATCCATGTCCCTGGTGCATTGGGCCTGCCGGAAAGCCATGCCGTCCTTGCCAAAAATCAGCCCCACAGCTCAGAGGCGTGGATTTTTTAATGCTCACAGATGAGTATTTGAATATGGCTGTTAGCACAAAACCCCTTCCACATCTCAAATTTTGCTCTATGCTTATTCATTAAGTTTTTTTTCTAAACTGGGGAATTCACACATATGTCTGGTTAATTCAGATTTATTTGATGTAATTGATACAATTTACGTGCATGGCATAATTGCAATACCATTAAAAACTTGAAGCATTCAAAAGCCAGGAAATCACTTACTAGTTAAAGTCATTTACATAAACATTTATTTTACCTTTACAGCTCGTAAATGAAGTCAGTGATGATATGGCATTACAGTTGCTATTGGAATGTAGAAAGTAACCTTATGTGTGTCAACATCATCACCAAACCAGATGAAGGAGCTGCATAGATAATAGGTTATTTATGCAAATCAGCACAAGTGCTTAGGGACTCTAGGGGTACATATACGTACATATATATGTGTGTGTATAGGCAGACACACACATATCCATCCACGCCGAGGGCTCTGCACTGGGAACGCCAACAAACCTCAGCTGAAGCAAAAGGGAGGTGCCGCTTTGCAGAGGCTTTTGCTCTGGGAGGTTTTTGCTGGTTTTTTTTTTTTCTGCTGCGCTGGCTGCGGCGGGAAGGCAGCCACAGCACAGAGGTGGAGGCAGCTGCCAGGCCAGGATGGCATTTGCTTTTCAGGGACAAGGCACTGCGCCACAGGAATGTGGCATGGGGACATGGGGGTGACCCTTTCCAGGCCCCTTTCCGTGGGGCTAGTGGCTGGAGCGGCTTGTTGTCCCCCCCACCAGTGACTCCCCATCACCCCCCATCCATGGGGCTGGCTCATGGCAGGGATGGGGTGGTATGTCCTGGGGGGAGCCTCTGAGGATGCCCAAGAGGGAGACACTGGGATGAAAGGACAAGGCCAAATCCTGCTCCAAACCCAGGCAGGAGTCAGCACAAGGCTGTGGCTGAGCGTGGCAGGGTGGAAGGTGGAGGACCCCTGGCTGGAGGGCAGAGCCTTCTCCTTCCCAGCCCCGCAGGGCTGGCACCAAACCTGCATCTCCCAAGGGACCGCCACCCCTGCATCCCTGACTCGTGCAACACCCATGTGCCCCATGGGTCAGCCCAACATCAGGCATGCGGATGTGAGCCATCAGCATGGGGCACCCGCCACCGCCGCCACCACGGATACCAAGTTAAGTTTTGTTGTGGGAAATATCCGGTACTGCCGGTTAATTACCATGAACAAGTCATGAGTAACTTGTGTTACCCAAACCAGCCATTAACATTGTGATTGTATGTGCAATACAGACAGGTAGATACAAATCACACCCTAAAAATGCGTATAAATTATATTTAAAGCAGAACTTCTTGTTGCCTTTCTGACACCAGGGCCTCTGGAGAGGTCTCGGGGCACGTTGTGCTGTTTTCTTCACACCTGCGGGTTAGAAACAGGTTGTTTTCCCTGTGAAATCTGGGTCCCCAGGCCCTGGCAAGCCTGGGGTGCCGGTCGGCATCGGTGCCAGCGGATGCACCGGAGTTTGGGAGCGGTGGGGACATGGCGGAGGGAGAGGGCACAGCTTGTCACCCCTGGTCCTCGGCGTGTGGGTCACCAGCACCACGGTCACCTTCTTGGTGGCGCTGGTAGCTCTGTCCCCATCATCCCCCAGGGAAGAGCACGGCAGCCGCAGCCATGCTGGGGTTTGGTGCTGGAGGAGGGGGCGGGAGCACCCCAATGAGCATTGCTGGGAGCGGTGCACAGGTGGGATGGGGGCACACTGGGGCTCCCCAGAGAGCACCAGGACCAGGCTGGGAAGGGCCGGGGAGACACCGGGGCTACCGAGGACACACTGGGAGCCCCCCAGGGCTCTGACAAGGCCGGGGTCAGGGGAGCACGGGAGGACCGGGTCACCCCAGGAAGCGGGGGGTCAGGGGAGCACGGGGGGTCCGGGACGCCCTAGGAAGAGCCGGGGGGACACCGGGACTCCCCTGAGCTCCCCAGGGCGCTGGTCAGAGGGGCCGAGGGTGCACCAGGGAGGCACCGGGAGCCCCCCGGGGCCGGGCCGGGGCCGCCGCCACCGCCGGGTGCGGGGCGGGGGGGGGGAGCCCCGCCTCCGCCGCCCGTCGGGGGATTTCGAGGGTTTCCACGGCAACGAGAGGGGGCGGAGCTCGGCGTTTCCGTTACCGAAGTGCCCGGGAGGGCGGGGCCGGGGCTGGCGCCGGCTGCCCCGCCGCCGCCACTGCCCCGCGCCCGGTGAGTGGCCCCGCGGGGCGGCACCGGCACCGGCACCGGAGGGCGGAGGCGGCGAGCCCGGCGGGACCGGGGCTCCCTTTGTCTGAGGGCCGCCCGGCACGGAGCACCCGGGGCGGCGGCGAGAGCACGGTTCGCCGTTAGCCTGCAGCGGGCACCGGCACCGGCACCGGCACCGGCACCCGCACCAGGACTGGCGGAGCGGGGCGGGGCGTTGCCGGGCCTCTGCGCACCGGGACCGGGACCGGGACCGGGGCGGGAAGACACGGGGCGGGGCTGCGCCTCCTGCGCACCGGGACCGGGACGTGGGACCGGGACACCCCCCTCTCCCGGGACCGCCGGCGCCAGCGCGGCCGCCGGTTGGGAGAACAAGGGACCCCCGGGGTGGGCGGGGCGGCACCCGGGGCTCCGCGACCCCTTCCACCGCCGGGGCATCCCCCGGTCCCGGCGCTGCGGTGCTTGGCGGGCACTGGCGGGGGGCTGCGGGGCCGGGGCGGGCCGGGGCCGGGGCTGTCCGCCGTCCCAGAGTCAGTAAATAAATAACCCCCAACTCGCAGTTAGGAGGAGCCTGGAAGGGCTTCGGTAATGAGTAAATTAATTACAGCCACGGTTTATGTCACATCCGCCGGGAGCACGGAGGGAGCCCGGGGCTTTCGGCGCCCTGGCCCCGGGAGTGAAATCGGGATTGATGCAACTTTCTGCGGGATTCGGGAGTTGGGGACGGTATTGTCGTCGTGGTTTGCTCCAGGGCGGTCCCCTGGGCTTTCCCGGCTGGAAACCGAGGCGGGCTGAGATGTCTTTCCTTGCGCTTATCCGCAGACGTGTCGCTGTGCTCGGGACCCCCGTGCCATGATCACATCCCGCAAAACCTGGGATCTAGGATCCGTGCCCTCCACAAGAGCCGCCTGGAAGACGAAGGACCTTGCCCTGGACGGTGAGTACGGTGGCTTGTCCTTTTCCCTTGGGGCTCAGCCTGCCGCGCTCACGCCCTTGCTCACGCTTGGGGAAGGAGAGGCGGGGAACAGGCCAGCCTGCATTTTTCACATTTCTTTCCGGATGAATCTCGGGATTTGAGAAACAGAGACTCAGAAGCAGGCACGAAGCGGTCAGCAGCTGGGGGGTGAGCAGCGAGGGCTGCATCCATCTCCCTCCTGGCCCTTTGGAGCAGGGAGCTTAGAGAGAAAGGTTAAAATTTAACATGTAAGACAGAAAATGGAGCGATACACATGGGAGGGAAGATACGGGGCCCTTGCTTCTCCCTGGCCTCAGCTCCTTGGAAGGGCCTCTTGCCTCTCCCCGGTGCACAGACCCCATAGGTGAGTTTAGTCAAGGGCTTTTCTCTGCGGCAGCTGAGCTGTTTTGCAGGCAGGCGGGCAGCTGCTTGCCCCAACCTGCAGATGCTTGTCGGGAAACAGTCCTTCCCAGCTCCCTCGCTGGTGTTGGTGGATGGGTTTTGGCAAAGGGGGAGGCTGAACCCACCCACTTCGGCTTTTTTTGCTGTCGGCTTCAGTGTTCGCTGTCCCTATGTGCTGGCAGCCGCTTATCCAGGTGCTGCTTCTTCCTTGGCATTTGGGCCAGCCCAGCCGAACGCTGGTCGTCATCAAAGCCTCTGAAAACGGGGTTTTTCAGCACTTCCTCTGCCCGGCGGCTGCCACTGCCCATGCTGGGATGGGGAACTCATTGTCTTTTTTCCAGGCATTCACCAGCGCTTTGGAAACACTTGATTTTCACAGCGCGCGAAAAATGTTATGGCTAATTACAAGCTGGGAAGAAGTCCAGAGCAATGGACTGACTTTGTCGGGGCACATCTCCCACTAGATGCTGCTTCTGTCTCTGGCCCAAGTGCCTCTGGATGATTTTAGGGAAGAAAACTGCATTAGTGGGGTTTTATTTGTGGGTTGTTGATTTTTTCCTGCCTGCCAGAGAAGCCATTTGGCTGCCCACGGTTGTGGCAGCACTTGTGGCAGGTGGATGGGAAGGGCACACAGGGTCCCCAAGCAGGTCCTTTTGGGATGTAGCCCTCGCCAGGTGCTTTTCCTGTAGCAGAAGAGGACACAGCCATGGGAAAAAGCTCCTCAAGATTCTGTTTTCCTTCTGTGCAGCTCAGAAGGTCAGGGGACTGCTGCCCTGTCTGCTTTCGGGTTTGGCTGTGTGACAAATGGAGTAAATATTTGGGGGCATTGGAGGGGAGTGATGCCGGCAGGGTCCGTCCGTCCGGTTTCGGTGATGCAAGCCTGCTTTGGCAGCTTTTCCAAGATAGGATCATGGGAAGCAGAGCGGCTTGGTGAGAGGAAGGGGTGGGATGTCCCCAGTGTGGGGATGGATCTGGTCCTGCAGAGGACAGACGGATGCTACACCCTGAATTCTCATTACTAGTTGTTGGCAACCGGTCTCCGCCCCCTGAAGGGCTGATTTTTCTAATTAACATTTTTAATAACACTCATGTACCATCTCCGCTGCACCGGTGCGGTGGTGGCAGCAGGGAGGAGGAGGTGGGTTTGCTGAGCGAGGCCGAAGGCTGTGTCCATCCTGAGCTCTCATGTTGATCCAGTGATGCTTTTTGCTCCATCTCAGGCCGTGGACAGGACACGTTCATCACTGGGAGCAGAGCAGGTGCCTCTCCCCAGGTTCCTCTGCTGCCTGCACTGGTTCACCATAATATCCTCAGCGTGAGCTGGCCGGACGCTGCAAATCCCCGCGGGCTCTGCCTGGCTCTCCAGGTGAGGAGCACTGAGACAGCCACGGTTCAGGTGGGGAGGGCATTTTTGGGGTGGTGGGAAGGATGCCCTGCACCCTGCTGGGCCATCCCTCGGTGGGAGCTCGTGGGTCCCCCTCATTACCACAGCAGGTTTTGTCCTCAACCCCGGCGCCGCATGCCTTGAGCAGAGCTGCTGCCTGGATGGGGAGGGAAGAGCATCTCCAGAAAGTCAGAAGGCATCAAAAAACACCAGGGAACAGCCTGGAATAACATTTTCTGGGTCACTTCTGGGTCATGTAGGCAGGAGAGTTCAAGGCAGAAGGGTGATAAGAAAATGCAGCACTGTGAGATGGGGTTTGCCAGTGGGATGGAGGAGGAGGAAGAAGGCTACCATGGCTGGGGACAGTGTCAGGACACCGTGTACTGGTGTTGCTGCCGCCAGTTCATTCTGGGCTTCAGGCAAATCATTTAAATTCCGCTTCTTTGAAAAGAAGGAAAACACCTTCTTATCTCACACCAGCCTTGATGAACTCCCTCCGGCAAAACCCTCTTGGAGCCTCAAATGCAGAGGCACCGCAGATACAGGGCTTCTCCAGGAGGATGCTGCCGCCACCTCCTTCCAGATTACTCTCAGAAATATTTGGCATGTACTGAGTATTTGCCCCTCTCCCCAGGTGAGATGGGTTTCCCTGGCATCGGTGGCCCGTGGGGCAATGCCATGGACTCTGAGATAAGATATAAGGAAGGACATTTTGAGCGGGGCAGGGAGTGATTCTGTGAGCTTGGCTGACTGGCAACTCAGCTTTCCAAAAGCATCCATGCCGTGGCCCTTTTTAAAATGGTGATAAAAAACCAGATTTACTTTTTTCCCTGCAAGTCAGTGACAGATACGATAGATACAGGAATTTGGGACCTTCTCTATATTCCTTTCCCTCCTTCCAGATTTCTTCTTTGTTTTTTTCGGAGCTGTGCTCCGTCCCACAGGGCATGGCATTACCTGAGCCACAGCTCACCAGTGAGCAACTTCACATTCAATGCTGCCTGCAGGCCAGGGTCTTTTTTTTTAAGGCCATAAAGAGAAAAATAGGTAATATTCATTATAACTGCATGACCAAGCTGAGGGAAGGAGGTTTTTATGGGGAGAACTAAAAGCAACACAATAAATTCATCGTGGCAGCTTCCCAACACAGAAGTCCCTCAGAGGGAGGGTGTCCCCAGGTCCCGCCATCCTGTCCTCTGTGACCTCCTCCCTGCTCACTCCTCCTGGCCAGCCCGGTGAAATACCGGCTGCCGGCACCGTGTCCACCACAATGTGCACAGTTGCTGCATCTCAGCTCTCCATCCTGTGTCTTCTCATGGGCACAGGCCCTGCGGGCGACGGCGGGTGAGAGGCAGGAGGAGAACCAGCACTGGGCCCTGACACCAGCCACAGAGGAGCTGCCGGCATCCCCCCGCAAGCCAGCAGCTGCCACACCAGTGCAGGCAGCCTCCACCATGAACCTGGAGAAAGCAGGTAAGGGGGAAGTGGTGGTGGGTGCTTGGGAGGACGGGTGCGATGGGATGAGTGCTCAGTAGCTGCCAGTGGATACTGGGGTGGCCTCTCCTCTTTCGGGGTGCACATAGACACGTGGCTGTGCTCACTGAGGGGGATCGGGTCTCAGTAGAGATCAACACCAGCCAGCTGTCATGTGACGCCAGGTAACTGATGAATTATTTAACTGGGTGAACAGAGCAGGTGAGCACCAGCAAACCCATCGCTCTTTCCTCCTTCTTAAGGAAAATGTAATGTCTGTGGAAATGCTTGCAGCGTGCAAGGCTGTGCCAGGGCAGGTGAACCCCTGTGGTTTCCCCTCTTTCTCTGTCCGGACTGAATCGTCTGGGCTTGTCAGGGCACATCCCAGGAACTGCTCCCAGTGTGGTCCCCAGCTGCATCCCTGCGCAGCTCCTGGTGCAAGGCAGCTGGTGGGAAGGGGCAGGGATGCAGGAGGAAGGGAGCGTGCATGGCAATGGTAAAGGGGCAGAGCCGTGGAAACGGCTGCCTTTCCAAATGGGTTTGAAAGCACTTTGGAAAACAGGAGGGTCAGCGTGCCATGCCTGCCACGTTCAGACCCCCTGTCGCCACCATTGCGTCTGCCTTGTGGCAGATGTAACACAGGTCTGGCCGGCATCTCCTCTCCCAAGGATGCTCTTGCAGGAGGAAGGTGTTGGAGCAAGGAGAAGCACGTTATCCATGTAGGATCACCCCTGCCCAGCAGTTCAATTTACAGCCGGGTGTTGTGGCTTTGAACCCAGCTCTGCCCTCGGTCCCAGCCCGGGATTAGCGCAGATGATGTGTGCAGACACGTGGTGTTTCCACAGGAGCCCTGGTGCCTCCTGCAATCTTGTCTTATCCCTGCACACTCCCCAAGGGGCAAGAGCTGGTGTTCCTGTTAACTTTAGGAGTTTTGGGGTGGGTTTTGTGTGTGTTGGGTTTAAAGGGAACATCACAGTCCCCTGCCTGAGCTGGGCTGAGCTTTTGGCATGGAAAGAAAGAAAAGCCAGTGTCCATCAGTGCTGTTTCAGGGTATCCAGCCCAAGGCAGGAAGACAAAATCTGGTGATCGCTTCTGCAAACATTGCCAGATAAGTCCTATGGCACGCAGTCGACAGCAGAGCCGTGCTTTGGTCCCAGCATTTAATTTTTTTGCCTGCTCTGCTGGCTCTTTAACCCCTTTTAAAGGTAGAAAATCTGATTCACAGACAAAAACGTCTTGCTTCTTGTATTCAGGACATTTCCCATAAAGCAGGCAGCTTCTGTGCACAGGCAGCAAAGCAATTGCCAGCATCACCTCCTGCCTTTAAAACCTCAGGTTTCTGGTGGCAGGGGATGAAATCCACGCAGGCAGGGAAGGGCGCCGGGCAGCCGGGATCCTGGCCACCAGTTTGCCTGCTGTGGTGCCTCATCCCACACTGGGAATGAGTCAGGCCAGCTCATTTCATCTTGGGAACTACCAAGTCATTTAGGGATTCATTTGGTAGGCTCTGATGTACGGCCAGGCTGCCTTCTGTCAGCACCACTGGCTCTATTAACACACAGAAAAAACATGTTTAAAATAATACAAAGAAGGTTAGAAAGCCAAACGCACAAGAATGAGGCAATACGGCCATTCAAGGTACCCGTATAATTGTAATTTGGCTTCCATTATATTTGTGTGTAATGATGCAGTCTTTAATAACATGATCACATACTGGTTTTCCACCAGCACCTGCTCATTCAGAAAAAAGGATGCTGGGATGAATCAGAGCGCCGTGGTGAAGGCGGTTGTTATCTGAGTGAGGCGGCAGCATCTTGGCGTGTGATGGGGCTGGGTCACGGCACAGTGGCGTGGGCAGACACTCGCTGTTACAGCCTGGGATGCTCTGCTGGCGTCGGCAGATCCCTTCAGCTTCCACCCCCGCCACAGGGGCTCACCTGGCCGGAGCCCCACCGTTAGCCCGGCCAGCCATGGTCAGCACCGTGACACTCAGGATGCGCCTCTTGGCACGTCACTGCTCTCCGTGGGACTTCTGCTTCCCACTGTCCCATCTCCACCGCAGCCCCTGGGGATTCTTCCCACAGCTGGCATCCCATTCCCCAGCAAGATGGCCGGATCCTGACCGGCTTTGTCTTTGCTCCCACTGCAGGAGGGAGGCTCTGCGGTGGGAAACGCGCCAGCCTGCCGGCAGCCCGGCCCTTCCCCGTGATCCAGAAGGTGATGGTCTCCATGGCGCATCTGCAGGAGGAGAAGCTGCGGCTGCAGGAGGAGCTGCTGGGGCTGCAGGAGAAGCTCGCTGCCCGGGAGAGCGACGAGCTCTCCCGCTCTCTCCAGCTCCAAGGCCAGGTATGGCAGGCGACAGGGGCTGTGAGGGGATCCGTCGGGGTCTCCAGCTTCAGGCTGTGGCTTGGCTGGAGCGCCATGTCTTGCGTTAGTGAGGTGCGTGCTTGGAAGGAGCATAGGACCTTGATCATGGAGCATCTTCTCTGCTCAGGTGTGCAGGGATGATCTGCGATCCAGGTGCTCCTGAGCACCATGGCCAACCCACGAGCTTCGGCTGCACGTCCCTCGGGATACTTGCAGCCCCCCGATTGACATTACGGTGACACCGCAATAATGCCGGCGAGGGCGTGCAGCTCCTTGGACACGACAGGGCCAGGAAGGCTTTGGGCATCAGGGTCGGAGCCCTGCAGCAATTGTCCATCCTCCCAGCACAGTAATGCTGCCACAGGATAAGCTCGTTAGACCAACCCAGCAGATTAATTTTAGTGACTTTCAAGAGTCAGGAGGTGGAAAGTGAATGTGAAGGCACAGAGTTGTCTGACAAAGGGGAGAGCGTTTTGGCCACCGTGACCAGAATCCCCCCAAAACCAATCTCCTGCACTGGTGTGGCCGCATCCTCGGTGCAAGGACCTGGGTCGTCCCAGGGAGATTGAAATTCTGGCTGCTTGTAAAGGCATTTGCATGCGGCTGTTGTGGAATCTGTTACAGTCAGGTTCTGCTTGTTCCACGGGTGTCAAAAAGGCGGAGGTAATTGTCCTGCATTTGGTTGGCATACTCTGCATGACACAAGCGTGAGTGCTGGCAGGATCTGGCCCTGCGCTGGCCAGTTCGGCAGCAAGTGCAGCTGACGCTGGCCGGAGTGAAGCGCTGACCCAAACTTCCAAAGCTTGGGGATGGCTGGGCCATGGCTCGAGCCAGATCCAGCTGCCAAGGAGCCCCTGTCGCCTCCAGAGAGCAGGATGCAGCTGGAGATGCCCGAGCAGGTAGGGGATGGAGGTGCATTGGCGTTTCCGGACGCCATTGGCATAGGGAGCGGTGGGCAGGCTCCGGCGTGTGCGTTGGCCGGCCGGGTTGGCGACTTCTCTGTAACAAGTCATAACTCTGCCTTCTTAGTCCCTCCCCTCTTTTAAAAATGCTTTAAAAAAATCTCATAATAATCTACCTTACTGAGCATGGAAATGGGATTTTCCCACTCAAACACGAGGCTGGTGCACTTGGCACAGGCTCAGCCCCCCGGCCGGAGCAGAGGAGCCCCACTGCAGAGGGAGTGGGGTTCCCGACTCTAGCAGAGAGCAGCCTCCTTCCCCTGCTCGTGGCCAGCACTGCGCAGAGCTCGCCCGCGGAACCCCCGGCTGTGCCCTGCCGAGCGTGCGGGGCTGCACAGGAGGTGCTGCCCACTGCGCTGCCGTCTCTGCAAGGGCGTGGCTTAATAACTTACTGTAATTAATTACAGCACCATGTCAGCACATCTGCATTTGTTATTAATCAGCAGTTCCTAAATTATGGTCCACGGAGGGCCAGTTGCTTGGAAAAAGCTGGGTATTGGGATGGGGCAATAGCCTGCCGCATTGGGCAAAGGGTTTGGTGGTGTGCAGGCTTCCCAGCACAGGGAAACTGGGAGCCAGGCTGGGATCCATGGGAAGGCGGTGAAGTATGTGGCCAGGTCCATCTCTCTTTGGGGTAAGTTTTGGGGAGACGGTGATGCCTACCCAGTGGCCACTGATTTTTGGGCATGGGGACCGAGGCATGGAGCAGGCAGGCAACCCCCATGAAAATGCAACCAGCTTTTGCCAACATTAACTTGAATAAATGCAGACATATTTTTTTGGCAGTCTCGCTGGCTCCTGCAGTGGGGAGGAAAGGAGAGATGGGAACTGATGGTCCCTGTCCAAAAGAATCAAGGATTTCTGAAACCCACCGGGTTTGGGAGGAGGGCAGCCTGGTCCACTTGAGGTGGGCAGATGCCCGGATAGGGGTGGCTGGTAAGCATCCTCCCATTGGACTCGGACACACGGACTTCTCAAAGAGCTCCTGCTCCCTCTTTCTCCAAAGATAACTTTCCTAGAAAGAAAAGTAGAGAAGGCAAAGCAAAGCTGTGTTGCAAGGGCAGGATGAGGCACTTCTGGCTCCCTAAACACAATTATGGATAGGTTTGTTTTTTTCCTTCTCCAAAGACGATGCTATGTTTTTTTTTTTTAATAATGGTTCCTGCTAATGTTCAACATGGACAAATTATACCCATGGTCGAACAAGGTCGAAGCAGGCCTTTCATTAACACTCGTTTTAATCAGCCCATGTGAATCAGGCGCTCAGAGCAAGGTGGAAAATTAAGGCGTAATGAAGGTGCAAGCCAGACTGGACGTCGGTGGCCTGGGTGGCACCTCGGGGTGTCCTCCGAAAGCTGCTGAGATGCCTCCTGGTTAACCTTGTCTGCATTGACAGGTTGAAACTCTGAAGGCGAAGCTCCTGGAGCAGGCTCAGGAGATCAGCCGGCTGCACTCGGAGCTGGTGAGCTGCCACTGGGGTTGGGCTGAGCCACCCTTGCCCCGAGGGATGCCAGAGCTGTGGGTCCCCAAGGAGGAAGGGGGCATGTGGGGAGGGCATAGAAGGATTAAAACCTCCCCAGGGCTGCAGTTTGGACCCTGCAAGCCGAGAGGGGGACACTGAGGGACAAAAGCTTGTGGGATTTTCTGGACAACGCAATGTCATGATCAGTGACCCTGGGGTGCAACAGGCAAAGGCTCCCCAGCACTGTCGCCCTGGTGGGGGGAAGCAAAACCCCTCTGGGGACTGGGGCTCCCCAGGCACAGCACAGTGGGGGCTCTCTGACATGGTAGGCTGAGGCTCCTAGGGTGCCGCAGGCTCAGGGCTCCCCTGAGTGTGGCAGACTGGGGGCTTCCCTGGGTGCAGTAGGCTGGGGGTCCCCAACACAGCAGGCTGGGGGCTCCCTTGAGAACAGCAGGCAGAGGGTTCCCTGGGGGCGGCAGGCTGGGGCTCCCTGGGGTGCATCAGGCTTCCATCCCCTCCCATCGGCAGGGTGGCACGGACGTAGAGAAGCATCGGGACCTGCTGGTGGCCGAGAATGAGCGCTTGCGGCAGGAGATGAAGGCGTGCGAGGGGGAGCTGCGGGAGCTGCGGCGGCAGCAGCAGGCACCGTGCCGGGACTGCGCACACCTCCAGGTGAGTTGCTGGCAGTGGTGGCGGTGGTGGCAGGGTGACAGGCACCCATGGGTGACGCAGCCTCAGCTGTGCTGTTTCGGGGCCAGGAGAACGCCAGGCTGCAGGAGCGGCTGTCCCAGCTGCAGCAGGAGGCGGAGGAGATGCGGACCAAGCTGGTGGAGCTGGACCTGGAGGTGCAGCAGAAGACGAACCGCTTGGCCGAGGTGGAACTGCGTCTCAAGGACTCCCTGGCCGAGAGAGCTGAGGAGGAGGAGCGGCTCAGCCGGCGGCTGCGGGACAGCCAGGAGACCATCGCCAGCCTCAAGTCCCAGCCCCAGCAGATAAAGGTGGGCACAACGGGGCTCTCCGTCTCTCCCGGCCGGGCAAGGGGAGCTGGGCTGGATGCCTAGCGGTGCCCACTGGGTGCCCTGCACGTGCCACCCATCATCCCTCTGCCCTGAGCACATCAGCACAGCACCATGATTTCGTAAATTAGCCCCCCTGCCCCAGCCAATTACGGCTCCATCCCAGGCCCCTTGGGTGCTACTTTTACCCAGTACACCCCATCTCTGGGTGCTTTTCCCCACAGTACATCATCAAGACAGTGGAGGTGGAGTCAGCCAAGGCGAAGCAAGCCCTGTGCGAGAGCCAGTCCCGAAACCAGTACCTGCAGGAGCAGGTGGGGATGCAGAGGCAGGTGCTGAAGGAGATGGAGCAGCAGCTGCAGAGCTCCCAAAAGACAGCAGCTCAGCTCCGAGCTCAGGTCCGAGTGCAACGGGTGTAAATCAGAAATCACCCCACCCTGATCCCCCATGGTTTCTGCCTGCGTGGTGCTCACCGGGCGATGCAGTGTGGCAGCAGGTGGTCACTGGCTCAGCGTTACCCCCTTACTCCTCTCCCAGATCATGATGTATGAGGCTGAGCTGGAGCGAGCCCATGGGCAGATGCTGGAGGAGATGCAGGCCATGGAGGAGGAGAAGAACCGTGCCATTGAAGAGGCGTTTTCCCGTGCACAAGTGGAGATGAAGGCGGTGCATGAAAACCTGGCGGGTGAGGAGGGGGTGGGGGCTCGCAGGGTTGCCTGGCTGGTGTCAGGGGGGTTGTGCCACCTGCCACTCACCCCGCCTCGTGCCTGCAGGTGTCCGGACCAACCTGCTGACACTGCAGCCGGCGCTGCGCACCCTCACCCATGACTACAACAGCCTGAAGCGTCAGGTCCGTGACTTCCCCCTACTCCTCCAGGAGACCCTGCGGAACGCCAGGGCCGAGGTGAGCTTCCCTGGGACCACCATCCCTGTTCTTCCCCATGTGGGCTGGGAATGCTGGGGGGTTCACTGAGCTGCTGCTTTCCATCTCCCCGCCAGATTGGCCAGGCCATCGAGGATGTGCACAGCACCAACCGGGAGCTGCTGCGCAAGTACCGGCGGGAGCTGCAGCTCCGCAAGAAGTGTCACAACGAGCTGGTGCGGCTGAAAGGTGCGTGGGGGGGTGGCAGGTCCCATCACAGGAGAGTATGTCCCTACAGGGGACAGGATGGAGAGGGGAGCATCACCCTGCTGCATGCCAGCACCATGGTCTGGGTCCTCCACATCGTCATAAGATGCTCGGGTCAGCAATGTGATGCTTCGGTTGGCAGCAGGGTACAGCGTTCAGCCCACCTGGTGTTTGACAGTGACCAGGGGTGGCAGCGGGATGCGCTGGGGCTGATGCCATCTCTGCATCCCCCCACCCAAGGAAACATCCGTGTTTTCGGGCGAGTCCGCCCCATCACAAAGGAGGACGGCGAGGGCCCAGAGGCAGCCAATGTGGTGACCTTTGATGCCGATGATGATGCTGTCCTGCACCTCCTGCACAAGGGGAAGCAGGTGTCCTTCGAGCTGGATAAGGTCTTCCCCCCGCAAGCGTCCCAGGAGGAGGTGGGTGCTGCTGTCCTGTGGGGACAGAAACGCTGCTGGCATGAGCGGGGGACACAGCCACCTTCTCCTGATGCTCCCCGGTCCCCCCTAGGTGTTTCAAGAGGTTCAAGCCCTGGTCACCTCCTGTATCGATGGCTACAATGTCTGCATCTTTGCCTATGGGCAGACAGGGGCAGGAAAAACCTACACAATGGAGGTGAATTTGCCTGGCTTTGCTTCCCTCTTCCTCACCTTCCCATCCCGTGGTGCCCAGTCTTGGTACCCTCCTTAAACCAGGCTGGTGGCCAGCTTGGACCCAGGGTGCACCAGTGATGGTCACTGCTGCTTGCCAAGGGGTTTGTGCAGCCCTCCACGACAGCAGGGCTTTGCTCCTGCTCAGAAAAAAAAAATGCAGAATAAAATGCAAGAGGCTGTGTTTTTTCCCCCCCATTTCTCACCCCAATCCATCAGGGGACAGCAGCAAACCCAGGGATCAACCAGCGGGCCCTGCAGCTCCTCTTCTCTGAGGTGCGGGGCAAGGCGGCCGACTGGGACTACGCCATCAGCGTCAGCGCTGCTGAGATTTACAACGAGGCACTCAGGTATGAGGAGGAGGGAAAAGCTTTCTGTTGGGCCGAGCAGAGCTGCTGGGGAGCTGGCATTTGTGGGCATCACCCCACGCTGCTCTTGTCCCTGTCCCACCAGTCCTGCCTTGGCCGCACAGCTTGTTCCCGGGGCCTTGGGCACTGGATTTGGCCGTGCAAGGACTTATTTTTAAACTTTTTTTCCGGTGCACACCACCCTTTCAAAGCACTATCCCTTGAGCTCCATTCCTTAGATAGGCTTCCAGCCCTGCCATTGCTCCTGCTCCTCTGGCCCTGATGCAGCAACCGGGGCATCCCCTTCTCCTCCCTGTCCGTGCCTCCCTGGACATTATATTTAGAAATTAATAGCTGGGAGCTGGGAGCATGAGAAATATTTTCCTCCCCTGCCCAGCTGCAGGCAGGAGGGGCCAGGAAGAGCTGGGATTGCATCTCTGTGGATAATGGGGACCAGGAATAAAGAGCAGGGGTGGGAGTGTGGTCCGGGTTGAAGCAGGCACATGGGGTGCTGGTGGGAACCAGAGAGCCAAGGTCTATCCATAGGATGTGCAGCATCCCTGGGAGGAGAGGTGTGCTCTGGCAGCCTTGGCACACATCCCTGAGCCGCGGCAGGGATGCCGTGCTGGAGGGGAGCTGGCACCCGTCATCCCCCCAGGGTGGGGATGCTGATGGGTACCCCTTTGCCCAGGGACTTGCTGGGGAAGGAGCCGCAGGAGAAGCTGGAGATCAAGCTGTGCCCCGACGGCAGCGGGCAGCTCTACGTGCCCGGACTGACCGAGTTCAGTGTGCAGAGTGTGGAGGACATCAACAAGGTGCGGGGAGATGGGGGGCAGCAGGAGCAGGAGTGTGGCACTGGGAGGGTGATGAATTGGCGGGGGGGGTGTCTCTTGTGCATGACCCGCAGATCCGAGAGTATTTCTGAAGCACCAGGGAGCAACAGAGACCAAAATAGGTCCCTGGGTGCAATGTGACGGTCACTGTCCCATGGGGTGAGCCGCAGGGGGTTAAAAATAAAAGCATGGGGCCCAGGCAGCTCCTGGGGGATTAGCAGGATGCCGGCTGTCACCGCAGTGCCCTGCCTGTCACCCTCTGCCTTCAGTGCATCACCCAGGCTGACACCTGACAGAGGTCATCACCAAGATGGACCAGGCACCTTGTGGGGGCCTGTCACTCTGGTTACGTTCCTGGGGGTTCCTGGGTCACGGGGGATTTGCGGTGGGTTGGGGCACGCTGGCCTCACCCCCCACTTCCCCGGGCTCCCCCAGGTCTTCGAGTTCGGCCATGTCAACCGGGCGACGGAGTGCACCAACCTGAACGAGCACAGCTCCCGCTCCCACGCCCTCCTCATCATCACCATCCGCGGCATCGACCGCAGCACAGGGCTCCGCACCACAGGTAGGTGACATGTGGCAAGCCCCTCACCGGGGCGTCTGGGCTGCAGCATCCCCAGGGTGCGCGGGACCGGATGCTGATGCCAGCCGGGGGGGTTTGGCTGTGTGTCCCCAGGGAAGCTGAACCTGGTAGACCTAGCAGGATCGGAGCGGGTCGGGCGGTCGGGTGCAGAGGGCAGCCGGCTCCGCGAGGCACAGCACATCAACAAGTCCCTCTCGGCGTTGGGTGATGTCATTTACGCCCTGCGCTCCCGTCAGGGCCATGTGCCCTTCCGCAACTCCAAGTTGACCTACCTGCTGCAGGACTCGCTCAGCGGCGACAGCAAGACCCTCATGATGGTGCAGGTAGGGCCCCATTGGCATCCCCACGGCCAGTTGGTGCAGTTTTTGGAGTGGGTTTGGTCCCTGCTCACCCTAGTGCTGGGGCAGGGGGGAGAGATGCTGGAGGCTTGGACCAGGGGACTGGGCTTGCACATGGAGACATCCTCCCGTCTCCAACCGTGGTGCCACAGCAGCTCTGCCCCAATATCTGCATCCCAGACGAGGAGGAGGGATGGGGGATGAACTCGGAGGTCCACGATCCTGCCCTCCCTGCCTGCACATAGATGTCATCGCTATGGGCACTGTTTCCTTGCATGTTGGCATCTCCCCGTCCCCTCATGCTGGGAGGATTTTATGCTCTGGCAGCTGCTCCATCCCTGGCCTGTGACTGCCCCCGCCAGCTGCCTGCGTCCGCACTGAGCCCCATCGGGGGGGTGCCTGAGCCCCTGACACCTGCTGCAGCTTTTCCTGGCTGTCCCTCGCACAGTGACAGGGGATCTGGCTGGCTCAGACGCTGGCCCGCAGGTGGATGGGGCTATCCTGGGAGTGGTGGGTTAATAATAGCATCTCGCTGGCCTGGCAGCAGTGTTTCCCAGGGCAGGGGAGCATGGGGGTTGTGCAGGCAGCCGGCAGGCTGACTTTCTGCTCCTGCCTTACCGCAGGTCTCCCCTGCTGAGAAAAACACCAGTGAGACGCTGTGCTCCCTGAAGTTTGCTGAGAGGGTTCGCTCCGTAGAGCTGGGTCCCATCTCCCGCAAGGCTGAGTTGGCCTCCTGGCCCAGCCAGGAGCAGCTGGAGGTAACTGAGGGGCCACTAGTGCCCTTCCTCTTCCCCCTATTTTGCCCCCATGTGTGGTTCCCAGGGCTGTTTGCTGTTGGGTGTCCCTCTGGAGCCACCACTGGTGGGGAGCATCACCCAGCAGGACATGGGCTGTCCCCAAGCAGCGGCATCCAGCTGATGCTGACACCTTGGCTCTTCCAAGCTCTGTTTTGCAGCAGCCCTGTGGTACCCCCAGAGCCTATTTGGACACTGCTACTCAGGCAGGCGTGATCTGCCCACAAGCCCCCTCCCCATCCCCTCCCTCTGGGGACTGGCGTGGGCTGACCCTGGGGCCATGCCCCATCTCCCCCCCAGGGTGACTCGCCGGGGACCACAGTGCCCTCTGGACGGGGCCATGCATCCCCCAGCCCAGGGCAGCTCTCCAGCCGTGCCACTTCCATCCGCAGGAAGCTTCAGACCTCAGGTGGGTGGTGGGGCTCCATGGCCCCACTCAGCCGGGGCCTCTCTGGCAGAGGAGGCTCCTGCCGCCAGCCTTGTCCCAGCCAGGCATGGGGAAGCTAGCTGATTTGTAATCAGCTCATTAACTAATGGCTAATTAGCCATTGGGAGCCTGGTTACCACTTCCCCAAGAGCACCCTGATGCAAAGCTGCTGCCAGCAACTCCAGGTGCACAGGGGGAGCGATGCTGCAGGGCAGTGGCCATGCCCCTAGGCTGAACCTCTCTCCCTTTTGATTTCAGCCTGAACTAGGGGCAGCCGCGGCTGCCAGGTGAGTGCCTGCAGCCGGGAGCTGGTGGAGGGCTCTGCTTCGGCCCCACTTCCCAGGCAGGGGTGCTGGTCTGTGCTGCTCATGGGGTCGCTTGCGGGGATGCTTGCAGTACCAGCTCAACGCAGCACCCGCTGAAATGCTGCCAGATGAGGCTGGGGCAGCGATGGCTGTGCTCCCTGCCCAGTGTGACCCATGATTGTCTCCCCCCCAGGGAAGCTGAGGCCAGTCCCTGTGTGACAAGTGCCAGCCCCAGCACCAAACCCGCTGCAGGACCCAGCCCCTCATGGTGCTACGGAGAGCCGGCTGCTGGAAGGCACAAAGGCTTCGGTGCCATTCCCTCACCCATGCCAATGGTGACAGCACCTCTCACCAGGAGCAGCACGGGGCCAGAGTCTCCTAGCAGCCAGACCACCATCTCAGGGTGGAGGACAGCAGTGCTGGGCAGGGATCTGTGCCCTTGGACACTCAGCTCTGTGACTTTATTTTTGCTGGAAGGATGTTTTTAGCCAGAGCAGGGAGCTGCTGGGTGCTCTCTCCATCACTCCAGCTTTATTTTTACAACAGTAGAGGTATTTGGCTGGAGCAGGGGCTTGGAGCCAGGCGAGCCCCCAGAAACGTCTCTGCTACCCCCAGGGGACCAGCCTGGCCCCGGCTCCCCTAAGACTGTGTCCAGGCAGCTGCCCGATGTCTTCTGAAGCAGCGCTTCCTCCATTTTTAAGCCAGAAAAAATCCCAGCAGCCCCTTTCCCCATAGGTTTCTCAAGCCCTGTTGTTGCATGAAGGTGCCCCGGTGCCATGCATGAGCCGAGCTGCTGTTCATTGTGGTGCCGGTGCTGCCAGGGCCCCACGCCGGCTGCTCTGGCACAGAGGGAGAGCGGTTGGGAGGCTGCCTGTGTTACACAGCACCAGGGTGGATTTAGCAGTCTCGAATGAAGCTACTGTAAAGTTATTTACCAGTTGTCTTGTCAAGAGAGATCACAGTGTGGTCAAAATGAAAGTGTTTGAAATATTTTTATCCTTTTTACATGGTCTTGGACTGGAAACTAAGTAGAAAACAAACAAACAAAAAAAACCCAACAAAAACAAAACCCAAACCTCCAGCCCAAAGGCCTGTTGGCTATGGGTAGGGACAGCAGCTGGCAGGGGGGGCAGAGGAGACAGTACTGGCCCTGCACCTCTGAGCACCTACCTCAGGGTATGCTTCCTCCTGCTGTAACTAACCAACTGGATGCACTGACAGCTCTTTCCCACCGTAGCCCTCTCACGCTTCCACAGTGTATTCTATTTAACAGAGGGAAAAAAAAAAAAGGGAAAAATAAATTTAGCCTTTTGTAAGATAGATGTTTCTATGTATTTTAATAATTTAAAGAAAAAAAAAATCCTGTTTTGTAACAAAACTTATTTTAAATAAACCATTAAACCCAGTCCTCCTGTGCTGCTGTTATTTCCTTGCAGGGGATTTGAGCCCTGTTCAGCGTAGGTGCTGCCTCCTGCAGTACTTGCACAGCATCTTCCCCATGGCTGGAAAAGCCCATTAAATCTCTCCTCTTGCAGCTGTCTCTGGCAGGGCTGCCCTGCCAGGCTTGCCCAGACTGCAGCTATCAGGCTCCTTTAATTAGGAGGAGACTGAGTTGTTAAACCATAAGCAAGTCCCAGCACTGCAGCATCTTGCTCCAGTGCTGTGGGCTGTTCGGGGCTGGAGGCAGGAGGCTGTGGAGGCTTTTTACACCTTCATCAGGTCCAGGCATGGGACTATTGCCAGAGTGAGTGACTACTGCCCTGGGTGAGGCAGCAAGCAGGTGCAGCACAGGCAGGATGTGCACCATGCATTCCCTGGTGTTCAAAGCAGGCAGTATCTTCAGCAGGTCATGCTGTCCTGTAACAGCACCTTGCCAGGGCCCCTTGCTGCATGAGCCACCATCAGAGCCACCTCCTCCAGAGCCACGGAGTAGGGCAGGATGCTCCCCTTTGTTCCTAAAACTTGGCCAAGTTTGAAGTATCAGCAAGGTAGGGATTGGCTTTAGCTTTCCTGCTGGCCCCACTATACACACCTGAATCTAGCTCTTACATCCCCAAACACCTGCACCTGGCTCAAGAGCTCACAGAAAAGCCCATAGACCAAGCACTGCACACCTGTGTGCCACTACATCAACATCTGCTAGAGATCAGGTGAGGAGAAGAAGGGAAAGGACTAGCCACAAATGACAACTTTGCTCTTTGGGCTGGGAACTACCCAGCAGAGTGAAACCTCCCCCAGGGTTTCAGCAAGCCACCTGGCCAGTCAAGCGCTGTCTCTGACTTGCTTGCCACATCCACTTACTCACCACAGCCTCCCAAGCAGGAAGGGTGAGAATGGCCAGCTTCCCCGTGGGACACACAGGCAACAGAGCCCTGCTTTCCCTGGACGCTCCCAGCCAGGAGCTATACCAAGGTGAACAGTACTTCAAGAGATTCAGGCATTTAACACAACTTCTTGTAAAAAATTACAAATCTTTTAATAAAATTCATTATAAGTTACAGTTTCCCGGAGAACAGGCTCCAGTGTATAAAATGGGAGACAGGCTGGGAGGAACAGGGGAAGCACCAACCGGAACCTCTTTCCCCACAGGAAAGAAGAAAGAGGGACAGAAAGGTTCTGACAGATATTTATTGGGGGAAAAAAAACCCTCTGAGAGTGGTCCAGTGGATGTAGAAAGACATTAGTCCATATCCCTTTGTCCCTCTACCCTCCCACATCTTTACCCCCAAAGGCAAACACATATGACAAGTCCTGTTTAAGTCACATATTTTAACAGATCCAGGTAGACCTCAGTTCCCAGTAATGGTCTGAAGATATTGATTTTGTGTGGCCCAGGGTGCCAGCAGGGATTTTTGAGAACCCAAGAGACAGCCTCCTCCTGATACAGGTCCTTGAGACTCCACCAGGCCCGGTGGCCTGGCTCATGTTTGATGAAGCAAGCCAAGGGAGCTGGTCCCACACAGCAGTTGAAGTCCCCTCTGTAGGGAAAGGGCACCCCACCCCACAGCAGGCTTTTGTGGGGCAGATGCCGCAGTCCTCAGCACACTGAACAAAGAGAGCAGGGCCAGCCAGCCCCAGTCCCCAGAGCCAAGCGACAAGAACCAACAACACACGTGGGTGAAGGAGGGGTGACAGTGGGTTAAGAGCCCTCCTGTCAAGGAAAGGCCAGCACACAGAGACAGAGCAGCTGAGAGCTTGCTGATGAGGTGAAGAGATGAAATGAAGCTGCTTCCTTACAGAGGCTTTGCAGGGCCCCCCACCAGCCAGGTCCTCTCACACAGCACAGGCATCTCTCCACTCAGGTCCTCCATCCAGCCCGTAAGGCACTGGGGCTGGGCAAGTGAGCAGCTGGCAAGTTTCCACTTCCCTACCATGCTGTGGGGGGAAGATGGACCCACAGAGAGAGGCAAAATCCAGCCAGACGAAGAGCAGAGAGGAGCTTGGCCACCTGTGTTTGCACATGAGGAGGTGGTGGCTGTCACTCCAGGACAGCCATGAGGAGATGCAGTTCCCGAAAGGCACTACCATGGCGGCCACTGAGCCCAGACTTGTTCTTGACGACGTTGCTGATGTTTTTCAGCTGCTTGTAGCACAGCTTGCATTTATGGAGCCTGCAAAAAACAGACAGAAGACACAGCTTGAATCATCAGCTGCTTAAGAGCTGTGCTTGTTCCTGCAGTGCCAAAGATGCAACTCAAGCAAGAGAAAAAACAAGCCCCGCAAAGGGCCTGAAGAGGCTGAAATGTGAGCATGGCTCTGCAGAAACACCATGTATTCAGCCCACGTCCAGATGACACAAGAGAATGGCATCCACAAAAGGGCTCTTTCACTTCTCTTTTCCCCTTTGGCAGTAAAGCCCAGGGAAGAAGGAGGTGCTGGTTTTTGGAAGGCCAGTTCTCAGAGCAGAGGTTTCCTGTGAATGAACTGGAAAGCCAGGGCCTGGCTGACAACTCATGTGAGGTAGAGGGTAAAGCCACAGGGTGGTTTTACTCCTGACATACTCACACTTTGTTTAGATATGACTCAATACACAGTGACAGAGGGAAAAGCAGTCCTTGGTCTTTTTCTCAGAGCAGGAAGGTTTGGTGTTTGCAGACAAAAGGGAAGGCAAGTCCAGTCTAGTATCAAAGCCTCGATGGCAAAGAGCAAAGCTCACCCAAGAGAAAGGCTGGTTCAAAAAGGGAGCAAGTGGAGCTAAGTGCCTCACCTTTCCTCTCTGGTGATGTCCACTCCAACAGAAGGTGGTGCAGCGAGGATGTCTGTGATCAGTGGCAGGAATCTCTGGAGGATGAGTTTCAGGGAGGTGCAGCCAGTCTGCACGTAACTGAAACACAAACAGAATCGGGTTCCACTTGAATTTCATTCCTTTCCTCCTAGCACAAAGCCCTCGCTCACATCCAGTCACTGGGGATAACCTACCCAAATGACGTCCCTCTCCACCACCTGTAATCTGGGAAGGGGAGCAACAGCCAAGTACCAACACAGTCTTGGTTCAAGTCAAGACTGACAAAGTGAGCCCTTTCAAAAAGTCCTGGCATATATCCTGCTAAGAGGGACCTTTCTGCTCAAGAGCAGAGATGTCCTGCCGAGGGGATTTGGCAGGAGCCTCTCTTCTGGTAGGAAGGAAGAAGAGAAACTCCATCTTGAGAGAGGCTGCATTTTTTTTTTGCCACCTAATGATGAGATTCAAAGCAATCTTTGAAGTGACCCCAAGGCTGCTGCAGGACTTCATTCCCCTTGTCCCAAGTCAACAGTCCACAGAGCCCACTTGTTCTACATTGATTTGACCCCTCCCAGCTGCCAGAGCTGCCTTTAATCCAACACACCTACATCAGATCTCAATATCCTGCTCTCCTTGCCCATGCATACTTTCCATATCTTTTTCCTCACACACTTGGCAACTCCATTGCTCTTTTCCAGGCATCATATCAGCATTATACTGTATCTGCTGTGATTTTTCAGGGTTTTCTTTCAGCTACAAAATATCCAGTGGAGCTCTCCTATGAATATTTACACCTTGTCCCCCAAGCACACCATGTTCTTGGGGCCTCACCTTTCATATTTACTTTGGAGTAGTTTCTCTATCTGCGGCAGGACTATAGTACACAAATCCAGCTTCCAGAGAGACCTGAAAAAAAAAAAAAAGGACGCACTCTGAGAGCAGAGACCGAGGCTTTACAAGGCTGAGTTGACAGAAATAATGCTTTCTGGTAAAAAAGCCCAGGCAGCAGCACTCAAGTTAACTGAGCAAGTTCACTGACTCCCCCTTGTGATAGAAAGTGGCAGGTTCTGACATATTTTACTGACTCAGCAGAATCACTTTATGAAGCCCCAAGACTTCAATTTTCCTTGCAAGATATCATTTGCCTACAGAAAAGGCCCCATACAACTCCAGCAGTTACTGGCACTGCAAACTCGAAGATCTGACTACAAGCACACGCATTTCACACTGCCATGGCCCTTGGACATGAGGCAGGTGGAATACAGCGCTCCCAGCGCCCACCCAGATGGCCCTCAGGTGTCCCAGGGGCTGCCCCCATCCAGGACTCACGCTTTTTGGTTGACAATATTCAAGAGGTCCACGACAACAGACAGATCGTTGATCGCCACTGCAGAGTCCACAGAGTTCTGAGAGAGAGGGGAAGAAATAGTCATGTATTGCAAAGCTCAAACTTATCGACTAAAGCAATTAATATCAAGTACTGCTTTTCAAAACCAAGGTAGAGGAAACATGGAGTTGGCTAGGGAACAGAAGATAACTCTTGCATGAGAAAGTTTTCTCCATGTTTCTTTGTGACCATTCAGCCGCAGGTAGGACTCAGCAGCACTCTGCAGTGCACCTCTGGGGACAAAAGCTGTGAGACCTGCATTTTGTGTAAGGGGCAGAATCGGCCCCAGACAAGCCAAAAGAGCTGCTCAGTTGCTCCCCTCACAGGCCTCAGGTATCTCCACATACTTGCCTTGATGTCACCAGTGCTCCATACAGCCCGCACAGTGTCCAGATTCTTGTGGCGGCTGGTGAGGACCACACACATGGTCTCATGGCCTTTCCTGATCTGGGACATGGCTTCCTCGTCCACAAGCTCAGTCTGGCTTTGGTTTTTCACAGCCTGAAAGTACAGACACCAGTGGAGGAGTGGTAATAGAGCAGGATAGCACAGAAGGGTAGGAGCTTTCTCTGGCCTAGGTGAGAGTTAATTCTGTAGTACAGAGGGACAGGAAATACTGACTTCCTTGCAGATTGTTTTATAAACATTTTGAAATGTAAATGCTCTATTTGTTCCAATTTCAGCTACTTCCCTTTTGCCTCTTCTACTGCATCAATCACAAACACGCTTGAAGCTTTGGAAAAACTCTCAAAATTGAAAAAAGTGAATTAAAATTAAGCTTTCAAAACCAGTATGTTTCAATGAAGAAATTTTTTCATGCAAACCCTGTTTATGTGAAACGTTCCTCTGAAATCAACAAAATTTCATTACAAAGCATAAACTTCGCACAATTTATTAGACTCTCAATTTGATTCCCACCCACGCCACTCTCTTCCTCTGCTCACATTTACAGTTTGGGATCATTAGGATGCTCTGGTCCTTCTCCCTTTTTGAGACAGGGAATACCCTCCTGAGCAAGGCCAAGAGGCCTCCAAGACACAAGAGGGAAAGACTCTTGAAATAATTATGTACATGTAACGGCAGACATCAGTTTTCTAAATGAATCACTGTCTAGCATGTGGAACTGTTCAGTGTCTTTGTCTCATCCCTCGCTCTCTGCTTTGATAACACATTCTTCGTGAGCATGGATCAACGCTGCTGTGTTCACATCAATTCCAATGGGGGCTGGGTCCAGCGACCCTGAGGTGCTAATTCCACAAGTCAAAGCAGTTGGGAGGCAGGAGAGTAACCTGGCAGGAGAAGCACCAAGTGAGCAGAGGGAGAGCAGGAGGTAACACATTTTCATTCAGTACTGAGGACTACAGGCTGCAGAAAACACCTAAGACATTCTTCTGCACCTTAGAGAACCCTTTCTGATGCCACCCAACACAGACATCAGCTGAAAACTTTTGTCCAGAGACACTTACTGGTAGAAAGTCAGAGGCCTTCAGACCAATGGGCTCATTCCTGGCTGCAGGAATCACTGACGGCTCTGTTCTGGTCAAAGGAGTTGAGGAGGCAATAGGTGGCCTCTGAACCGGATCAGGCTGCAGGAGAAATTGGGATAAAAGCTCTAGCAGCAACAATCTGACCCTAATCTGATGTCCTCCTTTCCCGACCCACTTTTAGAGAAGGGTCCTAATGCAGAAGCAGTCTCCAATTTGCTAGCGTGATTTAAGAGGCAATAAAGTATCTCTCAGGTACACACTAAGATGCAATTAAGGTTTGCAAAGAACATGGAGATGCCCCAGTGGAAGTGCCAAGTGCTGTCGTTATCAGCATCTAAAATTCAGGCAATGGGCTGTGGCCAGCCTGAAGGCGAAGAGAGAATTGTAAAGCAATATTGTGGCCCACTGGCTGCTCGCCATTTTGGCTACAAAATAGCCTCAGTTCAAGCACTTGCAGAAATCTGGCACATGGTTCTCTTCAGAGTGCCCCAATTTTGAGATGCAAGGAGAAACACCACTGCAAGAGCAGGAAGCGAACAAAAGCAATAGAGCCATCGCCTGTTGGAGGCTTGGCCTTCGATTCTACTGCTCAGGCAAGACACATGGCAGGACAAAGACTGGAGCTGCACTTCTACTGCTCTTCAGTAAAGAAATCAGATTGATTAGAAGTTATAAAGTCTCCAGCACTCACATATCTTTCATAGTGGGAGCATGAACAACTATCAACAGATCATACAGTACGTACAAGTTCTTGCTTTGGCAACGGGGTCTGGACATCTGCAGCTTGGCTGGACTTCACTGCTTCCTTTGCAGTTACGGGCTCTACCAAGATGGAAAGAAGTGGGAAAGCAGAAGCTGATTGTTCCTTTCAAGAAAAGCTGTAAGCAAAGGTGCTGTATAGCTAGACTACAAGTAGTCATTTCTGCAGCCATGCAGCTCTCCCTCTTTTGAAGGCCATTAACCCCATTTCCACCAAGGCGTCTTTTCATACTCACCATCCTCAGGAGGGGCTGGAAAGGGCTCGTTGTTTCGAGGAGGAGTTCGACCTACAGAAAGAAAGAAAAAAAAATTAAGGAGCATCCAAGGCTACAGGTTAGTGACAGGTCAATCTTGGAGCTCTGAGGTCTCCAACAACTCCACAGATTAGCACAATCAGTGATAAGACAAGCAGAGTTATCTCCTTCAGACCTTGATGCTATTGTTGAGTTTAGCCAAAGGCTTTCAGCCTTCATGTGGGAAGGGTTCATCATTTGTTGAACAAATGTTTCATCATTTTGTCCCTCCACTCATGGAGGGACAAAACTGACCCATGTAGTTCATTGCTGCTGTAGAGGTGTGAAGCACAGGAAAAGGCACTGTCACAACAAATTATATTAGAAAAAATTCACCTCCCTCTAAATTGATTTAGAAGATAATGACCATTAATTCCTTAGAAAGAGTATCTCATTTTTCTCATTTACATAAAAATGAGATACAGGCATTGCACTACACCTCCTAAACAACAATCTCTGCTTTAAAAAAACATTTTGCCTTTCCTTCTTTAATGGAGGCTGCTGATTTTATACATATCAAAATTCTAGGTTAATAAAGATCCCGTAACACAGTAGTCCTTTCTAATCAGGACAGGAAGGCAGCATGCTTACAACGCTCAAAAGCACAATAAACCTTGGTACTGACAGATAGCATTCTTGGGCTGGAAGATCTCTTTGTAATCCTCTGGGTTCTGGATCTCGGCCTTTGATTCCTTCTCATCCCGGTCATCTTCACTGCTGGGACTGCGCCTCTCACTCTCTGAGTTGTGCTTCACTCTGCCGTGGAAAAAGAGATGCTGTCAAGGGCAAATCATATGGACTCTGTCAGAGAGAGTGAGAGCACTAAAGCTCCTTGTAGATTTCTTTAAAAATCTTGAAATTCAACAAGCCAGCAGATTCCCGTACCTTTGTGGCTTGCTGCAGCTAGTTGAGGGCCTGTCATAGATGCGGCGAAGAGAGGACCCCGTGGGGGTAGGTGGCACAAGAGGCTCATCGTCCCTGATCAGCCCATGAGGAATGGAACCTGACTTTGTGACTCTACTGAGATCCACAACGAAGGATGAGACTGTGCTTTGTGCAAAGGAAACTCCTATCTGCAGAGACAAATATCAAGGTAATTCACCACAGAGCAGGGTGCACGTTAGCCTTTTTGAGAACAGGTGTGATGGAGTGACCCTGAGCAACCGTGCTTGAGAACTTCTCAGTTCAGTGCTTTGGCTTTTTCAATTTGAAGCTGCCAATGTTTTATGAAAGACTACGATAAAACTTTTGCCAAGCATAGTTTCTAAATACTGGTAAAACCAAGCCCCCATTCTTTCCTCCAGAAGCCAAAGAGAGACAAAGTGGTGCGTGAGGCTGCTGAAGCCAAGAGCACACAAGCTCTAAGTTCTGGGCACACTGCAAACCCTGGCCACTTATAGTCAGGCATAAGCTTAAAGGTCAGAGGGCCTGCAAGGGGCAGGAGGATTTTATCTCGTGTTTCACAGCCACCTCCCCCGCTCCTCAGAAGCGGCAACTTACCAGCTGGTTGTTGCAGATAGACAAGTCGGCTACTTTTCCCCAGTTCACCAACACCACATCAAAACAGCGCTCTGGCTCCCAGCCGTACACACGCAGCGAATCCTGGAAGCCACTATACAAGCAGCAGCCATCTGGGTTGAAGAGCACACACCTGAGGAAGGCAGGTGGAGAATTAAGCACAGCTTCCTAACTTTGCTCAGTCCCACAACGACCCCAGGGCTGTATCCCTGACTTCACTGAAAACCTCCAGTCCTGTTTCTAACAATGAATCTACTGATCTGGTGTTCACCTGTGCAACATCTCCAGCAACCCAACCTTCTCCCCAGTACAGTCTCTCTTTCAGGAAAATCCTCCCTTCACCCCCACTTTAGTCTCTGCCTGGTACACTGCAGTAGGAATTTAATATACCTGACAGGGGTAGCCTCCTCTTCAATACAGCTCACAACTTGAAACTTCTCCAAGTCCCAGAATCGAACAGTCCTGTACACACAACAGAACAAAAATCATCGCTCACCCCTCTAGAAATCTGCTGTAGAATTCAGTAATGAAATAATATGCTAATAGCTTGAATTACTTTTGCTGTTGTGCACTTATGATGCGCCTACACAGAAGGCTAGTCTAGCTAAGATCTGTGAATCCAGGCACAAATGCTTAGAGGCTTTAGATAGGGATAGGTATTTAGAGCTGACCCAGAGCTAAGAGGACACCCTGCCAGCTGAGCAGGGCTGCTTGCTGTTCAGAGAGGATGTCAGTTGGATTAGTGAGATGCTTGAGGCTATCACATTGTTTTCTAGTGTGGTAGAAGGTGCCATCAATTTTGGATGAGAAGGCAAGATCTCCATGTTCTGCGCATCACAGATGTGATGTGCTGCTGGCTAGATGTCAGGTTCTTGCAATAGCAGGTTTGAGTTACGTGACATCCCCATTTTCCATGTTCCTAAAAGGAAGGGCATCGGAAAAGGGAACCCACATATACAATTCCCTTCTTTCTCCCTCCCCTTATGTACCTGTCAGAGCTGCCAGAAGCCAAAAGGTATTCATTGGGATGGAATTCAACAACGTTTACTGGGCCGGTATGTCCTGTAAACTCAAACATTATCTTCCCAGCAGCCAGATCCCACAGCTGGAAGAAGGAAAGAACAGAGACACTCTTGAAAAGATTTAATGTTAGAGAATTCCAATACACTTTGGATTTCCTAATACTGGCAACCTCCTAATGCTTCTACCCCTCCAAGAACAGACTCAAGTTTGTCAAAGAAAACAATGATCAGGGAAGAAGTACTGTCCCAGTCATTTAAGGCTGCCTTTTTTTTCTCTCCATTCTTTTTTAAATTTTCCATTTAATTTATCCTCTAGAAGCCTCTGGTTTATATTTAGAGACTGGGATAAAATACAGCAGTTCCACCTGTCCCTGCAGATTATATCTCAAAAGTGAACAAACAAAAATCCAAAAGCTCTGAATCCCTTAGCAATTCTTTCTTCCTGTGCTCTAGTCTCCACTGGAAAATCCAGAGTGAAATGACTGATCAGTTTATTTCATGTGAAAATGAAAACATAAATCAGCCCTTTGCCCACATTCCTCCATGCCACATTTGAAACAACTGAAATCACTCCTTTAGTTGATACTTTTCCAAATTCCTTCTCTTGCTCTGCTCAGTCCTGACAGCAATTTTCAGACTGATGATCATGCGCAATGTGTATGATAACACAGTCCTACTGAATTAACTGAGCAGAGCCAGAAATTGGTATGGTGAAGCAACATGCTGCGGACAACTCATTCTGTAACATTTACTGAGATGACCGAAGCCAGTGTTCAGGTATCACAACTCTACCACCATCAAAACTTGAACTTCCATGTGCAAGGTGCCAACATGTCTGTTGAATAAGTGCATTTCAACACACGCAGCTCTTTTCTGGATGTTGTGGGCCACTGGACACGATCCTCACAAACAGACTGGTCCCTGCAAAGCCGCAAGGCTCAGCCAGCTGCCTGATGAACTAAAGGTGTTTATGAGCAAGTGCTGGTAACGTCCGGTAAAAAGACGATCCCAGCATTCCTGTGTGCCAGGAGCACATAAGGAGAGTGTCACAATAAATCACCTTTACAGTGTGATCATCAGCAGCAGAAGCTAACCATTTCCCATCAGGACTAAAGCGGAGACATCGAACTGCTTCTGTGTGACCCTGAAATGAGAAAAACAAATAGTATTTTCCTTTTTTTTTTTTCCCTTCCTTTAGCGGGAATTCTGGCTTTTGTCTTTCAATCCTATACAATGTAATAAAATAAAATCATGTAACTGTTTTACAGGGTCCACAGCTCGCAGAACACTAAATACTACACTCAAGAGCTACACCCATCCACACTAAATGCGTGTAATCTCTATCGTCTAAACATTTCTGACTTAATTAATAAGAATCAATTTTAAATTCCACAGATTCATGTGTGGTCAGATAGAAGTGCTGTGCCATTAAGTTGGTTTCTAAATGAAATTAATACACAGCAAGTTCTTTGGGTAGAAAAAGCCCCCAGGAATAGAACCATCTCAGTGCAGTGGGGACTCACATAGTAATATCAGTCACAGCATAAAGAAAAACGCATGGATGCTCTCCATCCCCCACTGAAGCCAACCAGACTATAGTACATCAACTCCTGTGATATCCATTTCATATTCCCCACACACTTCAGAGGCCTGTAGAGGTTTGTCTGGCCACTTCACGAATCGTGCAGATCTTATTTTCATACTGGAAAGCTAGGTAGTTAATTGTACACAATCGCATTAAGGTTTGTCCACAAGTCCATGAAGCATTTTACCTTGTACCTGAAGACACAGCCTTTTCTTCTTACATCCCAGAGCTACAGGGAAGCAAACAAAAGATGTGCTTAGAGTAGTATGTGGGGAGCCCAAGAGTCCCATCAGAACAAGAGCTCTCCCTGTCACCAAGCTGGTAGACACTGCAGAATGAAAACAGTGAGGGGGCTGCTGAAACCCTGTTTGCTTCAGGGATATTTCCTAACCTAACTCCCCAAATAAGAATAATTTCTGTAAGTTATTTCCTACTACAGAAGCTCAGTTCCTACAGTCAAATACCAGCCTAATGATGCAGATGCAGTCCACAGCAATCAGGACATCTGCACTTGCTGACACCAGGTCTCAGCTGGCACCTTTCTGGGAGCCACATTCCACAATAGAGGAGTCACACTCATGAGCTACCACTGAAAATACATGCATGACTTTCACAAGCACTCGCAAATACACCTGCCCCCACACATGAAAATGATGACATACAGCATCTACCAACAGCTTGGCACAAAAAGTGTTCTGGCACTCTTCAAAACAAAGATACTGCAAGTAAAGAGGGCAATCTCTAGGGGAACCTGGGTTTTACCTTAATGTTTGTGTCCAAAGAGCCAGATGCCACAAAGCTTCCAAAAGGATGGAAATCAAGGCTGCAGATATTCGCTTTGTGACCGAGTAAGGTACGCAGAACTGGGAAAAGGAGCAGCAGAGCAGGGAGAAGGAATAGGGAGCAAATATTTAGTTCATTTCCCCCAGAAACCATGCAGAAGTTTAGCCATACTACACTCACATGCTAATACAACATACATTAGACATGCCACATATTGTTTATTCTTCTGTATACATTATTTTATGGAAATGTTTCTGACTTTACCCTTGCAATGCAAAGAAACAGCAAGAGAGGGCCCATGTTCAACAATCCTAATGAAAGTCCTGTCCTTAGGTGTGGGAACTATGAATAAAACTCCACAGGTCTCCATTCTGAAAATAAAACTAAAAAGCCACACTCTGAGGCAGCTGTCAGGCAGTGTATCTTTCCACTTGTCACAAAGAGAGCAAAATGGGGGTGAGGGATGGACAGTTTTAGCCAGAAAGTGAAAGGGACGCTTGATTATCTGTATGGTTCACCTTGCAGCTATTAGACAGACCCTTTCCCAGGACTCTGCACCCTCGTCCAGCCACAAGCCTGACTTCTACCTCCTGGGTTCCAATATTTGCCCTGGACTCCTTCAATTGCCCCTTGCAAGAAGCATCCCAAAGACTGGGAAAGGATGCTTAGGAAGCATGAGACAAAAAATGATCACAGTGTTTCAGCAAGTCATCAACCAAGTAATACCCCTTGTAATTCTGGAAAACAGAAAGGCCCAGTAGAACTGGTATCTCTGAAAGCAGAGACAAATGCAGAACTCAACTTCGAGGAAGAAAAATTGCTCAGATAATAGCAAGGGCAACCTCTCTCCATCCTCTGGAACAGTCTGATGTGGGACTGTTGTTCCCCTGGCAGAAACTGGCTCTTGAGCCAGACCTGGAGTGGTCATTTGCACAGACATTGGCTCATAGGTCTCCTAATAAATTCAGCCAGATCAGTTACACTCCACTGGTAGAGCCAAACTATTTTATAACTGACCTGATTCTAACTGTCTGAACAACATAAGTGCTTTTTATTATTTATGTCACCTGCTGTTTGCCTTCTTAGCTCAGCCAGTGTAAGTCTATTTTCATTACACATTCTTTTCTGTGAACAAGTAGGAACCTATAAGAAATATTCAGTCATTTTATGGTATTCCTGCTGGAACATACTCAAGTGATTCATGAAACCTTTGCAAACTTGTTCTAGGATTTGAGAAAAATGCAATAAACAAAGCATGACTCAACAGTTGGCCTTTAAAGGATCAGAGCTCGATGAGTTCATAGCTTCTACGATTTATTAAATATTAGGTCTTTGTCTATTTATATGGCCATGCAAGAGCAGAAGAGGAGAAAAATGACGAGGGGAAAAAAAAAGTTAGAACCTAAGAACAAGAGGTCAGCAAGCAGGGGATTCCTGGACTTGTGCAGAACCTAATACACTTAATAAAATGATCTGAAACCATATTAGAAGTTTTAAGGTTGTAAATTTTAAGCTGAGACTCTGAATACAAATTCTGTATGCCTAGTTACCCTATACATGCATGGAACCCGATATGGAATACAGATTTCAACACACTCGGGTCAAAACCTAGAAACTAGTTCCTCAGATCAGTCTCCATGACACACGTACAAATTTCTGCTCGAGCACGCATACACAGCTCTACAGTCTCAGCAGGAAGTGCATAAAAGCCCTCTAAGAGAGATGGAAATTAAGATGAAAGCAATGCCAGGCTCCTGTTCCTTCTTAAGTTGGGAACCTTCTGGGTCAGTATAGATATTAAGCATAAGGATATTCCAAAAAGCGCGCATTAACAGAAGTGAAAACTCATGGAAACATACTTTTGGCAGCTTCCAGGTCCCAAACTCGAATGGACCCTGACTGGGACCCTGCAACAATGAGCTCCTCATTCGTATTGATCTGTAGGCTCTCAATGGGCGTTGTATGGCCTGTCAAGCTCTGCAAAGAAAACCATGAGTCACAATCAAGAGCTTCTGACACAGCCCTGGCCACAACAGCATTGTTCATACTCGATTGGTAACTAAAGTATTTAGCCACGAGTTGGGGCCACCTGGTTGTGCCACTGATACTTTTCCCTCATCAGCTACCAGTATGGTAGGGCACCCCGAAGACCATCTCTGCACGTAGTACCGTGCACGTATCTTCCACGTTATCCCACTTTCTGGGGCACACTGACTAATTTTTAAAGGATGCATCAACAGAGACACGGGTAGTTAAACATTAGGTGCAGATGCCCAGACAAGGTTGACACACGCTTACATTATAAAAATTATGCTGTGCAAGCGCAATGGCACCATGTTTGCCCTAAATAGGTCATGTAAGTGTCATGAACTGGTTACAAAATCAAAGCAAGAGCAAAGGCAGGGCTACTTTGAAACCTTCACATAAGCAAGGAGCCATATATTGCTGCCAGCAATGAGTGTCACAGTGATAATGTTGTGCTATTACTGAAGTATTAACTTGAGGCATAAGGTAGTAATTCACATGTATGCAGTTCCTTTCATCCTTGAGCATCTAAAAGCTTACAAATTACATAAGTATTTTGAAAAGGCCAGTATTTAATTAAAATAAAAGAATACTTAAAACTAGCTCTAGAAAACCAATACCACTACTGCAGACTTTTTGCTTGTCAGTTAAGCAATATTCTATGCTGTACTCCATCCTCAAACAGGTTTTTTTGAATAGCTAAGCTAGCTCTGTGCCTCCCACACACGTACAGAGCTTGGGAACGCCAGCTGAAAGCTGCCTGTTTTGATAGGGCTTTCTTAGGATTTCACATGCAACTAAAATCCTCTACATATTCTACAGCTGCAACTGTCACTGCTTAGTGAGAAACAGAGCTCACACTTGAACCAAGCCGCAATGCTACTTGAAAAGTTCTTCTCCTTCCTCCCCAAAATGCAAACTTCTGGAATACTAACAATACAAACACTAAAGATTAATTTCATAGGACAAAATATACAGCACAACCCCAAGAATCAAGATTCTTCTGATATACAAGAATGGCACAAGTCCTCAGCAGCTCCAGTCAGTCCCTGCCTCTCAGAAACACCAGCTTCTAACACCTGCTGTTCCCAGGAAGCACAGGAGAGCTCCCACAGAAAGGGTACTGAGATATTTAGTCCTTCAACCTCTTCTTGTGGAAGGCAATACTCTGGTTTCAAACTACCATCCATGCCACCACCAAGGGCCTGGAAAGACATAGCTTAACTACACCGTGCAAGAAGCACAGCGCCGCCAAAGGTGAGCAACTCCTTTTGCACTCGTTTCAACCTCTTTATACTTGACTTCAGTAAATGAATGGAAAAGTAGACGCATTCTCCTTTTAGCCTTTTTGTCCCTACTTTCCTGATTTCTTCCTCACAAGGTTCACACTGGCTAGAGAAATGCCTTCCGTAACACAACATGGTTGTGCTGTTAATTAAACAAGCGACAAAGGACGCTTGCTAAAGACGGTTTTCCGCAACAATCACCCAAAGCAAAAGCGATGCAGGACAGACATCTGTTAAATATATTTATGGTGCACTTCAGTGGTCACTACTGGGGTCATCCACCCTATTCTAACACGCTGCGCTCAGCATTACTCTTCCCCAGCCTACAGGCAAGTTAGGAAATTATTCTGACAAACTTTGTGCTGACAGTTAGTGACTGTGGGACAGGTGGGAATGCATCCTGCTGGGGATGCTTCCTGCTATGAGGGCAAACTCCAGGGTATGAAACTGGCCCCTGTAGCTTGCACTATAAAACTAGCTGATCTCATACAAAACCCTGCATTTAATTATCTGTAGCCTGGTAACGGAAGGCACAGTATTCATTATCTGAGCAAGCACTTGCCCAGCTGAAGCAGCCATCCATCCCAGATTCTCTCTAGAGCAGTGGTCTCACCAGTTACCTACTTCTGTCCCCATCTTTAGCCAGAATCCAGTCACCCAGCTTTGTGTTGGTAAACTGTATTCACAAGTCCCACAGGCTACAACTCAACAATCTTTTCCCTCACTCCCCACCCTCCATACCTCAGAATTAACATTCCCATCCCCGGAAAGTTGAAAACATGCCTCTTCTTACCATGATGCAGTTGGGCTTGTTAACTGACCATATGTTGACTCGACAGTCATCTCCTCCAGTTGCTAGCAGTCGGCCTGAACTTTTCCCCAGGACTAGTGAGGATACATTGCTGCTGTGAGCTGTGATCTCTTCTGCACAAAACAAAGCAAACAGTTATTGCAGACTAGTATAACAATTTTCCATGCCATCCCTCCCAAAGGACTAAGAAAAATATTCTTCCTCTGGAAAAACCTTTCAGTTTCCACTGGACAAGCTGCAGCAGCCCACAGTTCAGATAAGAAGTCACACTATTATCTTGCTTGAACAGTCCTTCTTGGCTCTGCCTGCCTTAAGACATTTGCTGGCGAAGCTTCACAACTCCAGTGCTCACGTGGCTTATAAAAAGCATCTTCTCTCACTAGCAGCAGCTCAGTAGCTTTTAAAGATTTGCTCAGCTGTGGCAACCTGCTCACAGGAGCTGCTTTACCTTCTGTACCTGGATGGGTGTCAGTAAGCCAAGCTGCATGAGAAGCTGCAATAATACACAGCAGCCAGTGTCACCTAGCGAAAGGCCCTGTAATCCTGTTCTAGAAAGCAGCAGCAGACTGTCCAACCTGAGAGGAACGGGCAGATCAGCAGCAGTAGAGTTTGTTACCTCACACATAAAAAGTCAGACTCAGCAGCAGGGATAGGTGGGGCTCCCTTCTCTGAGCTTCGGCAGAGGCTTTGCTATGTTCCCACTATGTAACACAGGCGGAACTTGCAACGCAAAGTCCAAAACTGTGACAAAGGAAGTGTGAATATATAGCCAAAAGTGCACAAAAGAACAAATGTGATTGATATTAAAAGACCGTTAAAAAACTGGGGGCTGAGGGGAAGCTCTGACACTGAGAGGGCTTCGTAATGACAGAGCTCCATGGAAGCCTCATCATAAAGAAACAAGTTTGGGGCAAAAGAGAAGCCAAATGAGCATCATCGCTTAGACTTCTAATTTTCACAGTGGATTTTTAAATCCGCTCAAATTTTTGGCAGGGGCTTTCGGCATATGTATTTACCAATTTCTTCCTCTTACAGTTCTCTTCTTCGAAAGTTCACAGGATCTGCATGCCTAGTAGTTATGAAGCTTGTTTGTAAAAAGGCTAGGTAGCAATCAATTCAGCTTTCATTCGGATTGTTTTGGTGGGAGAAGCAATTTGATCACTTTACACACAACACAAATCCAAAAGGATATTAGACAGCTGCAATAATAATTACAGGTACTTTGATCTCAAGCTCTCAGAGTACTTTTTTGAAAGCAAAACTGCGCAACTTCCACTTTAGTTGAAGAAACACCTTACAAATTACAAAGGTACCTGAACCGTAAATTACATAAGAAGGGCAAATCTGAATATATGCTTGTACTGTGTTGAAAGCCCGATCTTCCATACGACAATGCTAAAGTAAAGGACGTATGTGTGCACAGGCTCGAAGGTAACAAACAGTACAATTAGTATTAATAGACCAACTCACTAGTTAAAACTGAAAGGATGGATGCTGCACACTGCTGCTGAAATGACTGCGTCAGCAGCTCCACTTTTCCCCTCCTCTTGATTTTGTTCTTAATAATATATTGTAAGTTTAGAAGTCATTGCTGAAGCATTTAACCCTCTGTTCCTAAAAGCCAGGTTATAACCTGATGTCAGCCTTGGCCAGATAGCACCACCCTCTCCCTCAGTGAAGTGCCAATTTCCTTAAACCCGCAAACTTTTTGTTATGGAGTATTCACCACCAGGTATCACCCACCAGCTCAGCGATACTAAGCTCCTAATTAGCATCGCCGAAACATTTCTAACATTCAGAACGCTTCTTGCTCTAAAGAGGGTGCTAAGATGGGGCAAAGCCTAGCAAAAGTGAAGATTAAGAACTTCTGCCCCCTTAAAGAGAATGGAGATTGATTGACTTCCAGCTTTTCCTGTAACTGGAGTTTCAGGGATGGGAAGATAACATAGCAAAATGGCTTTCTGCTCAAAAAGATATGAAACTACTAAATTGATTATCTCGGCTCCCTTAATGTGTTACCAGCCAAGGATACCACACTTCTGCTAGCCAATTTCTAGACCTCAAGTCACTGATCTAAAGCTCACACTTCTGAACAACCGATCACTCCATTGCTTCTAAGCATTCCTCAGCAGCCCCTATGAAATTACCCATCAGCGACCAGCGTAGTGGCTAGAAATGGTCAGCAACTCTTTACTGCTCCTTCTGAGGAAAAATAATGGATGTAAAAGCAGCAGGTTCTTACTGTCTCTTGCAAGGCAATTTCAAGACATACAGGCCCTGCAAAGACCACCTCATCCCTCCTGCAGCAAACAGCTCAGTGCACCTGTAACAAGGGAGCAGCAACGAAGGACAACCCCAGACAGGCCAACCTGACACCGAGGGAACTCCCCACTGCAGCCCAGGCTCTGAATCGGGTTTCCATCACTCCCTTGGCTGTTCCTGTACTAGATGAGAGTCATGTGGGGTCAGCTAGAAATTTAGGATAGCATTAGAGCAACTAATCGGAAAAAATACAGGCCGTGATCAACTGAAAATAGCAACAACGAGGCCCTATGCTGTTCCACTGCGCTGTTATGTTTTCAAAAAGGATTTCTAGAGAGTTAAAAATTCCAGTCAGCAACTCGGAAAGAAGGCCGGGGCACCCACATCCACGGCGAGGATTAGCTGGTTCCTATCACAAGCCGCCTCTTCCACCCCGCTCCCAGCGGGGGAAGCTCCTCCACCCGCCCCGGGGGAGCCGCCCGGCCCCACTCACGCAGCTTCCACGCCGTCTTAGTGGCCACGGCCACTGCCATGGCTCAGCCTTCTTCCTCGGCCGGCGCGTCCTACCGCCGCCAGGCCATCCAGCCGCGCTTCCCCGGGACCTGCTCCTCCCCCTCGGCGCCGCCGCGCCGCCCTGGAGGCAAAGACAAAAACAAATATAAAACCAAGCACCGGCCGGAGTCACGGCGACGCCCCCGCCGCGCCGGGAGTGGGAAGGCCGCGCCGGGAGTGGGAAGGCCGCGCCGAGGCGGCGGGCAGGGGGAGAGGGCCCGGCCCGGCCTCACCGCTAACGGCCATCGCAGTAGGGACGGGCCAGCGGGAGCCCCCCGGGCGGCGCCGGGGGGCGGGCGGGAAGCGCTCCGCGGGCCGCCCTCAGCCTCACCGGGCGATGAGAAGCAGCGGGCGGCGCCCGGAGCTGCCAGGGGAACGCTCAGGCGCTGGCTGGCTAGCGGCGGGGCCTGCCCGACCGCCCCCGCTCTACCGGCGGCACCGGCCCGCCGCCGCCACCTGACAGCCAGCCCCTCACAACACACCTCGGCCGCGCCCCGCCTCTGCCCGGCTGCTGCCAATCAGAGCCGCCTCCGTCCGGCCGTCGCCAATCAGAGCCACCGCCCCCTGGCCAATCTCCGGCGTCGCCGAGCCCCGCCACGCTAAACCTGGCCGTTGCCCGGTTTCCTCACGCCGCTCGGCCAATAGAAGCTGAAGGAGGGGTGGTTGCCATAGCGACCGTAGAGCGGCCGGCCATTTGCAACGCAGCTTCTTGGCAGAGCCTTTCAAGCACGGCCAATAAGGAGGGCGGTGCGCTGGGATGCGGGGCCGCCATTTTGCGGCGGGGCGGGGCCAGGGAGTGGGGCCGGGCCGGGCGCGTCTTGGGCGGAGGGGAAGCTGCGGTGGCGACTCGGCCTACCTCTTCCGTGGGGGAGGCCGAGAGGCCCGTCCGCGGCCTGCTGCCCCAGCGTTGCTGGCGGCTGGAGCGGGTACCCCCGGGCTGTGGCCAGTGTGCCTTCAGGCAGCGATTCCCCTCGGGAATTCCCCGGGGTTCCGCCTTTCTGTGTCGTTTTGCTAGGCAGCGCCGGCGCCAGCTCCTCTCTCTTGCTGCCCCTGGCAGAGCCTCGGGTGGTTTTTTCTCCTGGCGGAGCCTTGCTGGGTGCTCTCACAGCCTGGCTGAGATGGAGTCACGCTGCTCCCGCTGTCCTCCCTGTCTCGAAAGCCAATTATTCCATCAAAAGAGGAAATCAAATTAGCTTGATGCTAGCCCTTGATAATAGGTATTAGCTGATTTTTTTGGCAGTTGCTATGTCCCCAGTGCCTGTAAAAGGATTTTTAAATTCATTTGTTCTGGTGTCTTTGCTAGTATTAAGCTAATCTTGATGAGTTCATAACCACAGGCTTGCTTGCTCTTTTTTTCTCTCTTTCTGTTCAGAGACCTTAGGGTTTCCTTTCTCCCCAGTTCCCTGAGGTCCTGCAGTCCTTCAGCAGTTCATGGTCCTTGTGATTTGGAAATTGTTTTGGCTGACATCAGTTCCTGAAACTCCTGATGTTCCTTTTCAGTAGCGTGTTCTTACCGGAATACCTCTCTATCTTAAAAAGTGAGCTGTTCTGAGCTTTCTCTTTTCCCAGCCTGGTTCCATCTGTGCTACGTTGCCATGTTAGCCAAGCACTGACAGAGGGATGCAGAGCTGTCAGAAACGGTGTGTTGGTGTGAAATAGGCTGCTGCTGTTGTTGAATGGCTTGGAGCACGATGTACTGTCATGAAACATCTTGGAGCTCCAAAATGGGGAGCTGGGAGGCCCAGGCAGAATTGAGGATTTGCTGTGGTGGGTGTCAAACACTGCAGCCGTCTCCCACAGGAGATGCTGAATTCTCTGCTCTCCATTTCTGAGCCCAAAACGGAGTGCATCCTTCAAGCAACACCTAAATTAATGGGCTCCCTATAAGGGTAATTTGTTATATTTTAATGATCTAGGATATTCAGATTAGGCATGATGAGCTAATGGTGGCTTTTGGTTTTAATATTGTGTTCGCCTTTTAAAATATAACAGAAACAACATGAGAAAATTACTGTTGCAATAAAATAGGCAGTTGGGGGCTGTTTCTCTGTAAAAGCCCTTTAGTGTATCTGTTAGACTTAAAATGGACAGCTACCATAAAACAAGAAGTTTAATCTGCTCTGGTTCATGCTGTATTTCATGTGTAATGTCCCTTATTTTGCTGTATCACAGCAAAATAAGTTTCTGCCTTCCCCCAGCTGCAATCAATGTAGCCTTCATTGAAGGTGAGCATTAGAGGTTGTTCCTTGAAGACTGTAGCTGTTGGGAACTGTAGGTAGAACCACCATATGTGTCCACGGTGCCTAACAGGTGACACCAGAAATTGTTTCCTAGCAAGTTCAGGGACTTATATGAAAACCAATACATGGCACACACATACTGATTTCCATTTGTGGATCTCGGGGAATGATTATTAACCAAAATACTTGATTACCTAAAATTTCTGGGATTTGGAATGCTTTTTGGATTTCTCTTGACTTTTTATCCTGTCTGCCTGTATTTGTGAATGGTGAGAGGGGACATTCAAGGAGAAAAATAAAGACGTTAAAATCCAAAGTTTGTCAATTTGAGTATTAGTCTTTGCTGGGTTTTGTAGTTAATAGATAGCTCTAAATGAGGTCAAAGAATTTTTCTATTTATTGTGAACTCACAAGGTCAAAATATTTGCTTGTGCTACTTATAAAACCAAATTATAAGTTTGTTAAAATATTATTATGTTGGAAAAGAACCAGTATTCCCAAATAATCCGGCTCCTGATGTCAGCAGCTAGGGAGCAGGTTTGGGGAAGAAAAGTCCTGCAATACAGTATGCATAATTTGTAGCAACTTCTGAAGCAGACCTTAAAGCTAAAGTTTCATTCAGACTTCAGTCTCAAACATGATGGGATTGCATGAGAAGACAACTGATATAATTGTAGATGGGCCCTCAAAGAGGCAAGAGAAAAAGACAGTGGAATGGTACGAGTTCATTAAAATCTCAATGAATCTGATGATAACGAAAGATTTACTGCAGGCAAGTAGGAAAACCTTTTCATGTTTTTCTCAGGCTGCTTCTAACAGGTTTCAGCACTGATTTCCAGTGTCTGGCGTGAAGGAATAAAGAAATCAGGTGCGACTGAGGTGCTCAGCTAGGCGAGGATCCTTGCGCAGCTTCTCTTCAAGAGCAAGGTACTTCTGTGGTGCCATCTGCTTTTCCCTGGAAGAAGAGGGGGGATATCAGAGGAAAACTGCAGCGGGACATCAAGTAGAGTATTTTACAGAATAGCTTCAGTGCCAAGTTCCTGAGGGGGGCTGCCTTGTAGACCTCCCCTGGGCACGGTACTCAGGCAATCATTCCCAATACCTGTTGAGCCTCAGCGCTAGAATGTGGACATGAAACATGATTTCAGAGTAACGGGTGAGGAAGTCATCCTCCTCCTCTGCACTGAGCTGATTCTGGTTTTCCTGAAACCACAGGTTCTTCTCTTGCAGCTCTTCCACCGCCTGTTGGGGGAGCAAGCAACCAGAAGTCAGGGGAATAGAGAGAAGAGTAAGGAGCACACAAAAGTGCAACTCAAAGTTCAGGGAGCCAAGGTGAAGGAAACCACAAATTGGAGCTGGTTTATTTTCATAGGAGGCAATAAACTTGAGATGAGGTCTCACAAAACAAGAAAACAAGGGGAATCAAAACGTGGAACAGCGAGAGGCAGCAAAACCTCAACATGTTGCCTCACTATAGTCAAGAAGCACTGGAGAACCAAATCAGCTCTGATTGAGATAGGGACTAAATTTCACCCTGGAGCTATTTTGTTCTTTGATCTCACATGCTAACGACAAAAAAAAAAAAAAATACAGGCACATGTATGGCTCTCTTAAAGTAATCAAAGGACGTTTGTTTATTGCCTGCTGTCACAATGAGACATGTGTTACTCTCCTGCCAGTACAGAAGAGACTCCAGTAACAGCGCATCCTGGAGCAAGGCTGGGAATACCTTTTCAAAGCGAGCCTGGATGATGCTAACTTTATCAATGAGACGATGCTTAAAATCAGCCAGGCAGTCATCTCTGACGTGCAGGGCCTGCCCCTTGGTCATTTTCTCTCTGTGGCCAATTCGAATAAGAAAAGGTGCCAGGTAATCCAGATCCTGTTCCTCTTGTCCTGGGAGCCCATCCTCCATTCTGTTCTTTTGGAGGGGAAAGGACAGAAAGAGTCATGGTTCCATTTACCTGTTTCCCCAAACACCATGTGTGGTAAGGCAAAATAAAAGCCAAGGCCAAAACTCCTCCCCACCCCCAGGGAGGAAAAAATGTTTTTCCTATAGTTTGATCAGAACTACCGCTTTGCATTAGGTTTGCATACCAACCCTTTCCCAATGCGGTTTTTCTTCTGTAGTTTTTTTTCTATCATCCTTTTTAACATTTCTCCTAATTTCCTTGATTTTAGAGACGTCTCTTACACAAAACGTGTTATCCACTGAGGTGCAAGAAGGGCTCTACAAAACGCATTTGTATTTGGACAGAAGGAGATTAGGACAGGGTATTTTGGGTGATACCAGCTTGCAGGCTGGCAAATAGCTGGTTCTTGCATCTTTGCCCCTGCTCGTGTTTCATGCCAGAAGTTTGGCATCTAAAACCTAATATGACCTTTTATAATCTCTCCATTCAGGAAAGCTCAGTCTAAAAACCATTCACAAGAAGCATCTCAGAGATCTTGAAAAACTGCAAGTAATTATTCTTGAATCTTTTTCTATTTGTCCAGAACATCCATAAGGCATTAATTCCTCAATAGAGATCCTGGAACAAAATTGGCTTTGCAATAATGAAAACGAAGAAAATAACTGATTCATATCACAAAAGAAGTGCATATTTGCCTAACAACATGAGCCCTGGCTAGAAAGATGCAGCTTGGAAACCATTATCATACTCCCCCCATAATCCCTATTATCAACTAATCCTTGTTATTTTTTTTCTTTATTAACTAAACAAAATAAAACAATAATCTTTCTCGGTGATGTGAGTTTTTCCAGAAAGTCAGAAGGTCATAGCATGATCATGTTTTATTTTCATGTGAAGTCAGTTGAAACTGTGCCGACTTACACCTGCTAGGGATTTGGCCCCATATATTTTAATGATACTAAAAGCTCTTCAGAGATAATTCCTCAGACAGAAAAAGCTTACTCTGGATTTCTTTGTGTACATGTAATAAATACTGGGATTAACAAAGTGTACCTACCAACGCTTCATACTGCTGCCTTCTCTTTTCATTCCTCTCTGTGTTATAAATTGAAACTGACAATTTAACAGCCGTTTCTTCATTCTCATGGATCTTCAAAATATTTAACACCTTCCAAAAAAATGAGAAGAAAGACCCCTCAGCTTTCCCACAAAATGACAGTACTTTTACATGCTTGACCTGCTAACTGAGCAGAGGCTGCATACAAGAACTGTAGCATAAGGTTAAATATAGAAAATCTATACAAATATGTTCATATCCTGCTGATAGATCAAGCCGATAGTGGTCTTATTTTTAGACTGCTGCTCTGTATTAAATTTTTCAACACAATGATTATTATCTGTTAAGAAAGCTCATCTGGAGTCATAGTCTTGCCACTACTTTTGAAATTGCACTGATAGCGTTGCCTTATTTCTTTGTCTTAACAGGATACACAGCACAAGCAATGTGAATATTTTGTCTGTTAATACATCAAGACTGAGAAATTTGGCAAGGTAGTTCATGAGGTCACAGTGAACTAGCTTCAAATTTCTGGGGAAAAAAAAAAAGGACTTTTGCAATCTTGTTCTTAATTATTCCTAGTATTCTGTGCTCATAAAGTTGAGCGTTCCCTCTCCAACTCCTTTAGGGCTTCCTCTTCCTCACAAAAACATTAAAAAAAAATCCAATAGCTTTGCCTCCATCTGCTAGAATGATTGTATTTATCACAAAGTAATTACAAAGACTTCTAAGAACACAGATTTGTTACACTGGTCACAGTGTGATTAGCAGTACAAGCAATTTTATGAAGTATTTCTCTACAGTTGCTCCCACAAAAAGTCACTTCAATATTTTGGATAGGACTCCCTGAAAATGCCTAGCAACTAGATACAACGTTACATACAATATCCTTTCTTTTTGGTCTCATTCCCAGGCAAAAGGCAGATATGTTTCTAGATGCCCCAATTCACATGCTGTCATTTGCTGTCTGAAACTGTCTTCCTCTCAGAGAACGAAGAGTAAGAGCAGGAGCTGGAAAGTGTGTGACTCTCCATAAATATATTAAAGCTACATCTTTACTGAAAAACGACGAGCTTGATAATTCAGCACAGAGACCAGCATTGTGACACCAGAATTTTATTTTTATCACAGTTTATGCTGAGGATGCTTTGGCAACCAGTCAGCTGAAACCGTTTACATGCCTGACCAACTTTGACAACAGTGTGGACACCTCCCTGTTACCTCTGCTTCAGACTGCCGGACTTGTTGCTTCAGCTGCTTCTCTTCCTCTGTTAGCTCCTGCAACAATTTGTACAGATGGAGCAGCTTCTTGTCATTCTTAGAGGACCCCACCTGGAAGCAGATAAGGTAGTGAAAGACAGTAGTGCTCTCTGGGTGCACAGGACCAGGTACTCTGCTAACAGAAATTGGCACAGTTCTGCTATAGTCAATATAGTGACACTGATTTCCACCACTGAAACACCTACCCCATGATCAACACTTTATTAGATTTCATTTAGATTTTGAATCAGTAATGGGAGCCAGATGGCACATGTTGCACTTTGCTGATGCTGCTGTTATTTGGTTGGAACGGGTTTTGCAGGGTTAGAGATTAAAGGATGGCACTCCAGCAATTGCATTCTGTGTATTCACCCCAATGGGAAATAGAAACTTTAAAAAAAGGTGCATAACATTAAAAAAAATCTGCATTTGCAATCTCTTTTTGATCTTCCTAAGTGTAATTGTGCAGCATCACTGCAGAATTTACCAGCAGACTTCTGCCCCTGGTTACAGACTCACATCAGTTATGTTAGTGGAGTGATCCCCATACCCCGAATGAGAGAATTTGGCTTAATTACAGTTCTCCAGGTTTTTTTTTTTATATCTTTTATTTAAGACTATCTATCTATCAGCAATGCATTAAGCCTCAGCAACTTGCTCTGCATCTGCAGGGTAAACTCTGGGAGATTTAAGCAACGATGTGACCCAAGAAGTCCAGGGCAGAATTGGAGCTAGAACCCAGGGTATCTGCTTCTGCTTCTCTGCTGTAGTCTCTTCTTCAAGAGAGAACAGCAGATGAAATTTCAGCTTCCCTGCCATGACGCTGCAGGACTGAGCCCAACAGCTCCTGAACCAGCATCTTGTAAGGTCTCAGTGCCTGATGACCAAGTCCGGGAAGATGACCTCAAGTATGGCTAGAGCAAGCCTTTCATGCTCCACTATGTCCTGTGCCCCCAGTCACTTCCAGCATGGTAGCGCATCTCCAGGGTCATTTGTATTGTCAGCCTGGAGGCTGTCTGTGAGAGAGGTGTGCAGATGGCGCAGAGGGGCATGTCATGCTTGTAGTTCTTCCACTGACATTTCACCTTCCCTTTGTGTCTTGTGATCTAGAAAAACTTCAAGATGTAAGTCGTTTTTCTCCATACCTGGTACGTGATGCACATTTCTGGGGTCATGACGATTTCATTTCCTTTCCTATCACTCTCCACTGCTTTGAAGAAATCCTTCTTTGAGGCAGTGATGTATTTATCCTTGAGGTGGTATGTCAGATGGATTGTCTCCTCTGCGATCTGAAAGATACGTTCTGCTACATCTTCATCAGCAGGCTTTTCTAGGTTTCTGTGGAAACACTCTTTGATTTGCTAATGAAGGGGTGAAAAGAGATGGAAGCAGGTTAGACAACATAGAAAACTGGCAGAGTCGGGTAAAAACCCCAAGGTAAAAATTGGGCTTTTCTGCCTGGACTACGATGGCATCTCTTGGCCCATGGTCCTATTGTTCTTTCCTGTGCCTGAGAAAAAAAGCACAAAGCTGCTTAGAGCAATACAGAAGTCTCCTATCTGTGGAGCCAAGTATGCTCTCCAAGCTCAAAGATACCTTGGGATGCATCCCTGCCTGAGGCAACTGCAAGAAGCAGGGTATTTTGGAGCACAACAAAGTTTCCCACATTCTCCAAAACAGGGAAGGAAAAAGGAGCATGTTGGGTGCTGGTCCAAAGGCATGCCACAGCATGGCTTTGTCTTGGCCAGTGAAGTGTCTGCCAGATGTCGGATTTCTTCCCTCTTCTGTTCTCCAAATCAGACCTGACTAGAGGAAGAGGTAGATTACCTGCTTGTAACAAATCAGAGCAATGGGATACTTCATCAGGAAAATAAAATGTTATTAGTTTGGGATCAGAACATGAAATCATTTGACTAGTTTTGTGAAATACTCTTGTGAAAATTTCATTCCAAAATCATAGTCAAGCTTTTTTTTTTTCCTCTGACACACATTTTCCAAGTCTTAGTTTCCTAGTTTCATTCTAGCTGCTCAATGCAGTTCATGACAACTGGTCACACTGTAGCTCTCTCTCAGGCAAATAACTGTCAGACACAGCAGCTGAACAAGGCTTGGACATCTCATCTGGAGTTTTGCCTTGGCTGTGCCCCCTGAATATCAACCTAAAGCCCTAGGCAGTCTGCTTTGTATAGTATAAATATCACAGTGACAGATATTTTTCTGTTCCTGCGTTGGCCGTACCACTATAGGCCGGGAGTTCATGTCAGTTCTGATGCCAGCCAAGTGTATTTTCTTTCCTCTTTTGCCAAACTCCACGTGCCGGATGTGCAGGAAGTCATCCCGTCCCAAGAAGTACTCTGTCATCTCGTTAGCATTTTCAACACGTTTCTGGAGGCCATCGACTCGCGCCTCAATGTAAAACTCCATCGTACGTTCAGTCTCTGGTTCCAGCGACGTATAGGTGTGAGCTAAGGATGTAAGAGAGATTGCACACATTTTCAGAGTTAGCAACCATAATATGGTGAACACAGGTGTGTCCAGAGGAAGTCTCATTTTCTTCAGCAGCCACTAAATCAGATGCACATAAGAGTGTAAGAAGGGAATGTTATCTCCTCACTGCTGTGTACCAATATGCCATGGCCTAAGGATGGCAGGACAGCTTTGCAGGGCCACTGCCCTCCTTACACAGTAAGGCAGTAGTGAGTGGAGCCTGGACCCTGCTCTTCCCAAACCAGGAATGGGCACAGCCTCTTGGGGTGAAACGCTGCTTTAGCAACAGATCTGCTACAGGACTTCCTCTCCCCCAGCTGCACAACACTGAGAGACTGAACATAATCCTAAGGAGAAAGTTTCTACTTCTCTCACCTCTACTGGTAAAGTAAATTATATCACCCTATATATGTGATAGGTATGTATTTTTTCCTCTGTTATGCTGGGGGGGAGCACTGTCCAGGACTGGAAGCCAACAACCCAATTCTCTACTCTTCACTGGAGACCATATTATTTATCTAGGCAATGCATCCCACAAGTTTGCCACCCCTCCAACTCTGCGCTTTTGCCACCACTAGAAGGGATTCACATGAAGTCCCATCAGCTGCAGTGGCTGCCCAGATGAGATGGAATACCTTTGAGACCGAGGAAGTGTCCTGGGCTGAAGCACTCTGTGGTCAGCTGTGTTTGTTTATTCACTTCTCTCATATCCAACATGTCTTCTCGGTTTTTGAACCACTCCCTCACCTCCACTATTTCAGTACCTGGCAGGAGACAAACCGTTTCACAACCTTACATCACCCTGTTCAAGGTGGTAAGATTCATCTGATGAGCCATCATATCTCACATCTCAATGTCTGTGCAAGCACCCTGTGCTCCTGATACAGCCAAAACAGACATCGCACTGGAATTGGCCCTGTGCACAGGGGCATTTTGTAGACGAATCCTAATCTATGTTTGAGTAGATTAATTACTCCTTAAGAGGGTTTATTCCTCTCCATCAACAAGAAAAGTAATCAGCTAAGGGGGAGAAAGTGGCACGGTGGATGGCTACAGTTAGGCAAGAGAAACTACATCTCAAAAACTTAACGATAGTGTCAGGAGTGAAGGGACATGAGATAGCAGCATTACACTATCCAAGAGGGTTGTGGACAGGACACTGTATGTCCAGTTAGGAATCTGCACGGTTTCTTGGACCAGCTGTTGAAGAATAATGCTTCGGAGTACAGAAATATACACAGTCTGTAGCTATGGCTCCTGTCGACAGCAATGGCAATAGCGATACTACTGGATCAAATCAAACCAGCCTTCCATTTTGCTGAAGAGTGACAATCCAAGCAGCTGACCTGCGACACTGAACAGCCTCACCATTGGGGTGTAAACAGATTCAAACTCTCCCAGGAAACCCTAGCAATGCCGGAAAGTTCTGGGGCTTGACAAACAGTGAGCATGATGAAGCGTTTGAAGATGTGGTAGATAAGTCCCCCACAAATGTGAAAGGAGGATGAGAAAGCACAAGAGAGACTCTGGCAGAAAAGGGACCACCTCCCCCTTCCCATCAGCACACCCCAGGCTGTGTTTGCTCAGTGCATTGAGTGTGTTCACTCTTCCCTCTTACAGTCTAAGTCTGCGTAGACAGTGAGGCGTTTCACCAGCCCATTTCCATTCAGGTATGGTGCCCATTTTTCCAGTTTTACTTTCTTGTACAGGATCACCTTCCTCCCCTGGGAACAGCGGGTCTCAAACTCTGCAGTGGGCAAGAGAGATGTCAGGAAAATTGACTTCCTTGTACTCAGCCCAAGGAAAAAGAATTAAAGAGGGAAAAAAACATTTATTGATTGCGTTCAGCTGCCAGTAAAGCTGTTCAGCCCCTGCCTGTTGTGCTTTAATGTTATAATAGTATAATAACTCCTTTCTCTCCCAAAGCAGATATTTGATAATGCAGGGGCAGGACCTTGTGCATAGCGGTAACAGAAAGTCCATCCCAGGTAAAATCATTCAGGGAGTAGGAAAGCATTTTTTTTTTCTTTTGTGTGTGTGTGCATGCATGTGTGTGTCTGCAGGGGGGTTCCCACCAGGGATGACACAGTGCACTGAGGGCAGGCATTCAAACCGATAGCTGTTGCTGCCTTCATCTACTGCACTTCACTGCTGTACCTTGTCCATCCTGAAGGGAGAACTCTTGAGCGAGGTACACAAATGTCCCAAATCCACTAAAAGGTTAGCTGGGGGGCAAGCAAAAGGCAAAGGAAGAATACATACCTCTGGGAGATATCTGAATTGGGGCTACCCACGATGGTGGCATGTCAGAACTCATGTCTTCCTCCTCCTTTTCCTGCTGAAACAGAAGCAAACATTTGCATTTTTGGCAGCTTCTCTTACTGTGCCAGGAGGCATTTTGGTTCTAGAGAATGCAGTGAAGCGATCAGAGCTCAGCTCATGCGAGGCTGTGTCAGTCCTGGGGAACACGGTAGCACAGTTAGGTCACACACAGCTTGAGGACTGAGGCAAGCAGCACACTGCAGTTTACATGGAAGGAGAGCTTTATTGCATCCCCACACTCTCACTAGCACACCCCTACTCAAGCATAATGAAATTATCTTCTTCTGGCTAACGCTCATGCTGGATAGGGGATGAGTGTGACAATCGTCATTCAAACTGATGACCAGCTTGTTTTATGCAGACCACGAAGGGCACTTCGCTCCCCAGTTATAGGCACAGGCTGAGAAGAGTAGATAACAGGAGGGAACATACTGTTATTGGCATTCCTCTGTCCTGCTGTGCTGGTGCAATGCCTGCTTTATCATGCTGTGTTCTCCCACTAGGACAACATACCATTTTTGGCTTCCAGTATACAACATTTTTTGGTATATACATTAATTCTACATCTGGTTGGCAACTCTACCTAGCAGCCAGAAGAGCAGGGTGCCGACCAGCAGAGAAAGAGCGTCCAGAAAATTTTCACTTTGGATTTTTTTATATTATTTCATTCCAAAGGTCAATGCACTGGAGGCCCACAGAGATCCCTAGCCACTTCGGATACCAGAAGTACCGCTTGGGGTCCTGCTTCAAAAAGCATCAGAACTATTCAAGATTGAGAAGGAATCTAAAGTGCCAACCAAAATCTAGCTAGAGCAATAGCGATCTGACCTGGAGAGGGCAGCAGGCAGGCAGACATGTGTGGGCCTATGAAAACACCAGTTCCATACAGCATCCCTACTGCACGAGAGCCATCATTTGGGTCACTCACCATATCATCCATGTCCCTGTCAGATAACTCCTTTTCCTCCTCAGCATCTGGGAGCAGCTGAAGAGGCTTGTTGCTCCCTGAAAGCATAACTTCCCAGCGTATAGTGTCACCCAAGTCAAAGATGAGATCCTAGGCCATGCAGAAGAAAACCACTTAACTACAGGGCAGTCTCAAGGGCCTGACACTAAACTGAACCCTGCTCCTGCATGTCTGCAGTGCTCTGGACGTGGCTGCGTGTTCGAGAGGTAAAGGATTCTAGACAGACCCTGGATCTCAGTAAGGTGGGCTCATCAGACCCTTGGCTGGCTGGTGGGACCCCAAAGACTGCACCTGTGCCTAGAGGGCTGCAAAGCCCTTTCCTCATGGTGTCTCCACCACAGATGAGAGGAAGTTGCTGGAAATGCTCCTGCCTCCTTCCTCGGGGCATGCATGGCCCCAAGGTCATTCACACAGGCCTGAAGTTGCTCTAACTCAGACCCTTGCCTCCCAGACTTCATATCAGCTGGGGGGTAGCTGAGGTGTGGGAAGAGCCTAATCAAGATCTTTCCTGCCTTGAGTCACGCCTGACAGGCTCAAAACATCCTCTGCCTTAAAAGCTATTGTTTGAGAGAATAAGTGTCCAGCCAGCCTTAAAAGCTGATATTCTAGCATTGTAGGGGTTTAATAGGTGTGATCCGTATTTGCTAGCTCAGGGTCTGGGATGTCCTGGAGTAGTTCCAGAGTCTATGTAATCAGAGCAACATGACCAGAGCCAACACACGGAATGGTTAAGTGGAAACTAGGATGACCACTGACCTTGGACTTCCCCAGGACTCAGGTTAGCCCAGCTGTCCCTCCCAGGCAGAGGGTGCTTAAGGGCTCATTACCTTGCAGCCATTCCAGCAGTCCTGCATGTTCACCCAGTAATTCCTGTGGTTCCAGATGCTCTCGATCCCAAGGAAGTACTCATCCATGGTGCTGTGGCTGTTTCCCGTGAAGGGGTTGATGAAGAAGGTCTCAGGAACCTCCCTCTTCCCAGACAGAACCACAACCCACGCATGCACCCGTAAGCCTTGCAAAGGGTCACGCTTGGGCTTTTCCACTTCCTGTAGCGCAGAGGACAGAGCAGTAATTATTGCCATTTTATTGCCACTTTAGTCCAACCCAATGGCAATCTCATTCTCTTCTCTGCCCCCTTCTAAAGATCTCCAGGCCCTTACCACTCTTCAGAAGAGTGAGGTAGTACATACCCAGTACATATTCCTGTGCCAGCACACACTGTGTTCCCAGAGGCCAGGTGCTCATGGCCATTATCAGGGTTGTGTCATACTTCACAGCGGAGGGTGGTGAGCTCCTTCCTTTGGCCAGCCATTACCTGTCTCAGCTGTTGCTCCTGGAGTTTACAGTGAGGTGGACCTTGCTAACTCACCGTGACCTTCTCCTCTTCTCTTTCCTCATTCTTTTGAGCAGCTTCAGTTTCTGCCTTCTTCTTGGCCTCCTGCTGAAGCTCAAACTTGCTCTGCAGGTCTGGTGGGGGCTTAACTCTGTACTTGTTGGACTTCTTCTTCATCCCCTCTTTTGGTACCTGCCTCTGCAAAAGCAAGGTATTGCTGTGAAACAGCAGAGATCAAGAGAAGGGAGAAAATGTATGGCTTACAGGTACCTCCCAGTTCTCAACCCTTGGCACTTTGCAGTATTGGGCCTGGTGAGCAGGAATTCAGTGAAGCCAAAGAGGCCTCTCAAGAAACTGTGGAAAATCACTGAAAAGATCCCTTTGGTGAGGTCCCTGCTTGGTACAGATTGAAACCCAGTGTGGACCTGAAGCTGTTCCCCCTCGCTCAACTCTGGAGCTCACTGGAAATGAACAGGCTGAGCGTGCATGCTGGGCTCCTCCCTGCCTGCTCACTGCAGGCCTCACCTCCTGTGGCTTCCCAAGCAGTGGGCACAGCTCCAGAGTCTCGTCCAGGGTGCACATCTCGTGGGTGGCATACCCATGCACACAGTAGGCATCATACCCGGCCCCGATCAGCATGGAGCACAGCAGCACGCTGAAGTCAAAGCAGTTCCCTCGCTGGTATTTCAGGATGGTAGTTGGGGAATAGAGTGAACTGGGCTTGAAAGAGAGAGATGCATGTTTGCAGTGCTTGTCTTGTGAAACTGAAACACACTAGGCAGAGAGCAGGGAAGAAAGAGAGGGCATTGCCCATATCCCTGGGCTCTGCACCCATAGGGAATCTGTTATATAAAATTCCTGTATAAGGCACAGACCCCAAAAGCCCCCTCCAAAGTGATCTGGGGAAATTCTGACCCCAAATCTGGTGACAAATTTAACCACAGAGAGAGATGGGCGGGACAAGCTCATCAAACTGCTGAAAACCTAATGCTAACCACAACTCTGGAGTGGGGCTTACCTCCATCTCTAGCTGGTCTGTCTGCAGCATTTCAAAGCAAAAGACCCATAAGCTAAATTACAGTTCAAAGGAGGGAACATATTCCCTTCTGGCAGTCACCAGTGAGCAAGCCAAGGGATCAATACTACATACTGCACATAGTCTGCTCCCAGATCTCACACATCACCTTAGGTGATCAAGGCAGTCTCCATCTGCTACATGGAGCTATGTTCTCTATGGTCGCAAAGTGCCAGAGTTCCTCTTGAGACCCTGGGACTCCTGGGACACACTTGGCCAGCGTGCAGCTGGTGCAGACTGTTTGGGGCACCCTGCAGGGCATCAGCAGTCCTTGCTAGCAGAGAGTGTGCTCCCTTTGCCTTAGCTGATTCACACCAGCCAAGAACTTGCCCCAGCTCCAGCATCATCCCTTCTTGCCAGTCTAGAAATCTCCCTTCAGCCACCCAAAATATCCCCAAAACTGGGACAGAAATGTCTAAAGCTCCTAAGAACAGGTCACTGAGGTCAAGCATCATCCCCTAGGCTTTGCGTGCTCCTTTGTTCCAAAGCATCTTGGTCTTTGGAGGGGAAACTCGTCAGCCACTGCAACCCCCAGCAGACCGGCTGGTCATCTGGGGTGACTGAGAGCAGGGTCAGGCCTGATCTTGTAGAAATGGTGCTTAATTGCTTGACAGGTACAACACTGTACATGTACTGGGATTACGGGTTCAAACAGAGTGCACAGGGGCTGAGAAAATTGCGGGGTTGCCTAAGTAATGAGGGGATGATGGAGAGGTCAAAGACCTTTGTAATCCCAGCCACTGGGGTTTCCACATTGTGTCCTGCTCAGAGGCCATTCTGTCACCTCCATTATGGGGCTGTTTCTGATAGGACTGCAGCCCCTTTCTTACCAGTGTGATAGGGGACTTGAGGGGCTCCATGGTGAGGTAATCAGAGACGAAGCTGGCACAGCCATCCCAGTAGTACAGCTCTGTGTAAGGCAGCAGGGTTGGCCTCACTGTTGTGCTCACAAACTTCTGTAGGGCAACAAGAGGACTTTGGTTAGCCAACAGATGCCTGGCAGAGATTCCTGACTAAAGCCATCTTTGGTCCTCAGATCACCCCGGATGTGGTAGCTCACATTCAGGACCTCCTTAGAGCATATCAAGAGTGTCAGTAACCCTCCTCACCTGTTCTGAGATGGAAATTGCATGGGGTTGAGAGGCTGTCTGCTTGTCTGTGGCTAAAACTTCAAGCTCATCTCAGACACATTACGGATGCGAGCCAATTCTTCTCTTAGCTTTCAAGCAAGACAAATAACTACTGCCCTTTCCAGCTTTTACATCCTCCAGCATTTTTTGCCTTGTATGTTAATGATATTAGAAATGTTGGGGAACTCTGGTCTAAAGTAGCAATTCCAGATGCCTGGGGGAGCATCAGGTCCAGAACTAGACAACAGTTGTGCGGCTTAGGCCCAGTCCTAAACAAAACCAGACCGCAAACTTCCACATTTACTTCCTTCCATGTAACTTCTGTGAAGTTCAGAATAAGACCTAACTCTGGATCCAGACTCCATATCTGTGACTAAGCCTGAGCTTTATCTATTTCATGTGTTTCTTTTACTTTCCTTTATGTTTCTGCAGCCTTTCCTGTTTCCTAAGTGTCACACTGCAGGGCTGCGAGCTGCCTGCAGCCTACAAGGCGCCACCACCATGTGCATGGTACAACGTGCTTGTGGATTTGGACAGCTGGGGTGTTCCCAGGTCGCTGTGTGCCTCCTCAGGGTGCTGTGGGCAAAGCAAGCAGGTTCCCATTCCCTTTGGCCAGGAGGGAGGGCAGGAACGGCTGCTGTCCCTCCCCAGCCTTTGGCGCTATGGAAGCCAAGTGCCCCCTGCGCTGTGGCCCAGCCCCACACCACCCCGTACCTCCACACCACATTCATTGACCGGGTGGAGGAAGAGCGGCTTGCGGTCGGGGCAGAGGTGAGTGTACTGCTGGAGGAAATGGTCAGCGATGCGCAGCAGCTTCTTTTCCTTCAGGGAATTTGTCTTGTATGAGGACGGTAACTGGGACACGTCAATGGAGCTCCAGTCAAAATCACTTCCAGGGCAGGAGGAAGCAGAGAGACATGGGTAATAAGCCAGGAGCAATTTCAGCAGGATGACCTGCTATCAAAATGTGGCAGGGGCTCCCTGTTTCCCAGGGAAAAAAACAGGGTTCATATCCAAGGACATGATTTTGACATAGCCAAGCTTCTCTGGAGTGATGGCAAGCTGACATATACCCAGAGGCTCAGGGGAATCTTTATATAGTGTCATGATACAGCAGCGAATGAACGCACAATGAAGTGAGTTATCATCTTATTCACACGTGCCTGCTCTTGGACAAACACACCAGGCATGCAAAACTCACTCACTCCCCTCTCTGTGCAAGTAACCACGCATGCCATCCACACGTGTGCAACCTCCCCGTGGACCCCAAAGGGACCCACTCTGCTCATCACAGTAACTGACAGACACACGCAACTTACGGGACATCACTTGGGACGCAGACTTCCTCCATGGACACCTTCATCTCCAAGTCCTGGAGTTTAGCACTGATCTCCAAAGCCTTCAGCTCTTCTTCTCTTTGCTCCTCTTCCTCCTTCTCCTCCAGGACCTCCATTCTGCCTCCTCCTGGACACTACAGAAATGCATGCACCAGGGTAAATGCAGGGGTGGGACCCAGATATACAGTGACACAGAAACACTTGCACTCTGGCCACAGTGATTTAGTATGTGAACACAGCTGAGGCAGCCAAAAGTGTGATTCCCATTTCTGCGACAGTAAAGGGTGAGCACTGAATTTGAGTTTGGGTTGGGCTTGGTAAATAAGTGGCTGCATGTTCCTGGTCCCCACCAAGTGTGGGGAAGATGGCAAAACCGGGCGAGCCTGGCTTGGCAGGGCACAGCACACGTCCACGTTCAGTCCCAGATTGTGGTGTGTCCCTTGTTTCCCTTATCCATGTAAATGTTGCGCCCTCCGTCCTGCCTGGGGTGCTGCTGGCTGGAAAGCAGCTCTGGAAATCCACTGGGCACCTGCTGATGGCCCACACCAGAGCGTGCCATGCACTGAGCCTGGCCGGCTGCTCAGGGGCCTTGAAGGGAGGGGGATGTTTTGCAGCAGAGTCAGCAGCATCCAAGGACAGAGGGCTGTTCATATTATTTATTTACATCTCAGGGAGGTTGGGGGCTGTTTGTTTTCCCCTCCTTGCGGTCAGGCTGACCCTGTGAGGAGCAGACAGCGAGAGGGAGGCACAGACCTTGCAGCGGGGAGGGCCAGGGCCGGCAGGACGGGGGGTGTCCTCCCCGGCCTTTGCACCACCCCGGCAGCCTCCCGCCGCCACCGCCCCTTCAGCCTCTCGGCTCTCAAGGACGGCCAGGCTGCAGCTGCGCCCCCCCTGCCTCCCGCCGCCTCCCCCGGCCTCACCGCCTCACCTCACCGCTGCTGCCGCGCCGGCGCACCATGGCAACGCCTGCCGCAGAGGCGGCTGGGGCCGCGGCGGGGGCCTGCGGCCTCTCTCGAGCCTCCCCCCAGCCTACCCTGGGGCCTGCCCTCGGCCTACCCCGGGGCCTACCCTAGGGCCTACCCCGGGGCCTACCCCGGCCTGCCCTCAGGCCCCCTCGCAGGCCTCCCACCACCCCGGGCAGACCACAGACCGCCCCCAGGCTGCACCCCGCCGCCGGGGGCTGCTCAGGTGCCCACCCGCACCCCCATGGCTGCCCCAGCCCTCCCCGCCACCGGCCTGAGCATCTCCCTGCCTGAAAGCTCCTGACGCCTGCCCCAGTGCCGTCCAGGGAGAAGGCGCGTTTCTGGTGGCAGCCCCCTCTGTCCAGAATATTTTGGGGCGAAATGAGAGGGAAGCAGCCAATCCCTGCCTGCCAGGACAGCTTTGCCACCAGCCCCTAGGAGACCACAAGGCTCACGAGTTTCACTCTCTTTAAAAAAAAAAAAACAAACAAAACCACCCAAACACACACGCCCTCTCCCCATTCCTCATCCTTTCCCTTTGTTGCTTCTTAAGCCTGCGGGCTGCACTGCCTTTGCATCTTTGAACAAGTCTGTGCACGCTTCTGTCCCAGGTAATGGCTTTGTGAAATACATAATGGAAAGCAGAGATTCTCACCCAAAAGCTGGCAGCAGGGGATGACAGGAGGCCTTTTTTTTTTTTTTTTTTTTGATTGGTAGTTCATTAGGCTGTAAGCGGGGTCAGCTGCTAAACACTTTTGTTTTCTGGTTTTCATTGTGGTTAGGTAAAAACCTGTATGGATGGTTGTTCACATTTGCTGCTATGTTATGGTGACTGTAGCAATTAAAGTTCTGAGGACGCACAGAATAGAGTCAATATACATCAGGAAGCACCATGCTGGTTACTGTTTCCCAAACAAAGCATGGTAGGACCAAGCCCTCATCCCGCCATCTCTCACCACTACTTCTCACCAGATCTTAGGTGTCAGAAGTAATTAAAAAAACAGCCACCGAAGCAAATGTATGTTGTGGTTGCGAAACCATGTGTGTTCAGTAGATACAGTTATCTGGCCTTCGTGTGTGCTGCTGTGGTATCTGTTGTTATTGCTATGTCAAAAGCAGGTACCACAAAACCAGTTGGATGCACAAAACTCCAGACTCCCAGGGATTTTGCAGATACTCCCCCTGTTTGGGATCCCATCGCAGCCGTGAATTGGGTCAGTGTTCATGAGCTGTCAGCTAATCAGAAGGGCCATCCGTGGCAGAGGATGGGCTTTCGTAGCGTCCTTTGCAGCCGCTGCCGAAGGATGCTAAGCTGGCTCTTGTGCAATCGCGGAGGCAGGATGTTTGTGTGGGGGAGAAGGATGAGCTGCCAGAATGCGATATAAGGCACGCAGCGGGGAGCACAAGAGCGACCCAGGGCAGCGGTGGGTGGAGGAGCATAGAGTGGCCTGGCGATGGTAAGTGGGATGAGAACAAGGTGAGATCTTGATGCTGGTGGGACCTCTCAGGACTGCTGCAGTGAGGAAGGAGCAGAGCGGGGAATAAACCTTCTTCACTTGGAGGTCCAGCGGTCACAGCTACTTGGGGTTGAGTGGAGGGGATATGTGATGTGCTGCCAGACCAGAGTGGGGCTTTTGGCATTGGCTTTGCCCCACTCTCAGTGCACCTGCAGAGCAGAGGGATGGCAGAGTATAGCTCCAACCACTGGCCCCGGCTGACTCACATCCGCATCTCTAATAAGGAGACTCCAGTGTCCAGGGCTCATCCAGCACCGTGCCATTAATTTCCCTTAAGAAATCCATTATCTGTACCAATAGGGGAGATTGACTTAATCTGTGGCTTTGTAGCATTAATTTTAGTTGCGTTCAAGGCTTTGGGTATTTTTTTAATCCCATTGTTTCCTTGCTATGGATATGGGTTACTGGAAAAGCAAGGATCCTTTTGCAAATTCTAACTCTTAAAAAAAGCTGTAGTGGGAAGAGAGAAACTCCTTTTGTCTTTGGGGAGCCTGAACCGATGCCTCAGCTGTGTGGTTTTACTCAAAGTGCCTGTTCTTACTGAAATGTGGCTTTATCACTGCCAGCACATCCCTGCAGGTCTGAGGTCTGGTTTCTCCCACCCGCTCTTTATGGAATAGCTACTTAAATTCAGGGCAGTATTTGATCCTTGTGTTAGCCTGGCGGGGTTGGGGGGAGGCGTTGCTGATCTATCCCTTTGGTATAGGAAATTACTTTGTGCCATTGACCCTAGAGTTTTTGGAGGAAATACAGTAGAGGAATTATCGCACCCATGCTTGAGAGTTTGCTCTTTCCAAATGACTGCAAACATCTCCAGCGAGCATGGTAAAAGTCTGAGTTACCCAGAGCCTGCTTGTTTTTACAGGAAAGGACTGTCAGATATTTGTTGGTGGTCTCTGCCCTCCATCTGGCTGACTGTGAAGGCAACAACAGTGAGTCTCCCTGTACATTGTCCCTGCTGGGTCACAGAGAGGTAGTATGGAAAGGAGAGGCCAAACCCTTACCTGATCCATGTCCAGGTTCCTCATTCAGGGCACTGCTGAAGGCTGCTAAGGGGGGACAACAGAGCAGCACTCAGGGGGGCAGGAACTGGGGTGCAAGAGCTGACAAAATAGGCAGAAACCTCAGGCTCTTCATCCCAGCCACATACGGTATATAACCCATAGATATGGGCAGAGGTGCTGTAACGTGCCACCACTATCCTTGCTAGTTGGTGGCAGGCTCCATACCTCTAATCCAGACTACAGCCATGCTGAGGAAGTCTCCCAGGCTCTCAGTCACATCCTCCCAGGCAAGCTGAGGCAGCAGGTTCTTCCTCAGATGTGCTGCTCTGGCTCTAGGCAAGGATCTCAACATTTGCGAGCTGTGCAGGGCTTCATGCCATGGGGCAAGTTTGCTCTCGTGTCTCTCATAGGGCAGATATTCTTGCTGCATTTCAGCTAACTCACCTTTCCTTATTGCAGGTGAGCTGGGGAGCCTACATGGCCTGAGGCAAGGGGTTGCCCTCCGTCTCAAGAGGAGCCCGGACGCCTGCCTCCCAAACCCATGCCAGCATCAGGGGGGCTGCCAGGTGATGAAGGACAGACCAGTTTGCAGCTGCAAACCAGGCTTCACAGGGGTGTTCTGCCAAGGTAGGACTGGCAGCGTTGGTGATCCCTCCCCAGTCTGTCCACAGGCACCAGAGGAAAGGGCAATGGGTACGGTGAACTGGTGTTGCCACTGCCCTCCACTGCAGGCTCCAGGAGCATGTTCCAGCTGCTGGTTCAGGTGCCTTCCCCACCACCACCACCATGTCCTGTCTGCACGTTGGTACAAGACCCAGTCACAGGCCATTTCTTTCCTCCCCAAAAGTCTTAATTCCTGTAAGACGGAAACCTTGGCTGTCAAGAAGCCATGCCATGGTGTAGCTGTGTCAGGGCAGCAGGGCATGCTGCAGAGCACAGCTGGCTCACAGTCTCAGCACAACCACATGGACTCCAGCATGGTTACAGTAAAGGCTCCTTCCAGACACTGGCCAAAAACTGTGTCTTGTTCATCTGAAAGAGAGGATCACTGTCCCTGTCCGGTGCCCTTGGCAGACTGCAGTGATTCTGTAGACAGCCCTCAAAAGGTGACAGACCCACAGCATCTGCCTTTGATGTCTTGAGCTTAAGGACTGTTTGTGTTCAGAATAGTGGCAGCCATGGACTTGTGCAGGTCTTAGGCAACCAGTAGAAAATTGCAGACCCACATTAATATCTGCACATTCCCAAAGGTTTGTCTGTTGCCCAGTGTCTCTGAAGAGCCCTACCAGCAGCCTCCAACAAGGCTGGGATAAGGGTGTGTTGAGCTCGGTGGGACTGTGCCATCCCATAGCTGACGTAGGGCTCCTTCAGGCCTCTTCCTTATTGCTATTGCAGATGGCTTTTTCCCCCAGATGTGGTACTAAAGTTGGCCTGTGAGGAAGAGCATATGAAGATGATGGTGAGGAAGGAGGTGTTTGAACTCTTGAAAATCCCCCAGGAGCTTGTCCACTTGAAGAACCAGGCATGCAAGGTCTCAGAAAGGGAAGAAGAGGGCGAGCTGTTTTTTGCAGCCATTCTCACAGGTGAAAACCACACTGCCTGTGGATCAATAATTCAGGTGAGGATCCAGCAGAGCCTCTCTCCATAGCTTTGAAGCCGTGAGAGGAACAGACATGCTGAGTGGGGACAGCAAGGGGAAGCCCTGGGGGCTTTTCCTTTTATATCTGGGTGCTGTAAAGTTCTCGTTCCCCTTAGAAGGCTTCCCAGGGGGCTGTCAGAAAGCTCTTCTGCCTCCACCAAACCCCTCCTGGCAGCACATCTTGTCTTACTCAGCAGAGCATGGAAGTCTCAGTGTGCTCTTTACTAGCTGATAACAGCCCTCAGCTTTCTGGCAGCGTCCTCTGAGCTCTGCAGCCCTGGCTATAGCCCCTTGGTCCCTCACTTGATTTATGCGTCAGGGAAGGTGCAGAGGAACTGGTGCACCAGCTCAGCATTGCACAGGAGGGCCCTCACCTGTGGTCCGTTTGCTGACTCCTGCCTACTCTGGTGGTGGTTGCCAGTAGCCACTGGACACGGGGCTTGAGCAAAAACCCCAGGCAGATATCCAGGAGGCCTGGAGCATCTATAGCTGAGTGCCACCATCTGAACTAGAGGCTGGAGCTCTGTGTATGGACTTAGACATGGTCTGGAGACTTGATTTCTGTGTTGTTCCAGCAAAACAACTCCCACGTGTCGTACTCCAACATCATTGAGTCAGAGCGGGAAGTGCACAGGGGCGTGATCTCCCGGAGTTTTCAGCTGGAGGTGCATTTCTCCTGCGTCTATGCCTATGAGCAGGTGGTGAAGTTGCCCTTTGCTCTCACTGCTGTTGACAAGTGAGTAGTCCTTCTTCACCTTGCTACTGACATGGTATCTGTGAGCTTGTGGAAAATAGATGCCTTTGATGAGGTGATCTGCAAAGGCTGTGGGGAGCCACTGGAGAGCTCTGAGAGCAATGCCATATCAGGGTGCCTCCCTTTCTCTTACCAACATAGTTTTTCAACACAAGGTTTGGGCCTGGGACAGAGCCAAACTGGGACATGTACAATCTGCCTTTCTCCTATCCTCACTGCTTGAAACCAACCAACCAAAAAATAAAGGGTGGGAACTGAAAGGTACCCCCACCAGGCCCCTGTGGAGGTGCAGGTTAGGACCCCCTGGGTTACCTTTCTCGTAGCCTTCACTGGCCAGCAGGTCGGTGGGAGCCCCTGGAGCTCCTTGCTTCTGTCCACACACGGTGTGGACATACCAGCTGGGAGGCAGGTCGGGGCCCGGCTCTCACGAGGCTACAACCCAGGAGCAGAGGCATGTCCAGAGTCAGTGCACCTGCACTGGTGGCCTGACTTGTGCTACGTCCCTCCTGCCTTCTCGTTCTGCTTGTGAGCTCTCTCGTCTCCTCTCCTCTCAGGTTGGTGCATTTCGTGGTCAGAGAAGGACACTTCAACGTCAGCATGAGACTGTACAAGACTCCCTCCTACCTCCAGCCCTATTACCTGCCAACTGCAGCCATCCCTGTCACGGACATGCTCTATGTCCTGCTGAAGATAGAAGGACAGCACCAGCTCAAGTACTTCCTGCTGAGCGTTGAAGACTGCTGGGCCACGCCAAGCGCAGACCCCTACCAGGACGTGCGGCACGAGCTCATTGAGAAGGGGTGAGTGGAGTGCCCCTAGCACATCCAGTCCCCTTGCACCATGAGCACAGTCACATCTCTTTGCTGGGTGCTCAGGACAAGTTGCTGTGAGGGAGCAATGAGCAATGACACCATCATTGTTCATAGGTGGAACCTATCATGGACACCATCATTGAATAGGTAGAACAGCCCTGTAGATGAGGCCCCTAACTCTCCTGAACTGAGTCCCCTCTCCTGACCCTGCTTTGCTGCCAATAGTGCTGCCTTCCCTCTAGCATCGCTCCTGGCCAGCTGGGGAGGCAAAGGGCAAGGAGGGGAGAGGGGAGACCTTGCTGGGATGTGAAGAGAGGTATCTGCTGAAGAGCTTGCTTTAGAGGTGGCTGCAGCCAAGCTAAAGCCAGCAATGTGGATATCCAGGAAGTGGGAGCCACAGCCAGGCTCACTCCACCCCTGCAGAGCAGCTGTGGCCCCACAGAGCAAGACACAAGCCAGCTCCTGTGCTGGTGGCAGCTCCTCCCTGAGCTGGGTGCAAGGCAGGGTGCCAAGGAAAGGCATCCCCACGGGCACCGAGACAGAAATAGTCCTGTTCAGCAAAGCTTGTGGGCTGCACCAGGTCCCTGTGTGCTCTGGTGTCCCAGGCTGGGATGCTCCCCCTTGTTCGCTACCTGCTGACTCAGCCATGTGTCCCAGGTGTCCCTACGACAAGACAGTGACATACCTGAACGCCATTGGAGAGAGCACTACCGCCAAGTTCAGCTTCCAGATGTTTCAGTTTGTTGGTTCCCCTGAGGTGTTCCTGCACTGCCGTGTCCGGCTCTGTCTCCCTGACAGCCCGGAGCCCTGTGCCAAGGTGAGCTCTCCTGGTGGTCTGCACCATGCCCTGGCTGGGCAGGGGGACCTCCCTTCCCTTGGCCTGCTGTTTGGAGAAGGGGCTCTGCTCTGGTTTCAGGTGCCTCAGCTCCACCTCCCAGCAGCAGGAGCTCACCCCAGTGCCCTGAACTAAAGGTATGAGGGTTTGAACCCACCAGAGAGCTCCTTTCCCTCTTCCTTCTGTCTGTTGGCTATTTGCAGGAGAGGTTTATGCTAGGACTTGGGGAGGAACAGGCTAAGGTCCTTCAGGAACCAGCTCTGGGGTCTTGACTGCAGCCCCAACTGTGCCTTTGCCAGGGGGAGACCATCAGGACAGCTCTTGCACCCCAGAGCAGGCTTCTCCCCTGCCCTCTGGTCCCATCACCCTTCCCTTGGCTTTGTTGACAGCAATGCCCCAGGCACTGGAGGAGCAAGCGGGCGCTGGCGGATGAGTACAATAAGATTGTCTCCTATGGGCCCATCCACCTGCTGGCTGCTCCTTCCTTGGCAGCAGAGACCCACCATTCCAGGACTGCCCAACAGGATCTGGGGGGTACGTATGTCCCTCCAGGGAGGGCAGGAGCAGCTCACAAACCCTTGCAACTCTCTAGGCAATGCCAGGTAATTAAAAAGGGCTGCTAAAATCACTGCCCTGCACAGAAGCATGGAGTCTTTCAGGTGTCATGGCCATGCACAGCGTGCTCCAGCAGCCAAACCAGCACAGAGAGGTTAGCTCTGTGTGGGCAGCTCCGTACCAGGCACAGGTCAGGCTGAGCAGGGGAGCTGGGGGAGAAGGGACCAGGAGCCAGAAGGCTGTTGGTGCAACACCCCAGGCAAAGGTGGCTGGGTTTTCACAATGCTGGACCTCCACATCAACCCGGCAAGGCAGGCTCCTTCTGAGCACCGAGGTCAATCCAGGAGAGCCAAGCAGCAGTCCAGGACCAGGGCTGGGGACAAGCCCACCTACAGCATAGCTCAGACCAGGCATGAATGCTGAGCTAAATGGAGCCCCTCGGCAGCGGGTGTGGGTGGAGGCCCCACGTGAGGCCAGTTGGGGTGACTGAGTCCTGTTAGTGCCCTCAGAGCCCCAAAGCCCCCCCAGCTTCGGTGGCTCTTAACCTTCACAGGAGATGACCTCCCGCAAATCTGCCCTTGGCCATGAGATGCTGTGCCAGGGCTCAACATCAGCTCGGGGGACTCAGGTGTGTAACCAACCTTTCTCCTCTTCGGCAGGACCCAACCCATGGCTCCCTGGGGTCCTCATCCTGCTGTGTGCACTTGGTGTGCTCACTGTGGCTGCTGCGGCTGCCAGTGCGAGGTGGCGAATGGTATAGAAAACGGCTGTTTCCAAATAAATGTGGCAGTAGCAGAGAGGCTCTTGCCTGTTTCTTTACAGTTTTTTTGGGGGGAAGGAGGTGATGGTTGGATGCAAACGATGCTTGAAGAACGAGCCACATTTCTGTGTTTCTGTTCCCTGTAGCATCCCTAGGACCTTCTCATCCCCTCCCGGCCCACAGTGTCTGGACTCAAACCATGTACCCAGGAAAGCTGGGGTGCAGGAGCAGCTCTGGTGTAAAAGCAGGTGAGGGCATGCTGCTGTGCTCTGCAGGATCCAGCTGCAGCAAGCCCTGCCTCTGGGCTTGGCCTAGAGATTGCAGAGAACAGAGGGACTAGCTAGTTTTTTTGCCCAGAGTCTTCCTTACCCTGGGCAGGTGGTTGATTTTGGCAGGGGTAGACCCCCACTGTGCAGAGCAGGGGATTGAGGCATTTCTAAAATGGTCTCATTTACAGAGAAAGAATTTCCAGAAACCTGGAGTGCAGGAGAGGGATGGGAGGTTCCTTCTTCCTGCTTTCTTCCTCCCCAGAGAGTCACCCAGGTGTGTGGGGAGATGGAAGTACCCACACTAGATACCTGCCCACCAAAGCTGGACTTTGCATGGTTCTGTATGATGCAGATGCAGCATTAGCAGAGAAAGGGCTGCTCTGTGCGTGCACACACGTGCATGTGTATATACACCTATCCATACAGATTTCTTCCTTCTGAAAGATGACAAATTGCCGACAAGATTTTTGCCCATCCTTAATATAAAACAAATAACAATATTGTAAGCATCAAAGACTAAATCCATAGTGCTAAGCCAGCCAGCAGAGATCTAATGCTAAAACACAGATAAGGAGAAGATGTGTGTTTCCCTGTGAGGGGGCCGTTTGTGTACATTTGGCTGAAGCATGATGTCCTCATGGAAATCGTTGCTGGCTCCAGCAGGTGTTTTGCAGGAGGGACATACAGCAGGTCCCTGCCCCAAGAGCTCGGCCCCAGTCCATTTGGAGAGGACGTATGCAAAGAAGCTTGTGGGATTTCTCTTTTTTTGCTAATTCCTGGACCTGAACCTCCTGAGTCTGGGCTGGAGTCAGTCAATTCTCCCACCTCCAACAGCCGGAAAAACCACCGCCAGGCTGGTCCAGCATCAAAGGCTATCTCTAGTGAAGAGGGGGATGGCTCTATCCTGGCTGAAGGCAGGTGTTTCATGGGCTCCCTCCTCGCCCCCACAGGAGCCCCTGGGGAATGAAATCAGGGGCTCTTCTAGACCATGGGGGAGCTGCAGCCTGGAGGGAGTTTGGCAGAAGGGACATCTCCGGAGCTTCTTGCCCAAGGCAGACCACTAGGACTGAAAGGGCCAAAGCAAAGAGCTCTGCTAAGGTGAATCATGCCCACTGAAGGGTAAACTGAGGCACAGTAAACTGAGCCCTTATCCTCCGTGGGGAAGCTGCATCTGTCAGGACTGAAGCTTCCTCTCAGTGGGTGCAAACGCAGGCAGGGAGGGAAGTCTAGCCAGTTCTGGGAGACTGTGGTGGTTTTGTTGTGTCTGATGGTGTGGGAGAGGGAGCCGGTGGTCTCCTTTGTCTTCAAGCAGCAGAGGATGACCAGCCAGACAAATATGAAGATTCCTGCAGGGAAAGGAAGACACGATCAGCAGCAGCAGCAGGAGATGGTGGGAAGCATCCTGCCAGGATGCTGCCAGTACTTCCCTGCTTCTTCCCAGGGGTTCCCCCAGCTCACTCCTGCAGGAGGGTCTCCCCATGCTTCAGGTGGGACATGCCCTGGGTGGATAATGTCCCTGTTCCTCTGCTAAGGAATGGCTTCCTTGGAGGAAAACCACCCCTGATGGAGTGGATGTGGTTGGAAGCCATGACCAGCTCCACACCGGTGGCTGGAACCTGCTGCTTGACATGCCCTGCCAAAGGGAAGGGCATAAGAGTGCTGGAAAGATACTGGTGCCTTGGGACCCTTGGTCAACCCACTGCCAGGCTAACTCCTGCCTCCTCCATCTTCCCCACCCAAGGCCAGGGAGCCCAGGTCAGAGCTGACCCTGACCTTGGAGAGTTGAGAATGGTGAAGAGGTAGAGCATGGGCGCAGAGGAGGTGCCATGGGTGAGGAACACCAGGGCCCAGCTGGCTCCCAGCAGGCAGAAGAGCCCCACCACCGCCAGTGCCACCTTCCAGGCCTTGCGGTCTCCCTGTGCCGCCCCTGCGCCCTGCAGGCAGCAGTTCTTCTGAGTCACCACCCCGAAGACAGCCATGTTGAAGAGGAAGATGAGGCCGAAGTAGCCACAGTTGGTAATGTAGTGGACCAGGAGATGTTTGGAAGTGATCCAGCACCTGGAAAGAGACAACCACGTTGCCTCCAGAGGCTCTGCTAGCCCCAGCAACACCCATGGGAGCCTCCCCAGGGGGACATGTTTGGGAATGCAGGGACACCCTTGTGCTGGTGGGATTTGCCAAGGCCAGGGTGAAACGGGGGGGACAGTGGAGCAGATCCACTGCCCTCGTGTTGCTCAGCTGGGAAGCAGCCTGGGGAAGCTCCAGGTGGACCTTGGATATCCCTCCATGACCTGGAGGCCTGCAGGCATGATCGAGGAAGCTTGGCACGAGAGGTGGTGGTGGTTACCACGGTTGTAGCTGCTGTGTTGTAACCACAATTAAGGAAGCAGAAGCACAGCGTAAAGCTGAGCAGGATGGGCGCAACCCCACACACACACCACCGCTCTCCCAGCAGGACCAGGTCACCGCTCTCCATGCCAAAGGGCCACCTAAGCCCTGTGGGCAGTGGCGCATGCACAGGTGGGCTATGACCTGGTGGTCCACGGTCTGGATGTTGTATTCTCCGTAGCTGACTCCTGCCACCCCCACCATGAGAGCAGGGAGGCCTGGAAGTACAAGGGAGGAGGCCAGAAAGGCAAGAAGCGAGCAAGGTGGTCAAATTGGGGTCCCTGCATGTCCCTGGATGTGCTGACCTCAGGGAAGATGAAGATTAGGGACTCTGCCCATCACTGCATCACCCTGTTACTCCTCTGATTGTAACCCTGCCATGTTTTAGCCCCAGCCCGCAACTAAGCCCTACACAGCTGCTCACTCACTCCCCCCACCCCAGTGGGATGGGGGAGAGAATCGGAAAAGTGAGAACACTCATGGGTTGAGATAAGGACAGTTTAATAGGTAAAGCAAAAGCCACATGCTCAAGCAAAGCAAAACAAGGAACTTATTTGCTCCTTCCCATGGGCAGGCAGCTGTTCAGCCATCTCCAGGAAAGCAGGGCTCCATCAAGCATAACAGTTACTTGGGAAGACAAACGCCATCCCTCCGAACATCCCCCCCCTTCATTCTTCTTCCCCCAGCTTTATATGCTGAGCATGACATCATATGGAATATCCCTTGGGTCAGTTGGGGTCAGCTGTCCCAGCTGTGTCCCCTCCCAGCTTCTTGTGCACCTCGCAGAACATGGGAAGCTGAAAAAGTCCTTGACTAGTGTAACAACTAAAACATCTCCACGTTATCAACACTGTTTTTAGTACAAATCCAAAACATAGCCCTATACTAGCTACTATAAAGAAAATTAACTCTATCCCAACTGAAATCGGGACAAACCCAAATGCCCTCTCTCCCTGCCAGATCTCACCCAGGCTGGTGGTGCTCACCCCAGCCAACCAGGCACAGCTTCACCAGGCAGTGGTGGATGTTGGTGCCAAGGACCTTGACAAAGAGGAGGTAGAGGTGACAGCCCTCCAGCACTGTCCAGGTGAAGCAGCAGAGCAGGCAGTAGGGGGTGAGCCCCGCCAGGACCTTGCAGGTCCCCGGCTGGGTCCCACTGGAGAGCCCATTGTTGAGCAGGAAAGCGAGGTTAAGGAGGACCAGGCTGCCCACAAGGTTCACGTGCAGCCCCAGGCTGATGCAGAGGGCCTCCTCGAACCTGAACCTGCACCTGAACATCCCCAGCAGAAGTAGAAAAGGCAGGGGCACAGCTGAGCAGGGCCCCATGCCGTATCACAGCAGATTCATGCAGAGGCACCAGAATTGCCCCACATCTCTCCCAGCCTGACAAGTCCCCAGGGAGCTGCTGGGACATCCTCCTTAAGAAGATGCAGAAGGCGATGGTGAAGATGGAGAATGCCATGGGTACCCTGCAGCCAGTGGTGGCAACAGCCATCAAGGCTTGTGCCATGGACCTGTCCTGAGCTGGACTCTGCCAAACACGTGCACGTTGGGTTAGACAGGCCCTGGACCAACCTAGAAAACCCAACTGCAGCTACCAGAGCCACGGGGCTGATAACCCTGGTGGGCTGCTGCAGGGACCCCACGCAAGCCCCCGGTCTGTCCCCCAAGAAGGTCTTCAGGGGGACTGGGGCAGTGGTGGCTCAGAGGAGATGCTCCCTGGGGTGGGGGTGAGGGATGAGTGAAGGCTATGGTGGACGACCATGAGCACATGCCTGGGAGCCTCCACCAGGAGACAGGACCCCAAGCCTTGCTGCTCCAGAGCCTGCACTAGGCTGAGGACCATTACCATCCTGTTCCTGCTCTGCTGAGCTGCTGCTGCCCTCCTGAGCTGAGGCTGGGCTTGATTTTGGGACCTGGGCTTGCCAGGGAGCAGCTATAACTGTTCTTGTGCAGCTACTCATGACACCCGAGGGGCCACCAAGGTGGGGCTGGCAGCACAGCCGGGGTATGAGCAGAAGCTGCAGGGAGTGGGATTGTCACCAGGAGGAGAATGAAGAGGTGAGGTGGCCACAGGAGCAGACTATTCCCTTGTCCCTGGGCTGCAAAATACACCCACTGCTTCTCCAGCCTCCTGCCTGCCCTGCGACAGGCACAGGCTGTGTCCAGTGGGCACAGCACCTGTGCCCAGCCCCACCAAGGACCACACCTTTGCTGGGATCCCAGAAGACACATTACAGGGTGACACTCTGCAAGGGGGGAGAGCAGCGTCAGCTGATGCCACAGTGAGGGGCACTGGAGGAGAGATGGAAGGAGGGCACAGCTGACTTACATGGGGCAGCTGCCCGTGGGGGAAGGTGAGCTGCACAGGGTCCACAGCCCAGAGATGCTTGTCTCTCCCACTGTGATGTCCACCACAGTGTCATCCAGGACCTGCCCTGTCTGGTTGACCTCCTGCACAGGGGCAATGCTGCCTGAGCCGAGCCAGCAGGTAGCGAGTGCCAGCAGCTGGAGGGATGCCAGCAATGCCAGCTCGTACCTCAAACATGCCAAGCTACTGGATGTTGAGCACCATCACCACCACATGCGCCATCTGGCTGCTCAGGGACCGGAATATCTCCCTGGGGAGCGGGGTTTTGCCTGCCTTCCCCTTCTCCTTCATATTCAGCATCCTAGGGCCCTGCAGTGGAGAAAAGTGGTGGAGGGTTGCTTGCTGGCAACGTCACCTCTCTGCTTGAGATCCACCAACCTTGCTCCAGGCACAAATTCAGCCCTGCCCAGGTGGGTTTTGCTCAGCAACCGGCAGGAGCCCTGAGGGCAGAAGGGGAGAACCTCATCCCCAGCACCCAGCAGCAAAAGGGCAAAGCTGGGAGCAGCTCCCAGGAGAGCCCCAACCCACCATCATCCCATGGGACATGGTCCCCTGGGACATCCAGAGAGTGGGAGAGCCTGGGGGTGGGCAGGAGGCACAAGGTGCCACACAATCCTCCTCCTCCTCTTCCTCCCTCTCTCCCGACTACCCACCTGCTGCTCGGATGGCTCCTCAGGGAGGGCTCTTCCCTCCCAAGCACCATTTCACATGACTCCTTGTCAAGGGATGCTAATGCTGATGTGGGCCGTGATGCATCCATGGAGCAGGGTGGAGGAAGAGCACGCCACAGCATGCCAAGCCCTGGGGCAGGAGCTGAGGGATGCTTGGAAGGTGCGGGGCCTTCTGAGCAAGGGAGAGGGATGCATCTCACCTCCATGGAGGAAAAGGTGATGAGAACATCACAGGTGACAGCCCTGCTGATGTTCAGGAGCAGCACCTTCAGCCCGGCCAGCCTGCTGTGCAGTGCCGGCCCCACTGACTGCACGAGCCTGCAGGGCAGGAGGGCTGTGGGACCCATGGACACGGGAGGCTGAGCTCCCAAACCCTGCCATCATCACTCCTCCCCACCACCTGAGCCAGTGCTTCTGCAGGCAGACACAAGTGGGTCTGCCACAGTGCCCCATCTCTGGGCAACACTGGGGCAAGTCAGGGCTGGGGGTCCCGTTGCCTTGCTCCTCCAACTCCATCATGCCACAGCACTGGTGGTGCCTGTGACCCCGCCTCAGGGCTGGGGAGGAGGGGAGCAGGGTGACCACTGGGCACCATGGCACTGGGCGGGCAATGGGGCGAGGGCAGTGATGGAGGGGACCACACACTGGCACAGCTCTCCTGTCCTCCAGCAGTGTCTGGAAGAAGAGCACATGGGGAAATGAGGGGAAAACCCTGAAATCTATGGTCAGTCCTCCCCCTGACCAGAGGGGAAGGGGGAGGCAGGAGAATCTGGCAGCTGCCATGTTCAAAAGGAGCAGCCTTACAGTTACATGGGCTTCAAAAAGCAACTGGACATCCGTCGGGGCTGGTGAAGGCAAAGCCACCGTACCTGCATTGACACATCACTGCATCCAGCCCCCTGGGGTGGCTCACAGCAGAGACCCTGGGCTGCTGGTCCTAGGTTTTAAAACAGTCCCCAGCAGCAACCCCCACCCTGCTCCACTCACCTCTGCCAGCTCTCTGCAGATCCCAGGGTGTACACTCCCTTCTGGCCCAGCCACATTTCAGGGTGAAACCCCTCCACAGTCTTTGGGTCAACACTTTCTCAAGGGAAAATGTTCCCCCCCAAGCCCACACACACCCCAAGCCAGGGGTGCCCGTGTCCCCCTCACCTGCCACTCACCAGGCAGCACCAGGAGCAGTAGGATGGTGCCCAGGAGGAGGTTTATGCTGCTTTGTGGCATCTCCTGGTCACCCCCAGCCATCCCATGACATTCTGCTCCCTTTGTCCCAGTGACTCTGCTCCTCCCTGGGGCTTGCAGCTACTCCTGAGGCAACAGCCATGTCCTCATTTCCCTTCTGCAAACCCCTTGCACCTTCCTGGGGGTTGGCAAGTGACCTCCTGGCCCAGCTCACAGCAATGGTGGCAACTGTCAGAGCCACATTTTTTCCCCCTTGGCCACTTCCCCTGGCTGATTCAGGGCGTTTTTCCTTCCCCTTCTCCCCCCCATCCTGCCAAATCCTTGGCCGATGCCCCCCACCAGCCCAGCGACATGTTGAGGCACCCCTCTTGCAAACTGGGTACTCCACCAGGCATCACCACGAGCTGCTGGGGATGAAACATCCCCTTCCCGAGAAGGTCCCCCTGCCCCAGCAGGGAGCTGGGAATCAGGCGGAGGGGGATGAGCCGCAAGTAGAGCATCACCTGGAAGGGGAATTGGTGAGTTGGAAGATGTGGTACTGCATTTCCAAGTGGCACAGCCAGGAGAGCCACGCTCTCCATGACCCCACAGCCACCGAGGGAGGCGATTCCTGTGAAGCCTCCCTCTTTGGATTCCTGTCTTCCCCAAGCCTCCCTCTTCACTGGGTAGTGACAGTCCCTGGAGACTGCAGCAGCTTCCTGAGCCATGGCATCTCCCTCCATCACCCTGACCCCTACGGCACTGGGTTGCTGGTGCTCTGCCAGGAGCACCATTACTGTCCCAGCTCAGCAGGATCCTACAGGTGAAATGCCGGGTCCTGCCCTGGGGATGGGACAACCCCAGATGAGGGATAGATCCCATTGGAGAGCCCACGAATGTTCCCAGCAGAGAGACCCCAGCAAGCTGCACTCCGAGCAGGAACAACTTTAATGGGCACAAGTCTGGTGTGCGGTCATGCTCGTTAAACTTCTACACCATCCAAAAATATACATTCAACAAAATAACAAAAATAGATTATCTCAGCTGCTAGAGGGTGTTGCGGGGGCAGAGTTATTCTGTCTTCACTGGGGAAGGACCCTCTCGGTGACTACCAGCAAGGGCTGGAGATGGGGCCTTTCCCACCCATCATCCCTGGCCTTGAGGCACGGGAGGGGACCCTGTCCTTGCCCCTTCTGCTTTCTGCAGCCCTCGCTGCCTAGGTGAACATCCCTCCCTCCTGCCCCAAGGATGCCAAGCCAAGGGATGCGCCGCTGCCCAGCAGGATGCAGTGGATAGGAAAATTGGGGAGAGGGCCGGCAGAGGTGAGGGGCAGCCGGCCCCGCTGTGGGTCCCTGGGCTCCTAGCAGTCCTACGAGGTGGGTGCAGTAGCAAAGCGGACGGCGTTGGTCCTTCCCATGGCTGTCCTCTGCGCAGGGAGCCCCAGCATGACACAGCGCGGCCATCGCAAGGCTCAGCCGAGGTGGCTCTGGCTGCCGTTCGGCTGCAGTTTGACGCTGTCAGAGCTGCTCTGCGAGTCAGGGGACTTTCTCGCCTGCAGCACCATGGTCCAGTACCAGAGGAAGATGAGGAAACCTGGGACAGGAGGAAGGAATCAGAATCATTTAGGTTGGAAAAGACCCTTAAGATCATTGAGTCCAACCATTAATCCAGCACTGCCAAGTCCACCACTAAACCACGTGCCTAAACACCATGTCTACCTGTCTTTTAAGTATCTCCAGGGATAGTGACTCAGCCACTTCCCTGGGCAGCCTGTTCCAATGCTTGAAAACCCTTTCAGTGAAGAAAGTTTTCCTAATATCAAATCTAAACCTTCCCTGGCGGAACTTGAGGCCACTTCCTTTTGTCCTATTGCTTGTTACCTGGGAAAAGAGACCGACACCCAAAGGGAAGGAAGGGTGGGTGAACCCCCTCTAAGGACCAACAGCAGATGAAAGCAAGCAAGCCAGCCTGCCAGGGATGGCTCCTCTCATACCCCATCATCACCCCCACCAATACCCCATGAAAGCCCTGGTGCCCTTCGGAGGAACCCAGCATCCCAGGCTCACCTTGGAGGGAGTTGATGATGGTGAAGATGTAGAGGGAGACAAGGCGGAAGACACCGGAGGTGAAGGAGAAGAAAACCAGTGACCAGGGGATGCCCAGCAGGATGCTCAGCCCAAAGAGGGCTAGGACATGCTTGAGCTTGTGGCCCTTCTTGTTCTGCCGGAGGATCTCCCGGACCATTGCCCCCAGCATGACTGAGTTAAAGAGGAACACCAGGCTGAACAAACCCAGGTTCACGACATTATGGATCAGAGGGCTCGTGATCCAGCATCTGGAGGGAGCAGAAAGGGCAGAGGGTTATGCTGTGTCGTCCCACAGGGACAGGAGTTAGAGGGGTTCGGGGAAGCACAAAGGTGTGGTGCAAACCCAGCGCCCAGCTTAGTTAAACAGGGAGGGGGGATCCCCCACCGCTACCCTGCACAAAGCCCCAGAAAAGCCACAGGTGGGCTAAGGGAAGTCTGTAGCACATGGTGAAGGTTTAGCCAGTTGACTTTATCTAAGACTAGGGACCAGGCAACCCATTTCCCATGACTTACATGGTTGCGTTGGTGGATTTGCCACCAACAGATTCGTAGATGGGAATAGAGAAGGGGCCGTAATTCGTCCAGCTAGTCAGGAAGATCAGCATCACACAGAAGAAAGGGAGTCCTGGGTAGCAAGCACAGAGTGAAATGGCTGCCCTAGTCCCCAGCCCTCAGTCCTTCTGGAAGGATTTGTTGCCCCTTTCTCCCCATAGAGTACAAACCAACATCCTCTCTCCGAAGGGGGAACCGAGGATGAAGCACGCAACAAGGACACCTGGCATAAGCTCTGGCCCGGGAGCGAGCTGTGCTGCACCGACCCCAGCCGGGGGTCTCCCAGGGTCATGGAATTTTAGGCCGCAAAAGATCACGAGATCTTCCTACTGCGGCTTCCTGCCCAAAGCACGGCAGAGACGTATGGGTGCTTCCTGCATCAAACCCATCTCTCCGGCCCGTCCTGGATGTTTCTTTCAGAAAGAGAGGATCCCATCACTATTTAAAGACCCCAAGCAGTGGCTCTCACATGCCTCCCTTGCTGGTGACCCCCAAGGTGACCCACCCTTGCTCTAGCACCAGCTTCTGCTCTCAGCCACTGAGTCTCCTTCTCCAGCAAGTCTCTCGACAGAGAGACCCCTCTGCTCTCAAGCATCTGCTCCCCCACAGCTATGTCTCCATCCCCATCCAGGCACTGTAGATGGTGGGAAAGACCTACTCGGGTGCCCCTCTGCCCCCATTGCCCATGTCCTCTGGGTGTCTCTGCCTCCCCCATGCTCACCCCAGCCCACCAGGCAGAGCTTGAGGAGGAAGTGGTCATGGTAGGCATTGAAGACTTCGATCACAAGCCGGTAGAGGTTGTAGCCCTCAATGCCCATCCAGGTGAGACAGCTCAGGAGGGAGAAGTGCAGGAACAGCCCCCCAGCTCTGCAGACTGCCTCGTTGCTGCTGGAAGCCAAGTGCTCAGAGATGAGGAAGGCGACGTCCAGGAGGAAGATGGCGCCCAGCAGGTTCATGTGGATGTGCATGCTCGTGATCTGGTCTCGCTGCTTGCTTCTGGAGAAGCAAGGAGTGGGGGAGACCTCACCACCATGCCTTGCCAGCATCCTTGGTGTCCCACAATACCCTCCAGCTCCGCATGGGACCACTCACCCCTTCCAGAAGAGCCAGTAGACCCTCTGGTGGTGTCAGGGGCTGAGAGCCTAACCCCACAGGTGGGACCACCTGTTACATGTGCAAATTCAGGTCCCTTCAGCCTACCCTGCATTTCAGGTCTAGGCCATGGGGGGTAGGGAGTGACATCACTTCAGCATGAATCATCCATGTAGGATCAGTGATGTGACTCAGGAAGAAGACACTCATGATCTCCACTGGGCCCTTGAAAAGATCTTTGCAGGCTTCTGCTTGCTGGAACAACCAAGCTGATTTTTCCAAAATCATTGAAAACAGCTGATGTTTTCAAACGCCCTGTGGGAAACCTGACCAAGGAGGTGGTTTCTGGAGAGGAGAACTCTGCTTTCTCCAAGCATGGCTCCTTCATCCTGCTTCTAGCCAGGCCACCAACTGTGTTTGGAGAGTTTGCGCCTGGCACAGGTGTAGTAGCAATGGACAGAACACAGATGGGGAGCATGGGGTAACCTGTCAGACTGTACCTGAAGTAGAGGAAGAAGATGGTGCAAATGGATGCCAAAGCTGAGATGAGGCAGCCGATGTAGGTTATGATACTCAGGTAATCCCTGTGTTTGTAGGCGATCTCTGGGGAGGATACCTGAGGAGAAGGAGGAACAAGAGATGGTGAGGAAAAACAGCCAGTGGGAACGATGTAAGGAGCTGTGGGAAGGCACTACCCACCATCAGCACAGCAAAGTAGGTGAGGTGGTTGCATCTGCAGTCCGTCTGGCTGCTTCCTGTCGCTGTTGTACAACCATAGCTATCCCAGCTCCCAGAGCTGGCTGCGCAAGAGAAAGAGAGAGCATCTGGTGAGCAGCCGGAACATCTGCTTTGGGTTTGTGGATCTCCAGGGCAAGGTGTCCATGGCAGGGGGGAGGACAAAAGTGCGGGTCCCAGCTTGTCCCATGCCAAGCACACACACTCAGATGGCACGCTCAGCACCAGGACCCATCCCTAGGGAGGGAGAAAGCTCTTAGCTTAGCTATGGTGGGGAAAACCTGAAATCAACCCCATGGGGAAGGTTTATGGAGCTGGAGTGAGGAAGGGAGGTGCAGAGCGACTTTTACTCCTACCAGCAGATCTGTGGTACCCTGCAAAAGGAGCAAAGGCAGCGCCTGGCTTCACACCCAAGTGCAGGAGCACTCACCGGTGGCGTCCTCCTGCCAGAAGACGCACAGGGGGGTCACGTTCCTCTGCAACGACAAAATCACAGGCCCTGATCAGGATGCAGCAGTGGATTTGCTGCCCAGCCAGCACATTTGATATGGAAGAACACATTTGATGGGGCAGGAGGCGAGATGGTCTCAGGAGATAAACTGTCCTGTATCATGGGAGCAGGCTCCAGGCAGAGACTGTTCTCTTGGCAGCTCACAGAGCAGATACTTCCTCCCAGGTCCCCTTTTTCACACAAGGGGTTCAGCTTTGAGCAGGTGCCTGACAGTGCCATGAATGAGCCAAGGGACTGTTAACTCAAAGTGTCCTCCAGCCCTGGAGATTGTGCTGGAGACAAAACATCTGCAAAGCAGCATCTCCTGGACAGGAGCACCACCAGTGCACACGATGAAGCCATGATCATGATACAGCCCCAGAAGACATAGCAGACCCTGTACAGGCAGGCTAAGGGCATGGACCTGCTTTGTAGGCTGGCAGGGCCTGAGCCCTCCTTGCCCCTCCATTCCTGGTGGGACCAGGTTCAATGAGGCTGTTTCCCCACCTACCGGCAGCTGGTCATGGAAGAAAGTGAGGACCACTGGATCAGAGAGGTTGGCCACAACTGTGTCCACCAGGGAGATGCCAATCACCTTGTCACCCAGGACGTGGCTGCTGTTTTCATCCTGTAGGAGAAGAGGAGGCAATGGTAGCATGGGGAGGGATTGCTGCTGGGCATGAAGCGGATGAGAGTCCCCAAGAAGAAGGTCCCATGCCTTTTTCCCCGTCAAGCTTCTAGCTCATCTTTGAAGCATCTTCTCCAAGCAAGCACCAGCACCCTGGTCTGGGTGGCATCCCTGCTGCCCTGTAACACCAGAGCCCCCAGCATGGCGAGGACACCCCACCATGCCATGCCTGTGGGTATTACCTGGAACATGGTCTGGCTGTTGATATCCATGAGGAGCACCCTGTGCTCCACCACCTCCTCCCTCTCCTTCGCCATCACAAATAGGCTGCTCGGCAGGTCCACGGTGAACCCATGAACCTCTCCACCCTCCTGAAAGGAGAGACTCATCAGGAGAGAGGTTGGGAGAGGATGCTGGTGGACCAAGACCACCAGGGCAGGCTGCCCAGGACCCACCTCTCTTCGGGAAGCAAAGGCCAGGTGCCAAGGAGCCTGAGTGGGCTGGACCCTCAGGACGGTCGCATGCACGGTGGCCTTCCCGAAGGTCTGATTCTGCCCTTCGAGTTCCACTTTGGCCAGTGTCTTCTCCAGCTCCCAGAGTTTGCTGTCAGGGAAGGGGTGCAGTGAGCAGGATGCAGCAGGCACTGCACTGGTGGCAGCGGGAATGGCATAAGCTAGGAACTCACTGCCGAAGCATCCGCTGCTCTGTGGCTCCTGCGGCCGGCACCGGGGGCTTGGCGATGAGGCTGTCCAAGGCGGTGAGCTGCTCCTCCACATCTTGCTCCCAGACGGGCATGCTCTCTGGAGAGGCTGATGGGCACATGAAAGGAAACGCCATGAGATGCACGGGCAGAACTGGCTTCCCCGTGCCCTGAACCAACTGGGCACAACCTTGGTGGGAGCAGAAAGCAGAGGGCTTCAAGGTGACCCCAAGCCAGGGGAGCTGATGGAGACCCCAATCCAGAGGGTTTCTCCTGCCACCCAGAGCTCGGCTCCCACCAAGGCCATGAGGACCAGGCTGGCTGAGGCTAGCTAGGTGCCTAGCAGTGCAGACGGAACCCTCAGAGATCTCTGCAAAGCCCATGATTTCCCAGGATTTTAGGGGGCAAAACACTTGAAAATCTCCATCTTCATCTTTAGGGAGCCTGGGTACTGGGGGCTGCCTCTGGGCTGCTTCAAGCAAACCTATGTCCCCTTCCATCACCCTTCAGCTGTGTCTTCACATCATCATGCTGTAGCACATACAGCTGGTGGTGCTGGGACACCACCGATGCTCTGCTGATGGCTAGAGAATGGGCTGGGGATGAAATGAACCCTTTATTTCATTAAAATAACATTAAATTGCCTTTACCGCGGAAGAAGTATACAGGTCTGCTGTCAAGGGAGGTGTTCTTCCCACCCTCTGAGATGTAGGACACATTGAAAATGGAGGTGCTGGTTCTTTCAGTCTTCTGACTCTCCTCCCCGTGGGTGATGCTGCTGGACGGGTCCCCACCCAGGAGGAAGCTCTGCTTCCCATATGCCAGCCTCAGGGTCCTGTTGGCCTTGAACCAGTAGATGCAGAAGCGGTACCTGCCCAAAGCAGGGGGCAAACTGTACTTGTAGTAAGAATTTCTCCTGTTTGGCAAAAAGGGCCTTTTTATTATCAGCGCCTGGGCTGTATTCTCAATGGAGATGGTGGCAGGGCCATGCTCATAGATGACTGAGCTGTTCTGGGTCTGGTTTCGGTCACCGCAGAAGCGGAAGTCCTCTTCCCGGCGACTGCTGGCTCCCATCCCTGCATTGCACAAGCACATGGAGATGTCAGTTCAGCCAGAGGGGCAGCCACCCCCAGCAAACACTGCACCCCCACGGCAGCCGTCATGCGTGGCACACCAGGCTCTCTGCCCCAAACATCCCGACCCCGTCCTGGATGGGCTGTGTGATGTTGGCCACCTCCCCATGTCCCCATGGCCATGCTGAGAGGGTTTGCCAGGGAGCCGAGGCTCCTGGGGTGGCAGAACTTCCCATGTCTTGGTGCCACCCTCTCCCACATGCCACCATCTGCTTTGGCAGAGACCGACAGAGGAGCTCTCCATCTCCAGATGGGATGGACGGAGACCATCTCCTTACTCTGGAAAGGACCCATCCTGCCCCGGAGTCCCCACCAGAGGCACGTCAGCCCATGAGACATTTCACCTCTGTGGAAGCCATGGCTGCAAATGCCCCTTGATGCCCCCCCAATTTTTTGGGGCTGCCAATTACATCCAGCAGACCAAACCTGACCCACCGGCCCAGGGCAGGACATGGCTGGGGACAGCCTACCTTGGAGGAGGGAGAGAAGGAGCAGAAGGAGGACCTTCATCATGGGCAGCTCTCTGCTTTGGCTTCGCCTCCAAGGAGAAAGCAGAACCTGGAAGGGTACAAAGGAAAGGGGCCATGTGAGTATTTAGGTATCACCCATACCACGGGGTCAGGGCATAGAGAGCAAAGGCTGTGCCAGTGGGACACTGGCTGGTGTCACGGCTGGTTCCCTGGTGCCTCTGCCACCAGGAGGGGCCATGAGCACCGGACATTGCACGCAGCTGCAGGCTGGAAGGATGGGGGAGGCCGGCAGCCAGGTCCCTGAGCTCTTGGCACAGGGAGGGTCCCTCACCGCCCCGGCACAGGCACCAACCACCAACGATTCAGCACAGGAGGGGTCTCTTTCGCTCCCTGCTTCACATCTCAGTTCAGGCCTTGGCTTCTTATCACAAGTGATAGGAACAGAAGGAAATGGTGGTTTTCTAATTTGCCAGCCCTAAAATTATTTTCTTGGGTGATTTCAGCTCCTGCAGATTAGCCAAGGAGCCAGGCACGTTGCAAACCACTCCATCATTTCAGCCTAGCAGAAATGGGCTCTCCCAGGCTCGCCCCGGTGATACCGACGCAGCAACCGCAGCTGCCAAAACCTCTTCTGCTCCTTGCGACCAGTCAGGCAACGTCCTCCGCATCCCCTTTTCCCATCCCTTCATCCTGCACTCTGCTCTACCACCCTTTTCTCTGTCTTTATATGCAGCCAGGGCTCCTGTAACCTGCACCCAGGCCAGCACCAAGCACCCTGGGCTGCCGCTGCACCCACATGCTCCACCCAGCTGCAGCCTTCGCACCCACAGCCCTTCCCATCACGCTTTCCGCCTTCCCTGCACCATGAACTGCATCTCTGACACTGCTGGGATGCACCGAGCTTCGCCTCCTCCTCGCCCTGCTGTCACCCCAGCAATGGGTCAAGGCTGGTGGGACCCATCCTGCCAGGGTCTGGCAACGAGCAGGAGCCCCCACAGGGCAGGACAGTATCAGCGGGGGCTGCCAGACTGGCCAGCAGAGCCAAAGACTTGCCAATGCCCAAAGCCAAGCTGGCATCTGGTTTGCCACCGCTGCATCCCACTCCCGTGCCGCTTTCAAAGCACCCTCCTTGAAACCCACCAAGTGGCTGAATCCTGTTTCATGTCCTGCAAGCAGGTGCCAGGACACCCACCAGCATCACCTGCAAAGACTCATGAGCTCTCCCAGGCACCCAAGGGTCATCAGATGGGAAGGCTGCAGGAAAACCACTTGCTTGAAAACTCAGCGTCCCTGTTAGCAGGGTTCTCCCACCAACGTGGGTTTCTCCCAGAGGTTTCTCCAGCTAGCACACATCCAGGGTACATCCTGCACTGGCACAGGCCACTTGCCATCCCTCCCCGTCTGCTTCTTGCAGCAGTTTATCACCGGAAGGCAGGGACTTTGGGTAGTTAATTAACCTGCTGCCAAGGATATAATTAAGTGTGGCACTAACGAGGTTCCCCAGCACGGGCTGGGTGGGTACGGCACAGGCACAACTTGGCAGCAGCAGCTGGCTGTGGACAGGACTGGCATCCCGGTGCCCTGCCACACACTTGGGAATCATGGATGTGTATCTGAAAAGCATGGATCCAGGGTGGCAAAATGCCGGTGGCAACAGGAAACAGCTGGATCGCTTAAAAGCAATGGAGCAGCACACAAATGCCAACCATGGCATGATAGCACAGAGCCAGTGCGCTGAGAAAGCATCCCCTCCAGATGGAGAATGCTGAATCCCAACAAGGCTTCAGCCCATCCCACTGTGCTTGCTCAACTGGGATTTTATTGGGATGGTCAGAGGACAGGATCAGCCCCTTTCAGCCGTTACTCAACCGGGACCAGAAACCCCTGTGGGGATGTGGGTGGGGGAGCTGGTATTTCCCCTCCAAGCCCTATATGGTCCCGCTCGCCCCGACGCCGATTGCTGTTTCCTGAGCTGAACAATAGCGAGAGAAAATCCCCTGAAAGTGATTTTGCAGCGGGAAAACACAGTTCCCATCCATGCCGGTGATAAGCAGTGCCGGAGGGAGCCGGATGCACTGAGCTCACGCTGGGACTAGATCCTGCCCTGTCATCTTCCCATCCCTGGGTGGCAGTGGGGACATGCAGCATCACCGCCCCGGGTACCCATGGCAATGCCAAGCGTCCCCAGTGCCACCAGAGTCCCCAGTGTCAGCCGTCTTCAAAAGTCCCATGCTATCATGGTGACCAAGCAGAGACCCCCTTCAGCACCAACCCTACTTCCACTCCATCATCCCCAAGGCAGGATGGCTTTACCCACTGCCCCAGCCTAGGGGCTGAGCTCCTCCAAGAACAATAACAGAGAAAAACTCCTGGTTTGGCCCCAAAATCAGCCAGATGATGTAAAAAGAGGTGGCAGGGAAACCACAGGGGCTACGCAGTCTGGACCAGGCTCCCTTGCTGCTGGCACAGAGGGAGGCTAAGCCCCGGGCATCACATTTTATCCTCCTGTTGAAAGAACATGCTGATCTCGGAAAGGAAAGCCAAGGAATAATACTGCGTCCTCTAAACCTGGAGGCAAATGGGAAAACAGCCTGGTGTTTACTGGGTGACTTGGCAGCAGGTATTTAAGCTTTTGGAGGTGGCACATGGCTTTTGGATGTGACGTTTTTCCCAAGGAGAAGGGAAGATGCTCTGACGCCTCAAACAAACACCGGAAACAGAGAGATCCAGGGGCTTTTATCTCTGTTTTCCTTCCAGGTCCATTAGAAAAAATAAGCCAACACTCTGTTCCTCAAGATGCTAACGAGCCCACAGCTTATCACCCGCAGCCTGTTACCCAGGCAAGGACTCGGGAACCAGATGTGGAAACTGAGGCATGGAGATGCAAGCCAGGACGGGCTCCCCAAGATGCTTCGCATGACCAGCCTCCATCGTAGGGAGCACAGTTGACGTGCCCTGGGGCTGGAGCTGCCCGAGGAGGCAGGTACCCCGGCAGAGACGCCCCCTACGAAGGGGATGCCCCAGTGTTGGTCACCCGGCTGCTTCACAAAGTGCCCTTGTCCTTGGCCAGCGGCCCATGCACGCAGGGCCCAGCCCGCACGTTATTCACAGCATCGGCATGCGAGCCTTTCCCGTCACCGGTGGGCGGCAGGGTCCGACCCGGCACGTTTGTTAATGCCCAAGTTGCTGAGCGGCAGCTGCGCCGTGCCGGCAGCCTGGCTGTGCCAAGCCTGTGCTGCAGGATTGGCTTTTCCTGGGCCGTGGGGTTCTACACAACGCTCAGCACCCGTGAGCTAAGTTTTGCTGACAGGACAAAACCAGACCCAATAAAGATTCCCATGGGAGTGGCACAGCTCCCTGTCAGATCCGTCCTTCACCAGCCGCTGGCAGCCATCCCTTCCCAAGCAGGCGTGGGGAGAGCCAAGGGGAGGCTGGCACAGGCAGACCGCCGGTGTCTGAGGCTCTCGAGATGGAGGTTTTGCTTAAAGCTGGGTTGTAATATTCAAAATTTAAAAAAATTTCCATTTCCTAAAAGACATCACAGACAGAAATATCGCAGCAAACTAAACCACCGCTTCCTGGGCAACACAGCACCCGGTTCAGTGGCATGCGAAGCCTGTGGCTTCGGCAGGGGCTGCAATCAGCCTGCGAAGGACCAGGTACCCCTGTGGCGAATTCAGGGCTGCCTTGAAATGGGAACGAAGCAGTCAGTGCATGTTGTCCTCCACTGGCACCCTGTGCAACATCACTGGCCTCGGGGGATACAGACAGCCAACTTTACAGCGTGCTCCCACTGCTCAGCCTTCTTTGGGAGAAACCCCTTGGCCTCCTCCTGTGGGTCGGCTTGTACCTTCCCTCCACCCAAACCACCACCCTGGGTTTTAAATGGCTTCCAAAACACCACATCCCCTCCCAGGTCTCGTCCCCCTCTGCATGAGCAAGGTCCCCATCGCCTGCCTGCACCGTGGGTGCTGGGGAAGGGAGGTATGGGGCAGTGCAGAGCAGCCCAAGACCACCCCAAATCAGGCTCCCAGGCTTTAGGGGTTTGGCATGGGAAGCAGCCAACCTGAAGCCCTGCGAGGGTGAACCTGGTCCTGGCGGGCTTTCCCGGCTGCAGAAAAGCTGAGCACAACCGGGGCGAAGGCTGCAGCACCCAAGGAGCCAGGTAAGAGGCCACGGATCCCTGCCAAACCCCAGCTGTCAGCAAGCTGATGGGAAAGGAGTTGGCGGGTTGGAGCCCTCCCGAAAAACAAGTGTCGGCAGGCTGCCGCCCAGCTGGTACCACGTGGGTGCTGGCCTGCTGGGAGCCACCCGGCCCAGTGTCTGCAAACCCCACAGCACAGTGTCCTTCTGACACCCATGGGTGCCACCGCAAGGTGCAGGGACAGCCAGCCCCAGGAGTCCCCATCCCAGCAGCATGCAGTTGCTTGCAAACCTGTTGTTCTGCGAATAGCAGCCCCCAGGCCATGGGATTAAGAGCTGGACTGCAACCAAGTATGCAGCATTTTTAGGCCTTGGCTTAATTCACGTTGGAGCTGCAAACCCAGCAAGGGGCACGGCAAAGCCCACCGTGGCTGCGGTCCTGGGCTTAAAGGATTTGCCTCCCCCACATCTCCGAAACACTCCTGGCTCCCCACTGGCGGTGGAGCTTGGAGGGGGGTTACTGCAGCCCTCAGACTGTGAAATGAGTTTTGGCTGCCTTCCCTCCTCAACAGCCATTCGGACTTGCTGCCAGGAGGTTATTCCAGGAGACTTCATTTCAATTCTCAAGCTGGCCTCACTGGGTTTTGCTGGTCCCTTTGGAGAGGTAGTTCAGGCAGCTTGCGGGCAGGGAGCACCCAGAGCATCCTGCAGCGGCGTGCCAGGACTGGCAGCAGCAAGCTGAGATGTTGCAGGAGGAATCCCCCCAACAGGCATTTTAGGGGAGGAAGAGCACCCTGTCGAGACACGCTAGCAGTTCCACAGGGATGCTGCACCCTCCGCCAGGAGGGAGGAAGAGGAGGAATGGGGCATGCTGGTTGTTCCCTTAGGGTGGGAAGTGGCGGCCACACACAGGGCCTGGCCCGGCAGCAGGGGCTTCATGGGGCTCAGCTGTGCCGTCAGCAGCAGCCGGGAGCAGCTGGTCCTGGGCGGCTCAGGGGGTTTCGTGGCTCTGCGGCCCAGGAATTCAGCCTGGCTCCAGGGAAGGGGTGAGGGATGGCAAGGCAGGCAAGGGTGAGCCCCATTTAGCAGGGATGGAGGCTTCACCACACAACTCACGCCTTGGGCACAAGCAGAGACTCCCGGTCCCTGCCCGGGTGGAGGTGTTGCACCCACTGCTCAGGTGTGGGGAGGCAAAATGTCCCCGTACTTACCGGAGCAGGGTGTATCCCAAAGCCCCCCATGAGGCACCCCTTAGGTCCATCTAGACAGGCTGCTCCCTGCCCTGTCGGCCAACTGAGCACCACAGGGTGCTGCCCAGTGGCACCAGTCCCAGCCACGCAGAGCCCCAGTGCCCTCCCAGTACTGCTGGGCTGGCCCCAGGGGGTGACAGATGCCCAGGGCCATGGCGGTCCCCCAGCTGGGAGCGCTGCTCGCTCCCACACCCAGTGGGTGCCTCCAGCCCCTGCTGCCTCCCCGCCCACACCAAGGACCCCGCAGCATCCGCTCCCAGTATCCCCAGTAAGAGAATGCCAGGCAGCGCCCCTTACCGTGGCCTTTGGGACCCCCGAACGCAAACACCAGACCCCCCCACGTCTCCTCCCTCCGCCGCCCGGCTCGACCGCTCCCCGCTGCCCCCAATACCTGTGCCCGGGTCGGGCTGGGCTCGGCTCGGCTCGGCTCAGCACCTTGCAGATCAGACCGGTTGGGCTCGGCTCGCACCTCGCAGACCAGACCCGCTCGGCTGGGCTCGGCTCTGCACCTTGCAGCCCGGCTCGGCTGGGCTCGGCTCGGCACCTTGCAGCTCAGCCCAGCCCAGCCCGGCTGGGCTCGGCGCGGTGCCGCGGGACAAACGGGCCCGCCCCGCCCCGTCCCGTCCCGTCCCCCCGGGCGGGCGGTGACTCAACGGGGCGGGACCGGGAGGGGTCGCGCCGCACCGACCCCTCCGACACCCCCCGGGATCGCTGCGGGGGCCGCGGGGCCACCAACCCTCGGTCACGGCACCTGCCCAGCTCTGGCCAGCTCTGCCCAGCCCAGCCCGGCTCAGCTCGGCTCAGCCTGGCTCTGCCCGGGACCACCGGGCTGCATCACCCCGCCCGACCGGGATGGCACCGGCACCGGGACCAGGACGGGGCTCGGAACCGGGATGGGCTGGGGTACCACGGCTGGGGACAGCCGGGAGCTGGGGGTGCACCATCCCACTGCCCTTCGGCTCCAGGCTGGCGTGCATCCAGAGGGAAGGAGCTGCGCGGCTGGGCGGCTGCACGCCTGGCTGAAAACTGGATTAAAAAATAACAATTAATGGGAAGGCAGCCGGGACAGAGTGTCCCTGTGAACCCTGTCCCGCTCCCCGCAGGAAACGAGGGGGGTGAGAAGCAGGGCAAGGAGCCCAAGCCCTGAACTGGGGGGAGCTGGGGAGCGGGTCCCCCATGCCCCCCATGGCACACCCCTGGAGGAGGTGGGCTGAGATGTGGGGTGCAGGGCCTGCAGGCGACCCCCCAGCCATAGCACATGGCTCCCACCACCCGTCCCAAGGCCGGAGATGGGCACCCTGCCCCTCACCCTCGGGACACCGCGCCGGTGGTGGGAGCTGAGGCTGGAAGTGTCATGGCAGCAACGGGTGCTGCAGGAGCGGACAAAGCCGCTGCCAAGCAGTGCCTGCATCCATGCCAGCCCTTTGTGTGCCCTGAAAAACAGCCAGGCAGGAGAAAGCCGAGGCTGCTGGGAGCCAGAGGAGGGCAGGCAGGGAGGGCTCCGGGAAGTGCCCTGGGTAAATAGTTGCTCTTGCAGATATTTTCAATGCCTTGAATGAGACTTTTCTTTCTCCTGGGGGAAGGGTGGAAACAACCTCCTGCTCCAGCAGGGAAGGCAATGGAAATAAAAGGCACTGCGGCACCGGAGGTGCCATGGCTGCGCTGGAACCCGTGGAGCGAGGGACATCCCGCACACTCACGTCATCCCCCAGCTTGGTTTAGTTTCCAGCTCCAAGCCCCAAATTTCCCCAGCTCCCACGGGAAGGGGCTCCCACGGGAAGGGGCTCCCACGGGAAGCGGCTCACGGGGCCTCACGCGGCCGGACCATGGCTAACACAGACGCCTTTGAAGCCCAACCGTCCCCATGCTGCAGGGAGCGGGGCCAGCTCCAAAACACACTCTCATGGCAGCTGGAGCCACAGGAGCATCACGGCAAGCCAAGCCTCCCACTGCAGGTCATCCCGACCGGCTCCTTTGGGAAATGCTGTAAATCTGCCTCCCAGGAATAACACTGCTAAACCCAGCAGCAGCTCCCGCAGGATCAGGCCCTCCTAGAAGGTGGATCAGGTGTGGACCCCCTGTCCCAGCGAGGAAAGGACGTTTTAGGACATCTTTTTGCCACTGTTTATGGAACAAAGAGCCTTTTGTCTGCACTTGATGTTATCAGGCGTTATTTTTAGGTCCACGGCTGCACTTGTTGATGTTATCAGGATTATTGGTAAGTGGGCAGGCCGGGCTGCTGCCTTCAAAGACGCTGGCTGAGCGCGGGGAGGGAGGATATCCTTGTGTTGTCCCTTGCAGGGGACATTTGCCCTTGTGCTCAGGCCAGTGGCACTCACTCAGCCTGATAAGGGTTTATTGCTCGAGCTGGGTAGTTCCTCAAAGCCCTAAAAGTTCCTGAAAACCCTGAAAGTTCCTCAAAGTTGTAAAAGTTCCTAAAACCTCTAAAAACTCCTAGAAACCCTGACAGCACCTCAAAACCCTGAAAGCTCCTAAAAGCCCTAAAAATTCCTAAAACCCCTAAAAGTTCCAGAAAGCCCTGAAAGGTCCTGAAGCCCTAGAAGTTCCTAAATACCCTTGAAGTTCCTAAAAGCCCCAAAAGTTATTAAAAGCCCTAAATGTTCCTAAAGCCCTAATAGTTCCTAAAAACCCCAAAAGCCCTGAAAGATCCTAAAACCCCTGAAAGAACCTAAAAGCTCCTCAAGGCCCCGGTGCTGGTGGCGGGTGAGCGGGAACGTGCTGGGGGAGCGCGACGGCACAGCCATGGTTCAGGCAGGCTCCGGCAGCCGAGGGTGCATCCCACCAGGCTGCTGCCAGCCAAGGCAAGGCAAGTATGGGCAGAGGTGCCCCGGCCCCAAAGCCGAGGGTGAGCCGGCTGCTGCCAGCCCCCCAGCCCAGGGTGCCGAGACCCCCCTAAAAGCCCCTTGGGAGATCATGGTGCTCCCAGGAGAGGTGCAACCATGGGCAGGGCTCAGCACAACTCCGGTGGGCAGAGGAGGAGGGTGAGGATGAGGATGGTGAAGCAGACAAGTGCTGGTAGGAGGGGATGCCCGGAGGTTCCCCATCCAAATCCAGTGAGCAATGCCAGGGCAGCCTTGGGAATCTTGGAGGATGTTGATCCCAGGGGAGCCCAAGGAAGCTTGGCAGTTGCCTTGAGTGCCTGTGGGTGCTCCCGCTCCTCCATCGCTGCTGCTCCACCTCCCTCAGCCTTGCTCCCAAAAATACATCAAATGGGGAGGAGAATCCTCCCCACCCCACATCAGGGTTTCTCCGTCAGGCAGCAACAATAACAGCAACTCACCAGGTGCAAGGGCTGTAAAACCCAACTGTAGGAAGCACAATAAACCTGACTTATTTGTTTAGGCTTGGCTTTGCAAATAATCACACGATGATATCAGGGAAGTCTGGGGGAAAATTGGTCCCCGGTGGTATTTGCACAAGCAGTGGGTGAGGATCCTCCCACGGGATGTGGGAACCCGCCTCATCTGCTCCCCTGCAGCTGAGTCCCAAAGTTGGATCCCAAAATAGAGCTGAGGTCCACCCCCACCCCCACCCCCCAATTCTCAAATGGATTTAGTGTCTTCCCTGGCTGCTTGTTTCCCCAAAATCTGGAGGATTTGCAATATTTCTAGAGCTTTCCCCGTGGGGCTAGGGCTGGCACTGGAACCTGAGGGCACTGCAGTGACACCAAGCTGCCTTTCCTGGGGAAAAAAAGGATGGCACAACCTCCTCCTGCAGCCCGGCATGGGCCTCCTGCCTGATAAGGCGCAAGGGAAGGTAAACAGGATTACTTCTTCTTGGGGAGGTTAGATGGGCCGGCTCCCCCTTCTCCTGCCCGTGGTGCCCTGGGGCTGGGGCGAGCTGGCCCCGGTGCTGGGGGGCCACGGGGGGTAGTGGGAGGTGGGAGCCCACCCTGCGCTCCCAGGGGACCTCTGGGAGTATTTTGACCCCACTCCTGGCATGGTGGCCTGTGAAAAGTGCCTTTTCTGCCCCTGATCACCAGCAACAGGCTCGGTCCCTGGGGACCACCATGTCCCACTGGTCCCCAACAACAGGCTCAGCTCCCTGGGGACCACCGTGCCCCGTGGGTGCTGTGTTCCCGCTGCCAGGAGGCAAGCACCAAGCAAATGTTTTCCAAGCACCAGTGGATACTGGAACAAGGTTTATTTATGTGCCGGTGTTCGTGCATATGCAGGTACTGGCAGCTGACATGGCTCACACCACAAGCCCCGAAATCTCGAGATGAGGAGGAAGGGGCACCAAAAGCACGTCCCGAGAGCAATCGGCAGGATGGAGCCACCACAACCAGGATGCGACTGTCCCATGGTGGGGCTCATGGGCAACAAGCCGGGTGCTTGGCACCTCACCAAACCCCCAGGCTTCTTATTTAATAGCTGAAATCAGCCGCTGGAGCAGTGAGACATGCACAGCTCATTGCCACGTGGCAGGAGCGCACCCATGAGCCGGGGTCACTGTGGTGCCTGGTGGGCTGGAAGGCAGGGGGGGCACACAGCCCCAGCAGGATGGGCTTTTGTCCTGGCCACCAGTGGGAGGGATGGAAACGGCAGCGCTGCCCTTTGTGCATGGAACAAAGAACAAGAGCCAGCGGCTTCCTTCTCTGCCCAGTACCAGGCCCTGGGAAGCAGCCAGAAAGGGAAATGCCGCTTGGCAGAGCAGCACGGGAAGGCAGAGACGGTCAGCGTGTCACCCCATGAGGCTGCCCGGTGATGCCCAGTCCCCTGCCACCAGACAAGAAACAGGCAGCACCAGCAAATGGCACCTCACTTGTGCACCCTGCAAGCTACAAGCATGGGGACAATGGGAACCCCGCTGCCACCACAGATTCGCAGCCATGCCAGCATCACTGCGGTGTGATGCTGCTCCGCGTCCCAGCAGGCTGTGCGAGATGCCCAGCTCCAAAATCTCAGGCACCAGGAAAGGCAAAACTGTGGGTGCAGTTACAGGTTAAGCCCGGTATACAGGGATGCACTGGGGTCTCAGGGCTGACTTGCCACCTCCATCCGATGATTTTAGTCCATGCAATTTGTCCTTGCTGTTTATTTCCTGCAGGCTGGACTGCTTAAACCCCAATAAAGCGTTTGGTCACGTGGAAGAGCTCTGTTCAGGATCTGCCTTCCCAAGTCAGAGCAGGAGGAAAGCTGGGTTATCGGTTCACTTACTTCCCACCCTCTCTTCCACCCTGGCAGGTCCACCCAATGCCAAGCCGAAGCCCTGCTCACCCGTTTGCTCACCAACCTGGGGCTGCAGGTGGCCTCCGTCCCCGTGCTGGCTTTGGGGCAAGCAGGAGGGCTTTCGGTGGGGTGCTGTCGTGGGTGAAAACCCGGGGTCAGGGAGGGTTTGGGGGTGCCACGGCCCTACAGCCACGCTCACAAGCCCGTAGCTGTGCTGGACCAAATGGTTTGGGGGGGATGTAGCCAGGGAGAGCCCACTTCTGCCTGTCCCATGTGAGATGATCCAGTGGCAGCTCCCCAAGGGGGCTCGGATGTCCCCTCCCAGCTGTCAGGGGGCTCCTCTGCACCCCTTACCAGCACCGCTAACCAGCACTGCTAACCAGCACTACTAACCAGCACCACCAGAGGCCCGTGCCACTGCCGGCCGGCCCTGCCGCGTGCACAGTCCGCAGCTGGGACCATCTTTGAAATCCTCATGCCATCTAGTGGGACCTTCACTAACGACAAGGCAGAGCATGGCTGCCAGCTCTGCCGGCTCTGCCTGCCGTGGGGCTGGGGTGATGAGGCAGCAGCGAGCCGCCCCGCTCCTCTGGCAGTAGAGGAGACCTGCATGGGCAATTGAACGGCGCTTTTAATGAGAAATGTCCACCTTTAGCAGAAGGCGGCAGTGTTGGTTACTAACGGAGGGGCTGCGAGCCGACAGGGCTGTCCTGAGCTGGCACGGGGGCAGCCGCAGTCTCCAGGGGAGTGCAGCACCCGCGGGGCCCCAAGCCACAGCCCCCCAGCAGCGGGCAGCTCCCACCGCCCAGAAATCCAGCTTTGCAGCCAAAATGTTTCCCCTGAAGAAATCCACGGCATCCACAGCACCGGCTGTCGAGCCCGGGGGGATGCTGCCACATCGCATCCTCAGGGAGCAGCCCCCAAGCTCCCCTTGCAGCCCCTCACCCCAGCACTGGGGCACATTATCTGGAGGTGTTGCTGATGGAGCCCGGCTTGCTCCGGCGGTGCACAGTGATGTACCAGAGGCTGACGAAGAGACCTGTGGGTGGGTGGCAACACGGTCACTGCTGCGGGTGCACCAAGGTCCTGCGAGGAGCAGGAAGGTGACGAGGACTCTACTGCTCCCCACCCATGGGGTGCTCATGCCCCAAAATCCCTCCAGTGCTCCCCACCGACCTTGCAGAGAGTTGAGAATGGTGAAGAGGTAGAGCTGGGGGATGCGGAAGACGCCGAAGCTGAAGAAGGCCAGGCCCCAGGTGGTGCCCAGCAGGCAGGTGAGCCCCAGCACAGTCGCACAGTCCTTCCTCGCCTGCCCCTTCTGCCACCCTATCCTCTGGAGTATCATCACCACCCTCCCCAGCACCAGCGTGTTGAAGAGCAGGATGAGACCAGCGTAGCAGAGGGTGGCGTAGTGGGCCGGAAGGCTGGTGAGCCAGCACCTAGTGGAGGGAACGCTCTTGGGGACAAGGGCCAGCACCCTGAGAAGGAGCTGAGCGCGGGAGGGGCATGGGAGTGGGTGCCCCCACACACGGCAAGATGGAGGCAGGCAACCAGCAGAGCTGGGCTTACCAAAAAGTGGCACCTGGCAGAGCTATGGCTGGCTCCTGCTGGCCCCAGGTCAGCCCTGTGTGCCTGGGGTGCCTGGTGTGCCCAGGGTGCCCAGGATGCATGGGGTGCCCAGTGTGCCCCATGTGCCCAGGGTGCCTGGCATGTCCAGGGTGCCTGGTGTGCCCAAGGTGTGCTCGGGGTGCCCAGGGTGCCTGGTGTGTCCAGAGCGCCTGGCACGCCCAGGGTGCATGCTGTGCCTGGAGTCCATGCTGTGCCCGGGGTGTCTGGTGTGCCCAGGGTGCCTGGGGAGCTGGCAGCCCCCTTCACTCACATAGTCGCATTCCTGTTGTCTTCAGAGAAGCTGATGGTGTGGTACCCATATGTATCACTCTTGAAGACAAAAACAGCCACCACAGCCAGCATGGGCAGACCTGCGGGCCCAGGGACAGGTTGTGTGGGGCTGTGCGGGGGCAGCCATGCCGCAGGCAGGCACGGGCAGGCAGGGCTGGGCAGGCGCCCACTCACCCCAAGCGAAGAGGCAGAGCTTGAGGAGGTAGTGCTGGATGTAGACATTATAGACCTTGACGAGGAGGAGGAGGAGGTGGAAGGCCTCAGCAGCCATCCATGCCAGGGTGCAGAGAAGGCTGATGTGCAGCAGGGCGGCAATGACCCGGCAGAGCCCCTCAGCGCTGGTGGCCAGCAGCGTGCTCAGTAGAAAGCTGCAGTTGAGCAGGAGCAGCGTGGCCAGGAGGTGCATGTGGATCCTGGTCGTGTTGTCCCTCAGCTGCTGCCTGCAATAAGGGGGAGGGCAGGGGGTGCTGGTGGGTGCCCGCCAGATGGCACAGCACTGCATGGCATGGTGTGGCATGACATGGTGAAGCATGGCATGGCATGGCATGGCATGACATGGCATGGCACAGCACGATGTGGCACACATGGCATGGCATGGCATGGCATGGCTTTACCTGGAGAAGCAGCAGAGCAGGAGGGTGCAGAGGGTGGCAGCAGCCGAGAAGGAGCAGCCGACGGTGCTGATGTAGGTGAGCGATGCCAGCTGGGCCAGGCTCAGGGCGCCCGATGGGAGCTGCCAGGACTGGGGAGGGAGGCAGTGAGCCAGGGCAGGTCCTGCGGCAGCACCCGCCCGCTGGGAAAGGAGGGAGCCCCTTGCAAAACCACCCCCCGGCCACCCTCTCCTGCAGGACACCCCATACCCCCACATACACCCCGCACCCCCACATACACCCCATATCCCCACATACAACCGGTACTTCCACACCCACCTACACCCACACCTCCAGGGAGGAGGAAGAAGGATTGAAGGGAGAACAAAGAAGGGGAAAAGAGGAAGATGGAAGGAGGGAAGGAGGAAGAAGGGAAGGAGGAAGGAGGGAAGGAGGGAAGAGCATGGGGGTAGGAGGAAGAAGGAAAGAAGAAGAAAGGAGGGAAGGTGGAAGAGGGAAGGAGGAAGGAGGAGGAAAGGCTCTGGACCAGCAGGACGGCAAAGTAGGTGAGGTGGTCACAGTGGCAGATAACGGTGCCCTCCCTGTGTGTGGTCTCACAGCCCTTCCTGCTCCAGCTGCCTGTGCTGCCCGCGCCTGCCGGAGAGTCACCAGAGAGTCACCGTCAGAGGGTGGCGCAGCGGCCAGGGGACATCAAGGTGACATCGAACCTTGCCAGGGCTTCCCAGGAGGCAGACAGGCGATGCCTTCGGGGTGGCACTGAGCTGGCATTGCCCCCATCCTGCCCACAGCTACACTTACCAGCTCCGGGCTGCCAGAAAACGCAGGTGGCATTGGAGGCATCCTGGTGGAACGGGGACAGAGGGGGAGAGCTGGGGACCCTTTCTGCTCCCCGGGGACCCCAGAAACCTTCTGGTCCCAATGCAAAGAGGGGACACTTTCTCCTTCCCCAACTTCAGGGGAAATGCTGGTGCTGGGGACCCCCTGCCCCAGCTCATGCCCAGGGTGAAGCCCTGCTCACCAGCACCATGTCGTGCCAGAACTGTATCTCCACAGGGCGGCTGAGCCCAGCCACGTGCCCGCTCTGCAGGAAGGCTCCCAGCACGTTGTTGTTCAGCACGGAGCTGTTGTGGGCATCCTGCAAGAGTCAGGGTGCCTGTGGGGAGAGTCCTGGGCCCCCAGGACATCCCACCCACCCCTGAGCATCTCAGCGGGGGGTGGGTGACGGGGTGGGTGTGCTGCTGGCCAAGGATGCTCAGGGGGTCCGTGCAAGGACCTGCGGCTCACCTGGAAGATGCAGGGGCTGTGGATGTAGATACAGACAAGCTTCTGGTCCACCCCCCGCGCCTGGACGCCCTCCACGAGCTCCGCCGGGAATTTCATGGCGTGTCTGAGCCTCCTGCCACCACCTGTCTTCACATCCTGCTCCAGCAGGCAGGGGAGAGATGGATTTCGCCGCCCTGTGCTCAGCTTAGCTTGGCAGGGGGGGTCAGGGTACTGCCCTGGCTGCCCCCCCCAGGCACAGCCACCCCAGTTACTGGCGTGGCCCCATGGCATCCCCCAGCCCCAGCAGCAGCTCCAGCTCTGCCACGGTGCCTGCAGACATGCGGATATGGCAGCCACTCCCATCTCAATACCGGAGCCCTTCCAGCCCACAGCACACGGGAAGGCTGCACGTGGGGTGGTCTGTTACCCATGGGTGGGCACACCTGTCCCACCAGCCCTGCTATGCGGTGAGCATGGGGCAGATAGCATCATGCTGGGATGCTTTCCCAGTGGGATTTCACATCTTGGTGGGCTCGCTGAGACAGTCTCTGCTCCCAGGTCCCGAGCTGGGGGTCGCAGCTGGCAGGCAGGGACCCCTGCCTGCAAAATCTGCCTAGACCTGCAGGAAGGAACCTCAGGCTGGAGCGGTTGGACCTCCCTGGCAGGGCAGCCCCGCAGCCGGGGAAAATGCCACGGTGCCACTGCGTGACACCCTTGCACTGGGACAGGGAAGTCGCCCTGCACACTCCCCACTGTAGTTTCCCTCTCCCTTCCCGCTGCAGGGAGGTGTGGGCCAGGGCTACCCTTTCCGTAAATCAGAAGAGCTTCAGGATGGAAATCCTGGCTCTCGGCTGCAGAACATCTCCAGCTTTAGAAGCCCCTGGATTTATTCCAGTGATGGTGCTGGGGACCTACAGCCCCAGCTGCCTGCAGCACCCCAGCAGAGCTGTGTCTCAGGAGGCTTTGCTGACATAAAGCATCCTTGGAGGATGATGGAAACCCAGTGTGGGCAAGCGTCAGCCACACCAGCATCCCCCTGGCACCTCCCACTGGGGGTGGAGGGATGGAGGGGGCCAGGGGGGTACTGGCATCCCCTGGGAATAGCCCCAGCAGTGTTGGGGGGACCAACCATCCTGCTGCTGAGGTTTAACCCTCTGAAGTGCTTGGTCATGAACTCGAACACGTAGGTCTCGATCATGCTGCCCGTGAAGTTATATTTCTCACAGCGGGCCAGCTTCTCTTCCAGCTGGTTTAACCTGCACAGGGAGGGTGTTCAGGGCACGGTGCAGCAGGATTCAGCCCCTGAGTGGGTCTGGGGGGGATGTGGAAGGTCTCGGGGACAGCGGGGCGGGAGCTGGCACTCACCTTTCCCTGGTGTGGAGGGTGCTGCTGCAGCCCTGCTGTAGTTCCTTCTCCAGGGCATCCAGGTCACTCTCCATCGCCTCCAGCTCTGACAGAGCCATTTTGGGAGCTGAGCCTTGGCGTACAGCACCCTGCTCCGCTCCCCATCCTGCCCCAGCCTGGGGAGCCCTGAGCAGCCCAGAAAGCACCCAGCCAAACACCAGGACGGGAGAGGGACACCTCCCTACCTTGAGCCCGCAGGATGGAGATGGTGAGGCAGAGGACAAGGGTGATGATTGGTGGGACAGACATCGCCGTGGTCCTCTCCTGCAAAAGGCACCTGGGACCGGGGCAGCTCCCTGGAGCCTTTTCCCACATGCCAGGTGGAGGACAAAGATGGGGTCCCAGAGGCTCCCCCCCACTCCCAGCAGCCAAGCCCCACGGAAGTCATTGCGGCAGCAAAGCCCCAGCCCAGAAGCACCAAGCAGCTGCACTGGTAGCAGATGTGAGTGCTGGGTGAGGAGGAGAGTGTTTGCCACAGCAACCAGGGTGCAGGATGCCTTTCGCATCCATTTTACCATTAAGGTTGTAAAACTGCAGGGGCAAGGCTTCTGCTTCCCCACCACCACAACTGGGACTCAGACCTCACTGCCATCCCAGCCCATGGCTGCAAATCCCTGGCAAGCAGCCTGCAAGCCAGAAGGGACACCGGCATGCTCTGCCACCATGCTGGGGCTTGCTGGCTGCAGCTGAGCACCGAGCTGGGGAAGAGGAAGCATCCCCCGCACAGGGTTGGGGGGAAGGTGGCTAGCAGCAAGATTTGCAACACTGCACCCGGTGCCGCTCACAGCCATGCCTGCTGCAGTAACACCGCCGGCACTGAAAGCAGATGGGGAGAGAGGCTGCAAGTTCAGTGGTGCGGAGGTGCAACCTCGATGCACAAATGGTTTTTACTGTGGATGCAGCGGTAGGATTGATGCTTCGAGGCACTGAGGCTGGCGACGGCAAGCGCAGCCGGAGCTTCCCAGGGCAGGAGCAGCAGTGCAGTGGGCAGCACATTGGGCAACTGCCTGCACAGGCTGCCCTCTGACCCCTCCGCGTCCCCTTTAGGAAGTTTTGCAATAAATAACCCTTTTACTTCTCACCAACGTAACCCTCGGATCCCCAGGGCACCCAATGAAGGCGCTTGCCCCAACCTCCCCTGCCGCCCAGCACAGCCCAGCAATGCCAAACACCATCCCCGCTGCCACTGCCAAGCCGGAGAGAGCATCATTTCCTTGCTGTGCCCTCCAGAAATGGCAGGGTGCAGCTGTCACTTCAGGTGGGTTTTGCCTTTGTGGGGAGCAGCTTGGCCCCCCAGTGAGCCCACAGCACTGCACCAGTCCCCCGCATCCCCGCTTCACTCTGGCGAAGGCCCTACCTTGGGCGCGGGGCAGCTCTTGGTGTCAGCACCACCACGGTGGGGTCGGCTGCTCCGGATCTGCCTCCTGGTGGTTGGGGCCGCAGAAAAGGAACTGTTCATATGCAGATAAGCAAAATAATCAAGAGAGCTTTTAAATTTCCTTTTCCTTTTTTGCAGCCCGGTGAGGGACGGGGGCAGGGGAGGAACTTCAGCAGCACTGCCAAACCCCAAGGACACAGCAGACAACTGCGATTCGGTGTGGCCCAAAGACAACCTGCTCCCTGGGCATGTCTGATATAATTAACCTTCTGCCTCTAATGAGCTTCTCCCCACCACTGGCTCACCAGCAACCCCTGCTCTGCTGTGCTGAGGAGCCCAGCCGGCTGCTGCAGCAGCACCGACACCATGGTGGTGCCACCGGGGCAGGAGCCTGGCTCCAAGCAGAGCATTGACATGGCACAGTTTGATAAGTGTGGCAAGTCAAGCCAGCGGAGCAGAAGGCCAGCATGGCTGAGCAGGGATCTGTTGCTAGGACTCAGGTGGAAATGGAAAGTATACAGACATTGGGAGCAAGGCCAGGCAATGTGGGAGGACTACAGCAGTGCTCTTCGCCGCTGTAGGGAGAAAATTCATGTGGCCAAAGCTCGATTAGCGTTCAAGCTGGCCAGCACTGTGAAGGACAACAAAAAGGGCTTTTTTAAATACATAAATAGCAAAAGGAGGATCAGGGGTAACATTGGTCCATTGCTTGATGAGGTCGGTCACCTCACAAATAGGGTTACAGAGAAAGCAGAGATGTTTAATGCCTTCTTCACCTCTGTCTTCAACACCGATGATGGGCCCTGGGACACCCAGAGCCCTGGGCTGGAAGACCGTGACCGGGGGGATGATCAAATCCCAGCCAACCCTGAATGTGTTCGAAACTTGCTGCTCCAGCTTGATGCACATAAGGCTGTGGAGCCCGATGGGATTTGTCCTAGGGTATGGAAAGAGCTGGCCGATGTCATCATGGGACCTCTCTCCATTATTTTTCAATGGTCTTGGGTGTCTGGAGAGGTCCCAGCTGGTGAATGTTGTCCTCATTTTCAAGAAGGGTAAGAAGGAAGGCCCTAGTAATTACAGGCCTGTCAGTCTCACTTCAGTGCTGGTAAAATTATGCAGAAGGTTATTCTGGGAGTTACTGAAAAGCACTTGAGAGACAACACAGTCATTGGTCACAGCCAGCATGAGTTCACAAGGGGAAAGTCCTGCTTAACCAACTCCATTTCCTTTTATGACAAGGTCACCCATCTAGTTGACCAAAGGAAGCCAGTAATGTGGTGTTTTGGGATTTTAGCAAAGGTTTTGATGCTGTCTCTCCCAGTATCCTTCTGGACAAAATGTCCAGCACACGGCTAGGCAAGTCCATAACACGCTGGGTGAGCAATGGGCTGACAGGTCTGGCTCAAAGAGTTACAGTAAATGGGGTCACACCAGGCTGGCGGCCAGTCACCAGGGGGGTTCCCCAGGGCTCAGTTTTAGGTCCAGCACTCTTTAATGTTTTTATAAACGATCTGGATGCAGGAGTCAAACGTACTTTAAGTTTGCCAACAATACTAAACTAGGAGGAGCTGTGAACTCCCTTGAGGCTAGGGAGGCCTTGTAGAGAGATTTGGGCAGACTAGAGAGCTGGGCAATCACCAGCCATGTGAAATTGATCTGGAACAAGTACCAGATTCTCCACCTGGGCCGGGGTAATCCTGGTTATGCATACAAACTGGGGGAGGAGAGGCTGGAGAGCTTTGCCCCAAAAGGCTTCACAGGGCTGCTGGGTCCAGCTGCAGGGACGCGGCCACGTGCGGAGGTGCGGGGAGGGGGAACAGCTCAGCCACACTGGTGTCTGCCACAGGGCTGCGATGCCATCCTGTGCTTGCCCAGAGCCTGCAGCCACTCATGGAACAAGTCTCCAGGTCTCAGCTCATGGCACAGGGCAACGAGCTGCCTCCGTGTGACCCACCCCAAAAATGGGAGCCCTTTGGGGACGGATTCAAGGGGGTCTGCTGGGCATGGCCAGGCACCCTAGGCCAGGCTGGAAACCCAGAGCTGGAGGAGGAGGGTGCCAGGAGGTTGGTCCATGGACCACAGAGATGGGTCACTGTCCACATCCTTAGGTGACATGCCCTGGGCAAAGGAAGTTTGATTTTTGCAAGGGCAAAAACCACAGATCCCAGGATGCTGCAACACATCCTTGAACCTGCTGGTGTCACTGGGATGCTCACATCCAAGCAAACAGTAAAGAAACACTTGGGAAAAACTTTGCCAGCTTTCAAAGCCTGGTTTGAATGCCAGGAGTGGGTTAAAACCCCAACGCGCCAGCACGCACCAGCAGTTCTGGCCAAACCGCCTGCAAAATAGCTTTACCGGCTGCAAGCAAAGCTGCCGGTTCGGGCTTCCCCAGCACAACACGCAGGGATAGGGGCATGGGAGAGCAAAGCAGCCCCCGCCTCCAGCTTTTTGGGGTTGTTTCCAGTGGAAAAATACCGGGCTTGGAGAGAACATGCATGGGCACTTGTAGTTTTGCTTTACTTTCTTTTTCTCTGCTTTGCTTGATGCTGGGGGAGAAAAGGGTGTCAGTGTCCTGTGGCATCATTTCCCCGTCCCGTGGCAAACAAATACCCCTGGCTGCTTGTATTTCCCAATTTTTTGGCTGAAAAGCATCCAGCAAAGGGAAAAATATTGGGGGGAAGTGGTCGTTTGGGTCTTTGCTGCTTCGTCAGGAGTGCGACAGAGCCAGCACCGTGATGTGCAGAGATGCAGGAGCAGTGCTTGTGTGGCTGTCTGGGACCAGCTCACCCGTGGGGATCCTCTGGTGGGGATGTCCCAGCCGCCCACCCCCTGCTGGGTCCCCTCCCAGGCCCCAGCCTCTGACTCATGGATTTGGAGCAGAGAGATGCCAATCCTGCGGGGAGAGGGTTCAGGCTTGCTTCGGCAGCCGGCACAGGGCCCCCGGCACTGCAGCCACGGCGCCAGCGGCTGCAGGAGCACTCAAACCCTGAAGAGGCCCAGGCTGGAAAAAAGCCGGGGGCCAAGCTGAAGTCTGGCAGCCACAGCCCCATGTGCATCACACTTGTGTGCCGGCACGGCTGCGTGCAACTTCCCATGCAAATGTGTGTGAGCATGCGTCTGTGCAATGTGGGTCTAGGCACCACACTCATGCAAACACCCACAAGCAAGCCTGCTCCTGTGCATGTCTGCAAGCACCCAAGAGCAACTGCAACCACGTGCAAACAGCAGCGTGCAAGCTCTCACATGCATACCCTTGCATGCAACACATATGTATGCAGGCACACCCATGTGCAATACCCATGTGCCAGCAGGCACAAATGCCTCACGCTTTGTGTGTGAACGTGCCCACATGCGCCTGTGCAGGCCCTTCTATGCACTACGCTCGTGTGCAAACACGATTATGTGCATGTCTGCAAGCACGCATGAGCAACTGCAAACAGATGCAACAGCGGTGTGCGACCTCTCGTGTGCAAACACTTGCACGCAACACGCTTGTGCACAAGCACACCTGCGTACAGCCTTGTGCAAACGCGACAGGTTTGTGTGCAGACATCAGTGTGCACGCGCCCCTTGGTGCAGACACTTCCGTGCAACCCACCTGCACGTAAAAACGCCTGCAGAAACACCCGCGAGTGAGCTCCCCCGTGGGCAAACACCCACCTGCACGCGTGTGCAAACATGCCAGCGTGCACGCACGTGCAAAACGCGTGTGCGTCGCTGTGCACAGCCTCCCGCGTGCAAACACCCACGTGAAGCCCCCACGAGCATAACCGCTCGGAAACCCACGCGTGCAAGCCACGCACACACGAGCAACCCCCCCACTCCCGTGCCAAAAGCAGCGCGGAAGCCCCCACGGAAGCAGGACGCGCACCGGCGGCCACGGGCTGGGCTCGGGCAGCGGGACCGGCCCCCCCCCCCCCCCCCCCCGGGCGCGGGCGGGGGGCGGGAGCGGCGGGGGGAGGCGGAGGAGGAGGAGGGGGAGGAGGAGGAGACTCGGCCGGCAGCGCCCCGGCCCGCGCGGGCTGCCCGCACCGCCGCCGCGCCGACACCGGTGAGGGAGCGGGGCGGGGGGGGCCGGCCCGGCGGGCGGGACGCGGCACCGGCGGCACCGGCGCGACGGGAAACTTGCGGGAAACTTTGGCGGGGGCGGGGCGGGGGGGGGGGGGGCAGCCGCGCCGCGCCGCGCCGCGCCGCGCCGGGCCGGGTGGTACGGCGCCGGGCCGCGCCGGGCCGGGCCGGGCCGAGCCGAGCCGAGCCGGGCCGAGCCGGGCCGGGCCGGGCCGGGCCGGGCCGGGCCGGGCGGGGCGGGCGCGGAGGAATGCGGCGGGTCCCGCGGGCCGGGGCGCGTCACCGCCGGCGGTGGAGTGGCAGCGCCTGCGGCCAATGGGGAGGCGCGGGGGGCGGGCGGTTCCGCCCCCGCCCGGAGCCCGGGACGGGGCGGGCGGAGGGGAGTGGGCTCTCGTGGGTGCAGCGACCCACGGGCGCTGCAGGGGTGCCGGTGCTCCATGCGTGCTCTTCGTGGGTGTTCCAGGGACGCCCGTGATCCAGCCATGCAGCCCGTGGGTGTTGCACGGGTGCCGGTGCTCCACGTGTGCTCGCCGTGGGTGCTGCTTGGGTGCCGGTGCTCCTGTGGGCGCTGCAGGGATGCTGCTGCTCCCGCGGGCATTGCATGGGTGCCCGCGCTCCATGCACGCTCCCGTGGGCGTTGCACGGGTGCCCGCGCTCCCATGGGCATTGCACGGGAGCTGGTGCAATGCCAGTACTCCCGTGGGCACTGCACAGCAGCTGGGGTCTGCCAGTGCCAGATCCTGCCGGGATTCCAGGTTTCCTCCCTGGGGCAGCAGCCCATGCAGGCAGCAGGAGAGCACAGGCCAGGGCTCACCTCTGAGTTTTACAAAAACTTCACCGTTTCAGCAAATATCGTCAGAGAAATTAATTTTTTACCCATGTAAAGCACATAATTGCTGTTGGCCGACGTTCCCACTGCACCGGCACCGGCTCTCACAGCCTGGCCAGATTTGGTGCCGGGTCCAGGCTGCACCATCCCGAAGACCTGCCGGGAGGCTGTGGCCTGGCCGCGGGCAGACTCTGTACTTATCCCATTAGGGCGCACAGCAGCCTCCCATTAAGGTTTCCTGGGGTGGTTTACCCGCCTGGCCCAGCCGGGATGTGAGGTCTGTGCCGGGATGCAGGCGGTCAGCGCTGGCCCTTTGTTGCGGGGGTCACCAGAGAGCATGTTGGGCTGCTGGCTCGGCAGGCATTCTGCTGCCACGCAGGTTCGCAGCTCCGCAGCTCCGGCTCTTCTTCCGGAGCTGTTCCTGCCTTGCTGGCGCCAGATCCGGGCTTTAACCCTTGCTGGAGCTGTTGAGGTGCAGCCGGGTCCCCTGCCACAGCACCAAGGACAGTCTTGGAGGCCCACAGATGATGTCATCCAGATGACCTCATGTGGATGACATCATCCGGATGACATGTAGACGTTGCTGCTTCCAGTGTGCTGACAGAGGTGCCCGGCGGCCAGGCTGGTGCCTGCTGCAGTGCCAAGGTGGGACGAGGTGTCAGTGGCCGGGCAGTGGCTGTGGTCCTCACTGGGACCTCGCCGGGGTCTTCCCTGGGGACCTGGCTGGGGCCATCACTTGGCTCCTTGGTGGGGTCATCACCGGCGACCTCGCTGGGGACTTCACTGGAGTCCTTGCCAGGGACCTGACCAGGCTTCATGCCAGGGACCTCATCGCTTGGTGTGCCACCCCCAAAACCAGGGGCCGTGCCCCCCCTTCCCTCCAGGCCCCTCCAACCACCTCCTGCAGCCCCTCGGGACCCCCTGACTCCTCCTCTCTCCTGCAGGTCCCCGGGCGGAGGCGCTGCCCCGACGGTGACGGCCATGCCCTAGGGGAGACCCACCATGAGCCAAAGCGGGGCCTCGCGCCTGGCCGGCTCCCCGCCGCTGCCGGGGGGCTCACTGCTGGCCCTGCTGGCCCCCGAGCCCTCCCCGTCCCCTCCCAGCGGGACGCCCTCTCCCGGCCCCCCCCCGGCTTTGCTGGAAGGGGACTGGGAAGGGCGGGAGGAGCTGCGGCTGCGGGAGCTGGAGGAGGCGCGGGCGCGGGCGGCCCAGATGGAGAAGACGATGCGATGGTGGTCGGACTGCACGGCCAACTGGCGGGAGAAATGGAGCAAGGTGCGAGCCGAGCGCAACCGGGCCCGCGAGGAGGTGCGGCAGCTGCGGCATCGCCTGGAGGCCCTCACCAAGGAGCTGGCCGGTCTGCGCCGCGACCGCGACCGGCCGGAGGAGCGCCCGCCGCCCGCCCGCCCGCCGGCGCGGCTCCATGGCCGGCCCAGCGCCAGCAGCCCACCCGACGCTGACGGGGCGGAGGGAGAGGCTGACCCTGAGCACGAACCTGTGCGGGATGTGGGGGCTGAGGCACCCCAAAAAGCCAAGGTGAGGGTGGGTGGGCTGCTCAGGGCGGGCAGGGCTGGCGGGGTGCCGGGGGGGGCTTGTCACCCCCGGCAGCTGTCCGTGTGTGCCCCCAAACCACCACTGCCTGCGGGTGCCTGCGGGGTCACTCCCTGCCCCCCGAAGGTGGGTGGCAGCGGGGGCAGACCCCTCTCGGAGCAGTACAGGGGGGCCTGACCCCTCTTGGAGCAATGTTGGGGGGGGTCAGTCCCTTCCTGGAGCAACATTTTGGGCTTAGACCCCTCTCGGAGCAGCATGATGGAGTCAGACCCCTTGGAGCAGCCTTGGGGGTAAGACCCCTCTCAGAGTAGTGTCATGGCGTCAGACCATGGAGTAGGATTTTGGGCTCAGACGCCTCTCAGAGCAGCGTGGGGGGGATGGTCCCCTCTCGGAGCAGTATCATGGGGTCAGACCCCTCTTGGAATAGCTTTGGGGGGGTCAGACCCCTCTCAGAGCAGTGTCATGGGGGGGTCCAGGACCCCCATAGCCCCATGCAGCGAGATCACCTTGGCACTGGCTCTGGTCCCTTTCTTGGGGCTTTCCCTTTGGAGGCATTAGGCAAAAGTCGGTGTGCCGGTACAGGGGGCAGTGGCTTTGGCATTGCTGGTGGCATCTCCCAGTGACATCTCGAATGCCAGGGTGTCCATACAGGCTTCTGGCAGAGGTCTGTGCTGAAGAGAGGAGGAGGAAGAGGAGGAGGAGGAGGAAGGAGGGGACACCAGAGCCACCCCAGGGATGCTTCCACTGCTTCTGGCCGTCCCCTCTCTGCTGCCATCAGCTTTGTCACGATGCAGAAGTCACCACTCAGGGTGCCGCACCGTGCCAGTTCAGTCTACCTGGCAGCACAGCTGCTGAGCGACAAATCTGAGCCTGATCTGAGCGTCCCCCGTGGGCTCCCCGCTTGGTCCCTGGGGATGTCCCATCCCCAGAAAACCCCTGCAGCTCATTTGTTGTGCGCTTCACAGAGTCTGGTGGAAGATCGCCCATGTGGCGGTCGCAGAGAGGTCGGTGTAATAAATTGGTATTTTCCCAAATTTCCAGCAAGGTGGGGAGCTGGCAGCAGAGCACAGTGGTGTATGGGAGCTCCCCTGGGAGGATGGGTGCCTCTCCATCAGCCTCAGGGGGTCCCTGGGGACTAGAGGGAGGAATGCTGCTGGGTTTGGCTGGAAGGATGCTCTTGGTTATGGGGGAAAGCCAGGGCTGCCCCCTCACCCATGGGTGACTCCCTGTCCCCTGTGCTGGGCCACCCATGGTGCTGCAGGAGCTGGAACTGATGGAAAACATCTTGACAAGCAAGCAGGACGAGAGCTGGGAGCAACGGGGCCCCCGGGCCTCTTTCACCCGCCAGGAACGGAGCCGCCTGCTCTGGGAGGACGTCAGTGTCATGGAGGAGGATGCCACCAAAGTCACCGCCCTGAAACTGAGGCTGGATGAGTCCCAAAAAGTGCTGCTCAAGGAGCGGGAGTGAGTGCTTGGAGCGTCATCCTCGCGGGGTGCCAGCCAAGCCCAGCCCGGTCCCCACCGGGATGGGACGTCCCATGGGGTCCTGCTGGCTGTCACCAGCGTTGCCTCTCCCCAGGGACAAGCTGGCGCTCAGCAAGAGCATTGAGAAGCTGGAGGGTGAGCTCAGCCAGTGGAAGATCAAGTACGAGGAGCTCAACAAGAACAAGCAGGAGGTGATGAAGCAGGTGAGCGAGGTCCCTGGGGACCAGGGGTGCCCCGGGGGGTGGCCTGTCCCCCAGCAGGTGGCATGTCCTGATGGTTGGACATGGTGACCCACAGCCACCTCCCCAACTCCTGGGTGCTCATTAAGGATCTTAATTGGTGCTATTGAGCCAGTTGGTCCGTCTGCAGAGGTTGGGTGAACGGGTGCAGGCAGGGCTCAGGTGGCACAAGGAGGGTGCTCGCTGCCCACCTTGGGTGCTGTGTCCCCCCACAGCTCAACATCCTGAAGGAAATCCACCAGGACGAGCTGGGGCGCATCTCTGAGGACCTGGAGGACGAGCTGGGCGCTCGCTCCAGCATGGACAAGAAGCTGGCTGAGCTGCGTGCGGAGGTGAGGCCGAACCCCAATGTGGGGGGGCGAAGGGAGCGGCAAGGGGGGTCCCCGCTCCCCCCCAGCCACCCCATGTCCCTGTCCCAGATGGAGCGGCTGCAGGCGGAGAATGCGGCTGAATGGGGCCGGCGGGAGCGACTAGAGACGGAGAAGCTTAATCTGGAGCGGGAGAACAAGAAGCTGCGGGCGCAGATTGAGGACCTGGAGGAGGTGCTGGCTCGCAAGCGGCGCCAGACGGCCAGCGCCCTGGACACCGACCTCAAAACTATCCAGGCTGAGCTCTTTGAGAAGAACAAGGTGCCATGGGTGTGGTCCCGTCCCCTGCCACCCCCTCCCTGGGTGACCCTGTCACTTCAGCAGTGGCTCAGCATCCCCCAGGACTTCCTCAAGCCCAAACTCTGCCACCGCCCTTCATCTAGGGGATGGTGGTGACCCTGTCCTTGCTCCATCAGGTCCCCCATCATGGGGTGGGGTGGTGGGAGAGGTCCCTGGGGAGGAAGAAGGGGGCACCCAGCAGTGGGGGTGGCTCTCATCTGCTCAGCTCCCCACCCCGTGCCCACCACAGGAGCTGGCCGACCTGAAGCACATCCATGCCAAGCTGAAGAAGCAGTACCAGGAGAAGATGGCCGAGCTGGCCCATGCCAACCGCCGCGTGGAGCAGCACGAGGGCGAGGTGAAGAAGCTGCGCCTGAGGGTGGAGGAGCTGAAGAAGGAGCTGGCCCAAGCCGAGGACGAGGTAGGGAAGCTTGTGCTGGTGGCGGGGGTCAGGGTGGGCAGCTCTGCTGCCTCCGCAGCTGCCAACAGCCCCATCCCATCCTGCAGCTGGATGAGGCCCACAACCAGACGCGGAAGCTGCAGCGGTCGCTGGATGAGCAGACAGAGCAGAGTGAGAGCTTCCAGGTGCAGCTGGAGCATCTGCAGTCCCGGTGAGCAGGGGACCGGGGGGAACCATGGTGGGGACCAGCATGGACCCAGGGGTGGGATGACGTTTTCCTTGCCACCACCCCTCAACCAGCATCTCCCTGGTTGAACCCCGGGCTAACCATGGCCAGAGTGCCTCCAACATTCTTGGAGGGTGTGCGGCCATCCTTGGAGCAGCCTTCACCTCGCTGCAAGCTGGATGGCATTCACCTCCCAGTTAAACCAGCACAAGGCTGCCTACTGACCAGTACAACCCAGTTTCACACCACCTGGGGTTTCACCCACTGGTACCCAGGGCCAGGGCAGGCTCCGAGCATCCCCTGCCAGTTTGGGGAGGCAGGAGGTGGGTTTTATTGCACTTAAAAACTTTCCCTGGCCTTGCTTCACCTCTCCAGCAGTAAGGAGCTGAAATGGCCATGAGAGATTGATGCCACGTCTCCAGGAGGCGCTGGGGGGGTTGTGTTTATGATCTTTCTTTATTTTATTGGGACGTCTTCATTAAATCATGGAGGAATAATGGAGGCTTCGTCTTCCCCCCTCCAGCCTCCCCATGTGCCTACCCTTAAATAATTCATCCTTTCCAGTAAAACACAGCAAACTGGTCAGATCTGACCGGATCCTGGGCCTTTTGATTTCACATTTGCTTCATAAATTTTCATTGAATTTTTACACAAGGGCAAGTGAGGAGCTAAAACCACCACAGGCTCCCGGGAATAGGGACTCTTGGATTTTTTGGGGGGAGACTCCTGTTTTAGGGGGACGACTCCTTCCTGCTCTGCACTCTCAGCTGGATCCAAGATGCCCGGCATGGCGGTGTCCAGCCCTGGGGGGTTTTAGCTGGTGCCGCGCTTGTGCCGAGCGTCATCCGGGGCTCCCTGGTCCCACGCTGGAGGGTTGGCCTCAGGATGGGGGTGCTGATTCTGCACCCGGAGCTTGGTGGGAGCCGCAGAAACGAAGTCCCACTGGGGAGCAGCTATGCTGTTGGGGTGCGGGGGGATGGGCTCGGTTTTGGCATCCCCCTGGGGCTGCGCCCCGCTGCCCCCCACCCCGGCAGCTCTCCCTTGGCAGGCTGCGGCGGCAGCAGAGCACCCCGCTCTTCGGCAAGATGCGCAGTGCCCGCTTCGGCCCTGATGACACCGGGGATGGCACCAGTGACCCCGATGAGGACGAGGACCTGCAGATCCAGGTGCCCTAGAGCCCAGGGCCAGGTGCCGCCACCAAGGGGACGTCCCATGGCGGTCCTTTGCCCAGAAGTGCCTGTCGCCGTGGGGCCCGGCCATGCAGTGACCCTCATATAGATGGAGAAACTGAGGCATGGAGCGGCAGGGAGGAATTTGCCCGGGGATGCTCCAAGCCCACTGCCTCTTGGACAGTATCCGATGCCCTTCTGCCACCAGCATTTCCTGGGACACAGATGTGGCCACCAAAGCCAGCATCACTGAGCAGCCCAGGAGGAGGAAGCGCAGAGCAGAGAGGGGCACCGAGCCCGGCAGCCAGTTGTGCTCTCCTGCCCACATTTTTATATATATATTATATATATGTATGTATTTGTATATGATTTTTTTATTATAAATACAGAGCCCAGAGGGGCCCAGGCTCTGGTGGTGGCTTGGGCTGCTGCTCTGTCCCCACACAGGAGTGAGGATGTAGCGGATGGGGGGGGACAGCAGCAGGGAGACACGGCATTTCTCCGCAAGCCGCACATGAGGCTGGATGTGTGGCTGCTGGTGTCACCCTGCTGCCATCACTGTCCCCACGCCTGGGGACAAGCCCAGCTCATGGGTAAAGCCCGTCCCCATGCCCATGAAGTGAGAAGCGGGGGCTGCAGAGTGGCTCATGGCCATAGAGGTGCCTGTGTCTGCAGGGCTGTGGCCAGGCAGGCAGAGGTATGCACCCGTGGATGCTTGCCATGGGTCCTGATCCCCAGCCCAGGCCCCTGCAGCCCAGCCCCCATGGTCAGCCCACAGAGCCCCACAGGCCGAGTGGGGCTTTGGAGGAGCTCAGACACAACCTTATTAAAAATTAATATTTCAGTGAGCTAATCCCCTCACTCTGCCTTTTAATTGATTGGCTAAAAGCATGGCTCTTTGCTGCTCGCGGGGTTTTTTAATGCCCTTTTATTTGCAGCAATTATTCATTTTTTTATGGCCAACAAATAAGGCTGCGGGGGTGGAGGTGCCTGCAGGTGGTTTTGGGGGGGGCCCTGAAAAGAAGAGTTTTGGGGGGCACAGAAGGGGGGACAGGGATGAGGAGATGTCTGCCTGAGCCTGGGGATGGCAGCTTGGCAAGAGGCTGTCACCACCCATCAGTCGGTGCCGGGTGTTCACTCTGAAGCCTAATGATGTGCAGGCAGGAAGCCTCTTCCAGGGCAGCCAGTTGTGGCTCTGGCTGGGCTTGGCCAGGCGAGGCCGGTCCCGGAGGGATGGAGGAGGCAGCCCGGGGTGGGGGGTGCCGGGGGCGGGGCCTGGAGGGGCGTGGTCGGGCCGGGGGCGGGGCGGGGCCGGGGCGGGAGGGGCCGCGGGGTTCCAGGGTTCGCAGGGACACGGAGCCGGACGCCGGAGCTGCCGCCTGCAGTGGAGCGGGTCGGGTAAGGCCGGGACACATACTCACACACACACACAAGCCATCCCGGTGGCACCCGGACAGGCCGTGGCGGTGGTTGCGGTGGCTGGAGCAGGACGCTGGGGCGTTGTCACTGCAGGGTGGCTGGTCTGGGCTGTCACTGGTGGGATGGATGGGGCTGGATCCCCCCGGATGCTGGGGTTTTGGGGACCAGGGCGTCACCTGCACGGAGCAGTCTGGCTCCTGAGCATCGCTGGGGATGGTCCCATCCTGTTTCCTAGGTTACTGCCTTCTATAGGGGATTTTTCCAGCTGGGAAAGGAACCCGGTCCCCGTGTGGTCCTGCCGCCTGGGGCTGGGGGTCCTGGGCGGTGGGACCAGGCAGGGACCAGACTAAGCAAAGCTGAGCTTGCAGCGGGGCTGGAGGGAGGCTGGGTTGCGCCAGGGGGGGCGAGGTTGGGAGCCGGAGTCCCTTTGGCACCCAGTGCCACAGCCAAAACAACCCGCGGCAGAGCTGGCCTGGCCAGGTAGGAGGTCGTTAACACTGAACCCTACTGATGCCCAGTGGCCAGGGCCATGTTACTGCCCAAGCAAGCAGCATGGGAGGAAGGAGGGGCAGTGTGAGAGATGATGGAGACCCGTGGGCGAGGTCCAGTGTGGGTGTCCCCTGGGACACATGTTGGGGCTGCTGCGGGGTGGGGGATGCCGCTGTGCACACCGGCCTGGCACTGCTGCGCTGGCAGGGGTTAATGCTGGACTGTTCCACTCGGATGGTTCAGGCAGCAAGGGAGGAGGAAAAGGAGGAGGAGGAGGAGGAGGAGGAGGAGGAGGAGGAAGAGGAGGAGGAGGAGGAGGAGGAGGAAGATGTCACCCGTCGATCTGTCATTTCTCTTTTCCAGCCAGGATGGGGGACACCGCTAGCACCAAGCTGGGCCGGTGGTGAGGCGGGAGGGTACAGAGGAAGAGGATGGAGGGGGGGGGGCGACGGTGAAGGCAGCCCCCCCCTCCCAAAATATCCCCCACCTCATTGGGCCATCGCCATGGCGACAAATTTTAACGACATCATCAAGCAAGGCTATGTGAGGATGAAGAGCAAGAAGCTGGGGGTGAGTAGGGGTCTCAGGGAATGGGGGGGGCGGGGGGGCACCTGTGGATTTGGGGTACCGGTTGCCACGAGAGGTGACGTGGCCAGGGGACCCAGCCATGTTGCCTCTCGCAGCAACCAGCACCCCTGGTTTGGGGTTGAATACGTGGTGTTTTGGGGGCTGTGGTGGCGGTGGGGGCGGGGACAGGCCACTTTTTGGTACCCAAATCATCCAGCAGCCCCAGGGGCCCGGATCCAGCACTGATTGGATCCTGCACCGGGTGGCACCCACTCACCGGACAAGGGTCACCACGGGGATTTGGGGGGTGTCCTTCAGCCCTCCCCCCCGTGCCTCAGTTTCCCTTAACACTCAATTTTGGCACCAGGGATGTCCCACTCATGGGGGGGAGCTGCTAGGTGTGAATTAGGGGGGTGCTGGAGCACAGCACCCATAGGTGGGGGTCAGGGGGGTTGGTTGCTCGCCTCCATCGCTTGGAGCTGGCAGCAATGAGCATGCTGGGTAATTTTACGTTAATTAGGAAGAACAAAGAGGGAGCGGGCTTGAGCGGGGCGGACATGCTTGGGGACGATGGGCCCGCTACTCCCAGAGGCTGGGGCTGCGGGAGGGGGGACAGGGAGATGCCAGAATGGGGGTCCCCTTGGGACCCCATGTTCATTAATTAAGCTCTGTAATTAGCATTGGCAGGGGTGGAGGGGGATGATGGCAGCCCCGGGATATTCCCATCCCCAGCATCCCCTCCTGTCCACAGGCCAGCAGGGTCAGCAGGACCGGGCAGGGGTCCTGAGGAAGGGGATGGGGACATGGGGACAGGATGGGAACGGGGACCCCCACCTGCACCGCAGCAGCCACCGGCGCTCTCTGTCTGGCAGATCTACCGGCGGTGCTGGCTGGTCTTCCGGAAATCCTCCAGCAAAGGGCCCCAGCGCCTGGAGAAGTACCCGGATGAGAAGTCGGTGTGCCTGCGTGGGTGCCCCAAGGTGAGGGGTTGCGGTGGAGGGGTGCTGGGGTGCTGCGCGCTGCTTGGGGCCCCGTGCCAGAGCGGGTCCCTCCTCACCTAAACTTGCTGGGCTGGAGCTGGTTGGCTGTCACTCTGTGCACTCCGGTGGGGGATGCAGCTGGGTCTGGGTGTAGCCAGGGTCTGGGTGCAGCAGGGGCCAGGTTTGGGTGCAGCAGGGGACGGGGTCTGGGTGTAGCAGCTGGAGTTTGGGTGTAGCAGGGGACAGGGTTTGGGTGTAGCAGCTGGAGTTTGGGTGCAGCAGGGGACGGGGTCTGGGTGTAGCAGCTGGAGTTTGGGTGCAGCAGGGGCCAGGTTTGGGTGCAGCAGCTGGAGTTTGGGTGTAGCAGGGGACAGGGTTTGGGTGTAGCAGCTGGAGTTTGGGTGCAGCAGGGGACGGGGTCTGGGTGTAGCAGCTGGAGTTTGGGTGCAGCAGGGGCCAGGTTTGGGTGCAGCAGGGGATGGGGTCTGGGTGTAGCAGCTGGAGTTTGGGTGCAGCAGGGGATGGGGGCTGGGTCCAGCAGCAGCTGGGCTCTGGGTGGAGCAGCCAGGATCTGGGTGCCACGGTGGCCAGGTCTGGGTGCAGCAGCCGCCGGGGTCTGGGTGCAGTGAGGCTGGGTTGGGGTGCAGCCCTCAGTGATCCCACACACACACCTCCGCAGGTCACCGAGATCAGCAACATCAAGTGCATCACCCGGCTGCCCAAGGAGACCAAGAGACAGGCCGTGGCTATTGTTTTCACCGACGACTCTGCCCGGACCTTCACCTGCGATTCAGGTACAGGGCAGCACCCAGGGGAGCCAGACTGGGGGTGCCAGGTGGGCCACCCTGCTTTGGCCGGGGTTGCCCAGGGGCTGCTGTGGTGCCTTGCAGAGCTGGAGGCAGAGGAGTGGTACAAGACGCTGTCGGTGGAGTGCCTGGGCGCCCGCCTGAACGACATCAGCCTAGGGGAGCCCGACCTGCTGGCGCCCGGCGTGCAGTGCGAGCAGACGGGTGAGCACGCAGTGGCGGCAGGGCCTTGCTCAGGGCTCGGCCTTGCTACACCCCCCTGATTTTTTTTTTTTTTTTCCCCTCTCCAGACCGGTTCAACGTGTTCCTCCTCCCCTGTCCCAACTTGGACGTTTATGGCGAGTGCAAGCTGCAGATCACCCACGAAAACATCTACCTCTGGGACACGCACAACCCCCGGGTGAAGCTGGTCTCCTGGCCCCTCTGCTCCCTGCGCCGCTATGGGCGAGATGCCACCCGCTTCACCTTTGAGGCCGGACGGTAAGGTGTCACCCTCGCTGGGACCGGGACCACCACCAGTGCCTTCATCCTGCTGTGCGCACCAGGAGGTGGCACTGCTGCCATTACCCCAGGGCAGGCCCAATGCCAGGGTGATGGCCACAGCCTGCCTAGGGCACCCCACGGCCGGGGAGGTTTGGTGCAGGAGCTGGTCCCAGCTCAGCACCGTGGAGGGGACACAGGGACAGCATTAAAGCATGGGAAGCTGGGCCACCTGCCACCTGGGTGTGTTTTTTATCATCCCTTGGCTTGGGGACCCCAGTGACACCCCGTGCCCCATCCCCACAGGATGTGCGATGCGGGGGAAGGTCTCTACACCTTCCAGACGCAGGAGGGCGAGCAGATCTACCAGCGCGTGCACAGCGCCACGTTGGCCATTGCCGAGCAGCACAAGAGGGTCCTGCTGGAGATGGAGAAGAACGTCAGGGTGAGCTCCAGCCCACCCTGGGGACATGGCGGGGAGGGGGCAGAGCTCAGGGCACCCCATGTCACCCTCACCCCCTTCTTGTCCTCTGCAGCTGCTGAACAAGGGCACTGAGCACTTCTCCTACCCCTGCACGCCCACCACCATGCTGCCCCGCAGCGCCTACTGGCACCACATCACTGGCTCCCAGAACATGGCCGAGTCCTCCAGCTACATCGGTGAGTGTCCCCATCCCCGGCTGAGGAGTCGCCGCTCCTCCAGCCCCCGGGGCGTCCCCCTCACCACACGAGCCCACCTTCTGCTTTGTCCCCAGGGGAGGCGTACGCGGGTGCCCAGGCCAGCTCGGACACCGACCTCCTCAACAGGTTCATCTTGCTGAAGCCAAAGCCCTCCAAAAGTGACAAGCCTGAAAGCAGGGAGCCTACGTTGTCCCCGTGAGCTGGCGGAGGGGGGAACCACAGCAGGGGGTCCCCATTTTCTTCCCCGAGGGGTGGCAAGGACTCGGACAGCCACCCCTCCGAGTACCCAGGGAGACCAAGCTGGAGCATCCTCCACGCCAAGACCTTGGGGGAGCAGGTGCTGGCTCACACCCTGGCCTGACATTAGTGGAGGCGACAGCTGGCTCAGCCTTGACTGACTTGAAATATATATTGAATATCCATATCATAAGAGATTTTTTCCTTTTCACATGAATGCAAACTTTGTGGCTGCCGAAGAGCCCTCGGGCAGAGATGCTCAAAGGTTTTTGACTCTTAGGGATCCAGCTGGGAGGTGGAGAAGGAGGGGGGGATCAAGAAATTCAGTGTTTTCTGCAAGGAGGGAGGAAGGCTGGGGCATCACCCTGCCACAGGGATGGAGCAGCACTGGAGGATGCGGCTGTGCCAGGCTGAAGGCGCAGGGCACCAGCAGCTTGTCCCCCCCTGCCCCATGAAGAGGGGGTGCTCCTGGGGACACCCTGCCACCCCTGAGCTGATTTTTGCACTTCTTGAAGCTATTTTAACAGTCACTGTAGAATTGAGACTCTCAGGAGAAATTGGTTTTCCTTCCAGGGGGGAGGGTGTCAGCTGGGGTGAGCGGCCACACAGAGCTGAGCCCCCCAGCTTTCCTGGGCTGCCCCCACCCCAGCAACCCTCGCTCCTCCACCCGCAGCTGCTCCACCCAGCCATGCCCCTGGTTTACCTGCTGGTGGGCAACCCAGGGACTGGTTTTGGCCAGTAGCATCTGTCCCTTGATGGACAGCTTTGCGGATATAAGAAGTCCTTGGGCAGAGAATCCCATGCCAATGGGAGAAGAGCCACATTTCTCCATGCAACCCCATTCCCATCGTCCTCGCTCCCTCCTTGCCCACTGGTGCGGCCAGGTAAAAGCCCTTGCCTGGGGAGGGGGGAGCTGGGCTTCACGTGCTGAACTCAAAAGCAATTGATTTTTTTCTAGTTCTCCTATTTATTGACCTCCTTTAGAAGGGCTATCTTTTTATTGCCGTGCAAACTTTGGTGTTTCTTTAGAGTCTTTTGGTCTGGGTTGGGTGGTCGGTGGTTTTATTTCTGCCCTTAAAGCTCCAGGTCCGTGCTTTGGGGATGGGGAGTGTTGTGATGTGGGAACCTGTGGTCTGTAAATAGTGTGTCTTGGGTTTGTGTAGCTTGTGGCTGAGGTTGGGGAGCTGCTCGGGGAGAACAGCAGGCTGGAGAAGGGCTGCTCCCTGCTCCCCGCAGCACAGCCGGGTGCAGAGGGGCTCAACACCCCAGCACCACCTGGTAGCACGTCCTTCCCTGGGTGAGAGGTACAACCCGCTCTCTTTTTCCTGGCTACACACCTCAGCTGGAAAAGGTTTAACATTTATTACCAAAAATGTTTGGGTTTTCTTTTTTTTAAGGAGTTGCTCAATGAATAAACAACCCTTATCCACCCTTCCTGTTTGTCTGTTCCATCCAAATGTGCTTGGGAAGTGCAAGTGGGAGTAGCGCCTGCCAGAGAGAAAAATGCTGATGGGGGGAGATTTCCTAATGCTCCCAGCAGTGTGCTTGGCTCAAAGCTTTGCTCTGCCTCCAGCCACAGCCAGGACATTTCAAGTGAAGCCCTAAAACTGCTGGGGAGGGGAGAAGGATGGAGTGAGTTGCCACCCTCCATCAAACAACCCCAAGTGAAACAGGATGCCAGCACCCCACTGTCACCCCTCAGCTCCAGCTGCCCGCAGCTCTGGGGACGTGCCAGGGCACTGGTGGCTCCAAATCCCCGGGCTAAGGAGTTGCAAGCTGCTCCATCTCCCAGCTCTTCCAGAATTGTGCCAGTTTGGTTATCCATGCCATGACTGTCTGGCAGAGCACTGGCCTCAAGGTGAGACAGCCACGCCAGCCAGGGTAGGGCTCCCTTCAGGGATGGGGACAGCTCTTGGGGAGCTGTGCCACAGCCGGCTGTGCCACTACAAGGACACCGAAGCAGCAGCCCAGCTGCAGCAGCTCCTACCTGGAGGGGAAGGCAGCGCTGACTTGGGCTGCTCTCTCCAGCTCAGCATGAGCACCCATCCCCGCTCCCCTAGCCATTCCCATGCTCCACGTCCACAGTGGGACGAGCGCGGTGGCACACACACCTTCCCCTCCCTCCCACAGAAAGGAAGAGGCAGATCTCTCCAGGAAAGCGTCACTGAGAAGCTCATCCCAACTCCTGCTGGACACTGACAGAGGAGGAGGAGAAAGGGTGACCCGGGCAATTGCTGGATCCTTCAGCCACTGCCACAGTGGTCATGGTTTAGGACCTGCACCAAGCTCCAGCCCAGCACACAACCCACCTTGGGGCTGTAGGCACAGCAGAAGCTGTCAGCCAGGGGTTATTAATGACAGACTCCCTGCCATCCCAGCTCCTAACATAAAGATTATATAGCACATGGGTAGAGTCTGCTCCAATGGAGTCTTTAAATACAGCTAAGTCTGCCTGGCCCATCTGGGCTCCCCTGCAGCACTGCCTTCTGCAACATCTTGCTTACCAGCCCAGCTTCAAACATCTGCTTTAAATGTAGTGCTGGATCGGTAAATGACAGGCTACCTGCTGGAGGGGGTTCTGGTCTCCTTAGGAGATAATGTCAAGAGCAGCAATCAGCTGCCTCCAAAGCAGACCTCATTAAGTTAATGTCTATTGGAGGGAAGTAAATGATGTGGCATCTCCTCCCGCAGCCCCAGACGAGCTTTCAGGGATCACAGAACACGGTGGGTAAGGCTTTATTCAGCACAGTAAGGAACGGACATGCAAATAAGGTAGGGTTGTGTAACCAAGGTATGCACTTCCCAACCCCAAACGCTGCATGGCCAGAATCCAAAACTCTGGCCTAAACCTCTGGGATCACTTAGAGACAAAGCTTGTCCCAGCAAAGATGCTCACCAATTCCCTTCCTGCTTTACCCTACACATCACGATGGCTTTCCCTGGGAAGGGGGACCAAGGAAGAGGTGTCACTGACCAGCAGAGCTGGGCCAGGAAAGGCAGAGAAAGATGGGGAGGCAAAAGCCTCGGTCCAGAGCTCTGGAACCTTCTGCATCACTCACACCTGAGCGCTCTCTTGCAAAGGGCCACCTCAGTTTATAGTGAGGACATCACTCTGAATCTCATGGCTCAGCTGCGTCTGGAGGTCGCTCAGTTTCTTCTTCAGGCCAGAAAGCGCAGAGAGAACGATGGTCTCTGGGCGCAGAGAACCACAGGACTCCACGTTGTAATAAAACCTGAGGTTACAAGTCGGGGAGGTAAGTCAGAATCTGCTCTATGAGGAGGTACAAAACCAGAGAGCACCCACAGAGCAGTTCCAGCCTGTCCTGACCCACTGCAGAGAGATCTGCTGGGAATCCCAAACATCAGCATCATTCACCTCCTGACCAGGCAACCGCCATCACTGCCCCCCTACGACCATCACACCAACACTCGTGACGCCACAGGCTGCAAAAGCACTTCTGAGATTTTCTCCGTTCAGCGCTGTGATCTGCGAGCCAGCACAGAGGCCCACACCAGGGCACAAGACTGACTGCAGGCACTTCTGTAGTGCAAATAACCCAGAACAAGGGGTACCACCAGCAGTCAGAGCACAAGAGACCTACACGGGTGAATAAATATCCTAAGCCATTTTCCCCTGCAGGCCTCACACTTCACCAAGTGCTGCACTGCCCTACTTGATAACACGAACTCAGGAGAGCCATCTAGTATCTCCCAGAGGGGAAAACCTGCCAGGCCTGGGCATATCACCAATTAATTCCAACTTCTGCCCTGCTTTTCAGGGAACACCAGCTTCCTGGGCTGGCAAACTTCAGCACAGAGTAGATACTCTTGTATTAACAAGAGCTGATGAGATGTACCCAGCCGGTTCCCCTGTTTTCCAGCTGCAGCAATGCATACAGCTTCTTACCTCTCTGGCTTCCCATTGGGGTCATAGGGAGCCTGAGCATCCTCCTCATCAATCTCCGAGTACTCACTCTTGGGCCTGGAATCAAAGAGCAGGAAAGGTTAGCACAGAGCCCATGCTCTAGCCTTGTCCCATGGTGCCCAGGCACTCTGCAGCACTGTTTGGCCCCGGAGAGAGAGCACTGGGGCTCACGTCCAGCAGGCAAAGGAGCAGCCATCAAACATCAAGTCACAGAAAAAAAATCTCAGTCCCACATTGCCCTTTCTAGCTCCTCATTAATGCCACACAGTCACCCAGCGCTGCTGGAGGAAGAGATCAGCCCTGCCCTGCCCTGCGCAGGGTACTGTGGCTCCATCCACCTACACTGGCACTATCTGGCAGGTGCTCACAGCGAAGGGATGCCAGTGCCTGAAGGGACTGTGTTTATGGAGCCTGGACACTCTTTATGGAGGAATGGACCTTGTGTTCTCTTTTCTTTCTACTTTTCACTGGGCCACGAAAACACCAGAGCACTCCAGCACTCAGTCTGTGCAGCACAGCTGAGATGGGAAGGCCCAGTCAGCTTGGGCCCAGCAGGAAACAATCTCCTGTACTTCAGACACCAGCTGCATCAGCGAGCCCCATCCTGATGTCCTGCACCTCCACTCCTCTACACACATCGCTACCAAAATCACTGCAATACCCGTGCATCAGCTAGGCCAACACATCTTTCTATGCGTTGCACCACTTGGCTTAGAGAGAGCATCATACCAGGGAGACTGTTTGGGAACACTTAATCCATGTAAGAAAACCTAAAGCCTTGAGCTGTCTGTGAAGCCAGCACAGAAAGTCCCATGCCCACCGAGGTCTCCTGCTGACCTTCCTCTGCCCCAGCAATGTCAAGAAAGGCTGATCCTAGCACCCTATCATCAGCTGCCTTAAATAAAATAAAACTGCGCTTCCCAAACAAATCCTCTGTCTGTAACAAACCACTCAGAGAGACAAAGCGTTAATGGAGCTGGATCTTCAAGTTACTTGCAAAATTACACGTGACCAAGAAGAGGGCAGAGGCTTCCACCACCACAACTGCTTTGAGAGTCCAGCTGCATGCCAGTGCTCTGCCAACAGCCTCAAAAAAGCAACTACAGTGTAAAACCAAGCCAAAAATAATAGCTAGCCTTGGACAGCAGAGGCCTTTGTCTCTGTATTGTCTTTACGGGGAATCAGATTAACTTGGAAAGACAGACATATCATCAGGGAAGAGGCAGCCCCAATGGCAATCTTTGGGATTTTTCCGACTTTTATATGTATTTTGTCAAGAACGTCTCAAAAACTGTTTCCAGTTACTCAACTTGTCATATAACACACCAGGATCCTGAAGATGCAGCCAACTGCCACTGAACAAAAGAATCCACATTAGCAGCTGCCTTGGGCCGCCCAGGCAGAGAAGCACTTCATTGCTGAGGTACACGTGCTCAGCCATGCACCTGGGGCTGTTCTCTGTGACACCAACATCTCCAAAAGCCCAAACTCTCCTAAATTCACACTGTGACATTCTCCGTCCAAAAAGAAGGCAAACCCAATGATACCTCAGCCTGCCTGGTATCTGTCTGTCCAACTCAAAGCAGTATTCCAAGTCTGTCACTTCATCAGTGCCAAAGACTTACTATCTAGCATTCTAGAAATTAAACCAGAGAATTTTTACAGCACCAAAATGAAGCCTAAAATGATTTCAAATCCTGATTTGAAATTCCACATCACAGAGACATTCTTGCTTCTCAAGCATCCAATCTATCACTCAGACAGTCAACTAAACTTTGGGGCAACTTACCTGCCAGAAATCATTTGGAAACTTCAAAATATCCAGTTCCATCCCCAAAACTGCTGATGACAAAGAACAGGCCAGCACATCAACTCTTGTGATATGCTCCTGACCACAAAACTGCTGAGCAGCATCCTCCTTGGCTCTGCACCACCTCACCACAACTGGCCTCTCACGGACTTTCCTCCTGCCCTGACAGCCTGGTCAGTAGCTGGCAGTTCCCTAAGTCCAGCTTCAGTCCACACGTACAGATCATCAACGCTAAGGAAAATGCCCATTTCCAGATTTCTGGCACTACCAGCCAGCCTGGTTCCTACTGCAGATCCCAGAGCACCGCCCTGACAAAGTGCTGAAGGAGCCAAATGCCTGGCACGTCCCATTCTCACCCAGACTGACTGAACCGGACCCACAAACGTGCCCTGCAGAGCCCATCAAAGCCAAGCAGGGTTCACTCCTTCCATCCGTAAAACAGGGCCAGGATGGCTGCAGGCAGATCCCAGCCCATTTCATGCACGTTATGGATTCACCTGCAACTCCACCCTCGGCGACAAAAGGCTTCTCAAGTCTCCTGAGTGTAAACCTGGCTGCACAGGATCTCTGTGACACCTCCTGAGTAGAAAGCCCCTGGCAGTCCAGCTGATGTGTGAAGTCTAGGCTAACTGCACCTCCGGGAAGCTCGTTTACTGATAGCTTTTTTACTTTAAAAAAGTAGTTTACTATTTTTTTTAATTTAATTTATATTTAAATTTTAAAGTTTAGTTTACTGATCTCCCTTAGCAAGAGACAGCGCAAGACCACGCTCTGTGATGGGTCTGAGTGCCCAGGCTCGAAGCGGACAGCGTGGAAGTACAACAGCCCACTACCTGTCTGCTATTGCTTGCAGCCATTTGCAGAGTCAAATTTGGCAGCGCGGGGCCTGGCGGTGACAGGAGGAAAACCTGCTAAGCCCCTTCTGCCGCTCAGCCTCCTCTCCAGCTGCAGCTCTGCTCAGGCTTTTGTTCCCGCTTGCTCAGCCCTGGCTTCTGCGGTCCCTGCACCAAATCCCGCTCCTGTACCGAGGTCTTCCCAACCTTGAACAGAGCTCTGGCTGAAGCCCTGCTGTTACAGCAGCATATCCACACCCCCTCTAGTCCCTGCTCTCAGCCTGCCTTGGCTAAAGCAGCTGGTTCCTTGCTCTGCCGCTGGCTCCAGCGTGCTCGAGGACAGGATGTCTGCTAGGTGGTCACTGGGATGCAGAGCCAGGAGCAGCTCAGCTATCTACTCATGGAAAAGTGCTCCTAGGTAAAGTCCTCGCCCTGACCAAAGCAGGGCAGCAGCTTTCCAAAAGCAAAATCATGTCACTTTTAGATGAGACACAGCATGCTATGGGTGCAGAATGAT